>OX276444.1:2983460-5966920 GCA_946251915.1 Abrostola triplasia | reverse complement strand
AATGCGACGTCTCGCTTCCACAGCAGAAAAAGACATGCAATGCAAACTCATAGTAACCCCACAGAAAGCTTTTACAATGCACTTTAGTTGAAAACTCCATAACATTTTACATAACTGCTTTACATTCCACTTACAGCACAAATCCTTCGTATGCTAAGGCCTAACCCACATTGGGCGTGCGCGTTCCTCGAGCGTGTCGAACGCGAACGCAGCGTGCGAGCGTCCAGCCGAGCGGGATCTAGAGCGGTTCGCACGTAGGGTTTCCGTATCTCAAGATTTTTAAGCTCTTAGGATTGTGGCCGGATTTCGGAAATCTCAGGATTTTTCAAATTTTCAAAAAAATGAAGTAGATTTTTCAGAGCTTTTTTGATTTCATTCAAAAATAATAATCTTTTCTAAGACTTATATAAAAATATAAGCTTATGATCCACTTTGGTCAATAATTGAATAGGACGAATAAAATCAACACCAAAATCTACTGAAACCTTGCACGCACTGCCCACGCGTCGCGCGGGCTACTAAACTCTAAATTACGTTTGCGCGAGAATTGGTAAAATTAAAAAAAATCTCAAGATTTTGCAATGGAAATCAGGCTTTTTCTCAAGACTCGAGAAACGCGCACGCATAATGTGGAGAAGGCCTTAGTACAGAAGTTACAAAGAAAATTTAATTTAAAACTATTATTAGTTTCTTTTGCTAACGGTTACTTTATGATGTTAAGCCAACGAGAATATTTCTATGTGCACTGAATTTAATATTAATATTATTCTTTCTCTTTGATCGCTGAGTGGATATTAATATTACTTGGAAAGGAATGCAGAATGTTAACTTGTTTATTCTATATTTAATTTTTATTTTATAATGAAAAAGTCATATTTTTATGAAGACGTAAATACATCTCCCCCCTAGACAAGGGGCAAAACGCATAAGAAACGGAAAAAACTTGAAGAAAAGAAAATTATATGGGTTTGACACATTATGCCATAGATAACGTAGTCGTTCCGCTGGGGAAGAAAGGTTCTCGAGTGGCGACCACGAACTGGAAGACGCAGCGTTGGCAGGCCTCCCACCAGGTGGACCAACGATATCGTCAGAGTTGCGGACAACCGGTGGATGCAATTAGCAAGGAGACCTTTGTTCAACAGTGGACGTCTTCCAGCTGATGATGCTGATAATGATGAACATTTATCATTCTATGCGGTGTTCGCGTCCTGCTTAGACAGTTCATGGTAAGTGGACAGAATTATCTTCTAAATAGTTTGTATGTATAACTATAAACAGAGGCAATAGATTATAGGGACGTATCGCTATGACGTAACTGGAATCTAAATTGTCGTGTAGTAATTCTACATAGTACGTACAATGTACATACATGTATTATATAGGTGTGTATGTGATATCGGGTGTCCATTAGGACGTAAGGGAGGCACGGTAGTAACGGAGTATGTTTCACACATCAATGGCGGAGCTCGTAAACGTTTGTGAGCCGGCACGATTTGTGGGAGCGATGACTGCGATGCGAATGCGGTGAGATTGTGAAATAACTGGGTTTGGGGCTGGTTGCCTCCAACAGTTTGTTAACGTCAGAAAATAACGATTACAGAAGATGTTTAACGTACATAAAACACGAACCCCCTTCATAGATTTTGTATCCAAGTGTGCAAAGTGCAACTAGCATCCTAACGTTTCATAAGCGCCTGTAATAAGTTTATGTAAAATAAAAACATTTTGAATTTGAATTGGAATTTAAGTAGTTCCTACTAACCTAAAAATATGTTTAACGTACGTAAAACATGAACCTCTTTTTCACAAAAAAAAGACAGTGATAGGTATAAAGTTCGTCCATGGCCAAGCCATGGACTAATTTTATACGCGTCTGTCGTTTGTATGTCAAAGAGATGTCAATATACTTAATACGGAGTTTAGTTAATGCCGGTATCATCCTCGTTTATGAATAAGGGAGGAAGAGTTATTTCATGGCAAAAAAAATGTTATAAATAATGCTAGGAGGAAACAATACTTTTTCGTTATTAAGGCTGCTAGAAAAAACAAAATTGGTACTGCCATTTTCAGTTAAGTATGCTTCAAGTACCTAAAGCTGAAGCAAGGGTTTCTTTTTGCTTATCCATCCATCTCTACCTTGCACATATTTACCCCAAAGATTAATCTCCATAGAAAATCAAACAGAATTTCTTATAATCTCCAATTTTGTCCACATGCCTGCTACAACGCACACGACCTCTGGCACAGTAATACTATAATATCATATATCTATGTTGGTACCTAGATCCATACTAACGTGATTTAATATGTATGTATGTATACTTACTCAAGCTGCCGATGGCATACCATCTAAAACAGTAGCTAATGCATCAAATATCTACTAGAAACTATATCACACGCAGTCAAAGGGTAATTGAAATACCATATTAGGTACTTGGACTTCTTGATCCCTACTAATATTATAAACACGAAAGTAAGTACGGATGGATGTTTGTTACTCTTTCACGTAAAACTACTGAATGGATTTTAATGAAATTTCATATGGAGGTAGCTGACATTCTGGATTAACACATAGGCTACTTTTTACCCCGAAAAAATGTAGCGGGTGACACCGCGGGGCACAGTTAGTATTAATATAAATGCGCATGGATTTCCCGAATGAGTACGTAGATGTGCAGAATAAATAGTTCTCACATTTCTCCGGTAATTTGATAAAGTTTCAATGTGATATGCTAGCCTGTTGCCATTAACCAGGCATAATTATATACTCCATGTTGCTACTGAGAATATACAATAAATAATATTATTATCACTTTTTCTAACCAAGGAATTGATCCTATGACACGATCAACAGTTGCACTTTACGACCACCACACCAACAAAGCAGTCACCACATACATACATACATAACACCACGCCTGTATTCCCCGAAGGGGTAGGCCGAGGTGCACATACAGTACACACACATTTCGCCAGTTATGTTTTTCAGGTCCCAATTTAATAGGGGGCGAGCCTATTGCCTTCAACCGAGCACAAATCGAGACTCCGTGCTGCTACTAAGAATTAGCTAATGGAAAAACCCAGTAACACTTTGTCCGATCCGGGATTCGACCCAGGACCTCGTGCTCAGCAGTCGCACTTAGCAACCACTCGACCAACGAGGCAGTCTTATTTAAATCTTAATTAAATAATAATACCTATGTAGTACGCTGTTTTGCCAATACCGACATACCAATTGAATTCAAATAAATTTGGTAGCTTATAATCATAATTATTATAAAAATATCTTAGGATTAATGCTAGTGTGTACTTGTAACACAAATATTAATACGCAAAATCGCGATCCAAACCAAAACACGTTCCCGCTATCGTTGACACTGCAAAATTCCAAGATGGCCGCGAACAGGAACGAAATAACATAACTTCAAAATAATTTATGGCGACACGAAGACATAATAACGTAAGTTTAGGAATTACGCTTGACAACTTTATATTTTAGTATGTTTGCGGACTCAGTAGGAATTTCCTTGTTATGTTAATTAGTTTGGGAGGGTACAGGGAATTAGAGGTGTAACAGCGGAGGTTGTTTTATGGTGTACAGCCAGAAAAGACGGGCTTATATGGGGTATTAAAGTTTTTGGGTGGCTGGGTTCGAATCCCGGGTCGGGCAAAGTGTCATTGGGTTTTACCATTAGGTAATTCTCAGTAGCAGCACGGAGTCTGGATTTGTGCCCGGTTGATGGCAATAGGCTCGCCCCCTATTACATTGGGACCTAAAACATAGCTGGCGAAATGTGGGTGTACTATATGTGCACCTCTGCCTACCCCTTCGGGGAATACAGGCGTGATGTTATGTTTGTTACATACATACAATTGTGAAGAACATCTGGATGAGAGACTTTAAAAGCAGAGAAGAATGCCAAAGAAAAATTTAATATTTGAAATTTATTTTTAACACAAGCCGCAGCTTTTTATCCTGAATCTTTCATAACATCACGCCTGTATTCCCCGAAGGGGTAGGCAGAGGTGCACATATAGTACACCCATATTTCGCCAGTTATGTTTTAGGTCCCAATGTAATAGAGGGCGAGCCTATTGCCATCAACCGGGCACAAATCCAGACTCCGTGCTGCCACTGAGAATTACCTAATGGAAAAACCCAATAACACTTTGCCCGACCCGGGATTCGAACCCAGGACCTCGTGCTCAGCAGTCGCACTTAGCGACCACTAGACCAACGAGGCAGTCAATTATCCTGAATCTGGATGTTTGTGTATGTGATATGTCAACAAACACAATGTTTGTATTAACAAGAGTCAGTAAAACGACAGCGAATTAGGTAACCAAGTAGTAATTATATTTTTGAGCCGTTTGGGGTCGAAACACTCGGGTCATGGGATCCGTGTGCGCGTCTTCTTTTTAGAGACCTCTCTAAACGGTTAGTTGACGCTTCACGTGACCAAAAGGCTGGCCTGTTTTTCGGCCAAAGAATTAGCATTGCTATTCAACGTGGCAATGCCGCCAGCCTTTTGGGCACCCTACCAGTCGACAGCGATGAGGAGGAATACTTTGATGCATAATTTTTAGTTAATTTTTTTTCTTTTGTATATATTTATTTTTAAGGAGTGTAAATAAGTGTAAATAACCTTGTAAATAAAACCAAGTAGGTCATCTTTTTCGAGATGTAAGTACCAATGTTTATTTAGCTATCTGTACCTTAGTCGGTTGAGATTGGGGTGCACTGTGTCCCAAGTTTGCGGGTTATGTTGCCTGCTTGTTTTGTTACGCACTGCAGCTAAACCTACTAGTACAGACCCAGATAATAACATTGAATATTCTCTTCACTCAGCCTACTAAATTAAGGAGATAACTATAAAACTTATTTTTCTAACCAGCAACTAGTGTGTCACATAATAGGCAATCGTAGCCTATGGTGAAGATATTAAATTCAACACTTCCCTCTTTACTTAAAAAATTGGCAATGTTGAACAATTAATAATAATAATAATAATAATATATCTCTTTATTGCACACCAAAATGAAAAAAATAAAAATATACAGGGAAAATCTTAAAATTACATTGTACAATGGGCGGTCTTATCGCTCACGGCGATCTCTTCCAGACAACCTTAGTATGGAAGTAATATGACATGAGTAAGGGTAAATGTGGTGTTACAATGGTATTGTTAAAAGTGTAAGTGAGTAGAAAATGAAGATGTATATAAAAAATTGTAAAATAGAAATAATTATATTATATTTATGTAAAATTGAAGTTTATATATTATATTTAAATAAGTAGGTTAATATTATATGAATTGATTAAATTATATCTGTCACTGTCGTTTGCATGTCAAAGAATAGAGATGACAATAGACTTAAGAGGTACTTAGATCTTAAAACACATGTTAGCATCGTTGATACGTAATTCATAATAAAGTCGCCTTCATAATTTCCTGGGATTGATCAATCATCCTTGTGCTCTCAAATTCAGTACGTCATCCACCAGCCCACCATAACAATAACTAGCAATTCCATGATTTGTCTTATTATACAGAAAGTATAATACAGAAATAAAACTCGCACTCACTCAAAGAACAAAACAAGAGAAATATTCCCCGCAATAGTTCCGAGTAAATCCTTGCCATACGTACCTTTAGTACGACGATATTTCTTACAAAGCCTAACATTACTTAAATCTTGTCCGCGGTAGATCTCTGTCCTCCGTGTTCTACGTGATGAGATAATATAGTTATGTTGGAAACTTGGGACCGTGTTTTTGTTTGGAAAATGTGATGATGGAAATGAAGGCCTTCGCGACTGTACGTTTTGACATCCCTGTTGTATGCAAGGGTAATGTCAGTAGCACAGAGGGAATGAATGAATGGAAGCAGCTTTCCATTCATTCATTGCGTGCTATTTATTGTACCTCAAATGATGTCCTATGTACGTCATTTGGGTCCTTGAATGAAAACCAGCGCAACGTATTAATGCTAGTAATGTTTTTAGGTCCCAATGTAATAGGGGGGCGAGCCTATTGCCATCAACCGGGCACTAATCCAGACTCCGTGCTGCCACTAAGAATTACCTAATGGGAAAACCCAGTAACACTTTGCCCGACCCAGGATTGGAACCCAGGACCTCGTGCTCAGCAGTCGCGTTTAGCGACCACTAGACCAACGAGGCAGTCCGTAAAAACATAGTAGTATCAAAAGCCGAACTGCATAAAAAGCACATAAAATAAAGGTAAGTACACATTTTTTCCACGTACCCCATTCGAGTAATCCCAATGCGCGTTGGACACTACCATAAACAATATCCGTTACGCCCTCCTAGGGGACAGAGGGTACAGAAAGTTTAGTGTCGGTAAAAATGAGTACAACACTAATAACAATAAATTTTCTTTAGATTCCCCAGACATGGGGACGCAATGAACGTATTATCAAGGTGTAACAAGCGAGAAGTTACATTTGTTAAGTATGTTAATCTGGTGGACTGGGGCGCAAGGTAAAGGGGGAGGCCTTTGTTCAACAGCGTATGTCTTCCGGCTGATGATGATAATGATGGGGTGCAAGTAGAGCCACAATAGGTATACGACGATACTTATATAATTATTATATACTTACGTCCGTCAACCTCGCTACCATCCTTGTTCACTGACCAATCTCTACACCACGGCATGACCTATTCCATGTGGCTATTGGCTGACACCGATACGAAGATGCTGCTTCCTAACTTAGGTACGAGAAGGATAATTCGCGTATTTTTTAACTATATGTATAATACCTGTCAGTATAGCCAAGTCACTTCTATCTTGCGTCAAACAAAGGTAAGGGTAAATACACAATGGAGACATAAATGTTGGTAACATCGTGTTAACGACAAGTAGGTATAATGGAGCAGCTCGTAAAGGGGGACTGATTTGGTCAAGGAGTGTTTTACTAAACATAATTGTGTTTGCTATCATTATATGTATTCTCAAATCAGTAGAAATCATTTATCGAAGCGATAGCCAAGTAATATGACCGTTGGACTGCCATGTCAAAGGCCGCAAGTTTAAACCTCGGCACCAATGTCTTTTCGAAATGAACGGAATTGTATTAATCCCATAATCGTTATTCCCGGGACGGGCAAAGTGTTACTGGGTTTTTCCATTAGGTAATTCTCAGTAGCAGCACGGAGTCTAGATTTGTGCCCGGTTGATGGCAATAGGCTCGCCACCTATTA
This sequence comes from Abrostola triplasia, assembly GCA_946251915.1. Taxonomy (NCBI): domain Eukaryota; kingdom Metazoa; phylum Arthropoda; class Insecta; order Lepidoptera; family Noctuidae; genus Abrostola; species Abrostola triplasia. The sequence goes on along the minus strand of OX276444.1, from coordinate 5,959,693 downwards.
CATTGAGATCTAAAACATAACTGGCGAAATGTGGGTGTATTTATGTGCACCTCTGCCTACCCCTTCGGGGAATACAGGCGTGATGTTATGTTTTCATTTTACGATATTAGTTAGTATGATTCTTCCAATTCCCCCACCAATTCTCAGTAGCAACAAAACCTAAATTCTTTCTACGTCTCAAAAATATCTCGCCACTGAAAAAATAGATTGCCTGTAAAGAAAATTGGATTGGAATACAACACACTGGCAGCAATCACATTGGATCGTCCGACTTGTCCCGTTTCTGGGAAGCGTTGTGATTACTTTGTGATTCGGATATGGGACGTAATTGGGACGAAGTGTTGTCATCGGATAGACAATTGTAGGCAGTATCCGTAGTGTAGAAGTTTTCGTTTAGAAATTGAAGTATAACCATGGATTATCCGTGGATCTATGCATCACGGATCCTTAAAATAGATTGTCCGATGTAAATCCAGCTAATTACGTCATAATTAAGCAACTAGATTTCTCGTTTTGTACCTAAGTGCTATTTTGTAGAAGAAACTCAAAACATTGCCTAACCCAGGAATGAATCCCAGGACCAATACAGTCCTTCGCGCTCCAGACTGCTCAGGGGACTGCCATGTTAGTCTATGATGAACTAGCTTCCACTGGCGACTTCGTCCGCTTAATTCCGATAAGTGGACTATTTAACACAAAATTATTCTTGCAATTCGAACCAGTAGTTCCTGAGATTAGCGCGTTCAACCAAACAAACATTTCATCTTTATAATTACACATTACAAACAAATGACTACCTATTCAATACCTATTCATTGACAAAGGCATCATCATCTTCATCCGCAGCACGAATTCACCCACAGCTGGGTATAGGCCTCTCTTATGTGCAATGGTGTGGTTTAAGTATATTATTCACCACCACGCCCCCTATTTCCCATCACTCACCACAACCACATGTGTAAGCACTATTGAGACGTTTAAGTCCTCAATACCACTTCACCAACGGGCTTTGAAGTTCAGAGACCGATTAATCATTGTTCCTAGCGAGAACGAGAGAGAAATATGCTGGGATACTGCCACCCCTTTCCCGCAGCAATGACAGAGCTCTGGTTTCAGTTACATATTGAGCGGTGTCATATAGTAAGTTGATACAGAAGTACTACTCTAGTTTAATGATTGGTCAATATAATGGAAGTACTGTCTGGTCCCTTTTTCTTACTTTTGATCCTAAATAATAAGGTTATTTTCCGAATATTACGTAGGTATAAGAACGCATTTTGTTTTATTTCATATGTCAAAGTGCAATTGATATTACAGATGACCCCGTGCGGGAAACCAAATCAAGCCGCCTTGCTCAGGCACACACTAAATATTTTTGATTTGAGTAGGTACATAAATAAATGAACTGATGACCTTGCAAGCTCTGTTGTCGCATCGGATAAACCTAAGTAGGTACAGACTTCTAAGACATGGTGCTATACTGCTATACACTAGATATAAAAATTTGATGTTTCTGAATCCAAACGAAATTTTTTTCACAACCGTGCAATACTGCTGTACAAGCAGAAATTCACATAGAACAGCCTCTGAAGCATTATTATAGGCTTTAAGTTTTAAGGGAAAATCGACCATATTCTCAAACTATTTGAAGTCTTTTTTGCAGTCTAGGAGCATCAATTACTACAAAATCTATGTTATTTTGTGTAGTGATACTTCTGATTACACTTTTATGTGGCGATACCCACAACTGTGAAACAATAGAAGTTTGGGGTACACTCCGCAAGTTGTTCAAATAGCACCAGATTTGCATAGAGTACTGAACGGCCATTAGTTTACAATGATACCGATGGATACGGTCAAAGTTCAAACAAATGATTCTGATTGGAGGAAACAATTGCGTAAGCACATTCTTTTGTTAAGTGACGTGATTATAGCCAATAGGGGCGCAGATGTGCACAATGCTGCATTGTGTTTGGTCCCATGGGCAATTGGGCATAGACTAATAATATAGGTCTGCCTAATTATTCAAGCGACAATCTGAGCCACGGATGACGTCATTTTAACTAGGTATCCACAAAAGTAACAAATTAAAGTCCAATCCTGACGTAGGTAATTTTCACGCTAGTTAAGGTATCTTATCGTAACGTAGGTAGGCAGAGAGCCTTCACGAAAGACGATACTTAAGTACGTCCGGCGCACCCTGGACTGTCAACCCCGCTACCGTCCTTGTTGACTGACCAATCTCTACACCACGGCATGACCTATAACATGTGGCTATTGGCTCATGCCGATACGAAGAAAAAGAAGGTAGGTATTAACTAGTAGGTGTGATACCTTAACATGCCAATTATCATTTTTTCTGCCACAGATCATGCTAATTATGTGTTCCGTGTTCATGATATAATTCTACTATAAGCATAGGTACCTTAACTATTTTTTTAAGGACGTATACAGACACAAAAACCAATAAAAAAATTTGACGACCTGATTAGCGCAGTGGCTAAGCGATTGGACTGCTGCGCTAAGGGTTGCGGGTTCGATTCCCGCACGGGGCAAAACTTTGTGCGAACCACAGATGTTTGTCCCGTGTCTGGGTATTAGTGTATACTGTATGTGAATATTTCATGTTTGTGAAACGCACCTACGATACAGGAGAAATTCCTAGTGTGAGGCGACGTTTTTTTTTTTAAATATTAATATCTAGAACACATATCGGCAGATCACACAGAAACAGCATAACTCGACTCTGCGCAGTCAGGCCAACATCGCATGTTCAAAGTAGGGTAGCAACACCATTTACGTTCCCACGAAGGAGCTTGTTTACCCGTAATTAATACCCCAGCAAACGCGTTAGTCTATTAAATTAAACATGGGACAGCAAAGACATAAATAGGGCTGAGATGGGCTGAATTGGCTTAATTATTGCTTTTTGTGCTCCATTTTTGGGTGACTACACCCTATTTTTTTAGAATCCTGTTTTTACTGTTATTTTTTATATGTTGTAAAACACCTTTTGAGTAGTATAAAAAGTCACAACAATTTCTATTTTCTATCATGGAATAAATAGGTACCACGTACTATCAAATTATGAATCGTAGCAAATGGAAATCCGTGGTCTCTGCCTACCCCTCAGGGAAACAGGCGTGACTTTATGTATGTATGAATAGGAAGCGAAATACAAACCTTACAGAAATCGCACTATGTACAGCCATTTAGTAGAAGAATCATCAAGGAGAATAAAAATAACAAATTACCTATATACAGAACCCACAAAAACTACGTATAAAACTAGATGGCATTCAATTCGTCCATCAATTTAAAAAAACAGTTCGGAACCAAGAGAAATATTTACATTCTATCTTGCTGTATTCTCTCTGTAGTACTATGAACGAATGAACTTCATCCGTTAATCAATTTGGTTCAAAAAGTTTCTATTCATTTTAGCTTCCCTCTGTGGTCCAGGAATTGAAAAAAAACACCCCCACTCTATGTACTGTGAATTAAAAGTAAATTGTTTGTAATTCGTAGTTTAAAAACAGACTAAAAGGTTGACATTTAGAGTTAAGCAACATTTGGTAAGGTCAGTCCGTGGATGGGTGGCCGATATCCAGTTTCAAAAACGTCTCCATATTGCAGACTTAAGAATAGCATGAAGTAAAAACTGCTCTCGTTGGTCTAGTGGTTGGTACGTGCGACTGCTCAGCATGAGGTCCTGAGTTTGAATACCGATTTGAGCAGTGAAACTGGTTTTTCCATTAGGTAAACTCTCATTAGCATGGAGTCTAGACTTGTGCCCAGTTGATAGCAATAGGCTCGCCGCCTATTACATTAGGTCTTATAAAGCGAAATGTAGTGTGTTTTTTTTTTTTTTTTTTATATATGCGTCTATGCCTACCCTTTAGGAGGATACTGGTATTATGAAGCAAAAACTTCCAATGTCAATGGCTATAGCTACTATTGTCTTGTCATTATTACTATGTGGTGCAATAGGAGTCAAAAACGGTTAAACAAAGTGCACTAATGTGAAAAAACAAACACAAAAAGTAAAAATGCTAACATTGTTACATTGGCCCATTTACTTAGGATCCAACGATATTAAGTACATACATATATAAAGTCACGCCTGTTTCCCTGAGGGGTAGGCAGCGACCAGGGATTTCCATTTGCTACAATCCTGGCATTCTTCTTCGATATTAAGTACCTTATGTAATAACATTTTTGATTATGTTATTTTCTAGCTATTGAGGCTTGTACGGAAACCATCAATTAGCCCATTGTTTAGTATTTTATTCATACAATTTTACTATATTTTGAGTAATAATGAAATACACAATGCAACATGTCTAACTAAGCAGTTTAAATCGCTACTATCCTTGTTGACTGACTATCTATGTGGCATCTCCAGTTTCAACGTGACATTACTCATGCTTGGACAGTGTGCAGCGCAAAGAAAAACTGATCAGTATTTATAATAAAACATCCATACAAATATTATAAATGTGATAGTAACTCGTATCTGTCTGTTACCCCTTCACAACTAAACCACTGGATGGATTTTGATGAAATTAGGCATGCAATAAGTTCAAGAACCCGGAAAGTACATAGGCTACTTAACGCAGGCAAAGCCGCGGGCAAAAGCTAGTATTTTATGATGTTTGCTTATTGTAAAGTATCCTTGTATAATTTGTAACATGTGTATTAATTACTTGGTCTATGGTTTTAGGTATTACCTCTTAGAAGTATAGTGTATTCTCTGTGTATTTCTAAATCTATAGTCTATTGCAGTGCTTGTTTCAGTGTAAAAAAACTGACTCACTTAGAATAATCTTACTTCAGTGTGTTTTTCTGTCTGTATTTCTAATGAATATTGAATTTACATCGTACTTACCATTCCTAGGCAATGTTTATAAGCAATTAAGCATTGAATTGTTCGCCTTTGCGTTTGTCGGATGCCCTTTATAATTTTAAAAACAATTTTATAAATTGAACATGGAGCTTGAATAAACTTAAATAAAGAACACTGTTGATGTTGATGCCATTGCCTAATAGAATTCTATTGATAAAAAGTTATGGATTATCCCCTCTGAATTATTATTCTAGGTGGGTATCGGTTATCGGGCATTATATACATTAGCATTAGGTATAGATAAGACACGGAACATACTGTTTCATAGTTCTCGATACGATAACTTCAACTTGTAAAGTTACACAGTGCAAAGTAAACAAACAAAGTCTGACAGACGATGAGCTGACGGAACAGATTAAAAATATTAGTTTGTCGCTAGGCAAGCCGCTCCGCCCGCTCCTACTCCTAGAAATTTACAGTCAATTCATTCATATCCCATTGATTTTATGACCCAAATATTGTAAATAGAATAAAAATAATTACTGTGTTCATTAAATGTTATAATTACCGTCATATTTATAATTTTCTACGTCTGAAATATGGTGGTATGAAGTTAAACATTGTAATTAATTTTGACGTGGAACAATTTTATTACGCCATCTCGCTCACTCATGTATTTTGCTGTTTCATATCTCATTCTTGCGTAAAAAACTGGCACAGGACGTTGCTAACATTGTAAATCAAGTTCATCTCTTTCTTTCATTAAATAAACGTAAATAGTTCGATTTTCTGTTTCGCTTTGGTTTATGCAAAAGTACAACGCATTGTGGTATTTTCAATTTCGCATCAGTGTGTCGTCTTTAATGACGCGAAGTGTTTTGTTTGTCAGTTGTCGCGGTTATCTTGTGTTTATTTGACAAAATGGCGTCAAGGGAAGCGCGTGCGATAGTTTCGAATATAGAAAATTCCTCATTGGACTTACTAGAGAATGAAGAAGCAATACAAGCTATTAAAGAGAATTTTTATAAAGAAGTGGCGGCGCAATGTGTTTCATCAGGATTAGTAGACGGGGAAATTATATCTAACAAAATAATTAGTCGGGCGTTTCACCGATTAAAAAGTATACCAAAGGGTACATCAAAAGCCTCTATTGCGGCTAAGTTAAAAGAATGGCAATTACAAGATTATAAAATAGGTTTAGTTGGCGACAGAGAATGCTTGATAAAGACTGTAAATCAAAGCCATTTGGCGATAATTCCATGGGATACATCATTTGAAATTATTTGGAAAATGCATTTAGCCACAGGGCACCCAAAAGGATCGGAGCTTATGGAGTTGTTGCGAAAAAAATTTGTTGTTAACAAATTTGTAGTTAAGTGTATAAATAAGGTATGTACAGTTTGCATAGAACGTAGAAAACCTAACCGCAAAACTGCTCTATATTGTCTTGACATGACTGCAACTCCTGATAACACATTTTCTCACATCATGGTCTATGAAGACTTGCAAACGAATTTCTTACACCTAAGACCAATAGGCTCTGAAGATAAAAATCTAGAAATTAGTATGGAGCTATTCAAAATTTTTATGGACTTCGGTCTACCCGTTAGCGTACAAATCAGTGATGTGTCCCTTGCTAAAGTAATAGATAATGTCAAACGATTACTGTCGCCTTGCAGAATAAGCATATCACTTGTCGAAACAAACCAAACCAAAATTAAACGTTTATCTAGTTTAATAACAGAATGGATAACACATAATCATTGTAACAATTGGGGTATTGGCTGCCATATGCTGCAGGGAATGCTAAATAATAAAAGAACTCATATGAAAGGTAAGTCACCGCATATAATTGTATTCAAAGACCATAATATGATTAACGAAGATTCGAGCGAAGATGAAGATCTACAAAAGGCGAATATTAACACTTTAGCGGGTCACGGCGAAGCTACTGGGCATAATATATCTTTTGGAGATCCTAATTATGCTTTAGAAATAAGCTTAACTTTATCCAAAGCCTTTACTGAAGACGAAATGTCAGTAATTGATCCAACAACGGCATTACAAAAGGAAAACACAGAGAAAAGTAAAGTGACTATATCAGAAGAAGATTTAAAATCAGAGAAGAGTTTTACAGAGGACAACGATAATACGAGTGCTTCGCCTCAACCCGGACCATCGCACCGGAGTCCGGTGGCGTTTGATTCAACCCCGAACATAAAAAGTTCACAATCGCCAGATAATAGTACACCAGAAGCAACTAGCCCTAATGATAATGTACCTGGAAACTTTATCTCTGGAGATCTACCTATAAAGACTACAAACATGGAAACTGATAGTATTGAAGATTTTTTGTCAGACAGCCTAGATGAGAGTGATTTACCAGACGATCTAATTGATAAAAATACTTGCATTGTGTGCGATAAAAGCGTAAGCAGTGACAGCGGTATGTGTGGGAAATGCAATAGGTACGTCCACTTGGAGTGCCAAATGGAAAATCTCGATGGAGGTGCGAGAATAAAATGTAAATTGTGTCACAAACTTGATAATTTGTTCAGTGCGTAATAATACCTATATCCTTTTTCACCTAAAGTCTAATCTTGATATAATTAAAATAATTGTGAAAACGAAAGCTTTGTTTTATTAATTATCCACAAATTAACAGAAATACTTCCCTATTGAGGTAATATACTTCCAAATTATACGCACTTACGTTGTTTATACTGATAAAAATCGATTGAAAATAATATAATCAATCATCGAAACATTAAATAAGGTAAGTCCCTACAAAATGGTGTCCATAGCTTTGTTGCCGCAAAGTTAAATGTTTACGAAATGTTTGGGCATATCTTAGATAACCTACTTGTTTTGCAAGTTTGCCGGCTAGTTTGTAGTCCATTTCTTACAATATCGATCTGATTTAAAGGTAAGGTAAGTAACCGTCACTCATCACAAAACTCATTCTTTAACATGCAAACGTCGGTAACACCATAACCTAACATAACACAATTTTGAAAGTCAATGTTGTATACCTGTATGCTGTATGTTATTTATACAATTGTAAGTAGAGTAAGTGCGTGATTACATATCCTATAATTAGTTATTATTTAAACTTATTAAAAATAGTCAACGATTGATAATCAATATTTTTTATTGATGCCTTGACTGCCTCGTTCGTCTAGTGGCTGCTAAGCGCGATTGCTGAGCACGAGGTCCTGGGTTCGAATCCCGGGTCGGGCAATGCGTTACTGGGTTTTTCCATTAGGTAATTTTCAGTAGAACCGGAAGACGCAGCGTTGGCAAGCCTCCCAGGTGGACCGACGATATCGTCAGAATTGCGGGCAACCGGTGGATGCAATTGGCAAGCTGTCGTTTATTGTGGCGTTCTAAGGGACAGGTCTTTGTTCAACAGTGGACGTCTTCTGGCTGATGATGATGAATTATCAGTAGCAGCACGGAGCCTGGATTTGTGCCGGATCGATGGCAATAGGCTCGCCCCCTATTACATTGGAACCTAAAAACAACTGGCGAAATGTGGGTGTACTATATGTGCACCTCTGCCTGCCTCTTTGGAGAATACAGGCGTGATGATGTTTTTGTTTTTATTCTTAATATTTTTATAAGAGGGTAGGTATATAATTACATAGGTATACATACGTCCATCCCCTAAATAAAATAACTAAATACAAATTCTGTAATTCTATGGGGGCTGGCATAATCACTCAGCGATTAAAGCCTCTTACTATTTAATAAATAAATAAAGATATAAAAAAAACTTACCTTCTAATAATATACCTAGGTACTAGCCATCTATATACATCGTCATATTGTATGGTCCAGTAACATCACACAAACATAAGTACATTATCCTTACCTATGCTGTACTTGTTTATTTTTGGTGTTCAATAAAGAGAAATCTATCTATCTATCATAGTTATATTAGTTTAGTTTAGTTAGTTACATAAATATTTGCTCATTCTCTCTCACTCTTTCTCTGTTTTTTACATGCCTGTCTATGTTTAAGTTCACATTTAACTACGTTTCTGCTTTAAAATTTTAGAATAGCGCACTGTTTGACTTTACTGTTAATATGTTGTGGAAAATGTCGTGGGTTATACATTTATAAAACCTGTGTATTTATAACTTAGCGTAAGACTTTATAATGTATAACTGTTTATTTTCCCGAATAAATAAAATAAAAATAAAATAAAATATTGAAGGCTGTGGATGATAACGAAGATCACACAGTATTTTTTAAACTATAAATAAGATTTGTAAAACAAATAACTATTAACTGACATTTCAACGTCAATTTGTAATAGTTTTTTCTTGGATTCTCGAAGGCATCGACAAGCGTCGATTCTGCTTTTGTTTTTTTCTTTTCTTTATTGCTATTCAATCTGAGTTTTAATTTTATTTCAAACTAGCTGTAGTCAGCGACTTTGTCTGCATTTTTATTTTACTCCCGTCTCCCGCGGAACACTAAATATTATTGAAATTTATTTAAAGCTGTTGAAGATATTGCTGACAACGTCAGCTACCTATCTGCCAGTGAAAGTCCCGACAAAATCGGTTATTTATACGGGAGTAGATATAGATACTTACCAACATTTATGTACTCAATAGTTTGTGGGATGTTTAAATAAAGTTTTTATGCAAATAACTAATTCGCTATTAACTGGTTTTGTTTTATAATTCATAGGCGCATTTAACGGACAATAAATATTCTGATATGTACCCTAAAAGTATATCCATAACCTTATAAGTCTATTGGCCTGGAACGAGAAGCGAACTCGTCTCTTCGAAACTCAGCCAAAGTCATTTGGGTCATCATTGAAAATGTAACCTCTTTTCTGGATTAAGTGGACTAGTATAGATCGTCGTTTGTAAATCAAAACGACAGCTGGCACACAAAAAAATAAAACAAACTAAAGGAGGTACAATTTAAATTCTATTAGACCGAGTGTCTTGCTGTTCTTTTTTCGACGCTCTTCCTATAACAGCGAATTTTAGACATCGCGTCGCTTTGATATGCGCGAGACTAGAGAGGATAAGCCTTTGTTTTTAACTTATAGTACCTACTTAGGCATTTTCTAGGTTATGCCGAGTGGTATCAGGCCTAGAATTGACCACCGCCTACCTCCCGTGGGTGTCGTAAGAGGCGACTAAGGGAAAATCCAGAAGATGGGCAGCAGCGTACACCACCTTTACCACCAATACTGCGATCCCCAAGTACTAGAGAAAATGCATTGTAAAAGCCCAACACGGTGGCATCGCATAATTTCGTCACAGAGTTCCTATGACCATCTTCTGACTCCAACCTCAGATCAGCTCAAAAGTACCATAGTATTGTATTGTCACCAAACCTATTTAAGTATACGAAATTTGATTTCAATCAGATGTAAAAAAGTATTTTTAATTTTGATTGCAAGATTTGACCTAGGTAAATAAACTCACGTACATAGTCATCATCATCAGTTTTTAAGTGACCCACTACTGGGCATAAGCCTCACATACATACAAACATTGCAAGTTAAATAAAAGCTTGTAACAAAACAATCACAACCGCCGTATCCATATAACTATCGTCGTCTCACTTCCGCACTTGTTTCGCGTGGCCCCAGACTAGAGACAGTTTGAAATTGAAAAAGAAAACTCCAACGGAATTCTCTCGAAGAGAAATGGCTGGAAATATTGTTACACAGTACAGTTCTGCTGGGAAACGCTATGAATATATTGATAGCGGCTCTGATTGGTCGGATCAACTGATTGAGAATAACATTTACAGATTCACTGAAGTACTTCGTATTCAAGACCAGGAATTTTATTAAATTTGTTCCTTAAAAATACAATAACCTGATGAATATTAATTGAAATAAGTTTACTTTGTTTTTATTTATGCCAAGCCAACATAATATGGCTGTAGGTATTTTGCTATGGAGTAGGCGGGTGTGCTAAATTCCAACACCTTTATTTATCAAAAAGCTAATGTTAAACCAAGGATTATATTATACCTGTCACTGTAGTTTGCATATCAAAGAATAGAGATGTCAATAGACTTAATACGGGGATTAGTTAATGCTGGTATTATCCTCGTTTTTGAATAAGAGGGTTGTTTGAGATTATCTACTTAGTTCTATTTATTAGCATTAATCAGTAATGCTTCAGAATAACTAGGAATGTTGATACTATATTGACAAGTTTGCATTGCGACTTGTCTGGGTTTCTACTAGTGTCAAAGTCAAAATCTTTATTACGTTCATGAGTAATGAGATGTTTAGTTAAATATATCTGTTCTTACATGAACTTTGGAAAGACACAGCTATTTTAGTTTATATAGTGCATACTGAGGTCTAACGAAATGCATAGTGAGGTTTTAGTATTAAATGAATTGTCCTACAATGATCCGTCGCGTTGCGTTCTGTGGAAAGCCTAACTGAACGTAATGATCAGAGTTAGACTCCAGCCTTTCTACTAGCATGTAACCTATCTAAAAATCATAATTCGACAGTCAAAACCCACAGCCGAGTGCTTATAAATCCGGTCCATCAACTTCTGGGTATAACGCCAGAAAAACAGCGTGAAAATTAATATCTAAGTAAGCAATTTCCCTTTCCCTGACGTAAATTGTTCGGGGATGGGCAAAGAGCTTTCCTTGCAAGCTTTGCAGAATTTTATTACCGTCCATATTTTGTTAAGGCATTTTGGAATAAAGACTGGAAACCCTTCATTATGTATTTTAGTACTTTGGTGCTTCTTGTTCTTTATACAAGTAATATCATCACTCCAGTATTTTCCTGTAGACAGTAGTGTGAATTCACCTTTCTTTCCAATGATGTAATAGTAATAGGTCTAGAAGTAGACGTTAGGCTCGTAGCTAAGTGGCTACAGTGCAGATCAGACGATCCGCAAGGTTAAGCCGTGCTCGCCGCGGTCAGTCGTGTGATGAGTGACCGTTTTCACATATCGAGACGCGTGCTTCGCAAGGCACGTCAAGCTGTTGGTCCTGTTTAGTTGTTATAATTATTATATAGTTAATATAGTGCAGATAATTTTATACGTATAATAATTTGGCTGAAAGTATTCTTATTGCTTCAGCAAGCTCATGGTGAGTCCTAGTAAGGGATCCAACGAGATAACAGGCAATTAAAGTGTACGTTTTAGAATCTGTATTACTAGAAGGTAAGTGCCTCGCATTTCTATTAGACGCTACAAAGCATAACGATATGAGCAAATATTTATTCTGAGTTAGCATTTGTGCATGTGTGGTTTATGTATGCAAACGCATCTACGACAGAAAATTGTGGATTTTCTTTCTGAGATTCGTAGGTATGTGCGCAAAACTATTTAACGAGAAATGTCTTGAGAGCAATGTATAGAAAACTAAAGCTTCAAGCTACAGATACAGGCGACAGGCCATTTCTACTAATTTTTTGGGGTGATATTGTAACCGGTAATATAACTGGCAGCATAACGGGTCATCGGAAATTAGAGTTCAAACGGCCTTTGAGTAACAGAATTTGTAGTATAATTCGGTTATACTCACGGGTATATTCGGGAATGCCCGACTAATTTCGAACTGGAACGGAGCCCTTATTCATAAGCTGGTTACGCGGTAGAGTCACTAGCCGAACTCAGTTCGAGTTCGAGTCCGTTCGAGTTCGAAACTAGTCGGGCATTCCCGAATACACTCGTGAGTATAACCGGAATATTCAGTAAATAATATGGATATCACTCACGAAAGTTATTATAGTAAAAAGAATGTGTACTTTACTAAGCAATTTCATACCTAATGTCTTCTTTTTGCGTAAGGATTAAAAAATAAATATTAATTTAAGACTACGTATGGGACACCGTATATTAAACCTTAGACACGTCACTTGATAGTCTATATTTAAATACCAGCGTTGATTTTTTAAAGAAAACAGTTTTTAATATCAGTATCGAGTGAGTAATAAAATGAAATGGAAAAACAAAACTGTATGCAACAGTGGCGCAGTGGTGGAAACCTGGTCGTGACGTGTATTGTACATACGTACACTGCGTGCCAAATAAACTGGGCCACATCCACGTTTGAAATTGTTCCTCTGTTTTATATTCCATTGGCCTGATAATGATATTTGTGGTTTGAATGTATGATATTTTTGTTTTTTAGAAAACGTTGCCTTGCTCTAGAAATTGCTCCTGTATTGCGGCTGCGTTTCATAGGCATGATATGTCACAAGCACAAATATCTGCGAAAGCAAAAGTTTGTCTCGTGCGTTATAACATCACGCCTGTATTCCCCTAAGGGGTACAGGGTGCTACTACCGAGAATTACCCAATGGGAAAACCCAGTAACACTTTGCCCGACCCGGGAGTCGAACCCAGGACCTCGTGCTTAGCAGTCGCGCTTAGCAACCACTAGACCAACGAGGCAGTCACACAAAGGCTCGTATTAGGTACATAATGATTCAGGTGTATATATTTCGACTTACTTGAAGAGTGTATTTTTAATTCGTCCTTCTTCGTGCTACTCATCTTGTCCTGCAGTGTAATAGGTCACGTTGGCGAGCTAACTGATCATAGAATAATGTAAGCATAATAAAATAGATATTGAATTAAATGTATGTACTGTTGATTTTTATGCAAATGTTAAGTTTATAATTAAAAGTAGAGCTTCTTTATAAGGACCAAGTTTTATGTAATGTAGGCCATCTTATAACGTGTAAGGAACTATAGTTTAAAATAATTTAACAAAATACTGAACTTGACATCTCAAAGCTCTCCAATATCCGAGGATCTAAAGGGTCTTTAGAATATTCTTTATAATTGTATATTTCAGAAATTAGGCTGTCTTAGCGCTCATTATTATTTCATGTTCTTACATAGATAACGAAAAAATTAATTTCCTCTTATTTTCGTAAACATGGTGGAGGGGTCATCAAATACGTTATTAAGTGATGTAAAAGAATATTAAAATATCTGACATATAATAACGCCTAATTAAAAAAAAAGGTACCTATTGTACTGTATAACATCACACTAATATTATAAAGGCGAAAGTTTGTGAGTGTGTTTGTATGTTTGTAACCTCTTCACGCTCAAACGGCTTGACCGATTTTGATGAAATTAAATATGGAGGTAGCTGACACCCTGAATTAACACATAGGTTACTTTTTATCCTGAAAAAATGTAGCGGGTAACACCGCGGGGCGCAGCTAGTATTGATAATATAGTCCAGCCCACTTACTATGAACTCTTAAAACAGGATAGTTTACGATGTGGAAGCGAGACGCAGCTACGGGCAGTGTAATGCGACCTCTCGCTTTCACATCGTAAACTGTTTTAAGTGTTCATGGTAAAGGGGCGGTTTTAAAAAGGCTATAGTTATGGGTATAATGTACGCATGATGGCTTTGCTAATGTAGAATGCGCCAGCGTTAATATTAAGGCAAGGTACCTACCTAAGTTTCGGAGGGAAGTTGTTAGATTCTTTGATTAGAAATACTTAAAAGTTAGATCGTTTTCAAATGACCATCCAAGCCTAAGCGATCAGTTCTCTCATTAAATTTAATATTATTTGGTCATTTTCTTTTTAGGTCGAGCGACGGATATTTAATATGTCTGATACTATCTTGTTTTTATTATTATAAGCTTTTATTATTTAACTTGCAATGTTTATTGTAAGTATGTATGTGAGTTTGTTTAGGTCAAATCTTGCAATCTAATTTAGAACCACTTCTTGACATCGTATTGAAATGAAATTTTGCATACATATGTAGGTTTGGTGACAATACAATATTATGGTACTTTTGAGCTGGTCTGATGATGGAGGCGAAGGTGGTCATAGGAACACTGTAACGAAATGATGTAACCCCATCGTGTTTGGGCTTGTTTGATTCGTTTTTACTACAACTTTGAGCCTAGCTGATTTAAAAGCTTGGGTTTAAAAATATATTTTAAATATGTATAAACTTATTTACTCTTATTCTCGTTATTGAAAAAAATACTTGGATAAACTAACTTTTCGGTTTTGGTTTCCAATTCTCAAAACGTTAGGTACAATCGATCATAAGGTTTTAACTTAGATTATCTGGTTATCAATGCTCAATCTATACGAGAAGAGTCCTTTGCCACTACATAATAATCATGTCTTTCGTTGGGAATACTAAATATCTTTTTATTTTATTTTTTTAAAACAAAACATCGCCCCACACTAGGAATTTCTTCTGTGCCGTGGGTGCGTTTCACAAACATGAAATATCACATACACAAACACTCAGACTCGGGACAAACATCTGTGGTTCGCACAAAGTTTTGCCCCGTGCGGGAATCGAACCCGCAACCCTTAGCGCGACAGTCCAATCGCTTAGCCACTGCGCTAATCAGGTCGTCGAATATCTCAGTCTTAAGCAGTCAAAATCCTTGTTCTTCCCAAAACAGAAGTCAAAATCTTATAACTAATTCATCTCTTCATTATAATAATGCAGCTACAACGAAGGTAATAAAAGGAGGTAACATCCAAAGATAAATATAATGACGTCATAGATAGGTACACAGACGTACCTATCTATGACGTCACAACAGGCGTTCAATCTTCGTTTATCTTTCAGTTCATTACAGGGTTTATAGCATCGGCGTTTTGTATTTAGTGTATAAAATACGGTATAATAAAGTGTCCAGCTCGTAGATAATCTATTGTCAATGAAGAGGGGAGACGGGAGATGAATAAGGCTGGAACTGAGTGAGCAAACCAGCGATAGGTTGAAAATTAACCCTTTAAACGCCACGTCTGTCATCGGTAACAGCGGATAATGTTGTTCTATTGTCTGTGTTTATTTGCTTTCCTACGTATTTTGTGTGGTGTTAGTCACTGTTGAACAAAGGACTCCTTAGAATGCCATATTGAACGACAAATTGCCATTTCCATACACCGGTTGGTGGATTGTTGGTCATACATAATTACACCAGTGACCCGCGCAGATATAGATTTGTTTTTCTTTTTGAGGATTTAGATTTACAATTATCATATAGAAAGTAAGCAAACTAGGACGCCCAGAAAAAGATTATCATGGACACCTCAAATGGGTAAAATAAGGGCATGATATATATGATGTACTAGGCTAAGTTACTACCGACGAAACACTTATCTGCTTAAATCTATGTATATACGTACTCAAATCGCCATTGCCCACTCTCTGTGCACACCCCCTCTACGTTCAGCGACCGGTGAAACAAGAGGCCCTATTGTCAAGTCTACTATCTACAGATACGGAAAAAACAACTTTACATACAACTATGATCTACTCTAAAATCAACCTTATATCAAACAGTATAAGACTTCCATGACCGCACCATCAAAATGGTCGTAAAATATCGCGAAACCAACATAGTAATCACTATCGAGAATACAAAAAAGAACCTTAAGGTACAGATATTAAGGTGCATATAAAGTGAAAACGTTTATTTGGTTTTGCCAGACACGATGGTTAAGCACTCAATGTACCCTTTATCTTAGATTAAAAATGGGGGGTAGGGGGAAGGCAGACAGGTAGGTGTTGATATTTATCGAAAATCGACGCTTCTGTTCTTTACATAATGGCGTCTGATGGTATTCTTTTAGTTTGTGCACTTAAATCACAGTGTATTATTGTTTGCGTGTGTTGGTACGGAAAGGCTTTGACTATTGTGTAGAGATAGATATATAATCCTGAAAGGTTAAAAATAGTCTAGTGTTTCTGTATGACGGTAGTGCAAAAAAAGATTTGTTTACGGATAAAAGGACCAGCGACGTGTTTTTGTTCCTAAACAGGGTCCTTTGAGACGGTATTTTTTATGCACTTTCGTCTTTAATATTGTAAAATAATGCGTTAAGTAGTTTTGCATGTTTACCGAATTCAATACACACCTAATACATGATGCGAGTGGATGAGGTGAAAGAAGTATGTCAGGATCGTAGCTAATGGTACTCCGTGGTCACTGCCTACCCCTCTGGGATATAGGCGTGACTTAATGTACACACCCAAAAAAGGACATTCAATTAATCGCATGACCTGTATAATTAGAATCTCGGGAACTTACTTAAAGATATATTAAACGACGAATTTTAGTTAGAACAAGACTTACACAATTGTAAATTATAAATTGTTACCATTAACAAAGATCTAGTCGCAAAGCATTACAAAGATTACCCAGCTGGTTGCATATAATAAAGCGTACAAATAAACTCCACTCTAACAAGAGTTATAATACCATATTTAATGAAGATGCACTTATCCATTCCTCTTTAGCTCCATACAAAACGAGGGCAAAGTAAATAGCATTAACTTCAAACTCAAAGTTGAGTCGAAGCAAAATCCTCTACGATTCAGGAGGTCAATAACTTTATGCGAAGTTACTGTTGATTTTCTGGAGCATCGTTGTTGATTTTGTACATTAGTAACGACTGGGAATTAATTTGTTTAGACCTTGGTTTTAGTTCAGCAGCTGCCTGAGTTTGGGTTCAGCGAAAGTTTTTGGAGATTTAAGTTTCTTTTTACACAAATGACCAAAAAAGGCGTGTATTATAAAGGTGAATGTTTGTGAGTGTATTTGTATGTTTGTTACCTCTTCACGCTCATACGGCTAGACCGATTTCGATGAAATTTCATATGGAGGTAGGAGGTAGCTGACACCCTAGATTAACACTTAAGCTACTTTCTATCCTGCAAAAATGCAGCGGGTAACACAGCGAGGCGCCGCTAGCTGTAAATTTAGAAATAAAAAATATATTCAGACAATTAAAAAACACGACTGCCATGACAAATAAGGAACTAAAAAGTAAAATGACATTATTCTCTATCCCTCTCGCCCAAAACGCTTAATGTATAAGGCGATACGAAAATTAATAGGTAACCAATTCAGATGTCGCCATACTAATAGTACCATCTCTGTCTTACTATGATTTTAAATGCTAGCAACTTTCCCATTCCGTGCTGTGTTTAGTTTGCGTTTACAGTTTTTATATCAGTTTTAAATTTTCATCATCACCATCATCACGAAGACGTCCACTGCCTTTCCTTTTTTTTGCCAGAAATTCAAAAAAGTTGTGTTCATTAATTCCCGTTTTGTTATTTATGTTATGAGTAGGCTCAATGAACAATAAATTATATAAAATTCAGTGAACATCCCTATTAATGATATTAAGCATATTGTTAACAATAGTGGAATGTTTCATGTTATTCATACTCCTACAACAAAGTGGATCCATAAGCTAACTAGTGCAATGTGGGCACACTAAGAAATCACAGCTGACAGCTTTCGATCGGCTAATTAACCACAGAGCGAGCGGAGAATTAGCGAAGTAACTAAGTAATTGGCTTCGCAGGGTTAGCCTCTCAAAGGACGTATACTTGAGTAACCAGCAGATATTAACAGTATTGTTTTGAACCTCGTTTTCAATCAAGATATCTCGTTGTTTGAAATAGTGTTAGCAGGGTTTATAAAGCTCGGCTCTCTTTAAAAATGTTCATACTCCGTGCTGGTACTGAGATTTACCTAATGGAAAAACTCAGTAACACTCTTCCTAACCTGGAATTCAAACCTAGGACCTCACGCTCAGCAGTCGCACTAAAGGACCACTAGACCAACGAGGCAGTTTTTTTTTTTACCTAATCCATTAAAACTCACCTCTTCTCTCTATCATATGGTTGATGAACAACCGGGTGTCGGAGTTTAAATCGCCTGTAGGCCTCTGACATGGATTTACACACCGTTGAAACTCTCTCTATCTCTCAACTCACCTCGTACCTAGTGACTTTGAGATAGATAGTAGTTACTATTTCACAAAAGCCAGATCCGCGCAGCATTGCTTATTAACGTAAACTGGTCCTTTTTCCCCGGTGATGGCTCCACACTTCCGCTCCGCTTACTGTAAAGCGGTACAGATTAGTCACAGTAATTCCTTAGCGGAATAAACTGGGGGAATTAATGAGCTCACTAATGTTCACTTCTGTTTTAATATGTAAGAACAGGCTTGGTCTTTGGATGGTAGCCGTAGAATGATAAGGTGTACCTAGTGAATTGGAGAACGATTTTGGTGTGTATAGCTGAAGGGTGAGAGAAACATGGTGGTGGTGTACTGTAGAGTCTTTAGATTATTGTTATTGGACACGTGACACCTTCTCCAGGACAGGCCCAAGTCATTTGTCATTCGCTAGACATATATTTACAGAGAGTTTAAATTTCTTTAAAATAGAACCGGTCTTATCTATAGAAGGTCATAATACCTAGCTCAAAGCTACTGCTTACGAATTCTGCCTGTACCTTAGGACCTAAACCTGCGAGAATGCTTAAAGTAAATAAGTAAAATCAATGTCACCACGAAACAAAAGAAAGTTCCTAGAAGTTATAGTCATAAATAAACACAGCAATGTATATTTAGCTTATTTAGGCATACAGACAAAACAAATCTTAAATATGCTTACAGGCAAACTTTCATATATCAAACCGTCCGAACAAAGTACAATTGTAAATAAAGACATATGTAATTCATAGTAGCAGCCCGTACAATTAAGCTTTGTAAACGGGCAAGGGCCTTTCGAGCGCCAAACAATAGCAAGGAACAATAAATTTTGGTCCTTTGTGGCGCGTGAAATTATATCAATAGGGAAAAGCTAATATTGACAGTGGGGAATGGTAAGTAGTTTGAAGGACACAACGCAAGAAAGTGTTATTTTAATAACTTTCATAGTAACCATTTTAGGTACTTACTCTTTTTGGGAGAAATAATAAAATAGTAATCCTTTCCGTTGCCGGCTAAGCGAGTTTAAAGAGGCGACGACCCTGATGTGTGTCTATAAAATTATAAACTGTCATAGGCAAAACGCCACTGCCTACTTCTTTGGAGATCACAGGTGATATGATACTTCTATAAAGAAGGTAGGTAAGAATATAAATATTACCATGAATTTTAAAAAAGCCTTGAAAAACCACAACCTTACTGAAAGCTACAAAGACCCCATTCTTATCCAAGGACCAGTCAAACAAACGCTATTTGAGGGGCCAAATCTTTTCCCGGACCCAAACCATGAAATAAAATTACTGTCCCTCATAACGTAGGTAACGAGCAATGTCCTCTCAAAATATATTATTATCTGAAACATTGTTAGGCCTGATCCCAACCGAAACCGAATAAAATCAAGGTTCCCAATCAACGAAAACAATTCAAAGTAAGGATTTTATTCTCTTCATAGTTCATACATATTTCACCTGGTGCAGTATTCGCGGTAATCACATTGGAATTGAGCCAATCGTATGAAAAATTGCAATTGGACTCCGTGTCGCCGTGTCGGTTTCATTATTACATTGTCTCGTTCGCTTTATAATGGTCTTTTTTATTTTTCGTGCAATGAAAAGAGTTTTTGTGGTGTCCGGAGTTTGCAAAAGATTTTTGAAGTAGCTTGGAATCGAAGTCGTTGATTTAAAGGCTCATCTTGTGTTGGTTGGAAAAAGCTTATTTAAATAAATTTATAATTAAATATTAATATTGTCAGACTTAGTTAGTCAAGGCTTTTTCCTCTGAGTATTGACAATGGATATAATTATTTGCAACTAGTTGCGCCCCGTGGTGTTACCCGCTAAAATTTTCCGAGATAAAAAGTAGCCTATGTTAATCCAGGGTGTCTGCTGCCTTAATATGAAATTTTATCAAAATCGGTCAAGCCGTTTGAGCGTGAAGAGGTAACAAACATACAACAAACTTTTGCCTTTATAATATTAGTGTGATAGTGTGATATGCTATTGAAGTCAGAGTGCTACTTTTTTCTAAAGATACTATATATCATTCAGAAATAAAGTAATGTTGTACCAAAAAAATGCATCCAATAAAGTTGTAGATGCATGTAACGTAATGCGCCAGTTTTAGGTCATTGCTCTTAGCTCTCGGCAATAATTTTAAATAAAAAATGTTATCCGCGAGTAAAAGTTTTATTAATAAATCATATTTCTTTGTTTGGCACACTACTGTGTTTCTAACTAGAATTTATCTTGCCAGGAAAAGTCAGGTAACGAATTAATTTATAAGTTATGACAGAGAAGAATAAATAATGCTTTCGATATTTTTCTATTAAAATTGTGCAGTCGCGGAGAACCCAGTTATATTAATGAAGTAGGAAATGGTTCGGCCCAAACAAAAGTTCTTCTAAATGTAGGTAATATAAAACTTGATAACTTGTATTAATATCTGTATCTTATCATGATGACGATTAAGTTAGTAATATTATTGAAGAGCGGGGTCTCCTAACACAAGTATTACTATTAATAGGCCTGTCCCTTTAAAAGATTTACTTTAGTTGTACAAGTTTCAGCAATAAACCTTTTTATGTAATATAATTAAATAATAGGAAGAACTTATAATACAAGACATCTAAACTGTCCTGGTACTTCTGGTAGCAGTATTGTACTATTAAATAACTTATAATATAACGACGAAACTGTGCAGCTGAGACAACAGCTGCGCTACACTAATACCGAGCGCACACAAAACGAACGCATCAGCAAGTATAAACGCATCAGCAGCTAAAACGAGAAATAAAAATGCAAGCCAGTGAATGATAGTAAAAAAACAATAAAAAAGCAAAAGCATCGACATTATCGCGAACTCCACACGAAGCAGAAGTGAAAACAAAAAAGTGGAAAATGAAAGAAAACAAGGTAAACACCGATTCGTATTTTATATCGGATTTATTGGACCGCCGAACACTCGTACTTGTGTTGTGTTGCCAAACCGAGGAAATACTACCGTTTTTAAGGGGAAAATGCTTAATTGGGATTTGTGTGCTCAAAAAGAAAAGTTACTCTTTTACAGCGGTGTTACGTAAAATTTCGTGTTGTAGGTACTTTGTTTTCAGATCGGATACGATTTTATATATATAGGTATACAAGCCGAATGGAAACTCAAATATCACGCTACTTTGTATCCAAAATTAATGGAATTATACAAGCTCTTAAAATTTGTAGGTACGTTTTATGTTTCTGGTCCTGGCCCTTAGGTACAAATTGAGAAAAACCTTTGTCAGCATGAAAACTTTAGATAGTCAAGGTAAGACGCAATTTTTTGCATAATATAGCCTCAAAGAGAGATATCTCACTTGCTCCCCTCACCGTCGACGGGATCTCAAGTGATGGTGAGCACCTCTTGGTACAGCTTAGGGCTGTTCTATGAATAAAGGGTTACATAGGGTGGTTTTCTATTACGGAGTTCAAGTGTGAATGATAACTATTGTTGTGGAGACAAAGCTTTGAAAATTTGTATCGATTCATGGTAAGTGGTCCTTTTGGTCTTGGGGTAGGTTCGAAATTGTAATAATTTGAAGGGATGGTATAATAGGTTTGGTACTTGCTTGTAACTAGAAGAGTAAAAGTTTAAAAAGATTACACTTTCAATTTATATAATTATACAACTAATCTTACCCTATGTGATTTAATATTTTATATGCAGAAGCTGTTGGTGTAACTGTGTAAAAAAATACATTAGTATGCTGTAAATACAATACAAAAAGTTAGTAGATTATAATATAATAATATGATAAAACTATTTTTTTAATCTCAACGTACTAATAAACTAAGATAATAATAACCTTACCATATTGCCTTAAACTACTGCCTACGATATCTAAAAATACCCTACTTAATCTGGTAACACCAGACTAACGCACAGGAAAAATCGCGAATGAATAATAGATGAGAGAGACGACCTGAGGCGTCCGATAGGACCGGAGGCTTGGAGTTTGATACTGCGCTTTACATTGATCGTTTCATAATATACAAGGTATCAGAATATTGCGCAAATTGTGTAAAGATAAAGAATAATTTGATTAAGAAGACTTTTGACCGAAGGAGAAAGAATAATAATACAATTTCTCAACGAAAAGTCTTTGGAAAAGCAAGTCGTAAGAGGCAACAAAACTTATGTGGAACTAATGATGACTACTGATGACTATAGATTATACCATGAACTCTTAAAACCCGGCATTTTCCGTTGTGGAAGCGAGACACCATTACGTGCAATGTAGAGTGCCGGGTCGCTTCCACAACCGAAAATGTCCTACTTTAAGAATTCATGGTAAGGGGCCTGATAAAGGAAATACCTCTATGTACTCTAGGTCAGAGTGAGATTCGGCCTAGAATTGGCCACCCTCTTTCCTCCCGTGGGAGTCATAAGGGGTAACTAAGGGAAACTCCAGAAGATGGGCAGCAGCGTCTTCTGTAACTTCACCACCAATACTGCGATTCCCAAGCCGCTTGCCAAGGGTTGGAATTATAGCAACCCTCACTCCCTTACCTAAGGACAACAGTGTTCAGTAGTTCAACAGTGGTCATCTTCCGGCTGATGATGACTATTACTGTACTACTTTTCTTTGATCTTTGACGGGGAATCCAAATCTCTATCCTAAAAGAAACAGCGCTGCATTGACGGTTCGCAGGTCAAGCCAAAACAGGAGGCCGTACTACAAGTTAGAAAACAATTGTACATCAACCCACATCTTAAACACGGATCAAACCTTAGCACAGTTACACGTGGAAGACTTCGGCCCACTTATAAACTGCCCGAAATAGCAATGTTCCGATTATGACTCCCACACGCATATGTGGGAGAATATCGTATTGGATCAAATGGATTACGCCAATACTGTAGGACATTATGTAGTTGGATATTTTTAAATGTAAGCCCAAACTAAAGGTTGGGTATCTATACCTAATTATTAAGAAATTTACTGACGCTTTATTCCACCTACCATGATATTTGTACGACCCCCGTTGGTTGGCAGAGAATGCCTCAGGCATTAAGTACACGATTTTATACTTTACTAGATGCAGCTTGCGATTTTGACGGTGTGGAATTTTTGCGAATCTTTTCCGGGAATTGGTGAAATACTAAAAGCCAGATGGAGAATTTTGGAAATTTTCCCCTGCATCTAGATAATATAGAATCATACATGCACAGAAGTATATCTACATACATACATAAAGTCACGCCTGTTTCCTGAAGTATATCTAGATGTCGCATAAAGTTCAAACAAATAAACACTGCGTAATTAGACATCGCGAGTTTAGAAAACCGTTAGGTATAACACACATCTACATGGCTCCAATTATCCCTTGGCTAGAAGTCATCATTTGTCTTCTTACAGCCCATAATTCCTTAAAAAATTCCTTTTACCAGAAGCACAAAGCTTTAAATTTAAAGCCTTATTTAAAAATAGATAAAACCGCCGCAAATTTTTACTCTAGGCAAGCATAGACCCTTCAATCTACTCAAAATAACAAGGGCCATTCAGAAACAGCCGAATCGCAAAATCCTTTTAGTGATATTGAAATTTTCAGACGCTTGAAAACTTTTCATCGTTTCAAACCCGCTATGATGCTCTCGACTCGAAAGCTTGGAACTTCAGATTATAGTAATAACTTAGCGGGTAGTTTGAAACTCCGAACTCAAGTTTCTATAGACAATGCGGGGTTTCAAATTTGGATATAAATATAATTGTATTACTTGTTTGCTTACTGTTTTCAAATATGAGGTAGGAACGAATGACTTACTTTTATACGGATAATATCTAATGTCTAGGAGTGACCGATGAGTCTGTTATACGAAGGTATAATCACAGATATCTGGCATAATGAACTCCATGATTTTAATATATCTTTCCTCTACACATTGAACGTACGGTATGAAATCAACAATAGGTACACTTGTTTAATGTATGATTCATGTTGTTCTTCCCCCTTACCATGAATACTTAATCAGGACAGTTTACGTTGTGGAAGCGAGACACCGCATTACACTGCACGTAGCGGCGCGCGGCATCTCGCTTCCATATCGTAAACTGTCCTGCTGTAAAAGTTCATGGTAAGGGGGCAGATCGAAGAAGTTTTGGAATAAGGTTATAACTGTTACAATTACCTACACTAAGCCGATGAGTAAGGACTGTACAATGTAGTGTTGATAATAAATAACAGCCGTGTTGGAAATGGATGTTATCAATATACGAATAGCGAAATAAAAAGGGTAGGTATAAAGTTGGAAGTTTCATATTTTTAAAACCAATCCTGTAAAAGCAAAAGTAGGCAGGTAGTTTGCGTTTAGTTTTCAAATTCATATCCGTGCTTGATGCACATATCTCTAGAAGTTCTACATTATAGGAAGTGTAGTTTTTAGTTCATGTAAGATGGTAGATTTGATCCTGTTCATTATTTGAGTTTTGAAGCAACTAAGTTTCTTAATGTTTTGGTATTTGGTTAGTTTTACAGCCTGTATTCATATTAGAAGAAAGAAAAAAGAAATAACCTAGGAACGCCTTGCTCGAACCGGGATTCGAACCCATGATCTTATTCTCAGCAGTCACATTCAGCGATCACTAGAGTCTAGACCAACGTACAACCTAGCTAAGAAAAACATTCAGCTGCGTGCACAATCACAATGAATACATAATTAATTAGTTCGATAATTACGGTATGAGCATACTTTATCCTATTATACCCCTTTTTCACCAGCAGCCCGCCACGAATGTTAACTATCTCAATAATTGAATAATCACGAGCTTAACTTCGTCTGAATCCGCAGTTCCTTAGTTTGTGGTCTAAGTTATGGAATCAAAGCCTTCAATAGGGTAATTATAAGTTCAAATAATTCTATTATCCCATAATTTTGACACCCTAACTAAGCGTAAAAGGAATCGTAATCATCATACTTTATACAACATATTACTTTATTATAACTGCACGACGTTATCGTCTTCGGGGACATGATTTATTTTATAATTACTAAGAAGGCAGTATTATTATTTTTCTTCGAATATCTGAGTATCCATTTCTCCAGTAGGTAACTATTATATAGTTGCACGTAAAGTAAGTCTTGCCGTTTTATTGAGTAACAATCATCCGAATACCCAAAGGACCAAAAATGTCTGTACCGAAAGACCAAAAAATTTATATCACCATTTACAATTTGTGAACGGAATCTCTTAGAACTTACGCCGCAAAACACT
Source organism: Abrostola triplasia (assembly GCA_946251915.1). Taxonomy (NCBI): domain Eukaryota; kingdom Metazoa; phylum Arthropoda; class Insecta; order Lepidoptera; family Noctuidae; genus Abrostola; species Abrostola triplasia. Next base: position 5,933,840 of record OX276444.1, on the reverse strand, counting down.
CCCTTGTTAAAAACAATCTGCCACGAGGCAGATTTATGCAGCTTTTAAAACGTACGCCAAAACTAAGGAAAGCTGAACCTCGGGTTTCAACTTTTATTTCTTAGAACTTTGCTATTTATACCTACTGCCTTGTCTAGTCTTTGGCTAAGGAAGCAATAATCGTTCGTAAGTTTAAAAAAAGTTGTAAGTGAGTAAAACAATTAGTAACTCCGAAGTTTACGCTTGTTCGGAAGTAGTAAGGATTGGTAACGGTGTCCGGCAAAGTTAAAGTAAAGTTTGTGTAGGAAACTGAAGAGTGAAGGATAATAATGTGTAGGTGTTGGTTGGCAGTGTTGTGTTTTAAAAGGAAAACTTTGGTTTTATCTACGATGTATTTTTTACTGGATAACGTGTGGTCATAGTGATAAGTTAAATGGAGGGAACTATTCATACTAATATTATAAATGTGAAAGTAACTCTGTCTACCTGTCTGTCTGTTACGCCTTCACGACTAAACCGCTGCATGGATTTTGATAAAATTTGGCATGTAGAAATGTCATATGCTACTTAACGCGGGCTAAGCCGCGGGCAAAAGCTCATACTTAGTTATTAGAATATGGAAGACTAAATTACACTTACACATAACATCACGCCTGCATTGTAGGCAGTGCGCTATACTCATATATTGTAAATTGTTATCGCTATACTCATATATGTCCTAATGTAATAGGCGGCGAACCCATAACCATCCACCGATCACAAATCCGGACTCTGTACTGCTACTAAAAATTACCTAATGGAAAAACCTAGTAACGCTGCCCGACCAGGGATTTGAACCCCATGCATCTCGTGCTTAGAGACCACCAACGAGGCAATCCTTAGGGTCTCAATTAAATTAGTCTTCATAAAAGCTACACCACTTGTACCCGATTGACAATCTTATCAAACGTAGGTACTTACGCAGAATAAGCACTAAAAAAAGAAGAATATAAAAATATTCATATTCAGTAGAAACCTTTGTTCCTCAGTTCTTTTCGATTTGTAAGAAGAGGGAAAAATATTGAATTTCTTAGTACTATCCTTTCTTAATGTACAAAACACAACATAACATTCTTAGTAGGTACCTATATCAACACTAAACAGAGCTCGATTGACAGAATATACTTTATAGTACCACATATAAACACGCTTTAAATGTATTTACATCACCGTTAATGGAGTGGGTACAATGGCAGCCTTATTGCTTAAAGCAATATCTGCCAGGCAACCTTTGGAAACCCTCCCACCAGATGGACCGACGATATCGTCAGAATTGCGGGCAACCGGTGGATGGAATTGGCAAGCTCATTGCGTTCATTGCGGCGTTCTAAGGGGGAGGCCTTTGTTCAACAGTGGACGTCTTCCGGCTGATGATGATGATGATGAACCTTTGGAAAGATAAAATGTAAGAAATTGTACGGATAGTCGTACGTATGATTACAATAAAGTAGATACGGAATAATTAATAGATAAGAGACTAAACTCTAGCTCCTGTGTCGAGAATTTTACTCAAAACTAAGGCAGCCTATTCGTAAATTCCTTGCAGATTTTCCAAGCAACCAGTCATTAGGGAGGTAATAGGCTAAAACACGTCTATACAGCGTCTATACGACTTAATGCTGGAACGTAATCTCTCGTAAGGAAATGACAGACACAGGTGGCTTCGTCGCCAACTGCTAATAGCTTTTAGACAGCAAGCTGTATTATAGGGATGGGAAAAGTCGATAAATTACGCTTTATATTTTTTTGGATTTATTTTGCATTTTAATTCAGCATGACTCAAAGGACCAATCGTTTTGTTCTTTTTAGACCATCTAATTTATATTCATAATGTCTTGCAGTAAATTTAGCGAAATCGGTCCTTTCGTTCTCGAGTTTTAACGAGACTAACGAACAGCAATTCATTTTTATAGATAAAGATAAATGGCTATGATAATAGTGAGACATCTTCACTCTACATATACAATAACTAGCTTTTGCCCACGGCTTCGTCCGCGTTAAGTAGCTAATGTCTTTTCCCGGGTCTTAAACTTTCTACATGCCAAATTTCATCAAAATCCGTCCAGCAGTTTAGTCATAGAGGCGACAGACAGACAGATAATATTAGTATGGATTTGGAAAATAATGATATATGCATATTATACTTACGTCGTGGCTGTATCTGACGTGTTATACTAACTATGCTTCTTCGCGAACTCATGTTAATTACCTACACTCATCTAACTTGCTGCAATGTAGAGACGTTAGCTGCTTAGACGTGCCAAGGAAACTTCCTGAGAAGTTCGCGTCGCCTATCACCTCTCCCATTCCTGTGAATATCTTACAGGTCAGTAACCACTTAACACAATATTAAACAATATTCTACTATAATCAAATGATACACCTACATAAATATTGTTATATTCATGTATCAGTTTGCATCCTCTATTTTCTTGTGAGAGATATAAATAACTTATTATTATTGTTACGTAATTCGCTTAATAAGCATTTTTTTTTCTTTTTTAGATACAGTATTGATTCGCGCTTAAGACCGAATCACTACCACTTGGTATTAACAAGGTAAACTAAAGAATTATAGTCATGTATTTGACACTACATCTCGCTACAACTAAAATAAAAAACCGAATAAACCTTTTGTCCGGCTTAGTAAACTTAAAACATCATAGTCAACAAGCGTGTTCGTGACCTCTATACCAATTGTCCCTATTTAAATAAAGCTAGACCACCCCCTTTTCACCCGCCCAGAAAAAATCTAAAAGATGGGCAGCAGCGCATTCTGTAACTTCATCACTAATACTGCGATCCCCAAGCCGCTTGCCAAGCGTGGGGATTATCGCCCCCCACTTTTAAGGGGGAGGCCTTTGTTCAACAGTGGACGTCTCCCGGCTGATGTTAGAAATGAAGCTAGAGCTAGCCGCGCAAATCAGTTGATTTGCAAGATGCACCTGTCAGAATCATGGGTGGCTGTTTTTTGTGCTTCAGAAATCATAGATGGCGTTGGTCGTGCCCCTTACTTTGCGGTCGTGTCAGTTAACTGACCCATAGGCTTATGCATGCGAGGGAAATCCCGCGTGCGGTTGCACTTAGTACACACACTTGGGAACCATAACCTCCTGTGTAGGTATCGTCAGGACCACGTTATTATGATGACGACCAGATTGGTACAATGGCTAAGCGACTGGACTGCAGCGCTAAGGGGTCCCGGTTCTATTCCCGCATGGGACAAAAATTTCGAGTCTAGGTGTGTGAGTGTGGTATTTCATGTTTGTGAAATGCATCTATGATACGAGACAAATTCATAAAAATGTAGGGACTCGTTTCTTATTAAAAACAAAACTTTTTTTAGTATGATTTAAGAACGTTAGATTTTTAATTCAAAAATATACTTATTATTCTAATTCCTAAACTTCCATCGACATGTCCCATCCCTAGCAAAGATGACATACAGTAATGGCCGCTTGCACCATCTGCTACCACGACATTACAACGTGGTTGTCTTTATAGCAGAATTGGTACATGTGATATTTTAATTAGATCACACGATTATAACCCCTATTCTTATGTATATAAGGCGTGGGTTGGGGTAACGGCGATGCGCTTAAGTGTTGAACTTAGGGGTACAGGTGTACCGAAGTTTTTATAGTTTGTGATGATGATCCATTAGGTTTCAGGAAAATGGGTCAGTATGGAATAGGATATTTGAATTCAAAATTAGCTCACTGAATAATTTAACTTTGCATATCACACTAATACTATAAAGGTGAAAGTTTATGAGTGTGTTTGTATGTTTGTTACGTCTTCACGCTTAAACGGCTAGACCGTTTTTGATATATTTCATTTTTATCCCGAAAAAATGTAGCGGGTAACACCGCGCGGCGCAGCTAGTTTTATTCATATATAGTAAAACCCACATTACATTAGCTATACTTTTTCGAACTTCATAAATTAAAAAAAAAGTATTTTTCGTAACATTCCGTGCTTTAAATATAAGTTAAATAGAATAAATCAACTAATGACAACTAGAAATTAAATAAATATCTACCTACTGCTTGAAATTTTCGTTTTAAACAAATAATAAATAACATAACACCAGGTGTGTATTCCAAAAGGGGTAGGCAGATGTGTGTAGAACACCTGCATTTCGCCAGTCATGTTATAAGTCCATTGTAATGAAGGTGAACCTATTGCCATCAACCGGGCAAAAATCTACTTTGCCCGATTCGAAACCAGGATCTTATGTTGAGCAGTCCCGCTTAGCGACCACTAGACTAACGATACAAAATAACATAACATAACATCACGCCTGTATTCCCCGACAGGGTAGGCAGAGGTACACATATAGTATACCCACATTTCACCAGTCATGTTTTTAGGTCCCAATGTAATAGGGGGCGAGCCTATTGCCATCAACCGGGCATAAATCCAAACAATACAAAATATCCGTACCTAAACAAAACAAATATATTGCTACTCTTTAATTGTATTAAAATTTCACTCTTGCAACATTTGTTGGGATAAAATCTCATTTATTACGGTCCCAAAAACATGGATCAAAACGTAATTAGGACAACACGGTTGCTATGACAACGATGTTTAATTAGCAATGAGAGTCAATTTAAACTACTTCGTCCAAATCATTCCAATTTCAGTATTTATCATTATTGTATTCTCTATGGACCGACTAGTAATTATATAGTAGGTATACCTCCTACATAATTCATTGGACTGCCTCGTTGGTCTAGTGGTTGCTAAGCGCGACTGCTGAGCACGAGGTCCTGGGTTCGAATCCCGGGTCGGGCAAAGTGTTACTGGGTTTTTCCATTAGGTAATTCTCAGTAGCATCACGGAGTCTGGATTTGTGCCCGGTTGATGGCAATAGACTCGCCTCCTATTACATTGGGACCTAAAACATAACTGGCGAAATGTGTGTGTACTATATGTGCACCTATGCCTACTCCTTTGGGGAATACAGGCGTGATGTTATGTATGTTTTATACCATTGCAAGTTAAGATTGAATCTAAACATATTTATACCAGAATGTTCTCGAAATAACATGAAGAGCAATAAAATATGGTAATAACCACTTTGCAACAATCAGAGCTAAGCAACACAACCTTCACTGAATGTGAATACTAAAGAATTGTGGGCAGAAGATCAAGTTCGCACGATATTTGATAAAAGGACATTAGTTAGGTTCACCTACGTACGTTTTATTCACAGTTTATAACTTATTCGATAAACAAAATGTGAGATTGTTCGTGTAATTTATTTATTTACTCTTTAAAATAAGAAATATTTGACAACCTGATTGTCGCAGTGCAATCTGGGTGTTATGTGATATTTCATGTTTGAGAAACGCACCTAAGACGCAGGAGATTGTTCCTAGTGTGGGGCGAGGTTTGAAAAAAGACATTTTACCATAACCGTAAATGTGGTTTGAAGCTGTACAAGTAGCCTCTATGATCTTAGCGTGTTATTACATATATTTTAATTAAAAATAAAATTAATATTCAGGGCATCAAGTAGAGAGCCCCACAAGAAGCCGTAGTAAGTTTTACGTCTATGATCTCCGCTTGTTATTTACATAATTTCAATGAAAAATTAAATTAATTTTTCGTCTCACAAGTAGAGGTTCCCACAAGTGACGATACTTAAGTAGGTCCGACGTACCTTGGACGGTCAACCTCGCTGCCATCCTTGTTAACTGACCAATGTCTACACCACGGCGTGACACTGGCCCTCTACCATGAACTTTTAAAGCAGGACAGTTTACATTGTGGAAGCAAGACGCAATATACTGCACGTAGCGGCTTCTTGCTTCCTCATCTTTAACTGTCCTGCTTTAAGAGTTCATGGTAAGAGGGCGTGTCTTATTACCCTACTTTGCTCTGCTCACTAATATAAACTTTAGACTGCCAAGTGAACGGTCGCAAGTTCAGACCCCGACAAGCACCAATGTATTTTCGAATTCATGTGCGTATTATAAATAAGTTATCAGTTATTAAAAACGGCGAAGGAAAACATCGTGAGGAAACGGCACACCTGAGAGATCTTTCAACGGTGTGTAAAGTCATGTCAGAGGCCTACAAGCGGTTCAAACTTTGACACCAGGTTGTTCATCAACCGTCCTGACCAAAAAATCCCAACTAATATTATAAACGCGAAAGTTAGTAAGTATGGATGGATGTTTGTTACTCTTTCACGTAAAAACTACTGAATGGATTTTAATGAAATTTTATATGGAGGTAGCTGACACCCTGGATTAGCACACAGGCTACTTTTTAAAAATGTAGCGGGCAACACTGCGGGGCGCAGCTAGTACACAATAAAGTTAACCTTCTGTAGTGTCTGTCGTTGGTATTTCAAAAGGACGGTTATAAAGATGATCCCAGTACCGAAAAGGGTATGGAATCGTTAGAAGTACTCTAATACGGAGTCGGTGAGGCCAAGTGGAAACCTATGTGATTTGGAACAGAATATGACATGTGTGGAATATTTTTATTTATTAATGTTCATTTGATAAAATAAATTGGGTATTTAGGTTATTTTTGCCATGAAGGTAGAGGGTTGGTTAATTTTGATTTGATTGCCGTGTTTTACAACTGGCTAGTATTATGTCAGGATTATGAGGTATTGCGTTCCCAATGCGATTTCCGAATAGCCTGTTTCATTTTTGAAGTTGATATTGAGAATTATAGAAGAGACACATGAAAAGCATAAAGCAGCAGACCGTGCAGTGTGGCGTACCTTGGGAGAGGCCTGTGTCCAGCGGTGAACTGCAATGCAACGGGCCGATATTGACGATGGTAGAGGTGCAAAGCTCAGTTTGATAATGCTTCATCATTATCATTAGTTGGAAGACGCCCACTGTTGAACTGTGACCTCTACCTTAAAACGCCACAATGAACGACAACTTCCCATTTGGATCCAGCTATTGCCCGCAACTCTGACTATATCGTCGGTCCACCTGGAAAGATAATACAGATGAAAATGATCCTTTGATATCCTTATCACCAAAAAAGTAACTATCGGCATTTGTAAATATGGCAAGAATTATGCTACGAATATGTAGTTTATGTTACATGACGTAATTATCAATAAAATCTCCAACTATATTCCTAATTAGTTCACTAAAAACACCCACAAAGTGCCACATCCACCACCAAAACATTAACGTTCGAAATCCCTACCTATCGAAGCTGTTACTTCATCAAACCTACATTCTATACAAGTATACACTATAAACGGGATGGACACCCGGTAGCCGTAATCGTCCGCCCGCCCTGGCTCCCTCAGTAGGCTACAATCCTCGCTGGAGGACAGACGTACGCCTCAAAACCGCGCGAACGCGCGAACTTAACTTCGCGACTTAAAAAAAGACGTCGGTCTTTTATTTTTTCTCTGTGGGACTGTGTACGAAAATGTGATTTTGAATGTGGAACTGTTTAAATTTTTTGTGTTTGGAATGATGTAATTTTTCAAATTTAGTTTCGTTTTTGTTTTTATTTTGGAACAGTGTATTCAAAATGGATTTGAATTTTTGGAGATTTCTTTTATTGATTTTTGTTGGTGAGTAAATATTGTTTTATTTTATATTTTAGCTGCCACTGCTGGGCAACAGCTTCCCAACATTACTCCACAAATCTATATTCAACGCCTTTGCCCAACAATGGAAGCTGCAACATAGAAAAGGCTGACACAACAGCTAAAAAATATGTTTTTAAACATTGTTTTCCAAATAAAGTACATTGTTTATTAATATCTAAAACAATTTCTTATCTAATTAACAAAGAATTTTGAGATTTTAGAAGTAATTTTAACAAGCGCTTAGTAGAATGAGATTTTTAATTAAGTTTCTTATTACTTGTCACGATGCTGTAACGTAAGTGAAAATGGTTTCATTGTTACTAAAATAATTAAATTTCCCGGAAAGCGGGACTTCCCCTAGTACGCTCGCATTTTCCTTCAAGTTGCAGGTTGTTGTCACGGGTTATAATTTCTGGAATACCTTAATATTTTATCAGGTGATTAATACCTATAATGGACCTCTCTCATTTTTTTGTTTATTCTTCATTTATGTTAATACTAGCTGCGCCCCGCGGTGTTACCCGCTACATTTTTTCGGGATAAAAAGTAGCCTATATGTTAATCCAGGGTATAACCTATCTACATACCAAATTTCAACCAAATCGGTCCAGCCGTTTATGCGTGAAAGAGTAACAAACATCCACACATCCATTCTCACAAACTTTCACATTTATAATATTAGTACTTATACTTATGTCTGAACAAAACCATGCATTAAATAATTTTTATTAGTCGAAGTCTTTTATTATTTTTTGTAAAATATTAAAAAAAAAATTGTAAATAAATTGAAAGTTCGAGATTATAACATAAAATCGCGCCTATAGTAGTCAGTAGAATATACCGTATAGCATGCACATTTCGCCAGTTAATTAAGGACGTATGTAATTGACGGTGCCTTAAATTCACCTCGTAAGACACTACCTAAGTTTTTCTTCGTCTAAATAAAAAGTTACTTAGGTACTTACGTCATTATTCAAACATAGAACATATTTCATAAAACGAATGTGTCAACCAAATATGTAAAAACGACGAAACAATCCCAAAAAACTTCCGTTCCATTTTCAAACAACGCAACAATAACCACAGTCCCATAAAACTTCAGAACAATCTTGACACTTTCGTATTTCGAATACATTCGAAAGAGGTTTAAACGAAAAAAAAGTTATCTGCGCCCATCAAAAAACGCGAAATAATAACTATAAATGTTGAGTGTTATTGTACGCAATTCTCTGGCCGGGTATGTAAGCTTTGAAATGATATTCATAGCCCCAGGGACCAATTCGGCTAAACATCGGCTAAACGTCTGCGGGGCTATAAAATCTCTGTTGGATTTAAACGTTGGCACAAAGGTACGACGTTTTGTTTTTCTATCTAGTACCAAACAGTGATAATCCTTGTATACGGTTGCGCTCGCTCCAATTGTTACATCTATATTTGTTTAGCCGTTACGGCTTTTAGTAACGGGCTTGCAAATATATGTACCTATATCGGATTGACAATCAGTGAGGCATGAATTTTAGCCTGTAATTGTTACAGTGCGGGGCTGAAGTGTTTTTAATGGACTAGAGAATGCTATTGGGCTTTATCAACACATTTCTTTTCACTATTAAAGATAACATTATGGTTAGGTATATCTATGGAAACTTTAATGGCTCTATAAGTTATTTAGCTGTTAGTATGCCTAAGAATTATGGATACATAACATAACATCACGCCTGTATTCCCCGAAAGGGTAAGCAGAGGTGTAGGTACCTATAGTACACCTACATTTCGCCAGTTATACTATAAGTCTTAAAGTAATAGGGGGCGAGCTTATTGCCATTAACCGGGCACAAATCCAGACTTCGTGCTGCTTCTGGAAATTACCTAATGAATAAACCTAATAACACTCTTCGTCTCGAGATTTGAACGCAGGACCTCATGCTCAGCTGTCTCGCTTAGTAATCACTAGACTAACGAAGCAGTCTTTACTATTAGTAAGCGCTGTTCTCAGTAAGTATTCCTTAAAAAGTAATTTTGTAAGAATTTTTAACCCGGAGTAAGGAACTGATACAAATAGTATAATCATAGACCATAGTACTCGCCTTAATACAAAATATCATTTGTTTTTATTTGCAACGGTTTCAGCGATCTCTCAGATATTAACCGATATTAATTAACGCGTCTAAAGACCGATGAATATCGATAATAGTATCGATAAAGTAATTAAAAGCGTATCGAAGCTAAGGCCTGTTACATCCTTGTTTTTTTTCCTTATAATCATCAGTAGGCTCTTAGGATTCTACTCATTTCCTTTTTGTTATCACGTCTTAGGAAGCAATGGAAATTATACATTTGGGAATAATGAGGTAAATTGAAGGACGCTGGCTAAATACAGCTGAGAAATATTAAATTAAAAAGGTTTGTTTAAAATTATGTTACGAAATTAGAACACTTTTGTTTTTTTGAAACAAGAACGAGACGAATTCGATTTGTAAATATAGTCAGAGATAAACAGTCAAAATGTTATTAAACTTAGGCTCTTAAAGAAACTGTTTCAGTTGTTTTTATGTGGCTTGAAATTACATAACATAACATCATGCCCGTATTCCCTGAAGGGTTAGGCAGAGGTGTATATCTATACAGGCGTAATGTTGTTGTATGCGAAGGGTGAAATACGTACCTCTGCCTACCGCAGAGGTACGGCGCGGTACACCCACATTTCGCCAGTTCTGTTATAGGTCTCAATTTAATAGGGGGCCGTGCTGCTACTCAGAATTACCTCGTAGAAAAACCCAGTAACGCTTTGCCTGACCCGGGATTCGAACCCAGGACCTCGTGCTCATCCGTCGCTTAGCAACCACTAGACCAACAAGGCAGTCTACAGACACACTTACTAATGTTAGAAAAACAACTTTATTATATACCAATATGGCGAAAGTTTTCGGGAATTCAACTTCAATCTCTCAAGAGGGCTCTCTTATTTGGCCTCAAACGTTAGAGGCTTTTAAAACTAGTGCTTCTAAGAGCACTTTTCAATGAGGAATGGAGAGATGTAACCTAGATAACGGCATTCATAGACCCCTTTGAGGCTGAGCGTCTTCGTACCATAAGTTTGGATACAAAGGACTTTATAAGTAGGCTGGTCTGGTTACGAAGGAGTGGATAAGTGTGTATGTAAATAGGAGACTGTTAACTGTTTAAATTACGTTAGATATTAAACCTTCTTCGCAGTTCAGTCAAACAATTTTGAACTTTATTGTTTAAGGCATATGACAAATGACAGCTGTATTAAATAGTTTGTTTTTATACTTCTAGCGTTACGGTTAAGGCCGTTGTTAGGCACTGCCCCCTTACTATGAGCTCTTAAAGCAGGACAGTTTAAGATGTGGAAGCGAGATGCCACTATGAACAGTGTAATGCGACTTCTCGCTTTCACAACGTCGGGGGGCAGGAATGGAAGTTACAATCGTTAATTACATACATATAACATCACGCTTGTATTCCCCGAAGGGTAGACAGAGGTTCAACCACACTTCGCGGGTAATTTTAGAGGTCCCAATGCAGTAGAGCGTTGCCATTAACCGAGCCTAAATCCAGACTCTCTCAATCTCCTTATATTTTCACGACTGTACTCTGATAGTATAGGCACTAGCCAGGTACACTATTGTTTATCTAACTGGTCATATAATACAATGTTTTTGTACACAAGGGTTAAGCCAATTGTTAGGTACCGGGCACTCTTCCAAAACCTGTGTTACGGAGAATGTTGCAACGTAAAAACTATGTAGCCAAGTATCTGCTATGCTTTATCAGAGGAGAATGACCAAACTGTTCCATAAATTACGTTGCATCCCCAGGTTTACCACATAGCTCATAGCATAGCATTCCTCTAAAACTGTTGGTTTTTGGCCAACATTAGCTGGAAGACGTCCACTGTTAAACAAAGGCCTCCCCCTTAGAACGCCATTATGAACGACAGCTTGCCAATTGCATCCACCGGTTACCCGCAATTCTGACGATATCGTCGGTTCACCTGGTATACGGCCTTCGTCAGATAGAAACTTCAGTTATATAATATCCATACCCATGCTAATATTATAAATGTGAAAGTAACTCTGTTACGCCTTCACGACTAAACCGCTGGACGGATTTTGATGAAATTTGGCATGTAGACACTCAAGACCCGAGAAAGGACATAGGCTACTTAACGCGGGCGATGTCGCAGGCAAAAGCTAGTAGTTCATAAAATAAAACTAGGTCAATTGTACATAATAATCACAAACTTATGTGACAAAATAAAGCCTTATTAATTGATAGCTCGGATACGGATCAATTATAACAATATTTACTTTAATATCGATAGCAAACATTAATTACACGGGGTGTAATTATTCTTTTATCCTACTGATTAAAGTAACTGTTATATTAGTAGTGTATTAATATGAAGCTTAAAGTACGAATGTCGTGTACACCTTTAAATTTACATAATTATATCTATTTACTTGAACTAGGTAGAGTTGAGCGAAATGTTTTAATAAAATTTTAATAAAATTATGTATCCCTACTAAACTAATATTATAATAAAAAGTTTGTACGTGTGGATGGTGGTGGTGGATGTTTGTATATCACGTAAAAAATGGATTTTAATGAAATTTCATATGGAGGTAGCTGACACTGACTGGATTAACGCATATGCTACTATTTATCCCGAAAAAATGTAGCGGGTAACACCACGGGGAGCAGCTAATATGTAATAATAATAACAGCCTATAACTGTCCCACTGCAGGTCAAAGGCCTCTTCTCGCATAGAGAAGGATTTAGCATTAATCATCACGCTAGCTCACTGCGGGTTGGTAATTTCAGATAATAAAATCCAGGTCTTGATTTTAGTGTTGGTATTGCCATTACCCTGGCTAATCCAGGCTCCGTAGTTCTACTGAGAATTTATGAAAACTTTTAAAAAACTCAGCAGTCACACTTCGCAAAGACCGATGAGACAGTCTAATCTACTTTTCAACTTCCTATGTATAAAATTCTCGTGTCACAATATTCGTTCCCGTATTCCTCCGAAACCGATTCTCATGAAATTTTCTGAGCATATTGAGTAGGTCTGAGAATCGGCCAACATCTATTTTTCATACCCCGGGTCAGCTAGTAATAATCTAATTGTACGTGAAAGGTTAAATAAGTACATTCACCAACAAAACACTTTTCATCCAATTTCCAAAATAGGTGTGAAAAAGCGAACACTTTCAGTGCGCCACTGTACTGTGAACATGATAGATGGCTCAATGACGTAATAACTGAGCTCATATGTAACGCCTGTTGGTGACGTCACAGGAGATGCCATTAAAATACCGTCAATTATATTGTTGTGATGTTGTTATAACATTTCAACATAACATCACGCCTGTATTTCCCGAAAGGGTAGGCAGAGGTGCCGTATAATACACCCACGTTTTGCCAGTTATGAAGCTCCCAATGTAAATAGTGGGCGAGCCTATTGCCGTCAACCAGATAGAAATCCAGAGTCCGTCCTACTGAGAATTACACCCAGAAAGAAAACCCAGTAACACTTTGCCCGACCCGGGATTGGAACCCAAGACCTCATGCTCAGAAGGCCCGTTTTTATTACATAACTTTCTGTTATTGTAAACGCAACGCTTAAAACCCGAATTCAGTTTTTGTATTCAGAATTCCGAATTGACCTACCGCGCACTTTCGTTGCGATTCGGAACTTATTCGTAGCACTCCGAACGGAAAAAAAACGCGGTTCCGGAAAATTCGGAAATCGAATTCGGATGCAACCTTTTTCGAAGTTAGAGGTCAGACTTTTGTTGTTATTATTCTTTTTTTTTTTTTTTTATTTATTGATAAGGCAAACCAACGACATATTTACAATTAAGATTTGTCTTACAGGTCTGCACACTGTTATTATAAATGTTACTTAAATATTTAAATCAAAGATTAAGTAATCTGTGTGACCTTTCACGACCCTGTGTCGTACTTAGTACCACAACCACAAAACTGATGAAGTGGTTTCGATATTCGAGAAAACATGTTAATTATGCTTCCATCACTATATAAGCAGTACCAACTTCAAAGATTTCAGCGTAGCATTGACAGGTTATTACTTCGTAGATACTCATTTCCTGTTATGAGTTTTAGTACAAAATTTCCTGGATACCGAAGATTAAAGAGACTGTAGAGCTGGGTGCGTAGATGAGACAGAAGATAAGGTTTAGACAAGTGGGAAAACACTAGACGAAGAGAACGATGAATGTTTGGGATGTCATAATGTTTCGACTATAACATAATTATGTCAGTTATATAATATATCATTGTTCATGCTACGTAAAAAGGAGTAAATCGAAACATAAGTGTGAATAGAAACAAAACTTTGAAACTCATTTTAACATTAAATTATAACAGTTAGTTGTCAAAACTGATTCTAGATTGTTGCCTAGCAACAAGGATAAACATTTATAAAGACTTCGAACATCAGCGAACAAACCAGAAGAAACACATTAATTTAAAAAATGTAAAGATTGTAATACGCTAGAAATGGCACTGGACAGAGAGATGTGGACTACTGAATTTAAAGACTATGGTCCTTCATAATATCGACCTATACTTTACTATAAAACCAATTCCTTCGTTAAGTATTTTACCATTTGTCTAGGGAGAAGAGAACGATGGCTATGGGTCTAATAACAAGACATATACATACACTCACACACATACACACTACATAACAACATTTAGTCCACTCCAAATAGGTATAACTATTTTTGAGGAATCGCTGTTTAAGTTTGATCATTCCAAATAATTAGCAACAAGTCCATCATCACCTTCGTCTCCACCTTTGGAAAATACCAGTGTGTGCTCTTTAGGATGCTTGTGGTTTAAAAATATGTCGAAAAACGCCTTTGCATTTACAAACGTGAGTAGCAGTCACGCAATTTTCCAAATGTGTCGAAAGTTAAAAAAAAATGTACCTGGCATCCATTCATTCACGTGGCGTGTAGCGCGTCGTCCGAAAATCGAGATTATAGATCTACGCCCACGATACTAACGTGACCTTATCCCGACCCGGTTCAAACACTTGTTAATCAGCTTCTTCGTTAATGCCAAGCTTGTACTTGTAAATGTAATAATAATAATGTCTTCCTACCCATTTTGGTCACGGCTGAGACTGGCCAACTACGCAGGATTTCTAATACGGTAATCGCAGGTTTACTTACTATTAGCTAGCAGTGATAGCCGAGTGGTATGACCATTGGACTGCCAAAGGACTGGAAAGTTCAACCACCAGCACAGACCAATGATTTTTCAAATTCATATGCGTACTATAAATTAGTTATCAGTTGCTAAAATATTAAAGGAAAACATCATGAGGAAACCGGCACCTAAGAGATTTTTTAATGGTGTGTAAAGCCATGTCAGAGGCCTACAGGCGGCTTAAACTCTGACACCAGGTTGTTCATCAACCATACAATAAGTCTCACTATTAAATGTCCTGCAGGTCACGCTATATAAGCGAGACGCGTAGCGGCGTAAACCCGCAAAATTACCAGTATCTTGATCCTAATGAGATGAATCTATTAACATCAACTGCCACAAACCTACTCTATGCTGCTACTGAGAATTACTTATGGAAAAACCAATAACAATTTGCTATTCAAACTCAGCAATCATGCTATCAACAAGGCAATCATATAGTGCTGAAGCGGGCAAAAACATTTGCACTCTCTATAACTTTACATCCCTGATGGGACGGCAAACAACACGTTCTGAGAGAGACCAGGAGCACTAAACAACATAAGATACAGGAGCACTCCTATTGCAGGAAGTTGCAAACAAATCGAATGGTGGAGTTTATTAAAGTCTTGCAACAAGTTTGCGTCTCCATTAGACGGTCGGTATCACTCACGCACACACACAAACACACACATACTCCCCTCTGCTCTAGGAGTCTACATTCACGAACTTCATCATGATATTGTGGAAGTTTAAACGACTTTCAGAGTTTTCCCTACGGCCACGTCAACAGGACAATTCTCGAGAAATAAAAGTGTTATAATCATGTTTCTGGCTCTAAATGTCAGATTTTGACGTTATTGCTTATATGGATGAATTTTAGACCATTTCACCGGTATGTATTTTTCTTTTGTAACTATGTATGTTTGAATATATACTATACATCCCTGCCTACCCCTACCCCCTACGTCACATTAATTATCTGTTCATTATTTTGGCCTATGTTCATCGATTATTGTACTGATATATTCTAATACTAAATACATACTTTGCTTTTAAGTCGTTTTAGAAATAATTGACAACATACGACCACACAAAAAAATAATCAACCTCTCACCCTAAACGCATACACCTCCGTTCGGTCATGGGTGAAAACAGGCGTGACTTGAATTGACGTCTAACTGTCAAAGTACCTCGACAACAAACTCAAAAAAGTCATAAAAATTACAAACCGGGGTCTATTTTAAACGTCATAACCCAGTTCAGAGTTGGAAACTCATAGAAACAAATCTGCAAGTTGGAAGCAAGAGCAGATGACATGCGACGTAACTGCAGACTTAATTGAGCAAGTTTCAACTACGCTTCAGTTTTGACGTCAAAGGTTCTCGTTGATATTATTCCTGGGCTTCTTAATAACTTATTAATTTATAAAGTCGTACCTATCTATAACGTTGTTGGGTTATTCAGACACGGGGCAAAAATTGTGCGATCCGCAGATGTTTGTCCCGAGTCTGGGTGTCTGTGATGTATATTTTGATTTTGTGAAACGCACCCACGAGTTGCTGTTATGAGTTTTTAAAAACGGTGAAGGATGACATCGAGAGGAAACCGGTACTCTTGAGAGATGTTTTAACGATTCAGATTGTCAGAGGCCTACTGGCTGTTTGAACTCTGATACCACGTTGTTCATCAACCATACGATATAAAGAAGACCATGTGGTGACAACATGTGGGTACATATAGACCGCTGCCTTACATTAAAAATGTAGAGTGGCATCGCTCCGCTCATGAATGTAAGGCGGCGGTCCAAGTTAATCTGGTCACCACGCCTATTTCTGTCCCATTACAGGGCCAGAGCCATTTTTTCTTCTTTTCCCCATCTCTAGTTGGTTAGGGCCAAACCCATAAAAATAAATATACTCTTCTATTTTATGCTAGTCTATGCTTCATGGGAACGATACTCACTGATAGCCGAGTGGTATGACCGATGGCCTGCCAAGTCAAAAAAGGTCTCAAGTTCAAATCCCGGCACGCTCTGATGTCTTTTCAAATTCATGTGCGTACTATAAATTATTAGTCGGTTGCTAAAAACGGTAAAAAAAAAAGGTGTATAAAGCCATGTCAAAGGCCTATAGGTGGCTTTAACTCTGTCACCAAGTTGTTCATCAACCATACGATAATAAGAAGGTAGGATGAGATTAAATTAAGAAAATGTGTATGGAACGATGCAACTATAAGGGTTATTATGTAAAGTTAAGGTATTAACCCTGGGAGCTAGTTCGTAACGGTTTGAAGAGTTCCAGCAGATGCCATCCCGCGTTACTGCAGACTTAATTGTATAAGTTTTAACGACGTTTAGTTTGAAGCGTAACTATTCACGTTACTGCTAGTCTCTTCAAGAGGCGCTTATAAAATCTGGGCCAGAGTTTGACGCTATACTATCACGTTTATTTTCGTAAAAAGGTAGGTATGGCAGAGAAAATTCTACAAACAATCATATTCGGACTGCCTTGTTTGTCGCCAAGTGCAACTCTTAGGTCATGGGGTTATCCATTTCTTAGTAGCAGTACCGAGTCTTGATTTACATATGTCTGATTAATGGCCATAGATTCGCCTCATATTACATTAGGACATATAACATAACTAGCGAAATGTGGGTGTACTACATGTGCGCCTATGCTACCCCTTAGGGCAATATAGGCGTAGTGTTCTGTTACGTTATTTTCTTACAAATAATATATTGTTAATGAAGAAGATGATATTATTACGCGTTTTACAATTTAAACATTACACAAATACTTTTGAATTTAAATAAAGTGTTGACCTCCATAGGTTCCTAATTATTATTTTTTTGGGAATTGATCCTACGAATTTTACCGCAGCAGATTCAATAAACTACGGAGCAAAACGAAAGTTACAAATACAAAATACAAAAATACAAAATAGTTTATTGTGCCAAAAGAAAATTACATACATTTAAACGTGTTTGGAAGTTAGTTTACAAAAATAATGATTATGGTATGTAATTCACTCGTCAATAACGAAAGGCCTTGCCTGACGATTGCACGCACCCACACTGTACATTATTCGTTCAAATATGTGTTAAGCTCCATAAATTACCCCTTTAGCACTACGTCAAGTCATCGGAAATAAACTGCCATAACCACTTTCTCGCCAAATCGTACATATTTCTTCCAGAAAATCTCTTTTGCTTGCCAGAAATCATTCGTAACTCACTCAATTTCCTTGTTTCAGTCGCCCTGCGGAATACGGACGCGCTTCGATTTCCTGAAGCTGAAAGGACCCGATCTAATGGGCGGTAAGAAACAACTTTTGGATACAAATATACTGGAATTTGAACGGTGTTTGAGCTTACAAGAGGATTTATTTGATTGATTTTTAAGGACCCTAAGGACCAGTTTTGGAGTCGTTAGATACTTTGGAGTCGAGGGCTGTTATTGATTTTTTAAAAGCTTTTCTGAAAACAAATATGTTTTGCGTGATTAAAGCAGTACTGTTTGATCAAGTTTAAAGTTTATTAAATGCATTTATTAAATATAATTATTTATTTTGTAAAAGATCTTTGCCATAATTGTTACGAAAAATACAAATGAAATGAATGATTCTTTTAATATCAGGTAGGCCGAAAATTATGCCAAATAGGTTTGATTTTCAGTGGAAACTTATAGTTATGCGTGCTATTGTGAATATACTTCTACTATTTAAATAATCACGATAATTATAGGGCTGCTCCTCATAAATAATAGGTACTTACACAATCTCGCCATTCCATTACGTCACACGTCAGAGGGGCAATAAAGCGGATTCCTATATAATGGTATACGAACATTATAACAAGTGGTAGGTGAGAGTGGAAGCACTCTAAACATCAGCGGAGAGACACCCCTACCACGAGTACCTACGGAAATGTCGAAGCGCATTCACCCGAGCGTGACACTTGACAGGCTGTTTAAAGTGTTAAAATTGTCGGAAATGTTAAATGTATCGATAAGAATGAACGTGATCTACTATGGTATGTCTACGTTATTTCGAATATAGTAAAGAATTCGGAAAATAAATTTGATGAATATTGGCAAAGGTCAAGATTACTTGATTATCAGAATATCAAAAGTAGCTGAAAGTAATTTTATCCAAAAACATCATGACATTACAGAGTTCACATGTCACTAAACAATATTCAATGTTTGCTTTGCCTATTAAGTATTAATTACTAAATGCCAAAAATAGATTAAAAATATTTAAAAACAGAAAGAAAGAACTTAAAAAATATTCAAAGGAATGATTTCTATTACTAACGCGAATATCAGATATTAAATTAAAACTACTTTTACGGATTTTAATCGCGGTTTTAATTAGTTTTTTGGTGCCGACGTTTCGAATCCTTGCAGCACTCATAGCCACGGCCAGTCTGCCCGTCAATATTGTAAGAAAATTATGGAAATCATACATTCAACTAGAAAGTATCCATTCGGTATACTGTTAATATAAAAAAAAGATTTTTGTTTAATTAAACTTTTAACTGTACGCTACAAGAAACATCAGGTAACACCAAAGAAAATATCCAGCAAAAATCAAATTTATGCGATTTTATAGTTAGTACCATGGTAAGGGAAACAAGAAACCTTGCAGAGTTTTACAACAACAATAAAACAAGTGACGCACTCGCTCTTACATTCACAAGATAAAACTTATGTTCACACTTAGTTGTTGCCGCGACAGACGCTTGAGGCAATAATACTTTTTAAACGAATGGAATCTACGAAGATAACAATGTAAAGTTTGAAAATAATGAAACACAGCTTTCTTGTAATCATAAAATTGTATTACCACAAGATGTACTGTCGACAGAACATCTTAAATTAGATAAGGTACAAAGCAATGAACCTAATATAAGATTGTTTTGGAAAGTTAATACAGAAAAAAGTATAAGAAAACTATTAGCAATGGAGTTTAACCGAATTTATTGTACGATGCATAAGGCCCAGTATAGAAAAGCGTTTAGGGAATCGCTGATGAGACCAAGCTGAAAAAGTCATTCAAAAATCCATTGAGTTCGTATGGATAAAATTGATTGAAATTTTTATTACCACCTGAAGTCGGCACATAGGAACAATGTTAGACGAGCCTAAAGCTTAAAACATAAAAGCAAATTAAGGGTATATGCCTTCTATACAGTTCACAGATGGCTTTACTCCATCGAGCGTCTCACCAACACTAGTAAAGCCAGCTATAAAACAAGCGACAAACGTATCCTCGCTTACATTGCACATAAAACTTATGTTTATATGTTGGAGTAACTACGACGAGTCGTTTGGAAAAGAAATACTTCTACGTCTCCTGCCAATGTTTTACTATCTTCTTTATATTGCATTTTCTGTACTTCACTTTGCGTATTATGTGTATTCAGATGAGACCAACTCACAATATTATGGCTAGAGGTAATTATTCTGTTTGCTTCGAAGAAATAATTTATTTCTATAATACATTGTGTGATTTGAGTAAGATTATAGTGACATTTTATGCGCTTATATTTCTTCTTGTTGGGAATTCTGAACCTTATTCAACAGGTATATACAGGGCATAATTATGTAGGTTATATACAATCCATTCATCTGGAAAGGAACTACTTCTTATTTCGCGATTTACGTTGAAATTATACCTGAGCACAAAAACATAAGAGAATTCAAGTCCCCTCAGTGAAGGCTTGACATTATTATATGGAATTCCGTTAATTTGTATCATATAAAACATTTGAGTAATTTCAAGCGTAACATTCACGCTCCACTGCATGTGGTAGTTCTTAATTTGCGGTGAGAATGTTAAATACAAACAAACCAAAAGCAACCATTTGTGGTCGTTTTGATTCAAACCGAATGTTTTTTTTTATTTTTGTAGTTATAGTGTGTGCTATAATTTTATTCCCAATCAAAAAAAATTGGTTTTAAAAAAGAAAATACACTTACTGGACTTTAGAAGCTTTAATTC
Organism: Abrostola triplasia; assembly: GCA_946251915.1. Lineage (NCBI taxonomy): Eukaryota > Metazoa > Arthropoda > Insecta > Lepidoptera > Noctuidae > Abrostola > Abrostola triplasia. Next base: position 5,912,985 of record OX276444.1, on the reverse strand, counting down.
TATTATTATTTCAGTATTTTTTGGTAATCTTTGGTGTACTCACCTAACGCACACATTTCGAAAAAAACATATTTAAACAGTACCGTTCCTACCCCAAAAATATCAAATAACTCAAGCCTATAAAATTTTTTGCCAAATAAAATTTCATAAATCAATAGTCTTAAGTTGAAGAAGAAACAAACGCGGCCAATATATATAACATTATTCATAGCCTAGACATTTATTTTGTCAAGTTTCGTAAGCACTTGGACCCTATAATTCAAAAAGGGTCCTATCAAAGTATCTGCTTTGTAGCAGGGCCTTTCAATTTAGCACCTCTTAAATCAAATTCCAACGATGCTTTCAACTAGGCAAAGAGTAATAAAAATAGTATATACCGCTACTGATCCCAAAAAAGTAGCGGCGTAAAGTTCTGCACCTCTTTCATTAGACCGTGTTTTAAAGGTTTATTTTGAGCTTCCCACTGCGAAATATATGCGGCCATTTTTAAAGCTTCATCTAACAGAGAGATTCCTGCTAATATTATACTCACATATTTTTATGAGCACTACATAATATAAAGGTTTTTCAGAATTCGTTTTGGGCATGATTTGGGTTTCTAGTAAAGGTATTATCGAGAAGTATTTTTAGAATGTTTGGACGGATTTCTAGAATTTTCTGGAATCGTGGCTATCTGGGATCGATTTTCACGCTTGACTAATTATTAGCTAGAATTATTCTATCCGCCCTTGTGAAATACAGATTGGTGTGATTCACAGAAACGTTGGCAGAGGTCGTGAAAGGCTTCGTTCCGATGATTTCTATCAATTCGAGTTTTTTTAGTTACGCAGGTTCTTGTTAAGGAATTCTTTTTTCTTTTATTCAACGACTTTTATACGTAAATGTCAGTGTTATTGAGTGGCATGTGTCCAAATCTCAGTCTGTGAGCAATCACTACTAGGTTTCGATGAAGCTATTAAGAGTTGCACTACGCCTCATATTAATACCTATTCTCGTACAATATTCCATCTATTCCTCTTATTTCTCGACTAGAGAAATTGTATCTACAATAATAAATAAGCCATTAAAATTTCTACACGGATCTCTTATTTTCAGTCATTCGTTTTTATAAAAATGACGAAACGGTAATGCAAACTTAAGTAGAGCTTTTAAACACTCCTCCGCATATCAAATGAATCTGACAGATCTTTCTTGAACATTTTTCCGGAAGTATTTTATGTTATTAAGGTACAGTTTGGCATAGCAAAAACCATTAATGCTTGGCGTCTACCATTGGTATTCAGTTAGTCACACTAATATTATAAGGGCGAAAGTTTGTGAGTGTGTTTGTATATTACCTCTTGACGCTCTTCAGGTTTGACTGATTTTGGTGAAATTTCATTTTTTTTTAATTTCATAATAAAACACCTTGGATTACCCCATAGGCTTCTTTCTATATCTATAATCTGCATTGATTTGTTTTGATATCTCTTACAAACGTGATTGGCTATCAAATTGAATATCACTGGATCGCTTAGATTTATTGCACTTATGTTGTTATTTACTTGATGTATTTGAAGTCAAAAAGGCAATCCTATCGTCCTTTGTGAGCCTACTCTGTGTCCTAGATTAGATACGGTAGTAGATTACTAGAAAAATAACATAACATAAGCATAACATCACGCCTGTATTCCCCGAAGGGGTAGGCAGAGGTGCACATATAGTACACCCACATTTCGCCAGTTATATTTTTTCGGTCCCAATGTAATAGGGGGCGAGCCAGGCACAAATCCAGACTCCGTGCTGTGACTGAGAATTACCTAATGGAAAAACCCAGTAACACTCTGCCCGACCCGGAATTCGAACCCAGGACCTCGTACTCAGCAGTCGCGCTTAGCAACCACTAGACCAACGAGGCAGTCAACAAGAAAAATCTTAATAAAAAATTGTCAAATTCTCGTAACTTGGACCGTGGCGCAAACTTAGCTTCACCACCTTTTCTCAGTTTGTTTTAGGTATAATTATGTGTGTCCGTATGGTAATATCGGGGAAATCGCGGCCTTCGGGTACCATTATAGTCTTCAAAGACCCGCAAGTCACTTCAAACACAAAGTGTATTGGAGAGTAAAGCTTTTTCGACTCAGTGGGTTTCCGGCAAGTTATTTCGTAATCTTCAAAGTAAGTCCGGGTCTTATCGAGGTTGTATAGATGTTGAGTTATCTATCAGCTGACGTGTATCCATTGTGGTGTTCAACTTATCTTTGAGCATAAGGTTCATTTGCCTATCTGACCTTAGTTTAGTTTCCAGTAGAATAGGTACTGGCTTTTTTGGTAAAGTTAGGGGTAACCGGTCGACCTTCAGATCTAAGAGAACTTTTCATGACCTTCATATACTTATCTAACCGTTCGGTTATCAGAACTTTAATACCCCTTTCTACCGTTTATAGGAAGCCTGGTCTCTGTTCTGTTCGATATTCATTTGATAGTAGTCACTGAGTTTATCGCAGTTGTGGGTCCCTTATTATACTTTTGGCATATTAGTCTTTATGTCTCCTGCTCTCTTGATATGGATGAAAATGAACACCTGAACTGAACCAAATGAACACATGTATTCCTACTCCTCCTAAGTATCCTTTAATCATTTCGTTATAGGTTTCATGACAGTCGAGTCATTTTTCTGGGACACGTCTAGCTTTATTGCTTCTATTCTTAATCGTTATCTTTACAGATCCTGGCTTACAGGAGTCACAATGGTGGTCACGAATGGTGGACTAGTCCCAAACAAAAATATTGTACTTAGTATTCACCGAATATATTGAAAACTGACACTGGATTTGGATGAGATTGTCTTGAAACTTACACTTGGCACTACGCATCTTAAAGCTTATCTTACTACAGCTGCTTATGCCATAGAAGAAAATGAGCCAGCTCACTTTCTTCTATGGCATAGTCTCCTATTACCGTATTGCTCATATCGACAAAATAGAAGAAAATAAGATCAACATAAACCTAAATAAACAAATAGGGAACATCCGAGTTTTCTACGCAAATTTCGCATTCATTAAACCAAGATTTGGATTTCTGTTCATTAAAAATAATTGGTATCATATCGACATGTTTCTTTTTTGTTGCAGATCGAGTTACAACGTCGAAGATTATACACGGGGGAGTAGAGATAATATACTGTGGAATCATCTTCGTAATGGTGAGTGTAGGATTTCACGTTTAACCAGAACGTATTGTTTATTTGTGATGACTTGATTAGTCAATATCAAGTCTTTATGTGGGATTTTCGAAGCCAATGATTATTGTTTTGTACAGATGTATGACTTACAGATGAATGGCTTACAAAATGGGTTTACAATGTGTGACTTCCAGATGTATGGCTTACAAATGTATGGCTTATAAAATGTATGGTTTACTAAAAAATGTATGACTTACAGATGTATGGCTCACAAAATGGGTTTACTATGTGTAACTTACAGATGCATGGTTTAAAAAATATATTTTTAACAAGAGTATGTCTTACAGATGTATGGCTCATAAAATTTATGGTTTACAAACAAAACAAAATTATTAGTTACAGATTTATGACTGACATATGTTTATTAATTATGTATGTGTGTATAAGTATTATCAGTATGTATTAAATATTGAAAACCACTTCATTTCTTTAGGCTTTCTTCTTTTAAAAGTCAATTTATTTGCACTACCATTATACTTACCTAATACCCGTCTTAAGAATAGACTTTTATTTCACGGCCGCTTGTTTATATTCCCCCTTTATTGCAGATTCACATGGCGTCCAATATCGATACAAGAGGAGCTTACAAATGATCATATCACAACATTTCAGCGAGACTACTGTTATGCCGGGCGTCGATGTAAGTATGGACAACTTATTTATGGCCTTACTTCATCTATAAAGGTAAAGCATTATCAGAGGTATGGGAGTTGATTGAATTAATTTATTATTTAACAACTTCCCTGTCCTGTAAGCCACATGTGATATATGGTTATTTATTATTATTATAATGATGTTTTATTGGCATAAACAAGTGTACATAAATTCATTGTTGTGTTTAACTATAGTGACTGCATCTTGGACAGTGAAGTTGTTAAAACTATTGGTATAATGGCCCCTAAGCACAGCTATAGTTCCTGAGAGGTAGACAGAGATGTATAGTAAACCCACATTTAGCCAGTTATGTTATAGGGGACTACAACTTACAATTATTAATATTTTCGAGCTGTACAACGTACTGACGTACAATTGGTCAGTACACACAAAGTCTTCAAACATCGCAACTTCAAGCATAACATGATTGTCTACAACAACATACAATTCCATAATAGAAACATAACTATTATAATAAAGTGAAATAATTCTCTACAAGGCAAACAATTTAAACCCACGTCTTTCAATTGAAGTGGCATTTTGAATTCAACATTGTATTATATTCGGAATGGTTCTTTGTTTCCTAATTTCAATTTTATATTATATTACCTTGTTGAGTGAATTTCTACCTTATGTTTTTGGAGTTAAAGTTTCTATTTCATTGCAGGTCAGTCTACAGTGTACGCTGAATGGACCACATCCTGGCCGATTCGTTTGGGAGCGAGACGGTATTGTTATATCATCTAATACCGATTCTAGGTGAGTAGCTCATTTGAAATTGATTTAATTTTTTCTTGTGTTATTCTGTTAGTCCATAATAAATTATACTGGATCTGAGTTATGACCCAATTTCCAATGCTTTTCTTTTTATTTAATTTTCGTTGAACATACCATAACTTTTTTATAGTACTCACAATACAGAAATAAATGACTTCTCTTTCCATTTTAATAGCTGTTTTCTCTTTCTTTATTAGAAACAATTTTAAGCTCAGATTATTATATATATATATTTATAGGTACTTAATAAATAGCATTGTCAAATAGCCTTTTCCTTACTATACCTTTAAAATATATGGGCGCTAGCAACCATTTTGCATACAAATATATCAGTGACCGAGCGAAACTATTTCCTTTAACAATTTCTAGAAAATCCGAGTTTAGTAATAGAAGTTATCGCGGTAATGTGTTATCCAATGGCAGCTACTTAATATCGATAGCGAACGTGCGGTGGCCGTATGCGGCTCTCAAGTTTATAATACAATGTTCCCCACATCCTTAGGACTTTATTCCCTGATGGAGTCGACTAAATGTACCCCTAGTAACTTACCTAGGTACCTACCCGTTGCTTACTTAGGTAAATATAGGTATAATGCTACGAAAACTGAAATTAATTCGAGTCTGTGATAGTTGATTGGTCTTTTTGTACGATGTTGAACTACGGAGTAAAATAGGACCAATAAACTAACAGTGTGAACTTGTTAATCAGTTATGATATCCATAAAAATTAGACAAGGGTAGTTACATCCTTCTAAGGAATTCCAATTCGATATTGACTCGAAGTCGGTAACGATCGAAACTAATTAAAGATAATTAAATGTGGTCCTTTGGTCCGCGTGATAAATTTGGTCCAACATATTCTAAGGAATTTATACAGAGCTTCAAGTATGGTAAAGTTATCTAAATAAACGAAGCAAATCAGAATATGAATCGTAAAATGATTTGGATACAACAGTTTAATTCTATTTCCATAATATCTGCAAACTTGCAGAGTACGTTTTGTGAAACGGATTTCATTTTCAGCGAACAGTAGTTTCTGATTAAATGGTAGTAACATGCTCAAAGTAATTAATGAAACTGTCTTTCTTGGATGTTATCGACTTTCCTTTGCAGTAGCACGATAATATCACATTCCTATTTAAGAGACTACTGCTGAAAATGTAGCCCTAAAGAATTTGGAGTTCCTACTATTGCTAAAACTTAATAGTGAGTCAATTATTGTAATCATCCACGTTGACTTAACACTAGTTATAATGGTTTTAATGCCGAGACTGCCTCGTTGGTCGAGTGGTTACTTAGCGCGACTGCTGAGCACGAGGTCCTGGGTTCGAATCCCGGGTCGGGCAAAACGTTACTGAGTTTTTCCATTAGGTAATTCTCAGTAGCAGCACGGAGTTTGAATTTGTGCCCGGTTGATGGCAATAGGCTCGCCCCCTGTTACATTGGGACCTAAAACATAACTGGCGAAATGTGGGTGTACTATATGTGCACCTCTGCCTACCCCTTCGGGGAATACAGGCGTGATGATATGTTAATGCCGAGGCAGGTAAAAGCAACTGCCTATACCTACATACAAACATGAATAAGTACGAATCCTTGGAGTAATAAATACGAACAATGCGTACCAAAGGACCAGATAATTAGCAGTAGTTATTATCTGATTCGCGGATATGAAAAAAAATATATGCAGATGTTCTTAATTACTGCGTAAATATTTCATCTCCTGTATATAGTTACAACTTAATTAAAAGTAACAATGGAATATGCATCATATTTTTAAATAAATATTTGTAAGCAACATGGTATTATTTTATTTTCTTTTGCAGAAAAATCATCGTATTTTTCATGAATAAAAGAAGCATTGTTCGATAGCGTACTGTTTTTTTGCTACAAATAAATCAGTCAGTGTTTTTTGTTCGGTATTGTAAGTCGTTATGTAAATTATTGTATTAAATATCACTATTTGCGAGTTATATTGTTTTCAACGTGATTATATCTGTACTGTATTGAGTATTGTCAATCTTAATATTTTAAGTCAACAATAGTATTTTACCGAATTTTGGTCTATCTCAATTTAGACTGCCTCGTTGGTCTAGTGGTTGCTAAGCGCGACTGCTGAGCACTAGGTCCTGGGTTCGAATCCCGGGTCGGGCAAAGTGTTACTGGGTTTTTCCATTAGGTAATTCTCAGTAGTCGCACGGAGTCTGGATTTGTGCTCAGTTGATGGCAATAGGCTCGCCCCCTATTACATTGGGACCTAAAACATAACTGGCGAAATGAGGGTGTACTATATGTGCACCTCTGCCTACCCCTCCGGGGAATACAGGCGTGATGTTATGTTTTCAATTTAGACAAATATATGACGAAGGTAATCATGATAGAGTATGATATAACTGCATTCTCTTTTCCATTCCACACTTATAGTTTGACAGTAACCGACACGGCCGAGACAGCTTGGATAAATCAGCTGTTACTAATATATCTACAGTTGACGTTCTATTATCTATCCGTATATAATAATCCGGCATTACCCATTGCAGCCATATTTTACATCTGCCATGCCGTGTAAAACCACCTATACTGGTGGAAGGAGAGTTGTTAAATCTCTTTTCTTTTTAGGTACACCATCGGCCAGACTATGGGCCCCGATGGAGGCGTGATCACTCAGCTCAACATATCTCACTTAAGGGTAGATGATGGCGGTCTGTTCGCCTGTGTAGCGCATCACGGTGATAATATCATCGCACACCATGATAGACTGAATGTTTACGGTAAGTCAAGATAACACTAATTTACTAAAGTTTAAATAATTGATAAGTTACGGACTGTTTAGTAGTACCTATAATAGTTTCCCATGAGGAAATCCCTGCCTCTCAAAATCTATCTGACACACTTAAAGATGTACTTAATCTACTGTATACTTATATAAAGTCACGCCTGTTTCCCAAAGGAGTGGGCAAAGACCACGGATTTCCATTGGCTACGATCCTGGGATACTTCTTTCGCCTCATTCACTCGCATCACATTCCTCATACACGCTCGTCGGTTACGGGCACGCTTCACTTGACTATTGCAAAACATCGGAAATAAATTGTATTCTGTTATTATATTCATCATCCACAGCCTTCAATATCCCACTGCTGGGTATAAGCCTCCCTTAAACAATGCCATCCGCCGCGGTCCTGTGCCAATCTTGTCCAGGTGTTATTATATTAAGAATAATAATTTACAATTAAAATGGGTCTCATTAAAAATAAGCTACATGGTCGTACATCCTAAGCTAGTACAACAAACAAAAGACAAGGGTTGACCTATTTGCGGCAGGTGATACCGAGAACTACACACAATGAACAACTAAATAGAACGATAAAGGATGTAACATTATATTACATTTTATATCTTTCTTTCTACGAATTTATATTATTAACTATCTGAGTAAAGAAAAATTGCTTTATCAATTTACTTTTAAAGTTGCTACTAGCTTTCATAATTCTGTTTATTATAAAAATATTAATAAGATAACGAGATATTATAACTTTCATATAAATGTCTGATTTAAATCACACGTATTACCGCTTGAATAAAATTGGAAGAATAGCTTAATGTTTACCTTTTTGCGGGCCAAAGGACCAAGTTCAGTTAAATCTGGTCTTCTCTTCGGTATTTTCTTAGCAAACATGGTGTGAATAAAGGCCAAATACTAGAAAATAAAGCTACAATCCAGCCTGCCAGTACACTGTACAGTATCCTACATGATCCCCTCAATATAGACTCTTGAGTATAAAAGGACTAAAAAGATACGCTCTTCACCGCAAGGGTTATCGTTTCCCATAACTTTTATAGAGAAACTTGAACGCGGCTGTTTTTAAATAACAAATAAAATAGTAAACAGATAGAGTCGCTTACAAACTTTATGTATAACATAAAGTTTCTGTGCCGAGAATGGAAATGTACGGACGGCAAGAAAAGTTGGTCAACACTTTTCGCTTTATCAGATAGGTAACATTTACGTGCTAACATCGCTAAGTAGTCAACCAGAAAGAGTAAATAGACTACACCTGATATTTTTTGACGCATCTTCGGCAGTCAACCTCGCTTTTTCTTCGTATGCTTGATGAACAAGCTAGTGTCAGAGTTAAACCGCCTGTAGGCCTCTAACATGGTCTTACACACCGTTGAATAATCTCTCAAGTGTGCCGGTGTCCTTCACCGTTTTTACCAACTGATAACTACTCATACGCTCATGAATTAGAAAAGACATTGTTGCGTGCCGGGGTTTGAACTTGCAACCTTTGACTTGGCAGTCTGATAGCTATCAGTGCTTTTTAACCAGCTTCCATTCTTGTTGAGTAAACAATCTCTACACCACGTCATAAACAGTTTTATGTACCAGTTATATCACAAAAAATATACTAACGATTATCTTTAAATCCCTTGTTGACCTAGTGTGACTACTAAGCATAAGCTCCTGGTATTGAATCCAGGGTCGGGCGAAGAGTTACTGGGTTTTTTCATTAGATAATTTTCAGTAGCAGCACGGAGTGTGGATTTGTGCCCGATTAATAGCAGTAAGCTCGCCCACCACATAGAAACCTATAACATAACTGGCGAAATGTGAGTGTCATATATAAGCACTACTGCCTACCCTGTCTGTTTCTTCGCCAGCCGCTTGATAATTCTCCTTCGATCACATCGTCAACCGTTTAGTATAAAAACTCTTGTTAATAAATATGTTTTCGCTCGAGGCGATACAACTTCCTCAGAATTTTAAATAGGCTTATGAAATTCTTCCTTATTATCCAGTTTTCTTGTTGTATGGACACAAAGCTTTCAAGGATTTTGAGATAACCTATAAATCAGTACAAGTACATTTCAGGCTGATAAAGAACGCGACAAAAGTTTAACATTTTTTACCCTATTGTCCCAAAAGAGAGTAGCAGATTGCGCTGCCAACTGTACTTGTTTGCAGTTGACCAGCAAAACTGTTAACTAGGCTAGCTAGGAGACAGTCTTCAGAAGTTACCACAGTGCTGGTTACTGATTAGGATAGTACCTATCCTTACTAATATTAATATAACATAATAATTATTTAAGCCATAGAACGGATCATCATGAAATTTTGCATCCTAGTTATATGTTGTCAGCAGTATAGAAAACTAAACGAATGAACGAAACGAACGAAAAGAATATGGTATATGGTACCTTCCATCCAAAAATAAATACCACCTATTTCCGAGAGAAAGGATGGGATTTATTTTAACTGCCTCACCCAGTGACGATACTCTACGGATTTTCCGGCTTCATCTTCACCCGGAAGACGTTGCCTGTTGTACGAAGGCCACTCCCTTAAAGGAGGAGTTGCCATAATCCTCACGCTTAGCAAACGGCTTGGGGATTGCAGTATTGGTGGTGATTACAGAAGACCCTGCTGCCAATCTAAAAGATGTCTCTTAGTTGCCTCCTACGTCACCCATGAGACGAAATTGGCAGGTGCTATTCTAGTCCGGCACTCCATGGGACTTAAGGCTTGGTGACTAGCCAATCTTTCTCACCACCACCACCCAATTTAGTCATGTCCAAATGCTAGGATATAGTAGATAGTAATAGTAGAAGGATATAGTATCTATCATATTAACCTTTCAACAATGCGTCGGTAACACCGTAGAGCTTTTAAAAATCCCTTTGTAATCTAGGACGACATCAGCTTTGGGATCGCTTACGTCCGACTCAAACAGACTAATAGCTTTAAAATGAATGAAAGAAGATTAACAACAGAAATGGTTTTTGTTAAAAATGAAAACGAAATACTTTTTTTTATTTGTTTCGTGTTATGGATGAAAATGGCTTTGTAAGGATTTCATGAAGGAAGTTTATTTACCTTAGTAATACCATGAAATTGTGGTTAGTACAATAGCAATACGTTGCTTGATAAATAGTTCGGATTCAGAAAAATTAAATCTACATTTTTAAAACAAAATATGCTGAAATCATCTACTTATTTCAATACAAAACTCCATACTTGCCCAAGTTTGTCCAAAATTTACGATCTTCGACTAATTGGGTAAAATCTGTCCGAAATAGAGCGACCTATCGCAGCATCTCACTGAATCTGGAACGAAGAGATTTAAATTCACTGAAACGAAAATTTCAAATTCGTTCCAACCCTTCCACCTTCTAGTGTACTCATTTAATTAATGATTTGGAAAAGCGTATTTTACAGCACAATTGTATTCATTAAGAGATTTGGCAAAAGGGTAATGTTTACCAACAATTTCTCAGAAACCTCATACTATTAAAGAATGTATAACTAAGCTGTCTAAAATTTCCTCATGAACATCGATAAATAAATATGTATCGATAAATGGTATGCGGAGCGTTGCGCACGCAGTTCGGCTCGCGACTCTGCCGCGTAACCAGCTCATGAATAAGGGCTCCGGTCGAGTCCGAAACTAGTCGGGCATTCCCGAATACACCCGTGAGTATAACCGGAATATATAGTAAATAATATGGATAACACTCACGAAAGTTATTATAGTAAAATCGATAAATAATTCAAAAGCAGCAACAACACTTTTAGCTAAACAGACATGAAAACATGGTACTCCTAAATTGGGTGCTTAACAACTTAACACTCACATTACACCAATCATCAAATGCCACATGTGGTGAGTATATTGCCATCTTCTTCTTTGTATCGACATGAAAAAATGCCACAAGGAAGTTCATGCCGTGGTATGGAGATTGGTCAGTCCACCCAGTCCACCAGAAGATGGTGGCGAGGTTGACCGTCCAAGGTGCGCTGGAAGTACTTAAATATCGTCAGTCTTGGAGGCTATCTACTTGCAGCCCCCTATTGGATCCCAACAATGTTTTTTTTCTTCTTCGACTTTTACATCTCACTTTCCCAGGATCGTATATAAATTGTATCCTCAAGCCTTCCTCCCGAGAATAATGCTTGATACACGTTCAATACGTATCGTGAATATTACACAAAGATTCAATATCAACCGCTTTGAGCGCTAAAACATCGACGCCAATCTTTCTTACAATACAAAATGTCTCAAAGAAAATCTATTGTAGGACCGCCGTATATCCGGACACTGCCGCCGTTCAAAGTGCAAAGTGGACAAAGTGTCACTTTAAAATGCCCCTACTATGGATACCCAGTAAGGTAAGCTCACAGCTTTGTTTTAAAGCGACTACATATAATAATAGTTTCGGTTTTGTTTTGGGTCGATTTATAGTACCTAGGATAATAATCACGAAAGCGTCGTGTTTAGAAGATGACACTCACACTAATATTATAAAAGCGAAAGTTTGTGAGTGTGTTTGTTACCTCTTCACGCTCAAACGGCTTGACTGATTTTGATAAAATTTCATACGGAGATAGCTGATACCCTGGATTAACACATAGGCTACTTTTTATCCCGAAAAATATAGCGGCTAACACCGCGGGGCGCATAATAAAAAATAATATTTTTATAAAAATCACAAGAAAAATGTGATTTTATTATTATTCCGCTAGTTACAACTCTATAGTTTATGAGTAATCTTCAATGTTATGTCGGATTGAAGGACCGTTTCCAAAGAATGATGAAAATAAAATTGTTTATAAAACACAACAGTTCAGTTTTTGTTCTATTAAGAAGCCAAGCAAATTAGTTATTTCATTACCTACCTCATCATATAAAAAACAATTGTATACTATCATGAACAATAAGTTTCAATTTTTCGACTCAGAGGAAAATCTTCTTGTTTATCAAACAAACATCCTTTTTTACCAACACAATAAAAGTAGCTAACTACATTTTTCTTTTACCAGTCGCTTAATATTATCCGGCACAATGCTTACTGAATCGATTCTTCAATTTCCTCCGCTAACAAAAGCTTTCAACTCAATAATGAAAATATTACAATTAAAACCAATTTATGAAATCCGACAACTTCAACGTTTTTGACATTTTCAATTAAATATTTTTGTATCCAATATTCTTTTTTTTTCTTTTGTCGTACTTGACTCTTTTAGCTTAAAAAATAATATTCAGTAGGTACTGCGGAGAATACTTTTAGCTTTCATGTCATTTTTATGGTCTCTTCCGAGAACTCCATCAAAATATTTTTATAGCGAATAAACAACGGACGTGAATCATTTATGTTGGAAAATGTCGAATATGGCTTCTTCGTGTTTGTTAGAGAATGGAAATACAAATGTACATTGGCAAAAGTCCATTAATTAATGTATTAAATGGGTCTTGTTAAATAGAAACCTTATTTGAACAATTTTCATTAAAATGATTTTTCTAAAAATGTGGTTCAGTATACACTGGGTTTTTATTCTGAATGGTCAAGACTAGAAATTCCCTACAGTTACGCATGAACTCATTCTTAGAACAATCTAACGGAAATACAAGCACTGCTTAATCAAAAAAAACATACGCTTCGTTTCTTTGTATTTTATTGTTTCTTTTTCCACAATGTTAAGTCTCCATTTTCTTGTTTACTGAGCTAATAGTTCAGCATGAAAACGAAAACTACTTCCATATCATTTAATTTCATCTTTATCCAAATAACAGACTGTGTCTCTTACAAAGAAGCTTCTAATATCCGTATTTCCAGGGAAATAACATGGGAATACAAAGGTAAAGAAATAAACTCGGATATAACTACACAAAGTAATCGGTACAAGCGATCTGCGAACAAAACGGCAAGTATAGAAATATTTGGGAGGAAACCGAAATTAAGAGAAAAGAGGGATTTGCCGATAGTCTCTAGTAATGGGATTCTGAATATACCTAAAGTATCTAAACCTGATAACGGAGCATCATACTCGTGTATAGTAAGAAGTCCGTCTGGTGAAATGGCTAAAAGGTCATTTGAGTTGCATGTGGTAGAAGCACCACAGTTGGAGGAGATTCTTTTGCCGACGGATTTGCAAGAAGGACAGATTGTACAGATACATTGTAATCTTAAGAGCGGAGACTCACCTGTTTATTATTCCTGGTTGAAGGATGGGAAGAAGATTCCGACTCATTTGAAGGTAAGGCCTGATTACAAGAAAATTTATATTGAAATTCCAAATCTCACGGCTGAAATAATGTTTATCGCCATTGTGAATTTAGGTTTCAAGAAATTGTTTGAAAGATTCTTATTAATGTAATATTTATGATATTCGAACTACTCTAAACAAAACTAATGATTTTCATTAAACGCTAAAATAGTATTAACAACAATAATGAATATCAAAAATTTAATCTTCATAACTTTAGCTCCGGAATTAATTATAAAGTCCTAGTAATCCCAATTTATTTCACCCTTAGCTTAGTCTAAAATCCAAACGCTTCAGATTCTCATAAATTTTCAGATCGTTGAAAGGAGTTTAGAAGTGTTTAGCGTTCTCATCATAAAGAATGTTTCTTTGGATCACTGTGGTACCTACACCTGCGTCGCTGCGAACCATGTCGCCAAAGTGAATCGAACCGTGAACCTATACATAAAAGGTAATGTATCAGAACTGACTCGTTTGGGTGAACCAAGATTTTTGGTATGAAAATATGATGCATTTTCTAGACAAACCTTTTTGTATGTTGGGAGTAATCTATGTACCTATGCAAAATGTTGCGGTGTTTAAATCCGTATTCTTAAATAATTTGGTTGTGAACTCTAAGAAAGGATACAACATAACTACCTTTTATTTCGGAAGACTTAAAATTTTCCAAAGAGATTTCTATCGTTTTCAATGTTATATTCGATTATACACGTTTAGATAATATATACAGGAGTGTACACGTTTTGTACTTCAATTTACGTCATTAATTCTAAGATTTTCCGTAACATTATCGACAGCGTTCATTTGAATTATTTATGAGTGTCTAGACGCTGTATACTGAACGTATAATACCTAAGCTACTTGAAATATTTATTTGCGCCTCGTTGTTGTACGGCTTAATATTATTATAGATCGTTTTCTTAGACTATCTGTTGAAAATAATTAATTTTTTGATAATACAGTATTTTAATATCTCTTTAGCATTAAACATTCTCCTAGTTTGTTTAATATGCTAATATCGTTAGTGTCAAAATTAATTAGGTACCTCCGAATAACATTTTCATACATTAAAATGTTTGTAAAGTTTTGACAGAATGCAAAATAAAATATTTTCAGATGTCATGATGTATACGGGCCAGAAAATAAAGTTAAAGCTCGTAAATTCAAATGATATTTTTAACTTAAAGAAATCCTTTCGAATAATTTGTGATAATACGTTTCCAATACCATTTATTTCTTTTCAATAATTTATATGTATCAATAGAAACCAAATAGCTAATATTCTCACCCATCGAATTTTTGGCTCAGAAGACAGAAATCAAGTTAAAGCATAAGAATGACGTAACGACGTAACAGTAACAACCTTTATTTGTTATACAGTGGCTCCGAAATGGAGTGAAGAGCCTCAAAACTCCTCACTTCTCCTTGGACGAGGAGGCCACATATCTTGCAGTGCCAATGGCTACCCACAACCCCAAACGCACTGGCTGAAGAAAGACAGTAAGTAAAATCTAAAACTGTTTTGAGAATATGCCTATTTAAAGATGAATTAAAATACTCCCCCCTTAAAACTACTTAAAGCGGAGACGGGTAGGCTGACCCCTCTTCCTCGTGCTATAGCTGGGAAGAAGACATGTCGCAACAAATTCCCAATTAAAACAATCGGCCTGTCAAAAAATTTAACATGAAATTAAAGTTTCAGCTTGAAACAGGATGGAACAACCTATTGCTTATACCATGGTATCAAGATAAACCAATTATCAGGGTGAAAGTAGGCAACAGCTCAACGTAAACCTTTTGATCATGGACTATCATCATCCATGGCGTCCATTTCTATTGTTTTAGTTGTGTCTGAGACGTGGAGACCAGTTTTAGAAGTGGCCGGTGGTGGTGTACTGAGTCTATCGAACGGATCCCTGATTTTCGATTCAGTAGCACTATCTGATGCAGGACTTTATACTTGCCACGTAGAGAATGGAGTTGGAGAGGCTCTCAGTAAAACTGTGTGGATCTCCGTTAACAGTAAGTATGACATTAAAAATTGACTGCCTATTTATTGTACACAAAATATAGTATGTATAGTTAAAACTGTTTGTGCAAGATATCACTTTAGTCTACTGCCCCCTTACCATAACCTCTTAAAGTAGTACATTTTCCGCTGTGGAAGTGCAACGGCGCTATGTGCAATGTAATGCGGCCTCCCACTTCCTAAACGGAAAAAATCCTGCTTTAAAAGTTCATGGTGAGCGGGCTTAGGCCAGTTTTAGTCAAAGTTGAGTTAATAGGTAAGGTAGACAAATGCTCAAATCTGAGACTTTAAGCTTCACATGTATGCTTGAAGAAAAAAATAATATTATGTTCTATGTAGTTACTTGAACCATCGTTATTTACCTATTTACTTTCATAGGGGATTCGTTATTCATTATTTCGTCCAAAATTTCAACATGTAATTAATTAAGGAAGCTTGATTATGTTCGTACTTCTGTTTTACTTTATTTGAATTTATGTATGAATGAGTTGTGCCTCTTTAGATGTTCCACCCGCATGATAAATACATTTTGTGCTAATCTGATATAAATTATATTTCAGTAACTCTTAAATAATTATCACTTAGGGGTTTCTATGTAATTAAATCATAATATGTAGATGTGTCAATTTGCGAGATTAAGCCCTGCTTTCTGCAGTAGGAATCATGATGGGTGACTTCTTCCATCTCGAGACCCTCCCAAGCCATGATCTCTCTCCAGTGTCAGACCGTCAGCCAGTCCTATGACAGACTATGAGGGAATTGAGAGTCCGTCTTTGTTTGCGCACAATTCTATGCGTAATATTATCTTCAGTGTAGGCGGCTAGTTTCAGTGAAAAGCTTTATTACCATTACTTATTGCGTAAAAAGCATTATTTTCTTTATCATTTGTGAATAATTCTCAGTCATGTATCTCGTATTTTGTGAGCCCATTTAATCTATTTTCGTCTATACAACTGTCCCGAATATCTGTCGTCTGCGTCCTACCTTCAAGTTCGATTCGAAATCCATTACTTACGTCATTCAGATAACCAGGACCGTTTAATTAATTCGAACAACTTGCGAAGGAACTTCTACCTTTTTCAAGTTTGTTTTTCTTTCATTTATCCTCGCGAGCAAGTCTTTCGGAGTTGTTTTAGAAGGTAGATGGTAATTAATAGATGTACGATTTTCAGGTACTTGATGAGAATAAATGAATGGTTTTAAATAGAATTATTTGAAATATTTGAAGGTACTGTTGGTTAAGAAAGGTCATATTTCCATGTGCCAGAACTTAGAAATTACTTTGACGATCTTCTTCATGATAAACATATTGTTGTTGTAGATTGAACACACCTGTACTCATTTACGTACTTACATGTATACGTTTATTATCTTTTAGCTGAAGTGTTTGTTTAAAGAAATGAGATGATGAAGACTTTGGACGGGATTCAAAACTGAATTTTATTAAAAGGGAAAAAGGTTTTTACTATTTATAAGGTGGTTGGCTCCAATGGCCTTTACACCGTAACTTTTGTTGCAGAACCGGTGACATTCGATATTGTGTCAAGGAACATGACAGCAAAACTTGGCCAGCAGGTCACAATAGAATGTCAAGCTAAGGGAGACGATCCTATAAGAATCATGTGGACTAGAAATAGTAAACCTATCAATCCGTTGACTCAAAGGTAATTTATTTATGAAAAATTGTGTAAACATAAGAATAGTGAATACATGGCACATGTAGATGGTCCTGCTACTACATTCGAATATTCTACGGTCGCCATTTGAACAACAAAAAGTATAATTCTTGTATACGGATAGAAATAATTGTAGGGATTTTTTGTGTTGTACATCGCTAACAGAAATTATTCTCCTTACACATATGCTTATACTCTAGTCAAAGTCTCGCAACCATTTCCTCCATGTCTTAATACTTAGCTTTTGCCAATTCGATAGTCAATTTGATCGTCTATAACGTAAATATAAACAAAACAAAGTAACAAATTAAGTTTTTCCAGAGTAAAAATATCCGAAGCCAAGTCCGAAGATGGCATGACGAGTATCCTGGAACTATTACAAACAGAGACGAGTGATGGAGCTCTGTATCAGTGTAGAGCTGGCAATCCATTTGGAGCTGATATATACAGCGTACACCTTACTATACTAGGTAAGTTAATTTATACAACCAATTTTAAATAAATGTTTTTCCGTCTGGCGACCAATAGGATTCATCGATCTGGAAAACTACTTATTTGAAAAAACATTATGTAACGTCTCAGGAGGGTTCGATGAACATCTTAACACGGTGCACCCTACTAAAGATCGCACGAGGCTCTGACGAGCCGTCTGCCAACCCATATTGGACAAGCGTGGTGGACCAATCTCTAAACCCTGACTATTATAACTAGGAAGAATAATGGGGAGGCCTTTTCCCGGCAGCGGAATACTGAATATGCTAAAAAAATCGACTCGAAGGACCAAATTATGGTATTAATAATTATCATCATTGACATCAAAATTAATAAACATTTGAATACATTATTGACATTGTTAAATTAGACCTTAAATCTTGTTTAGTCATGAGAAATTGTTTCGAATTTCTTTTTACAATACTAAATAAGTATCCCACTTAAATCTAAGTTATAGTAAAGTTAAATAAGTAGTGCAAGAAATGGGTGGCTGGCGGCATCAAAAGTTCCGCCACGAGTGCATTACGTAATAGGACTTACAGAAAACAACGAACTATTTAGATCTTGGATTATCGCTGTTGTTCAGTCCAAATTAAACTGTGTAGTAGTAGAAATAAAAAGCAAAGTTCATAATTTCGTCTCAATGCACCATTTCATTTTAAAATAGAGTAAAATTTTTAAAAGCTTTTGGAGCTGTCGACTTCATTGGTAGTATTGGTACAAAACTGGACTGCCTCGTTGGTCTAGTGGTCGCTAGGCGCGACTGCTGAGCACGAGGTCCTGGGTTCGAATCCCGGTCGGGCAAAGTGTTACTGGGTTTTTGCATTAGGTAATTCTAAGTAGCAGCCCGGAGTCTGGATTTGATGGCAATAGGCTCGCCCCCTATTACATTGGGACCTAAAACATAACAGGGGAAATGTGGGTGTACTATATGTGCACCTCTGCCTACCCCTTCGGGGAATACAGGCGTGATGTTATGTTTATGTTTTATTGGTACAAAATAATTATGACCTGCCGATGATTCGTTTTTTACTTACATATGCAGTCACGGACAAAGGCCACGGATTTTAATACGATCCTTACGTACCCTCTTCTCTTTACTTGCTGTCATCATATTTTTTACGCTCGTTAGTTTTAGGACACGTAGCATTTCCTTTTACTCTAATTGCTGTTAAACGAATATACTAAACTAAAAAAATAATTTTAGTATTGTATCGTCCAAAAACGCTTATCAATAACCTTTTTTTATTTATCTAAATTATTATATTACCACCTATCTTTTAGAAACGAACCAGCAACACGGCGATCAAATATTCACGCAAATATAACAATCAATTAATCACCAGAAGCCGATAGCCGTACGGCTTCACCCGCAAACCAATTAACGTCGCCGACCGCAATTAACGATTCCATACATAATGGAATTTCTAGCTTTAAATATAGGAAAAACTATGGGCCGTATTGAAATACCAGCACTGATTTTCCTTTGTTTAAAATGTCTGTGTTATCAACGTTGGCGTGATGTTCTAAATCCAAAGTTCTCTGTATAGCCATAATAAAGCTTTAGTTGGGCATAAATTGACAGTGTGTGACACAGATGACAAAGTAATAAAAATTTGCCAATGATACGACAAAAAGTATAGATACGTCATATGCTAACAAAATGAACGAGAGAAGTGTTTCGAACTCTGAATCGGAACTGCACTAGGCTTTTGTCAAATCGGACAACAATTGCACTACTAAAACTACAATTGTCCCCTTCTCGAGACTTCAAATATGAAATCATTCGACCTCCTGGTACACCGATTTTTTTGAGGGCAGTCTTCAAGAATGTGACTGAATGGGAGGTATATAATAAGATACATTGGCGAATTAATCTGATTGACCAGTATACTCTCGAAAGTAAACACTGCTACTTACTTGTTGACTGTCAATTTGTTTTACGGCATGTGCTAAATGTATCCTCAATATAGTTCATGTCCACACATAGATACTAATTTGATTACTCGGGGCCCTTGATAATGATTACTAGTCGCTTTATCAGTTATATTTCACCCTGGAGTTGCAATATCTCCGCCTGTAATTATACCGCTGCAAGGCAGCTACCTCGTCTCTCACAAAGAACGAGCATTGATCGTGTCGTTCACTTAGCCTAACGACTTACATTAACTATCTCGTTCACTGTAGGAACAAGATGAACACCTTAGTAAACTTAGCTTTTTCATTAATGCGATAGAATGTACATTGTAGGTTTATACATATAGTACATGTCGTGACAAGTCATGTCCAATTTGCTTATTTAAAAACGTTCATTTGAAAATTTCTCACGGTCTGACAAATATACATAATATTAACATTACGCCTGTATTCCTAAAAACGGTTGACAGAATAAAGTGTATAGTAAAAACCTTTTACCAGTTACGTTATTGGTCCCATAGAATTGAGGGAGAACTTTGGTTAAAATTCATAACATTAAATTGAAGATAGCCAATTGTTGACAGAGAAATAAATATTATGATTAGTAAAATTTTTTGATATACACACTTTTCTTGTAGAACCACCAACACCACCAACGGATTTATCTGTAGATTCAATAAGGAGCAGATCGGCGAAGTTGTCATGGAGAGATATGACCAGATCTCTCGCTCAGTACTACAGTCTACAGATCAGTAACAGTCAGCGACTGTCATGGAGTAACGCCAGAATTATTAACATCACCAGGTATGTGTATGAGAGTAGCTGTACGTCTTTGTATTTCGATCATAACATTTCAAGTTTCATTGTCTGCTTTATTGTTAGAAAGACAGATACTCTATCTTGTACAACGCAATAGGGACGACACAATTTATTGACATCATCTAATTTTCTTGATAGTCGACTTCTTTGTCAGCACTTAAAACAGTTGTTTCAAAATTTTATCACTTTAGTCACAGCGGTTTGTCTCATCTGAGACAAGCCAGGAGTTACCTCAGAAAGTGCAACAGCATGCGCGCAAACACAGGTGCACTCATAGACCGATGGGACGGCAGACCGACACGACCGGAGAGAGATCAGGCACAGGACCAACGGCTTAACGTGCTTTCCGAAGCACAAAGTAGCCTAGTATTATTCAATCTCCATACCACGAATCTTTAGAATTATCAAGTACACTTTAGGTATTAATCAATAGCTTCAAGTAATAAGTATCTTTCGATGATGTGAACGGTAATTTATGTATTTTAATTAATGGTTTTGATGTTACTCCAGCCTATTTTAGTTCTTTGATTATCTCTTAATTAAACTTACCCAATATTTACTAGATTAATTGATGTTCTCGTTAATTTTAATTACGGTTCCAAACTCGAAATTTCTCCAATGCAAACATTAATTATTTTAAGCATACTTAGTAAGTATTATACTTAAAATAGTTATATTTGTTGTGCCCCATTGTAAATTATTCTGAATAGATTTTAAAACAATATTTTACATATCAGTCAGTCAAGAAATCACACATCAGTTTTTTTTATTCTAATTTCTAGTGGAGTCCCCCAAGGATGTATATTAAGTCTTTTATTTTTTATTTAGATTAGAAGAATTACGACACTCGATCGAAGTAGATGATTTGCTGCCGGCAACCAGTTACACAGCTAGGGTTGCTGGCGGCAACCAAGCTGATCTAAGTCATTATTCTACTCCAGTTAGATTTACTACCACTGAAGAAGGTAAGGGACTTTATTTGATATCGATTTTAGAATTCACTATCATTTTTTTAAATAAATTATTCTTTGTGAAAAAAATCATTGTTAGGCAACGTATAAATAAATTATTACGTTTAAAAAATATTGTTTCTTTGACATTCAAATATTTCCAATTCATTCGTACAAAGTTTCATTACTGATTTCTTATAATTCGTTGTGTCCTTTTTATCTTAATTCTGAACAAACATTCCTTCATTAGCGCCTTCGTCGCCTCCTCTTGGAGTACAACTGGAACAGACTGAGTCACCAGGAGAGCTCAGAGTAAGATGGCTGCCGCCACCAGCTGACACACATAACGGGTTAATTATAGGCTACAGACTGAAAGCCATCCCTCAACTGACGGGCATCAAAGGTATGAAAAGTATTCTTGATAAAGTTTGATCAGAAAACACATTGATTTAAATTTTTGACTTCAATTTTGCGATAATTTTGTATGCTAGGTTCGGCTCCGGGCGATAGTACTAGGGGCATATCATCAGCTTAAAAACCCACTGCTTATTTTAAGCACTCACTGGTTTTGTTCTGGGTTCTTTTGCATCCAGGTCTTTCCCTGAACAACAACATCATCGTTGGTCCTCTTTCAGTGGCTTTTAACCTCTGAACCACCTCTTAATCAAGGCCTCAAAGTCACTTTGTTTCTTTATAAGTCTCCTAAATTCAGCAAATATTCAAAATGATATATATGTTAGACAAAATGCAATGATTGCACATTAATAAAGTGCTTTTAATTTATGTGAAAGTTGCAGTGATACAACAGAGAGAAATGCACCTGTTGTAATGTAATTTACATATTTTTCTCGACAATCGCGCTCCCAGCTTGCACACTGCACAGTGCAACATTTGCCTAAATTAAAACGTGAATAACAAAAGGAACATATTTTTTTAATTTTCACTTCTGTAACATAACACAAACATATTTTACACCAGCCAGTATTCTAACACAAATACATGAACATTAATGATATAAACCAGAGTTCAAAAATTCATCTGCAGTTTGAATAAGAATTTTATTTTTCTAAATTCGAAATGTTATATGACTTTTGGTGTCATTTTCGCATGTTGCCCGTATTAGCATTGAATCTAAATTGATAAAGGAAATTTGGAAAATGATGGACACGAGCGGGTTTTGAACCCGCGACCGTCGGCGTACCGTGGCGCTGCTCTAACCAACCGAGCTCAGTTGACTAGCGCGCGGTACGGTTCAAGTCTCGCTCGTGTCCAACATTTTTCAAATTTCCTTCATCAATTGTGAAATGTTTTTTAGAAACAGAAGAAGCCAGTGATAAGACAATAAAAACGGCGTCTCTATACGCTAAACAAGAGACCATCGTTGGAGGTCTACTTAAAGGAGTCAGGTAATTACCCCATACACTAGTATTTTGTCAGTCGCATTGCCCTTATGGTCTACATCACATTTTTTTATCAGCCACCAGACTTTTGATAAAATGACTGTAAGACATTCAATTTGAACTTCATTGGTAATCTTGATTTATTATAAGCATTTAAAATCATATTTTGCTTCGTTTCGTAAAACAATTTCGACTTGTTTTTCATACACTCCGTGTTTACTATACATTTCGTGGAAATTTTGACGTTAAGTTTGTGTTTTATTAACCAGGTACGCTGTCTCAGTGGCTGCATTTAACGGTGCTGGGTCGGGACCATTTTCAGTCCCACTGTTCCAGGATACTAGAGAAGGGGGTAAGTGGTAGTTATAGTCATTTCTAATGTAATTTAAGTGATGCAAGAACAGTAATCAATCTTGTAATAACGATGTTAAGAATCCAAAAGAAGAACTTAGAATCAGAATTTTTTGGTCTTTTGAGACGAATTTAAATTAATTATACGAGCTCTATTGTTTAAGAGTTATTTCGTTTAAGCCCTAGATATTAAATCGTATTGCTTGTATGTTTCTTAATATTAAAAATATATCCATGCCCTCAAAAACACAATATAAACATACCTAATGCTGCCTCCAATGCTCCAAGGAGGTAGGGAGAAATGTCCTCCACACACCCATTTGGCGGATCACGAGTCCAAAGTTTTAGATGTGGAGCCTATTTTTTATTGCCCATTTATCCTTCTTTATAACGCCTTAAATCTCCAATTAGTCAACATCTGATAAGCTAATGTCTTCAACGAACATTATCACACCGTTTATACCAAGTTACGCGAGAATTTTATCTAACATCAACTATGTAAATTGCTGGAACTTTGGCAGAACAAAGTTTGGCTCGTAAACCTTTATCGTCTTCATTAACATTCTGGAAACTTTTATGTTGTTGTTATAATTACTCTTTACCTTTTACACCTTTTGTTTTAGACATTATTTTAAGAAATTCGTTTCTTTGTGTAAGCACTTATTGTCTGAAGCTCTTGTTTAGGTCTCGTCCGGCGAAGTAGGGATAACTTTTCTATAGTTCGGCTCTAAGGACCAGAAGTATAATTATCATTATCATACGTCGAGATTAACTTGTGATAGGACCACACAAATTTTGTGATTGGTAGAAATTGCTTTTAAAAATTATGCAGTTGTTTCTTTTAAAGGGGAGTATCGTAATTTTACATACTTTTTTAAACGCTTAAACAATGATAAAAATACAGATTCCTCCTATATATTATTACCAGTTTACCAGCATTAAGTAGCCACTACGAGTGACGATACTCACTTGATCGCTCAGTAGATCTGTTGGCTGACCTTATGACTCCGGCAGGATTATGAAAAAGAACTATCTCCTAGTATTTTGTTTAGGTCTATTACCTTTGTATTCAATTAACATTATACACCTAAATAAATAGCTCATTAATTCAGCTATACCTTCTTTCACAGTCAAAACTCTCTTTTCTATAACTTGGGATGTTCTTGGCTCGTTTACTCAAACTTCAAGTTTCTTAAGGAGAAAAGTTCAAAACTGATTTAACCTACGCCTTCTTCCTTGTTCCTACTTGAAGGCCTTTGTATTAACTTTAGTAGTAAAATATCTGAGTCACTCGTTATTTTGACTTGGTATAAGAATTGTATTCTTTATGTCATGAGTACAATTAAAAAGAAACCGCTGACAAGTTGTTATACTTTTTTTGTTTAAAAAAAGAGGTTTTGTGTTTCCACTGTATATTTTTTGTGTGCACATGAGTAATATGTATGACAAAAGAGAACAGATATTTGTTATTTTTTATACTTCTGAAGTGATATTAAGTCTCCTTCTTATCGTATGGTTGATGAACAACACCTTAAATCAACGCACGTGATGTCAGAGTTTACACACCGTTGAAAAATTTCTCAGGTTTTCTCGCCATGTTTTGGCCCATCTTTAGCAACTAATAACTAATTTATAATACGCACATGCATTCATTAAGTAATTTCAGAGCTTTTAAACTCTGCCATAAGATAAGAAGAATAATAAAAACATTATATAATATTATCTTATGCATTTATATACAGCTAACAAGCAACCAGTCTCCATTTCATTATTTCTATTCTTAGGATTGGTCTACATAATTTTGGAGCAAGAGTCGTAAATTATGAAATGTTTTATTTACAACTGAACTCGTGCTTTACCGGAACTTTTGACTAATTATCATTACTGTTTTGTTTAGCCTTTGTTGTTAAGTTACTTGTTTTACATATGCATGAGTTTAAAAGTACAATGGAAAGTTTCACCGCATTGGTGAATCGTCTAATTATGTTTATAGGCTTTGATCTGAGAACTTCTGTAGTCAACATGAGCGGTACAAGAAAGATAGGCTCAGTATATTGGAAGTCATCAAGTTGATAGCGAATTGAAATATTACTGGTAGATTGCTAGAAATTTTAATATATATTCGCAATCATACCTCCTATTATAAATGTGAAAGTAACTCTGTCTGTCTGTTACACCTTCACGCCTTAACCGCTGGAAGGATTTTGATGAAATTTGGCATGTAGAAAGTTTAAGACCAGAGAAAGGGCATAAGCTACTTCACGCGGTCGAAGTCGCGGGCAAAAGCTAGTAATTGATAATTCCAGAATCTTCTGGAAAATCTCATGTCTTCAACAAAAGCAATGAACATGATAAGCTTTTTATATTCAACTAAAAGTGAAAACCTCTCTCTTATCAAACATATTTTTAGTATTTGTTATGATCCTTCTTCGTAGCACCCGAAGAGGGTCCATCATCAGTCGAGTGTGGCGGTGTGACGTCAACAGCACTCCGCGTGAGTTGGCAGCCGATACCACCACACAAGCAAGCCGGAGCGCTGATTGGCTACACTGTTTTATATGCGGCTCAAGGTAAGAGAGATTATTGGTTACTGCATTTTCTATTGGTGTATGATCACCTTATCGATGAATAATATTGAATACCTTTATATTATTATTTAGATCTAGTAAGGCAATTTGTAAGCACATGATTAACTGATCACATTAATTCATTATCAGCCGGAAGACGTCATTAACGAAGGCTTCCCCCTTAGAACGCTACAATGAACGACAGCTTGCCATATGCATCCACCGGTTGCCCGCAACTTTGACGATATCGTCGATCCACCTAGTGGAGGGCCTGCCAACGTTGCGGCAAGCGTATTTCAATTCGATGATTTGATTGGCTCGTTTAGGTTTATGTTAATTTCTATATCTCAAAGACTACGAGTATATTACGATCTTTATCATTTAACACAACAATTAACAACAGCCTCGTTGGTCTAGTGGTTGCTAAGCGCGACTGTTGAGCACGAGGTCCTGGGTTCGAATTCCGGGTCAGGCAAAGTGTTACCGAGTTTTTCTATTAGGTAATTCTTAGTAGCAGCACGGAGTCTGGATTTGTGCCCGGTTGATGGCAATTGGCTCGCCCCCTATTACATTGGAACCTAAAAACATAACTGGCGAAATGTGTGTGTACTGTATGTGGACCTCTGCCTACCGCTTCTGGGAATACAGGCGTGATGTTATGAATAAATTAACAACAGCTACAGAGTAACAAATTCTATCAAAGAGCAATGCGATTAAACACAGTTTCACCAAACGTATTTATTTTTAACTAAACGTCATCCCACTATCGAAATGTAGTCAAAACAGCCAGCATTACAGTCCACTGAGCACAAACAAAAGCAGGTGCCAAACTCCACAAAGCAATCACTACTGACCCGTCAACCGTCTCTATGATTATGTAAATCTATCCAACAGGTCGACAATGGATGAACTCTACGTCGCTAGTGACTGAACTTCGTCTTCAGGGTCTATACAAATTCACTAACTATACTGTCAAAGTGGCCGGCTTCTCTAACTACGGACTGGGGCCATATTCGTTCCCCATTATCTGCTCCACGCTGCAAGACGGTGAGTCATTTACAAGTTTCACTTTTTGCTAATGTGTTTTTTTGGAATAGCAAAGAACGTGCTCTGATCGTTGGATCATGACTTTTTAAATCGGTTTTTAATACAATTTTTAATTACCATCGCCTCGTTGGTCTAGTGGTTGCTAAGCGCGACTGCTGAGCACGAGGTCCTGGGTTCGAATACCGGGTCGGGCAAAGTGTTACTGGGTTTTTCTATTAGGTAATTCTCAGCAGCAGCACGGAGTCTGGATTTGTGCCCGGTTGATGGCAATAGACTCGCCCCCTATTACATTGGGACCTCAAATATAACTAGCGAAATGTGGGTGTACTATATGTGCACCTCTGCCTACCCCTTCGGGGAATACAGGCGTGATGTTGTTATGTTTTTAATTACCAATCAGTTTATGTAGACATCACTAACATACCTGCAACAAAAAAGCGAAACACAAATGACGATCATCTGTTATTGACACAACAAAGAAGTGAGAGTTGTTTATGTTCCTACAGCCTCCTTACTATGAACTTTTAAAGCACGACAGTTTACGATGTGGAAGCGAGACACCGCTACGTGCAGTGTAATTAAATTAAATTAAATTAAAAATCATTTATTTCAGATTATTAAATCCATATAAAGTTTACACACACAACAAATAAATTACACATCAAAATAAACATCACAACATCATTAATACATAGTTAATAAATAAATAACAGTAAAATCACAAGTAAATAATAAAAATAAATTCATTTAAAACAATTATAAAACAACACAAAACATTAATAATTTAATTAATACAAAATATAATTATTTTATAAAAGGTGCCAAACTAGCATGCAGTGTCATCCACCTCTCCAGGAACGACGAGTCCCCGACTAGTAATGCGGTGTCTAAACCTTTTTATTTCTAGCGTTTCCATTGGACAGAACAACTAGGTCAAACAATGCAATTTGACGACCTGTTTAGCGCAGTGGCTAAGTGATTGGACTGCTGCGCTAAGGGTTGCGGGTTCGATTCCCGCACGGGGCAAAACTTTGTGCGACCCACAGATGTTTGTGTATGTGATATTTCATGTTTGTGAAACGCACCCACGACACAGGAGAAATTCCTAGTGTGGGGCGACGTTTAAAAAAAAAAAAAAAAAAAATTGTAACAAATATTGATAACATAGTTCAGTGTTCGATAATTACATATATTTTAACACCTTGCCACACATTACGGATTTCTCTGTAGGATTTTCACATACAGAAACGCCCAGTTTGTATGGAACCAACATTTGGGATCGCACAAATATTATTGGCCCGCAGGGATTGAATCCGAAATCCCTAGCGCAGTGGTCCAATCACTTAACTGTACCAATCGGGTAATTGTAGTACATTGTATTGCTTTAATGTACGAGTCCTTTTACTTTATAAAATACGCAAGAGTAAAGCGGTCTAATGGATGATTGTCATGGCGTATAATAGCTATAATTTTCCGTAGTACTAATTTGGCGGAGATGAATTCCATAATTGAAAATTGGTCGAGCAGCTCTGGAATTATTTGTGTTCTAGCAAATCCGAGTTCGTTTTTTAAATATATAGAAGTTTTATTTACGTTAGAAGAATATTACAATGATTCAGTCAGATATTTTGTTAATGTTTGTAGGTATATTGTAAATGTTATTTTGTACACGTGCTACAGGAAATCCGAATCTGTATCTAAACTTGCTTCTATAGGTACGTTCCTAAGGCTTACTTTAATTAATTTCCCGTGTTTATAACGGTTGCTAAGCAACTAATTACTTAATAAATTTTTTGCACAATTTGTTTACACAAACATTTCTGCGATCCACAGATGTTTGTCCCGTGTCTAGATGTTTGTGTATGTGGTATTTTATGTTTGTGAAACGCACCCACAATACAGGAGAAATTCCTAGTGTGGGGAGACATGTAAAAAAAACACTTTTATCTGACACATACCTTAATTCCTATAGTGCCTGAAGCACCAGCAGAAATAAAGCTTCTATTGCAATCATCTACCACTCTACTGGTCAGCTGGAAGAGGCCGAGGCAGCCTAACGGTCGGTTGCTGCATTACACAGTATACTGCAAGCCTACTGCAAGGTATGTAGATCATTAAGATGCTAATGGACTTATGGTCGTTTACTTTACGAATAGGTAAAGCCATAGATTTTGTTTTCCTAGACTGTCTATGTCTAACATGATAATGAGCTGTTTTTAAAAGTACGTAAAATAATTCATAAATATCTATCATCATTAGCTGGAAAACGCCCACTGTTGAGCAATGGCCTCCCCCTTGGGTAAGGGGGGAGAGTTTGCCATAATCCCCACGCTTGGCAAGCGGCTTGGGCTTAGCCAGTATTGGTAGAGAAGTTACAGAAGACGCTGCTGCGCATCTTTTGGATTTATTAATTAATCTAAGAAAAAAGCCAAACTCTGTCAATTTTCTGTACCAGCAACGACGGTCCCCAAGCCATCAGAGTTGACGTCCAAAGCACAACAGAGGCTTATGAGAAGTCACAAACGTTAGAGCTCAAAGGTCTTAACGAAGGAAGGCAGTATGATGTCTGGGTGACGGCCAGCACGCTGGTTGGCGAAGGTCCTGAGAGCCGAAGAGTTACCAATACACTTTCGCAAAGAGGTAACAGAAATTTCAGATTTGGTCCTTTTGTACGCATTGATTCTCTTGCTTGTAGCTTATTTACGCTGTTTTGATGTTCAACATCAGTTTATTACGACTTTCATAATTAACTTAACGAACTCAAAACTTAACTAAAGTTTAAACGTAAATTAACTTAACTAAGAACGTCAATCACTTAAACAATTTTAACGAGTGAATACACCATACTAATTTATTTAAAGGCTTTCTTCTATAGTTGTAGCAGGAGTTGCATCTCTTGGTGGAGAAATAACCGTAGCAGTGAGAAATTCTTTACTGCTAGAATGTAGGAGTGTCGGTTCTCCGCCTCCAAGGACCGTGTGGTACCACAACCAGAACATCATCACCCACCATCCGAGATTCACTAGGAATAGGGATGACAGCCTACTAATAAAGAGTGAGTAATATTACTTATTTTGGTCTACTGGCATTGTATGTAACTAAAATTGTATGTATTAAATCACATTATTGTAGACTAGATGTAAATATTTCAAAATTGTGTTCGAAAACATTCTTATTATTTTCAATTCATTTATTATAATTTAGATAAATTATTATTATTCAATTAGCCTGACAACGGGTTGATTGATTTTGTCATTATTTCACATTGACCCCTGAGTTTGTATCGGCATTTCTTCTCAGAGGTAATCAGTTAGAAAATGCCCACGCCATCTAGTTTTTATTTTATTTTTATTGAATTTTAACGTGTGAAAGTGTTTGTCAAAACTTATTTACAGAAATAAATCATTTATTTATTCACATAGTACTTAACATTCGGTAGGTAATGATTGCTAAAGAAACCAAAGAAAAAAAGGTAACAGTCTTCAGGTACTACTGTTTCTCCAATATACAACTAGAAAGACGTGGCTTGATAGTAGAGGCCTTTTCCAAGGAGTTTCTTGTTTAACTAAGGATTATTTTGTATTACGGAAACTTGAACAATCTCAAGCCTCTTGGGACTTAGTGAAAAATAGGACAGAAAGTAATGGCGATAACGATATAACTAGCTATACATATAATAAGACGTATTGGACCGTTGAGGATCTTTTTACCCATGACGGAACGGAGAAGGTATATGCGTTTAGGGTGAGAGATTGTTTGTTTGTTTGTACGTGTGCACAATTAATGATTGTTGCCATTTTTCTGAAAAGTGGGCTGACATTTTCATGCGGTTTTCGGTAACGCGTATATGGTTCATTGGAGATGGTTCTTAGCTACCATTCATGACAAATGTTTTTTACCTTAAAGTTTATAGCCGTTGTGGGTTTTTTCAAAATTTATAATTTTGTTTTTATACTTTAGATGGGAATGATTACCATTTCTAGGATTTTCAAAAGTAGATAGAAAGGCTTTATCTATAAATTGTCCCAAATTGCAATATATTTATTCCAACCAATGTTGTTCTTTTTAAAACCAATGTGGTAATGCTGCCAGTCTTTTAGGCAAGTAAGCTGTTGACAACAATAGGGATATTTTTATGTTTTCCACCTCTTTTATGTTTATAAGTACATATGTATTTGGCAACCGCGGCTGAATGACTGAGCCTACGACGCTCAAGTGTGACACACACAGATACCCAGCGTGTCACAGACACACTCACACTGTGGCAGCTGTTATCAGCTCCGTCAAGTGCGCTTCACACCATTTTGACGTTTGTTCGTGTATGTTGTTTTAGTTGAGTAAATGATTGGATTTCGTCAATAAATACCAATTAAAAATGACTTTCCTATTTCTATCAAGATTTTATTTTTAGGTATTGACCAATCGCTCAGCGGGAACTATACTTGCTTGGCCAAAAATCTTTATGGCTCAGACTCCGTAGTGTATACGGTCAAAGTGCTGCCATTGCCCGACCCTCCAACGTTGAGAGCTACGCCTTCTAAAGACTACATTATTGTGGAATGGGACGAAATTAGATCCTATGGAAATGACTCCATGGGATTTGGGATCAGTAAGTACTTTTGTTATAGCTAATCGTTGTGGTCTGTGACAACTAGAAGGCCTTTTTTAATGTTCTAGGAGACTGATATTCAGATGAATGGTCGTTGATCTAAACTGCCTCGTTTTGTAGTGGTCGCTAACCGTGGCTGCTGAGCAAGAGATCCTGGGTTCGAATCCTGGGTCGGGCAAAGTGTTACTAGGTTTTTCCTTTAGGTAATTCTTTGCAGCACGGAGTCTGGATTTGTGCCCAGTTAATGGTAGGCTCGCCCCTATTGCATTGGGTCCTTTAACATAACTGGCGAAATGTGGGAGTACTATATGTGCACCTTTGCCTACCCGTTCGGGAAATACAGGCGTGATTATTTATGTCATGTGGACATTGAACATTAGTTCCAACGCATTTCTACTTCTATAAAAAAATATTAATTTATCAGTAGAATCAAATAAGTATTTCATATTATATGAACCTAAAATATGAAATGCATTTGGGTTATTAAACAAATGCTCAAAAGTTTCTACCGCACAATGTACTATTTTTATTATCAAACTTTTTGACTAGTTACCAGTTACGACAGTACTAAACTAGTCTATTTACTAATCTATTGAAAAAGTCCATATCCAACAACGAATGTTATGGGTTGTTATGAATGAAAATAAATGCCAATGCTCTATCCCGAAGTTGGATGCTGAAAAAATATCATACTACATTGAAATCATATTTTCAAACTTTTTGCGTCATATCGAAAATAGTGGATTCGAAATAAACTCGCAACATGGATATAAAAGTTCCCTGAGAGTAACTAACTATCAAGATATTTAAAAAATTTACAACGAACTTTGCATGATGACTATTTATTGTAATTAATGTGACTAAACAACGAGCTTGTCTGCAATGTTAAATACTGGTACACAAAGAAAGAAGGACATTTTTAAGGATATCCCAAAACATGACATCCTCGTTGGTCTAGTGGTTGCTAAGCGAGACTGCTAAGCACAAGGTTCTGGGTTCGAAAGTCCTGGGCAAAGTGTTACTGGGTTTTTCCATTAGGTAATTCTCAGCAGCAACACGGAGTCTGGATTTGTACCCGGTTGATATAGGCTCGCCCCCTATTACATTGGGACCTAAAACATGAGTGGCAAAATGAGGGTGTGCTATATGTGCACCTCTGTCTACCCGTTCGGGGAATATATGTTATGTTTATGTTGTCCCTAAACATCATTAACATTTAAAGAGGTCTTATTTAGGTTACAACCTCACATGGCGGGAGAACGACGGCCTTTGGCAAGAAGCTTGGCCGGTGACCAGGGAGAACCGTCTCCAAGGAGTCCAACAGCACACCCTGGCTGGCCTCAAGTGTGGCAACAAGTATTCCATCAGAGTGACAGCTACAGACAGTGTGGGGACTTCAGCACCCGCGCATATAGATGTGACAACCCTAGGAGGACGTAAGTCGCTTTTAATTGTAGATTATCTTCGGAAAAATCTTTAAGGAAGGTCTTAGCTGTGATATTGCCGGCTAGGGGTGGCATATTTTATGTTTTAATCTACCGTTATAATACTCTAGGGGCGTGATATTTAGGTGGGCTAGAGTATTGATCTTCGTTTTATGCAGACGTACGGAGTTAATGATAATTTCGAGCTCATCGATAGTTGCTTACATAGTCTCAATTTCACTATAGCATAAAACTGTATCTTCATTTTAAAGAACACACTGTAAGCTATTTGATTCCTCTCTGAAACAAAATAGTTTCCTTTTTCTCTTCGTATAAAATCAGAACTATTTAATAATGACCCTGAGCATGCTAACATCTGAAATTAAGTTCTAAAAATATATTCTCTTATTAAGCAATTAATAGCCAAAACGTTATCATATAAAACCTAAGCACATTAATACGACCGTAAATTGCTGTATTTGAGTATCTTCTATGAGTAATATCCGTACGTGCTAATCGGCCGGTCAGGAAAATTAGGCTGGTACCCATTTACACAAGATCCTACATCAACAGTCTAATGTACAAACGTGATACTCCTGCGTACTTAAGGACCATTATTTTTCTACTCTGATCTTGGATATGTATTATTTTGGTCCTTATTTTTCTATCAGGATATTGGCCCTTTTATTATTTTGTAGACTTTCTATACAAATCCAGTTAGCTAACCGATTGGTTCTAACTTTTAGAATTGCTTGTACCAAATTCTTATTAAATTTCAAATTAGTGGATCTGATCAGAAAAACTCATTGAATAGAAAAATCGATTATATACACATACACAAGAAAATTATTCATCGAGAAATAGATGTACAAGAATTTTACGTCATCAAAAGATGTTTTTATTCTGTCCTTATTTCTCCTATTCATTTCATCAGCCCCTCTCTTTCCATATAGCGCCAGTCTCACCACCGTCAACCGACTGGCTGTGGAGCAACGCCACCCACATCTACATTCAGCTCAGTGGTTGGGACGACAGTGGCTGTGACGTCACCAGGTGGGAAGTCGACTATAGATTACTGGGATCAAGTTTGTGGCAGCGGGCTGAGAATAAAGCGGTAAGTTTCTTGGAGCTTCATGAATACTCAGGTATATCATATGATTCTTTAAGTTAAAAAAAAACAGTATTTCTTTGTAAAACTCGTGGCTGCCTCGTTGAGTGTTAGTGGGTTTTTCCATTAGGTTATTCTCAGTAGCATGGATTCTGGATTTGTGCCCGGTAGATGGCAATAGGCTCGCCCCCAATGAGACCTAAAAAATAAAGCAATGTATGGGTGTACAACACACCTCTGCCTACCCCTTTGGTTAACACAGGCATGTGAAGTTATGTACCGGCAATTATGTTTACGTTTTGACATACTTTCAGTATTTTTTTTTACCGTTCCACTAACATTTAATCCTCTTTAGAACCAATTAAAATGAATTGTCTGAACCTTCTTATAAAAAGACTTTACAACTTAAACCATTTAAAACATTTTTAAATGTAGCGCAAAATTGAACATGTCTTTCATATTAAGATTTCTCTGAATGTAATTTTGTTCTAACAGCCTCAAGATAATCGTTCCTTTTGCTCCTAGCCCATGGACTTAAACCTAGGCTGGAGTTACATCGAGGGACACTACCAGGCGCCGCCTCTGCGTTCAATACCCATGTCATATGCAGTTGGATCTCTCGCTCCTGCGAACTGGTATCAGCTGAGAGTGACTGCGATGAACGATGCTGGCTCAGCTTCTACCGTTTACACTTACGCTACCAAGACTTTGGACGGTGGTGAGTTTTTTTTATTTTTGTATAACAAACTTTTTCTAACACTCTAGGCAGTTCAGAAGTGCATGATGTGTGATTTGTATTGCATTAACTTGTCGATATCATCTTTAGATAACTTAAGTGTCTCAACATCAGGACAATCCTTAAGTTTATGTGATGTTTCGTTATTAAATCTTTTATATAAAACAAAAAAAAAAGAAATATGCTAAATGCCACAACTACGTTGATCAGGTTGTCAAAGACTACAATTAAATTGGCCTGTATAACTTATAATGTAAACTGATCGTTATTGAGTTCTAACTACTGTAACGAATAAATGAATAATGAGAAATCGAATCTTATCTCTATAACGTTTCAAAATTGTTAGGTTATGTTTTTTTTATTTTCTTAAAAAAACGTCGCCCCACACTAGGAATTTCTCCTGTATCGTGGGTGCGTTTCACAAACATGAAATATCACAAACACAAACACCCAGACTGGGGACAAACATTTGTGGTTCGCACAAAGTTTTGCCCCGTGCGGGAATCGAACCCGCAACCCTTAGCGCAGCAGTCCAATCGCTTAGCCACTGCGCTAATCAGATTGTCAAATCGTCGTTAAGTTGTGTTGATTAAAGAAACCTTCTTTCCTGGTAAAAATGTTCACTGTGAAACATTTGAAAACCTAATTATTACTAGTACTATCAGGTATCCCAGCGATCGTCGTATGAGTAATGTAGTCCATTACTAAGTCCTAATAGCAACTAATGGTCATCGAGGAATGGGAGCCAGTGGCTAGCGTTATTACTGTACTAACTGTAAATCAATGGCCGTATACCGCGGTTTAGTGAGGACTAGGCTATTGGGGATATCGATAGTATTTACACCGCATTACGCATTTTTATGGCAGTTAGTAGAATGTTGGTCATCGATCCTTGTTTTGGTCTGCTCACATTGATGCATGTTTATTTTAGGCGTTGTCACTATAATTGGTCCTTGGGTACGCATTTCAAAAATCATTAATCAGTGACTTAGTGAATTATTTCATTACAGGTGATCAAATCTTATATTAAAAATGGGTCACTTTTATACAAAGGATTTTTTGGCTGTAGGTATTTTACCAAAATATTAATTGGAAACAAAATTATTTTTTTTGTAAATAACTGAAACAAATATGTACCAGCTCACTGGTGTTTTATCCTACCATTTCAATTGCCGTTTCATAGATGTATACAAAACTTACAGCTGAACACTAAGTTATCACTAAAGCAAAGCACAAAAACCCTAGCTGAGTACTATTGCACCTGTGACCGAGTAAGTAAGACAAAGTTTGGTCTAGCTAGACACACAGGAGCCCAAGTTACTCGCCATCCGAACTGTATAGAAGCACATTAATATAAATTTGCAGTAAAACTTAGAACAGCGTTAACTTGCGACTCTGTGACTTCCTGAGAGTATAGAGACATAGAAACTCTTGTATTCGGATGGGTTTGGATGTTTGTAATGAAAGGAAGAAGGCACTTAGGCTGGTGGAACATGCGACCTGCATCGATCCTCAGTAATAGTTTTCTTCTGCGACGTTTAAATGAATTTTGGTTGAAAGAGACTAAATTCCTTCTTTTAAATATTAGCCAGATCACCTCAGTGGCCTCAACCGAAGAGCGTGTATGAGGAATGTGATGCGTGTGAATGAAGCAAAAGAAGTATGCCAGGATCGTAGCTAATGGAAATCCGTGGTCTCTGCCTACCCCTCAGGGATACAGGCGTGGCTTTATGAATGTATGTAGATCACCTTCGCAGCTTGGCAGATACTTTGACAATCAACAGTATTAATAGTTTGAGCCAATGGTTCGGTCACATTTGTTATACTGCAAGATACATACTCTCCAAGCAGAAAAAGAACAAGCATTGACTACACTTGCTAAATGAAAGCCAGCAAATACAGCAGCGATAAAAAACGAAATATTTATGGCATTCTGTACTTCAGCAGTTTCTACGACATTCTTGTATTAAAAATATATTTTCAACACAAGCTTTTAAATCAAAAGTACCATAATATTGTATTGTCACCAAACCTATTTAAGTATGCAAAATTTCATTTCAATCGGACGTCAAAAAGTTGTTCTAATTTAGATTGCAAGATTTGACCTAAACAAACTCACATACTCACATACAGCTTGTAAAAATGATAAACAAATTTTGCAAGTAATGATTTTGAACACAATCATCCAATAACATGCAACTCGTGAACATCATCATCATCATCAGCCGGAAGACGTCCACTGCTGAACAAAGGCCTCCCCCTTAGAACGCCACAAAGAACGACAGCTTGCCAATTCCATCCACCGGTTGCCCGCAATTCTGACGATATCGTCGGTCCATCTGGTGGGAGGCCTGCCAACGCTGCGTCTTCCGGTTCGTGGTCGCCACTCGAGAACACTCGTGAACATACATCTACATAATAATACATACAACAGAAACAGCCATATAACTAACAAAGCAATAGTTCAACATGAATATTAATGAATACAACGACAATAATTCATTGATATCAATTAGTTTAAAACATTAGTTAGGAACAACGGTCAACTTCCTCGAACCATCTCACTTATTGCTTTAATGTAAATAGTTTGGGAGCTGTGATCGATCACACTTTGTTTTGAACAAGTGGGCTGGGATAAAGGTATGTCTACACGATGGCCTGCGATGCGGTCCTCATACATTTCAACTTCTGTATTATTATTATTATTTCAGCCATGATCGTCCCACTGTGATGATGAAATCAAAATATTAAGATGTTAAATAAGTAAAATGAAGTGCGCTATGTTTTGCCAATAATGACATACAAATTAATATAAATGAATATGGTAGCTTATAATAAAATAACAAATTTTAAACAATGAGAAATTATAATTGGGTAAATAGGAAGACAAAAACAAAATAATAACCCGGGTTAACAGCGATCGCACAATAATCGATGCAGTCGCGCTAAAAAACTCTGTGTAGCAACCCTAAAGTTGGCTACAGACATAATTGTTAACAAATGACACAACTTCGATCGAAACTCGGTTGTTTCGCATCAAAAGTTCCGTTATCAACCATGACAGGCTTGAGATGAAATTGTCTCATTGAGGCAAAGTTTAGGGTTGAACTTTCAGTGTAGGCGCCCTGAAGATGGAAGTAGGGCGAGGCACTGACTATTACATTCATATTACAATGGTGTCTGGTGAAATATATCAAAAATATACGGTGTTCTTAAAATACTAATGTAGTTTTACTTTATAACTGACTTCAAACAAAGGAGGTTATTAATGCCATTTTTTCAATGAAAACATCGTGAGGAAATCTGGATTTAATTATCTGAAATAGCCGAACCGCAGTGAACTAGCGTGGTGATCAATGCTCAATCCTTCTCTATATGAGAAGAGACCTTTGCCCTGCAGTGGGACAGTTATAGGCGGTTATTATTATGTATACAACAATAACTTTGCCAAAAAGTGCAATGATTATTTAGAGATTTCTTTCTTTTGATCATCATCATCAACAAAGGCCTCCCCCTGAGAACGTCACAATGAACGACAACTTGCGATTTGCATCCACCGGTTGCCCGCAACTCTGACGATAACGTCGATTCTTTTATTGCATGAGTATTCATCCTAATTATCTTCCAAGATTGAAAGTGGGTAATTACTTTTTATTTTAAGGTTATCATGTCATTATACTTAACCTATAGGAGAGGCCTATGTCCAGCAGTGGACTGAGATAGGCTAATGATAGTTAACCACCTTCTCTTCATAGATTTTTAATCTTAATGGAGATTTGGTGCTGTTCTTTTTGCCAATAGCGTAGCGATTATCAATATAATAAATATAATTTAAAACATAATATAATTTAGTCATTATGATCATAGTATTGTCTAGACTGTACGCACTATAGAACGCATCTTATCTTTTGCTTTCTGTAGAATTGTTGCTTTTTCATTTTCTGTTGCTTGTTTTTCACAAGAACATATGTAGGTTATCTTAATCACAGAGGCAATAAGCGCTTTTTCCGTAGAACTGCAAGTCGTAATTGAGTGCGATACGTACTGCACTTAATACCGCACTTTAACAGAAAACCGGTGTAAAGTAGCCACATACTGCTCCCAAGTTTTGCTCCATAAATGAAACTTGGAAGTACTGAGCTCCTAATCTTCTTCTTCTTATCGTATGGTTGATGAACAACCTGGTGTCAGAGTTTAAACCGCCTGTAGGCCTCTCACATAGCTTTATACACCGTTGAAAAATCTCTTAGGTGTGCCGGTTTCGTCACTATGTTTACCTTTTTTTTTAAGCTACTGATAACTAATTTGTAATACGCATATGAATTCGAAGGCATTGACTTGGTAGTCCAACGGTCATACCACTCGGCTATCAGTGTGACTCCTTATGTTATTGTATCTACTTCTGGGATAAAGATGTAATTTAGACTACTTTATATTTGGTAGGGTCCTCGCCATTATATACTATTTTACAAAAAAAATAACTTCATTGAAATTGCTACATCCTTCGAGTCATTCGTGCCATGCTTTAGTCAGCTTCCAGTCAAAACAGTTTTAGTTGGATACTAGTATTCTATATGGGAAGGCTTTTGAATCCCCACTAACCAATTTCTGGATAGTATGGTAATGGCTTGATAAAATTACTGTCCGATTTTTTGGCTCCTAACTACACGAAACAACAGCTGGGGTAGACGGCCCAATATGCTGTCCAAGACACGAAAGAATATCGATATTAATGGTAGCCCATCTACGTACTGACCTCAGGAAGCATTACTTAACCTGATTGAACGACTTTGTTGCAAGATTTTCACTGCAATAGGCTTGTTATACATTTATCACATCCTTCATCAATACCTTCCTTTTATTTTTTCGCTATGAAAGGTATATCCAAAGGAAAAGAAAGAAGCAATGTTTTATTCCGAGTCTCATGACAATACCTATTTATTCGCGGGAGATAAAAATAGTCTCCTCTCAAGCTTATTGCCTTGTTACTCCGCTGATCCAATATTGGATGACAAATGACACCAACACGGCAGTAGTTTTGACATACGGCTGTTATTTTGCTTTATTTTTTTCGTTCCGTCACTCATTATTAAAGGCTTTTAGGGAATATTCTTAGGTGAGGTTTTTGGTATGTCATATTGTGTTCGTTAGTATAATAACTACACACAAATAATACCTACTTAAATATCTAAATATAAGATTATCTTCCTTTATTTCAATATATTATGTTTCTAAAAAACGCTCTTCATCCTCTCCTCTAAAACTAACTTGCTGTGCCCGACAGGGTCCATAATTGTTTCTTTTTAATATTACCTACCAGCCATTGTATACATTATGGGATGCAATAAAGTTATTGAGTATTGAGTATTGAATAACAGGCTATAACTGTCTATTTTTTTAAATATAATATCGTTTTGGATGACGTTTTTGATATTTAAATTGTAAATAGTTTTATAC
This sequence comes from Abrostola triplasia, assembly GCA_946251915.1. Lineage (NCBI taxonomy): Eukaryota > Metazoa > Arthropoda > Insecta > Lepidoptera > Noctuidae > Abrostola > Abrostola triplasia. Next base: position 5,872,703 of record OX276444.1, on the reverse strand, counting down.
TAGGTAGAATTTTGATAAGTTAATATATTGTTGAGGAAGAATGGGGAGGTCTTTGCCCAGCAGTGAAAACAAAATCGGCTATGAAAAAAAATATTGTTCTTTACTATCATTATTAACTTTTATATCATCATCATCACCATCCACAGCTTTCAATATCCCACTGCTGGGAATAAGCCACGCTTAAACAATGTCATCCGCTGCAATTCTGCGCCATTCTTGTTTATATATAAAACGTTTATTCCTAAGTGGGTAAATGTCTAATTTTATCATTGCTACAACAATGGGCGGTCAACTGCGCTACCTTCCTTTTAGCCTTGCCAATCTACACAACAGGATAACCTGTTTCCGTGTGTCAATTTGCTAACAAAAAAGAATTGCTTTAGCAGATTCAGTTGACATAATAACAGCTAGAAAGATAATCGAACGGTACAGACAGTTTAACCAAATTATGTAATTCCCGTTCGTGAACGTCGAAGAATATATTGATAACGGAAACTTGAAAAATGATGGACACGAGCGGGACTCGAGCCCGCGACTTTCACCGTACCGTGGCGCAGCGCTCTGCCAACTAAGTCACCGTGTCACTGCTCGCATCATTTTTCAAGTTTCCTTTATCAGTTTAGATTTAAGCATAACATGGCAACATGCAAAAAGATACAAAATGTCGTCGAAGAATGTTTTGACGCATCAAACAGAAATTTTTTCATCAAAATTTGGTTTCGAAGCTGATTAACTAAGCTCTGTTTGTGGTGCGTGACGTCAATTCCTGTAAACGTATTTATGCTCGTTTTATTTAAGTGCCTATTGTTTTTGATGTCATGTTATTGTTGGATTACTTGTTGTGATTTTGAAAGCTTATTTCGTAATGAAAAGGGTTACGCTTCTATTTCAGGAAAATTGGTTCGTTTGTGATAATTGGGAGTTAGCCACGCCCCTTTTTGTTAGCCTTTTATTTAACTAACCACGTGTAATCCCTTTAATACGTTTATATTAGGTGTGTTTGTCAATACATTTTGCTTCAATGACAGAACGGATTTAAATAATACTAGCTGCGCCCCGCGCTGTTACCCGCTACATTTTTTGGGATAAACAGTACAGTAAGAAAACATTACAAAGGATACTTCCTATCCGGGGAATAGAATTGAAATATTATAACATGAGTGAAACTGTCGATCATTATCGTCAGAATTGCGGGCAACCGGTGGATGCAAATGGCAAATTCTCGTTTATTGTGGCGTTCTAAGGGGGAGGCCTTGTTCAACAGTGGACGTCTTCCGACTGATGATAATGATGACTGAAACTGTACTAATACATACGTACTAGTATCTAGTATTAGTTACCTATAACAGCTAGTACTTATGTATTAGTATCGACACTATCGTGTGGAATATATTACCATACGTCAGTTAGAATGTATATGGCAGTAATATATTGTTTCTAGTTGTTACTGCTCTTATATTACCGTCAAGAGATACGGTATGTTCTATCTTACACATAATCGATACTCATAAGAGGAATATACAAGAAGTCTTTATGTATGATGCTGAATTTCTCCCAGAAATATGTACTGAATGAATTTGTGTGAACGATTCTGTCTTCAGTTGGGGGAAGGGTGAGTTTGTAAGAGGCTACACATCTTCTAGAACTGATGAATCGCAATAGACTACCCACTTTTTTGTTAGACATTCATTAAACATGAGAAATTTAACACAATTGACTATAATAACTTTCGTGAGTGTTATCCATATTATTATTTACTGTATATTCCGGTTATACTCACGAGTGTATTCGGGGATGCCCGACTAGTTTCGAACTCGAACGGAGCCCTTATTCATGTGCTGGTTACGCGGCAGAGTCGCGTGCCGAACACTATATATAATAACTATACAGTTAAATAAATTTAACACTCTTGGACATACAGAAAAAGAAGGAAACCCAATAGAAAATATTATCTAGCTAGACACCTATCTATACTAATATTATAAAGCTGAAGAGTTTGTTTGTTTGTTTGTTTGTTTGTTTGTTTGTTTGTTTGTTTGTTTACTTGAACGCGCTAATCTCAGGAACTACTGGTCCGATTTGAAAATTTCTTTCGGTGTTAGATAGCCCGTTTATCGAGGAAGGCTATAGGCTATATATCATCACGCTACGGTCAATAGGAGCGGAGCACCAATGAATAATGTTTCAAAATCGGGTTGATTTTTTTCCATTCGACAGCTTCCCCTGCGTGCGCTGCGTAAACGGTTTAAGATTCGCCAAAGTCATGTAGGACAAAATTGTTCTTCCATAAAAGTTCTAAAAAAAAGTCCACGACAGCATACGTCTATCTTTTAAGGTTGGCTCACTATAACCATTTTTATGCTTACCAAATTTGTTCAAAAATAATGCGTTATTTGCAAAGGTGTTTTTATAAACATGAATATAAATCCATATCCAAATAAATACGTTATTCATCACAAGTGTTTAATTAAAAACAAAAATTATTGCCCTTTATCTATACTAATATTATAAAGCTGAAGAGTTTGTTTGTTTGTTTGTTTGTTTGTTTGTTTACTTGAACGCGCTAATCTCAGGAACTACTGGTCCGATTTGAAAATTTCTTTCGGTGTTAGATAGTCCGTTTATCGAGGAAGGCTATAGGCTATATATCATCACGCTACGGTCAATAGGAGCGGAGCACCAATGAATAATGTTTCAAAATCGGGTTGATTTTTTTCCATTTGACAGCTTCCCCTGCGTGCGCTGCGTAAACGGTTTAAGATTCGCCAAAGTCATGTAGGACAGAATTGTTCTTCCATAAAAGTTCTAAAAAAAAGTCCACGACAGCATACGTCTATCTTTTAAGGTTGGCTCACTATAACCATTTTTATGCTTACCAAATTTGTTCAAAAATAATGCGTTATTTGCAAAGGTGTTTTTATAAACATGAATATAAATCCATATCCAAATAAATACGTTATTCATCACAAGTGTTTAATTAAAAACAAAAATTATTGCCCTTTATCTATACTAATATTATAAAGCTGAAGAGTTTGTTTGTTTGTTTGTTTGTTTGTTTGTTTGTTTGTTTGTTTGTTTGTTTACTTGAACGCGCTAATCTCAGGAACTACTGGTCCGATTTGAAAATTTCTTTCGGTGTTAGATAATCCGTTTATCGAGGAAGGCTATAGGCTATATATCATCACGCTACGGTCAATAGGAGCGGAGCACCAATGAATAATGTTTCAAAATCGGGTTGATTTTTTTCCATTTGACAGCTTCCCCTGCGTGCGCTGCGTAAACGGTTTAAGATTCGCCAAAGTCATGTAGGACAGAATTGTTCTTCCATAAAAGTTCTAAAAAAAAGTCCACGACAGCATACGTCTATCTTTTAAGGTTGGCTCACTATAACCATTTTTATGCTTACCAAATTTGTTCAAAAATAATGCGTTATTTGCAAAGGTGTTTTTATAAACATGAATATAAATCCATATCCAAATAAATACGTTATTCATCACAAGTGTTTAATTAAAAACAAAAATTATTGCCCTTTATCTATACTAATATTATAAAGCTGAAGAGTTTGTTTGTTTGTTTGTTTGTTTGTTTGTTTGTTTGTTTGTTTGTTTGTTTGTTTGTTTGTTTGTTTACTTGAACGCGCTAATCTCAGGAACTACTGGTCCGATTTGAAAATTTCTTTCGGTGTTAGATAGTCCGTTTATCGAGGAAGGCTATAGGCTATATATCATCACGCTACGGTCAATAGGAGCGGAGCACCAATGAATAATGTTTCAAAATCGGGTTGATTTTTTTCCATTTGACAGCTTCCCCTGCGTGCGCTGCGTAAACGGTTTAAGATTCGCCAAAGTCATGTAGGACAGAATTGTTCTTCCATAAAAGTTCTAAAAAAAAGTCCACGACAGCATACGTCTATCTTTTAAGGTTGGCTCACTATAACCATTTTTATGCTTACCAAATTTGTTCAAAAATAATGCGTTATTTGCAAAGGTGTTTTTATAAACATGAATATAAATCCATATCCAAATAAATACGTTATTCATCACAAGTGTTTAATTAAAAACAAAAATTATTGCCCTTTATCTATACTAATATTATAAAGCTGAAGAGTTTGTTTGTTTGTTTGTTTGTTTACTTGAACGCGCTAATCTCAGGAACTACTGGTCCGATTTGAAAATTTCTTTCGGTGTTAGATAGCCCGTTTATCGAGGAAGGCTATAGGCTATATATCATCACGCTACGGTCAATAGGAGCGGAGCACCAATGAATAATGTTTCAAAATCGGGTTGATTTTTTTCCATTCGACAGCTTCCCCTGCGTGCGCTGCGTAAACGGTTTAAGATTCGCCAAAGTCATGTAGGACAGAATTGTTCTTCCGTAAAAGTTCTAAAAAAAAGTCCACGACAGCACATGTCTATCTTTTAAGGTTGGCTCACTATAACCATTTTTATGCTTACCAAATTTGTTCAAAAATAATGCGTTATTTGCAAAGGTGTTTTTATAAACATGAATATAAATCCATATCCAAATAAATACGTTATTCATCACAAGTGTTTAATTAAAAACAAAAATTATTGCCCTTTATCTATACTAATATTATAAAGCTGAAGAGTTTGTTTGTTTGTTTGTTTGTTTGTTTACTTGAACGCGCTAATCTCAGGAACTACTGGTCCGATTTGAAAATTTCTTTCGGTGTTAGATAGCCCGTTTATCGAGGAAGGCTATAGGGTATATATCATCACGCTACGGTCAATAGGAGCGGAGCACCAATGAATAATGTTTCAAAATCGGGTTGATTTTTTTCCATTCGACAGTTTCCCCTGCGTGCGCTGCGTAAACGGTTTAGGATTCGCCAAAATCATGTACGACAGAATTGTTCTAATTTTCATTATCACCGTCCAATTTTTGCGTTAGTGTTACAAAATACTATATTATTATAGTCAATGTCATATTATAGTTAAGACATACATATATTGTGTCACTTAGTCCGGGTGAGAAAACAATCATAGAATACTATTGCTGTTTCCGAATATCCACGCGGACGGAGTCGCGGGCACAGCTATACTATATATTATATTAGCCTCAAGGTGAGCAACGATAAGTTGGTGTTTAGAATAAAATATTCTATAATTCAAAACTTGTCCGAAAACATAAAACTATTTACCTGATAAAGACCTCTGCCTACCTTTTCAAGATTACATGCGTATTTTTTTATATTTCTGTAAACATTTCTATGCCATTATAAAATTCTATTGTTATAATTTTTTCAAATATTCTCATCAGGCGTTCAAACATAACTGTTGAATAAATAACAATATGAATATTTTGTACAATTTGTTTCTCTTTTTACTGCACAAAAACGAGAATAGCATTACTTACCACGCGTTTGTGTAAAAACATGCATCTTTTTAAGCGAAAATGTAGTACAATAGGACCAAAACATGTGGGCTCTTTACTTTTTGTCTACCCTTACATAATAATGTAACCTCATGACCGAATTTCGGACTCACGACGGGTAATTTCAAGAGAGATTAGATAACGTAGAATAAAGTATAGCACATAGATGTTTGCGCATTATTTTTCTACACTCATAGTCATAGTTGGGACTGCCTCGTTGGTCTAGTGGTTGCTAAGCGCGACTGCTGAGCACGAGGTCCTAGGTTCGAAAGTCTCGGGCAAAGTGTTACTGGGTTTTTCCATTAGGTAATTCTCAGCAGCACGGAGTCTGGATTTGTGCCCGGTTGATGGCAATAGGCCTGTCCCCTATTACATTGGGCCCTAAAACATAACTGGCGAAATGTGGGTGTACTATATGTATGTGCACCTCTGCCTACCCCTTCGGGGAATACAGGCGTGATGTTATGTTATGTGTTACTCATAGTCCGATGGGACGGCAAATCCACACGACTAGAGAGAGATCACGTGCTTTGATACTTTTGAGGAACAAAAGTATGTGAAATGCTTATCTCGCAAACCATCTATTTTGTTGCTGTTTAGCCAATATTCTTACTGGTCAAAGCTCTAGTGATGCGGCTTCATTTCTAGGGTCGGGTATTAGGTTTTTTCATTCGGTAATTCACAGTGCAATTACGGAGTCTCGTTTTGTGCCCGGTTAAAGGCAATAGGCTCGCCCCTTATAACAAGTGAACGTATATTATAATGGATGGAGGATGTGGCTGAACTATACTCTTACAATTGGGGATATAGATGGGAATTATGATTTTGTATTAAAACATATTTTTGTTGCAGAGGAAATCGGTCCACCTTCAGAGCTGCTCGACCTTAATATGCTGGTCATCGTCTGCAGTTCTGTGTTACTAGTCATATGTCTTATGGCTTTCTTCTGTATACTGTTTAGAAGGCATCGGTAAGTGTTTAACATTTTTGTTTTTAGTAACCTGTTTGGTGTCCTACTGGGCAATGGCCTCTCCATTATTCCTCCACAGGCCTGTCCAGTGCCATTGCGGCCGTCTTTCCCGCAAAGGTGACCAAATTAGCTCGCCATTGTCTTTCTGTCTACTTTTACTATATTTTTACTTAAGTGTTAATTTGGAGGGTTCGGCTCGCGACTCCAGTACATCACCAGATCATGAATAAACTCCGTTTGAGTCCAACACTATTCGGGCATTCTTGAAAACACATGAGTAAAACCGTTATTTAGTTATTAACATTGTCATTTAACTATTTTCTGTACTAGGACCAAAAATTCAGTGCGCGGACCTAAGGACCCATATTTTTTGTCTTAATGTACATAATGTGTCAGTTTGCGCATTGAATCTGGATAATGAAGGGAATATAATTATATATCTCCAGGGTAAATACAATAAAGAACCTACCAATAAACATTTTCAATTGCCTTTTAAAGATCTATGACACCGATTGCCATGACTATAAATTATTGAGCGTGATAAATGGTAGTAGGACCAAAACTCGACACGATTGTGTTTTCACATCTTTACCTACTATTTCGGGAAATACAGGCATATATTTCATAATTCAATAAAATGTATAATTAACTTCAAACCTTTGGTACATAGAATGACTTCCAATAATTACCAACAAACAGTACCTACTGCGTGTTTACACGCGTTTATTCCCAAACAGATATTAATAATGTGTCTATTATCAGAACTGACATAATTACCCGTTGGATATTGCCGTACGATTGCCACCAATGAAAATAGTTGATGAGAATAGAAATTTATTTAGCGGCTATTCTGCGCAATGGAATATTTCATTATAACAAATTCATGTAACTCAATTTGTATTCGGTTAGTGAATACTGATAATGGTACTGGAAATTGGTGTGTTGAGTTCGTGTATTGAAAATTGTACTTAATACTACTAAAATATTTATTGTACTACTAAAACATAAATGGTATCCAAAATTCAACATACAATCATCATCTTCAGCTGGAAGACGTCCACTGTTGAACAAAGGCCTCTCCCTTAGGTAAAAAGGGGTTGCAGAAGATGGGGAGCAGAATCTTTTGTAACCTCATCACCAATACTGCGATCCCCAAGCCGCTTGCCAAGCGTGGGGATTTTGGCAACCCCTCCCTTTACTTAAAGGGGAGGACTTTGTTCAACAGTGGACGTCTCCCGGCTGATGATGAAAGTTACCTCTTGCTTCCATATCACAATAACCTCCTACTTGCTCTGTTACAATGACTTCGATATCAAACTCAAAATCAAATCTTTCCAACAGACAAAACTATTCGTCTCAGTACCGCCACTCCATCGCCGATGACGTCAAGTCCCGCAACGAGAGCGTAGCGTCTCAATCTGAACACAAGGAGCGGTATGCGCATGCGCCACGGATTTATACTTCACCGGTGCACAACAGAAAGAGCAGTAAGAATGGTAAGATAATTATCGTTATCAACGTATCTCAGTCCACTGCTGGACATAGGCAAAATGGCTGGTGGTTGGAAGCGGATGGCCGAAGATCAAGCTTAGTGGGGTGCCATAGGTGAGGCCTATGTCCAGCAGTGGTAAGATAATAGGATCTCTAAAATATTTATTTCCTTATCTTTTAACTTCTTAATTGTACGTTTCCGTTCTAATAGGATAATGAACTTTATTTGCCTTTTTAAGTTCAATATTTTTCGTAATAAAAGCTATAATATTTCATCTAGCTTTAATGTGATGTCTTTTTTAATCACTTTTATTGGCATTTTTAAACTGCCATGTATATAGTATATTTACCCGACTGCTAAGTAAGGGTTAGATTTTCTGGATCAGTTTCTATAAATAGTCGTACAAATTGTACATTTTTCTAATATACACTATGTACACGAGACAAATGATCACCTACCATTGTCTTCACGACACTATCGCCCTCATTTCCGAAAGGAGAAACCCAAACTCCATAGAAACTTGGGCCTAGCGTTACAGGGCTGGAATTTTGCTATAAATAAGAGCACTAAGGAAGATTTCACGAGCCCAATTTTCACGTTTCCCAGCAATGGCCAAATTGGTAAAATCGATGTTTAAATGTTAGGTTATTTTATTTTTGTAACTGCCCTACAGTTACATTTGATCATCCAAATATTTGTTCCGTGCGGAAATCAAACCCGCTACAAGCTGCACAGCAGTCAATGGCTCTGCCACCGCGATATTTAAATAAAAAAAGTATCTTTTAGGTTATTTTCTACGTAAATATGGAACGCACATGCGTCGACCTGTAGCACAGAACACTTATACCAGGAGCTGCAGCGCCTGCAACCTATAATGATGAGGTTTAGGTACTTACATAAAAAGCGGTGAATACAGATCAATTTTACTTTTCAGTAAATTGCTGAAAACTATGTTTGTTAGTTAAGGCCCACTTACATCACTAATTGCTTGCATTTTTAACATTCTATTTACTACTAGGGAATTTGATGCTATCTCAAATTACCAGTTTACTGTAATTTGAGATAGCATCAGATTGCAAAAATAGGTTTATTAAAATAAAAAAACCGTATCATTGACGTAGGGTTTTATTAATCACCTTCTTCGTTAGGATTATCATAACATAATAATACAGTATCTAGGAATTGTGCAGGAGGTAATTGACTACCCTGGTGCCGTGCCCAACCAAGATACCATATTATGCTCATGGTGTGAGCACAGCACCCAACCGTTCTTTTGCCAACGATAAAGGTGCAGTAATATTGGATTTTAGCATCCCTTCCACTTAAAGAGCTGTCAAATAATATATAAACGTAATACATCCTATTACTAATATGCCTGGATTTTATTCTACCTCTTAACGGATCGTTTGTTTCGGTATTTCTTCTCAGTGGTAGTCAGTTAGGAAATGCCGATGCCATCTAGTTTTTAAAAAATGACGTGTAAAAGTGTTTTTTTGAAACCTATTTACAGAAATAAAATCATTTATCATTTAACATCCAGGTTGAGTCTGATGTTGCAATCGATTATTTATTTCCTTTAATGATTTTTTAATGGTGATTACGTTAAAAAGTAATTAGATTCCAGATTTTTTTCATTATACAATGATTTAAGTATCTAAAAAACAATTATACTAAATTAAACATAACATAACGCCTATATTCCCCGAAGGAGTAGGCAGAGATGCACATATAGTACACCCACATTTCGCCAGTTGTTTTTAGGTCCTAATGTAATAGGTGGCGAGCCTATTGCCATCAACCGGGCACAAATTCAGACTCCGTGCTACCACTGAGAATTACCTAATGGAAAAACCCAGTAACACTTTGCCCAACCCGGGATTCGAACTCAGGACCGCGTTCTCAGCAGTCGCGCTTAGCGACCACTAGACCAACGGGGCAGTCAACTAAAATAATGGAGCATTTTTTAATTATATAAGTGCTGTAACGGTTTACAAAAGTTGTTTAATTTTTACACTTGGCCATTTTTTTTCTACACTTGGCCATTGTAATTGAGGCTAAGATTTAAATGGGTTAATTAAGCGAAATAGTAGATTTTTTTGGTACATATATGATTCGTGTAACGGCTGGGCCCAAAACTGGGTATCTCCTTTACAGACCTATCATTTGGCCCACTTAGAAATAACTACTTTTCTGAATTATTACAACTCCTATGTCCATAATAATATTACCATTTAAATTAACATCAAAATATTGTCAAAAGTGCTTCACATGATTTATAAAAGTATTTTATGTTGACAGAAATGTTCGAAATCAGTCCTTACGCTGAGTTTGCGTTAGGCTTCAGGACGTTCGACCACGTGGAGAACCAAGACCTACCCAGCAGATTGCCCAGTAGACCGAGGTTTGATACCGGTAAGTATTTTTTATAATATTTCGTACGAGTAATACCTTACAGGACCTTTGTATTAAAAAAAAGGATGAGTGCTAAACGAGCAATGTTAGAGAAACGAAATTTATAGGAATAGTAACAAGTGAAGAAAAAAAATTGCGCGTGGAAAGGAGTTTAGAAACTGCCATCATTATCATCATCATCATCAGCTTTTATGTGACCCACTGCTGGGCATAAGTCTCCTGTTTTGAGCCTTTTGCTTCCAAGTCTTACCCAGTAAAGCAATAACATCGTCGGAAACCGGCATAGTTAAAGTCAATATGGAGAATTAGAACATAAAGTTAAATATTTATAATTACTATCAAACGACCATTGAATGACCACCAGTACATTCAACAACATGTTAGTTTCCCTCTAAATGGAAATCGAAAATGTTGTAGGTACTGCGAATACTAATTTCCGCAAAAGACAAAGCACACAATATGCAAATGGAAATAGGTTTCCAATTAATCGCTCTCAAATAGAGTCCGAAACCAAAACATACACGCACACCGTCACCCATTACTAATTCATATATGTGCATAATTAGGTTTCAAATAATATGATTCCCTGTTCATCCAGTACTAGTTACTACGAAACGTCCTATGTTTATCAAACAGACAGACGAGATAAAATGAAATTTGATAATGAGGTTCCCAATAATGAAGAGGATTCTGGTTTCAAAGCAGAATTGATGAGTGTATGAAAGTATTTGATAGTGACAAAGCCAAACATTTTCCTAGTACAACCTGTGTAGCATGTTGCGATTAATGAAATGCGGAATTTAGCTATCATAGAGTATGGAAGGAAAATTGACCTGGAATGGATGATGATGAGTGTTTTGTTACAGAATTAAATAAAACTGCAGTAAATACTAATAAACTCTGTGTTTGTGGTCAATCAATCTATTTTGACAAATCCAATATAGATTGTAATTGAAGAAAATAATCGAATGATGGGCTTAGGAATGTTTTCTGTTTTAAATTTATACAGACAACATTAAGTAGATCGTGCCAAATATTTAAATATTATTTTAACCTTTTTGCGACTCAGATTATCAGCGTGTCTTAGATACCTTTAATAAATCACTGATATATTTAATTTATTTTTCATCCATTTTGTATAATATCTACATCTAATAGACATTCGCTATCGAAATTCACCATGAATCATAAATGTAATCTTTTTAAATCCCTAATTCCCAGAATATTCAATACACGTGACACTAAAACACTGAGTTTAAATTATTAATTGTACCCAAACAATTTGAATCGGACCGGCAACATAAATCTGTTAGTACATATACTATTCTATTCAATATTCAGGATTTGGTACGGGGTAATTTAACAATTGAAACGTACCTTGCAATCGCTCCGGTACATTGTCACACAGATACTCGTATATAGTTACTGGATGGATCTTTATATAATCATTTATTAGTATTAGCCATGATCATTTTGAATTATTAGTTTCACGCCATAATCGTCATTGATCTGACATTTTTATATTTGGTATATCTTGTATTAGATGGAAAACGTTATCAGAATACTTTAGATTAGATTGACGTTAGAAAATTAAAATGGCTGACAAAATTCAGCTTAGATAACTGCCAATGCTTCATGTTTGCCTTCATCATCATCAGTCATGAGTAGCCTCCTTCAAAGCACAGACCTGCCTTCGTTATTACTCTCTTTTCTCTTGTCACTCGCATCTATCTATTTTTAGTAGTCATTTTCATATTTTCGTTGCTCATTTTGTCCTCAGTCCATTTCAATTCATACTTCCCAGATGATAGTAATATCCATTTCATTTTTCATGACCCATCCAGTGCCTCTATAAACCGTCTCTAGTTATCACGTTTCGTTTGAATTATGAGACAGTCCCCTCTCGTATATTTCAGTCTGACGTTTCAAATGAACGCTATTCAAATTCTAGACGCTGTTATCATTAATTGAATTCCCTTCAAAGCTTCAGTAAATTATAATTTGGTTATATCGAGGTCGGTTGGAGTGGAGTTTTGGGATTATATTTTGATAGTTTTATGAGGAGCGGCGACAGAATTTGATGGAGATTTTTCTTGTATTTTTGTGAAATGATACAATTCTCTCGAGGGAAGAATTACTGGCCTTAACTTAGAATAGTTGTTGTTTTTTAAGATGTGATGGCCCTGATTTTTTATCGGCTTCAGATACAAGAAGACCAATGAACTTACTGAATGTTGTCACTTTCCTTGCTAAGATTTTTATACCTTATTTTTTTTTCACCTAAGCCTACTTCTTATAGCCGAAAAGCAAAGGGACCGGTTATTACAACATGAGTCTGAAATGACTATCATAATCACCATCATCATCCGCAGACCGACTTCGTCCACTGCTGGGTCTATACCCATAATAGTAAGTGAAGTCACTCAATACCCAGCAGTGGGCAGCAAAAAAACGACTATGGCTCGCTTTTTGGGTGCCAGTTTCTACGCCTACTGCAATGTCCACTCCTGGACGCAAGCTTCGCCCAGAGTACGCCACAAGGCCTACTCTCCCGTTTTTGCCACCTGGCTAGCTACCTAAAATAGTAGGGCGACCGGGAACTGGCTATACTATACTAACATCATTTTGCAAGCACACCCTTTTCCCCAATTCCAAGGTCGTTGATAAAAGTAATCCCTTTAAAAATAATTGCCTTGACTCACAAATCTTGGACAAAATCATCTTAGTCGTTGATGTTCATCAATTTTCATTGTTCAACTTTCATGAACCTTTTTTAATTACAACTCAAGTCAAAGTTAGATTACTTTGTAAAATAATTAATCAAACTTTTGTCGTGTTTTCTTTTTAATTTTGTGTGTCTGCGCGATAAATTAGAAACGCTTGTGTAAACATATCAAAGATTTGTGTAGACGCTTTATTAATTTTGTGTTTGTACTCAACTTCTGGGTTTATTTTATTGGAACACAAATTATAATATGAATTTTCACGATCAAATCAGCTAGTTGCTGTACACACTCTACAAAAAATATCTTACATTTTTTATGGTTTATAAGATAATTTACTATATATATATCCCGACTGTATTCGGCCACAGCGACTTAGGATTTTTACTGGTGAGAGCTTCGTTGTGCTCGGAGGTGGCTAACGTCTCCGATTTTTGAATGTACGACCACATTCGCTGCACCCCTGCGACATGAATTTATTAGTCATGAATTGACCACTGATTTGTAAACAGAGCTAATAAAATAAAACTGCGATTGTACTGTTCTAGAAACGTAAAGAAATGATCGTAATTAAGAACTTAGGACCACAATGTATTTTTCACGTAAGTTATACGAAGTCACCACCCAAAAATGTCAAACCCTGACCTTGTGGGCGATATTAACCCTTCCGTGACAAGTGGCAAATGCCTCCACATGGATATAATATCGATCGCCACTCTAGCTATTTATCTGCAAGCCTTGAACGGAAAGTTGTATCGCTGTCACGGCATTATTAAATTCTTGGGACGATATAGATGGCCGGTTAGAATAAAATAACAAAAACCATGTAACATAGACTGTTATATAGTGCAGAAACTCTCTCTGGTCGTGTTGATCGTCCCATCAGACTTTGAGTGTGAGGGCATAGAGAGTGCACCTGTGTTCCCGCACATACTTGTGCACTATGTCATCTCCTGCGGCCAGTTTTAGCTTAGTTGGTCACTGACACACTGAGACAGCCGTGTGGTATCCGGCTTAGAATTGACCACCCCCTCTCCTCCCGTGGGTGTCGTAAGAGGCGACTAAGGGAAAAAAATCCAGAAGATGGGCAGCAGCGTCTTCTGTAACTTAACCACCAATACTGCGATCCCCAAGCCGCTTGCCAAGCGTGGGGATTATGGCAACCCCCCCCCCCCGCCCCCCAAGGGGGAGGCCTTTGTTCAGCAGTGGACGTCTTACGGCTGATGATGATGATGACTATAATGTTATGTGAAAACATTGTTACATTACATGGACAGAGAATGAAATGGAGTGACACTTTTATGAGTATCTCAACATTACTTCTAACCCTCGAAACTTTTAGTTTTTCTAAAGTAGTTTTCTTACTATGAACTCTTATTTCAAGTTATTTCTTTCTGTAATACTCAGTTTCTTGAAGTTGAATAAAACAAAAAGTTATAAGTGGTATCCACAATTTTTCCTGTTATGCTTTTATTTTGCAAACAACTCTCGAGATGAGATGTTTTTATGAATTCTTTTATCAACGAGGGTAGTTTGTTTTGTGATAGCCTAGATATTAATAACCTGGTTGGCGCAGTGGCTAAGGGGTTGGACTGCTGCGCTAAAGGTTGCGAGTTCGATTTCCCCACGGGATAACAATAATTAATACCAATTATTGGTGCGATTTGCTGATGTTTGTCTCGGGTCTGGGTGTTTGTGAACGCACCTACGATACAGGAAAAAAATCTTAGTGTGGGGTGACGACACACATCTGCGGATCACACAAATTTATATTTATACCTATCCCGTGCAGGTATAGAACCAGTAGCAGCACGGAGTTTGGATTTGTGCCCGGTTGATGGCAATAGGCTCGCCCCCTATTACATTTGGACCTAAAAACATAACTGGCGAAACGTGGGGGTACTATATGTGTACCTCTGCCTACCCCTTCGTGGAATACAGGCGTGATGTTATGTTATGTAATAAAGAAATACAAAGGGCATACATATATCCCATATTTGTGATACAATATCCCCCGCGAGCGATGTCACGGGTGCAAGCCAGTTTCTCTAATAAAATAATGTTTAGCGAAGTTAACGAACAATACAGTTCTGCCGATCCCTTCTGGGAATACAGGCGTGTTATATAGGTTCATATAACGTAATCTCCCACTGCCTATAAAGTTCTTATCGCTTATTTCGCAGTCCCAAGGCCCCGCTTCGTTTTACCATTAATCTTGAGTTTGTTTAATAAAATTGATGAGTCCGCTCCCCGTTTAGTTTCAACGATTTGGAAACACTTCTTATATAAAACACAGATGTTTTAGCAACAATTGATAGATAAATAAGACATTTTTACATAATATATTTATTTTTCGTTTAAATGTAAAGAATATATTGAAAGTAAGCAATAATTTATTTGTTAGAATATAGTACAAGTTAGAATAAGAAAATGATACGAGAGTGTCATAAAGTAGTAGGATCTACGCATATACATAAAGTCACGCCTGTTTCCCAGAAGGGTAGGCCGATACCACGGATTTCTAAAGGTAGAATCTTTGAAAATTTATTATGACTGACTCGTTGGTATAGTGGTCGCTAAGCGCGACTGCTGAGCATGAGGTTCTGGGTACAAATCCCCGGTCGGGAAAGTTCTATTGGATTTTTCCATTATATAAATTACAGTAACAGCACGAAGTCTGGATTTCCGGTTAACGGTGATGAAGTCGCCCTTTATTACATTGCTTATACAGCTCTGCCTACCTCTTCGGGGAATATAGACGTGATGTTACGTATATAAATAAATCTCTTAAAATTTAATCAGCAACATGTGTAGTTGCTTTTTATTTGTGAACTCTTATTATACTGAAATAATATGTCTACCCAATTATGTGCAAAAGAGGACTTCCTTTGACATTCTAGCAATATTAAGCCATATTTTAAACTAAGTTAAGAGTTCTTTCAAGTCCTAAGAACTAAAACAATTAAACCTTTGTCTTCACTATTTAATTCTATATTTAATTGATCTGTCACGCAATGTAAATGTTAGGATTTCGTTCCTAAACTTACAAATGTTTAAGTTTATTTTTATGGGGTTTCCTTACCATACACTCTTAAAGCAGGAGAGTTTACGTTGTGTAAGCGAGACACCGCTACCTGCAGCGTAATGTGGCATCTCGCTTCCACATCATAGATTCTTCGATTTTAAAAGTTCATGGTAAGGGCTGAACGACTTGGGACCTTTAAGCGGATCATTTTGTATCCTTATCTTCTTATTTTATTGTGATACGATAAAGATAGGGTAATGGATCGTTAGGTTCTATAAAGTATATCTATGGCAATGTGTATCGAGCTTTAGATGTCACATCAAAGATTGATGAAAAGCCTTTACAATCTGGAGATATTTTACGAGAGTATTATGTTGTAATCAATGATATGTCAAAAAGTATAGATACGTTATTATGCTAACAGAATGAACGAGAAAAGTGTTCCGAACTCTGGTTGCAAACCAGTCTTATGTCAAATCGGACAATAATTGTACTACCCAAGAATACAATTGTCCCCTTTTTGAGTCAAAGTGAGGGCGCTGGTTATCTGTTATCTGTACTTTTTTGAATATCATTGACCAGCATGTCGTCTTTAAGTTATTGCTCTATACACAGAAACTGTAAGGGCTTATTGCCATTTACCCATTAGTATTTGAAATGATGTTTAAAAAATATTAATAAAGAACCGAGTTATTGGCGGGGAATGTTGGTTCAATTATGATTTTATCAATTATTTTTGTCAACAGAAACAAGTTTTCAAACTCGTTCGGAGTCGGACGACAGCGACAGCACGTCGAAAGCAACAGTGTCTGCTATTCCTAAACGTAAGTATCTCTTCATTAGTATAAGTACATACATTATTGTTGATGTATGTACCTAAATACAGGGTGTCTTTTTCATAATTGTCAAAATTATTCCATAGATTAAATATCAATTCAAAACACTGTTTTTGTTAAAAAAGGTATTTTTTGTAAAAAAAGAAAGGTATTTTTGTAAATAAATATTTTTTTCCGAATTTATATTTCGTGTGCATATCTATTAAAAAAGTTACTGTTAAATGAAAGCAATAGATGCATATAGGTATTATTTCATTACTTTTATCATGGATTATACATTTAAAGTAAATAAAAATCATCTTGGTGTACTGTAAAGACAATAACTATGAGGAAGAAGTACACATAATAATGACCTAAGCTCACAAGCCGCATCTGCTATCTATAACAGCTATGTACACCAACGTAACTATGTTAACAGTTTGTTCCAAGTTGTATACCAGCTTAATCAGGCAACGCTTGCCACGGTATTGGCTAAGCAAATTGTTTGTTAATATGTTGCCAATATCAGTTTATGAAACAATGTACACAGGATTATTATCGAAGTTCTAAAATCCTCGTGCAGTGTAGGTTCTTCCTTGCATAACTATTTTCTCCATATTTGCATATATATATATATATATATTAAAAAAAAAAAACGTCGCCCCACACTATGAATTTCACCTGTGTCGTGGGTGCGTTTCACAAACATGAAATATCACATACACAAACACTCAGACTTGGGACAAACATCTGTGGTTCACACAAAGTTTTGCCCCTTGCGGGAATCGAACCCGCAGCCCTTAGCGCAGCAGTCCAATTACTTAGCCACTGCGCTAATCAGGTCGTCAAACATTATATTTGTACACGAAGATAATGCAATTAAGAGTCCTGCAATTAAATTATAAAATCTTTAAGTCCCAAGCTATGTGGATGTCAGATACATTCAGAATCTGAACATTTTTGATCATGACGACCTGATTAGCGCAGTGGCTAGGCGATTGGAGTGCTGCGCTAAGGGTTGCGGGTTCGATTCCCGCACGGGGAAAAACTTTGTGCGAACCACAGATGTTTGTCCCAAGTCTGGGTGTTTGAGTGAGTGATATTTCATGCATGTGTTATGCACCCATGACACGGAAGAAATTTCTAGTATAGGGTGAAGTTTCATAAAAAAAAAGTGTTAATCCAGGGTGTCAGCTACTACCATACGAAATTTCATCAAAATCGGTACAGCCGTTTGAGCGTAAAGTAACACACATACAAACTCACTCACAAACTTTCGCCTTTATATTATTAGTGTGATAATATCATTCAATTTATTTCGCAACAAATTCCCCAATTGTACTTTAAAAGACAAACAAATATTGATATTCCTAACAACACAACAAAATGTTATTTTCTCTTATTAAACAATTGTTTTGCACAAAGGCATGATCAAATAACGTGTAATATCCCAATTATTTTACACAGCAGTGAATGGCCGGACAAATAATGCTTCAAATCATTTTATCGTTAATTGTAGACTACATCATTAGTCGAATGAGGGCAACGCGGAATTTAAATTAGATCTAGAATTACTTTCTGTATACTGTTTTATAGGTTTAATGTAATATGGAATTTTGTTGAAATTGTAACCCTGTATAAAATTCCAAACTATAAAAAAAAATGGTAATTCTCAGTAGCAGCACAGTCTGGATTTGTGCCCGGTTGATGGCAATAGGCTCGCCCCCTATTACATTGAGACCTAAAAACATAACTGGCGAAATTTAGGTGTACTATATGTGCACCTCTGCCTATCCCTTCGGGGAATACAGGCGTGATGTTATGTTTTATACTTAATGAACTTACGTTTGATTTGTTTCAGGTCACTGCCGCACCCCTCACCACAGATAACGACAAAAAATAGTAACAAATTATAAATAATAATAAACATAAAGTATTATAAAACAATCGGTTCATATTTAAGCATATCAAATTGTATCCGTAAGTTATTGTGTCAGTTAATTTAACATTTCGTATTCTATTAAACCTGTCATTTTGAAATAACATTAGACGGAAGCTCTTAACAATCTGTCCATGCAATTTTGAACTCTATTGCATTGGTGACACGAGAAATAACAACTGCAGAAATCTGGTGTTAATGTAAATACTTGTAATTTGATTCTTATACCTACGGAATAGAGATCAAAATTGGTGAACAAGCTGTTGATAGGGTTGTCAAATTCTAATGTTATATCTAATGGTGTTTAGTTGTATGATTCTACTTAACTGTGGATGACTATGATTATTCTGTATATGTGGGATCTAAGACAATATCAATGTAGATTATAAGGCAGTCAAAACATTTGTGAATTGTATTTTTTTTTATTTCCGTAGATGATGATGATAAAAAACCAAAAAAAATGCCATTGCTTAATATGAAAAAAATACTACGATAAACCAATTCTGGACATTCTAGAAAAAAAATATTTAATCAATGAAGCTAAGAAGGTTTTCCATGTCACGAAAAAATTAAAAAATCATACTTGGATCTTTCAGAAAAAATGAAAGAAGTGCAACTTATTTTGACCTTTACTGCGTCTTCATTCAAAACCATCAAAAAAGAAAATATTCATGACTTGTGATCTTCACTTGCTGTATATACATAGCTTCAAATAATACCAACTTTTTTTTACAGCTTTGAGTTAAACTCAGGCTTCGAAAGAATATAAAAGTCGTAAAGGTATAGCCGCTACGATGGCAAAAACTCGACAGAATCGACAAATAAAAAACCTAAAATACCTTTTTTTGTCTCGTAGAGGCGTTAAAAAATCATTATAATTATAGTAACCAAACCTTTTTTTAAGGAACTTGTTTCCATACCATGAACAGGTTAGTTACGTTGTGAAAGCCGCATTACATTGCATGAAGTTGCATCCTGCTTCCACATCTTAAACTGTCCTGCTTTATGAGTTCATGGTAGGAAAGCCGTTCCATGTCCCGCTGCTGGGCAAAGGCCTTTTAAAACTATTAGAGAATAATTGGAATCAGACCCAGGATTCATATTTACTCACCTTTAAAAAAACTTTAGAACCATCAATAGAATCTGAATAATGTCTTGGTTCTTGGAATCATTCAGATCTTCTGAATAATATCTTGGTTTTTGGAATCATTCAGTTCTCCACTACATCTGTCGCAATTTAGGTTATCCAGTAGCAATGCGACTGATAATGATGGAGATGTTCTGAACTGTAAATTGAACTTTTGAACATTGTAGATGGACTTGAAGTTTTGCAAGAAATTAATATCATTCTCCTTTGTGCAACAAACTAAGCAAAAGAATATAGGAACATTGAAATGGAAATGCCCAATTAGTAGATGGTATTAAGCTAATCTGTTCATCTCAAATATATCATTGACTGCAACTTCTACTGCCGTTTTGTTTTCTTCAATTGAACTAATCTGTTAGAACTAAGAACAGGAATAATAATATGTCTCAAAGTATCTTTATTAAAAGACTGATGTTTAAATGTAGAAATAAGTTTTAAATTCTCGTGTCAAAATTTATGGTAAACGGTGACATGTTTTGGTAATCTCACGTAATATTTTGGATCCCTTTTCAATTCCAAAATTATTGACGGAGAAATCGTGTTACAAATATGCAAAAAAAACTGATAAATTGAGAACTCTATTTCGAAGTCGATTCATTGACAATCTTCTTCATTGTATGCCTTTAAGCATGATCGTCTATCTCTCATAACTTGTTGATAACCGCCATTTTGCTCAAATTATCTTGAAAGATATCAAATCATATAAATTCCAACCACGCTTGATAACCTCAAGATAGATGGTCCAAAAAACTTCTTATGGTAATTTTTATATACATATACTAGCTGACTCGGCAAACTTCGTACCGCCTTTTCTCCTTTTAAACCTTCCCTGGATCTCCACGAATATTTCAAGACTAAAATTTACCAAATCGGCCCAGCCGTTCTCGAGTTTTAGCGAGACTAACGAACAGCAATTCATTTTTATATATAAGAGATGAGATTTTTTTATCATTTCCCTAGGTCCATCGGCTATTACGACTTACTTTTCCAGTGCGATATACGAGTAATTGTAAGCAATAACTCCACCCATATCTTATAAAGACGTTTTATCTATACGTAACCATTGAAGTGAGATTCGAGATGTATATTTCTTGAACGCGACAGTTTCGTAAATGTCCCAAGTTTTCTCTATTCAAGTGACACTTCCTAAGTGATCTAGTTTCCTTTGTTTAAAGTCTTCGCACGTCGCAGACTGTATCGGCGTGTGCTTTGCTTGAAATCTGTCGCACTAAACTATTTGTTTGGATTTTTCGTGAACATGTCTTTATATTTTATGTTTCATAGAGTGGTATAACGATAAAAACGATAACAGTTTTTTTCTTTAATAAAACAAGATACGCCCTAAATATGGACATTATTCTTTTTAGAAGACTGTTAAAAATAGTAGCCATGGAATTTCTTGCTTTTTCTTCTTTATCAGCGTAATCATCTATTTTACATTCACAAAAACATTCTATCTAATTTTACCTTATTCTGGGAGTTCTCAAGTGAAATCTATATCTATACGAAATTCTATTGACATCGCTTCAGCAGTTTCGCGGTTTAAATGTACATACAGAGTAACTCCACCATACCATTACCAAAGCATGTCACCAGTAAGTAGTTTGTAACCGCCAAATTAATTTTAATAGAAGTTCTAGGCAAACTATCTTCTAATTCGAACTGACAGTTAATAGTTCGCAACTTGACGATGTAAATGTGAATTTAGAGTAAGTATTTGTGAGTTCTAGTCATTTAAATGTGGAAATAAATGTTTGAAGTATCTGTCTTTGTTTTATTTGACTAGCTGCGCCCCGCGGTGTTACCCACTATATTTTCGGGATAAAAAGTAGCCTATGTGTTAATCCAGGGTATCAGGTACCTCTATAAGCAGGACAAAATTGCACCCTACAATAATTCCTCGTATAGGGCAACAATCCAATAATCAGGTTTCCGAAACTATTTAAATTATGTGCCCAACATCCCAACTCAAATATTCAAAACATAATGAATATTATGATAATTCAAATCCTAAATAATTATTCATAGTTGAATCGAAACCGATCAAATATAAGGCCAATTATGAAATATGCAAACTATGACAGGTTTCAACTGTATACAATTTCACGTTTCAACGTAATTCGCTCGGAACGTAACTCAATAAAAGACGCGAGGCTAGACGAGTATTGTGATACTGTGTGACGTCATTTGAATATATTTTTTACTGTGATTACGTCACTAGATAAGCTAATTGTAAGAGGTGAATTTAAAGAGTGCAAGCAAATGCAAACAATAGCTGGAAATAGGCCGCTATTTTCACAGAACATAGGAGTAATAATAATGACAATAATAGAGTGTTGGCCCTAGCTGGTGTCCCATTACCTTTCGCATTAAAGCCCTCAACGAGCTTCTGCGTGTTGGACCTGTGTCCCAACGTATGCCTTTTAAAAGACCGGGTATTGCCTACATGGTCTATAGCCCGAGAACAAATATCGAGATACATATATGATAATAATAACTGACCCACTGCAGGGGAAAGCCTCTCCTCGTATAGAGAAGGATTGAGCATTGATTACCACGCTAGCTCACTGCGGGTTGGTGATTTCAGATAATTAAATCAAGGTTTCCTCACTTTGTTTTCCGTTACTGTTAGTCAGTGGTGTCTTTGAATAACTAATAAAGTATTTATAACATTGTCAGATTGATACTTGCCCGGATTTGAACCCGCAACCTATTGCCGAAAATAACGCGTTATTATTCGGTAGATTGATTCAATAAAAACAAAATTAAAAATTTTGAAAAATCCTACGACAAACTTTTTAGTAGAAAAAAATCGACATGAATGACCATGACCATCTCTAATGAACCATATAACTGTTACCGAAAACCACATGGAAATCGGTCAGCCCACTTTTGAGAAAATTGGCAACAATCACTTGTGCACACACACAAACAAACAACCTCTCACCCTTAACGCATACCTACTCCGTTCCATTGGCAAAAATAATAAACATATCTTTTTCGATCTTCATTTGTCTTTCTGTATGCAGATATGGTTTTCCCATCCCAGTGAATGCAACGTCGTAAACTGAGACATCTGTGTATGACGGCTGACAGGTTACTTCACTGCTGCATTGCGTCAGCCATTTTGATTGCCGTTAAAAACAATGTATTCTCTATACGAAGTTTCCAGGTTTATTACTGAACTACGAATAGCATAGACGACACGTACGCAGTACTACCGACGATATTGTAAGAAAAAAAGTTAAAAAACAAAAGAAAATATTCGATATTCAAAAATGGCACAAAACATTGCAATGGAATAAAGATCGAAGTAGAAGTATGCCATTTGTAATCATCGAAAGAAAAAAAGAGTTCTTTTTTTAAACCACCCCACAATATTTTTTCCTGTATTGTAGGTGCGTTTCACAAACATGAAATATCACATGTCTAAACGCACAGGCTTGGGACAAATATCAGCAGATCACAAAAAAAATTGTCCCGTGCGAGAATCGAAACCGCAACCCTTAGTTAGATAAATCGCAACAAACAAGAGCAAACCACAGTTTTTATATCGAAAACTTTGAGAACGCAATCGTATTTCAACCGAAGTGTAACCAAACCAAGAACAAACAAAATAAATAAATTTAGGTGCGAGAATATTTATGTTTACAACTCAATCCCCAAAGGTAGTCGGACGGGCGTTTTTTAATTTTAAATACCATATCCGGGCTAGTTTTCCCTTCAGATAAAATATTTAGAGACATTTACTATTTAGGTGTGCGGTTTCCAGAATTGGCTACCACTAGTCCCGTGGGATAATTTTGAATTTTGTCCGTAGTAACTTCATTTAGCAATTTAAAATGCCACAACTGACATTAAATAGCAAGAAGTTGTATTGCAGTTAATCTGCCTCGTTGGTCTAGTGGCTGCTAAGCGAGACTGCTAAGCACGAGGTCCTGGGTTCGAATCCCGGGTCGGGTAAAGTATTACTGGGTTTTTCCATTAGGTGATTTTCAGTAGCAGCACGGAGTCAGGATTTGTGCCGGGTTGATGGCAATAGGCTCGCCCCCTATTACACAACTAGCGAAATGTGGGTGTACTGTATGTGCACCTCTGCCTACCCTTTAGGGGAATACAGGCGTGCTGTTATGTATTGCAGTAATACCATGTGAACATGACGGGATTAAAATGGCATTTCAGGGGGAGATCAAGCCTGAGATGAAGAAGAAATCCTCTTTGCTGTTGGTTTGTTATAAATTGTAATCCGTCAAGATAATTAGTAGGTACAATTAATTCATAACGTTATGGTTTAAGCTCCTCCCCCTTATCCAATTATATTGAGACTATACAATAAATATATTTGACGGCCTAAAATAGCATTAGCCAATCAGCAACTTGGTAGCGAGGCTGACTTCTAGGTGTATCAAATCATCATTATCAGTCGGAAGATGTCCACTATTGAAAGAAGGCCTCCCTCTTAGATGGGAGCTTGGTAAGCGGATTGGGGATCGCAGTATTGATGGTGAAGTTATAGAACACGCAGCTGCCCATCTTCTGGATATTCTCTTAGTCGCCTCTTACGACACCCACGAGCAGAAAGATGGTGGTCAATTCTAGACCGGATACCAGTCCGCGAAAGCATTAACCAATCAGCAAGTTGGTAGTGAGGCTGAATGTACTAGGGGTACCCAATGATCAGTTAATATGTTATGGTTACCTACATAGTTTACATTGTGTAACGATGCTTCTGGAAACAATTCAATACATTCACGACTTCAATACATTGACGTCAACACGTACAATAAACACAAATAAAGCTTGCATAATAAAGGCTTTTTGTTCAATAAACATAATTCCGAACGCTTTATTCGCCTCTCAAATCCATACTTTGGAATCCGTAGCAGGTTTGCCTTTAATCACATTAAATTTTAATCTGAGCTATATTCAAGGGCTCTCGGTATCTGCAGATGGTTCCTTTCTGTTTACACAGCACTCGGTATGGGTATGTTTTAGTCGGTTCTGCCGTGTAAATATGGATCTGGATTGTGAATAGGAAACTTGTGGGGAGTCATGTTTTGGGCTATGAAGATGGGATTGCTTGATGTCAAGATTAAAGACAGTTCTACGAAAGAAAGGCTTTGTACGTGCCTTAAATATGAAGCTATTGCGTGAGTAAGGGAATTAAGCCCCCCCCCCCTCCTCCCTCGTCTAATAGGGAGGCCTTCTAAAATGAATGATAACAGTAGGTAGTCATGTAGGTACTCTGTCATTTGATAAAAATATCAAAACCCAGTAAAACCTCATGGTTCAAACACAACTCGTTTAACTGTCAAAGTGAAAAAGTACCTACATCAGTACCTACATACATTAGAAGTTAACAGGAGTTGTTTTAAATAGGAATGAGTTTGGAGGTAATTACCGTTTTATTTAATTTTAATTTACCAAAGCTTATCGTATCCGAAAAGGTATAAAATATTTTGGTATTTTTGGAACAATTCCTAATCCAACCAACAACCACTTATGCAGTCGAAGCACGACATTCATTAAAATCATGTACAGAAAGGCTTTGTTTCTATTTTGTATTTAATATTCGTCGTATGGACTCCCTATTCCCTCACTCTCATAGCCCGATGGGACAGTAGACCGACACGACAGGAGAGAGTTCAGACGCAGGACCAACGGCTTAACGTGCCTTCCGAAGCACGGAGGGGTCTCGACATACATATATAAAAACGGTCACCTATCACAAAACTGACCGCAGCGAGCACAGCTTCACCTCACATCAACTGATCTGCGTGGTAGCCTCAGATACTAAGAAGCCACCAAAACTAAACAATGATATCCTAAATAATCACATCCTAATCCATAATCCAAAGCCACTACACCAATAGTTGTTTCAACATAGATAACATAGCCAAAAGAACCTCTCAGACGTAAGAAGGCTTCTGTTATCTCGACGAGCTCTCAGAATCTCGAATAATATTAATTTATCCTTACAAAGTAGCCTCTTTATCGGCCAATGAAATGACTTAGCACTGATTGCGGTGCGTGCCGTCGCCTTTCAGCCACCCCACAATGCTACTCTGAAAGATTTTTAATTACCGAAAAAATTCCGCTCCTAATCCTGCCGTAGTTATCCATTGCTGGTTTAGTTTGGTGGCCGCTATATCTTTTTTCGCAAAGGTAGCGGTGGATGTGTAAGTGATGCAGTCTGTCGTTGAGAAGGGATTTCCGTGGTGCGAGTGTAAGCGGATTAACTTAATAGCTCCTCACAGGTTCTTTCTATTGAATGGTGAAACAAATCGGCCTCCGTCGTCCCGACATTAAGGGTATCAGGGTATTTCTTTTTGCGTTTAGTTTTTATTGGGTTTAGGAATCAATTAGAAGGCGTTTTCATTTAGTTGCGAGGTCGTTTATATATCGCCTCCTGCTAATTAAGGAGTAATCAGGGGTGAGTAAACGATTAAGTGGTTTCTTTAGCCGTCTTCTGTCTGCCCCATCAACGTTTATATGGATCACTGGTTTTTCTGAACATCGCAGAATTACGTTGAGAGAATTCGCTTTGGTTAAGTTTTACAACATAATAACTTCGTCTTAATATATACGAGTAGTCAAATACACTAGATTAATTTATTTTAAACATTTTTATTTTTTGTAATTTAAAATGTATAAATAATATCGAATAAAGTGGTAGAAGGAAAGGGAGGCCTTTGCCGGGCAGTGGGACAAGACAGGCTGGTAAAAAAAAAAATATCGAATTATTCGAGATAATATTATTATCAGAGATTCTAGTTCCCATTTTTTTCCCATCACTATTAATTCAAAACCTTTCCTTCGCTTCTATATTGTTCCTTAAAAAACGGCTTGCATACCTAATTCAACACTATATCCTTGTTATATGCTTAACCATTGCACTATCATCATCAATCTGTCTCAGCGTAATATACAATCTAGAAAATACATCAAAACATCACCAAATAAAATACCAAAATTCTCTCGTAAAAAGCAGATAAAAAAGGCCAATGAATAAATGCTATCCTTCGATTTATTGTCCGCAGTAGCTTGGAGTAATGAAACTGAATAATGCATGTCAGTGAATATTGCGAGGTGATGCAGGGTTGGCGCGGGAGGGTTAGAGAGGGGCATTAGTCATTTTTGTTACATTTACACCAAAGAATACACGTGTATCAGCTATAGAATATAACACAGCATCGCGTCTGTATTCCCAGAAGTAGTAAGCAACGGTGTTTAGAATACATCCACATTTCGACAGATAGGTATGTATGTTATTGGTCCCAGTGTAATGAAATAACTAGCCAGCCTATTGAGTACCATAAAGACAATTCTTCTTATCGTATGGTTAATAAACAACCTGGTCTGAGAGTGTAAACCGCCAGTAGGCCTCTGACATGGCTTTACACACCGTTGAAAAATCTCTCAGGTGTGCCGGATTCTTTACGATGTTATCCTTCACCGTTTTTAGCAATTAGTTAACGTTTAGTTTAGCACTATCTATATAATACCTATTTGTATACTATAAACCATAACTATGCGAAGATTTCACTTCATGTTCACATCTGATATATTGTCAAAAAAATCTTGATCAAATCTTAACCTTTCGCTGAACATGATTACCTAAAATACCTCACATCTAACCCTTAAAAGTGCAGTCTTAAAAGTAAGAGTCAACCCTACTCCCACCACAGGATCCGTGATCACACAACGATTAGATTTTCATGAAGCTTTGACTGCGTGGGTGCGCTCCAACCGATCCATAGTGAGCAGATACGACTCTTTTCATATCGACTTAAAAAGGAATCCGCTTAGCCATATTAGATCGTCTGAGAACATTAATGTAGGTATCAATTTTCTATTAAATAGCACTGAGGGCTTATAATCTAGGGTCTAGACTAATATTCGTACCGAAGTCAATTTTGTTTGTTTGTATGTGGGCGACGCAACGTTGGCAGGCCTTCCACCAGGTGGACCGACGATATCGTCAGAGTTGCGGGCAACCGGTGGATGCAAATGGCAATTTTTCGTTCATTGTGACGTTCTAAGAGGGAGGCCTTCGTTCAACAGTGGACGTCTTCCGGCTGATTATGTGGCTATTCTGGTCCACCACTCCACGCCCGTTAATAAGTACGTTACGTAAACAATAATAATAATAACAGCCTATAACTGTCCCACTGCAGGGCAATTTTAGCATTGGTCACCACGCTAGCTTCCTGCTGATTGGTGATTTCAGATAATTGAATCAAACAATAACACATATATATATAGATATTGTAAGTATCTTGAGCATAAACAGACTGTACAATGAGTTACAAAACAGGCGATAAAGCAAAAACACCTAATGAACCTTCAACCTAAATCTAAAGTAATTTCACAAAAAATTCACTCCGAGCTTGTTAATTATACATCCTTGTACGTCAAAGAGAGTTAATTTACAACCTCGACTCATCTAGTTTCCTTAAGAAATAATTAATAGTTTTTTATTTCAGTTTTTCATTCTAGATTAAAACGGAATTTTCAAGTCCAATTTTGTGTTTAAATATTTTACAAGGATGAAGCTACTAATTACAAATTTTACTTAGTTTATTATAAACCTGTATCAGGACATTTATTTTACGAAGCGTAGGCAGAGATTATTACGGAAATAAACGAGTTTCTACTATAAAAACTTTCGTGAGTGTTATCCATATTATCACATCACACTTCACACTAATATTATAAAGACGAAAGTTTGTGAGTGTGTTTGTATGTTTGTTACTTCTTCACGCTCAAACGGCTTGACCAATATTGTTGTAATTGATTTTGTTTAAACATATGAAGGTGGCTGACACACTGGATTAACACATAGACTACTTTTTATCCCGAAAAAATGTAGCGAGTAACGCCGCAAGGTGCTGCTAGTATATTATAAAAATAAAGGAGGATTATTTGATAAAAGATATCAATGTTATAGAGTCAATATTAACATTGCATACTTTTTGAATAAAGAGCTTGTAGTGGTGTGCGTGTACTGTATATTTAAGTTAGTTATTGTATGGTCAATAGACAGTATTAAATGAGACGTCTCACCGAACACTCGTGTTTCTTTTAATATAAGTCCCCACATTACATGGCGACCCTGCCATGAGCAGATCGGGTTTCGCGTGGGAGCAGACGGCGATGCGCCAGCGTCGGGCTGCAAAACGCGGAGTCTGCACATTCCGATAAACTCGATACAAACTGCTATGCAGATTGAACCGAAACGCTAAAGTGTAAAACTGTACGTTCATTATTTTGTGTGCCGAAAACTTTTGCAATCATTTTTAGTGCCGGAAACCTGAGTGAAATTTTGTTAAAAACTTTTATGATGGGTCAGACCTATAACAAACAAGAAGAAAAAGAAGTCATAATTTCCCAAAATGCTGTCGGTGACAATGGCGCTACAGGAATCGCTGCAGACCACCTGCAAGCAAACAATATCTTGCTCTCAATATTCCTTGCTATTTTGGGAATCGGAATACTGATATTTATTTTCAAATACTACAAAAAATGCCACTCGAAATGGATACGGAAGGAGATACAATCTGACTTCATGAGGCGAATTCAGTCAAGGCTTTCCGGACGCGGACTTCAACGCGATCAACCTAAGGGCCAGGAGGATGTTTGAGCTATAGCCACAGCGTACAGAAGAGAGTGAAGTGAATAAAGTGAGTAAAGTGATATAAAAAGAAAAGGTAAATGGTGCAGTTTAATTATAGAATTTTCGGGTAGTTAAGATAAATTAGAATATGTATTGTTTAGTTAGGTATTATTAATGGAACATGATTTAGAGCAAATCTATGAAAAGTTGAAACTAATTCAAATAGCGTTACGAAAATTGGGCCCTAGTAAAAGATTAAAATATAAAGATAATGTTAACGATAAAATTCAGAAAGCTAGAATATTGTATTGTAAGTATAAGGATATTGTAGAATTAATTAACTTGCAAGAAGATTCAAGCGAATTATCTGGGTATATTTACCAGACATTGATTGAAAAAATCGAGTCAATTTATGAGTTAACTTTAAAATTTTGCGTTGAGCCAGAAAAAGATTGTGATTTTACCATGGACAAGTTCGATATAAAAGCGGCAGCGTCCTTGATTCCTGTTATGGACGGAACAGATGAAATAACTGAGAGAATAATTAATGGTATAGATATGTACAATAGCTGTTTGTCGGATGAAAACAGTAGAAAATTGCTGATTTCCTTTGTATTAAAGACGCGATTAAGTAAATTAGCCCAAATAAAAATTAAATCAAAATACGAAAATGTTGATACCCTAATTAGTGACATGAGAAATTATTTACTAACAAAAAAATCTTCAAATTCCTTACTGACACAATTAAATAACATTGCGCAAGGAGAAATGTCAGTAACCGACTATGGGTCAAAAATAGAACAACTATTTGCCGACCTTACTATCTCACAAGCAGACAATAACAACTCTGCTTATGAAATATTAAGGCCAATAAATGAAAATATTGCAATTAAAAGATTTGCAGATGGCCTACGAAATAGACGCCTTAGCACCATCATAGCTGCTAGAAATTTTGACAGCTTGAAGAAAGCGATTAGAGCTGCAGAGGACGAAGACTTGGCGCAGCCCAAAGCAGGTGTGGTGTTGAATTACAGGGGTAAGTCGAGACCTAGTTTTAGAGGACGAGCCCGAGCAGACAGACCAGGACCAAGGCAACGAAGTCAAGGTCATCGTGGAACAGGTAATACTAACAATTATAATTATAATTACAACCCAAATAATGGCCATGTTCGAGGACAATATCGTGGGAGAAGAGGTCACAGAGGTTATAGAGGCTATCGAGGTCAAGGTCAAGGGCGTTATCAACATAATGTATTTTACTCGCAAAATCATCCTAACCCAAATCAACCAGGACAATTTGTACCAAGCATACCGATTAATCAGGTAAATGCGACACCTGTAAACGGTGAAGGAAATCCAGAACTAAATTTTTTTCGAGTATAAAGCATTCACGTGTAACAAGGATTTAAGTTACGTTAACTTCATTATCGGTAAACAAAAATGTAAATTATTATTAGATACTGGTGCATCTCTTTCTATTATACACAGTAAGATTATCCCAGAAAATACAACTATCTATATAGATAATACAACAGTAAAAGGTATAGGCGGGAATGTAAAAATCAGTAGGTACGTTTATTTAACTTTGTATAATGACACCGGGGAACAATTGTTACTTCATAAGTTCCATGTATTCGATAACATGCCGAGCTCAGCAGACGGCATACTCGGATTAGATTTCCTGAGAACGAACAATGCTGACATTGATTTGAGGAACAATGTTCTAAGCTTATACGATAAACATCGGTTACAATGGAGAATGCCAATTTATAATTTTTGTAACGATAAAAACTTTAACAATGATTATTTGTTAATACCTCCCAGAAGCGAATCTATACACTTCATAGAATTGAAACAAGATATAAAGGAAGATTGCGTATTATTTTCGAAACAATTAGGGGAGAATATATTTTTAGCTAGTACAGTTGTAACACCAAAAAATAGAAAAATTCCGGTTAGAATTCTTAATAGTGGAGATGACACTTATCGACTACCAGTTTTCGAACCAGAGCTACAGTCAATACGTAACTATACGATATGTAACTTCGAGAGATCTGATTTAGACATAAACAGAGCTAAAAGGTTATTACCATTATTAAATTTAGAACATCTTAATATAGAAGAAAAAACTTCTTTACAAACTATTTGTGCCAAGTATGCAGACATATTTTATTTGGAAGGTGACAAGTTAACTACAACTAATTTGATGGACCATTCAATAACGTTAAAACAAAACAGTAGCCCAGTTTATGTTAAACCCTATAGGTTACCAGAAAAATATAAGCAAGAAGTTGAAAGACAAATAGAAAATATGATAAATGAGGATATAATTGAAAAATCATGTAGTGCATGGTCAAGTCCAGTTTTGTTGGTTCCGAAAAAAAACGACGAGTCAGGAAATAAAAAATGGCGTTTAGTAATTGACTACAGGAAAATAAATCAAGTCATACAGGATGACAAATTTCCACTTCCTAATATTGCAGAAATCCTTGATTCGTTAGGAGGATCAATATATTTTACACATTTAGACTTAAATTCAGGATTTTATCAGGTAAAACTTACACCAGAAAGCAGAAAGATTACATCATTTACTACCGGCTCAGGTCAGTACCAGATGAAGCGCCTACCTATGGGTCTCAAAATAAGTCCAAGCGCATTCAGTAGAGTTATGTCAATAGCGCTAGCGGGACTCACTTATGATAAAGCGTTTGTATATTGTGATGACGTCATTGTCTTCGGTAGGAACTTAGAAACGCATAATAAAAATCTCATATCGGTGTTTGAAAGATTCAGGAAAGTAAATCTTAAACTCAATCCACATAAATGCGAATTTATGAAAAAAGAGATTTTATATTTAGGTCATGTTGTATCATCATCAGGTGTCTTACCGGATCCAGATAAAACAAAAATCCTTCAAAATTATCCAGTACCAAAAAATGCAGACGACACTAGACGATTTGTTGCGTTCTGTAATTATTATAGAAAATTTATTAAAAACTTTGCAGAAATTACAATACCATTAAATAAACTACTAAGAAAAAATCAACCATTTATTTGGTCACAGGAGTGTAATAAAGCATTTAATTTTCTAAAAGAAGCATTAGCCAAACCACCTATTCTGGAATATCCAGATTTTTCAGATAAAAATGAATTTATTCTGCAAACCGATGCGTCAGGAGTAGCGATAGGAGGAGTACTTTGTAATAAAAATTTAAAGCCAATAGCGTATACAAGCAGACCGTTAAATAAAGCTGAATTAAATTATCCTGTAATACAAAAAGAATTACTTGCAATAGTGTGGTGTGTAAAATATTTTAGACCTTATTTATATGGGAGAACATTTACAATTATGACCGACCATAAACCGTTACTGTACTTATTTGGAATGAAAGATCCTTCAAGTCGTTTAATAAAATTCCGATTAACTTTAGAAGAATACGATTACAGAATAGTATACATAAAAGGTAAAAATAATGTCGTAGCCGACGCGTTATCGCGTATCCAAATAACATCTGACGATTTAAAAACAATTAATCAAGAAATTATAACTGTTATGACTAGAGGACAGATTAGGAAATTAAAAGAAATAGAACAGAAAGACAATAATCGGGATCTTAATATACCTATCGTCGAGGGGCCTGATCAACCACGAGTCGTAGATATACTAAGAAAACCGACCGATTGTAGTAGCGACAACAGTGTCGACTTAACATTTATAAAGGGACATGAACTGAACAAGAAAAGACAAAAAGGAGAAATACAGGACGAAACTACCTGTTTAGCGTACGCACCGATAGATAAAACACTTTATGTTAATCTTAATTTCAAAGCGCAATACTCGCGAGTCGATTTTGTGAATGAATTAAGAGACTTTTGTAAAAAGTTAAATATTCAAGAAATATTTACAATTAAAGATTCATACAACGCGTTGTTTATAAAAGAATTAACTATTGAAATAAATAGTAGACGTGAATGGCCAAATATAATTATACACGTACTGCGAAATGTCAAAAAAATTATTGATAAAAACGAGCGGACATTTATATTACAAGACTTTCATTTATTGCCAACCAGCGGACACGCAGGAGTGAGACGCATGGTAAATAATATACAGAGGAAATACACTTGGCCAGGTTTAGAACGAGATGTTAGAGAATTTGTAAGCAAATGCTCTAAGTGTCAGATTATGAAACATACTCCTAGTTATAAAGAACCTATGGTTATAACTACAACGGCTTCAGGAGCCCTAGAAAAAATATTTTTAGATATAGTAGGACCTTTAGATAAGGACATAGAAGGTAATCAGTATATACTCACGATACAGTGCGAATTGAGTAAGTATGTGGAGGCCTACGCATTACCTACTAAAGACGCAATTACTGTAGCAAGAGCATTCGTAAGTAATTTTATATTAAGATACGGTATACCAAAGGCAATAGCAACAGACCGAGGAGCAGAATTTATGGCTGCAACTATGATAGAGGTATGTAAACTTCTAGATATAGATAAACAATCATCCACTGCTTATCATCATCAATCAATAGGAGCGCTAGAGAACTCTCATAAAAACTTACGCAACTTTTTACGCATACAATGTGAAGGACATTCCGAAACGTGGAGCCATTGGCTACCATTCTGGAGTTTTAGTTACAATACAACTGTCCATTCAGCAACCAAGTACGCACCATATGAGCTTGTTTTTGGTAAACCATGTAGAATACCTACTAGATTAAGAGATTGTATTGAACCATTATATAATACTGAAAATTATGCTCTAGAATTAAGATATAGGTTACAAAAAGCGCATAAGGATGCTCAACAAAATTTAGTTCACAGTAAAATTGTAAGAAAAATTAATTACGACCAAAATTGTAAACCACTTTTATACAATAAGGATGACTTGTTATTGTTAAAAAATGAATCAGGTAATAAAATGGAACAATTGTTTAATGGTCCATATAGTGTTTTAGAAGATAAAGGTCCAAATGTTGTTATTCTTAAAAATAATAAACCTGAAACTGTGCATAAAAATAGAACGAAACCTTATGTTTTATGAATATAAATCACGCACCTAATGCAAAAAAAAAACTAGAATATATTTTTTTTTTTTACCGCCACCCCCATTGTGTAGTGGTGTGCGTGTACTGTATATTTAAGTTAGTTATTGTATGGTCAATAGACAGTATTAAATGAGACGTCTCACCGAACACGAGTGTTCGGTGAGACGTCTACCTCGCCTACAGTACACGCACACCACTACAAGCTTTTCAATTTAAAACTAAAAGCCAGCCGTTATATTATTTATGACCATTCATTTGCAATGAATAGTGTTCGTTTTATATTCTTTTTATATATCACCTACCTGCATTAAATTATTAATTATCAATGGCCTACTTATAGTCTGCTATATAAGCATTTACTAAATACTTAAAAAAAAATGTTTTGGCGAATGGCTCGTCAAATGATGAGCGATGTATACTGTGTAAAGAGTTCTGATAAACAATACCTCTGCTTATCCCTACAGGGATTACAGGCTTGATTGTATGGTATAATATAACATCACGACCTATATTCCCAAAGCGGTTGGCAGAAGTATATAGACATCTACATTTCACCAGTTATGTAGTAAGTCCCCAATGTAATAGCGGGCGAAATTATTGCCATCAACGGAGCACAAATCCAGACTCCGTACTGTTACTGAGAACTAGCAGTTTACCCGACCTGGTATTCGAACTCAGGACCTCATGCTTAGCAGATCCATGCTCAGCAGATCACTTAGTGACCACTACACCGATATAGCATTCTGGTATAATTAAGTTTAAAATATTTAACATTATCTTGTCTGAATTGCCTATCATCATCATCAGCCGGAAGACGTCCACAGCTGGACAAAGGCCTCCCCCTTAGAACGCCACAAAGAACGACAGCTTGCCAATTCCATCCACCGGTTGCCCGCAATTCTGACGATATCGTAATTAAACAAATTGCCTATATTGGATGAAAAAGGTAAAGTTTGAGAATGTATTTATGAAGCCATCAAAATGTTTTCTAAGACTGATTGATTTCTTCCTCATAAGCTTTTAAAACGCCTGCTTCATAATCCCCTCAGTGTTACGCTGTACAG
Source organism: Abrostola triplasia (assembly GCA_946251915.1). Lineage (NCBI taxonomy): Eukaryota > Metazoa > Arthropoda > Insecta > Lepidoptera > Noctuidae > Abrostola > Abrostola triplasia. Next base: position 5,837,046 of record OX276444.1, on the reverse strand, counting down.
AGGTTTTACGTAAAAGCTTAGAGCATTTCAATTTCCTTGCGGAAATATTATAGGCTCACGATGCGTTACAGAAGTTATTTCATTATTCATAAACACATTTTGCTAAAGACATTGTTTGAAAATCGTGCGATGTTTTAAATTGTGTTTAGTTTACACAGAAGACGTAGGAGACCGTATTACCAAACTCAAGTGGAGTTGGGCAGGTCATTTGGCAAGATTTGGTGATGGCAGGTGGAGTAAGGCCCTAACAGAGTGGTGGCCCAGAGGATCCTGCAGAGCCCCTGGCAGACCTCCAGCAAGGTGGACTGATGATGTTGTTGCTGTACAGGGAAAGACCTGGATGCAAAAGGCCCAAAACAGGAAGCAGTGGCGTTTAGGGGAGGAGGCTTATGCCCAGCAGTGGGTCATCTAAAAGCTGATGGTGATGATGATGATACACAGTAGCTCAGTTGGTTGGAGATGCGTCTTGAATCAGCACAGATCGCAGATTTAAATCCATCATCATCACCAATCATCATCATCAGCCCGTTGCAGTTCACTGCTGGATATAGGCCTCTCCCAAGGTACATACTGCTTGTGTCCATAATTTTTCGTATAACGAAAAACCGATGGCCATTTATTGGTGATAATACCTTTGAGAAACATAGGCGTGTTCTTCTTATCGTATGGTTAATGAAAAACCTGGTATCAGAGTTTAAGCCGCCTGTAGGCCTCTGACATGGCTTTACACACCGTTGAAAAATCTCTCAGGTGTGCCGGTTTCCTCACGATGTTTGTAACTGTTAACTAATTTATAATACGCGCAAAATTCTAAAAGAAATTGGTAAGTGCCGAGGTATCTTGCGACGTTTAGCTTGGCAGCCCAACGGTCATACCACTCGACTCTCAGGTTATATAATAAATGTACTATCGTGAGAAAAAACAATTGGAATATTGCGTTATATTATTCAGTACATTATCTTACTTTACCACCTACCGTGCGTTTCGTCTTCACATTAGACCTTTATTGCACATGAATGAGAGGAATGAATATCTAAACAAAGATGGCGTCAAATGAATAGGCCTTATTGGTTAGTTTGAATCCCGGATGTGGCAAGGTACTAACGGATTTTTCCATAAGGTAATTCTCAGTAGCAGCACCCACGGTGTCTAGATATGTGCTTAATTGATGGCAGTAGGCTCGCCCCCTATTGTACTGAGACCTATAACAGGCGAAACATCACGCCTGTATCCTTGAAGAGGTGGAAAAAGGTGTTTAGTTTTTAGAAAGATGTGGATAATATCAAATCAAACGTAACATCACGCCTGTATTCCCCGAAGGGGTAGGCAGAGTTGCACATATTATAGTACACCCACATTTCGCCATTTATGTTTTAGGTCCCAATGTAATAGGGGGCGAGGAATCAAGTAGGTATAAAGTGACGCATACGCGGACCACTAAAACATGAACCGGTCGATATCCCATACCCATACGGTACGCTTAATAACGAACATAGTCATTTCCTATCAGTTAATGGAAAATCGAAAACGAAACATATCTATAAGCATAGTCCAATATGCCAGTATCTACTGTAAGTGCACCTAAAAGGAAATATTGATAACTAGTTGCGCCCCGCGGTGTTACCCGCTACATTTTTTCGGGACAAAAAGTAGCCTATGTGTTAATCCAGAGTGTCAGCTTTACGAAATTTCATCAAAATCGATCTAGTCATTTGAGCGTGAAGAGTAAACAAGCATACAAACACACTCAAACTTTCGCCTTTATAATATTAGTGTCATGTATTTACTTGTTAAGAAGATACTTAACAACGCAAGCCCCTGTCCGTACCTATATTCATATCAAAATGTACAATAAACTCTATCAAAATACAATATAATATTATTTTAATAAATTTAAATTGAAATTTGTAAACAGTATCAAAGGGAATACCTCTGTAAGCTGATTTTAGACAAGTTTTAACAAGTATATTGCCCTCAACGCAAAATGTGACCTTATTTCTTATGCAGTAAAGTTCAAACCTGCGTGTAGAGTTAGAAAAAAAATATGAAAGAAGGAATTCAATAAAGCAAAGAAGGAATTTGATCACGAGAGGTTCGCTAAACAAAAAATGCATGACTGTTACTTTTTTAATTTGCTTTATTGCATGTTAAGGCAGGAGGCAAAAGCTAGATTTTGGATAGCGATACGGCTTGACTCAATTGGCTGTAAACCTGGGACCTTCCGAGTTTCCAAAAGTCTTATATCAAGGCAAGTTCTATGTTAGATTTTATTTTTAAATTGCCCCACACTAGGAGTTTCACACGTGGGTTCGTTTCACAAACATGAACTATCACATACACAAACGCCCTGACTCGGGACAAACATCTGCGGTTCGCACAATTTTTTGCGCCGCGCAAAAGTCCCTTAGCGCAGCAGTCCAATCGCTTAGCCACTGTGCCAAATAGGTCGTCGAGTATTCTTCTTCTTCGTACGGGCTTGAGCGTATTCTCACAGGAGAATGGGTTGTACCGTGGTGTAGAGATTGGCCAGTCAAGAAGGATGGTAGCGAGGTTGCCCAGGGTGCGCCGAACGTATGTAGGTACCTATGTTAGGTATCAACACTCGATGCTCTTTTCTTGCGCGCGCATCCGAGGCCTTTGTGTTATATCATGATTGAAAGCAATTTCGAGACTGCTAAATTACAATACAAAATCTGAAAAAGGGAAAACGCATAATTACAAACCATTTTTAAGTACTTACATTACATACAAAAGTTTAAAGTACTTTTTTACACAAAATAATATAAATTTTTCCGCGATTTTAATGTTGGTCTCATACAAAAAGGTTTATAAAATTATAATTTCAATGCTCGCTTCTCGGATTTTGAGTGATTACTACGAGTACTTCGTCTCAACATTCGTAATGAAACCCAAAAAGACAACTGACATTGGGCTCACATCATGATCAGCGACTCTGCCCATTGTTGGACATAGGTCTCTCCCATGGCACGCCACTGAATTTTATCTTCAGCCTTTTGATTCCAACCGCCAGCCATTCGGCCAATATAGTCGCCTTAACTGAAGGGAACGATTACGACCTCCTTGGAACCCACAAAAATTTAAAAATATATATTCCAAAACAACATTCTACACACAATTTCAGAGCTCTGTGCTTAATTAGCCAGTCTATTAGCTAGGCCAGCACTTCACAAACTAGGACATTTAGTTTCCAGAACGTTCCTGAATGTGAATGAACCAGCCTATATCACAGACTTGACTTCGACCAAAAAGCCTGCCGCAGTGAGCCAACTGCACGCAATTATGAATGCAACAGATGGACTAGTTTTAACACTAATTAACACTGATTTCATACTCCTATTATGGTGTACGCATTTGGTATTTGAGAGGCTGGTAGTTTGATAGTTACCGTGAAGATTATAAATAAACATAACATAAATATCACGCCTGTATTCCCCGAAGGGATAGACAGAGGTGCACAAATAATGCACCAACATTTCGCCAGTTATGTTTTTTACGTCCCAATGTAATAAGGGGTGAGCCTGTTGCCATCAACCGGGCACAAATCCAGACTCCGTACTGCCACTGAGAATTATCTAATGGAAAAACCCGTTACGTATTACTTTACGACGTTACTTATTTTTTTAATAATTTTGCCAGGTGAGCAAAGACTTTTTGCTCATCAGGGGGCACAGGTTAAGTAAAAAATGGCTTAATTTTTACTTTTAAGTGGCAATATGTGTGCAGTACATGCTTTCCCCTTTCAGGCATTCTTATGAAGAGTACCCATGTCTTACATCTAGGTATACATGTGAAATATTCTCTTCTTAAAAATAGATCCGCTTAAGTAACTCTAATAGTACAAATAACAGTGGGTAGCAGGTACTTCGTACAAAAACCTTGCTCGTTGAAACACAGGTCATTTTAGAGCAATTAACTAAGGTTTTTACAAAAAAGACGGTAAATTTGCTCCCAGAGGCGTCCGGTAAGCAAAGCACTTTAGAAATATTCTCATTACTGACGTATATAACAACCTTATATATTAAATTACAGCATTTATTTAAAAAACGCATCACACAAATATTACAAAGGCGAAAGATTGTGTCTTTGTATGTTTGTTACCTCTTCATGCTCAAACCAGTGCACCGATTTTGATAGAATTTAAAATGGAGGTAGCTGACATCCTGGATTAACACATAGGCTTCTTATCCCGTAATAAATGTAGCGGGTAACACCGCGAGGCACTGCTAGTCATTTATATATTTATAAGAGTGTAGGTACTAACAATACAGTTGTTAAAACATTAGCTGTTTACATTTCTCACAAAACGTATTTACAACATGCAGAATCAATTTCAAAGAATAAAACACACTATGTAACGAAGCAAACAAAAGTTATGATATTTATTAAATTGACTATTTAATATTCATATCGACATTGGCGACTTTTTGTTGAAATAGGGCAACGAGACCCATTGTATGTCTATTGACCCACTGTATTTATTCTGTGCTATAATTGACACTGTATGTTTTATTATACCGGCCACACACGCTACGGTCCACCGGAGACATATACCTGTGCAGGTAGGTATGTGGTAAGATCTGTGCACTTGTGCAGGTTTTTGAACATACGCAAGCGACCGGAGCATAATCGAAAATCAATTCGTCATAGTGACACCGTATGGTTTACCAAAGACCGCTCCGGTATACCAGACCTTTCCCTTACACGCCACAGACATGCGGTTGACCTGCACAGACATACCTGCACAGGTAATCTCTCCGGTTGACCGTTTTGTGTATGGCTTACATTATTAGGTTACACGTATTATTTATGTGATTGTTTAGTGTATTCATTTGTTAAGAATTGTATTTTAGTATCAAGCCCTAGGCTACACATAAAGGCTATTTAATATTGGTTGTTTTTCTTGTATTGGTCAATTTTACTCGACAAAAATTATGCTTTTCCCCAAATTCGTGGAATACTTTCATTTAAAAAAAAATGAATATTATGATATTGAGACACCAAAATAAATCGATTGAATAAAAAAAAAATTTTATTTCTTAGTTCCGTCAATTGGTAAAATCTATAAATAAATAATATCAAATAATCGAAGCTGAAAAAAAAAATTTTTTATGACTCATCTGTATCTTTATCTGCCGCAATAGCAACAATGCAAGTCAACGTATCAAGAGTTTTTTCCAATTTATATTAAGGTAGCAAAAATACAACAGTGTCAAACACAACGACAGCACCGCGCGTACCCTCCTCTGCCGACTAATGACCGAATTCACTGAGTGTCGTTTCCATATTCATGTGGTTTCCATGACCGGCGGGTAATTGATAGCGAGATCCAGCCGTGTGTCGCGCTACCAGCGGGAGCAAGCAGGTCCGTAGATTGTCACTTGTATACGAGCATCGATCCTGGTACACTGGCTGTTGATTAACGACATCTCTAAAACATATTGCATGGAATGAAAAGTATATGAGATTAACGTCATAGATTACTTAGTAGAAATAGGGGCTTATAGCTATGTGGCTACCACGCCGATCAGACGATCTGCGAGGTCAAGCCGTCCTCTCTCCAAATCTAGGAAAATAATATATTTACCATTTGTATTGGGAACAATTTAAAACCCCGAGATCTATAGTTACTTAATACCTAACAGAAGAACATTGGCTGAGGCAGGATTCGAACCTGTTGAGAGACGTATTCAACCATAAGACGTGAGAGACTAAATAATAGCCACACCTAACACCAATATAAACATTATAATTAACCAGCTATTGAATACGTCCCCAGCCCTAATTAAGAACAAAACAAACAAAAACTATGCTCCGGTCCCACCTTTTGTTTTTAAGCCAAGGAAGCCAATGAAAAGGGGCCATTCAAAAATCTGCCCGAGGCATCGACCTCGCAATTATTACTGTAGCGAACTCAACAATGAAAGATTGTGAATTAAAAGCTTTAGAATTAGCAAATTCGTAACTAAGTTTACTGAGAATATGAGGTAATGTTTTCAAAATTTTCGATAAGGCTTGTGGTCGATTTACGCGGAATTTTGGATGAATTTCTGATGAATGTTATGATGATGTATCTACGATAGGGGCTACGGCTCTTTTCCTAGAAGACAAGATTGATATTTGGATGTGTCTCACACATAGACTCACACACATTTGCACAGACATGAGACGGGTTGACATAGTGGGAGGTTTACCTATCTAGCTACCTAGATATTATAAAGGAACGAGAATAGGTAATTTAATACAGATTTTAGATCTACAATTAATTGACTTCATGTTATGTTTTAGGTCCCAATGTAATAGAGGGCGAGCCTATTGCCATCAACCGGGCACAAATCCAGACTCCGTGCTGCCACTGAGAATTAACTAATGGAAAAACCCAGTAACACTTTGCCCGACCCGGGATTTGAACCCAGGACCTCGTGCTCAGCAGTCGCGCTTAGCGACCACTAGAACAACGAGGCAGTCTATATGCCTCGTTGGTGGTTATGTATTCAAATTCAAATGTTTTTATTTCACGTAAACCTATTACAGGCGCTTATGAAACGTTAGGATGCTAGTTGCACGGTTCCAAAATGTCAATCCAATAGAGAAGAACAGGCAAGAAACTCCAGAGGTTACTCATTTAAAAAAAATCTTTAAGAGTTCATGGTATCCTTACCATGAACTCTTAAAGATTTTTTTGCCTGCCTCCTGGCAGAACGGACGGATCAAGAGACTTATGTAAAACGGTCCCATCCAACAGCCTGACCGTTGGAACCGCTGATGAACCTCACAAACCAACAGAATTACGCTAGCTACAAGGCTTTTTTGACACAGAAAATTACAGTCAATACTTTACAAGTCTGGAAATCAATGTTCATTGTGGTATCTAAATATTTGTTAGTACATACATACATAAAGTCACGCCTGTTTCACTGAGGGGTAGGCAGAGGCTACGGATTTCCATTTGCTATGATCCTGGCATACTTCATATTTATTAGTTTTAGACGGGTTTGGCTAAATTACTTGACGAGGTTATAAATTGAACGTTAGCCCATGGTCTAAAAGCCTTAAAGTTTACTCTAAGCCAGAACTAATCGTTAAGCTTACTTTAAAGTTTAAGGTTCAGCTTCATCAACACTTAAAGCCAAAAGAGGTCAATATGTAGTGCCTAAGTAGTATTAGTATTCCGTAGGATGACATTTGGAAGGATTATGACTGTTAGTATACATAATTTATTCAACCTGTAAGCAGGCTGTCTAACTGCACGAGAAATCATTTAAGAATAAAAAAAATATTACCATTACCAAAAGTCAAAGCTGGAGGTTCAAGAAATCTTGCACTTTTGTCCAGTGATGCACATTAAAACCCTTTTCTAAGCAGGCATGCTCGTTGCCAACAAAAATACCCAAAAAAACACACCAGGGTAGATGATTAGACTCTAAAAATAATACCTACTACTAGCTGAGTTGACAACCTGGCCAACAAAGTGGTTGCTAAGAAATTTATTCTATACTAGCTGCGCCCCGCGGTGTTACCCGCGACATTTTTTCGGGATAAAAAGTAGCCTATATGTTAATCCAGGGTATAACCTATCTACATACCAAATTTCAACCAAATCGGTCCAGCCGTTTATGCGTGAAAGAGTAACAAACATCCACACATCCATACATCCATACTCACAAACTTTCACATTTATAATATTAGTAGGAAGAAAAGTTAAATTTAAAAAAAAGTGATTTTATTGTATTAGTAGATAAGTTAAAATGCTGTATGGTCAATGAATAAAGGCTTTTATTATTATTATTATACTGGCTAAATTATGGCATGTACCACGAGCTTACATTGCCGATCATTTCGAGGTTACACTGTAGAAGCGAGTCGCCGCTATGTGCAGTGTAGAGCGGTATCTTACTCGCACAGCGGAAAATAATCTGCAGTTCAAATTCATAGTAACTCCGCAGTATTAAAAATGTATCTCTCGGTACAACGACCTGTTTTAATTACGTACAGCTAAAACAGCTTCGACTGCAACAAAGCCGAGTCTCTGTGAGGCCCAAAAACCTGGTATTGTAACAAAACACACACAGTGTTGTGTCACACACATACCTATACATTATATGACACAGTGTCCGAAATAGTCCTGTAGTTAACTGCAGCTGGAAAACACAGGATCGATAGTCGAACGCTAACAGCATACCGAAATAAGGACGGAGAATATATTTAGAAGACTAATTTTAATCCTGCAATGAAGCAGAACTGTGCGTTTAAATCTGGGTAGGCCAGCAAGTTGTGGTGCAGTTGTTATTGGTTGGTTAAGAGTATTTTGATATTGTCCAGTACATTTGGGTAGATTGAAAAAAGGTTTTGTTCAACTGAGGGTGACGGGTAATTAAATGGATTTCGTTCATTGTGGCGTTCTAAAGGGTAGCCTTTGTTCAATGGTGGGAGTCTTTCAGCTGATGATGATATGCTTTGCAATATTGCAGTCTCAAATTGCGTGAAATGGGTCCTTTTCCAATTTTGGTAGGTAGCTCGAAAGTAGATAGCCTAGTTTTTCTGTCCTAGACGTAATTTTTACTGATTTAACATTCTTCGAAAATGTTTTTTCACCTGCCCATAATTAATTTAAATAGGGCCTCAATAAAAGACAATCTCGCAACCAATTACTTGGCACCTACTATGAGTGGCCCAATAGACTCCTGGCTTGATTTTAATCGAGTCTAGTTTCGATGTTAGAGTATGAGATATTTATGTCTAGAAAGAAATTGCTTTTAAGAAATGTAGTTCTAAAATGTATTTTTTCTTGTCTAATATTGTCTTTTGCGGGAATGCAAGTTTAGTTTCCAGACAATAAACTTTCTCTCTTTCTTCTCTTGGGAAATATACCCATTTAGCTTTTATGGTATGCCCATTATATATTAATAGAGAGTGCAAAAGAAACACCTTCCTAACAAAACGTCTTAACCTTAAATAGAATTCAAATTGAGAAACTTCGGAAGCTTTTGATACCGAAAATAATTACCGAGATTACGGATCCCGAGGTTTCGGTAGGAACTCGTAATAATGATGAATGGACATTTTCTAAATCAATTTTAATGAATTCCTTAAGATTTTGGTGTTAGGAAAAGTTTAATTAATATTAACTAGATTAAGGGAAACTTGAAAAATGATGGACACGAGCGGGATTTGACCCAGCGACAGTCGCCGTACCGTGGCGCGGGTTCGAGTCCCGCTCATGTCCATCATTTTTCAAGATTCCCTTAATCAATTTAAAATTTAAGCCTAGCATGGCAATATGCATAAAAAATACAAAAAGTCATGTAATATTAAGTAGGTCGACATTCAGTACTCAATGCTTTATTCCTACTTCACCTATATATTCTTTATGATTAATTTCGTTGCGGGTTCCAAGACAGTTGAGTCATTTCTCTGGGACGCCTCGAGCTTCATTGCCTCGGTGGTTCTCAATGGTTATCATTGTAGATCCTGACTTACAGAAGTCGCAATGATGGGCACGAGTGGTAGGCTTGTCCCAAAAAAAAAAAATTCAATGCTTTGCCAGTGAATAGATTGGTAAAGTCGGTGGTTAAATACGGAAATATGGAGAAAGAATTAACTTTCTAAATTGATAAAGGAATTTTGAAAAATGTTCGAGCAACTCTAACTAACTTAACAACCGTGTCAATATAGTAGTGCCACGGTACCGCGAAGGTCGCGGGTTCAAATCCCGCTCGTGTCCATCATTTTTCAAATTTCCTTTATCAATTTAGATTCAAGCTTAGTATGGGCACATGCAAAAATGACACCAACAGTCATAAGAATTAATTATGTTACAGTTTGGAAACAATTGGATTCGTTTTCATTAGCTTGTTACAGAGGGGCTGGTAGCTATGTAGATAGTGTAGATACCACCCAGTTTGACCGATCTGTGCGATTGTGACTTGGTGCTTTCCATAATTTACTATCACGCTAACAATGCCCCTGATATAGGCAAAGATTATAAACATAACATGCCCGATTTCCCCGAAGGGGTAGGCAGAGGTGCACATACAGTACACCCACATTTCGCCAGTTATGTTTTTAGGTCCCAATGTAATAGGGGGCGAGCCTATTGCCATCAACTGGGCACAAATCCAGACTCCGTGCTGCCACTGGAAATTACCAAATGGAATAACCCAGTAACACTTTTCCCGGCCCGGGACTCGAACCCAGGACCTCGTGCTCAGCAGTCGCGCTTAGCTACCACTAGACCAACGAGGCAGAGATTATCATAGAATATAATACAAGAAATCTATGCATTCTCATAACGCAGCAATTATATTTATCTCATACTAGTTGACCCAGCGAACTTCGTACCACCATTTAAACCTTCCCTGGACTTTCCCGAATATTTCAAGACCAAAATTAGCCAAATCGGTCCACCCAATCTCGAGTTTAAGCGAGACTAACGAACAGCAATCCATTTTTATATATAAGATATGCCTCATTATTTTATTACAAGTATTTATGCAATTCTCCGTTAAGTAAATAATATTTTATAGTTTATACATATCCATATTTTTCACTAACCATATTTACTCAGTTCGAAACCAGGCATACCCGAATACACACGTCATTAAAACCGGAATATACCTATTGTAAATAATATGAATAACAGTGTTCTCGAAAAATATATACAATATCCATTTGGGACGGAATTAAACATTTCAAAATACGAACCGCAATATTTTTTCAATCCAATGATGGCCAATACTTTTTTCAGAAAAACCAATCGGCTTAAATGTCTGCATACAATAGAAAAAGTAATAATAAAAACGTATTGAACTATAATAGATTAAAGGGCATCCAGAACACCGGCTAATTATCGTGAAACATTTGTAGGATTACCATTGGAACTCACTATTGGATTACAAACTCGATAAGAAGTACCTGCATTTACTTTCTAGATTTAGGTCGTCAAACCGTAACCGATTCTGTTGCACGTAAGTGATAATTATGTGAGTAACAAGATAGATACTACTTATATTTAACTTCACGGACTACCATCACAATCATTCTTGGCCATTTAGGTACACGACGTAACAGGCATCCGCCATTCTAGGCGCCTCAAACATCATATTTGTTCAAAATTGTTATACTAGCTGCGCCCCGCGGTGTTACCCGCTACATTTTTTCGGGATAAAAAGTTGCCTATGTGTTAATCCGGGATGTCAGCTACCTCCATGTGAAATTTTATCAAAATTGGTTTAGCCGTTTGAGCGTGAAGAGGTAACAAACATACAAACACATTCATAAACTTTCGCCTTTATAATATTAGTGTGATACAAAATTAGTGTCGCACAACTAAGAGGTCACTAAGGCTTTCTGAAGATAAAAATATCACTGCAAACTCACTTCTTTCAAGTTATTATCTCGTCAACTGTAACTTCGACTTACAGCTCAATGGTAGTGGCTACACGAGTGAGTCCCTCATTCAATTTATTAAGGCAAAAGGTTCCGAGGATGCTTACTTAGCAATTCGTTCGGCTTATCCAAACGATGTTTTAAGAAAATGAACTTAACATAAAGGTGTTCGACTAATAGGCGTTTATTTTAATTACTTACACGTTATAATGCCTTTGAAAATTTCATGGGATTTAACAATTTTATTCGTAGATATATTGACTGTCTCACATTTGTCTACGGGTTGCTGAGGGTGACTGCCGAGCCTGCTAAGCACTCGCTCCTAGACTCGACTCCCGGGTCGGGCAGTGTTTTTGGGATTTACATTTGGTAATTCTTCAGCACGGATACTGGATTTGTGTGAGTGATTGCCATCAAGCGGGCAACTGTGCTGCTACTGAGAATGACCTAATAGAAAAACCTAATAAAACTTTACCCGACACGAGACTCGAACCTAGAACCGCGTGCTCAGCAGTCGTAGGAAAGGTTCATATCTGATGGAACATGCGTCGCGTAACGCCAGAACAGACAAATGTATAGAAAAACACTTGCCCGTTCACACTCAACCGATGATACGTTAGTGCGTTACGCTTGAACGGTCAAGTGTTTTTCTATACATTTGTCTGTTCTGGCGTTACGCGACCGATAATATGCGACGCATGTTCCGTCAGATATGAAGCTTCCCTTAGCGACCAATAGACAGAAACTAGTATTAAACAAGCCAACATTTCTGCGCCGGTCCGTCTGACCCAGATCGCAGGGCTGGGCCCGTTTTATAAACCTTCACTCGCAAAGCTGATTGCTATGTACGAGAATCTTTGCCGTACATTCACCGAGTGTTGTGATTGGATTACTTTCAAATCTATTTAGGGCTGTGCCTGTAAAGTTTTTGGTTTTCGCATTTTTTACACGTTTCATTGGTGAACGAACAAATGTGATTTGAATGCGTTTTATGAATTTAACATAAAACATAACTTAACATCACGCCTGTATTCCCCGAAGGGGTAGGCAGAGGTGCACATATAGTACACCCACAATTCGCCAGTTATGTTTTTAGGTCCCAATGTAATAGGGGGCGAGCCTATTGCCATCAACCGGGCACAAATCCAGACGCCGTGCTGCCACTGAGAATGACCTAATGGAAAAACCCAGTAACACTTTGCCCGACCCGGGATTCGAACCCAGGACCTCGTGGTCAGTAGTCGCGCTTAGCGACCACTAAACTAACGAGTCTTGAATTTAAATCTCAACTTTATCGGCGTGGAAAATGTTGGTTGCGCCTGCAACGTCCAACTGCACAATAAGTACGAGTCTTCTTATCGTATGGTTGATGAATAACCTGGTGTTAGAGTTTAAACCGCCTGTAAGCCTCAGACATGACGTTATACATCGGTGAAAAATTCGTCAGGTGTGCCGGTTTCCTCACTAAGTTTTCCTTCATCAGTTTTAGCAACTATTATTTATTATTTATTATTAGCCCGTATTATCCCACTGCAGGGCAAAGGCCTCCCTTCCCTCCTTCCACTTGTCTCTGTCTGCTGCCACTCGACGCCAGTCCTTAAGTTTTAGCAACTGATAACTAATAAATGGGGTGGTATACACACACTTCTTCAGGGTATACAATCAGGCCTGATGATGACAGAAAACTGAGGGAGAAACACCGTCTATTCTAAAATCATTCAAAAGTCAATCAAAGCTGTGAGCTTGAAGTTTGACTATGAATCGAAGCTTCGCACTGGTTTTCGGAATCAGGGTAACTCTTCATATCGAACTACGTAAAGCAAACGTTAGGATAACATGCGCGTTTCTATTTACATACACGGAAATTGGACTTGTGGAACTATTATAGGTTTAGTAATAGTTGGGTCTATGAGTTTATTTAATACCCAACTTGAATTGAAAGAGCTCAATGTATAAAATTGTGCATACCACTAGAATAGTCGTGGAATGTATCTATGTACACGTCAGTATATAAACTATGATTACATTTTTATTATGCAACTAATCTACCCAAAAAAAAGTAAATGTAACTATAGTGTAATTATATTAAAATGATATACGAGTCCTTGGGAAAAGCATAAAGCTTACAAGTTATAATAGACAATAACTCGCTATAACAATAACACCTGTATTCACCGAGGGTAGGCAGACGTGCACATATAGTACCCCCACAATTCGCCAGATATATTATAGGTCCCAATGTAATAGGGGGCAAACCGACACCTCGTGCTGCTACTGAGAATTATCTAATGGAAAAATCCAATTATACTTTGCATGACTCAGGACCTCTTGCTCAGCAGTCACACTTAGCGACAATTAGACCAACGAGACAGTCCACTATGGGCATAACTTAAAAATAAAGCCATTTACGGCAAAAAGTAAATTGGATCCTGGAAATCATATTTTTTTTTAATAGCCTGTGTTGTCCCACTGCAGGGCAAAGGCCTCCCTTTCCTTCTTCCACTTTATTCGGTTGTGTGCTAAGGTGGACCAGTCTCACCTGAATGCAAGCAGCTCGCTAAGCTGGAAATCATAATAGAGGAGAATACCTTTGCCTACCGCTTCGGGATCAACACCTAAAAATCTTTGTATTCTGGTGTTCAACATCAAGATAAAGCGTACAATTATACGTATTAAACTGATTCCACAAACCGTCTTAGTTATAACGCAAGCCGTACGATTGCTGTGGTTGTATTTACATAGCTAGCAGAACGGTGCACTGTTGGTTTTACCAGTCTCCCGGCGATGCAAATATCGTGTTTGTTTAGTTACACGCTGTTGGTGGGGATTAAGGCTTGATTTTGGATATTCGGCATGTACTGCGGACATAAGGACCAAGTTTAATCAGCTTCAGCACAATCGCGTTTTCGGTACATGTTATTTTATGACGAGATTTATTGAACTTTTAATTCAAAATATCGTGATGTTCAAGGTTTGTTCATAGGTTGACAGGTGGAGATATAATGATCAAGTCTCGAATTTAAATCCAGGCAATGAGCAATAAGTCACCTAAAGAAAGTGACATTACTTCTTTATTTAATTTAGACACCATGGACTTGATGATGGCTAAGTAACAAAGATTCTAACCAGATTCTATGTATGTAAGTATTTTTTCCTGTTGGCTACAAAGAAATTCCAATTGTTAGATATTACAACCTCCGAAGGTGTTATATTCAAACTGCCTTCAATAATAAGCCACTTATATAAACACTTACTGATAATATTACCATAATTATCGCGCTTGCTAATTAGATTAACGATGTTAACATTTAATTGCCTAAGAAATACATTTCACTATTTTAGAAACGATCTCCTTCTTCTGTGGATATTAAATTATTTAGATATAAGATTTGGTAAAATAAATATATAAAAACCGATAGGTATATTAAAAAACACTAAAACCCTACCTTTACAATTACAAAAACCTACCAAATCAACATAACATAACATCGCGCCTGTGTTCCTTGAAGAGGTAGGCGTACACAGTAGGTACACTCATATTTCGCCAGTTTTGTTTCTAGGACCCAATGTGAGCGAGGGAGCGAGCCTATTCCCATTAACCGAGCACAAATCCAAACTCCGTGCTGCTACTGAGAATTACCTAATAAAAAAAAACTACAAAACTTTATTGTGCAAAATATTATGTAAGTATTGTGTTCAAAAAGATATTATTATAAAGATATAATAAATCCGTATCGATAAACTTATGAAGCCGTCGCAATATATATTCTTCAACTCAAAGTATAAGAAATAAATCACAGTGGCGTCCAACTCAATAAATAAAATAAATTGAACACTGTCGTCATACATAAACATACACAATTATTATTCATTGGTCAGGTGGACTGGTGGTCTCATGTTTTATTCTTACGTCTTGTTATTTCACCCACAAATGTGTCCACCAATAAATCCGATATACTGTAATGCTGTTGGCTGTAGTTTACACCGAACTGTCTGAAATTTCTAAGGAACATGCTGGACTGAAACTAATCCTTCACAATTGCAAAGCATTTTTAATATAAAGCGAATTAAGAACAATGATTTTATAATTACAACTGTTTTAACTTACTGTTACCTGCTTGTAATGTAGGGCTTCATCATTATCATTAGCCTGTTGCAGTCCACAAAAGTCTTAGGACTTAGTTTTCAATAAATAAAAGGTTGATAAGTAGGTGACAAATGACCTATTAGCACGGCATAAGGACCTTAACTCCAAGTTATAATCAGATTCACTTCAATGCAAGTCATAATTTATATTCATATACACAGCAGGAATAAATGTAAAGAAATTCTAATAAAATAAAGTTTTGGTCCTATTTATGGGTAAAAGGACCAAAAAAATTAAGTGATGAAAATAACATTGAATAATACTTACATAAAATAATCTGGACGGTGTAACAGTAAGTCCATTTGACTTGTAGAAAAATGTCCACTGAGACCCCCAAGTTCTAAGGGACGTCGATCAGGGAGTAGACCCAATCTCACAATTAATTAGACCGCCGCACATTGAATACAATTTTGTGTTAAACCAATCATTTATCTCTCTCTGTTTGTATTCAGTAATTATATTTATGTTAACCAAACAGATATAAATTGTATTTCGAAATTGATTCAGCATGTTTGTAAATTAATTATTAACTCATAGTTAATACGAGTTTTTGTATCAATATATTGTTCTGCACCGACATAATTATAGTAACAAACACTCGCAATTTATTACTAGTATTTGAACCATGTTTCAATTTCCACTAACAATTGTGAAGCGTTAATTTAGAATTGACTCGTAAATATCAATATTTTACTAGAGCTTGAAATGAAAACAGTTCACCGACTTATGGTAATCGAACTACTAGAAAACAGAAGATGACCTCTTTTCTAAAAACAAAGCTTGAATTACTGCCTTATCGCGTATACGCAGCATTCCTCGCCACAATCCCTATGAGGCAATTACAAGATGTAATAAAGTTAATTCATATACTCGTATTGCACATTCATGGAACAGAGGGCACATTAAAACAAGAGAACGCGCCCACTATGTGCTATTCTGGACAGATTTAAAGCCACAACGAATTTACGCTGGAAATCTTGGTCCTTTCGTACTCGTTGCTGCGATCCGCGTTGAAATAAATATCTGAAATTGAATGTTTTTAGGATTTAAAATGGTATGAAGTAGGAAGTCGCAGTGCTAGTTTTAAAGCAAGTTCCTAAAATGAACGAGGTGAATTCTACTTACATATTCCTTTATCTTTTAAGCGCTAGACTTTAAGTAACAAAACTTTACCTTAATGCCGGTTTGCATTAAACAAAGATCTCCGCACACTACAACCCAGAGTATTTTTAAGAGCTAAATGTTTACCACTTTAGTCTAAAAGCAAGTGTGTACAATCTCACGCTTCCTAAGAACATTGTGTGTCTATAGGATTAATCTGTAGTTTTGCTTTTCTTTTACTATTTAGATCACTATGTTGCCCGTCTCCTTTAGTAATATATTGGTTAAGCTACCACAATAAATGGGACATTGTAAAAATGTACGTAGGTACTACATACATTGGCATATGCATTTTTACTGATTACTAGCTGCGCCTCGCGGTTTTACCCACTACATTTTTCGACATAAAAATGTAGCTTATGTGTTAATCCAGGGTGTCACCTAGCTCCATAAGTAGCCTATGTGTTAATCCACCCTGGATTGGTCAGCTACCTACATATAAAATCTTATTAAAATCCATTCAGTAGTTTTCACGTGGAAGAGTAACAAACATCCATCCATACTTACAAAGTCTCGCGTTTATAATATTAGTAGGGATTATATTCATCTCACGTATAATATAATAGTTCGCAAAAAAACACATGTCATAGTTCACAAAAAATATAGTACGTCTTTTGCGACTTAATATTTCCACGGCAAAAAGAAAATCACATTCTCAGAACACATCATAATACAGAAAAACCGCTAAACATCAACTCAACCCTAAGAATAATAACCCTGCATCATCAACACCTAAATATGTTACCTATTGTATAATATTAACTGCGCTACGTTGTGAATCAGAGCGGGCAAGATTTATAGCGCCCGAGAAAGGTCCATTTAGACCTGTCCAGTAGTTTGGTGTTGTATGTTCTGTTACTTACCAACGCGGCGGGAATGTTACTCGGTTTAGGGTTAAGCAGTTTATCGTGGGAAGCCGCAGAACTGGGATTATCACCTTTGTGTGAGAAGTTAATTTTAATTATTATTACATGTGTTCGTGATGACGTTTTAAGGACCTTTGTTCAACAGTGAACGTCTTAGTCTTAGATAGATGGATTTCTCTTTATTGCAGACTAAAATAATAATTATCATCAGTACATGACTTTTTGTATCTTTTTGCATGTTGCCATGCTCGGCTTAAATCTAAATTGATAAAGGAAACTTGAAAAATGATGGACACGAGCGGGACTCGAACCCGCGACTTTCGCCGTACCGTGGCGCCGCTCTGCCAACTGAGCCACCGTGTCACTACTCTCTCAATTTAGATCATCAGTACAGTTTAAAGATAATTTACAATGGGCGGTCTTATCGTAATAAGCGATCTTTTACAGACAACCTTAGGATGGAAGTACGGAACCACACGTTTTTTTTTAATATAGAAGCACTAAATACATTTTTAGAATATTATTTCCATTGCTTTTCATTCGTTTACTGAATAATGGAAAATCCTTTTTGCCTTTTGTCTGGCTCGTTAGACTAGTGGTTGCTAAATGCGACTGCTAATCATGAAGTATTGTGTTCGAATCCCGGGTCGTGCAGTGTCATTGAGTTTTTCATCACGATATCTCAGTAGCAGCACGGAGGCTGGATTTGTACCCGGTTGAGGGTAATAGGCTCGCCCCCTAATACATTGGGACCTATGACATAACTGGCGAATGTGGATGTACTACAATCATCATCGTCGTCAGTCGTCGTCATCAATCGTACACCTCTGTTTACCCCTTCGGAGAACACAAGCGTTATATTATGTTTTTACCTTTTATCTTTACAGTTTAATTAGAAGATTATCCTCTTATCTTAAATCGGCCAATTAGTTACGTAACAAAGTAATTGACTTAATAGTTAGTGGAATTACTTATCTAATGGTTTTGGGTTACGATGTAGATGGATTCTTCCGAGTGGTTCTAATTGACTTGCGATTGAAAACTGACACAACATAACATCACGAAAACTGATACTTCCTAACTTATCTTTCAGTTATTAATTAGTTTGTCGTAGTAGTTAATTACTGTGAAAATTAGCTTCATACTACACTATAGGCAGTAGGACTACCGCACTGATAGCCGAGTGGTATGACCGTTGGACTGCCAAGTCAAAGGTCGCAAGTAAAAACCCAGCACGCACCCAATATCGTTTCGAATTCATGTGCGAATTCTAAGTTAGTTATCATTTGCTAAAACGGTGAAAGAAAACATCGTGAGGAAACCGGCACATCTGAAGGATTGTTCAACGGTGTGTAGCCATCTGAGAGCTACAGGCGATTTAAACTCTGACACCAGGTTGTTCATCAACCATACGATATGAAGAAGTATAATAGAAAGGGTAGGTTAGATCTAGGTATATCTATACGAAAGAAGCGAAGAGTACACATCTGGTTTAGAAACCATTTAAATAATTTTAGCACAAAATAAAGAACTCATAAAATGTTTTGGTCTGAATTTACAACTAATTAATGTACTTACTACCTACGCAATACGTAGAGCTTGTACTATGAGTACTAGGCGCGCAGAAAATTAAGCAGGTGACGTTAAAATGACCAACAAAGTGTGGTGACACATTTTTATGATTTCTCATATCTTATTTGATCGTTATAATTTAAAGTTACAAGATAATTTATTATTACATGTAGCCGAGATATTTATGATCTTAAGTTGATATATGTATTAATTAGCTTTTTGCACTTCTTTCCTACCCAAATTCCATACATCTATATATCCAGGTATTCTTTGAAAGGGATTTCACTTCACGTATGTTATTTGAAGGCAACTGAAAACATGGTTTGACGATTAAAATGTTGGGTACAAATATTTTAACCTATTTCTCAAGTCTTCGGTAGTATAGTGGTAAGTATCCCCGCCTGTCACGCGGGAGACCGGGGTTCGATTCCCCGCCGGAGAGAATCTTTTTGCGTTTTCATCGAATTTAATATCAATGATTATACGATATTTTTTTATAATATAGTCTAGAAATACGTATAGACAGAATTATCTTCGATTATTATACTGTGTCATTTTTTTAACAACCCCGTTAATGTTATAATAAAAATTCGAATTGATTTAACTTATAATAAACTAATGTTATTAATTAAGGGAATTAAAATAGCAAAATTATTCAAGGACTTTTAAAAACTTAAAAATTACGTATAATCCTAATCCCCTCTTTATAATTAAACGAGTGCAAGAAAAATAAATTAACAAAACATGCAAAAAGACTCTCCGGCGGGGAATCGAACCCCGGTCTCCCGCGTGACAGGCGGGGATACTTACCACTATACTACCGAAGACTTGTTGCTGATGACGAAATATTCGTCCAGTTGCTACTCACCGATATAACTGATGACGTCACTTCACTAATCTTGATAAAACGAGCGAGTAACAATATTCCTATTACCTTGGACTTGGAATATCGGAGTTATCAATGAGTGTATTATTAACAAGAATTTAACCTTCAGAACAGCTGTGATTATAATATCCAATACATTCTAGTTATACTAAGATTGATTCAAAGTTGTATTGTGTACCTTATGTCGTGGTAGATAAGGTTGATAATGAGAATTATTTTTATAACTTAACGGATATTTTTATACACTGCGGACAATTGTATAAAAACTATGCTCTACTGTTCACACAATGGCTTATTTATCGATATGTAAGTTTGTTTGTTACCTTTATACGCAAAAACTGTTGAACCGATCACCGTAAAATTTTGCTAATACGTTGTTCATCAGCATCAGCCGGAAGATGTCCACTGTAAAACAAAAGCCTCTTAGGTAAAGGGAGTGGTTGCCATAATCCCCACGCTTGCTTAGCGGCTTGGGGACCGCAGTGTTGGTGGTGAAGTTACAAAAGACGCTGCTGCCCATCTTCTGGGTTTTTCCTTAGTCGCCTCTTACGACACCCACGGGAGGAAAGGAGAGCAATTCTAGGCCGGATACCACACAGCTTAGGAACACATACCATTGTTATACTGGCGTTACTTGGCGTTAATTTGCCCAAATATTCGTGGCATCTTAGTAATGCAAAATACACCGTTAGTTGAATGCAATAAGGGTCATTTTTGTACTCGTAAATATCGCAAATATTTGTACAAATACGCAAAGTGTTTGTTTTTACCCACCATTTGTTTAATTAATTTCGTTTTTTTTACTGTATTTGATGTGATTCCTTCACGAATATGTTTGCATGCCGACTGGTAAAATATGGCTGAACTCTACTTTTTATGCAACTACATCCTGTACCGCCTGTAGGTACCCATATTTGCAAAATAAAAATTATCTTTCTTTCTATCTTTCTTCTTTACCATTAGAGATACAGGAAAGATACTACAAAACCTTGATACAAACGTGCGAAGACTAAAGAAGACCAATCAAACGAAACCTGTCCTAAAGAACAAACTCTTTCCCCAGTTATAAAGTTGCTTGTCAACGAATCGTCATTATAACTTAAAGCCTCGGCCATTAGGACGAAGTTCCTCTGTTCGCCGACGTCTTGTTAGCTAGTTCGAGAACTTTCCACACGCTAACGACTGCCGATGTTTAATTGTCTGAGTTATTTGAGAGGGTTTGTGTTGAGATAAAATATAGTTTTTATATGCAAATTGATTAGATATGATTATTATGCATTAATTAAACAAATGGCTAATTCCTCTCTAGTATAATTTAGTATTGTGTCTAATGCAATTGGCAAGCTGTCGTTCTTTGTGGCGTTCTAAGAAGGGGGGCCTTTGTTGATGATAAATTAGGACTATGAAACTACCACCACGAGGACCGACGATATCGTCGGAATTGCGGGCAACCGGTGATTGCAATTGGCAAGCTGTTGTTCATTGTGGCGTTCTAAGGGGGAGGCCTTTGTTCAACAGTGAACGTCTTCCGGCCGATGATGATGATGAACCGGTTTAGTTGATAAAAATTTTAGCTTTTCGAGTAGGTACGCGTGATACGTATACAAGCGTTTACTATTCGTCTAGTTACCTTCTACTATTTGCTGTGCTCTTCAGGATCCAAAATGATCTAATAACTGAAGGATTACCACCGTAGGTACCTACACATGTAAAATTCGCATGCCGCAAGGATAAAGTGTATGAAATCTATTTTTTTTACTTACTTTACCGTACCTATACCTATGTTTTAAGCGAAATAAACATTATTAGGTAGCCAGTAGTCAAATGAGATAAAATCTATACTAACTTTCTATTCTTCCTAACACAAAATTTAATGCAAGCCATTTTTGCTCGACGTCAAAATTAAATTGTATTCCATTGTCCTGATAGCAACTAATAGCCATTTCACCTGATTGCAATTAATTGCTATTACATTTTTAACAGGCGCCTTGCTTTTTCTTCCTTTTTAGTACGACAGCTTTTAATGCAATTGGAAAGGGTCATGTTTGGACAGAATGGTGTAAATAAACTTTTTTGTATATATTTAAGTTAGTTATCTCTTAAGATGTAAGCTGCCGTGTGGTATGACCATTCGACAGCCAAGTCAAAGGTCGCAAGTTCAAACCCCAGCACGCACCAATGTCTTTTCAAATTCATGTGCGTATATATTAGTAATCAGTTTCTAAAAACGGTTGCTAAACTCAGTGTCTTAGAATATCTAAGAAAGTATTTGATATTGAAAAAGTCTCATTGATACTAACCTAGGTTTGAACCTGCAACTTTGTGCATACCAATCCGGTAGGTTAACCACTAGGCCACCACGACGTTTCAGAAGCAATCCATCTAAATGATTGAGCTATTTAATGATGATTGAACTCTGGCAAGCCATAGTTCATCTCGATGTCGGATTATACACCCATCTGTGTTATGTATCATTTTTATAGTGTGCGCTAGACGATAAAAGGGTGGCATTTGATCGACGACCCAAAAGTAATCTTCTACAATCACGACACACAAGAAATAAGCGATAATCAGCCTTATTACCTCGCAATAAAGTTCAGATGGCGTGCAAATATAAATTTGTAGAGAAAGGGAATCCGGCATGAAATGATAACCGATTGGTTGTCAATGTCAATCATTGTAGATATTCTTTGTCGGTTCGTTGGTCGCAATTGGGTCAAATCTCAACTCCTGGGAACAAGGTCAAAGTGTTATTGGGTGTGTTGTTGGCCCAACTTTGTGTCCAATATGACTGTTGTGGCGAATAAGGCAGAATTTCTGACTTGTTCACTTTGTAAAGAAAAATAATAATGCTTTCTTTGAGATGAAACTGAATTCAATAAAACTGAGAGTAGCTATTTACGTAAGAGACGTCTGAGCATGAGGTTCTGGGTTCGAATCCCGGGTGTGGCAAATTGTTACTGGGTTTTAATATGTAATACTCAGTATCAGCACGGATTTGTGATAGAATACAGTGGTTTTTTTTTAAACCGTCTCCCCACACTAGGAATTTCTCCCGTGTCGTGGGTGCGTTACACAAACATGAAATATCACATACACAATCACCCATACTCGGGACAAACCTCTGCGGTTCCCACCAATTATTGTCCTGTGTGGGAATCGAACCCACAACCTTTAGCGCAGCAGTCCAATCACTTACCCACTGCTCCAATTCGGTCGTCAAATGGGCGCAATGCTAAGTGAACTGGTAGTTACACACACAGTTGTGAACAACAAAACCTTCCACGAGTTTTCTCTTGCTCTAAGACCTAGAAGGAAATTAAGTACCCCAACCCCGATCATTTAATAAAACCAGTTAGAAACGGAATAACGTTATCACCACCATAAAACTGTTATGACCACATATGATTCGCAAAATGCGAGAGTTTTAATCTTAAAACTCTCGATTGAAGTCGTAAAAACGACCTCGGAGCCATTCGATACATCTGTTAGCAATCGCTGTGATAATTTACGTTGGCAATACCGTCGGGTTAGGTGCCGAAGAGGGTGCGTGAATGATAATTAGGGTCATACAACACTGAGTTTTCGGTTTATTTCGAGGTTTATATCGATACCTTTTATATCTCGATGTTTTTGGCATTTGTGGTCCTTCTACGTGCGTATAAAGCGGTTGAATCATCGATTTTCAGATTTTCTACGTTACCTTTCTATGAATTACTCAGTTTAATTCCGAAAGTTAATTTTTTGTGTGTAATCTATGCATCAGAATTGCGGGCAACCGGTGGATGCAATTGGCAAGCTGTCGTTCATTGTGGCGTTCTAAGGGGGAGGTCTTTGTTCAACAGTGGACGTCTTCCGGCTTATGATGATGATGAATCTATGCATCTGCCGCTTGTAATTTTGTGTACCACTGGCTGCGCCCCGCGGTGTTACCCTCTACATTTTTTGGGATAAAAAGTAGCCTATGTATAAATCCAGGGTGTCAGCTACCTCCATACCAAATTTTAGTGAAAGCAGTCCAGCAGTTTGAGCCTCAATAAGTAATTAATATACAAAGTTTTAAGAGCATTCAGTCAAAAACGCGAAATGTAAAATGGGTTTCAAATTGTCAAAAGACAAGAATGTCAATCACTGTAGTATTCATGTAAAAAATACGTTATTTCCATCTGTAATTAAACTCTCAGTAAATACATACGAAATGATTGTTTATTTTTATGTTTCTTTTATACGTGTGTCTCCGTGTTAAGTAGCAATAAATGTTTTTTTATTTTATTTTATACACAGAAATAATCCTTGACCAGGCATTTTAATGATTGCGAAAACAAGAGAATAAGTTGTACGGAATTTCCACTTTATATTCGACCCAATATAAAGTATAAACATTTCTGAGAATGAATACTGGCATATTGTGGCATGTTTGCAAGCATATTAATAACTTTATGCTATTTTCCATTGATATAAGTAAACAGGATTCTCAGTAGCAGCACGGAGTCTGGATTTGTGACCGGTTGATGGCAATAGGCTCGCCCCCTATTACATTGGGACCTAAAAAACATAACTGGCGAAATGCGGGTGTACTATATGTGCACCTCTGCCTACCCCTTCGGGGAATACTGGCGTGATGTTATGTTATGTGTAAACAGGTAAATATGCCCAGTAAGCTGTATTTTGTTTGTCTGTTTGTCGCTATTGTCAGTAACAACCCTTACCATGAACTCTTCAATCAGGACAGTTTGGAAGCGAGACCCCGCATAACACTGCAAGGTACTTCGCTTCCACATCGTAAACTATCCTGCATTAAGGGTTCATGGTAGGGGGGCAGATCTAGCCAAAAGTTTGGCTAGTCAAGGAGCTCCTTGCAGTGCGCCAGTGCGGTGGTAGTAGGATATATTGAGTCTGGACTCTCTTTTACTGTATCAAGTCAACTATAGGTGCCAACTGCGAAAGCTCTGATAGCCGATTGGTATAACCGTTGGACTACCAAGTCAAAATCTGCAAATATAAACCCCGGCTCGCCAATGTCTTTTTGGAATTCATGTGCCTGTAAATTAGTTATTAACTGCTAAAAATGATGAAGGAGAACATCGTAAGGAATCCAGCACACCTGCGAGATTTTTCAACGGTGTGTAAAGCCATGTCAGAGGCCTCCAGGCGGTTTAAACTCTGACACCAGGTTGTTCATCAACCATACAATAAGAAGAAGACCAACAGTTCAAAAATGGCTCTATACTTTATCTCAGAAAAACCCATCTCCACTTTACATGCTTCTCAAAGCCACTTGGCACCAAGTAGTCCAACTGTCCCAGTAACACAAGCACGCATCTCGTCGCGTCAATTCCAAATATTAGCCATTAATTCACGCACGGTTTGCCCCGGATTAATTCATCAGCCGACCAATCCGGTGAGTGACGGTACCACGGATATACTACCAAAGGAAAGCTATTTATTACACGTACAATTTTGATACAGCGATCAAAGGATAGGTGACATAATATTTCGTTTTGTTTTGTTTTTACGGAAAATTGCTTCCGTATCGTGGCGATATACAAACGCAAAAAACTGTTTCAAAACATTTTAAATGTAGATCGAATAAATCTATGTAATAACTAACTGACCCGGGGTATGAAAAATAGATGTTGGCCGTTTCTCAGACCTACTCAATATGCTCAGAAAATTTCATGAGAATCGGTCAAGCTGTTTCGGAGGAGTACGGGAACGAACATTGTGACACGAGAATTTTATATATAAGATAATAATAGCCTATTACTACCCACTGCAGGGCAAAGGCTTCTTCTCGTATAGAGAAGGATTGAGCTTTGATCACCACGCTAGCTCACTGCGGGTTGGCGATTGATAATAATCTATGTAAGTTTAAAAATAATTAAAATTACCATTTGTCTCCAAGAAACGGGATTTGCAACGCGATGATTAATACAAATGGACCCAATGGCAAAAGGCTTGCCATCTTTTACATAAAGCTTATAATAGGTTTGGCGGCAAAATGTACTTATATAGGCATCAGCCCCCTGACCATGAACTCTTAAAGCATGACATTTACCATCCTAAGCAAAACTGCAGCTACGTGCAGTGTATTGAAGCGTCTCGCTTCCACAACGGAATGTATCCTGCTTCAAGAGTTCATGGTAAGGAGGCTAGACTCTTGATTAGAAGTGCACATCAGCCTCTCTCTTCCCAGAATTACAGGAGCGCACGTGTGTATGTTCAAGATCTCTTAAATTAAGTAGAATCAATCCTGAAGTGGTTCTGCTACTTACTGCGAGCTTTTAGACTCAGTTTACATATTTAATGCGCCGTATCTAGTGCTCTAGTTCAACGTGTGGCATCAAAGAGAGTTATTTATTGGCTCTCAAAGAAATCAAGGTTGCGTTAGATATGCAGGTTTCTAGTCCAGTATTAATTGTGATTGTATGACAATGATTTAGATAATCAGTTTGGCGTAGTACACCGACATTTGGCCAGTTCAGTAATACGTTATAGGTCCCAATGTAATAGGGCGAGTCAATTGACATCAACGTGGCACAAATCCAGACTTTGTGATTCTACTGAAAAAATCCTAATGGACAAATCCAGTAGCACTTTGCCCGACCCGGCCATCCAAACCTAGGACCTCATGCTCATCAGTCGCGCTTGGCAAGCAGTAGATCAATGAGGCAGGAATATAGAAAGGTATTATTTCAGCGAAATAGTAACTGGAAATTATTAATGGTACCAAAAAACCCAACTCTTTAGTGTTTCTATAAAATCAACATATTGTTTTGTTTCTTTAATCTTTTTAATTGCCATCATATCATTATTATTTTACAAAGATAGTGTTTTGCCTTTATGGTATCCGGCCTAGAATTGACCACACCCTTTCCTCCCATGGGTGTCATAAGAGGCGACAAAGGGAAAAACCAGAAGACCGGCAGCACCTTATTCTGTAACTTGACCACCAATACTGCGATCACCGCTTGGCAAGCGTAGGGCTTATAGCAACCGCTGCCCTCCCCCCATAAGGGAGAGGCCTTTGTTGTCGTCGACGAATGAACGTCGTCCGACTGAAGATGATAGAGTTTTAATTAAATACTCAAATATTTCGTTATAGTTGCGTCTAAGACATTTGTAATAGGTACTTGAAGCTAACTGCTCAAAGTGCTCGCTCAAGTGGACAAAATATTTGTACGGAATAGAGATTAAATCAAACAAATATTTCACTGCTTTGATCTTAAATCAGTTGTAAATAGATCCAAGATTTACATTCTCATTGACTGCCTCGTTGGTATTAGGTAATTCTCAGTGGCAGTACGGATTCTGGATCTGTGCCCGGTTGATGGCAAAAAGCTCGCCCCCTATACATTGGGACCTTTAATATAACTGGCGAAATGTAGGTGTACTATATGTGCACCTCTGCCTACCCCTTCGGGGTGATACAGGCGTGATGTAATGTTATGTTTTATGTTTATTTACATTCTTAGTAACGTTATTACTAGAGATGTGCCGCCTTGTCACCAGCTAGTTGGTAAAGCCGATTAAAAAAAACATAACATAACATCACGCCTGTATTCTCCGAAGGGGTAGGCAGAGGTGCACATATAGCACACCCACATTTCGCCAGTTATGTTTTTTAGGTCCCAATATAATAGGGGCGAGCCTATTGCCATCAACCGGGCAAAAATCCAGACTCCGTGCTGCCACTGAGAATTACCTAATGGAAAAACCCAGTAAATCTCTGCCTTCATCTCCGGGATATACTGGAGTGAACATATATAATATCTAGGTATATAATACACATCTAAACATACCGCTGAAGCCGTGATCACGCGTATAATGATGTTAGTTTGTTTTATTTGTTTAAGGATTGTCGCACTATACGCCTGGTAGAGAAGCAGCCAAGTCTACTAGTAAATAACATAAGAAAAATGTTTTGAGTCTCAATTTAATATAACTAGTCTTTAAGTCATTATTGTTTAATATTTAGTTACATTGTAATGTATTAAGTAAATACATCTTTTTCGAAATCGTTATAAGTATTTATCATACGTGTGTGGTGTCGTAGTGGCCTAGTGGTTAACATATCGGATTTGTATGCACAAGGTTCGATTTCGGTTTGGTTCAAACCCGGGCAAGTATCAATGTGACTTTTTCAATGTCATAAATATTTTCTTAGTTATTCTAAGACACCACTGACAAATGGTGACGGAAAAAATCGTGAAGAAACCTGGATTTCATTATCTGAAATCGCCAACCCGCAGTGAGCTAGCGTGGTAATCAATTCTGCACAATACATCTTTATAAGCAAAGATTTTGCAAATCAGTTGGAGAGAGAAATGCGCCATTGTCCTCATAAAATATATGACTTCACAGTAAAATCTTCATAACTGTCATGTCATCAATACATTGAATACTTTCACACATGGATTTTAAATGTCAAGTAGTTCATATAACTTCCACTTACCACCGCCGAACTTGTCCACGCACTACCACGCACCCAACAGCAAACACATCTATGTTTAATCCCCTGAGGATTACATACGACCGTATTAAACAAACATAGAAGATACTACAAATATCTGCCAAACGAAACTTCTGGAAACAAACGGGCATCATTGGAAATCGGATAATCCATTAATTTCGACTCCAAATTTCCTTTATAGCCCGCGCGGGAGTACTAGTGATGAATCGCGACAAATTCGCTTCGGAAAGCAATTTAGAAGAGTGGAAAGGTTTGTAGATGTATTTGGTGTGTTCGGCCTTATATTCTGCCTTTTAGTTTCTGTTTCGTGTATATATAGACAGCTATGTACCTCATCTCGTCTGTATACTTCTAATTGATTGGCAGATTAGGCGATTATTCAGGTAGGCGATTGCTCCGTAACATTTGTCAGACACTGTTCTGTTACCTATATAATACTGGATTCATAACGGTCTACCGTCCCATAGACTATATGTGACGGAATAGGGAGTGCACCTGTGTTTGCGCGCATAGTTGCGCACTACTCGTATAATATCTCCTGCGTAGATGGCTGTTCTCGGAGGAGTTGGGCCGCCGTGACCGAAATTCAGTCAGGAGAACATTACTAAACGACGCCAAGGAGACTATTTTAGAACATCTAAGATAGTTGAACAGTTCCAATATAGTTCAGACATACCTAGACCTAATCGGAGATGTTCTGCAAAAAGGGCAAGTGAGAAGTACCCTCAACCGAAGAGCGTGTATGAGGAATGTGATGCGTGTGAATGAAGCTAAAGAAGTATGCCAGGATCGTAGCAAATGGAAATCCGACTCTGCCTACCTCTCAAAGATACAGGCGTGACTTTACTTATGTATGTAAAATTATTAACTTATTA
The DNA here is from genome assembly GCA_946251915.1 of Abrostola triplasia. Classification (NCBI taxonomy): domain Eukaryota; kingdom Metazoa; phylum Arthropoda; class Insecta; order Lepidoptera; family Noctuidae; genus Abrostola; species Abrostola triplasia. Next base: position 5,807,660 of record OX276444.1, on the reverse strand, counting down.
TTAGGAACGTCGTCAGGAATCAGCATTGAGTAAATCAGTAGGTATTTTTCCGTTGCATAGATTATATTACAAATCTCTTGTTATATTTTCATTAAAACTTGACCTTGGCGATATCGTTTCCTTTTATTGCCGTGGGCATTTACCAAGTTTAACTAATTAGCCGTCAAGTAATTATGTTACAGAGCCGTTAGTTACTCTAAATCTTAAGTAAGTACAAGTAATTAAACAAAAAACGCTCGAGGCGTAAGTCCGCCTCGCGTCTGACGAATATCAATCTTTAAAAACTCTACTGAACTTTTTCGCTTTGACGTTTGAGACTGAATAAATTCTTTTTGACGTACGATCCAAGTGCGGAAGTAAAAACCCTTTTATATAATCTCGTAATAAACAGGTAAAATCATCATCATCATCAGCTGGAATATGTCCACTGAAAAAAAGAGGCCTCCCCCTTAGATAATGTGGGGGAGTTGCTATAATCCCCACGCTAGTCAAGCGGCTTGGTGATCGCAGTATTTGTGGTGAAGTTACAGAAGACGCTGCTGCCCATCTGCTGGTGGATTTGCCTTTAGTCGCTTCGTCTTACGACACCCACGGGAGGAAAGAGGCAATCAAGTGACGACCTGATTAGCGCAGTGGCTAAGAGATTGGACTGCTGCGCTAAGGGTCGCGGGTTCGATTCCCGCACGGGGCAAAACTTTGTGCGAACCACAGATGTTTGTCCCGCGTCTGGGTGGTTGTGTATGTGATATTTCATGTTTGTGAAACGCACCCACGACACAGGAGAAATTCCTAGTGTGGGGCGACGTTTTTAAAAATAAAAAAAAAAATTCTAGGGAGTGGTTAATTCTGAAGTACATAACGCTCTATACAATACTGGTGTCTAGCAGCATCAGGGATGAAGCGTTGTAGAAGCGAAACATCACAAGGTGCATAGTATTGTGGCGTATCTTCTTCAACGGAAAATGCCTTACTTTACGTGTTCATACTAAGGGGATCCATGGTAAGGGGGCAGATAAACTGGAGGCCGACTATAACAAAGGGAAAGATGGAGATGGCAAAGAATTTTATGATGCCAATTTTACTGTAACAGATTTATCTAAATATCGAATTTAAATCCTGTCTTTCCGGAAGAATTGACGACTACAGGTGTACTTGTCATCCAAACAGAATATCTTCAGAGACTTCAATAAATTTACTATAATAACTTTCGTGAGTGTTATCCATATTATCTATTATATATACCGGTCATACTCACGTTGATATTCGGGAATGCCCGACTAGTTTCGGACTCTAACGGAGCCCTTATTCATGAGCAGGTGACGCGGCGAATATCGACGTGAGTATAACCGGTATTTAATATAGTAGATGACTTCAATAAACTCTAGATAATTTTGGTTACCCTTATCCTTTAGTAAAAACTTCTCCGTTCCCAGAATCTCCTCGTTCTAATTTTAAGTTGCTCAAGTAAAATAATTGCCTTCTTTCTTTGGAGTAGGAAAATGTTTGTGTATAAACTTGAGACGGACCCTTTGCAAGAACTTAAATATTACCAGTTCTCCGTCATATTTTAATCTTTATTCCCCAACTTGTTTTAAGAAACGCTACAAAAATGTCGAAGAACTTTGTATTTTTAGACTTTGGTTAGGGTCGTGTAGCTTTCAACTGCCACGAGGCTTGCCATTCTAAAATCACAAAATAAATAATTATTTTGTCGATGTTCTTAGATGAATTATTTTTTTTGTTAGTAAACCGAGGCAAGATTTAGGAGGAGGAGTCGACATCTTTTGCCATTGTCACCCGTATAAGTGCAATCTACAAATAATGCTTTAACAGCAAGCGACTTAAGGTCAGATTTCTCTTAAAATTTTGTTTACTTAAATTACATTACGGACGACTTGATTGGCGCTGTGGCTATGCAATTGGATAGCTGTGTTAGTGGTTGCAAGTTCGATTCCCGCAGGGTTGCAAATTAGTGTAATATACAGATGTTTGTCGTTTGTCTGGGTGTTTGTGTATGTGATATTTTATGTTTGTGTTATGCACCCACGATAAAGGAGAAATTTCTAGTTGGGGCCACGTATTTTATAAAAAAAAACACTGTCGGTTAAGCGAACATCTCTGCGGGCTTCTACTTAAATCGAATCTCACGCTAATAAAATTTCTGGTCTCTCTATATGTTTATAATATAGGAAGCTACTCGGAACTCTAAGTAATAAATCTCTATGTAGAATCACAATACATCTGTGTCTAGCTAATTAAATTCCAGTAGGTTCATTTATTTAAGATAGTTCTACAGAATCTCAGGTGCCCATGAATAAGATATGTGGGCCTTTTAAGGGCCTAACGCAATCAAAAATTAAAACGAATACATTTAGTAACCCTAGCAGGTGGGCCTTTTTGGCAGGGAAATAAATTTTACACATCCCTAATTTATATGAAGTTCATGTAAATAGAAGTAATTTATACTTATGTTAGCTTGGAACCTTTACTATGTATGTATTTTTAGTACCATTCCAGATTTAAATATCTCCTTATTCGTAAAAAAATACAATTTAAACCATGGACTAAATTATGCCTGTCACTGTCGTTTGCATGTCAAAGAATAGATATGTCAATAGACTTAATACGAGGTTTAGTTAATGCCGGTATGATCTCGCAACTAAATTCTAGTATTGGTGAAGAAGGTACTTAAAAACAATTGAGTTCAGCATTTTAGCTAAAGGCACAGGCAGATGTTTTAGAACGTTCTCACTCACATTCTATGTATTCCAAAACGGTGAGCTTATTGAAAACCAGAAACACACAAATGATCAATAGTAGTTAATGCCTCAAATTAACTAACAAGTAAGGTTTGATCATCTTGGTGCATAATATAAGTCATAATATGGCTCGAATACAGTTCGCAAAAAGGCTGGTTTTCTACTACTAAAGCCACACGACGACAAACGATTTTACGAGACAAAATACAACACGTGAGGACCAATGACAAAACGACGATGTCATTGCCGCAGTGGTCAAGCGATTGGACTGCTAAACTAGGGGTTCGATACCCGCACGGGACAAAAAACTATGCGATCCGCAGATCTTTGTCCCGAGTCTGGGTGTTCGTGTATGATGTTTGGAAAAACGCACCCACAATACTGGAGAAATTCCTAGCGTGGGGCGACGTTCTTTTTTATTACAAGCCTTTACTTGCGATGTTTGTATGTATGTATGTGAGTTTGTTAAGGTCAAATCTTGCAATGTAAATTAAAATCACTTTTTGACATCCGATTGAAACAAAATTTTGCGTACTTAAATAGGTTTGCTTACAATACAATATTATGGTACTTTTAATTTAAAAGCTTGTGTATACATTTTTAATATTAATTTAAAATACGACCAGGCAACTACTTATTATTACCGCCCATACCATAGATGTAAGATAGATAGATCTTTACTATGAGGAAACAATTAAATAACAACAACAACATAACATCACGCCTGTATTCCCCGAAGGGGTAGGCAGAGGTGCACATATAGTACACCCACATTCCGCCAGTTATGTTTTTTTTAGGTCCCAATGTAATAGGGGGCGAGCCTATTGCCATCATCCAGGCACAAATCCAGACTCCGTGCTGCTACTGAGAATTACCTAATGAAAAACCCAGTAACACTTTGCCCGACCCGGGATTCGAACCCAGGACCTCGTGCTCAGCAGTCGCGCTTAGCAACCACTAGACCAACGAGGCAGTCTAGACCAATTAGAGGAAACAATTAAATACGTGAATTTAGATATTCTCTCGTCATTCTGTGTAGGGTACTGCTTACCTTTTGTTTCCACTGTATCCCAGCATCCGTTATCTCGTTCAAAAGAAGGTAAATTGCCCAATTTGTCAGGGTGAGTTAGAACGAATCTTGTCACCGTTGTGATGAAAACGCACTATTGATTACACCGTCTATTACACTGCTGGACAATTTTTGGGGAACATTTTCGAATCCGCTTCAATTCGTATGGTTGGTGAATTGAAATAAAAAAAAAAAGGTTTTTTTTTCATATGACTTTTTGTATCTTTTTGCATGTTGCCATGCTAGGCTTAAATCTAAATTGATAAAGGAAACTTAAAAAATGATGGACACGAGCGTGTCTATAATTTTTCAAGTTTCCTTTATACATTTGACGACCTGATTAGCGCAGTGGCTAAGCGATTGGACTGCTGCGCTAAGGGTTGCGGGTTCGATTCCCGCACGGGGCAAAAACTTTGTGCGAACCACAGATGTTTGTCCCGAGTCTGGGTGTCAGTGTTTGTGATATTTCATGTTTGTGAAACGCACCCACGATACAGGAGAAATTCCTAGTGTGGGGCGACGTTTTTTATAAAAAAAAAAAAAAAATTTTTTATCCAGTTAAAAATATTATGTACAAATTATTATTTGCATGCCACCACTATGAATATATACTAAGGATCTATCAGTATTTAATTGTACCAATACTTATTACAAATAAAGAAAGGAGAAACCCAAACTCCATAGAAACTTGGGCCCAGCGTTACAGGGCTGGAATTTTGCTATAAATAAGAGCACTTAGGAAGATTTCACGAGCCCAATTTTCACGTTTCCCAGCAATGGCCAAATTGGTAAAATCGATGTTTAAATGTTAGGTTATTTTATTTTTGTAACTGCCCTACAGTTACATTTGATCATCCAAATATTTGTTCCGTGCGGGAATCCAACCCGCTACATGCTGCACAGCAGTCAATGGCTCTGCCACCGCGATATTTAAATAAAAAAAGTATTTTTTAGGTTATTTTCTACGTAAATATGGAACGCACATGCGTCGACCTGTAGCACAGAACACTTATACCAGGAGCTGTGGCGCCTGCAACCTATAATGATGAGGTTTAGGTACTTACATAAAAAGCGGTGAATACAGATCAATTTTACTTTTCAGTAAATTGCTGAAAACTATGTTTGTTAGATAAGGTCCATTTACATCACTAATTGCTTGCATTTTTAACATTCTATTTACTACTAGGGAATTTGCAAAAATAGGTTTATTAAAATAAAAAACCGTATCATTGACGTAGGGTTTTATTAATCACCTTCGTTAGGATTATCATAATATAATAATACAGTATCTAGGAATTGTGCAGGAGGTAATTGACTACCCTGGTGCCGTGCCCAACCAAGATACCATATTATGCTCATGGTGTGAGCACAGCACCCAACCGTTCTTTTGCCAACGATAAAGGTGCAGTAATATTGGATTATAGCATCCCTTCCACTTAAAGAGCTGTCAAATAATATAATATATAAACGTAATACATCCTATTACTAATATGCCTGGATTTTATTCTTCCTCTTAACATCCAGGTTGAGTCTGATGTTGCAACCGATTGTTTATTTCCTTTGATGATTTTTTAATGGTGATTACGTTAAAAAGTAATTAGATTCCAGATTTTTTTCATTATACAATGATTAAGGTATCTAAAAAACAATTATACTAAAAAAAACATAACTTAACGCCTATATTCTCCGAAGGAGTAGGCAGAGATGCATATATAGTACACCCACATTTCGCCAGTTGTTTTTAGGTCCTAATGTAATAGGTGGCGAGCCTATTGCCATCAACCGGGCACAAATTCAGACTCCGTGCTACCACTGAGAATTACCTAATGGAAAAACTCAGTAACACTTTGCCCAACCCGGGATTCGAACTCAGGACCGCGTTCTCAGCAGTCGCGCTTAGCGACCACTAGACCAACGAGGCAGTCAACTAAAATAATGGAGCATTTTTTAATTATATAAGTGCTGTAACGGTTTACAAAAGTTGTTTAATTTTTACACTTGGCCATTTTTTTTCTACACTTGGCCATTGTAATTGAGGCTAATATTTAAATGGGTTAATTAAGCGAAATAGTAGATTTTTTCGGTACATATCTGATTCGTGTAACGGCTGGGCCCAAAACTGGGTATCTCCTTTATTCATTCAACAACCTGATGTCATAGTTCAAACTGCCTGTAGGCCTCATAGCTTTACACAACGTTGAAAGATCTCTCAGGTGTGCCGGTTTCCTCGCGATGTTTTTTTTACCGTTAACAACTGACAACTAATATATAACACGCACAAAAATTTAAAAAGACATTGGTGCGTGCCGGGGCTTAGTCTTGCGACCTTTGACTTGGCCATCCACCAATCCACCATACCACTCAGTGGTATGACCGTTAGAAGGGCAGGGTCAGCAATATGAAATTTCATCAAAATCGGTGTAGCCGTTTGAGCGTGAAGAGGTAACAAACATACAAACACACTCATAAACTTTCGCCTTTATATTAGTGTAATCGTATGATAGCTGGATCCATAATATAGGCATAACTATAATTATTTTTCATGAAAATAGACTTGCGGAGGCGTGATTGAAGAATTAACATGTAAAGTTTAAATTAACATTTAAACTTTCGCATTTAAAACATTGGTTGGATAGTTCAGTATATGGACATCATCATCCTTCCTGGAATGAATGAAATGAAAATGAAATGTTGAAAACGAACTGTATTTTAAAGTAATAACATATGCTTTAATAAACTTGCAATGTGATTTATTTTGAGTGACATTTTTTTATTATAATTACAGCTGCAGTATATACATTGTGCCCAATATTAACCTTCTACTGTCTACGTCCTTTCTTACTAATAAAAAAGATCTCCTGTATTTTATCAAACAGTTAGATGTCTAAGGTCTTAAATGCATAGGCATTCAAAATATAAAAACGTGAATATTTACTATAGTGTACACTTTTCAATTGCTTAGGAGTCATTAATTAATTACTTAAGACAACTTTTTGCTAGGTATTAGCCCCCTACGCCTACGTAAAAAAAAATTAATAGGCCCCTCCCCTCCCCCGTTTAATATTTATTACGTAAGGATTTAATGGGAAAAATCAATTCACGTTTGGTTTATGGCATTTTGGTAGCAATAAATTTCGGTTTAATTGATCTTACGTAAGAATTAGCAAGACGGTCCCACACCTTGTAAGAAAATATAAGACATACCCCCCCCCACCTTAATTGATTTACCTGATAAATTAATGACCCCTTACGGACAGTCACAACTATAGTTGCTCATTTTAATGTAGAACAACAGGCAAATGACTATGTCAATTTTAGTTTTTAAGGATGAGATTACCAAGTACATAGTTTTAAGCAATCTACATATGTTTTTTTCCATCAACCACGAACGCAATAAAGAATTAATGTTTATCGTGTTCCCCTAATATTGTCCTTAACTGTAATTGCGTAGGTTGGGTGATAAATGACACAATCTGTTTTTGTAAGTTCCTAGCCGGGTATGTTATGAGAATTTTAGAAAAACCGTTACTATGGCCGCTTATTGGTAGATGATTTATGGTTATTTATGGAAAATAACTACCTGAATCCTGTTTTAGTTTGGGATTTTATACGATTATAATGTTTTCTTTAAACTATAAATTTAGCCTCATACTAGAAATTTCTCCAATATAAACACCTAGACCTGGGACAAACTGCGTTTTCATAAGTTTTTCGAACCAGCAACCCCTAACACAGCAGTCCAATCACTTAGCTACTGCGCCAATCAGGTCGTCAAAATCCTTTATTGTTCAAAGTAATACTGATATTTTTTGTCAAAACATATCATTGAAAATTTTTTGGCAAATGCCTGCATTAATCTGCCTGCTATATCCCAGGTCTTATTTAAAGGACCAGGAATGTGCTAGGTACTAGACCGACAACATTAAACTGAGAAATAAGAAACTATGTAATGATTTCTATCATTTACGCGAATATAAGACATTGAAATAAAACTGCCTCGCTGGTCTAGTGGTTGCTAAGCGCGACTGTTGAGCACGAGGTCCTGGGTTCGAATCCCAGGTCGGGCAAAGTGTTACTGGGTTTTACCATTTGGTAATTCTCAGTAGCAGCACGGAGTCTGGATTTGTGCCCGGTTGATGGCAATAGGCTCGCCCCCTATTACATTGGGACCTAAAACATAACTGGCGAAATGTGGGTGTACTATATGTGCACCTCTGCCTACCCCTTCGGGGAATACAGGCGTGATGATGTGATGTTATGAAATAAAACTAGCTTTAAGGATTTTATCGCGGTTTTAATTGATTTTTTGGTCCCAAAGTTTAGAAGTTTAAAACCGCGATAAAATACGATAACCTAGTTTTACTGTTTTATATCAAAGAAAACACCTTCAAAACATCTTCTCGCAAATAAACCATCTTCATTCTCCATCATTTTTATTCCAGATAGTAATACCCCAAAAAAATAACCTCGAATTTCCATAATCCGAAAAATAAAAGGATTCAGCCATACATCATGATATCCAGAAGAGCGTATTCAATTAATACAATGTTTTCCCGTATTCCATAGCATTTGGTACTATGAATAAGTTATGAGGTACCTCCAGGGTCTATGAAATTCAAGGAAGGGTTCAGAACTATTGCATATTATTAATTTACATATGTACGGGTGACGAGGATGTGGTGTTAGGGATGGTACGTATCTTTTTAAATGTAGCTCGTTTAATAAATATACGATGCCATTATAGCACGATTTTTTTAGTAATCCCTGCTTAATATTTAATATTATGAACGCGAAAATTGTTAGTATGGATGCAAGTTTGTTACTCTTTCACGTAAAAACTACTGAATGGATTCAATATATTTTATATGGCGGTAGCTGACACCCTGGATTAAGAATTTTATCCCGAAAAAGTGTAGCGGGTAACACCGCAGGGCTCAGCTAGTTTCTAATACAGTGCAGTTTTCATCATCATCATGAGCAAGAAGACGTCCACTGTTGAACAAAGTCAAGTGCAGTATTTCTGGACGAAAAAAGAAAGCTTCGCCTCATCTTTTCTTTTAGGTGCTTTATTATTTGACTATGTAGTCCCACTAGCTTTGGTGTTCCACCCATTTTTACTTTAGAATATTGTCTTTTTACTTGTCACAGACACAATAGTAAAACAATAGCTATACGCCATTAGAAGGCGTCTTGACACATGAAGGAATATAGGCTGTCTAAAGTAAAAATATATATATTAAAGTTCTTCGATTGGGCAGCACGCACGCAGCAGCACAGAGTTTGAATATATGCCTGGTTATTGGCAATAATCCTACTGCCTATCACATTAGGATCTACCACATAGCTGGTGAAATGCGAGCGTACCATACCTCGTCCTACCTCTCAAGGAAATATAATTTTATCATGAACTTATACCAAAATCCTCGCGAACTCAGCCAAAAGTTCCATAATCACATAATATGATCAAACCAAACCAACTGCTAATAGATCGAGGAATCGCCGACATGTCTCAAACATGCATTAGTCCACTAAAAGCAAAGCCAACTCCACACCAACTAAGTTTTTCTCACCAAAACATTTAATTGTGTTACCAACTTTTTGTTGTAGAAGAGCCGAGAAAGTTTCTCTTCAATCTATCTTGTAAGCCCTCAGCAAACCTCTTTAGGGCGCTTCGATCCGGTAAATCAATAAGCGGAACCCACTTTGAAAGTTGGTAAACTCTTCCACGCAGAATGGTTAGACCACGGATGGTCGGAAGTCCGGTCGATTTTTGTTGGACTGTTGTTTATTAAAGCTTGTGGAAGGAAGCACTCTGGGTAAGCTATTGAGTGCTTCGCGATTTAAATTAATAATTATAATTGTTGAGTCTGTTGGTAAAATAGTAAAAGACTTACATCAACTATGATTAACATTCTCGGAAAGAGATATAGATAAAATGTAATGTTTACTTTATTTCCTATTTCATACAAGTGTAATTATTGATAGCTGCATAAATAATTAAAACCTAAGTTTCAAACCCCAAAGGACCAAATACCAAAAGGACCAAAATTCCAAAGGACCAAAAAATAAAATGTATCGACCGTAAAAAGGATAATAAAAATATAAGTACGAATTAAATAGACCTAAAAACTAGCAGAAAGCCAAAGATATTTAGTATACAGTACATGTTTTTGTTACAAACAGTGCAGAGTACCAAACAGTTTGTAGCGACCTCGTTTACTAAATGAAGTCGTCCGGCGTCACGTAGATACACAAACTCTGCAGATCGCGACTCACAATAATCAAGTTCCAACAGCCGAGGATTTGATTTGACGTCTTCAGACGAGTAATTCTTAGCGTTGGTAAATGTTACCGTTGAGTTGAGGTCTGTAATAGAGGGCCTGATTTTCCACGCCATCGGTTTACACTGTATTTACCTTCATTATTTCTGTCGTTTTCTGTGACTTTATTTGATTAATAGAACGCTGGCAATAAAGTTAAAGGACCGACCAAGAAGTACACATGCCATTGTTGAATACAACAATATAAGTTATGAAAATAAAAAAACTTTGAATTAAAAAAAAAATTGTTGTACTAATTTATTTCTTATTGTCATTACAGGTTTAGACCTAAGGCGGTATTGTAGATAAAATAGACAGCAGTAACTAACACAGTAATTAGCTATAACAAATATTATACGCTGCTAACTTTGTGAATTCAGTCACAGTACAAAAGAATACGATTGTCGCAATGAGGTTGACCGCGCAGAGCGCCTGCTGTAGCAAATTAGTGCGGGCACGCAGTACTTAGAGGAGCCTTGCTTGGCGGCCATGAAACACATAGTCATTCACGACAAATAGACCCACACCATATATATGTTACAAATGTGAGATCCCTCCTAACCCTCAATTCCATACATCCAACAATACCCAAAACAAATAGGTAAATCAACGGGTAAAAAGACTACACCCCAAACATTTTCATACAAACATACCGCAAACATTTTTGAATGCAATCTCATTTTTTCAAGATACATGAGTGCCTTTCAATATTACATTTATAACGAAGCATAAGTACATAAAGCCAATAAGTTACACGTTACCCCTTATATACTTAAAGGAAGTAACAATACATATTTAAATATAACGGGCCGACGCAGTAATATTATTTTAGTTTGGGCAAGATAATCCTGAACTGTAGCCCTAATAACGTACCTTGCTTATGACTTGCGTGAGAATACAGGCAGCTGACCCAGTTAAAGAAAAAACTTGTTAGCAAACGCAGACTTGATTATTTTGCGGTAGTAAAGTCTCATATTACTTAGGTACAAACTTAAAAGGACCAGAAAATTGGAAATACTGTGGAATTGAATGGTGCAGTGGCTAAGTGATTGAACTGCTGCGCTAAGGGTTGCGGGTTTGATTCCAGCATAGAGCAAAAATTTGTGTGGACCACAGCTGATGTTTGTCTCGAGTCTGGGTGTTCGTATATGTGATATTTCATGTTTGAGAAACGCACTCACGACACAGGAGAAATTCCTAGAGGGGCGACATTATTTTTTTAAATATCCGAATCAAAGGTATGTTATGGCTCACAGTCATACAGGGTAAACAATATAAATTAACAAAAGAAAAAATTTCCCTTATGGTGTCATTTTAGCATGTTGCCCATACTAAGCTTGAGTATACAAACATACAAAATATTTGCTAATTATAGTACGCAAAACACTTTTCTTCATAGCATTACGATACCATAGTATGCCGTTGAAACTTGAAACTAGGATTGCAATTAGTTAACAGCACTAATCAAATAAGTTCTCATGTACCAAATGAGAAACTCAAGGAAACATTCAATGCTTCTAAAGCGGTAATACTTAATCGAAATTCGCTTAAATTCTAAATCATCTAGAAAAACGACTGCGCCTCAAAGGACCACGCGGTTCTGGAAACCCCATTTCCTCGTACAATCTCACCTATATACAGGGTGGTAATGATCGCTGACGTATCCCAGCGCCACCAGTGAGCTGTAAAACACACAAACTGAACACGCTAGTTAGTGGAGGGGGAAGCGTGTACATTTATATACATAAGGGTTCGGTACAATCGTGAGAAGTGTATTATTTCGTGTGTTTGTTATCTTATACTTCGTTTAACACAGAAAATCTTATTGCAGATTCGCTTGGTATACCTCAAGGTTTTGTTGGATATTTTTTTAAGATAAAAAGTGTTAAAAGTTCTCAGTTAATATGATATGAAAATGCCGAGAGATTTGATTATATTATGTAACTTCAGCGCGAAAGAATCTTTTAACATGGTGGAATATCAATTTACCTCGCCTATATGCTTCGAAGAAGAAGATAATTATAATTGTTTATTTGCGCAAAATATAGGTACATAAAAGATAGTAAGTGCCATATAAATTTCGTCGTTTTGTGACATGCAAATATTTAGACACTTATAAGGATAACTAATACGCATACAGTTAAAAATTACACAGATAAGAAGATCGATTTAATACACGTTGTCATATATATAGGTAGATACTCTATCACACTAAGAGACCTCTTCATGTTCAAACGGCTAGACCGGTTTTGATGAAATTTCATATGGAAGTAGCTGACACCCTGGATTATCACATAGGCTAGTTTTTGTCCCAAAAAGTGTAGCGGGTGACATCACGGAGCGCAGCTAGTTTACAATAATTTGCTTACTAAAAGTAAGCACAAAATTCGTATAACCCTTCAAATTTTACTCCGATATTTATCCTTCGACACCTAAAAATACATAAGCGCCATTTTCTCCATCAAAAGGCATAATGTTATAAAATAACTTATTTATTACTGGCCCCTAAAAGGCCGGTCTTACCCTACCTCAGTTTATTTGCTTTTTTACTTTGAGAACGCTTCATGCCGGAAAATTGTGTCCTCCGTTTGCTAAACGAACATATTAAAACATATTTTTTATATTACTGGCTCATTCGCTAAAAGTTTTTTAGGTATCTGTTAAAAAACAGTACTGTATGATATGATATTTTCACTAAAAAGTGAGTATTCCTCGAAGGGATAGGCAGAGGTGCACATATAGTACACCTACATTTCGCTAGTTATGTTTTTAGGTCCCAATGTAATAGGGGGTAGCCAATTACCAATAACCGGGTACAAATCCAAACTACGTGCTGCTACTAAGAATTATCTAATGGAAAAACCCAGTAACTTTCTTCCCGACCCGGGTTTCGAACCCAGGACCTCGTGCTCAGCAGTCGCGCTTAGCAACCACTAGACCAACGAGGCAGTCAGTCAGTAGTTTTAAATATAAACTGTATATTTTTTGTTCTGATAATGTTAATTTGAAACCACGATCGTAAAATAAACGCCTAGTGTTAATACAGATACGATGGAGGCCAAGCCATGCTATCTAGCAAATTATTATGTTGTTTTATGTAAATTTGGGCACAGATAGCATTCTCACTAGTGCGTCGGAAAACCATTGTGATACCGCACCGATAAAACTGCCACTACTATGGTTGTTAAAAAATATTTTGGTGCGCAATTAGTGAGGAATAATTAATGGAAAAATTAATAACTAAAACAGCTAATTGTGACGAAATATAAGTGGCAATAGGTCCATGCCGATACGAAGAAAAAATATTATAAAAGTCGTAAAAGGTGACTTCATTGTACACCATATTTTATCAAATTACCCATTATAAACAATTTGGTATCAGAGTTTAAACCGCCTGTAGGCCTCTGACATGGCTTTCCACAACGTTATGGGGTGTGTCAATTTCCTATACCGATTTAGCAGCTGATAACTAATTTATAGTACTGTGATGCATGACAATGTATGAAGAAGAATATTTATTTAAATACTATTGGTAAAGTACATTATAAATGTTAAAATAACATAGGTAACGAAATGTTAGGTGCCTGTATACTAGCTTAAAAAATGAATAAAAACAAATTTGTTTTTTTTAATATGTAGATGTAATTTCTTACATATTTATTTTCTCACCTGTGATAAACCAATCGAGTTCCAATAGTAAGTGCAAATCAGAACGAAGTTACCAAGAGTTCACTGAGTAAAATAATCGACTTATACCAAGTACCGGGGAAATTCATTCATTTAATTAAGACCCACTGAGAACTTCCCAATCAGTTTCTAAGGCGGGCATTAATTACTGTATAACAACGTATTCTAATTGAACGATATATTAAAAAGGATTATGGAAATTGTTTTAGGTAAGTCTTCGTCCCGCGTGACGAGAATCTCGAGAAAACTTTAGGGGTAATTTTGTTTATAATAATTAATTAAAGGTGATAGCCGCACTAAAAAAATAACTGTCGAAATGTGGGTGTACTATATGTGCACCTCTGCCTACCCCTTAGGGCAATATAGGCGTGATAGTATTATACTAGACATATAACATAACATCACGCCTGTATTCCCGAAGGGGTAGGTTGCACATATAGTATTATGTTTCAACAAAAATAATTCAAAATAACAACCATTCACCCCCTACTATTTGTATAAACAAAAGGTACACAATCATGTATGTAACTCCCATCATTAATTCAAGGGAGAAACATTTTATACGCAGAGATATCAAAGTCACCCCTTTTTGCACTATTCGACGACAGAGCACCGCAATAAAGTTATTACACAGCCGCATGTGAATATTTTGGACCACTCCTGATGTTGTGACTATACAGCGGGTTGAAATACTGAAATGTGGGGTGAAATATGGGTTGAAATTATAAAACCATGCGCGCGTTATTTCGTTGCATTGTTTATGTGATGAAATAGTTTTTAGGCTATGAATGCTTGCTTGTAACTAATTTTTTTTTAACAAATTGCTTGGAAACTTAAACCTGCTACATTCTCAAAAAATATATTAGAAGAATCTAACCTATCAAATACAAAAACAGAAATTTAAAAAAATATTTTTTTTTCATAATTTGTGTATAAGCATATTGTTTTTAATTTTAGTTAGAATTAAGTTGTAAAATATGCGTAATTTATGATTAAAAAATAAACAACAATAAAGAGTAAAAATAATATTAATAAATAACCAGATTTCGATTTTCTAGTTAATCTAACAAAAAGACGTTAATCTAACAGAAGATGAGCTTGTCAAGGGGTCATCATCATCAGCTTTTATATGACCCACTACGCTGGGCATAAGCCTCCTCCCCTAAACGCCACTGATCAAGGGGTAAGCTACCGAAATAAAGTAAAAATCTTTAGGTATATCCATAATATTTTCTTAGTCTCATTCGATTAAATTCAGTGAAAGGGGTGAAATAGAATAATCTTTTATGGCTTACACCGAAGCCTTAGGACAAAGTAAATAAATCTAAAAAAAATTCTGAGCGCCAAAGATTTACAGTCTAAATAAAAAGCAATGTTCTGTGTCAGTGAAAATACTAGCGTTGACAAGATTTTTTATTTTATTTCAACCCAGTTTCGTTCGTAGTACTACTATTGCGTTATAGTTGTATAAAATTGGGGAAAAAGTTCTTTTTACATTAGAATTTCTGTTTGTGCCAACTCTTTTTACAGATGCGTGGAAAATTAGTTTTTAGATTTCGGAATTTAAAAGCATATTGCATAATTGCAAATTTGTGCGATCCGCAGATGTTTGTCCCGTGTAAAAAAACTTCGCCCTAGATTAGTAATTTCTCCTGTATCGTGGGTGTCTTTCACAAACATGAAACATCACATACACAAACACCAAGACTCGGTACATACATACATCCACGGTTTGCCCCGAGCGGGACTCGCAAGTCCAATCGCTTAGCCACTTTGCCAAATCATCATCTGTTGAACAAAGGCCTCCTCCTCGGAGTGGGGGAGGTTGCCTCAATTCCCACGCTTGGCAAGCAACTTGGGGATCGCAGTATTGGTAGTTGCAGAAGACGCTGCTGCCCACCTTCTAGATTTTCTCTGTGTCGCCTCTTACGAGACTATAGCAAAAAAGGCATGCTCGAAAAATGAAATTAATGAAAAATGTCCGGCTCTAGATTTATTACGGCCGGTTTTCCGTCTTGCTACAGATTTATGTGACGGACGAAACGGACCGGTTGTCGACCGGGACCCGCCGAATTAGATTTATGATGGAGAGTGCGAGTTTGTTAATAATTTATAGTTCCATGTTAATATTCAGGTGGGTGGGTTGGAGACTGTTTTGTTTTGTCTCAATCCGGTTGGTTGGACTGTGAATAGGGTGTATTGACATTCTTTTCATAGAAAAATATTTTTTTTTTTACGAAAAAGATCACAATGTAAATATGATGGAATTTTTTTAATTAATTAAAACCAACATTAAAAATTTAAAAATTTTAGCGACTTATTTTATTATTAATGTCGGTAAAAAAAAGGTAGAATTATTATTTTTTAACCTCAATAATTATTTACACACAAAATTGATTTTAATCATGACAGTTTAGTATTAAAACAAATATTCCTAAAATTCTAACAAACATAATTTAAACAATTCAACCGCAAACAAAAACACGTCCTGTGTGCGACAAAGTTCAGCAAGAAGTGACTACTCGTAGTAATTCGGTTACGGGCTACGATGGCGTAGCGGTGACGTCAGCTACGTCGTAGCAAGCGCGGTCCTTATTTCGTAGCAGCAATGTAATAGAGACAATGTCGGTAATTATATATTTTGCAGGCTTCATGTCTGGCAAGCATTAATTAATTTTAAAAAGGCTTATAAGTTTGTTGATGGGCAAGTTTCTTTAAAATGCACAATAACTTAAACATAACATCACGCCTGTATTCCTCGAAGGGGTAGGCAGAGGTGCACATATACACCCATATTTCGCCAGTTATGTTTAGGTCCTAATGTAATAGAGGGCGAGCCTATTGCCATCAACCGGGCACAAATCCAGACTCCGTGCTGCTACTGAGAATTACCTAATGGAAAAACCCAGTAACACCTTGCCCGACCCGGGATTCGAAACCAAAACATCGTGCTCAGCAGTCGCGCTTACCAACCACTAAACCAACGAGGCAGTCTGACGTACTATTTACATAGAAAACACATAAAATCTCAATGTACACTGAAATAAAGCATGTGTAATGTCAGCGTCATCCTAAATTCACAGTGGGGCCACACGGCCAGCAGAACGTGCTTTTAGCTCGGAGAGGACGCTTTGACACCGTCCATTAGCGACGCACAGTGATATACGGGTATTGGGATTGCACACGGAGGTACATGTAATGCAATGCATGTTTATAGATACACTAGCTGACCCGGGGTATGAAAAATAGATGTTAGCCGATTCTCAACAAACATAACATAACATAACATCACGCCTGTATTCCCCGAAGGGGTAGGCGGAGGTGCACATTTAGTACACCCACATTTTGCCAGTTATGTTTTTAGGTCCCAATGTAATAGGGGGCGAGCCTATTGCCATCAACCGGGCACAAATCCAGACTCCGTGCTGCTACTGAGAATTACCTAATGGAAAAACCCAGTAACACTTTGCCCAACCCGGGATTCGAACCCAGGACCTCGTGCTCAGCAGTCGCGCTTAGCAACCACTAGACCAACGAGGCAGCCGATTCTCAGACCAACTCAATATGCTCACAAAATTTCATGAGAATCGGTCAAGCCGTTTCGGAGGAGTACGGGAACGAACATTGTGACACGAGAATTTTATATATAAGATTCACAAATCTTAAAAAACATGAAGACATGAACCATGAGATAACCGGCCAGAAGACAAAAAAAAAATGACAGGCATATTATGACTTGTGTGTGTGTGTGGTTAGGGGTGCCTGTGTCTGTGTGTGTGTGGTTATGTGTGTGTGGTTATGTGTGTGTGTGTGTGTTCGTCGAAACTACGTCGTTGCTCAGTTCCGTATGCACGTAGCGGTTTAATTATGAGCAAGTATCAAAGCATAACATCAACCCGTGTTTCTCAGAATGGGTGGTGTCTCTATTACATTGGGACCTATAAGCGAACTGTGGGTAATCTATTCACCTCTACCTGCTCCTTCGGGGAATAGAGGCGTGATTTTGTGTTTTATTAGTCACAGCATGGACCCTGGATGTTCTTGAAATGGCAGTAGGGTCCCCCCGCTATAACATTAGTACATATAACATAACTGACGAAATGAGGGTGTCGGGCGGGTACAGATTCAGACTCCATGCTGCTGCTAAATTATTGGATAAGTCCAATAACACTTTACCCAACCCGGGATTCTAACCGACCATGCTCAGCAGTCGCGCTCAGTGACCACTAGACCAACGAGGCAGCGAAAATCATACCTTGGTTTTACGCAAACATCGAATATCATCATCAGCCGTAAGACGTCAACTGTTGAACAAAGACCTCCACCTTAGGTAAGGGGCGTGGGGATCGCAGTATTGGAGGTGGAGTTACAGAAGACGCTGCTACCCATCTTCTGAATTTTCCCTTAGTCGCCCACGGGAGGAAAGGGGGTGATCAATTCTAGGCCGGATTCCACTCGGCTCAACAACGAGTATAAGTTTTTCTAAACACCTCTGCCAACCCCCATTTCTTCTGAAAGGCATTCTCAGAACTGATGATTTATTCATTTTTATTGGACCATGTTATATTGCAATGTAACCTGTGTTTTCTGGTATCCCCTTTTAGCTAGGCTGTGTTTGCTTTTAATTGCTTAAGCAATTAACATGTGACTCTTGTTATGTATAGATTGTAAGTTTCATTGTATAAACTGTAAGCGAACCATAATAAATAAATAAACCCCCTCGGGGAATACAGTCGCTAATGTTTAATCTGATTAGAATTACTATTTTATATTACTTAACCCTTTCCCAGTGTAATGACCCACCGATGGGGCATGGCTACTGTTTTACTATTGTGTCTGCTTCACGTACAGTCATCA
The DNA here is from genome assembly GCA_946251915.1 of Abrostola triplasia. Lineage (NCBI taxonomy): Eukaryota > Metazoa > Arthropoda > Insecta > Lepidoptera > Noctuidae > Abrostola > Abrostola triplasia. Next base: position 5,788,968 of record OX276444.1, on the reverse strand, counting down.
TCATCATCATCATCATCAGCCGGAGACTGTTGAACAAAGGCCTCCCCCTTAGAACGCCACAATGAACGACAGCTGGCCAATTCCATCCACCGGGTGCCCGCAATTCTGACGATATCGTCGGTCCATCTGGTGGGAGGCCTGCCAACGCTGCGTCTTCAGCACGCACACGCACACGCATAGTCAAAGTGTTAAAATATAGGCTAACCAATGGAACATAATATATTCAGAATTCAAACATTTCCTTATTCAAGGAAGACGAATAAAAATATTCCTACATGAGCGGCGACGTTAACCTTTCTGCCTGATCAATCTCCACGTCCCTCCATACATCTAGTCACGTGAACTGTGTAACCATGTTACCCCACTTTTTTACGCGCAATCGGGCAAAAGATCACGGCTCATTTCCCGTCTCACAATCTGAGAACATCTTGCGAGATCGTAAGCAATATCTCGAAGGTTTGAGTAAGCGATCGACTTCTGTGTTGGCACTTTATTTTGATGATGCTTTTTACCCGACTACCGAAGCTAAAAGGAGGGTTATCGTCGTATTTATATGTGTGTATCTACTGGGTTTTGACTGCGGCTTATTTATGGAATATTCCACAAACAAAAACTAGCTGTCTTGTCTGTCCTGCTTGCGACCTTTGACTTGGCAGTGCAACGGTCATACCACTCGGCTATCAGTGCTGTTAGCAAAATCAGTTATAGTAAAACATAACACACATAAACATAACATCACGCCTGTATTCCCCAAAATTGTAGGCAGAGGTGCACATATAGTACTCCCACATTTTTCCAGTTATGTTTTTCAGTCCCAATGTAATAGGGGGCGAGCCTATTGCCATCAACCGGGCACAAATCCAGACTCAATGCTGCTACTGAGAATTACCTTACGAAAAAACCCAGTATCACTTTGCCCGACCCGGGATTCGAGCCAAAGACCTCGTGCTCAGCAGTCGCGCTTAGCAACCACTAGAACAACGAGGCAGTTATACTAACATACCATCTTGTAACTATTCCATTGCAAGACAAAGGTCTCTTAACATACAAAGAAGGAACTGGGAACAAAAAGTTTTCAATCCTTCCAGAAACATGAGAGTATTACATACGGTTCAAAATATTGTCAGAGTAGTATCGAAGTTCCATTGTTATAATAATGATGACACGTACAATATGCAAGATACGTGTGACGTCAGATTTCTTGCTAGTATAACGTACTATTCAAGGACTGGAAGAGATAGATATTATTACAGTAATAATTTTGTGAGAAAATCCAGCTTTGTCTGTATAAAAACATTATTTACTGCACTTTGGCTATCTGTAGGATTTCTACTCTTGAAATATATAAATACTAACATACACGCTAACTACATTGGACAATGGACTGCTGTGCTACGGGTTCGATTCCCGCGCGGGACAAAACTTTGTGCGATGTCCATATGTTTGTTACGAGGTCGGGTGTTTGTTGTATGTGATATTTGATTTTTGTTAAATGCATCCACGATACAGAAATTCCTAGTGCGGAGCGACGTTTATTTAAAAGAAAAAATACACTAAATATTCATTTATTTGTAGTTATTTAGCTAACTGGTATACAACATTAAATAAATTATTTTATTTTTGAATCTAGGTTTCCAAAACACTTTCATGATTTACAATTCTACATGATTACTTATCCTGTACTTCTTGAATCCAAAACGTCAAATAAAACGTCGTAGTATATTATAGACACTTCCATTAAAGTCGTACGCACTGCTGTAGACCATCAGCCTTATAAATTTTGTTCAGAAACCGCGTGCGAACTGAGCGTATTATCGACTCACATATTTTTATGCTCCATTGATCTTTGAAGGTGGTTAGAGGGTTATGTTCTGTGATTTTTATAATGTTAATGGTTCAATGAATCCAGGAAAAAGGCTGCGGTGTGTAACCAAATGTATTTAAGAAGTACTTAAGTAGTAAGCTGGTTTGGTTTGTTATGGAAAAAAAATTACGTGTAAAAGTGTTATTTTGAAACCTATTTGCAAAAATAAAATCATTTATGGCAAGTTGTCGTAAGGGAGGCCTTTGTTTAACAGTGGACTTCTCCCGGCTGGTACCGGTCCCGGTTTGGTACCAGTTTCGGTATTTCCTGGTAATAGTTTCCATTTTTTTCTTTGTACGATAATAATCTTAATTGGCTTAATCAATTAGGCTTCTTCAATTAATCTTTTCGAATTCATGTGCGCACTATAAATTACTTATCAGTTGCTAAAAACGGTGAAGGAAAACATCGTAAGCAAACCGGCACACCTGAGAGATTTTTCAAGGGTGTGTAAAGCCCTGTCAGAGGCTTACATGTTTAAACTCTGACACCAGGTTGTTCATCAACCATACGATAAGAAGATTTCACTAAATAGAAGTATGCAATTATTAGGTACGCCAAAAGTTACACTCAATGATGAAGAGCCGACATACCGTCGTAGACTCTTAAGGGAACTGGGTCGAGGGCGTAATGCAAAAAGCGGTTCGTAGATGCCTTTGGTCACGACGCTAATGTTTCGGACATTATTTCTTATGGAGACCCCGCCAAGGACTTTGGATTGGAGCTCGGACCCTTCTTCCTTTGCTGTTTGCCGTTATTATACTTTTAAACCGACTTCCAAAAGGAGGAGGTTCTTAATTCGTCTGTATGTTTTCTTTTTAAGTCTGATATTCCTTCGTTGGAATACATTAGAAGGCAACAGTGTGATTCATAAGGAAAATTGTTTTATAACATTTTTAATTTTTGTATTGGATAGCTTTACTCTAATGTTAAATACTCTTCGCATCTTGGCTACGGCGCAGATCAGTCTATAACCGAGGTTAAGCCGTGCTCGCCGCGGTCAGTCTTATGAGTGATTAATTTCAATGTCTAATTACTCCGTAATTCGGAAGGCACGTTAAGCCAAGGTCATGCTCTGATCTCTCTCCGGTCATTCAGTCTACGAAAGTGAGGGAATATGTAATGCAGTTTTGTTTGCACGCATATTTGTGCACTATGTCCTACGTAGTTGGCTAGTTTCAGTCAGGTGAACATTGTATTGAAAATGGACTATGTAATTGGTCTGAAATAGAGATATTTTATTTTATTTTTTATAATTCATCTAATTTTTTATCATAATAATACAGGAAGCAGTGGCGTTTAGGGGAAAAGGTTTATGTCCAGCAGTGGGTCACTTAAAAGCTGATTATGATGGTGATGATGATAAAACCTGGATTTACAATCAAGAATTACCAAATTGATGTAAGCAAGCATAGTCAAAAGCCTTGCTTACTACAATTTGGTAATTCCAGAGTTGAAATCTATCTTTAATGACTATGTTTTTATATGTTATCCTCATAAGTAAAACATTCGCTTTATATCAGAAATCATATAAAAGTACCTCTACATATTATATTATAACGATCACAAAAATAATGATTGGACATACCACTAACATCTACATAAAGATAAACAATTATTTATAATGAGATTACAAGAAGCTCTTGTATTCTCAAAATATCATCCAAAATTCGCGAACACGCCCAAAGTGAGGCAACACCAATTACTCCAAAACGGAGTTCTAACTTCTTCGTATCGCTCTTGTCAGAACCACAGATATAGATCTACATAGATAACGCAAATGCATGTACTTCGCGTGTCCGAACCCCGACCAAGCGTCTAGGTTGGTCGCCGCTAAATGTATGAGTGTGAGCGAGAAAATCATAGCGGACGGCTCCAGTTGAATCGTTTGAATCGTGCTGGGCGGATGGGGATCGGCGGCATCGGTGTCTTTGAATCGGTTTGGATTTCCCGTCACTAAATTTTGGCTGTGTCGTCACAATAGGTATTAAAAAGTCGGCACGCTTGGTTTCAATACAAATCGTGATACTTGCGTTATCTATGTAGATCTATATCTGTGGTCAGAACAGTCGTGGTCGCTATTTAGCAGTGGCTTGATTCAGGCGCCTCCATTCCTCCCGCACTGCTGCCTAGTATGTACATTTGTGAAGGGTGTATGGCGGACTTGATTTGATCCTTCCACCTCATGGGGGATCTACCTCTGGGTCTGGTGCCTACTACTTTGACTTAAAAAGTAGGCGTTCTATGGACTCATCATTGCGCCGTGATACATGACCGAAGAACGTTAGTATCCGTGATTGTACTGTGGAGGATAGACGCTGCTTGATGGTAAGTTCTTCAAGAATGGACTTGGTGCGAACTCAGAATTCCTAACATCAGAATAGGTTATAATGCAATCACAACAAAAGCAGTTTCCTCCGTTATCAGAGCATCATAGAACTTCACTTAATATACCACAAAATAAATGCACAAAAGAAAGGCTTACACAAAACGCAGAGTATTTCGAGCGTAAAGTAATAATCGAGAGACCTCCAGGCATTAAAATTTTATTGTTGGAAACGTCTCAAGTTATATTGGCTGGTAATAAAGTTGGTTCCAAGTTATGGTCTTAAAATTAAGATGTTTCCCGGCTGGGTTGTTAAGGGATGGGTGATTTGACGTATGTGTCTTATCTCTGGTGGCACGGAGTTCATTTGCATACTTCAACTTAGCTCGTTGGTACGATCGATGTAAGGCTAGGTTTGTCCAAAATGAATTTTGAAGCGTGTGATGTTTGCTTAATGATTTGTCTTGAAATAAACTTATTTACTTACCTACTAAGAATTATTTGACTGCCTCGTTAGTCCAGTGGTTGCTAAGCGCGACTGCTGAACACGAGGTCCTGGGTTCGAATCCCGGGTCGGGCAAAGTGTTACTGGGTTATTCCATGAGGTAATTCTCAGTAGCAGCACGGAGTCTGGATTTGTGCCCGGTTGATGGCAATAGACTCGCCCCCTATTACATTGGGAACTAAAAATATAACTGGCGAAATGTGGGTATACTATTGTGTACCTCTGCCTACCCCTTCGGGGAATATAGGCGTGATTATACAAATTAGACTGCTGCGCTAAGGGTAGCGGGTTCGATTCCTGCACGGGGCAAAACTTTGTGCGAACCACTGAAGTTTGTCCCGAGTCTGGGTGTTTGTGTATGTGATATTTCATGTTTGTGAAACGCACCCACGATACAGGAGAAATTAGGGTAGGGCGACATTAAAAAAAAATAATTAAGAATACCTAAAAAACATTAAAATGTCGTTCTTCAAAATCAATCCTGTACTAAATAATTAAAGTAAGAAAAAGATATTTCTTAAATAACCAATCAATTCTAATTCGTTCATTAAGCCGGCCCCGGTTGGTGGCAGCAAAAAGTTCAAACTAACGCCGATCTAGAGCACCTGTTCTAGAGCTTTCCTTCATTAAGTTAAAAAAACTTAGAAGAGTCGCGCTATCCTAGGACGAAGGGTCGCCAGGCTTCATGAGAAATGGGGATCGTCCTCGATTTCTAACCGACTGTGGAAGGAAATATGTAGGTTCTTCTTATCGTATGGTTGATGAACAACCTGGAGTCAGAGTTTAAACCGCCTGTAGGCCTCTGACATGGCTTTTGAAACCGTTGAAAAGTATCTCAAGTATGCCGGTTTCCTCACGATGTTTACCTTCACGTAGCAACTGACAACGAAAAGACATTAGTGCGTGCCGGTGTTTGAACTTGCCACCTTTGAATTGGCAGTCCGACAATCTTACCACTCGGCTATCACTGCTACGTAATTGCATTTATACAAAGTAAACTATTAAATAGGACACGTACAAGTAGATTTATACGTACGACCACTTATATAAGAAATGCTGCGGTTAGAGCCAGTCAACAAGGATGGTAGCGAGTGGGCATGGAGCGCCAGCATCACTTAAATATTCATTATTAATTATGAAGGCTCTCCACTAAGACATGAGAAACAAATCAAGTATTTTAGATAGATAGATTTCTCTTTATTGTACACCAAAAATATACATAAGTACAGTATAAGGATAATGTACAATGGGCGGGCTTATCGCACTAGGCGATCTCTTACAGACAACCTTAGGATGGACAGAGTTGAATGCATAGAAAAGGCAAAGGCAGTTTGCGGTGTAGCTGATATTGATACAATTACGTATTTTGACCGGGGGAAGTCGCAGGAAAACGCAGTATAACATAATTTAATTCCTGTTTAACTATGAATCGAACGTGGGGACCAGCGTAAATAGGTTAACGTACAGGCTCATTACTTAAGGTATAATAAAATGAGGGCAGCTCCCTCACACTACCCTTTACCTATATGTACTTACTAGTTACCGGTATATGACTGCTTTGTTGGTCTAGTGGTCGGTAATCGTGACCGCTGAGCAGGAGGGTACGAATCCCGGCTGGGGTAAAGTGTTACTGGGTTTTTTTCTGTTAAGTAAGAGAGGATGTCCTAGGAGTGCCATAGGAGAGGAGTCCAGCAGTGGAGTGTGATAGGCTGATGATGATGATAAAGTAGCCTATGTCTTTTCTCCCGTCTTAAACTTTCTACATGCTAAATTTCATCGAAATCCGTCCAGCGGTTTAGTCGTGAAAGCCTAACAGACAGTGTTACTTTCACATAATATTAAGTATGGATATATGTACATATGGATTATCATAATGTGCATCCGTCAGAATCCAACATTTTTAATGCGAACAAATTGCCTTTAGCAAGGCACCAAACCAAATATGTTGCAAATATTAACCTAAAATAAAGTATCCACAATTCAATTTGCCTTGAAGGGTTAAGCAATTACACTCACAATACATCAGAGTTTAATGACGTCACAATAAACCGCACAATTAATCCATGGTTTTATCCTGAATTCATAGTCTCCAGGAACAAAACACTCGTAAAAAATCCTCGTAGAATCCCGCGGAAGTCGGCGCTTCAATTAAGTTTCCACCGCTGTGCGTCATTGTACCACCGCTTAAAGTTGGGACTTGCGTTCGCGAGTGTACTCCAGTGTTGCTTAAACAGAAAAAGTTCTACCGGTTTATTTTTTAATTTTATTTCTCGTGGAAGAGATAAACATAGAGGAATATGAGAAGTTCTATACCGTTTTTAATAAAGCCATTAGTTTTTTTCCTTTTTCTAGTTGCCAGTGCTTACGGAAATGAGAGGCGATATGATCTCTCTTCGTCTTCTGTCTAATTAAAATTATGAAGTAATAAACCTTTTGTTATGAATTAAAAGTGGAAATAACCTACTTCAAAGAAACCTAAGGTTTTTATACACTATATTTTATATAATAACTTTCGTGAGTATTATCCATATTATCTAGGTACCATATATACCGGTTGTACTCACGTCTCACGTCACCCAGCCTTGTTCGGCTTGCGTCACCGCCGCGTTACCTGCTCATGAAGGGCTCCGTTAGAGTCCGAAACTAGTCTGGCATTCCTGAATATCGACGTGAGTATAACCGGTATATATAGTAAAAAACAACAACTTAGTCTTGGATCCAAAATATATTGTGACACAAATAAATAATTTTTGAATTTCAGTTTTGATTAATATCAAGTTAATTTTCCGTGAGTACTTTCATTATGTCGAGATGTCTAACTTATATCTTGAATAGGTAATTGTTTTAAATAAAAACGAATAATGTAACGTCACATTAATGGTTTTTATATACCCTGCGACTGACGCTATTGTATTCCTAATCTAAGACAAAACGTTGGTCACACTACAAGTTATCAACCTTTATTTAAAGTCGACTAAAATAATAACCTGCATTTCCAGAGGGTTAAGAATAAGAAAGGTTAAGTATCTAAACCCCCAATCTATATTTGAATTAACACTGTCCCGTCCCCCCCTTAGAGAGAAGCCTTTATTCAACAGTGGCCGTCATCCGGCTGATGATGACTGCGCCAAAATAAAAGTGACCCATTTTGCGATGCGGTGAAACTGGGAAGCAGCTATTCATATCTAAAACTCTCTTCTAAGGACCGAAATGCTTAAATACACCCACAAACGCGACCACAAACATTCGTAGAGTCTAAGTACTTTAATTAAAATTTAAATTACGCCGATTTTTTCTGGTTTTAATCTAGAGCCGTACATTTAGCATGGGGACATAAGTTCCTAGATCCTTGTTTTCCCGGCCTCAATCTGTTTAATGGTAGTGGGAATGAAATGCGGGTGCGGGGGGCTATTCTCGTAATCTGACACTTTATTTTGCGAGCGAAAAGCTTTGCTGCCTCGTTGGTTTAGTGGTCGATAAGTGCGACTGTGCGTGCGATAATTTTGGTGTTTTAATATTAATTAAAACTAAAATAAGAAATCAATGTGATTTTCAAATTCATTAATACTTTCTTAGATATTCGAAGTCACCACTGACCAATGGTGACGGAAAACATCGTAAGGGAAACCTGGATTTAATTATCTGAAATCGCCAACCCGCAGTTAGCTAGCGTGGTGATCAATGCTCAATCCTTCTCTATACGAGAAGAGGCCTTTACCCTGAAGTGGGTCAGCTGTAGGCTGTTATTTTTATTATTATTTAATTAGAATTTGTCCTTCACCTATACACCAATATATGTACAAAATACTTCTAAACATAATAAAGATGTATTTATGGTCCCATGTGTTTATCTGTCTGTCACGCCTAAAATACCGGGACGTGACACCCCAAAAAATGATACGCTCGCTTATTTACGTGTAGGGAATAAAATACCCTAAATTTTTAACACCCTGGAACTATAATGTTAACAGATGTGTCTACGATACAGCATGAATCCCTGGCGACATTCAGTTCGAAGAAGTGGTCTTACAATAAATAGCTAATAATATCTAATCCTCACGATGTTTTCTGTCACCGTTTGTCAGTGGTGTCTTAGATAACTAAGAAAGCTATAACATTGAAAAAGTCACATTGATACTTGCCCGGATCTGCACCTACAACCTTGTGCATACAAATCCGGCACGTTAACCACTAGGCCTAGGATTTTTATCATAAAAAATATATCAGTTATAGTTAAACTATAAAGAAAGTATATTCTCATATAGTTAACATGAACTACAAGAAAGTAAGTATCTAACAAACAAACATGGCTATAGAGAATCCATTTCTCACTTTACCGGCCAGATGAAGTGACAAAGCGTTTTTTTAAGACGCAAACGAATAACTCTCGCACGGATCAAATATTTAGTTAGAAACGAAATTATTTGACAATCGTATTGACTGCGTCTGCGATAACGTTTTGGCTGGCTTAGCCTATTTGCACGTTGACTCACATATTTTATTATCTTACAATATTACAAACAAGTAATATTAAACAAGTAGAGTGGTGGCCCAGAGGATTCTGAAGAGCCCCTGACAGACCTCCAGCAAGGTGGACTGATGATGTTGTTGCTGTACAGGGAAAGACTTGGATTCAAAAGGCCCAAAATAGGAAGCAGTGGCGTTTAGGGGAGGAGGCTTATGCCCAGCAGTGGGTCACTTAAAAGCTGATGATGATGATAGTTACAAACAAATGGCTCAAGTCCTAGAATCAAGATGTTTGTCCAACTATCACTTATCACTACCATCATCTCGCAAGTCACGTCAGCATCAAATCTTACCGCGGATTTAAAAGTGAGTTCGTAAGTTATTATTAGAAGAGTACAGCTGTTCTTTCTAAGAAAAAATAATATAATCCAGCCTATATCTGTCCCACTACAAAGCAATATTATAGTCGTGTTCATAATACAAATATTGTATATTTAAATACTGGTGCCAAGTGGTATCCGTCCTAGAATTGACTACCCTCTTTCCTCCCGTGGGTGTCGTAAGAGGTGACTAAGGGAAAATCCAGAAAATGGGCAGCAGCGTTTTCTGTAACTTTACCACCTATACTGCGATCCACAATCCGCCTGTCAAGCGTGGGGACTCTGGCAACCCACCCCCTTGAAGGGGAAATCTACAAAAAGCTGTCAAAACGTTTAAGTCTTAAAATCGAATTATAAGATTTATCGAGCGATGTTAAGAATAGTCCCCAAACCTTTTCCATTTTGCACCGCTAAATCAAGCCGTACTTACTTTAATGTAGTATCGACAGTAATAATGTTTGCGAAACAGTCATATTTCCCTTCCAGTAGTAAAAAATGTTGTTTTAATTCGCGCGCCGACCTACCAAGTCTTTTCGTTTGGACGACTCGGTTTTAATTTGGCTGAATATTTTTTGGCAGAACTAAATTTTCGAGTTGGTGTTTATACTTTGATTGACTTATGCCAGTTAAAAAATCGTTAATACATGAAGAATGTATTCCCGGAAGGGTTGATAGAGGCGTATATTAACCTTTGAGCGCTCGTAGCTAATTGGCTACAGCACAGATCAGTCTATCTGCGTGGTTAAGCGGTTGTCACCGCGGTCAGTCTTGTGATTGCTGACCGTTTCTACCCTTTCGTGCTTTAGGAGTCATGTTAAGTCGTTGGTCCTGATAGATCTCTCTCCGGATGTGTCGGTCTACCGTCCCATCGGACTATGAGAGTGAGGGAATCGGTAGTGTACCTGTGTTTACACATTTCGCTGGTTATTTTATTGTTCTCATTTAAAGGCGAACCTATTGCTAAAAACCGGGTAAAACAGTACGGTATTGTTAAAAAAAGACAGAATTTTAAACCACTGTGAGCTTATAGTAGCTAGTAGTAGTGCTAGCTAGGCTTTGTACGAGGTTTTGCCTCAGTAGTTTATATCTGTCTGTCTTTTCGTAATATTTCTTTCTTTCTTTTAACGTTCTTTTCATAATAGGGAGGTATAAAAATCACACAAAAGTTTTAAGTAATATTTTTTATTGTATAAATACTGAAATTATTTACAAATATCAATTTTTGGTTACTCCAAACAGAAACACCAATCATTCGTTTAATTTAAAAAGATTTATAGTAACAAGACTAACAATAAACGGTTCCGAATCTATTTAAAAATAAAAAATTAAATAACTAAAATATATTTACAGGTAATTTTAACATTTGCGATCAGTCGTTGCGATTAATCGGATGCGACAGATCGTCACGACTAGTTGTATTATATACGGGGCTCTATAAATAGTGCCTATTATTCATCTCCTTTACACGTACCATCATGTGAGGAGTAATCCAACCTTTTTAAAGTACGAGGAGACATGGGTTCTACATTTAGGAGCGCTTCACAGAATATTAATTTGAATACCCATGTTATTAGACATTATAGGTGCAATTTGTACCGTATTACTCAGGACTTAAGGCCTATATCTACATCCTAAAGTATAACAGTATCGCTCAGGAGAAACAAGAAATTGTGATACTAGAAAAGTGGATACATCTTTCAAATCTGGATCTTAAACAATTGGTAAACTAACTGCTCTAAAACTTAGACTATTTCTAGAAATACTTTGACGCAGAAAATCAAAAAACTAGATCTAAAAGCCGCCGAAAGACCGGCTGAAAGTGAGGCCAAAGTTCGGTTCCCAGTTACTCTTGAAGACTGGAGTATCGAATTTCTTGAAGCCAGCGTTGAAGTCCACGGAGGAGGTGGGGCTGCGGAACACGTTCAGGTTGCCCATAGCGGAGTAGTCCTTGCGGTCCAGGAACGGAGTGTTCGCCATGCCCAGGGAAGCGCCGACCTTGTTCCTGTGACAAGATATGGGGGTCTCTTACATTCAGTCTCTTTGGTTTTGAACGTAAATATTTATCTCTAAACAACACTGTACTAAAACTACCAAATTGGCCATATATGATAATGTTGGTACAAAAAACAAATTCTGTTGGTCCTTGTATACGGAAAGGACCACACCAAAACTAACACTATATGAAACAATCATGATTAGAGTAACTAACTTGTACATGTAGTCGACTCCGCCGCCGACGGTGTTGAAGTTGGGCACGTTGGGGAAGTCGGGCATGTTCTTGGTGACGAAGGCCTTCGCGCTGACGTCGTGGTTGGCGTTGTGGAACACGTTCACCCGGCCGGCGCCCGTCAGCCTGTCGCCGAACCCGGGCACGGTCTCCTTCATCACCGTCAGGCCGTGGCCGTTGCTGGAATCACATAAAAACATAATTAATATCACACCTGTATTCCCTGAAGGAGTAGGCAGAGGTGTATAGTTCACCCACAGTTCACCAGTAACCCATGTTATCGGTTCCAATGTAATAGAAGACGAGCCTAATTGGATTAATTACAATTAACTTGGTACAAATCCAGGTTCCGTACTGCTACAAATATGTACACTTTGACCAACCCAGGATTCAAGCCCAGGACCTCACGCTTAGCCCTCTCACTTTGTTACACTAAACCAAGGTATATAATCTTGGAATTACATACACTTACAACATACAGTATGAAAAGGTATTTGCACAATGATGGTGCTCTAAGATATAAGAATATGATACTTAGAATTTAATTGTCGTTCTCATATTATATTCTCGTAATTTAATATTAATAAACCACACTACACGTGTCTCTAGCTAAAATGGAATGAAACAGTCACAAATGTCACATCAGAAAGATCAAAATTATGAATACATAATATGGTATTTATAAATCTCAGAGTCAGGTTTGAGCTTTACTTAGTGGTCGCATTAAGACAAAAACAAAGCTGAAACAACGGTTCATTGTATTGTTATTTATAGATGTTTAACAAACAAAGGGCGAAAGATTCGAGAAGAATAGTACAACAAATAAATATTGTAAGATAATAAATAAGAGTAAAACTCACACATTATCAAGTGCCAATCCCATACCACGAGACGCGGGCTGCATGTGGTTGTTGAGGTCGACTGACCCGAGAGCGCTGAGCACATTCTTGTCATTACCAACTATCGGCACTTTGGCTCCCAAGCCCATTCCTCCATCGGAGTTGAGGGTGAGGCTGCCCTGCGCTTGCCTGCGGACTCTAGCACTCGCTAGGTGTGCTGGATGGTAAGACTCGAGTTCGTCTAGCAAGGATGGGTCTTCTTCATCAAAAGCCAGTGGTTGTCCATAGTCATCGATAACAAGCGGATGCATTTCATCTTCCAATAAGACGTAACGTGCACTCGCAGTTGCCACAAGGACCAATCCAAAAATAAATTTGAAAGCGAACATTTTTGAGTTTGTATAGACTTCAAAAGACACAATTGGAGACTGAAGAATATTTCACTTTGCAATTCTGATTGCAGAATGATGATCCATTTACCGAGTCCCGTTTATATATGGGAAGTTATCAGATAGAAAGAAATTCCCTGATTCCCGAAGATAAAATGTAAAGTACCTTTATCTGTCCGGCGTGTGCTGAGAGCAAAAGGTTATCGGTTGAACTGTTACATATCTAGGCAGGTCTCGGGGAAGACCTGCCCGTCTCACTCTTATCTTTGTAACGTAATAATTGTTTATGTAAGTATTAGTCGCGGGTTTAAATACCGTCAAGTGTCAATATGAGTTTTCAATGTCATATCCAACTTTCTCTGTTGTTTTAAGATGCTTGTGATGGAGCGCAGTGATGAGACTTGGTTCTGATGGCAGAATATTGCCAGAAATGTCACTACGCAAAGGTTGAGGCTAATTTCCATGTTGTATGAGAAGAGGTCTATGCTTTGCACTGAGACTGCAACACATACGTTATTATAATTAAAAACATGGAATAAGTTTCCAGTGAACGAAGGGAAATTGGTCCTTTTACCCATGTAGAGTTAAAAGTTTGTACAGGCGCGCAGGTAAGTCGATCTCCTGAAGTTAAGCAGCGCTTGCTGCAGTCACTCATTGGATATAGTAACTTATTACATCGATACAATAATTATATGATAAAATTAATTTTATCATATAATTTTATCATATAATTAACCATAAGAGTAAGTTCACTGCCTCGTTGGTCTAGAGCATGCGGTCCTGGGTTCGTACCCTTTCATCAGCCGGAAGACGTCCACTGTTGAACAAAGGCCTACCCCTTAGAACGCCATGATGAACGACAACTTGCCAATTGCATCCACCGGTTGCCCCGGTTGGACTGAAGATATCGTCAGAGTTGATCTGACGATATCAGGCCACCTGATGGGAGGCCTGCCTGCATCTTCCAATTCGTGGTCGCCACTCGAGAACCTTCCTTCCCATATTCACCACTCCATAAATAAAAATAAACACACTTTTGCGACGGATCGACGGATCAGGCTTGTTTTAATCCATCCCCCTACATTCAACGACTTTCTATAGCAGAAACTATAGCACTGCCACAAAATACAAACATTTCTTTGTATTTCCATTCCACTGCAATACTTGCCATCAGAACACATCTCACAGTTATTACAAGTTATCTTTGCATCAATATTGGTCCAAGCTGAGAATTTCACAACAATTTTCCGACGTTGAAAGCTCTTGATAATGTCGAGACAAACTCCGCTCGTTTTTGCTGCTGTTGAAACTTGCGTACTAGAAACGACATGTTACCAACGACATGTTGACAACTTCATCGTTTAATATTATATAATATTTGTTTAGTTCAGAAAACTGCAATCGACAGTATGTTGTATACGTAAATGGCTTTTAATATAATTAGTACATCATATTTATTATTTGGTAGGACATAGTGCAATCTTAATATATGTACTAGCTGCGCCTTGCGATGTTACCAGCTACATTTTTTTGGATTAAAACTCCAGGGTGTCAGCTACCTCGATATGAAATTTCATCAAAATCGGTTTAGCCGTTTGAGCGTGAAGAGGTAACAAACATACCCACAACCTTTCGCCTTTATAATATTAGTGTGATGTTTAATATGCCGAGTGGTATCCGGCCTAGAATTGTCAACCCCCTTTCTTCCCGTGGGTATTGTAAGAGGCGACTAAGGGGAAATGCAGAAGATGGACAGCAGCGCCATCTGTAACTTTACCACTAATACTACGATCCCCAAGCCGCTTGCCAAGCGTGGGGATTATGGCAACCCTCCCCTCCCCACTCCAAGGGAGAGACCTTTGCTGAACAGTAGACGTGTTACGGCTGATGATCATAATGTTTAATGTGACCACTTCTAGTACTCAAATATCTTCGTAAATTGCGGCCCATTGGGTTCGAAACAAAAGATTTATTCAACAAATATTGCTGAAACAATACTATTTAACAGCTGTTAGTGAGTCATATCAAGGCTTCACTTAGTTTCTCTTGGGACCAAATGACAGACTATGTTACATACAACTAGATGTGATGTGATCATGTGAGGAATGTGATGCGAGTGAATGAGGCGAAAGAAGTATGTCAGGATCGTAGTAAATGGAATGTGTAGTAGTGATGCCTACCCTTCTGGGAAATAGGCGTGACTTTATATTTGTATGTATTTGTATAATTAGATATGAGCATTTATCGCATAAATTGTTACATAGTGTACACACAGTGTCTGCATAACATAACATAACATCACGCCTGTATTCCCCGAAGGGGTAGGCAGAGGTGCACATATAGTACACCGACATTTCGCCAGTTATGTTTTAGGTCCCAATGTAATAGGGGGCGAGCCTATTGCCATCAACCGGGCACAAATCCAGACTCCGTGCTGTTAAAGAGAATTACCTAATGGAAAAACCCAGTAACACTTTGCCCGACCCGGGATTCGAACCCAGGACCTCGTGCTCAGCAGTCGCGCTTAGCAGCCACTAGACCAACGAGGCAGTCACACACAGTGTCTGATTGATTCCAAATTTGGTATAATTATTTATTTAATTGGTTACTCTCAGGAGGATTCCTTGTATCCACGACCACTAATAGCAATCTCAAACGAAGCAATCAATTTGTTCTATTCTTTTCAATAAGCTTTCTATAAATTGATAAAGGAAACTTGATAAATGATGGACACGAGCTGGACTCAAACCCGCGACTTTCTCCGTACCGTGGCGCTGCGCGCCGCTCTGCAAACTGACCCATCGTGTCATTTTTTAAGTTTCCTTTATCAATTTAAGTTTAAGCTTAACATGGACAACATGCAAAATTGACCCCAAAAGTCATATACGGTTGATACGTTTTTTATATGTTAAATTTTATCCTTAACATGACATCACACCAGTGTTCCCCGAAAGGGTAGGCAGAGGTGCACACATAGTTCACAACATTTCGCCAGTTATGTTTTCGGTCCTATGTAATAGTAAGCAATCCTATTGCCTTCAACTGGACACAAATCCAAACTCCGTGCTGCTACTGAGAATTTCAGCAGTCGCGCTTAGCAACCACTAGACCAACGAGGCATATTAAAAAATATATTTTTAAACCCAAGCTTTTGAATCAGCTAGGCTCAAAGTACTTGTAAAGACGAATCTAACAAGCCCAAACACGATGGGGTTGCGTCATTTTGTTAGTGTTCCTATGACCACCTTAGACTCCATCATCGGACCAGCTCAAAAGTACCATAATATTGTATGCAAACCTACATATATGTATGCAAAATTTCACTTCAATAGAATACCCAGAAGTGGTTCTAATTTAATTTGCAAGTTTTAACCTCAACAGACTCTCATACATGCTTACATACATACACACATAATTGCAAGTTAAATAAAAGCGTATAATAATAAAAGAAGGTGGAGGGGAACACAATAAAAATAGGTAGTACAATAATAAGTAGTTTATTAATATCTATTAACATAATAAATGCTTGAAATAATTCTTATTAATACTTTAACTGTAACGTAAATACATACATAGAAATACTCCTATATCTATTAAACGAGACGGAATCATGACACAAAACATAGTGAAAAACTAAGTTGATAACAATTACCAATACCTTCTACAACATTATTCAAATAAGATCTTATTCCATTAGTAATAATGTATGTAGAAACAGCCCCCGTACCATGAACTTTGAAATCAGGACACTTTCCATTGTGAGAGCGAGACGCCATTTTGTGCAGTAGTGTGGCATCTAGCCTCCTCAACGATAACTGTCGTGCTTTAAGAGTTCATGGTAAGGCGAGGTCTACTCAAATAACTTTGGCTTTTTCTTTTAAACACAGCTTAAACGATACCTATTTTTCTTACTTAAAATAATACCGACATAACCAAAGAAGATAGCTTGACTCTGAATTTCTAAAAAAAGCAATAATTATAATGATTGGTCAGTTGAAAAGGTTCAACTATTGCAATAATTCGTAATACAGAAGCGTAGTTATGACCAATAGGACCAAGGAGATGTTGTAGTTATTCAAGACAGTAGAACAATAAGCATCAACAAAACAAATGATAAATTAGAAGAATTTCCTAAAAGAGAATCCAGTAGTGGGCTGCCAAGAGCTCTTCATGAACGGCGAGACGGACTTGCTGACACCAGCGTTGAAGTCCAACGAACTGGTTCTATCCCTGAAGAGGTTTAGGTTACCCATCGCCGAGTAATCCGTGCGCTGGAACAAGGGGGTGTGGGCCACTCCGAGTGAAGCACCGATTTTGTTCCTGTAGAAATTGGTGTATGTTAGATATGTGCAGGTTGCCTTTGTGTTGCAATGAGCTAGTTGTCAGTAAAATGGTGAATATTAGCTCATGTCGTGGTGTTGAGATTTGTTAAGTCAATAAGGAGAGTGATAAAGTTGACAGAATAGAATGCGCTAGACGTACTTAAGGTTGTCCATCGTGAAGGCTCGCTTCTTGAACCCCAAAGTAAATATGATAAGCCATAATCAATTGAAGTTAAAGTTACGGTATTCATACATAACATCACGCCTGTATTCCCCGAAGGGGTAGGCAGAGGCGCACATATGGTACACCCACATTCCGCCAGTTATGTTTTAGGTCCCAATGTAATAGGGGGCGAGCCTATTGCCATCAACCGGGCACAAATCCAGACTCCGTGCTGCTACTGAGAATTACCTAATGGAAAAACCCAGTAACACTTTGCCCGACCCGGGATTCGAACCCAGGACCTCGTGCTCAGCAGTCGGTATTAGTAAACCATATAATTTAAAATTTCTCGAAATTTGTAACTCCTATTGTTTACTTGTTTACAGACCAGACAGAATTTAAAAAAACCTAGATAAAGGGTTAGGTTTGCAACCATATTCAATCTAAGTTTCGGTATCTCCGATAGTATTACAAAAAAGATTAAAATAACAAATTAAATGTATAAAGTCGAAAGTTCTAAAATTCTGCTGCAGAAATAGAAGAATGAATTAAAGGCAAATACTAACTTGTACATATAATCAGCGCCAGCACCAACAGTGTTGAAGTTAGGGACGTGAGGGATGGTTGGCATGTTCTTAGTGAAGAATGCGTTAGCGGAGACGTCGTGGTTGGCGTTGTGGAAGAGATTCGCGTGGCCGGCGGCTGTCAGGCGGTCACCGAAGGCCGGGATGTGCGTGTTAGTGAGCGAGAGGCCGTGGCCGTTGCTGGAATGAAGATAGTTTGGTTAGAAATGATAAATAAGATATTAAGATAACATATTTGACAAATTCATCCAATAAAAGGAATCTAATTTAAAACAATTATTAGTTCCCAGCTTTGATAGGAAAATGAACTGTGGCAAATAAAAGTACCCAATTTAGTTTTCAAATGTTATTTTGATAAAACTTTTTTTGCAGGTTGTGTATTTAGTCATATTTATAGAAATAAACAAGAAAAACTTACACATTATCATACGCCAACCCAGCTGTTGCCGACTGCAGATGCTTGTTCGCGTCAAACCCGACCGCACCGATACCACTCAGCATATTCCTATCATTACCAGTTATAGGAACTCGGAGGTTAACGCCTGATGACCCATCAGAATTAACTATGGAACTTCCATGGACTTGACGAGCGATTCTTCTGTGACCAGTCTCATAGTCTCCGTACCCATCAATGGTATCAACATAGACTTCGCTTGGGTACCCAAGGAATCTTGCTGGGACCCTCTCCCAGGCAGAGGAGCTTGCGATCAGGAGAATTGCGATTAGAGATGAGGTAAACATGGTGATGTTTGTTTAGTTCGCGCTTGTCGAGTGATGTATCAATTCATTTCTCGTCTTTATATAGTGGAGTTAGCTTGAGATAATTGCTCTGTTCTTCCCCGGGACGGGGAACTTTATTAATTGTTTATTTGTCTCATTGCTTTATCAGTGACGGTTTCTTATACATACCTACTTCTGCTATTTTAGTTTGCGTTGTGTTGTGTCATACGGAGTTCTACTCGTATATGAGTATTTTTTTGTGATAGCTCTAAGGAAAATCTTAAAAATATTTGGACGTTTTTTCTTAAATAACGTCACTCACTTATTTTCCTGTATCGTAGGTGCGTTTCACTAACATGTAATATCACACACAAGCATCCAGACTCCGGACAAAAAACTGCAGATCACATTTTTTTTGTCCCGTTTGGGAATCAAACCTGCTACCCCTAGCGTAGCAGTGCAATGTATTTATCGCTTATCGCTGTCCACTGATTAATCCAAGCGTCTCCCAAATAATCATCCCATTCCGCAACACGCATCCATCCGATTCTTTTTTTAATCGTCAGAGCCTACATTTGCCTTTATAACATACAAAAGAAAATAATGTACATATTAAATCTTAAAGCTTTAACGTCAACAGTTTTCTTATATCATTATCACTGTACAATTAAAATGATATAATAACCTTCTAATACTCAGCCCCCTTATCTAAAATTCTTGTACCAGGACAGTTCAAGATGTGCAAACGAGACACCGCTACGTGCAGTGTAACAAGGCATCTCCCTTTCACAACGTAAGGGGTACGGCAAGGGAGGGAAGGAAACAGAAAAAAAATCTTTTTATTTTTTTAAGTATAGTTTTGAACTGATTTTGATTCAATTAAACGATATACATACAAACAATGGTTATACCTACAACATAAGGATAATGTAAGCAAAAAATATTTTGATATATTAATTGTGGTTTGACGTGTGGTTTACCGCTTTTTTGTTAACATAAATACTATTTAATGGTTTGTGACTAAGAAAAAGTCCCTTTTTATCAACACCACTCATGAAAAATATTAAAAAAGAGGATATTGTCATATAAGTACTTCGTTTTTTGTTATTATAACACGTTTTTATGGTTCACTATGTATTGTATGTATTAAAAGATCTTGGATATCAACTGCCAATTATCGTATTAATTTGAACCTTTGTAAAAAATATGTATTCACGCCATATTTGTTGGTCCCACCAGGTGGACCGACGATATCGTCAGAATTGCGGGCAACCGGTGGATGCAATTGGCAAGCTGTCATTCATTGTGGCGTTCTAAGGGAGGGGGGGGGGGTGGAGAGGAAGGCCTTTGTTGAACAGTGGACGTCTTCCGACTAATGATGATTTGTTGGTCACAAACTACGAGTTTATTTATACAAATATAGAACAGATAAATATCTGACTGCCTCATTGTTTTAGTGGTTCTGTGTAGAGCACGAGGTCCTGGGTTCGAATCCCGAGTCGGGCAAAGTGATACTGAGTTTTCTCATTCGGTAATTCTCAGTAGCAGCACAGAGTCTGGATTTGGGCCCGGTTGTTGGCAATAGGCTCGCCCCCTATTACATTGGGACCAAAAAACATAACTGGCGAAATGTGGGTGTACTACACGCGCACCTCTGGCTACTCCTTCGGGGAATACAGGCGTGATGTTATGAAATGAAAGTTTACCTAACACAGGTGATAATATGAGAATTTACTCGACATATTACCGATTTAACCTAACATAATGACCTATATCTGATAAGGGGAGAGTACCGCTCGTACAGATTAATATGAGTGTAGCTATTATTGTCTGAGGTCAACCGCGGTCAACTCGCGATACCGCCCGGTGTAGGGGAATCCTCGGGCACTGAGAATTATGGTTAATGGAAGTACTGGGATTGATTTTGTATCTCCACTTATAACTGGCAAGAGAGAGATAAAAATAAAATCTTTTTTGAAAAAGTAACAAAAGCAATGCAAGCATCGTAGATGGTCATCTGTTTTGTTTTTGGGTAATTCAATTAGCACCTAAAACTGGGCGCTTGATATCCATATAATAAGTGGAAAGTATACTAAAAAATGGAGGAAGGAAAGGGAGGCTTTTGCCCTGCAGTGGGACGATACTAATAATACTAAATAATGCGTTATTTTAACTACAAACTTGCATTGCATATAACAAAAACGATATAGTTTGATTTGATTCTTAGTCAAGACAGCGCAATACAGAGCGCACTCAGTACGAAGACAAATCCAGTAGCAATAACATCTGTGATACGGGACATTTTCTCCCTTATCAAGTAATGAGACCTAATATAAAAGGGGGGTTTATAATCTTAGCCATCATTCGAATCCTTCGCTCAGAGGTTTAACATTACTTAAATAAACAAACAAAAAAATATTTGAACGAAATGTTCGCGATAAAGCTGGTCCTAGCATCGGTCCTTGTGGCAGCCGTGAGTGCTCGTTACGTAACATATGAAGATATGCACCCTCTTATCATCGATGATGATGGACAACCACTGGCTTTTGATGAAGAAGCCCCATCCTTGATAGACGAGTTCGAGTTGTACCATTCAGCAAACCTAGCGAGTGCTAGGGTCCGCAGGCAAGCGCAGGGCAGCCTCACCCTAAACTCCGATGGAGGAATGGGCTTGGGAGCCAAAGTGCCGATAGTTGGTAATGACAAGAATGTGCTCAGCGCTCTCGGGTCAGTCGACCTCAACAACCACATGCAGCCCGCGTCTCGTGGTATGGGATTGGCACTTGATAATGTGTAAGTATTATTATAATGTAAATTAATTATACATTTCATTTGTCACACTGTTTGTTACCTTTTGTTGGTTCTATAAAAAAACAATATGATAACCGTTATTTGAGTTTTGTTTTGGTTCTGATGCATTCCTAAGTAGAGTTCTTAGTATTCCTTTATTTAATGGACTATAATATAATTGCAGCAACGGCCACGGCCTGACAGTGATGAAGGAGAACGTGCCCGGGTTCGGCGACAGGCTGACGGGCGCCGGCCGGGTGAACGTGTTCCACAACGCCAACCACGACGTCAGCGCGAAGGCCTTCGTCACCAAGAACATGCCCGACTTCCCCAACGTGCCCAACTTCAACACCGTCGGCGGCGGAGTCGACTACATGTACAAGTTAGTTACTCTTCTAATCATGATTAATTAAAATAGTGATATTTTTGGTTTGGTCCTTTTATAAATGACCAATTTGGTTGTTTTATTCGGATATTGTTCAGAGAAAATTATTTACATTCAAGGCTAAAGAGACTGAATGTAACTGATCCCCATATCTTGTCACAGGAACAAGGTGGGCGCCTCCCTGGGTATGGCGAACACTCCGTTCCTGGACCGCAAGGACTACTCCGCGATGGGCAACCTAAACGTGTTCCGCAGCCCCGCCTCTTCCGTGGACTTCAGCGCTGGCTTCAAGAAATTCGATACTCCAGTCTTTAAGAGTAACTGGGAACCGAACTTCAGACTTACCTTTAGCCGGTCTTTCGGTGGTTTTTAGATAGACATTAGATCTATTTTCACACTACGTTTCTATGCTTACCATTTTCTACATCATATCTTCAAGTATTTCTAAAAATAGTCCTATTACAGCTATACAATCTCTACTTATTCTAAGATTCACCAAAGATTTTAATTCTGGAATAAGATTACCTTATACACTTATTTATTACTCAGTATTGTATAAATATAGGTAGTAAGTGAATTAAATTGTTTTTACGGATTATAAGTCATTGTAAGTAACTATTTAATAAATTACTTTAATTTACCTAAAAGTTTTCTTAATAAAACATCTTACGTAATATCTTAATACTCTACTACAAGGCAAAACCCTACCTTATGACTGATAAATTTTCGTGTTTATACAAAGAAAATTATATAAAGCAACAGATTAACATCGAATACACCCACTTACCTACCACTTTCGTAAAAAACAATATACCTACAAATACCATACCATATTTCCTTCTCTTCGCCCAAAACCATTATAACTTTCAATACGGTCTACGTCCATTTTGCAACAAATTAATGTCGGCATCCTTCCATCATGCCATCTCCTCACATTATCACAAAAGGCATCTAAGCCTTTTTCTTTAACTAAAAGGTCGCAAAAAAATATCGCTACAATAAAACCAGAATAACTTGACCTCCCATATAAGCCAATATCTCAGACTCCCCGATCATATAAGGTTTGTTTTTGTACAGATTTTGATACAGGATGGTCGCGATGTTAACTGGCCGATTCCATATCGCACTAAATAAAAAAACCTTTAACGTCACGATAAAAATCCGCAACAAAGCCAAAAAGGTCCGCGATTTTCCCAACGTTTACACTGCAAATGTGACCTCTATTACCAAGATATAAGGATCACATAAAAATGTTATGTAAGCCGAACTAAGTGAATAGTGCAAGAGCTGGCGTCGTTTTTGATTCAGCGAAGTTATGTTAGCGTTTTTGTGAATAAATAAAAATAGAAGAATTAGCCTTTAACTGTATCACTGCAGAGTTATGGACTCATTTCATACGTAGAAAGGTCGAGTGTACAACTTTAAGTTACCTCACTATTTGTTGATGATTTTAGACAATTAAGCCCGTGAACTTACAGTTATCAAAGTGTAGTTTTACTAAAGTTCAAATAAGTCCTTTTCATAACGTTTCAAACCAACTTTGTGTCTAAGACAGTTTGCAAACCAAGCCACCGCAACAACTTATGCATTAAAAACCAAAAAAAGAACTAGTATAAAAGTAAAACCTTTTTCAACAAAGTTTATATGTCTGTGAGTCCGACCACTCTAAATTGCGGCTGTATATAAACAAGTGCCGTTGCCGCGTCCCTTAAAAAAATATAAACGTCAACTCCGCCATGACAGCACTGCTGTGACAGCTCTCGACTAAGTTAAAAACAAAGTTTGATGCGTCAGAATTTCAAGGACTTGAGACCGAGCTTTATAATACTAAAAGTACCTATAAGTACAAAAGTGTTTAATATTGTATGAGTTTCTGATGAACGGCGAACAATGGTAATTAATAATAGCAGTTTTTTAATACCGGTAAATGTTTTAGTAGTTATATTGGTAGGTACTCATTACTTTTAACATTGGAGATTATATGTGACGGTTTTTTTTATTGGAGGAATTCTTTGATGCCTATTTTTTATTTTTAAACTGTTATATAAAGATGTATAATAGTGTAATAATAGTTTTAATGTCGGTAGATTAAACTGTAATGTAATAATTAAACAAATAAAATTTAATCGTTACCTTTTCATTATTTGAATCTCCTGACTTTAATTTAATTGAACTGGACTTATAGGTAGCTAAAATGGGAGAACGCATTTTGGCAATTAATTAATTAATTTGTATCTAGCATTTAATACCCATTATACAAGACAGACAGACTAGACAACCGAGCAAATGCTAAATAGCCGATTAAAGTAAATCCTACTTTTATCAATTATTACTTCTCTTAAGATTTTACTGGAAAAACTTCAAAAGAAATGTGTAAAGCAAATCTGCTCCTGGCCTATAAAAATTCGAAGCACATGGCGATTTTGTGCTTGCAAATAGACCCTAACTCCCTTACTATGAGCATGTACAAAAACGGCTTCTATTGAAATCGGGCAAAGGACCTAAAGGTTCGCAGTTTAAGGCCATTTATTTTGATCTCAAGTGACATTCTCTAAATCGTTGGCGGAATGTGAAAATTTGAGACCTTTAAGGATATAAATTGTCCTCTCAAAGGAGTTAGGATCCAATCTTATGAAATCACAACCCGATTTTATTGTTGAATTGATTAATTTTACAATACGACGTTTCTTTGAGAAGTAAATATTAGAATCTTATAGCTAAACCTGAACTCTGATTCTATTCTTTGGTTTTGTTAGTGCAGCCGACCTGGAAATGGATATTTCTGGGGAGCCGGACTTACCAAGTCTCTATTTCAAACCTTAATAGAATAAAGAGAGAATAGTTTGGAGTTTCTTGCCGGTTCTTCTCCGTGCAATTAGCATCCTAACGTTTCATAAGCGCCTGTAATAGGTTTACATGAAATAAAAACATTTTGAATTTGACACATAACATAACATAACATCACGCCTGTATTCCCCGAAGGGGTAGGCAAAGGTGCACATATAGTACACCCACATTTCGCCAGTTATGTTTTTAGGTCCCAATGTAATAGGGGGCGAGCTTATTGCCATCAACCGGGCACAAATCCAGACTCCGTGCTGCAACTGAGAATTACCCAATGGAAAAACCCAGTAACACTTTGCCCGACCCGGGATTCGAACCCAGGACCTCGTGCTCAGCAGTCGCGCTTAGCAACCACTAGACCAACGAGGCAGTTCATTATGTATATTACATTTGTGACATTTTTGCATGTTGCCCATACTAAGCTTAAATTGATTAACGATTGAAAAATGATGGACACGAGCGGGACTCGAACCCGCTTATTATTTTTGTTTTAAATTAAGTTGTAAATAACTGTAAAATATGGTACCACAGCCTAATTTAGGGCAACCTTCATTCAGAGAGGTACCTAGATATAACATTTAAAATAAGGTGCCTAAGACTAGAATACAGATGAGACTAATTCATAAAGATCAAAAACTAAAAGCAACATTTTTCAGGCGAAGCTCGAAATACACTGCGTAGGCTAAAAGGATTGCGGAGTCAGAGGGAGAGCCATTTTCATCCTCAACTGTTCACGGTTCTTGACTTTTAAATATGCTAACTATATGTTTGAAAGTGGATCACTTTAATGTAATATAAACATTACATGTAATATGTCTTTTTTGCATGTTGTCATGCTAGGCTTAAATCTAAAATGGAACTAAAAGGGAACTTGAAATTAGATGGATGCGAGCAGCGACACGGTGGCTCAGTTGGCGGAGCGGCGCCACGGTACTCGGTACACGGTTCATAATTTTTCAAGTTTCCTTTATCAATTTAGATTACATGTAATATTATATAGTACGTACATTTGCAACTCTTAGAATGGAACTCTTAATGGAGTTTAAATAAAAATGGGCTTAGATTTTTATATCATTTAGATTTTCTATAACATCTTGCCTGTATTCCCCGAAGACGTGGGTAGAGGTGAGTAGTCACAGCCACCTTTCGTTGTGTTATAGCTACCAATGTATTAGACAGCGAGTCAACCATCAACATTCTTCTGGGTTGGGTGGGTTCTTAGGACAATTAAAGATGTAGATAAATGTCTGAAAATGGTAATAAAAATACAAAGTAAAAAGCTACATTTATCTGAATGATGTTCTAGATAAATCAAGGAGAAAAACAGTCATACTTGTTTCCCTGTTCAACTATTAATGCTGGTGTCATACAATAAAATGAAGCTATTATTATTACCTTTAAAATGACGTATGTCACAACTTGATACAGCCTGTGGACAACACCCATTATAATTCAATCATTCTCCTTTGGTATTTATAAATTGTGCTCGTTACCTACTTTGTACAAGTATCTACATTGTCTCCATCGATCGGTATTATTTGAAACGCTTGATGTCTCCTGATACATTTATGTAGGGTCCGGACCCTACTGTCAAAA
Source organism: Abrostola triplasia (assembly GCA_946251915.1). Lineage (NCBI taxonomy): Eukaryota > Metazoa > Arthropoda > Insecta > Lepidoptera > Noctuidae > Abrostola > Abrostola triplasia. The sequence goes on along the minus strand of OX276444.1, from coordinate 5,762,567 downwards.
CACAGATAGCTAGCACCTTCGGGCTCATTTATGTTTAAAGATAACCAATTCGTCAGCCAGACCTTATGAATATATAATTTATTATGACCCTATGGAATAGGGGGCTAAGTTATAGCCTTCTAAGATATGAGGATGTAATCCACGCACTGTGTATACGTATGTGAGGCTCACAGACATTCGTACAAAGTCTATCTGCAGTTCTATCTGCAGACGATCTATACACTAATATTTCACCCCTTATAATAAAGGCTAAATTTGTCGGAGCCCAATCCAGGAAATACTAGTGTTTTCGCGACGGGCAAATGCGTTTCCATAATAATAAAAATTCTATTACATCTGTATTCGCAATAGAGAAGACGTAAGTCGGTCGAAAAATTCAAGCACAAAAGGACCAAAAAATCTCAGTGGTCCTACGAGTCGGACCGCCGACCGAAAATAAACATTAGAAGCAAAGCATTGAGTAACAACGCGTCACAATTTAAAATAGCAGAAGTTCAGAAAATGTTTCAAACAAATCCGTCCGGAGAGTTTTATTGAGGGAAACAATTCAAATTGAAACGTAAATTACCAGACGCTTTCAATTTAAATGACCTTTTAGACGATTAACTGTTGCCTGATAGGGGTGTGCTTTGAAAAACCGTAATAATTATGTTTTATATCTATAATTCTTTTTAAGGGTCAAAGGGTATAAATGAGGATTTTGGAACAATACGTTATGACAAAAAAAAATCTATGAGCTCCAAATTCTAAATTGAGTTTGAATGCATTTGTCATTTTTGCTTTTCATTCTATTTGTTCAAACTAGACTTTGTCTAAACTCCATTCATTTGGATAGTTTGAGTACAGAATTTCGTGATTAAATATAACTTTGCCTCATTATTATCCGCATCTGTTATAAGTACATAGTCGTCACGAAGCAAAGAGGTTGTAACTTGACAGGTCCATGTGCTGTCAACTGCAAGGACCAACTAGGGAGATATAGTAAGATTCAAATGCACGGATAACCTCTATTCTAGCGTTACAAATACCTCTGTGAACTGGATTTCCCTAAGGAGTTCGCAGGTTAAAGGCAATCGCTCCAAATAAAAGCTAGAAACCTAGATGGGCGGACGCCAATCGAAATTGCAAACTTTACTTTTTTTTATCTCAAAAAGTTAAAGCTATTGTGATCGTTATTCGTTTATTTACTAAGATAGCAAAAGGAAAGGGGAATCACGTTTATATGGTATTGCTAACTTTTATTTTACTATATTCCTTAAACTTGGTCCTTAGAACCCAGAATATCTTCCCCATTGCTGCAGTGAATTATTTATATAAACCAAAACTTCGTTCGATCTCTGAAATTTAGAAACTGGCACTAGTTCTGTACTATATACAAGTGACCTTTATAAAAACCTCTACAATAAAAAGATCTTAATACTGGAGATCGATATTGAAGAATAGTATTTATAATCATCTAAATTGTTTAGAGAATTAGGTAAGATAGAAGCTGGTTGTTTTCTTTATTTTTCTCAAATACTACTAGCTCATGTCTCCAGTTATTGTTTTCATTTCAATGTAAACCTAAAACAACAAATGCTTCAAACAGAAAATCTCTGTCAAAGGTTCCTTTCTGCATTTAGTTAGGAGTATAAGCACACACCTTGTTTCTTTACCAAACCGGACACTGGCTGTGGCCTAAGGGCACTCAAATCACAATGACTCAAAGGAATCCCTTTATTTACCAACTAGTCGAGGATACGACTTCACTCACGCGCGTTTTAGCTGCCAAGATGAAAACCATATTGTCCACCTTATAGTTAGTTATTAAGACTATGACTACAACCTAAGGTTATCCTACAACTCATAGAATAGACCAAACCTGGTCATTAAGCGTCTCTGGTATTAAGATGTTTGGTTTGAATCAAACAAATGGCTTGCCCTATTACCGTTTAGTTAATTCTATATTACTACAGGCTAGATAGAGCCTGCCTCGTTGGTCTAGTGGTCGCTAAGTGCGACTGCTGAGCACGAGGTCCTGGGTTCGAATCCCGGGTCGGGCAAAGTGTTACTGGGTTTTTCCATAAGGTAATTCTCAGTAGCAGCACGGAGTCTGGATTTGTGCCCGGTTGATGGCAATAGGCTCGCCCCCTATTACATTGGGACCTAAAACATAACTGGCGAAATGTGGGTGTACTAAATGTGCACCTCTGCCTACCCCTTCGGGGAATACAGGCGTGATGTTATGTTATGTTTATGTTATGTGTAGATAGAGCCATTTCGTAGAACAGAGTAAATGGAATGTAATGTAGTGGTAGCTGTACTTGTAATTACACATCACTTTACAAGGTATAAGGCGACTTGCGTTTTATAGACTGCTTTATAACAACCGCCAAATCTAAATGGAACTGGAAATGGAATCTTCGGCACCCAATTTCGAGGAATGTAGTTAATTCTAAATATTCTAAAGAATTTGGTATGTAACGGGATATTCTTTGAAACTACCGATTCGATGTCCAAAATTCTTCTCAAAAATTTAGAATGGATCTGCATGATGATGGAACAACTTTTGATCCAGGAAAATACATGACAAAACCTCTCTCTTTAACACTATAATTTCTGGTTGCAGGCATATTTTTTTATTTAATTCAACATAGACTTTCTGTCTCCGGTGAACCCTACACAGACCTAGCTACAAGATTAGTGAAAACCTTTACTTCGGTAATGGACCGGCCGTTTAAAAAGCTTCACCCTCACTTTTGGAAGAAGGATTAATGGAACGAAGCGTTCGCTTGAGAATGGCTAAGTGGTTTATGAAAAATCTATTTATATTGCGTTTGTAGTGGAGAAATGTTGCGTGGAAATAGGAGTGATACGCAAAGGTCAAAGACATGTTAAACTCAATGTGTATATGGCTGTATTGGCGTCATTTTAGCTTGTTGCTAAGCGTGAATCTAAATTGGTAAAGGAAATATGAATAAACAATTTAAAACACGACTGCCATATCAATAAACTATCAAAAAAAAATGTTTGCCATACCAGGTGAAGAAGTAGCTTATACCGCGAATAGGAATTAAGCTATCTTGGTATCAGTTGCTTGTTGAAATTAGATGGAGATACGCAACAAAACCGCATGAATACCCCCAAGGTTCTCAGAGATGTAGTCTACATCTAGGACCCTATCGCCATTAGCCGCTCCCAATTCCAATTCGTTCTGTTACTGAAAAACCCCAATCACAATATCACCAGCCACAATTTTCCACTAGACTAACAAAGTATATAAAATACAATAAAGCCAAATATACCAAAAACAGATCGTTACTTAAAATTAGTAACTTTATTTTTAATAAAGGCAGAACTCCCGCAATGCGAAACTTATTTAATAAGGGGTTTGTACGAAACCGAACCCAACACAAATATGGGGAAGTCGAGAAGTTCTTGTTGAAGATACTTAAGTAAATATTAAGTGTATAATAATATGTTTATCTTGAGAATACGACCCTTGGAATGCTGAAACCAATTGTCGAGTTTAGAAGACAAAGATTTATTCAGATGTGTATTTCAGTGGGATAGTTCTGGCAAACACGTTTTGAAACATGCTTTTTGTTTGTGAATGCTGGTACTTGTATCTAGAGATATATCACGACATCAGGCCTATCCGAAGGGTAGACATAGGTACCCCATTACATACAATATATACACATATGGAACGTCATCATGCTTGTAACCCCCAAACATTTTTTTTTAAATCTTCGCCACAGTAGTAATTTTTCCAGTATCGGGAGTGTAATTCACAAACATGAGATACCCGGGACCAAGATGGCCCACACAATTGTTTTACTTCGTGCAGGAGTCCAATCGCCTAGTCACTGCGCCAATCAGGTCGTCAACCCGTCAAAGAATCGTTCAGATGAAGGCAAAGATGTTTCTCTTTATCAAGAGACATCACTACACCCACATTTCGCTGCTTATCATAAATGATTAAGTGCCTTGTTATGGGACTATTGCCATTCAACGATATTGATTCAACAGTGCTGTCTTAACTCTTCTCAACTAGTCCTAATCCCTTTTGAGGGCAATTAAAAATATGTTTAGATATGTAAGCCAATCGTAGCAAATTGAAATCGTGGTCTCTGCCTACCCCTCTCGGAAATAGGTGTGACTTTATGTACACACATGGCAATTAAAAATAACATGTTATTTGCCTGGTTTTGATAAAAAGAATCTGGTCTTAAATAGGAGTGACATGACCCCAACAATGAAAACACAATGCGTACCTATAATAAACCAAGTGGATTGCAGGTGTAAAACATTTATTTGTAAACTTTATAATGAAATAGTCGGTCCAACGGCTCGAAGGAGGCTTCGTTATAGACAGAGATAGCCAAGTTTATGAAAATAAGTGGAAACAGACGCGGGGCACACTGAGTGATTCAACGTATTTATTAGTTTAGCTACACTGAATACCGGTCTTAATTCTTTATTGTACAAAAACACACATGGTTTATACAACACGGAAGTGAGCTTAGGTATATGAGAAGTGAGTTATCTTATCTTATAGCAGCGTTTATCTTTTAGTTTTCTCAGTTCTTTTTGTAATTTATTCAGCATCATAATCCGGAAGACGTCTACAGTTAAACAAAGGCCTGTCGCTTAGAACCCTGATTAACGCCCCGTCTCGTACCATCTGCAGGACATTTGGGTAGGCCGTGTGGGTTACTCAAACTGTCAGATATAATGGTATAATCATCATCAGCCGGAAGACGTGCACTGTTAAACAAAGGCCTCCCCCTTAGAACGCCACAATGAACGACAACTTGCCAATTGCATCCACCGGTTGCCCACAATTCTGACGATATCGTCGGTCTACCAACGCTGCGTCTTCTGGTATAATGGTATAGAAAAAAAGAACCTACATTATTCTTACTATCTAGTAGTATGTGCTAGGTACTCTAATATACACGTTGTCTGTAAAAAATCTATTTCCAGAGCAAGGTGTACAAACATGTCCCGCTACATAAACAGAAGCAATATATTGTTTTTATTTGTTACGCAAACATATTTTTTGTTAATGATACAAAGGAAAACAAGGAAGTTTAAATATAGGATTCGTGTGTTGGGACAACAATTTGTTGGCTTTCTGTCGCAAGCTTGAAATGTATGTAAGGTAAGGTAGTGTAAATGAGAATGTGTTGTACTATAATCATCAAAGTAAATTAGTCTAATAGAAATACTAGCTGCGCCCGGCGGTGTTACCTGCAAAATTTTTTCGAGATAAAACGTAGCCTGTGTTAATCAAAGGTTAGCTAATCCATATGAATTTTCATCAAAATCTTTTTAGCCGTTTGAGCGTAAAGAGGTAGTCAGCATACAAACACACTCACAAACTTTCGCTTTCATAATATTAGTGTGATCCTCAACACCGCAGGGTATCTTTTGGAATTTGGTCCTTTGAAGACTCATGAGAGTATTAATATAACTATAATATATAGCAATTCTCTTGCAATAAATTGCGAAACGAACTGCATAATAAATCAGACCGAATTCAACGTCAACACGTTTAGAGCTCGTTCCCGATTTTGGTCCTTCCATCCGGGTTTATGCAAAACCTCATAATCCTATAATCACCACCTATTGCGCCATCAGCCTTAACCAGCAGAGCGTCGCGTTTCGTTGAAGCGCGAAATGGGACGAACAAGTTGTTAGCAGTCTGTCTTCTAACAAAAAGAGTACGTCTCGCAACTTCGCGAACTACGCTCGCTTGCTTAAAGTATAAAATTGTTTTTCATATTATTTCCCATCGCATTTTAGTTGGGAGTTTCGAGTTTGTTATTCAGTTTTGAAGACGTAATGATATCAAGTAGAAAGATTAGCCTAGATGGGTTCAAGTTGGTCTTTACTTTGATCGTGATGTTGGTAGATTGTTTCTTGAAACATCTTTCAAAACTTATCGTGGACCTTTTTGCAGAATACTACGTACTGCAGTAGCAAGATTATTTGCTAGCTTCTACCCAACTTACATACTTTTTAATACGTCTCTTGAAATTGGAAACAGGCGAACGGGTCATACCGTGGTATAGAGATTAGCATGGATGGTAGCGTGGTTGACGAGGCTGGACGTTCTTCGAGACCTTCGCTCGTAGGGGCTACTTGGGGTTGATTCTATTGAATATTCTATCGTTCTCGAGTGCTGATGATAATAATCTCTAGAAATTTCATTCTACTTAAGTTCAGTTGAGGTTTCTAAAGTAATCGATACCCAACTTAACTACGAACTAGTTGCCCACTCAGCTGTGTTATTATACATTAGCTAAGTTTAATCTGGTTAGTTTACGTCATTGTCTTTATTGACGTTTGGCTTCAAGATTTACAGACCAACTGGCCATTCAGAGATATTTTAAAACGAACGAGGATTTATCCCCATTTTGAGCATTCCAAGGAGTACCTAATAACAAATGTCACGGAAGGTCTGAAAAGAAGACGCACGACAGCATCCTACGCCGGCGCCGCCACCACCACCACCACCATCGTCGCGTGCGCGAAGGTATGCAGTGCGCTGTACGCGCAGTTCGGCTCTCGACTCTACCGCGTCGCCTGCTCATGAATAAGGGCTCCGTTAGAGTCCTAAACTAGTTGGGCAATCTCGAATATCGACGTGAGTACAACCTGTATATATAGTAGATACCATGAGTAACACTCACGAAAGTTATTATAGTAAAGGTCTGAAAAGGTTATAGGACAAGCTTAACTGCCACCCTAATGTACCAAAGGACCACAACTTGAGTAAATGGAAGCTGGTAATGTAGGCCTTTACCACGCAGCGCAGAAGGACCATGTTGGTTAAAATTATTACTATTAACAATGTTACGTACAACCTAGATACCAGCCGTTTCAACGCGACCCGTAAGCTCATATTAGTGGTAGATAGTGTGACATAATTATATACCATCTGAAATACATAACATCACGCCTGTAATACCCGAAGGGGTAGGCAGAGGTGTACATGTAGTACACCAACATTTCGCCAGTTATCATTTTAGGTCCCAATGTAATAGGGGGCGAGCCTATTGTGTCTATACCATCTGACATAACCCAAAATATAATTAGATAGAGTGTGCGCCTATGTACTCACTAATTGTGCACCTTTTTCGCGCTAGAAGATCTCTTGCGTAGTTGGCTAGTCTTAGTTTTATTTAATCAAAATTCGGTCAGAAGAATATGGTTAACAGAACTTTTGATTATTACTCAGAGGTACATCGTAAGATTGATGTTCTTTTGTAGAGCAGCTGTGTGGTGTAGGTACCTACTCGTAGCCTCATTCCATTTAATACTTTTTATTTTTTCCTTTTTATACTTCTCAATAGGCGTCTGCGTGTTACACCTAAGTCCCCACGATAACCTTTAAAAGACCGGGTATCTTCAAAGAAATAGCTCGAATAAAAAACATGATAAACCCTCAGGGAATACAGGCGTGATATTAAAGTGCATCAACAAATAAATATTCTGTTTCTATCCTAAAAGTTTTCCAAACGTAGTTTCTCTAGTCTCTGGAGTTCACATTAATTGAGGTCGCTAATGTGTGGTAGCCAGGTAAACGGATATTGCAGTCTCAATCACACTCCCCGCCAGTTATTAAGTTTCGAATATTATGATATTATCTAAAGCTGCCTGCCGGGTAATTAGGAATTAAGCGTGTGTTTAATGGCTTAATTAGAAATGTGCTCGTTTGGGTACGTGTTACCTGAAATGTTATCGAATTTATGCTTTAGAAACAGATGAGGGTTTAATGGAGGTTGCATTTTGCAATTTGTGGGAAGATACTGTGCGAGTACGTGCAGTGGTTACCCCCCAAGGTGCATATGTATGACGGTATGAAGAGTCCTATGTAATAAAGATCGAGATATAATATTTACCAGGCACATAAGTAGTTAGGCACTCCGCACTGATGCTTTTTAGACAAACAAAGTCTAGGTAAGTTGCCTACATTAAGTCCCACAGTCGCGTGAATCTGGTCTACAAACTTATGGACTCAAACTCCGTATTAGCAAATATAAGTTATATAACAATTAATATACGTAAATATCGCAATATACCACAACCATATTGCTACTAAACAAGATAGATAACCATGACAAAAGTACCGATAAATTCAGTGAGAAATTTAACTAAATTTGGACCAGTGACATGCAATCTTAATTGCTCCAAGCGATGTTACTCCAATTTACAACCGTTCGACTGGGGTTCAGTTTCCGTTCGAAGTAATTAAGACCTTAATTGTTGTTCTGAACGTTGGTTTTCGCTTGGCGTTACCTTGGTTGTAGGACGCAAGGGTAGCGACATAGTGGTAATGAAGTAGGTTATTTTAGTCATATGATTATTAATTATGGATCATCGAATAATTGTGTGGTTTGTTCTCTTGATATGGGTAACGGAATCGTGTTTGTAGGGCTTTTATTAGTTATGTTTTGGGGCGAATACAGGAAGGGATAGCCATTTAACAATACAATTTGTTCAGTTACGTATGACAGCTTTGAGTTTGTTGTTGCGCAAAAGGTCTGATTCTAATTACGTGTCGTTTTGTGGGATTTTATTGCCTGTTTGTATGAAGAAGAGGTGCATTAACTACTCTTTTGCTTCTTCTAAATACAGAAACTATACAGTGACAAAAACACAATGTGGCCACAATCAACATATTTTTTTCCTGTCTACTGCTTACAGATAACTTCTGCAGATTATTTATCTTACCTACATAGTTAGATCTTAGACACGCCCAGCACATTAAGGTACGCTGATGATACACATAACGCAATAAGTCTACTTGAAGAACCGCAATAAATACCTGTCTGCTACGGTGTTATAACCCACAACGCATTCTAAATCCAATCTCTTAGCCAGACAAGATAAAATGCATCTTTTTTTACCATTCCTTCATCGAGTCCAAAGGTCCGCGCCCGCTACTCTCCCCGCGTCTCCTAGCACCAACTCCCAACCCTTCCCGACAATTTAATTCCTCCTCATGCTAATAGAGCCCGGTCTCCAGCCAGAAGGCAATTTCGCAAGACGTTTCAGTTACTGATGATATTACCAAGCTGTATCATGACGCTAGTGTTTTGGTCTTAAGTAGCTCGTTATTTATTGGGGTGAGTTTTTAATGTAAACTGGGGTATTTAGATAATGTTTGACTCTTATTATAGGTAGCTATTTATTTCGCTTGGAAAGAACGTGTGAAGGTATTCGCTGAGGGGTAGACAGAAGTATCTCTATACGTATCTAGTACCTACAGCAGCATCTGGTCTGCTAGCCGAATAGGCTGCGAGCCTAATGCCCAGAGCCAGCCGACATTTCGAAACGCTACCGAAAATTATCTAAAGGAAAAACCTAATAATGACCGGGAATCGTGCCCAGGACACGCAAGTCGTGCGCAGCAGTCGCAATGACGTCTACTAGACCAACAAGACAGTCTTATATAAGTCCTATATAAAAAAATATTTACTGTCAGCAGCGTAGACTTCCACTTCGCTAGCCTAAGGTCATCGAACCTTGTCTGGTATGATAACAGAAAGATGGTAATTAAATTAAATAACTTTTAATACGCTCTAATATTTTCAACTTTGCGCCAATAATCCCCTAAGGTAGAAGAATATAAACATTGACGCAGTGGCTAAGCGATTGGACTGCTGCGCTAAGGGTGCTGGGTTGAACTCCCGCACGGGACCAAATTCTTTTTATCATTTTAATGTTTCACTGAGTTGTTTTAGTAAGTTATAACATACATACTTACCTTAATAATTCACTCCCGTAATTCCTAAATGGGTAGGCAAAGTTCTCCTTTATCAGGAGTTAATTTTTAGACACCCACATTTCGCCAATCTTTTTGATATTATAGGGGTTAATCTGGACAGGTATGAGTAATTAATAAATTGGATTTAATGTCAAGTCCATCAAATCCAATAGCATTTAATCCAAGGAAATTTGCTGCTTGCAGCCTAAATCACAGAAATTCTAAATAAAAGGGTACTTGGGTCTGAGGACTTAAAAAAACAAAGCTTCTATAAAACCATTTAATTTCTTAATTAAACATCCATATACCTACAAACATTACTTACTATGTACACACTAAAACAATATAGTCGTTGTCACAAAATAAAAACACTATCCAAGTCTTTGTATAACATAAAAATGGCAATCACTTAACAACTATAGACTGTTCGAACTAACATAATTTTGACAATCTTTATGCAAGTTAGCTGTACGACAAACTTATTTGTGTACCGGTGGCGAAAATTGGAACTAATGTTTAGCGGAACTTAGTTAATGTCAAACTGACAGTTGTCAAGGCGATGACAGGTATACTAGCGACATTGTCACTTGCTTAACCAATTTTGTATTACAGTACCAGTGGATAAGAACATTGACATGCTAGCCATGAAACCTAAAGTTTAAATATCTAATTGTTTAAGGTTTTATTTTACAGTACTTCACACTAAAAATGTAACAAAGTTTTCATGCAAATATGTTTTAAACAGAAATGTAACAGATGGTAATCTGTTAAAAATTTGATAAACAGAAGATTAATTACCAAATGGTTTGGTATTTCATAAAACTTGTTATAAAGTCTGTTCAGCAGCCGTTGAAATGTTTTGCATAAAGAACATATAAATTAGAATAGACATCAAAATAAAAACGTACAATAAAATATGTTTTAACATAATTCGTATAAATATTGCCTCTTAAATAATAAATATACAAAACTTAAAAATTAAATCCAAAGTTATTTGAAACAAACTGATAATCGAATTTCGATTGTTATAGGAGAAGTATTTTGTCGATAAACGATTTCACCAAAGATCTTTTATTTCTTTTTTGTAAAGGATTTTTAAATTAAGAAACCGCCAGCAGCTCCTACTCAGTTTTAAAACAGTCAGTAAATAAAACCTATTTTAATTTGCCCTCAATTTACTATATAACGTGATTGGTATTAAAAACAGTATTTTCATCATCATTCAGTATACATTTGCTATTAAAAGAAAACATTATAAAATTATACAGCATATTCAAATAAAAGTTATTACAATTTTTATAAACTTTACCAAATATTATCTTCGCTCTAAAATATACATTTTTATTGAATTAAACTTAACCCTACATTTGTACTCTTGCAATTACCTTAAATACTACAATTAAATTAATTAAGGACTTAGGTAGACACACACAATTAATGCAAAATTAGAAACACCATTACTATTGTTTTCAAAACTAAATATTCGCATTCCAATAATTGTAGTAATCGAATTGCAGAAATTTTAGGTGAATAAAATATCAATTTGAACATAATTTTATGGATAACGAATTAATTATGTAAATTATTTTTACAGTAACTTTAAATGACAATAACATTTACTTATTTCACACGGTTACACAACACACACTATCATATAATTCAAAACTAAGGCGCTTTTGACTATGTATATTGCTAAAATAATTTTCTAAAAAAGCTTGCAGACATAATTCTTCACACATAAAATATTACTTAAAAAGTTAAGCTAATTCACATAAAACGTATGTATTCCAACATAATAATATATAAAAGACAAACTTACACTCTATAATTTTATATTTTCTTCATGCAACTAGCATCCTAACGTTTCATAAGCGCCTGTAATAGGTTTATATGAAATAAAAACATTTTGAATTTTGAATTTTGAATTTTTACACAAAAAAGATCTACAAAATCATCCGTAGCTACTACTTAAACTAGAATCACACTGTTTTTATTTACATCTTAAACATAATTTAAATGCTAAAACCCATTATCTATAGTAATAAGCGTATTTACGACTCTCGTATTCTACTACTTCAATCGTGGCGTGACAGCCAAATTTAAATTTAAATCTGGTTATTAAGACCTGATAATTTAAATTCAGTTATTACAAGCCTGATAATTTAAATTTTAAATATAATAAGGCAAAACCTGTCCACGATTTAATGAGTAGATGACAATTTCATATTAAATCACAAAGAAAGCTTCCAGGAAGCTTATATTTCAGGCCACAAATATTAAAGGAAGTTGAGGGAACGAGGTTTCAGTGCAGTTTTCCTCATGTACTGGTGAGCTAATTGGGTAAGGTCCAGCTGGTCTTGAGTCATGCCACACGCAAACGTTTGCCATTTGTAGTTGCCCTGTAAAAGATTATTTTCTTAAACTTTGCCACACACTAAGAATTTCTCATTCATTTTTTATGAATTAGATGATGTTTAGAGTATTCTTACTTTAGTCCTAAAATATCCGTGGCAAAGGCGTTTCGAACCTTACAAAATCCAACGTTTATGGACCTCGGACAATAATAAGCTAAGGCGTAAAGGAAGGTGAATACTAACCAATATAAACGGTGAAGGTTTTTCATTGTCTTCCTGATACTCGGACGGCTCCTGATCGAACCTGATTGAGCGCACAGCTGATTTCTTCACTACTATAGGATCTCCGGTACCACGGGCCACCTATAATGGAATTTGTTGGGTGCAATTCATGTACTAAGAACTATTTACTAGGCAGTAGGGTTTATGTCATGTGTTAGGTAATGAGAATTTAAGTATTTAACTCTTGTTATGTCATAACCAGTTTTCATTGTATTTTACTATTATCTTGAAATTTAAACTTGATACTATCATAAATCAATTCGAGTAATTGATATATTTTTGTTTGAGATAAAATGCGATGAAATTCCAAAAATACTCAATGTGTGCAAAGCTGCAAGAATACAAACATAAAATGGAAGCTTATGAAAATAAGGCTACTATGCAAAAACCTCTAATAGCGCAAATATATTTTTCCTTCTAGGTCTACTAATGAGGTGATGTGTGTGTTGCAACTGTTGACCCAAAACTATAAAACTAAGGGTTAAAACAAAACAAACATATAATGTACAAAATACATTTATTGAAATAAGAAATGACATCGGATCTCTTTTGGAATGGATTGGAATACAAACAATATTGACAGAGACACTAAACTACTCAAAAAAAAAGAAAAAAACACATCGATAATACAAAAAAAATGTTGCCATAATACAAAGAAACTACAGCTACAGAATAAATTAAAACATTTTTTTAAACATAAATAGTAACAAAAAACAATTGCTATAACAAGATATAAATAAATAAGTATTTTTTAGAAGATTCAACACTGGCCTGTCAATATTGTGGCGGGATTGGATTCGGCGGGAAATATACAAAATGGAGGGAAAGGAGTCTAAGGTAATGTCATTTGTTTATTTCAAATAAAGTACTCTTAAGTAGCTGCCGATATTAAAATTGTTATAAATTTAACAAAAAAAAAGTGACTGTATAAATACAAAATTCCACAACCTATGCGACAGCATTTTAGTCGTTATTCGAATGACAGTTAAATTAAGTATAAAAAATGTTAATATTCTCAAGGCAAAATACAAAGCAAAAATACTAATATTAATAGAATTTCTAAATAAATAAATACGAGGATAGGACAGGTCACCTACTAGGGGTTAGTTAGTAGATATCGAAATAGAATCGTGCCCTTAAATTCTACAAGAACCTAATGTTCTTAATTTCCTTACGTTCAACGATTTTCTTCTACAAATCCGTATCGAGAAATCATTATTTTTTTACATTTCATCATTAATTAGAACAACGCGACGCTATCCCTAAATACTGTTGAAACACAATATTTGTACTTATTTGTTTTTTGTTACTACGAACAAGTATCTTTTAACCTAACGAAATTAATACTTGGAATTATTAAAACTAGTAACACTTAAACAATTTGGTGCATGGTAAACTTGAGGTATACTTTTGACGATTACAACTAAATCTTTTAACTAGAGAATTAAGAATATATTAAATTAATAGAAAAAACGAATAGTTCATTTGATGAAAACCTCATCTTTGGTACCTTATGTTCTAATACCGTTAGACGTTAACATTAGTTTGGTGCAAAACCTACCTAAAAGTGAATAAATCGAATATAAAATTAGTAAAATTTACAACCGAGAATCGAGTCACACGATTTAGAATAATCGATTAATTCGAGCATTTGATATCATTTCGATGATATTTATTTAGTGTTTTTACACGATTTATTGTTAGCCATGATTCTAAGATATTACAAATTGCATACCTATCTTTCAATTATCGTTTTTTAAACCGTTAGTTTTAATTTTTAATCACAATTTAATCATGTAATGACATGAATATATTAGTACATTAGACGTTTATGATTTAATTTAAAATGAGCCACTAGTAAGTACCAAAAAGGTAGAAAATAAGTTATTATTCGATTCCAGAATTTATTATACCATTATTTGTTTGTTATTCAGCATTATGGACCTTAATTATCAATTACGAAGTAAATAGGTCCATCATGCATATTTAATTTACTTACCACATGTAAATCAACAATGTGGAATTTCAGAAAGTAACATGATTACTCTTATTCTAAGGCAGGGAGAGAGAGTAAAATAGGTCCCAGATCGAAATTCATTAAAAATAATTTAGTACTTATGCTAGTAGCCCATACGTTTTTCACCGTTTAGTTTATGACTTAGTTAAGCGTGTTTTACTTACAATTGTATCACTATTTATTCACAGTCCATATATCGTCTTGCAATATTTCGTTAGATGATTTCCAATAAATCCAATATTAAAATGTTATACAAAAAACTGTCACGATTATTATTTGCTGTATTCATACATAGTTACACCCAAACTGCCAAATATATTCTTCTACTGGGTAGGTATATAAAAAATGGCAATAAAAACACCTCCAATAAATCAATGAGAGGTATAAATTAATCAAAAATACTTGGAATGTATTACCCTAATCAAATATACAAAATTTTGTCTCATGAAAATGTATAAAATTGTAAAAAAAACCACTAACAAAATATCACAAGACCTTACTTATTCAATAAGCGTATTCCCGACTTACATATTAGCGAACATATAATAATCACTATTAAACATTTCATCTGTTTGTCCCGTATCTTTATCTACAGTCCACCATTGGTTCTCTTTTTGCGCGTAATCGTTTTTATTCATTATCTTATTGGTTAAAATCTCGTCAATACGCGACGTCGACGGTTTCTGATTGGTCACTTTATAGATGTGGTCTGCTAACGCGTTAGCTAGGACCTCTTTGGGAGCGATAAGGGTGTCGCACGCGAGTTCATTGCCCGAGTTTATGGTTCGTAGCCTATCCGCATTGAGGCGTGCGAAGCTTGGTGCGTCTAAGTTAGTGACATCCCTAAATGCCGTGACTTCGGTGTCGTAGCCGGGGTAAATGATTTCAGTGGGGCCTAAGGTGTTAGGTACAGGATTAGTAAGGAGTAAAGACCTGTGTTGTACCTTTGTTTTCTCAGTGATGACGGCCTCAATGTCTATTTCTTCGTATTTGCTTGTGTCTGGTGTGTTTTCGGCACTGATGAGTGAATGTAAGCTCGTCGACTCTTCTAGTAACGAATTCTTCACGATGGACGGCGGCGAAAACATTACTGAGCTGTCTCCAGCTAATGTTTTGCTCTGTAACAATAAAAAAATTAACGTTAATTTGATTTTATTTATGTTTCGTCTCTTGTCGTTAATCTAAACTTTGTGATTATTGTACTGATATTTTAATCGCGCCTAAACTCATGAAGTCATGCCTATTTCTCTGAGTTATAGGCAGGGACCACGAACAATTGTCACGCTAAGGGTAGTGGGTTCGATTCCCGTGCTGGTCACGGCCCCAGCTGCTGCGGGGCTGGTGTGTGAGTGTAAGACGTGTACTAACGGGGGTCTCGATGTAGGAGACGTCGGGCACGAGCCCGTGTTGCGGCTGCGCGTGGTGCGCGTGCGGCGTGCTGGTGACGGCCCCCCAGCTGCTGGCGAGCGCCTTCCTGGCGCGCTTGTGCGGGCCCCCCGCGGTGCCGGGCACGTTCTCCTTCCCGTTGCTGCTCTGCTCTGCGCGACGCTTCAGGCTTCCGATGCCTGAGTCGTTCACCTGGAGAATTTGCTCAAATTTAGTTATCTCGTAATCGACAATTTATAGGGCTAATTCACCAAGTGTACTCACGGACGGACTGGCATTCACACTGTATACAAATTAACCCTGTACATCAAATTCACTCTGATTATTAAATTAACCCAGTATATTAATTTAACCCTGTATATTAAATTTATTCACTAATATACAGGATATTAAATTCATTCCATATATTAAATTCTCTCTGTATATTAAATTAACCCTGTATATTAAATTCAATCTGTATAATTTTTAAATTCACTCTGTATATTAAATTAACGCTGTATATTAAATTCATTCTGTATATTAAATTCACTTGTATATTAAATTCAAACCTATAATTATAGTGTTTTCAGAAAAAATAATCCGTGAAATGAACCTCAGCCACACAACATACACAATACACATTATGGTAACATCAAACACAAAATATACAAGTGCTAACAAAACCAAACATACCTGTATGCTTCCATTCTCTTGGTCAGCGGTAGATGACAGCATAGAATCGTTGAGCTGCACCGTACTATCAGAGTTCTCGCGTTTCATCATCATAGTGATGTCCTCTACCAATAGGCCGGGACTAGAAGGCTCGTATTTAAGCCCGGACTTCTTGCCGATCTCCGCCATCGCAATCTTGAAAGGCGTTGGTGTTCTGTGAAACAAATTATTTTGTGAATATAAGTCCCAATGTAATAAGAGTGAGCTTTTGCCATACCAGGCACGTATGCAGACTTCGCGCTAATGAGAATTACTCAATGAAATACCCAATAACACTTTGCCTCACCCAGGACTCGAACCCAGGGCCATGACTTCAGGTTAGACTCAGTACTCAGTAGTCGCACTGTGCGACCACTGGACCAAAGAAACTGTCATGTTGAAGATGATTGTAAATATTTTGCTCATTTGTTCTGCTACTTACAGTGGATAGGAATCGAGATTGAACGGTTTGTACATAGGTCAGGCAAACGAGTCGTAATAATAATAGGGTACTTGACACCATTAATAGACGAACGATGAACGAATATCGTTGTGAGTTTTGACAGCTCATAAAAAGTATGTCAATTGATAGATGTCACATACTCAATTTCATGCAATATTAGGATACTCATTTTTAAGTGAATCCAACGGAATTTGTATCTACTATCTTGGCTAATTAATTGCATTTCGTGATTATAAAACGCATCCACAATACAGGTAGTTTTTATTGCAAATTGTACTACGAATGAACAACTAGTAGAGCTACTGACTTGGGCGTGTTCCCCTTGAGCGCGGCGGGCCCGCCGGGCGTCACGTGCGGTGCGGGCGTCGGGGTCTGCAGCAGGGGACTCGCGCTCCACTCCTGGAAATTACATGTTCATATTTTACTACTATATAACGTGGATTAAGACATTTAGTGATTATAATTTCTATTTCTATCACTTACGCGAATATTAGACATTGAAATAAAACTAGGTTTACGGATTTTATCGCGGATATTTTGTGATAAAATCCGTAAACCTACATTTAGTGATTATGATAATATCCGTTTAAGCGAATTAAGTTCAGAATATTTCTAGTACTTGTACAAATACAAACCGTTCATTAAATACGTACTCCTATAATCAGTTAGTATTCTAAGTACTTTTAAATATAATTATTGGTATCTTACCTTAGTAGCATGCCTCAGCGGAGTGGAGTCGAGCGCAGCGAAGGAGATCGCGGCGGGAGAGTTGAGGAACTGGGAGGGACTGAAGGGGAGCGCCTTGATCGGCGTCACGCCCGACTCGCGGCTCTCGAACGCCTTGCTCAGCGTGTCGCACCACGACTGGAACATACACAACATTTGTTAAAATTTCCCTTGACGAAAAATTTATATTTTAATTATTTTAGTAGATGCAGATTTTTTTTATACAAAATTATTATTTATAGTAAAATTATTGAAGTATTAAGAAGTTCAGTACAATTATATTTTTGTGATAGGTACATACATAATGTACAATCTATTACTAGATTGATATCGATTGAATATTAAAAATGGTGTCTGGTTAAATGGCAAATGAGTTAATTTTAAAGTAATTCACAAATCGCATTCATTTAGAACTTCTGACATCCACATCAAATCGCTAAGCCACTGCGCCGATTAAGTCTGTATATATATTGTTTTGATAAAATATAATCTATGGAAAAAAAACGCCGATACAATACATTAACTCACATTATTGTTGGGTACCATGACATGCAGCTTTTTGGGCTTCCTCCTTAATATAGGCGGTGGACTGCTGGTCTCCACAACTTTCTTCTTAGGAGACGTGTAGACAGAGGACGGCACCACGATCTCCTTACTCGTGTCTGCTTGGACCGAGTATGCAACTGGAATGTGAAGAAATATGTTTATTGATATTGTATTTTTTTTTAACGTGGCTCCCACTACCTGTGTGTTTAAATTGCCTGTATTCCCCGAAGGGGTAGGCAGAGGTGCACATATAGTACACCCACATTTTGCCAGTTATGTTTTTAGGTCCCAACGTAATAGGGGGCGAGCCTATTGCCATCAACCGGCCACAAATCCAGACTCCGTGCTGCTACCGAGAATTACCTAATGGAAAACTCAGTAACACTTTGCCCGACCCGGGATTTGAACCCAGGACCTCGTGCTCAGCAGTCGCGCTTAGCAACCACTAGACCAACGAGGCAGTCGTGTTTGCATTCGAGACGTGTGTGCATCTCAGTAACATGTAACATCACATACACAGGACAAACGTCCGCGGATCACACAAATTTGTGTCTTTTGACCCTTAGCACAGCAGTCCCATCGCTTAGCCACAGCGACAATGTGCTCGTCATTTGAGGTACATTATAGAGAACATAAAACTCCTTGCTTATTGAGGACTACTAAATAGAAAAACATTTGGCCCAATTTGTAATACTTTGAGCCTTAGGCTAAAGGTATTAAAATCAACTTTAAGTTGTTACAGAATTACGTCAGCCTCCTCAAACAATATAAAACAATATTCAAATTAATATTAGTATGATATACTCACCAGCATCTTGATTGTTCTCATTCCCTGAAGTAGCTTGACCTAAATAATTACGGAGAGGTGAGTCAGTTGGTAGAGCTTCTATATTCACGAACCTGAAACGTGACATAAATATTAGATAAAGTACACTTAACCACAAAAGTCGTAAAAATTGTTGTGACAGTGCATATTTGTGTGTGTGTGTATGTGAGTGAGATGTGAGTGTGTGCATGTGTCTGTGTGCATGTAAGTGTGTGTGCATGGAAGGTAGGAAGACGCAAGATCGCATTTTATGGCAAGCTTTAGGAGAGGTCTTATGCTTGGAAGCAAAACAATCTTCGTGAAACTGGTGTCTAATAGTAAAAAAATAGTATGTGTAATAATGACTATTATTATTATATCGTACTCACTTAAACGGTGAATCAACGATCTCCACATCGGCGGGCACGAGTCCCCCGCGGTCGGGCTCGGTGCGGCGCGCGCCGCTCTGCAGCTGGCTGAGCTGCTCCTTCAGCAGCTGCCGGAAGTGCAGCACCTGCTTGGAGGCCGGCTGGCTGGCGGAAGACGAGTTGCTGGCGGCCGACTCGTTGAAAGGGTCCGACCAGGTCTGCTGGAGAGGGAGGGGGGGTTAAAAGATTTGTCATCTCTTCGTCTTTGGATGTCTCTACTGGCTCTTCATTCGGATTCCCGGATTTATTTATGAATTACGGATGTTACATCCGCATCCGTAGATAGTTTACATTCGTATCTGCAACCGTTGATAATTTGTATTTGTTGGATGCAGATGTCAGATTCTACTTAAATAACAAAAATATTTTTTAGCATCCCCATCCGCTTTTACGGATGTGACTCTCATAATTTAAATACATAAAACCTAATTCCCAGAGTGCAAAAGAAAAGGAATAGACCACGGATTTCCATTTGCTACTATCCTCACATACTTTCTTTCGTACATATTAATAGGCTTAATTCCTGTCTAATTTTCAAAAGAATTTAACATCCACATCCGCGCGCTACCTCACGGATCTGACTCTTAAATATGTGTGTGAATTATCGTTGTAAAATATAAGTATTAGTGTAAAACTTGAACCCCATTACCAACACTTAAAACAATTTTAATTGGAATAATAGGTTTTATAGATTATGTACAACATACAGTTAAAATGGTACAATTTGTGCACAAAGTGCAGTTAGAATTGTACAAACACTTACAACATTACAAACTAACATACTGAGTCTTCAGCATTTTAGTGTTTAAGCCCAAAGCACTGTACCAAACTATGAAATGAATGAGCCCAGATAAAATGACACTTAGAAAGGTTTATTATACACCAGGGTAATGGGGGTTAGATTATTTTGATGCAGATTTTTCATTAATATTACACCATAATTGGATGTTCTATATTACACTTCTTTTATATATATTTACCTGAAAAATCTGCATGAATGAATTATGGAAGAGCAAATAAACAACATTGCAAATAAAGAAGAAAATTATAAAATTTATACGCCAAACATTATATTTCATTTAGAGCAATAACAAATTAATAAAAGAAACGCGACGAATACATAACCTCTTTTTTTGAAGTTGGTCAAGAATAAGCGCAGGCTCAGATTAATTTGGTTGGCGTATACATTTTAGAGGCAAAGATATGGCTTAGTAATTCCAGTACCGATCAGTGTTTAGATTTAGTTTGTACCATATCTTGCCTCAGTAAATGTCGATTTGGTTAGGTATTTATTTAACTGTTTTAAATTGGTTAAAAAACTCTATTGAGACAAAAATTCGACATGTTAAAAATTTGTGCCATTCAACGAAATTTTCCATGTCTTTTTCACAAAATTATTCAGCCTATGGCCGTTTGTTCACCGCCTTTGAGTTCAAAAAATCTCGTTCTCAGAGTTGTCTTTTAATGTAATGTTTTTTTTTTTTGGCTTGACGTTTGGACCGAGTTACACCAACCGAGGTCACAAGCAGACTGTATACCAACCAAATCGACCAGTCCAACATAAAACAAAAAGCAACTAACATCATTATAGGCGACTTGCACCTTCTCGCCGCTGTGCACACTACTAGGCTCTGTGTATATCTCTCGCGGCTTTACCCGCACTTGTCGGCGACGCAGCGTCTCGAAGCTGTCTAGTATGTCCGGCTCATACTTCCGCCGCATGGTGCTGTTCCAGTGGTTTTTTATTGCGTTGTCGGTCCTGAAATGGGAAAGCGTTGCTTTAATATTTCGAAGTTTTGTTCAACAGTAATCGGATATGCGCTGAGGTGATCTGGATGACCTCTGAGTTAAGATCATAGAAAGATCGACAAAATTTGCCTTTATCCAGCAGTGGGACTCTTATAGGTTAATAATCTTATAGGTTGTCTGTGCCTACTGCTAGGACGAATTTACTAGCCAAAACACCACTGACCTGCACGATACGGCTGATTAACTCAATAAACGAAAAAATTGACGTACTTACTTGCCCTTTGAGTGAGCTCGCAAAAGTTTTGCTACATGGTTTATGCCACAAATATTAATTGTTATTGTTTTTATTTTAGGTGTTTATTTTTATTGATGTTAATTTTTATTATTATTATTATTTTTTTATGTAAATTCTCTATCGCATTGGGACATACCTGTAAGGATAGTGGATAAGGATGAATATAAATAAATAAAATAAAAAATCTGGTATACACCCAAATTCGAGATGTAAGTAACCTTTGCATACAAAATATGACTTAGTACAAAGATTCATTTTCGAATAAACTATATAAATATTGTACGCATGCGCAACGTGAACGGCAATGCGTGCCCTAGACTAAATACAGCAGATTGAAAGCAAGGCTGATCTAGATGCGTAGGACAATGAACTCAGTATCGTCGCAGTGCAGGCTCTAAATGCACCTCAAGCCACAAACTAGCTTAATCTGAAGGAAGTCTAGAATTTATGTTAGGGTTATCTCATCTTACCTGCCGGGCAACAGTTTCGCGATCTTGGCCCACTGGTTGCCAAGTTGTTTGTGCGCTTGATATATTACTCTGTCTTCGTGTTCCGTCCACGCAGTCTTCTTTATAGACGGGTTTAAGTGGTTGTGCCATCGTTCTCTGTAATAAGAAGTATAATTTTGGATGAGTACGACTCAGATGTATTTCAAATACGCTACGATAAAACTATGTTTTTTTTTCTTTAAAACATATTTAGACCCATAAAAATCCATGAGTCTACCATTGTAAATTAAAAACATTTTTTACGGATTTTAGCGCAGTTTTACAAATACATTTTTATTTTGATATTTACTACCCGCAGTATCAAATCATTGCAGCTTTCATCGACACGAGGGCATACAACAAAGTATTTCAGAAAAGTTTTTACAAAATTTCATTGCGAACTTAGTTTAAGAATTTTTACCTGCACTGTTTCCCTATCCTTCCCTTTAGGTGGCGCGCTATGAGCGTCCATTTCTTTGGCCCGAATTTGGCGACCAGTTCCATCACCTTTTCATCCTCCTGTAACAAATTAATTAAAATAATTTAGTTATTGAGTTGAGTGCTAATTATAGGTAAGCTAGTATAAATGTAAAACAGATAGGTAATTGACATAAAAAAATTGCTTTATTTTAACCCTAAAATCCATTGTAATATACATTTTTTACTAACTGCAATATTCGATTTTTAATTACATTGAAATCAATAAATAGTAATTGAGTTTTCGAAATAGTGACGTCACACGTTCATATTGCCATACTATGGACGAATAACATTTTGACAGCTCATAAACAGTATATCAATTGATTGGTGGTGTCAACTACCCAATCTATACATATAATAAAATCGTAACGAAGTCAAAACTGTACATTGAAGATATTTGAAAAAAAATTAGTGCAATGGGATGTCTGAACGATTCTGAAGCAAAAAATATAATTTTTAGAATTTTTGTCTGTTTGTCTGTATGTATGTTTTAGATTTACGTAAAAACTACTAGATAGAATCCGCTGAAAGTTTGCAAATATATTCTTTAAGGGCCGGCACGTCGGTATGCTTAATATCATCACGGTATTTGCAAAGGGGGCTGAGTAATATTGCATTATGTTATTGTTTTGTCTACTGTTTGCCGTAGAATGATAAAAAGACGAAACCAATCGTTGCATTATGCAGATTACTTGCAGATAAACTTCTAAAGTAGAAATCATCACGCTATATCCACAAGGAACTGAGCAGTGAATCATGACATGTATAGAAACGTCTATTTTAACCGTAATTCTATGTGTCATCGTAGCGTGGCGGTTTAACGATCGCCCTGCGAGTTATGCATAGTGAGATCGATTCTTGCCAAAGGTTTTTCTTTTTGCGTTAGCTTTAATTTCTTTTTGGATGTTTTTTACTTTAAATATCAATAAAAACACAATTATAACATTTATTTTAACATAATATTATTACGAACAATTTCCAGTAAATTATAGTTCTAAATTTTTATTTTTTTTCTACATTAGTAAGTTTGTAAATTCACCAGTTCAAATAAGTGATGTCCAAACAATTCTGAAGCCAAAAGCAGTCGCTTCACGTTAGATAGGTTGTTCCATACTCACCTGTGCTTTCTAGGACGTTTGAAACACACATCAATGTTGAATCGTGTTCCAGCGTCGAGTCAATTAAATACATTTGCAAATACGTAAACAAGGGTAGTGACCAGGCAACGTTCGCTTTGCAAAGCACTGATCGGGATGAAGTGACCAAGTACCAGTCTGGTCGTGACATTAGTACTTCAGAAGCAGTTTTGCCAATGCTGGCGTTCTCTATACAAGATCGGCATCCAAAGGTCATGAATTTCGACGTCCATTTTGAGAATGGCCAGCGCATTTTTTTTCGACCCCGCCAATGTATTAGAGCGATTGGAAAATCCCCGCTAAACAACACTCTTGGCATTTTTAAATTGATTAAGGGAAACTTGAAAAATGATGGACACCAGCGGGACTCGAACCCGCGATAGTCCCGTACCGTAGCGCCGCTCTGCCAACTGAGCCACCGTGTCACTGCTCGCATCCATCAAATTTCAAGTTCCCTTTTAGTATTCACGTCTTAAGGGTGACGTCAGGTATTATCTACGATTCCAACAGACGACTCTTGGCACGTCTCTGTGAAGTTAATCTTTTTGCAAAGTCACTTACGTATGATGAGGTGCCGTCGTACTATACATACGACAAGCAAAGAGGTGTATTTATTATATACGTATAGGTGTATTTATTATATATGTAATATACGTATTGTCGAAGGGTTTCCGGGAATCTTTATGGACACTGCATTGGGAAGGGTTTACACTGTGCATCCAAATAATGCCGAGTGCTATTATTTGCGCCTATTGATTCACATCGTATAGGGGCCAACGTCATTTGCATTCTTAAGGACAGTTGATGGTATGGAGAATCCGACAGTTCGTGCAGCCTGCGTAGCACGAAATCTTCTTGACGGTGACCAACACTGGGACAACACTCTCCTGGAGGCTAGCGTTAGTGATAGCCCAAGTCGCCTACGACATTTGTTTGCCGTCATGTTGGTATTCTGCGGTATTGCAAACCCGGTTTTGTTGCGGGAAAAATATTGGCGTCATCTCTCTGAGGATATTTCATGGGCTTTAAGGTATACTACTGATTATTATGTTTTAGCTATGTCTCTTATATTTTTTATAATTTATACGAACTGTAATGTACTTTTTGAGAGAAATAAATAAAAAAATATTATTATTATTGAAGGAGACATCGGAGAAACTGATGAACGCATTTTGAACCTCTATCTCAGTTCTCTTCAAGACGTAGTCATTGCCATCGGGGGCAATCCACTGTTGGAATACGGTTTACTGGCTCCGCAACCATTAAATAATCAAGAACGTCGAAACAGGGAGTATGTCGCCGAAACAAATTATGACCAAGACGCAATGACCACCATCGTGAATGACTACGTCACTAAATTTATCTCAGAGCAAGCACAGATTTACAATATTGTCCTTGAAAGGGTTCGGCTCGGCCAGGGTAAAATGTTTTTCTTGGATGCTCCTGGTGGAACAGGGAAAACATTTATTACCACTGGCATTCTTGCAGAGGTTAGGAAACAAATAACGGTGGCAAAATTGTCTTCCGGAATTACTACCTCTCTCTCCCTTAGATGATAAAATATAAGTGCTCGCCATACTCTAGATACACATCAATTCGAAGCAATAAAACGTCTGTTCTTGGAGAGTTACGCAATAGTTTTAAGAGACATTTGCTGAAATGTAGTCATAATTATAGTAAAAATGTACAATACTACATAGTGAAAGTTTAAGACAGAACTCAGCAGGAACAACAATCATGTGATGAATCGGCACATTCCTGTTCGTCGGTGATTTTAGAGAAATATTTTCTGACTTAAATGCTCTGTAAAAACGTTCTTTATATATTTCACTTTATACACTGGATATACATAAATATCAATAAATAGTAATGTTTAGACGGGGTATATAGAATTCTTCTCATTATTTCACGTTCTTGGATAAGTTGGTAAAGATATGATTTGATAGTGTGATTCCCGCGTTCGGCAAGATATTTGCTTATTCAAACAACATAATATTTTTAATTTTATTGGTTTATATGTTTTAACTCTATAGCAGAAAGTGGACTGTAGGCATCCATCGTCAAGTTAAAGGTCTGTGATCCACCTCAAAGTTATCCTTTTGTAAATAATCATCATAGACGTAGAAATTATAACAAATTGTAGCGCTGGCCATACTCATACCACACTATCACGCCTTTATTCCCCTAGGTAGGCAAAGGTATACATTTCGCCAGTAAAATAACTGGTCTCAATGTTACAGGGGGCGAGAAAATAAAATTTTTAATTAACCGGGCACAAATTTACAGTCAGTACTGCCACCGAGAATTAGTGGAAAAACCAATCACTCTTTCCGATCTGGTAAACAAACACACGGAACTCCCGCTCAGCAGTCGCATTTTACGAACACTAGACCAATAAGACAGTCAAATTCTAAGTTCCACACAATTATCAAAGTATTTTTGTTGCTGGGGAAATCCTCATGGACTTCCTCCACCCTGAGCGGACGGAGGGTTATGCCGGTCTCTTATACTAACTAAAACCTCAGGGTATCCGCCTAACAACCTTAGGTTGAGGGATTCGCGATCCGCGTATGCTACACCATCTCTTTAAACAAATTCTGACTCGCCTCTTCGCGATTGGTCCCGCTCACCACGTAGGTACGGCCTACGTGCCTTATGTCCCTTAAAACCGCCTTTTCTGTTTGAGCATCGAACTGCCCAAGTTCGTCGCCCACAGGCCCAACCTATGGGTGACGGACATGAGCAGTTCGTTTAAATTTCTGCTACAATAAATTTCAATACAAGCGTTTGGCGCATTTTGGCATACAAACTATCACCATTAGCACACGCAGGGGTAGACTTAATTAAGGCCTAGAAACCAGCAGATTTTTACACGGATTACTGTATGACGGTCGCTTCTGAGTTACCAGTCCACGCTCTCTGTAAATGTTGTCTGCTGAAGACAAAACTACAACCGTAGTTCAGAGAAATGCATGCCGTCAATGTAGTACATAGATACAGTAAAACATATTACATTCAAAATTGAAATTCCTTATAAGCAAACAAATCGTGTCAATAACTTTCCTGTTAGTCACTCAATATTTACCGATCATACCCATAAAATCGGTATAACAAGTAAACTAGCCCCATCTTAATTTGAAATATACCTTTATCATTAAAATACTATGTATATTCCATTCGGTAAGTAATTTGTAGTGTTTTCCACTTACTTACAAAATCTGATTATAGTCTACTGGTGTTTTTATACGAAATTCACGCGGACGAAGTCGCGGGCAACAGCTAGTTATGAATATGTTAAGTGATTTTAAATATGTACATGTTAAAGCTTTTTTTTTTTAAATATTAACCGTAAAATTGTGTAATGTATGGACTATATGGATCTGCATAAATACCTATAAACTTGAATAAAAAATTGACATTCTAATTAATTTAACCAAATAAAGCAGCACTTTAGAACCACTAATGAAGAATACAAAAATAAGATAAATATACTTCTCAACCATCTGCCGACAATTATAAGAAGCAATTCAAGTACCAAAAAAAATCTCGAAATTGCCGTATCATCACACCTAAATCTCCCTACAATTTAAAAATCGATTGAACAATTACCAATTGCCGCTCATCCTTAAAGGTACCTCATATAAACAAAAAACAATAAGACGCCATCTGATCGTGGCGTGCGAAAATACGTTAAATCGCAAGGTGAACTAGTAGAGTGGGCGAAAAAACATGAAGCAGTCAGCTGATTGGCTAAGTTGCTGTTTATTAAGATATTACAATAGAATAATTTTAGTGTACAGATGTCGAAAAATATCATTATTGTATTTAAAAGTACAGTCGGCGCAAAAAACAACGTGCCGACTGTATCTTTATTTTGTTTATAGTAATACAGTGTGCATACACTTTTTTGCCGCCAGTATTTTTTGAAACTTTCTTAAAATCATGTTTTTCCAGATTACTAATTTCATCAATTATAACTGATAAGTTTTAACCGTTTGCACCTACACTACCTACCAAAGATCATTTATAAGATACCATATCCAGTACAATGCATGTACTTAATTTTACATTTTATAATGCCATCCAGCCATTACAATGAGAATGAACTCTACTAAGTGTGTTGAGTAACAACGGGGTCACGCAGTTAATGACGTCACCTGACCCCTGTAGGATTATCCAGTGTTGTAAGACTTACACATGTCTGGTAAAAACGCGAAGGAGATCTATACGTCTTGTATTACTATACCACAAAATTATGTATAGATTAAATAATCAATTTAACACACTTGTTGATTGAGTTCGATGTAATTATTTGACGCCGGAAATTTCTCAATATTTCACCAAGTACTTTTATTTTTTTAATAATCGTGTAACTTCAATTAAGCCCTATAGACGCTCATGACTTATCTAGTAATAAACATATCTATGTCAAATCGTTAGTCACGAATAAACCAATTTAAACGCCCTTTAATTTTAATAATCACGGTTTTTTATCACTGTACTAGATAATTGGTCACGCTGTGATTGTAACGATGACTATGTAACAAAAACATTGATCGGTATATTACAATGAGTAAGCTCGATTAATAACTATTTGTGTATATTATGTACTAGTTGCGCCCCGCGGTGTTACTAGCTACACAAAGTAGCCTACGTGTTAATCCAGGGTGTCAGCTACCTCCATATGAAATTACATCAAAATCGGTCTAGCCGTTTGAACGTGAAGAGGTAACAAACATACAATCAAACTCACAAACTTTCGCCTTTATAATAGTGTGAAGTGTGATGAGAAGAGGGTTTTGTTTTACAATGTATGAATACGGAGTTACGAACACTTAGACTGGAACCTGGCTGGAGGCCTTTTATTAAATCTCGCCAAACACCCAGTTAAGCAGTCAGAGCTCGCATCAGAGCTAACTGCGAGAAAAAAAACTTAGACTGGAAACAAATACATTCTTATTGCCTTCATGTGCGTATTCTATCCCGGATAAAACAATTACAACAACCAAAAAATCGGTAAGTTAATTAAAATTCGTCATCAATTTATAATGTTTGTTCCAAAAATATTTAGAAAGTTATTTTATATTGAAATACTGAATACTACTTAGTATTAGTTATGAGGTATGAGAATTGTATACAGAACGTGTTAGATTACTAAAACAGATAATCTGTAGGCCGACAACAGGAAAAGTAGGACGAACCTCGTTTCCTCAAGGTAATCCATGCCTACCTGATTGTATTGTGTACTTATATTTTAATATCTTAGTTACGTTTAGCCTCATCATCATCAGCCGGAAGACCACCACTGTTGAACTAAGCCGTATAGGCACTTAATTATACTTAAATTAGCATTAGCAATATCGGCTAAACAATATTTAGGCAATATTTATTTTAACTGTTAATTAAAACTCATAGACGGTAATAATAAAAATACATAGTAAGTTAATTAAATATGAATAAAAATACACATTAAAATTAACAATACTGAATTCGATGTCAGGCAAATACCTGAACTTTTGCATCTGTGTTCCGTATACTGTATTTACTTTCGCGGACTGTACTTTACATTACAGTGTAATGACAAGAGATTTTTTATTTATTTATTACACATACACACACTATGAACAGAGTGGTCCAATACAATAGTGGATAATGCCATGTTGGTCTATAGAGCGGGGAATAAACAGTATAATTAATATGGTAATTCGAAACTGCTTGCTTTTTGGTCTAGTGGTCGTTAAGCGCGACTGTGGAGTGTGGTCCTGGGTTCGAATACTGGGTCGAGCATTGTAACTGGGTTTTTTTCATTGGATTAATTCTTAGTAGCAGCACGGAGTCTGGATTTGTGTCCGGTTGATGACAATACGCTGACCTATTACATTGGGAGCCACAACATAACTGGCGAAATGTGTGTGTACTATAAGGTCTATAAGTGAGTCGAGTAAAAGAACTGAACAAGATAAATATTAAAACAATTGTCACAACATTCCTACTCCGTGTCCAATTAGCAATGACATCATCAATCATCCCAGTTAATAATAGCACTCAAACATCTTTGTGTTCCAGTGCAAATATATGAACAGGCAAAAAATGGCGAGTCAAGGACAAGGATAAATACATGCCAGCTGTGTTCAAAGACTGCAAGAATACCTAGATCTTATTCTAGTCTGGTTTTTACGACTTTTAATTTAATGATTATTATTAGTTTTTTTTTAGAAAGCTGCTTTACTTAAACATAAAAAACAGCTTTTAACTTAATGCACATAGTAGTAGCTGTAGCTACGACACATACCAAAAAGGCAATTTATAAACAACAACATTCTAGTCTATTCCGACTAATCTACGACACGGCTGGACCGATTTCAAACAGTGAAAATCGGTCTGGTATTACATGGTCTAATGGAGACTACTTTAAATTGTGCATATATTTTGGGTTCCGCAAAAAAAAAGTAAAACCCACAAAATAATTAACAAAATCAAGTTCAAAAAGATCAAGCCAGCAAATTATTTTCAGGGTTATTATTTGAGATATTAGTTTTATTATATGTATAGTGTAGAAGTTAAATAATAAAGGACTCGAGATTAAATTCGTATGCGGAGCCTTTCATGACAGGCCAAAATCGCACCAATACCAATGCCTGGTTGTAATCTTAAAAAGGATTTGATGAATAATTTAGAATATTTAAACCTAATATAGTTAAAAGTATCTCCTACTTCCGCATAATTATCCGTATTTTAAAATAATAAAAACATTGTCAAATGTAATTTATAATCTAGCTTCACCCATATATCCGAATTTGGATGAAATTGATATGATCTAATGCTAAAACACTTCCATTCAATATTATCGTGGGAAAAAAACTAGTTTCTAAACCAATTTGCATACAAAGTTGTTATAATAATATTATAATAGAATTTTATTGTCGCTAGGCTTACTCACTGGGTGTCCAGGTAATAAAAAGCGTGAAATTTTAAGGTCCGTTCTAAGAAGTTTTATATCGACTATTGTTTGTCTTTACCAATAGATTAAATATTGAACTGTACAGAGTTTTATCGACATTTATAAGCTGGTAGAAAGGTTAGGAGCATTGTACTCTAACCGCAATGAAATCTGCCGAGAATAAAGAATTCACCTGTACATGTCACTGAATATGTGACGTACGAGTTTTGTTGTTTCTGTCTTCGTGATGTAATATTTTGTGGTCATAGAGCTTATCTTAAGAATAATAATGCTAGTTTAGACTTGCCGGGAATGTAATTTAGGAAAATAAGCTACCACTCTCAACGTTATCTACAAAAAATACTAGGTATCTTGCGTGATAAACCTATATCCTTCTCTAGGATTCAAGATCATCATCCCCAGCCTTCAATATCCCACTGCTGGGTATAAGCAGATATTCAAGATATGTATTTCAAATTCCACTACAATCGGTTTAGTGGTTTCGTAGTGATGAGGTACCAAACAGACAGACAAGAATTACATTCGAATTTACAAAGAGGTGGCAGGTAATCTCCAGACGGTAACACTAGCAAATACTTATGTCCCACAATACAAGCTGTCCACGTTAAAAACCAGTCGCAACTACAATTAACAGAGAACAAAAGAAGTTTTAATATAAAGAGAGGTACAAAGCATAAGATCATACAGTCTTAGTAGGTACGTCTACGTGAGTGAACTACAATACAACCAATGTTATTTTTGTGTATCTACGACATTATCAAAAACAAAGTACATACAAATACCCAACATAGTATCAAAGGAACAAGCAAAACGCTGTGCTAATAAAGAATATCTAAGCCTACATGATATAGATAAGATATTAACATTCGTGTCTCGTACACATAAACAATGGGTTCATTCATAAATCCGAGAATGTCGTCAGCGCAGGATAGTTGCTGTTTATGGGCAATTTGTGGCGAGCTCAAATTGGGGATAACAAGCTGAGTGTGCTTTATCGTGGCCTTAGTAGGTGGGAACTGGATGAGGCTGACACAGAGGCATGAACTGGCACACAAATAGAGCCATACCCAGCAGTGGGGGAAGTCAGATTGCGGATGATGATAAGTGTTCTTTGCTCACGTCTTGAAACTACACCCTGTATGAATTATGAAAGCTTACTATAATATTCGTATAGACGATAGGGACGTGTGGCAGTATTTCTTCCTATACATGTGGCCTCCCTGGTATACCGATAATCAAGGATGATAATGTGATCATGAGTGTGCTTTGATCAAGTTACCGCGAAACTACACCCAGTATTACAGGCTGCTGCTGTTTAAGGCCTAGTTAAGAATAAAGTCTTTTGGAAGTTGAGAAAGGCAGAAAATAGATTAAGTGACAGAAGAAGTAGTCTGCGGGTCAGGCAGGTAACAAGTTCTGAATATTTGTCTCAAAGATATCAGAATAAATCATGTTACCTACACATGTTGGCCCTTGTCATACACAAGAAATACAGGGTCTATGTTAGTTAAGGACAACATGTACTTATTTTCTGTAAAACTATCAACACATACACTATTAACTTTTTCATCCAAAACTTCAGTTATTATTTGAAGGCTAGCTTACAAACAATACCTAACAAACGCACTGAATAGTGACATTGGCATAACCACACTGCCTAATTATGCGCATTCTGTGCGCACGCATGCAGTACCAACGACCCGTGACTCATTGTCGCTTCCTTGCGTTGATAGACTGATTGGCGTATATTGTTGAACTAAATATGCATGAATGTAAAAAGAGCCAGGTACCAATAGTTTGGTAATATGTTTTTCCTTGTTATTAAGGTTAACACGTGTTTTAGTCTGGACCATTGTAGATAATAATACTACTAAACTAACACACTGGCATATTAAATACAATAATTTCAAACCAATTATGAGGACCTATGTACATGTCCTAAATGGCCTGTAAAATTAAGTACTACACTTTTAAAATGTCATTTTTTTCAACAATAGACGTTAGAGATTTAAAATAAAAAAACGTTTTATAGCAAACTTTATCAGCTTTTACTATACAAAATTAAACTCTTTTACGAGTCCTTTTTATTTACTTAAAAAGTAATTACAATTTAAAAAGTATGATACTTAGTTTTACAAGCCAGTGTAGATAGATATTCTTTATTGCACACCAAGAAACACGAATACAGAAAATCCTTAATACTAAAAATAGTGCAAATGGCGGTCTTATTGCTTATAGCAGTTTCTTCCAGACAACCATAAATGGATACTACATTATTTTAAAGCTGTTGAAAGTGTATGTACAACATACAATGCTATAAGTACAAACAGGCATGTTTCCCAGTAACTACACAACCATTAAAACCTCATAATTAAGCTCGAAAGTACCGAACTATATCAATATTAAATGACAAACGAATTGGCCAGCTTACACGACACAGCTGACAATTAAGTCTAAAGTATCCAATCATATCAATTTTATACGACATAACATTTTGAAGCACCTAACTAACTGGTCTTCGGAGTAGCTTTAAAACAGCCAATTACATGGCGTTTTTCTTGAACGCGTAATTTCCATCGCGGTTTAAGAACAGGGCATTGTGGTGAGTGGATGAACGGAAACCATTTTACAGCAATTTACTCCTCATGAGAGGACTTTAAGACATCGATTCAGGAGATTATAGTAAATCATAGCTTTAGTATAAAAAAAAAAATCTTTAGACATACTGCCACTACCTAGCTTGTGTAATAATTGCCATAAGGTAAGGCAAAAATAGTTTAAAGCATATGCAAGTAAAGTAAAGCAGGCATAATCATAATCTGTATAATTATAAATGAAAAAGTAATTATGTAAGTCTGTTTGTAAACGCATTTCTTCTATACCACTGAACCCATCGTAACAAAACTTGACATGCAGATAGCTTTAACCAGGCTTCAAACTTATAGTATAAATTTGGAATAGCTCAGGCTACTTATTCTTTCTTTAAATATCTGTCTTACCATCCTTCTCAATTACAACCAAATTGAAGCATTTGGTTAAGCCGTAGGTTATTGTTCTTTTACAGATTTTTTTATTACGTGATGACTGATTATATCATCTGTATAATTAACTTGTTTTTTATATAAACCCCTAAACATAAGATCATGTAGTTAAACACATGTTTTACACATTAAACATCATATCAGAACATTAATAAAACATGACGTAAGTCATTGGACTGAATTCTTTAATTGATATGTTTGGGATACGTATCTCCTACACAGATTAGTCGATTTGCGAGGCTAAGTGCTTGCATCGGTCAGTGCTTGATTGGGGTTCGTTCATCACACATCGAAACCACTCAGTACATCAAGGAATACCTTTAGCCGCTGGGCCAGAATATAATAAAATATTTATGAAAGCCGAGTGGTATGACTGTTGGACTGCCAAGTCAAAGGTCGCAAGTTAAAACCCGGCACGCACCAATGTGTTTCGAATTCATGTGCTTACAATATTTAAGTTTTCAGTAGCTACAAACGGTGAAAAAAACATCGTAGAGAAACCGGCAAACCTGAGAGATTTTTCAATGGTGCGTTAAGCCATGTCCGAAGCCTACTGTAAGCAGGCGGTTTAAACTCTGACACCAGGTTGTTCATCAACCATACGATAAGAAGAAGAATAAAACTTGACAATTCTAAGCATATTTACCTCCTTGGTCCATGGGCCCTTGACTAGTTCAGGGTTGACGACTTTGGTCCACCGCTGTTGGCACTGGATGTCGGATCTGTCTGCGAACTCGCCCGATATCAGATCCCAGTTCTCGTTGTACACCTTGACTAATGTTTTTAGCTTTTTATCCTGAAATTATTAAATGAAATGTTAATAGAAATTGTGCTGGCCAGAAACTTTAAAGTATAGAAAGATTTAAATATCTTTGCTTATTTGGGGTTTAAAGTAGGTTAAAAATTATTGTTACCTAATATCAAAACCTATTATAAGTACTTCCTTTATTTCGACGAACGAAACAAATTTATGAGTCAATAGGAATAGGGCATGACATAGAATAAGTCATACCTACCATGGTATGTAGAGATTAGTCAGTTAACAAGGATGGTAGCGAGGTTGACCGTCTAGGTGCGGCGGACGTACATACGTATCGTCACTCGTGAAGGCTTCTCTACTTGCGCCCGAGATATATTTGTTAGCCCTGCACTAAAAACATATAGTTTCCTTACCTCCTCCTTCGTCCATCGTCCCCTATTAATATTCTTCCGCGGCCCAACAGTTTTGGTTGTAGTCGGCAGATCCTCGTAGGCCGCCGAGTCCTCTGAATATTCGCTTGATTCTGAATCATAGCCGCTACGTCTGTTGACAAGGAGATTTTAACTTTAATATAACTGTTAAGGTTCACAATCGATTGAGATTCAGACTACAAAGCACGGAATTGCATAAAGACAGAAAAAAATAGAGAAAACGCAATTCCTCTTCCATTACAAAATACTGTAAGAACAATACTTCGATGCTTTTAAACACGAAGTGTTCCAGAATATTCTAGGAAGTTATTTACACACACATTTAAACATCATTATCGTCCCTAATTCACAATCAGTGTTAAGTAAGACGATAGTCGTTTATTTTCTCTCGACATTCCCGGATCTTGCTTCACGTTTACACGAGGATATCCTTGTTTGCTTTCAAACCTTGCTTATACACACAACGGAGTACCGTAAGGGGCAAACTCACCGAAGAACTAATTGTGTTTCGTTCTTATGTTTTCAAAATGATGTCTGTTTAAAGATGTTTTATAACATACTAGCTTTTGCCCGCGGCTTCGTCCGCGTTAAGTAGTCTATAATATCCTTTCTCGGGTCTTAAACTTTCTACATGCCAAATTTTATCAAAATCCGCCCAGCGGTTTAATCGTGAATGCGTAATAGACGGACAGACAGGCAAAGTTACTTTCACATTATAATTTTAGTATGGATTTTTTTTTAATGAAGTAGGTATCCAAATTAATATCCCTACATATAAGTACCCTTTATTTGTTTTAAATAGGTAGGTAGCGAAAATTATTAGCAGCCAGTTTATTAATATAAACAAGCATAAAGAATAAAGCGGTCGCTATCTTGACAGGCCGACAGGAAAAGAGAATCACGCTTACGTAATAAATTACAATCTACATTGTACTTAATACCTAGTATTACTTAGAATACTTCTTTTGAGTTGAATGTAAGAGATACCGCCTCTGGGGTCTATTGTCGCAAATCTACCATGTGACTTGGGTCCGAGGTAGGAACGATAATAAGGTCGGGCAGTTTTATTAGGTTTTGGAATAGTAGTGATTTCATTCATTTTCTGAGAACTATTTGTTACATAATTACTTATGTGGACTCAAACCTCATTGGTATTTTGTCTAGTCATATAGCGCGGACCTTCGTGACGAGAAATCTCTTTACCAAGCACAAAAACCAGGGAATTAAACTTTTCACAAACTTTTGTTCTTTTTTTCGAGTAACGTTATTTAGTAACATTCCAGATACTAAATAACGTTATTCAAACAAAAATAACGAAATTTTGAGGATCGTTTCAATTCCCGGGCACAAACAAAAGGTACACAGGAGCTAAACACAGCAATCGCCATTTACAAACATTTTTATTGTACAGTTTTGTTTGGAGACAATGCATATCAAATTTATCATCATCATCATCAGCCGGAAGACGTCCACTGTTGAACAAAGGCCTCCCCTTTAGAACGCCATAATGAACGACAGCTTGCCAATTGCATCCACCAATCCAATTGTACATAATACCAAGAAATAAAGAAAAACAGAATAAAGTAGGTTCATGGTAATACTCATACGTTAAGTTTCTTAATTAATGTTGGCTTTATATAACAAAAAAATATCCACATCAATAGCTACGCCAACTAAAAATAAATATGACGATATCAATACTAGGGTACGACACATAATAAATTAATTAAATGTGTTATCAGACCTCGAACGAATACAACTCATTCTTGAAGTGTGAACAAAAAATATATGATTATAATTATACCTCTGATATAAAGTTTATAAACAAATACTGTGTGGTCTTAGTTTTGACTGCGATTTATTAAGAAGATAATAGATGTGGTACTGTTACGTCAAATGTTATTTAACTGACATTAAAATGAGGTTGTGGTTAATATGTACGTTGGTGTGTTCAGGATTTTTTCAAAACCCACTAGACACAGTTACAAGCTACAAGCACAGCTACAAGCTAAATATATCAGGAGGTTAATAATTTACCTTAAAAGTTACATTGTAAGGCAATACAATCTTGTTTCCTAAATAGTAATAAATAATAACAGAATCTAACAAAAACTCGACATTGCAGTTTGCGGCATATCATGTGTCGCGGATGTCAGAATATACAGTCAAGTCAATAAATTTATTGAAACAAAAAACTTGAGCTTTTTCCGTATGGAACAGAAATGTATTTGCCACCCAAGAGTAGATATAAAATGAGAATTATCATCACATTATCCCTGATGGAATGCACTGAAGACATGCGACCTTTTTTTCGTCCATTTAATTTGCTAGGCCAACAATCGTCTCTGTTTACATTATTTGTCGAAGGTAACTTTGAACAAAAAAAAAACGCTGAAGTTGGCGCCAGAATCACCCGTAGACACACAATAAAATTCGAAGAAGCAACCAGCCCTTGGACACCTTTACAAGCTAAATACAATGTTATCACCCAAGAAATAAAAGCTAAAATGGTATGCTTCGATCATTCATTTCTTTAAACGAGTTTCGTGTAGCTATAGAAAAATAACCTATGTTAGGACGATAATAATTCTCGATTTGGCATGTTTCGGCGAGGCAAAAAACCTGTGGACTTATTTATGCATACCGTG
Source organism: Abrostola triplasia (assembly GCA_946251915.1). Taxonomy (NCBI): domain Eukaryota; kingdom Metazoa; phylum Arthropoda; class Insecta; order Lepidoptera; family Noctuidae; genus Abrostola; species Abrostola triplasia. Next base: position 5,725,121 of record OX276444.1, on the reverse strand, counting down.
CACGGGCATCAGCTGATATGGAAACCAGTTTTAGCTCTCATTCATTGTAAATACATGGATGGAATAAGGAAACTCGAGCGATGTCTGGTTTTAATTTGCTGACAGTTTTAAGGAATTTTATAAAACGATCCATCTTCACTTTATTGATGTCATCTTTTTAAGTGCACTGCGCTATTGTTTGAGAAAAAGTGGAATTTTGAGATATCGCTATAATCCAGCTTATATGGTGTTCAGGTAGAAGTGTAGGTATTGCTTATGAAGGTTCTACAAAATATAACTTTCGGAATACCATTTTTTAAACAAAAACATTCCCACGCAGATTTCGACACACTAAAAAAACTAGTTAGGTACACTTGTAAAACATACTCACTCATTTATCATCACGACGAATTAAGAAAAATAATCTCCAACATCCAAAACCCCATTATTCACTTAAAACAACATCACCACATCGTTTAACAAACTTTATAATTACAACAAATCACCAGACGTTTTTAGGTTACAATCCCCAGTATTCCCGCCAAAATTACACCCAAATCACATTTCGGGAACCCGACTCACGCGCATCGAATGCCACAACAACACTGGAATAAAAATTCTACACGTAGGTACACGTTCCCACTCACACACACATGAATATTCACCAACACACCCACATGGGCCGCATACACACGACGTAATAAGGGTGTGGGGAACAAAAACCCTGTAAGGGACGCGGCAATCCCAATGAAAGAGACAGAAAATAAGCATTATAATGAAAGAGACAAGGACCGAAAATCAGGTATAGAAATCATTACCCTGCTGTGGGAATGTGACGCAACACAGGCAAAGGTAAGCAGGTGTAGGCTGGTAATAGAAAGGTACAAAGAAAATTGGTATTTTTTATTGGATAGGTCAGTATAGACTCCACAAAGAAAAATAATCACATGACATTAAAATTCTTAACATAAATGCAAAAAATATATAAAGGAAATAACAAATTACAAACGTTAATGATGAAACATTACTTCAATTTCAGAAAAATGTTAAAGACAAGATTGGCTTCTAAAATATTTACTTGGACTATACCGTGGTCAAAGCTATCCACCAAGATTAAAGATTGTACAAAGTGACTGCTAGACCAGTTAATTGGCTCCACAGCCACGCTTGACACATGCAAATACACGAAACTATAATAATGTTATGGACGTTTTACACATCCCACATTTCAATATTGCACAAACTCGTGACACTCTTAAACCACATGTTTCGGATCAACGCTGCAACGGCACTCTCCAATGCAGCAAAAAATGTTTAAAAACATGAAACTAGGAACGTGTGCCGGATGCATACGATAACGGGATTTGGTTTTTGCAAGGAGTCAACCTCGGGAATGCCAGAAATTGGAGCAACAAAAACTGAACGGTATCCTGGTCTAGAATATTACCGTCTTTACTTGTATGATTCCAGGTTTTCATTCTAGTGCAAATAATGAAGCAGTTTTTGTAGCTATTTAATTCAGTGCGTGGGTAACACAAGAGAGAGGACTGCATTGGAATTGTAAGCCGGTGAATTATAGTGAATTATTTAGTGTCAGAGAGGTATCTCTTAGGCTTATCGGCTAGAATTGTGATCCAAGCTACGTTGTGGGTGGCCCGGTCTTTGTTGATACTATTATTCAACAAAGTTATTCCAAACAACTTTTTGAGACCTTTAGGACTAGAACTTGATATATTTCATCTTCCTCCTATCAAATACTACACGGCCGAAATAAGGAAGGATTATATTTAAACACGTTTTTAAGCTAACAGGCAAAACGATAATACCCTTAGTCGTCATCGCTCTCAACCTAAGAACTTTACTAAAGTAAATATATAGATTTGTAAGAATACAACAGTGTCTTCCGAACAACTGGCTAAAGCTCACAGCAATTATGGTTCGTGTATTTCTTTACAATGTTTCTGTGGATGTGGTATTTCAATACACGTTTCATCAATTACGATTCAACTGTTTAAATAGACAGACGTCTGGCATTTCGTCAAATATTAGTATAAATTAATAAACGATATCATATATTACTTCCGCAGCCAGACAATGATAAGAATACTGTGAATGCGCTATGTGATCATGTTTAATGTAAGGGCAATGTCAGATACCATGGATGTAATCAGATATATTGATAAGGAAAACATTTTTATGTTTATATTCAGTCAGACTGAATTGTTGAGTTCCGTTTTTGTTATCCATTCATCTGCAACTTGAATCAAGCTTAAAATCTCGTGAATCATTGCAATAATTATATTGCATTAAGCTGTTGCATGATTGGTAGATTCTGTTTGATCTTAATAATCATTCCAAACAGTAAGCCTACATTGCTAAGAAATAGATCCGAACGCAAAAAAATATAAAACAATGAACATTCATCAACAAACAACGAAAAGATTCTAGCGACTTATTATTGTAATTTGTTAAGAACCCATGTTTATTGTAAGGATAATATAGCATTACTAGACCAAAGAACTATTAGCCACACCTTACAATTGATCCCTTCTCGAGATCCTTAACTATTCAGAGCTTGTTATAAGGAAAAGCTTCCAGGAAATGACACAATTAAAGCACAAAGACCACGGTCGGAACAGTAGTAATTATTTATTAATAACTACCCACAATCTTAGATCACATATGAGGCATAACTAATTTAAATAAGGAAGTGGTAGCCATTTTGTGTCGTCATTTCACCTGTCCACTCGCGACCCTCTGATGTTCATTTGATTTTACGACTGATTATTTTGGGAAATGGTGAAATAAATAGGGCCCCTTGACCTTATTTAATTTACATTATTTTATAGATTTCTATCGGTTGTTTCATAGATGGTCTATAAATCTGAATGTGTTTAAAATTGCTTTTTAATTTCCAACCTTGAGTTATGCAGTACTCATTTTTTTTTATTAACAGCTGCAACACAATTCATGCATAACTAGCATATCTATTATCCGGGTCTACTATTGAATTATATCAATTGTAATTAAGGTTAGTTGTACTAATAATTACAGCAATGGTGTTAACAATTATTTTCCTCAACTGCCCTACTAATTAATTTATAATAGCAGACAATCTTCATCCTATGCTATACTTTCTGTCTTTTTATAAACACAACCAACATTTTGCACATTCTCAAATTACCCATTTTATAACGAAAGACCACCCACTTCCATTCACAAGCCTACATTCCAGTCATTACTACCACTTATATACAACCAACTTCCTTTCATTGGAAACAAAAGCCTGGACGTCCAATCGCCAATTTTAGAAGGGGAACAAGACATAAAAAAGTTGTCAAGGGGTTCCCTAAGGAAGCGTCCTGTTAACTCACGCATTGCCCATGCTTCCTGTCCTCAGTCCCCTCGGTATGACCTGCTTATTAGCACTTCGAGTTTACTCAAAACATTCGAACTGCCCGTTAGAAATTTACAACTTATTTACGTGGTCACTGACTTGCATTTGGGAATGCACGTGTCGTTGATTTCAGTTCCGTAGTTCATAAAAGTAGTATACATTTGCTGGTGTGATTTAACGAACGTGTTTATACTGCATTATAAAAACACATAGCTTTCGTAGACTGGCAGCACCGATAGGTACGAAACATTTGTAAAACATCAATTTTTGTTCTTCCATATTGGCCTACTGCTTAATTCAAGACAAAGTCTTACGAAACTAACGTTTGTATGGTACAATATTTTTTACAGCAAGTAGTTTTCGATAGCCTATAAACATAATTCTTGTCATAAAACATGTACGCAGTACAAGGAAACAATGGGGACCCATCCAGTGGAATGAACAAAATGTTGCTGCTCATTCATAATTCATCTCGAATTACGAATAAGATTACATCATAGATTTAAACGGATCTTAAAGTTATTCTGATACCGGCCAATAACAAGGTACATAACAATGTCTTCAAAGGAAAAGCAATGGTTTTCCAAAAAACACAGAAGTAATCTTTAAAATATTTATTACTATTTTATCATGGGATATAACTGAAATTAAGGGGATGCCTTTGCCCAGCAGTGGAAAACAAAATAGGCTAGTAAAAACATGTATATGTATATCTGAAATTGGGTGCTGACGAAATTCTTCTCAGATTTATATTATGTAAGTAATCCAGAACCTTTTAAACGACACAATATAGTACACAGCGAACAAGCAAAAGTATACGCACACAATTGATTCAATTATAATGTATCGGAAAGCTTTAAACATTTCATAATACCGCACATATAGGTCACGAGATAAGCACAAAGTCATGTCGATTTAATAATAAATGTTGTACCATAATCTACTCTGATCTGGATTCAGAATACAAATGTGTCGAATTCAAATTTTTACGTCAGGTTCTTTCACAAACAGTAGTTCTGTCCTTCCTTAGTCCAGCCGTATCTATGATATCTGTTCTTGTTAGTAACTAGTTCTGCCTTGAATACAATAAAAAATTCTAAATACATTTGGCGGTTCGAAGTATTTGTAATATTGAAACTGAGTGGGGTTGAATATAAAAGAGCTTTTAGAAATAAGTTTGTATTAGCTTTATTCAGTGCTTTATAAAATGTATGTAAAGGCAATCTTTACATACATTTCAATTTAACCTTACAACTTTACATTTCAAATACGTAAACCTCTATTAAGCGGCATGTGATCATCATTGTATGAAATAATCTTGTTTTTACGGACACAAAAATGTTACAAAGGACCAATCCGTGATGTAGCCTTGGCCTCAATAGAGCGCTAAGACTTGAAACTAACGCTCGGAAGGATTTTTTGCTCAACTTTAACAAAACAAGTGAAAAAGAAGTCCTGCTGCAAGTAAGTTTCAAGTGCATTGATATCAAGCTCTGCCCCGTGGGAAGGAATGCATGCACGATAAAATTTGTAATCCTTAGTGGCGCCAAAAGTCTAGACACGTACTCGTGTTTTTTCAGGTTATTCATGTGATTATGTGACCATATTTTACAAACACACCCAAAATATCCCGCTGTAGTGACGTTATATCGTATGGATAAAGGACCAAAAGTCTGGTGTACTGAAGTGAGCAGTCTAAGTAAAGCTGTGTCACTTAAAAAAGGGTATAATTGATTTAGTATAAAAAATATGTATTTGCTAACAGAGTACTAGTGCCTTACTTTAAATGAAAGAATTCAAAAACGCCAGTTCGCATATCAACAACGCTTCGTTTTCCCATAGAAAACCAGTATTTTTTCCATATCAGATTTATATACTAGTTCAACATCGTTTCTTCGAAGACTATCGGTTTACATTACAAGTAATTACGTCTCTCACAATTAAGGCGTAGCTGTAAGAGTCGAGTTTACAGTAAAAATAATTAAGATAAACATTGGCTGGGTCCTGTTACGTTGAATAAGACGCCTTATTGACATGTGCAGTCGACGTGTGATGGTGAATGAATGGGTCGTGACTCACGCTTACCAATATGTAGATAAAGTAAGGAATGCTTATTGATCGCAGTGCTATATGTAGAGATAATATTTTGAGTGGAGACGTCCGCGAATTACCTGAATTAACCGGTAAGGATAAGGTCACCAAAAATGTCATCCAAAAAAAAACACGCGATAAGATTAAATATACATAGGAAAAATGCGCTATCGTGTATATATACATCAATACATACAGCGTTTTTATCCCTTACATTATGTAATACAATCACATAATGTAAAGGACAAGGTGAAAATCATTCGATTTTAAACCAAAAGGACCAAAACCCGTCCCTTAGGAAGACCTCGAGTTGCTGTTGTTTTTGCTCAGCAATATGACACCGGAATCTGTGCCGATGAGAACTGAGAAAGTCGATTCGATGTGGTGGCCCACTGCGTAATTCAATCCAAACCAATCAAGAGGAATTAATATGTCGTCCTTAAGATAAACAGCGGAAAAAATCTGATGCTGGACGAACGTTCTGACTTTAAATGGACAGTAAATCTTAGTTTAGAGCTTCTGAAACTAAAAGAATTGATATCATGGACATTAAAACTGAACTTGCATAATGTCCTTGCGTTTCTTATATCTTTATTTGTGCTGCTTTACTACAGGCTAGAACCACTACTACTCCAAATGTCACTTACCATTAAAAAGCATATTTAATCAAGTGCCTTTGTCATTCATAAGTGCCATTATAGTCTGAACAAAAGCGATGACCCATATGAATAATAGCCTATTCACTGGACACTATTTTCTATTTAAAGATAGATGGGACTTCTATTATTTAAGCACCTCTTTGCGAAATTGATGTTACGTTCTCACACTGTCTGGAAATTGAATATAATTGGTTTGTCGTTTGTTTATTAGAAAATAGTACGAGTTTTTTTTTTCGTTACAGTGTGGTGAAATACAGTAGAACAACCTGAGTTACTGGCTGTTAACATGTAGAGAACTATAGTTATCAATAACGTAGAAGGGAATCTTACGTAACTCGTTATAATGATAAGGCGTCTATACACGCAAGTTAACCTTGAACGACAACAAGCCCGTGTAGATTTAAAAGCTTGAATTAAACCTTTTTATTCTTAGAACTTATTCTTCTATGATACCTACACCTTGTTGAATTTATTACCATTAATTTACCCACAGATCTCACCCTTGAAAATCTATTATATTTACACCACACAATGTTTAGAACACCTGAACTAAGATAGATTCCCTCCTCATCTTTGGGCAGGGGTTAAAAACAGGTTTCTCAGCCTTTACAAAATAGATAAATAGACATTAGATGAAAGGATGGCTCGCATGGTCTTATACAATAGATGATAGACCAAGCTGAAGGGGATGTGTGCGAAAATAGAAACCCTTGTCTATTTAAATATACTTTCTCACGCAATGGATAAAGGTCTTGCGTGGCCAGGCACGATTCATCACAGTTATTGTTAGTCCACGTTCCTCTATCCGAGTTATCGGGGACAGTATATTTTTGTAATTAGTGTTTATTTTATATTTTAAAGGTCACTTGGAATACCTACGTCTGTTTAAATCAACAAGTTCAAAATTCTACAAGTTCAAACACATCTTGTTTTTTACGCCAGTAGTTGCTAATTTATTCGTTGAGATAATGGTATTTTGTTGTCTTATTAATTCTACACATTTTCTACCTTGTATAGAAAACAAATAAAACATATTTTGCTAACAAAATCTGGAAGCGACTTCCGACTTGCTAGGCAAATAGAGGGGACTGTTTTTTTAATATCTTGACGTGTCAAAGGCAACAGCCGTACAGCCATATGCCGCGGATGACACATTTATAACATATGTGAACTTTTTGCTGAACTCGTCCACCATTTAGCGTCTGTTTGTCGATGGTCTCAATTTTATCGACTAATTGATAAGAATTAATTGCGTTAGACATTTGAAAACATGAAGTTTATTTATCTGTTACTTTATCTTTTTGAGACAGACAATTTTAGGGATAATATTCTGAGCTTATCGCGAATTACATTGTACAACCAAAAGAGTAGCTTTGCAAACAAAAGATACATGATAAATTTAATTAATATAAATTATAGAAGTTAACATTATCCGCTATAAACACGACATGCAAGTTGCAACACAGTAAATAGCCCTTATAGGAAAATACTAAAAAAATCAAGTGAACTTACTAAGTACCATAATTAAATTCAGTTATACATAGATGACATTAGGACCACGGCTTGCGAGGGGTGCATATGAAAGGACCAGCTGCTACCTATAAGACCGATTAGCATCAATACATGTTGCAACTTGAATAAGACTTCGAAGCTTCTATAAGTTGAACCGATACCATCTTATACTGTTAAATGATACCGCAAGCTTAGTAACTTCGTTCTTAAATAAAAATGCAAGTTTATTGTGAGCAATGAAAAGTATGACTCTATTTTCGAAGCAGTTACAATATTTAGATGTCGCTCGGTGGAAAAATATGAAACAGCTACAATAATAACCCTTGAAGTAATATTAAGACTTCTTTGTGATGTGGACGGTGGCACATTTACTCTTCTTAACAAAACTTTATAAACAAATGTGCTTTATACGTTCTTAAAAAGCTATTCTAAAGTTTTCCTTCTCCTTGATATATTTTCCTTGTAGGTAAAAACAATTCAAATTCTCAATATAAGTAAAAATAATAATTTAGAAAAAAATATTGAATGAAATAAATTTCTATACTTACTGTCAAGAATAATCTTACGCAACATTAGCCCCGAAATTTTTACGATCAGAAAAACAACCCGCTGTATGTTGCATGAAGTTAAAAATTTTCGGCATGAACTACGTATTGTTGAAAGCACAATGTCCGAGGGTGTTCACCTGGCCTCAACCCCTAAGATTAATGTCTTAAGACAGTACAATAGCTCGCCCCCGCGCACATGGCCTGACATTTCTACCCGGGGTTGTATTTTTTTTAACTTCCTCCCTTATTATGGTCTTACAATAATTACACACGCGCCCCGAAAGGTGTTTAGAGAAAGCGTTAATGAAGTATTTATTTGTATGTATTTTTTAATAATATTGACCTTTTTTGTGGAGCTTTTTTGCTGTCGCGTGCTTAGAAAATGTGCAATTTTATTAACATCCTTTGTGTGACGGAAGTGGAGTTTCTAATGCTTCTGTTGCATTTTTATTACACGTCTATCGGATCATTACGTGTCAAATATATACCATTAAATGTACAATTTATGCAGTATTATTGAAGTGAATAAGGTGGCAATTAGTATTTAAATTTTGCTAATAAACCTTCCAAAACTTGAGAAACCCTAAATATCACTTTTACTGCTTTATATCAGGGAATTAAATTAAGAAATTACGCTAATCTCTGAAAGGTAGTCATTCGGCAGCGAGTCATCAAAATATACGAGGCTATAAAAAGATACTTATACCAAAAACAATTTGCAAACGCTCGATAACTGCTGCAGTTTTGATCAAAATGCATTTAACATCTTGTTTTTAGGCGACTACAATTTAATATACAGCCTGTTTAGACTTCATAACTGTCATATTTCTTAAAATAATGTTTGAAACATTCTTGCGACAGTGAAATACAAATGCATTAAAAACATTACCCTTCCTTGGCCTCAAGCAATAAAAACCACTTTGGGGTATATTATACAGTAAAGCCTAAAGGTACTAAACTTATGCTGCAGCGAGCACTAGAATCTTTCTAGTTATACATATACCTACTTACATAGTCTGTATTTAAAGTTGCCGAAAAACCTTTCACACAAAGACCCGAAGTCAACGTTAGGGTGCTTTATTTCTTGGAACTGCGAAGTTATTTTAAACAATTGACCATCTGATATTGTCTTCGTAATTATTGTTTGACACAAAGCTATCAAAGATACTATATTATATGAAGTCTGGTCGAAGCCAATGTTGGTGCAAGTATGAATGTAATTTGATACGGCCAATTTTTTCTGATACCCTCATAGATTGAAGGTACGCTGTACAATAATGGTTTTCGATCAGAATGTCATACTCGTATGCATGTTTTTTCTTTTTCGATATTAGTGGCGGTGCGAGAATGCAGATTACTCATACATACATTTATGTATAGCCTTTAAAAGGATTTAGGTAGGTCCATAGTTTATTAATGACAGTGTTTCCGCTGTGAAAAGGTAACAAAGACGATTGCGTAGCATTAATTATAATTAATATTATAAATGGTAAGTTCTTCATTATGAAAAAGTATTTGACCAAAACATCAAGAATGTTGCTTCTTTCCTAATAACAATGACAAAGACAAAACATCTCAAAGAAAATAAATTGCAGCTGTCAGAAGGACTTCGGACCAGTCAAAATGTACCCTAAATAAAAAACCTAAGATCTCCTTCAAGTTATTACATAACACCCGTATAATAAACAATAAGTAAGTACGTGAAAACATATGAGAAACAGATTGCGACCGGCCTCAGGAGGACCGTATTATTGTATGAGGTCATTGTTCCTAGCTCGGCCTCTTAAATTGCTACTTTATTACATTATTGCAGAGTTATGGGCTACGAAAACGTTGGTTGATTTATTTTTGTTCTAGCTATGGCGACGGCTTTTGTTGAAACACTGGCTTGTAATGGTAATGTGCTGTATTGTGTACACTATCTCACGTATTACGTCTTTTAGTAATGTTATTATTTGTTAAAGTTAGAACAGACGCTCTGTTTGGGAACTCTTGAAATGACAAACTTAACGTCTTAAAAATTGCATCAAGCTTACTGCCACAACTTACAGCTTACCGGTAGACAAACTTAAATGTCTAAAGGCTCCAAGGATAATTAAATAAAACGTAAAAAAACATTTATAATAAAAATGCACTAAACAAAACTATTTGTCGGTATCAATTAACAAAAACCGTCATTGAAAACGCTAAAAAGATGCAAATAATCCAATAAAAAAGCTAAGAAATCGAACTGCAAGTCAACGACCGACTCGTAGTGATGGGAATTCGTTTTACTAAAGAATGCGGTCCCAGACGGTCTTGTTCCGCAAACCATACAGGACTATACCTCTTTGCTCAGACGGCAGGTGATACACCATCTGGCTTGCCACGTGTCAACGTACGGCGAATTCACGATACCGATATCGATTTGCAATAATCGAAAAGATCTAAAGTATCGATTAACGAAACGGGAGTTTAGATGTTTTATTGTTTTTTAATAAGTTTATAGTTTGTTCGCGCTTTAGTTCACAGTTGCTAATTATAAAGCTGTTTATTAAACATTTGTGAGAACAGCGGACCTCCTCGAAGGTGCTGACAATGTATTTTGAGAATATGCCTTACAGCACAGAAGATAAGTACCTACTTGAGTAATAATATTGATTTTAAATTGCGGAATCTTGGCAATGACCCTTTGTCATTAGTTGGAAATACAGATCAACAATGGTTTATCTATTTCGCTCCTACTAAAGAAACAGTGAGGTAAAGAAAAGCAGAATGAAACAGAACATTCTAGAAAAAAGTAGAGCAATGAAATATAAAATGATGTAGGCACTTATCATCTGTCATACTACTTTTATTTCACATTATTTTTTCCTTCAAATCTTCTTGTGAACCCCTATCACATATGATAAAGGTATACCATATGACAATCACAACTCAACTAAACTTGCATTACAGTAGAAAAAAACTAGTCATACTATAAATATCGATTTATTGTGTTTTCGAAATTCCGGGTGGGAGCGCGCATGCGCCATCTGCGCCCCCCACGCACCGCTTGATTGTTGCGCAGCTGCGCTTGCGAGGGATGCGCGTAGCGGACCAATAACAAAGCTAGAACGTAATGCCTTTGGCAGCGGATCACTCAATGGAGAGTGATTAAAGTTGGGGTTGCTTTTGAGTTACATATTATGTTTATTTTATGGTGTTATCATTTCCTTTGTTGAAATTTTAGATGGTATAACAATTTTTTTTATGAGTTACGTCTAAAAAACTCGAAGTAAGAACCTATTTCCGATGTTATGTTTTTAATAGCATAAAATACGCAGGACATTCTAATCTTTTTGATAAGAACAACATTTTTGACCTAAAATTCATTCTCAAATTAGGTCACGTACGTCTTGTACAGATTAGTTAAAAAAGAGGATTTAGATTGCTTATTAATTAGGTATTTTATTAGAGTGCTACAAAATTACAAACATTGTATTAGGTCAAAATGTTTGCATCCATACCAGATAAACAGAAAACACTTTCTTTAATAAGACTTCATCAAAAATGAAAAAAAAAACACCCCAAAACGCCAAATTTTCAAAATAATAACTACTAAACAAAGAGTAATTTTATGCTTACACAAATCCTTTCACAAAATGACCCATTTATAGGGCAATGCACTTTTCAAATCTTTACAATAGCCTCCCTTTAAACTAAAGGGGTGCTTAAAAAATCTCATTCTCCAAGTACCAAAACAGGTTTGGTACATTTGTTATGGATAATCTCCGTAAGAACCGTGAGTCCGCTAATGGATATAAGGGACTTTTATATTAATTGTGTCGGTAAAAGTACTTTAATCAAAGATCGTGTCTCTGAAGCAAAAGAAGAAGCTTTTGCTTCGAATTAGATGTTAGATAATTATTTTGTATACAACGATCGTGAAAATTTCGTTCATACAGTACTGTTCCTAAATCTAAATGATATAGTAAATTGTCTGTACAACATACATAAAAACATTGAATAAAAAATCCAAGTGTTGGATGTATCAAAAACATCTTGTCCTTACAAAGTATAATCACAATCGACAGCCATGGAGTTATTCTTATGTAATTCATGCATCATACAACACGAGTAACACAAAACAAACTTCAATTTGGGGTTTTTTACATGGGAACGTCAGAATATTAATAAACATGCTGACACCACATCTGCTGGTGAATCGTTTACAAATTTAGATAAAAAGATCAGAAAGGACATGCACCAATACTCCTGGCCCCTTGTCCAAACCTATGCAAGCCCCCGTTTTTTGAATCGTGGGAATGTAGCATGGTTACCTGTGAAAATAGGGTGTAAGTCTACCCTTACATTAATTATAAGTGCAATAAATTACAATCAGTATTTTGATTCAATTCACGCGTGATTGGGTCATTCGATGCAGGTATTACGTCGAATTATTGTAAATTAAATTGTATAAACTATTTATGTAGATCAATGGAGGCTGATCTTCTTTTCTAAGATTTCCGATTTTATACTAATAAACTACAGAATTTTAAATGAATAAAAATAAATGAAAGTCCCAAATCCGACGAACATAAAATCCTAAACATCTTTTCCATAATAATATTCCACACAAAGGTTAACAAATCCATTCCAATGATAAATGCTTGAAGATGCTATCAATACTCGAATTGCGTCGAAAAAAACTCGAACAAAACCAGAATTAGCACAAGGCTCTAATATATTCTGGTTCCCATGTGTCTGATCCTCGCAAATCATCAGAGCATGGCATGACCATGACTCACGTACAATATGGCGTTCACGGTTGTTGATAACTAAACGATACCATTACTAGTCAATTAGGACTGAATACATAAGCAATGTGAACCGATTATATGCCTGTTGGGCTCACATTATCTTAATCAAGGGAGTGGAAAAACGCCTGGAATCTGATCCTGAGATTTAAAGCTACATAAGCATTTCATTAGTAGTAGTAGTATTAGCTGGTAGCGGATCTACGTTCAATGGAGTGGCACTTTAGAAGAAAAAGAAGTATTTAATGTTATCGTAGTTTTGATACTAGGGAAACTTTTTCTAAATGTTTTAGGGTACGTCGTTAGTGAAACAGATATCTCAAATGCAAAGGCGTGTCGAATACGATAACTCAAAGTTAGCCTTAAGAAATAAGAAGCAATTTAAGCTTTAAAGAAACGAAACCGAGAAGTTTTGCGATAAAAAAATGTGCAAGGCGTGCCTCGCTCGAAACGAGTCAAGAAACCAGTTACTCGAATTGCGTTAAACATTAACAAAATCATCAAAATTGGCTCAGGAGTTTAAAGAGAGATGGTTACAAACGTATTCATGCCATATAAGTAGCACCGTCCATTCAAACGAGAGCAAAAACACTCACGAAGTAGGTTAGTACCCAATAAGAAATACCCGACACAACCGGTCCGAAACTTGAGTGATATCAGCTTTAATAATAAAAATATTATGTAACAAATGCCAGAACATCCTTTAATCGATTCGATTGCCATATGGCGGACGGAAATAATGGAATTGATAACTATTTAAAAACCCTCATGCATGATAATAGGGACCAAGAACTTTCCATAAAACAGTGAAATTATCTAAAACATAGGGGCCCCTTGAGAATTTCTCTTTTGAAGCTAATACCCGCATTTGCGAGCAGTTTTACTGTTTAAGTTTATAGTTGTGGTTTTGACAATTGCAAGATTATTTACTAGGTGAGTGGTAATGTTTACGACAATGACAACACATTGTGTGGCTAAATTACTTATAGTATCTACGCTTCTGGTTTCAAAAGTCGCACCTTTTCTGAAGCACCTCTAGTTAGGCTAAAGTCATGTCACATTGAAAATATCTTTGTGTATAAACAACATTACTTATAGCCGCACTACATTGCGCGATGCGGCGTCGAGCTTCCACATCTAAAAATGCCTTTCTTTAAGTTCATGGTAAGGGAACTGTTAGCTGGTAAAATAGGTCATACACATGACCAATGTAAATATTACCTTTCTTCCAATTGAACAGAATATGGCCGATTCTGCAACCGAATACAGACATGATCACAAAATCTATGTATTGCAGGGCACTGAAGATTAAAATAACAGTAATTATTATAATCGAGCCTTAACAAAGAATTTAATAAATAAGCAATTGGAAACGCGTACTAGTATTTCCTGTGAACCACTGATAAATATAACACAACAATGACGAATATCCTGCACATAATGATGTTAAAGGGCACTAAGATATCAAGCGTTTTAGTACAAACACAATAAATAATTATGTGGAAAAGCGGCTCTTACAAAGAAATTAAACCATTCTTCTTATCACAATGTTCATTTATAATCTCATCAATGTCATCACCAAGAAGAACTAGCGTTTTCTTGTATTTCTGCTTCACGGTCCAAGGTATCAAGACAATAGCATATGCATTGACCAAAATAGGGGTACTCGATAAACATCGTCGCTCACACACACGACTACGAAGAAATTGTGTGACGCACCATGAGGGTAGCAAAAACCTCATTTGAATAAACTCACGACTTACATCTTCGGTGCATAAGTAATTCTAAACGCACCCGGCTCGAAGGCATAGCACGCGCCGGCGCAGCTTATCGAGACACCTACGCATCACTGCCATCAATTCAATTCATTCATCCGTTGTGCACACAATCGATGTTTTTGCAGAACGCTGCTTTGTCTGAATTACGATTTCATATCGGAATCGCTTTGTATTCTCCTTAGATGTAAAATTATTATTACGGAGATATCAAGTTATTTGTACAGAAAAGTCTAACATATTGAACTTATGTTACGCAATCATTGGAGCTTGTATTTTAAGATTTAAGACCCTTAGGGGACTGTCAAATAAATTCTGATCTTGTTCCGCAATCCCGGGACTATACGCAACACTAAAAAGGGCCTTGATGAACTTTGACACAAATACAAGATCGACCCATGTAACTTATTCATGACGAAAAAGGTACCTACCCGTCAAGCATCGCGAATCCGTCTCGACGGTAACAAAAGATGGCGCGTACGAACTTTTGTTAAGACGGTCCCAAAAAATAATAGCTCCCTCAATTTCTTGAGCTCCCCCTCTAAAATGTATACAATATTTCTACTGACATCAAACCAGCTGGTCTATTCAATGTTTAAGGTAAAAAAAACAAGGCTTGTCTCCACGTGGTCGGAAATTCGACTGGTTTCTTTGTAGATATTATTAAAACGCTTGAATGATGAGTCAAACTTATATTGTCAAGACTATGGTAATAAATTATTCATTAAAAGTGTTCCGTGTAGCAATTTATTGGTGTGTTATTACGTGAAAAAACGCCTTCTACTAAAATGTCAACTTTATAACGCGTGGTAAAAAGTCCACTGTCATGTTTAATAATCTCATGAAGCATATTATGTGCATATATTGTGACTAGCACATTAGGTGCAGTTGCAATCGTGTGAAAGTCAAGTCCTACACTCACCCCAATTACTTGGGTATTCATAGAAAAGTCACGTTAGATAAGGCTGCACGGTAACATGTCGATATTCTATCGATACTATTTAAATATCAACAAATCTTCTACAATTTGGGAGCCAGTACCGACTAATACTTAAATTATAACACAAGCTTTAATTAAACGATAGTTAATTTGCCGTATAAGTACAGTCTTTTTCACTTACTACAATACCTCTTAAAAGGTAATAAACAGCATTTAACAATCTTAAGTACAGGCAAAGCATCAATTTTATAAACACACTTTAAAAAAGACGTCAGCGGACAAAATAATTAATATTCCACGTAAAGGCAGATCTAGTGTTCTATATACAGCTATCCGGCCATAAAATACAATTAAATACAAAACAATATAAAAAGAGCATCAACTTAAATGTTTATTTAAAAAACAAAGCACTTTTAAACAAGACAAGACACTTCAAACAGGAGCAATTCATGACCACGCAGATCTAAAGTCGCTAGAGCATTTTATCGATAAGCTAGGAACATCACTTACTCGCACCTTGCTTGCCATCTGCCTCGATGCACGTGAGGCAATTAAGGCCATCGGCGCTTTGGGGGTGCCACCCTCGGTACAATGGTCGTTTACCTCAGTATAGAGGGGTTGCAACGTGGTCAATGCACCAAGTTTTATTGTTTGCCGTGTGGACTCCCACGGGAGACAAAGAGGTACAACGTGGGACAACCCTCTTGCAGTAAGGTGAAAGTTGATATGAAATTTTGAACAAACTAAGTACCTCTTAATTTGAATACAATATTAAAATGGGGTCGAGTGTGATATGCATAGTTCTTAAGACGAGTGAAAACAACACCCCCGGGCCGTTTTGCATCTTTTTATACACCAATGTAAAAATAAAACATTAATTAATAATAACACATTTAGGTAGGAGTGTAAGTATGTCTATACAAATATTTGTAGTGTAGGTAAGTAAACAATATGGTCGGGTAAAAATTCATTTGAATTTCAACAGTAGGTATTTTTTAATAGCGCTTGTTAAATGACTCCAAAACATAGTGTTTACATTTTTAGCAAATTAAATTTAAATAGACTATAATAAAATATTGCTTGAGCAGAAAGTGGATGCAGAATACATTATTTAGGAGCTAAAAGATGACAGCATCGACTATAACAAGAAAATAAAGATTCTATTATAAAGATTACGCGGAATGAGCCTCGTTTAATATAATTTATGATAAATGCCCGCGTCATATTATATCGAGTTAAGTTCATTTAAAATATTCAAGCAATTATCATTTTTTGATCGACTGTAATTTCCCTAAACATTTTTGAATAAAGCGATATTACAATAGAGCGGCGACATCGTATTTAAAAGTTTAATATTAGATCGCAAACATCATTATTAGTTATGCAGGTACTAAATCTATGATACATATGATCTTATCGGCGTACGAATAAGTTAAACAATTAGTCCTATCTATCAATCTAATAGATACTTAAAACGCCTTCCGAATAAAGCTCCGGTACCTATAAAATATGATAATCCATTGACAAGGCCGCGTATAGGTGCTAAAATTGTGAATGAAGCCGGCTATGATTTCATTCCGTATGACACCCAACTAGTTACTCAGCCCACGCTGGGAGGCATCTCACAATTCGTACGTGAGACCTTGGTATGCGTCAAGGTCTCCGAAAGCACGCAGGATTATCCGGGCGATTTGCTAGTCAAGTCGTAACTAACTTTAAATATTCAAATGTTATTCACATGTGGCTTGTTTTGTAAATGATTGCTTCCTTTTCTATTAATATAATCGTATGTACCTGATAATAAAAGCTTCGACAGTCATACATTGCAATTAAGATTCCGATGTCCTTGATTGTACGTCCTTACTAACCAGTCAATATGAAAGTAACTTCACATGGATTAACTTAAAATTCATACTAGATCAAGTATAAAAACACATAGGCTAGAGCTTAGGTACCTATATCTAGGAATGAAACTTTAAATAACACAAAAACTTAAGCACAGAATTATATTATTATCTTCTCTTGATGTACGCCATAGCATTATCCTTACATTTCTTGAGTCGTGTCGAGTAAATATTACAGCTGATAAAACCTTTTTGGATTCCAACCGGCTCACAAAAAAACGACCTTGGTCTCTTAAAGCATTAAGATAACATCTTTCTACGAGAAACAAGTTAGTGTACTTCATATCGTTCCTTTAATGTCCAACGCTATTGATCTAATCAAATCCCCTAGTAACCCATTGACTGAACTGTCGGAACGGTTTCGTGATCCCAGTCTTGGTAACGAGTCCAAGAGCTTTTGTATTTAAATGCCTCATACAATGACATCTTGATCTACTTTTTCAATGGCCCCTAATTGGGATGTTTCAAGCAAGAAGTCTGGCCTCGAATGTGCGAGGTCAAACAGTTCAAGGAAACAGGGTTTGGGCAAGCTCTCGCTTCCTCTTAGTTACTGCTTACGTATTGCCGTATAATCTATTGTGAGCGAGGTCTTGCTAGATTAAGAACATAACAAGCAGTTATTCCTGAATTACAAACTTTGGTCGATTGTAAAGTACCAAAATTTAAGTTGGGCTTTTGCAAAGACCTTTCGAAACAGTTTTGACCGTATATCAACTTTTGACGAAGGTATAAGATAAGTAGACGGTTAATATGGTCAAGAATTCTTCTTTCTTCTTTAAAAAGATCTTCTTTCAAAAATATTTCTTGATCACATAAACATAACATCACGCCTGTATTCCCCGAAGGGGTAGGCAGAGGTGCACATATAGTACACCCACATTTCGCCAGTTATGTTTTAAAGTCCCAATGTAATAGGGGGCGAGCCTATTGCCATCAACCGGGCACAATTCGAGACTCCGTGCTGCTACTGAGAATTACCTAATGGAAAAACCCAATAACACTTTGCCCGACCCGGGATTCGAACCCAGGACCTCGTGCTCAGCAGTCGTGCTTAGCGACCACTAGACCAACGAGGCAGTTTCTTGATCATATCAACCGATCTTCTTAATTACTTGGTAAAGCTGGCAACGTCGCCTCTTGATTGTCATTTGTTGAGTTTTGAATGAAATCATTTGAAAATAGTACATTTTTTTTATAAAAATAATAATATTTATTTATTTCTCCTCACAATACAAGTTACATGGTAGATAAGTTACAGTTAGTAAGTCTTGCCCAGTGTATGCGAGAACATTTACTATTTACAGTAAAATGCGACGTTGCCAACAATAACAATATTATTTTGTTTTATGAATATGATTACAGGTAGAAAGTACCTGAATGTGAATCATCATACGAATCTTATTACAACGGCTTGTCCATACATTAACTCGCAGTCATATGAACTCTGCAATGAAATGTATTAAAAGCGCTCAGTTTACATTAGGAACAGTGAGAACGATAACAACTGCGCTTAATGAAACACGTCGCAGGCGTTATGTGGGTAAAAATGAGTTTATTCAAGCAGTTTATGGCCTCTGACAGGCTATTAGGACTAATACCTATATCTTAATACGTCAAGCATAAACTTTTGATCCGTTTCGAATATTGCGCACACTGAGGAGTGTGAGATTTTACATAGTTATATGGATAAGTGAAGAAAGCAATTTCTTTATCATTATTACGGTTAAATTAAGGCCACAAGGCAACCTCTAGTACATATTAAGTTATGAAAAGAATAGAAATCTATTAACGCTGACAAAATATTACTACTATATACACACTAACATGGCAGTTCAATCAACATATCAATATCTATATTTCAGATGGTAACTAGCTATACTAACGACCAAATCTGCCAGATTACTAGCACCTGTAATATAAAATGCTTATGCTTGGGAAGGTGAACAGAGATATTCCAGCATATTTCTATTAAAAGATGTAACAAAACGTCATAAAATACCCCTTAATAATTCACATCTAAAATGCAAGCGCACGTATGACGCGAACCATCATTTCAAACAATTGATTTTCAATTCACCCTGCAAAGCTAAGAATTTTTTAAAGGAATTGTCAGTGACCACTAGATACAGAATTTTCTGGTTTTATTTAAGGTAGAAATAAACTGGTCTCACATACATAATAAAAAATGATATCCGACGCAACGTTGCATACGATAAGTGTGTCGCAAATCGCAATATAAAGCGTCCATATATCATAATGCATTGCGTACGGTGCGTACGTGGGATCGGTAAGGTTGCCTTTATACTCAGCACGAAGATGTGTTAAAGATTCAACAATAACACGACTTAATAAAACTGTTCGGAGCGAAGATCAATAGGAAACGAGTTTGGAGTTTCTGTTAATTGGTGAGAATGTTAGGTCGAAGTTGAAATGTTTTTATTTATTAATTTAGGAAAGAAATTCAAGGTGTGGTTGCCAATACATAATGTAGAATTGGCTGAACGAGTTATTTTTAGTGATTCGAAAATTAATTTTGTCCATTATCAAAACAAGGTAGCATTATACCTATTCAAATCTTCGTTAATTTATATAACTATATGAATTGTTTGTAGATATTCCAATATTGTGTAAATAATATAATTATTAATACTGACTGACAATGTTTTAGTTAAAAGATGAAATTATCCACGTTTTGATATTTAACCTACACTGTTTTTTCTAGTTTATCTTACAAATCCAGTTCCTCTGACCAGCAACAGCATTAGGTACCTAAATGTTTTAAATGCAATAACCATGTGCCGTACACAATAATATTGAAAATTTTAGAAATAGAACTTTAAACAATGCGACGGTAGACTGCATTTAAGGGTAGGTAGGTACTTACTAGTGGTGTGCCGGATTGTGAACAATACAATATATCTTTTTTTCCCGCGGATATCTGGCACCTCACTAGAGGGTATGTATCGAATGACCTAGGTCGCGATTATCAGCATAACGATGGTCCCTACGTAAAGTAGGTATCGAATTTACAAAATGCAAGTTTACTATAATAACTTTCGTGAGTGTTATCCATATTATCTACTATATATACCGGCGTGCTATATATATCGACGTGAGTACAACCGGTATATATAGTAGATAAAATGCAAGTTTGTTAATTCGATACTTTACGTAGGGACCATCGTAAGATCTTGCAAAAGACCTACGATTTAAGAACTGTGCGTGACGCAACGTTGAAGCCCACACTTAGGTACGCTCTTTATTCTAAACGTAATAAAATCCTTCTTTGGCATTGACCTATAAATAGGGTACAATTTTTAGGTAGGTATCTATGTACAAGTACATGCGGATAAACCAAGTGTTTCTCTTATCTGTTGGTAATCATCCTCTGAACACAACCGCTGTAATAAATGGGATAATTATCATCACTCTTTGTAGACCCTTTGATATTATATTAGTAACTAACGAGAATGGATTTGCAGCACGCAGTCACAAACTTTAACGTAATCATGACTAATTTTGTCAATGAAATAGTGGTAACAACCTAAAGTTTATCGATTAAAACAATACAGCTTAGTTGGTGCCTATCTGAAATACTTATCGATACTTATAAATAGAGGTTACTACCTACTGGCAAAACTGAACTATAGAACACAATACATATTATTCAGCAAACTACATAATGAAGCCGATAACGATACTGGCCGCTACACTTTACTCTAGTTTTTGGAACGCAGCGGAAAACAATAGCCATAATGGTTTACTAGGAAAGAAATGGTCTTTTTAATTTCACTTCCTAGTAGGTAGAAATATGTGGCTTGCTACATAAGTAAAACTATTAAAGACAAAATACGGCGGCTTTTTACGGGTAATGCAGTTGGTAGCATAAAAACAGGTATTCGGGCAGGTAAAACAGTATCAATCGTGGGTATGTGTCCATAAAAGAAAATAAAAGTAATACAAAGACACTCACTTTCTACGCCGGCCGGCGATTGTTTTATTCTCGATGTTAAAGTTGAAGGATTCGCCAAAAATCCGATATTGGAGGTCGTCGTCATTGCTTTGATATTGCATCTCTTACACACAAATTACTACGTGTTGACTAAATAAAACACCCTTAACACTATTTATTCTTAGAATCATCGTTGCAAAACATTATACTAACACTTTTGAGTTTTAAACGCGAACATTACGATATTTTCTAGATTTAAAGGTTATCGATGGTTTTTTATTTGATTTTTAATGGCAAACGCACGACGAATCTCGGCTGTTACGCGCGCGTAGCCGGACTGACTACGACCGACGACGTGTGGCGAACGCGGGAACCCGCCCGGCGCGTATCCCTCGGAGATGGTGTTGCCAGCGCGGGCATACTCCACTTGTGTAAGGATTTTTATTGTGTTGTAGTAATCAGATTTGACAAGCTAAACGACGATATCGAGGTGTTATTAACATCTCAAAAACAATGAAGCCCGTAATTCGGCAAAAATAAATTGCATGGAATATTTAGGACACTAGACTAATGAATATCATAATTACGTATTCATGTTACATAATTATAAAGATAATGAAGCTTCTGGCATCTTGGACTTCTGTCATATTAATACTAAATTAATAAACATTTACAGACAATTACTGCAGGTTGTGGGTAAGCTGTACGTGTACCCCTATTGCTACTTTGTTGCCTATACTAAATTGGTACATGGAATTCCAAGAATACCTAGCTCATACTGTTAAAGCTATTAGCCATGCGACATCGAAATGGGTTGACTGCACAGGGTGCGTCTTCAGACGTATAAATTGTACTTCGAACTATAGGTACGATATTTAAATTCATTTTGGGGAAAATGAAAAATCTGAACAGGCAACATCTTTTTATCCCTGTATGCTCGGGGCCGTGCTATAATGACCATGGAATTCCATACTTAATAGTTCAATTTATTGTAGGGATGTGGGATTCTGATAATAACTAAGCAGGTGTTACTATTTCTAGGGAAAGTTAGTAAAATGAGTCTACCTCTTGTCTAGAACAAATTCGACCTTCACGAAACGAGTTTCGACAATTGAACCGAACAACATATTGCATCGAATTGTTAAAAATTATATTATTGCCTTCGCTAATAACTTTATTTCAGTTGTATATTTTGATAAAAAACAAATGCCTGCATTAATAAGACATAAAGAATTGCAATATAATAAAAACATGAATTTATTACGTCCAATCATGTTGGAAATGTCAACTCATAGAAAAAAATACTACTGGTGACAAATAACGAGTTATTTATGATATTCTGTTATCTCACGGTGACTTTATGGTCAATTTAGTTTGAATGAATTCGTGAATTCGGTATCTGTCTACACTTACTTATCCTTCTATAATTCTAGATGTGAAAGGTGTTTCTAAATGCCTATCAAAAATATCAAGTAAAACAAAAATATGCTCGTATATTGTTTGTTGTATATTTCTGCAATAAACCTTTTGTTTTTGGACTATTATATGCTACTGAATAATAATAACCTATAGCGCGTCGAATTCATAATAATAAATTAAAGATTTCAATGAATAAAGGCGGTAATAAGTTTGATTGTTAGGTGTTGTGTCTAAGGAGAGCACAGATTAATAAGACCTATTGTAAGGCATTGAAAGTTTTTGTTTGTATCAGCTGTTTTTAATGTGTGCAGATCTAGGGTTCTAAGGAACAATACAATATTAAAGTTCGGCAATATTTACTTAAATTGTATTCATTATATTATACCGGCTAGTCCATTTCCAGGTCAACGTACTTTTGTTTTTTTACATAGCAGTTCGAGGACCGTGCGCACGCAGATTATTTGTTAACAAAAATAATTGTGCATCGCCATATCTACATTTTAATGCTAAGCTTACTGAAGAGCCAATAAGTGAAGAGATAAATGTGTTAGAACTAGCAATCGGCCTGTACTTGTTTTAATGTAAAATTCTGTTTGATCCAAAACTACAAAACTTAAAGATAAAAAAAGATTCAATATCTTAGTGGTGTATTTCGTGCAAGTTTTTTAAAAACCTTTAGTTACATCAATCAGATAAACAGTTTAAGCGAAATAATAAATAAAAACATTAACTTCACTATGCCCGCCATAAAATCACTCGATGCATTACGTCATACGTCACTAAACCACCCGCATTTCGCGTTCCGCACCCAAACAGGCTTTACGCCCACATCATTCATTTGAGATTCAAATTTTGAATTACGTATATCTAGGAATAATCAAGGCTTTCGGAAATATACTAAAAGTTTAGAAATGCGTGGGTCTATGCCTCTATGATTTCAGTAACTGTAGACCAATATGACCATTGACCATGTTCATGTACCTGGCCATATGAAAATAACGAAGTGTTCACATAGATCTGTCTTCGATAACGTGCGCTCTGATTGGTATTGTCTGTATGTATATCAGATCAATGTTTAAACAAAACTCATAGTATTGAGCACACCAAGTTCGTCAAAGGAAATCTAACCCTTAAAAAAACCCGATACATTACCGCCAACTCAGGTACTAAGTACATTACTTGTTTTTGTTTCCCACATTAGCAGCAAGCTATTATTTAATACTATTCAGACCAGGCCATATAGAGACAACGGGCCGTCCCAGCATTCGTAACAGGATAAACCACTTCTCAAATAGAATGATAGGTAGACTAGGTGTAGATTACTCGGACTTCAATGTAGGGGTAAGATTTCAATACAAGTTAGAGGACAGTCAGAGACATATAAAATCCTTTTTAAATGACCAAAAATTAATAAGTTTTTATTCTTCGCAAGGAAAGCCATTTGTAAGAGGCGACGAACCTAGTGGCCCAATGAATGACAATTAGGCTGACCAGTCACCACGTTACCTGAGATTATATAAACTATAGATTAAGGAGAACACTCTGAGATTTGTAACTATGTGTGAATTTAACCTTTTTCGACTACGCGACGCCACGTGCTCACATTAATGTTTTTAACATGCGAAATAAGTAGCCCTCCTTGCGAGGCTCAGTAAGGATGTACATACAGGTTCCTTTGCTTATCGTGGGACCGAAGTGAGCACAGTAAAATAAAGAAAGAGGTTATGCACGCGACACGCCGCATCAATACTGTGTTCGAAAATGGAACGGGTTTGTTTCGTTAATATTGTTTTAATTATGTAGTACAAGATGCCAGTATTATCGTCGTGGCTGGATCTGTTAAAATTACGATTGCTCTCGAGCTGCCAAAAGATCAGGAAAAATAAATAATTGTGTACAATAGAGAATTAGTTACAATACTGCATTAAATATTGTTAATTAGGTGCTATATGCGACAAAATAGTAAAATATATTATGAGAAGTGCGGCCAGAATTATCGTTAAAAAGCTACACTAAGGAAATTTTTCCTTGTATCAGGCCCAATTTATTAATAATATGGGTTTTTCTTTTTTAAATAAACTAACGAATTGCGTTTTAAAATTGGAATTAGTTAATCAGATTGATACTAAAAAAAAACTATATTAATTTCACCAAATTCCACATGATCAATCGACTCAATTCCCGAGTGTTGCTATTCTTATTCTATTAACTCCACCTGGAAAGCACATAGAAACTTACAACTACTACTCACTCTTCTTTTATGATGACGTAATCTTCTATTGTTTCTGTGGACAGTTTTGCTTGTAAGACCTTTAGTCTCTCCATCTGTAGCTGCATGTATGACTTTGTGCCTTTTTCATCTTGCATACTGCGGACAAGTTTTTATAATTTAATGATGAAACCTTATATTATTTACAGGTAAAACATTTAAGATTTTTTTTTTATGTATGGTCTGCCGCAGTCAGCCCCTGGAGGGGCTTTTACGGCTTTACCGAACTTTGTGGCGAGACCCGAGAGCCTCCAGCCTAGGTTTGAGTAGATGTATAGTAACTATGTTATATACTCCTTGTACAACATGATATGCCTCTTCAGTAGACTGCTGAGCATGAGGTGCTGGGTTAGAATACCAGGTCGGGTAAAATGTAATTCCTTTATCTGTCAAGACGTGACGAGCGAAAGTACAGTAGTAGGAAGAGGGTACCATTTCTTCCAATTTAGTATGAATACCAAGAATGTTGAGAATTCTCGAAAATACACTGGCCTGCAAAAAGCCTGGGCACACAAGTACAAAACTTTAAAAAACGATAAAGTTAAAGATAAACATAAAAAAACGTGCTAATATTATCAGCTTACTTAAAACTATACATTATTTTTTATTTCGAACTTTTTTTAGTCCTTTTTGTTTACTTAAAAAGTTATTACAATTTTTAAAGTTTCAAACTTAGTTTTGTAGTCAGCCAGTAAAAACATCTGTTAAGGATACCATAAGCTACTTTTTATCGAACACGCTCACGTATCTCTATGTACTCGTCATCAATATTCCTGCACTATCTAGAAATAGAAATAAATTGCCGCGTCCTGTAATTTTGATTGATTAAACCAAAACCTGATTCTAGTCCGTGTCAGGTACGTGACAAGCAAGACAACTTGTACAGATATAAGGCGCATGTGTGTGATGAAATGTAATTGGAATTATATTAGAGACCACCGCGATGTTATTAGATGGAAGTGCAATGACTAGAAAACAAAGGAGTTTCAATTGTAAAGCCATGTCAGAGGCCTACAGGCGGTTTTAACTCTGACACCAGGCTCTAAGACTAATTGACATTGCTTTTAACACTGGTAAAAATCTCTAAGATGTGCCGGTTACCTCACGATGTTTTCCTTCACCGTTTTTAGCGAACTGATAACTAATTTATAGTACGCACGTAAAATCGAAAAGACATTGGTGCGTGCGGGGTTTGAACTTGGCAGTACAACGGTCATGCTACTATCAGTGTTTAGCAAAAAAAACAATTAACTAGTGTTGTCCCAAAAATCTAGTTATATTAATTCGTGTATTTCCTAGGCTGCTTCAAATATATTCACGATACCGATCTTAAATCCATCGTGGTGGCATGTGGCTTTGACTGGTACACCTGGCTGTGTCGTTAAGGGCTCCACTTACTGCGTGAAGGAAGCGTGGAAATAATAATACGAGTACGACTGTAATGTCAACAGCCTAGCTCATAGCTGCGTTGGGGTCGACTGCCAGGCCATTAAGTAAGCTATATCACCTGGGAGTGACGGAACAACGTGTACATAGACGACTACTTGAACAAAACCATTTGCGTATCCATTATAAGCCCTCATACCTTCTAAATTCAAAATCGACAATGCTTCTAAATTATACCCGTCATCTATCGTTTGCATGAAGAATTGTTAAATCGATTATCGATAGATTTAAGAGGTCTAACAGTTTAAATGTCATATTTTTAAGTTGGGATAGTAGCCGCACGTGTCACTGCAACTAATGCATTTAACCCAGCCATCGGGCGTGTCGGTGTGGCTTTCAACAAGGTAATGTTTAAGGTACGCTCTCGCTCGGACCTGATATAAAATAATGGTGATTGGCTTGGGTTTTCTAGAAACAGCATAGAATGCCCCCCATTTTTATAGTAGTTTGTCAGCAGGTAAACTAATCACGATTAACCGAAATTTCATGAATATGGAGGTAGCGTTAGCTTCCTAGGGCTAACGCTACCTCCATATTCATGAAAGGACTACCCTTTAAATTCCGAATAACACACGGTAGATCTATGGAAGTAAAAATGTGACATCTACATTCCATTAATAACTAGGTAGTGTTATCCCTCGTAATGTTTAATTTTTAAGGCAAAGTTCAAACCTCTTTCGACAAATATGACGTCATCCTCGATCGCTAATCTAGGTAATGTCAGCATAATCCAATATGATAATCTTCCAGGATTTAAACGTGTTTCTCTCACAGACATTGTAAAAATAATATCAGCTGAGTTTTTTCCAGTCAATACTTAACCGGTTATAAGTAGGCGATTAATTTATTGATCAGAATGGATTATTGCAAAGGCATGCATTAACATCCATTTGAATTACTCGATTTGTCCCATTCAATTATCAGTAGTTATTTTGAGAGTACAATGATGTGTTTGCGGGTACCCTACTCGATGGACCGATGGTCAAACTAATCGATTCGTTCGAATCGAATTGATGGTGTTTTGTTTACACCCGTGAGAGTTGCGTAAGGTTTGTTCGGTATTCTAAGGGTTTAAGTTAGTCCCACGTTCATAACTTCATATGACTCAGCACTAATATCATGTCTAAATACAGGTACTTTTGCTTCAATACGGGAACTCAGGGGTAGTAAATAATGAAAAAAACTAACAATGGATAACTAACGTGGTTTTTCCTTTCTTAGTTTTGTCACGATTATCTCAAAAACCCCCTATTTGTCCTGTTTTACTTGAACCCAATATTACCTGAACTGTATCAGTGTATTACTTACATAGAAAGGCTTAGTAAGCGTAGTTTCGTAAGCCTAAATTAAGGTCTCTTTTTCATTCATCTGTGTTTTGATTGGATATCAGTGTGCCGTGTGTGTTTATGCAGGTACCTACCCAGTACAACATCAGTTCTTAAGTAGATACGTGATGATAGGCAGATAGGTGCCTAAGTAATTGTGCAAGTTGTGCATATCTCCAATATTAATAAGAGTTATTTTTCGTCCGAGGTCAAGAAACTCTGTTTACGCGTGAAATCAGTATAGCCTCCTTACGCGATTATCCATGGATACCTTAGGTACTTTGCAGGATTTTATTGAGTACCTACCTACTTGCATGATACACAGGTAGACCTGAGAAGTAGGTACCTAGACGTACCAACCTAAGTATTCGTAGATACCTACGTTTTTTATTAATCGAATGTTCTACTTAATTTAATTTTTAGGTTAGATTCCGTTTGTAAACAGTACCAACCACTTTTCACCGAGACTTACTTAGATAGGTTAGGTCATTATTACTTGGAGGAGGTATTTGTCATATAGGTACCTAATATACTTACAAAACTTAATTTTAGGTAAAATCTGATATCAAATCTATAAACGACAGCGTTATCACCGCAATTCGAGACTTGAGTATCTCTATGCAGGCATACTATCACCTCGAGTGCAATCGTAGAGGAAGACAGTGTATAACCTCATTTTAACAAACTATCTTAACAGATAACGTTAGAAAATGACACAGTCCCGCTATAATACGAGTTTTAAAAGTCGAACAAATAAAACGGCGAAGTTAACGTTGCATAATCAACGCACCTAATCACAGACGACATTGAACCGTATTACGTAGTTATGCACAGAGTTTAACGACAATAAAATTATGAAAACCGCATTGAATTCGCTTTATATTTACAAATATTTGACTATAACGATTATAAGGAAACACAAATAACGAATTCCTTTCAAATTAGAATCCGTTAAATATTCGAAGATCGAATTCGAAGGAAAAACGTTAAGACCAACGGTGTGCCAATAATTTACCAAAATAAACAGCTCCTGTCATCATTTACCCGGTGATAACTGTATAAGTACCAACAGTGACTTGGATAATAGCAAACTAATAAGGTAGAAGTGAAAATAAGTAGACAGGAGAGTGCATTTGTGGTTATAACACATCCGTAATGACGACATTATTGATCGCACACATACCTTGACTGTTCATTTTTCTCCATTTATTCTTCTTGTTTTAAGATTTTATTCAAACTAAAATTACGTATTAAAATTAAAGACAATAAATAAATTTTAACATAGAATATATTACTTTAGATTGCACGGTAATTTAGTAAAATAAATAAAAAGTTTTTCAAGTCATATAACCACAATTCGTTAGTATTCGTTACAATCAAAATGGAGCATTGTCTTTTTCATTCATACCAACGGGAATCTGTCCATGTTAGAAAGAGAGCGATGATAAACTGTAAATAGAACTTTATCAACACGACAGCGCCATTCACAGCCATCTTTGTAGGAAACGAGACTTTGGTTATGTCTATGGTACCAAAGTTGCAAGATCATAGTCGACTAAAAAAATGTTTCCTAATTTATTACTAATAAGATTAGGTCATAGCGGATATATCAACAGAATAATTTTACTAATTAAAATGTGTAGTAGTAACATTTCAGTAGTGTTTGTTACTATTTACTAACACATACTATAAAACCATTTACAACTATATAATGCATCAAAAATATAGAAAAAGCTGAAATATAATTAAAAAGCCTCTAAGTATTCTTCTACATTGTTGTCAAAAGATAACGTGCCCAGGAGACCAATGCAGCATTGCAACGTTGAATGCCAACGCTGATTCTTTGACCCAAAAATAAACCAGCCCTCCGATCACGCGAAGAGTCGACTATAATAATTATGGATAAAATGGGGAATAAAATACTTAAAATCGTCCACAGGCAAAAAAATAAGATATTTTATGTGGTTATTTTTAAGATTGGGTCAATCACTAAAATAATGATGTTTAGTAAAATTATTACGTGCCGGTCTCTGTATCTATAAATGATCAAACTCTCAGCTCAGCACCTTATCCAATGTAAAATATACTAACATGTTTGTGCTTTTTTGGATGCTTTCTCTCACAACCCAGCACTAACGATAATTAATGCAATAAAACCGCACATTACTTAGGCCAACCAATATTTTATTTTATTTTCAATTAGCCTATATTATTTTTAACAATACAAACGAATAAAAATTGAGTGTGTTTGTAACATCAAAATAACAGCATTTCACTGAATGCGTAGTGAGTATTTGTGTCATACGCATTCAGTGAAATGCTGTTATTTTGATGTTACAAACACACTCAATTTTTATTCGTTTGTATTGTTAAAAATAATATATAGCAAACATGCAATTTAAGTTTTTATCTGTCTGCCTGTAGAATTGTTCCGGCTAATCTCAAACTGCGGCTGGACTGATTTTGACGGGACTTTCACTGGCAGATAGTTGATGTTATAAGGAGCGTTTCAGGTTACTTTTAATTTTAAAAATTTTTGGCGTTCTGCGGTAAAAATTGTTAAGAGATGGGACTAAAAAACTAAATCGCGACAAACTCCGTGAACAATGAACATAGTTTTATTGCAATGTCAATTCAACTGCATTTAGCTAAACTGCATTTTTAGTTTTATACTAATCATATTATTTAATTTTGATATATTTACATTTATTATGTATTCCTGGTACGGCTAAATTAATCTTTTATTTATATTTACTATATCCGACACGTAAATTCTAAAACTCGACTAACATTTTTTTTGTGTCTAGCAACATCTATGCCAAAGAACCATTTTTCTCTCCATTGTTTATGCCTTTAATCTGATTGTCAGTCAAAACAAAGTGATGTATTGTAAAGCCCGCGAACATATTAAAAATAATAATTTAAATAAAAGGCTCAATACTAAACTTAAACCATGAAATTTCGCGCTGTAATGATAGATGCTGGACCAATGCGGGAGCTATCAAGTATTTATAAGCTCTATTGAATACAAACATACTTTAAATTGTAAAACCAACTAATATTTACTTTGTTACTTTCAGATGTAGTCACAATAATATCTAAGTTGTCTAAAGAATGTGTGTTGCGGTTGACTGATGACCAGCTATATTTTATTGTTAGCGAGGAGAACAGCGGGCCTACGCCTCCAATACTGTGGTGTGAGATACCACAGGCGATGTTTTGCTCCGAATACCAAATGATTGGCTTAGACGAAGAACATAAAGACATTTATTTGAGTTTGAGCTCAGGTATAGATCTTTATCTATAAATGTTTGAGTAGTTTAAGTTATATTAGTTGTAGTGTATGTACACTGAAACACTTATTCATATTGGCAAGAGTTAATAATTGCCTCATGGAAACAGATATGTCCTGTTGTGGTAAAAGATTGGCCAATACGTCAGGATGATGATGGCACAGTGGAAGGCATTGTTTAAGGGAAGCTTATACCCAGCAGTGGGATATTGAAGACTGGATGATGATCATGACGGCAATGCCAAGAATGACAACCCATGATGCATGTTAAAAGAATTTAACTTATCTATGTAATTCAAATTCTCCCTTCACTCTTTAGGCAACCTAGCAAGATCTCTGGTGACACTAAAAACTGCAAAATCTTTAAAAATGAAACTCACAAAGAAACAGTGTCCATGTCTAACACTCGAAATTGAAATGGTAAGGCAAAATTTAAAGTATTATTGAACAAAACCTGCAGTGATAACTGCTTGTTCATTTGTTGTAGGATGACATTTTACCCTGTAGTGAGAAAGTTACGCTGGTATTGTATTACTATTACTATGGACCTAAAACATAACTGGCAAAATGTGGGTGTACTAAATGTGCATCTCTGCCTACCCCTTTGGGGAATACAGGCGTGATGTTATGTTCTAAGTATACTTATGAGAGCTTCCCCTCATAAGATTCTTGTTTAAACTCCAACAACAACACAATATTTTGATAAGTTCCAACTGATTCACAAGTCCATTTTTATCTAGCAGGGTAATCATTTTTTAAGAACAGTAACTAACAGCAATTGTTTTTTATTAATTATCCATTAAAAGGCATTAAAAGGACAATTTAAACATATTTGTGGGAAATACTTATTATTGTCAAAAATTGTTTTAGCCATCAATGACATCACAGCAAACGAGACAAGTGACACATGATATACCAGTGACAGTAATACCCAGGAAACTGTGGACGGACTTCCATGAGCCGAGGATACCTGATCCTGATGTAAGTAGGATAATTTGATACTACTTAAAATATTACCAGCTGCCTGCAAGCACAATTATGTTTTCTATGCGCACTGTGATGCGGGTACCCGCAGACTGCTCTGGTTGCTTTGAGTGCTGCAGTCTGAGTGAAGACCGGCCAGACAGTTGCTAAATGCACTGTGCAGGTCAGTCTGTGGCTGCCCGTCATTGAGTGATGGTGTGTGCACGTGCGAGTCTACCAAAATATGGCCCACCACTCTACAGTTGAGGTTCATTTGAATGTAAAATGTAGGAAATAGCTGCAACTTCTTCCATGGCTATCTTTAAAATGGCTGGATATAACCACACATTGCAATGGTTCTTCTACTGCATGTTGCATAAGGCTACCCACATAGTGCATAGATCCCTAAAGGCGTATGGTCGGTCAATGATTTACTATTGTGTCTACAAAACGTGAATTTTTAAGACTGGATGCATTCACTTTCAGTCCCAATAAAATTGAGAATGTAAAGGCAAAAATGGAGGAATGGAGGAAGGAAAGGGAGGCCTTTGCCCTGCAGTGGGACGATCATGGCTGAAATAATAATAATAATAAAGGCAAAAATGACTTGGACTGAACTACTATTCAAAATAATACTAACTGGTTTTTTTATACTATATTGATTAGTTGCTACCAAAATAATTAAATCTGTTGTAATTCACAGATATCAATAGAACTCCCTCCACTAAAACAATTACGCACTACGATAGATAGAATGAGGACTATGGCTTCAGAGGTAGTGATCAGAGCATCTGCTGAAGGCAGACTGACTTTACAGATCAAGACTGACATGGCCAAGGTGTCCACGAGGTTCAAAGGATTGAAGGTGGAGGCTTTTGAAGGTAATTTTGTATTACATATTGCTTTTTATTTATAACCTCAGTTAGACATAAAAACATAACATCACGCCTGTATTCCCCGAAGGGGTAGGCAGAGGTGCACATATAGTACACCTACATTTCGCCAGTTATGTTTTATAGGTCCCAATGTAATAGGGGGCGAGCCTATTGCCTCAGTTAGAATAACATCAAACCTGTCTTACCTGAAGTGAAAGCAGAGTAAACTCACATTCAACCAATTTTCAAAATTACAGCTGGCATAATTATCATGTATCACTTGTTGTCTGCTGTGATGTTATTATTATTGCCATGGGGCACAAATTCAGATTCCAAGCTTCTAACTGAAAATTTCCTAATGGAAAAACCACATAACATTTAGCTGGACCTGGGAATTGAACCCAGGACCTCACCCTGAACAGTTGCGCTTCGAAATATGAATTCCAGACTTACAGTAAATATCGTTTTTAATTTCAGGTCCGATAGAACACTCAGATTCTGAACCCGAAACTCAAATGAACGAAGATATGTCTAGGGTATGTTACTGCAGAGTGGACGCCAAAAAATTGTCAATGTTCCTCAGTGCCGACCAGATTTCTACCAATAAGACTGTTTGTAGTATAGTGCATCGAAAGCTAGTGATCCTGTGTTTAACTACAGACGAAAATGTTAAGTTACAGTGTTTTATAGGTGGGATAGTGTATTAAAATATATGTTTTAGGTATTACAACGAATTTATTAAGTTTTTTTTTTCGTTTTGGATCTGCCCCTATTTCATCGCCTAAGTGAAACATAACATCACAACTTCCTGCCTTCACAATTCCCCAAAGTGGTAAGCAGATGTTTCTCTATAGTACACCTACATTTCGTCAGTTTATAGTTCTCACCACTTCCAATATAATAGGGGGCGAGCCTACTAAGAATTACCAAATGGAAAAATCCATTATCACCGGGATTCCGCTCCCAGGACCGAAGCCTTCATCGCCTAAATATAAGGAGTTATTCAGTAATAAAATACATTTTGTAATAATAATCACTTTTACTTCACAGAAATCCTCTTTTATACAAATCATGAATAACCAATCATTACCCAAATACAAAGGAAATATTTTTTCAGTGAAAACTATTTTTATAGTCACTGTTCATTAGATTTAACATTGAATTATCTATTTATATTTTGATCAAAATATTATGTCCCAAAAAAATATTGTGTCAAAGAAAAATACATAAAATAATTAGGTTTGTTTCCCATCACAGTATCTTGAGTTTTCTATTATTTTACAGACACTATGAAGATTATCATAACAGTTCAAAAAGTATGTAACATTTAGCATAGACTTAATATAAGGCTTGGTTAAGTACATTAATTTAACATTTTTAATTAATATTTAGACAATGTACTATGTTGTAAAACAAGGTAACTAGGACCGCAGGGATAAAAATAATACTTTGATCTTCCTTTAGTGATTATTTAGTTGAAAATATACAATCTATATTCAACCTATCACAAAATCCCTTTTCAAAGTATTGCTTCTATTAACCCGCTTCGCGTTCCAATTAAAACCGTTTTACTTTGGGTATAACAGTCAGTGACAAAATCGAGACACCAAATTGAAAGTCTAGTGTTTAAATTTTTAATTAAAAAAACAATATTGTAGATGTTTGAAATGAAAGTAGTAGAAGACGGTTTATATCAAATTTTTTGTTTCTATTTTTTACATTTAAAACAAATAAAAATAAAGACCATGAGTTTACTGATAATGAGCTAGAAAACAATTATCATTAATTAAAGTTTTACTATGGTATAATATTCTAAACTGTTTTCGAT
This sequence comes from Abrostola triplasia, assembly GCA_946251915.1. NCBI lineage: Eukaryota > Metazoa > Arthropoda > Insecta > Lepidoptera > Noctuidae > Abrostola > Abrostola triplasia. The sequence goes on along the minus strand of OX276444.1, from coordinate 5,690,169 downwards.
TCCAATACAAACTACAACTTCACTATTAAATTATGAACGCACCAAAAACCTTAAATTTATAATTGATCGACAATCTAGCAATTCAAAACACTTTCAATTCCTTCAACAATGTATAACAGTCAGTTCCATATTAAATTCTTTACACAAACTTTAATACTTCACATTACGAGCTAGTGCGAATGCTCGGCGTTGCCCGGCTTCAATTGTAAGTTAATTGGAATGATCTCTCGTTGTCCCTTCGTAGCGTGTCGTGGGTCGCCTTAAGTTGATCCAGTTTCGTGGATATTTGTGCTATAGAATTGTCTATCCATTGCATTGAGGACATGTGCGCGTTCAGGATGCGGCCGATTTGTACGATCTGTAAATTGAGAATATAAATTAGATTTGTCTTTGGTGTAGTCATATACCACAATATTCTCATGTATAGTCTGGAATCTTTCTGAGCCTCAACTTCAACTTCCTCAACCTCATGTAACTAAATTTCATTATAACAACATTAGATAGAAAAAACAGCTAAACATAAATTGGCTATTTCTTTCATAGTTTAAGAACATAATCAAGAAATTGCTATTATAATAGAGTTCGTTTTACCCAAAGAGTAGATAAACACACTAATATTATAAAGTTTGTGTATGTGTTTGTATGTTTGTTATCTCTTCACGCTCCAACGGCGGGACCGATTTTGATAAAATTTGGTTTGGAAGTAGCTGACACCCTGGATCAACACAAGCTACTTTTTATCCCGAAAATATGTAGCGGGTAAAACCGCGGGGCGCAGCTAGTGTATACTTATAAGTACTTACGGGATCATTACTGTCTTGACTTCTGTTGGTCTCATTGAGATGCTCTATAACTTCTTTCAAGTCTTCCGACATCTGCCTCAGCTGTGTGTCCAAGTTTTCTGCTAGAGTATACCTGAAAATAGAAATAAAAATATGAATAATACCTATACTAATATTATAAGAAGGTAGTTTGTATGATAGATAGATAATATTCTTTATTGCACACCAAGAAACACAGAATACAGAAAAACCTGTGCGCAGAGTAGCTATGTATATGCTTGGATGGACTCCCAAAATTCTTTCACCAATAAGAGACCTTCAGAGTGGAAATGGGCTACTTTAATCCCATATCACAAAATTTTCTCTGTGAGAAAATTACGGCCAGAATCTGCAATAAGTGACTATGGCTTAACTGATTTGCAAGTGGCTCATACAACTTACTTTCTTATATTAGAGCCTAGCTGCCTTGTTACCAGTTCATGAATAAGGGTTCTGTTTGAGTCCGAAATTAGTCATTTTATTTTCAGTGGCAGTTAGTTCTCTCTTCCACAAATAGCACTTCACAGATACAGCGTATCTACTAGTCATCATCATCGGCCGAAAGATGTCTACTGTTGAACAAAGGTAAGGGGGGGGGGGTTTGCCTTAATTCACACGCTTGGCAAGCGGCTTGGGGATCGCAGTATTGGTGGTGAACCTAAAAGACTGTTGCCCATCTTTTAGATTTTCCCTTACTCGCCTGTTACGACTCCCACGGGAGGATAGGGGGTGGTCAATTCTAGGCCGGATACCACTCGGCATCGGTATTTACAAGTACTGTATACTGAATTACTTACATATGCTCCCTCTCCGGGTCTCGGAGCCTATCAACAGTCTCCTCAAGCAGCTGTTTCTCCATGGGCGCCAGCAGATCTTCTAGTTCCTTCTGCTGTGCTAGAACGAATTCCAGCTCGTGTTCCAAGCTCTGTTGTTCGTTTTTCACTGATTGGACCGCGTCGTTTAGCTCTACGATCTGTAAGTCAATTATAAAATATAAATAAATTTAAAAAATTGCGCCCCGAATACTATAACTTTCATTTGACGTTGTTGCAAAATGAGAAAATGGTTAATTTATTTTTTAAATATTGCCTCACGCTAGAATTTTTTTATTGCAGGTTTGTTTTTCAGAACATGAATACAAATACCTGTGAAACACAAATATTTATCCTGTTTTGGGATCGAAAATTTAACTCTTCAGCACTGACATACGTCCTTAGTCTAGTAGTTGCAAAGCGCGGCTGCTGATCATGAAGTCCTGGGTTCGATTTACGTGTCAGTTTTTTTACTTCCAATATTTTTTTATGTATCATCATCCCTATTATATATGTAGGTTAAGAAGCAGTGACGTCACCTTCTCCCCGTTGGCTATGAGCAGTCTGTCCCAGGCGTTGATCTGCGTCGCCTGGTTGATGAACGTCTTCTCTTGCTCTTCTAGCTCTATCGTCCACTTGTTGATGTTCTCTTCGAGCTGGGCGAATGTGATCGAGGTCACCATCTGAGGCGGCGCTGATGTCGTAGTACTGGAAAAAAGAAATAAACATAACATAACATCACGCCTGTATTCCCCGAAGGGGTAGGCAGAGGTGCACATATAGTACACCCTAATTTCGCCAGTTGTTTTAGGTCCCAAAAAAGAAATAAGTATTAAAAATATTTTTTGCACATAGACGATGTACTAAAAATACATAATATCTTAACCCTTTCCCAGTGTAATGACCCACCAATAGGGCATAGCTATTGTTTTACTATTGTGTCTGCTTCCCGCACAGTCGAAAGTGTTAAGACATATATTGCTCTCACACGTTATTTCACTTAATTCGTCTTTAAAAGAGCTTGACTTAGAAATTTGTTTCGCCATTTCTTCTCAGATAGTCAATTAAGAAATGCCTGCGAATACAAGAACGTTATTCGTCGCTAAAATCTATTTTCTATAGAAATAAAATCATTTATCGTGAATTCTCTTGGGACTAGGAAAACAAATCCTAAGAGTCGACGAATTCACAGGCATGAATATGCACTGCAATTAATTCTACTCAGCCTACCCTTTCAGGGATTACCGGCGTGGATATAATAATTGTGTAAACATGTACATATTGTCCTTAGACAGTCCAGACACAATAGTAGGAATAATAATGGAGGACGGAAAGGGAGGCCTTTGCCTTGCAGTGGGACGCTCATGGCAGAAATAATAATAATAGTAGAACTATACTCACACGCCTTTAGAAGGCGTCTTGACAGATTGAGTATGTTTTACTATAATAACTTTCGTGAGTGTTATCCATATTATTTACTGTATATTCCGGTTATACTCACGGGTGTATTCGGGAATGCCCGACTAGTTTCGAACTCTGCCGCGTAACCAGCTCATGAATAAGGGCTCCGGTCGAGTTGGTACACCCGTGAGTGTAACCAGAACATACAGTATATAAGATAGAGTATGCTTACGTAGTGGCTGTAGTCAATGATGCCATGGTAGTTGTAGTTGTAGTTTTACCGAGAGCTGTGATACCGGACGGGGCGGTTGTTGACGCTGAAATATAAACGAGAATTATTTTATATACAATCTTGGTAAAAATATAATTATGTATTATAAATAAATTATAAAAAAATAAAATAATTAGTTATGTTCTTAAAAATGGTAAAGGAAAACATAGTGAGGTAACCGGCACACATGAGGGATTTTTCAACAGTGTGTAAAGCTATGTCAGAAGTCTACAAGCGGTTTAAACTCTGACACCAGGATTCCTCAACCATGCGATAAGAAGAAGAATATTAGTATTGAATATTAAAATGATGAAGTTTTATTATGGAAATGAGATCGTAAGTATTACAGGCAGTTTAAACTAGTTATATTAAAAGCTGTTGAAAATAAATTTAATTGATATTGGTATTGCCATAATTTTCATGCCATTATGAATTGAATTTAGTTTAGTATTATGTTAACATAATTATACCGAAAAATTTTTCTTAATATTATTTCGTGTTATAGTATTGATTTTACAAGCTTTTTTTAGAAGTTATACCTAAAAATACGTGAACAATTTTGATAAATAAATGTGCCTAAAATTTTGAACTGGTGTCAAACTGACGGTTTTGAAATTCGATTATAGAATTCAATATTTTTTAAATAATTGAATTGAATACGATTCTAATTTCATAAAGTGTTTAAAATGTATAAAGCGAGTAGTGTTAATATTATTATTATTTCAGCCATGATCGTCCCACTGCAGGGCAAAGGCCTTAATATTAGTTAACTTAAACACATCGTGTGCAATTTATACATTAATCATAAAAAAAAAAATACGCAGTGAGATTGTTTAGTTACATATTCTATTTTAAATGCTCAACGCTCACAAGCTTTAAGATTTGCTAAACATAACATAATATTGCGCCTATATTCCCCGAAGGGTCGGCAGAGGTGCACATATAGTACACCCACATTTCGCCAGTTATGTTTTTAGGTCCCAATGTAATAGGGGGCGAGCCTATTGCCATCAACCGGGCACAAGATCCGCTAAAAGTATAAAATAAAGTATTACCTGCAGAAGAAACAGCAGCGGTCGTAATAGGTTTGCCAAAACTAAGCCCTGTAGCAGTACTGGAGCCAGGAAACCCAGTACCAGCTTGCGTGGTCACTCCAAAACTAAGTCCCGTGCCTGCAGCTGAGGTACTCGTGCCGAAACTCAGCCCCGTTGTTGGGGCAGTCGATAAGCCTGTTGTCGGCGCCGCTGTTGTACCGAAACTCAGCCCGGATGTCGCTGGAGCTGATGTTGTTGACGCAAAACTCACTCCAGGTTGCATTGATTGTGCGGAGGATGCTGGTGCGCCGAAACTGAGCCCGGTAGGGGCGGCCGTTGTGGCTCCGAAACTAAGCCCAGTTGGGGCGGCTGATGTTGTGCCGAAACTTAACCCAGTTGTAGGCTGGTTTGCGGTTGATGTACCAAGTAGAGAAGTTGTAGGTCCGGCTGCTGACACGGCTGAGCCGAAATTAAGCCCTGATGGCTGGCTTGTTGTTGCGGGTGTTGAGCCGAAACTAAGCCCCGTTGTAGGTTGGGCTGTAGACGCTGGGGGCGCTCCAAAACTAAGCCCAGTTTGAGGCTGACTGGCTGGTGGGGTTGAGCCGAAACTGAGCCCGGTACCCACAGCTGGTGCTAGAAATAAACAGAGAGATCAAAAAACAATGCATCATAATATTATAATTACAATTTACAGTCACTATTTAGTGTGCATTTTACTGAAATTATCGTAAGCTACACAATGCCAGTACAATGAATTTCGTCGATATCAACAATTTGTTAAAGATTATAAATATGATTTAGGAGATATCAATCTTAATATTTAAAAATTACCTGCTGATAACGCAGGCGTACTTGTAGCTGGGCCTCCAAAGCTTAGCCCGCCGGGCGCTTGAAAGCCCGACGTTGTCGTACCAAACGCCGGTGTCGTAGACGCCGCAGAAGGCTGCGCGCCTCCAAAGCTCAGTCCAGTACTAAGCCCGGTGCCGGGTGCACTGAGCCCTGTACCAGGTGCACTAAGCCCGCTGGGTTGGGCCGCACTCGTGGCTGTGCCGAAACTAAGCCCCGTCTGCGTTGCGGGTTGTTGTTGGCTTGGTAATGCGAAGCCGGTTGTTGGTGTTGGTGCTGGTGCTGAGAATGGAAGGTTTTGTTAGTTTATTTGTTTACAGACATGCTATATTGGACTAATTGTTACATGGAACCAGGTTATGGTGTGATGTAGAGATTGGCTAGTTAATGAGGATGGTAGAGAGGCCTGCCTGATATGCAGTGTACGTAGTTTTTACTTACATTACATAATTGCAAGTGAAGTTGTAATTGAATAATTTATAAGAAGTTTATAGCTAATACGTCATAATATAGCAGAGATATACTTAGGTTCTTAATTTTCATCGAGTACTGGTCAAATGGGGAGAATGAGGGATGAAACTAAATCGAGATAGTAATTTAAGGCGTTAAACAAATACAGATAGAGACAAACTAGAAGACATTTCATTTAGTATAATTGTAATTAATATTATTAGTGTTTATGTTATATAATTTATAATTTCTTTAAAATCCTCTCCAAAGTTCTGTCTCTATGATACATGTTACTTATAGTCCGCGCAAAACTTCATAAGCCTTCTAGAGTTAGATCCGTATTAAAAACCGCATACGGCCAACAAATTCTCTCTTTAAAAAACGGGTATTGCGCAACATCTCGCGGCTAGCATCCGAGCTCAAAATCTTTTGCGCGAACGATACCAGCGCCAGGAGTAGTTGAGCCCCGTTGCGCGTTCCCACCGAAGCTGAAGGCTGAGCCGGGCTTAGCTCCGAACGCGTTCTGGTTGAAGCCCAGCGTTGACGTCGTCGGCGAGGATAGGAACGACTGGGTTGTTTGAGGCGCCGCCGATGTTATTGCCTGGAGATAAGGAGATAGGATTTAGTTATAATAATAGTATACAGACATTTCGCCAGTGCAGGTCCCATAGGTCCTAATGTACGACACGGCCGACGTATATGAGCGAACCTGAAGTTAGGCGATTAGCAATGGATCTTTTAGGAAATAAATTGTCTACTGCGCAGAAAATCGGCAAAGTTTAGGTTCGCCAAGATACGTCGGCCGTATTGTAATATATAATAGGGGGCGAGCCTATTGCCATCAACCGGGCACAAAGTTAAACCTCTGGTCAAGGAACATTGTGTATTAGCCAATGAAGCCGACAAGTTTCCAAGATACAGGGTCTTCTTATAGTATGGTTGATGAATAACCTGGTGTCAGAGTTTATACTGCTAGCAGGCCTCTGACAAGGCTTTACACACCAGTGAGAAATCTCTCAGATGTACCAGTTTTCCCACGACTTACTTCACCGTTTTTAGCAATTATAACTAATTTATAGTGCACACATGAAGTCGAAAAAACATTGGTGCATGCCAGGTTTTGGATTTGCTACCTTTGACAGTCCAACGGTCATACCACTCGGCCATCACTGCATTCATTAACCTTACCGAGACTATAGATACATTTACCAAAACAGGTAAGTTGATAAAGCACTGGATTTTAAGTAAATTATGGTTGCAGTATATTAAAAAGAAAACAGTTAACTCACAGTAGAAACTTGGGGTGCTGAGAAGCCCGATGTGGGCGTTGCAAAGCCGAAACCAGTCGGGGTCCCTGCTGGTTTGTTGAAACCGAAACCAGTGCTTGGTGATGACCCGAAAGCGCTAGCTGTGAAAAATAATTATAACAATATATAATACCACCCAATGGTTTTTTTGTGTATATAGTTTAGTAACAGCTTATCCCAAACTTTAGAACTCATATAGTTCCTATATGTAAAATAATATTACAAGGATTCTTATAGTAGATTTACTAGTGTGATCTATAAATAGTATGTTTATAATATATGGTACAGCGGAAAATACGAATTTGATTGTATCTATCTCAAAAGGTAAGTTGAGAAACTTCAATAGAATTTAATGCATTCATTATTATTAAGAGCAAAACGTCGCCCACACTAGGAACTTTTCCGGGTGCTTTTCACAATTATGAAATATCCCAGATTTGAGACAAAGATCTGCGGATCACACAAATGTTTGACTTATGCGGGAATCGAACTCGCAACCTCTAGCCTAGCAGTCCAATTGCTTAGCCAATAGTATTATGTATATTGCAATTACATTAAAACAACTATTCTGAGGTATATGCTGGGAATACTGACTTTGCTGTGTGGCCGGAGAACCGAATGCTGGAGGTGGTTGCTGCTGTTGTGGTTGACTGGTCCCACCAAACGACAAATTCTGTGGGGATGCCTGAGGAAATAAAAAGTTACTATGTTACTAGAGATATTAATGATTACTTAAACTGACACTCCTATGACGTAAACACTAAAAGGGAACTTGAAATTCGATGGATGTGACACAATGGCCTCTATTTTATGCCAGTCTCCATGCCTGTGTGCTCCTAATTCAGGTATCACATGTCTACATACAATTAACCCTAAAATCTAACACCCACTATTGGGCTTGAAGTGGGCTTGGTTTGGACTAAGCCCATTTTAACCAAGCCCACTAGTTGGTGTCAGAATTTGCAAAAATCAATAATAATAACAGCCTATAACTGTCCCACTGTAGGCTGTTTATTTTCTGTTGTTTCCTAGGTTGTGAACCTGTTAAAGAAGTCAGCCCTCTCTCAAGTAGTGTGGAATGATTAATAGTGGAGTGCCATAAGATTGGGCCATTGGTTGGTAAAATGGTCTAAAGCATGTTTTTGCTATTATATACAAAATACAAATACAAAATAGTTTATTGTGGCAAATAGAAAATTACATTTAAACGTGTTTGGAGCCTTCTTTTAAGCAAACAATGCCTGTATTAGAAGGCTCCGCTCTATATTATTTGCTTTAAGTTTTCTTACCTGAGCCGCCGGTTGGCCGAATCCAGGGCTACCAACTGTCTGATTGGGGGGCGACGCAAAGCCTCCGAAGCCCATTGGCTTGCTCGCGCCGAACGCTGGTGCCGCATTCGTGGTTGCTGGTGTGGAAACTGTTGTGGAATACAATAGGTTAACCATAAAAAAAAAAATTGTAACTTTTGGTGTATTTGTCTAAGAAGGTTTGATAGGGTTTCCCCCTTAGGTTTGTTGCCATAATCCTAATGCTTGGCTAGCAACTTGGGGATTGCAGTATAGTTGTAACATTTCAGAAGATGCTGCTGTCTATCTTCTAGATTTTTCCTTAGTCGCCTCTTACGACACCCAAGGGAGGAAAGGGTCAATTCATGGCCAGAAACCACGAGGCTGCAATACACAGTAGCATGATGTAATTCATATGCTTCTCTTGGTAGCGCTTCTTGGGTACTAGTGGGAAGTAAGATGGACAAAAAATACAGTCTACTACTTTGGAAGCGGACGAGGGGTCAATAAACACAAGGCTTAAAACAGATGCGGTTATTTAAATTATGCGGTAATTATTTGAAGTGCAACAAGTAAAGTAATTAGTTTAGTGACCTGTGCTATTATTTGCACGTGATATTTTTTATAGATTACGTGTCTCTGGAAAAAAGCGCGGAATTGAGCATAATTTTCAGTAATGCTGGCACTTCACTTTGGCCAAATATTAGTGGCATCTTAGTATTGCAAAATACACCATAAGTTGAATGCAATAAGGTTCATTTTTGTACTCGTAAATATCGCAAAAATCGCAAATATTTGTACAAATACGCCAAGTGCATCATAAGGATTTATAAGGATGTATAATCCTTTTGTTTTATCATTGTATCACTGGATATTGAAGTGAATTGAATTTATCAGGCTGTATACAAATAATTTATAGATTATTTTATATTTATCTTTACGAAATGTATAAATTATTGTATACTAACACAATGACGACGTAGGTGCTGTGGTTTTGGCAGCACTAAACGCAAATCCTCCGCCAGAAGGACTTGTGAAATTAAATGCAGGTTTGTTTTCTGAAAAGTGTAAAATATTACGAAAAATTATTGTTTATTTAAACTCAGTCGTTCTGTAATTACAAAACTTTTATTTAATTATAGATTAACATACTATTTTACAAATATATACAACTTAATTCTAATACAAAATAAAAACAATATATACAAAACTTATTTTGATTTATAAAAATAAAGTATTTAAATTTTGATATTCTCTACTCTCTTAGGAGAGTTACTAGCTAAGCTGGACTTTTGATAAGACCTAAAAAGGTCTGTAATCCAGATGGGGAATCGAGTAGGCGGGGGGGATGTTTGCTGTCTGGATTAGCGAGGCTCTACTGTACAACTACCTGCTGCAATGTGTGATGTGGTGTATGTATGGCAACTTGATTAACATCATTTTTGTATACTGTATTGACTAGTCTCTATTAGAAAACTGAGTTTCTCAAAGTGTATGAAGAGATGAATAGGTTATATAAGAAATGCTATGAATGAGTGTGACTCTTAATAAATGAAAAGCAATACACCTATTTCAGGTAACTCGGTACAAAACATGCATAATTGGAACACTCTGCATTAGGATTAAGTATACAATCATTATTGATTACATACACACACTTCACAAGGCTTTTATTTTAGTAAAAGCCAAAAGCCAGGTATTCAGTAATCTTAATAATATGTTATAATAGCATAAAAAAGTAAAACAAACATAATATTAATAAAAATTACACTTTTAAAACGATGAAAAATTATGTCGGAACAACAACAGCAATTATTATTAATTGAAAATATTATATGTTTAGTTTTATAGTACCTAATAGTGGTAATTTGCGAGCCGTTGTGTAGATTCAATGGTTTTAAGTTAGTGAATAAGAGGGTGAAGATATTTTATACTTTACCTGCATTTGTGGTTCCAAACAGACCGGGTTTCGCAGCATCTCCACTACCAAATGCGAAACCTAATGGGAAATAGATCATTCAGCATTAACGCAAGCAGATGTGGATAAAGAATAGAGAAATATCTTTTTACAAGATAGAATTATTAATCACGGCATAGTAGAGAACGATGTACCTACACGATGAGAATAGTATTTTTATAAGATTCTAAAGTAAGAATTGATATTAATTTTTACAAATTGCATTACATTTTGCAATAAGAACGTTAAATGTGAGGTTAAGTTTTGGTTTTGTCATTCGGTGATGCATAGTAACACAAATTGTTAACAAGTACACTTATTATGCAGTACTATCGCTAATAATAGATTTTAAGGTATGAAAGTAGAATTAAATTGAATAATATTGAAGTATTTACCTGTGGAAGGGGTGGCAGTGCCGAATGTACTGCTCGACGTCGTAGTAGCTGCACCGAAGCTGAAACTCATATTTTAACCTTTTAAAACCTAGTAGAAACTATACAGGTATGTTTCCCGAACTATAAATCTTGGTTTGTAATAATATTTTAATTTATTTTACAGTTTTCCGTTATAACAACAAATAAAAGTCAACAAACGTTGCCCGCCATTAATTTTTATTCACTATTTGGATGCATTCGCCTTTATACGATTCATTTTACGCTAGGTATTGTACAGTTGCGTTCATATTAAAAAATAAATATTATGTTCGGTAATACATATAATAGGATTTATTTTGTTTTTCAATGACTAGAAATATGAATGAATAGAAAATAATGTGAAAACATTAAATAATCAAATTACAGAATAACTTCCACTTGGGTGGATTTAAACCCCCAAATAATAGAATAAATTCTTTTTTAGAGCAAAAAGAAATATTTCTACTGCACATTCAGCTTTTGCCTCATTTAAAATCCCTGGTCTTGCCTTGGACATAAACCAAAGCGAAAATAAATGGAAAATAATTTAAATAATTTCCATGACTCATTTAAGGCCGCAGTTTTAGGTAAGCTTCCCGTTGATGTGTGGTTATGCAAGCATTAGCGTCCTTGATAATATTATGTAGCTGCGTATTTTAAAGAATAAAATATAAACCCAGCTGTCTCCTTTTCATAAGAGAGGCCTATGTCTAGCAGTGGATTGGATTGAAGATGATGATGAAGAAGTCTTTACAAATAATAGTAACAGCAAGCCTTTAGAACTTGAACTTAAAATTATACTTAAACCCCAGCTGCAATGAGTTTGCAAGGTGACATAACTTAGTAAGCTAACAATAAGCTAAATAGTAAATAATTCGTAACATTTTTAACCACCTTCTGAACCTTCGAATGTTATTTTTATCTAGGTTCAGAGATTACTCTCCGTAGATGGTCGTCTAAATTGGTAATGATCTGATAAATACTTTCGGAGATATATAAGAACTGTTTAAAACAACAGCAAATTTCTAGTTGCAGTATCGTCTATGTCCAGTTTTTTCAAAAAGGTATTTTTATTAAACTTCTATTAAGATTAAGATGACAAAATAGTAAACTTGTTTTCTAGTTATTATCTTGTTTAGGCAACTGAACATTCTTCTAAGTTAAAATAAGGCTGAGCCTGGCCAGTGGCTCTCAAAGTTTTTTGTTGTTTAAGGTCCATATTCTGTGTTACAAGTAAAAATCACTGAGAGCCTTGCTTGTTGTTACGACAATAATTATGTAATGTGATAATTTTGATATTAGAAAGTATTTATGTTCAAAATGATTTACAATTGAATAATCTTCTTCGTATCGGTATGAGCCAATTATCGCATCTCCCGCCTTGGTGTAGATTGGTCAGTCAACTAGGATAGTAGCAAAAAATGTCGTCAATCGTGGAGGCTCCCAACCTACATTGCTTCGATATGTTTAGTGTATCACTTTTAAGTAATTTTTTTTATGTCTATCGAGTTCCTCTTATAAAAATAACCTATATAAAATTGAATGTATCTTTTGTCTGAAAGTTCTCTAGACATTCATTTTTACTGGGTGGGTTTTACAGATATAAAGTTAACAACGGTCGTCAGTGGTCGTTAGTAATGCAAGATGTTTTTAGAGCGCCAACTAACATGTGGTAGTTTGAGAAACCCTGTTAAAAGCCATGTTCCTAGTGCTAATTCACTATGGAAGAAGAAAGAAAGAAGAAAGAAAATATTTTTAATCACGTGAGTAAAACGCATATAACAAAAAGAAAAAAAATAAAAACGTAAAAAATAATTAACATGAAGGGGGTATATGCGTCCCACGCACGTAATACGGCCCTCGCTCAGCATTAATGCTGCGACCCCGTGCAAGACAAAGTCTCAGCGCTGATTTTCAGCGATAGCCGATCCTAACAATATGACGTCAAACCGGTGCAAATAGATAAAACATAAATATATATATAAAATCTGTACAGAGAGAATAAATAAATAATGTATATATATATGGCAACATTCCGTTGAAATGGAGGTCGTACAAAGTATTGCAGATTAATTTATTTATCTGTGCCATTTGGCTGTCAGAAATATTATAAAACAGGCATTAAATCGAGTTATTAACAATTACGCAGATTATGATGTAATAGATAATGGCGACCGACGCTTCCAGAGCAGAACTTTATTGTGGTGATTTGTGACTGTGTAAGTGTGTAGTGTGAGAGTAGTAAATTGCGAATTGTGAGTGTATAAGTTTTGTAAGTAATAATATGTGATCAAACCAGAAGTTATAAAATGTGTTGGTATCAAGACAGTGAGTAAAGATTGCAATGGATTTAAAACCAGATAACCCAGGAAAATGCGTATTCATATATACCAACGGGTTTAAAAGAGCCTAAACTAGGCATAAAGCAAATGCAAATCATACACAATAAATGCAAAATTTGAAATTATAATAATATGAAAATTAATTGTTGGCGAATTAAAAGGATTGACATTGTCTTAAAATAGGATTCAATTATTATATTACGGAGGAAATTATTATGAAAATTGGGACATAAAAAAATTGGTAACATTAGAAATTGATCTTTCAGATAAAAGAATATAGAATAAAAAAATAGAGGAAGGAGGAAACAATGAGACCTGAAGAGCAGCTCAAATCTACCCAAGATTATGTTTCCAAAAACAGCCCACGCCATAGGAGATCTCTACACCAAAGCATGTATGCCATGACCCCAAAGGTATGTATGAACACCAAACAAATTATTTATTAAGGCTAGTTTGTTCAAATAACAATATCTTTTTGAGTTGGTATTTGAAAGGCTGTTTTGTTTTCAGGCGTCGCAATGGTGGAGGGAGATCATTCCAACAGCGTGTGGCTGCAAACTTGAAACACCCTCTGAATGCTGTAGTACGATGGATTGGTACCAGTAGTGGGCATACCATGCACCGAACAGCTTGCTTTGAATGGAAGTGCTTCCAGGTTAGCTTGTTATAGAGGTATTCTGGTTTTTGAGTACTTATAATACCAAACAGTAAATTGGCCAAGTGAAGCTTCCTCCTGGCAGCCATCTTTAATAAATTAAGCTCATTTATGTACGGAGTCACATGGCTCCTTCTAGGAATGCTCGTACAGAAACGAACACAGGCATTTTGAATCCTCTGGATAACTTGCTCCGTCCTTGAAAGAAGGCATGGTCCGTACACTGTATCGCAGTAGTTTAACTTGGATAGAATGAGACTGTCAACAAGCTGTTTGCGCAAGGGGATGCTTAGGTATTTTCTTATTCCGTACAGAACCTTTAATCTGTAAAAACATGCCCGTAGAACATTATTTACATGTGCCTCGAATCTCAGTTCAGAATCCATAATTATCCCAAGATTGCATGCCTGCTCGACTCTCTCAATACTCTCACCCATGACAATAAGTGCAGGATTGGCTGACAAAATTGAACGCACTTGCTTCCTAGAACCCAGAACCATAAATTTAGATTTTAGGGGGTTAAGAATCAGGGAGTTTTCCTCCGACCATGCAACCACTCTATGCAAATCTTCGTTGATTTTCCGCACAGCCAAAGATGTTTCATCAGGCTTGAAAGAGATGTACAATTGTATATCATCAGCGTACATATGGTAATTACAATGATCAAAGGACTTAGTGATATCCGCACTATATATGATGTACAACAAAGGCCCCAAGATCGACCCCTGAGGGACACCCCTTGACACGCGGAGGGGGGTGGATGACACCCTTGACCCATCCTCCCTATGCAATTCTACAAACTGAGACCGGTCGGAAAGGTAGCTTCTAAACCACTCTACTGCATCTTTGTCGAAGCCATAGAAAGCCAACTTGGACAACAATAGAGTGGTGTTAATTGAGTCAAAAGCGCGGGAATAGTCTAGCAGGGCCAGGATTGTACCCTCCCCCCTATCGCGTGCTTCAAGGACATTCCCCACGACATCTGCCAGAGCCGTTGCAGTACCCCTACCCTGTCTGAACCCTGATTGCAAGTCAGGTAGTATTTTGTTCGTCTCCAGGAAACTTGTTACCTGAGAGTAGACTACCCGCTCCAAGACCTTGGAAAGGCAAGGCAGAATACTGATAGGTCTTAAGTCCTTTGTATTACCCGGATTATTAGATTTGGGTATAGGTCGGACAATAGCGCACCGCCAAAGTTCCGGGAATGTACGCGTTGTTATAGAGCAGTTGATGATGTCGGTAATGACTTGCAAGGTAGTTGGCAAAGTAAGGGATATCATATCAAGACTAATACCATCGACACCCTGTGCATTTGACCCTAGGCTCTTAATAATCTTAAGGACAGTTTCGGTATTGGTTGTTGTAAGTGTGAATGTGGCATCACTAAACCTGTGGGCCTCAAAGTAGGTCTGCTGTGACAAATTGTGAAGACAGTTGCCCGGTACATCCAGGAACGCAGCATTAATTTCATCAGGGTTGTTGAAATGTCCTGGTAGCAATCCTTGCGTATGATCTGGCAACACGTCGGACTTCAAGTTACGCCATAATATTTTGGGGTCCTTAATGTGGTCATTGATACTCTTGGCGAAATATGATTTCTTCTCGCAGGCCAGAGCCGTAACGGCTTGATGCTTAAGGTCAAGATAATATTGCTTATGCACCGGTAGCATGGATTTGCGAAATCTGTCCCTGGCCTCATCCCTCAGTCTCGAGATCAATCTAACATTGTCAGTTATCCACGGAGTTGGGCGGGTTTTGAAAGTCCTACATTTAAGAGGAGCATGGAGATCGAAGAGCTGGTTTATGAAGAAGTTAAATGTTTGCACCATTACATTGACATCACTCATGTCACTAACCGATGCCCATGGTATGTTCCCTAAATCTGGTATGAAGTAGTCCTCTAGTATGTCTTTGAGCGGACGGAACACAACCGATCTTGGTTTGGACTTGGGCTTCTTATGAACTGTCTCGCATGTAATAAATGAGTGATGGCCAAGCTCAATAATGTGATTCACACAAACATTTCGGGTGGGAGCATCTGTGCAGATAATGTCTATAAGCGAGCTGCTATTACCCACATAATGTGTGGGTGTTTGTACTAGTTGTTGGACATTCAAATAGCCAAAAAACTCCGTGAGTTCTTTTGTTTTCGAACTATTGGCATCCAATATATTAACGTTAAAGTCCCCTAATAGGATCAAATTATCGTAGGGTGCCAAACCACTAATGCTTTCAGTCAAGGCGTCAAGAAAAGAACTCAACTCCAGCCATGGCGGACGATAGGCAGTGCCAATGAGTATTTTTTTTTTACTGACATTAAGGTTCAGCCAGAGCTGTTCAACGTTGGGATGTTCAGGATGAGCTCTGACACGCGCAGAAATTCCATTTTTGATGTAAAATGCGACCCCCCCGCCTCGCCCACCACGTACAGTCGTGGGACGCGGTATGTGTCTAAGTTTATACCCAGGTACACTAGGCGCGCGGTCCTCCTCACCCCTGCGCAACCAAGTTTCGTTAATAGCCATTATATCTACTGAATAGTTGCCCATAGCTATCAGAAATTCGTCTTGATTAGTCCCCAGTGAACCTGCATTCAGCAAACCGAACTTGATACATTTAGTTGGAGTCATTTCTATATGTCAATTTTGTTTTGTGCACAATCAATTTTTCTGTATGTAATGTGAATTGTATAACTATGTGTTGTTTGTATAATATTTTGTTAGTGAGTGTGAAATTGTACTGTAATTGTAAACTAATAGAATAAATGTAAATATCTTTTGTATATAATAATTTTTGTATGATTATAGTGTTAGTTGTAAAGTAATTATGTAATATAGTTATATAAATTTGCATCAATCGTGACTCACCATGCGCGCTGGCCAGAGAGAGAACCCGCTGATAAAAATAATTGAGACGCATATTCCCCCATACATGAATGCTAGACAAGTGTATACATGTTAACAATAATAAAAGTAGATGTTGATCACGCTGTTTCATTGACAGGTCCAAAAATCCTTGCAATGTCCTCGTCGGTGCGGATTCGTTGTGTGGAGTCACCTGGGCTCTTCCTAGCCAGTATGCGGCCCCGCTTGGTCCAGACAAATCTCCAGTTAAAGAGGCTGGCAGCGTCTCGCGCCTTCCGAAACAACCGGCGGTTCGTTTTAGTGAGGCGCTCGTTAAGGAAGAAGCGCTGTGGCGGGCCAGACATGTCGAGGTCAGCGGTCGTCGCACCACGCCGCACGCGCGCGCTCGCCAGCAGTTCATCGCGCACATCGCGACGCGCCAGGCGCACGACGATGGCGCGCGGCCGCGTTTCTGCCGGACCAGCGGGGCTGGCGGCGTTGAGCTGCTTCCCGCCGACACGCTCCGCGCTGACAATGTCGCGCTCCTCCAGCGCGACCCCTAACTTGAGGCCTATGACCTTGGTGATGTGAACTGGGTTATCAGCTGGACTCTCCGGGATATTGGAGATTTCGATGTCATTACTCAGAAGGTCTTGATCCCTGTCGTTCAGTTCCCTCCTTAACTCCTCCACAATCCCGTCCACCGATGAACGACTAGTGGTAGCCTGCTGCCGCTCTAATGCGCTAACTCTGGCCTCCAGGCCATCAATACGGGTATTGCAGCTATGCATAGCAGATTTCAGCTCCATCATCTCCGCCACCATATCTTGGCGGAACTCCAGGATCTCTACGCGCATCGCCCTCAACTCCTCCACGAGTAAATTCAAGTCGGAGCCAGCAATGAGAGAAATCTCCCGTGCCGTGACATCAGCCACAGAGGCATTGTTAGGTGGCGGAGTAGGAGAACACGACTGGCTTCCAGATTGTTGCTCGCAGATCTCAGGTGCAGGGCTGGAGCAGCTAACAGTCGTAGTATTGGGCGAACTCGCTGCCACATTTGTTTGCCCTACAGGGGTGCTACTAGCACGAAGAGGACATTCCGCACCACCTCTGACCGGAGTCTCCGCCCTATTGTCCCTGACCAGGTTCTTCTTACATTCCGGGCAGCGCCAGCTTGCGGGGACAACAGCTTTAGTTGCAACACCAACACACGCTCTGTGGTAAACTAGTTTACATTTACCACACTTGGCGCCCTCTATCGTAGACGTGAAGCGACCGCAACCACCACAGTTAACACCTGGCATGGTGTTAGGTAAAGAGATCACTTGCGTCTCAGTTGGTTCGGCGTTCGCTCGCTAGATTGCGCTACTGAGATATCGATCGTTGACAGGTAACGAGAATATCAACCCGCTGTCAAGGCTATCGGTCTGACAAGTCGTGAGAAACGAGAATATCCCCGATGTCAACAAACACCCCTTGAAAATAGAGGGTAGAACCAATTCCGCCAAATCACTGTGGATATTGTTTTGTAAAATTCTGTTCCTTAGGCACTGTATTTATTGCCAACTTTAATATATATCACTGTATATCGCACTATGTTCACAATAAAGAAAGTCACCAAGCCAAAACTAGTGTTTACGATTTTTAATTACTAAAGAGTATGGTAACAGATCTACACCGATAGACGTCACAAATCATGATGGCAGCTATGGCAGCTCGCCAATTTGGTAACATACCTGATTTTGCATAAATTTCTCTATCTAATCTTTTCATTGGAGGAATTTACAAAGCCACTCGACAACCACCTTTTTAAGAGGGATATCTGGGTCTGGCGGGGCGCCAACGCGTCGACACTGGCTGCAAATCATAGGCGCTTGCTATCCCTGTAAACTGCTAGTAAACAAGTTTATTTGTGTAAAATATATTATACAATGTGTTTTTTTTGATATCCCATAACTCTAGGGTATGATTGAGACCATATCAAAGAATCAACTGGCATATGAATTATGTTTCAATCATCCTTTTTTTTGTTTTTTTTTTTTCATACAAAATAATTCGACTAAGGCACGATTGTTATTGTAACACACCCTTACGTGAAATATGACAACTCGCACTTTTTTAGCTTTAAATATGAATGAATTACTCGTATTTATCAATGAAACTTGATACCTAGACACATCGAGGCCGGCCGAGCGTCTATTTTGTACGGTAAGCAAAAAAAATTAGGATTGATGATATCTCCGAAACTATGCATTTTTGGACCACATATTCTAGGAGTTTTAGTATTATTTTTACCTACAGAATATAACCTTAGAGTTATGGGATATCAAAAAAAACACGTTGTATATATATATATAAACAATTTTTTGTTATAGTGAAGACTTGACTGCTTTCCTTTTTTAAGAGTCTAGCATACACAACAGCTGATTATGAGGTCGTTAGTAAGGAACCATTTCAGGCAAGAAATTCTCTAAAACTACGTTGGACTCTAGGCTAAAAAGCAGGCAGGATAGCCGAACAATTTAACCAATAAAACACAAATTCAAACTAAGAAGCATCCCATATATTTAATACTGATCACACAAAGTTGCTAAATAACACGAGTTTAAAGAAAAAATAATCAAACCACATTATACCTAGCTCTTGGTACAAATGGTACTGGATTCGAGTCAGGCGTCAGAAGAAGCCTGACGTTGACGTTAGCCCTTCTCCACCGGTTCCACATGACGTAGTGATCCTTCCATAGAAGGTACACGGTGACTGAATAGCCGCAGAGTACGATAGCCATGAAGAAATCCATCGCTGTTTCAGTAATGCGATGGGATATGCCTGGAAAGAATTCGACTGATTCATACATAACGTAACTGTCATGCATGTGTAAATGTGGAGCTAACGTATTGGGAAGTTTAATTGTTTTAGGATCAGAACAGTACAGTACAAATACAGTACTCAATGATTTAATTAAGATAGTAGGTAACTTCGAAATACTCTTCCGGAAAATAGCTTATTACCGAAACAACCTTTTTTTAATATTTAATCTTTTATTATTATAGCAACATTGACATGTTAGCTGGTAATCAAATACCAATTGTCACAAAATGACAGTTTATTATCTCAACTTTGGGCGGGAAAAGTACCTTTTTATTTGAAAATTCAAATCAATGGCTATTATTTACGCAGGTACCGTGATTTTTATAGCTGGGTAATGAAATTGTGTCTGACTTTAGGTACTATTTCAATACGCTGAGTGTCGTCTAGAAATACAATTTCATAAACTGTGATTACTTCGTGCTATTAAATTAATTTGTAGATGTATTCATATTACCTTGTAGTGACGTCAATGCCGATGCATCTGTTGATAAAAAAAAATCAATCCTATATTACCTACTATACTATGAATCAATTAGTACATGCATCCTTACTTGCTTTTTCATACAAAGCCTTCAATCATACTTGAATTCTCTCATGTAAAAAATACAAAAGAAAAATATTTTTTGTTCTTGCAATACATAGGTACGTGCATCTTTTTTATAAATGGAAGCACCAAAATATTTCGATACACAATTACATGACACGCACACAATCACACAGATACCAAATAGGTTGCGTTGTCAAAATGTGATATGAGAGAATCCTGTCAAAGGATTTTGAAAAAGCTTGAACTAAAAATTTATGGACAAAAGCCCAATAGGACTGGAATTTATAATTATATTGTCGTGAAATAAAGCATATTTAGCTTAGTTTTGGATTTAAGAAAGAAAGGTTCAACAACCCTTCGACATTTAAAACGATACAAAAAACTACAGTGCCGTTATTTAAAAATCGAAATAAAAATCTAATTTAAAATAACAGTGCCAGGATCTACGTACGCAAACATCGAAAATTCCTTTTGCACTCCTAAAAAAATGCAAAAAAAAAAGCTAAAAAAAACACACCTTCCTCTTTTCTAGCGCCAGCGTCGAGCTTACCAAAATTGCTCCCCTCAATCACAAAGTATTGTGTTCCGACGATGCATACAGCGAGCAGACCAGCCGTCACGGTCGATAGAAGCCAGAATATCAGGCAGTCCGACTGCGGAATAAAAGTATGGATGAAAATACAACACGATGTAGATGATATACAGGTTGATGTAGTGTTGTGACGTTTTGCGATTATAATTTACATATCGAAATCTCTACCTCACTAATCTTTAATGGGTGCAAAAGCGACTGAAGGAAGGGACTGACGTGTAAGTTTAATTTGAACAAAACAGTTATAAGGTTTATTTGTGCGCCATTTTGCAGCAGTAAGAAGCTCAGGTGTAATACATGATCGTTTCCATTATTATAATAATTTCAGCCATGATCGCCACTGCAGGAAAAGCTCCTATCCTTTCCCCATTCTTCCTGCCTCCAACACTTTTGAAAAAATATTATTTAGCAGGAGTGCGTTAGTTAGTCAGATCCATGACCATTATCTTCAGGTTATACAAGAATCGAATCTTATTTCAGATACAAACAACAATGTAGCTCCTAGAAGTTACGTATTCATTTTCCGTTACGGAATAAAACCAAAACACTGTGAGGAAGCATCCATTATCAGTTGGTAAACTAAAGTAAAGACGTTTTCCGTACAGCTCAATACTTCCACAGACTTACGAATAAATAAAACAAGTCTAACTCCAAACAGAATCGATTAAGGATGCAACACGACTTCACTTACGGTGGAGGAAAACATCGTGTCTTTACGCCTTACCGATTGGGAAATAGTTTCTTATCGTAATGTGATAAATAATTTTATTTCAGCAAATGGGTTTTACAAAAACACTTTTACAGGTCATTTTTTTGACTAGATGGCGTTGGTATTTCCTAATTGTCTACCTCTGAGAAGAGGTCTCTTTTAAAGTCCAGGGCCATTACCATGAACTCTTAAAGCAGGACATTTTCTGCTGTAGAGGTGAGACGCCACATTACAATTCACGTAGCGTCGTCTCGCTTTAACATCGTTATCTGTCCTGCTTTAAGATTTCATGGAAAGGGGGCAGACAAGTTCAATAATTTATGTGAGAACAGTTTAGGTGGTCTGAGTAGTGGTATTTTAAGGAAAGAACCACAAGAGTTTGAGTCGACTTATCCTCACATGTCTTTCTTATGTATTCTGTGATATATACTTACTTATTCGGTGTATTTTGTAAACTTTAGCTCTTTTTCGAATGCTATGGAAAATATAGCTTTTAAAAATTGTAAGCAGTAACGCCTAGGGCTGCAGTTTTCGCTAAGCAATGATGATTCGCCTTTCGGTTTCGATGTAAGAGTAACTACAGTTAATCTCCATTTTGTTCCATTAGATAATTCTCAGTAGCAGCACGGAGTCTGGATTTGTGCACGGTTGATGGCAATAGGCTCGCCCCCTATTACATTGGGACCTAAAAAACATAACTGGCGAAATGTGGGTGTACTATATGTGCACCTCTGCCTACCCCTTCGGGGAATACAGGCGTGATGTTTTAATGTTGGAAGGAAATTCACAGCAAGGTGTTAATTGTGCTAGTTACATATCTCTGGTTACTCCGGCATAATAGTCGGGACTGGTATGTATGCATCCGGAGCCTCAATTTTGGGCCATCGCCAACCGTACCCAATAATCCAGCGTTTTTATTTGTGAAAGTTTTGACTTCAGACTTAAGTACCAACTCCAAACTTACTGCATAGTTTTGTGATATCGCATCCATTATATTAATACTAAATAATAATTTCCCACTGCAGGGGAAGCGTTCACTGCGGGTCGATTGTTTTTGTACCACAAGAAATTTTACATTCCTTAAAAAAATGAAAAGAAACTAAATACATGACTTTCTTCTAACTAGTGGTAAATTATCCCTAAAATTACACTCACATTAAGCCCTGTGTCATCTAGAGAGGTTTCTAGGCTGATTTTGGAACCGTGGTTTGTTAAGATCCTGACCGATTTGTCCGCCTTATTTTTTTTACTATACCAGAAAAATTATACCCACTGCAGGGAAAAGGCAATATTATGGTAATCTTACTGAACGAGTGACTATGAAAGATCAAAAAAATATGTGTTTGCCCAAGGTAACATCATATTGAAATCTTAACAAGCGAATACACCAATCTCTAATTATAGTTTCCATTAGTTTATCGGACCAAAAAGATGTTTCAGAAGCCAGTTACCACAGATATCTATCAAGAAACTGTTTTTGCTGCGTCTCAGATGAAATATGGGTACAACTAACGAAGGGGGGAGTCCACGTCAGGACGGTATTTGTCAAAAGTGGTGCCTAATGCCGGCATTCTGGGCCGAACCCAAGATTTGAACCGACAGTGTTATATAGCTGGAATATTTCATCATCTACTCCGTGACTGCGATATTTCCAAAATACTAGGTGTTGCCAATCGATTGCAGGGTAATTTTGGAGTGACATTATTTTTAATGTTATATTGCAAGGTGTTTTATTATAACCTTCGACATAGAATAGCAAAAAACTTCGATGAAAGACGCTCTAAGTAGAGAAGAATGCCAAAGAAAAAGAGAGGCCTATACCCAGCAGAAGATGATATCGAGCTGAAATATCGATGGTGATAGAAAAGGTGAAAATATATAAGTAATCGTAATTTATCTTGATTACTTTATTTATAACTAAGTGGAAATAAATAACTTGTCTTACTGACATTTGAGTATGTGTGAATACCCTCAGTTTTAATTTCACCTTCACTCAAGTAACATTTTTGTTAAATTTTCTAGTGCATGGAAATGTTTTAAAATTAAAAGACTACAGAACAGTAGACAATTTATTAAATCTAAATACAGCACGCACCACGGAAAAGCTAGCAGCATTATTAATTTTGACACACTCATCTTTAATATATTCTTCAAGCACAACAAAGCAAAACCGAAGCGTTCAGTGTAATTCAATAAATGACAGTTTGACGACAGAAATCCAATATATGCGTGTCGCGTCACGTCAAATTGCGTCAGCCATCTTTGAAGCGCCAACTTGCGGTCAACGGCGGCGCGTGAGATATTGTGGACGTTTAGAACATGCGACGGTTAATTTTGAATGATGTGACGTCACACGTTGTTGAATTTAATTTCGTTACGTCATACGTTTTGTTACCCACGACGGAACGGAGAAGGTATATGCGTTTAGGGGGAGGGGTTGTTTGTATGTGTGCAAAAATGATTGATGCCAATTTTCTCAAAAATGGGTTGACCGATTTTCATGCGGTTTTCGGTAACGGGTATATGGTTCATCAGAGATGGTTCTTAGCTATCATTCATGACAATTTTTCTACTAAAACGTTTATTACTGTCGTGGATTCTTTCAATTATTTTTATGTTGAACCTAACATTGCCTGTTTAATGTAAAGATGTTTGGTATTATACTATTGTAGACGATTTGCAGTCTGGAATCTGGGTGCTCATTGGTTGAGAAGTGTAGAATGACTGGACTTGACTGCAGAACTGTAAGGAAGTAACTTCCAATTCATTCTTCCAATAATGACAACGTACATTAGCTTGCAAAAGTAAACACCACAGTTCAAACAAAAAGCTTATTCTTCAACCATATCAACCTGAACCAAAGACTCTCCAATCGATTATAATCGCACGTTCTATTTGACAGGAGATGACGTGACAAGGGCATATTGGGCCCGGATGCGATACCGTTGGGGTTCTTTCTTATTGAGACCCGCTTCCTTGAAAGTCGTTGAGTATTTCCACATTTTAACCTTTCAATGAAGCGAGGTAATGCCTCCTTAAGGTAATTCCTGGTTTAAGAATGACTACATAAATAACGTTACGAGAAATTACCAATTTAGTAGCATAACATAATATCACGCCTGTGTTTCCCGAAGGGGTTGGCAGATTTGGTACACCCACATTTCGCTGGTTATGTTTTAGGTCCCAATGTAATAGAGGGCGAGCCTATTGCCATCAACTGGGTACAAATCCAGACTCTGTGCTACTACTGAGAATTACCTAATGGAAAAACCCAGTAACACATCATTTAGTCTTTATGTGGTATATAAAAGTAACCTCTAAAATAACTTTAGTTTTTGTTAAAGCTTTGACAATATTGATAGCCCTACGAGATATTTTACGCGTTCCTCTTTGCTGATCTGCCTTTATGAACCCATTTTTTATACGTAAAAGTAGTTTTATTTCAATATCTATTATTCGCATAAATAATTGAAATCATTATATAACCTTAAAATTTGTAGCGTATTGTATCTTAAATTGTCTTATACAACTCGATTTGTTGGCGACGAACGGGATCATAACTCACAATCCGTCAAAATCCCAAAATGTTCTACAAAAAATACGCCAACAGGGAGACATGATACTGAACCTTAAACACAACGGAACCAAAAAAGCGCCACTTAGATTTCTTCTAGACATTTTACAAAGTGATTCTGTCACCTAATCATAAATTCAAAACTTGGGCTAATGGACTGTCGCCAATAATCTAGAGTAACGATTAGGGAATATAATATAGCCAGATGTCTAAGTTTCAATATGAAGCTTCAAAGTTAGTAGATTGATCGTGTCTCCACACTTGTGCCATACATACAATTACATGTGTTGCCCCCGAAAGGGTGTAGACGTTCGTCGCTATCAGGAGTCTATACACGTTTATATCAGCACTCAATCATTAAGTTTCATGCACGTGGCAAGCCTATTGTCATTCATTGAACACATTGTAAATTCTTGGTATTGCTTTTTGAACGAACGTTATCAAATGAATGTATTCTACTGAAGTCTTATCATATTCTACCAATACATAAAAGCGATGCTTGTTTCCCAAAGGGGTAGGCAGACATACATAACATCACATCTGAATTCCTTGAAGGTTGGCAGAGGTATACCTATAGTATACCCACATTTCGCCAGATATGATATGTTACAGGTCCCGGAGTAATAGGAGGCGAGCTTATTGCCCTTCACCGGGCACAAATCCATACTCCGTGTTGCTACTGAGAATTAACTAATGGAAAAACCCAATAACATTTTGCCCAAACCAGAATTCAAACCGACGCGGACGACGTCACGTTTATCAGTTGCGTTTTGCAATCACTAGACCATTAAAAATAGAGATAAAGGGGTTTCTTTTTTTCAAAATCCTGGTACGTTTTACTACATTCATCACAACCATCAAACATATACTAACCAGTCCAGCTATAAAGCCGTCTTCATGACTACGTACTTTCATAAAGTAAACCCATCAAGTTATTATCTACTCTCGTACTTTACTTACAATACGGCGACGTCTAATCATGTTATTTCAAATAATCTCAACGGGTTCAATTGACACTCAAATTGTTTGGCGAATCTGATGTAGATTAACAGTAAAGTTATTTGATTAGGTTGTGGATTGAGGCTCTTAGTGAATAACGTTGTATAATCTTCGTTGTTAAACACTGCTGTGTTCCTATACATATAGGTACGATTGTTGTACAAATTTAATCTGTATTCCGAAAATGCAAAGAGTTATTTGGTCTTTGGAGTCGCAATAATTGTAGTTTCGGGAGTAAGGTAGAGTTTAAGTTTTTTTTATGTAAAGGACTAACTATATTAAGGTTTCTCAGTGTCTTAGCCCTAATAAGCTGATTAGACTATGGGTAGCAAGTCCTTTCGTCATTCTTCAAGTTTATAATTATTCCCAATAAAACAGTTATAGCTGTACTACAATACTCAATTTACAGAACTTAAAAAACAAGAAAGAACAGAAAGCCAAAACTATAGATACATAAATAATCAGCCCAAAACTAAGCTAAGCTACTCAACAGGTTGGTAATTAAATTAAGACACAGCACAAAAATACTTTTAAAACAAATTTAATAAAACATTTTTGGTTTGGTCCTTTATCCAAATTAAAATGCCAAAGGACCAAATTGTACCTAGAAATCGAACATATAAATAGGCTTACCTGCAAATGGCTCCTGTTCCTAGGGTTCCCAAACCACAGTCGAAGCGCCTGTAGGACCGTGTAACGTGGCGTGCGAATAGCTGGGTAACTGAAAAAAAGCGGAATTTTAAAGGAGCGTAGGGCACCGATACTGGGATTTTTTTTGGTAACAGTGTCGGGTGTCGTTTTAAATGTTGAAAAAGGCGCCATGAATATACCGAGCGTTCCGTAAGCACGTTTGCCAAACATTTTTGGAAGTTTCATTTTTTGAGTTTAAATTCCTTTCGAGTTCCTATGAATTGTTAGTAACATGGTGTTTTTTTAAGTGTTGTGTATACCTATAATTGGCATTTATATTAGTTCTCTACGTGTTAAATATTTGTAAGTTACAGAGTGTGATATATATGCTGTTGGTGTGCCTGTTGAAAAAAATAATTAAAATAAAATAAATAAATAAACATGTAGAGCTAGATGAATAGGATCTTATGGAGAATGTTAGTCTATAATTAATACATTTCACTTTTAAGTACGGTTTGTTAATGCGTCGAGTTGTGGGCAGAAATCATTATAAACTTAAGCTACAACTATTCCTATCACATCATATTTGTGTATATTTAATTCGATATTCGTGAATTATGCACTAGTCTTTGTATCTCTTCCTATAGAGAGAAGTGGGAACTACATATATATTCCTACTCCTCCTATATATCCCTCTATGTTTAATTTTGTTGCGGGTTCTATGACAGTCGAGTCATTTCTTTGGGATGTCTTCAGCTTTGCTTCAATGGTTCTTAATAGTGATCATTGTTAATCCTGGCTTACTGGAGTTAGAATAGTGGGCAAGAGTAGTGGACTTGTCCCGTTCCTAGACGCCCGAAATAAATCATGCTAACTTAAAATCAATACAGTACATTTTTTATGACACGCAACATTAAATTCAACAGATGTTTCAACCTTTTTTGCCGACAGAGATGCAATTATCCATAAAACATCGTAAAAATACAGGCACATTACGCTGTCGAAATGACTTTAAAACTAAATTAAAAATAGAACGACCTTCAGCTGTCTCAGCTGCATTTAATCAGAAACCCAAATTAAATTTGCGTCGGAATTAAATTCTTTGACAAATTCGTCGGACACGAATGGGAATCACTGATGAATGAGATTCTTAATCTCGAACATCTATAATCCAAGCCATTATTGGAATCGACTTTTATTTCTCTGCTTTGGTCCTTCTGTCTTATTCAAGGGTTCAAATTATGTTAAATGGATTCTCATGTTCTAATTTTTTAATTGCATTTATATTCTGATTGTTTTTTTTTTAGATAATTTTGAGAACGTTATCAATACTGAGTTATTTCTACGCTGCATCAAAAGTTGAGACAAGGATCGCCCGCTTATGATATTGTTTTTATATTGTGTATTTTTTGTCAACAATCGCTGATTGAATATAAAGTTAACCTTTTCTTTTGTTCTAAAATTGTGATTTCAAAGTATTTTATTCTATTCGCTTCTGTACCCTAGAGTCTGGATGAAGATTTGTGAAATCTTTTCGAGTTCATTTCTAGCTCGGGGGAATCCAAGAGAAACATACGTGCCAAGTTTCAAATTCACAAACTTAAAATTTGGCACTATATCTTTGCTTTTTAGTTAAGGAGATTTTGTTGTCAAAGTCAGGGAGCTTTATGAAATAATTTGCTAGAGTCATCATGACCAATTTAATAGTTTTTTGAAAATGAAAAATGAAAAAACTTTATTAATCAAAGAACAAGTTGGCTTAACTGCTAGTGTATGGAGTCTCCTTTTAAGCTAATAAAGCCTGTATTAGGAGACACCGCTCTTTCACGATAAATTAAAATTAACTTGTTTCTAATACAAGTTGAAGAAAAAAAAAATCAATAAAGTTTAATTAGTACAAGGGAAGAAGTAAAAGTGAGAATACATGCGTGTATGTAAGTGTGTGTGTGAGTGTGAACGTGTGCGTGCGTGTGTGTGTGTTCGTGTGTGTGTGTGTTCGTGTGTGTGTGTGTGTGTTTTTAAATGTATTATTTTGATCTTTATGCTCAAGAGTGTACATAGGTGATCTTTTTGTGTGGTGATTATTAGCTTCAACACAGGTTTTTGTATGACCTAGGCTCTACAACTTTACCTTTTTAGACGGAAGATCTGGAACTTCTTACGCGTTGTCTAATTTATCTCTGTCTTGGATCAACATAGGCAGATTTATCATGTTACCGTAAAAGCCACGTAAGACCTGCTTATATACGACTTATATATACTGCTTATATATGACGACCTGATTAGCGCAGTGGCTAAGCGACTGGACTGCTGCGCTAAGGCTTGCGGGTTCGATTCCCGCACGGGGCAAAACTTTGTGCGAACCACAGATGTTTGTCCCGAGTCTGGGTGTTTGTGTATGTGAATATTTCATGTATGTGAAACGCACCTACGATGCAGGAAAAATTCCTAGTGTGGGGAGACGTTCTATAGGTGTAGATCAGACAAAGGGAGCATCTATTTTCGATTATTTCTGACCATCTAATAAGGCCAGATTGGTGTGTATTACGTATACCGAGTTTAATTTCGAATTGTGAGACCCAAATAAGTTGGTTCCGATACACAGTGAATGAAGCCGAAGGCATAATCCAGACCACAATATTGCAGTTGATGGAATTAAATTTAAATTGTGACTAGAATTTACCTGAGTACAGGGTTGCCAGTTGGAGGATTACTATATATTTCCATAATTCTATTTTAATCGCTTTGCAAAATTGAGCGTTATGAGTTAGAATTAATATGACTGTATAATATAAATTTATAATAACTCAACTGGTGTAATTTAGCTATAGAGGCTCAATTTAATCTGCGCATAGAATAAAATAGTCAATATTATGGTCTCCTGACTGTATTTCGGTTATGATGGCTCTCTCGGCCGAGATTAGCCAACTGCGCAGAAGATAATTATTATAGTGAACAACACGCAATAATATACTGAGCAAGTTATAGTCAGTTCCATTACGGACACAATCTCTGAAAATGTTTACCGAGAAAGTGAAATGAAGTCGCCGGACTCAGCCGGACTTCATCATCATCAGCTTTTATGTGACCCACTGCTGGGCATAAGCCTCCCTCAAACGACCGTTGACTTGCTAAATGAAAACTGCCTTTGTTTAGGCCACTGTATTTAAGCGAACTGAACATAAAATCACGCCTGTATTCCCCGAAGGAGCAGGCAGAGGTGCGCATATAGTACACCCACATTTCGCCAATTATGTTTTCGGTACCAATGTAATAGGGGGCAAGCCTATTGCCATCAACCGGGCACAAATCCAAACTCCGCGCTGAGAATTACCTAACGGAAAAACTTAGTAACACTTTGCCCGACCCGGAATTCGAACCCAGGACCTCGCTCAGCAGTCGCGCTTAGCAACCACTAGACCAACGAGGCAGAATTAAGCGAACTCAAATAGCTTATTAGGTATTAGGTAGGCAGATTAAATATTACTTAGCCAGCCCTACCTGATGATCACGAACGGACTAGCTCTAGGCAAGTTAGCCAACTGTTCCACTCCATTTGGAACTGTGAAATAAGTTTTAACAATCGAATATCGGAAACTTCTCGTTCGTTTTTGTCCGTTTGCTATTTATTGGGAATATTATTTTGTTTTGTAAATAAGTAATTGCTGGGTTTTCTGTTGTACAGAAAATGTTCTACGTTCGGAAATGTTGTTCTGTACCTAGTCTTGCCTCGTTTTATCTTGGTACTAGCTGCGCCCCGCGGTGTTACCCACTACATTTTTTCGGGAACAAAAGTGAAGAGATAACAAACATACAAACACACACACACACTTTAGCCTTTATAAGTGTGATATGATAAGTGTGATTCCTGGCTCATGCAACGGGGACACTACATTTTTTTGGAATTAAAAGTAGCCTATGTGTTAATCCAGGGTGTCAGCTACCTCCATACGAAATTTCATCAAAATCAGTCTAGCCGTTTGAGCGTAAAAGAGTAACAAACATGCATTCTTACTTAAAAACTTTCGCGTTTATATTAGTAGGGATTGGTGCTAAAGTACATTACCATAATATATTATTTCTAGTCTCTTTCTATATCTCTTAAGTATCTTTTCTCGACTTTTTAGAAACTATTTGTAATTTCATACTAATCTATGTATTTTATTTTATGAAGTACTAGCTTTTGCCCGCGGCTTCGCCCGCGTTTAGTAGCCTATGTCCTTCCTCGGGTCTTAAACGTTTATCTAGCCAAATTTCATCAAAATCCGCTCCACACTAGGAATTTCTCCTGTGTCGTGGCTGCGTTTCACAAACATGAAATACCACATACACAGACACCTAGACTATCAATCTTATTACTATGTAGGTGTAATGTTGATGGACGATTCTTAAGACTTGGAATTCTTGAAGCATAGTACTCTTAAACAGTTCGTGTTCTTGGAATTCGTAACAGCGCCAGTTGCCTTTCTTCTGTTATGTCCTCAAGATATTTTGTTGCGACATCGTCTTTGCAGATAATTTTAAGAATGCCTGACAAATAGTTCTGAGATGAAATAGTGTTAAGTAAAGCAGTATCGTTAATCTGAATGTAAAACATAACATCACGCCTGTATTCCTCGAAGGGGTAGGCAGAGGTGCACATATAGTACACCCACATTTCGCCAGTTATATTTTAGGTCCCAATGTAATAGGGGGCGAGCCTATTGCCATCAACCGGGCACAAATCCAGACTCCGTGCTGCTACTGAGAATTACCTAATGGAAAATCCCAGTAACACTGTGCCCGACCCGGGATTTGAACTCAAGACCTCGTGGTCAGCAGTCGCGCTTAGCAACCACTAGACTAACGAGGCAGTCTGAATGTAAAATAATTTATAAATATCAATATGATTGTTGAGTAACTTCTATCATAAAGCTACAACTGAAAGTTAATAAGTTGTATTATGTTATGGCTAGTGAATCAGTTTTTGGAGTACTTTGGAGAAATCGCAGGTTACGAAAGACTGCTGATTTTGCATTTGTATATTTTTTTTTATATAAAATAAATTAAGGTTGTCTGTCAGAGATTGCCGTGAGCGATAAGACCGCCCATTGTATAGTTTTTAGCTTAAAGTTTCTTCTGTATTTAGTGTGCAATAAATAGATGTATTGTTATTATTAATATTGGCGCGCAGACTACATAAATTAAACTAGAGAACTTTTTACGAGTTGTGAAAAAAAATTGCCCACTTATTCTTTGACGTTTCTCATCATCTCAAAGACATACATAAAATAACGTGCTGTAATTTTCAGCGGTTTTCGTTATATTCCGTACTACATATAAACACATTTTTGTGCATATATTTGATGTCCAATGAAAGGGCCGGCAGCGACTGGATGC
This sequence comes from Abrostola triplasia, assembly GCA_946251915.1. Classification (NCBI taxonomy): domain Eukaryota; kingdom Metazoa; phylum Arthropoda; class Insecta; order Lepidoptera; family Noctuidae; genus Abrostola; species Abrostola triplasia. Next base: position 5,658,430 of record OX276444.1, on the reverse strand, counting down.
TTAAAGCAGAAGCCCGGGCTCTGTGGTGTACCTTGGGAGAGGCCTACGTCCAACAGTGGACTGCAGCGGGCTGATGATGACGAAGAAATTAGATTGTAATTTTGAAATAGAACTATCTACTAGACTAGATATAGGTTGTATGTAAACCTACCTAAACCCGCAAAGCTCGCAGTGGTTCCTCCCCACTTGGTTGAGCCATCTCTCCAGGCAGGTGAGATGGACGTTCGCCAGAGAACCTTTACAGTTGCACGGCGATATCAATCTGTGGACAACATTCTAGATTAAACTAGAAAATAGACGCAGCACATATCATTATAATCTTCACTTCAATCATGTTCAAGCAGTACAAATACTTTAATAAAGTACTTATGGAGAAACTTCAACGGTTCCACACTGTTATGTTAGAAAATACTGGTTAAATGAGGTTTGGGTATATGTATATCTCTTACAAACAAGCTCACTGCCTAACTTCTAACATCAGGATGTTTTCATAACTTGGAAGCATCCGGCAAAAACTGTAGACTATAATAAATACAGTATTTAGGATGCATTAAAAAGCCACCAAAAGTAACAAAATACAAATCAAACTTTGCACCATGCCGTGTCAGCCTCTCTACCAACCTTCTGGCTGGCTACATTTTTATTGTAAGAGCTATTTTTATAATAACGTTCATGTCGTCACGATAGTGGAAGGGATCAATAAGATAGCTGTACAAACAATCAACGGTGTCCAATCTCTTCAACTAGTCACATAAAAAGCGATCTCGATTCCATGGCTACATGTTTGCCAAAGAAAAACATCTTATGTAACACCAAAACGAATATTCCTTCCGAGTAAATAAACATTTACTATATAGAAATTTTCCATTTACCAACCTTTCCCTTCCACGAGTCATACATATTCTGCAAACATTGGATCCGATGCTTGAAAGCGAGTCTCTTTGGGCGATACCCAAGTCGGATCTCTCGGAGAGGCTTCCTGAAGTCTTCTTTTTATCAGATTTGGACAGTTTAGGTTCAATAGCCGTCGTGATTATCACTTCATTCGTATTGATTGGAACACTTTCAGTTTGAACGTTATTGCAACTAGAGTTCGCTATATCTTGTGGCTCAGGTACTGGACTTATAACTGTATGGCCGGTATGCACGTTTTGCACGTTTTGAACGTTTGGAACATTTGGAATTTCGCCCAAAACTATGGCGTTTGTCGTATCTCTATTTATTTTGAAACATGATGCCATAAACTTCTTCAAATCGATGAGAGTCGTAGAATCAACTCTTTCAGCTGTTTCGTCACTGTCGAGAATGGGTATTTTGAGTTCCTTCAAGTTTAGATTTTTGATAGCCTGCGCAGGTGTTCCGAAGCTAAGTGATTTCAATGCATTTGTGACATCTTTGCTTGTTATGATATGTCGTATGCTATGCTCAGATTTTGATATACCTGGCTTAGATTGGATGTTGCATTTCGCATGGTGGACGGCTCCTGGTAATGTTACCGACCCGGACGGTCCTGCATCATCATTTGTGTTACCTGTACGTGAACCCTTGTCATTGATTGTCTTCACTTCTTCTGTCTTCGTATTATCTTCATCTGTTCTTTTATTTTTTTCGTCGTCGTCCATCAATACTTGCGTACCATTTGTATTATTTTAAAGAAAATATAATTAAAATAAATCTTGTATGAATGATGCAGTGTTTGACATATCAATTTGACGTTTTGTGTTGAATTATTTTATTGTGTAGTCGACCTCTTTGAATAATGTAATACTACAATTAGCAATCGTGTGGTTAATTAAAATTGTACCCTCTCTGAACATAGCTCTTATATCACGAACCCAATAAACGGAAACACCGTTGTTATAGGCTTAAGTGACAAAAATAACTCCAGTGAATGAATACGTAAGTCAGTTTTCAAACAAAATGTATATTTTAACAGAAACCTTCACGTCCCACGCTGGAATACTCTAATTACCTTCCCTAAACCAGATTAAACCACCTAAAACTAGATATAAATAAAGTCTTTAAACAATTCGGGAAGCAGTGGCTTTGCCGGTGCCTCTGTGGTTGGGACATCGGCCGCCACAGTCTGCGGTAAACCTAATAGAGCACTGGTTATCTACTCCACTCTGGAATATTTCTCTCTCTCTAAATGGTGTCTTCAATTTGCAAAGATAGTGTTAGAAGGGCCAGCTTAATAAAAATAAAAGCGTAGTAAGCAATAGTTGGAAGGAAAGAAACTCAATCTGGTTTGGTCAAGAGGATATAAAAATAGTAATAACAGCCTATAAATGTCCTACTGCAGGGCAAAGGCCTCTTCTCGTATAGAGAACGATTGGTGATCAATATCACCACGCCAGTTCACTGCGGGTTAGAAATTCAGATAATTAAATCCAGGTTTCATCAGTACGTTTTCCGTCACCGTTAGTCAGTGGTGTCTTAGAATATCGGAGAAAGTATTTATGACATTGAAAAAGTCACATTGATCCTTACCTGGGTTTGAACATGCAACCTTGTGCATTCAAATCCATCATGTCAACCACTAGGCCACCTCAACTTCGGTCAAGAGGATTACCGATCTTTTTTCAGTAATGAAAGCGAGATATGTTTGTGATGATAGGAACTTGGTCAAATCGTGTCATCATGACTTTGAAGTTTGTATTATAAATGGCAATAATCTGAAGAATTAAGACGTAATAGTTCAGTTTTACTCTTAGAGCATTTAACCAACAACAAGGAGATGAAACGTTCAAATTCAAATTATTTATTTGCACAGAATGTAGGTAATACAGAAAAATTGATGATATAAAATTATTTTTAGTGGAGAAATGTAATAAACGTTCATCGTTGATAAAAATTAATTACCTTAGCAGTTTTAAGTGTGGATTTAAAATATGTTGTATGTAAAGAATGCTGTGAATCCATGCTTAAATGGTTATTAGTCTTTAGGAAGTCGGTCAAATCTAAAACTTCATCATGTGGCCACATATTGTATAGTCGTATCGTGGATGCGTTTCACAAACATGATATATCACATTCACAAACAGTCAAACACCCGGGACAGACATTTGCAGATCGCACAATTTTTTGTCCCGTGCGGGGATCGAACCTGCTTCACTTAGCGCAGCAGTCGCTTAGCCACTGCGCCAATCAAGTCGTGGGTGTTTGATTTGATTAGAAACAGAAATATCTGTTGCGTTGTCTGAAAACTTCAATGGAGATTTATAGAGAAGGGATTATATACAACTAGCTTTTGCCCGCGGCTTCGCCACGTTAAGTAGCCTCATTTCTCGGGACTTAAACTTTCTACATGCCAAATTTCATTAAAATCCGTCCAGCGGTTTAGTCGTGAAGGCAACAGACAGACGGAAAGAGTTACTTTCACATTTATAATATTGGTATGGACTATGTCTATGAAAAGGGTTCTATTACTATAGTCCTATAGCATACAAAGCTTTCAGGCCATTCACTCTATTGTTTTATTTAAACTGTGTGTTTTCCATAGTAATTGATCGGCCAGCAATCTTCTAAACGTCTATAATTAAATTTAAAGTCTTGTAAAAACTCGTTTGCAATCAAATTGAGTCTAATTAATAGTCTGCTATTCAACGTTAGTTCTGCAAACAGTGTTGCTATGATAAAATCTATTTCAAACAATTTTAAATTTGCTATCAAAACTCTACCTCCATTTTCCAATAGATCCTTATCTCAGTGCCATTAGGTCTGATTTCGTTTGAGAATTTAAAATGTAGAATTTTAGAACAGCATTTTTAAATTTGTTCACTTGTATTTTCATTGTGTTGCAATCGTAAAATTGTTGCTTTAATAATAAAAATTAAAGCATAAACGTTAAAAAAGGTTTTACTGTTCGTCGTTATTTACTGTGTAACAAAATTTTAGTGTATTTGTGCGATTTTATTTATGAATTGGAAAATTGTGAAAATATGGTAAACAGAGTGGTTTATTCTCTTCAATAACATATCTGACATTTAAAAACATAACATCACGCCTGTATTCCCCGAAGGGGTAGGCAGAGGTGCACATACAGTACACCTACATTTCACCAGTTATGTTTTAAGGTCCCAATGTAATAGGTGGCGATTGTTATTGCCAATCAAATGTCCAACACGCGTCGTATACAATAATGCGTACGTTGCGTACGTGGGACAGGTGTGTCATTAAATACTTGCTCCAATTTCTCTCAGCTTACACTACATTCATTATACGTTATCCTATTACCCGTTCTTCTGTGTTATAATTATAAATCTATGAATATTAATAGTCGCTTTAATTAAGCGGTTTTCGGTTTGGTGCCGAGTCGGAACGATGTCAATACATTGTTCATGATTTTCGTATATTTTAGATGCGAATGTATCCCTACTAATATTATAAACGCGAAAGTTTGTGAGTATGGATGGATGTTTGTTACTCTTTCATGGGGAAACTAGCTGCGTCCCGTGGTGTTATCCATTACATTTTTTCTGGATAAAAAGTAGCCTATATGTTAATCCAGGGTGTCAGCTACCTCCATATGAAATTTCACCAAAATCGGTCGAGCCGTTTGAGCGTGAAGAGGTAACAAACATACTCACAAACTTTCGCCGTTATAATATTAGTGTGATGATATTCATTTTCACAAGTTTTTAGGCTTTTCACAGTGTAGATATAGTAACTTTACCGTTACAGGCCAAAACAAAAAACCATTTGATTATACGAAAACATTTTTACAAATTCAACGTAAACACGGAGCGTAATAACACGAACATTAATACGCAAAACGACAAATAACGCATTAATTATATATTTCATTTATTAATAAACCTATTAATTATTTTCTCACAGCCAACGCGTTCTGTATGACATTGGCCGCTGGAATTCACCAATTACGTGTATTTTAAGCCGAAAAATTATTATTTTACGCGAATTTCGGGGAATAAATAATTAAGGCCCCACTTTTCCCATTCCTTCTTTGAAGTAAGCGAAATATTTTAATTAGGTGTTTCGGACCCGAGTCATGGTACACCTCTATGGGCGTTGGTCGCTTTTAAACGATAGAGAGGCAGTCAATTTTTTTGTAAATATGATAACTAAAAATGTATTAGTTTCGCATTGTTTATTGCGTAAGAAACTACACATGTATAGTCTAGTATTAGAACTAGCAAAGAATACACACTTTATAAACATAATATCACGCTTGTATTCCCTGAAGCGGTAGGTAGAGGCGTATAATAAACACATTTTGTCAGTTATAGGCCCCAATGTAATAGGAGCCGAGCTTATTAACGCTTTGCTGAACCTTTGAATCGAACTCAGGTCTACATGCATCGTTGACGCACTCAGTGACCATTAGACCAACGAGGCAGTCTACTAACCTTATATTTCTTCGTATAAATAGCTATAAACCTAATTTTACTATCAACTTTCGTGGGTGTTATTCTTATTATTCGCTATACGTCGGTTTTACTCACGTGCAAGAATGCCCGACTAGTGTTCGGCTCGCGACTCTGCCGCGTAACCAGCTCATGAACAAGCGCTCCGTTCGAGTTCGAAACTAGTCGGCATACAATCATACATAGCAACTATACCTAAGGCTTGTTACATAAAAACGATCATGTGTTGTACAAGCTTAGTACCGTAGTAGTTAGAAGTAGCCATAACAACATAACATAACATCACGCCTGTATTCCCCGAAGGGGTAGGCAGAGGTGCACATATAGTACATCCACATTTCGCCAGTTATGTTTTAGGTCCCAATGTAATAGGGGGCGAGCCTATTGCCATCAACCGGGCATAAATCCACTGCTGCTACTGAGAATTACCTAATGGAAAAACCCAGTAACACTTTGCCCGACCCGGGATTCGAACCCAGGACCTCGTGCTCAGCAGTCGCGCTTAGCAACCACCAGACCAACGAGGCAGTCATAGTCAGAAGTAGTCACTAGTAGATAATCTTTGTTTTACAAACAGGTACCTTGGTTACTCTGTCCTCATTTTGCAGTCCTTTGCAATTCAAATCCTGACTGCTTAGCATTATAATAGAACGAAGACATGTGATTGACGCGAAGGTAAAATAGACCTTTTTAGTAAAAAATGGTCTAGACTCTATTCAATGCCTAAGTACAAAGAATTACCATATTCTGTGAATCCTCTTGAATTGCCTTGCTTTTTACCTTAAACAGAAAAGTCTTAAATAATTAAAATTAAATTATAAGTTATGCTGACTGCCTCGTTGGTCTAGTGGTCGCAAAGCGCGACTGCTGAGCACGAGGTCCTGGGTTCGAATCCCGGGTCGGGCAAAGTGTAACTGGGTTTTTCCATTAGGTAATTCTCAGTGGCAGCACGGAGTCTGGATTTGTGCCCGGTTGATGGCAATAGGCTCGCCCCCTATTACATTGGGACCTATAAACATAACTGGCGAAATGTGGGTGTACTATATGTGCACCTCTGCCTACCCCTTCGGGGAATACAGGCTCACGCCTGTATTCCCCGAAGGGGTAGGCAGTCTTTAGTGTTACTCATCTTTAGTGTTTGTAGGTGTTTCTTTGCCGAGTGGTATCCAGCCTAGAATGGATCCCTTTCCTCCCGTGAATGCCGTAAGAGGCGACTAAGGGAAAATCCAGAAGATGGGCAGCAGCGTCTTCTGTAACTTCACCATTAATACTGCGATCCTCAAGCCGCTTGCCAAGCATGGGGTTTATGGCAACCTCCCCCCTTACCTAAGGGGGAGGCCATTGTTGTATGATTTTTGTATTTATCAGAGTAAGGGCCGACATTTTAATAGTACAACAGTGGACGTCCGGCCGGCTGATGATGATGATAGAAAAACCAAGTAACAATCTTGTTCTAAAAACTCCCAGTGTATAATACCGTCCCCGCGTCACACTTAGCTGCACTTTTGACACACACGTAGCGTGCACTAATTTGTAATTACTGCCGCCGGCACAAGCGGCCGTGTTTTAGCAAGCAAGCGGTTTTGTTTAGGCTTGTTGCAGGTGCCCGATTAATTATAGACGGTGATACGTGACTGGGCTGTCGCAAATCGTGTTTGCAACACGACTTGGCTTCTGTTTAGTCGGGCTGACTGTTAGTTTATAATATAATCGATTATATAGTCGATTTTGACGGACTGATTGGCGCAGCCGCTAAAGGGTTGGACTACCGCGCTAGAGGTTGCGGTTTCCCACAAAAAATTGTGCGCTCCGCAGATGTTTGTCTCGAGTCTGTGAATTGTGTCTGTGATATTTCATGTTTGTTCATCGCACTGTAAGTACAGGAGAAGTCCTAGCGTGGGGCGACGTTTTATATAAAAAAAGGAAAGTTAAATATATATGAAAAGTTAAATATGTATGAGTGTAGCATAAAAAAGAGGCCTATGCTGTTCGGATAGTGATGCTAATATTTATACTATAGCGCTGGCAGAGAAGATATAGAATATTTTCTAGTAGTTTGAGTACATAAGGCTCACCCTGTACGGTCTGTACGGTCAACTTCGCTACCATCCTTGTTCACTTATGTTGTTGACTTATTTCTACCACAACACTGGACTGTTTCCATGTGAATATGAGCTCCTAACGCCAATAAATTAAGTTTATTAGTTGAGAACAGCCTGAATTTGTGCTCTATTAATGGTAAGACTCATCACGTAGACCCTACATTATCACCGGCGAAATGTCTTGAACCAAATTCAACATTTCGTGTGTATAAATTCCATGTTATTGAACGGCGTGTCCCCAGACCTCAGGTTGGAAGCAATTACTTCAAGGTTCGTATTAACACTATGTACTCAGGTATACGTAATAAGTAGGTATATACCTATATATATAGAAGATATAACTACTGTGTGTGCTAACGTTGATAACCGTGAACGACATGTGCACTAATTTGTAATTATGGCTAGTTGACATTTGAGTTTCAGCATCTAATTCGATTCTGTTATCGACCGAACGATAATCGAGTAACCACAAACACAGTCTGTGTTTATTCGATTGTGATGATCGATTGGTTACGATTGCCACATCTAAAAAAACAGGCTTGAGTGTCTTTTTTTAAATTTTATTTAAGAGTGTTCACTGATGACATTTTGTGTAGAAGTAAGGATAGCTCTGTCTTTGTCTGAAATGTCCAATCAAGAGTTAACCAAACCGACTGGTAATTACTCAATGAAGCACCAGGATAAGTTTACATCAAAAAATCCGTGGTTTCTATGTATTCTTTTTAGAAACCAACCTTAAACTATATGCCACGGTACGGCGAAAATCGCGGGTTCGAGTCCTGCTCGTGTCCATCATTTTTCAAATTTCCTTTATCAATTTAGATTTAAGCTTAGGTTGGGGCAAGCAAAAATGTCTCAAAAAGTCATTATTTTTATTCGGAATTGGAGCACATTATTTGTTCTAAAACTAGGTACGATAGACCCTAAACAAACCTTCTAAGGATCGAAACTTCTACGACCCAGCTAGGAGAGCGATTGGACTGCTACTAGCTGCTAAGAGTAACAGCTTATTGAATAACTTTCTTTTATATCTTAGGTATTATCAAGTTGCTACAAATGTGGTCGCACATTTATAGCAAAGATCGGATACGTCAGCCACCTGAGAGCACATCATCGAAGCTCTCATGAGCAAAAATTCCAAGTCGCTGTGGCCGAATACGGTCTGGATAGATATATATATATTATCAAGTAACTGATGGCCTGATTGGCGCAGTAGCTAAGCGAAGGGACTGCTGCGGTAGAGGTTGCAGGTTTGATTTTCGCACGGGACATAAATTTTGTGCGATCCGCAGATGTTTGTCCCGTGTCTGGGTGTTTGTGTATGTGATATTTCATGTTTGTGACACGCACCCACGATACAGGAGTCATTCCTAGTGTGAGGAACGTTCTTTGTTTTAAAGAAAAAAATAATTTTACAAGCAGCGTTCCCTCTGTATACCTGAATTCCTTGTAACCTACGCGCAACATCACGTCGCGTAGCTATCAAAAGAGTATCTCAAATTGTAAATTACTTATTTAGCCACTAGTCAGGGATCCACGTACGATTTTAAAAATTGATTTCTATTGATGTTTGTTACTCTTTCACGTAAAAACTACTGAATAGATTTTAATAAAATTTCATATGGAGGTAGCTGACACCCTGGATTAACACATAGGCTACTTTTTATCCCGAAAAAATGTAGCGGGTAACACCCCTTTTTTTCTGACTTGTCTCTCGCAGTTAGCTCTGAAGGAGCTTTTACTGCTTAACCGGTCGTTCGGCGACACCTAATAAAAGGCCTCCAGCCAGGGGGTAACACCGCGAGGCGCAGCTAGTATTTATATAAATTAACAGCTACACTGCCCTACAAATTGCGTGGTGCTTGTACTTTATCCTGGTTCTACGCTCAAAAGTCATAATGTGATGTACTGCTCCTGTTAGCCACAATCGATAATTTATGTCAGAAAAAGTTGCATAAAAATGAAGCTACTCACGGAAACTTAGTATGATAGTAATGAATTTTAAAAATGCTCCGTTGTTCCCTGACTATACTGACCTGACTGACTGTTAGCTGCCACAATCGAGAATTTTTGTTAGAAAAAGTAGCATAAAGCTACTCAAGGAAAATTAGTATGATAGTAATGAACTTTCAAAATGCTGCGTGTTTCCCCGACTATCGTCAGGTCGTATGCGTATCGCCACGTCTTTCTACATTCACAAAACACCACCTAAATATATATTAGCATATAAAATGGTAATATAAAGTCAATAGGAGACGTCTGAATACTTAACAAGTTTTTTACGACTAATCTCCAGTTTGTGGTGGCCTAATTTCCCTTTCATATGTAATTTACTTCATTTAGTTTGCAAAGGTGCGATTCATTTATTAAATGCTTGGACTTTTTGTGTCTGGCCGCGTAATAACCCATGTATTGGGCTTAATAATTAATTTCAGTAGAACCTTTTTGTAGGCACCTCTTTGCTAACATATTTGTATGTATAGTTAGACCTGATTGGCGCAGTGGCGAAGCGATTGGACTGCTGCGCTAGGGGTTGTGGTTCGATTTCTGTACGGGACAAAAAATATTTGTGCGATCCGCAGATGTTTGTCTCGAGTCTGAGTGTTTGTGTGTTGATATTTCATGTTCATGAAACGCACCCATGATACAGAGGTAAATTCTAGTGTGCGATTGATGGCAATAGGCTCGACCTCTATTACATATTTTGGACCTATAACATAGCTCGTGAAATGTAGGTGTACTATACATCTGCCTACCCCTTCGGGCAATACAGGCGGAATATCTGTAGGTATATGATATATGAATCAGCTCATTTGTCAACCGATTACAGAACACTAAACTGTAACCTAGAATATTAGACATTGAAATAAAACTAGGTTTACGGATTTTACGATAAAATCCATAAAACTAGTTTTATTTTAATGTAATCTAGAATTTAAAATATCCACCACAGTAGATTATCTAAACCCGATATAATAATATAAAAAATATAAACCGATAATCACAACAAAGATAAAATAATACCGTCATATGAACGCTCCAACCAATATTTATAGAAACACAAGCGACAATCAGGAATCGGCACAGATATCAAGGGTTGTTACTGAAAGTGCGTGCGCAGTAAAATTTTACGGTTCCACAAGTGGTAATGCTCGATATTATTAAGTGGAGTGTCTGGTCTGTATTAGCATACTAATGTTGGTGCGTTCAGTATGTTTTTCTGTTTGTTTAGTGAGAAGAGAATCGTAAGCACTCTAGCTACAAAGCCAACGGTTATCACTCGACATTTTTATGTTAAAGGCTGAAGATGACGATATTACATCTATGCTTATAACATTCTATAAATAAACTTAACTTGACTAAGTATAATTTCTCTTATCATCAGCTATCAGCCGGAAGGCATCCACATTTGAACAAAGAGCTCCCCCTTAGATAAAGGGGGGGAGGGGTGCCATAATCCACACGCTTGGTAAGCGGCTTGGGGATCGCAGTATTGATGGCGAAGTTACAGAAGACGTTCCTACCCATCTCCTGGATTTTCCCTTAGTCGCCTCTTACGACCCACTAGGTCGCCCTCATTATAGGTCGGATACCACTCGGCAGCTATGGATATACAATATATACATCCTATAATTAAACTTAACTCGCCTATTATACGTATACTTTCTCTTACGTAGCAGACATCGGGAACAGAAGCCTGAAAAGTCGGTGCTACGCGCCTCTTACGAGTTCATAGGTAAGTATGGCGGAGTACGACTCGTACTTCTTTCGATGCTTCGTTATCTGTTTGACAAGAGACCAAGAGGCTATTAGCAGTTTTGCTTAAAATACACGTTTATGCTCGCCGTTTAAGAGTGCTCTTAATATAGGTCTATCATCAGAATACTTTTAACTTGGATAAACTGCTTTCCCTATGACAAAAATCTCACGCCGATACAATGAAGAAGAACTTGAATAGAATCTATCTATAGATCTAGAGTAATTCTTAATAGCCTCACATTGTAAATGTTTGATAAAATCAAATCAGGTTGGTTAATACATACATACATAAAGTCACGCCTATTTCCCAGAGAGGTAGGCAGAGACCACGGATTTCGATCCTGACATACTTCATTCGCCTCGTTCACCGTTAACAATAAATTAATTGTAATAACGTTTTAATTATTTTGGCAACAGGTGAAGCCAGATGATGGCGTTATATTAGGGTTGTAATAATATCAGGTAGTCAGACCAATAGCGTCGGAATTGGGGCTGTTTCGTTCAGGTGAATGCTCCTGTTATTATTGATGAAGGAGCTGTTGCTTCGAGTATATTGATAGCTTGGTTTTCGCATTATGTGTATTACGATAATATTTATATCGCGGTGGTCTCGTAATCGTAAGCGAGACGCTGTTAAATAGGTCGTAGGTTGGGTTTCAACTTCGGGTGTGTTATTGGTTTTTCTATTAGTTTTATTTAAATAGCATAATGGCAATAAGCTTGTCCCCTATTCATGTAATAGGGGATCCTTAACTTATCATGCGAAATGTAGGTGTGATACACCTCTGTTGTCATTTTGAATCCAAAGAAATCACATAACGCCGAATACGAATAATCGGGGCTCAAACAAACTTCTACGGATCGCAAAAATGTTTGTCCCCTGCGGGAATCGCACCTGCAACCCCAAGCGCAGTAGTCCGATCGCTTAGCCACATATTGGTAATTGTAACACCAAGTTTCGGTTATAAAACCCCCTTCGTTAGCCTCCATGCTACAACAGAAGCCTCCTTTTCCAAAGATGATAATATGCTGATGCGAATAGTGGCTTTGCACAATATTTCCAACGTCGCTTATACAACTTTAAACTGACGTAAGGATCATAAATTATTCTTTGTAAGCTCTAGAATATATTTACGTTGAAATTCAAATAGGTACGCAATAAAATGCGATGAGCCATATAAAGTAAGCCTAGGCTATGTTACCACTTGAATTTTTATAGACTTTTTGTATTCCTTATAAAGCGTGCTGTATTTGGAATGTGGTTCGGTTTAAATATTATTTTTATTTGAATAACTGTGTGGTTTTCGTTTCGCGGTAAGCGTCGAGCCTTTTTTTTATGTGTGAAAATTAGGGCACCACGACTTCAAAGGCTAAATTTCGCATGAAAAGAGACGTCATCGCCTAGGGTAGTCGGGGATGCTACCAACAAAGGCTTCTCCCTTAGGTAATGGTGGGTGGGGGTCATTGTCATAGTCCCTACACTTGGCAAGCGGCTTAGGGATCGCAGTATTGGTGGTGAAGTTATAGCTGCTGCCCATCTTTTTTTCCCTAAGTCGCCTCTTGCGACACTCATGGGAGGAAAGGGAATGGTCAATTCTACGCCGGATACCACTCGGCATATTACCAATACACTGGTATTTTATTTCATCACCACATAGGTATACAATTATATATGTAGAACTGTAGTCTGGTAAACTGAAAAAGTATGAAACTAAAAACGAAGTATTTCAGAGTTTATATTCAACGGCAGAAATAAGTTTGGAATACCTTTGAATCATTCTTCTCCACTTGGCTACGACTATAAATATTCAGTCGGATGGCTTTACTTGATTATTTCTTACATGGGGACTAGTTTTCTAAGAACTTTTTCAGTGCACAAATCCATATGATTTCTAGCCTAGTAAGCTTCACTGAAGATGTAAATAGTTTTTCCAAGAATATTAACTTCAGCGTCTCCATGTAATAGCTCAGTGGAAACCACTAAAAGTTATTCAATAAGAGTTGCAACTTTTAATAATTTTCAAATGTTCAGTTTCACACTTTCCAGATTAAATAGTTGGAAATTAATCCTGCTTTCCCAAAAGTGCAGCTTTCACAAACTGATTGTTTTACCTTCGCTTTGTGGTTTAATCTTATCTGCGTATAAAAAGTTCAAATTTATTTTTGACTTGGTTTTGCGACTTCACCCACGTTAATAGCCTGTCTTTTCTCGAGTTTTAAACTTTCTACATGCCAAATTTCATCAAAATCCATCCAGCAGGTTAGTCGTGAAGGTGTAACAGAGATACATAGTTACTTTCACATTTATAATATTAGTATGGATAATTGTATATAGTAAGATACATTGACTTATAGTGCAAAAAGACATAGGGATAGATAGATAAAGCCTACACTCACAATTCTTCTCATAGTACATCAATAGGCTAGCGTTGTGTTACTGTTTTTAAATTTAGACCCATTTAGTTCTTCGAATCTCCAACATCCTTGATTAAAAATTTTGCATTACGACAAAATGTAATCATACATCCTCCGCGCGTGTATTTGGACCAGTATTTTCTCATGACCTACATTAAGACATAAATACTCGCTGAGTGAGCTGATATGTGACGGCTACATGACTGGCCACAGTAAATATACAAGCTGAAGTTTCATATGTAATTGTTTTTTATTTTATATGGACTACACACATTACCGCAGTCAATTCGAGAGCTGTTCTATTCTATTAGGCGAAGTGGCCAACTAAATCTATGTTTACTGGAACTACTTAAGTTTAGACCAATCAAGTGTAGTGTAAGTATATAAAGGAGAACGGAAATTGGAAAAATATTTAGTAGTGATGCGCGTGTACCTATATATTATGTTTGTAGACAACAAAGCCAGACGGCTCAAAACAATAGGAATCATAGTGAGATCTTTTAAAATCTTTAGAAAGTGTTAAAATAGTTTAAACAATGCATTAAAAGATCCCGTAGTCTATCTACATAAAATTACCAAAACATGGACCAGGTTCAGTTACACTTATCGCTAAGTGCTAATATGCAATCATATTGAGATACTAGTTAATTAGTAGTATATTGCCATACTAACTTTCGTGAGTGTTTTCCATATCATAGATATACTCCGGTTTTACTTAAGTATGTATTCGGGAATATCCGACTAGTTTCGAACTCGAACGGAGCCCTTGGAGTCAGCCATGCCAGCTCATGAATAAAGGCTCCGTTCGAGTTCGAAACTTGTCGGGCACTCTCAAATACACACGTGAGTAAAACCGGTGTTTATAGTAAATTATACAGCCATAATTGTCAAATCTGTGCAAAATAGTAAACAACATAATGATTGTACAGTAAGACCAATTTCCAAATTAAAGAAACATAACATCGAAGAGTAAATGGACACGAGCAGCCAAGACCGCGCCAACCAAGCCGTTTGATAGATAAAAACGCAGACCATTCGGACACCACACACTACGTGAATTGGATTCTTTTTACTGGATATTGTCCGGAAAATGGACGCGGAAATACTATTCGTGAGTTTTGTTGCGGCAAAATGTATTGCACTGAATATTATAACGTTTGGTTCGTTCCGCTTAAAATCGAATTCGTGTAGCATTGTATTGTGTTCTAGTGTATTTTTCGTGAAGTTTAAGCTTCTATGTTCCATACACAAATGCTTATTGTCTATTTTTCGTACTTTTTAACTCTCGGTAAATAACAGTTCGAATAGTCAGTAAATTTATGTTTATGACGAAGTAGTGCGTGTTGTGCCTTCTCAATTGACTTAAGTTTAGGAATGACTGATTCACGTCTACTATTTGACCAGACACAATCTTAAGGTGCTGTAGTTCTTCCCTCGTTATTTTTCTCGTAGAGGACATAAAGACAATTTTTTTAAATTCTTGGTACACAAAATCACGCCTGTATTCCCCGAAGGAGTTGGCAGAGGTGAACATATAGTATACCCACATTTCGCCAGTTATGTTTTTAGGACCCAATGTAATAGGGGGCGAGCCTATTGCCATCAACCGGGCACAAATCGAGACTCCGTGCTGCTACTGAGAATTATCTAATGAAAAAACCCAGTAACACTTTGCCCGACCCGGGATTCGAACCAAGGACCTCGTGCTTAGCAGTCGTGCTTAGCAACCACTAGACCAACGAGGCAGTGATTCTTGGTACAGTACTTTATACATAATTCTTGGCCTTTTCTCACTAATAAAAAAAAATTACCAGCGGCGTGATCCTTCTATATAACTGTTATTTAATGATCATGTGAATTAAAAAGAAACCCACAACTACATGCCACTACGAAGAACTTTTTTTCCATTTATTTTGGTAAAAAGACCATGTAGTCAAACAGCCAACCTATTTCAAAACTTTTGAGTCTTGATTTCAAAGGACCAGTCACTTGTTATTATCCAAAGCCAGAACTCCCTCCAATTTTAAAGACGACGTGAGCTAATACAGATCGTAACGTCCAGCCAAGTAAGCTAGTATTTCGAGCTCCAGGCAATTTACGTAGCAAATTGGAAGGTAGCCAACCTAACAAGGTCTGTAGCGTTTCGTTCTAATACTACCAATTGTCTTCGTGTTCCAGTAATTTGGTCTGATAGGTTACTTTTATGAGAGAAAAATATTGTTCTTTGTGGCTTTTGATAGAATTGAAGCTGGTTTTGTCTGCTTTGAAGAACCTTATAATAGTCAGAAGCTACGGGTATTTACAAATCAAAGTTGTTAATGATGGTGTAATATTTGGACGACATCTCATTGTAGTTTATTTCCAAAATTTTCCAAGAGACATCCAAAGTTGCTCTAGGACTGTCAAACAGAACAGACTAGATAGGCCTAACCCTTCAATGCAGTTCTTCCTAAGTGAGTTAAGTTAGAATTTAGGTCAAGGCTTAGCTAGGTACTCCGACTTAAATCCGAGTGTAATGAGTCAGTAGCATAGCTAGAGTCTATCAGATAGAAAAATCTCAGTAGTAGATTACGATTCTGATACGATGCTGACCTGCCTAGAGCAGAAGCTGTTAAGGCAGGACAGCTCAGTATCTTAATTTGCAATCAAAAAAACATAACATAACATCACGCCTGTATTCCCTGAAGGGGTAGGCCGAGGTGCACATATAGTGCACCCACATTTCGCCAGTTATGTTGTAGGTCCCAATGTAATAGGGCGCGAACCTATTGCCATCAACCGGGCACAAATCCAGACTCCGTGCTGCTACTGAGAATTGCCTAATGGAAAAACCTAGTAACACTTTGCCCGACCCGGGATTCGAA
This sequence comes from Abrostola triplasia, assembly GCA_946251915.1. Classification (NCBI taxonomy): domain Eukaryota; kingdom Metazoa; phylum Arthropoda; class Insecta; order Lepidoptera; family Noctuidae; genus Abrostola; species Abrostola triplasia. The sequence goes on along the minus strand of OX276444.1, from coordinate 5,641,903 downwards.
CCCAGGACCTCGTGCTCAGCAGTTGCGCTTAGCAACCACTAGACCAACGAGGCAGTCAATGCAATCAAAAGAAGGCTTTTTTTTATCGAAAACGTCACCTCGCACTAGGTATTTCTCCTGTTACCTGGATGCGATTCACTAACATGAAATATCACATAAACAAACACCCAGACTCGGGATAAACATCTGCGGTTTGCACAAATTCGTCCCGTGAAAATTAAACCCGCAACCCTTAGAGCAGCAGTCCAATCGCTTACCCACTGCACCAGTCATGTCGACGTCGTCGTCTTTTGCCCCTTTTTACACATTACTGCCAACCATTGAAAGGAATACATGCGTGACAATATCACAAGCCGTATACCCACTATCTTAATCTCAAAAGAGCATTGATAAAACGGAAGTGTATGCAAAATATGATATAGCCATATATATTAAGGCGGGCGACATCATGAATGTTCTCACATAAATATTTATTGCGGTCCTTCGACATAGTGGCCGGTGCCACCAACAGCGATGGACCAGGGACTGCATGCTTCTGGAAAAGAAAGGAAATTTGTCTACGGTTTTGTATAAGGATCGATTTTTGTGGTGGACGGGAAAGTATGGAATGTATAGAGATTAATAGTCTAACTGACTTGACGACCTGATTAGCGTAGTGGCTAAGAGATTGGACTGCTGCGCTAAGGGTTGCGGGTTCGTTATCCGCATGTGGCAAAAATTTGTGCGAATTCAAAATGTTTGTCCCGAGTGTCTGCTGTGTTTGTGAAATTTCATGTTTGTAAATCGCACCTACGACACTGGAGAAATTCCTAGTGTAGGGCAACTTTAATTTAAAACAATGGGAACACATTCTATAAAACTATCCATAATACAGTACATTGAAAAACAACCAAACACATTCAAAACAACGCATACAGTAACTACACACGATTACAGCGTACTAAAATCCAAATAGGAATTTGGATTGTCCCGCGTACCATTTGAAACGAGCTCACCCGAAGTTCTGCCTATATCGCAAGGGGCACATAAAACCGAATCGCCTCAGTAGCCTGTGCGTATAATGTTGCAGTTTTCAGATCACATACGACCTACCAATATTCTTTTGTCCAATGTACTATATGATATTTGACGTATAATGTAGGCGTGATCGTATCGGAGCGCGGTTCAACATTTTTGCAGCTGTGTATTGTAGTTGAGTTCGTTTTGTTGGTTTTTTGGGAAGCCTTTTATAAGTTTTCAGTCATTTAAAATATTGTTTGTTTATAGGAAGTAGTTAATTATACGTATTTGATTTAGACACGTTTTATCTGTAAGTTTCCGAAAAGTTTTAATTAGCAGTTTTCTTTCCTATTTTAATTTATTTTTATTAAGGGCAGAACAACGTCGTCGGGTCAGCTAGTAGAGGTATATTAATTAGAAGTCGATGCATTATTATGACCGCTTGGAAATAATTATGGAGTGACAAGGAAGTTTTATCAGAGGTGCAGGCAACCGGTGGATGCAAATATCATGTTGTCGTTGAATGTGGCGTTCTAAGGGGCCTCCCCCTTTGGTCAATAGTCGACGTCTTTCGGCTGATGATGATGATTAGGAAGTATAGATAGATTTCAAATTATAAGAAGCTCTGGATACTTCTTACCTAGTTAAATCATCTCATTATATTTCCTTTTATAACTTAAGAGTTTGAATTAAATACTTTTAGACATCGAAATAATACTTGTTAATTGTAAAATATTATCAACTAACTGCATTTTGTTTCCTTTTTTTTTGTTGAGTTACTTTTATAACTAAACCATCCAATGATTTGGAGAAAGACTTCCTAACATTAAAAATCCCATAAAAACTATCTACTGAAATCCATTCAAATCCTGTTTTTAATTAAGTAAAGCACAAATACATCAAACCATAACATTTTACTGGCATAAGGGTGAAGTGAAAAAATATCTGTTACATATTCGATCCTGGAGGGTCGAGCTAAAAGTATTAAGGCTGGAGGTGGGCATAAATAATGTCGGAACGTTCCCTGGAACATGAACTGACCGCAATTCACGAGTATTAGGTATTCGGTACTAGGACCTCACGAATATTAGGCTAGTACCCACGCAGTTAGATTCCCTGGCCTTTTATTACGTCTCAAAAGGCTGGTTTAACAGTTGGAAGTTCCCAAAGTTAACAGCGAGAGATCGGCTCGAAAAAAGTTAGATCCTTCGATCTGCGAATTTAAGCAGTGCCGTTAGTGTTTTGATGGGTTATCGTTTTTCAGATAGTACGGATATCTCCGTGCTTTGGAAATATTTGTATCGAATGTATAGTCATTATCGTCATTATCAGCCAAAAGACGTCCACTGTTGAATAAAGGATTCCCCCTTAGTTCGCCACAATGTATGACAACTTGCCATTTGCATCCACCGGTTGTTGAATATATAGTGCGAGTGCTAAATAAGGTTTTAAAGTTCGACTGTGTGGCACTGTGGCTACGGGCGGTTAGCCAAGAATTGGAGATAATACCAGAATGTAAAACTGGTTTCTATTTTATGTACTTTTGGTGGTATATCTGAGTACATTCACGTTGAATATGGGGATATAGTCAAAGGTTTATGAGCTATTCGCTTACAAAATATCCGTCTTTGACAAACAATTCGTTATCCAAAACCAGGCACACAATGGTACAATGTTAATACTATCAGCTAAGGATTCTAGCTACATAGATCAGTCAATGTGCTAGGTTAAGCAGCACTTGCCACGATGGATGGGACCGTAACACATAAATTAGTTAGGGCAGTGACCATGCAGTAGGTGTGTTGCTACTGAGAATTACCTAATGAAAAACACTTAGCTCGACCCAAGATTTAAACCCAGGACTTCATGCTCAGCAGTTGCACTTAGCGACCAACAATGCAGTTTTATTTATTAATCAAACCTAATCTTTTGGAAAATGTATAAGAAAAGAGTACGTATATAGAGTGACGCTTCACGCTAAACTTAGGCCCGACAAGGCATGTAGGAACGCGAAGATACATTGTCTTGATAATTGCTGCAATTCGCTTGATGGCTCTGTTAATGGCCCACTACGTTCGCGATAGTTAACCAGCGATGGATTGCCAAAAACTTTGGTTATGTTTGTGGCGCTGACAAATGTTTGGGCCAATGTTGGAGTTTGTGTTTCTACTTGGCTACGTACTTCCCTAGTTAAGCGATAAAACGCTAGATGAATTTACATAACATAATATCACGCCTGTATTCCCCAAAGAAGGACGCGGAGGTGCACATATAGTACACCGACATTTTGCCAGTAAAATTTTTTAGGTCCCAATGTAATAGGGGGCGAGCCTATTGCCATCAACCGGGCACAAATCCAGACTCCGGGCGGCTGGTACTGAGAATTACCTAATGGAAATACCCAGTAACGCTTTGCCCAACCCGGGTAACCCCGGACCTCGTGCTCAGCAGTTGCACTAGACCAGTAGACCAACGAGGCAGTCCAAATTTTCCATTCCAAAAAATACCTCATGTCTATCAAGGGATTTAGTCTCTTGAAAGCGAAACCACGGTCTAGAGCTAGTCATCAATATTAAAGTGGCTATGATTAATTACAGAATACCTTATGAACGTTAATCCACTTCATTTGAGCCACTAATTGACTCATATATTAGATTGAAGATTGATTGGGCGATTGCAGGTGCAATATCTAATTATGTTAATATACGGCGCCACAGAATAGTTACACGCAGAAGCATAACCCTAGCATGGTTTTTCAGTTTAAAGCATAATATCTATCTGGTGAGAGATTTAATTGTAATGTTTCACCATGTTCTCCTGACTAGAAGGCATGTTACGCCGTTGGTTCTGCGCCTGATCTCTCTCCGGTCGGTCAACCGTCCCATCGGACTATGAGAGTGAGGGAATAGGGAGTTCACCTGTGTTTGCGCGCACACTTGTGCACTATAATATCTCCTGTGTTTGGCTGGTCTCAACTGAGACAGGGCGCTGTGACCAAATTTGGTCAGGTTTACTATTAATCCTTTAAGAATCACGTAATAGATGACGTGAAATAGGTTCCTAAACATAACAATGACATTATGCTTTCTTTTTTTTCCGTCTTTAACAAACATTTATTTACAAGGTGATTTACACTTCTTAAAAATAAATATATACAAAATAAAAAATTTAAACTAAAAATGATGCATCAAAGTATGCTTTCTTTATTTTTTTTTACAGGCTGTATGTTTTATGAATGGAACTAAAAATAACCTATTCCTCCCCTATTATTAGAATCCTTGTCGCAGTACAACGCTTATATTTTTTACAAGTATCATTTCCTTCCGTCAACTCGACACGCGCCCCCTCCATCATATCATCATTTCTACATCTACATCCATTTATCTCCACTTCCATCTTCCTCTTTCCATTTATTCCAGCATCGTCATATTAATCATTTCGCCAGACACAGTGTTTTAAAACTATAAATCATGCAACACTCTGCGGCCACTTAACTTTTAGTTAAACAATAAACCTCACCAAGTTTACACACATATTTTATGAATTTATTCAACATTTGAACACTTAAACAAAGAACCTATTTGTATGCACCAATATCGTAAAGTACGCACATAAAGGATCAACAAACAACTATACATCTTCAGACGTAGCGCAAACATAGAAAACTTTAATAAAATACAACTTGGAAAGACATTAGACATTTCATTCGATGTATGTATGACCTAACTATCGATTTTCAGCATCGCTACATTTGTGTTGCGGGCACTTTACAAATGGTTATTCTGACAAATGTCTATTGTCTAGTTAATCTGTGCCGCTAGTGAGCGGGACGAAAGCGGCACCGAAGCAGGACGTATAACATTTGATTTATTATTCGTAATTTAAAGAAGGGGTGTTTTAATTAAGGATCGAATAAATTATGTTATTTTAACTACCGAAATGTAACTTGGTATAATTTCTTCGTCATTTCATCGACAGTAAGATGGAGTTCAGTTAAAATTAAATTTGAGGCAGTAGAGTTGACGTTTTGTTATTGTAGTTATTTTCTACTTAGAAGAGATTAGAGAGAATAGAATTTGGTAATGAGCTAATTACCCAAGATAAAGGGCAAGTGAGGAGAACTCTTAACCGAAGAGCGTGTATGAGGAATGTGATGCGTGTGAATGAAGCAAAAGAAGTATGCCAGGATCGTAGCAAATGGAAATCCGTGGTCTCTGCCTACCCCTCAGGGAAACTAGCGTGACTTTATGTATGTATGTATGTTCCCACGGTATGTCACTATCAATTGTCGATGCATTTCAAATACACCTCCATTTCAAAAGTGACCTATATATAACAATACTAGCTGCGCCCCGCGGTGTTACCCGCTACATTTTTTCGAGATAAAAAGTAGCCTATATGTTAATCCAGGATATAACCTATCTACATACCAAATTTCAACCAAATCGGTCTAGCCGTTTATGCGTGAAAGAGTAACAAACATCCACACATCCATTCTCACAAACTTTCACATTTATAATATTATATAAATATATAAATATAATATATAATATAATAATATAATATAATATATATAATATATAATAATATAATATAATATATATATATATATATAGTAGGATTAAGGGCTACGAATACTGAACTGGATCCTTCCGTATTTGAAGTATTTTGCTCTGTTAATTACTATAAAACATTTGGTCCTTCGAGCACAGATGGTTCCCTTCGGACTGAAGGCATAATTCAATTTATTTGAGTAGCCTCTTACATCCCTTAAGGATAATGAGTTGACTCGTGTTGTTGAGAAGTGTGAACAACTCCTATTCGTTATTCTAAGTGATAGATGCATTTAGATAATAGTTATATGTCCTTGTACACTGGTGTAATGATACAATACACAACACATCGCAGACCATCTACACTGTTCTCATCATCAAGTAAACGATAAATGGATGTTAGTCTTCATCATCATCAGCCGGAAGACGTCCACTGTTGAACAAAGGCCTTCGAACGCCACAATGCACGACAACACTGTTCGCACATAAATTGATTGTACTTGTCTAGACTTCAAAAGAGACCTTGACCCCTAAGAATTTTTCGCCGTTTCTTCTCAGAGGTAGTCAATTAGGAAATACTGACACCATCTAGTTTAAATAAAAAGAAGGACGTGTAAAATTGTTTCCTGTAAACCTATCATCATCATCATCAGCCGGCAGACGTCCATCGTTGAACAAAGGCCTTAGAACGCCAAACCTATCCAAAATAAAAATCATTATATTTACCCCGCCTTTTTTAGTCGGAAAAACTGCCGTCGGCTTGAACTTTCGCGATATTCAACCTTTTTGCTAACACTGTAGGATTAAGATCTAGTCTTATTTACCCTCCGCAAACATTTTATTCTAAAGTATCTAGCTCTATAATCAAAAACAATAACGAAAACATACAGCCGTTTAATGCTCTTAATTGGTACCAATCCTAGTCATTTACGTTAACGTCATATATTACGAACTGTCAGCAACACATGCATAGAACATAAAATTTCGAAGCACGTTTGAATCAAGAGCCTGTTACGCAATGTAATCGTACTATTTGAGTCGGACCAAAAGTAGGGCGCCCATCTATTACAATTATTTTTAATTTTTAATTCAGGGAAGGCTTTTATAAGCTAGATATTTCTATTTTATATTCGAGTAGTTTGTACACTTCAGTGTTTGTGAATTATGCTTTATTGATGTTTTGTTAGTTTTAAGTGCTTAGGCAGGAAGGACCACTTTGGTCCTTAGAGACAACATTTTAAATTACCTTTTATTATAATTTTTCAAAACAAAGTCTTACATACACGACATAATATGTATGTTATTATTCTTGAAGATAAAAATATAATAACATGTTTATTGCTTCAAATATCCCTAAGATCTACATACGAAACTTTACCAAAATCCATCATCTAACATATGGTGCCCCTAACGGAAAGTGGGACCCATTTCACTTGGATCAGGGCCCTGCGTAGATGTTATGAAGGATTTATTTGAGTAATGGTTCCGATCACAGCATTATACGGGACGGAATTCAAATCGTTAGGACATTTCACACGCTGAATGGACGCGTGATGTTTGCTTACGTACATACATAATTTTGGGGAAAATAAATGAATATAGGGCCGTTACATTCAACGTAAATAACAGCAGTATCCATACATTTGAGTTGTACACCTAAGTAATATAGATGTTGTGAATAAAATTTCCGTTTCAATAGCACATTTTGGTTTACGGTTTCATAAACTAATGTGCTTGGTGGTCCTTTGTAGCACGTGCCTAGAAAGGACCAGAATCAGACCGTGAGCTTTGAAAATGGTCCTAGTTGATAATGAAGTAGTATTACTTTATGATGTAATTGGCTTCTATTATTTAGTCAACAAAACTTTACACTAGTATTTCCCGATGAGGTAGGCAGAGGTTAACAGTACACCCACGTCTTGTCAATGATGTTATGGATCCCAATGTAATAAAGGGCGAGCCTATTACTTTCAGCAGGTCCCAATTTCAGACTCCATGCTGCTACTGAGAATTATCTATTGCAGTTGCGATTGCCAACCACTAGACTTACGTCTAAGCTGGAAATATAGAAGACTTTCAAGTTATACTTCAGAAAAGTGTACGATTCCTTCTTAATCCGATAGAAGCGAAGCCTTAAAAATAAAGGCGAAGAAACTTGGAAATTCCAACGTTCAGGTGCCTAATAATCTAGATAAAACTTTCCGCTGCTTCGGAATCAATTCGTGACTAATCCTGGATTCTGCGCGCGAAACCTGCTAACTTATCGCACATGTTTCTAAGCCAGTCCGTTTGGATTTAGTTTGGACAGAGTCTATTGTGATTTTTGACACCTGTGGGTTTTTTTTATGGAGCTCTCGGTGACATGGCTACTGGCTGATCACTCAACCTGCATGAGTGGGTATAGTTTCTCGTTGAGGCGTATTTAATGCACGAATTTTGCATATCTTAAGTAATTAATATGATATGTTTTATATGGACGACTAAACGTATTACTACGAAGCAAATCTTTTTGATTTCGACGCCCAAAAGTAATTCCAGCTACAAGTTTTCTGCCACATCTACGTTCCGACATAAATCACGAATCCTTGACGTCACAACTACAAATCAACCATCGATGACGTAACACTCGCGACCGATTGAATTTATGATGTGTTTCCGTAACAATATGTGAGTGTTTGAATATAAATAGCTCGGAGGAGACGTGTTTTATTGTGGGCCTTGTTTTGACGCGAGTAAGTCTTTGAGCTTTGGATTCAGTGATCGGATTCACAAGTGACATGTTATAAGACTAGTCCTATCGGTATCAGTGAAAACGGTTCCGTAGTTTAAATTAAAATTGTGACGATTAAATTCCTGAACTCGTGCACCTGGACAAGATTGGCACAGGACCACGGCGGATGTCATTGTTTAAGGGAGGCTTATACCCAGCAGTGGGATATTGGAGGCTGTGAATGATGATGATGATTATGTGAATACGGGATCCATACTTGGACTCGTAAAGACTGATAACCGATCCTTCTATTTAAAACATTTATTTGGGCTCAGTTTTTCAAGCAAGAACATTAAAACAGTTTCTTTTGAGGATGATGATTTGTGCACGTTAAACCATTTTATAAAGCCAACAAGGAGAAGTCTTTAGAGGCGCAATGCATTTTACTGTTAATTCAATGCACCTGAAGAATATAACGAAGATCGTTGCGCAGTTAGAGGAGAACATCATCGCGATATTATGTAAGTCAATGTGATAAAGAAAGAGACGAGTGATTAACCACATATTTATCTTCTTTTGTAACATTCAGAGTAAATTGGCTACGAGTGTTGTTGCTTATGTTGTTGTTTATGTAAATCCACGCGATTTATAACCATTTGGATTCATACGAAGTCGTTCTATTATGATTTATATTTCGAGCTAGACCCTCTTGATTTTTTTTTCATTACATTGATCAAGATCATTTACAATTGTTTTCTATTACTGAGACTGCCTCGTTGGTCTAGTGGTTGTTAAGCGCGAATGCTGAGCACGAGGTCCTGGGTTCGAATCCCGGGTCGGGCAAAGTGGTACTGGGTTGTTTCGTCAGACAATTCTCTAGCAGCACGGAGTCTGGACTTGTGCCCGGTTGATGGCAATAGGTTCGCCCCCTATTACATTGGGACCTAAAAACATAACTGGCGAAATGTGGTTGTATTGTATGTGCACAGGCAGGTGCACATACAATACAACCACATTTCGCCTTCGGGGAATACAGGCGTGATGTTATGTTATGTTTTCTATTAACATTATTGCAGGCTGTATTCTTCATCAACCCTTATTGCTTGTCAGCTCATTAGCATAGACCTTGACTGCCCTTTGTTTTTATCAGAAAACAGGACAAATAGGTACCTACCTTTTTAGTAAAGCAAGGTTGGCACTGTTACTAGCTTCGCGATAAATCCTTTCAGAACACGTGTCGAATATTGATCATTATGTCAGAGTTTCGAGTTTTAAGCCTATAATAACGAGATTAATATAGTTTAGTGCAAAAAATACTCTAAAGAACAACGTTTCTAAGAAAACTTCGGCTATAAACAATGCTTAATCGAATATCGATATTCTTTGTTAACTTTTGCTTTTTAACAAAGTAGATATATTTTTGAATTTATAGGTAGACGAGTTTGCGTTGAAATATCGATTATATGTAAAGTCGATGTTGACCTTTTGTTGTAAACTGAAAATGGAAATGAATTTTTTTAAGGAGGTTTTGCGTATAACGTTCGCATTGACCGCTGGGGTCGATAACTTAATGGATTATGTTACAGATAACCGTATCTTATTCCTTGACGATAAACACCATTTAAAAAAAACGCTGCTACACAATAGAGAATTTCTCCAGTATCTTGGGTGCGTTTTACAAACATGAAACATCACATACACTAATACCCAGATTCGAGACAAATATTTGCGGTTCGCACAAATTTTTGCCCCGTGAGGAAATCGAACTAGCAACCCTTAGCGTAGTAGTCTAATCGCTTAGCAACGGTGTCAATCAGGTCTTAAAAAAAATGCATTCACACATTTGTTATTCCACATTGCAATATTATGTCTTCTCTCGTATCTACCTATAATACCTTGCATGGAATCTTGCCTTAAGTATTTCATACGAAAGTTTTTAGTGACATTCAAGCGAATATAGACTTAAATGTGCTCGAACTATTACTACCATGAGTGAAATTGGGATGCAGTATACACGCATACTTGCATGGTACGTATATCAGCGACCGACTGACCAGCAATGTTACTTGAATTCACATGAATTTTTGACCGAATATTGAAATGATTTGTATCGGTTTGAAGTCACTATTCTATTGAAGCGGAAAAACTTTAAATATTATACATACTAATATTATAAATGTAGAAGTAACTCTGTCTGTCTGTTACGCCTTCACGACTAAACCCCTGAACGAATTTCGATGAAATTTGGCATGTAGAAAGATTAAGACCCGAGAAAGGATATAGGATTAACGCTTCACGACTAAACCACTGGACGAATTTTAATAAAATTTGGCATGTAGAAAGTGCTGAATGAAGTTAGCGACGCCGTGGGCAAAAGCTAGTTTACATATAAACGGTGTATTATTAGATTTAGCCTCTGAACTTCATACAGCTGCGTTTCGTTCTATGTGATATGGCTATGGCTACGACCGACATTGATTTTTAATTAGCTGTCAATCGGAACGTTGGCGTCGTGTAAGTCAATACCATGTTCATCGCTTTCCAGTGTTTTATACTTTTCCAACAATAGATAATATGTTCATTAATATTTTTGCTGATAATGGAAGGTTTCAGCCATGTGTTGACGATTTCAGTATATCGTCACGATGTTTTAATTATTTATTGCGAGATATTTTACATGCATATATTTCAGACTGCCTCGTCGGCCTAGTGGTCGCTAAGCGCGACTGCTGAGCACGAGGTCCTGGGTTCGAATCCCAGGTGGGGCAAAGTGTTACTGGGTTTTTCCATTAGGTAATTCTCAGTAACAGTACGGAGTCTGGATTTGTGCCCGGTTGATGGCAATAGGCTCGCCCCCTATTACATTGGGAACTAAAACATAACTGGCGAAATGTGGGTGTACTATATGTGCACCTCTGCCTACGCCTTCGGGGAATACAGGCGTGATGTTATGTTATATATTTCATTTCCTTGTTGCTCAAAAGTAAAGCGTGACTACTGAGCGCAAGGTCTTGGGCTCGAATCCCGGGTTGGGTTTTTGACTGCCTTGGTTGGTAGTGGACGCTAAGCGCAACTGCTGAGCTCGAAGACCTGGGTTTGAATCCCGGGTTTGGCAAAGTGTTATTTTGCATCAAGTTCTCAGAAGCAGAGCGGAGTCTGGATTTGTGCCTCGTTACATTGGGAGCACTGACCAATAACATAATTGGCGAATTGTAAGTTTACTATACACCTATGCTTACAATACAGGCATGAAATTCAGGATGAACATGCTGACGGCACATTAATATATGTATATTTTATTATTCATTTGTTACTATTGTATTTTGTACTCGTCGTTTTTAGTACTTACCGTCTTTTCTGCATAAATTTATTTCTACTCAATTCTATTCTTACACATAAATTCCAGATATCATTCCAACGTACAATACTTCTACAATTAGTTAGAAAAATGTCTAATTAAAAGGTTAATTTCTCAGCACTCACTAAAATGAGTTCAAGACTTAATTCCGTTGGATCTCAAGGCGGGTCCCCAGACACATTCAAGTTTAATTGCTGCGAGTCAGTGCTGGCCGTGGTGCTTGGCCACACACAAGTGATGGTAATGGGGTCAAGAGTTCCAACCCAAAGTTATTCTGCACCGGCTGATGCATTAACATCATCGACTGCCTCGTTGGTCTAGTGGTTGCTAAGCGCGACTGCTGAGCACGAGGTCCTGGGTTCGAATCCCGGGTCGAGCAAAGTGTTACTGGGTTTTTCCATTAGGTAATTCTCAGTAACAGCACGGAGTCTGGATTTGTGCCCGGTTGATGGCAATAGGCTCGCCCCCTATTACATTGGGACCTAAAACATAACTGGCGAAATGTGGGTGTACTATATGTGCACCTCTGCCTACCCCTTCGGGGAATACAGGCGTGATGTTATGTTATGTTATGTTATGATGCATTAAAAAGTGCAGTGCCTTCAAATTTATGGATGTCGGTGTTTTGCGTTTGTCGTGAAAGTAATCGATATAGGTGTCAGTCTTCATCATCATCAGCCAGAAGACGTCCACAAACAAATACCTCCATCTTGGGACGCCATAATGAACGGCAATTTGATATTTGCATTTTTAAATTTTTCAGCTCGGAGAAAATGATTTTGCGAAATTGGTAATGGTGATTGGATCAAGAGTAACCTAAAGTTATATTGTTGAGGATGCACTTAAAAGTGCAGTGCCTTCAAATTTATGGATGTCGGTATTTAATCGATTTAATGGGCGTTTGTCGTGGAGACAATCGATTAATTGAGAAGGCAGATAGGAAACTTAGTAATAGATTAGGTAGGGTTACTAGTAAGTAAATAGCAGGGTTCCACGGCAGTTGAACGAACGTCTTGACGAAGAATGCTTTGGTAACTAGTTCTGTAACTTCTAGATCAGACTTAGGCGATAATGATGACCGGTAACCATCAGTATGGAAATCTAATATGCACTCAATATATGCATTTGTGTATAATAGAAATAACGGTGACAATTGACTCCACATTAAAACTAATATTTCAATCCATCCATCAAGCGTTAGGATAATTAATATATTATCAAACTATCGATACTTCAATACTTGATAACATCACTAGCGAATGTAATAACTAGTAACTGTTATTAATTAGTAAGTAACTAATCAAAATGTTGTCCAGGATATCAATATTAATCCCGATCCTATCAAAACCAAATCGATCATAAAACTGATTACGTAATAATCGATTCTAACTATCGTGGCCGGTGTACCGCAGCCAAAATCAATTAGCTAACAACTATTAATCACTAGTGCAGTGTACAGACATCGATTTATCACAATTCTCGATTGTCGATCAATCTAATAGACGCGTACGAAGATTTATTTGAATGTGATCGCTGACGTGTTCCGGCGACATTTTGAATTTGGATTAGGCCGTGATATTTTGTTTCATCCTGGTTTGGGAATGATTGTTTGTTTCTCATGGAACATACATAAACAAAAAAACATAACATCACGCCTGTATTCCCCGAAGAGGTAGGCAGAGGTGCACATATAGTACACCCCACATTTCGCCAGTTATGTTTTTTTTAGGTCCCAATGTAATAGGGGGCGAGCCTATTGCCATCAACCGGACACAAATCCAGACTCGGTGCTGCTACTAAGAATTACCTAATGGAAAAACCCAGTAACACTTTGCCCGACCCGGAATTCGAACGAGGCAGGCTATTTAAATATAAACTCTTCAATGCCCAATACTATAATGTTCTCTTCATTGCTGATCAATCTGTTGACTAACATTGACCCGAAATTAGCTTTTAAACACGTGTCGATTGTATCGATTCTCATTACTCGGAAAAAATATTATTAAGGAATACATTAGAAGTCACGTGACTATGAAACATGAACTTGAAACCTTTCATTATTCAGCGTTACTTCTAGTTTCGTCTGTCCCATAGTTGTTTTCTTATTTTGCGCAAATGTCACCTTTTTGGTAACAACCGAACCTTGGTACCGTCTTACCTTGAGGCCACCTGCAGCGTCTAGTAGCGAATAGTTCATTATAATAATAATAATAATAAATTTCTTTATTCGAGTAACCATGACTCAATAATGTTAGTATTACCTAAAACTATGTTAGTAACATTTTACAACTTAATTTATTGCTGCCTTATCCCATGCGAGACGGCACAACAATGCCTCACGTATGCACAGTCGAGACGCCCAGCTATCATACTCAGGACACTGTTGGAGCTGTCCCGCACCCTGCGCACCAGAGAAGCACACCTCTTTCGCATAGTCGCATAAAAGCAATCTACGTGTGCGTCAGCAAACATCCCCGATGCGCTACAGAAGCGAGGCAGCCCCACCAGTATCCTAAACGCGTTATTGTATTGAACGCGGAGAGCGCTGTATGACCTTTGAGTATATCTGGCCCATAGGCTGCACGTGTAGAAAGAAGTACAGTAAGCCCTGAAAAGTGTGATCTTTACGTGAAGGGAACAACGTGCAAACCTACGGGCCAGCATGTTCGCTCTAATCGACAACGCTCTCCGCTCCCGTTCAATGTCATCATCATCGTGGAGGCTAGGGGTCAATAAGTGGCCCAGATATTTAAACTTATACACTCTTTTTAACGGTATCCCGTTGAGTGCAACAGGTGGTATAACACTAGTGTTTTTACCCCCAGCCTCGAAAACCATGATTTCCGACTTTTTACAATTATACGTCAGTCCATGTTGTTCTGCGTATCCTTCACAATGGGCCACAAGTTTTCTCAACCCACAGACCGACGCACTCAACAGCACCATATCGTCTGCGTAACTAATATTATTGACGCAGACACCATCTACATGGCAACCGACTCTGATGCTGCTAAGCTCCTCAATCAGCTCATTAACATAAAGGTTGAAGAGCGTAGGTGAGCTCAACCCCCCCTGCCTCACCCCGCACTCCAACCTATATGGTTCAGACAGCTCTCCATTCCATCGAACATTGTTGATCTGGCTTCCATACCAATATTTAAAGATGTTAAGGAGTTCTTTTGGCAGGCTAGTGTTTTCCAATTTTTGCCACAACTTATTGTAGGAAACCAGATCAAATGCCCTCGAAAGGTCCAAAAAGCAGGCGTAAACTGGCGTTCCCCTCTGTGTATAATACGTGACAGTATGCTTAAGACCCAGCACTGCAGTCTCCGTCGACAGCCCAGGACGAAATCCGAACTGGTTGTCGTGAAGCCTGATGACAGAGTCCAACTGAGCGTTAAGCATACTGTCAAACACCTTTGACACTACCGTAGCGAGTGAAATTGGCCTATAATTGCTGCTGTCTGCGAGGTCCCCAGTTTTGTTTTTAACAATGGGCACAACAACTGTACGCATCATCTCATCTGGCAGGTAACTATGACTCAAACAAAAGCTATACAACATGGCAAGGACCCTCGGCAAATGTGGACCCGCATATTGAAGGTGTTCAATGCTCAACCCATCGTGGCCAGGGGACTTACCACGCGTCATAGATTTTATAATTTTAGTTATTTCAGCCGCGTGAAATTTAACCTGTAATTCCACTCCGGGTTGAGCATCCAACGCCATACGTGACGGCCCTAGTGGCGATTTTACAGAAAACAGTTCTTTAAAAAGGTTGGCAATTTCTTTTGAATTATTCACACCGTTGACGCTCACAGGCACACCTGCTTTACTCTGCAACCGGTTTGTCTGCTTCCAAAACCCCTTAAAATCATGTTTAGTATGACATGACGCTAAGACATCCATTTTCAGCTGGTCTTTATGATCCTGACACCATTTGACACGCGACTTAAAGATTTTTCTACTTTCACGCATTTCATTAAATAAATTCCCAGAAGTGGGCTTTCCATTCAGAACCCACCGCAAAAATTGCTCCCGAGCGTGCCTGTGAGCGTCGGCAACATGGGTATTCCACCCTACAATTTTTCTAGATGATCTATTACTATCAACCCTTCCAGCTACTGCTGCTTCGCTTAAGGCGCATACAATTTGTAAATAAAAGTTATCGATTACATTCCTGTGACTAGGGTTATTACAAACATAATCACAACACTTACTTAATTCTTGAGGGAAGTCAATTAATCGTAATTTCTCATGACATTCTTTTTGATAGATATTTATTTGACTTGGATTTCTATCCCCCCACAGAATTCTATTCGAGATTGTACTATTCACATTTTTCTTTGGTAAAATTGTATTAAAACAACATTCAATGACTAATGGAAAGTGATCAGACCATAAAACGTCATGAAGTACATACACGTTCCTAACTGATTTCCGGGCTGCTTCCGTTACTAAACAGTGGTCAAGCCACCTTTTAGACCCATAGACCTCACTTAGAAACGTATACGTGCTTGATCCTATTCCTAATATTTCTATATCAATACATTTCCAATTTTGTTCATTACAAAACTGAGACATTTCCTCAAAAAATTGCTCAGACGGATGAGCATTAAAATCTCCAAGGATGTAAACGTTTTCTACACTACAGTTATCAACAATTGCACTCACCGAGCTCAAAATATCCGTGAACTCCGTTAAATTTGCCGCTGAGTCTGTGGGCATGTAAACACTAAAAACTAGAAAACACCTTTCCTGTAGCACAACTTTAATTGCACATACCCGTGGGTTATCGCACTCAATAGTTTCAACATTGTAAAAAATGCTACTCCGCCACAAGAGAGCAACACCACCGTACGGTCGACCGCGTAATATTCCCACTGACGTGTCCACCGCAGATACACCCGTGTAGCTGAACTCATCACTGATGGTGTCAAGAAATGAGATTTCGTCTGGCAACAACCACGTTTCCTGCAGCGCAATCAAATCGTATTGATTACACAAATCACGAATACTCTGAACCGAGCGCTTCACATTTTTACAATTAAATGTTACTAATTTGTAAATATTGTTAGTCATCATTGCGTCTATATTTTTTGCCACTCAAAGTTCCGTTGGATACATTCTCAGTGCTATCACGTTTTTGTTTGTAGTTGTTAAAACGCCGAAATATTATTCCTTGAGGCCATAAGGTATGATCTAAAAACATCTGCAGCTTACTATGTGGCACAAAAAACTTGTATGCACTATGCTCACATTGCCGTTTGATATTTATTTTTTCAAGATTCACCTTATCACCGGTTTTCTTTTGCAAGTAGTTCGTGATGTCCGATTCTAACGTGTCCTTGTGAACGTTTGTGATAAACATGGGAGTTTTCTTGTCAGCCGGTCTGAATTTATCTGTAGACTCAATTATAACGCTACCCATGTTTCCTTTACGTCTATCCTTTACCTTACGCTTTTTATTTTGCACCAAAATAAAACCATCATTCGTTGTCGTAGCTGCAACGTTTGCATACTGATCTCGCTGTACGGACGACTGTACGTGAGTCACCTCTTCACTCAGCTGTTCACTCGGCCCGTGAACAGTGGTCATAGATAACGGTAATAATGACGCATCGGTCGAGCATTCGTCGCTAAGCGCATGCATCGTTTCGTCTCTTTTGCCGTTGAATTCGCAACAGCTAACCGGCGTTCGAAGAAGTATTTCTGAACTACCCTCCGCTAAAATTGTGTCGATATTCGAAGTAATGTTTCCGTTAACAACCGTATTGCCTTTTAACATATTTTGTCCATTGCTTTCACTAGCTTTATCATACTGTGCACCTCTTTTAGTGTTTACATTGGGATTCGGTAGGGCCGAATAATTCATTTCACAAACTGCCTTAAGGTTTTGTAACTCACTTTGTGTCACATATGTAGACTTAATGTTTTTAACTTCAGCCTGTATTAGGACTAAATCCTTAAGGAGCTTAGAGACATCCAAATGATCAAATGTTATAGGTGGTAATTTCTCGAGATCACGGGCCACAAAAACCGGCAGCAAATCAGGTTCCGTTGTTTTGAAAATAGCTATAATATCGTTCAAGACACGGTTATCTTTGCCTTTCCCTTTACGGACGGTTCTCCGCACCTCAGATGATAATGATTCAATCAGTAATGTATTTGATTTTTGAATTTGTTCACTCGAAAACGCCGACGCACATATCTTCACCAAACTTGCCTCATCAGCAATCGATATTTTATTTTGAACATAAGCTAAAAGCTCGTCAATAACGATATTACAAGATACACACTTTATCGTACTTGTCATTTTGTCGTCAATAGCGCACGGGGAGCGCATCAACGACCGCAGGTAACGACTGCGCGCGCGTCACTGATGATAATACTTCGTTTCTTTTGAAGGTTTCCTCGCGATCAAATTGTATTGAATCACGTCTTGTATCGATTTGAGATTTAAACAGGATTAGGGGTCCGTGGCACGTGGAAAGATTTTTATAGCACCACAAATACAAGTGCGATTTTTGGAGGCAGCATGAAGGCCTTTTTTAACTTTATTGAAAGATTATTTGTTGATTTGTTTCTTAGAAAATGATTGAATTACGTTGATTTTGCTTTACAGTTTTAAAAAGTCACTGTCGTATATCTCAGATCCACAACCATCCGGACTTTCAAGATATAAAGCAATAGCAAATGTTAAATATAGATTTGAGCAAAAACCAGAATCATCAGAGCAGTGATTTCTCCGGATAGGGCTGAAATACTTTTCCAGTGGCAATTGCGTCAATTCTGTCAAGAATCAAATTGAAACCTACCATGGTGAAACTTCATTTGCTCAGATGTGTAAAGGCATGGAATATTCTGTTGGTTGCAGAGCAAATCTCGGACAAATGAGTCTAAATGTCTCGTTTTGTCCGTCGTCTTGTGAGATGACGTAGGAAGGATATATGGACGTTGTAAGCCTGGTACGTCGGACACTATAGTAGTAAAGGTGTTGTTGGATGATTTAGCCAATGTAGCAACAAAAGCCCAATATGTGTGGTGTGTTTGCTAGAAATGAATCCTAGCAAAAATTGTGTCTAGGTAAGTATATGTGGTTCCTAATCCCATATCTTCTGTTCATCAGGGAATGAATGCAACTACTCCTTTGAGGAATAAAGCTATTTTATGTTTTTTTTTTGTAAAACTGTTTGGTTTAATAATAATTTGAGTAAGTATTACTATATGACTTTTTGTATCTTTTTGCATGTTGCCATGCTAGGCTTGAATCTATATTGATAAAGGAAACTTGAAAAAATATTAAGTATTACTAGCTTTCTTCATGAAATACTCAGTAGACTACATCAAGAAACGTTAATAGTTCTTCGCTACTGGACTCGATATCATAGACAGTAAAACGAAGGAGCGTCTGCGAATAATATAAATATAATACTGGCCTTGGCTCATAAATTAGGCTTTGGTATCATATACGTATAAAGACCTACGTACAGTGTACACCCGTTTTCTCTGCAACTACGTCCGTGGTCTACATAATTAACAGCTCTGGTTTCCGGGTTAAAAGTACCTCATTTTATAATCTAGAGTACATGACTTTTTGTATTTTTTATGCATGTTGCCATGCTAGGCTTAAATTTTAAATTGATTAAGGGAAACTTGAAAAATTATGGACACGAGCGGGACTCGAACCCGCGATAGTCGCCGTACCGTGGCGCCGCTCTGCCAACTGAGTCACCGTGTCACTGCTCGCATCCATCAAATTTCGAGTTCACTTTTAGTATTTACGTCTTAAGATCAATCTAGAGTACATTCAAAAGCTACTATTTTTAACTGTTCAACAGACTGAAACATTTGAAAATTGTAGTCAATATGATTTTAAGGATATGAGACACATGTTCAGACCTGCGACACACTTATTGCAGTTCCCGCGTGATTGTGTCTAGTTACTGGATAGTCTAATGTTAATACGCGTTTATAAACTTGGTACAGAGACAGAGCCTTCAGGACCTCTGCTTAGGGTTCAAGCTCGATCCTCGAACAGGGAATAATATTGATGGGATCTGCAGATATTTGGGTCATGACCTGGTGTCCTGGATGTAATATATTAGATCTTTACGTACACGCAGTGCAAAACAAAGTATAATTTCCATAGAATGGTTAAAATTGACTTCCAAGATTTGATTACAATACACAAGTAGTTAATTAAAAATTTACATGTGAAGCAATGGAAGAAAAAAAATGCGTTCCAAGGCTAAATGGTATACTTGTTTATGCTGAACAATATGGTGAATGTTCACGGAACCCTATCTTCGAAGACATTAGACAGTTCCTCGCCGAAGTCATTTGCTTGAGCCATGCAAACTTTTATGAATGCCGTCCTATTGATTTATTTTCTTTTTTTCTTTCCCCTATTGAACGAAGTTCGGCAAGTCAGTGTGGCGTGCCGTGCTGTGTATGGTGGTTCGACGGCCATTTTATTTTGTTTGCGAAGTCTGAATAAGTAGGTTGGGGAGTTTGCTGTTTAACGTCTCTATATGAAGATTTTTTTGAAGGTAAGGAGTGGTAGAATTTGTGCTTCTTTTGTTTTTTAATTATTGTTTTATTTCATTATAATCATGATGCCTGCCTTCATTCTTCTTTTTCCATCCTTAGAAGCTTATGTATGCTATCATGACAACTAAGATGATGACAACAGCAATAATGAGTGCTGTATACTTTAGTGCTTATTTATCTTAGCTGTCGTTTAATGTGGCGGTCTAAGGAGAAACTTACCAAGGTACGGAGCAGTATTAATGTGTGAAAATGGCCACCTATCCAAAAGCTAACGGCGACAAGCGTTGCTTAACCTGGAACGATTATCTCAATTGTGCAACAGTATTATAGCCACTCACACTCGCCGTGTGGTATCCGGCTTAGAATTGACCACCCCCTCTCCTCCCGTGGGTGTCGTAAGAGGCGACTAAGGGAAAAATCCAGTAGATGGGCAGCAGCGTCTTTTGTAACTTAACCACCAATACTGCGATCCCCAAGCCGCTTGCCAAGCGTGGGGATTATGGCAACCCCCCCCCCTAAGGGGGAGGCCTTTGTTCAGCAGTGGACGTCTTCCGGCTGATGATGATTATAGCCACAGCCCACTCCAAATATACAAACACACACTCATCACATCACTAGGTCTGGTTTTATATAACATCGATATAAACATGTATATCCAGAAATTCCTAAAAACCTTTAAGGCCACGTTGATTTACGACATTTACCTTATCAAATGTTTTAATAATACTTTTTGGCGTGTTCAGAACAATATCTACTTTGAAAACATACTAAAATATTAAAGAAACGGAACTATAAACGTCGTAACCTAAATAAACGTTGATGTGGACTTTAGGTCACGACAACTAAGTAACTGCTCTTATGGCTAGTGTTGTGCAATCATTTTATCGATAGAACTTTCTTTAAGTTTTAAAAAACGAACGTTTTCAGTGTGCAATAAATTATGTTCTGAATATAAATCTTGAAAAATGAATCGGTTTTTCTCATAAAAGATTAAAAATATAGTTCACAAAAATGTAGAAATTTATTTTTAGAATATGAGAGTACTAACAAAGCTTTCTATAATTTTTCAATCTAAATATTTAAAAGCAATTCAAATTTTTATCCCACATTGTTGCTAAAAATATGAATTGCATGTCAACATGCACTTAGCGTTATTTTATATCGATATTCGACCAATCTACTAATCGATATCTTCACTTATTTACACTCCTTAAAAATAAATATATTTTATTTATTTGTTTCTTAAAAAGGTACATAGTAAACTTATGAAATAAACAGTGTCTCACAAAACAGAAACAAACTCACAAAAATATCGACATCTTTATATTATCAAGTAGCACATCCCTACGTATTAGCTGGAACTTGCTATTGTCTAAGCAAACATCTTGGCTGAAGTGGTTCGAACAGTGGTAGGTGCCCTTATTTAATCAGCAGACGTATCACCTAGCAGTGGTATGTTGGCTATTTGCGGGGGCTAATTAATTCAAGCGAAAGTCCAATGCTGTTTTGAACTTTATGTAAGAAAATATTTAGGTTGCTTTTTGTATGTTTTTTTAATATAAAAACCTTACCCCACACTAGGAACTTCTTCAAATCGCGTGTCCGTTTTACAAGTGTGAAATATCACATGTACAAATACCCAAATTCGGGACAAACATCTGCATTCATACAATTGTTTTGTCCCTTGTCCTGAAACTGCTATCCCTAGCGCAGCAGTCCAATCGCTTAGCCAGCGCCAATTAGGTCGTTAACGGTTGGTTATTTCGTCGGCTAAATATTGTAGATTATAACATAGCATCACCCACATTTCGCCAGTTTTTTTTATAAGTCCCAATGTAATAGGGATCGGGCCTATTGCCATTCACCGAGCCTATTGCCACAAATCCAGACTCCCTGTTGCTACTGTCAATATGTATGTATATCGAATGGATTGTGATGAAATACAAAAGAGGTGTTAATCTAATTAGAATAAAGGTTATATCCACAAGTCATATCTATTGTCACCTGTCAGTCAATTTTAGTTAAAAGTAATTAAAAAAATTATGTGTAAATATTTATAATCACGTAATGATTAATGTGTTCATGTATTGTTCATTAAAACACAGTCGTTTATTCTTTTTAGCACAGTTAATTATATTATTTGCTTTAAGTTAAGATTATATCAGTCACAGGTAATGAATTTAATGTACGTTTCTAGTATAATAATAATTAAAACCGTAGGGCAGCTTGTGGCGAGCTGTTTGCGTTTGGCGACACAACATGGCTGGATAGCCCAAAGAGTCGGTCAGGGAGTCCTCCCGGGTTTGGCCCATATACCCATAGCCTAAACCCATACATATAGCTGGAGTGGAAACGTAAGAGTGCCAGCAGGACTCTCAGCTCTTTCTTGCCTTATTTAGCCGGTCACAGAGGGATCGCCAGAGCTATATGCTCGAGGGTGGAAGTGCCTAATGGCGTAATAACCTGTTCCAAGTCTCTGAGACGCGCGATGGTGAAACCGGGGCCGCACCGCTCCATACTCCTAGCTACTCATACCGGTTTTACTCCCTTGTTGCATATAGTGGTGACCGTTTATGGGGCTCATCTAGTGAGTGGCGAGTCACCGTCTGCTGATATACACATAATTGTATGCTGAAAAGCAGATGCCATTTCTCTTCAGCAAAAATCTAATAACAACGAGCCTATGACATCTCAACATAATAGACAAAATCATGTTATTTTGTATCCATATTTCAAAATAGTCCTGCTTCTTCTAGGGACTAATATGTCTGTTCTTTTATAGGCCTGTATGTTTTCTCTAGCTGGTGTCTCATTCAAAGTAATTCATCATCATCATTATCATCAGCTGGAAGACGTCCACTGTTGAAAAAAGGCCTCCCCCTTAGAACGCCACAATAAACGACAGCTTGCCAATTCCATCCACCGGTTGCCCGCAATTCTGACGATATCGTCGGTCCATCTGGTGGGAGGCCTGCCAACGATGCGTTCAAAGTAATTACGTAAGCCTAAAGCAACACTTCTTTTCTTATTATTTTTAGGTAACCAACCATGACTTCGAAAGACGCAGAAGCGTTGGAGAAGATGAAGCAGTTGGAAGAGAGGATTAAGGCTCCCTCTATTTGGGGCCGAGTGCCGTGCGGCATCAGGTTCGAAGACCTGCAGGACAAGAGATATGATGACGCTATCAGATTGCTGAAGAAACATTACTTGCCTGAAGAGGTAAGTTTTACATTCTTGACGAGACCGTGGTTTTATGCTTTTTTGTTTTATATTTTTGTACACTGTCTAAACCTGTTTTCTTTGTGGTTAGTTGCATAAATTAATGTATTTTATGCACTAGATGGGAGAGGCCTATGTCCAGCAGTGGACTGAGATAGGCTGATGATGATGATGATGATGCACTAAATCTAAGGCGCTTCTCTAACAAACTGCTTACTGGCTAATCTTTATTTCTTAGAATTGACCTGAACGAATAAGGAAAACTTTCTGAGTATTAGAACGTCTAGACACTTCATCAAATATTTCTTTTTATTTTGCTCCATATCACTCTTTTAACAAGAGCAGAAATGAATTTTGTGGTTCACGCAAACATTTCCTTGTGGACATTAAACTCTAGATAGTAATTTAAACCTGAGTTCTGACCGAATTTCTCAATTTCAATGGAGACTACGGGACGGCGAGATGAACTGGACTTCTTTATGGAGGACTGGGTATTGACAGCCCTTGACAGGGACAAATGGAAAGAGAGTGGGGAGGCCTTTGCCCTGCAGTGGGACATTATGGGCCCTTAACAATAATAACAATGGATAGTACCATGTATGTGAGATGAGAAAGACTTTTTTTTTTAAAAGAAAAATGTTACCTCACACTAGCAATTTCTCCTGTATCGTGAGTGGGTTTCACAAACATGAAATATCACATACACAAACACTTCTATGGTTCGCACAAAGTTTTGCCCCGTGCGGGAATCGAACCCGCAACCCTTAGCGCAGCAGTCCAATAGCTTACCCACTGCGCCAATCAGGTCGTCAAATATTACATTGGAAACGTGTCTGGGCAAATTCTAGTGCATTCTTTCACTGATACAGTACAACTGACCGCTTAATTAATGTATTTTTGGAAGTATGCCGTTTATACAGAACATCTACATGCAAAACACACATAAAACCCTCATTAACGTAGCACTCATTTATTAAGTACCTTATTAATTAATTTTAATAAGTATATTATGATGTATTTTCATAGCCACAAGGGTTGAAGCAGTCTCGATATGATGGACTTTAATTAATTGTAAAAATATACATACAGCATAGTAAAGGTCAAATAATTAAAAGTTATGTTGTGGTTAACTTGGGCAGTGCTCTGAAATTGAACAGGAATAATATAAACACATTCCATCAAATATTAACCAATCCGAGTTGCGATGAAGCTAGAAGGTTGTTTGATTTCATAGCCTGATTGACGAGAGACATTGATTTTGTTTGTTTTATGTACTTGTTTTATGGTATGATGGGACTTACCCTGTGCGTTATAAAAGCCCCTAGATTTAACAGAATAAAAAGAAATGTTGTGGTTACCAGCTATTAATTTATTAATTGTGAACAAGTATAGCTAATATCTGTTACTAGCAATCTGTATATTTCATCTGGGACCTAAAAAACATAACTGGCGAACTGTGGGTATACTATATGTGCACCTCTGCCTACCCTTTCGGGGAATACAGGCGTGGTGTTATGTATGTATATTTCATGTAGGTATTCCATACGAAGTTTGTGCAATGTGTAGATACCGTGTTGCGATCCGGTCATTTATATTTATATAATTATCTTCCCAAATCATATGAATCGTAAAGGTTTTCTTATGATTTGGTAATTGATTATCATTATCATCACTTGGAAGAAATCCACTGGTACAGAAAGGCCTCCCAGAAAGCCTTAATGATTTGATAACAATATGTCTCTAAAATAATTTAAGAGAAAATTGGCAGTGAAAGTTTACATATTTATTATATTGAGGAATGTGATGCGTGTGAAACAAAAGAAGTATGCCAGGATCGTAGCAAATGGAAATCCAGAAAGGCGTGACTTTATGTATGTATAATTATAGTTTTGTTGGACAACTAATGTATGTCATAAAAATATCATGTACCTTTATAAATAAATAAATAAAATAAAATAAATAAAATCGCTATGTAATGCAAAGGTTGGCTTCACAATATTATTTATCTCGTAAGGTACGTAATAACAAATTTAACCCTTACAAAAAATACATTCACGCCGTTCGCGGCAATCGGTCCAAACCCGACTATTTAATTAAGTCGCCAAAACAAAAAAGAAGAATCGTCCGTTCGGAAATCTTAATTTACTTAATTAAGATGTTTTGTGCCGAGAAAAAGAGGGTGAAAAACAAACGGGCTACATTTAATAAAGGCTCCAGTGAAAGCGGGGTGAAGGAAGAAGTGATTTGGATTCTGGGGAGATGAATCTCACTAATATTATAAAGGCGAAAGTTTGTGAGTGTGTTTGTTACCTCTTCACGCTTAAACTGCTAAACTAATTTTGATAAAATTTTATATAGAGGTAGCTGACACCTTGGATTAACAAATAGGCTTTTCTATCCCGAAAAATGTAGCTGGTAACACCGCGTGGCGCAGCTAGTTAAGAATAAATTTCTTTTATTGATTCCGCAAATAGTTTGTGTCATATTAATGGATTTCGTCTTAAGATTACTGGGATATAAGCTGATTTAAAAAATAAACGTCGCCCATTCTAGGAATTGCTCCTGTATTGTAGATGCGTTTCACAAACGTGGAATACACAAAAACCGAGACTCGGGACAAACATCTGCGGATCGTACATAATCGTATTGACCTATGCGGGAATTGAACCCACAACCCTTAGCACAGCAGTTCAATCGCTTAGCTACTACGCCAATGACGTCGTCCTATCATATTGAACTGCTATTTCCCATTCTCACAAGCAATCGCTAACAAAGACACCACACTAGAAACTCTTTAAAAAATAATTAAAAGATACTTTTTAGATGTTTTTTTCTTTAATAAACCGGCTCCAAAGTTTATTACAAGAACAAACTCGCGATCCAATTTGTGTCCAATTTTTACAATTTGTTTGAGAAATGCCCTAACTGTTATGTTGATTTGATTAAAATACTTTTTTGAACTAAAAATAAAGTTCGTGTAGATCTATTAAAACTTTCGACGAAATCAATATCAATGAACATATAATTATTACGCCTGTATTCCCCGAAGGGGTAGGCGGAGGTGCACATAATAATATAGTAGATACATTTCGCCAGTTATGTTTTTAAGTCCCTATGCAAGCGAGCTTATTGCCATCAATCGAGTACAAATCCAAACTTCGTACTACTACTGAGAATTACCTAATGGAAGAACCCAGTAACACTTTGCTCTGAGATTAGAACCAAGTACCTGGTGTTCAGCAGTCCACAAACCACTAGACCAACGAAGCAGTCAATATGAATGAAGAAAGAAATTATAATATATTTAATTTCGTCACCATTTTTAGCAAATTCGTTAAGTAAATTAGCTATCACTTATTTATAATACGTACATGAATTCGAAAGACATTGGTGCGTGCCGGGGTTTGAATTAGCGAGCTTTGACTTGGCAGCCCAACGGTCATACCACTCGCCTATCACTGCTTTTACAATTCTAACTGATGGTTTATGGTCCTACTTAATTGTTTGGAAAAAGTTTTCCTATGGGATAAAGTAAGTCTCCTCCTCATATTTTCCACCGTACTTATCAGAGCCTATTTTTCAATATCTTCAAGCATTACATCGTAAACATTATAAACCTTCCCTGCCTGTGTCAACCTTCCCATTTCCTAGCCATGTACCGAAGCTTAATCTACACGTTTGTATTCCGGCTGTAAATAATTGTTAATTGTTATCGAACGCTCGCGTAGCCGTAGCAATTTCTGCTATCGCAGGCCAGCATCTAGGGGCGTGTGAGGCTGTGTCGTGAATGCAGGCTTCCCAATATCAATAAAACTATTAAGCTATTGTGTTGTGTTTAGGTAATTATCCTACTTATAACTTTAATACACTGCCTAAGCACGAGGTCCTGGGTTCGAATCCCAAGTCGGGCAAAGTGTTACTGGGTTTTTTCATCAGGTCATTCTCAGTAGCAGCACGGAGTCTGGATTTGTGGATGGTGGATGGCAATAGGCTCGCCCCTTATTACATTGGGATCTAAAACTTGTGAGTTTGTCAATCGTGCTTTAATGGATTTTGATACAATTAGGACACAGCTCATGTCCTTGATAAGACATAGGGTACTCCCCATCGGAGTATATGAAGTTCCAAGTATGTGAGTCAAATTTCCGGTAACTCTTAGGTTTGTGATGAAACCTTATTATATCTTTATACCATGGGTGTCGTAGAGACGACAAAGGGAAAATCCAGAAGATGGGCTGCAGCATCTTCTATAACTTCACCGTTAATACTGCGATCCCCCAGTCGCTGGGCATTATGACCCCCCCCCCCTTTAAGTGGGTGGCCTTTGTTCAACAGTTGACGTCTTCTGCTGATGATAATTACTTTCTTTTTTACAGATAACTTACAGGTCAGTGAAAATCATTGACGATAAAGAAGGTACAGATGAGTTCGTCCACAATGTAAGAATATGGATGAAGGATAAGATGTCGATAGCAGCGGTCAAAGAGGGAACAGACAAGCTGGTGGGCGTGCTCATCATGAGGATACAAGAAAAAAGTTGGTATTAGTCTATAGTTTTAAAATAGGTATAACACTCATTATAATTAAAGTTATAAGAGAAGCCTAGGATCTAGCAACGATTACAGAAATTTGATTCTTGTCCCGTTAAGTGTCGGGCTAGAATAGCATCTTTTAATTTAGTGTAGGTATCGTAGGAGGTTACTAAAGAAAAATCAAGAACATGGGCAGCATCGTCTATTTTAACCACACCTATATTGCAATTCCCGAGCCGCTTGCCAAGCGTGGGGATTATGGTAATCTCGGGGGTGTTCAGGCTGATGATTTATTTATTTATTTATATAAGGTTAGCCAACAATTATTTACACAAAACATATACAGTAAATATACACATTAAAAAAAACATTTATAAGTGCAATAATTACTTAGAGGCTAACACCACATGCATTATTATAAGGTTTGATGTTTGATGATGACTAGGACAACAATGTGGGAATTTGTACGTCTATAGTGTTACGATTCCCAGTACTTACTGTAACAGCACTCACATAATGTACTATTTGAATCCTTAAAAACACGGTCCATGAAATTCTAGTAATATTTACAGCGGAATATAATTATTTGACTTGGATCTTATAAAATGTATATCTTATATTGTTGGATTGACTGCCTCGTTGGTCTAGTGGTCGCCAAGCGCGACTGCTGAGCACGAGGTCCTGGGTTCGAATCCCGGGTCGGGCAAAGTGTTACTGGGTTTTTCCATTAGGTAATTCTCAGTGGCAGCACGGAGTCTGGATTTGTGCCTGGTTGATGGCAATAGGCTCGCCCCCTATTACATTGGGACCTAAAAATATAACTGGCGAAATGTGGGTGTAGTATAGTATGTGCACTTCTGCCTACCCCTTCGGGGAATACAGGCGTGATTTTATGTATGTTACGTGTTGGATTTACCTTGGATAAGTATTCTAGGCTGCAAAATCCCTAATTCGGGCAAAACTGATTCTCAGAAATTAAAATCGGTCGTTTATCGTTCGAATTCTCACATCCATATTGTATTATTTTTGACAAATAAATCTATCTTCTATACCAATATTATAAAGCTGAAGAGTTTGTTTGTTTGTTTGTTTACTTGAACGCGCTAATCTCAGGAACTACTGGTCCGATTTGAAAATTTCTTTCGGTGTTAGATAGCCCGTTTATCGAGGAAGGCTATAGGCTATATATCATCACGCTACGGTCAATAGGAGCGGAGCACCAATGAAGAATGTTTCAAAATCGGGTTGATTTTTTTCCATTCGACAGCTTCTCCTGCGTGCGCTGCGTAAACGGTTTAAGATTCGCCAAAATCATGTAGGACAGAATTGTTCTAATTTGCATTATCACCGTCCAATTTTTGCGTTAGTGTTACAAAATATTATATTATTATAGTCAATGTCATATTATAGTTAAGACATAATTATATTGTGTCACTTAGTCCGGGTGAGAAAACAATCACAGAATACTATTGCTGTTTCCGAATATCCACGCGGACGGAGTCGCGGGCACAGCTAGTTATCCATATTCTTGTAAAGGCCGGTTCTATTGCTTTTCGTAGAACAATTAAGTTAGTATTGGTTTAGAACAGCTGTGTCTATGCTGTCTTTGACGTTCCACATCCAGGAAATTCCGTCATATTGTCTAGTGCGGATTTCTGCGTAATATTCCATTTGAGGAGCTTGCTTGTACGGATATAACGTTGCAATTCGACTCTAAAGTGAACCAGCAACCGTACGAAGTGAACAGACTAGGTATTTGTTTGTTCATAATGTAGGTAGCGATGTTAAGTCATAGTAGGAAGAGAAGGGACACTCGGTACAAAATTCAAAAGGGTAACAAAGAAGTGAAATTGTAAATGTTGATGGCATGTGAGTGTTTGGTGCCTAGTTTTACATTTTCTATGTTTTAACACAAATATAACCTATTGTTCTGTATTGTCCATCACTATCCTAAACCCAGACTTAGAAGGATTAATGAGCGAATAGTTTGCAATGAGCATAGCACTGATAGCCGTATGACCGTTGGACTGCCAAGTGAACGGTCGCACGTTCACCCTGGCACCCACCAATATCTTTTCGAATTCACGTACTATAAATTTGTTATCAGTTGCTAAAAACGGTGAAGGAAACCGGCACACCTGAGAGATTTTTCAACGGTGTGTAAAGCCATGTCAGAGGCCTACAGGCGGTTTAAACTCTGACACCAGGTTGTTCATCAACCATACGAGAAAAGGATTCTACAAATGATTAAATGAAGAGGATCAAACCTTCTGTAATATTCTGTTTAGTGGACCCGTTGCAGGTCCATGTAAATTCGGGGCAGTTCACTGTAAAACCCGTTTTCCCTGCAACCTGTTTGAAACTTACCGCGTTTACGGTTCACGCTATGTGATGTGTAGCCATTTCGGAGACGTACTGCCGTGCGGTGCTGCCACATTTTCCCTAACACTATAAATCCCCTCGGTAATAGAGATTGAGAATATTGCCATTTATTAGATAAAAATTTTAGGCTATGCTACTTAAATTTTATAAAGTTCTTGTTGGTAAAAAAACTGTATTACAGGTCACAAGAACTCACGTAACAGTATTAAATATACATTTTTATAAACCCCCACCTGCTTATAGGTCGGTTGAAATCAGGGCTGTCACACATTAATTATATTTTTTTTTTATGTAGCCTGTTCGGTGTCCCACAGCTGGGCAAAGGCCTCCCCATTATTCCTCCACAAAACCCTGTCCAATGCCATTTCATTTTGTGGAGTAATTATATTATGAGGGAAAAACTACATCGCTTTTCGCATGAAAAACATTTAGTACCATCTCTATAAGAAATAGGGCTACAAGCTACTTCCCTGTATCAATATTTTCGTCTTACTCTAATTAATTATGGTATGATAAATTGCTGCGGTATTCTGTAAAGATCGTAGTTTGCGATCATTTCTTAGGGATGCCAATTTGTCATAATTATGATAAACATAACATAACATCACGCCTGTATTCCCCGAAGGGCTAGGCAGAGGTGCACATATAGTACACCCACATTTCGCCAGTTATGTTTTTTGGTCCCAATGTAATAGGGGGCGAGCCTATTGCCATCAACCGGGCATAAATCCAGACTTCGTGCTACCACTGAGAATTGCCTAATAGAAAAACCCAGCAACACTTTGCCCAACCCGGGATTCGAACCCAGGACCTCGTGCGCAGCAATCGCTCATAGCGATAGACCAACGAGGCAGTCATAATTTTGATGTAATAATATTTTTTCTGAAACTAAGTAATCTTTTTATTTGAGCTGTTTTAGACATGACAATGTAGCGTTATTTATCTAACCAGAATGGCGTGGAATTTTTAGAATTAGATAGAATTGTCAAATTTTTCATTCTATTCGATTTCTATTCTTCTAGTTTTGCCACTTGTCTTTGGAGGCTGCTTTAGGATTCATGGTAAGGGGTGCCTTACTGTGCTGTGGAAGCGAGATGCTGCTACGGGCAGTGTAGTGCGGTGTCTCCCTTCAACCGCGGAAAATGACCTGCAATGCAATCTCATAGTAACCCCGCAGAACGTTTTGAAATAGGCCAACTACTAGACTATCCAGTTTTTGTTGTCAATCGCAACACCCTATGAACCCGCACTCATTACCTTGTACGATTATTATTCGATTCGGTTCACATAAAAATCGACCATTCACAAAAGCCTAGTCGCATCTATTCTAAATCTATTTGCGTATCAATCGAAACGAAAGAAACTCGATTCGTTTTGAACCGATGGCAGTTACATTAGGGGGCAGATTCCTTCAATGCTTTGAGCCTAAATTTTTACTGCATCCGTAAAAAGAATTCCGATTCAGCTATACGGTCTTTCGTTTGGTGCAAGTTGGGAGATAAAGCGATTTGACCGCGATAGTCTTTGGGGTGTAATTGATAATGGAGGAATCGTTTGGTATGCTTCTATCTATATGTAATATATGTATCTAGTAAAGGGTAATTAGTCTGTAAAATTACCAGCGACAGGAGCAATGTGACTCTTAAAAAAATCGGAGTTTTTCATCGATGAAAATGGCGAATTCACTAGTCATAAGAATAAACATTGATAGCTTCATTAAAACGATCATACAATGGCTTCAAAGCATACATAAGTTCCCTTGGATGGAGCATAAAAAAATTGAACCATCAATATTTCCGGCAACTTTTTTTCATTTAGAATTTGAAACTGCAAGCTCATCTACTAAAATCAATTAACAGACTACGGTCCTCAAATTTTGGACTCTCAAGTACCTCCAGCACCCGGTCTTAATACAGAAAGGCATTTAAGGTCTTTGGTTTTAATAGAAATACGCATATTGGCAAACCAGCTTTCATCGCGGCAAACAAGCAAAGGACAAGTAGAATATGAAATATATTTATATGACTTTTTGTGTCATTTTTGCATGTTGCCCATGCTAAGCCTAAATCTAAATTGATAAAGGAAACTTGATCAATTATGGACACGAGCGGGACTCTAACCCGCCGCCGTACCGTGGGGCCACAGTACGGCGAAAGTCGCGGGTTCGAGTCCGATGAAATAAACTTATTTTATTTATTTATTAGAATAGAACGGCTAGCCAATTACACTATTCAACATAAACACATAGAAATATAAAACATATTTTTTTTTATCGCGGCCTCTGATCCCTCAAACCGTATTTCTTGTACGTAAATTGGATTCCAAGTAGTAGATAGGGGTAGCTCTATATTAGGGGTGGCGATGCTATCGTAGCATATACAGAACACTGTGAGTCAACGTGAGGTGAGCTTATTTTCCGATTCTCTATCGATAACGTCGAAATAAACGGAACAAGTCAATTTGAATTCGAAACGGGTTAAAAAGTAGATACAGCCTGAATTTTTAGTGGCGCAGAAATGCGACGTGCTTAGTTAACGCAAGTAGGGGGTGGGGGTGGGTTAT
This sequence comes from Abrostola triplasia, assembly GCA_946251915.1. Classification (NCBI taxonomy): domain Eukaryota; kingdom Metazoa; phylum Arthropoda; class Insecta; order Lepidoptera; family Noctuidae; genus Abrostola; species Abrostola triplasia. Next base: position 5,609,035 of record OX276444.1, on the reverse strand, counting down.
GTAAAGGAATTTTGTTAATGTTACCCTAATATGTTTGTGGGCTTAGCTGGGTACATAGAGACCTATTTTCCAGAAAGGTACGCAGAGACCACCAAGGTATTCTATTATACGAGTATCTATATATATATCCCTACTCCCTATTAATATTATAAACGCGACAGTTTGTAAGTATGAATGGATGTTGGTTTCCCTATTAAATTTTAGAATGGATTTTAATGAAATTTCATATGGAGGTAGCTGACACCCTGGATTGACATAGGCTACTTTTTATCCCGAAGAAATGTAACGGGTAACACCGTGGGGCGCACCTAGTATTTACATAAAACAAAATCGTGTTTGTTAAAACACTCAAGAACTACTGGACTGGATTTGTTGGATTTGTCTCCACCCCGAATAGCAAAATAACTTCTAAAAGGTCGAAAAATTCACGAAAAAAAAATTTTTTTTATATAAATTCAGTGAATACAGGTTTGATATTATGTTTAAAAACATCTAACGTTGAGAGAACAATACAAAGACAAAGTCTTATATATCATAGACATATTTTTTAAACCCTACAAAATTAATTTATATACCTACCTACTCCAAAACGAACAAGTCCTGCCAAGTTTAGTCGACCTTAGTTTGTAAGGTCAATACCCTAGCACAGATACCTAAACGCTAATCATAATGTCATTGTAACCTCATTTATCTAAGATAGATTAAATATCGATTCGAGACCCAATAGTTAGAAAAACTCCAATACCTAGAGGTCTTAACTCATCTTAATCAACTTTTTGTACTCTCCAAATAACTAATCCAATATTAAAATGTACTAAGAACATAGAAGGTTGAACCATTTTTTAATCTTGTAGAAGTAGATTAATGTCTGAATGTTTTGTAGTTAATGGGATTAAGATGGTAACCTCGAATCGGAATATCTTTATCAATTTTAAAGACGTTTTTCATTTTTAATCTAATCTGAATAATATTATTTATGAATAATTTTATGGATAAAAAAAACAAAACATAACTGGCGAATTGTGGGTGTACTATATGTGCACCTCTGCCTACCCCTTCGGGGAATACAGGCGTGATGTTATGTTATGTTTTTTTGTTTTTTATAATTTTATGGCAACTCCAACACTTATTATATCGATATTATTTGATATAGTTTTGGCTCGCGGCTTCACCCGCGTGTAGCCTATGTCCTTTCTCGGGTCTTAAACTATCTACATGCCAAATCTTATTAAAATCCGTCCAGTGGTTTAGTCGTGAAAGTGTAACATACAGACAGACAAAGTTACTTTCACAGTTTACATTTCTGCCTGCATCTTACGTTTTTTTAAACCGATATATCACGTCTATTCCTTGCTTCCTTATACACCTATGGCTACCTTCGCTGGGAGCACTGATACCCGAGTGGCTTGACCGTTGGACTGCCAAGTCAAAGGTCGCAAATTCAAATCCCAGCACGCATCAATGTGTTTTCGAATCTATGCGCGTATTACGAGTATACATTAGTTATCAGCTAAAAACGGTGGAGGAAAACATCGTGAGGAAACCGACACACCTAAGAGATTTTTCAACGGTGTGTAAAGCCATGTCAGAGGCCGACAAAAACTCTGACACCAGTTTGTTCATCAACCATACGATAAGAAGAAGACTGGGAGGCACTAGGCGTAATGTTATGTTCATTATTATTTCAGGTGCCTTCTCCAGAACGTTCAGCCGAGTCAAGATCACCCACAACCCGACGTACTCCACGGTGATGACGTTTTACAACCAAATCGAGAAGCCAGTCAGTGTCTACGACGCGTTGAATATTAAGCGATACTTCAAGATTTACATTATTGCTTTAAAGAACAGGTATAGGCATCGAGGTACGTAAGACTGTCCTTGTTAACATTTTTGAAGTGAAGGGATGAATAGGGCAATTTTTTTTATATTCATCATCAGTAGGAAAGCGTCCACTGTTAAACAAAAACCTCCCCCTGTACAAACTTCAAATCGTTGTATTTCTCCCATTTTTACAGGGTTCTTATTTATTTCTTTAGTGTTACCAACCCTTTGGAATGTTTTTTTAGATTATAATTAATTACTACATTTTTTGTGATCTAGTCATCATCCATATTGTTCTAAATCTTTATTTATCAGCAATTAGTATGCTGCTTATTGGTGAATTACCTTTTGTAACATTTTAACGCCTTCTGCGGAGTTACTATAAGCTTTTTCGGGTCAGCGAGACGCTGCATTATTATGCACGTAGCGATATCCATCGAAACCAATAAGTTACTTAAACATATTCCCTTTTTAGGCATAGCAAAGGAGATGTTGAAAGCGGCCATGTCACTCAGTTCAAGCGCTAGTGTGGCCGCGTTAGCTGGTATATTCACTACGGCCAGGTCGCAGTTGATAGCCGAAGAGCTAGGTTTCACCAAGCTCAATGAAGTACATTACATACGATACCTGATTGATGATGAGGTAAGCTGTTTAAGTATCTCGTGATGATGATGTTTATATATGATACTAGCTGATTTGTTCAAAATATGAGTAAGTGTGCAGCTCCACTGTTTTTCTTCGAGGAGTATTGGCATGTTCACGTCATCATCATTAACTGGAAGATGTCCACTGTTAAACAAAGGCTCTCCCTTAGAACGCCACAATCAACGACAACTGGCCATTTGCATTCGGCCGTGTGAATTGACTACCCTCTTTCCTCCCATAGGTAGTAAAGACGACTAAGGGAAATTCCAGAAGATGGGCAGCAGCGTCTTCTGTATAACTTGACAGCCAATACTACGATCCCCAAGCCGTTTGCCAAGCATGGGGATTATGGTGACATATAGAATGATTTCAGCCTATTCAAAAGTCTTCTACATTAATTCTTAATACATCGGATCACAACTTCACACTCCATCTCTTACGTCATTATCGGTATCGACGGGGCCATCCGACCAATCACGATCCCCGAGGAAGACTTAATTCTGCATACCATTACAAATGATTGGTTGGCTGTCGCTCCGGCAAGTGATCGATTGCTACCAGATTTTTAAACGGGAGTTAGTATGCATCGCTGGCATTCTCAACAGGTGGTAGACGTCTTAATGTACTTGAGAACTTGGGTTATGGTGTTATGGATGCCTATTTCGTTCACCGTATGATCCGTACTTTCTCTTCATATGTGTAGTCTTGGCATTGTTTACGTCGTATTAAACTGATCAGTCTACAATCAATAGTACCCAACTTTCAGCTTAGATTTTTTTTTTATGTAGCCTGTTCGGTGTCCCACTGCTGGGCAAAGGCCTTCCCATTATTCCTCCACAAAACCCTCTCCAATGCCATTTCAGGCCATATTCTTTCAGCCTGGAAATAAATGCGGATATTTAGTAGATTTTTGATTGTCCTGCTGTGGTCTTATTGAATTTGAGGAGCACTACATGCTAGACAAAAAGTCTTTGCAGTAACTATTACATAGGTAGATAATAATTATAATGTTTAGTCTGCTTCTTGTTATCGTATGGTTGATGAACAACCTGGTGTCAGAGTTTAAACCGCCTGAAGGCCTCTGAAATGGCTTTAAACGCCGTTGAAAAATGTCCCAGGTGTGCCGGTTTGTCACGATGTTTTCCTTTACCGTTTTTAGCAACTGATAACTAATTTATAATACGGACATGAGTTCGATAATACATTGGTGTGTTCCGGGGTTTGAACTTGTGCCCTTTGACATGGCAGTCCAACGGTCATACCACTCGACTATCAGTGCTTCAGCTACTAATCTGGGCGAAATAACCATCCAAGATTTTTTAAGGTTGTGTCTACCATTAATTTAATCAAGCACTGTGTATGATACTTTTTGTTAACAGATAGTATTCTGGGACACTGGGCTCGGCAATTACGGCGCGGCCATCATGGCCCATCGTATACCTAATGTGGATGAGCCAGCAGAGCTGCAGACACAACACTCGTCTAGATTTAACGTCACATCGATGGCAGTGGTCGAAGATGAAACTGAAAATAAACATTCATGATATTAAATTGTTGAACTTGGACGTGCGTTTCATTCCTTTTCTTAAGCGATGTATATAAAGTCACGCTTGTTACTCAGGTGGTAGACTCCATGGTTTTCCGTTTGCTACAATAATAGCATGCTTCTATATAAACGTGATCTACTAAACTTTGAATTATGCGAAGTTTTTAAAAAATCCTGGGACAAGTAGACGGACGTTCGGCTCGCGACTCTGCCGCTTAACCAGCTCATGAATAAGGGCTCCGGTCGAGTCCGAAACTAGTCGGGCATTCCCGAATATTCCCGTGAGTATAACCGGAATATACAGTAAATAAAGTAGACGGAAATTATGATACAGCCTTATTGTAACATCACAGGCATTAAGCAAGGCATTTAATACCCTCATCAAATGTTGCAATTTTGAGCAATTCTGCATGAGTCTGCATTGTTGCATGTGCGGTTATAATTAGGCACTTATGTAGCTTAGAGGAATACACCCGTGACTATAACCGGAATGTACAGTATATGGATAACACTCACGAAAGTTATTATAGTAAAATAGCTTAGAGGAAGTTCTTGTTAACAGTAAAGCTTCGAAAATGAGGTAATTATGAAGCAATCGAAGCACTGTTGGGTAATGCTTAATGCATACTACTGTCTGTTAAGCTTTCCATCATCATCAGTTGGAAGATGTCCACTGTTGATCGAAGGCCATAAAGGGGGTTCGCCATAATCCACACGCTTGACAAGCGGCTTGGGGATCGCAGTATTGGTGGTGAAATTACAGAAGACGCTGCTGCATACCTTTTGTATTTTCCCTTAGTCGCTTCCAAGACCTACGGGATGAAATGGGGAGTTGCAATTCCAGCCCGACACTGGATAATTAAGCAAGCACAGTTAACTTGAGACAAGAAAGCAAAAATGCTTTTTTATACAACTTTCATCGTATTTTTGTCTCGATCTTCAACCGTAGCTATGAAATGGCCGACATACAAAAAATATATTTAACATCAAATTACTCGCCATTTTATTACATGTTACGACACGTTTACGAGACGACTGGACTGCTAAACCGCGGCTTTGTTACACTGTTTGCTTGGCGAGGCGAGACAGTGTACGTCCGGTAAAGATTTTGTTATTGCTTTATTGACTTTGACGCTTTTATTATATTACATACTTACATAATATACAGCCTGACTGCCTCGTTCGTCTAGTGGTTGCTAAGCGCGACTGCTGAGCACGAGGTCCGGGGTTCGAATCCCGGGTCGGGCAAAGTGTTATTGGGTTTTTCCATTAGGTAATTCTCAGTAGCAGCACGGAGTCTGGATTTGTGCCCGGTTGATGGCAATAGGCTCGCCCCCTATTACATTGGGACCTAAAACATAACTGGCGAAATGTGGGTGTACTATTTGTGCACCTCTGCCTACCCCTTCGGGGAATACAGGCGTGATGTTATGTTATGTTATGTTTTATGTTTTATAATATACAGCTTTGGGAATCAATGACCGGCCAAATTTTCTAAGATGATTCCGTCAATTGATAAAAATATTTTTTTATTCCTGGCCGCTTCAAAAAACATAACGTCTGGATAGTTGAAAGTTCAACAACTTAGATAGCCCGCTCTTAATTTTGTATAACATAATCTGTCAACGCATACACACAAACTCGAAGCCCGGTACCGGTAGTGTCGGTGCCCGGCTTGGATTTTTCCAGCAATTTTCGATTGCACATTTTATTTACTTTTTTCTATTATATGATGCATTTGGAGATGATAACTTTGAAATTATAAAATGTCGCCTAGTTTTAGCGAGTTTTTTTTTAATATAAAGTACCTGAAAGTATCAATATGACTCTTTATTATCAGTATTTATTTACAGGAGATACAGTTATAGCTCAAACGGTCATCGCTTCAGTCACGTGGCTGCAGTGTGCAAAGCCCTTAAGCATTTTACGACACCGACATAAAAGTGGTAATCGTTGGGAACGAACGAATGAGCGCTATTGGGGCGTCCATTTTGTGAAAAATGCTACAGGTGGTGTTGTGGGGTACTCGTGAGGTAGTTTGTTAGATGGCAAATAAAGACAGCGGAAGATCTAGAATGTTTTTGAAAAGCCTAAAACTGAAAAACCGCACAGAAGAGGTAGATGCGTATATAGTCACACTCTGTTGGTTCCTATGTATATTTTATGTATCCCTGTATTCCGTATTTGGGAGCCATCGTGTGCTATCGTTCGTTTAATATACCGAGACCCTTTCGGGCCTCAGATACCACGTCAAGTCCCGACTGCCATTCGTAGACTAGAGTATCGCTATGGGGAATCAAAATACCGAATAAAGTTTGACGACAGGATTTACCAAAGGGTATTAGCATTACCTGGAGGGGGGGTGCTATGATCCACACGCTTGGCAAGCGGCTTGGAGATCGCAGTATCTGTGGTGAAGTTACAGAAAATGTTGCTGCCTATCTTCTGGATTTTCCCGTAGTCGCCCCTTACGACTTCAACGGGAGGAAAGGGGATGGTTAACTCTAGGCCGGATACCACTCGGCAAACGTCTCGTTAGATAAGGTTATTAGACTGGGAGCCTCAAAATAGAGAAAAGGTGACAAAATTATCAGTTCCATTCAACAGTGTCGCATTTCCACCAGAATAATGTGAATTTTAATGAGTTTTAGATGTTTATCGCAGTTCTGCAGGACTTTGATTAAATAAGTTGTATTTCTTTAACCAGATTCCGTTGACACACCTCGAGATAAGTTTTGTGAACAAAAGACACAGGAAATTATATTTTTAATTTGTTTTCGTGGGTCTGTTAATTCTCGAGGGGACCGTCGAGGTGTGAGTGTGCCATTTTGTTCTGTTGCTATCCAGATTTGATCTTTTGGTTTTCATGTTGTTAAGTTTATATCGAAATGTTTTATATTAACGTCTTTGTTTAGTTATGCCATTCTTTGGTTTTTAGAAGGAATTTTTCTTGTTTGTATTTCTGGTCAATAGGTTGCTTTCTAATATTTATTTTGAGTTTGGATTTTTTGACCCTGAAATGCCAGTGTGACAGTTTCTTATTATATTTCCTGTACAAATTTATGCACACTTTTTGTTCATCAGCAAATCACATTATTTTCTGTAAAAGAATATAAATAATTAATTCTGTGAACAAGAAAACAATATCATAATAACAAACACAATTTCCTTTTCCAAAATCCTTTTCAATCAATATAATTAAACTCAAAAATAACTCTTCTCAGTAAATAACAAACAATAAATAAAGTAAGTGAATAATAAGTACGGAAATTGGAAAGTACCATTTTGAAATCAAAGGAACCAAAACCTGAAAGCAGATTGCTAAGCAAATACACATAATTAAGAAGTCCGGCGTCAATCAAAGTGATCTTTCAGAAGTAATGAGAGGGATGGAGACAGTTGATGGCAATGGGTATGAAAGGGACGGGGAATAGAAAGTTTAATCAAAAACAATCCATTTCAATATTATTAATTAGCCTCGTGAACGAGGTTTTGTTTCAAACTTAGAGCGATTTGTTTTGGATGCGGTATTTTGTAAGATTTATTGCAAAAGGAATGCTTAGCATTTTATCTAACTGTTATAGTGTTGGTACTTGGTGTTAGACTTTTAAGTCAAAATCACATAAACAAAGTGACTTCTCCTAAATACAGAACTTAAGAAAAGTGATTTTAGACAAACTTTTGAACGTATTCAATTCTCTAATAGCAATTTAAGTTATTGAAAAATTACCTATTACTCTTAAGCTTAGATTATAATTTTATGAAGTTACTGTATTTTTTATAGAGACTATACAATAAATAGGTGTTGGTAGGCGCAGTAATGGATACGAATGGTGGAATTTTCCGTAGGTGCTAAAAAAAATCTGATAAAAAAACACAATTTTAGATCTTTTGGGAGTTCAATTATTCGATAAAGACTGCGGTTCAAACAAATTTTTGCCCCGTGTGGGAATCGAACCCACAACCCTTAGCGCAGCAGTCCAATTGCTTAGCCACTGCGCCAATTAGGTCAAGTTGAGTATGATTCAGCTTTAAAAGGTAACAATTTTATAAATATTTGAAGAATGGCCTGTCAAGTAAATGATTCACATTCAAAACAGTTACTGAATTCGACGATTTAAGCTAGTTCGCTTTAAATATACCATCTCCAAGTTCCAACTAACATTCATATACAAAGAGAATAAATTTCTCAATTTATGTAGATTAATCGAGTTTCGTTTTGCTCGTAAATGTCAGTCATTATTACAGAAATGATTCAATTCGACTTCCTTTAATTTATTGTATTGCGTAAATCATGAGAGAGCTTGTTATTATAAAGTCCAAATTGAGCATCGAATTGGTACAAACTAGACACTATTTGTTCTGTATAATTTCGTGTAAAGTTAATATCAAGAGAATATAGGGAAGCCTAATAATTATACATCAGAAATTGTAAAGACTATCCAAGGACCTATTCTCATGAATATATCATTATTAATTAACTTCTTCTTGATTATTGGCGAGTCACGCCTTGGTTTTTTGGATATATTGTTCCATACCATTAGACTGTATTAGCATCGCCTAAAAGAGGCAATAAGTGTACCTATTACAAGACATTTTTGTTAAGTAGTAAATGAACTATTTAAATTTTAGATCAAGTAGGAAATAAATGAAGATTTGGATCGTCGTCTGCTAAACCATAATATTATTTGTTAATGTGTTGTGTTCTATATATCTATATGTTAAATAGTGTAATTGGCTAGCCGTTCTATTTAAATAAATAAAATAAATAAATTATTAGATCACCATCCTTACATAGTGGCTTTCTAAGGGAAAGGCCTTTGTTCAACAGTGGACGTCTTATGGTTGATGATGATGATGATCCTTTCAATTAAAATGTTAAAAAGAGTTTTGTCATTTATGCCAAAATAACGACTTAAGTACCAAAACATAAACTTCTTTTTCTCGTATGGTTGTTAAACAACCTGGTGTCAGAGTTTAAACCGCCTGTAGGCCTTTGACATGGCTTTACACACCGTTGAAAAATCTATCAGGTGTGCCGGTTTCCTTCACCGTATTTAGCAACTGAAAACTAATTTATAATACGCACATAAATTCGAAAAGACATTGGTGCGTAGAATTTGAATTTCGACTTATCTTCATCGTTTGTTTATAAGGGCTACCAAAATTCAAAAGAATAACTTTAATGTACAGAAAATTGAATATCCTCATAGTTTTGATCCTTAACGAAGGGTTAGGGTCAGAGAGCATTATTTATTTATTCAGTAAATAAATATCCTTAATGACACAAAGGCGATGTCTAAAAGAACTCGTTATAAACGTTCGTCTTTGAAATATCCATGCAAATGGAAAAGGACGATTCATGTTTTAACGGCGAGACTGATTTGGAATATAATTGTTGTTGCATTTTGGATTTGAGTGTCATCCAGAAGATGGGCAGCAGCGTCTTCTGTCACTCCACTAATACTGCTATCCCCAAGCCGCTTGGCAAGCGTCGGAATTATGAAACCAGACACAAATCTGTACTCTGTCCTGCCACTGATAACAACCTAATGGAAAACTGAAAAACACTTTGCCTGAATCGGAATCGAGTACCCCACGCTCAGTAGTCGAGCTTTGAGACTTCTAGACTAACATGGCAGACTTAATCAGTTAGTATAGTAGACATACCGAAATGAATTTTAAGACAAAGAAATCATTCGTTGAGAACTTCTATATTAGCCCAGGCCCCAGCAAACTATTAAGTACTAGCTACTCCCCGCGATGTACCCGCTACATATTTGCGAAATAAAAAGTAGCCTACGTGTTAATCCAGGGTATCAGCTACCTCCATATGAAATTTCATCAAAATCAGTCTAGCTGTTTGAGCGTGAAGAGGTAACACACTAACGAACATTCGCCTTTATAAAATTAGTGTGGTTAAAATATCTATTATGGAACTCGAATTGTGCCCGTATGCTTTTGCTATTGGCTGACGCAAAGTTCAGAGCTAATCAACCCTTGGTGCGCACGGCACAAACACAATTACCCTCATCTATTTACTAGATCTAGTTAAGCCTAATTTAAACCGCTCTGTACAGGAGGAACGATGTGCGGTACTAGTGTATGATCATTGATGTATGGGCTGTGTATTTAGTATAAAAAATCGCGTATTCCCCGAAGGGGTAGGCAGAGGTGCCAAACAGTACACCCACATTTCGCCAGTTATGTTTTTAGGTTCCAATGTAATAGGGGGCGAGCCTATTGCCACTAACCGGGCCCATACCAGACTCCGTGCTGCTACTAAGAATTACCTAATGGAAAAACCCAGTAACACTTTGCCCGACCCGGAATTCGAACTCAGGACCTCGTACTCAGCAGTCGCGCTAAGCAACCACTAGACCAACGAGGCAGCCATGTATTACGCTATAATTAATTCCCATATCTTTCTGATACGATATTCAATTATTCGCCCATAAAGCCCCTATAAAGGGCACATGGTGGGAACATTATAATTCCAACAATTATCACAGCTCAGTGCCACCGTGACGATAGCGTCGGAAAATCTAACGGTTCATTGTGTTAGTTTAATGCTCGTTATTGAAGCTATGAAGTAACATGCAAATTGTTTGGGCAATGATTATGTCTAAACCAATAAAGGTATCAGCGGCCCTGTTAAGGATTTATCGGTTTCATGTACTTGGTTTTGCCTGAAAGATTAGCTGGAAATATGCACGTGAATTTCGTGGTGGCCTAGTGGTGGCCCAAGGATAAAGGTTCAAACTTGGGCTATCAATGTGACTTTTTCAATGTCTCAAATATATTACTTTCATAGATATTCTAAGACTCCATTGACTTACAGTGACGGAAAATATCGTGGGGAAGCCTGGATTTATTTATCTGAAATCGCCAACCTGCAGTGAGCTAGCGTGATGATCAATGCTCAATCCTTTGCCCTGCAGTAGGACAGGTGCATTCCCTATTCCTCACTCTCATAGTCCGATGGGACGGTAGACCGACACGACCGGAGAGAGATCAGGCGCAGGCCCAACGGCGTAACATGCCCTCCGAAGCACGGCGGGGTCTCGACATATGAAAACGGTCACCCATCAGAAGACTGACCGCGGCAAGCACGGCTTAACCTCACAGATCGACTGATCTGCACGGTAGCCACGGGTTCCTGGAAATACTCTTTACTAACACGCCTTAAACCTCTGAAGACGTATGGAAATGTGTGGTCTCTGCCTACCCCTCAGGGAAACAGGCGTGACTTTATGTATGTATGTATGTAGACGTATGCAGATGTGCGTATGTTCATAAAAATCGGTTTAGGGTACGGATAATCAAAAGTATACTCGTAACTAATTGAGGCTTACTGGTAGACAGTTCTGTTTTAGTCACGTATCTCTTGGGTACGTCTAGACTTGTTTCAGTCTAGACCTTAGTTTCTAATCATGAATGCGATGCGATGTCGGGTACCACTAGCCGACGTGTCACTCACGGTACGTACATACTAATCCTAGTTGTTTGTTGGTTTGTCCTTCAACCTCGTAAGGAACTTATAGTCGTGACTTTGTATAGACATCAAACCCTCTATCCCACCGCCTGTGGTAGCTGGAATAAAGAAAGATTTTATATCATTGTCTAATATGTCCTGTGACCTAAACCACGGGAAGAAAGCTACGAGATAAATCTTGTATAATTAAAAAAAAAAAAAAAAAACACATCAGAATGCGGAAGATAGAGTAGGTACCTACACCTACATTTCGCCAGTTAAGTTGCTACTGTAGAATGAAGTGGTCTTATTGCCATAGCGGGCAGAGATTCAAACTCTGCCGCCTAAACAAGCGGCTAATCGCTTTATGAACAAAAATCCAATAGAGAAATAAATGAATGGGGTTTGAAAAGTGAGAGTTAATGTTTCAAGGAACTACTTGGATCCTATATCTATGGTTTCAAGTATGTGATGGATGGCATATGTCAATCCATATATATCTCATTGTAATCAAATTCTCTTCGACACGTGTTCCCACTGGTCTAGGGGCTGTATTCCTACTGAGTATTACCAAAAAACTCAATGAACTATGGTCTTCCATATATATATATGGACTGCCTCGTTGGTCTAGTGGTCGCTAAGCGCCACTGCTGAGCACGAGGTCCTGGGTTAGAATCCCGGGTCGGGCAAAGTGATACTGGGTTTTTCCATTAGGTAATTCTCAGTAGCAGCACGGAGTCTGGATTTGTGCCCGGTTGATGGCAATAGGCTCGCCCCCTATTACATTGGGACCTAAAACATAACTGGCGAAATGTGGGTATACTATATGTATACCTCTGCCTACCCCTTCGGGGAATATAGGCGTGATGTTATGTTATGTTTGTAAAACCATAAAAGGTACCAAGTTATTTACCAATTTAACTAAGAGAAAAGTCAAAGAAAAATAAAATGAATCGTTTTATGAGTTATTTTGCAAATAGAGTTCCCGGTGAAGTTGGATAGTAAGCAGTTAAGTAGCGGAGAAACTTTCTTCATTGTTTGTTTGAAGGCACAGCCATTTTATGAACACGAGATCCAGTGAAACTTGACCTCTCCAGAACGAGTTATTGGCTTAAAATCTGTAAAATGTGTACTGTTAAAAGGGTCTAGAGTAGAGTTTGTTTATTAATAAAATTGCAATAGTTACCGATTTCAATTTGTAGTGTTCAGTGTACAATAGGACTGCCCATAATTAGTGCATGTTACTGATTGTGAATTATTATCATTTATTGTTTGAGAACGTTAAATTCTCACGTACTAATACTCTATTTGGACGGTAACAGATAGTGTGAATGTGTATCTGTATCTGTATAACAGGCTTTAAAATAATTTGTGTATTGCTAAATGCCTTTTCATCATCATAGGCATATGACATATAGTACCAGGCTAAGTAGGCATGTATAACTCAAAAGCCCGACCAACTGTGGCGAGCATTAATAACTACATAGGTGGAGTGCTCACATGCCAGCATTGTGCGCGAATCTTCACTAAGAAAATTGGGTACACAAGCCATATGCGAGCGCATGAGCGCCAACCCTAGAGCTATAGCAGTCGCCGTGGCCGATATCGGTTGCCATCATCATCAAGTAGGTAACTGTAAAACGACTCTACTCTACTTCTCGATCTCACCATTTGTTTTAAGGCCCGTAAAACATTGTTTTTCCCCCTTCATTATAATTCCCCCTTTAGTTAACACTTAAACAGCTGCTTGTGTGTTCCGGATAATTAATTATGACACACTAATGAAAGCCGCTTTAATATCTCCGCTTCAGAATGCGTAATCACGGCAAATGTTTGATCAAATAACAAACTTTGCGTATTGTGTGAAAGAGACGCGTAATGTTATTGTGTATCTTTCGTCCCCTTCGGCCAATGCTTAGCCAGTCAAGAAGACCAATGTTTGTGAAGTATTGTGCTACGTCGTAGTTATTGGCTACTCGTAGGATGTAGTAAATGTGTAGATTACATTTGAAATAACATTATATGTTTGCAAAGTTTACATTTGCAGTCCGTTTAAGCGACTTTGATTTCTATTACTATAACCACATGATATAAAACAGCTGTAATAAACAGTTGGTTTTGGTTATACATATTTTGCTGTCACTACTATCCTTATACCTACAGAATAGGACTCAAAATTGCGTGAACAAACTGTAAATAAGTGTGTTTGTCTAATATTATCAACATATGGAGTGTAGTGTATTTTACATCAACCGGACATGTGAGATATGTCATTAAAATGGTTTTAATTAAAGTGTAATTGGGTGGATCAACATTCAATTTATTAGTTGTATTAATTCTGATTGTCTACTAAAATTGTATGTGTGTGTGTTTATTTATAAGTTTTTTTTTAAATTATTTTTTGTTAATTATTCATTTTCGGTAGATCGCGTGTTAATTTAGTCTATGGTTTAATGTCATTTTTTTGTCAAAATGATTTTTTACGATGGATTTTAAATTTTTTTATATTGTAAGTTTGTTGATGGTTTAGGCATGTAGAAAGGATGGATGAAAGAAGAGTGACAAAACGAATATATGAGGCGAGTGTTAGTGGAGTATCGGAAAGGGGAAGACCTAGGCGAACATACCTAGACTAAATCGGAGATGTTCTGCAAAAAGGGCAAGTGAGGAGTACCCTCAACCGACGAGCGTGTATGAAGATATGCGTGTGAACGAAGCGAAAGAAGTATGCATCGTAGCAAATGGAAATCCGTGGTCTCTGCCAACCAACTCAGGGAAACAGGCGTGACCTTATGTATGTATGTATGTATGATAATACTATCGTGATTGTAATGCGTAAATAGCAATGCCAATTATAAAAAATACGCAATCATTTCAAAAAGCATTGACTGGCTTATAAATAAATCTAGGTGCCCATCATAATAGTTCCAAAAAGTAGAAGAACGAGTTAGAAATTATATCATCAACGAATCTACCAGATATCCACTTAGTTATACTCTTGTGTAGGTACACTTTCTTACTACTCCCGTTCATAAGGATAATGTAGGAACTATAACATCTAATCCCGCTTCTAGATATTAGAGTTATTCATTAAACACGATTGGTTCCATCCTACTGACGTCACAATACCGAATTTCATCCTGTCCCAAAAAGTATCAATAAACCGAAGCAAAGAAAGGTAACTTTCCTTAAAGACCCAAGTCCAAGGAAAGTTGGACTTTGTCACAACGGACGAGCGTCCAATTTCCTTTCGTATGATGCGAAGATTGTGTAGATATTTTTTGTCATCGAGCCTAATGTGACCCAATTCGATAGAAATCTAATTTGCCTTGAATGTATTATGAGTTTAAAGAGAATACATTAGCAACGCTTCATTTAATCCAAGGATCAGGAGGAGATTGAAAAAGCGCAGTCCACTGTTTCATCGACTAATAAATAAAAATAAACCAAACCCACTTATTCATATACGAGGATCGTACCGGTATTAACTAAACCGCATATTAAGTTTATTGACATATCTATTCTTTGACATGGAAACAACAGCGACTGGTATATCAATATGGATACGGATTATGAATAAGGGGGATCTTGTTTATCAATACCACCATGTTGGGCGCAAGTAGAAAGCCTCCTTGAGACGACTTCTAAGTATATCCGGCGCACCCTGGACGGTCAACCTCACCGCCATCCTAACAAGGATTTGACCAATCTCTGGTATGTTTGGATGAGTCTGGGTGTTTGTGTATGTGATATTTCTTGTTTGTGAAACGCACTCACGACACAGGAGAAATTCCTAGCGTGGGGCAACGTTATAATAAAAAAATCTACACAACGCCATGACCTGCTACCAAGCGATTTTTGGCTCATGGCGATACAAAGAAGAAGTATGACAAAGATGGCTGCAAGTAGTATCCAGACTCCGCGCTGCTATTGAAAATTACCTAATGGAGAAACCCAGCACCATTTTACACGAACCAGGAACCCAAAATGTGTTTAGCAGTCGCATAGCGACCACAAGACCAACGAGGCAAACAGATAAAGAATACCCTTAAAACTGGCAAAGCGGAGTAACCGGCTGAGGATGTGACGAAGTCGGTGTAGGCCCAATTAATGGCAAAAGGCTTCTCACTTTTCACATAGGATTTAAAAAGACCCGACGAGCAACAAAATTTCGGTGTACAAACTCGTGATACAAAAAAAACTACTTCTTTGGGAAGAAAAACGAGTTGTAAGAGGCTTCAAGCTATTGTTGGTCCGATCAATGGCAAAATAAGCTCGTCACTTTTGATATTGAAACAAAACAGATAGATGAGCATCCAAAGGCGAGTTTGACTACCTGATTAGCGCAGTGGCTAAGCGATTGGACTGCTGCGCTGAGGGTTGCGGGTTCGATTCCCGCACGGGGCAAAACTTTGTGCGAACCACAGATGTTTGTCCCGAGTCTGGGTGTTAGTGTATGTGATATTTCGTGTTTGTGAAACGCACCCACGACACAGGAGAAATTCCAAGTGTGGGGCGACGTTTTTAAAAAAAAAAAAAAAGTGAGTTTCTTATAAGGGAGGGCACCTCTACCTACCTCTTTGAATGTTATAGGCGTGATTGTATGTATATATATATCTGTTTCCACCTTAATATTTTCAAGAATTTCATCACAAAAATATCCGACACCGCTAGACGGTGTTTAATGGTGTAGCATGATATAAATATTATTTACGACGTAATAACTATGTCACTAGTTGTAAATTATGGTTGTATGTGGGCTATGTGGCCGGTGTATTGTGTGTATGTTTGTCATTAAACATCGAGACACCTAACATCTTGGTTCTTTCTTCCTTCTGTTGTAAAAATCTGCTAAAATTGTGCGGGGTAGAGTGTAGTGCCGTTTCTGTTACCCAGCTATTATAGCACTAGGAAGCGGTGACGGGTGTTTTAGGGGTGTCTTTATGTAATTTGACGTTCAAAAAGACTAATTAATCAGTCTAATTCATTTCAAACTATTATTACAGGGGTTAAAGCTTGGCCTTTGTTCAGCAGTGGACGTCTTCCGGCTGATGATGATAAAGCTTAAATTAGTAGAAAATCGACATTATTGTTGATTTTTAGCTTTCTGCATTTTTGCCTTTAACTATGCTACATCTCGTTCACTCATACATTCTTACGTGCTCACAATATACTAATAAAAAGAAATATAATATTTTTTTCGCTTATTAAAATACTTAGGTGTAGAATTGTAGATACAACTATGCACAATCAACCTCTATAAACCATTAGTGGCTATAAGAGCTCTTGATTATAGTAATCAGAAACTATTAAGTCAATGGCCACGTTTTGATTAGTTACTCGTATATGAATAATTTTAGTAAATTGGGCGCCTAAAGTGAATTATAAAAGCTATAAACTATATAAGGTCCATGTCAAAGCGAGTCATTTCTCGCTTATTTTCGCTTAGTTCAACAGCAGTGAGTGATATGACCGTTGGACTGCTAAGTTTATGATTGCATGTTAAACCCCGGAACGTACCAATGTCTTTTCGAATAAGAATAGTTTATTTGCTTGAAATAATGGTGTTTACAGATAGAGTTTTTGTAAAAATAGTCTCACATATTTCGCCTACTTGAATTCATGAGCGTACTATAAATTATTTATCAGTTGCTAAAATCGGTGAAGAAAAACATCGTGAGACGGCCACACCTGAGAGATTTTTCCAAGGCGTGTAAAGTCATGTCAGTCGCCTACAGTCGGTCGGTTTAAACTCTGATACCAGGTTGCTCATCATAAATGCCCACATGGATTCGAAAAGACATTGGTGCCGGGGTTTGGACTTGCGACCTTCGACTTGGCAGTGCCTTTGTTATTTTTTGGGTTCAGCGAGGTTGACCGCCGAGGGTGCACCGGGCGTACGAAAAGGTATACACCTACAATCCTACATCACTCGTGAAGGCTCCTTTTTTCCCCAGCATCTATTTTGCACCAGCCGTTTCCAAAACCTCGTTCATCTTCCAATGAGACCTCGCCCACATATATTTCGGAACTAGGTGTTAGCTGTGAGTAATATTAATAAAAAGCTAATGCTCGTGGTCCATTGTTACTTGACACGCGATCTCGTGACTTATCGCAATGTATGCTTGTTTCACAATGAACTTTGTAGTTTCTGTTTATTTTGGTATAATACTAATGGAGTAATAGCTGTTGAAGTTCCACTTACTTTTTACGGGAATTAAGAAAGAAAGATATAATTTATTTGTTAGAATATAGTACAATTTAGTTGTATATAATATTTTTATTATTTACTATATATTCCGGTTATACTCACGGGTGTATTCGGGAATGCCCGACTAGTTTCGGACTCGACCGGAGCCCTTATTCATGAGCTGGTTACGCGGCAGAGTCGCGAGCTGAACTATAATATTTTTAGTTTCATACATTCTACCAGTATTCTATTACTTTATGAAGCTGAACAAAAAGTATCCTACCTAGGTTATGGTATATATGATAAACTTAGAATTGGGAGATTTAAATTAAAAGAAACGTTTTATAGCAAATACTACTTAGTTTTGCAGGCCAGTGACACGTGATTGGCGTAGTGGCTCGGCAATTAGACTGCTGCGCTAAGGGTTCGATTTCCGCACAGGACAAAAATTTGTGTGACCCGAAGATGTTTGACCTGAGTCTAGATATTTGTGTATGTGGTATTTCATGTTTGTAAATGCACCAACGACACAGGCGAAATTCCTAGTGTGGGGCGACATTTTATAAAAAAAAAAATTAAGGTTTTAGCACATTGATCAACCCGGAAAGGGATGGTAACTGTATCAACTTGAGTTGTGCAGTATGCTTTGTATGAAACTCCCTACTGCAAAGCACAATAATCGGAATCGTAACGTAATCACCTCGCCTCGGGACCGGCGAGCCGTAAGCGCGGCGTCGCCTAGCCGTAGCCGAGTCGACGTATCGGAGCAGCTGATCCGCTTTTGTTACGTGCTAAGGTTGACACCTTTTTCACGAGGCGAAAGGCGATACGGCGACGATCCCTTTCCGATTCGATGTGTGTGCTATGACCCTTAAACAGTAGTTTGCGTTCAGTACATATGTTTTAGAGATTGTGTTGTTGTGTTGACGTTTCTATTGAAATCTACAAAGCAAAAGGAAATACAGTTTTAGTTTTGAAATATTGAAGTGGAATAGTAAGTTGCTTGTTGTTATTTTATTATATTTTTGTACTAGAACGCTGTTTAGTTTCTAGTCGTTGCATTTTAAAGTTGAATTCGTCGAAAATAAAATATGTTTAACGGTTTAGAAAATATGTAAAAAAATATGGGTGTGAAATGTAATAAACATACATCTGCCGAACAAAACGTCTTTCACTTTGCCCGACCCGGGATCGACTCAGGACCTCATGCTCAGCAGTCGCGCTTACCAACCACTAGACCAACGGGGCAGTCACGTAATAATTGATTTAACAAATAAGCGTTTGTTTTCTTTACTTGTAAGTTACAAGTAAAGAAAACAAAAGCGCAAATAGCACAATCAATAAAAAAATCTAGGTCAAACTGCCACCAATAAAACTCGGACCTTGATCCGAAACACCAGATAAACAAAACGTATTAACAGTATAGCTAATCAAATTAGTAGGCGATGGTTCTATTCGTCACAAAAGTTACGATGCGAGTAGGGAATGACGGGACGACAGTAAAACGTCAACAGAGTAATTCCCCAGTCAATAAAACCTTGAAGATATAAGAATTTGACGGAGGGTTGCCGCGGCAAGATAGTGGGTTAAAGTGATGTATAGTGATGTGATTTGTTAGGTGAAAATGATACAAAGGTTGAAGAATCTGCTGTAGACTGTTGGGGGGTTGGCGAATTTTAAAGAAGAAATTGGTCAAGGTCAGTGTTATAATTACTTAAATAAGAATAAATACGCATTAGGCTATATCTGATAGTACTCGTAGATCACGTTGTGTTCTATTATTATTTATTTATTTCAGCCATGATCGTCCCACTGCAGGGCAAAAGCCTCCCTTTCCTTCCTCCATTCCTTAAGTGTGTTCTATTAATAAATTATTAATTATAATAATTATTCGTTGTTGAACGAGCGAATCTTTGGGATCATACTAATTTATTTAACAAAACTAGCTGCGCCCCGCGGTGTTACCCGCTACATTTTTTCGGGATAAAAAGTAGTCTATATGTTAATCCAGGATATAACCTATCTACATACCAAATTTCAACCAAATCGGTCTAGCCGTTTATGCGTGAAAGAGTAACAAACATCCACACATCCATTCTCACAAACTTTCACATTTATAATATTACTAGCTGTTGCCCGCGACTTCGTCCGCGTAAATTTCAGATAAAAACACCAGGAGACTATAATCTGATATTGTAAGTAAGTGAAAAACACTATAAATTACTTATCGAAAGGAATGTAGGTACATAGTATTTTAATGATAAAGGTATTTTTAAATTAAGATGGGGCTAGTTTACTTGCTTAACCGATTTCGTGGGTATGATCGGTGAATATTGAGTGACTTACAGGAAAGTTATTGACATGATTGGTTTGCTTATAAGGAATGTACACATACAATTTTGAATGTACCTTTGTTTTACTGTATCTATGTACTATATTGATGGCATGCATTTCTCTAAACTACGTTCGTAGTTTTGTCCTCAGCAGACAACATATAAAGAGATTGTGAACTGGTAACTCGGAAGCGAGCATCATACAGTTAAATAATAATAGCAGCCTATAACTGTCCTACTGCAGGACAGAGGCCTCTTCTCGTAGAAAGGGATTAAGCATTGATCAGCACGCTAGCTCATTGCGGGTTGGCGATTTCAGATTACTAAATCCAGGTTTCCTTACGATATTTTCCGTCACCGTTAGTCAGTGGTGTAGAATATCTAAGAAAGTATTTATAACATTGAAAAAGTCACATTGATACTTGCCCGGGTTTGAACCTGCAACCTTGTGCATACAAATCAGGTATGTTAACCACTTGGCCACCACGACAGTCATACATATCATATAGTTATCCGAGTAAAAATCAGCTGGTTTCTATTCCTTAATAATTAAGTCTACCCCTGCGTGAGCTATGACGTGAGCGATGATAGTTTGTACGTCAAATTGCGCCAAACGGTTATATTGGAATTGTTTGTAGCAGACATTTAAACGAACTGCTCATGTCCGTCACCCATATGTTGGACCTGTGGGCGACGAACTTGGGCAGTTCGTTGCCCAAACAGAAAAGGCGGTGCGGGCTGGCGTTTCACGTGCGCCTTTTAAGAAGGGTCGTAAGGCACGTAGGCCGTACGTGGTGAGCGGGACCAATCGTGAAGAGGCGAGTCAAAATTTGTTTCAAAAGACGTGTACGTGTGTACATGTAGCATACATGTAGTTAGAAGTATACCCTGAGGTTTTAGCTGGTAAGAGACCGGCATAACACTCCGTCCGCTCAGTGTGGAGGAAGTCCATGAGGATTTTCCTAGCAACAAAAATACTTTGATAATTGTGTGGAATTTAGAATTTGACTGCCTTATTGGTCTAGTGTTCGTAAAATGCGACTACTGAGCGGGAGTTCCGTGTGTTCGTCTACCAGGTCGGACAAAGTGTTATGGGTTTTTCAACTAATTCTCAGTAGCTGTACCGACTTTGAATTTGTGCCTGGTTAATGAAACTTTAATTGGCGTAAGTAACAGTACAATAAAGGCGTGATAGTATGGTATGAGTATGGCCACCGCTACAATTTGTTATAATTTCTGCATCTATGATGTTTCTCTACAAAACGGTAACTTTGAGGTGGATCACAGACCTTTAACTTAACGATGGGTGTCTACAGTACACTTTCTGCTAGAGAGTTAAAACATATAAACAAAAAAAACTTCAAAATTTTATGTCGTTTGAATATGTTCCAGTGAATAAATATTTATGTTGTCGAATGCGGGAATAACACTATCACATCACATCTTAACCAACTTTTCCAAGAACGTGAAGTAATGAGAAGAATTCTGTATACTCCGTCTAAATATTACCATTTATTAATTTTTATGTATATCCAGTGTATAAAGTGCAATATATAAGTAAAGTTTTTACGGAGCATTTAAGTACGAAAATATTTATCTATAGTCACCGAAGAACAGGAATGTGACTCGATCCATTACATGGTGGTTGTTTCTGCTGAGTTCTGTCTAAAACTATTGTACATTCTTAATTTAGGATTACATTTCAGCAAATGTCTCTTAAAACTATAGCGTAACTCTCCAAGAACAGACGTTTTGTTGCTTCAAATTGATGTGTATATTGAGTATGGTGAGCGCTAATTTGCCACCTAAGAGAGAGAGAGAGTAAATCTGAAAGACAATTTTGCCCCGATTATTTGTTTCTTAACCTTATGCAAGAATGCTGATACTAAGTAATAAGTGTTTCAAAGTGGTCTGTGTGAATGATTGTTGGTAGACAGCGCCTAAATGGTAAATTGTTTCTCCAGCGTTTTCCATATTTCTACGGTATTGATGAATCAAAGGTGTAACCCAAATTCGGCAGATGAAATAACTTCGATGTAAAATAAAAAAAATGAGAAATCTAACATTTTGATGGAAAAGCTAAAATAGAAAATGTTACTGAATATTGTTATTAACTATTCTGTGGTTAAAGTAAAACAAACAACATTCTATACATATTTACAATGGTGAAGTTACAAACTTATTAAAGTAGAAAAAAATTAAAAATTAATTAACTGTAAATAGTTTGGAATAATATTATGTTAAAAATATGTTATAATTGTCTTTTTATTAATATTTAAGTTCGAAAACATCCAAAAAGAAATTAAAGCCTATGCAAAAAGAAAATCCTTTGGCAAGGATCGATCTCTATACATATAAAACGCAGGGCGATCGCTTAACCGCCACGCCATGATAATTGACGTAAATTTTAAAATAGATGTTTCTATACATGTTATGATTTACTGCTCAGCTCCTTATGGATATAGCGTGATGATTTCTACTTCAGAGGTTCATCTGTAACGAATCTGCATATTGTAACTATTGGTTTTGTCTTAAAGTGCTATAGAATGCGCCGCCACGCCGGCCGTTACCGCCGCAACCGCTATGTCCCTGCCTTTTATCTGTAATATCTTCGAAACTATTTATTTAAATTACTTGCTGTAAAGGGTAATTTTGATCTATATTAAATGGACAATATATTAAAGGTACTTAATTTGATAAGGATTTATGCTGTATTGCTCAAAATCGCTTCGTAAATAAGTCATTATTTCTCGTAAAAAGTAAAAGATAAAAAATGGTTATTGTGGGTTATTCGTAAGAGATAGACATATGCCCTCGCGGACTTTTTTGTAGGCATTTTTATGGTGTACAATACTGTAGTACATTGTTTTGATATATCTCGTAGGGTTTAGCCAGCGTTTGCAATGTAAGCGTTGTTATTTTCGACATCACATTAGAAAACTCTAAAATTATCAGTGTTTCTCTACTATATTATGCATGTATTATAGACATAAACCTTCCTTTTGAACCACTCTATCTATTAAAAAAAACCGCATCGAAATCCGTGGCGTAGTTTTAAAGATTAAAGCATATATAGGGACAGACAGACAGCGGCGAGTGACTTTGTTTTATAATATGTAAGGATAAGGATTACAACGGAGTCAGCGTGAAAATATTTGAGCGAGCAGGCTTATATCGCCCCAAGATTCCTAGAAAAGTCCTAGTGTGGGGCGAGGGCGATGTCGTTTTTTAAAAAAAGAAAAAAAAAAACAAAAATATCGTTATAAATAAACACTATGGTGTATTCGGGAATGCCCGACTAGTTTCGAACTCGAACGGAGCCCTTATTCATGAGCTGGTACACCCGTGAGTATAACCGGAATATACAGTAAATAATATGGATAACATAATTAATTTTTACTTTTTTAATGTCGCGAATACGCAAGCCTTGTAATAAGTGCAGTGATTATGCATTATATTTTTAGGATCAGTAAAGTTTCTTACTCAGTTTTTTGTTAGATAGGTTTATATAATAATCTTAGAAAAATTGTAACAAGAATAAAATAGTTACTTAAGTTTCATCGACAACCCTACGTTGGTACAATTTGAGACATTCTTACGAGATTTAAAGGTATATTGGCTTTACGTAAATACGTATTAGATTGCAGCGCAATAAAATACTTTTTATTCCGTGCAGTGCAAAAAGCTATGTATTTTACCCTGTTTTAACCCTTCGCAACAAGTGAGGTCGAAATGTTGCTTTCGAAAACACTTATATCCTGGTTATATACCGAGGATTTTGGGATGGGTAGAGCTTAAAGAAAGTCTTGAAATTCATGTGTTAACCCTCTCACTGTCCAGTGCACTACGTTCATGGTACTCATGGATTGTTTAATGCTGCGTTTTCACTTGGGGACTTGTCACGGGTACGCATCGCCCAACATTCACGTTGCGACTTTGTGGGACAATGTGCCTTGTCTCACTAACCAGTGGTAAATAGTATGTCGCCCGAGGAGGTTAGTGTTGTTCTGTCCGAATACATAAAGCGACTTACGGTCTCACTATTCTAAACTTGTCGGGCGACTGTTGGAGGAGCTGGAGGTTGCGCACGTCCCGTGACTCATAGATGTCGCAAGCGACGACGACATCGCGCGGGACGCGTATATTTTGTTGAGCAACAGAGTCGCTAGACAATTGTCGTCTAGTTAAAACGGCTGCTTTGCTTTCTTATAATTATCCTTGTTATTGTCACTAACCCTCAAAAACCTCTTTACTTACATCGATGTATGATCCCTGACCTGTTTACAGATATCTAAATAATTAATTCTAAATGTAATAGACAATCTATGTATTTTACGTACAAAAGATTATTCACGTTCCTCATCTTTAAAATCTATTTCAATAACACAAGGATATTATTAACCTCCTGAAATTGGAGTACATTAAACACTCGACGCTCATTGACCGCCTCGTTGTCTAGTGGTCGCTAAGCACGACTGCTGAGCACGAGGTCCGGGGTTCGAATCCCGGGTCGGGCTAAGTGTTACTGGGTTTTTCCGTTAGGTAATTCTCAGTAGCAGCACGGAGTATGGATTTGTGCCCGGTTGATGGCAATAGGCTCGCCCCCTATTACATTGGGACCTAAAAACATAACTGGCGAAATGTGGGTGTACTATATGTGCACCTCTGCCTACCCCTTCGGGGAATACAGGCGTGATGTTATGTTCTTAAAATTGTAATAATTAGTTTACTGCACTACACATCCGAATCAAAGCCTACATTATTTGATGAAGCATTTATTATTGCTGTATTTGGCTTCAAACTGCATTCCTTATCTGTCTTGGCACCGTTTGGGTTTAGTCTCAGCCTCAGTCGTGTAGTAACCGAACATATTTCAGTCTCACCCATTAAAGTTGTCTCTTGGTAATCGAAAATTGATGTTAGCTTATAACTCACATCCGACTTTGCTTGTGTGCTGTCACGCATGTGCTGGTGTATGAACATGAGAATGGCACGTTTTTTATTTTTATATACTTAATATTACCTCACGTCTGTATTCCCTGAAGGGATAGGCAGAGGTGCACAATTATAGTACACCCACATTTTGCCAGTTATGTTTAAGGGGTCCAAGACATTCGAGACATTTCTCTGGGAAGCCTCGTGTTTTATTGCTTCGATGGTTCTCAATGGTTATCCCTGTAGATTCTGGCTTGAAAAATAAACACTATCTCAGAATAAAACATACTTAAACTTTATCATTTATTTTTTTATATGTTGATACCTATTTTTTACAATCAAAATATTATTAAATCGATTTCTTTACACCTACATCTACTTAGTAAACTCCGCTAATCTCCCCGAGTCTCTATAAACGAGCCAGGAGAGATTCCGACAGATGCAATCTTAATTTACACCCGTTATCATCCTTTACAGAAAACGCGCTGATAACGTCAGGTACCTTCGTTAAAACACGGATAAGCTTTGATAATTATAATGGTCTGTTTCAATGAGATTAGGAAAAAAAGTAAACAATCTTTTGCATCCAACGTTTCTTTTACATAAGTACGTAAAATGTATTTTTTTTGTTTACACAATACACTTATTTGTAAAATAATTACACAGAGTTATACATACATACTTAGGTTATAAAGTGGACATGATTTGATGAAATCTCGGACAACCTACCAACACTTAAGTACACACTTACATAACTTACATAAAGTCACTCCTGTTTCCCTGAGAGGTAGGCAGAGACCACGGATTTCCATTTACTACGATCCTGGCATACTTCTCTTGCTTCATTCACACGCATCACATTCCTCATATACGCTCTACACTTAAGTAAGCATAAAATAACACAAAATTCAAGAACCCAAAGAAATATTCTCCTAAAAAGTTTGCAAACAATAAAAATAAAAATATTTCGAGCATACACACGTTTGAAAATACAAATATAACCATTGACAATCAGTTAATAACACAAGCGTTAGGAAAAAGAACTCACTGTTTATATTTTTAGCAAATTGAATTGAAACGGACTATACCTCTTGTATACCTAGCGTTCGCTTGTAATATCCGGGCACAACAAAAAGATACGGCGCCAATCTCGCTCTGTTTTCCTTGCTATTGATTGCGGTACAGTCATAACCGGGTGGCTATGGTGATGAGGTCATGACCTTTGGTCACGCCGTTTGGCTTGTATTATAGTTGCGACCTGTGTTCATTATGAGAGTAATGAAGCTTAGGGTGAACTGATATGCGCTGCAATTCATAAGCTAACCCAGGATCAAGATTTTTGTCTATAAACTTACTTTTGCAGAGACTAAGTGCCCACAGTATTCTCCGTGAGGATTTATCGATGTCTCCTCTCAAAAAGGCAACTAAATATTGTAGCCTTGCGTACATATTTTTATTTAATTAAACTGTAATGGGGACACATTACACTGCTGGGCAAAGGCCTCCCCTTTATTTCTCTACAAATCTTTATTCAGTGCCATTTCCGGCCATATCTAGATTGTTCCTCCATCGCCTTCATCCGCCGACAAGGTATACCTATTTAAATAACACCTCTGTACACCATGTTTTTATGCGAATAAATGTATTCTATTCTATTCTACAAAACAAAAAGACATAAAAAATGTCGGAAATGCATTTATTAAGCTTCGCACAATCGCACGTTATTGACAGAACATAAAACTAAAGTATTCATAATATTTAATCAGTTTATGTGCAACACTACAATTACGCGCCAAAAAGATACGTAACACAAGATGTCTCTTCTGCAACATCGCCATTTGTTTACTCTTTGCAACTAAAAAAGCATAACCAGCGTAACAGGCGCACCTGTCACACGTTTCCGTACCAAGTTAGCCGTAAACCACAGACTATAAATCTCACAGATATTTCACTTCACATTTATCATTGAGGGCGCGGGGAAACATTGAACGTACGGGGAATATTTCTTAACTGTACGGATATACAGGGTTTCTTCATGCAATCATAGATGTAATCTTTGAACGGATAGGCGAAGGTGTGCTCTTTTATCAGAGGTTACTTAGCAAAATTTTGATCCTCATTAAAGGTATTCAGTGTAGGTAAAAAATTTAGTATAGGTGGCGAGCCTATTGGTCCCTTTTCGGGCTACACCGAGCTTGTCGGCTTTGACTTGCTTGCTCATGAAAAGCAAATTGTTGTTTTTTTAATTTTATCCCGTATTGTTAATAGGACAAACACTGCCAAGGCCAATTTTCAAGCGTTCATTGCCAAATCTCGTGCGTTTTAAATATTAATACGAAAAAATTACAAGTCATCATCATCATCAGCCGGAAGACGTCCGCTGTTAAACAAAGGCGTCCCCCTTAGAACGCCACATTGAACGACAGCTTGCTAATTGCATCCAGCGTATTTGCAAGTATTTCATTTATAACATTTTTGCAATGAACCGAAAATGTGTATAAAATTACAGGAACTACTGGTATTGAATAAGGAATCCGTGTAACACGTATTACCAGTGTTTGTGAGTATCAAGCAATGAATCAAGTAAGTGCAAAGTGTAGTGTAATCTGTACTGCACAAACAACAAACAGCAGTACAATATCAGATACGCAGTGATAGATGGGCAGCAACTTGTTTGTACAATTCTGCTAAACGCTGACTGCGAAGCTTGCTGGAATTTTAGTTCACATGCTTGCGACCGCTGATGGAATGTTCTGTCGAAAGTACGCAACTTGCAAATCGGATTTGTTGGTGAATACGTGGAAGTATTTGGTATTCGGAATACTGTGATTTTGTTCGTCTTTTAAAAAATCGTTGACTGTCCAGAATTTTTGAAGATCAGGTTTAAAATAATGACATACTATCATTTAGAACAAGAATGGTTTTTTTTAGCTTGAAATAATGGTGTTTACAGATAGACTTTTTGTAAATAGTCTCATAGTTTATCACTGTATCGTATTAGTTGATAATGACTAAACTACTGAACTAATTGTAATACATTTTTGTATTTAGACAGTTTGGACTCTAGGGAAGTACGTAGGCTATCTTGTACCTCGATAAAGACACGGTTTTTTTTACGAAATCACAAAGCTCTCTATCATTGTGTTAGCTAGACAGGAGTTAATAAAATCTACTTACTTCTTCGTATGTATACTTGTTTAGACGATAGGACAGCTATTCTGAAATATTTAGTCCTTGATGCGATCTTCTTCTTATTGTATGGTTGATGAACGACCTGGTGTCAGAGTTTAAACCTGTAGGCCTCTGACATGGCTTTATACACCGTTGAAAAATCTCTTAGGTGTGCTGGTTTTCTCACGATGTTTTCCTTCACCGTTTTAGCAACTGATAATTATAGTAAACACATGAATTCGAAAAGATGTTAGTGAGTGCCGGGATTTGTACTGGCGATCTTTGACTTGGCAGTCCAACGGTCATACCGCTCGGCTATCGGTAATATCTAAATAATCTTATTCCTGGTTTGGATTGGATAAAACAATCAACGACGTAAAAATAATCCATTTAGAATACATACATAATGAAGCCCTTTCTTACTTGAAAGTCCAGGATTCATCAACTTGAAATTGGCGGAGTTGGAAACCTGTTTAGACGGCGGTTTCCTTTTGAGACCATACTTTGAAATTTAAATTTATCTCCTAAGGAAGAACGGGTTAGTTTGTATAGCAAACGATATTGGATGGGCCTATTGTAAGTTGTGACCCGCAATAAACATACTTATGGAGTTCGAATAAATTGTTCATACATACATACCTACATAAAATCACGCCTGTTTCTCTGAGGGGTAGGCAGCGACCATGGATTTTCATTAGCTACGATCCTGGCATACTTCTTTAGCTTCATTCACACGCATTCATTCATTAACTTGTTCAAGGTTATAATAATGTTGACGAATACTGGGTTTGAGAAAATGTTGTTTTTTTAATAAGTATTTTGTTTTTTTTTATCAACTGCCTCGTTGCGGTTCCGCAGCGCAACTGCGCGGTCGATCATAGATTCGATTCGGATCGGGTAGTTAGGATAAGGGTATTAGGTTTTCTATGAGATATTTCTCAGTAACGAGATAAGTATAAAAATATTTGTAACTCCTTCAAGAGCATTTAATATTTATTCCCGTTAAGACAAAAATACCTCCTTTACATAAAATTAAGAATCAACCAAGAACCAACACCGCAATTTATATTTCAAAAAGGCCCTATTCTTTCTTCTTCGACTCCTCACGCATTCCAGTTAGTAGTAAGAATCCGCTTCACGATTTCATCTTGTGATTGGGCCTGATGTCTTGAATACGTCGGCGGATACAGGACGTCCCACACGGCACTTGGACGTGATCGATGATCCGGAGACGCAGACACGAGGTGTGTGCTTTTGGAGGATTCCTTTTGAAAGCTTATAAAGAAAATTGCATCAATTTTTAGGTGGAATTTGAAGCATGTTGCGCGCACCGAAGAGTTTATTAAACACAAAACAATGAATTGACTGTACGCTTATATTTTCCAAATAGTTTAATATACTACCTAACAGCCTCGTTGGTCCAGTGGTCGCTAAGCGCGACTGCTGAGCACGACGTCCTGGGTTCAAATCCCGGGTCGGGCAAAGTGTTACTGGGTTTTTCCATTAGGTACCTAATTTTAGTTCTACAAAATAATTATCTTTTGTCCCGCATTCAGCTTCCACCTTGGACTCGCACCTTAACAAAGTAAGGACAATGAATTTAAGCATTAAGTTGGACGGTAATGTTACGTGAGCTATGTGTCATACACGGAAGGGGTTTACACTTTGGAACTTAAACATTTACCTTCATTTAGTTTAATATGATTGTGATCCAGAATTATTGTACGTTCTGTTGTGGCGAGACGGGCTTGAATCGTGTGAATGGACCAAGAAGTTTTGAATAGAGAAAGATGTAAAGAAAATGGAAGGTAATAGTAATACTTAGATGGTTTGGGCATGTAGAAAGGATGGATGAAAGAAGAATGACAAAACGAATATATGAGGCGGGTGTTAGTGGAGTATCGGAAAGGGGAAGACCTAGGCGAACATACCTGACCAAATCGGAGATGTTCTGCAAAAAGGGCAAGTGAGGAGTACCCTCAACCGAAGAGCGTGTATGAGGAATGTGATGCGTGTGAATGAAGCAAAAGAAGTATGCCAGGATCGTAGCAAATGGAAATCCGTGGTCTCTGCCTACCCCTCAGGGAAACAGGCGTGACTTTATGTATGTATGTCTATGTATGTAGTAATACTTACTATCCTCTATTTTCTTTACGCCTGGTGTAAGGCTAAGTCAATCTAGTAATAAAAGACAACCAAGTCTTTTATCCTTTCTTAGACCTTACGGGTTGTTTATCTGTAATTTAACTAAATATAAATTAACTAGCTGCGCCCCGCAGTGTTACCCGCAAAAATTTTCGGGATAAAAAGTAAGGGTGTCAGCTACCTTTTTATGAAATTTTGTTCAGTACTTTTTACGTGAAAGAGTAACAAACATCCATCCATACTTACAAACTTTCGCGTTTATAACCTTAGTGGAGATGTAAACGCCGCAGATTGAGTTGGAACTCCTAGTTTTAAACAATCATCTTATTATTATATCCTTATCTATGCGAGAATTGATCCTCAATTTCTCAGTGCAGCAGTCACTTTCCTGTAGATTTAAACTCTGACATCAGGTTGTTCATCAATCATACAATAAGAAAAAGAAGTCACATTTCTTAGTCACTACGCCAGTCAAGTCTATTACATACGTTTACACGGCAATTTTTTTTTTAATTGGGACAATCCCACCATTCGTGCCCAACATTGCGACTCCTGTAAGCCAGGATCTACAACGATAATCATTGAGAACCATCGAGGGAATGAAGCTCGGGGCGTCCCAGAGAAATGACTCGACTGTCTTGGAACCCGCAACGAAATTAATCATAAAATAATTTATATTATATTAGGAGTAGGCATAAATTTAGTTCCGACTTTACGCGGCATTTAAAACAATCACAATATACTAGCAGTTGCTATAAAAGCTATTGTGTTTGCCTTTAATAATCCAAAACAAAAATAATTCAACATTTCCCAAAGAATTCTGGGAACATATTTCTCCATAATTGTGGGGTAAGGAATTCTCGGTATACTCGATACGGAGAAAATATCCGGAAATAATCGTTATACCACAAAATCGACTTGTTTATATGTAAATATTATACGTCTTGTGTGATTGATGGATTTAAATGTTTGCTTACGTTATGATTTGGAATTTTCTAAGACAGGACTGAATCTGAAAACTGACTGCATCTTTGGTCTAGTCGTTGCTAAGCGTGACTACTGACCACGAGGTCTTGGGTTCGAATCCCGGGTCGGGCAAAGTATTACTGGGTTTTTCCTTTAGGTAATTCTCAGTAGCAGCACGGAGTCATAATGTGTGCCCGGTTAATGGCAATAGGCTCGCCCCCTATTATATTGGGACCTTAAAAACATAACTGGCGAAATGTGGGTGTAGCATAGGTATGTGTACCTCTGCCTGCCTCTGTGGGGAATGCGGGCGTGATGTTATATAATGGTTCCACCTATAAGCTCGCCCATAACATGGGACCTATAACGTAACTGGCGGAATATGAGTGTACCTCATTCTTGTGTAAAGTTTATTTTTAGAAATTAATCGACATCAAAATCTCGTAGACCGTTTGATCCTACATGATAACCTAACCTTACCTTACTTACTCCAACAAACTTATAAGCACTACTAAAGTCCCTCATAATACAACATGTTTCTATTATCAGGTTTGAGTCTTGCAACACTTCGGGTTGACTTAAAAGCCTAATGTCGTAACAACCAACAAATCTAGTTAGATACCTTTCTATATTCCCCTCTATTGTTGTATTGTCAACATTGTGTTCTAAGTTGATAACGGCGGGTTCAGATTGTTCACTTAATAATTTAGATTATTCTTAATATCGTGTGTCTTGTATGAAAACGAATGTTAGATTCAGACGACCTGATTGGCGCAGTGGCTAAGCGATTTGACTGTTGCGCTTGGGGTTGCGGGCTTGATTTCCGCACGGGACAAATAAATGTGTGATCCGCAAATGTATGTGTACGTGGTCTTTCGTGTTTGTGGAATGCACCGACCATACAGGAGAAATTCATAGTGTGGAGTGACGATTAAAAAAAAAAAGATTATAATGATTTAGATTTGAAATAAAATAAACACAGAATTATTCCTCTACTCTTGACTGGAGCTAAGAATAATTCTGTGCTATGGGAGTAAGCGGTTATATCCACGCTTGCTCTTGTTTTGGCAATGTTTTAGACTATTATTGCAAGAAATCTTATCTAAAAACTCTTATCAGTCTCTTTTATTTATGTTAAGATCTTTTTATAAAGGTAAGTTTCTGATTCCCAAGTTTTATATTATTATTTTTTATTTCCAAACAATTTCGTCTGAACGCGCCGTATGGATTCCACAATAGAGCTAAACTTTGAATCACTTAGCGATTCCCCATTAACTTAGTACTAGTTTAGAGTTATTCCACAGACATTATAATTATTGCTAGCGTTCAGGCAATTATGTGCGACAATACTGCCGCGGTATGCAGCATTCAACTTGTATCACGCTATTTTGGGCTTAATATCGATCGCTGTATGGGTGATTGTCGCATGCAAATTATAAGTGATGTGGACGCATTAACGTTTGTTTCGTATGGATGTGTGATTGTGTTTGTGTGTTGATTTAGGGGTGACAGAGAAACCTTGTATACATCGTGTATTGTGAAGTTTTGAATTGAAATAGTATCGACGTTTAACACCACGCCTGTATTCCCCGAAGGAGTAGGCAGAGGTGCACATGTAGTACACCCACATTTCGCCAGTTATGTTTTAGGTCCCAATGTAATAGGGGGCGAGTCTATTGCCATCAATCCAGACTCCGTGCTGCTACTGAGAATTACCTAATGGAAAAATCCAGTAACACTGCCCGACACGGGATCGAAAGCCTCCCCTTTCATAAGGGAGAAGGGGGGGGGGAGTTGGATGATGTTGATGAATAGCACATTTTAGCTCACCACTTCTGGGAATATATTAATAGTTTTGATACACGTAATAATGTTATATTACAATGTTATTGCGATAAGGCTTTTGTAATCTTGATGTTGGACTTATTCATACTCCATTTTATACGCATGTACCTTTTATAAGTTCTTTGTAAACGAGTACAGCATTTAACCGAATTTTGTCTTCTTTTTATTTTATCTTTCTTTTTATTCTTCGCACACGTAACATATGTCAAACACAAGTCAAGGACAGACTGTACATTAGGCAGAAAAACGCGACGCGACACGAAATAATGCGCCATGAATAATGTTCGAGAATCAGGGCATTTATTTTATTTCGCTTCGAAACTATCTCGGCGCTCATGCTGGAACTTGCGCGATTCGCTTGTTATTCTAAAGGTGTAGGTAGAGGTTTCCTTTATGAGCAGTCTTAACCATCTATATTTTACTGATCATTGTTACTGTCTGTTTGTTTGTTACGCTTTTACGGCTGAACTACTGCAGCGATTTTGATGTGATTTATATGGTAAGGAATAAACTTCAGCCCAAGAAATATTTTTATCTGGAATAGCGGCTTTTTGAAAGCGAAATTTTACACCGACGAAGTCTCGGGAACTAATTATTTATCAAAGGGTGGTAAGCCTATTGGCATTTAATCGCCTTTACTACCTACACAGATGCAATTTCTTGTCTCACACTCCTAGTCCAATGAGACAGCAAAGTACCACGACCAGAGATAATCAGACACTCGACCACTCTACTAGCTCACCGATTACCCATCCAAAAACTGATCACACCAAGAGCTTAACCATAAGATTGACCGATCTGCGCAGTTGTATTGCGCTATGATATTTATGTATCACTCGCCACTGGCCTCACTGATGTACCAAGGGTTATTGGATATCACTGTATACAGATGTTTCTGAGATATCCCTGGTATGAACCCTTACATTATGTCAGATATGAGGAATTTTCCCGATGGTTATATTATTAACTTACCTTGTAAATACTTGGGCACAACCCGAAACTTTGATACAACAATTCTGAGGCGACCGTAGCGGCTTTGTTTGGATGCCTATACAGGATGAATTTTTAGTCACCGTCCAAATTTTTTCTAGGCATTAGGGATCATTCAATAATTCCATTTTTGAAAAAAAATCAATACATAAAATTTTTGTATTAAATTATTTTTTCGAAAGAATTATCCGCTCTGCGTGGTCACTAAGTTAAACGTTAATAATACTACACTTGCCGCGAAAACATTCAATGAAAAGGGTAGCGCGCACCCCGCTTCCCCCACCCCGCTACACCTAGCGCGTACGCACGGCGTGGCGGTGTCCAGAAACATGAACTTTTTATAGATAACTTTGTGATGTTATAACTCAATATTTTTGTATTGAGTGATACTAAAAGAAAAAACACGTATTCAATGATTTTCGCCAAAGATAAATATATCAAAATTTGGACGGTGACTAAAAGTTCATCCGGTATATTCATATTTTAATATACATTGTGTGGTCAAGGAAAGACACTGTTGCCGACAGATTATACGGAGACCTAGCCCTTCACCATGAACTTTTAATGCTGGACAGTTTACGTTGTGGAAGCGGGACGCCGCTATCTGTAGTCTTGTTTTAAGCGTTCATGGTAAGGGGTTCTAACCAATTAAAATGTATGTAGTATTTGTATTATCACCGCAGCTGTTTTTATCCGATCCATGGAGGAATGTATTGAAATATAATTAATTTGCATCGTCGCGAAAAGGGGTTGGAATTGGCGAAAGGTATAAAAAACTGATACAGTGGTCCTTAGAGACGTCTTTAGAGATTGTAAGCGTAATTGTAGGTATGTAGACATACAATAGTATGAGTACAAATCACTGTTCTTATACAGCGTTTTCTACACAAGAACAATTTTTTTATAATTGGAAACTAAATAGATGATTGAAACGCATCAAACAACTTTTGTCCTAACCCATTACTTTAAAAAAAATGTACCAATCAATTACCAAGATTAGTTATATTTTTCTGTTTTGTGTGCCAGTATTATAACAAATTGAATGTACAAATTATAAAAAACAACAAAAATATGCCAATTATTTAAAAAAAGAATTTCTTTTTCTTCGTTCTTAATACTTTCCTTTTTAAAAATACTTTGTGCCAGTATCGTAACAGATTTAAAAACAGAACAACTACAAAAGGTGTTCTATTTACAGTCAAGCCCGCCCAACATGACCAATGGTGCGACCACCGTAACGTTTATCACATTCCTTTTACAATGGAACACAAAGGTCCCGAAAAAGGAACCAAAAGGTACGTAAAAGGAATATGAAAGGATCGCGGCATGTAGTGCTCTTTCAAAATGATGCTGTCAGAAAATATTTGTAGACGTAGTGTTTACAAATCCTTTTTGACAGCGTTATTTTGATGACTTCTAATACTGACAGGCCTTGTTCTGACAAGATCACTTCCCTTATCGTATGGTTGATGAACAACCTGGTGTCAGAGTTTAAACCGCCTGTGGGTTTCTGACATGGCTTTACACACTTTTGAAAACCTCTCAGGTGTGCGGTTTCCTCACGATGTTTTCCTTCGCTGTTTTAAGCAACTGATAATTAATTTATAGTACGCACTTAAATTCGAAAATACATTGGTAGCTTATATGTAGCTATAAATAATACACTCTAATAGATGAAGTACTCATTGGGTACGATATCTGGTTCGGGCAAAGTGTTACTGTGTTTTGGAATTAGGTAATTCTCAGTAGCTGTTTAGCGGCAATAGGCACGCTCCCTATTACATTGGGACCTATTACATAACTGGCGGAATGTAGGTGTCATGTGCACCTTTGCCCACCCTATTGGGGGGTATAGGCGTGATGTTATGTGTATGTTGTTACTGGTGTATAAGGGTGTGTGTATGTAAACACTAGTTCTTTATCTCATCTGACTCGCAAATACCAGCGAAGCGTCTGACTGAACGTTGCGATCATGTGCACTCGATTGCAGAGAACGATAGGCCAGGAGACAGTGGCGATGGAAATTGTTTTATCGGGTTTTTTTTTGTTTGATTCATTTCTGGGAGTATAGAAGAAAAAGATATTGTCCTACAGGTGTAGCTGCACAGTCACCCTCGCTGCACATAATGTTAACTATTCCTTTTTTCTATTAAGTATTAAGTAGATACGAGCTACTTAATGAGGTAAAAAACTAACTTTGCCGTTTTAAAAAGTCAACAGGTTTTTTTTTTTTTTTGAAAAAGTATTTTTATTAACTTTACGTTTCAAATGGTGTTAAAAGATACTCCACCAGTAAGGATATTCAGTTGGTCGTAATTTGTGCTATATTTACCATGGCATGGTCTATTTTCCTTTTGTAACTCGTGTCGATAGTATAGAATAAAACCATTCGGAATTTCGGAGTTCGATAACAGTGATACAAAGCCCCCTACCTCCTAAACAATACGCGGCATTTTGCATGTGATTCAGCTGCACTCAGCTCGTAAACACAGTTGTAATTAAGTAAAGCGCTGCACTTGCTTAATGTTCGCTATTACGGACGAGGTTAAAACCGAGTACGATTGTCGAGAGTTCTAGCTTTTTAGCGTTCGAATCAATGGTTAAAGCGCTTTTAGCGATGGAGGTTTTAAGAACATTTTTTTCTCTTTTGTGAAGTGAGATTCAATAGGTATTTTAGTTTTGATTTGTTGGAGAATTGTTCGTACATTTTAATTTTTATACGATATATTTTATGTAATGATTTTCATTTTTTTTAGATTAGTTTAATAATTTTTATTTATTTATTTATACTTAATGCACATTTGTACAAAGGCGGACTTAATGCCATTAGGCATTTTCTACCAGTCAACCTTAGGGTGATGCAGAGTTCAACCGTGGTAGATGCACTAAGTGTACAAAGGGGACAAACATTAACCAAAAATAAAAATAAAGTACTAATACATAAACTACATACGATATACATGCATAGATACATTACTACATATTATAAATAATAATATTTATACATACATAGACTAAATAACTAAATAGAGTGGAAACTGTGATTTTGCTAATTAAAGAAGGGAAGAGATAATCACAGCTGAGATGACACTGCCAGAGACTTATTGTAAAAAAATGCCCGAACTTTCAAATAATGCCGTATTTTTTATCCGACTGCGCGACACAAAGACGGGTTATGCGTTCACTAATCATTTCTAAAGATATTCCGTATCAAAGGACCAAATAATTCGTGTAAAACGATTCAAAACAGATCAATGACAATATTCTTTTGTTATTACACTAACATCGATACATCAAATTTAAAATATTTATCCTTAAATGAAACGAGAGAAATTGAAATAAATTGGATAAACACAAGGCACGTACTATTTCAGGCTTGCTAGTGATCGATCAACGTAAACTGCACCGATACAGTTCACCACCTATGTAACGTATCGATGTTCGGGGTTTTGATGATAGATGGCGCTGTTTCCCTGGGCGCTGTAACTGCAGCGATTGAAATATTCCTACAAGCAAATTGTACTCGTACGGCAGATTGATGCACTATTTTGTTCCCTTTCTTAGTTGGTAAATTGTTTCAATTTTTCGTATAGGTGGTAGCACAATTTGTTGGTCTTTTTGAAACTATTAACTGAAATACATTTGGGACTTAATCATCGTTATTCAGGCCGGATTCACCCACTGCTGGCTATAGTATAGGTCGCTTTGAGCGTCTCTCATCCAAGTGTTTTCAAATTAGGACTTGCTTATACTAAACTTTAGAACTTCTATTTTCTGTTACTGACTGTACCTATTTCTAATTATTTTGAACGCTAATCTTTTAAAAACAAGCTCCTTCTCTGTGAACTCGCTACACCTCCGACCAGTATTAACTTCGTATACTCAGCTGTGGTTATTTGTATTAAGCTTTGGCAGGAAGATATTATGGTTCTTGCTAAAGATTTGGTTGCGAGTGCATTTGAACTGCTCTGCCTTCTCAAAAGATAGAGATAGATTCCAATAGCTGGTAGCCGACCTTCATTTATTGGAGTGGCACTTATAGAAAAATAAGCAGAAAGATTTGGTGAAGAAGTAGCATTAAAAGTAGTTCTCCTAGGACCAAACGGTCTGAGCCAGGTTGAAGAAAGAGCAGACTGTGATAATAAAAACATGCGTGTTTTGTCAATTGAATATGACCTGTGAACAAATTGAACAGTATGTTACAGATGGAAAGCAAATGGGTTAAAATAATAAAACACACGAAGTATTTTCTATATAAGTATCGAATATCCCAAGGCATAACAAATTGGTCCTTACATCCACTTTGCATAAGTTAAACAGCTCTCATGACAGATCAACTCTGTTTATTTCCTCAAACATACGGCGATAGATCCAAGCATTTTACTGTGCGAAGTTTAAATGAGATAGCATTTTATGGTACTCTACAGGGCACTGTTTTTGGTAGTTTGATCGAGTTTTGTTTCTCTTTGCTCCGGGTTTCTTTTGGGAATGTAAGTTTATATTTGGAAACGGAACGACATTTGAGTCGTGACCTATTCAACTATTTAAGGAGGCCACTATTCGAAAGCGTTTGTTTACGTTTTATGATTTTTGATTATTAGTACCAAATAAAAGTTGTCACACTATAATATAATATACTAAGGTTGCGTGGAAGAGATCGCCGTGCGCGATGAGTCCGCCCATTGTGCTTTAATAAGCTTATAAGTTTCATAAATGGTATTTGTCTGCTTACAATTATATTATTGGTGTACAATAAAGAGTTTAATAAATAAATTGGTAATTTGCTTTGAGTATCTAAATGTTGCTGTAATGACAAGCATATTTTAAAAATAAAAGTCTTCCCGCTACCGCTGTGGTGCGGCACAGCAGCAGGTCTCGCTTCCACAACGAGTCCTAGATTTTATAATTTTTTGCTTTTCTTGATTTTTTGACTGTTTATTTTTTTGCCAAAAAGTTTTTCAATGTATGTTTGTCTTTACACGAACATTTCGCCAGATAGTCTAAGAGGGCAAACCAAGTGCCAATCATCATTCGAATCAGCTTCCGAATAATGGCCTCCTTAAATTGTTGAATAGGTAACATCTCAAATGTAATTTTTTAAACAAATACCTACAATTAAACTGTTTAGTAGTTAACTTCAAAAGTAGCCTGTGTACTAGCACTGCCTCAGGAGACGAAACTCGACCACGATGTTAATGCGTCCATTCCTTTGGGCTTTAACTTATAATAGAGTGGGGACCGGCGACCTAAATTCTAATTTATTTATTTAATTAATTTAGGTCTCGAGTTATGTCTTTCTTGATTAGACTAAACATTAGACTAAGCTAGTATTTTTACTAGTATTGAACCTCGATGCCTAATGATCACCCATCTAAAATGTAACCGCAGCAAGATTTGCTTAACCTTGATCGAAAGCTTTGTAGCTAAAGCCTTACATGCAGCCAGAAAGTTAATATTTTCATTTCATAACATTAAACATAACATTGACCATAACATCACGCCCGTATTCGCTGGAAAGGTAGGCAGAGGTGTACTATTTCTTCACCCACGTTTCGCCAGTTATGTTATAGGTCCCAAAGTAATAAGGAGCGAGTCTATTGCCATCAACCGAGCACAAAGCCAGACTCAGAGTTGCTACTGAGAATTACCAAATGGAAAAACCCAAGAAGACATTGCCTGACCCGGGATTCGAACCCAGGACCTCGTGTTCAGCAGTCACGCTTAGCAACCACTAGACCAACGAGGCAGTCATAATATTTTCGTTTCTTTACCTAAAAAGTGACAATTCATTGAAAACACATCAACACTTCGAAAATAAAGCTCCCATTCCCAATATCGAATCAAGTATGACAGTGAACAGGACGAAATAAACCCCTCGTATGCCATTAACAGTCTGCAACAATCGCTTATCAAACAGATAGCACGATTGGGTCAACTTTGAATGGTTCTTGCCTTTCAATTTCCGTCGCTATCCGATCTAAGACCGGTTGGAGTTTGAACCTTATAAACGTGTGGGGCAAGTGATAGGAGTTATATTAATATAATAACAGCCCATAACTATTCTACTGCAGGGCAAAGGCCTCTTCTTGTATAGAGAAGAATTGAGCTTTGATCACCACGCTAGCTCACTGCGGGTTGGCGATTTCAGATAATTAAATCCAGGTTGCCTCACGATGTTTTCCATCATCGTTTGTCAGTGGTGTCTTAGAATATCTAAGAAAGTATTTATGATATTGAAAAAGTCACATTGATACTAGCTGAGGTTTGAGCCTGCAACCTCGTGGATATAAATGCGGTATATTAACCACTAGTCCACCATGACACTAGTAGT
Organism: Abrostola triplasia; assembly: GCA_946251915.1. Lineage (NCBI taxonomy): Eukaryota > Metazoa > Arthropoda > Insecta > Lepidoptera > Noctuidae > Abrostola > Abrostola triplasia. Next base: position 5,568,643 of record OX276444.1, on the reverse strand, counting down.
TCATAGGATTTGATTTTGTTTAACTTAATAAAAGTAGGGAAATTTCGCAGAGTAGATTTGATGGTTATATCTTTGTTTTCAGGATCAGAGGGTAAGTGGCGACCACGAACTGAAAGACGTAACATGGGCAGACCTCCCACCAGGTGGGCCGACTACATCGTCATAGTTGCGGGCAACCGTTGGATGTTATCGTTCCTTGTTGCGAACTACGGGAGAGGCCTCTGTTCAACAGTAGACGTCTTCCAGCTGATGATGATAATGGAGGCAAGCAAGCTGAAGCGATTTTATGTACACTCACAGGTATACCTTAACCCGCTACAGCTTATGATTTAAAGTAGCTACGAATACTGACTAACTTTATCTATGTCGTGAATCGCACCCCTGTCACAACTTTGTATATATAGAGGTAGGGTATATACACCGTGCATTTTTTGCCGAGAACCTTCTAAGTGTGAATTTACTTGTTATAAGTTCGTTTTATGGAGTGAAACTTTTCAAATATTTTGTCAACCCTAGTCAAATATTTTACATTATATTTCGTCAATCGACTCCCTCTTTGGTTAGTGGTCGCTAAGCGTGACTGCTAAGCATGAGGTCCTGGGAGAATCCCGGGCCAGGCAAAGTGTTACTGAGATTTTTCAGTAGCAGCACGGAGTCTGAATTTGTGTCCGGTTGATGGCAATTGGCTCGCCCCCAATTAAATTTGGGACCTATACGTAACTGGCGAAATGTGAGTGTACTATATGTGCACCTCTGCCTACCCCTTCGGAGAATACAGGCGTAATGTTATGTTATGTTATGTGTAAAGACATGTCAGAGGCCAACAGGCGGTTTAAACTCTGACACAAAGTTGTTCATCAACCATACGATAAGGAGACTAAAAATACTACCAGCAAAGGTCATTTCGCAACAACAATGCTTCTGCACGCCTTTTCCAAATAATAAACATTAGTTTGACCACCTTAACCAAGAGGAAAGAAAGTTCTATAAGTGAAGGTACGAAATCCTTCAGCAATAAACATAATAAGTCCAATAATTATGAGCCATATCAGAATAAGTATCTTAACACAAAGAAACGAGTTAACGCACATAAATTCTGCTTTACCCCCTTCACAATAAAGACTGATTTCCCTTGAAATTACCTAGTGGTCGATATTCGTCAGACCGTATCGGATAACAAAGGTATGGGAAAAATATGTGTCAGAGTCTTCGGGAGGAAATTGAATAACAAATCCTTCACTCTGGCTGCGAATAAGTGTGTGTATCCTGCATTTTTGATTTATTGTAGTCCCTTTAGTAAGATTTCTTGGGATTTTGAAGCGACGATTCAGAACACCCTGTATTTCTGGTCCACTGTAATCTTGGCTCGGTCATGTTTCGGTAGCTACTATTTTTACGTCAAAACCCAAATCCAATTTTTGGTTCGGACACATTTTTTGGAAGTCAGTTTTCACGTCGTAATCTGTACTCGTTTTTTCGGAAATTGACGGATTTCCTCTCAGATATTTAGTTCATTTCTTCGGTAATTATTTTTTTTTTATCTAGCCTGTTCGGTGTCCCACTGCCACTGCAAAGGCCTCCCCATTATTTTTCCATAAAACCCTGTCCATTGCCATTTCAGGCCACGTCTTTCCCGCAAAAATGTCCAAATCATCTCGCCATCGCCTTCTCGGTCGGTAATTATACCTGTCAAAAACTAAATTCGGACCGACGGAACGCAAAATGGTATATTATCAAAATACATAGTATGGTAGGCAGAGGTAATAATATATAGTACAAACACATTTCGCCTGTTTTGTTATGGGTCCTAATGTAATAGGGGGCGAGCCTATTGCCATCAACCGGGCACGGTTCTAGACTCCGTGCTAGAAGTACCTAATGGTAAAACCCAATATTGCCCAATCCGAGATTCGAACATAGGACCTCTTGCTCAGCAGTCGCACTGAGCAACTACTAAACCAATGATGTAGTCCTTACCAAAAATTGCATATTCAACCATGCTTATGAATTCCAATAGATGTTTTATAAGGCTTGCAAAACAAAATATCCCCAGAAAATACCAAGCCGATATCGTCACGATTCCCAAATCATAATCCAAAGAGGAACGTGTTAATACTTGTCTTAATAACAATATCAGAACACGGAGATTTCTCCCACAATGCTCAATACACTTATGAACTCAATCTGACAGGATATCTATAACAGGAAAAATACATTGAGCTTGCCAGAGATCATTTGACCCAGTTTTCGTGGCAATTAGATTGTTCGCCAGAAGCTTTGATATATTGATACTCGTACTGCCTTTATGAGAATATATAGTTGTTTTGATCTCAAAACTGCAGTTCGGAATGGTTGTTATAATCACGTGATATAGTTGCGATGTGATTTTTTGTGATGGGGGACTGAAGTGTGTAAGATGGGTGGTGGGTATGCTTAGTTGTGATGCAGTGATGTGAACTTGTTTTGTGGGGTTTGACGCTTTAGTTAGCATATGTACTAGATCGGAAATTGTCAAGGATTATGAGTCTCATTGAGGCGTTCTAAGGGGGAGGCCTTTGTTCAACAGTTAACATCTTCCGGCTGATGATGATGAGACACATAAAGGTTAATGTACACTAGTAAAGACACGGTACACTCGTACATATGGAGGGCAAGTATGTTTATTTTTGCCAGATATATTTGAATACGTCTACTGTAAAATACAGATGTCACTTAAATACATAATTAATGAAAGCTATAAGGAGAGTAACCGTTAATTAGATTGGTTCAAGTTATATTCAGAAATACATACTTAAATGCCACAACTTTTTGTCAATTTTTTGCCTAAAAAAAGGCTCTATTGAAACATGAAAACTGAAATATTTTGTAAGTGAATTCAACTTATGTTAAAAGGATGCCTGTTCGTTGTGCTACAAACGTCGTACGTCGTGCCTACATGTAGTGCATGGGACAATGAAAGAGTTAAATAACATTTTACTGCGATTATCCAATTTGCTTTTTCACGCTTAGAAGTAGTTAAATAAAAATAAGAGAACGTTTTGCTTCTTGGGAAATGAATCCAGCATCTAAGTCATCAACACCATAAACCAAAAACTAAACCGCTGTCCTGTCCCAATTTTCCGTCCAGTCACAATCCGCCAACCTGCCAGTTTAAGCCCCAACTTCTAAACTCAAGACATAATCCAGAAGGATTTGTAAATTCATTACCCACGATAAAACCTGCTCACTGAATTAAAACGGAGATTATGAAGTTTTAAGGCGGAGAAGTTTGACGATTGGCAATTTTTTATGCCTCCATTATACAGGGAAAGTCGCTTGATTTATTAATAAATCCTCGCTGTTATATAATACATTCTAGGTGCACCTTCAATCGCAATAATAATATTTTTTTCGCTGGCAGGTCGGCTCGCGACTATGCCGCGTAACCAGCTCATGAATAAGGGCTCCGGTCGAGTCCGAAACTAGTCGGGCATTCCCGAATACACCCGTGAGTATATCCGGAATATAGTAAATAATATGGATAACACTCACGAAAGTTATTATGGTAAAATATTTTTTTTGGTTGGATATTTGATGCTTCTTTAGGCTTGTGGAGGAACGAGGTGTGGAGTTCCTTCAACGAAAAAGGATGACCTAACTGAACAAGGTTTACCAAACAGACTGGTGTAAGATAATCAGTGTCTACTAAATTTTGATCTACCCAAGTCAACGTTAAGTCATTTGATCTTTATGAAAACGTCACACATTAGATACACTACTAGTTATTACGTCATCGTGCTGTTAAAACAGGGCTATAAGTGATATAAATATCTGAAGGTTTCCCTGGCAGAGGAGCGTCTAGATGCGGCGAAAGAAAACAGACTTACCTATACCTAACAATGATAAAATTGAAATGTGAATGAGAATAATGATAATGATGGCATAAAATTGGGCCGTACAAGATAATGACCACACAATAATTCCGAGCTGGGGGCCTTTTATTAGGTCTCGCCAAACGACCGGTTAAGCAGTCAGAGCTCCTTCAGAGCTAACTGCGAGAGACAAGTTCGAAAAAAAAAACAATAATTCCGAATTCATAAACTCACTTCCAATCATGTTCAACTAAGGGCAAAACGAAAAAGAGACAACCTTTCTCTCGTGACAAGAAATCCACCACAAAGTCCAAATCTTTGAAAATCAAACCGGACTTCGTATAGGGTGATACGTTAGAGTTAACTCACATAAATCCAGTCTGCTCGGCCCACGATGAAGCAGTTAACATAATATACGGTGGCTGGGTGCAAGGCTAAAACCTATTTAAGCGGTCTATTACGATAAAACGAATTCATTCGTGCAAGAAAGGGTAACGGTAACGATGATGTAATTGGTAAGTTAGAAATCAGTATCTGTAATTTATATAGTTGCGCCCCGTGGTGTTACATGCTATATAGATAAAAAATAGCCATACATCTAAGCTAACATGTGAGCTATCTCAACAACAAATTTTATCAAAATCGGTCCAGCCGTTTGAGTGTAAAGAGGTAACAAACATAAAAATAAGTTTTCGCATTTATAATATTACAAGTATGATTTTGCGCTGTTTTGCCATACCTCGTGGTGAAATGGACTATGCTTTTACATCTTCTAACCTCACGTGTGTACTAAACGGTTGATTATTTTTGGTAGTTGATATTTTTAAGCTTTGGAGTAGTTCTAAAACGTCGCTTACCAAAAACGGCGATAGTAATTTCGACTTTAGGCGTACGGGAGAATGAAAAAATTGTTGTATTTCATGATCAATACAATTTTTGTCGAAAAAATTGCATTGTTGGGAAACCAAATATAATGTTTTATGTTAGCTCAAAAACAACCTACGAGTGCACAAAAATCCATTTCAATTATTTAATTCGTCACAAAAGCAAGAATGATTCTGCAAACATAGACAGTTGCGAACGAGGTTCTAAAAAAACTGCAAATACGCAAACTGACTGCCGATAGACGGATGACAAATTTAGGATGAAAATAAAAAAATCTCCACTGCCTCGTTGGTCTAGTGGTCGCTAAGCGCGACTGCTGAGCACGAAGTCCTGGGTTCGAATCCCGGGTCGGGCAAAGTGTTACTGGGTTTTTCTATTAGGTAATTCTCAGTGGCAGCACGGAGTCAGGATTTGTGCCCATTGGGACCTATAAACATAACTGGCGAAATGTGGGTGTACTATATGTGCACCTCTGCCTACCCCTTCGGGGAATACAGGCGTGATATGTTATGTTATGTTATGCGTGTTATGTTATGTTAATTAGTAATCCGTCGGTAAAGTTTTTCACACAAATGAAAAACCTCTTTTTTGTTTCGAAAAAAAAAAAACAATATTTAATTTACCACTTTCCATTTCATAATTATTAAAATTGCACAATTCTATGAATCTCAGTGAAACCGTGAACAATTTGCATCGGACGTAGATGTAATTGGATTCTATTTTAACGATTCTTTCTCTCTTTGATCTATTATTGAAGGTTTTAATTCCCTCCGTCCTTTGAAACGTTCCGTAATGTCCATTTTAGTGCTTGTATTTTTTACGAAGATTTGTTTAATTCCTCTTAGAAGGTTTTATTAGTAGAGAATGGAAGACAAGTTTTGGAGATACATTTCTATGCTTTAATTATCGGAAATGAGCCCTAAAAGCTTGTAGCAATTAGTTGTATATATCGATGTAACAGATAACAAAACATCACGCCTGTATTCCCCAAAGGGGTACGCAGAGATGCACATATAGTGCACCCACATTTCGCCAGTTATGTTATAGGTCCCTATGTAATAGGGGGCGAGCCTATTGCCATCAACCAGGCAGCGGGTATGTCGATGTATTGACACATATAAAATCACACATAAATACAGTCACGCCTGTGTCCCAGAGTGGTAAGCAGAGACCACGGATTTCCATTCGCTAAGATTCCTGGCGGAGAAGAGGTATCTCTTACGCCTCATTCACACGCAGTCAATTTACTGTCAGTAAATTTAAAGGAAAACTAAACTCACGGCATAGACCGCATTGTTGGTTATATAAAAGAAGGAGTGCAAGCAGAGAGCCTTCGCGAGGATATGCAAGTAATTCGGACGAACCCTGGACAGTCTCTCTCTACCTGTCAACTCTCTACCTTGACTGGTCAATCACCACGGAATGGCCAGCCCCCTTACCATGAAGTCTTAAAGCAGAACAATTTCCGTTGGTGAAGCGAGAAGATGCTAAGTGCAATAATTGTACCTGACTTTTTGTTTTCGGGGAAAAAATCTCATGAACTATCCCACCACCCATCGGGGAAGAGTGGTGGGGGTGTGTGGGACTGCCCGGATTGTACCTAGGTACTACTATTTCCTACATTTTTTTCTACACAATTTACTCCACATAATGTGGATCGTGAATGGGTATTCCAAATCGTAAAATGTAATGAATATTTCTACAACATGATGCTATTAAGGTGGAAGTGATATGTAAAAGTATCGTTTACCGTAATTTTAAAGGATAACGACTACTAGGTACAGGGTTTAGGGTAGGATTATACCCTAGTTAGTTAATGTTACAGCTTTAGTGAAATGTGCGAGGTTGTGTGTTGTAAATATTTTCATGAAATCAAATTAGGACTAAAGTTTAGCTTGTTTTTTGCATAAATTACGTTGGATCCTTGATTATTGCAAATTGCCTTCGCAAATCATCTTACAAAGAGTGTTCACAAAAATACTGCTTCACTTTCTATTCAAGGCACTCTTATAAAATGAGTATCGTATAACAAATGAAGCAGTGATAGCCGTGTGGTAAGACTGTTGGAGTGCCAAGTCAATAGTCGCTAGTTCAAACCCCAGCACGCACCGGTATCTTTTTGAATTCGTGCGTACTATAAATTAGTTTAAGGTACTAAAAACTGTGATGGAAAACATCGTGAGGAAACCGGCACACCTGAGATTTTTAACGGTGTGTAAAGTCATGTCAGGGCTACAGGCAGTTTAAACTCTGACACATATGATAAGAAGAAGAGCAGACTAAGAAGAAACTGGGAGTTGACTTGTCATATCAGAGGTTAAAATTATGGCAGATGTAGGAACAGGGCCTATGTCCAGCGGTGGACTGAGATAGGCTGCTGATGATTATAGGAACAGGGGCGATTTTACCGATTAGAACTCTTTATAAACTTTTTACACATAACGTCACGCCTGTATTCCCCGAAGGGGTAGGCAGAGGTGCACGTATAGTACACCCACAATTCGCCAGTTATGTTTTTTAGGTCCCAATGTAATAGGGGGCGAGCCTATTACCATCAACCGGGCCCAAATCCAGACTCCGTGCTGCCACTGAGAATTAACTAATGGAAAAACGCAGTAACACTTTGCCCGACCCGGAATTCGAACCCAGGACCACGTGCTCAGCAGTCGCGCTTAGCGACCACTAGACCAACGAGGCAGTCAAAGTTACAGTAAACTTTTTTCAAATATACGAAATAGTTATTATTATATTTTGCTTTACAGAAATATAATGTCTATTGTTTACCATATTTCTATATTTCCATGTTACTTCTGAGGTAAGAAATCTTCATCGCACTTTGGGCTCCTAAAGACATTTATTTTTTTATTTTTTAAAAAACGTCGCCCCGCACTAGGATTTTCTCCTGTGTCGTGGGTGCGTTTCACAAACATGAAATATCACATACACTAACACCCAGACTCGGGACAAACATCTGTGGTTCGCACAAAGTTTTGCCCCGTGCGGGAATCGAACCCGCGACCCTTAGCGCAGCAGTCCAATCGCTTAGCCACTGCGCTAATCAGGTCGTCGATCATTGACATTACCATAAGTCAGCAATGCCTTAAATAGACCAAGTATTAGTTTACAAAATAATTTTTAGAAAAATTTGTCATTAAACGTCGGGTATAAACTATGTTGCCAACTAAATAAGAATACTGGCAAAACACGGCTTATTTAGACAATTCTGAGGCAAAATACACAAATATGATTGAGCCAAAATCCAATATGAAAATGTATATAAGTCATGTTTTATGAATAAAACAATATGTTGCTATGAGCCTACAAAAATAGTTTGTATTACTATGGCCTATGTAGTACGTACTGTATATTTACTCAGTATAAACGGTTCATTCTTTTGTCTTCGTATAATATAAGATACACGCGTTTCAATGTTACTGCGCAACATGTTAACACTGAATTTTCTAATAATGCCCGTTATAAATAGGCGTGAGCGAAAAATGTAATGAGAGTAAAAGAAAAGACGCATGCTAGACCCCCTAGATATATGCCAAAATGTTTGACGAATAGAATACACAGGGTCATCATCAGCCGGAAGACATCCATTGTTGAACAAAGGCCTCCCCCTTAGCACGCCACAATGAAAAACCGGTCACAAATCCAGACTCGGTGCTGCTACTGAGAATTACCTTATGGAAAAACTCAGTAAAACTGCTTGACGCGGGATTCGAACCCAGGACCTCGTGCTCAGCAGTCGCGCTTAGCGACCACTAGGCCAACGAGGCAGTCTTATCCAAAAGGCCTCCAAAAGCCTTTAAATAGAAACACATACTAATCGTAACTTCCTTTTCGTCTTGAAATTGCTAGACGATATTCTTATTTCTTCAGTAACATTACCAACAAAATATGCTTATAAACTTGGTTCAAATTAAAGTAATTTTTTGTATGCCGTAAAGATGTAAGTATGTAGGTAATCATATACATAATGTTGTTACACGAATCCTCTCCCATTTTAAGAAACCTGTTATTTTAGCGGGGCGAGGTTAAAATTTAGGAAAAATATTACGTCATGAAACATTATTACTGCTACTGGGTTTAAATGAAGAAAATCCTGATCTTTTGAGCCAGTATAGAAAAATAATTTATTTCTCCGTAATATCTCTGGATTTTGAATGCTTATGTAGACGAAATGTATACTTATACTGTTGAGTTTGTATACTTATAACTCGAAAACTGCTAGACCAATTTGATTGATCCCTTTCATTTTTTCGGGATAAGAAGTAGCCTATGTATTAATCCAGGTCGTCAGCTACTTCCATATGAAATTTCATTAAAATCCATTCAATAGTTTTTGAATTGAATACGTGAAAGAGTAACAAACATCCATCCATACTTACAAACTTTCGCGTTTATAATATTAGTATGGATTTTTCAAACAAAATATATCGTAGAGATTGTAGAAACCTATTCCTCTATAACACACTGGTTCCCCTCTAATACTCCAAGGACATGCGAGTTACGTGCGAATATTAAACTCTCGATGCTAGATTTATGTGCATTCGTGCAATCTCCGTGAATAGGCGATGAACTTTAAACGATTTAAAATTCTCGAGGAAAACGTTTACGTTGAGAGATTTGTCTTTTACATCGAAGACATCAGACTTTAAATTTCTTGGAAAATTTCGGAGTGAGTGACTCGTCTGTCATTTAAATGTATTTTTAGTAATTTTTCTTTTGACTGCCTTGTTGGTCAAGTGTTTGTTAAACGCGACTGCTGAGCACGAGGTCCGCGGTCAACATCCAGGGCCGGGCAAAGTGATACTGGGTGTTTCCATTAGGTAATTTTCAGTAGCAGCTCGGAGTCTGGATTTGTGCCCGGTTGATGGCAATAGGCTCGCCCCCTATTACATTGGGACCTAATAAACCTAACAGGTGAAATGTCGGTGTACTACATGTGCACCTCTGCCTACCCCTTCGGGGAATACAGGCGTGATGTTATGTTATGTTATTTTTCTTTTAATTGTCAACGAGTGTGGCAAATACAGATGAATATGGAGAACATGAAAGGTTTTGAACCTACTAAATAGAAGTTTGACAATTTATGTCTTGTATTGTAATTATTATTGGTCTCAACTTGCGATCCCGTAATGACTTATGCTTCTATCTTCTGCCTTTCTCTTACTGACTGGTTATTATTAGAATAATACCGGCTGGGGTTATAGGAGAATGGGGTTGCTTGATAACTCGAAAGAAAGGAGGGTCCAGCAGTGAGACATTACAAATAGTAATATAGTTAAAACAAAACCAAACATAATATCTAAAGTCCGGCTTATTAAATTGACTGAACCAATATCAGTTGGAAGCGAAACCAAAACTCCACAAACCAATATTAATTCTTCACGCATTAGTATACAGAAGATCGGCCATTTTTCATAGTAAATTTGAAAAGTCAATAAATCAGGCCGGTTCCCACCTGTCGCTGGGTTTTTATTAAAAAAGTTGCCATTGTTCGCGGCGATTTAATTCAAAAAATTTTGACCCGTCGCGTTGGGAGTCACTTCACAAATTAATTTGTTCAGCCACCGTCGGAATTTATATGGTATCTTCAAAGATGACAATAGAAATCTATAATATTGAGTGAAGTTGACGTGTTGGTTAAATAAGCGGCTATTTTGTAGATATTTTTTTAAAAGATTTTTTTGTTTTAGGTCAGACAATAGCAGTAGCTGCCTCGTTGTTCTATTGGTTGCTAAGCGCGACTGCTGAGCACGAGGTCCTGGGTTCGAATTCCGGGTCAGGCAGTGTTACTGGGTTTTTTGATTAGGTAATTTTCAGTAGCAGCACGGAGCCTGGATTTGTTCCCGGTTGATGGCAATAGGCTCGCCCCCTATTACATTGGGACCTAAAACATAACTAGCAAAATGTGGGTGTACTATATGTGCACCTCTACCTACCCCTTCGGGAAATACAGGCGTGATGTTATGTTTATGTATGTAATGGCAGTAGCTTATGCCTAGTCAAAACTAACCATTCAAAAAATTCAATTGATATGACTATAATCTCCTAGCTACGATTACGAAAATGCAGTCATCCTAATACTAACCGATATGATAGCCGAGTGGTAAGACCGTTGGACTGCCAAGTCAAAGGTCGCAAGTTCAAACCGCGGCACGCACCAATGACTTTTCGAATTAATGTGCGTATTATAAATTAGTTATCAGTTGCTTATAACGGTGAAGTAAAACATCGTGAGGAAACCGGCTTACCTAAGAGATTTTTCAACGGTGTGCATAGCCATGTCAGAGGCCTACAGGCGGTATAAACTCTGACACTAGGTTGTTCATCAACCATACGATAAGAAGAACAATTTTTTTTTTTTCATAGCTTGTTTTGTTTCCCTCTGTTGAGCAATGGCCTCCTCTTTCTTCTTCCAAACCATCCTATCGTAACTCTGGCTATAACTTTAAAATTTAAAGTATTATCTTTCACATTAGTAAATTAGTTACCAATTCACTTAGTTCATTGAACTCCTAGTCGACTAATATATCTATTGAACCAGCTATAACACATTACACAAAATGACAAGAAAAACTTTGTCGATCTGATTTGCTAGCCATATCTTGGCAAGAAGTTTTAGTACCAACTAAGCAAATCAATGGCCAATAATGGTGTGAATATAAGGAATTACATTAGGGCCAAAGTTTGCCAATTTTTGTAGGAAATAAGGCGAAGTTAATCACAGTTTTGTTACGATGAATAGGATTGTGTTTTTCATACTTATAGGTCGTTTGCTTGGAGATTGTAGATACATGATTTGATTGAACATCTCCACCTCTCTCTTTAGTTTTTTTCATTAGCCTGTAATGTGTCCCATTGCTGGGCAAGGGCCTCCCCCTTATTTCTCCAGAAATCTCTTTTCAGTGCCTCTCTTTATTTACCTCAGTAAAAATATTAAGATATCATCACAATAAATGCATTATTTGCAGTTTTTTTATAAAAAGCGTTGTCCTACTTTAGGAGTTTCTCTTGTATCGTGGGTGCATTTCACGAATAATATTATTCATTAACATTTCATACACCAACACCCAGAGTCGAAACAAATACTTGCGGATCACACAATTTTTTGTCCCGTGCGGGAATCGAACCCGCGACCTTTAGCGCAGCAGTCGAATCGTTTAACCACTGCGCCAATCCAGTCGCCATCGCTCATGATCGATTCAAATCCTCGGTTTGTTGCATAAAAGTCTCAAGCTACAACATAATTATCATTATCACCAAACGGTTAGTTTAAACACATGTACTGACTGCCTCGTTGGTCTAGTGGTCGCTAAGCGCGACTACTGAGCACGAGGTCCTGGGTTCGAATCCCGGGTCGGGCAAGTGTTACTGGGTTTTTCTATTAGGTAATTATCAGTGGCAGCACGGAGTTTGGATTTGTGCCCGAGTGATGGCAATAGGCTGGCTATTACATTGGGACATAAAAACATAACTGGCGAAATGTGGGGGTACTATATGTGCTACATCTACCTCTGTCTACCCCTTCGGGGAATACAGGAGTCATGTTATGTTGGTTAGCTTAAAATTTCCTCCCTAATCATAATTTCGAAAATCCATTTCACAATAAACAGCAAATCCTTAGCTCCGATTACTCATAATTTTGATACTTTCTAATATGGAACTTCGTAGACGACCCTACCAAGTTGTTCCTAAGCTAATTAAGTCCCCTAAACGACACCCCTAGGAATATAAACTCATCGATGGGACTAACCGCGATGGCTTTGGATATAGGGTTGTCAAAACTGATACTCACGATGAAAATGTCTATTAGGAAGTCCTCGAAGTTACCAGGGATATAGAAGTTGGAGGAAATGTTTGTTGTAGTAACAGAGCAAGAAATTATAACAACGTTGGGAAAAAAATGATTGAACGCAACTAAATACGATAGGACTCGATAATACGAATAAAATCACTCTATCACACTAATATTAAGGCGAAAGTTTGTGAGTGTTTGTTTGTTTGACAAATCTAGACCGATTTTGATGAAATTTCATATGGAGGTAGGTGACGCTAGCTGTGCCCTAGCTGTACCCGCAACATTTTCTCGAGATAAAATGTAGGCTATGTGTTAATCCGGGATGTCAGCTACCTCCATATGAAATTTCATCAAAATCGATATAGCCGTTTGAGCGTGAAAAGGTAACAAACATACAAACATACTTACAAACTTTCGCCTTTATAATATTAGTGTGATAGTGTGATTTTATCCATAGAGTCCTATCGTATTTAGTTGCGTTCAATCATTTTTTTTCCAACGTTGTTATAATTTCTTGCTCTGTTACTACAACAAACAGTTCGTCCAACTTCTATATCCCTGGTAACTTTCGCCTTTATAATATTAGTGTTAAGTGTGATACTAACCGATCTATTAATTAATCTGTTGTTATCGTAGATCAAATTAATTAAAGCCTACGTAAAATAGATTTCATACGTTATTAAATTGCCCGTATCAATAATATAACATTTTTAATTTCCGCTCACAGAATTAACATTTAACTAGAGGATAATAACTTTGTTTTGCCTTATTTCCTCATTTAAAGGTACGCCTATTATTCTAACAGTTTTATCGATATTAAGATATTATAATATTAATTTTCTCACCACAATAAAAGTAACAAAATTTTAATTACACTGACTGCTTCGTTGGTCTATTGGTAAGCGCGACTGCTAAGCACGAGGTCCTCGATTAGAATCCCGAATCAGGCAGTGTTACTGGGTTTTTCCGTTAGGTTATTCACAGTAGCAGCACGGAGTCTGGATTTGTGCCCGGTTGATGGCAATAGGCTCGCCTCTTATTACATTGGGACCTAAAAACATAACTGGCGAAATGTGGGTGTACTGTATGTGCGCCTCTGCCTCCCCCTTCGGGGAATACAGGTGTGATGTTATGTTATGTTATTTATTACACATTTATTATACATGCGAAGTCTGGAGCTTAAACTAGGCGTGATCCTGTGTATTAGGACCCCAGGTCTCCGCCCTATGAATGATTAACATTTCAGAGCGATTTATGCACTAATATCCGTACAAGCAGTGATCGTACATCAAAATTTTTAATATGGCATACTAGTCTTAATTTGTTATAAGTTACCTTTTTTATATTATGTATTTATTATACCACTCTGATATAAACATACAGGCGAGATGTCACGTTTTAATAGACCAATAAAAAAACTGCCATATTCTTCTTCTTCTTATCGTATGGTTGATGAACAACCTGGTCTCAGAATTTAAACCGCCTGTAAGCCTCTGACATGGATTTACACACCGTTGAAAAATCGTTCCGGTGTGCCAGTTTCCCCACGATGTTTTCTTTAACCGTTTTTAGTACCTATCTTATGTATTTACACCGCTAGCCAACCCTAATTCTCCTGTTGGGAACTTCGCTGATCCCCAGCCTATCAACCAGTATTCGGTCTAGTTTGGCTCAGACAGAATGTAACGTGAAATTATTAATTCCTTGCCTCCAGCAGTAAGTAAAGTAATTTCTATATTTACAACCGAATTAGCATTATACCTAAGGGCCTAGAAGTTAGATAGATCATTATCTAGACCTCTTAAGGCATTGTTTTATTAAAATGTCTGTGAAAGCTTTTTGGGTATAAAAGTTAATATGTTTGTTATTTTTATATCATTACTAGCTGCGCCTCGCGGTGTTACCCGCTTCATTTTTCAGAATAAATAGTAGCATATATGTTAATCTACAGTGTCAGCTACCTCCATATTATGAATTTTCATCAAAATTGATCTAGCCGTTTGAGCGTGCAGTGATGATAACAAACACACTCACAAACTTTCACCTTTATAATATTAGTTTTTTTTTTTAAATATGTAAATTGGCAACCGTTGTACATAGCGTGGTGGCTGTGGACAAAAACCCCCTCATAAAGAGTAGCCAAAAAAACGGCCCCAGTTCCCGGCCCTACTATCGCAAGTAACTAGTAGTGACTGGGTGGCGAAAACTGGAGAGCGCGTCTTGTGGTGTACCTTGAGGGAGGCCTACGCCAAGCAGTGGCCTGTAATAGGCTGATGTCATGTTGATGATATAAGTTCAATATTTTATGCTTTTACCTAGTGAGTACTGTTATTTAAAATAGCGTAGTTTAGAGCTGTTTTCGCAAAATGTGTATGGATTTCAATACCCAAAACTTTACGATATTCTGCATAAAGGGTCACAATGTGTAGAAATCAGTAACCCATAGTAATATAGCCTCAGCATGCGACGCTTAACATCCCAGATTGAATCTTCGCGGTTGGTACGTGACGTAGGGAATGTAGCTATGATGTCCTCAATAGACATCATCATCATCCGGAAGACGTCCACTGTTGAACAAGAACCTCCCCCTTAGAACGCTACAATGAACAACTTGCCATTTGCATCCACCGGTTGCCCGCAACTATCATACGAGTATTATCTAGATAAAAATCAACTCAAAATCAAACATTTAAAGCAGTAACTTCAAATTGTTCAGTTAATACCTTTATTTAAGTGTAGCTTAGTTAATTTATTAGCTTAGCCACTGCACAACCAAGAATTTATTGTAACTTAAGTCATTCGAATCTAAGTTAAATAAGATATGTCACTTGGAATGCAATCTAAGTTATAACTTTGACTTGTAGTTGAGCGCATAACATATTATGTAAGTTAAAACTCGAGTTTAAACGTGTGCACTTAATTATTGAAAGTAATTATAGTTGGAAACTGTCAACGAGTTGTCTTAAAAGGTATTTTCCTTCGTACTTAAAATATACATGATGCTAAATTGTGTGCTGTTTATGACTATTGGCATCTCTAATCGTTGACATGCAAAACGACAATGACAGCTGATATAATAAATTCAATTGTTCAACATTGTCAATTTTTATAATTAAGGCGAAGTTTGTTTGCCTTCCAAAACACGAAGAAGTCTTCTTTATATGAGAACAACATAACATAACATCACGCCTGTATTCCCCGAAGGGGTAGGCAGAGGTGTACATACAGTACACCCACATTTCGCCAGTTATGTTTTTAGGTCCCAATGTGATAAGGGCCAGCCTATTGCCATCAACCGGGCACAAATCCAGACTCCGTGCTGCTACTGAGAATTACCTAATGGAAAAACCTAGTAACAATTTGCCTGATTCGGGATTCGAACCCAGGCCCTCGTGCTCAACAGTCGCACTTAGCAACCACTAGACCAACGGGGTAGTTTTTCAGTTTCTGTGAACAGTAGCTTATGTCCTTGCTACTCCACGTTGCATGTCTCGCGGTTACTACAGGCGTGAGGTTATGATTATATAATATTTTTATTTACAAGAAAAGAAAGAAATCGACAGACGAAGTCGCGAGCGGAAACCGGTCCATAATAATGATGAATGCGCTATGTATTTGTACACAAACATCCCCATTCTTCAACCCTATGACGAGGCCAGAAAGTTTAATGCCTGTCCGTTCACGATCGTTCAATGACTGGCGAGTATAGCTCGATGCTATTGTTTATGTATTCCGTGTTGCCTCATTAGAGCAGTGACCATCATTCTCGTGTAGGAGTGCGGATAAATGTTTGAGGGTGTTTTGTTTTGTTGGTGGTTGGGTTAGGTTAGGTTAGTAGTGTCCCCTGCCATAGGAGGCTTGTGGAGTTTGGGTTGGGAGACCCATCTTCGCACTCAAAAGGGCCTCCGCTGAAGTCCTGCAGCCCCCTCCCATACAAGGGGGCACAAAGGAGTGTCCGCCCTTTACAGGGCGGACAGCGCTGGCGGGGTTGGCGGTAGAATGCTGCAGCGATCCCGCCTCCCCGCCATCCAAAGGGCAGAGCAGGCAGGTGAGCGTGAGTGAGGTGAGGTGAGAAATCGAACCACGAACCTCTAGCTCGACCACTAAACTAACAGCCTTGTTAAACATAAACAGGTATAATAATACCAAATCGTGTACACTGATTAAATGTAAATTACCTAGGTACCTACTCATGAAATAAGAGTTATAGACAGGTTGAAACTCATTTAATTTCATCCTTAATTTCATCAGTTAAATTCGAAATGGAACGTTAAAACATATGTTTTATGATATGTAACTCAGTTTAAGCACGACAGTAAAGCCATACAGCGGAGAACAGCAGAAGTATAAGTAATGAAGCGTGGTAATTAATCTTTGCTTTGAACAGTTGGCAACGAAGATAATTAATGTAACAACTATATTTGTACGAATATATTTCATCTGCCGTGCCGTGTGGTATCTGGCTTAGAATTGACCACCCCCTCTCCTCCCGTGGGTGTCGTAAAATGTTGTATGCACGAACACCTAGACTTGAAACAATCACACATTTTTACTGTGTATCACGTAAGATTGAAATGCCTAAGGCATAACTTGGGTAAAATAGGGTAGTTTTGGGTAATTTTACCGCTCAGTTTTGTGCATAACGACACGTATTCCTGAGATTCTTTTTGATTGAAAAATAATTAAAACATCGAGGTTTGACCAAAGTTGTAAAACGGCTATTCTATTCTGAAACACTAAAATCATCTCAAATGTCATCTCGCACGGCACCTTGCTATGCACTAGTGTCGAATCTCACTGCGGATTTAAAAGTGAGTTCGTGAGTGAGCAAGAAACTTGTCAAAAAAAAACACGGCAATTTCACCTCAGTCTTGTGCATACCACCACACAATATTGAGCTTATTTTAATTAAAAAATATGAAATCATCGAGACTAGTTATTTAGTAGGAATAACAATTGCAAAAAGCCACGTGTGAATTGCATTTGATAACGTGTTCCGCGTTGGATTTTTGTTTTTCTTGCGATATAAAGTTGTAGGCATGACAATTGTCAATAAAATCCTTTATATATCCAGTTACAGGCGGAATGAACGAGTTAATTGAGCAACTCGATGTCGAACCGTTCGCAAAAACAGCTGTTATCGTATTATTTTGACTTCTTGTATATTGGTGGAGTATTTTTTTAGGTGGGCTTCTATTGGTTGTCCAAATATTGATATTGTTTTAAATACAGAACTGTTTCGTTTGTTTGTGGTAACCTAATTGTTATACAGTTGTGTAGCTTTAAGAATTCGGTCCTTTTGGTCTTTGAATAAACATTGACGTATAAATACGGAAAAGTCATGACAAGTACAAATGAGGAAGAAAACTTATAATAATGTATGTTTTATTAAATTGTAATAATCATCACACTAATATAAAGGCGAAAGTGAGTGTGTTTGTATGTTTGTTACCTCTTCACGCTCAAACGGCTAGACCGATTCTGATGAAATTTTATATGGAGGTAGCTGACATACATAGGCTTCTTTCTATCCTGAAAAAAATGCAGCGAGTAACACCGTGGGGCGCAGCTAGTTAACCATAAAGTAAATGTAACAGTAGAATGGAACGTATGATGAGTGAATGAGAGGAGAAAATGGCGAATGATTGTAAGCTTGAACGACGACATTAAGAAGTAAAAAGTTAATATAAGACTCATGCCAAATTATTGTGCTATTGCTGTTATTTTTTATGTTTCTATAATGACATGTTTAATATATAATACTAAAATAGATTTACATATAATTAGATTTGTGGTCTGTGATATAATAATAAATACAATAGTGTTAAATAGTTACATAAAACTACATAAAATAAAATAAAATTTGTATATCTGTATAGATACAATGTGGCGAACTGGAACATTATGCTTTTGTACCATCTACTGTTGTACATACCTACATTGACAAATAAACGATTTGATTTGATTTGATTTGTTATTTTTTTTAACAATCAATAATAAACAAAAATATATCTCCTACATGTATAATGTTTAACAAAACATCTTTTTGTGGTCCCAAATAATAAAAGTTTTTACATCAACATACAAAAAGATGTTGCGCCCAACGTGGGGCTCGAACCCACGACCCTGAGATTAAGAGTCTCATGCTCTACCGACTGAGCTAGCCGGGCATGTCTTACCAGTCTTATAATTATTCATCTAATCACAAAATAGCTTAACAATTGTAAAGAAATACAATTTAATTTATTTTCTTCACAGTTTCTTAGCAACACATTACACAATGTCTATAAATAAAAAAAAAAAGTTAATGCACCAATATTATTCTCGTAGATTGAACCAGTGACCTTGAGAACGAAAGACGTTCATTCTATCACTAAGCTATTTGAGTCGTTGTTATCTGTTATGCAAATAGTTTACGGTTTATGTATTTATAAACATTGGTTTTAACATGTTGATAGCAGTCTGCTATTTAATTAAAGCAATTAAAATGATGCAATTAAAGCATTTTAAATAGGCAATTGTAATATTACGGTGTATTATGGTAAAAAAAATGTTTTCTTATTGATAGTAAGTTGTTGATAGGTTTTTATTTGATTAAAGCAATTAAAATAGTTGATATATTTTACAATGGCAAAATAATAATTTAATATCCACCATTTATTTTCATTCCTAAGATCCGCAAGTTTGATCCTAATGCTGCCTCTATGGAATTACTAAACTGTTTACAGCTTTTAGTGTAAGAGAAATTGTAAATACTTTCTTTTTTAAAAATGGATACAAAAAGATTCGCCCAACGTGGGGCTCGAACCCACGACCCTGAGATTAAGAGTCTCATGCTCTACCGACTGAGCTAGCCGGGCATGTATACATTGCGAGTTATTTTCCGACTGCTTGTATAATTTGTATGTTATACGTTTTATTCTGTTGGTGAACTTATATATTATTGTTACCCGGTATTTAAAAATAATTATAATCGCATAAATACAGGTGGGCAGCAGAGTCTTTCTTGAGTAGTCATTTATACATCGTTTTACATTTATACATGGTTTATACATAAGTTCAACGTCTCATGCTGGTGAACACCAGTCAGAGGACTCAAAAACTACTCGGCGACTTTATTTAAAACCTTTTTATACTTACTATTGACTTGAATCATAAAATACAAGATTACTAGCACATGATAACTCTGTCTGTTTTCTGTTACCCCTCCACAACTAATATAAACATTTTTGATGAAATTTGTAAAGTTTAAGACTCGAGATTTGACATGTAGAAAGTTTAATACTCGAGAAAGGATTACATAGCAGGCGAAGCCGCAGGCAAAAGCTAGTAGAAAATGATACACATAACAGGGTTGATGTTTAAAAAAACAATAGCACTATATGCGGTCAGTTGCACTTCCACACATTTTTCCTTGTTCAAATTATAGTGGGCGGCATTTAGCATTATGACCGCGTAAATTGCAGCGTCGTTAATTTCGCTGAGTTTCACCGCAGGCCAGGTGACTTCGCCTGTATAATAATTTAGCGAATACCGTATGTTACCTGCGATGGTACAGTGCAGCCCCCTTACCATGAACTTTTAAAGCAGGACAGTTTACGTTGTGGAAGCAAGACGAAGTATTACTCTCTACGTAGCGGCGTCTCGCTTCCACATCTTAAACTGTCCTGCTTTAAGAGTTCATGGTACATAGGTAGCTGCTTAATAATATAATTTTTTTTTTTTTTTAAGTAAAAAAACGTCGCCTCACACTAGGAATTTCTCCTGTATCGTAGGTGCGTTTCACAAACATGAAATATTCACATACACTAACACCCAGACTCGGGACAAACATCTGTGGTTCGCACAAAGTTTTGCCCCGTGCGGGAATCGAACCCGCAACCCTTAGCGCAGCAGTCCAATCGCTTAGCCACTGCGCTAATCAGGTCGTCAAAAATATTGATACTGTCCCCTTATTATGAACTCTTAAAGCACGACAATTTACGTTGTGGAAGCGAGATTCCACATCTGCACGTAGCGGCGTCTCGCTTACACATCTTTAGCTGCCTTGCTTTAAGAGTTCATGGTACATCATCATCGTCAGTCGGAAGATGTCCACTGTTGAACAAAGGCCTCCCCCTTAAGTAAAGGGAGGGGTTGCCATAATCCTCACGCTTGGCAAGCGGCTTGGGGATCGCAGTATTGGTGGTGAAGTTACCGAAGACGCTGCTGCCCCTCTTCTGGATTTTCCCTTAGTCACCTCTTACGATACCCACGAGAGGAAAAGGGGTGGTCAATTCTAGGCCGGATACCACACGGCACAATAGTACAATTCATGGTACATAGGTAGCTGCTTAATTATATAAAAAAGCCCTTTAACTTGAACTCTTAAAGTAGGATTGTTTAAGTTGTGGAAGCGAGACGCCGTATTACAAAGCACGTAACGGCGGCGTCTCGCTTCCACATCTTTAGCTGTCCTGTTTTAAGAGTTTATGGTAAGGGGCTGTTCAGTGTTTTGACATAAGTAGCTGCTTGTTTATATACCATAATACAGCCCCCTTACCATGCTACCAGCACGTAGCGGCACGGCGTCTCGCCTCCACAACTGAAAATGTCTTGCTTTAAGAGTTCATGGTACATAGGTAGCTGCTTAATTTATAATAATAATAATGTTTATTAGCAAAAATATGGTAACATTCACTAGAATCCAATACAGTGTTATAATAACTAGGTGTACAATGTTCTATTTTATGATTAATAGCCCCCGTGCGAGGAGAGTCCTGTGTTACGGGGGATATTCTTCCGTATTTGTGAGACAATAACCAGAGTTAATTAACTAGAGGTAAGAATGTCACTATGAAGCTCTACATGCGTTCAAATGTTGTTTATTTATTTGAAAATTAAACTTTCTGTACCCAGGTCCCATGTCTTTATTACGCAAGAATATAATACAAGAGCCAATGCCCCAGAGAAATGTTATATAGTTAACAACTTTCCCGACTAATTAGGATACCTAGGCCAATTAAGACTCTGAACGAATTTGTTTATAAAGCGACACTAATTTTAGGTCACCTGTATAAGTTTTATTACAAATTTCAGACCACCCTCTAGCTCTACACCCTGATAGAACGCACTGAACAAATATAATTAAGACACTAATTAGTTTAGTAGGCGACTGACATTCAAATAAACAAATAAATAAATACGTAGGTATAGTATAACTCTGGTCCTACTGTCCTTATTTCGAGATTAATTACAATTTTTTCTAACCAATTGGTGGATGACCTGATTGGCGCAGTGGGTTTATTTCCCGCACGGGCCAAAAAATTGTGTTAACCACAGTTGTTTGTCCCGAGTCTGGGTGTTTGTGTGTGTGATATTTCATGCCAGTGAAACGCACCCACGACACAGGAGAACTTCATAGTGTGGGGCGACGTATTTAAAAAAAAAATACGCAGGAGATATAGTCTTCCTACTTCGACTTTTTAATCATTTACACACATAGTCCTATGGGACTGCTAGCCTATACGATTGGAAATACATCTGGCCTCCGGACCAACGGTATTTCTAGCTCTCTGGAACACGAAAGTGTCCCTAAACCTGGCATTAATGTCTGTCTGGTGATAAAGAAAGGTTTAATGGATTATCAATATAATTATTTATGAAATAACCGAGGTAAAAATGACTTGTTTCGTACAAAAAGACTAATTATGGAAACTGTGTCACCGACTCAAAGGACCAGATTCGTGACGTAATAAATCTATATATAACTTCCATTACACAAATTATAGTCAACATATACACAAATGAATTACTCTTACGCAGCGCTAAGGTAGGTAATAAAATGATTTTTATAACAATAATAACAGCCTATATCTGTCCCACTTCTCGTATAGAGAAGGATTGAGCAATGATCACCACGCTAGCTCACTGCAGGTTAGCGTTTTCAGATAATTAAATCCAGGTGTCCTCACGATGTTTTCCGTCACCGTTAGTCAGTGGTGTCTTAGAATATTTAACAAAGTATTTATAACATTGAAAACGTCACATTGATATTTGCCCGGGTATGAATCTGCAACCTTGTGCAAATAAATCCGGTATGTTAACCATTGGGCCACCACGACTCATAGTATTTCTATACGACTTGTATACTCATTTCTATACGACTCTTATATAACGTTCTATAGCAATGTAACCGGAGTAAAACATTAAATGTATTACGTAACAAAAAAGTTCTGGGGTTTCGTCTGAAATCCTAATACTTCAAGTTTTACTAACCACATCGCTGTCCCTCTCACGCACATGATTTCGTCCTTCTCTTTAATAAATGAGCGCACATTACTTACATCCAATCAGTGGAATATTTAATTTTATCACTAAAGCCAAATGTAAGCATTTTTGTTATGAGTAACTAAATAGTATGGCTTCGCTCACACCTAACGGGCACAATATTTATTTATTTCTCAACATCGCTATCCTTACAGACTATCATATAATAGCGTGGTCCTTAAATTCTTAATACAATCAATTATAGAATATCATTAACATTAAAATAAATACATGCAATAAAATCATCATTTAATAACATAATTATAATTAACATAACATCACGCCTGTATTCCCCGAAGGGGTAGGCAGCGCACATATAGTACACCTACATTTTGCCAGTTATGTTTTAGGTTCCAATGTTATAGGGGTGAGCCTATTGCTATCAACCGGACTCGTACCCACGACCTCGTGTTCAGCTGTCGCGCTTAACAACCACTAGACCAACGAGGCAGTCCAGACAATTTTTTTTTCTTATTTCATAAGTCCCAAAAATTAGGCCAAAGCTAGCCAAGGATAGCGTAGTTGGAAGCTCAAAGGAACCCTTTGCCTAGCTTTGGGACACTAATAAGGACGAAATAATTCCCTTTGACCGCCTCTCGGTCATTGCTATAACTGAGAATACTACGTAAGAGATATTATAGTGCACTAGAGTGGGCTTAAACATGGGTCCAAATTTACAAACACTACGCTCATAGCACAGGTTCATAGATCAATGGAAGGGAGAAATGACATCATGAGAGAGATTAGGCATAGGGCCAATAGCTTTAATATATTTAATGTACCTTAAAACGGAGTGTATCGACTATAGAATCTTTTTTTTTAAACGTCGCCCCATACTAGTAATATCTTCTACGTCGGGGGTGCGTTTCACAAACATTAAATATCACGTAGACAAACACCTAGACTCGGGACAAACATCTGCGGATCGCACCCCTTAGCGCAATAGTCCAATCGCTTAGCCACTGCGTCAATCTCCAAGGGAGAATAGAAACAAAACTTTTAAACAGATTTTAACATTTCACTCTTGAGTTTCGATACATCACGTTTTGCTGGTATAGGTACATTTATAAAAAAAACACGGATTACGGATTTTATGGCGGTTTCGATTCGAAACGTCGGGACCAAAAATCAATTAAAAAACCACGATAAAATCCGTAAACCTAGTTTTATTTCAATGACTAATATTCGCGTAAGAAATCATTATAAAAATAAACACGTTCGCTATTACTTTGCTGCGTATGTGCAAACCCAACCACCACTTTCGAGATATCTAATGTTAGTGAGCTATACAATTGATTGGCTGCGTTATCCACGAGTACATCACTCCTAGGATTTATTTTTATCATTTATGGTATTGGAATAAAGTCTTATATAAGAAAAATACGCATTAATCATCCTATAATCCCGATATCCGTACCGTGATTCGATTAGGCTTTCGATATTGACATTATTCGATCCTAGAAATGGTATAAACGAAATATTATTAAGGGTATATAAATAAACATAATTGATCGAGTATAAAAATGATTTGTAGCTAATAGAAATCCGTGGTCTCTGCCTACCCCTCTGAGAAATAGGCGTGACTTTATATATGTATGTAAAAATTATTTATATTTCCTTCTGTGTGAAATATACTTATAATTCTTATTGTAACGTGTTTTAACCAATAAGAGATTCAACAACGGATTGAATTACTTTTTTTTTCAAAAATATATCAAAGTTTTCCCTAGTCAATAAAAGGTTGTGAAAGGTTGGGCTTTAGAGGTAGGCAGAGATGACTGTTTTCAATCACCTAAAGTATATAGGTACATTACTTTTGCCGATCATCTGTAAGTCCTATGTATTAGATAGTGAGTCTCATATAAGTTAATTATTTAATTAACAATTGCTTTTACAACTGTTATTATAGTATAAAACTAAAAGATTTTTTAAATGACACTTTTTTTCTCAGTTTTTATTGCTTATTTCCCATTGTTTCGTAGAAATTTGCATATTTATATTATGCCACAGTTAAGGTTTATTTTATATTAAGTTTTTGTCAAATTGTTTAAATTTTAATTTTACATAAGAACTATATTTGCACACCTCAGTATAGGTAAAACATGTTGTACTATAAAACTTTGTTATCATCAAAACTCACACGTGTTTAAAGCAAATAAATTATTTTGATTTTGACAATCAATAATATTATCATGAGTGGATAATTAAAGAGTTACATGACAAGATATTGATGCCTGATACTTATAAAGTGCGAAATGTTCCAGTTTCCTTAAAATTTATGTTTTTTTATGAAATTAAACCACTGACAGCAGTTGGTTATTTTTAAAGCGACTCCAATAAACATTATATTTACGAAAGGTTCTAATGAGAAAGTAGTTTTGAGAAAATATTGGCATGCCCGGCTAGCTCAGTCGGTAGAGCATGAGACTCTTAATCTCAGGGTCGTGGGTTCGAGCCCCACGTTGGGCGCAACATCTTTTTGTATAATCTTATTAACGGATTTCATGTACTAACCTTTTTGTTTAGTAAAGTAAACTTTTGATTTATCAGCGAGATATACAATATATTTTATTGTAAAGAATTGGTACACATTTTACTAAAAAAAGTGTCTTTCTTTAATTGTTGCTGTTTAATTTTTGTTTCGACATGCAAAAAGATTCGCCCAACGTGGGGCTCGAACCCACGACCCTGAGATTAAGAGTCTCATGCTCTACCGACTGAGCTAGCCGGGCATATTTTTGTATGTCGTATGTCACGATGTCTTTATTTTTAACATAACACCATCTATTTACATTACATGATTTATATGAAAAATAACTAATTATTATTAGTGGATCTTTTATTATATTTCTTATTTAGTTTTGTAGGATGAAATTATAAAGAGCTATAAGAAATGGTGAGATAATGACAAAGGACCAAAATATGTTGCGATGTATGCATGCTTACATATGTAAGTCCAATCTTCTTCTATTACGTTAACTTGCCTATAAAATAAGAACAAAATTATCATTATGCAGAAGTAAAAAAATCCCTGTATAATAACCGCTCAATCCTTGGCCTGAAACAAAAAAAATACTAAAAGCATATAAAAATACTCACAAACATCTATCAACAACACAACGCTGACCTCTGATAAAATAAACAGACTTAAAAACAAAGCATACGTTCCAACTCCCGCAAACTGAACAAAAACGAACGTATCATATTGAGGCTCAAAGGTCTGTTCCCTTTGTGACCAAAATACTTATTTATTTTGCGAGACACCGAAATATAGCATTGCATTTTTTACATAATTGTTTATTTTTGGCGTCCTAATTTCTCATCGGTTTAGGTATTCGGAATTGCGCAATTGCACATTTTTATTTTATTTGTTAGGGACGAAAAACAGTTACATAATAGAGCATAACAATAAAAGTCCTTATACTAAGTTAGGAATAATGCAACCCACACCATTGTCCAAAAATTAACAATTGGTTTACTTAATGGCAACGAGCTATTATTATTTTCTATATAATTTAGGAAACATGACCAATGTTTATATTAATATATGAATTGACTTTAAGAGGTATCAAACTACAATAAATTGATACCAACAATATATTATAGAACCTTTCCAGGAATATTTTGTTTCAAATATTATATTATTTTACAAGGTAATTAAGATGTATTGTATTTTAATTATTTTTACTGTGATTAGAATAAGTATCTGAACTTGAGCAGGCGCGCCGCGGTACGCCTTGTTATGTCGCGTATTACTATTTACTTAACGAATATTTTTTTAAAGCAATTGTTTATGAAATTAATGTCAATTTGTAATACAAAAATAATAATATTTGGAACTGAAAACCCAAGAACGGTCCCCAATAGAGTCCCTGTGAAAGTAACAACGTCCTGATTATAAGGCAACCAGAATGTTTGTCGCAGTTTGTAGTTATTAGCGCCAGGACAGCTCTATGCCTTTTATGACACCCACGGGAAAAGGGGTGTGGCCTATTCTATTTATCGCTACGATTTATCGATCGGCAGCGAAACGCTTGGCTCATTGTGAAACATTCCTTTGTTTACCCAGATCAGTGCAAAAATTATTCCTTTTGCGACCTTGTGTATACTTTAATATACGATAATTTTGCGGAATAATGATATTACTGTTTCTTAGTGGGTTTTTGTAGGTTAGATTGGTAGTTAGGTTTTAGTATTACAGCTTCCTTTTGTTAAGAATAGTAATTTCAGATCATAAAGCGGGTAGTTATGAATGTTTTTCTGTAAAAAAAAAACAAACAAAAGATCAACATTTATGAAAAAAAGGCATGAGATTTTTATACAGGTATAATACAAAATTATTTTCTGTACACTATTTGTTTGGTATCGTTACAAAAGATAAAATCCTTGAAAAGATATCGTTATCACTAATTGGTCCTGCTATCCGCGTACAAAAGGAACAGTTCCTTTCGCAGCAAATTACAAACAAACTCCAAGAGTCGTTAGTGCACGCTAGTGCTTATCTGGTTTGTGCACCATCTTAGATACGCTTTTTCGGCAATAATGGTTGCAACTTCCACCAAGTTTTACTAAACCCTGTTGAGTATGAATTTAACAAGGTCAATATTGCAACGTATTATTTTTTTTGTAGAAAATTATGTTTCTATAGTGAATTTCTTTAGTCTCAGGGAAATGTACACTTACACAAATTGTCATAATACGTGTCACTAAATAATTATTAATATTAAGTAATATGTACTTCAATGTGTAGTACAATATTTGTTAATTAATTTCCATAGTTAAAAAAAGAAATAGGTATATACGAATAAGTACTATGATATGAAATTTTGGGTGCAATTATTCCTTGTATGTACAAAATCCACCAACACACTAGCCCGCTTACCATGAACTCTTAAAGCAGGACAGTTTAAGATGTGGAAGCGAGACGCCGATACACGCTGGTTAACGCAGCGTCTCGCTTCCACATCGTAAACTGTCCTGCTTTAAGAATTCATGGTAAGGGGGCGGGACTATTTATGCTAATAGATAAAGCTAAGTATAAGGAATCTTTATACTATTAATAATTGTTAGCGCTCTTTGTCTTATTTATACACATTGGTGAGCAGTATTAATAAGGTTTTATTAAATTAGTTCTTAAAACTATACTTTTTTTTACGAGTTCGACGTCTTCTTGGTTTGTAAGAAAACAATTGAATTGGATAATTAATTATTTTATGAGCACAAGTTTAGTTTGGTTGGTCTAGTGGTTGCTAAGCGCGACTGCTGAGCACAAGGTCCTGGGTTCGAATCCCGGGTCGGGCAAAGTGTTACTGGGTTTTTTCATTAGTTAATTCTCAGTAACAGCACGGAGTTACCACCTAGAAATTAGATTGACCACCTCTTTCCTCCCGTGGGTGTTATAAGACTAAGGTAAAACCCAGAAGATGAGCAACAGCGTCTTCTGTATCTTCACCATGAATACTGCGATCCCCAAGCCACATGCCAAGCATGAGGATTTTGGCAATCCTTTACCTAAGGGCTGCACGAGGCCTTTTGCAGGAGGCCTTTGTCCAACAGTGTATGAGGAATGTGATGCGTGTGAATGAAGCAAAAGAAGTATGCCAGGATCGTAGCAAATAGAAATCCGTGGTCTCTGCCTACCCCTCAGGGAAACAGGCGTGACTTTATGTATGTATGTACACATTTGTATATTCAATGTCCATGTAATATGCAATCGTCCAAGCAAACAGGACGCAACAGCTTGCACTAAACAGTACATTATGATGTATATAATGCAAGCGATGTAACTGAATACTAAGCGTATCCATGACGTACATATGTACTACCACGACAGACGCAGATTCGAATACAACGTATTTATTTTATTTTATTTTAATAAGTACAGTGACAGACTACAGACTAAGACAGCAAGTGCAGTTAGGGCAACATACATTAGGTTAATCTGAAGTCCAATTATTCCTGTACATAGCATTCAATTATTAATATGCTTCATTGGAGACCAGTAAACGTAATATGGAGAAGTTACTAAGTTACATAATACAAACAATTAATTACAATTTACACGTACCAAATGTGATTCACAGATCGTTACAGACTTGGAGGTTGTTAAAACTTGTCATGACCAGCCATTTTTCGCGTTCTTGATAGATTTTAATCATCTTCATCGTCAAGCCATCTCTGTCCACAGCTGGACATTTTGACAGCCTCGTTGGTCTAGTGGTTGTTTAGCGCGACAGCTGAACACGAGGTCTTGGGTTCGTATCCAGTTGTCCGGTAGATAGCAATAGCCTCGCCCCCTATTACATTGGGACCTAAAACATTACTGGCGAAATGTGGGTGTACTATATGTGCACTTCTGCCTACCCCGTCGGGGAATACAGGCGTAATATTATGTTTTCAAATCATGCTATGTATAAATAACATGGTAGAAGTTATTTTAACGTCTAAACACTGACTGAATCGGAAAGTCCCAGTTTCAATTCCCGGGTTGGGCAATGTGCCAGGTGAGTGCCAAAGTGTACCTAATTAGATTAGGTTTCTGGAATATGTTAAGCACGTGTATTTAAAGTCACACCTATTCTAATTACTCGTAAATAACGCTTCGGGTACAGTAAGTATCTAAAACATAAGTAAAAAAAATGCTTAGATTACGGATATCAATTACCTAAATCTGCTGACCCTATAAATCATTATAGTCATGATGTTAAAATGTCATCACCTTTTTTATTTATTACAACTACAAAACAGTATGACTATTTATAAGATAAACTATACGTAGGTAACCTTTTTGTTTATGGATTAATAATAGAGCAAAAAAAAACTCACTAACCTTGGTCGGTACCAGAACACCTATTTTGACAATGAGTTCACCGGCCTCGGTGGCGCAGTAGGCAGCGCGTAAGTCTCATAATCTTAAGGTCGTGAGTTCGATCCTCACCCGGGGCATATCTTTTTGGGAATAAAATGTATGTTTGGTAATTGTTATGTAACCTGCAATCTGTTATTAAGATGTTTAATACGCATGCGCGTGATTTTGTTTATTTCAAGGATTTTTTATTAATTAAATAACATTTTATTTACGCATAAATACGTTAATAAATTCAAATTAGTTAAAAATGCACAGTTTTGTTTATAAAACAGTTTTTTTGGCCGAATATGTCATCTACAATTTATGGTTTTGCTTTTGTTTTAGTAAAATAAAATTATTTATTATAATATAGCATTCTAAATTCAAATTATTAAAAGAATATTATAACTTATTATTTAATATTATAAAAATAACATAATGATATATTTTTAGTTTAGACTTATTCATTTTTTTTCTATTTGTGACCGGTTTTTTTTCCTATCCCGCCTCGTCTTAGGGCGTTTTGTTTAGGGTTGTTAGGGGCCAACCCCAACTGGTTTTGATTATTTGACGCCGTTCGACAGGTACTCAACAGGGGTAAAAAGCGAATTCTGCGTAGTGTCAAGCATTGAGGGCTGATTTTTCAATCACCAGATATTTTTACCAGTAGAATAAATTTGACATTTACTGTCAAAATTACAATTTTATCTGAGCGTGTATGAGGAATGTGATGCGTGTGTTGACAGCAAAAGAAGTATGCCAGGATCATAGCAAATGGAAATCCGTGGACTCTGACTACCCCTCAGGTAAACAGGCGTGACTTTATGTATGTATGTAACAAGAAATCTTTTAAATAGGTTTAAGTGAAGGTACCCCTAGAAATAACATAGTAACTGCGTTTTTATCTTCACACGCTTATTCACCTGTGACGTCAATAATAAAATTAATCACGCCCCTAAATCCGCACCTTAGTTATCCTCAAAAAGATCTAAAGAGCTCTTAACCCACTTAATAACTGCGCCATTTTAAATGCAACTCAAGAAACCTCAGCGCAATAATATAAAATTAAACGTAAAATGTAATATCTCTGTAATGGGATTATTCTTACCCGAATTAATATCTTGCAAATTAGTCGACCACTTGCTAAGCATAAATATTCACGTCGCGATAAAGGGTTAATGCTTGAAATTAAATTAAATCCAGGTAAGGTATTCACTAATAATATTACTGTATTAGCACGGGAGTTGATTATACTGCGGGATTAGAAAGAAAGAAATATTTTTTTTAGTTAACCTATTCTGGATACAGAACAGGGTACCATACCGAGGCTGCTGTACCGAGAATTAGGGAAAAATAAAGTGGTATCCCACTGCTGAGGAAAGGCCTCCCCTTTATTTCTCCATAATTCTCGGTTTGATGCCATTTCCGGACATGTCTTATAAATAAAATATTTTTTTTTTTTTGTCCTTCCAAAGTTTGCCTGCCTTATAGCCTTTAGCGATAAAGCCACCATGGAACCCGCTATAATATATATATATATATAAACAATTACTTGTACATGTAACGTATAATGGTTACCAGTAGTATAGCCAATTGTACTGTAAAAACAGCTGTACTGAGGCAGTCAAACGCTTGACGAATAGATATGAAATATAATGAAGAAACTAAAACACGAATCTCATTAATGGTATCTAAAAGTAATAAATAAAATACACACCTTATTTAAAAAAAAACTCATGTGAATAGCTACTAATTACCCTAGGTTTGGAGTTACATACTACAGCATCATAGTAACATTCATCTGCATCATTGTATCTAGACTTAAATATTTACCGTGTTGTTAGCGATTTCGGATTAAGTCCAGGCTTCCTCTAAATGTTTCCCCTTTGTTTTCCTTACAATAATAAGCAACTAGTATTAAGCTTCGTAAAAATAATGACCGATAAGCTTCGCAGAAAATTCCTTCAACTAAAACAAAGAATATCGAAGCAGCCTTTTTTATGCTTTCGGATTAACGATTAATGTTACTTAGCAACGATTAGTTTTGATGGCTCTTATTGTGGTTCCATATTTTACACGGGCAAAGTGTTACTGGGTTTTTCCATTAGGTAATTCTCAGTAGCAGCACGGAGTCTGGATTTGTGCCCGGTTGATGGCAATAGGCTCGCCCCATATTACATTGGGACCTAAAACATAACTGGCGAAATGTGGGTGCACTATATGTGCACCTCTGCCTACCCCTTTCGGGGAATATAGGCGTGATGTTATGTTTTTATGTTTTTGTTATGTAGATCAAATTAATTAGGTAGCTTCCTAATAGATCTCTAGCAATGATATTTATTTGTGGTTGAAACTAGAAATTGATAATCCAAGTACCTATACGCTTATTGACGTCATTACGATCTTTCCAAATTATATTTTATTGATCATATTTCTATATTAATTGCAGAAAGTTTCGTTTTCCTCAACAATTAGTTGCTATCCAAATGTATCTTCCTTTTCCTTTTACCTCTCTTTTACTCCACCGCTAAGCCGAACATCAGAATCAGCGTGGGAGTAACCTACAAATTTATAAATAGTACGCATTTGAATTAATGAAAGGTGCTCCAAAAAGATTTTAACAAGAATTCCTTTGGCCTTTCAACAAACGAAATAGGCAATTTGTCAAGCCGAAATTGTAGTCTGTATTAAAAGACTTGGGTTTACCATAAATAATTCAGGATTGATTGGTGGAATATTTTAAGTTTAGACTGACAGGTTTAAAAATGTGTTTCCTTTCGATAAAAATTCTTCAGAGCCAAGACTGTATACTTTAATATCAATTTTACACTACTAAGAAAATTTAAGTAAAAGAGACCAATTTTAATCAAGACTAGCTATGCTCAAAGGAAATATTAGTACAAGCGAGTCCGCGAGCACAGGTACACTCTCTATTGCCTTAATGAGATAGTAAATCGCCATGTGTAAAGACAAATTAAGTGCAGGTCTAAAGACCTCACCTAAGTCTCACTGTGTGAGAAATGATCACCTATTCACATTGACCAATCTGCGCGGTAGGCAGCTACAGGACTGTAAATCAGATCGTCCTTAAAATATTCTTTGTCTAAACTCCAGTTTTACTGACGTAGACCAAAAACTAAACTAGCGTAAACTTAACTAACCTTGTACATCTTTGAACGTCCCTTTACTCTGTACATAAATATCAAATGTCTTGGCTTCCTACTTCAAAGTCCAGTAAAATAAAGTCGACTAGTAAACTTTTTGTACTTTAAAAAGCATCCAAGAACACCTTTCAATGCTACAAGATATCAGACGAAGTTTAAGACAACTTAAACTTGTCTTGGACAAGTTTTGTAGTGATGGGAATGTTCATGTCGATTTTTGTCGTTGAAACTGTACCTTTCGTTTGTGTTTTGGCAAGTTTCTTAATGGGGTTTTGTTTTGGTTTGCTTTGTATTTTTATTCACTAAATATCCGCCTCTTTTTGGTGTGTTGGGTTAAAGGTGTGTCCATGCTTACAATGTTAGCTAGGAATATACTATTAAAAGTCTCCAAGCAGATCTATTTTCTTCGAAAGATTTGATGATGATTTATTGCAGTAGTATGCAACAGCAATATAAACTTCTGTCTACTCTTTTGAGGAATGCAGGCGTAAAATTGTCTAAAAACGCGATGACGCATAAATCAAAGTCATTACACAATTCAGATAAATATAACAACAGTTATCGTGAATAACCTTGACATCGACCCAATTTCGATATCAAAAACTATCGAGTCTCGCACATCACTGGCCGTGCAAATAGAAAAAGATAACAAAGAATAGTAACACAGACATTTTAATGGAATTCCTATTCTTTTCACAAACATGGCGCCAAGAACAATTTATCTTAGCTCTCTTATTTTACAGTCTTTAGATAATGTCACGGTTTGGAGATAATTTAGGATATATTTACCGCGATATATTTAATTTATGGCGTGAATGCTCGTGTTAATGTTTCAAGAATTGGGTTCATGTGCAATCATATAAGATGTACGTAGTGGAGAAAACAAAAGTACTTCACCCACCAGGCGGTGACTCACACCTTAGGTAATAATGTAAGTTATACAGTAATGTCTTTTATACGACAATCAACTTGTTATTAAAAAAATCTAACTTTTATCCCCTAGTAGAGTACCCAGGCATCAATATGACTTTTTGATGCAAGAATATTATACTTCGCCATTATTCAGACACCACTCTGGGGCCATACACACACAAACACATGACTCCTATCTCCAAAATGACGGATAAGTCTTTGCTAAAGTTAAGCGCTTTGTTTTGATTGTTCAAATGAGATGGGTTTATCAGCTTATTAAATTATCATTTGACAACGTGATTGATGACTTTAGTCGGTTGTCTCTTGCCATTTGCGCGACATCGTACACATCTGTTGCGTTTGACAATTTAATTTATTCTTAGATAAATATGAGGCGGGATTGGACACAGGCATTAGACTTACGGGCAACGTCCCGTAAATCAAGAATTAAATATTCGACGATTAAAAGAAGGAATATTAATAATCCTGTAGATTCTGTTGTTAAATAAGAAACTAGTTCGCCAGAACCGCCACATAGGAAAAGAGCACAAAACTAAAAAAGAGCCTTGTTGGTCTAGTTAGTATGAAATGCGACGGCTGAGCCTGTAGTTCTGGCTACGATGTCCCGGTAGGGCAGCGTTATAGTCACTTTCCATGTCATCCTTGGAGCAACACGGAGGTTAGACAATATAGGTCCCATAATATGACTGGCAAAATGTGGTTGTGCGAATATACCTCGACGTTTACCTTTGGAGATAACAGGCGTGATGCATGTTTATAGCACAAAACTTTGGTGTATTGTATTATCACGTATCCGACAATATTTCCCATGCAAAAGAATTTCTTGCATCAAAACTTAGATTCTACCTCGTTAGCCACATTTTTGTATCAAAGTTTTGAAGTTATGCTTCACAAAGAGTGATGAATAAACAAGATTGTTGGCTCCAAATATTTTGGTTACGTCATCGTCTTTCGTCTTACTCAAGGATTTTGAAGCATCAGACATTGTTATACCAAAAGATGAAAAACTTTTGCATGAGACCCTAACCTAAATTTGACTGACCTCAAAAATAAAGGGGACCTGATTTTTCTGGTCTTATGTCATCGCTAAAAGTAAACCCTTTAACAATTTTTTATACAAAACACTTAAAATTGTAAGGAAAATTATTTTAATATTTAATTACAAATTGCGTTCAAGTCTACAGTTTCAATGATAATCATCATCATCAGCCGGAAGACGTCCAGTGACTGTTGAAAGGCCTTCCCCTTAGAACGCCACAATGATAATAAAAGTGATAATAATGTTGTTCTAGACGACTAATTGATAATATTATAATGAAAACATCATTTTCTAAAGTATAAATTCATGTTGCTAGACAGTCTATTTAATTTATCGAGACCTTCTCAATATTATTGAACTCAGGTTACCAAACACAAAGCAAAGCGGAACAGCATGGATCAGACTAGCCGAGCTTTCCAATTTAGTGAATCAAAGGGTCCGCTATTACATGAAAGAGACCGACCATATTTTCGGTGAATGCGAACCGTGTGGCCAATGTGGCACTTTCCACGTTAGCACGTGTCAAGGGGCATCGAAATCTGCCGTCGATTGACATCGATAGTGATGTTTTGGCGTTTACAGCATTCTAGGTCACCTTTGATACAATTTGCTGTGTTGCTCAGTAAATCGAATGACAAGCAGTGCTTGTTAAAGCAAACAGATTGATCAAATGTTTGATGAGGAGGATACTTTTAATTTTTAATGTTTTCAGTCTGATGTGTTACACTTAAAACATTTATTAGTCTAAAGTTTAATACTATTGTGTCTAAGGCCTGCCTGTAAGCGTTAAAAATGACATTTAATATTAACATTCCATCTTTTAGCGCGTGTCTTGAATCTTTTGTTAAATTCATCTCTTCTTTTCTGCATGGTAGCTATCCCTTAATTATCAAATATATTCTTAACGCAAGACTGTTTGACAATGATCAAAAATATTTTCAGGGCCCACTATGCTTCCAGGAAGAAATTGAATTTCCTACACTTTTGGCCTATTGAAGAAATGCAACCCGGATCCGGACCCGGACCCGCTCGGCTCTCACGTTTACTCTAATTAAATTGTAGAGAAATACACACATCATACATCAGACATATTTACTGCCTGCCTCGTTGGTCTAGTGGTCGCTAAGCGCTACTGCTGAGCACGAGATCCTGAGTTCAAGCCCCGGGTCGGGTAAAGTGTTACTGGGTTTTTCCATTAGGTAATTCTCAGTGGCAGCACGATGTCTAGATTTGTGCCCGGTTGATGGCAATAGGCTCGCCCACTATTACATTGGGACCTAAAAACATTAATGGCGAAATGTGGGTGTACTATATGTGCACATCTGCCTACCCCTTTGGAGAATACAGGCGTGATGTTGTTCATGTTTAGAGACATATATATTACATTTTGTATGACTCACATTTACTTTCAACGTCATGGCATATTCACAGCTGTTCTCGGTAATCTGACACTGATATTCCAGTGCAGTCTCTATTATGCTTTCTTGGTCCCACTTGCCAATTTGCGTCTAACCCGACTAGAACCATTGTCCCACGGTCGGCTGCATAGAAGTGAGTAGGGAGGTTACACTGTCGATAAGATTATAGAAACACTGTATAAGTCGATTAAAAAAAATTGATTGTCTAAGTAATGAGTTGCTTTGAGATTACATCAAATTTTGTGGCAGATTTGAGTAGTGTGAGCTGTTGGACATATTTTTTTTAGTCTTAACATAACGTTATATATAACGTTACGTATAAAACGTTGCTGACTATGCTCTTTATCTGTTTGGTACTAAAGCTGCTTACATAATATAATATTATCATCATCATCAGCTTGAAGACCTTTACTATGGAATTAAGGCCATTTAATGACAATCAAGTATATAAAATATCAATGAAAGATAAAATAGGAAACCTACTTATTAAGTGTTAAAACAATTCATTGTTTAAACATTACAGAGACCTTTATCCAAATGTTAAAACTGATAAAGAAATGCAGCTTTGGAATTTGATTTTCCTTTTTCTTATCAACGAATATATTTTATTAAAATAACTTTATCGACGTCTTCTCTCGTCCCTACTTAAGCTACATCTCGCGTGCCATAGGCGACACCTTAATGGTCCACCACTTCGCTCATTTTCTACAGCACTCCGTTATTTTATCATCGTCTCAAGAGCTCTGTCGCATTCTTACTATTTTCTTGTTGAAATTGTTAAATCTATTTGTCTGGTCTTCAACGAGTTGTGTTTTTATGCGAATGTTGGAACTGGAGAAAATAATATATTTTTATTTATCCTTTCCAGGTTTTGTTTCTATTTTTTTAGTCTCATCAAAATATTTTACTGTATGCAAGTCTATTGAGGGCTCGCAGTTGAAGGCTTGTACTACATTTTTAAAGACTATGGTGACACTAGAAAATACAAATAAAGCCACAAGACTCGTGCTTCAAAAAAATAGATCTTTAATTAGTAATGGAGAAAGCCCTGTAGATGAAAAGAAATAATACTAACGTTCTAAGAATAATGGTACTTAAGTAACAACATTGAATTGGGTAATTGACGCCATTAGCCATTAATTCAAAGACTGCTTTAATTTTTCTAAAAACTGCTTTATTTTGGCCCTATACATTTACTTCATTTACCCAATACATTTTTTATTAAACGATTAGTACATTAATTGTAATTGCCAACTGGTGACGTCACATGTTCCTATTGTCCTACAAAGTCTATGGACGAATAGCGTTTTGACAGCTCATAAACAGTACAAATGTCAATTTGGTTGGTGGTGTCAACTACCCAATTCTATTGTTGGTTACCGCGAGCATAGAATAAAGGTAACACTGCTAATTATCATGCGTAAGCTGTAAAATCAATTTATACGCCTGGAACCATAGGTACTTACGTGGTATTAAATGAAGTTTCTAACCAAGACTTTCGATCATAATACGCAGATGGTCTTAGTCTCTCCCAAACAAGTGTGATACTCATAAAAATAACCACGGGTCACAAAAACTCGGAGCAAACGGTACTTCAATTTGTAACTATGACCTAAAGGCAAACATTGTACCCGAGTACTTTGGGAAGTTCGTGGTCCCATGGAAACGAGAACAAATTGCAACTGGGACCGTTTATACAAGAAGTTTTCCATGTGTTGCAGTTTTAGTATGTTGGCACTATTGTTTGGAGAAATTACTACGTTATAACGGCACCTTTAGTTATTGCTTATTTTGGAATGGTTGAAGTTATGTTTATTTGGAAATAGTAGATTCTGTGTTACTTACATTGGGATTGTTGATTTTGTGAGCATTTGTTGTTTTGGAAACACTATTTTAAGAGCTACGGTACTGTTTTTAGCGATATTTGTTACTAGCTGCGCCCCGCGGTGTTACCCGCTACATTTTTTGGGGATAAAAATAGCCTATGTGTTAATCCAGGGCGTCAGCTCCACATGAAATTTCATCAAAATCGGTCAAGTCGTTTGAGGGTGAAGAGATAATAAACATACAAACACACTCACAAACTTTCGCCTTTATAATATTAGTGTGATGTGATGATAAGAAATCCTTGATCATACTTTTTTGTTAGGTTGCATAGCGTGTCCAGCAAAAAACCATTTAAAAAGAATATACGGACGTTACCGCAGGATTCGTGCCGAATAGGCCTTACTATTCAGCCCGAGTCCTGTTATTGGAGCAAGCCGATTTGACCTTTCAAATCTGGTGGCTCGAATAACGATATTAAATTTTCTCTAAACATTTAAAAGTGAAATATCTTACTTTTCCAATATTATAAAATAAAGAAAAGAAAGAGCTGTTAACACAGAGGCAAGAGTAATAATAGATTTTATCAATAACGGTATTCACCTCACAGTAAACATTAAAGCTGAGTGCTTAAACATTCAAATAGAATCCGACCATTTTAAAAATACATAATTCAGACAAGAATTAATTCCAACTACGCGGAGAATTTGAATGAAGTTACAGGTGGATGTTGCAAGGGAATTAGAGTAGCTACCTGAACGAGCCTCATTTAAATTTCATATTGAAGTTGCATCCGCCTTTATTCCAAGCTAAAGTTTGCCTGAGTTTGCGCTAGGGCGAAGTGACTTTCTTTTTACGAATTCCTTTGCATAATAATTGGCTTAGTAATACTTTAAGATTTGTATTAATTCGCCACAGTAAATGCGTTAGCTGTGTTCGTTTAATGCTTTTAAAGCTTAATTACTTTATAGGCGTTTGAGATTTTCCCTTGCAAATTCGTTGTTGTGGTTTTTGGGATTTTAATTCAATTTTATTTTTGCATTTTTCATTTTATTTGTTAAACATTTTAGAATATGTTTGTGAAGCTTTTATTTTGAGTCTGGTAAAGACAAAGCTTAGTTACAGAGCACACAAAGGACACAGGGTTATACAATTGGACGATAGGTACTCAAATAACAACCAATTTATTAATTGGTAAAAATATTAAAGTTTTTTTTATTTATTGATATGTATATTGCTGATTTGATAATTTTGAAATGAGCTTCACAAATAAAAGCCTTTTTAGAGTTAGAAGACGCAGTTGATGACGATAAAGACGGCAATTCCAGAGCACATTTCAGAAACTGTGTAGAAACAACACAACATAATACTAACAAAAAACAAAATCACTTCTCAAGAACATGCAAGCACAAAGCTAGCATTCGTCAAGTAAAACAAGACGTGTAATCCATTAAGCTTTGTATGTTTTGGCGAAGTTGGAGCAAGAGGCAAACTTCCGAGCAATTTGGCCGCACGACGCCGCGCCGCAACCGTGCGAGTATCGCGTTGTTGTAATGTGTGGTTAAAAGTGAGTGGGAAAGCGGTGATTTAAAGTGCGGCTGTGGTAATTAATTATTGTTTATATGTACTTACTCAAATTTATATCTCTGTATTCCTTGAGTAGGCAGAGGTGTTGGTTGGCCCTATTTAAAGTTGCTATAGTGGAGAGTCGTTATTGGGCAAGGTTTTTTGTCTTACATACTTACCACTACTACGACAGCAAAGCTTTGAATAGTGCATCATCATCATTAATGGCAATATGCTACTATTTTTTCTGCTGCCATTTGCCACCTATTTTATATGGGACTTATACCTACCTATTATCCCATAAAATGCTATCTCCTGTCTTACACAGCTTTCTTCGCTATTACGGACCACAGCGTAGTTTATCTTTTACATCATGTGCTGACGTCATTACGCCACCGCTCGCTGTCTCCCGCGTATTGCTCCAAACGCAGTTCAGCAACTAGTAGATAAGTTAATATTTGACCCAACTCTCACAACGGGTCTGTTTACAAATGTCATCGGCAGAAATTTTAGTTGATGCGGTACTGTTATACCATTTCCTATTAATTAGTAACTAGGCTTGTCCGCGGTTGCGTGTGCTTAATGGATTGATAGTATATAAACGTTTGTTTTCTATACAAGTTTGAAAAAGGTGGTATAAAATAGTCTACTACCTGATTAGCGCAGTGGCTAAGCGATTGGACTGCTGCGCTAAGGGGTGCGAGTTCAATTCCCGCACGGGGCAAAACTTTGTGCAAACCACAGATGTTTGTCCCGAATCTCGGTGTTTGTGTATGTGATATTACATGTTTGTAAAACGAACCCACGACACCGGAGAAATTCCTAGTATGGGGCGACGTTTTTTTTTAAATCCTATTAAAAGAGTTCTTCCCGAATTTTCTCTAATCTTAGTTGATTGCAATTTAGGAGGCAGAATTCTGCGTCTTGTATAAAATAAAGGATAAAACAATAATATACCTACTAAAACATTACAACCGTATTTCAAGGACAAACCTAGTACAAATTAGTACAGGCGAGTCTAAGCGAGATCTGGACACAAATCTACAATACACTATTGTACTGCTATTAAAAATGTTATAATGAAAAAATTTAACAACATTCCACCCTCTCGGAAAAGATTCCATGACCATATTGTAAGATCGACCGCCGTGCCGTGCGGTATCCGGCCTAGAATTGACCACCCCCTTTCCTCCCGTGGGTGTCGTAAGAGGCGATTAAGGGAAAATCCAGAAGATGGGCAGCAGCGTCTTCTGTAACTTCACCACCAATACTGCGATCCCCAAGCCGCTTGCCAAGCGTGGAGATTATGGCAACCCCTCCCTTTACTTAAGGGGGAGGCCTTTGTTCAACAGTGGACGTCTTCCGGCTGATGACGATGATTGTAAGATCAACAGTAGCACCTACCACCAATACAGATTAGCCAGCCAATATAGACAACATAATCCCAATGTATCTAGAACCTCCTGTACCTACTAGAATATAAAAATCAAACTCTTTGCCAAACAACAAAACTAACAAGGTGGTTTAGTAAAAACTTAACTATATTTATAAAGCAATAGCATTCACTTTGTAAATCACTGTCCGACTGAACGTTTGTCCCTGTTTAAACACAATTACTTGGACAACTGAATAAAATAAACCAAGAGCAAGACGGTTAACACCGACTAAGTTAATTTAAAGCCAATTGTGTAGTTAACGGGACAAATCTGTTGGTCCTGGTCGAAAGATAAATAGTTTTAGTGACTGTTGTATTTGGTGATGTTTTGCATAACACTCACTGACTCGTTTAATTTTAATTGATCCGTTAAGCTGGATAATTAACTTTCTGTTTGGTACAGAATAAGAATTGCTTCCAGAAAAATTTAAAATCTGTAAAATATATATTTTTACTTCTAAAGGTGTAATTCCGATCTCGGTCCCCAAACGTTCTCTATAATATTTATATCAAATCAATCAAATCATAATTATTTCGCTTAAAACATGGGTGCAGACAGATGTTTCTAAGTCTAAAATAGATTCCACACATTTTGCCGTGTGCATTACGTTCTCGACTGCAACCTGGTAATTAGCGCGGGTGGCAGTCGTACTGCGCAACACCACAGTGGCAGTACTACTGATGGTCTACTTCTCCGTAAGCTGCCGAGAACCATACCTTTTTTTTAAAGCAAAGAAGCTGGCTATCCGTTCTCTCTTATATATATGCGTTGCCTAAATTTACTGTGTTTGTCCCTGAAAACAGTTTCAGCAAAGCTAGACACTTTGTCAATAACAGTTCTGAAGTGGTGCCTGAAAAATAACTATTAAAAAGTCAACATATTAGATCGGCAGTTGTTATTACAGCGCCGTTACGGCACGTGACAATTGTATATAAATCAGTGTAAAGAATACTAGATAACAAACATGTACAAACGCTGGAAGAAACTAGAAATAAATGCGATGAGAAATGAAGAAACAAAGAGAAGAGAAGAGAAGATAGGTAAAAAAAACTGTTAATAGTCTAACTTCTACAGTTTAGATAAGATACTATTGAATTGCAGTCATTATTATGTATTTTTACGTGTTTTTTTTTTTAAAACATGCAATATGGCACAAATTATTGTCCTGTACAGGAATCGAACCAGTCCTTAGCGCAGCAGTCCAATCGTTTAGCCACTGCATCAGGTCGTCATTTTAATCTAGCTTATTTTAAGTTAGCGGATTTTTTTTTAGGTATTTCGAAATATAAATAAAATATATATCTAGCCGAAATAAATTTTATATCTAGTCTCTTCTAGAACGTCCCTAGATCTTCAGTGAACTCTAACAAGAGCACACAATTAGGAGGCAGGGCACTGCAGTTGTTTTATCTCGTTATGTGTCAAGACGCTCAGATTTACTGCTTTGGTATTAGTGAAATTGTTAGACACGATATGTTTTCTCTATTTCGATGCAGCTTTGGAGATGTATCAAAGATTTATATTTTGACGCAATGTATTACTTGATCAAAAAAAATGCTTTGATATTTTTATATTTAAATATTTTTTTGATCATCATCATCATCAGCTGGAAGACGTCCACTATTGAACAAAGGTCTTAGAACTTAACTTTTGATCACAAATAAGCTAAAGATTATTTTATATTAAAATCATAATACGTCCATTTTAAGCATCGACTTAAGCTTCACATTTGGCACTCTACTAAATGAGTCATTATAGTTTATTCCCTTATCCTAATTAAGATTCTATGCAAGGGAGTGTTTTTTTACATTGTGTGTTATATAAATTTGTTAACTGTAGATCTGCAATACTCATTTAAAATAAACCGTCTTCTAGCAATTTATTGCCTGCAAAATAATTTAAGGCGCTGCATAAATTTAAATTAACACGTGGCTCACTTGTGGTTAAGACATCATCTACATAAAACAACACCACATCACAGTTGCGCATGTGTATACTGCTGTAGGTAGATACTGAAATTTATTAT
Source organism: Abrostola triplasia (assembly GCA_946251915.1). Classification (NCBI taxonomy): domain Eukaryota; kingdom Metazoa; phylum Arthropoda; class Insecta; order Lepidoptera; family Noctuidae; genus Abrostola; species Abrostola triplasia. The sequence goes on along the minus strand of OX276444.1, from coordinate 5,525,536 downwards.
TCCACATAGATCTCGAAAACTTTGACGTTTAATACAACAATAAGAAGTTGGTGGAAACTTCAGAATGCGGTACAAGAAGTGGTAACTACATACCTACGTTAATGTTTCCTTAGGGAGGCGATGCTGGGACCTCCTTTTGTTCCGTAAAATACCTTTGATTTATAAAGTACTAAACTTTGTTGTAGGATTAAATATATAAATTACGAAGAATTTGTAATCTTATTTAGGTACAAGTATTAGTTATAACATTTTTATCACACTATCATATTAATATTATAAAGGCGAAAGTTTGTGCGTATGTTTGTTACCTCTTTACGCTCAAACGGCTAAACCGATTTACATGAAATTTCATGTAGAGGTAGCTGACACCCTGGATTAACACATAGGTTACTTTTTATTATTATTATTTATTAGCCCGCGGTGTTCCGCAGAGCGCAGCTTGTAGTTAATAAAAGCTGTCTGTAAGATGTTGTTTTATTGACAAAAATCAATTATACCAAATCTGATGATAGATAATGACACAATTATTCTTTAAAAAAGGTCCGATTTGAGATAAATTAGAGGTCAAATAGTATGACATATTATTTGTTATGGAAATATTCAACATTCAAATTCAAAAATTTATTCGGAAAAATATGGTATCAAAGTGTTTCTCGCGATCAACTGCTATACATAGTAACTTGAAATTTAAACTGTACTTAGAAATTCTGTGAGTCACTTACATTGAGAATTAGCATGGACTGTTTCATTGAATTTGAACTTACGATTAATACCAATTTAATCCTCACGTACAAGTATTAAAACAAAGCTTTTAAACGTTCGGAACCACCAAAGACGCACTTCTGTTTATTTATAGCACTTTGATGAAGTTTTAAGTCTATGGCGTTGTAAAATTTATAACAAAGCCAGTTAAGATAGACCTGCCATTATATCAATAGAAGTTCTTTGGAGTTCAGGATCTTGAAGGCGTGAGGGAGGAGCGGGAGGTCAACCTAGTGTGGTGGTGATTTTAGAGTGAGGACAGAGTCTACAGATTGTTTGCTTCTCAGCGGTTTATGGAAGTAGATAATGGGGGCGTAGGAACGGCAGATGGGTCTTGACTGTGGCTATGAAATGGACGGAGATTTTGTAAAAAATTCAAACTATCATGTCTTACATATCATCATCATTATTTGTCATTGCACCTATTACAGACGACTTATGTAGTATCATTCGGGGGGAAGGATTTTGTAAGTATTGACTGTTAAAAGTCGCCGAGCTTACAAAAATTATAATCACTTATACTGTAAACTTTTTTATGTTTCCTCTTATCATCATAACATCCTAGAATTTTTTTTTTCTTTTACGTTTTGTGGGTGCATATTTAAGATTGTTTTATTTCTTTTTTTTGGTATCTATACGGTTCATTATTATCATTATCATCAGCCGGAACGTTTTCTGTTCAACAAAGGCTTTAGAACCAACTTCATGGTGCACGCATGGTTGGTGAACAACCTAGGCCTCAAGTCTGCTATTACAATAGTGTCAGAATGGTTGATCATTGATTTCATAATTGTTGATTTTGACAAGTTTGGTACTCTGCTAACATAAAAGCGTCATTATGACTTTCGAATGGTCGACCACTGACACTCCATTGAAATAAATGACATAGAATGGTATGAGTTTAGCAGATTACGAACTTTTAGCGGAATGACAATGGCATCGTGTTGGAATGACGAATTTATAAAAAATAGCAGACTCGGGGCCCTGGTGTCAGAGTTTAAACCGCCCGTAGGTTACCGGAGATAATTTACTTTGTTTGATAGTAAACTTGTTTAAATCCCGCTCATTCTGAGGCCCAAACCGCGGCGTCTTGGAAGATGATTCAGCCGCACACTGTTGGTCTTTGTTACCAACTTTCTTGTTACACTTGCTCACTACGGATGTAGCGTTTGTATTCGCAAAGATTTTGTGTAAAAATGTTTTGTGTACTTCACTTTATGTAGATATATTTGGCCTCGGAAAGTTTTGACGTCGGCGCTCATTAGGGTTGAGCTACGGAATGACTTTATATTTATTTCCCATTTGTTTGTAAATGACTTTTAAATCTGCTGTATCATAGTTTTCTTAAGGCCTCGCTCTACTATTTGGAATAACCCTACGTTACTCTTTTCTTGTTTTATGACGTTGCTATGCAGTTTAGTTTAAGGGTAGCGTTTCTGGTGTAAGATAGGCAGTTAGTAATAATTAGTCTTAACTAGTTTGTTGCTACACATTTTTGTATGAGGCAATAATATAAAAGACACAAATAAAAATGTATTGTCATAGTTTTATTTTGTAGAAAGCAGTTTGTTTATTATTAAATATGTTATTAAGCCTAAAACAAGAACACTTTTTGGTCTCAAAATTAAATAGAACACTTACGAACAATTATTTACATTAATACTACATAACGTAATTATTGTCCTTATAATTTTATTGTAAGTCCTAAGTTATCATAATTTTACGAACTTAATTTCTAAGTGTTTCACTCTTCATTATCTTCATTAAAGATACTGTAAGATTGAATATTTACTTTAAAACTATTTATTAAACTACATTATATTCCACTACGGAACTTCCATTACTTACATACAGAGCTTTATTTTAGTGGCAAGTTGGCAATTTCCTAACTAATACAACAGCAATTTTCCATTCTATTGTCCCTAGAGACTCGAGAAAAGCACTATTCTGGATGACGAATCTCAGTCGTTTCCTCCTATTTACACACTGCTAAATTATAACCATTCCTCCTTAATCATATCACAGGCTTTCTCAGCAATCATAATCGTTGGGGCGTTCGTGTTACCTCGAACGATCAATGGCATTATAGAAGCATCTATTACTCTTAATTTCTGAATACCGTACACTCGTAGTCTAGGGTCTACGACGGCTTCTTTATCCCATTTAGGTCCCATCTTACAGGTTCCCACAGGATGGTATATGGTGGAAGTGTACTGAATATACAGGCATTCATAATATTCATCCGTCCCCCATTGATATCCAGAGCAAGCTTCAACTGGAATCTTGACATAGGAAGCTCCGCTAGCTCTAAATGCATCAGTCTCTTCTAAACTTACCACGAATTTGGTTGCTTCAATCAGAGCTTCCATATCTTCTCTTTCAGTGAAGAATCTTGAGTAAATCAATGGTGGACCAAATGTTGGATCAGTATTATTCAGTAATATAAAGCCTCTACTTTTTGGAGTTAATAGTAAAGGCCTTGCTGATAACCCATTGTAAAAGGCTAAAGGAAATATGTTAGTTGATAAATACGTTGTCGGGTCTGCGTAGAAATCTCTTACATTTGCACCATCGAAATGGAACTGTATATTTGGAGCATCTTCGTCATAACTTAAATTTATAAAGGCTGTGCCGGGAAGTGTCCCAGTTGATGCTAACGGTCCAGTTTTAGGCGACAGTTGGTCATAAAATGAGTGTACTTCTTCCAACAACTGCTCACCAGTTACAGCTGTCGATGTTTTATTTGACAGTGCTAAAATCAAACCAGCTGTTGTGACATGATCTTGGAGATTACCCCCGACACTCAAATCGATTAACACTGGAATATTCAGACTCTTCAAATGATGTTTCGGTCCAATACCAGAAAGCATTAATAGTTTTGGGGAATTTATGGCACCGCTACTTACAATCACTTCTTTATCAGCGTGAGCCGCATACATAACACCGTTCTTAACATACTCAACTCCGTAAGCTACTCTAGTAATGGGATCAATTAATACTTTTGTAGCGAAGGCATTGTTTACGATGTGCAAGTTTGGTCGTTTGTTTCTTATAGGGCTGATGTATGCTCTATTGGCTGAGTTTCTTTGGCCATTTTTAGAAGTAGTTTGGGAGATGTCTGTTCCTAGTTGGTTCTCGCCATTGAAGTCGGTGATGGGTAGACCTTTTTCTTTGAAAGACTGGACTAGCATCATAGCGTTTATATCTAGGTATTGGAATCGCTCGACGTTGATAGGGCCGCCTACAGCATGGTAGTAGGTATCACGAGCTTCAACATCTTGATTGTCTTCTGCCTTCTTGAAGTATGGAAGAACCTGGAAATTACGACGGAAGATTTTAATTACGATAATTATGGTGTTTAACTGAATATACAGAGAGAATATTGAAAATACTAAAGATCATACATTTACTTATACTAAAATAATACTAAGTAGGTAAATGTATGATTATATGGTGAAATGTAGATGTATTATGCACTCCATTGAGTAATATTAGTATATATAGGTCTAATAGTAAGATTTAAAAAGTTTACGTTAAATTGTAAAAAAAAATTAAAACCATTCAAAAGTGAAAAGTAATATTATTGTGTTTCACAAATATGTGTTTCACATAAAGGCGCGGGAATAGAATCCAATCGCTTAGCCACTGCGCCAATCAGGTCGTCAAATGTCCGAAAATTAACAATAACTGACCTCTCGGTAACTCCAGCCGTGGTTCCCAAGCTCCGCCCAGCTGTCGTAATCTCGGCGGTTGCCTCTCATGTATATCATGTAGTTTATGGCACTCGACCCTCCCATGGTCTTCCCTCTGTAATGTTAATAGATGAAGTTACACTTCTGATTTGTTTCCGCTGTTTAGCCAAATTACAAATTCGTGATACTGAAAAGGTAATACTGATAGTTTGGATTATTAGACTTCACCATACTGAATTTACTATAATTTTAAAGATGGGAATAAAACCATTTAATTGAGAATTTATAGTTTCTTCTGATATTCTCTGTTTTGTTTCTTTAATAAGTTTGCTTTTAACACGATAGTTATTTTGGCATGTTGATTCATCTATCATATACAGCTCGCTAAGTAGCCAACGTTTATAAGTAGTGGGACTTGGCATTATATCATGCCAATAAACACTAAAAATGCAGAAAAACAAGACCAAAAACTGGGTTGCCGATTAGATTGTTTCACTTAAAAAGATAGATAAGAGTAACGAGCATAAATCCAAATTTGTAATTTGGTAAACCAGCATAGAAAAAAGCACAATAGCACAGAACAAACTACATGTATACCCGTAAGTTATTAACACATAAACACAAAAACAACACAACATTATATAAGCATTAGGTAAGTCATGAATAGAATACTGGACTATAACGTATTTCAATTCGATAGGCTAAAATGTACGCTATCTTTTCGAATCCTTTCAGTTAGGATATACACGATTCACATATTTAAAAAATCTTTTACATTTTTCACTTTATTAAAATTCACAATGGTATACTGAATTTTTTTGCAAACGTAAAAAGGCTTTTTACTTTTACAGCCAATCATATTGAAATACAGTGAACACATAACACAAAATGTGCGGAATTAAATAAAACAAAAACCTGGAATAAAATGACAAAGATTAAGTTGGGCATAAGGATTGAAATCATCGATGTATCTACTAAATGAAGGATAAGTCTAATGATACAATAATGTTTATTGAACTATATCGGAAATTAAGAAAGTAATTCGATAGTAGAATGGGTCGTTAGTGAATTTCCTTAAGCCTGCAAAAGTGAATCAAAAAAAGTTTCATAGATCGATATAAGGCTCGATGATGGTAGAAATTTGCCATAATTATTTAGTAATAAGTACAATAATCTAATTTTACCTTTTAATTGAAGCAGATATGGGCATCGCGTAGTAAAAGTCAAATTTCAAAGTCACATGTAAAAATGTGTCATTTAGTACAAGAGACTCAATTGAGTAGATTTTTGAAAAAAGTTTTTTAATATTCGTAGACATTTTTACAATTCAAATAAAGATATCAAATACAACAATTACCCCAACACGTGTATGTAAATAAAATAAATCTAAAGAATGGTTCTTAAAAAATATGCCGACGTCACGTCGTGCATGGAAGTGGCTTTTTTCCAATTTAAAAACTGTCAGCGCCAGAAGAATTTTAGATGTAAAAACTTTGTTGTAATACAGGTAGAAGGCAATAGGTCAGTTGTAAAGGAAAACAAATGATTTTAAATAGAATTCGAAACGGAAATTATGAATTCAAAATTAATTATCTTGATCTCGTTCTAATTTTTCAAATCTTTTTGTGTCTTTTGTCGTTTTTTGTTATCATTCCTGCTAAGTTTTTTTTGTTATCCCCATCTTTGCTCACAAATCGGAATGATCTAATTGCCACAAAGAACAGGCCATATCGTAACGAGATCGAGCGATTGTTAGAGCACTTATAATAGTAGGCGAAACACATACCAAGTGCCATTCAAAATAAAACTACTGATACATACCTGTACTACACACTAAGACGTAGTTGTGCTATATTCTACACGACTAAAGCATGTTTAGTAAACACAGCTACTTCAAAATACAAATCATTAACAACAAAAATTAGAAATTAATTACAACAACATGAAAACAAACTCATTACTCAAATTGTGACATTCACTTACCAATTTGATGATGATTGCTTTCGAAATGGTAAGAATTGTGATAGTGGTTCAATAAAACTCAAGTTCTTTGGTGAATATTTAATTTACAATGTCAGAAGAGCGTCCGTAATAATGCAATAGCAATTTTTGCGGCAATAATCTAAGAAATTATATGGTACTATGATACAATTCGCCAGAGGTCTACATCTAATTGTTCATTAAAGATATATTAAATCAATTAGGTACCAATGTAGCTTCTATACTTACATCTAAACTTAAATTAATAGGATGTACCTGTTTTATAATTCCATCATTGTTTAAATTTATTTTAAGTTCTAATGTGTAATTTGTCTCAAAAGCTTACAATAACTATAAAGTGTATACGAAAATGATGGGTAGTTATTATTTATGATCACCTATTTAAGCTTAAGTGACACTTATGGCATTGTCCCCATTTTGTATAGGGAAATGAGGTTATATTAACTTTAAAAATTAGGGTTCAATGTCTTCTAGACCCCAATCCTCTTTGATCATAGCGGAAGCTTTTTCACCAATCATCATGCAAGGAGCATTAGTGTTCCCTCGCACAATGTTAGGCATAATGGATGCGTCAGCGACTCTCAGATTATCTATCCCATACACTCGTAATCTGGCATCGACAACTGCATCATTATCATAACTAGGCCCCATCTTACAAGTGCCGGCGGGGTGGTATATCGTCCCGGTATAACTTTTCAGAACACAAGCGAAATATTTAGGACTACCCCAGGTATATTGAGAGCATGGTTTCACTGGCTTCTTAATAAACTTTGCTCCGGCTTCCTTAAAAGCTTTCGTGTTCTCTAATTTAGTCGCAAACTTTAGCGCCGCAACCAAAGTATCCAAATCCTTTTGCACTGTGAAGAATCTTGGATAAATCAACGGCTGGCCAAATATTGGATGCGTTCTGTTTAGAGTTAAATATCCTCGGCTTTCTGGGCGCAGAAGAATAGGTCGCACGTTGATACTATCGTAGTAAGATAACGGAAATATGTTTGTAGCTAAATATGTTGTTGGATCGGCGTAGAAATCTTTTTTATTTCTACCGTCGAAATGGAATTGTATGTCTGGAACAGTTTCGTCTTCACCAGCGTAAATGGTCCTGTAAAATGCCGTCACATGTAAAGGACCGGTGGCCGCCAGCGGGTCTTTGCTATTTCTATAAATATAATAATTTTTTATAGCCTTCGTCATTTCTTTTCTTGGTAGAAGTGTTGAAGTATCATTTGAAAGACCGATCAGTACAGCTTCTGTCGTCGCATGATCTTGTAAATTGTACCCAACCTTTAAATCCATTATGCAAGGTATATTCAAACTTTCTATATCATCTTTAGGTCCAATTCCAGAAAGCATCAATATTTTTGGGCTGTTCAAAGCGCCAGCACTTAATATTATCTCTTTATTTGCATATACTTCGTACAGCATACCGTTTTTAACATATCTGACTCCATAAGCATTTTTACTTTCATCGATCATTATTTTGGTGACTTGAGCATTTAGTCTTATTACAAGGTTTGATCTTTTGTTCCGTATAGGTCTTATAAATGCTTCGTTAGACGACACTCTTCTACCGTTTTTCGTTGTTGTCTGAGTCGTCATAGTTCCGATCTGTTTTTTTCCATTGAAGTCGACGAGACGTAATCCTTTCTCGTTGAAAGCCTTTACCAGCATCACACTATTATCATCAGTGTAAGCGAATCTTTCTACATTCACAGGGCCACCAGTTCCATGGAAGTCTATATCTTTACTTTCAGCATTTTCATTATTTTCGGACTTCTTGAAAAAAGGTAGGACCTGCAATTTAATATTTGGAGTATTTTAGAATTACGTAATATATATAGCTTAGTCTTAAATTAAGCATAATAATAATTTGTATGCATTGTACAGCAGAAAAGCTGAGTATGTAAAAAAAAAAATAGGCTTCAATGAACAAAGCGTTTTAAAAAATAACGTTATTAGGCTTGCCAAAGTCTGATAAGCTAAATAATTATACTAAAATATCTAATATTTATTGACTTAAATATCAGATGAAACTGAAACACGACTTACATCTTCGAAGCTCCAACCATCATTACCAAGTTCAGCCCATTCGTCATAATCCTTTTTATTACCTCTCATGTACACTACATAGTTTATGGAGCTAGAACCTCCCATTACTCGCCCACTGTAAAGTAACAATAGATTAGTCTCATCTTCAGATTTGAAATCATAAAATAACCACCTCCTGTATTTGCCGAAGAGATGGGAATGCGACGGACTTGGGGCAGTTTGTCGCCCGGCTAGATAGGCCCGAGGTGGCGTGTGCTGGTGTACCGTAGTGAACGTGACCCGTCGGAAAGAGGCAGGTCGGGAACTGTCAAGGGATGCGTTGTAGCGTACGCGGATCCCGCATCCCTCGACCTAGGGTAGCCAGAAGGAGGATATCCTGGGGTTTGACCGGGTGGGAGTCCGGCATACTCCTTCATACCTTTTTCTTCGTTTCCCCAGTAAAAAAGGGATAATACACCTACTCATTGCCAGTTGTATTGTAGGTTCCAGATAATAGGGAGTACCCTATTACCATGTACAGGGCACAAGTGTAGAATTCGTGCTGCTACGATACCATCAGCCACTATTCACCTCACACCACTTTGCCCGACGCTGGAATCGAACCTAAGTCTTCACTCTCAACAGTCATTCTGTGCATCCACGAGATGACTAGACCAGGCACTAAAATTGTCTTCAAGCTGATACAGAACATCTCATTTAAAACCATTACATCATTGAACACTGAACACTCAAATACAAAACTCCCCATTTACTTGAATTGCATTGGGAATCACATACTCAACTTGCAGTTCTAAACCGAAACTCCGATGTTGTTAAATTAAACTCTCTAAAACTAGATCCTCATATACTCGTACGTTAAACTTTGTGGCTTGCTTTCTGGTCCCCAAGATACAGGCACTGCCTAGTTTGGGGTCCGCTGACAAATTCAATATGTAATGCTTTTATGACAAATAAATGATTGAACTAATAAGTTTTAAATATTATAAACATTACTAAGTACCAAAACAAAACAATAACATAATTATAATAAACACTGAAGGTTAGACTGGTAGAAAATGCTTAAGGCATTAAGTCCGCCTTGTACACAACTGTACTTAAGTATTAAATAAATAAAAATAAATAAATAAATAAATAAAAATAAATAAATAAAAATAAATAAATAAAAATAAATAAATAAATAAATAATAAAAAAAATTAAAAAATATTAATATATTTATTACTAGTGGCCCCGGCAGATGTCGTTCTGCTCGGAAAAGATCTAGAACAGAACAGACAGAAGTCCGGACTTGGTATTGCTGGGCATTTGCCGCACTTAGCCTCTTTAGTGGGCCATTGTGCGTGATAAGTCCAGACTTAATACTGCATCTAAGAATTTGTCGTTAAACCCAGTAACACTTTGCCAGACTTAGGATTTGAACCTAGGACCAGGCTCAGCGCTTAGCCACAACTAGACCAACGAGGCAGATAATCCTTAACATCTGTTTCTATGTCTGTTGGCTTTTGAAGACCACGCACAATAAAAGTTAAACTTCTCCGTAGGTTTGTCAAAGTAACTTTAATCCTGTGAACTTGTAATGACGGACAATCTTGAGCTAACTTTCCAAAAATGTCATCTCAATTTGGACTTTAAAGTGGTTTGATAAATTCAATTCCCGAGGGTTCAACTTCGGATTTGATCTCGTTTGCATAACGGAGACGTTTCGATGAAACGTATTTATCTATTAATTATATTAAAGTCAAGGATGTTTTCAATTCAGCGGTAGACAAACTTTACTATACTATAAAATACAAACATAACATTACGCCTGTAAGTAAGCACATACAGTACACCCACATTTAGCCGGTTATATTATAAGACTCAATGTAATAGGGGCAAGCCTATTGCCATCAACCGAACACATATCCAGGCTTCATGCACTGCCTAAAACTTTGCCCAACCTGGGATTCGAACCTAGGACCTCATTGTCAGCAGCCGCTTTTAGCGACCACTAGACCAGCGAGGCAGTGAATATGAAAAATACCAGTATTATTTGTGAATAAACAAGCCAACATTTTGTACACTTAATGGATTCCATTTCGAGACAGTAAGTAATATTTTGGAAATCAAAGGTTATCGCTGTTCGCAGGACATTACACCCGCTTAGAAATGGCTTAGTTGTTCGTATTTTCAAACATTTGGCTTAATATTTATAATTTAATAATGGTTTTAAACCGGTTTTATAATACGACGGTATACGACAAAGTACCTATGACAACCCGATTGGTGCAGTGGCTAAGCGATTGGATTGCTGCGCTGATGGTTGCGGTTTTGTCTCCCGCACGGGACAAAAATTTGTGCGATCCGCAGATGTTTGTCCCGAGTCTGGGTGTTTCTGTATGTGATATTTCATGTTTGGGTAACGCACCCACGATAAAGGAGAACTACACAGTGTAGGGCGACGTTTAAAAAAAAATAAAAATGCTTTTAAGTTGGTGTTATAATACGAAGAGATACGATAAATTACCTATTTGTGTTTGAGGCTGGTTGCTATTTGAATTTCTGCCTACCAGTCTGGGAAACAGGCGTGACTTAATGTATATGTATGTATGATGTATTTCAATTTAGAAATTAGACGTCACCATGCTATTATATGTCCTGTAATGATTAATATCAACTCGAACAGTTTATAATATTTGCCTCCTGTCGACAGAATAAATCCTTTCTCAGAAACTTAATTACAATCAGAACACTTAAGAATTTAACTTCGAGATTTGTATGACACTTTACCCTTCACAACTTTGTTTGCTTGTCACAATATTGCTGTAAGTTCGCTTTCGATTCTTGGTAATTTACTATGTAATTACCGAAGTGACTAAAATATACCAACCTACTTAAAAATAATAATTGTAATATTCTCCATTTTCTATTCATTATTTTATGTATAATGTCGTGGTGGCTTAGTGGTTAACATACCGGATTTGTATGCACAAGGTTGTAGGTTTAAACCCGGGCAAGTATCAATGTGACTTTTTCAATGTTATAAATACTTTCTTAGTTATTCTAAGATACCACTGACTAACGGTGATGGAAAACATCGTGAGGAAACCTGGATTTCATTATCTGAAATCGCCAACCCGCAGTGAGCTAGCGTGGTGATCAATGCTAAATCCTTCTCTATATGTGAAGTGGCCTTTGCCCTGCAGTGGGACAGTTATAGGCTGTTATTATCATTATTATATCTACCGTGGCTTTACTTACAGAAAGCGTGTATTTTTTGGGATGAAAGGTAACCTAAGCATGGCTACTTACCAAGGTATCTCACTTATACAGATGCATATCAAATAAGTCAATATCCAAAAAACTACCTTAAAAAATATTCATAATGCAACGAAATGTATGGACCAGTGGTAAATACCTCTGGTTAAAGAATTATCCACACCACAGTAAGCAAATATTATCTTTAATAAATCCAATATGAATTATGGATATCACGTTGCAATACCTTTAAGCTTTATTATGCGGGGTTCGTTGAATTGTTGGACTATACCGGTTTTAATGCGTACTTACAATTTATGTTGTGTTTCCATTGATGTTGATACACTTTCTGGTAAAACAAATGTTATGTTCGCATCTCAATGGTTCCTACACACTACACACAGCCGGCGGGTTTTTGCCGGCACTTGCACTAGTAGCTTGATTTCAGTTGTGTCAGCCGGGTAATACTATCACTCGAATACCGGGAGCGAACCTTCCCGTGCAACCTCCGATACCCGGGTGGCCATGCTAGCGGCTCGTTTAGGCTAGCCGGGCTCAAATACCCGCCGGATTTGTTGGTAGCATGCCCGCCGGCATAGTGAAATGGACCTAAGGAATGGTCTTTGTTACGCTTACTTTCTATTGACATTAATGTGATAATAATAGGATGCAAAGTCGCACACACTTCGAGGATCTCTCCCTTATCATACTAAGACTTCTCCATCAGATTGTGAGCAGGCGTTACATGGAGTCAGAAGACCAAAAAACGGACAACCAATCTTACTAACGTGTATCGTATTACCCAGTGTCTAAGATGAAGAGTTATATAACAACCAGAAGAGATGCCTCACAGACATTACTATAGATGTCTGTAATAGTCGTATAGGCCAATGATGATGAAGAGGTTGAAGAGGTCAGAGAAAAGGTCAGATAGGCAGTCACTCCATATAAAACTCTGGTATCCAGCTGCATCCAATAAGACTGGAAGGCGACTCCTTCATAGTTGAGAAAAATGCTCCATACGAGTTGTGCAGAAATCGATACCAACTCTCTTTGAAGGAAACTATATTATCATCTGGAAGGATCATCATCAGTAAAGAGGTCATTGCTGATATTATTTACCTCAACCAGGCACACGTTTGTCCTCTCTGCGCCCTGCAGGTAAGCTCCTCAGGCTGGGTCCTGTACATCCAGTCGATGCTGGACTGGCCCAGGACTGGCGCGAACGCTGGGACGCTGGTGACTTCTGGCTCCTCAGGACCAGCTTCTAGCAGGAGGACCTGTGATGAGATTACCGTAGATTAGGAGATATGATCAACTTATTACCTACATTTATTTATTTCAGCCATGATCGTCCCACTGAAGGGCAAAGGCCTCCCTTTCCTTCCTCAATTACATTAATGATTCATTTAAATGAATTAGATTTTTTTGTACTATGTCAATTTGGTGTATGTCAACCGTAAACTAAACATGAATACAACGACGTGCGGCCAGAATATTAAAGCAAACATACATAGAGTACCTAAGGGAGGCCTTTGTTCAACAATGGACGTCTTCCAGCTGATGATGATGATGACATACATAAAGTCACGTCATATTTCCCAGGGTAGGCAGAGACCACGGATGTCCATTTGCTACGACCCTGACATGCTTCTTTCGCCACATTCACTCGAAATATTAAAACACTATCATCAACATCATCAGCCGGAAAACGTCCACTGTTGAACAAAGGCCTCCTTAGAACGCCACAATGAACGACAGCTTGCTAATTGCATCCACCGGTTGCCTGCAATTCTGACACATTAAAACACTATAAAAAACCCAAACGAAACGCAATTGACTGATAAACGGACTATGAAAATATGAGCTGTGCAGAAAATTTCCCTTCAATAAAAAACGATACTCATCCCGCCAGTTGAAAAGTTTGATTGGGTCTAAACTATCAGAATTATATTAATTGGCTGGCGAGCTGGCAACGCCGCCTATAAATGAAACTTGTTTATATTTTCATTTAACGTTTCAGCGGTACCCGTACCACGGTTGTTAAAACTTTCCGGTACAATGTTGGTGTCGAAAGTTTTGCACTGTAGTGTATTGAAATACGGGAAAAATTCCATGGAAATGGATGAGTCCATTTCAATGGTTGCCATACCCTGTTTTTAATTGATAACCGAAATAATTAATTGGAAACGTATTGTTTTTTGGAAGGCCGAAGATCAAAATAATTTGCGATAGGTGATTTTCAGTAGAAGCGGGTCTGGATTTGTGCCCGGTTGATGGCAATAGGCTCGCTCCTCATTACATTGGGACCTGTAACATGACTGGCGAAATGTGGGTATACTATACACCTCTGCCTACCTCTACGGGGAATACAGGCGTAATTATATAGTATGTATATATGGATGATAATACCTTTAAAGGAAAAAAGTCGAAAATGGAAATGGAAATGGGAAAACGAAATGTATGAAAACGGCAACCATAGTAGGGGTTTTATAGTTTCAAATTACGGCGCCTGTTTTCAAAGTAAATTTATTTTAATTACATTTCCAATGTTATTCTTTATTAAAAAGCTCTGTCCTGTATGAAATAAGAACTAGGTAGGATTTGTTCAAATGAAAATATCATATTAAACCGGGATTGTCAAAGGAATCGCAATAAAATAATTTTAAAAAACCTGTGAAGTCCAGAGCAGTGCTAGTTCGTTGATGAAGAATATTGTAAATGCAAAATAAACTTTCTCCCTCTTATTCATAAACGAGGATCATACCGGTATTAACTAAACCCCGTATTAAGTCTATTGATATCTTTATTCTTTGACATGCAAACGACAGTGACGGGCATAATTTAGTCCATGGTTTAAATTGACATTTTTAAGAATAAGGGGGTGTGCGTCTATCTCTAACCCCACTGTGACTAAATCACTGGACCGGTCGTAATGAAATTGAATATAGTCATAGCTTAAACCCCACGAATAAAACTGCTACTTTACATCTGGCAAAAAGTACATATGTATAATTATAAAAACACGCCTGTTTTCCAGAGGGGTAGGCAGATACCAAGTATTTCCATTTGCTACAATCCTAGCCAATTCTTTTACCTTAATCACTCACATCTCTTATTTATTTATTTCAGCCATAATCGTCCCACTGCAGGCCAAAGGCCTCCCTTTCCTTCCTCCATCCCCTATTTCATATATTTTTGCACGTGAGCTCAGTACGTCCTAGTAAATACAGTGTCCATAAAGTGAAGAAAAGTTGCACTACACTAATTTCTTTTGAAGTTCGCCCTTTTGCTATTTTGTTAGGAAGAAGTTAGTATTGGTTTAAGTATAGGAAGTTCTAAAGTTTAAAGAGTCCAAGCTAGGTAAGAATTAAAACTATTTCTTGTATTATTTATATCTTTCTTAACCTTTTCAAGTCTCCACTGACAAATATTGGCAATAGCAATAGGCCTCCCCTAATCTTATTTTATCCAAGTAGTACAGTTATGGGAATAAATATAATCCACGATTGATGATGCCTATTTGAATCGTACAATCTGGACAATCAGCCACGCTATTATATTAGCTTTTGCCCGCGGCTTCACCCACGTTAAGTAGCCTATGTCGTTTCTGGGGTCTTAAACTTTTTATATGTCAAAGTTCGTAAAAATCCGTCCAGAGGTTTAGTCGTGAAGGCGTAACAGACAGAGTTACTTTCACATTTATAATATTATTTTATTGGGACAAGCCCACCACTCGTGCCCATCATTGCAACTCCTGTAAGCCAGGATCTACAATGATAACCGTTGAGAACCATCGAGGCAATGAAGCTCGAGGCGTCCCAGAGAAATGACTCGACTGTCTTGGAACCCGCAACGAAATTAATCATAGAAGAATATATAGGAGGAGTAGGAATATAAATTTAGTTCCGACTTCCCTCCATAGCAAGCGGGAGACACAAAGATTAATATGCCAAAAGCATAATAAATATGGGATCCACAACTGAGATAAGCCCAGTCGCTAAGCACCACGGGTATAAAAGTTATAAACTAATGGGTCCTAATTGTTATTTTGATTCCAATAGTAGGTATGGCAAAAACGTCTGAAAGCACGGAAATTTGATCTGGTCGCAACAAGGTCCTCATAATAAATTACACCGGATGTAACATATATGCTGTCTAACAAGGTATTACGTTCATTCTGCCATAGACCACACTCCCACAGGATATGATGTGCTGTTTGCTCGTATTCACAATCTGGCGTTGAGCAGTGGCACAGAGGTGAAGCAACAAGCTTGAAAGAGAAGAGCTTACCCTTAAAGTTACCATGACCCGTCAAGAACTGAGCCACGCAATGATCCACCTCCAACCAAGTCTTTTCCAGGCGCTCGCGAACGGATGGAAAATACTGGTAAAGGTGGCGGCCCTTGATAGATGTATCCCACCTAGATTGCCATTCGTCCAATAGCTCGTTATACACCTCGATTTGGGACTTAAATAACCTGATAATTTTAACGCGGTCCCGTTGTGTTAGAAATTCGGTGTTTATACCCTCTCGAGTGGAGAAGTACATCGCGGCACGTCTTTGTATTTCGAGATCGACAGGTAGCACGCCCGCTAGTACCGGCAGAGCTTCAGTACTGACCGTCCGATAGGCTTTACATAAGAATATCAACGCTAACCGTTGACTTTGAAGCAATTTACGTCGCGCCGCGCCTATTGTGGCTCTATCAGCCCAAACTGGTGAACCGTAGCATATGCATCCTATGTAAGTTGCCCCGTAGATGGTTTTTAAAGTGTTAAACGAGAGACCCCAAGTTGACGTTGATATTCGTGTTAAGGCATAAAAGTTCTTTTTTGCTTTTTCACCGACGGTTTTAATATGTTCGATAAAAGTAAAATTTCTCTCTAGCACAAGACCAAGATAACACACGGATTCCCTTTTTTTTAATGGTTACGTTATTAAACTTAATAGAGGGTGACGATTTGAGATTTCCTTTTAAAAGTAATTGAAAGGTTTTATGTGGAGCAAAATTAAGACGATTCCGCTCACCCCATTGAGAAACTAATCGTAAACACGTATCGGCTAGATTTTCAAGTCCGGCTCTTGTATTAGATTGTATGAGCAGAAGGCCATCGTCCGCATAGCCTGTAAGTGAACAGCCGCAAGGAAGTGGTATCGCGAGGAAGTCATCAAATCCTATATTCCATAAATATGGACCTAGAACTGATCCCTGAGGACATCCCATTGTCAGTTCCTTCGACAGCGAATGATGGCCAAGTTTTAGTTTAGCTGATCCATGTGAAAAGTACGAGTAAATAATACTATAGATGTTGTTGTAACACCCACGCGCCTTTAACTTGAGTAGTAGCATTGGCCACCATGCATTATCGAAGGCACCGGAAATGTCTAGAAAGATACCTAACACGTACTTTAGTTCAGAAGAATTTACTAACTTCCTAACTGAGATCGCAGCGTCAGTAGTAGATTTACCTACTGTGAAACCAAATTGGTTATTATGAAATTTTGGACCGCCCGGCAGTAAGCGTGGAACAATTAGCCGCTCTAGCAGTTTACCTAGCGATGGTAGTAGTGTGATAGGCCGGTAAGACTTAGGGTCATCCGGAGGCTTATCGCCACTTTTAGGTATTATACGTAAAAATCCGCGACGCCACGCACGAGGGAAAGTACCCTCAGCAATACAACGATTAAAGACCGTTAATATAGAATCACCGGATAATTTACACGCTTCCTTAATCATCTTATTGGAAATTTTGTCCTCACCTGACGCTTTATTAAGAGTTAGTGAGTTCACAGCGTTGATGAACTCGTCAGTAGATGGAAGGTCTGATGCTGGAGATGCAGGTGGTTCGGAAGCAAACGCTCTTATTTGCTTGTGATAGTCGTTGTCACTGTTCGGTAGATCATCAGGTATGAGAGAGTTTAGGAGAGCCTCCGTGGTATCCTCAATACTCGCGGTGTGTTTATTATTAAATTTGATGTTTGGGATAAATGCCAGGTTAACTGACCTATTTGCTTTGAACTCGTGGTACAGTGGAGACCACGGACCCTCCCTATCTAATCTTTGTACTACTTTACGCAATAGATTGCCCTTCGCTTTTTCAATAGCAGCCCTATAACGTGACCTGGCGACTCTAAACGTAGTTAAAACGTCGTTGAAGATATCTCCTGTTACTTGTTGTTTTTTAAGCTTGTTAAGCTTTCTACGCGCTTTGCGAAAACTTTTGCGCTGTTCAGTGAGATAGTTACTCCACCAATCACATCGGTGTATATTGGTAATAGATGCGCGACCAATGGCGACATCAGCACAGTAAGTGAAAGTGTCTGACATAATATCAGCACTTTCTTCAGCTGACAGGCCCTCTCGAGTGAAGTCCTTGACATGAATAGCAAAAAATGAACTGAAAAAATCCCAATTTGCTCCCTTAGATTTATATCTGTAACCGTTTATATTATGAGAACCTTGCGTTAACCTAGGTACAAATTCGTACACAATCAGGCGGTGATCACTACATGACGCGTCAGGGAGGACGCGCCAACTGTCTAAGCGAACGTCGGCACTAGATAGTGTGACGTCAATAGATGACTCGCCCATTTGGCTGCAAAAAGTAGGTGGTGCATCAGGGGTGTTATAAATACATAGGTTCATCTCAGCGATGAAGTCTTCGACAGCGCAGCGTCGATCGGTATCGGAAGCCCTAACCTTGCCATACCACAATGATGAAGACGCATTAACGTCAGCGCCAATTATAATTCTGCGGCCAGCAAGTGACTGCAGGACATGGCGAAGATGATGAATGTGAGGAGCAACAGGGTCTGAGTATTGAAAGTAACAGCTCACTACATATACTTTAAAGGACGTAGAAGAAATCTCCGCGACCGCACAGTGTGACGTCATAAGATTTTGTATAGATGTAATAGTTAATTTATTTGAACGCGAAACGTAAATTCCAGCTCGTGCCTTGCCATCCAGTTGAACTACTCTATTTCGCAAACTAGCGTTTTGATACTGTTCTTGGATAAGGACAATGTCTAACCTATGATCTATAATCAGTTTGTCAAGCTCGGACGTCGCTACCCTATCGTTGTGAAGATTTAACTGTCCTATGAAAAGATTATCCATATTAATAATTAGTGTTGAGAATCAGCTGTTCGAGTTTGGCCTTGTAAGAAGGACAGTCCTGAGACCCGCACCGATGGTCGCACGGTTTCTTGTAACGCTTACACGCTACACAAGTCGGTTTAAATTCAGGTTTATCCTTATGGGGGCACTGCTTAGTTTCATGTGCTTCAGCGCAGTTAGCACAGGCGGGAGATTTGTTTTCGCAATACTTTTTAACGTGACCGAATTGTTGACAATGTAAACACCGAACTACTTCAATGTCATCAATAAAACGGCAGGTGGCCCAGTCGATGAACAATTTGTCCTTTGTAGAAACGAGATGTTTACGTACTGAGGAGTCGATTTCAATACCTATCCATTTCCGGCCATTTTCTAATGCGCGCCTACGGATAATTTTTGTTGTTTTAATGAAGTCGTCTTCAGTTAAATTTATTTCGTCCTTGATGTTTTGACGATAAAGCGCGGTTAGAAAAGCACGATCCTCCATTGACGAGGGGACGTCCTTGACTAAAATACGTGGCTGTCGACCTTTTGGGGTTTCCAGCCTTAAACCGGCAGATCGAATTGCATCAACAGACTTAATTTTCTGCATCTGTTTATCGTTGGCAACGCGGAGTACGACACCCGATTTGTTTACTTTTTTTAAGCCTACGATTTGAAAGCCGTCGTCGCTAGGTTTAATAGCATTCATTAACGCCTGTTTTGTAGCGGACGATGTTGCATACTCCGCCGAACGCTCAGTCGTTGGATATGCAACAACGCAGGGCAGTGGGGCGCGCGACGGCGGCGCCGGGACGGCTTGCGGCAAACGAAGTTTTAGTTTGTTGGCGTATGACTCATTATTATTTGTTTTGATATTTGTATTACCCGTATTTGACTTAAATCTCTCTAATTCGCGCTCACTGTTCGATAATTTGGTTTCATTACAAGACGACTTAATGGCTAGTAAAGAAACAATAGCTGTTATACGCTGAGTCATGTCCATTATCGCGGATTTATTTGCAATATTTATACGCGAACCCTGATCATTTACGAGATCATTGATTTTCGAGAGGTAGGTGGATGCCTCGGAAACTAAATCACAATAATCAGCGCGACTCGCGTCGCTAGTGTTTAAAATTGACGGGGTCTTGCTGACCGATTCGGATCGTTGCTGCCGCTTCGATGCTTCGGGTGAAATATATGACGGAGATATTTCACTAAACAGACGTTTACTAGTCGCGGAAGGTGGTGATCTAGACGTCATTTGACTTCTACAAAACAAGTTATTGCCCCGGTCGGGCGGTTCATCATTAAACACCGACATAATATAACTACCTCTATATAGTTGACCTCAATATAAATGACTATAATAGCTTAAAATATTAATGATTTAACACAAATATAACTGCCGCAACAAAAGACAATAATATAAAACGTACGAACAAAGTTATTTCGCGGTACCCGCAACCAAAAAATAAAAAATAAAAGACTTACCGAGAGATTAATTAACGTATTTACCACTAAAAACAGAGTAATTATACCAAATTTTATTACAAACCATGCACGAAACACTATACCACACAACTGGAAACAATTCACGAGCCGGGAATCGATCGCGAAACGGGACAAAAAATATTATAACCGAGCAGCGTAGTTAACCTTCACTGCACCGTGCGGGCGCGCGGAGGGAAGTGAAAAAAAAAAAAAAAAAAAAAAATTTATAATATTAGTTATTCAGCTATTAAACTGCAAACAAAAATTTTTTATTGAATTTTGACGCGTAAAAGTGTTTGTGAAAACCTATTTACAAAAATAAATCATTAATTATTCATCATTCATATAAGTTTACAACATAGAATTTTTTTTCTGTCTGTCAAAATGTAGAACTGCAACTAACATATGCAGCGTATACATATACATAGCTATATACATACACATATGTTATACATAGCTAAAAGAACATGTATGCAGAAAATTCTGTCCCCATCTGTGAGAGCGGAGTGATACTGTGTATGTTATTTTAGGCTGTTCAGAAGATTTAGTATCAATTGAAACCACGGCGCAGATGCTTGCCCGTACGGCCCGCTCTGAACATGTTTTTTTACTCTTATTTATTGCAGTGGTATCTATAGTGGTTTTGTATTGTTTAAGAGGCAAACGAGGGAGCGTATCTGGTTTGTATTACTGCTTCAGAAATTCGCTTTATGAACTATTTACTTATATAGGCACTTGCACTTGCTTTAAAACTTGAAGTAGTTAATGAAAAACACATAACATCACGCTTGTATTCCCCGAAAGGATAGGCAGAGGTGCACATATAGTAACACCTACATTTCGTCAGTTATGTTTTTTGTTAGGTCCCAATGTAATAGGGGGCGAACCTATTGCCATCAACCGGGCACAAATCCAGACTCCATGCTGCCACTGAGAATTACCTAATGGAAAAACCCAGTAACACTTTTGCCCGACCTGGTATTCGAACCCAGGACCTCGTGCTCAGCAGTCGCGCTTAGCGACCACTAGACCAACGAGGCAGTCGGAAAAACACATCGTTGAAAAATCTATCAAGTGAGCTCGAAAAGACTCTGGTGTTACCGTGGTTTAAAAGCGACCTTTGACTTAGCAGTCCAACGGTCATACCACTCGTCTATTACTGTTAATGACATAAAACATACATATGTGGTTGATAAAAGGACCTTGAGTAACATAATAATTGCTTTGACAACCATTAACCTCGCGGAGAGCAAAACCTTCAATTTAACTGTCACATTTTGTGTATTAGGTTAAACTTTTTCTTATGTTAAAGGGTTTAATGTCAATCCATCCATATCAAGTCTGTGTATGTCTAGATAATAATTATAATGCAGCCCCCTTACCATAAACTCTTAAAGCAGGACTGTTTACGATGTTGAAGCGAGACGCCTCTATGTGTAATGTCTCGCTTCCACTACGTAAACTGTCCTGCTTTCGTTCCTGGTACGGGGGCTTATCAAATAAATTCATATATTTAGAGACATGAATGTAAATGACTGCCGCGTTGGTCTAGTGGTCGCTAAGCGCGACTGCTGATCACGAGGTCCTGGGTTCAAATCCCGGGTCGGGCAAAGTGTTACTGGGTTTTTCCATTAGGTAATTCTCAGTGGCAGCACGGAGTCTGGATTTGTGCCCAGTTGATGGCAATAGGCTCGCCTCCTATTACATTGGGACTTAAAAACATAACTGGCGAAATGTTGGTGTACTATATGTGCACCTCTGCCTACCCCTTCGGGGAACAGGCGTAATGTTATGTTATGTTATGAATGTAAATTCAACATAAACAATCATTTCGCTGCGGTTATCACACAATTTCGATTTTAGTTTAGTCATTATCGTCCTCGTATCTCCGATTAATAGTTTGGCCAATACCAACGGATAGTAACCTGCTTTCGTCATATCGTAGGTACAACTTTGTATTGATATTTGTGGTCAACTGTTTGCTAAATGGTAATTTAGAGCCTGTCACACAGTTCCCATTTTAGAAACAAAGCTTTTGCAATATAAGATTTATTGGTAATTTAATCGTACTAGCCGTGCTGTTTGCGAAAGTTTATAACGTTTCTAATTTATATATTTGTATAGATACACACAGGCTTCGTGTTCAGCCATTTTTCTTTTCCGTGTACTGTGTCCATGTGTCAATTCTAACATGTTTTATATGATTCCACCTGAGTTTTGCACATTGGCATTACGCAGGACGGAATAATCGAATTAAATGCGCAGCGTGGAAAACGTTTCCACAATGCACGCGATCTTTGTAAGCTAAATTTCAAAACGTCTATTTAGTCAATTACTCCATTTTAGAGTAATTGGTGTTGCCTCGCTTTTGTGTGTAATAATATGTGGGTGAACAAGGTTCTCAAGTGGTGACCTAGAGCCGGCGTTGGCAGGTCTTCCGCCAGATGGACCGACGATATCGTCAGAGTTGCGGGCAACCGGTAGATGCAAGTGGCAAGTTGTCGGTCATTGTGGCGTTATAAGGGGGAGGCCTTTGTTCAACAGTGGAAATCTTCCGACTGACGATTATGGGTCAATAAGGCCACACCTAATCCCACCAGATGTATTGTGTAACCATTAAATTACTGCTCATTAACACAACTATCGCAAAACATCATTAAAAACAAATCAATAGATCAAACAGCTACAAAAAGTCTCCCATGAAATCGATAAAGACAAGAATTATCGCAATTCAACAATTGCTAACGAAAGTTAAAGTTTAATAAAGCCAACTACTAGAACAATACAGTATTGAGACTTAAATGCACTGCAATTGTGAAACTTTTTCGCTTTGGGATTTGTCATTGTTTTATGTTTGTGGTACCTGGGAATTCGTTTCACTTGAACTAATAATGTTTGTTTCCTATAACGTTTGTTGGAGTTTTTACGCTTGGTACGCTATGGGAGCGAAAGCCTGGTAAGAATGTTCCACGTTGTTCGGTTCTGTAGCTATTATTTTTGTCAAATAGCAGTGTTAGCCTAGAGGTATAATTATGACTCTTGGAATATCAAGTCAAAAGTTGCAAATTTAAACCCCGGCACGCACTAATGACTTTTCGAATTCATGTGGGTAATATAAGTTATCAGTTACTAAAAACGATGAAGGAAAAACATCGTGAGGAAACCGGCACACCTGAGAGATTTTTCAAGGGTGTGTAAAACCATGTCAGAGGCCTACAGGTTTAAACTTTGACACTAGGTTGTTTATCAACCATACGATAAAAAGATAAGGCTTAAAATTACTTGACTGCCTCGTTGGTCTAATGGTCGCCATGCGCGACTGCTGAACACGAGGTCCAGGGTTTGAAGCATGAGTCGGGATAAGTGTTATTGGGTTTATCCATTAGGTAAAACTCAGTGGCAGTACGGAGTCTGGTTTCGTGCTCGGTGGATGGCAATAGGCTAGCCCCCTATTACATTGGGACTTATAACATAACTGGTGAAATGTAGGTGTACTAATTATTTGTACCTATGCCTTCCCCTTCGGGAAATACAGACGTGATTGTGTGTGTGTGTTTAAAATTACATATTGATTTCATGGAAAGTCCGTTTCCAATCCATATGGAGGCCTTTGCAGTGGGACCTTGAAGAGGCTGCTTAAAAAAATATTTTACTGAATAATTGTTTAATCAATAATGTTATTTTACGGTACCCTAAAAACATTGTGTTTATTAATTTGTTCTGCAATGTTCTCAGTTAATATAGCGTAATTGTTGTTATTGTCTCATTAATTGAGCAAGATTTCAATTAATTTCTTATGTCAGCAAGTGCTTTCTAAAGATTATCGCAGATCAATTTCTTTTGTGATTTTTTGAGGTTATGCACTTTATCAATTAATGTGCAAGTCAAGGTTATAATTGTAATTGTCTTTTGTAGTCTCTTTTGAAATACAAATTATAGCACTAATATTTTCCAGTTTAGCTTTTATGATCTAGGTCAATATATAGTACAGTCATCATTACCAGTTGGAAGATGTCCACTGTCGCAAAATCCCCCCCGTAGGTACAGGTAGGGGGGAGGGACATAATCCCCACGCATGTACATTGTACGTATACAGTATGCCAGATAAAATAACCTTCAAAAGTTCGTCATCATCATCAGCCAGAGCACCTCCACTATTGAACAGAGCCCTTCTCGTTAGAGTGGGGGCGGGGGGGGGGGGGGGGGGGGGGGCATAATCTCACTCCCCACGCTTGGCAAGTTAACAAGAGTTTAACTTAATGTAATCATATTGTTTCGTATGATCGTATCTGTTATTTAATCTTTGTAATTAATAGTTTTTACAATACATTCCTCTACAATCAAAACATCCGACAACTCTCCGATCATTATCGATTTATAAATACTTTCTAACCATTCTATCAATAATCTGGACGCTTGACAAAGGAATGTCATCATAGTTTTGCAAATAAAATAATTGAATAACTTTAGTAATGCTGAGTTTACTGGTACGGGTAGACACTATTTATACGAGGCCAATACTTGTTGAGGCCTTGATCCTTCAACCAATGGTCTTAGTGGAAGCGGTTGGAATAATCACACTAATATTATAAAGGCGAAAGTTTGTTTGTATGTTTGTTACCTCTTCACGCTCAAACCGGCTAGATCGATATTGCTAAAATTTGGTATGGAGGTAGCAGACACTCAGGATTAACATACAGGCTAGGATACAGGAGCTGGGGATTTAAGATATACGACACAAAAGTGCTTAGAAATTATTATATAAATAGTAAATACCTAGACTGGTAATGTTGACTTTTCATATACAGTATTTTATGTAGGTTATTTTTCTCATATTTATAGGTTTCGTAAAATATATTATTAATAATTTAGGATACGATAAGGCTTTGTTTTTTATGTTGTTTATATTTTATAATTGTTTTTTACTGTTAGTTCGTAAGATTAATATAGCATCGCTTTGGTTATAAACTGTAATGGTGTTATGTTGTGGTAATAATAAATAAATATGGCTACATCAACGTATGGGTTTATCTGTATCTATGCAGGTCCTTTCAAAATTATAGCTTTTACTAGCTGCGCCCCGCGGTGCTACCCGCTACATTTTATATTGCTTTTGCGATAAACCAGGAAGTCAGTTACCTCCATACGAAATTTTATCAAAATCGATACAGCTGTTTGAGCGCTAGGAACTAACAAACATACAAACACACTCGCAAAATTTCGCCTTTATAATATTAGTGTGATCAGTAAGGATAACTAGAGTAAAACAAATCATTGTACTTCCTGATTCTGATCTATTTAAGTCAAGTTCACGCTACATTAAGTGCAAAATTGATTGGCATAAAACCTTACATTCAGTCCATTCACTACCATTTGAAACGTGTCAGTACAAACAGGTCAAGGCCTTAAGTAGCCTTTCCATTAAGTAATTCTTAGTTTGAGAATAACCTAATAAAAAAACTTAATAAGACTATGCCTAGAATCGAATCCAGGATCTTACGCATAAGCGAGATAATCAATGATCACTGTCTTCGTTCAAGAAGGATTCAAAAATGAACCCCAAATATATAGGCGCCAACAAAACGCTAATGAAATAAATTCACCCAAGTTTGTCATAAAACTGGTCGATTAAAAAACTCGTATGCACTCCATTGTACTTGAGTTGAGCAAGGTTTACAAATCGTTGCATAGCATGCACTGCAATGCACCGTAATAAGATTATTGCAAGTCGACCATGTGGATTTTGAAAGTCGATATCTCTTGGATTATTTAAAAAGAAATTATGGAACTAAATATTTATCGACAAGAATTTGTTGTGTTTGAAGGATGCATATATACATAACAGGGGTAGGCAGAGCTGCGTATACAGTATACCCACGTTTCGCTAGATATGTTTTAGGTATCTATGTAATAGGGGGCGAGCCTATTGCCATCAAACGGGAATAAGTCCAGACTACGTACTGCTACTGAGAATTACCTAATGGAAAACCCATTAACACATTGCCCGACCCGGAATTTGAACCCCGTACTCAGCCATCGCGCTTAGCAACCACTAGACCAATGAGGCATATAATAATTATGTTTATCATGAACCTTACTTACTTACCGTATGGTTGAAGAACAACCTGGTGACAGAGTTTAAACCGCTGGCGTAGGGCTCTGACATGGCGTTTCACACCGTTGAGAAATCTCTCGTTTCGTTTCGTTTTTAGTAATGACAACTTATTTATAAAAAGCACATGAATTCGAAAATATATTAGTGCGTGCTGTTTGTACTTGCGACCTTTGATCTATCAGTACTCTTGGTCAATGATTATAGTACCTAAATGGACACGACTGCCTATGGTAATCTGTACGTAATATTAAAGGCAGTACAGGTACTTTCAACATATCGTTATATACACTAATAAGGTGCCCAAGTGTAAGAAATGCAGCTCAAGTCCAAACCACGGAAGCCTTGGGAGCGCTTTCAACACTGTTGCAACTGTCTACACTTTGTAATACAAAACATAATTGGTCTCGGTCAATGGCCGCAACAATATCTTATATGCATTCTTAACAAAAAAAAGAGTTTTCTTTAAGAAGAAAAAACTAGTAGGTCGTCCGGCAGCGAGATGGGTCGACGACATAATAAAGATTGCGGGGCGTACCTGGACAAGATTGGCACAGGACCGCGGCTGATGGTACTGTTTAAGGGAGGCTTATACCCAGCAGTGGGATATTGAAGGCTGTGGATGATGATGATGATGATGACCGTTGGACTGCCAAGTCAAAGGTTCATCAATATTCGAAGGCCACGTTACAAGTCCCTTAATTTAGACACTATTGTGAAAATAAGTGCACGCGACATCTACATACATACATAAAGTCACGCCTGTTTCCCTGAGGGGTAGGCAGAGACCACGGATTTCCATTTGCTACGATCCTGGCATACTTCTTTTGCTTCATTCACACGCATCACATTCCTCATACACGCTCTTCGGTCAGTTGACCTTAGAAAAGCCTGGTATGCTGATAGAAACGGGGTCATAATTGCAATAGGTTACCTACATTACAATAGGTAACCTACGATAAAAACATGTTTTGGTATCACATAAAAGTTTTTGCTGAGTAATTTGCTTTTCTTCATTAAAATTACACTTTCAATTTTACTTGACGACTTGATCGCACTGGCTGAGCGATTAGACTGCTGCGCTAGGGTCGCGTGTTGAATTCCCGATCGGGATAAAAACTAGTGTGATCTGCAGATGTTGGTCTTGAGTCTGTGTGTTTAATGTTTATGTGTGAGATATTGCATATTCGTGAAACGTACCCATGATACAAGACGTATGGCCAGTATAAGACGACGTTTTAAAAAAAATATAGTTCATATACCATCTAATGGTGCTCTCACCCGGCGCGTGGTAGCACAAACCCCGAGCATAGCTCTGTCAGTTGAGTGACTGAGGCTCTCAAAAAGGCCAACCGTTAGCGACCACGTCTCAGAGCTATACGTAATCACTGGCAACACACACTTGTCAAAGACCGTGAATGTCTCATGTAAGTAAAAATGTTGTTCTTATGGAAAAAAAGAATCTATAACCATATAATTATAATAATAGATAGTCACAAATTCAGTCCAAAGTATGCCAAAGGTAATTTCCAACATAACATAACATAACATTACGCCTGTATTCCCCGAAGGAGTAGGCAGAGGTGCACATAAAGTACACCCACATTTCGCCAGTTATGTTTTTTTTTAAGTCCCAATGTAATAGCGGGCGAGCCTATTGCTATCAACCGGGCACAAATCCAGACTCCGTGCTGCCACTGAGAATTGCCTAATGGAAAAACCCAGTAACACATTGCTCGACCCGGGATTCGAACACAAGACCTCGTGCTCAGCAGTCGCACTTAGCAACCACTAGATCAACGAGGCAGTCAAGAGCAGTAATTTCCAACAAGCAAATATATGTAAAAACTGGTAAATGAAGGTTAAAAGTAGGAATTGTGTAATAGTTTCAGTCTGATAATCTCGCGATGAACTAATCGGGCAAAAGACCTAAGTGCGTCATTAGCAAAGTGATAATAATACTTCTTGCTAGATAATGTATGGTCTAGAATTCTAGATAATTAATAGGATTTATATCAGGTATAAATAGAATTATGAGCTCAGAGGCTCGTTTGCGCGTATCCATTATCGAGATTATTATTTTCTTATATAATCTCTAATAACTGCCTCGTTGGTCTAGCGGTTGCTAAGCGCGACTGCTGAGCACAAGGTCCTGGGTTCGAATCCCGGGTCGGGCAAAGTGTTACTGGGTTTTTCTATTAGGTAATTCTTAGTAGCACGGTGTCTGGATTTGTGCCCGGTTGAAGCAATAGGCTCGTCCCCTATTACATTGGGACCTAAAAAAAAACATAACTTCACCAACACTCAACCAGGGGAGGAAAGGGGGTGGTCAATTCTAGGCCGGATACCACGCGGCACAGTTTAATTTATTACAAGAATGAAATGGAAGGTCGATGGGAAAACCTAAGATTGAATTTTCACACCGTTATTTTGATAATGCTATTTATAATATGTTTGACATTGTTATCTTGAGAGAGCTATATGCTATCCTGTGTTACAACTGATTAATTTTTGTTTTCATTATCAGCCGGAAAAGACAGGTACTGGAGGTGACCCGCGGTTTTGATCGCGTAAAATTACCAGTAAAATAGCCTGTGCGTTATTCTGTTGTATGTGCTATATTACTCTAAAGTTTCATCAAAATCGGTGCATTCGTTTTTGCGTCAAGGAGTGACAAATCCATTTCATCGCTCTGTGTGCCTAATTTAGTTGCGAGGTATATGTACACAAGATCCAACAAAACATTTTGACTGATAGACTGGGACCTAGATTTAGAAATAGTTTCGCTATTTTTAGGTTAATCTCATACTAAAGGTTATTCATAACGATCTTCTTCTTCTTATCGTACGATTGATGAACAACCTGCTGTCAAAGTTTAAACCTGTAGGCCTCTGACATGGCTTTACACGACGTCGAAAAATCTCTCAGGTGTGCCGGTTTCCTCAAGATGTTTTCCTTTACCATTTTTAGCAACTGATAACTAATTTACAACATGAATTCGAAAATACATTGTTGCGTCGGGTTTGAACTTGCGACCTTTGACTTGGCAGTCCAATGGCCATAACACTCGGTCATCAGTGCTTATTCATGATGAGTTCAATGATCCCTATTCAGATTTTGAGTTAGGTCCCTTTCACCTATGAGGTTAATGGCTTTATGATGACCAATACACACGTTGCGTGGAAGGACAGATGTACTAGAACTCACACGTGTAAATGCAATTGATGTAGACAAAAACATATAAAACATAACATCACGCCTGTATTCCCCGAAGGGGTAGGCAGAGGTGCACATATAGTACACCCACATTTCGCCAGTTATGTTTTAGGTCCTAGTGTAATAGGGGGCGAGCCTATTGCCATTAACCGGGCACAAATCCAGACTCCGTGCTGCTACTGAGAATTACCTAATGGAAAAACCCAGTAACACTTTGCCCGACCCGGGATTCGAACCCAGGACCTCGTGCTCAGCAGTCGCGCTTAGCAACCACTAGACCAACGAGGCAGTATTGATATAGAAGTAGTGTATAAATTGTTTTCCAGTCGACAGCGATGAGGATACTTCCATGCATAATTTTTAGTTTTTTTCCATTTGTATATTTTTTTACGTAGGTTATAGTGTTTATTATAAGTAGATTATATTGTGATGTTAATTTGTGCGATAATAAAAATGATTAATTTATAGATTGTTTTGTGTGTTAGTTTAAATTTTGTTTAAAAACCCTCATTTCACATAATGAATTTCTCATGTATGTAGGTGCGTTTCACAAACATAAAATGTCACATACACAAACACCCGTACTCGGGACATACATCTGTGGATCGTGTAAATTTTTGCATGCGGAAAACGAACCCGCAACCCTTAGGGCAGCAGTCCAATCGCTTAACCGCTGCGTCAATGAGACCGTCAATTACTAGTGCGGGGCCTAGGTGCATCAAATATAATTCTACAAATCCTAAAATACCTTTTAAATTAATAGTAAATTCTGTTCCAAATAAAACGATTTTTTTTTAGTAAAATTCGATTATTCTGCTTTGAATTTATTCAATAGTAAGTTAATTGAGCGTGCGAACTAGTGACGTCACAGCTTGCTGTACCCATACAAAATCTATGGAAGAATAGCGTTTTGACAGCTCATAAAAAGTATGTCAATTGATTGGTTATGTCTTCATCTCTACTCTAATAACTCAACAGAACAAATGACACTTGACTGCCTCGTTGGTCTAGTGGTCGCTAAGCGCGACTGCTGAGCACGAGGTCCTGGGGTCGAATCCCGGGTCGGGCAAAGTGTTATTGGGTTTTTCCATTAGGTAATTCTTAGTAGCAGCACGGAGTCTAGATTTGTGCCCGGTTGATGGCAATAGGCTCGCCCTCTATTACATTGGGGCCTAAAACATAACTGGCGAAATGTGGGTGTACTATATGTGTACCTCTGCCTACCCTTTCGGGGAATACAGGCGTAATGTTATGTTACACATGACATTTAAATGCATTCCCGCACGGGACAATGCGCGATCCGCAGATGTTTGCTCCGAGTCTGGGAGTTTGAAGTTAATGCATAGTGATACGTGAAACGAATCCACGACACAGGAGTAGGAGAGAGAGTATAAAGTGACGTTTAAAACAATACTTATGGGACACAAATCCGACACAGTGTCCTTACGAAATTCACTTCTCGTTTAAACCACTCACAACTCACCATTGCCATAGACATAATGCTAATAAAGTACGCTAACAATATTGTTATTTTATCAACTGTAAAATTGTGCCCCGTAAATCAGAATTGCTTAACAATTAAACAAATCCGCGTAAAAACCGGTCAAGTTCAAACCAGATGCTTGACTTTCGTGAAATCGATTGAGATATATTGTAGTCGACATAATTAAGCATTCAAAACAAGCAAGCAAAAACGTTACGCCTGTATTCCCTGAAGGGGCAGGCTGGGGTATATAGTACACCTACATTTCACCAGTTATGTTTAATGTCCCGGTGGACTACGGGGGTGATCCTATTACCATTTCATTATTATCAGGAAGACGTCCACTGTAAACAAAGGCCTCTTGCCATTTACAAGGCACAAATCCAGTCGTTATGCTACAACTTAGAATATTCTAATTAAAATCCAATAACACTTTGTCCGACCTTGGATTTGAACTTAGTACCTCATGCTAAGTAGTCGCGCTTAAGGCTAGTTCGGCCAAGTACTTTAGTTCATTCACTACTTGAGTAATTTTTATGGTTAACACACATTTAGCTATTAAATTACTCGCTGCTCTACTCTACTAGCTTGGTCCGAACTAGCTTTTAGCGACCACTAGACAAATGAGGCAGTAGAATAGTGTGATAATATATCGCAAAACTCTTTGTATCTTTCTGTATGATACAAGTTGTATGCATTTTAACTAACTTATAATGCAGGGTCAGATTTATTATGTTTTATTGTAGACGGTTTTTTAAACCAGTAATTTCAATCTTAATAACTTAAAGGTATAATGGAGGTATTATCACGGTTATATTTTTTTAAATTGTAACCGTAATTGGTGTACTTTTTTACAAGTCATTATTTAACAATACAATGCTTGTATGAATGTACATATGTAAGTTTGTTTAGGTCAAATCTTGCAATCTAAATTAGAACCACTTTTTGACATCCGATTGAAATCTAATTTGGCATATTTGAATAGGTTTGGTAACAATACAATATTACGGTACGTTTGATTTAAAAGCCTGTGTTAAAAATATACTTTTAATATTAACTCTTACCCTAGACGCTCGGACAGCAAGCCGATGACCCACTGACCTCATTTATCAGACTTACATTCCAATACAAAACTTATTCGTGAAAACCCTTACCTGTTTATATTTGATCTTGAGAATCAAATGTGAGATCTGTCAGTTGACAATTAATATTGACATCCATACAAACTAATATGTGAACATCATCCGATCTCAGGATTGTTACGGCAGAAGATTTTGTTATTACACTGAGCTGACCTACATAATGATTAAATAATTGTCAATCATAATGGTCTCTAGGGTTTTCCTTTCATATGCACGCTATGTAAATATTTTATATTATAGAGCGCGTGCCTCATTCTATCGTTTAAATGTGATATAATAAAACAGTGGCTAACGAACATAGTTGTTAAACTAATGTAGAGGACTAACCTTCCATTGTTTGACTTCAGACAGGCGATTGGCAATCACACAGCCAGCGGAACCAGCTCCAACCACAACGAAATCGTACCGCTCAATCGAGGCTCTTCGCTTCCTACTCTTGGCATCACGCTTTTTCTCTTGTCTCACTGTCACTTTTTCAGAATCAGCAGTGTCCGCATCAAAAGAACTCTTCTTGCCGAAGCTAAAGTCGTAATCCACTGAAGGGTGTAGTGGAAATGGTCGTCTGTAACTATTCTCAAACTTATAGTCATTCTCTGGTTTCTTGTACTCATCATCGAACCTGAACGGATCTGTCTGCCCATAAGTTTTGTCAAACGCTTTTCCGAAAGCCTCGAAATCGAACTGTGGGAAATATGACGACGTTTCTGACAGTCCTCGGCTGAAACCAGGACCGTGACTGTGCACTTTAGTAGAACTACTAACTGAACTATATTTCTTGTTATTAAGAAAGTCTTCGTGCAGCACTGGTGCGAACGACGGATGAGGCGATGCAGATTTAGGTTTGAACGGCGTAGGGTCTATAGGAATTTGCGAAGTTCCAAAATCCTGTACTGGCGATCCCGAAAAATCACTGGCTTCACTTGGATACTGCCAATAATCAGGAAAATCGTTACCGTCTCGGGAACCGCCGTACAGTTGGGTTATTAAGGCAAGGAACATGTAGCCTGTGGCAGAGCATTGTGTCAGTGGAGCATTTTGCTCCGGACATATCGCGGCGATATCCGGAGGCGTCCAAGTCAGGCCTGACATTTTAATTAACACTATTATTACACTCGCGAACTCATTCGTGTGATCGGCACGAGAACTGGCGGTACAATGGGTCCGCGGGCTGCAATACCTAAGTAAGTGGGAGATATAGCGCCGATTGTCCTTACTATTGCACGCTTGTTAGCGATACGCTTTTTTTGTTTTTTCTTTAGAGAGTGCGGTTGCGTTAATTGACATTGGTTTATTAAGTGGGTGACAATTATACAAATGATTGGTTTTTCCTTCGTTTTTTATGTTATCTAAAGTAAATATTTATTGCATAACTTGATTGATGTTAAACAGCTTTTTTGTTTCAATGTTAAAACTTCATTCTGAATAACCTCAAATCTGTCAGTTTTTTTTATCAATTATAAAATTAATGTTTATATTCATAAATGGGTATGTTCAGCTACACTGTTATGGTACATTCACGTCTCACGTCACGAAGAGTGTGTATTGCTATTAAATCAGCCCCAATTTGACGACACGCAGTGGCTAAGCGATTGGACTGCTGCGCTAAGGGTTGCGAGTTCGATTCCCACAGATGTTTCTCTCAAGTCTGAGTGTTTGTGTATGTGATATTTCATGTTTGTGTACCGCACCCACGACACAGGAGAGATTCCTAGTGTAAGGTGACGTTAAAAATGCATTGCGTAAGGGGTTGCGATTTCTATTCCCGTCATCCTCATCAGCCGGAAGACGTCCACTGTTGAACAAAGGCCTCCCCCTTAGATGGTCACAATGAACGACAGCTTGCCAATTGCGTCCACCGGTTGTCCGCAATTCTGATGTTATCGTCGGTCCACCCGGTGGTAAAAATATTATTAGTTAGAAATCTATCTTTCTCTCTCTTTCATTAAATCTGTCTGTGAGTATACTTTACATACGGAACTACTGTACCAACTATCATTAATTTATTCGGAAATGAATAGATACGTTTTATAACCAAGCAATTATATTTTACATAGATCATTCAATATGTATTATGTGTTAGAACATAGATTATATATGTGTGCATCATGCAGAAAGTGATTTAATGTATTCATTCGTTATGTATGATTAATTATACTGTTTTTGCCGTTATTATTATATTTTAGTTTGATTTAGCCTAGTTGTTAACACACTGGATTTGTATGCGCATGGTTGCAGGTTCAAACTTAGACTTTTTCAATGTTATAAATACTTTCTTAGTTATTCTAAGACAGCACTGACTAACGGTGTCGGAAAACATCGTGAGGAGACCTGGATTTAATTATCTGAAATCGTCAACCCGAAGTGAGCTAGCGTGGTGCGAAATGCTCAATCCTTCTCTATACGAGAAGAGGCCTTTGCTCTGCAGTGGGACAGTTATAGGCTGTTATTATTTATTTATTATATTCCGTATTGAGAATTATTATATCGTATAGGTACTTATAGATATATTTTGTATTACATTTAATAAGAGATCTTGTATTAGTTGCGTGTATGAGGAAGGTGATGCGAGTGAATAAGGCAAAAGTAGTATGTCAGGGTCGTAGCAAATGGAAATCAGTGGTCTCTGCCTACCCCTCTGGAAAATAAAAACCGGGATAAACATTTGCGGATCAGACAATGTTTTGTCTAACGCGGGAATCAAACCCGCAACACCAGGGGCAGCATTCCAATCTCTTAGCCACTGCGCCAATTAGGCCGACACGATATAATTTATAAACAAAAAAGTGCCATAGTATGCTAGGTTACATTTTAATATAAAATCCACGATTTCTGCGAGGTAAAGGTAAGCAAAGTCACGAGCAAAAGTTATGCCTATAAAACATAACATCACGCCTGTATTCCCCGAAGGGGTAGGCAGAGGTGCACATATAGTACACCCACATTTCGCCAGTTATGTTTTTAGGTCCCAATGTAATAGGGGGCGAGCCTATTGCCTTCAACCGGGCACAAATCCAGACTCCGTGCTGCTACTGAGAATTGCCTAATGGAAAAACCCAGTAACACTTTGCCCGACCCGGGATTCGAACCCAGGACCTCGTGCTCAGCAGTCGCGCTTAGCGACCACTAGACCAACGAGGCAGTCATATGCCTATAATACATAATTATCTTATTTTATAATTAAACAATTTTTATATTGTGATTGTTAAAGCACCTCATTAATTGCACCTATAAAGTTAGGATACAGAACGTATAAATCTCGGTTTACATAATCCCACGGCAGGGAAAGTTAACTGCAGTTAGTTTAATCTACGTTTACCGTACACGTTACGTTAACTGCGTATTATGTTACGGGCATCTAACAGACGATAATGGCTGGCGATTTAATTAATAATTTAATTATCGCGGTCGTATGACAGGTTTTACGCTTCAACTTAATGGATTTAACGGAAAAACATCAACGTTTAGAAGTTAAGCGGCGATTGTCGGGGTGTAAAATTAGATGGGTTACCGATCTTAAGTATCTAGAGAGATATTAAGTAATCTGTTGAAATAATGTCATGCTTTTTTGATATTTCAACTTAATTTATTTAGTTTTTATGGTAACAAGGACCATATTTTTGGTTTCTTGAAAGGATTGAACGTAAAATCGAAGGAGAAACCAATCACTTTGAGTTAAGACTGGTGCTTATAATAATAAACCTTTATTATCAGGTAACTATAGCCAATAGATATAATATACCTTACAAACTAACATATATAATTATTAATGGGTAACTTTTTTTTATCGTCACCCCACAGTACGAATTTCTCCTGTGTCGTGGGCTCGATTCACAAACATGAAATATCACATCCACAAACACTCAGACTCGGGACCAACATCAACGGATCGCACGAATGTTTGCCCCGATCCGGAATAGAAACTGCAATCCCTAGCGCGGCAGTCCAAATGCTTAACCACTGCGCTAATCAGGACGTCATAATGGCACATTGATGATGGCATGAGATCAACTTACTCATAGCTTGAAAGTACCTATGGTTAAATAGGTACAATGTATTATACGTACCTATACGAGAGGAATTTTTACCCAATAAAGAACCTACCATTTTATAAATGCTTTCTGGAAACGAACAAGGATGTAAGGTTTTCCCGGAACAGCATAAAATGGTGCTTGGGTATGTAAAAGTATTGTCAATCATAAACTTAAAGTTTGGAAATACCCTGGGCCACTTGTGGTTGAGTCCAGGAAAAAGGTAAATAGGTTTTTGTACTCACATTAAATACGTACGATGACTTAATTGGCGCAGTAGCTGAGCATTGGACTGCTGCGCTAAGGGTAGTGGGTTTGGTCCCCGCATGAGGCAAAAATTTCTGTGATCCGCAAATGTTTGTCCCGGTTATGTTTCATGCTTGTGAAACCTACACACGATTCATCATCATCGGCCGGAAGACATCCACTGTTGAACAAAGGCCTCCCCCTTAGAATGCCAGCTTGCTAATTGCATCCACCGGTTGCCTGCAATTCTGACGATATCGTCAAAAAAAAAATCCTTTGCCTAGCTTTTCCAAGAATATTTGTGTCGGCTCACAGTCAAACCGTATGCAGCAGGATATAAGTAGGTATCTGGTATTCGACATGAAATGCGTGGCTATCTGACCTTTGTAAACCAGATACTCGGTAATACGATACTTCATGGATTACCATAGAATAACGAGTAACAAAAATGTTTGAAAAGTAAAAACAAGTTAATACTGGTTATCACTTTTCAAACTTTCAGGCTACTGGCGTCAGGCGAGATTGCACTTAACGAATGTCAAAGATTACAATTAAGTTCAGTACATTTTTTTTTCTTTAAAAAAAAACGTCGCCCCACACTAGGAATTTCTGCTGTATCGTGGGTGCGTTTCACAAACATGAAATATCACAAACACAAACACCCAGACTCGAGACAAACATCTGTGGTTCGCACAAAGTTTTGCCCCGTGCGGGCATCGAACCCGCAACCCTTAGCGCAGCAGTCCAATCGCTTAGCCACTGCGCTAATCAGGTCGTCAAAAACGTCAAAAACATTCAGTTAAGAAGACAGATAGACAGAATATACTTAATTGCACACAAGAAAAAAATCCAGAAAAACCTTAAACTAGAACAACAGTGCAAGTGGCGGTCTTATTGCTAATAGAAATTTCTTCCAGACAACCATTAATGGAAATCTCGTTAGAAGAAATAACGCGCATAATAAGATACATAATTATCATGAATGGTCAGGAATTACACATCGCATGAGCTATAGGGCCTTACAAAAGACATTTACACAATTCAAAATACCTAAAGAAAATTACCTATCTAATTCCTATATTGGCCGAAATATTAAGGTTATGAATCGCAGGAAAATCTTAACAGCGCCATTCAGCTTTCGTCAAAAAATGAACAACGCCATCTGTTGGCGAAGTTTAGAATCAACCCGATAGCCACGAGTCTCTTACCTATTAAAAAACAATATAACAACTTTCGGCCATCTAATAACAGTAAACCGTTATAGACATATCTTTATAACGTTATCAGACTATTATCCTTAAACCTATGTTAACGGTTTGGGAATAAGCAGAAAACAAAGCGGTTATCTTTAGCTATCGTAAAAATGTAATAGGGTAATCGGTTGGTATGGTAGTCTTAGGGAATCGTTATGGGTTAATGACCTGCCGATAGGTACGGCACTATCGCGTTATAGTTATACTTTTACTTTCGATTTTATTACCAACATTACGTGGCCATAACACTGTGATATCGAATCAATTAGTCAGATATTAAAATATGTGGTGTCTACCCATCCCACAGAGAAATAGACAAGACCTTAGGCTGCATTTGTTTTTAGAAATAACCGTCACCCTGTATCCTAGGTGTTTCACATACACAAACACCCAAACTCGGAACAAACATTTTTATCTCGTGCGGGAATCGAACCAGTAACCGTTAGCGCAGCTGTCTAATCGTCTAGCCACTGCGCCAATCAGTTTGTTAAACATTATATTATAAACCTATGTCATCAAATGATAGAGCGGTGTAGTCTAGAAATCTAGACACTCGTTTTTCATTGCCTATTATCCTATTTTAATATTCTCTGTGTGAAGAAGAAGGACATGACACTACACACGATTTTTCCGGCTCATAAAGCATACATAACATCACGCCTGTATTACACAAAGGATTAAGCAGAGGTGCACATTTAAAGTAGATACACCCACATTTCGCGAGTTATGCTATAAGTCCCAATGTAATAGGGGGCGAGTCTTTTGCCATTGACCGAGCACATGTCGAGCATCCGTGCTATAAGAATTACTTAAAAACCCAGTAACACTGTATCCAACCCTGGATCCGCTTTGTTTCCGTAGGGTTGTCGCCTGTTTGCCGGCGAGGCGAATGGCGATACGGCGACGATCCCTTTCGGATTTGATAAATAAAATAAAAATTATTTATTGTCTCAAATAATTTTACAAAAGTCGAATGAAGCCCTGAACCCCACACTAGGATTCCCTGTGTTGGGGGGTCCAGTATCTTTCAATCCGTAATCATAAGGTGGGTACAGTAACAAAGACAATAGTTTAATTAATCTTGGAGTTTAACTAATTAATTAATTTTAGTAGTTTCGGTAGAGTGATATGTGTGCTATGACCCTAAAGTGGCGCTTACTGTGAAGTCTGAGTACTTAAGTAGCCTCACTATATCCCACATTTGGCGTAGTCATAATATTATTGTTCACATAGTTAAGTAAATAAAAACAATACAAATTGTTTTGTAAACAATACCTATATTACATGACTACTTAATTAGCTTCCACCTGCGGCTTCGTCTGCGTGAATTTCTTATATTTAGCCAAGCCTTCCTCGATAAGTGGACTAACCAATGCGAAAAGAATTTTTCAATTCGAATAAGTAGTTCCTGAGATTAGCGCATTCAAACAAACAAGCTCTTCAGCTTTATAATATTGATGGTGACGAGTATAGATTGCAACTAAGAGTAAAATAAGGTATGTAATAATGGTGTTGGAATACGTAGACAGGTTACCAATTTAAAAGCAATGTTTGCAATGCAACATTTTAGTTGCAAAATTCAGACTGAAATGGTCTTTTTGTCTAACTAATATTTGCCCGTGACCATGACTGCTTTAAAGCATTCAAAACGCGTCGGGACCTAAAAATAGAATAAGACCACGGTAAATCCGTAAAATTAGTTTTATTTCGATAATAAGAGCTTAGGAATCGCGGTGTAGGTGAAGTTACAGAAGACGCTGCTGCCCATCTACTAGCTTTACCCTTAGTCGCCACTTACGACACCCATGGGATGAAAGGACGTGGTCAATACCAGGCATCAGGATCTTTTAGTTCCTATATCTTGAAATACAATTGTAAAATTACCAAAACCTTGTGTTGTGATCGACACGTCATTAATAGTAAAGCGACTTTCATAAATATTACCTAAATACTTACATAGGCACGTATTAAGCTGAAATCCGTCATTTTCAACTCGCATTGTTGGAAGCAATAATACATTTAATTTAAAACTGCACAGTGTTCAAAATAGTTTTATTCAAGTCCGTAGACCGTGACTTATTCAAAATGCGTTGAGAAAAATGAGTATTGTGTTCGATGTGCGAATAATATGCGTTGAAACTGCATCTAGGTTGGATTGCGAAAATCTATCGTATTCTGCCTACTTTTTATTCTTTGTCAGGTTGAGTTCATGGCCTTAAGAACAATACTAGACTTGGACTAAGATTTATACTGACTACCTCGTTGGTTTAGTGGTTGCTAAGCGCGACTGCTGTGTATGAGGGTCGATCCAGGGTCGGGCAAAGTGTTCCTGAGTTTTGCAGTTAGGTAACTCTCAGTAACAGCAACGAGTCTGGATTTGTGCCCGGTTGTTGGCAATCATTTGGATCAATTGGAAACAAAAATTATCCATCCATACTTACAAACTTTCGCGTTTATATTATTAGTAGGGATTTACATTTAATAAACTTAAAAAAAATTTTTTCATTTTATATAAATATTTTATTGTAATAATACTTAACTATTTTACAACTTAATTCTAATACAAAATAAAAACAATACATACAAAAATAAAAAGTTAAGAAGCATAAAAAAGTTCATTCCCATGGATGTCAACCGGTAACAGTATGATAAATGATTTTATTTCTGCAAATAGGTTTTAAAAAAACACTTTTACACGTCTTCTTTTTTAAAACTAGATGGCATCGGCATTTCCTAACTGACTACCTCTGAGAAGAAATACCGAAACAAACTCTATACTTAAAAAGATAAAGAATTTAAACAAATTACGTAAATTTCGTATCGTAACCGTAACACAACGCCAAGTTCAAGGCCAAACCCCATTTATAATCGTACAATCTAAAGATGACATTGCGCTCAGTTTTACGAAATCATTCATTCTATTTCGCAATTCCCGCACTCGGTAATAACTGGTTTGACACAATTAAGCAACTCCTATCGACCATGAAATACTGAAATCGCTTTCAGTATATTTTATTGAATATAAAAAAAAGACAATTGCAGGCGTATATATACTAAAACCTATTAGTAATGATATGATTTGATTGAATCGAATTCTGCAATGAGATATATACAATACTAGCTGCGCCCGGTGTTACCCGTTACATTTTTTCGGTTTAATAAGTAGCATATGTGTGTAGGGTTTCAACAACCTCCATATGGAATTCCATAAAATTGGTCTAGCCGTTTGAGCGTGAAGACGTAACAAACATACAAACACACTCACAAACTTTCGCGACTATTTAGATATCAGGCAAGAGGTAACAGTACCTACCTAAGGCTTAATATTCTTTTTTCTTTTTTTTTTTTTTTTAAAAAAAAAACGTCGCCCCACACTAGGAATTTCTCCTGTATCGTGGGTGCGTTTCACAAACATGAAATATCACAAACACAAACACCCAGACTCGGGACAAACATCTGTGGTACGCACAAAGTTTTGCCCCGTGCGGGAATCGAACCCGCAACCCTTAGCGCAGCAGTCCAATCGCTTAACCACTGCGCTAATCAGGTCGTCGTTCTTGATGTGTTAAAAATCACCATCACCACAAAGATTTAAAAAAAATGCGTCACTACACACGAGGAATCACAAGGAAGGATCACAAAAAATATTATCTCGTGCGGGAAAAGAGCCCGCAACCCATAGGGACGCAGTCCAATCGTTTAGCCCCTGCTGTCCAATCAGGTCGTCAAGTTAGACTGCGACAAGCCCTTTTAACCTCGCAAACCAACTGAACTACGCTATATCTATACACCAGAAGCTACCATTAAATTGTATTAAAACTCATACATATTCATTTGAAACTTGATTAAGTGCCTGAAACAAATCAATTTGACATCGCACTGTTTATTTTTACCGGCCACCGGTAACTGTGTTTAATTGACATTATTACGTCACTGCGGTGTTATGCTGTGGTTTTACTATACATTCTCATGTTTTTATAGTACGATTGAAATTTTAATTAGTTCTGTCAGGACTACGAACCATTTTTGAGGCGACAAGAGGGGGTGTATACCGTCCACAAATAAATGTCATGTGCAGGCATTGACTAAGTCAGAAAAAAGTGTTCTACAGACATTAAATAAACGTAACTAAAACTAATTTACAAGTACTTTATAAAGGAAAGTCATAGGTACCTACTTACATAACAATATTTTACGTACATACATATATTATGTATCTACCAAAACTTAAAAATTACAATGAATGTTTTTCTGACCGGAATTTCGGTCACGGCCGTTCTCAGCTGGGACCAGTCAACTACGCAGGAGATATTATAGTGCAAAAGTATGCACGCAAACACAGGTGCACTCCCTATTTCCTTACTCTCATAGTCCAATAGGACGGTAAACCGACACGACCGGAGAGATCAGGGGCAGCACCAATAGCTTAACGTGCCTTCCGAAGCACGGAGGGGTCTCAACATGTGAAACAGGTCACCCATCACAAGACTGACCGGTGAGCACAGCTTAACCTCGCAGATCGACTGACCTGCCTGGCAGCTACGTAGGTATGAATCCCTCTTTCAAATTACAATAGTGTGATATCGACCGCCTTCACATGCTACCCAATCTATTTCGTCCCACAGACGACCGTCGACCGGCACCAATTCCCACAGTTAAACCGATCGAGGCTTTAGAAATTGAACATTAATTGGCCATAACCTTTAATGTTCTAATATTGCTCGCGTGATTCTAGCTGATATGTTTGCATATCGTATTTACATCTGCAATGTTTACTTATATTGTAATTGTGTTTTGATAAATTACTAGCTGCATGCCCGTGACTTTGTCCGCGTGTTATGTGGTTATAGATTGCAACGACAATAATGACAGGGATTTAAATAGATGGTCACAGCGCGGCTATTATTATTGAGCGTGAGGTCCTGGGTTGGGTTTCCGGTTTGAGAAAAGTTTAATTGGGTTTTCCATTAAGAATTTGGTATCTACTGAATATACAATTAGGAATTCTCAGTAACAGCACGGAGTCTCAGTTTGTGCCCGGCTCATAACAATAGACACGCCTATTGTATCTAGGACATAATTGGCGAAATGTGGGTGTATTTATACACCTCTAGTTTATCTTCATGAAATACTGGCGAAACGATGTTGTATAACATTTTTATTAAAATACGTAACAGCCTATAACTGTCCTACTACAGGGCAAAGGCTTCTTTTCGTATAAAAAAGAATTGTTCACTTTTAAGTCACACTATTTTTTGCCTGGATTTCAACCTGCAACCTTGTGCATGTAATTCGTTATGTCAACCACAAGGCTACCATGACCCATTAAACAGTTTTTAAATTATTGATTATAATTATCAAATGAAATTAATAAACAAAAGCTCAACAATCATTATTACTCCTTCAGCCAAACAGTTAAAATATTCACAACTTATTCAATTTCATGGATGAAAATCATGAACATTCCGAGTTTTAATGGACTTATTTCAACGCAGCCGAGAATAATCTTTTAAAGGAAAAGATAAAGTGTCTTACAACTGTTTCCTTTTCCGAACAAGTATGTACTGTTAGCAGGCGACAAGAAAAAATGTTGTGCGGTCGAGTTTTATTGTGTGCAGTCCGTTGCTGACGGTACGTTAGGTACTGTGTAAATATTTGAAGTGTTTTATGTGTGAGCTTTGATATCTGAAGCTAGATAAACTCTTCGTTTAACATAACATAACATCACGCCTATATACCCCGAAGGGGTAACAGAGATGCACATATAGTACACCCACATTTCGCCAGTTATGTTTTAGGTACCAATGTAACAGGGGCGAGCCTATTGCCATCAACCGGGCACAAACCGGTGCACTATATGTGCACCTCTGCCTATCCCTTCGGGGAATACAGGCGTGATGTTATGTTATGTTAACCAAGTGTACGATAACGACTAGGTATACGATCTAACACAAGCTTCAACGTGTTTACGAACCATGTCAAAACTTCGACTACTTCTAAAATATAAACCAGCATTAACGGGAGCACCGCCAGCTTACAATTTTTACAAGTTTATCCCGAAGCCACTGAGCCGAGTTTATGATACCTTAACCAATATTTTCAATATCAGATGTTCACGATTTATGCACGACAACTTTCTATGAGACTTTGTATTTTACGACGCCCAACTTCGTTCGACGCTGGTATTTCCCTGAATTTTTGTTGGTGCAGTTTTAGTGTCGAATGTATTGGCAGCAATGTAAGTGTGGAATTGGAATTATTGCTTTATATTTATGACTGCGATCGATGTGGTTGTTTAGCGTTTGGTTTGTTGCACTTTGTTTTGTGGGGTAATCCGGTTTAGATTAAATTACTAATTTTATACTATCGCGTCGCATGATTTTAATAGAATTAAAATACTACACGGGAATAAGCGTGCATACAAGTTTTTTTTGGATTGCGGCCGTGGTCAGTATAACACTTTGATCATATCACAGCCTATCTTCTTGTAGACTTAGTCCGCTTGTGACTTATTCGCGATAGTTTCCGTATTGTAATTTTAATTTTAAATAGCTTAAATTGTTATGACACTTTGATCATATCACAGCTTTTCTTCTTTGAACCATGAGCCTGCAGTAGTCACGTGACAAACATGTCATATTTGGTGGCCA
The DNA here is from genome assembly GCA_946251915.1 of Abrostola triplasia. Lineage (NCBI taxonomy): Eukaryota > Metazoa > Arthropoda > Insecta > Lepidoptera > Noctuidae > Abrostola > Abrostola triplasia. The sequence continues at coordinate 5,481,067 of OX276444.1, read as the reverse complement.
GTTATTGGTCAGTAAACAATGATGGTACTGTAGTCGCCCGGGGCCGAACGTTCCTTTGTATCATCACTAAAAGAGACTCTATTGCATTTCCCAGCTTCAAGAAATGTCCTGCCTTCTTACCACGAACAGACTCTTATAGCAGGACCTATTCTGTTGTGTAAGTAAGCTAGGAAATTTTGTAAATCTATCTTCTATGAAAAATCTATGGTAAAAGTCAAATCTTTTTTCTATTTATAAAGCTTATTTTAAGAGCCTGCCTTTTTGATCTAGTGGTTGCTAAGCGCGATTGCTCAGCACGAGGTCCTGGGTTTGAATCCCAGGTCAGGCCAAGTGTTACTGTGTTTTACCATTAGGTCAATCACACTAGCGGCACGGAGTCTGGATTTGTGTCCGGTTGATGGTAAGAGGCTCGCCCTCTATTACATTGGGACCTAAAACATAACTTGCGAAATGTGGGTGTACTATATGTGCACCTCTGCCTACCCCTTCGGGGAATACAGGCGTGTTCTTATTTATGTATGTTTTAAGAGCAGCATATTGACATAAAATTAAACCCATCCTCCGGAAATAACTAAAAAATAATTTCAATTACAATAAAAATATACTGTCTCTCTAGTATAATCTGTAAATCTGTAGATACATACGTATAACATATCAAAAACTTTAATCAAAACCTTCATTACTACAATGTCAAGTAGTGAAGCAAAAAATTGAGCTTAAAAATATAAATCCGCTGAGATATAAGATACAATGGGTGTCCGGGATCCCGTAATGAGTGTCCGGACAATAGAACATGTGCTGCGGGGTGCTGCTACGATCCGTACTAGACTTGTACGTGTATAGTATTGGGGGTAACATCACGCTTGAAGGCGGGGAAGTGAAAATGTACATTGTTATTAAAAACATTGATGACAAAAATCTGGAAATATTTAGTACTAGCTGCGCCCCGCGGTGTTACCCACTACATTTTTTCGGGATAAAAAGCAGCCTATGTTTTAATCCGGGGCATGAGCTACCTTCATATGCTGTGTGTGCTGCTTTTTGAGGCAGAACCATGTCTGCCGGGTCTTCTAGTACGCTAATAACAAATCATACAATTTAAACATTTCTGTTTAAGAACATACATCATAATATTAATTTCAATTAAATAATAATATATAATATACGAAATTAGTTTAAAAGCATTTCTATAGCTTCGCATTACAGCATAAAGACTACGTGTTGCAATTGTACCATCCTTTTCAGTATTCTATTCAAGCATTTACCTACACGCGCTAGTTCAAAACAGAATTATCCTCCACGAGTATATCATAGTAATGCAAATATCCACTTTTTAAAACACTACTCCGAAAACAAAGAAAACAAGCGCACTAAGCGACAAAAAATACCAGTACAACAACGTTTTTAGTCATAATTTTTCTATTCTGTGTACATCCTGCATGCCGTGGTACAGTCGCAGTATAAAGCCACCGGACAATTGCATGCAAAAGTGGCTACCGACGAGTCATTTCAACGAAAACTATGTTAGAGTCACTAGAGACATGGAGGTTACTACGAACTATACCGAATTTTGGACCGAGTTATGAGTGAGTTATGGACGTAGTTTTATCTTTTGAGTTGTCACTAAAAATAAAATATATTTTGCAGTAACAACGGACTTTAGAAGTATAAAACAGTATGTATTATATAATCCTTCTCTAAATCTTCGTCTACATCACATTGTCATAATCTTAGAAAAAGCTTTTTTTTTAAACTATACATTGATTTACAATTTACGAAGAAGATACATTATATTGTTGATCAAAAGTACTTCAAACCTATAATTCTATTAATAATTTGCTTCTTGAACTTGGCCTGTATGAGGAATGTGATGCGGGTGAATGAGGCGAAAGAAGTATGCTAGGATCGTTGCAAATGAAAATACGTGGTCTTTGCCTACCCCTCTGGAAACAGGCGCAACTTTATTTATAGGAATTTTAAGAATTGCCAACTAGCAAAAAATGTACGTAAAGAGATTTACAAAACAATTTAACAGAGTTAATTCCAAGCGCAAAACTGCAAGACTGAATGACACAGTGAGCTCATTTTGCGTAAATCGGATTGTTAATAATAATTAAAATGTAAGGTAGTTGATAGTCTGCCCGTGACCATGAATGCTGTAAAGGATTCGAAACGTCGGGGCCAAAAATCAATTAAAAAACCGCGATAAAATCCGTAAACCTAGTTTTATTTCAATGTCTAATATTCACGTAAGTGATAGGAATCATTAATTTAACAGATTCAACAATATTTTAAGGATTTCTAATAACGTACAGAACCATGCAAACCGATAGATATTTCTTAAATTTAATCTTGCTGTAAGTTGTGGTTCGATTACCGATTACAAACAGGATTTGCATTTTAACTGCGGAGACTGGCGGATACGAAACAGCTATTAGATACCAAAGAAATAATGCTCTTGCTAAATTGCAACACTAAGCGAGGGAAGTTATAGTTATCCATACAAAGATAATAATTATTACTCTAAATAAATGTGGGGCAACAGTTTTTAAATGGGAACTAACCAAAAAGTGAGTTTAAGTCGTTATTAGTTTGTTCCGGCTGATCTCCGAAACGGCTGGGTCGATTTTGATAGAACTTTTGGCAGATAGCTGATATTATAAGGTCTAATATAGGTTACTTTTCATTTTGAAATATTAACAAGGTTTGTAGTATGTGTAATCCGTTAATAATAATAATGTTTAATTCGAGCAACATGACTCATAGTGTTAGTAACAATATACTTACAATACTATCTTTGCTAATAGGAAACCAATTTTGTTTTTTGTTTGTTCGGACGAGGCGGTCTCTAGAAAAGTAAAAGTGATGACTTCAGAGACAGACAGGAGACTAATAGTTCGGCTTGCATAAAAAAAATCAATCTGTTATTTATTTTGAAATTTGACCACTTAGTCTTTCCTAACTCACGTAAAAATCTCTTCAAATTCGGTCATAATGTAGACAAATAGTAGGAGCTCTGAGAGAACGTCTCGAAACCACTTTGTATTGTCTCTGTTTGTAAAATGCTCTTCAGGAACCTTGTTTCAATAACCACACGGTTACGTCCAAACGTGGACCTGGGAATACCGACCCAGAACAATTGTTGGAATATAGGATCACAATTTTATTTTATACGCCAGTTGAATAGCAATGTTGTTTAACAGAAACTGAAAGACCCATTTCACTTTCATTGTAGAATATAGTAAAGGAGAAAACTCATAAAAGAAAAAGCGGTTGAGGGTATATTTTCATAATAGATTAATATAAGCTCATACTGACTTTAACTACGATATGCCAATCGTGCTATTCAAAAGGCATCACTTATGAACTCACTTGTAAATCCGCGGTGAGATTTGACACTAGCGCATAGCAATGACGTGTGGATTGACGTTCAAAATGATAGTGTTTCAAAATAGCAGGTCTGGTATGATAATGATTTATCCTTGTTATTAGTCAGTGGTGTCTTAAAATACCTATCTAAGAAAATAAGGAACATTAAATAAAGGGACATTGAGGCGCCTGAGTCAGCCAACCGTGAGGATACAAAACCTGTATATCATGCCACCTATAATTAGCTATGGTGAGTGTTACCATGACTACAATGAGCTACTGATTTTAAAAAAACAATCTTCAACTCAGTGGCCGTAAACCCTTTTGGGAAAACAACAAATATATGTGCACCAAACTTCATTTGAAAACTATTGTTTTAGCAATACCATGTATTGTGTTGCTTTTATAACGAGTTCTATTAACTCCTGACCGGATTCACCCCTAACCCTATTTCCCTAACGACCCACATCCATTAACTACGTCGTTAGCGTCATCCGATGCATTTTTACATTATCCGCCATTTTCTTTCTGGCTCTTTATTATTCTAATTTCGTTTTGGACGTTAGATGAATACCTAACTTCTATATTTGATCAAATCAGACAAATCACTAATTCATTTTTACTCGGATTCAGATCTGAGAAAAAATCACCATCACGCGGTGAGCTAGATAGATAGACAATTGCTTTATTGTGCACCAAAATCGTTACAGAGCTAAAGTGGTGATCAATGCTCAATCCTTCTGTATACGAGATGAGGTCTATGCCCTGCAGCGGGACAGTTATAGGCTGTTATTATTTTACAGATTGTTAAGTGGAGCAATACCTCAATACAATACAGTTACATCGCTTTACTACTATACTACGAGAGGATTACTTTGTATTAGACATTCTAAGTTACAAAATTTTCCCTGTCATTGTTTCAGACCCATTCGGATCGACTACTTAAAATTTCGCGCGGTTGTTCTGCCTAAAAGAGGTCGTGCCCTTGTCTGTGAGGTAGTCGCGTTTAACATGGGTTACTGACAGGAGAACATTATCCCAGTGCTACGGAAAATGTCTATTTCAAATAGAGATGTAAGCAATGATACTTGCTTTTTTAATTGGCAGTACTTGCCTACTCTAAACCGGAATATAAAATATAAAGCATGGTTATGTAATTGGACTGCTTGGTTCAGTGTTGCGGGTTTGATCTTATTATGAGACAGTATTTGAACCAGTATATTTGAGTTTGGGTATAGTGCAAGTAACTAATATAGGAGTTATATTTGCATGTTGCCCATGCTAAGCTTGAATCTAAATTGATAAAGGAAATTTGAAATATGATGGACATCCCGCTCGTGTCCATCATTTTTCAAATTTCCTTTATCAATTTAGTTTTAATATAGGAATTTTGTGAAACCTACGACAGAATTTTTTATGGCGACTACAATTGAAAAAGCTTCTAAAATAACATCGTCGTCTGGTTTGCTTAGATGCAAATAACCGAAGCACTGACAATTCGGTTGAATTAAAAGAAAATAAATGTGGAGTTGAGTATTTTTCCCATTCTACATATAACATTAGTTTTTTTACGTGGTAGAATAAATCATACCAGCAGCACTATTACAGTCATCCGATACATTTCTGTATTATTCTCGACTCACACTAAAACTTAAATTACATGTCAACGCTACGAGATGCACATTGTTCCTAGACAGCGTATCGTGGTGTTGCCAGCATTTTTGAATTTTTCACGCTTAATACACACTGTGCATGTTTTTGTGTTATGAAATGTTGCCATGTTTTGTTTTGATATTTTGTGTGACGAAATTTTTGCTAAGATTTTTCCTAGCTGACAAAATACTGGTATTTTTTAGAATACCGGGCCTTTTTATGTAGTAGGACTTGATTGGCATAGTGGTCAACGGAATGGACAGCTGCAGCAACCGTTGATCGTTGTGGGTTTGATTCCCGCTGCGGGACAAGTGGACGTCTTCCGGCTGATGATGATGATACCTTGACAATTCGTAGTATCCAATGAGGTCTAAATATATTTCCATTTCTGTTTCAGATCTAGCCAAATTATAATTTACCGATTACAATTATTTCAAACTAGTCAGTGATGTTCAAATACATAAGAAAGTATTTCGTGACATTGAAAACATAATAATATCACAAAAGCCACAGTCACTTATTACACCGAGTTCGTAAACCCTGAACCTCCACATTTCTGATATCCGCCTCCAATCGAGCAAAAACGTTTACTACCATCATAACATAAAAATACCATTTCACTGGAAACACTTTGGTACAGGTTCTTGGTTCAGGTACATTTTAGGGTCATAAAACAGGTGGAATCCCAGTGAGCTTCCAATATTGTTATTGTACCACAAATGTCTCTAAAAACACCCGCGTTCCGTTTGAGTACACAGTATTACACTTCAGATAATGGTCCTCTGCAAAGTGTTAGTGAGTTTCTTGTTATTTGTCTCCGGGATGTGGTGACGTCATTTTTGGGAGAGCTCTTGATTAAAAGGTGTTACCTAAGATTAGATTGAGTAGTCAGCAGCTTGTGTTACCTACGCCATTTTTGTCAATGATCTTTGGTTTTAGTATTTTGTTGTTCTGTTTTGATTGCCTTGTTGGTCTAGTGGTTGCTAAGCGCGACTGCTGAGCACGAGGTCCTGGATTCGAACCCCGGGTCGGGCAAAGTATTACTGGGTTTTTGCCATAAGGTAATTCTCAGTAGCAGCACCTACTACATAGCCTATGGGACCTAAAACATAACTGGCGAAATGTGGGTGTACTATATGTGCACCTCTGCCTACCCCTTCGGGGAATACAGGCGTGATGTGTTCTGTTTTGGTTTTAGTTCAAAAGTGTTAAGGGAAGCAACAGAAAATTTTAATAAGCGTTTTATTTCAATTCTGTTTCTATAATCTTTTCTAATTCCTCTGTGTTTACAAATTTGAAATAGATCTGGAGTCTTCCAAAGTTCGTTTCATTACGAAACTTCATCAATACAGCACGTCCCATGAAAATATAATTGTATCAAAATACGGCGCGCCACATTGTTACAAGTTTTGGGAAACACGCAAAGTTCACACTTCAGACAATAAAACTGTAACATGAGTGGTTTGTTTACTTCAGAGAGCACTTGAAATTCTATGTTTATTAGAAAAATATGACATCCAACCTATATAAAGAATATCAAATTGGTTGATTCGGAATTGCAAATCGTTATCTACCACTATCTGTATCTTATATACAGACAAACACCTATTCTCCAGAAAGGTAGGCAGAGACCACAGATTTCCATTTGCTTCGATCCTGGCATGCTTTATTCGCCTCATTCACATTATATTCTTCATCCACGCTCGTCAGTGGGTACTTCTCACTTGACCCTTTTACAGAACATCTCCAATCTGAATTGATAAAGGAAATTTGAAAAACGATGGACACGAGCGGGACTTGAACCCGCGACCTCCAATCTGGTCCAAGTATGTTCACCAAGGTCGTTCGCTACCCGATACTTTACTAAGTTTTTAATTAATTGTATTGCATCGTACACCATAATATTATTTCTTTTGTTAAATATACTAGAGTCGTAGTGATGATCATCGAACTTGATTTGAATGCACAAAGTGCCAACTTTAAACCTAGATTTAATAGTCTGAAATCCCTAACTCGCAGTGAGCAATCGTGGTAGTCAATTCTCGTTCTCTGTAAGAAAATAGGCGAGCATTGGGCCAGTATAATTTAGTGACGATAGCAATAATTATCTTACTTAATTCTATTCACGAAATATGGCCGAAAAGTTAAGTAAAAATGTCATATATATATATAACATCACGCCTGTATTCCCCAAAAGGGGTAGGCAGAGGTGCACATACAGTACACCCATATTTCGCCAGTTATGTTTTTAGGTCCCAATGTAATACGGGGCGAGTCTATTGCCATCAACCGGGCACAAATCCAGACTCCGTGCTGCTACTAAGAATTACCTAATGGAAAAACCAGTAACACTTTGCCCGGCCCGGGATTCGAACCCAGGACCTCGTGCTCAGCAGTCGCGCTTAGCAACCACTAGACCAACGAGGCAGTCCTATAATGTCATATACTCGTAATGCTTCTTACTAAATCTCCGTACTTGTTCAATTTACAACATACATAGCAGTGAAAGGATTTTTGAGTTTTAGGCGTTGGTTGTGCAATAAAGAATGTTGGTTGCCTCCAAAATCAAGTTTTACCATTAAGTGCCTCAAAAGAAATTGCTCATGATTATTTAATTTCTGTTAGCACTGATTTTTGTTTTATTATTCAGTTGGTACTAACTGGTAGGGCTTGCTTTGAGCTGTCAAGTGAAATTAAGTCAAGGTCTAAAATATAAGAAACACTGGCATTCTGCCAAAGGATTATGAAAACTTGTGACTGTAATGAAGGGCTCCTGTAACAGCCGCACGGATCAATGTATCAAGGTTAAGCTGTGCTTGCGGCGGTCAACTTTCAGATGGATGCCAATCCATTTCATAACAAGACCCATTTGGGTCTCGGAAAGCATGTTAATCCGGTTGTAATTGGTAGATCTTTCGCTTTGGTTACGGGCTTCGACAATTCAGTATAAAACGGCATTATTATTGTTGGGTAAATAAAGAGGACTAATATTATTCTGTAGTTAAATCTCCCGCCTGGACTGCCACGTTGGTCTAGTGGTTGCTAAGCGCGACTGCTGTGCATGAGGTCCTGGGTTCGAATCCCGGGTCGGGCAAAGTGTTACTGGGTTTTCCTGAGGTCGTTCTCAGTAGCAGCACGGAGTCCGGATTTGTGCCCGGTTGATGGCAATAGGCTCGCCTTCTATTATCAACTATTATTACATTGGGACCTAAAAACATAACTGGCGAAATGTGGGTGTACTATATGTGCCTTCGAGGAATACAAGCGTGATGTTATGTGTGTGTGAGCGTGAGTTTAATCTCCTCATTGTACAATGCTATTATTGTAAATGATTGGAAAGCCCAAAACTGTTGATTAAAATTTCTCAATTAAATTTTCATTCGCCAGATTTGAGATAGGAATAGGCACCTAAATTACCCAAATCAGATTATCATAATTAGTTAACGTGTGCCTTGTTAGGTAGTCTATTTTAATTAAAACATATTTTGCTCATTAGGACATTAGGTTAGTAGGCATGTTTTTGGTAACTTTGATATCCTTTTTAAGCCGTGATGGTTCGTTAAAAAGTTCTTCTTTTGGATGCTATTACCATTAATACATACGTCTATTTCCCAGAGGAGTAGACAAAGACAACTGATTCCTATTTATTACGATCCTAACGTATTTCTTTCGCCTCAATCACACGCATCATATTCCTCATACATGCTTGTCGCTTAAGGGTATTCCTATTGCCACTCACTATACCCACGCCTGGATTCTTTGCCTCTAAGGACTCTTTTAAGGAGGCAAAGAACCTCTGTGGGTCTATTGGACGAGGAGATTGAGCTTTTAAGAGTAGAAGCTCATTCTCCTTTTTTATAATATAATAATAATAACAGCCTATGACTTTCCTACTGCAGGGCAAAGGCCTCTTCTCGTAGAGAGAAGGATTGAGCAAACCTCCTTCAAACCTATATACCTACCTATACATAAGATTCCCTTGTTCGACGAACGAACGAAGGATCCTATTTAGTTTAGCTTGTTTGCATAATTTTTCATATTTCCTTTATCAATTTCAATCTAAAAAATCCTTAAGTTTTTCAAGCTTTGTTATAAACTAAGTTCGCGTCTGCTCAACAGGACTGCTTATCTTTGATTATAAAAGCGCCAGAATCCACGAAGCATGTCGGCACATGCCTCTGAATACCGTCTCCTAATCTGCTATCTGTCATGAATATTCAAATGTGTATTACTATAGCGATCGGTCGATCCGATTGTTGGTCGAAGATGTAATGTATTGTTTCAATGCTGCGTCTACTTGCAATCGGTCAAATTATTCCGTAAAAGGAGCGATGGAACGTGAAATTTTGAGGAAGTATATTGAATGGAGATGGAATATGGACTGCCTGGATGATAAAGTGGTCCCAAAGTGCGACTGCTGAGCGCAAGATCCTGAACTGATTATATTACTGGTTAGGGCAAAGTATTTCTTAATTCTTAGAAGCCGCATGGACTCTGGATTTCTGCCTAGTTAATGACAATAGGTGCGCCCTCTATTACATTGAGACGTAGAACATAACTGGCGAAATGTGTGTGTACAATTACAAATTCAAATACAGCATGTAATGCTTTGAATGTTATGTAATACCTAACTACGGCGGTGAAATATGATGCTGGTTTGCAGTGTAAGATAATAAATTAATTAGTGGTAATTGGTGATTTAATTAGTGTGTTAGTTGCAGGCGCTATACATGCAGATATTTGACCGAATCTGTTTGTTTTGGGTATTTGAATTTGTAACAGTTTTTGAATCACCATTTCATGTTTAAATAATTGTTTGCTTGAAACTTCAAATGTTTTCGTATAAAGTGGTTTTTCATTTATAATCAGATCAGAATCAGAATTTTCTCATTCATTGTGTGCAATTTCCTGAACGTATTTTTAAAATACATCGAAATACAAATCTCAATTACGCAGCTAAGCTCTGCCGTACATTAGCGTGAAACAAAAAACGACCGTTCGAACCCCAAACGAGGTGATTTCATGAACTAAACCGGTAAGGACCCAACGATGAGGTGGGGGTACAGCGGGGGGTCGTAAAAATGATAAATGTTCTCGCATTACTGAGCGCAATGCACATGTGGCCAGTGTTTTTGTTAATATCTCGCTCGAATTTGAACATAGATTTTGAGTACTTAAATGGCATGATACAAATATGCGAATGTTTACACTGACATTGCGTATAACAAGCCTTTATTATCTGTAAAGTAACTTGCATCTTAAAGTACGTGTATCACGTGTGAACTGCGACAAAAAGTATACATAATATTTAAGGTCATTTAACCCTGTGAGCGCTACAGTCTTGTATAGAAGTCAACACTACAGCGCCCTCCACGCCATAACTCTACTAATAATAATAACAGCCTGTAACTGTCCCACTGCTGGGCAAAGGCCTCTTCTCGTTTAGAGACGGATTGAGCATTGATCACCATGCAAGCTTAATGCGGTTTGTTTTAATTCTTAATCCGGGTTTTCTCACGATGTTTTCCGTCACTGTTAGTCAGTGGTGTCTTAGAATAAGTAACGAAAGTATTTATAACATTGAAAACGTCACATTGTTATTTTCCCGGGTTTGAACTTGCAAACTTATGTATAGAAATCCGGTATGTTAACCACTAGGCCACCACAACTATTATATCTAGCATATCTCTACTAGGAGTTAATACTATCAAATCCTAACATTTCTGTAATGTAAAAACAAACAATTATCGTAATAAATGTTACGATCAGAATTTGTCTTGTAATGAAATCGTTGTGTGAATGGTGAAAACGCTTGTCTTCCATACAAGATACTGGCGTTCAAAGGGTAATCAAAAGACTATGTACGTGCAGACATGCCAGCACTTTACTACCTACTGATGCAGACAGTTCAGCACTTTACAAACTACCTACTGTTCTTTGTGTATCTGCATAGTCTCAATACAGTTGTAACTCGGAACGTATAAGAGGTACGTACGTAGGTATATCTTGTGTGCACTGCGACGCTCGCATCGGGCCCACTGGACTGTTAACTTGTTAAGCCCTTCAGCTAACAAGATCCTCTTTGGATGCCGATATTGGAGCCTAGCCTTAAGGCTAACGTCACAATTATTGCTGAGTTCACAACCCACAAATCGACTCCAGTGCAGGAAGGCAAGGCAGAAGCCTTCCGTATGTTGTATCTGCTTTTGGATAGATTATTCCGACTGCCAAAAGAGAAAGCAGTGGCGTAAGCCCAGCAGTGGGTTACATAAAAGCTGATGATGATGATAATTCTAAATGCCTTGTTGGTATAGTCCTGTTTTAACTCCCTTTTTCCCAACGCTTTTTTCATTAGGTATTTTATTGCTGGGCCACCGGTGGATGCATATGGCAAGTTGTTGGGAGGCCTTTGGTCAACAGTGGACGTCTTCGGACTGATGATGATGATTAGGTATGTCTCCGTAGCAGCACGGTGTCTAGATTTGTGCCCGATAATGGCAATAGGCTAGTCCCCTATTACATTGAAACCTGTAATATAACTGGTGAAATGTCGGTTCTCTGATATGGTCAACAATTGTGCAGGACCATTTCCACAACCCATTGCCTCCGATCCCACATCACTTTACTTCCATCGCAAAGAAATATCGGCGCGTAGTGAGAGAACTTCTTGAGAACAAATTAGACATTATTCGCTTTGAGTATGAATTATGTGTAGAGCGCTGAGGACCTCGGAATCTTAGTTAATTGTTTATGATTCTCAATAACGTAAGATAATTTTTTGTGAAGTTGTTTAGTGTGAGGGTGAAAGGTAGGTGCATTAAAATATCGATAACTGATTGCCTCGTTGGTCTAGTGGTCGCTGACTGGTGACTGGTCCTGGGTACAAATACCGGGTCGGGCAAAGCGTTACTAGGTTTTTCCATTAGGTCACAATAGCATGGAGTGTAGATTTGTGCCTGGTTAAGGGCAATAGGCTCGCCTCCTATTACAATATTGACAACTATAACATAACTGGCGAAATAAGGGTGTTATTATACGCACACCTGTGCCTACTCCATCGTGGAATACAGGCGTGATGTTAAGCAACAACTAATTAAAATGTCTTGCAAAATAAAATGCGTAGAGCCTAATAACATGGCAACAATGGTTGTAAAAAATGTTATTACATTAATTGTTACGTGTATAGTATATAGTGGTCTAAATTAAATATATAAGTATCTGACCCTGACCTTTACATTGATATTTGAACGTTACAAAACAATTTCATAATGTTAACCTTTTATTTAGATTAGAAAACGACAGTAACAACTTATTTTTACATTTTTTTTAAATTTTTTCATATAAATAAACATCTATTCAAATTATAGGAGCGTCCAAATGATGACCGGAGATTATTTAAGATTTTTTACTATGTAAGAAGTTCTTCGAGGGATATGGCCTGCCCATTGTTCTTTGGCGTATTTCCGTATTCCGGATCCTGTCGCGAAAAAGGTGTGTGTAACCAATCTTCTGAGAAGAAATATGAAGTAGTTCTTCAATAAATGGTTCGTTTAAAATGTATTTTTTTCCGGTACTTATGCTGACTGTACCTATTGACGTGTATGTATGTAAGTAAACATAACATCACGTATGTATTCTCCAAGGGGTAGTAAGAGGCGTGTAGTATACCCACATTTCGCGAGTTATGTTATAAGTCTCAGCGTATGATGCAAGCCTATTGCCATCATATTTAATGCTTGTCATTTTCATACTCAAAGCCCAGCCTGCAAGAAGTTCTATAATAGTAGAGTCCAATCACATGCAATACGTACAAGCTTCCCTATTCAATCAGTCCAAACAATCGTTCATATTGTGTTCAAAACAGAACAATAAAACAGAGAAATCGTACCTACCATTTGGAAGCAGTGTTTTTATGTTACAACTAAGTTAATCTAAGTTGTAAACGATAACTTTCGAGCTGTGACGTCATCGTGTTTAGTGTTGACGGATTAAGTTGGCTGGCAGAATACGTTTGCCTATGCCTAAAAAAATGCTAATTTAAAAAGATACAACTCGTTGACTGCCACGCAGTAGTCAAAATAGAAAAACCGGCCAAGTGCGAATGGGATTCGCACACGAAGGGTTCCGCCAGTTATGTTATAGGTTCCAATGTAACAGGGGGCGAGCCTATTGCCATAAATCTAGACTCCGTGCTGCTATTGAGAATCACCTAATGGAAAAACCCAATAAAACTTTGCTCAACCGGGATTCGAACCCAGGACCTCATGTTCAGCAGTCGCGCTTAGCAACCACTAGACCAACGAGGCAGTGCTGTTAAAAAAGGTATAATATAAGCACTTTATCCATTATTCTGTTCGGAAAACAACAATATAATATTTAGGTCTCAGACCTAGTTCTCGCTTCCCGTAACATATCGAATTGTTCAACATTTTCATTTATCAATCTTGAGAATCGATTTTGTTATTACACTTATATGAATCGAGCAGCACCGTAGCTGTTTCTGGATTACGAGTGATGCATTAGATTGCAATCGTCTCGCGTTAACGTCAAATAAAACTGTGATTGACAAATCTGTAAATTGGATTTTAATATGTACAAGTTTTTATTTCGCAAGTACTTTAAATAGGTTCTTTGCTTTGGAAGATACGTCAGTCTATTAGTACTGCGTATGATCTCTGTCGAAACTCCTCCGTACTTCGAAAGGCACGTTAATTTGTTGGTAGGTACTGCGTGTGATCTCTGTCGAGACCCCTCCGTGCTTCGGAAGGCACGCCTTGCCGAGGAAGGTTCTAGACATGAGAACACGGACACCCATCACAAGCCTGACCGCGGCGAGCGCGGCTTAGCCTCACTGGTCGACTGATCGGCGCGGTAGCCTCATAGCTACATAGGCATTACATATTGTTAAGATAATCCCATTTGATCTATCCTCTAGCGTTTTACCTCTTACCTAGGCCTTCAGGAAACCAGCACAAATAAATGCGAAACGAATTGTTAGAACACAATTCTGTTCCACACAGTTATATCTGTTTTTTCAGCTCATTACCTTGATGGCTCACAGGCAGTTTCCTGCAGTATCATAGTTTTTTTCCCGTTGATTAATTGTCATTTTTCCATACGGCACAACAATGGCTTGCTTCGACGCAAACTTTATTTCCATGAACAATACTGCATCGGCTAATGGATGTGATGCTGGACTGTAGTTTGTGGGCCATTGTTAAGGAGATAGCGTGTGAGCATTGCTTTTTGTAAAGGTGGCTGACAAAGGATATTTGATTTAAGGTGAATTATCAATAGACGATAAGGTTTGTGATAAGTTTAGTTACAACGCAACGTCGTTGGTGAATAGGATATTTACATACATATTACATAATACCACGCCTGTATTCCCCGAAGGGTAGGCAGAGGTGCACATATAGTACACCACATTTCGCCAGTTATGTTATAGATCCCAATGGGGCGAGCCTATTGCCATCAACCGGTCATAAATCCAGACTCCGTGCTGCTACCCAAAAACCCAGGACTTCGTGTTCAGCAGTCACGCTTAGCAACCACTAGACCAGCGAGGCAGTCAACATAATTATCATATTTTAAAAACGTAGACACAATAATAAGACGATTGTGTGAGGCGAAATTGAATGAGATTCTAAGAAGGCACTTTCCACCTTGACTAGACTTCTTTATACATTTACAAACTCTTACCTTTGAAGGGGTTATAAAGATATTTTCCTGTAACAAGCTTTGCGGGAAAATTTTGCTGTTCATCTTAAGTTCCTTGTAAATAATCAGCGGCGATTCTTTTCATAACTAATAAATTAATAATGGGTAACAAAACGGTACTGTGTTACTTACCTCTACGTGAAAAGATTAAAAAAACAGACACCCAGTCTTCAAAAATAAGCGTAAACTTATAAAACATAATGTAACGTTTACTATAGACAATTTTTTGTATTAAAATTGATGTTACTTTCCCATTTTTGACCCTCCAACTTAATCAACCCAATGCCGCCGACAGCTTATAACACGGGCCACAACTAATGCACACTATAACAGTCTGAACCGCTTTGAGTTGTAATTAAACGAGGCTAGTAGTTACTCCACTTTGCACTCGTCTGTAATATCCTTAATACGTCATTATAGAGTACACGACGCTTTGAGATAGCTTAGTCTTGGCATGTACCAAGATGGTTTCATATTAAAGGTCCTTTAATTAAGCGTTAACGATAATTAAGTTGAAATAATCAAATCAAAGCTATCAATCAATCAAAACACATATGTTCACAAATGAATATTTTGATTGATTGATTGATAATTAATAGCTTTGATATAAAACTGTATAAAAGCATAAAAAACACAATCCTTGCTTGACAGTCAGGTCAAAAATACCTAAATATCCGCCAGCTACCTAATAGGTCTGAATGAAGGGGTCGAGCCTTTTGCCAACAACCGGGCACATATCAAGACTCCGTGCTGCTACAAAATTACCTGATGGAAAAACCCAATAACACTTTGCCTCACCCTGACTGAGTCCCAGGACCTTATGCTCAGCAGTCGTGCTTGGTGACTACTAGACCAACAAGGCAGTTCAAAGTACAAAGATTTATGTTTAGGTCATGGAGGGTTCACGTTCGTCAAATGATAAAAATCGCATTAATGTTGAACTGTATAAAAGCCTTGAAAAATCAAAAGAAGAAAAGATTCAGCCAGATATTATTTAAACGCGTCCTTTGCAATTGAATACACCAATTTCTTACACACTTAAAATGCACTCAAGTATGAAACTTAAGCAAGTCCTTGTTTAAAATTAAATCGTCTCTAGCTGGAGTCTAGAAAAGTCACAGCAGAAATTACTTGTAGAAGCATTTCTTTTTACTTCTTTTAACAAGCGCCGAGCAATAACATAGAAGTGTAAATATTCATTATTTTCAAGCAGAAAAAATGTCCCAAAGGTAAAGATAGTGAAATAAGACTCTCTTTATCGTCGAGCAATATTTCTCCCGCGGTACCGCGATAAAGGCTTTAAATCATAGTTTGCAAAATGTATCTGTTTTTGCAATATTCTAGGTTTATTTTATGGCGGTATTTGTTGAGTTTTCCATTAAGGCCATCGAGATAAACAATGTTCTCCTGACCGAATTTCACTGTCCTTAGCTAACACTAGCGAATTACACAGAAGATATAGTACACAAGTATACGCGGAAACACAGGTGCACTCCCTATTCCCTCACTCTCATAGTCCGATGGGACTGTAGACCGAGACGACGGAAAAGAGACAAGCCGCAGGACAAACGGCTTAATTTGCCTTCCGAAGCCCGGTATAATAATAACAGCCTATAACTGTACCACTGCAGGGCAAAGGCCACTTCTCGTATAGAGAAGGATTGAGCATTGATCACCACGCTAGCTCACTGCGGGTTGGGTTATATAATTATATTCTGTATAGATAATCCTAAAACATCCAAAAACAAATACCGGTATTGCGAAGCACAAGTTTAAAATAAAACAAAAGAGCGTGTGAGTAATACGCATCTCTAACGTGCAGTAACAATAAAAATACCTAAACCATACATAATACAAAGAGCATCTGCAAATTCTTTACTACCTCTATTCATGTCATAAATATATTCGAGCAAAATCGAAGATCGCAAAAGAAACAAAAGTGCCTGAACATTCATAGTCAGAAGTTGGGAATAGGTTAAATTCAACGTATACAGTGCAATAATAGCCAACAATGTCCACAATTGCAAATCCCAGTCACTGTAATATTTATAACAGAAGTTCAGGTTTGCATAAGTTCGGCTTGACTTTCCGTCCCTAAGGGAGGGCGGAGTTTGTCTTGGAAAACATAAATCGCTGTGTTTATTTTCCAAAATCTACGGACTTACTGCTTGCAATACTTGTGATGCAACAAGTTTCAACAAGAAGAGAGTGAATTTTGCAATCATATTATGGAATAAAGCAGAGGCCTTTGCCCAGCATAGGGGCACTAACGACTAATTTAAAAAAAAAATACATCATAATTTTTTGCCACTGCTTTGAGCTTTTTCGAGTAATGAAAATGTGTTTTTGAAGACTTGTTGGTAGACCATCAAATCACCGACACGCGTGGAACATGCGAGCTGGTAAATGCATGTTCTTTCTCTCCAAGCATAGTTTTCTATAGGATCGATTAAGGTTACCTTACATATTTTGAAGCCAACACTCTAAACTTCAGTGAATTGATTTAAAACTGCAGCAAGCACTATGCCGCGCTTTCTTACGGAGACATGTCGCGGAGACATGTCGCCCAACATTTACGCTCACGGAGCTTTGACAAGTGCCGCGACCCGTAGGTATCGCGACTCGCGACTTCTCTCTTAAAATGTCGCCTAGTGAAAACGCGGTTTTACCTACTCTTTGGAAAATGTTAATAGTTAAGTGTATATAACAAGTAAGGTAAATATAATGTGCAATGTCACCACACTAGAAATTTACACTTGGGTACTTCCATGACCAACGTATATTATATTGTTAAAAGAAACTTGAGCAGCATTGCCAATCGATCAATTGGCTCGTCAACAGTTTTTGTAAGTTTAAAGGAAGAAAAATAATTCTGAGATGTAACATTTTAAGTTTTTCTGCATCTTCCCTGCCGTCTGGTCTAAGCCATACCAACAGACATGCAATCTCATTCCGTTTGCGATTACATAAACACGTAATAACGTACATTGTAAAGGAAAATGGAGTTGGTACGGGTAAGTCGATAAAACGCGATGTGGGACAGTTCGCGTCATCTATTACAATAAAGCTATAGAGACGATGTTTGTGTTCTAGCAGCGATGTAAGTAGCTTTCAGATCATTACTCAATGTTCAGATACACAATAATATTTTACCATTTTATGGCAATCCTAGGATTTGGATAATATTCTTGCTATTATGGGAAGCACCTTGATGAGGCTAGCATGCAATCTTTGAGTCTGGTACTAAGGTACTCGCATAAATGATATCTAGTAGCGATGAGTCAACCGTGGATGATAATGATGATAACTGGTTTAGTTTTACTGTATCGAATTTGAGTTGTCTTAACTAAACATGGGTGCTATAACTCGATCTGGAAATGCGGTCATAACATTCATACATCGAATTGCAAACAGGAACGTTATTGCCGTCAATAGCCATCGTATTTGTAACTTAATGCATGGATATTGGACTGATATTAGTCTATACTAATTCTAGAGAAAAATACATTGATATGAACAAAAAAAACGAAAGAAACAACATCACGCCTATATTCCCCGAAGGGGTAGGCAGAGGTGCACATATAATACACCCATATTTCGCCAGTTATGTTTTTAGGTCCCAATGTAATAGGGGGCGGGCCTATTGCCACCAACCGAGCACAAATTCAGACTCCGTGCTGCTACTAAGAATTACCTATTGGAAAACCCTAGTAACACTTTGCCCGACCCGGGATTCGAACCCAGGACCTCGTGCTCAGCAGTCGCGCTTAGCAACCACTAGACCAACGAGGCAGTCTAAAAACGAAAGAACAAACATGTTTCCAACATTTATCTCACATAAAACATAATTTCGCACATAAAACATTTACACACACATGCACACCTACATTTTTTAAACAAATGAACTTGTGTTTTAATTCTGGCTGCTGCCGCGCCGGCGCTAACGAAGTAATAGTGGGCATTTTAAATTAAATGATGATTAACACAGTAATTTGGGCTGTAGTGTTGCGAAGGAATTAAAAACGCGGCTTTTATTTCACAGTTGATTTGGGAATGAAAACGACACGGCAGCAAGTGAGTCGGTTTTTGAGTACAATTTTGTGTTTGTTATTAACGCTTAGTACTTTTGGAATAAAACGAGTTTTAGGTAACACTTTGTTGGATAGTTCATGGGGATATGATTCTCGACCCTGGAGACACGAATACGATTCTCTTTGCAACCGTCAAAGCCAGTAAATGGCAATGAACATAGTGTGAGATCGTTAAATCGATAATTAACAGCAACAATATGAAGTAATTAAGCGAAGAAAATTCAATAATAACATTCGATTATAATTATACTATCGATAAACCAATACTACAAAAGTCGAGTTATGCCGAAGTGAATAAAAGAGAAGTTAGTGAAGAAGCTGCAAATGGGCAATCAGGAAACAAAAGCATAAGAAAACACGTAGTTTTAAAAGCCAAATGCAAATATAGTAGGATTGTAAACATTCAAGAAAAAAAACTGCTTCAATAGGGAAATATTAAAACAATATCGTAAAGTACAATAGATCTCACACAGCTCACGTAGAGAGTTGTGCAATAAACAACGATAGAACCATTTTCTTGGGAAACTGTGATAAAAAAATGATTAGATTCGTGTGAATGGCTCTTAAGTAGTTATTATTATAACTATAGTCGGTTTATGGCGTATAAAGAACATTGAAGTTAGTTCTGGGAAGATGGATAATATTATACTATTTTTAGATGCTGATAAGTTATGTTATGCTTCCTTGTAGAGAGGGAATCGTGTGTTATACGATGACGTAAAGTTACTTATGGATCCATCAACAAGGTAGACGTCAGCGAGGCAAACCCAAACGGAGATGGCGAGATGAACTGGACTCCTTTATGGAGGACTGGAGATTGACAGCACTTGACAGAGACAAATGGAAAGAGAGGGAGGCCTTTGCTCAGCAGTGGGACACTATGAGCTTTAAATAATAATTAATAATGTACGTTACCATTTTTAAAAGCCTGATTGGTTGTACTTTAAGATGTGTTCTACCTTATTCCACGTGTATAATTTTTGGAATAACTATCTTCCATTTTAATGAATGAGTTAATCTCGTTTCACTGTCATCATTCATTAATCCGTTTACCTAAACATAACATCACGCCTGTATTCCCCGAAGGGGTAGGCAGAGGTGCACATATGGTACATTCACATTTCGCCAGTTATGTTTTTAGGTTCCAATGTAATAGGGGGCGAGCCCATTGCCATGAACTGGACACAAATCCAGACTCCGTGCTGCTACTGAAAATTGCTTGATGGAAAAACCCAGGACCTCGTGCTGAGCAGTCGCGCTTAGCAACCAGTAGACCAACGAAGCAGTCATGCGTTTATCAAATCTTCAATAATTTAGCAAGTAAATGCCAATTTATTTAACTCTTTATTGTACACCAAGAATATAAGCAGCCAAGTGAAATATAGTTAACTCACAAACTTAATAATGCACAATGGGTGGCCTTATCGCGCACGGCGATCTCTTCCAGACAACCTTGGTATGTGAAAAAGTAATAATGTACAAATAGGTAGCAGTCGGTGGCGTAACTACATAGACAGTAGACACAACTAAAATATAACAAATACTACTTAAGATATAACAAAATACATTAAAATTAGATTTGCAGACAGTTACAGTACATATATGTTTGATAACGATTATGATTTTAAATAATGAAGATGTTGATGAGCCATTGATTGTTCTAATCTTGCAATTAGCCCAGTTACTTACATGGCCATTTTAAGGCTTTTCTTAACTTCTTTGCAGCTTAGTTTTAATCCATTCTATAAGCACTTTGTCTTGCTACTGTCTTCAATACCAATATACGAGTAGCATATTGCCCTCCTAATACCTATTATTTTCCCCGTTTTCGTGTCGTTCGATTTCGACCTCATATTTTTCATCTCCAAGAAATTTGTGTACCAGCTAATATATCGGTTGAGTAAAGCATCGGCCTATGAAATCGGAAGTACTGCAATTAAGTCGATTCGCTCTTCATAGCGCGTTGAGCGTGGTAAAAGTGGGGGCAGAAAGCTCTCTGTGGGTCAAGGAATAGGCGGTCGCGGGTCAGTTTAGGGAACCTGTTTAAGTCGGATCTATAATGAAATTACCTTTACTAGTAGTCTTGAAGTTGGAAAAACCACGAATCAAAATCACGTTCATTGAATTTTGCGCGGTTGAATTGGAGAAATTTTATCAATTTGAAGGAATCCCAGTTTTATTTCCACATAGAAAAGTAAATAAGGAGAGAAAGAAGAGGAGAATAGGCGTGGCCTTAATTATTGCCTTAATATACTTAAGTTTTTCTCTTATCGTGTACAATAAGCAATACGATAGAAATAAACAAAAGATTTGTACTAAAGCTGACAGCTCAGGGTGCGTCCTACGATCAATTAGACGACATCAGTGGAGCAGTGGCTAAGCGATTGGACAGCCGCGCTAAGAGGAGCGGGTTCGATTCCCGTACGGGTCAAAATTTGTGCAATCCACAGATGTTGTCCCGAGTCTAGGTGTTTGTATAATATGTGATATTTCATGTTTGTGAAACTCACTTAGAATACCAAAGAATTCCAAGTGTGGGGCAACATTATAAAAAATATAATTAAATAAATCACCACAGAGAACAAAACAACTATGATAATCATTGCAGTTATGCTTGCTTGAAAATACGATAATTATTTTTATTACACTAATAAAAATAAAAATTGGTCATAAACCGCTATTGCTTTTGATTTATGGACCGTCAAGTGCAGGCGACGTCGTCGTTCACTCGTATCGATCGTTAAGTTGCGTAATCGATGCATTCTCGAATACTGAATGTTTTGTCATACCGATTGTTCGTTACGTAACTCGAATGCAGGTTTAATCGGTATATTTGTGGCATTGTAATGAGATGCATTGCAGCGAGAACAGTGTACGTACCTATTTTATTTTTAAAATGTGAACGCTGTTTCAATGTTCTGTTGTTTTGTTTTTTATTGCTTTCGATTACAGTATGCCTGTAATAACGATTTAAGATTGTTTGTACCTACATAAAAGATGTCCCGAATATAAGTGAAACGGGCAATTATGTGTGTTTTTAAATATTTTTATGTATTGATAAATTTAGCATTTTAGTATGACTGTCTTTATAGTCTTTCCCATGTTTTAGTCACCTACCTTTGATTATGTGGCAGTGCCTTCTTTTTCTCTTCTTCTTCTTACTTCGTTCCAATAATTCGGGGTTAGAGTAATATATTCCTTCATTCCTTTCAATGGGAAAACAATATTAACCTCTAATAATAGGAATATTCAAAATGGATTGTAAATAAAGGATTTCTTATCTTTTAAAGTAGTATTTAAGTTCTAGCAAAAAAGTAAAGTCACCGACATGGCTCAAAGAATATGCAAGTTGAAGTGACAATGGACAGGCCATATCGCTCGAAGAACCGATAACCGCTGGGGAATTAAGGTTCTCGAGTGGCGACCGCGAAGCGGAAGACGCAGCGTTGGCAGGCCTCCCACCAGGTGGACCGACGAAATCATCAGAATTGTGGGCAACCGATGGATGCAATTGGCAAGCCTTTGTTCAACAGTGGACGTCTACCGACTGATGATGATGAAGTTTTAACAAAAAATAATACACTATCAAAGCGATTGGACATAAACAAAACTGTTAATAAAAGTAACGGTCTACTAACAATACTGATCCTACAGAGTTACTGATTGTAGTGAATGAATATTTAAGCACTACAGCCGATCAGTTGGCAAAAACAACGTTAAGTAGATTGGAACAAATCGGAATTGAATTAGGAAAGAACATGAGCGGTACTAAAGTAATTCTGTGAACTGTTTCTGGATAATGTGGATGCTGTTAACATTATATTATTGTTCTGTTAAAGATATTGAAATAAAAAAAATCCTAAAATTATTTGGAACAGCAAAATGTATTTTATGTTTTTAGCAAAAAAGCTTACATTATTTAATGGAATGTCAAAAAAATGATTCACTATTCCAAACAAAAATTACTTCTCCTCTTCTTAGGTCAACCTCCAACCAATTTCACGAACAATTTTATACCCCCAAGATTTTTTTATTAAATACAGACAGTTACCATTTTCGGATAGTATAAATCTCAGTCGGCTTCTAACCTTTTCACAGAAGATCCAATCTGTAACCAGGATCGCAAGCTCAGCTTCCACGTTTCGAACTAGAAGACCAATGAGACGGAATATATGTAAATGAAAGTGTAGGAAGAAAAGTAACATCCTAGGTCCAACCTTCTCTAATCTAAATTGAAATTTGAACTGCAGCAAAACAAATAAAGAACGCAGCATTCGATTTTTAAAATCCTAAAGCAATACCGATTAGCTCGTTTCCTAAATCGAATCGAGAGCACTTTGTTGATCGTTATCGTAAATGTATAAGAATAATGTTGATATTGGACCTCTTTACAGAGACGATTTTCCAATGTAACAGTCTATTTGCTGGCTGGATTGCAGTTCACTGCAGTGAAAAGTATTAAATAAAATGAAACTTCAACCTGGGATGTTACCTTTTATCATATAAAACCTAGAATGAATTTACATTTATTTCCTTTATATATCTTTGGTTATTCTTTTTCCTCTGTTTCTTTTTCCTTTCTCTTCCAAAAATTCTCTCTCCATAATTGATTTAAATTAAAATTATAGTGCAAAGCTTTAATATGTTACAGACCCTGCAATCATCAAATTTTTCTCAAATCTTGCTCTTGCCTCTGATTTCAAGGCTTTCAGCTCTCTTAGGTGTTCTTAAAGTTACGTCTTCAAATCGTCAGCTGATCGACCATTCAGTTGTAGTTTATATTTTATTACTAGCTCAATATTACGAGTATTATAAAACACAGCACTAAATAATAATTTTCACGTGTAAACCTTTCACAGACTTAACAGCTAGAATACTAATCTTGCTTTTAAAAGCCAAAGTTTTACAAGCAAGGCTTTAATAAATAAATTCTGCATTCAGTTTTACAGGTGGCGCCAACCTTTCTCGTACAATCGTAAACAAAAGTGCAGTACGTCTGCCGACCGCATTTCATTCCTTCCTATTTATTGTTGTGGAAAATTGGAACTACGACTGTTTCACACGTTGTTTTCTGAATCACATAGATTTGTTGAATAGTGTTGCTTATCTTGCTGTTTTTTAAAGGCTATTATTTCTCAAATGACGAAGTTTGTTTGATCGGTGCATTGGTTGCTGATAATTGACATTGGAGATCCAGGCAACTAGATAGCAATCTGACTTCTTCAATGGATCGTACTATTTTATTGATTCTAAGGCCTCGCACTGATTAAAATTATCCTTTTACTATTACTAGTATGCTTTTACTCAATGGAACTAATTCGGTTTAGTAAAAGACGCATTTTAAGCATTAACACACACTTGTCTACCACTTTCAAGAATTATGTTTTACATAAATATTTTCCTTTGCGTCTGAAACAGACAAGTCAAGCAGTGTCATGTGACGGGTAGGCACTTTTTTTTGGTGGATTAATATCCCAATTCTTGAGTGTCATAGCTCTACATTGTATGCATGTATGTTATACATATAATAATTATGTCGAACCTCTAAAATATGCGTTTAGAAGCAACATTGTGGCTCTGTATCGCTTTAGCTATGGTAACGAGAATTGAAAGCCTAATTTCTCTCCCCGAATTTGGAAGCGGCGTCCAGGCTGATCATATTTTGGGGCAAGTTAGGGGCACGTGAGGTTAGCAGTGTGTCTATTACAACTTTAGTGTTGTAAATGTTCTAGTGCAGCAGTCACCACTCATTTTCAGACCTCCCAATTTGCTTCATTATGTTATTACGAGACTTGTTATTACGTGATTTTTTAAGATGTTCATGTGTATTTGGCTTGTCTGTCTTAACAGAAAATGGTTATTGATATAATTATACTCTTGATACTATCTACCTTTAACAAAAATATGCTATTCCCTTTCCTACTGCAGATTACCGTAGGATTGTACAAGTGTAAGGATTACTCTATGCTTGTACAATTAAGTACAAATAAGGAGAGACCTATGTCGAAATGCTCAGCAGTGGAGAGAAACAGGTTGATAATGATGTTGGTAAACATGAAAGCAATAGGAAATTTGCTATAAACCAATTTAAAAATGGCCATGAACAGTCGAATGGACTCAAAATTTAATATTCCTTAGATCGACGGAGATAACAACTTTTATTAGCAGAAGACCAGTCTACCGCTTATCGGAACGATAGCCAAGTAGTGACTGAAGTACTTATAGTTTTTAACTCCGTACTTCAAGTTGCAAAGGCGAAAATCTCTTTCAGTTTCAAGTTATTGCTTTTCTTCTTCTTTATTATGGACGCTAAGTCCGATACTTTCATATGGTAAAGAGTTTGAGTTCGACAAAGTTGTTTATTGAATCCGGCCAATTGTTGTAGGTAGTGGAATTACTCTGATGTTTTTTCTCAAATTTTGCTTGTGTTTACTAACGATGAGTGACAAAATATGGGTGATGGGAAATAACTGTTCCGGTCAAAATATTTGAATCTTTTGTGAGTGTGAATGGGCTGGGAGTGAGTATAATGTTGGATCACAGGTTGAAATCGTATGAATGTATGGAATTAATATTTTGAACGTTATGTTTATTTCACACGGATTTGCAGCTTGTGTTGTTGCTAAGAAAATAAATGAATAAGATTGATTGACCTCATTGTTCAAAATTGGGCTAATTTAGTTAATAGTATCGGCTCTTTCTCTTAAACTGTTAAATTCAAAACTGGGTTTACAGACTAAAAATAAATTAATACAAGCTGTTAAGCCACGTCTTTACGTTAAAAAATTGTATTAGTAAATTCAAGTTCAAAATCTGTGACTGCCTCGTTGGTCTAGTGGTTGCTAAGCACGACTGCTGAGCACGAGGTTCAGGGTTTGAATCCCGGGCAAAGTGTTCCTGGGTTATTCCATTAGGTAATTCTCAGTCGGATTCTAGATTTGTGCCCGGTTGATGTCAATTGGCTCGCCCCCTATTACATTGGGACCTAAAAAACACATAACTGGCGAAATGTGGGTGCACCTCTGCCTATCCCTTTGGGGAATACAGGCGTAATGTTATGTTACGTAAAATCTGTGTGGTAAATTTTACTTAAATTTATTTAACAGTTTTTGATTCAGTAACAAACATCTAAACCTTCGTATATTACTGCTATTTAACTTCATAAGAACGGATAACAAAGATAACATTTAAAGAACACGACATTCTGTAGTTTCTAAGCTCAAGAAAAAGGAAAGAACTACAAGAATCCAATTTATTTCCCAAGTAACCTTCATGAAGCCATTTAGTTCATGCCCACACATATAATATTCTAAATTATCTCCCCTGGGAGGTAGAATTCAAACCATTCTGATAAAGTCCTGAATTTATATGCGGCATAAGTACAATAACTCACTACAAAACTGCACCATAAGTTTCTTTAAAACCCAAATTGTACTGGAAAATATTAAGGCACCGAGTTAGAAAGACTGGCGCTCACAACGAAATGCATTATACGCAACAGAAATTTAACATTATCGGCTTATAAACTTTGGTGGAGGCGACTGTACGATCGGCAACGATAACGCTTGACACTGTCCAAATATATCAAGGAACTTCCACCCTTATAGCTGTACAACTAAAGTTGATAATGGCACGAATATAAAAAGAATTATATAAGAAACTGCGTTGAAAGTCGTGTGCGATAACTCACGAAGTGCACGATATACGTGGTACAGAGTTAAGAAAGTAACAGATAGTAGCTGGCTTAGTTTGTAAAGTTTTCCTCAGTGAAAAGGGATAATTTTGTACGATATATAGAGTGAAAAATATGGTTGGGATTTGTTGGGCTATCACACTAATATTATAAAGGCGAAAGTTTATGTTTGTAACCTATTCACGCTTAAACGGCTAGACCGATTTTGATGACATTTCATATGAAGGTAGCTGACGCCCTGGATTAACATATAGGCTACTGTTTATCCCGAAAAATGTAGCGAGTACCACCGCGGGGCGCAACTAGAAGTTTAATTTCAAAGGATATTAATTATATTGGCAACCGCATTTCAGTTATAATCTGCTGCTGTTGAAAGTACAGAAAATGAAGATACCAGAAAAAAGGTAGGTTACATTCCTACCTAGGATTAGTTATGTTTATCTTTCTCTTTTTCTAGTAATTAGATCACATCTTGTCCATACAACTTCTAATTATTATATATGAAAATGAACGCCGGAATGTTTTTTTGTTAATTGTTGCTTAAGCCTTATAATTATGGTTGTTAACTTTTGCATAAACATCTCATGATGGAGGAGATAGGGACACAATTGAAGGATCAAACTAGTAGGCAGATATTACTTACTGTTAAGTATTTTCTGAAACAAAAATAGCTTTCTTATTTGCTAAGGTAGGCATTCTCTATTTGTTACTGGTGGAGACGCACCTACGAGGGTCAAACTGAAAGTTCTTAGAACTGGCCACTTATAAACAATATAATAAAAAAATAATTCTAAAATTTGAAAATAGAACTCTTTGCCAATATTACTGAGTATATATTTCATTAATTTGTCATTTGTTTTACGATTTGGCGGCAAATTGAAAATTGTCTGTGTCACGTCAACATGAATTTAACACGAGAAAATTTTCGTGCAATGATTTTTTATGACTTTCGATGTCATTTAAGTCAACAAGAAAGTTATGATAGACTACGATTGGCCTTTCACGATGAAGCCCCATCTCGTGCGACAGTTTACAACTGGTTTAATGAGTTTAAACGTGGTCGCACTAATCTCACTGATGATTTACGTGAGGGACGGCCTTCTACGGCGACGACTGAAGATAACATCTGTGTTGTGCGGCGTATGATAGAGACTGACAAAAGAGTGACCTATCAGCAGATTCGGACAAGCTTAGGCATCGGTATGAGTCAAGTGCACAAAATCCTCCACGAACATTTAGCAGTCAGGAAGCTTTGCGCCCGGTGGATACCTCATAATTTGACTGAGGCTCAAAAACTCCATCGTGTGGATTGGTGCCGTAAAATGATTGAAAGATTTAACGGAGGTGACTCAAATGCTGTGTTCGACATACTAACAGGTGACGAAAGCTGGATTTACTGTTATGATCCTGAAACCAAAAGACAATCTGTTCAGTGGGTGTTTCCTTTCGAGAGGTTGCCAACTAAAGTGAAGAGAGATCGAAGTGCGGGAAAAAAAATGGTGGCCTCGTTCTTTGGAAGGATAGGTCATTTTGCAACAATTGTGTTAGAGGATCAAAAAACAGTTTCTGCAGAATGGTACACTACCAATTGTTTGCCACTTGTCTTGGAAAAAGTTCGAGAGAAACGACCTCGCAGTAGGATCCTCCTTCACCACGACAACGCCTCGTCGCACACCGCTAAGCAAACGATCGACTATTTGGCGACATCAAACGTTGAATTACTGGGTCACCCGCCGTATAGCCCCGACCTCGCCCCTTGTGATTTTTATTTATTTCCAAAAATTAAAGAAAAACTTAAAGGAAAGCGGTTTATGAATGCTGAAGAAGCGGTGGCTGCGTATCGCGATGCCATTGAAGAGAACCCTAAAGACGAGTGGGCAAAGTGCTTTTCCCAGTGGTTCCATCGCATGCAGCGGTGTATTGACGTGAATGGACAATATTTTGAAAAGATATAATAAAACTAATAACTGGCTAATGTAATCAGTTTTTGATTTTCTAAGAACTTTCAGTTTGACCCTCGTATAATATACTTTTACATAACTTATCTAACTGGTCATTTAATGTTGCAGTCTTCAGATTTAATAGAATAAATGAATAGATAACTATTCAATTAAGTACAATTTTCAAAACTACCTACCTACCTGAAATCAAATCTAGTGCAGGTAAAGTTTCCAATATATTCAATTTCACTACCAAAATTACCTTCCCCTTTCCTAATTCTATAGGAAAACTAAACTCGAAGGCACTTACGCTAAATATATCGAAACTTAGACGATCGCGCGCCGATTTATCGTGCCGGTTCTCGCACCAAAACTTTTGCAAATTCACTATACGTAGGCGTAAATTCAATTTTAATATAGCCAGAATGCCAATCGGGACCGCTTTAAGTAATTGCTAGTGAAATAACAACTAAGTTATAGGGAGTTAAGTAAATTATGGAGTGCGACTTTGACTAACACCACTGTCAAAATTCTCGACGAAGTTTCCTCGAAGGTCCTTGTTTACCAATAGTACTGGTGTAGATGATAGAGTATGCTATATGTTTGGTATCTCATTGACTGTAAAAGGGTTATGGATAGCCCATAGACTGGAATAATTCATGATGTAGAGGGGACGTCACCATAATTACAACGATCGGTTTGGTTATCGTTGCATGGTCTATTATTCGAAGATAATGTTTTTCCGTGTCGTAGTTTTTCCTTAAGGACTAGTATATATATAATACTGCTAATATAACTAAATAAGAGCTGTTAAATACGCTCATTAGTAGATAACAGACCTTGGCTTGAGCGCGGTTGAAACAGGAATAAGAAACAAAGTTTTGGCTATTTAGAGAAATGTTTCCAACTCGACACGGTTAGGCTCAAACTAGGTATATTTCTGCTATAGCTGGGGACGTATATAAATACTTCCTAGTCATGTGTTTTTACTGATAAAAAGCCAAACCGAATAGTACTAAAAATTGACAGTTCCATAAACATAACTGTATTTATAAAGTAGTTAGATCTGTATTAGTCAGGAATGTCTTGGTGAATACCGATAGCAGGTGACCACTTCCACGCTCGCCGCCCTAAATCCGTATCTCCTTGCAATAGTCACGAGTCTAACAAAATTAGCATAATATAAACCACGAGCGTTCAAACTTTGAACTAAACAGCAACACTTTTGGCGCAGGCCGTAGCCAAAGAGGGATCTTATCCTTATCCTTCTTACAGCGCTAGCAGCGACGCCTTACCAAATCCCACATAGAAACCACACCGCATTGCAGAGAATAGAAAAAGAAATAAAACGTTTACGCCTTTGCCGCGTGATTGTTAAATATTTTATGATCCCAGGAGATTTAGGCTTGTGTCAAACCAGGATATTAACCGGAGTTTTTACGGCACCTGGATTGGTTGGAATTTAGATTCGTTCTTTTGCAAATAGAGTAGGGTAGGAGGGATAATTTGTGGGCCTGTCTCCAATTGGGAGTTGTTAACTGGTTTAGATAGACATCTTCAAATATTTGTTCGTTCCCATTCAGGCTTACATTTTATAATCATATCCTTGAACTTCTTAAAACAATTTTCACGTGGGACTGTCAAAATGAATCTAGACATTTATGACACTAATGTAAGTCGAGAAGCCAAAAACATAATCAAATTAAGTGAATACTAATTTGACATTCGAATAGAAAAATAAGGTTTATGAAAAATACACCAACTTGGATCCAATATGGTGATATAAAATCTTGTGCCAAACTCATTGCCGAGAACTTTTCCAAAAGAAAAATCTAATTAAACTTTGGTCAACCTCAAAGTTCCTACACGTACTTATCCAAATTATTTTCTGTCGTGCTGGTTACTTCACGAATGTCAGAGATGAGAGTAATAAAATTGCGTTTAAATAAAATGCTGAGTAAGTGTAAGACATTATTTTACATTAGCGAAATATAATATAACGATGGAGATATTTTTTGTAAGTAACAAAAGAAAACTACCAAAAGAGTTTTTAATTGGCTGGTTTCCTAGTATCTCACCTTAAAGATATATTTTCAAATTCGAACATTAATGAAAGCTGCCAGTCAAAGTTAAGTAGGTATTTGTAAAATAATACCAACAAGTACATTAATCAGTTTCCCGATAAAGTATTTTAATTTGAAAGCAATTCGCGAAAATTGTTGAATCCATATCAGTACCTATTCCCCGTTTATTACCTTTCCAATAATCAATAGAAATAAAGAAACAATCATCGAATACGTTCTCTCTAAAATAAAATGATCCGTTTACTCCCTGGGAGCTTCAAAAAGAAAGGCTTCCAGCACATTTTCTTTTTCGCATTTAAATTCCCTGAGATTGCATTTAATGATTGCCCCATATTTACTTCCGTACTTCGAAGCTCTTCTACATTATTTGTTGAAACGCCCCGTGTGAGTCATTTCTGGAGATTTACGAGTCTTTCAATTTTTTCGCACTCACGAGGTTTTTATTGTTTATTCTTCAGGTTTCAAGGTTAGGATTATTTAGTTGTAGAATTCGTATTACTTTTAAGCACTTGGGTTGGCTAATATATTTTCGATATTCTTTGTATTGGTATAATTTTATCACGTGTTATATCTCACCGCGGATTTTGAAGTGAGTTCGTAATTGATTACTTTAGAATATCAAAACCCGCGGTGATATTTAACACTAGCGCACTAGCAAGGTGACGTGTGAGATGACTTTAGAGATGATATAAGTGATTCAGAATTGCATAGCAGGGCATAGTCCAGTAATTGGCCAGTCTACAAAATGATACCAAAATTATCAGTTGATCACCCTTGTTTTATTATTATTTTACAAATGTACTCCAATTACATAACATAACATCACGCCTGTATCATCCGACGGGGTAAACAGAAGTGCACATATAGTACACCCACATTACTCCAGTTACGTTTTTAGGTCCCAATGGAATAGGGGGCGAGCCTATTGCTATCAACCGGGCACAAATCCAGACTCCGTGCTAATACTGAAAATTACCAAATGGAAAATTCCAGTAACACTTTACCCGACCCAGGATTCGAAGCCAGGACCTCGTGCTCAGCAGTCACGCTTAGCAACCACTAGACCAACGAGGCAGTCTACTATAAGTATACTCCATACCTATATATACTTATTCTTTAACTAGCACCTAGTAAGTTGCGATGAAAACAAAGGATTTGTATTACCTATTTAAAAAATAAAAAAACTCATCGCCTTTTTATATTAAATCTCATTGCTCGTAATAAAACAATAGTAATATCACCCAGGTTAAAAATGATACATTCCCGCAGTATTTTATCGTTTAATCCTAAATTAAATATTCTATTTTCTATCTGCCTTGCAGCGTTTTATGTATAATTTTTCAAGTTATTTAATACAAAGTCTTATACGAATAGAAAGAATTTAATAAATATGCAAAGTTATACCTTTATTAGTTTTTGATTACTTTGTTTTTAATAGCAAAAGCCTACTTAAGAAAAATGCAATTTAATTTTGAACATTACTGTCATCTTTTAATTGTTATAAGTTGATTGCAAGTGATTATTGAAAGCTAGATAAGATAAGATAAAACCGGGCAGACTGACCGTCACAGTCTGCCCGTGACCATGAATGCTGTAAAGGATTCGAAACGTCGGGGCCAAAAAACAATTAAAAAACCGCGATAAAATCCGTAAACCTAGTTTTATTTCAATGTCTAATATTCGCGTATGTGATAGAAATCATTAAGATAAAACTTTATTCGTGAAACATGTGTAGGTAAAAGGTGTTACATATAAAAATAACTTCGAACAACATGCTCTACCTATAGGCATACAAATAATACAGTTAAATTACAATTAACATTACAAGAAGTTATTATGAACAACTACTACTACTACAACACACTTAGAAGCTAATAACGTTAAAATAAATTTATACAAAGAAAAATAAAATAAAACATAAAACTTTAACACAGTTCTGTATCATCAAAAATTTTTGAATACTGTAGTATCCCTTTTTATATATATTTAAAAAAAAAAAAAACAACGTCGCCCCACACTAGGAATTTCTCCTGTATCGTGGGTGCGTTTCACAAACATAAAATATCACATACACAAACACCCAGACTCAGGACAAACATCTGTGGTTCGCACAAAGTTTTGCCCCGTGCGGGAATCGAACCCGCAACCCTTAGCGCAGCAGTCCAATCGCTTAGCCACTGCGCTAAACAGGTCGTCAACTATAATATATCTGTATAATAACTCTTTAATTTTTTGTCGAAATAAATTGTTTTTTAAGTCTTTGTACTAGTGTATGTTGCTAGTGTATTTAAGTACAAATAATATCAATTAATAATGCGTGGTGTTGGTTCTAATATTTGTGCACAATTAACAAGAATGAAGACAGTTTTGTGAAGTTTAAGAATCGGTTTTACCTCGACATGGATCACACTAATATTATAAAGGCGAAAGTTTGTGAGTGTGTTTGTTTGTTTGTTACCTCTTCACGCTCAAACGGCTAGACTGATTTTGATGAAATTTCATATAGAGGTAGCTGACACCCTAGGTTAACACATAGGCTACTTTTTATCCCAAAAATGTAGCGGGTAACACCGCGGGGCGCAGCTTGTAATACTATAATTTTGCTTATGACATACGACGTCCAATTAAAAACAGTGACTACAGAGTAAGAGAAAATGATGTAAGCTTGCGATTAATCATTTCAACATCAAACTTAAACTACTCAATTTAACACGTACACACAAAAGCCACGTTTATTTCCATAAACGATTTTGCACCAATCAAACAAATGGGAACATACATTACTGATTCAGAAGCACGTGATTAACATATCGATAAAATTTATCGAAACGTCCCCATATGTGTGACAATGATTCGAATTAACCAATTCGCTGTTATAGTTGTGCTGCTGACAAATTGCCTTGTGCGCAGTTTTCAGAATCGAATAGATTTTTGCGTTGAAACAAATTGAATTGAGGTGTTTTTTTGCGTGTGCTGAATTTATTTGTAATGGATAGATGAAATTGATAGAGTTTTTTTTTTAATCTTTTTTTTCTGGTGACAATGGCCATTTGGTAGACCACCTATAGGTATAACAACCTGACTAATTGTGTTGTTCTTATTAAAATTGGTACAATTCCCAAAGATGTATTTTTTCATAGCGTATTTTGTACTCCTACTGCAGGGCAAAAGTCTCTGCTTTCTTCGTCTAAACCACTCTATCCTTCGCAGTTTCTGACTATGTGCCCCTCGCATATATGGCTAGATCATCACATCAGCTTCGCCGTGATCGACCTCGATGCCGATGTCCTCTCTCAAGCGTCCAGTAGTGACAATCTCAGCCCATCTGTTGGGATGCATTCGGGTAACGTGGCCACTCCCACTTCAGCTTGGCTGATTTTAAGACGGTACTAACACGAAAAACCCATTCCATTAATTTCGCATCCATAATTTCTATTGCCCGTATGTTCCACTCCTGTACTTACGCAGCAACAGTTACATCATCAATAGTGAGTGTCCTTTGTCAGCTAATTCATTATTATATAATTTCGGAGCCTTGTATATACGACTGAATAGGACGATATAAAGTATAGTGACACCAGCAGCTTCTTTATCCTTTTCATTGTCTTGTTGCTCACCCATGCACGTCAAACTTCCGTCTTCACTTTTGGAAATCACATTTTTTTGCTCCCAAGTTCACAAAGTTAGAGAATATAGGAGTTTATCACTATGTGTTACCGTTGCGACTTGAATCTTAATAGTAAATCATAAATTTTTGATGAAGTACATACTTACGTTGGCTTTAATGCCTTTTTATATTAAAGTTACCCACAAGTTAAATAATGAGGATACTTGATGGCGGATTTTAATGAAAATAAATTTTCATGTTAATCGTTTTTTTTCTATCTAACATTTATTAACATAGGAATTAGGCAAAACAGACCATAAAAAAACAATTATACTTAATTGACATATTAATTGTGATCGTGGTTAGTTTTTAAACACACATAAACATATACATAACATCATGCCTGTATTCCCCGAAGGGGTAGGCAGAGGTGCACATATAGTACACCCACATTTCGCCAGTTATGTTTTTTTTTTTTGTTTAGGTCCCAATGTAATAGGGGGCGAGCCTATTGCCATCAACCGGGCACAAATCCAGACTCCGTGCTGTTACTGAGAATTACCTAATGGAAAAACCCAGTAACACTTTGCCCGACCCGGGATTCGAACCCAGGACCTCGTGCTCAGCAGTCGCGCTTAGCAACCACTAGACCAACGAGGTTAGTTTTTATTGGAAAAATACCCAGTCCTTCTATTATTTACTCTTTACTTAGTAACAAAAAGTTATTTCGACTTTGCGCGAACACGAAACATTTTAGTTCAAGCATTATTTCTACTTGCAGTATTACAGTAGTAAGTTCAACCTTCATAAATGCTCTCCAACTTGTTTATACTTCTCATCCGATGAACACTCAAACGAAGTAAACAGAGGCTGGTTTCCTCCCCCAAAGTTGTTTATCCCCACCATAAAACTCCTCAATACCAAAAACAAACTCCTAAAACAAATTACCCAAAAACATAATTTAAACAAACAAATAAAGGAAAGGAGTTAGCACCTTGAAACGAGGGTACAGGTGGAAAGGGAAATTTGCATGTGTTAATCCCTAAAGCCCCTTTCAATTCAAGTTAACGACTCGGCTACAGTTTGATCGTTGGTATTAACGCTTCGGTGGGTGACATCGACGGGGATGCCATTAAGATTAAAATTGGATGTGTTAATAGAATTCGGCGATAAATTTAAAGTTCTAGGATTTGTGAGATTGATTATTACATCAATGAAGCTTTGTATGGCGCGGAAATCAATTTTTTTGGGTATTTTATTTGAACAAGATTTGAATATTTGAATTCTGTACAACAAGCTTTATCTTAAACTTTTCAAAGTGGTGTTCCATACTTCATTTACAAGGTTTTCAGAGTGACCGACTATGTTCATTAATCTTTTCTGACTATTGGTTGTAAACGGTATTTTGATTTCTATTATTTCATGTATTTCTCTATAATTATTTTAATCCTCATAAATCTACTATTGCTGAGTACAAAGTAAGCAAACCCCAATTGGCTGCTGAATATGCTGTAACTCTGAAAATTGTATCACCTTAATTGCAGTGTTAGTTTAAATTAACTCGTAATAGTTTTGAAACCGAATTAACACAATTGAGCTCTTAAAATTCCAGTTCAGCATTTACTACAGTACTAAGTAAAATAGTTTAACCTGGTTACAGGATGAGTGAATCGTTTTGGATTACTTTTTAGAATACTTCAATGCTTTAACAAGATAATTATAATTGTTTTCACGAAAGTTCTACGTCCTATTTGGCTGGAAGAAGTTTTGTTTTTAACGAAAGCCAGTAATCAATTGCCTTTTTATGTTGGGTTATCCAAGTAAATTTGAGTGCGACTATCGTTGACTTTGCATAAGAGTTTTTAACTACTGTACTTCATGGACATTTTTTTTATGCTCGATATGAAACATAATAATAATTATATTGTTGGGATATACCATTTTTAAAGGCGTTTTAACCTCATATAACGTATCTAGTGTCATGAAACAGGACTTGAGTGGAGTTAAGAAGCTTTAGTTGACGACAATATTGAAATCACGTCAACGTTGTCGCAATAAATTCAGCGCTTTCGAAAGGATTGGAGGCAAAAGGACAAGCATTAAATAAAATTGTCTTTTATTCGACGTTATAAATTGTTCGAGATTGCAGCTTTCTGCATATTTCAGCATGGTATACATACTTTTAGCTTTGCCAGAATTGAAAGGACTCTTGGCTAAGTGAGGCACTAGTCGATAGATCAGGGCAAGCCACACTTGACTCAGTTTGTATGTTGATAGGTGATCCATTCATATTTTTATATGTAGATGTTCAGATTCTCCGAATACCGTTGCGGGTTATGAAAAGACCAAAATTCCGACAACCCGTCTTAACAAGGAATATTGTATAATCCAGTACTGCGTTTGAAAGTTAGAATATAGGCAGTTCCATTTTCTTTGAATTTACGATGTAAAAATTGACCAAGTGGAACAAAACAAAAAATACAATAAAGTATTGCTATTATGCACACAGCATTTCCAAGTATAATAAACTTTATGAGAAATAAACACAGGAAGATACTAACGACGAAGGAGCAGAAATAAACTTATTTAAACTCCACCATAACTGAATCAAGACAAGTCGAATCATAACTATTTATCGATATAACCAAAGCAGTTTATCGATAACCGTTTTGATTTACACCTCTAACTGTCATCGAAAAGCCAATAAAGATAATTCAATAACGAGTCGAAAACGTCAATCACTCCTTTTAAAGCCATTCATCCTCCAATAATCAATTGTAGTCATTGCTTATTCAGGCTGTCAGGACGACATTTGCATTCGATGTGGAGAGCGTGAACTCTGCCCCGAACACTCACAAAACGGTATTTTTATTTAATTTGTACATAAAATCTGGTAATTGATTAACGCTTGTTTCTGACGTTGGGTTGAATCCGGTTTGCTGTTTTAATTCGTGTACCTTGACGACTTTATTTGGTCAAAATTGTGTATTGTTTGTTTTGTAGTGTGTTTGTGTATTACGTGTTGTTTGAGCCAAATTATCAAGCCATGTTTAAATATTGCTGCTTTTGACAGCAATGAACATCAAATAACGGGCAAATGTTTCAAAAATTTTTTTTATAAAATTTCGCAGTTCATGGAACAATTATTTCGCATCAAAAACTATTGGGCTAGTAAAACACAGATCTAAAACTAAAGTCAAAGTAAATTGTAGCAGTGAATGCAATACAAAAGGTAAATCAAAAATAAAAACCTGCATTTAATCCTGGATTAAAGCTTTACTGTTTGTGGCAATGCTGCAAGTTATTTCTCTGCGCAAGTGACAGGCGTTGAATAAAAAACACTATGATGTTTCTTATTATATTAAAACTGACCTGGTGTCAGGGTTTAAACCGCCTGTAGACCTCTGACATGGCTTTACACACTGTTGAAAAATCCTCTCAGGTATGCCGGTTAGCTCAAGATGTATTACTTCACCATTTTTAGCAAATAATAACTAATTTAGATCGCACATCAATTTGAAAAGTTATTGTTGTATGCCGTGGTTTTAAGTTGCGACCTTTGACTTGGCAGTCCAACCGTCGTACCAATCGGCTATCAGTGCATTTTTTGGACTTGGGAATAAGTACAAGATTGCCATAATTAAAAAACTTAGCAACTCTTTAAACTTCAAACTCAAACCTCAATGAAACCATAGATTTTAAATACCAAGTTCTTGGGGTGGGAACTCTCTCTGACAATGTAATAAACAATAAAATGTTATAGCATCATAACTTATTTAGTAACCAGTATATTGAGCTTATATCGCTTTTAGCGCTCCCGACACATCAAGCTCGTGAATGTCAAAATTGGTGGCCATCGCAATTAACTGAATGTTGATGGTTAATGGCTATTTTGATGTAGTAATTGGAATGGTGGGAGTGCTAGCTGAAAATTTGGATGTTTGAACCGATGCAATATGTGTGGAAGAGGACCATGTTAGTAGTTTTACAGTGATTTTGTGCCCAATGATTCATAGTATTGCAAACGAATATCCTATAATAGTTTCATATTTAGTCTATGTGTGCAACAACGTTACTGCAAAATTGTAATTAAGTGAACAAGAAAACAATGTACAAGAAAAACAAGATCATAAATAAAATCTAGGTTCACACTGCTGTATATCATCATCCATTCAATACAAAACCTAGAACTGCAAGCAAAATAAAACATTCTAAAATCTACATAAAACGCCAATTTCAACAGACACGTGACGAATGAAACCGAAGCAAGGACGCTATTTTTCGTCCTGAATCCAAAACTCACAATTTATTACCCTCAGTAAGTAGTTGGGAACTCGATTATTCATTTTCATTGAATCTTAACAAAGGCAGGAGAGCACTAAAGCTGTGCTGGAAAAAGTAAACAGAACTTCAATAGAGCGAAAGTCGCAACAACAAATTTAAAAATTCACAACTCGCCTATGCGGTCTCTTTCCGAACACAGTGGATAACCTTTTATTTCCGTAGTTTGGGCCTCTAATTCACTTAATTCGATGTACGCCAATGCAGACGGTTGCGAATCGTATGTTCGTACGTGGCCAGAATGTTTACAGACTTTTTCACCTGAGTACGGCATTATTTTTCTCCTTTAATCAATGTAATGTCTTAGGTTCCTGGGTTTGCCGAATGAAATATGTCTGCATACGTTAAGATTTTTAAGGCTTTATAAGAATATAAATGTAAATTTACGTGAAGAAACTTCGGGATCGCAAATGGGAGAGTGCTTGTGACACTCGTGTTTATTAAGTTATATTATCTTGACAGTCGCTTTCAGATAAGGAGAAATGGAAGTTTTTGAAGCACTTACAATAATTACTTGAATATTTTTTGCTAAATTAATCATGATAATGGTTGATAACGAAAATAAACAATTTATTGTTGAGATACACTGTAACATAAATAAGAGTGTCTTCTAAAATTATGATTTGGACGTGAATTTTGATTGGCTAATACATATTATGTTGATTTCATGCAGTAAGGTACACATGTAACATGCTTAAAGCAGAGAAACAGGGAGCCCTACCCAGCAGTGGGTGATACTGGTCTACAGTGATCATGATGATGAAGGTACACATTATCCAATGATATTTTTACAAAGGCTCTTTTTTTTTTAAAGTCTTACACATCTTAGCGTCATTGTCAATCAAGCACACAGTTTTTACTACCCCAAAAAAAATAAGAAAATTGGATTCGATGTAGATTGTGGAGTCAATGCCAAAACGGTTCTTGTGGTCCTAAAGCTCCTTCAATCTCAAAATCTGTGTAACTAACAGCAAACAACTTAATCTCACCACAAGTTGCGCTTTGATATCTCTCCTACTCAACACTATCTCCCTTGAGGACTATACGTTTAACATAATAAATCGATGGCTCGAAGTTCTGTCCTGTATGACTGAATAGCGAATGGGGAGCCCAATAGTTAGTAACTACGTCGTCATGGGATTATGTGAGACTAAGTGAATGTATGGCGATATCTGGATCGTTAAATTTAATAATTTGATTGATTACTTCTAAGTTTGGGACGTTGGATATTGTTTCTGGTTTAATGTGTTCGTTTACAGGTATTATATTGTTATGTTATTACATTTATGTATAATATGCTCTTATAAGCATGCGATTTTAGAATATTATAATTTTCTTGGTATTTGTAAAGTTATATATTTTATGGAAACTTTTTGAAAAT
This sequence comes from Abrostola triplasia, assembly GCA_946251915.1. NCBI lineage: Eukaryota > Metazoa > Arthropoda > Insecta > Lepidoptera > Noctuidae > Abrostola > Abrostola triplasia. The sequence goes on along the minus strand of OX276444.1, from coordinate 5,441,188 downwards.
TGATTAACATTGGCGGAATTTGAAACAACAACCTCTGCCAATCAGAGGTGACTTCTCTTTCACCTTTGTTAAAATATGCTTGAATTTTTTTTTTATATTCTGCGTCTAACAATGTCCTATCTTATGTGCTTTATTTTTGTTCTGAAAGATTTGGTCACAGATTAATACCATTGTGCAGCCATACTTCTTATGAAGAATTCTGGTGGAGCGGTCGTTGTCATGGATCATCTGATAGGTTGGTGGTGGCTTATTCGTAAGCCAGAATTCTTCTGGTTTTATTTAATGTACGAGTCCAATATTAATAGCTATAAAAACTTTGGCAGTTGTTAGACAAAGTCATAAACCATTTTTTTTATTACGGCCAAACTTTAGAACACAACTGTGGGAGAATATAAACCATTAATGCCTTCCAAGAACCTTAACCTCTTGACACAAAAACGCCAGGAATAAGGCAAAAAATCTCTAACCGCAACTTTATATAAAACTAGCTGTTGCCCGCGACTTCGTCCGCGTGAATTTCAGGTAAAAACACCAGTAGACTATAATCAGATTTTGTAAGTAAGTGGAAAACACTACAAATTACTTACCGAATGGAATATACATAGTATTTTAATGATAAAGGTATATTTCAAATTAAGATGGGGCTAGTTTACTTTTTATACCGATTTTGTATGGCATATAAGGAATTTCAATTTTAAATGTATCTTTATTTTACTGTATCTATGTACTACATTGACAGCATGCATTTCTCTGAACTACGGTTGTAGTTTTGTCTTCAGCAGACAACATTTACAGAGAGTGTGGACTGGTAACTCAGAAGCGACCGTCATACAGTAATCCGTGTAAAAATCAGCTGGTTTTTAGGCCTTAATTAAGTCTACCTCTGCGTGTGCTAATGGTGATAGTTTGTATGCCAAAATGCGCCAAGCGCTTGTATTGAAATTTATTGTAGCCGAAATTTAAACGAACTGCTCATGTCCGTCACCCATAGGTTGGGCCTGTGGGCGACGAACTTAGGCAGTTCGATGCTCAAACAGAAAAGGCGGTTTTAAGGGACATAAGGCACGTAGGCCGTACCTACGTGGTGAGCGCGACCAATCGCGACGAGGCGAGTCAGAATTTGTTTAAAGAGATGGTGTAGCATACGCGGATCGCGAGTCCTTCAACCTAAGGTTGTTAGGCGGATACCCTGAGGTTTTAGTTAGTATAAGAGACCGGCATAACCCTCCGTCCGCTCATGGTGGAGGAAGTCCATGAGGATTTCCCTAGCAACAAAAATACTTTGATAATTGTGTGGACCTTAGAATTTGACTGCCTTATTGGTCTAGTGTTCGTAAAATGCGACTGCTGAGCGGGAGTTCCGTGTGTTTGTTTACCAGATTGGAAAGAGTGATTGGTTTTTCCACTAATTCTCGGTGGCAGTACCGACTTTAAATTTGTGCCCGGTTAATGAAAATTTATGTCTATGATGATTATCTACAAAAGGATAACTTTGAGGTGGATCACAGACCTTTAACTTGACGATGGTTGCCTACAGTCCACTTTCTGCTAGAGAGTTAAAACATGTAAACCAATAAAATTAAAAATATTATGTTGTTTGAATAAGCAACTATCTTGCCGAACGCGGGAATCACACTATTAAATCATATCTTTACCAACTTATCCAAGAACGTGAAATAATGAGCAGAATTCTATATACCCCGTCTAAATATTACTATTTATTGATATTTATGTATATCCAGTGTATAAAGTGAAATATATAATGAAAGTTTTTACAGAGCATTTAAGTCAGAAAATATTTCTCTAAAATCACCGACGAACAGGAATGTGCCGATCCATCACATGATTGTTGTTCCTGCTTAGTTCTGTCTAAAACTTTCACTATGTGGTATTGTACATTTTTACTATAATTATGACTACATTTCGGCAAATTTCTCTTAAAACTATTGCGCAACTCTCCAAGAACAGACGTTCTATTGCTTCGAATTGATGTGTATCTAGAGTATGGCGAGCGCTTATATTTTGTCATCTAAGGGAGAGAGAGGTAGTAATTCCGGAAGACAATTTCGCCACCGTTATTTGTTTCCTAACCTCTGCAAGAATGCCAGTGGTAATAAATGTTTTCCCTGTTCCACCAGGAGCATCCAAGAAAAACATTTTACCCTGGCCAAGCCCAACGCTTTCAAGGACAATATTGTAAATCTGTGCTTGCTCTGAGGTAAATTTAGTGACGTAGTCATTCACGATGGTGGTCATTGCATCTTGGTCATAATTTGTTTCGGCGACATACTTCCTGTTTCCACGTTCTTGATTATTTAATGGTTGCGGAGCCGGTAGACCGTATTCCAACAGTGGATTGCCCCCGATGGCAATGACTACGTCTTGATGAGAACTGAGACAGTGGGTCAAAATGCGTTCATCAGTTTCTCCGATGTCTCCTTCAATAGTATGTCTTAAAGCCCATGAAATATCCTCAGAGAGATGACGCCAATATTTTTCCCGCAACAAAACCGGGTTTGCAATACCGCAGAATACCAACATGACGGCAAACAAATGTCATAGGCGACTTGGGCTATCACTAACGCTAGCCTCCAGGAGAGTGTTGTCCCAGTGTTGGTCACCGTCAAGAAGATTTCGTGCTACGCAGGCTGCACGAAATGTCGGATACTCCATACCATCAACTGTCCTTAAGAATGCAAATGACGTTGGCCCCTATACGATGTGAAGCAATAGCCGCAAATAATAGCACTCGGCATTATTTGGATGCACAGTGTAAATCCTTCCCAATGCAGTGTCCATAAAGATTCCCGGAAACCCTTCGACAATACGACCACGTCGATGTCGATTAAAAACACCTCTTTGCTTGTAGTATTTATAGTACGACGGCACCTCATCATACGTAAGTGACTTTGCAAAAAAATCAACTTCACAGAGACGTAAAAATGCCAAGAGTCGTCTGTTGGAATCGTAGATAATACCTGACGTCACCCTTAAGACGTAAATACTAAAAGGGAACTTGAAATTTGATGGATGCGAGCAGTGACACGGTGGCTCAGTTGGCAGAGCGGCACCACGGTATGGCGACTGTCGCGGGTTCGAGTCCCGCTCGTGTCCATCATTTTTCAAGTTTCCCTTAATCAATTTAAAATTTAAGCCTAGCATGGCAACATGCATAAAAAATACCAAAAGTCATATAAATTTGGGTTGGTATTATCGGTTTAGTGGTTTGTAGCTGTAAAGGTACAACACTGAATTGGTAATCGTAGATTCCAACAGATAATACCTAACGTCACCCTCAAGACGTAAATACTAAAAGGGAACTTGAAATTTGATGGATGCGAGCAGTGACACGGTGGCTCAGTTGGCAGAGCGGCGCCACGGTACGGCGACTGTCGCGGGTTTGAGCCCCGCTGCTGTCCATCATTTTTCAAGTTTCCCTTAATCAATTTAAAAATGCCAAGAGTGTTGTTTGGCGGGGATTTTCCAATCGCTCTAATACATTGGCGGGGTCGAAAAAAAATGCGCTGGCCATTCTTAAAAATGGACGTCCATCAATTCATGACCTCTGGATGCCGATCTTGTATAGAGAACGCCAGCATTTGCCATACTGCTTCTGAAGTAGGTACTAATGTAGCGACCAGACTGGTACTTGGTCACTTCATCCCGATCAGTGCTTTGCAAAGCGAAGGTTGCCTGGTTATTTGCAAATGTATTTAATTGACTCGACGCTGGAACACAATTCAACATTGATGTGTGTTTCAAACGTCCTAGAAAGCACAGGTGAGTATGGAACAACCTATCTGTTGTCAACGTGAAGCGACTGCTTTTGGCTTCAGAATTGTTTGGACATCACTTATTTGAAATGGTGAATTTACAAACTTACTAATGTAGAAAAAAAATAAAAATTTAGAACTATAATTTACTGGAAATTGTTGGTAATAATATTATGTTAAAATATATATTATAATTGTCTTTTTATTGATATTTAAGTCAAAAAACATGCAAAAAGAAATTAAAGCTAACGCAAAAAGAAAAACCTTCAGCAAGAATCGATCTCACTATGCATAGCTCGTAGGGCGATCGTTAAACCGCCACGCTACGATGACACATAGCAATATGTTTAAAATAGACGTTTCTATACATGTCATGATTCACTGCTCAGTTCCTTGTGAATATAGCGTGATGATTTCTACTTCAGAAGTTCATCTGTAAGTAATCTGCATAATGCAACTATTGGTTTCGTCTTTTTATCATTCTACGGCAAACATTAGACAAAACAAAGACATAATGCAATATTGCTCAGCCCCCTTTGCAAATGCCGTGATGATATTAAGCATACCGACGCGCCGGCCCCTAAAGAATATATTTGCAAACTTTCAGCGGATTCTATTCAGTAGTTTTTACGTTAATCTAACACATACATACAGACAAACAGACAAACAGACAAACAGACAAAAATTCTAAAAATTATATTTTTGGCTTCAGAAGCGTTCAGACATCCCATTGCACTTATTTTTTTTCAAATATCTTCAATGTACAGTTTTGACTTCGTTACGATTTTATTATATGTATAGATAATAACAAGCATTTTACTCCAGCGTTCTAAATAATAAACTTTATTATGATCAAGAACCTCTTAAAGTCGTAAAACTCGGCTCCTACATTAACTTTATCGATAAAACGTTACAGATATAAAAACTTTGTTTATTTGCATTTTTAAATTTGGCCCAATAAGATGACGAGACCATAAATCCTAACGAGGGATGAACTTAAGACTAAATATTTTACTTAACCGGCTCGTTGGTTTGAAATCTGAAGCATGAAGAACTGAAGGTCTTGCCTTAGAAATTCAGAATGACAGCAGTAAAATCGAGAAATAGTAACTCTACAAAAAATCCTTTCAGAATTTGGGCGCACCCATTGAACGTAGTAAGCCTACCAATAAAAAATGAATAAGAACACAATTTATTGATACAGAAAACATTATATTCTTGATCGAATCATTGATTATGAAAAAAAAATGAATTAGCAAAAACTAGAATAATTATAATAGACATAGAGTTCATAACTACCTATAGAACTTTAATATCGTAATTAATCAATGGAAAGATAATTGCATAGATTCACATCGTGCAGAGAAAAAAAAAACCAACCAAATGCAACATAAATTCACTCTAAAACTAAAATTGAATGTCTGACTGAATTTAAATATGTTTAAAAAGAAGCCGTTACTCAGTAATGAAAAAAGAAATGATACATCTAGAGAAATAAACATCATTTATCTTGGAGAGACACATAAAGAACTTTACCTTAAGACAGGCATCTTACTTGAACTCGGTGCATTAAGACTCTTTCGTTGTATCACACCGTAGCGTACTAAAATATACCGAATGCACCTTAATTTGTATAATATGAAGTGTTACTACCATCCTTACTTGTTAGGTTTAGCTATGAATAGCTAGAAAGCTACAAATTCTCCTTCTAATGGTACTAATGTGCATTCAGAATTAATTCTTATTTATTTCAACACATGCAAATCTGATGGTTTGTGACGTCTACATTCAAAAATATCGTCGTTTCCGCCGAGTGATACCCAGCTTAGAATTGACCACCCCTTTTTCTCCCGCCGTCGTAAGGCGAATAAGGGAAACTTCAGAAGATGGGTAGCAGTGTCTTCTGTATCTTCATCACCAATACTGCGATCCCTTAGCCGCTTGCCAAGCGTGGGAATTATGGCAGTCCCCTCCCCCTAAGTGGGTGGCCATTATTTAACAGTGGACATGTTCCGGCTGCTGATGATATTCAAAAATATAATATAGTTTGTAAACCATAAACACTGTCTTCATTTATTTCTATGTCCAAGCTGCGTTTAGGGTTCATTAATTTTGTAACTATATTATAATTTTCTTTGTAATGTTATTAATATTGCAGGCTATTTAAATATTTCAGTACCAATACAGTTTAATGATAAATACAGAAACTTATATTTTCATTGCGCTGACAATTTGACTCAAATTTTGATTCGGACACATTGAAACTTAATCGAGTAATAAACGTTCAAATATCAAAACAGTTTTCATTTATAATATTAATAGCGTGTAACGAAACGGTGTGAGAACCGGCTGCTGCATTGATTGAAGTTAAATACTCGTTATTTAAATACCTACTTAACGGTAGGTATATTATGTTTGCTACATATTGCGATCGTCTGGAGGTCGCTCGGCGTTGGTACCTGCTCTTATTTAATTGAGTTGCCCAATCACTGTCAACGTTTGCGTGTTTTATTAAGTTAAGTTTGTACATTAGAGCGTTAAATGAAATGATCATGAAATTTCATCGGAATTCATTTGAGGACCAGGGTCTGCTGTAGTTAAATACCAAGTTCAGATTACGAAACTATTGTGTCGTGAACCGTGTGTTATACCTAAACGTAAAAATACAGTTATCAATATCCTGCCTGTATTCTCCTAAGGGGGTAGGCAGAGATTTGTAGTAGGTACACACATGTTTTGCCAGTTATAGATCCCAATGAAATACGAGGTGAGCGAACCATCAACCGGTCATAAATCCAAACTCCATGCTATGAACATAATACCAAGAATGATTTTAACTTTATGTTGCTTTTATGTTGGTTGTCCCTCGAACTAGTCTCTAATAATCATATTCATGGATACTAGAGCACTCATAAAGTATGCTTGATCTGGCTACTTAAAGTTTATAGATTTTTTTATCACCATTATAAATAAACTTGACACCTGTTTAATACGAAATTCGCGTGAAAATCTGTAAATTTATCGTTTTCTATATAGGCAGCCAACCAGCCTTTCAATTTGGTTAAATTCTGAATAAACTTTATTCATCTGTCGATAACATTTTAAGTGCTATACAAATATTCAGATGAAACTTCGTAATGTTCAACATCTTGATTTTTATTAAATATTTTTTTTGGAATTCATCCAAGTTCGTTATTGCTTGGATTGCGTAAAAATGTTTGATTTTTGTCTAGATCTTAAGGATTTTATGCTTACTCACTTAGGCTTTGACGTCAATGACCCTCACGAACTTTTACGTTCGTTAAGTAGCTGGGCGGGTAATGGCTTTATATTGGAGTTTTTCTTAGAAAATTAGTTATTATCTTCACTCCTTACTTTAGAGACAATAGTCTCGCCGCCTTTTGTATCAGAGTGATGAGCTGTGTGGAACAGTTTATACCTAGTAGACTTATAAAGAACCTATGCTATGTTCATGGCTTTGTGCAATATTGTCTGCCTCAATTCTCGGTATTTCTTTATAAATACTTGCATCTTACCTACTCGGAATAATATAATGTGCAAGCTTGTTAAGGGTTGATTTCATATCAAGACTGAATTTGTGTGCGATATAATATTGACGTCTGAAGCTTTCTCATAAGAACACTTTTGCTAAGATTTTTTGGACTTCAGTTAACAAATCTTCCTCTGACTTTTTATCTCTAACTATTGAACAATTTAAATTATGATTGCTCTGTCTTTTGTAATTATATCTTAAAAAAAATCTTGAATTTTATATAATAACAGCCTTTACTTGTTCTACTGTATAGCAAAGGCCTTTTTGTACCGAAAAGAAACAAAAATTGATCACGACCCTAATTCTAACAACATTCCAAATTATTCAAATACTTCTAATTAGACAACAGCAGAAATAAATAACAAGACAGAATTTGACTAAGAAAAGTCCTAACAATCCAATCAATCGAAAATTTAATTCCATTTTAATTCGAATTCCAACAAAAGCGTGTGCGACATCAAACGTCGAATTCCTGACATTGGCATATGCACGCCAGAATCGTTAAGCATAATTTTCGTACGAATAATTTCCTTCGGCGTCTCGTTAGGCGGTCGCTGATGTGAATAAAATTACTGTTGATACAGGACGTCGATTGGTTCGTAATTCTAAATGAGCCTACTTTACATAGGTACACATTGGAATGTGTGACAGCTAATTTCAACGAAGGGTTTCTGGAGCAGGGATGTTAAGTTCAATGTCACCTTAGGGGAGTTTATTGTTGGGGAAACAATCGTGTCGTAAGCTCTTGTTTGTCATGGTTGGGTAGTTTTCTCTTTACTTTGATTTCATTGACTCTTGTGTATACTTCGTCTATAAGTGTTAATCTGGTAACTAAATTTTTTAAAAAAATATTTTTGAACTAAAATTTACATCTTCAACGACCTAATTTAATGACAAAAAAATGTTGACACTGCGGCCCAAGACACTTTTTAAAATCATTAAATTACGGCCCAGCGACCTAAAATTATGACATGATATTTAAACGTATTTTTTTGGTTTCAATAATATTATTAACAATTACGTTAATATTAATGTAATTATTAACCTTGAACGCATCTCTAATTTTGACAACAACAACTCAAAATATTTTTTGCATGAAATAGTTAATTTTAGGTATAAGAAATACCCCTTAAAATAGTTTAGCCAAAAGCATTACATTTGAAAACTTTTTTACTAAATCAAAGTTCTGGGCCGCAACTACTTGCACATTTTTTTAGTACATTGGGCCATTATATATATCGACCTAAATTTAGGTTGGGCCTTACGAGGATATATAAAATTCTCGTGTCACAATGTTCGTTCCCGTACTCCTCCGAAACGGCTTGACCGATTCTCATGAAATTTTCTGAGCATATTGAGTAGGTCTGAGAATCGGCCAACATCTATTTTTCATACCCCGGGTCAGCTAGTAAATTGTATAAAAACATCTGCGAGTATGTGTGGTATATAAAATTTTAACACGTCGCCAAAATTTAATTATTAAAACCCACGATAACCCTTCACTTATTTACCGATACCTCACGTAGATACTGAAGCCCCGTTAAGTCCGAAAATTGCCACCGTATTTCGAACTGAAGTATTTGATTACTAAAGGATTATAAAACAGGAAAACGATGGGGTTACAGACACAAAACAAGATAAAGTTTCAATTATATAAATTGGAGGGTTAAAACTTCAAAGTGACGCCGGCGGGTGCTCTTTATAGGGTTAAGATGTTGACGAACAATTAGTGGGACCTATTAAGATGTTATTATTCTTTCTATTTTAATTAAGACGAAATACATTTCTAAATGTCTGTAAAAATATTATTTACAATTTTTATTCAAATTATTTTGACAATCATCTAAGGTTACCAAAGTTCAAAATAAAAATTAATTAGAGTTTAATTGGACATAAAACAGCTTTTAAGAAATAATAACTTTAGTGTTGTTTAATTTCACTATCAAAAGATACCTAAACAAAAGACCAATCTGTGTCTCGGAGAGCATTTAGCTTTTGGTTTTGCGCCAGATCTTTCTCCTAATGTCTGTCTGTCTTTTCTCCTATGGTTTGCTTTCAGACTTCTAACTGAGTCAGAAGAGTGCAAAAACTTGTGCAGTATAATCCCCTTACTAATAATTGACAACGTTTATCGATTTACGAAAATATGTGTCGCAGTTGTTTGCATGTTTTTTTTTTTTTTTTTTTTTTTTTTTTGTTTTAAAAATGTTAAATAAAAAGATGTCCATCGACGAGGATATAAGATACGCTTTGGTATCGAGAGATTGTCTTCTGCTTAGTTGAAATTCAGTCAGCAGAACCATAGTAATCAATCAATGAAGTGCATCTTTTGTGACTTAATATGTGTTATTCTCCTGGACAAACACCTCTTTAATGAACGTCAAATTCCCTATTTTAGGCCAACTCTGGCTAGTTTATTTGGAAACCCTTTGGTAGATCCAAAGGGTTTCCAAATAAACTAGCCAGAGTCTTGAATTAAGTCTTCTTTCTCTAATTCTATTTCTCTTATTCATAATACATCTAATGTAATATACTGTTTACTTTGATTACCACTAATTTGCGTAGAACTTAATTGGTTACCTTTCACTGTATGCTTTGATCGACAGTACTGCACACCACTTAGCTGACCACAAATCAACCTGCCAACTTGGGTAAGCTACCTAACTGTTAGAACATACTGGCAGTGTGTCGATAACATCATTATAATGTAGTAATAGTCTAGTCATGGTTGATGGTTACTATTACTAGTGGGAGATTAATAAATTTAATTGGTGGAGTTTTTATGATTTATAGTAAGTTTACTATGATTTTTGTGTCATTTTTGCCATGAAGAGAGCACTGGACATATTGTTTTATTCGGCTTATGAACTTAAGTGAACTAAGTAATAGTGCGGCTAAAAGCCCAAAAGTGGGGTTTGGATCTAGGCTAGGGACTGCTGGGGGAGAATATTAGGTGGCTAGATCTATTTGGAGAATTAGAGAGCATACAAGATAACGTCTTAGTCATAGGGTTTTTATTTTATGTAGGCTATAAAGGGGCACTTATAAAACGTCATATCAAGTTGCTTGGTATAAAAGTGTCGTTTCTATGTAGAAGAGCTAACAAGTCACTCCATAGTTACTTTTTTTTAAATAGTAGATACGAGTATATGACAATCCGTTTAGAATAATGAGAGAATAGTGAGCTATCCATAATAAAATGTGAAAGTAATTCTGTCTATCTGTTACGCCTTCACGACTAAACCGCTGGACGGATTTAAATGAAATTTGGTATGTAGAAAGTTTAAGACCCGAGAAAGGACACAGGCTGCTTACCGCGGGCGAAGCTGCAGGAAAAAGCTATATATATGTATATACAATGTAAAACGTCAAATAGAAACATGATAAAATAGTAATAAACACGGCAAAGATATTAAAGTTACAGTAGTCAGTATTGCTGCCTACTCTTAACAAAAGAGTGATGATACTGTGTCCTTATATTATACAGCTATTCATTACTCCCATCAATTTCTATTTCAATCACGAACTCCCAAATGAATAAGCTTCTTACATAGCCCAAAGGACCGAGGCAGACCTTAGTTGAATAGGCCTTATATATTCTCCAACATTGAGGTCTCGAACGAATATCCTTACAAAAAGTCTTGTGTACACTTCCCTACACAAATAATGTATAGAGGTAACCGATACTACACATCTAATAGTAGTACGTTTGGTATGGCCACTCTTTGCCTCCCGCTAATACAAGACTTCTCTACTGCATCTTATGACATACGCAGTTTGCCGGCAATTGGACTGCAATAATTGGTCGTGAATTTTGAGACTTATCACTATCTGATACCACTCTCTGAAGACTAACAAATGTTTGAAACACAGTCAACTTAAAGCAAAAGTATCTTTATTCCATTAATATACGTTCGTCTACGTTCGCACATACAGTTGGTCAGCAATTGGACGGCAATTAATGGTCGTCAATCCCAAGTCTATGAAAGCTGACATTAGCTCTGAAAATACTTAGGACCTAGACCACATTACCAGCGACAAGCAACCCAGACTCATTTACATATGTTTGTACATACGTAAGCGTGTGTATGTATGTAGATTGTAGAGTAAGGCATTTATATCGTGTAGCGAGTGTCCAACGAGTGCCAATATTTGGGAAAGAGCAATGACCCTTTTCAATGTTACAGAATAGAAGTTTTGTTCAGTGGTTTTTGGGAGAATTGTAAATGGTGAGTTTTGTTTACGCCATGTTTGGGATCAAAATATATTTTTGGAGAATTTAATGTTTATACTGTGACACAAAACATATTTTTTGTGTATAATTAACAGTATGTGTTCGCTGAATTTTAATATTATTTTGACTGCCTCGTTTTCCATTACGTAATGCTGCTACTGAGAACAAACATAACTGGCGAAATGTGGGTTTACTGTATGTGCACCTCTGCCTACCCCTTCGGGGAATACAGGCATGATGATGTTATGCTACTGAGAACAGTAGCAACACGAAGTATCCATATGTGCCCTATTACAGCCTCGCACTATATTATTGGAGACGTATATAATCCTTATCGATTTTGACGATGGCGATCCCTGAAACTGCTTGCTTTGATGAGCCCTGATGTGGATCGACAGACCGAAGACGTTAAACGTAATGTGGGTGTACAATACACCACCTCATTATCCCCTATATTCACCTCCTCCTACCGAGGAATACGGGCGTGATGGCGATGTATCCCAGTCCTTGACAAAGGCCTGCACTTTATCTCTCTACGTCAATTCTAGACCAAATCAAAACATTAACTCCCCTATTTCTTTGAACTCCTAAACGTATTAGATACTTATACAAACATGGCAGCCTCGTTGGTCTAGTGGTTGCTATGCGCGACTGCTGAGCATGACGTCCTGGGTTCGAATCCCGGGTCGGGCAAAGTGTTACTGGGTTTTTCCATTAGGTAATTCTTAGTAGCAGCACGGAGTCTGGATTTGTACCCGGTTGATGGCAATAGGCTCGCCCCCTATTATATTGGGACCTAAAACATAACTGGCGAAATGTGGGTGTACTGTATGTGCACCTCTGCCTACTCCTTCGGAGAATACAAGCGTGATGTTATGTATGAATGTATGTACAAACATAAGTGCAATCACTTTTTTCATGTCGATAGACGTCGAGCTGCCCGGAGCGACTGTATCGAACCGGGTCCGGAATATGTAATGCATTCGTTTCCGTACACGTCCGATAATGCAAACTAGGATTGGTATATTAGTGTTGTATATTTTCGGTAAAGATATTCTTGATATTTTTATTAAGTTGAGTTGGTTCCGCGGAGAATCATTTGAAGATATTGAAGTTGACACCTGTGCTATTACCATATACTCTAATGGCAGGACATTTATCGTTGTGAAAGCGAGACGCGACGTGCATTGAAATATCTCGCTTACTCAACGGTAAACGTCCGGCTTTTAAAGTTCATGGTAAGGGGGCAGTAGGGTAGGGTAGATACTTGTACATAAAACCGACTCTTTCTGTTTCATTTGAGTTATAGTTGGTGTCAAAATTACATATTTTTTCATGCAATAATAATGACATAAAATGCCATTGAAAACACGAAGCTAAAACGAAACTACCTAATACACATACATACATGACATCACGCCTGTATTCCCCGAAGGGGTAGGCAGAGGTGCACATATTATAGTACACCCACATTTTGCCTGTTATGTTTTAGGTCCCAATGTAATAGGGGGTGAGCCTATTGCCATCAACCGGGCACAAATCCAGACTCCGTGCTGCTACTGAGAATTACCTAATGGAAAAACCCAGTAAGACTTTGTCGGACCCGGGATTCGAACCCAGGACCTCGTGCTCAGCAGTCGCGCTTAGCAACCACTAGACCAACGAGGCAGTCTACCTAATAGCAAACTACCTAATAGTAATAAATTATAATGGATGTATAATTTTTCAAATCAAAAATGGACCTTATGTGTGTCCATTTTTGATTTGAAAATTCTTCACAATGACAAATTGCCTTCTTAACTCCACTCTGACATAATACGAGGGTCAAACTGAAAGTTTTTAGAAAATCAAAAACTGATTACATTAGCCAGTTATTAGTTTTATTATATCTTTTCAAAATATTGTCCATTCACGTCAATACACCGCTGAATTGCGATGGAACCACTGGGAAAAGCACTTTGCCCACTCGTCTTTAGGGTTCTCTTCAATGGCATCGCGATACGCAGCCACCGCTTCTTCAGCATTCATAAACCGCTTTCCTTTAAGTTTTTCTTTAATTTTTGGAAATAAATAAAAATCACAAGGGGCGAGGTCGGGGCTATACGGCGGGTGACCCAGTAATTCAACGTAGTCGATCGTTCGCTTAGCGGTGTGCGACGAGGCGTTGTCGTGGTGAAGGAGGATCCTACTGCGAGGTCGTTTCTCTCGAACTTTTTCCAAGACATCATCATCATCATCAGCCGGAAGACGTCCACTGCTGAACAAAGGCCTCCCCCTTAGAACGCCATAAAGAACGACAGCTTGCCAATTCCATCCACCGGTTGCCCGCAATTCTGACGATATCGTCGGTCCATCTGGTGGGAGGCCTGCCAACGCTGCGTCTTCCGGTTCGTGGTCGCCACTCGAGAACCTTTCTTCCCCAGCGGTTATCGGTTCTTCGAGCGATATGGCCTGCCCATTGCCACTTCAACTTGCATATTCTTCGAGCTATGTCGGTAACTCTAGTTCTTTGGCGAATTTCCGTATTCCGGATCCTGTCGCGCAAAGAAACCCCGAGCATAGCTCTCTCCATAGCTCGTTGAGTGACTCTGAGCCTCTCCAAAAGGCCAACCGTTAGCGACCACGTCTCTGAGCCATACGTAATCACTGGCAACACACACTGGTCATAGACCTGCGTCTTCAGACACTGCGGAATTTTGGACGAGAAGATGTCGCGTAGTTTCCCGAACGCTGCCCATCCGAGTTGGATTCTTCGGGCGACCTCTTTGTCGAAGTTGGACCGGCCTAACTGAACAATTTGTCCTAAGTAGACGTAGTGGTCGACAACTTCGAGGGTATCGTTCCCAACGACAACCGGTACAGGTGCGACATGGACATTGGACATGATCTTTGTCTTGTCCATGTTCATTTTAAGACCCACCTGTTGGGAGACGATACTGAGGTCGCTGAGCATAGTATTGAGCTCCTCCAGCGACTCCGCCATGATAACTATATCATCGGCAAAACGAAGGTGAGTGATGTATTCGCCATTGATGTTGATGCCGAACTCGTTCCAGTCCAAGAGCTTGAAAACGTCCTCCAACGCATTTGTGAACAGTTTCGGAGAGATAACGTCTCCCTGTCTCACACCACGCTGCAGTTGGATTGGTTTCGTACTCTCGTCCTGTAGCCGAATTGACATGGTGGCGTTACTATACAAACACTTCAACACCTCGATATACCTATAGTCGATATGACATCGCTGGAGGGACTGCAATACAGCCCAGGTTTCGATAGAATCGAAGGCTTTTTCATAGTCCACAAACGCTAGACACAGTGGCCGATTGTACTCCTCGGTCTTCTGTATAATCTGGCGGAGCGTATGGATGTGGTCTATGGTGCTAAAGCCTTTTCGGAAGCCGGCTTGTTCGGGAGGCTGGAAGTCATCAAGCCTGCGTTCGAGACGGTTCGTAATGACTCTCGAAAACAGCTTATACACATGGCTCAGGAGCGAGATGGGTCTATAATTCTTCAATAAGGTGTTGTCACCTTTTTTGAAGAAGAGCACCACCACACTCCTGTGCCATGCTTCTGGCGTAGTACCCTCGAGTATGACGGAATTGAATAGCTTCTGGAGGACTAAAAGTACCGGTTTTCCACCCGCTCTCAGAAGCTCTGTTGTAATTCCGTCATCACCCGGCGCCTTGTTGTTTTTAAGCTGTTTCAGAGCCACTCTAATCTCGTACAGGCTGATGTCTGGGATGTCCTCGGTGTAGTGTCGGGTCAGTTTAGCCCTAGAGTCCTGAGCCAAACCGACAACGGGTTTCCGTGTCGAAGTGTACAACTGTCCGTAAAACCTCTCCAGCTCTCTCAATATCTCCGGTTTTGATGAGATGATACTGCCATCGTCGATCTTCAGCTTCGTCATTTGGCTTTTCCCAATAGAGGAATTCCTCGCGAACACTTTGGAGCCTTGGTTCCGCTCTATTGCGTCCTTTATATGGTTAGTATTAAAGGAGCGCAGATCGTGTCGCGTGGAGTTTGAAATCCGCCTATTGAGATGGCCGTATTCCGACATATCAGCTGAAGATTGCAATCTCGTCTCATTCCGGGCTTCCATTAGTCTAATGGTTTTATTGGAGAGCTTTTGAGGTTTTCTTCGGCGTGGGGTCTTAAAGAACTGGGACCCCACTGCTTGGACAGCTTCCACAAACCCGTTGTTTATCTCGTCCGCTGTTTCGCATTCGGCTAGGCACTGGAAACGATTACGCAGTTCGAGTTGAAAGGTTTCGGGGTTCTGGATTTGGGCAGGAGCAGGACGGAGCGTGGACTTCATCAGACGAGACCGTTCTAGCTTAACATTGATATTCAGTGTGCCTCTGACAATGCGATGATCGCTACCGGTTTTGACCTTCCCGATCACAGAGACATCACTGAATATACGCTTCTTGGTTGTCATGATGAAGTCGATCTCATTTTTGGTTGAACCATCGGGGCTTATCCACGTCCACTTCCTGGATGGTCGCTTCTGGAAGAAGGAGTTCATCAAATAGAGTTCCTCCTTCTCCATAAAGTCGACCAGCCGCTGGCCCCTCTGGTTCCGCTGCCCATATCCGAACGACCCTACTCTCAACTCATCGCCATTCTTAGTGCCCACCTTAGCGTTGAAGTCTCCCATAACAACGGTGAAGTAGGATTCGGAGGTATGTATGGCTTCAGAGATCTCCTCATACATAGCCTCTACTTCATCGTCAGGGTGTGTCGAGGTCGGCGCATATACTTGGATGACCTTCAACGAATACCGGTCGGTAATTCTGAGTATCAGGTATGCTACTCTGCTTGACACACTATCGACTTTTACCACGTTGTTAATGAGAGACTTACGGACGAGAAACCCAACACCACCCTGGGACTTTCGGTCTCCTTCCCGGAAGAAGAGCATGTTGCCGGAATCAAGGATTATCGTATCCTGCCCCTCTCGTCGGATTTCAGATAATCCTATGATGTCCCAACGTAACCTGCTCAATTCTTCCTCCAGCTCGACAATCTTCTCGTCAGTCCGGAGCGTGCGGACGTTGTGTGTTGCCAGGGCCAAGGTCCGGTGGGGGTGGTAGCGAGAAATCCACCGGGGATTCTTAGCACCCCCTGCTCCTCCGTTACCTGGCCCGCTACCATAGCCAGGGATAGAGGAGCTGCCGGGTACTGGGGGCCGTCGCGCCGTTCTGTCTGTCATTTGGGGGGGGGGTTGCCATAATCCCCACGCTTGGCGAGCGGCTTGGGGATCGCAGTATTGGTGGTTAAGTTACAGAAGACGCTGCTGCCCATCTACTGGATTTTTTTCCCTTAGTCGCCTCTTACGACACCCACGGGAGGAGAGGGGGTGGTCAATTCTAGGCCGGATACCACACTTCCAAGACAAGTGGC
Source organism: Abrostola triplasia (assembly GCA_946251915.1). Taxonomy (NCBI): domain Eukaryota; kingdom Metazoa; phylum Arthropoda; class Insecta; order Lepidoptera; family Noctuidae; genus Abrostola; species Abrostola triplasia. The sequence goes on along the minus strand of OX276444.1, from coordinate 5,424,225 downwards.
AAACAATTGGTAGTGTACCATTCTGCAGAAACTGTTTTTTGATCCTCTAACACAATTGTTGCGAAATGACCTATCCTTCCAAAGAACGAGGCCACCATTTTTTTTCCCGCACTTCGATCTCTCTTCACTTTAGTTGGCAACCTCTCGAAAGGAAACACCCACTGAGCAGATTGTCTTTTGGTTTCAGGATCATAACAGTAAATCCAGCTTTCGTCACCTGTTAGTATGTCGAACACAGCATTTGAGTCACCTCCGTTAAATCTTTCAATCATTTTACGGCACCAATCCACACGATGGAGTTTTTGAGCCTCAGTCAAATTATGAGGTATCCACCGGGCGCAAAGCTTCCTGACTGCTAAATGTTCGTGGAGGATTTTGTGCACTTGACTCATACCGATGCCTAAGCTTGTCCGAATCTGCTGATAGGTCACTCTTTTGTCAGGTTCTATCGTACGCCGCACAACACAGATGTTATCTTCAGTCGTCGCCGTAGAAGGCCGTCCCTCACGTAAATCATCAGTGAGATTAGTGCGACCACGTTTAAACTCATTAAACCAGTTGTAAACTGTCGCACGAGATGGGGCTTCATCGTGAAAGGCCAATCGTAGTCTATCATAACTTTCTTGTTGACTTAAATGACATCGAAAGTCATAAAAAATCATTGCACGAAAATTTTCTCGTGTTAAATTCATGTTGACGTGACACAGACAATTTTCAATTTGCCGCCAAATCGTAAAACAAATGACAAATTAATGAAATATATACTCAGTAATATTGGCAAAGAGTTCTATTTTCAAATTTTAGAATTATTTATTTATTATATTGTTTACTAGCTGCGCCCCGCGGTGTTACCCGCGACATTTTTTCGGGATAAAAAGTAGCCTATATGTTAATCCAGGGTATAACCTATCTACATACCAAATTTCAACCAAATCGGTCCAGCCGTTTATGCGTGAAAGAGTAACAAACATCCACACATCCATACATCCATACTCACAAACTTTCACATTTATAATATTAGTAGGATAAGTGGCCAGTTCTAAGAACTTTCAGTTTGACCCTCGTATTTGATAAAACGCAATTGCCATAAAAAAGAAAAGTAAATAATGTCACTTATTATATTATCACGCTTGTACTTTCCAAAGGGGAAGGCACACATCAGGTCCCAGGTGGAGAACTTAATACTATATTGATTGAACACACACATGATTAAGTTTCCAAATTGCCAATGGTTATAGCAATGTATTTGTTATTCCAATTTATTTTCATTGAAAAACAAATTAATTGGAATCGAATTAAGTGAAATGAATTTTAATTAAGCTGTAGTTAGGATTTCAAATGATTTCATTACATTTGATAATACTTTCTTCAAGTAATTACGTCTTTGAAGGCAGATGTATTCCAACATTGATATTTTATTTTTTATTTCCTTATATGGCTTCGAACAGTCATATAGAAACAACCTGGTTGTATAATGACTATTTGATGCCAAAAAAACAAGAGGCATATTTGTATTAGATCAGGTTATAATATAAAAAGTCGTTCCTGACGAGGTATACAATAATACATGCATACGTAAAGTCACGCCTGTTTCCCTGAGGGGTAGGCAGAGACCACGGATTTCCATTTGCTACGATCCTGGCATACACGATCGTCGGTTGAGGGTACTCCTCACTTGCCCTTTTTACTACATTTTTCATTTTATTCGATTTCTATACATCTACCCTTACCACTAGCCTAGAGCACCCTGACTCTCTAATAAATGTTAAGTGGTACAACAAAATGTTGTACTACAAATAGTATGTTCTAGACTTCCATCTTGTAATCCAACAAAGTATGACGGAGTAAGTACCCACTCCATCAGGCTAAGACATTATTCAATCGATGTCATCAATAATTTGCGCCGCTTGCCCCAAAGGCGGTGTCGGTCCGAAAATATTTTATGCCAAGGTTTCAGTGTGAAACTCAATTTTCTGTATCGAACTTCTGCCTGACTCGAATCTGTAATGTCATGATGCGTCTGTTAGGAGCGGTGGACGGATCTCAAGAACGAATCGCGTTTGGTTTTGTACTATTGCATTTGCACTGGTTTAAAAAAGTGTTGATAATACCCCAATTGGTATTAAAGATAAAGATACATTTAGTTGTAAAGAAACACGTGTTACATTTTCAAAATGTGGTGTTACAATTAATTTTGTAGTATCAACATGTCCTGGCGAATCAGGCGTACAAATTACTTAAAATTACCTAATTTAACAATATTTATTATCCAGAGTTTAGCATGGTCGATCGAGATTTTTAAGTTGAAGACTTTTAGTTTCTATGTCTTAAAATAAACGTCACCCCTCACTAAGAATTTCTCCTGTATTATGGGTGCGTTACACAAACATAAAATATCACATACACAAACACTCAAACTCGAGACAAATATCTGCGGATTACACAGATTTTTGTCCCAAGCGGAAAACGTACCCGCAACCCACAGTGCAGCAGCCCAATCGCTTAGCTACTGCGCCACTCAGTTCGTCGAATTTGCATTTATTTTTTGGCGCATATGTTTAGTCTGTAATGTTATTACAGGTGTGCATAACATAACAAAACATAATGCCTGTGTTCCGCTAAGGGGTAGGCAGAGTATAGAGTACACCCACATTTCGCCAATTATGTTATAGGTCCCATTGTAATAAGGGTCGAGCCTATTGCCATTAATTGGATACATATCCAGACACAGAGTCTGCTGTCGGCTGTTATAAAAAATTTGCTAATGGATTACTTACCCAATTACTTTGCTCCATCCGGCAATTAAACCCTGGACCTCGTTCTCTTTTACCTGATAACTTTTTTGCTTCATCCAGGAATCGTACTCCCCAACCTCTTGCTTTGCAGTCGCGTTTTGCAACCACAAGACCAACAAAGCATTTCACTGTCTGGCTTTTTAATCCAAACGGAGGTAGACAATGATAACAAAAGAGTAGTTAGACGATGATAAAACGAATGAAACACCGTTCTATAAGCACTGGCTTTAGATTTTACTGTGATTTATATACTACCAGCTGCATTTCTAAAGTGAAATTAAGAAATATGTCATTTTAATCCAACTTTATTACTTCTTAAATTATATTTGTGACGTCAATAAATCTGCTTTTAATATTGTCCTAAGCTTTATTTTTTCCATATTTAGGACTTTTAATATATAAGTGCACTCACCTGTCTACAGAATTTATAACAGTCACATTTCAGTCTCCATACCATACGCTATTAAAGCAGGACTTCTTCCGTTGTGGAAGCGAGATGCTGTACTACACTGCATGTAGCGATGTCTCGCTTCCACCACGGAAAAGGTCCTGCTTTAAGAGTTCATGGTAAGGGGGCGGTCCGTTCAAAACTTCATGTGTCAGCTGAAATTTCATCTACACAATTTATTCGCTAACTTTTCCATCTAATATTACAATTGCAAGGAATCTGGGAAAATGAACTCGTTGTAACTTTTGCTTTTTTAATAAATTTAAATCCGTTAAGATAATATTATTAAAACCTTAATTATTAGCTTGGAAACCATTATTTAAAATACTTATGATATTGACTTAATTAATTACACTTTTAATTTTGTCTAGACCGCAGATGTTATGACTCAGAATTAGTTTAATATTGCCTAAAATGGTTATTATTTTCGCCTCTTTATTAGATCGGATATAATTAAAACTAATGAAATTATCCTTAAAAAAGGCGTTTACTAATGTTCTAATTACGATTGACGAAGAACCGTAGGTTCAATGAACGGGTAATGGCTAAGTAAAAGTCGCATACGAAAGAAATTGAGCAAATCAGGGATGGGAATAAATGCAATTAGTGCTACGCTGTTTTTAGCCGACTCTTCGAATTACTGAATCTTTTTTATTAAGTGTTTATCCTTCTACTAGGATTTTACAAATAGAGACATAACATAACATTACGCCCGTATTCCCTGAAGAGGTAGGCAGAGGTGTATCTATGTATAGAACACTTATGTTTCTCCAATTATGTAGGTCCCAATGTAATAGGGGACGAGCCTATAGCCATCAATCGAGAGAAATAAAATAGAAAGGATTTCCAAAAAAGGTCAATTATATCGGTTAATATTAGGATGACTGAATTTCCGTAATCTTATCTAGAAGATTATAGGCATATCAATTGAATTTTTTGATTGTCTCATCAATCGAATCTGTCGGGCTGCCAATTCAAAATTGCCAATTTCAATTGGCAGTCCAACAGTCATACCCACTGGGGTGCTTCTTGACATTAAAAAAGTATCTATTGATGTTTATTGTAACAATCTTTGCACCCTATGACTTGCACCAAACGTTACATTGGTGCAATTGTAAGGCCATAGGGCGATACAAAATATATTTTACGTGATATTTTTCGCTCTAATACCGCTCTATTATTTGCTCCCACTGCCGACGACAATCCGTACCCGTTCCAAGAATTTGGTTTGGTTTAAACCAGGAAAGTTCCCTTAGGAAAATGCTGGCTTAACTTTACGTGAATATCTTTTATACGAACATTCTAAACCAATCGATTGGTTGGATTTCAGCTGGAAGCTCTGACTTGCTTACGAATGTAGTATATCTTATGAAATAGTCAATAAAATAAGCGTGCGATTGACGAATTGTAAAATGGAAATAAATTTCCTACATTTACTTTGCTTTTTTTTTAAACGTCGTCCCTTAAATTCCTAGAATTTCTCCTCGATCACAAACACCCAGACTCGGAACAAACATATGCGGATCGCACAATTTTTTGTACCGTGCGGGAATTCACCCAGCAACCCTTAACGCAGCAGTCCAATCACTTAGCCTCTGCGACAATCAGGTCGTCATATGCTATTTAACTCTAATCTCATTAAGTTCATAAATTATAGTCAGGATTGTTTATCGCATGTACTTTGATGCTTCAACAAGGTACTATTTTTGCTTACTATACTTTTAACATTAAATATGATCATTTGCTATTGATTTAATATCTTTCTAGATACAAACTCTCCAAGTAATATCATAAAACATTTCAATAAAGATACGTAGACTAGTAAATATCGTTCACTAACATAACTCTCAATAAATCTGTGACACTCAATGTAATAAAGACAGCTATACATGGTGCGACAAAGGAGAAATAATGGAAACAAATAAGACGTCGGGAGAATGCAGTACCACTGCCGCTAGGCGTATGTTTATGCAAAAACTAAAAAAAAATATACGCAATATGTCTACAATATAATATTTTGATAACGGTAAGTAAGCCAAAAATATTTTCAGTAAAAAAATATCATACGTCAAAAATATTGACGTTGAATGTTTGGATATGTTCAAAAACTGTTTCAAATCGTCGGAATCTAACGTTTTTGTTGATTCCAAACAACTATCGTTTCTCAGAATATTTTATTTCGATATCTATTCTGATATCCATGTGCAGTCAAAACTCTGTGTAACGTGCTATACATTCTATTGTAACGTGTGTAACGTCGAAAACTTAACCTTTTTTAGTTATCAACACGACTGTTCCATTGAAACTTTCATCATTATCATCATCCACAGCCTTCAACATCCCACTGCTGGGTATAAGCCTCCCTTAAACAATGCCATCCGCAGCAGTCCTGTGCCAATCTTGTCCAGGTGCGCCCCGCAATCTTTTTTATATCGTCGACCCATCTCGGTGCCGGACGACCTACGCTTCGCTTGCTTGTTCTTGGCCACCATTCTGTGAACGCCTTACTCCACCTGTCGTCACCTCGTCTAGCTAAGTGTCCTGTCCAACTCCATTTTAGCTCCGTAATGCGCTATATCAAACTTACTTCATTAAAATTTATTACAGGAATATCAAATAACGAACGTAAAAAATACACTACCATAAAACTTCCATAAAAAAAACATCAGCAATAACGCGAACTAGAGATAGTTTCGAAATTCAAAAACTGATTTTAGTTTCGAACGTCCCACTAGCCAGTACGAATAAAAAATGCGAGCGATAAAATATTTAAATAAGGAATTGATAAAAAAATATCTACCGTTACAACTTTAGTTGACAAATACATTATTATACCAATTAACCAGTAACACTTTGCCTGACCCGGGATTCGAACCCGGGACCTCATGCTCAGCAGTCGCGCTTAGCGAACACTAGACCAACAAGGCAGTCGAGTCTCAGTTCTTTAAACAGCTACCAGGAGTACCATAATATTAACCGTGTGGGGCATATAAAATAACACTGATTTGACGACCTGATTAGCGCAGTGGCTAAGCGATTGGACTGCTGCGCTGAGGGTTGCGGGTTCGATTCCCGCACGGGGCAAAACTTTGTGCGAACCACAGATGTTTGTCTCGAGTCTGGGTGTTAGTGTATGTGTAGTTCATGTTTGTGAAACGCACCCACGACACAGGAGTTGCATTCCTAGAGTTAAAAAACACCAACATGCCAAACCAAACGAAACCCAGTCTTAATCTTTTTACTATCCACAAAATACGAAAGCTAGTGAACTCTGTCATCTATATCAATTTACAAAGCCGACTATTCTAAAGACCTCTCACGATACATTCAACTCACTCAGTCCATTAATTTCAGATAAAATGTCGTTTCATAAATAAACATATACTAACACATGTGCCCTTTCAGAGGGCAGGCTTAGTTGAATTAACTTGGAGACCGCCCTCATATTTTTTGGCGCCGGTCGAGTATCGTCACTGAAATATTTTGCGCAAACTTTCTGTCGAATCCAGATTTGCTTGTTGAAAATGAAATAGTTTTGTAAAATATGCACTGGAAATCCACGCTACAATGTTTTTGACTTACGGCCGTACTAAATCGTTGTATGGTGGGTGAATAGTTAGATGCCGATGCCGAGTTATATTAGCAAATAATGGCGGGTAAAAAGTTTCACAGAATTATTTGTGAAAAATTTCTAAGTCACCACTTATTTATAAACTTCCCTTATAATATGACCTCTACAAAATGTATCAAAACTACGTCAATCTATCCTTCTTTTATACGTCCAGTAAGTTAAGATCACTAGCAAACATCTTCTAAAATAATTCTTAAATCTAACGAATAACTTGACGTTGTTCACGTCTCGACTTAGCGCATGTTTTTCATCGTGAGAGACCATTGACACGGTTCCCGTTTGCGAAAAATATTTGTTCTAACACCTACGTGTTGGTGAAGTAAAGTGAATGTCTCTTTAATGTATGCACTTGAGAGCTTGGGGCAAGGATTTCCAAAAGTATATTTGTGTTTGTTTGCCAAAACCGCCGACATGAATTTAATAAATTAAGTTTCAGCGTCGCTCTTCCATAGGTAGTATTAACTTTTAAGAAAAACTTGAACTTTTTATCCCGAAATATATTAAGTAAATTACTCTCAAATTGCAGAAGTAAAGCTAAGACTAAGACCTAAAAACTACATAGACTTGTAGCTAAGAAGCAGTTAAGCCGAAGATTTCCATTGGAAATTTGTTTAACGAAAACTATCTTTAACCGATGCGAACTACCCAATGCAACACTCTCTGTTACTGTAATCATAATCATTTATTATTTGTGACACTTATGACTTTCATAATATAATATAACAAGGAAATCACACTAATATTATAAACGCGAAGGTTGCGAGTGTGTTTGTATGTTTTTACCTCTTCACGCTCAAACGGCTTGACCGATTTTGATGAAATTTCATATCGAGGTAGCTGATACCCTTGATTAACACATAGGCTACTTTTTCCCGAAAAAATGTAGCGGGCAACACTGCGGGGCGCAGCTAGTAACATATAAAACTAAAATATAAATAAGATATAACAGAAATGTATGTTACTGTGTATTATTACAACCTATTGTCTACTGTCAATAGTGGCATATTTTCTTTCCGTGGGCATCTATATAAGGACATAATATAAGTATTATAACATCTAAACAATGTCTTCTCATATCGAAAAACAGAGTCAATCGCCAACCAACTTTACAAAACATTTTTATATAATCCAGTATAATCGCAAACAAAAAGGCTACGCCGACACCAAAATAAAATAAAGGAGCGTTGAAAAAATAGAATATTGCAATGTAATCCTTCGGTTGCGTGTTGAACTTGTAATGGAAAAACTAAGGGAACTCTGATTCCGTTCGCCAACGTTACGTTCTGCGAATAATTTTTCCTGTTTGTCGAAAGCTTAGTATATTTCTCTTTTGTTTATAACTGTACACTCTGTGGTTAACTGTGTTATTATTTACGTGTTCATTGAGCTTTTTCATTATCCTACAAAATTGCCGTTAGTAAATACAATTATTTAAAACTAAAGACTAAATTTTTGTTATAAATTATTTTAGTTGTAAGTTAGTATCTAGTAGAAGAATTTAAGCATCTACATAGCCCATACCTACAGTTTTTGTGTCATATATTAAGGATTAAGCTAGTTAAATTGCTGCACGTAAATTAATCAATGGTGTCTATGAATAACTGAGAAACTAGTTTATGATATGGAAAGTCAAACATCGGTATTTTGCCTCCGTTTGGCAAAACCTTTAACAACGTATATAGTAAAACAATCTTTATTGTCTTTGATTGAGTAGGTACATACAGTTGTTCAGGTAAAAAAGTGCCACATCAATCAGTTCGTTTCGGACGTACAATATTTTAAAACTATAGCTAAAGTATTTATAAATTCACATACATTCCGTTAGCTATTTTTTTGTCATAAAAACTAGACCAGGATTTTAATAATTGGATGAAAATCAATACTTTTTAGTACATAAAAAACATAGTATACAACAAAACAATAATTAAATAAAATCTCTAAAAGGACCAACGAAATCCAAAAACCTTGTTTGCAGTACTTTGAAAAATCACCGCGCCGAATTCATTGTAGTGTAGCATTTGGGTCGTCAAGCTCTACCCGATAATTCCCTGTCACGAATCCATTGTGGTCGTTCCAAAAGGGTTTTTGTATGGAATTTGGAACGAAACTTGGGCATTGCGAAGTGAAAATTGAAATTCGATATTTTGGGCTTAGCATGTTCACGATTACGGAAACCTTAATGTTTTGGGTGATGCAAAAACATTGGCCCCTTCGCCTTCTTTTGTAAGTAAGGGATACATTCTATAAAGGGTATTAACCCCTATATCTTCTCATGTTTATGTTTTGTTGTGGGGTTTAGAAATATAAAATACATAGGTATATACCATCACTAAGGCATTTTGTTTTGCGTCCTTGTTTGTTGCCTAAACTCTGGAAACCTTTTTGAGCAACGAGTGCTCAACTCCCCATTTTAATAACACCTAAACTTTATATGACATCAAACAAGTCCTTGATCACAACCTATAAAAGCGTTATCAAGTTTACCTAACAAAAAATCTGTTCCAAAAAATGACAGTTCCAAAACTTATCAAAAACACACTTTCACAGCCACTGTGAACCAGAAATCAGTATCTGAGCAGTAACTAATTAACACCTACATAAACAGGCCAAAAAGCGAGCTAAATAAAGCTCACACGTACAGCACACGGTGTGTTTTTACTTCAAACGCTGATTGAAAAGGACTAATTGGGAACACCGCACGGGCTCAGCAATCAATGTCGTTCGCTGTAAATCGTGGCACTGAAAAGCTTGACGTCATGAATAGAGGATTTAGCGATAATTAAGGCACCTATGACATACATATATTTAGTGTAGGTGCTGTTTGTATGGCGAGTAAGAAATTTTAATGTTGTGATTTTTTCATCATGACACACTAATAAAATCCCTCAAATACAAAGACAGAAATTTAGACATAATTGTTTTAGGTCTTCTGACGTTATGTCCAAAATTACTGACTTTTAATATCAGGTCTACCTGATAAAATATAGAATCGATTCTTTTCAAAAGCGCAATCTAGGCAATCCTATTTAAAATGTGCTGAGTGTTCAATCTTTCTACCAAAATTAGCAATCAGATCGTAATCGACATCGGTGGGCAATGGAACTGTCTCCATCAAAAGAAAAAAGAGGAATAGTAGGCGCAGGCTTTTAAAAAAATAATAGATCAATGTTTTTTATTCGTGAATCCATCCATTTTGACAATATTTATGCGATAGAAATTGCTTTAGCTTTTAATATTATATATTTTATCTAGACCGATTTGTTATTACGTTTCTAAAACAGGATTTTTACATTTAAAACGATTATATATAAACCGTATATAAAAATCCAACTGATCTAATGACGAATCAAATTTTTGGTGTATGCCAATCAGCATCTATATTAACTTAAATGTCATTAATATTATGTCTTTATATATTGGTAGTTAATTATATCAATAATCCAAGCAATTCCCCGGCACAAGCGAAGCAATTTTCCGTTCGTAAGCGTCGAGGAACATTTCGGTAGCTAAAGCGTCTAATTCAATCAATGTCAATCAGGAAACTTTAATTAAAATACGTTCAGTGCTCACGTATCTGGTTATTAAAATGACGTGTGGCGAACAAAAGAAGGTTGAGTAAACAAACGACTATTATCCTCGAAGGGGTATTCAGAGTTATCACAGCTACACAGACTGTAAACATTCTCATTTAAATGGATATTTTTAACGTTTGTGGTGGGCGTGCGAGTGTTGTTTTGGAAAGAAAAGTGTTGAACCCAAAAAAGTAGTAAATACATTGTTTCATGACAACCTAGTATAAGTTCCCTGTAGTGCCGGGCCATAATAGCACCCCATTTCGTGCCGTGGACCTCGTAGGAGGCGACTAAGGAAGGTGAAGGAATCCAGAAGTTGGGCAGCAGCGTCTTCTGTAACCACACCACCAATACTGCGTCTCCTAAGCCGCTTGCCAAGCGAGGGGATTATGTGGACTCCCTCTTTAACAGTTGGCGTTTTTCGGCTGATGATGATGAATCTTTGGATAAGTTGGTAGATGGATATTTGGACATTCGTATTTCACCATTCAGAAAAAGATTTTTAATCTAATTGGTGCTGGCTGGCACTGTTGAATCAATGAATCAATGTTAGTTTCTAGTCTTTGGATCAGAAAACAATCTGTAAGACGTTATAAGGCTTGCTTTTAAAAGAGTGGTGTTCAACATTTTATGTCAGTATATGTCGAAGCCTGCCTTTGCTTAGAAATAGGGTACTGAAGCCTTTGATGATGTATAATACCATGAACTGCCATTATTTAAACTCTTAGTTTTGTGGAGAGTCGATTAACTTGAACATCGATCGATAAGCTCATATCCAGCCAAGGGCTTCTAACAAACTGATGATGACGTTAAAATATCCAATTATCTGAAACATACGTAAATACATAAAGTCACGCCCGTTTCCCTGAGGGGTAGGCAGAGACCACGGATTTCCATTTGCTACGATCCTGGCATACTTCTTTTGCTTCATTCACATGCATCACATTCCTCATACATTTATCTGAAACAAAATAATATTATTAACCTAGAATACTGTGATGAAGAGGGCTACCTTATCTCTTTCAAGGACCACTACAGACCAGTCCCTAAAACACATGTTTACAAAAACGAAGAGCAAGTCGATAACATAGCAGACCAGTCTTTCGTTGTTAGTTATAGAACCATAGCTTAACTAGTAAGAGTAAAACCCTCACTGGCGTCCGATAACAACTTGTTTGGGTTTAAAAGTTAGATGGTTATGGCGCCATTTGTTGATCTCCTTTGTCTGTGGTCAAGAGCAAGGTGAGGTGAACGAACAGCTAAAGGACTAAACTTCTAGTCGACAGTTAAGTTTAATCTTAACTCTAACTTAAATGTTTTTGTGGCCTCCTGGTTTGTGAACCTGATAATTATATTATAAGCACTGATACATAAGCATCATTTGAGGTTGCAGTTTTAAATTCAAGAAAACACGCGAATATTGAAATGACAATCGTTTAAAGTTTCTTGTTAAGATTTCAAGACACCAGCGAGAAATTATCGTGTTCGTTGAGCCTTTATTTCATGGAACTAGAAAGTGAGTTTTTAGGCGTACGGAATCCTGATGAGAAAGAACACTCCTACCTACCTCATCGGGGAGTTTAGACCTTATTATAATACGTATAACGCTTAAAGTGCTATTTTACCTTATTTTATTTTATGAAATAGGAACCAAACGACGATATTTCAAAATACAACGATCATCGACCACACTTAGCATTATCAAACCATTTTATTGAATCCCTGTTTATCCCTATAAATAAAAACCGTATAAAAGGCGCGTACGTACAGATTTTTACGAGCCCCAAGCCCTTATACACAGGGAGCTTACTAAACAACCCAAAAGCACTCCCTAAAATATTAACTGGGGCGTCAATATCATATATCCTACCTCCAACATCCTAATAAAGTATTCCTTCCTTTAAAATAATTCACTTTAAAAACAGAAGACCCTTTTCAAACTAACCATCTTAAGTGCGAAGAACAAACAACTTAACTGCTAAACGAATCAAAGCAATCTGAAGCTTCATGTCAAAATGATAAAGATGAATTTTGATTGGAACGACATTACCAAGTTTTCTAAGGACCCAGATGGGTGCTAGTAATGAAAGAAAGACCGCATGCGGCGTAGCAAATTGCTTTCAGACGACACATTGCATTAGGAGAAGTAAGTATACACTGTTAGGTTATCTAAAGCGATTACGTATGTACAAAGAACGGAATGTTTAAGCCAGTGTTGAGTTCAGTGGCTTAAGAGATTGGATTAACACGATCGAACGTAAGGAACGAATGAATCTTTTGAATGGTACAGCATTGGTTACGAGTTCTTTTATTTGTATGCGCTGTATGGTAGTCCATTTTAGGCAAGTTTTACAAGACCCCAGTATTTACTAAATGGGTAGGCAGAAATGTTTGTATTCACGAAAATTTTGCTCTTCAAATTTTTTTTTTATTATTAGACCGATATAATAACAATTCATGATTGTCATTTCTGTTAAAAGATTAATTTCAATAAAGACTTTTTCTCGTCAATTATTTTCGAACTAGATAGAGATTTTTTAATTGAATTTTGAAGATTGGCCGAGAATGGTGGGATTTGGAATTTCAGAGGAGAGACCTTTACCCAGTAATAGGACACTAATTGGGCTGTAAAAAAACCTGAGGAAAAGTTCCGAAACAAGTTTAAGACTCAAGATCATCTATATTAGTTCCCTACGTGTTAAATATTTGTAAGTTACAGTGTGATATGGATGCTGTTGGTGTACCTGTTGAAAACAAATAACAAAATAAATAAGATGTGTTTAATGTTCAGACAAGTGCACTAAATGTAAGAACAATGTAGGCAAGCTTATAGTCATTAATCGAGTAAATTATTACGAGACGGTGTCTTATAGGAGTACTATGACATTGAAGAGTTCATTGGCACTTGCCTAGATTTCAAAGCTTAACCTTTTTTGAATCAAGGTGTCGATGAATGTTTGCATCACTCAATGTCTGCCCAAGAACCTTTAAGAGTCACTCAATGAAAATGGGTTACATTGGTAATATAAGACAAGGACTCTTGACATCTAATCAACTTACTTATCTATTGGGACTTTTAATACATTTTGGAGACTTAAGAAAGATTTTTTTGTGATAGCTAAAAATATTATGCCAATGTCAAAATATGAGCTATGTTTACTAAGACATGATCATACTGCATACATAGATGTAATTTCTAAACATAACATAACATCACGCCTATATTCCCCGATAGGGTAAGCAAAGTTGTTTAGTAAGTACACGCTTTTCGCCAGTTATCTGGTCTCAATGTAATAGGAGGCGGGCCTATTGCCATAAACTGGGCATACTCCCAGACTTGCTTGCTATGGAGAATTACCTAATGGAAAAACCCCATTACACTTTGCCCGACCCGGGATTCAACATCACTCTCAGCAATTGTGATTAGTGACCAGTAGACCAACGAAGCAGCAAATTATAGGTATAATCTTACCTGTAATCCCTGAATGGGAAGCCACAGGTATTCTGCTTTATCAGTAGTTTGTACACTAGTATTTCGCTACTTACCAAAATTCCAAAACGTCCGAACTATGTCAATTTTAACACTTTTAAATTAAAATCATGATTTTTACCAATTACTGTAATTTTCGTTGCCCCCCATCTTGGACTTGCCCAAAAAAAACAAAACTAAGAGATTTAAATTCTCTGTTTGTCATACGTGAAGTCAAAATCAATTTTCATTTCAAACCAAAAACATTTCAACCTAACTTTAAAACGCTATTCAAATGCGGTACATCCGAAAAAACGCCGTAGAATGGGTTTGGTGCGAGAAAAATGGATCAAAATTTCTAGTTCATAGCTTGGTGGGCCGATAACAAAAATGTCACTGCCCACAGGAGTGTTCCCATGTCGTGGCCACTGACAGCTATCCTTAGAACGGACACACACTAGCGACACAACCTGTTATTGTGTAATTGATTTTTTGTATATCCTTATATTCACAACTTTAAAACGGTGAAGGAAGAAGTCGTGGTGGCCTAGTGGTAAACATACCGGATTTGTATGCACAAGGTTGCAGGTTCAAACCCGGGCAAGTATCAATGTGACTTTTTTAATGTTATAAATACTTTCTTAGTTATTCTAAGACACCACTGACTAACTGTGACGGAAAACATCGTGAGGAAACCTGGATTTAATTATCTGAAATCGCCAACCCGCAGTGAGCTAGCGTGTTAATGCTCAATCTTTCTCTATACGAGAAGAGGCCTTTGCCCTGCAGTGGGACAGTTATAGGCTGTTATTATTATTATTATTTGATGTAGATAGATAAAGCATGCTTTTCGTACACCATAGAAACTAAACTAAATGATTTATAAAAAAATATGTAAGAGAAAGAAGGGCTCGTAGTTAAGTGACTATCGCGCAGATTTGTCGATCTGCGAGGCTAAGCCGTCAGTTGTCGCTCGCCGCGGTCAGTTTAGCTATGAATGACCGTTTTCACGTATGAAGAGAACTCCATGCTTCAAAAAGCACGTTTAGCCATTGGTCCTGCGCCTGATCTCTTTTCGGTCGTGACGGTCTACCGTCCCATCGGTCTATGAGAGTGACGAAAAGTGCACTATAATATCTCCTGCGTAGTTGGCTAGCCTCCGGTAAGACAGGCCGCCGTAACTGAAATATGGTCAGAATATATATGAAAAGTACGTTTGTACAGTCTGATTTGAATGATTAATTTCATATCTTTATCTCTTATTATTACGCCTCCAGTCCCATTTAGAAGTGGTAAGCAGAAGTTTGATACAAAACACCTTTTTTTCGCCAGAGATCACCCAATTCGACGTTATAAAATATTGACTCTCAAAAAGGTTTGTTTATTTTGAGATTGTGAACTTTTGGGCTAAGACTTGAAATATCAACTACTTGAAGAATAACTTCTATAACTCTCCTTAAGTTCCAAACAATAATATACTGGCATATCCTGCAGTTAGTTTCCAACTGTCACTGTGATATATCTTCTGTATTGCAACAGAACTTAGAACAATACACAATGCCTTACGAACGTAATCTAGCGTTATCTCTGAATTGATTGATAGCCACAGTCATCTCAGGTTTCTAGCACAGCCGGATCATATTCTATGTGTTTAATAGGATTTATTACTATCTTAGCTTTGTTGGTTTTGGTTAAATTATAAACGGTGACTTCAGATATACTGGATTTAATTTCCAGATGAAGCCAAAGTGTACCTAGATGTTGAGATTTTCTAAAAAAAACTCTGTAGCTTCCCTGTTTTATATATGTTTTCTTAGGACAGTAACTATCTAAAGCTGACTCATTACTTAATCTATACTCGGTCGTACCGGTGTACTGTTCCAATGGACTATCAGGATGACGGAATAGAGTGTGTGTGGAATCTGTGTTTGTGCATAGACGTGCTATACTATCTTCGGATTGATTGGTTACTACTAAATTCAAATTTCCAAAAAAAAAATGCACTGAACGTCCGTGATGCGTCATTAAGTTTATTTTATGAAGAGTAAATTAACTAAAAATCGAACGTGTTCCAGTATTAGTATTAAATATTTATATACAGTAGACACCTTAACCGATACAGTTTCTCGTCGTGGAGTTACTAAACCGATTAGCGCAGTACCTGTGCTTCAAGTTCGAGATATAATTTCTACAATCCGATTACAAGTACAGCATTTAGGTTTCTACATTTAAGTACTTAGCACTTAACAGTATTAATAATTTGCACTGATTAGACACTTTGAAAGCATTGAAAACAAGCGTGCTGTCGTTCGTTGTGGCGTTTTAAGGTGTCCTTTGTTCAATAGTGGACGTCTTCTGACTTATGATGATTAAAAGTAATAACAGAGTATCATCTGCTATCATAGATCTTCTCTATCTCTTGCCAATGGTCAAGCAAGACATGTCAAAGGGACGCTCTATTGATTATAATGTGTATACCTACGTTACAGTTACTTTAATGGCCATTAACGCCATATTTTTAGGAAGGCTCCCTGTGATTGTGGCCTATATGTTTCAAGTAAGGACTTTCTACCTAGGCGGCGGAATCCCATTAAATTTTTCCATAAAAAACCAACATCACACATATAATTACGGGGCATAAGGCCTTGATAATTTAAAAGTAATATTTTACCTGATGGAGATGCCTATGTCCAGCACTGGACTGAGATAGGCTGGTGATGATTTCACCTTATTATTTTTCAAAATTCAAAAAGTAATGTTATTTATGTTTCAAACAAGTCCTTTCTACCCCTTGTTGCATCTTTTATATTAAAACTTTTTTGTAAGTGTTTTTGTCACCTAACTCCTCCTAAACGGCTGGATTAATTTGGTTAAAATTTTGTGGGTATATGCATTCTAGATGGTTTGAAAATACAATTGGGCCCACTAGGATTGCTTTTATGGGCAGGACGACGTCTGCCTGATCCGTTAGTCCATTTTTTTTTATTCCTATGTACATTATATAATTATATAGTCCTCCTTGTCGATTACGACAACGGCGACCGCGAAATCACCTTCCTCGATGAGCCCTAATGTGGCTCGCTCTATATACATTATTATGTTTATTATTGCTCAATACAAAATGTTTAAAGCTCTTTACAAGGAACCATAGGCAGCATCAAACTATCCTACTAAATAATCTAGTCCACAATGAATAAACCTTACTCCAATAGTCGCACATCTGCCGCCGCCCTTAGTTCACTGTATCTCTGAATCGTTAACACGATGGAAGCGTCGCACGTGCAGATATTAACACCCGATACGCGTCGACAATGCGGTTTTTGTTCAATTTATGCTGCAGCGCTTGTAGCGAAGGAATTTTATTCAGTAGCTGGTGTAGGCTATGTAGATGAGGCTGAATGTGTTTGAACTTAAAAAGGATAACAAAATAGGCTATTACGAGGATTACTGGTATCATTTAATCAATGTTTTGTTTGACATTCATGGTCCATAATATACATACATGTTACATAACATCACGCCTGGATTCCCCGAAGGGTTAGGCAGAGGTGCACGTATAGAAGGTACACCTACATTTTGCCTGTTATGTTACAGGTCTCAGTGTAATAGGGGGCGAGCCTATTGCCATTTGTGCCCGATTGAAGGCAAATTGACAAATCCAGACTCCGTTCTGCTACTTAGAATTACCTAATGGAAAAACCCAGTAAAACTTTGCACGACCCGGAATTCAAACCCAGCTCAACAGTTGCTCTACTACTAGACTAATGAGGTAGTCATTTTCGTTGGCAAAAATGGGTGTGATTTCCACCTCGGCCTACCCCTTCAGAGAATACCACCATGATGTTATTTTATTAAATAACAAATAATAAAGTTACAAACAAAGATAAAGCTACTATAGCAGATGACTAAACTATCACGGGAAGTTCACAGGTAAACCGCTTGACTACTGAATAAATAGACGAACATTGAACGCCTACAATCTTCTTAGCGAGATACCTAAGCTTGATATACGGCCTCCGGGGGTGTAAATTCTGCAATGCAGTTTTCCTGGCTGTCAGAGTTCATAAGCTCAATTTATAACTAGTACGGACAGGTTTAGAGGTCGAACTTGAATTTGCTAAAATTGTAGAGCTTTTAGATTGAATTTGTCGAACTTCATCATCTTGATTAGCTGGTTTATTGTACCTATGTGGTCAGAACCATGTTTATTGAAAGAATATTGTGTGTAACTTTACTTTCTATTTAGATTTCTAAAAAAAACAAAAATTATTATAGACACAACAGAAAAGACACCGATGACACAAGTTCATACAATGCCGAAAATAGAATACTAGCGACCTAAAATTTTGTGTCATCAAGGTATAATATCTCCTTATAATGGGACTGCCATTAATTGCATATAATAGTCCCGAATTAAAAAACCTCCTTATATTAAGAACAAAAGAGCATGTAACGACATTACATTCACAACAAAATAATGTTTTTAACTTGAACCTTCTTGCTTGGCAATCCCATTTTTAGCCACCCGCCCAACCAAATATAAGTACAAAATTCCCCTATATTCGTGTTATTAATATAAAATACAAAAGTTATATCATCGTAGGTGCTAACCTGCACTGAATATAAAGTTACCTCATTTCCCGCTATAACTTCCACCGCCTTCTGCAGAGTTTAAAGTTCAACACCCTTGCACCACACCCCGGTGATATCCAACGGTACGGAAATGAACACACCTAAAACATTCTTATCATTCGAATCCAACTACAGAAACCTATCTCAACAGTGCAATTTGTTGATGAAAGTCCAAAGCTCTGTGTTCAAAATTCAGCTGTAGCTCAAGTTTTTAAAGTCCATTTTCATTTGCAACGGAATATAATAGAGAAAAATGAGTGTCCCCTCATCGCTAAAGTAAGCCAATTGTGAAATATTAGAGGAAATTCAAGGCTGGCGTTTTAGATAATAGGGCTTCATATTTCGTTGTTATTTTAATATTGTTAGCTAGTCTTTTAAGACGGTTTCCTGTCTTATTTTCTTATTAGCTTTATTATTTATGATAAGGATTAACTTCTTGTTTTATCAAAGATTTAGAGAATAATGTTTTTAATCCATCATGTTTTGATTTCTATCATCAAGAGTTCTAAATAGTATGTAGTCAAAGCGACACTTCACCTAATTTGAAGAAACAATTTTTGGGCATTCTGAGAGTCGTCAGCCTTTTTCAAAAATAGTGTCATCTAAATAAACGAAAGTAGTGAAGGTATTTTAAATTACTCTTAACCTCGTCATGTTAAAACGGTTATCCATCTCGAGACTGACTGCGGCGAGCACGGCTTAACCTTGCCGATCGACTGATCTGCGCAGCAACCTCGTAGCCATGAGCCTTATAATATAATTATGTTGTTAAAAACAGTACGGTCCTTGAATATTTTTGGGGATTAACAGTTATAATAATAATAACAGCCTATAACTGTCTCATTGCAAGGCAAAGGCCTCTTCTCGCATGGAGAAGGATTAAGCATTTGATCACCACGCTAGCTCGCTGCGGGTTGGCGATTTCAGATAATTAAATCCAGGTTTCCTCACGATGCTTTCCGTCACCGTTAGTCAGTGGTGTCTTAGAATAACTAAGAAAGTATTTATAACATTGAAAAAATCACATTGATACTTGCCCGGGTTTGAACCTGCAACCTTGTGCATACAAATCCGATATGTTAACCACTAGGCCACCACGACTACACATGACGACTAACAGTTAAATTACTAAAACTCAAGCGAATCAAAACAGAAACTACTAATGAAAAAATCATTTATGACAAACATAAACACAATATAAGTCTAGAAACTCAAGTGCAAAACATTGAAAAGCCAGACTTCGCGAATGAAATCCAAGGAAATCGGAAGATCTTCAAACAAATAGCTTCAGTCGTGACGTGGGGTCCAATTATTGAGATAAATCACACCTACGGGAGATCGGAGCGCTCCAGTGGAACTCTACTGTCTATTTACTTGATGTCTACTTAATTTATTGTTTCTAAGGAGAATGTTTTGGATCGCGTCGAGAGGAGTGCTTGAATTTGAAGTTGGATGGATAGAACTTTGTTTAGTGTGTAACAGATTTTTGTTAACAAACAATACTGTGCATTGGGTTATACATTACAGGTGATAATAGTAGGTATAGATTATAATGTTTTTCTGACCGTATTTCGGTCACGGCGGCCTTTTTCAGTTCAGACTAGCCAACTACGTAGGTGGTAATTATTATAGTGCACAAGTATGCGCACAAATAGTTGGTGCACTCTCTATTACTGCATTCTCATACTTCGATGGGACCGTAGACCGACACGACTGGGGAGAGATCAGGCGCAGGAGCTTAACGTGCCTTCCGAAGCAAGGAGGGGTCTCGATATGAGAAAACGGTCACCCATCACAAGACTGACCGTGGCGAGTGCGGCTTAACCTGGCCGATCGACTGATTTGCGCGGTAGCCTCGCAGGTACTGTAGAATTAATGACGTTGACATTAAAGTCTTATTTCAAGGGTCAATTAAAAGAAACCTGTTATTTTCGTTGGCATGGTAATAAAATAAAGATATAATATATTTAAGTGGTTTAATAAACAATCAAATATACTTGTAAATAATGAATGTACAATAGTACAGTCAAAAGAAACCTCCTTCTGTTTTGAAGGTGGTTTTATAAGAAGCAAATCTTTTAAAGCTTTATTGTACTCCAAGCAACAATTAAGGCACAGCAATTATCGAGTTTTACTCACCGTCTTTTCACGGAAATCTCGAAACGAGTGCCTACCTTTGAAGTTTAATTAAAGACCACGGATTTCCAAAATGGCGGTAGACATTAAGGATTTAAATTCGATGCAGGGGATTAAATTTAAAAAAAAATCTTTAGTTTAAATTTTACAAAAAAAAATTACAAATTCCATTTTCAAATATAGATTTATGGTTATCAATAAGGTTTTAAAAGACACAAATACAGAACGAAAAATAAAAGTCCTTGAAAAGTAAAATAAATTTTTGATTCCTTTCTTCGTTGATATCTTCAAACAAAACATAACATTCCGCCTCCTTAAGCATTCAGCTTCAAAAATATTATTTTTATAATTCACTTTGAATCTCAAGAAAAGCGTTAAACTGAGTAAACAGAACACCTATTTCACCTACCCCTAAGTAACGCGTCAAAAGAACGAGGGTTAAACATGCAACGTGCAGGGGGTTGACTTATGATGGCACCACATCAGAAATCAGAGGGGGAGATGAATGTTTAGGACGAAGAATTTTTTTAAGACCAAAAAAATACGTCCAATTTTTTTGACAGATAATCTAACGTTAGTTGTTGGTAGAGACTGTGGTGGGTGTACATTTATTGGTTGAGTTTATTATATTTCATTTTGATAGAGTTCATTTTTTTTCTGAATATTTTAATGTTAATATAGCTAACGCTATAGTAGTGCTCGTATATAAATTGCGGATAAAACCTGTTTAAAGCTGCTGATTGCTGGCAATAGGCTCGCCCCTTATTACATTGGAAACTAAAAACGTAACTGGCGATATGTGGGTGTACTATATGTGCACCACTGCCTACCCCTTCGGGGAATACAGGCGTGATGTTATGTTATGTTAAAGCCGCTATAGCGTATAGGCTTTTAATAAAAGCAAAATATTTTTTAATGTAAATCATGTAATCGCTCTAAACGCTCATACCAATACTTACTTGAAAACTATAGTTTATTAAGCTTGGAGTCTAGACGGAAACTACTCATGTCCATGATGTTGCATGGCATTTGTAACAATAAATTTGACTGTAGCGGTATTACGAACCAGCTATGTTACGTGGTGCCCAGAACTGTATTACAGCGAGAGGTGCGTGTGCCTCGGCTGTTCTACACTGGAAAGTGTAGAACTAATGCTGGTGCACGAGCACCTCTCCGCTGTCTCTTAGAAACATATAACACACACTTTGTTGATATCGATATCTTTGCACTTACACATTTTAAATTCAAACTCGCGGCAGTTGAAGTCTTAAAACAGTAGCTTTAGGCCTTCCACTGCTGTTCCTTATTTTTTGCGGATTATTTTACAGGAAACAATTACATAGTTTCATTTTGGCGCATGTCTCAAAAAAATTTTTTTTTTCTTTTTCTTAAAGAACTTTAATATTACTCCGCGGACATAGGTGTGGGTTATACATTAACTTATATAGATATACTTTAAGTTTATAATGTAATGTAATGTATAACTGTTATATGTCCCAATAAATAAATAAATAAATAAATGTATTGTTTTTTTATACAGAAGAGTGAATGATTTTATGTCAAACAAGAAAAAACCCAGTTACACAAAGGTATCGAAAAGCATTCATTTTTTTTTCTTTAAACTTCGAACACGGACCGAACGCAAAAAGTTTGTATTCTTATCTTGGTTTTTTTTATCGGAAGCCGCCGTGTTACTTCCTTGATTTGAATTCCGAATAATATTAACGAGATTTTCACAAAGTTAATTATCGTTTTCCAGTTCGGTAACACCTTTGAGTTTTATTAAGTTTTTTATGAATATTATATTTTTATTCCGTTTCAATTTTATTGTATTGCGTTTGACAAATTTTATTTAGGTTATGCGAAGAAAATAGACTTTCAAATTATAAATGTACCTACTTTTCTACTATATTGTTGATTTAAATTAGGTAGGTACTATTTATTCCTGTAAAAATGAACTTTATGAAATTTAAAAATAAAATAAATTTTATACAAACCTAATGAAGTAATTGACGATTGATTGATTGATGAATAAACAAAATGGTAGGATTTTCACACAGTATTCATTTAAATTATTTTAGTCAATATTTTTTTAATATTTCGTTATACATTAAAATCAAACTACGCTCCGATTTCAAATTATGTCGTAAAAAAGAAATAATTCAATTTTTATTGGTTGCCATTCCTTGACCACCAAGGGGATCAAAAGTTTATATCGTCTATGCACGTAAAATAAATATTTTGGGCACGTCCACACCACTTAGGGTACTGCTCACCCTTATATCACTAAGCCTGTTACCGAGCCTCGATACATAACAAATAAATTTTCCATGACTTTGATATTTATTAGAAAATTCTTTGAAAGATTGCATTCTCGAAAATGCAATGATATTTGGAAAAGAAGTTGTACAGTTAGTGATGCAAGTGTTATGTTAGCGGTAAAATAAGTGCAGTGTATTTTAGGTATGAGTTATTGTCATTCAGACTTACATCAAGTCTTGCCTGTTTCTTGGAAGGGTAGGCAGAGACTATGGATTCACATTTTTGCTATAACTTTGGCATTTTCCCTTTTGACTCTCATAACGTCATAGAAAGCTGACCCGGCGAACTTAATACCGCCTTCTTACCATTTAAATCCTCTCTGATATAACCAATATTTCAAGACCAAAATTTGCCGAATCGGTACAGCCGTTTTCGAGTTTTAGCGAGAACTTCAATTCATTTTATAGTATACTGATACGCCTCAGTAAAAATTCACGGGGTTTCACCGCAAAAAAAAAAAATATATTTTCAATAAAAAAAAACTACATAAAACTACAGCGATTAAGTCACAAAACAACATTTGCGCAATATCGTGTTCAAAAACATCCGATCATTATCTTCATAAAATACCACTAAAGCCAAATAAAAATAATTTTCTATCATATTAAAAAGAACGTAGCCACACTTGCCTTGACTGTCCAACTAGGAATTCTTTAGATACGGCTGCAACACCGCCTATATATCCATTTTTGAATGCCACCCGTGAAATTGCGTTCCATACAAAATGGAAACCATAATGTCAGGGGAATGATTTATAATAACTACTGCAGTGTGCGCTCTAATAATTCTTCAACAAAGATACTAGTTTTAATAATTGTGTATTTGAAAATTGTTTTATAAATAGAAACGAAGCCTGCGACTTTGCTTTCAAAAATGTTAAGCCTGTGTTCACCATAAAAGTAGAGGTGAAGGAGGATCCTGTATTAAATATTGATAAATTAATTTGGGAAATTGGATGGACGAAATTACCCAAACTTTAGAGCAAAGTATTAAAAAAATTTCACCCCTCACTAGGACTTTCTCCTGTATCGTGGGTGCGATTCATAAACATGAAATATCAGATACATAAACACGCAGACTCGGGACAAACAACTGTAGGTCACACAAATTTTTGTCCTGTGAGCGAATCGAACCCGCAGGCCTTAGCGCAGCAGTCCAATCACTTAGCCACTGCGCCAATAAGGTCGTCGTATTATTAATTGTATTAACAGTTAATTGGATAAAACACCTACTCACATATAAATCGTGTCCACAGACCTAATAACAAGAATCCTTAAGAAAAATCCCCAGTTGAAACAAAAGCTAAGAATAATGATAACAATTTAAAACCGCCGAGACTTAAAGCAAAGACTAGAATTCTAGACTTGCCATCGAGTATAGTTAAGATAATAGCTCTAGGTATTTATCTAGCTTCGTCTAATAGACCGGAACAGACTTATTTCTGTCGCCTAAGGACGGGTGCAGACAGGACTGCAAAGGATTTTTTTACTAACTGCAAATAGGTATTTTTTTTAATGAATTGAATATGCGTGACTGCTGAGCATGAGGATCTGAGTCCAAATACAGGGTCAGGCAATGTCTTTTTAAAGGTTTTCCTTTAGATAATTCTCAGTAGCAGCTCGGAGCCTGGATTTAAATCCATTTTATTGCATTTGAAATCCTATCCTATCCACCAGTCTGCACAGGCCGTAAGAATCTAAGCGAGATAGTTTCAGTTAGATCTTCTGAAGCTTGATCCAAGATTTTTTCTATTGTAGTTTTATTATAACTAATGGGTATCTTAACTTTATCTGTAAGCTCTATTCATTGCTTTGTTTTTGGCGAGGAGCTAACTTAATTGTGGTAAATGGAGTGTCAAAGTTCTGAAGTCTTAAATACAGGTATAAGTTCGAGTAGTTGTTCAAAAAGGTTTATTTTATATCTTTACAAATGTTGGCTTTGAAAACTTTGGCAATAGTGATGCTAGAAAAGATTGCAATTTATACTACTCATATTGTGATAGTCATAATGTGTGGAAAGAATTCCAGGCACAGCGGTAATTCTCAGCGGGGTCTAGCCATATACGCAGACAATATTAATAGGTATAGTGCACAGTTAGAGTAAAAACAGCACTTATAACCAAGTGGTTTGACCGTTGAACTGCCAAGTCAAAGGTTCAAATCCCGGAACACATCAATGTCTTTTCCAATTCATATGCGTCTTACAAATTAGTTATAATATGTTGAACGATGAAGGGAAACATCGTGATGAAACCGGCACACCTGAGAGATTTTTCAACGGTGTGCAAAGCCATGTCAGAGGCCTACAGGCGGTTTTAACTCTGACACCAGGTTGTTCATCATATATACGGCACTAAAAGTGGGTGTGCAATCATAGTATAACCTACACCAATAGTACGATAAGACGGTAGCGACACAACCGAAGTGAGATCTAGTAGGCTTGACGTGCATCCAAGGAACAAATGGACATGATGTGAAAAATGGTCTTCAACCACAAGACTAAATGCACTTAGCACTGTCTAACCACACAAATTAACAGATTTTTCTGAAGCCACGTAGCTTCCTACCCCCGAATCTCCTTTTCGTAGCACCTCATAATAAAGATGATCTAGACGTCAAAAATAATAATGTCATCGAAAAAACTACTCCAGAAAAGGTCCCGACTCTTGAAATTTCTCTCAGAATGTTGTCTAATAGCCCGGAACAAACGGCTAAGTGGTGCGACCACATTTTATTTACGGGTCGTGCCTACAACACAGAACATTTCTCTCAAGTCCACCATCAAAAGGTTGGAGCGTAAACATTCTTTCGGCTGTGAACGCCGAATGTTCTGGAAAAAACTCAAGATCTCCTCACATCGATGTAGTGTGAACCGTTATGGATTATGCTAGTGAATTTTATGGCTGTTTAGTTTGGTGTTTTCCTGTTTCGATTCTTAGGATTCTATGTGGCTTTTGGGGTGTTTTATATAAATTGGTATGTTCATATTTCTTTCTACCTACCTGTATGAATATGAATGACGGCTGACTTAATTTTGATATTTCTCTAGATCTCTCAAGGCTACTATTAGCTTAGTGTACGCATAGCGCGATGGCTGCACCTGAAGGTCCTGAATTCGATTTTCGGGTCGAGTAAAGTGTTATCAGGTTTTACCAATAGGAAATTTTCGTCTAGATTTGTGCTCGGTTAATAGTAATACATTATCATCACCATTAATATCCTTAGGGGTAGCAAGCGGCTTGGGTTATCGAACTATTGGTGGTGAAGTTACAAAAGACGCTACTGTCCATCTCCTGGATTACCTTTAGTCGCCTTTACGACACCCACGGGAGGAAAGGGGATGGTCAATTCTAGGCCAGATACCACTTGGCAAGTAGTGTACGCACGTTCCCTATTACACAACTGCGTACCTTTAGGGAATATATTATGCGTCATGTTAGTCAGTTTGGTCCATTACAAGTATTAAAACGTTTTACGGAATAGTTAAAAGAACAATCGAATCGGATTCACTCACTTATTCAAACTAAACAATTTTCCGACATCAAACTGCAAAAGTACAATATTTATTTCAGTTGCATATATTGTTTTGTGTACCCACTATGCCCAAATGGTTTACCAATCTCCAATCAACTGCACACAAATAATATGTTACTGTAAAAAATATCACGTTGTTAGAATAAAAATGTTTGTGCGTAAACAAATCGGGAAGTAAATAGGTTTTATATTTTTACATGGTTGTTTTAATACGAACTGGTTTTAGATATTTTTTGTCTAAAGCCCTTTTTCTGTCAACATGGCCTATGCAATGCACGTGGTGTCCCGGGCAAAATTGCACCTTCCCATCTCGTTGGGTGTCGTAGGTACAAGGGAAAATCCTAGTGGACGCTAAGCGCAACTGCTGAGTATAAGGTCTAGGGTTCAAATTCCAGGTCGGGCAAAGCGTTATGGGGTTTTTCCGTTGGGTGATTCTCGGTAGCATGGATTCTGAATTTTTGCCCGGTTGTTGGCCATAAGCGCGCTTACATTGGGACCTATATCGTTGCTAGCGATGTTTGGTTTAATTAAAATAGTTTGGCTTGTAAATTATTGGTATTAACTATTGAGGTCTTATTTCAAACTAGATTACCTATAAGGTCTAGCGATTGATTACCATTCGATACTTAAGGTTTCTTAGAAGAAATTTAATTAAGAACATTCAAGTGATTAGTTTGATGAGCATTTTTTATAGCTTGTCTAATATAATTTAAGATGAGGTCAGGAAAAAATTAACTCACTTTATTGCATCAAATTAATACTATAAATTGACCTCAATATCAAAGAATTTTAAGGTATTATGAGTAAACAAGAATTGCTCGAGGAACTGATAACCGCTGGGGAAGAAAGCTTCTCAAGGCGACCACGAACTGGAAAACGCGTTGGCAGGCCTCCCACCAGGTGACCGACAATATCGTCAGAGTTGCAGGCAACCGATGGATGCAATTAGCAAGCTGTCGTTCCTTGTGGCGTTCTAAAGGAAGAGGCCTTTGTTCAGCAGTGGAAGTGTTCAGGCTGATGATGATGACGAGTAAACAAAACGAACTTTTCTATACACAATGTATAACTAAGTAATTGTCAGCACAGAGCAAGAGAAATAGTCCTTGCGGTCTCGGGTATGCTCGTGTACTCGATAATATATACTTTGAATATGCAACTTATGCCAATAGTTATATAGTTTATTATTGAGCGTCTTAGAAAATCCTGTACTCTACGCTCTTCTGGGTCTGCGTTGACCCTAATAGTGCAAGTAAATTTCCTATGATAGCTTTTGTAAGTGTTATCCATATTATTTACTATAGCTACATGTCGGTTTTACTCACGTGAATATTCGGGAATGCCCGAATAGTTTCCGACTCTCACGGACTCCTATTCATGAGCATTTGACGCGGCAGAGTCACAAACAACGCAGGTAAAGAACGTCCAGAGGTGATAATACCAAAGTTGTCCGTCGTACCGTAAAGAATCAACCTCACACCAATCCTTGTTGACTAGTCAATCTCTACTATGCCATGACCCATTTCCACGTGACAATTAGCACATGCCAATACAAAAAAGGGTTATACTACTCTACGGCAGAGTTATGACGTCATTACATATAGATACTTCTTTTGATAACCCTCTGACAGCTAGCGTCTTCATACTTGACATAACAACCTATTTTTTACGTCCCACTTAAGGGTTGCTTCTCACAGCGCGTTATAACACGGACCGTGCCGCCTGCAGCCGAGTTTTACAAGCCAGCAAGTACGACGAACGAACCCCGCTATATCTTCTAGAGGCGCGATGCTCGGCTCGGAGTTACCGCGGCCCGTGTTACCACGCGTCATGAGAAGCCTCCGTAACAAATCTCCCCTCCGTTGTGTAAATAGGTCATTACATTCCACACTATAATCTTCTACCTATCGCGGTTAGGGTAGAGTGGGCCCATTTTTCATGCCCCGCGAGGCCCATGGGACCGCTTTAGTTTCAATAAGAGCGCGAGATAAGCGAGTGAGTTGGGGCAAAAAGAACTATGATGTATTTTTGAGATAAAAAGCGGGTTAATCTGATAAATTAGGTACTTTTAAGAATTGTAAATGTGTTACAGAGGTTGGTGGAATAAAATTCTCCTCCCATTTCTTTCTTTAAAACCTAAGACAACGTAAATAATGTGGTTACCAAAGCTTATTTTACTTGACCTGAT
This sequence comes from Abrostola triplasia, assembly GCA_946251915.1. NCBI lineage: Eukaryota > Metazoa > Arthropoda > Insecta > Lepidoptera > Noctuidae > Abrostola > Abrostola triplasia. The sequence goes on along the minus strand of OX276444.1, from coordinate 5,395,502 downwards.
ATGGAGAACTATATAATTTATCTGAACCATGGAATATAGTTCAGATAAATTATAGCTCCTTCAGAGCTAAATGCAAGAGCCAAGTTCGAAAAAAAAGGCCGAGAGTTACCTGATACAATAACACAATAGAACTACCCGAATCGGGTATTGAACCTAGGATATCAGGCTCACCTGGCATATACCACAAGAGCAACGCAGTTTCAAAGTGCCAAAATCCATACTTATAACATTAAAAATAAATACATTATACCCCAAACCTGAGCAACCAATTTAACAATATTCGGTAACACATGACAATAAATCCGACGCCCGTCTTCAATATTAAAGCAAGACGAACGTAAATCATAGGCTACACTAACAATTCTGTTCGGTACCACGTATAAATTTATTAGTGCCACCCCTAACTTATGTTGGGTGAATTTAATCCAAGTTATTGCATTTATAGAGGCCCATACAGCCAAGCATATTGCCACGATTTACGTGTCCGATAAAGTTAAGATATTGATTTGCAATTTCTGTACAATTTGCTTGATTGAATAAGTTTTATACGAATAGGGCTATGATGATTGCTAACAAGATATGAGGAGATTGAGGATTTCGTACGTGTATTCGTAATTGATACCGAGTTTAGGAACTGAGATACCTATCATTGGGCTTGTACGCCAGTTTGTATCTTTACATGCGCACATAATTATGTCTTCTTCTGATCGTATGGTTGATGAACAACCTAGTGTCAGAGTTTAAACCGCCTGTAGGCCTCTGAGATGGCTTTACATACCGTTGAAGTCTTTCAGGTATGCCGGTTTCCTCACGATGTTTTCTTTTACCGTTTTTAGCAACTGATAACTAATTTATAATACGCACATGAATTCGAAAAGTGCGTGCCGGCGTTTTGAACTTGTGACCTTTGTTTTAGTAGACCAACGGTCATACCATTTGGCTATCAGTGCTTCGACTACCTTCGGTTGTTAGTGAATTGTATTGCGTAATATTTATAATTAAAGCGCCTAATGTTGTCCAGGCAAAAATTCAAACCAAATCTGATGTTTCATCATAAGCTGCAGAAGTACTTTTACATCCAGCCTTATATTGTAAGTACCTACATATATATATATATATATTTTTAAACCCACACTAGGAATTTCTCCTGTATCGCAGGTGCGTTTCACAAACATAAAATATTCACTCATATTATATGGTTAGGTGGTACGTAAGTGAAACCGCTTCAGTAATTGCTATCTCAATACTAGTGAAATAAAAGGCTTTGTGTCCATTTTAAAAGTAGTTTATTTAAAATATTCAAGAAAAGGACATTTCTTTAGTCCACGTGTAACATCATTAACGCTTACCTATTACAATACAGTAATGAGCCACACTCATTCCACCGGAAAACAGATAGTTTTAACTAACCATTACATTTCAGACTTACGGAACTGTGAAATATAATTTTGTCAAAGATATTAATTGATAAAAGTAGAGCCAAGTTCTGCCGCATTTCTTCTGCTATAAAATTTAAAAAATCTAATTATTTCGCAAAACTATGTCTTAGTATATGATAAAAAATGCATTTATAATGACGTTAACCTGTAAGCAGTGACCTGTCAAAAACATGTCACACGTTACCTATTTAACTATTAAATCCAAGTTAAAAACGAAATCACCCGGCAATTTTCTCTCTAATTCCGTCATTTTAAAATGTAAAAGAAGGAGTATCTTGATGCCTTACGTCTTTACTCTATATGCAACCTTCGTGCCAAAGAAATAATAACCCAGGTACCAAGTTTCTATCAGGGCTAATAATTGTCACGGGTACGCCGTACAATCAATCGTGAATCGTCACGTGTGATAGCATTTTCAATAAATCGGGTTTGAATTAATGATACTAAACACCAATTATTTCAGGTTTCAATTCAAATCCATTCCAAAATTAATCGTTTATGAAAGCCATGCCGTCGTACAGCCAAGTTCGTCGGACTTGGCGGGACCTCTGCCGCGCCCCATATTTTCCAGATCATGGACCCCAAAAGATACATATACGACATTAAACATTTCGCATTTACGTTTTACACATCGTGGTTCATGTAATTAAGTGTGATGTCACCAACGAGCGTTCGTTCGGATAATTATTGGAATACTGTGACGTTCACGAGAGGTTTCGCTAGTAATGTAATATTATTGTTTTGTAAGACTTATTCCATTGTAACCGAGTGTTTGTTGTTGTTCTTTTGACGGCTTTCGAATACTATTTTTTTTAACAGCCTGTGTTGTCCCACTGCAGGGCAAAGGCCCCTTTCACTCTTCCACTTTATTCGGTCGTGTGCTAAGGTGGACCAGTCTCTGCTGAATGCAAGCAGTAGTATGTAAATACTAATTTACATACATTTAATTACAGGCTTTAATTTAAAGGAAAAAATATTATTTACTTAAACTTAACTCATTTTCGCGTCGGTTTAATATTTATTATTACAGAACTTTTGTTTCACTCATTACGTTATTATGTTGATTTTTGTTCGCCATAGTTGAAATCAACTAGGAGGACATTATTATTATCAGTATATGTTAATATGACACTTAGGTAGGCAAAGGATACTGCCTCATTGGTCTTATGGTCGCTAAGCGCAACTCCTGAGCATGAGGTCCCGGGTTTGAACCCCCGGTCGGGCAAAAAGTTACTGGGTTATTTCATTATGTAATTCATAGTAGCAGCTCGGAGTCTGGATTTGTGCCCGGTTAATGGCAATAGGCTCGCCACCTATTACATCCCATGAAAGTACTATACACTTTAGAGCACTGACAGCCGAGTGGTATGACCGCTGGACTGCCAAGTCAAAGGTCGCAAGTTCAAACCTCGGCACGCACCAATGTCTTTTCCAACTCACGTATTATAAATTAGTTATCAGTTAAAACATTGTAAAGAAACCGGCACACCTAGGAGTTTTTTTAACGGTGTGTAAAGACACGTCAGAGGCCTACAGGCGGTTTAAACGCTGACACCAGGTTGTTCATCAACCATACGATTAGAAGATTACACACCTCTGCCTACCCCTTTAACGAATACAGACGTGATGATATTGTATGTTAGAAAAATGGTGGAAGTAACTATACTAAAATAAGTATGTATACTAGTTGAATACAAAAGCCTACAATAAAGCAGTTTACTTCTCAGAGCTTACAAAAATATAGACACCTTTTTGTACTACCTACACAGTATGGTCATAAGCGTCGACACAATACTCTTAGTGAAATTTTAGTGATAGCGTGGGATGTAAACCATCTGCCAGATAAACTGAATTCGATACGAAATACTGGCGCGAAGGTGGGAGTCAGTATAGGAATTCTTTTACAAAGAGAGACCTAGGCCTAGATAGATTATTATTATTTCAGCCATGATCGTCCCACTGCAGGACAAAGGCCTCCCTTTCCTTCCTCCATTAGATAGATAATATATATTTTTTATTGTATGCCAAGAATCACAGAATATAGACATAACAAAAAATCACGCCTGTATTCCCCGAAGGGGTAGGCAGAGGTGCACATAATAATATAGTACACCCACATTTCGCCAGTTATGTTTCCACTGTAATAGGTGGCTAGCTTATCACCATCAATCGGACAGAAATCCAGACTCCGTGCTGCTACTGAGAATTATCTAATGGAAAAACCCAGTAACACTTCGCCCGAAGTAAAGTTAAAGTATCTAAAAATAAAAAAACACATACAGTCGAACAAAGTATATCCTTCTTTTTTGAAGTCGGTTAAAAATCCCCTTGACATCAGGATCAACAGACACATATTTTATAACCCAGCATACTTACTAGCTCGGATTTTTCGGATCACAACACAAATAAATCAGCGAATAAAAGCAATGTAAAATAAATTGAAATTCATCAAATCCTACTTCCTACTTATTTTATTTTAATATTATAAACTAGCTGTTGCCCGCGACTTCGTCCGCGTGAATTTCAGGTAAAAACACCAGTAGACTATAATCAGATTTTGTAAGTAAGTGGAAAACACTACAAATTACTTACCGAATGGAATATACATAGTATTTTAATGATAAAGGTATATTTCAGATTAAGATGGGGCTAGTTTACTTTTTATACCGATTTTGTATGATCGGTAAATATTGAGTGACTAACAGGAAAGTTATTGACACGATTTGTTGGCTTATAAGGAATTTCAATTTTAAATGTATCTTTATTTTACTGTATCTATGTACTACATTGACAGCATGCATTTCTCTGAACTACGGTTGTAGTTTTGTCTTCAGCAGACAACATTTACAGAGAGTGTGGACTGGTAACTCAGAAGCGACCGTCATACAGTAATCCGTGTAAAAATCAGCTGGTTTCTAGGCCTTAATTAAGTCTACCTCTGCGTGTGCTAATGGTGATAGTTTGTATGCCAAAATGCGCCAAGCGTTTGTTTTGAAATTTATTGTAGCCGAAATTTAAACGAACTGCTCACCCATAGGTTGGGCCTGTGGGCGACGAACTTGGGCAGTTCGATGCGCAAACAGAAAAGGCGGTTTTAAGGGACATAAGGCACGTAGGCCGTACCTACGTGGTGAGCGCGACCAATCGCGAAGAGGCGAGTCAGAATTTGTTTAAAGAGATGGTGTAGCATACGCGGATCGCGAGTCCCTCAAGCTAAGGTTATTAGGCGGATACCCTGAGGTTTTAGTTAGTATAAGAGACCGGCATAACCCTCCGTCCGCTCATGGTGGAGGAAGTCCATGAGGATTTCCCCAGCAACAAAAATACTTTGATAATTGTGTGGAACTTAGAATTTGACTGCCTTATTGGTCTAGTGTTCGTAAAATGCGACTGCTCAGCGGGAGTTCCGTGTGTTTGTTTACCAGATCGGAAAGAGTGATTGGTTTTTCCACTAATTCTCTGTGGCAGTACTGACTTTAAATTTGTGCCCGGCTAATGAAAATTTATGTCTATGATGATTATCTACAAAAGGATAACTTTGAGGTGGATCACAGACCTTTAACTTGACGATGGTTGCCTACAGTCCACTTTCTGCTAGAGAGTTAAAACATATAAACCAATAAAATTAAAAATATTATGTTGTTTGAATAAGCAAATATCTTGCCGAACGCGGGAATTACACTATTAAATCATATCTTTACCAACTTATCCAAGAACGTAAAATAATGAGCAGAATTCTATATACCCTGTCTAAATATTACTATTTATTGATATTTATGTATATCCAGTGTATAAAGTGAAATATATAAAGAAAGTTTTTACAGAGCATTTAAGTCAGAAAATATTTCTCTAAAATCACCGACGAACAGGAATGTGCCGATCCATCACATGATTGTTGTTCCTGCTTAGTTCTGTCTAAAACTTTCACTATGTGGTATTGTACATTTTTACTATAATTATGACTACATTTCGGCAAATTTCTCTTAAAACTATTGCGTAACTCTCCAAGAACAGACGTTTTATTGCTTCGAATTGATGTGTATCTAGAGTATGGCGAGCGCTTATATTTTGTCATCTAAGGGAGAGAGAGGTAGTAATTCCGGAAGACAATTTTGCCACCGTTATTTGTTTCCTAACCTCTGCAAGAATGCCAGTGGTAATAAATGTTTTCCCTGTTCCACCAGGAGCATCCAAGAAAAACAATTTACCCTGGCCAAGCCCAACGCTTTCAAGGACAATATTGTAAATCTGTGCTTGCTCTGAGGTAAATTTAGTGACGTAGTCATTCACGATGGTGGTCATTGCGTCTTGGTCATAATTTGTTTCGGCGACATACTTCCTGTTTCCACGTTCTTGATTATTTAATGGTTGCGGAGCCGGTAAACCGTATTCCAACAGTGGATTGCCCCCGATGGCAATGACTACGTCTTGATGAGAACTGAGACAGTGGTTCAAAATGCGTTCATCAGTTTCTCCGATGTCTCCTTCAATAGTATGTCTTAAAGCCCATGAAATATCCTCAGAGAGATGACGCCAATATTTTTCCCGCAACAAAACCGGGTTTGCAATACCGCAGAATACCAACATGACGGCAAACAAATGTCATAGGCGACTTGGGCTATCACTAACGCTAGCCTCCAGGAGAGTGTTGTCCCAGTGTTGGTCACCGTCAAGAAGATTTCGTGCTACGCAGGCTGCACGAAATGTCGGATACTCCACACCATCAACTGTCCTTAAGAATGCAAATGACGTTGGATGTGAAGCAATAGCCGCAAATAATAGCACTCGGCATTATTTGTATGCACAGTGTAAATCCTTCCCAATGCAGTGTCCATAAAGATTCCCGGAAACCCTTCGACAATACGACCACGTCGATGTCGATTAAATACACCTCTTTGCTTGTAGTATGTATAGTACGACGGCACCTCATCATACGTAAGTGACTTTGCAAAAAAATCAACTTCACAGAGACGTAAAAATGCCAAGAGTCGTCTGTTGGAATCGTAGATAATACCTGACGTCACCCTTAAGACGTAAATACTAAAAGGGAACTTGAAATTTGATGGATGCGAGCAGTGACACGGTGGCTCAGTTGGCAGAGCGGCACCACGGTATGGCGACTGTCGCGGGTTCGAGTCCCGCTCGTGTCCATCATTTTTCAAGTTTCCCTTAATCAATTTAAAATTTAAACCTAGCATGGCAACATGCATAAAAAATACCAAAAGTCATATAAATTTGGGTTGGTATTATCGGTTTAGTGGTTTGTAGCTGTAAAGGTACAACACTGAATTGGTAATCGTAGATTCCAACAGATAATACCTAACGTGACCCTCAAGACGTAAATACTAAAAGGGAACTTGAAATTTGATGGATGCGAGCAGTGACACGGTGGCTCAGTTGGCAGAGCGGCGCCACGGTACGGCGACTGTCGCGGGTTTGAGTCCCGCTGGTGTCCATCATTTTTCAAGTTTCCCTTAATCAATTTAAAAATGCCAAGAGTGTTGTTTGGCAGGGATTTTCCAATCGCTCTAATACATTGGCGGGGTAGAAAAAAAATGCGCTGGCCATTCTCAAAATGGACGTCCATGAATTCATGACCTCTGGATGCCGATCTTGTATAGAGAACGCCAGCATTCGCCATACTGCTTCTGAAGTACTAATGTAGCGACCAGACTGGTACTTGGTCACTTCATCCCGATCAGTGCTTTGCAAAGCGAACGTTGCCTGGTCACTACCCTGTTTACGTATTTGCAAATGTATTTAATTGACTCGACGCTGGAACACGATTCAACATTGATGTGTGTTTCAAACGTCCTAGAAAGCACAGGTGAGTATGGAACAACCTATCTGTTGTCAACGTGAAGCGACTGCTTTTGGCTTCAGAATTGTTTGGACATCACTTATTTGAAATGGTGAATTTACAAACTTACTAATGTAGAAAAAAAATAAAAATGTAGAACTATAATTTACTGGAAATTGTTGGTAATAATATTATGTTAAAATATATATTATAATTGTCTTTTTATTGATATTTAAGTCAAAAAACATGCAAAAAGAAATTAAAGCTAACGCAAAAAGAAAAACCTTCGGCAAGAATCGATCTCACTATGCATAACTCGTAGGGCGATCGTTAAACCGCCACGCTACGATGACACATAGCAATATGTTTAAAATAGACGTTTCTATACATGTCATGATTCACTGCTCAGTTCCTTGTGGATATAGCGTGATGATTTCTACTTCAGAAGTTCATCTGTAAGTAATCTGCATAATGCAACTATTGGTTTCGTCTTTTTATCATTCTACGGCAAACATTAGACAAAACAAAGACATAATGCAATATTGCTCAGCCCTCTTTGCAAATGCCGTGATGATATTAAGCATACCGACGCGCCGGACCCTAAAGAATATATTTGCAAACTTTCAGCGGATTCTATTCAGTAGTTTTTACGTTAATCTAACACATACATACAGACAAACAGACAAACAGACAAAAATTCTAAAAATTATATTTTTGGCTTCAGAAGCGTTCAGACATCCCATTGCACTTATTTTTTTTCAAATATCTTCAATGTAGTTTTGACTTCGTTACGATTTTATTATATGTATAGATGTGAAAGTTTGTGAGAATGGATGTGTGGATGTTTGTTACTCTTTCACGCATAAACGGCTGAACCGATTTGGTTGAAATTTGGTATGTAGATAGGTTATACCCTGGATTAACATATAGGCTACTTTTTATCCCGAAAAAATGTAGCGGGTAACACCGCGGGGCGCAGCTAGTATTTTATATATTTCTAAGATCCTTTTAAAGAACCGCTAGTAAATCAATCATATACTGGCATAATAAATAAACGAACTCAAAACATTACGTTTTACGTAAAAGCAATAAAAGAAACGTTTTGAAACACCATTCCTTTCTTGAATTATTTATTCGTAAACCCCTTTCACAATATGCATTTGTCTAAACACTCAAGAAAAATGATTTAAGACCCGTTCGGAAATATTATGGGAAAATGTTTTACTGGTATTAAATTAGGGTATTTTGTATCTTCGTGTCTCTCATGAGGGTTAAATATTGTATGATGGTTACGTAGAGGGACGAGTTCTTTTTATTTATTTTTTATAATGGCAAACTTTACCGATTAAACGTCACTCCTGTCATTCGGTATACGCATTTACTTTACGTAAGTAGGTTTTAACTAAAAAAAAATAATACATAAATAATATCACGCTTGTATTCCCCGAAGAAGCAGACAGAGGTGTACTTTTAGTGCACTCATATTTTGTTAGTGACTTATAAGTCCCAATGTACTGATTTTGAGAATTACCTAATGGAAGAACCCAATAACATTTAGGCCGACACAGGATTTGAACTCAGGACCTCATGCTCAGCAGTCGCGTTATCGACCACTAGACCAACGTAGCAGTCAAATTACCAATTAATTAAAATATTTGTAAGGTATTAGATTATTTTTATGCATTTCACCTATATTGTCACACCCGAAAGGCCTATCAAAAATGTACGGATGGACACCCATGTTTCGCTAACCCTATTTAGCTTTGTATTTGTCAATTTGACATAACAGTCCAACATTAGACTTTATTTACACAAAGCTTTTAGTTAGGTACTCACTTTATATCGACTACGTAGACACACTAAAGGCGTGATTCTATCAAAGTAGGAATACCAACCTCTTTCCTTGAATATTTCAATGCCACTCCACACGGTGCTTCGCAAATAATCCTCTTTGCATCTCTCATCAATTCTTGTCTATAAATACATTTATATTTCTCTTTCACTGTTAAGACGGAGTACGTTTGTTCAAAGCAAAACGTTCACTTTGATTACTGTGTATCTAGAGTTCTAAACACATTTTTCGTCAAATGAAATATAATATTTTTACTTTTATTTCAGAATTTTTACTTGGAAGTTGAAGGGTTAGCTTAGAAAAAAAGGTGTTAATTGAAGTGCATTTTTATTAGTTTTTAGTGAGTAGTTTAGGAGTCGCTATAATGTGATATAAATAATTCAAATTTTGATATCAGAGCTCTGTAATTTACTGTGTAGAAGGGCTGCGGCAGACAACGTACCTAGCATTACGTCTGTAATCAGTTTCATTTAGTATTTATGCACTAATTTGTTACAAACCGGTGGGCGAATAAGTTGAAAATTTCGCTATTATAATGTACATAATTTGTGACAGTGAAAAGTAGTAAAAACTTTAACAATTTGAACAACATTTAAAATTACAAAATTTACTTCACGCCCTTTGATAAACGTCTCGTACATTACCGCTTATCTTGGTTCAGTTTACCAACACCTTATTAATTCTTACACTACAGTAGTTCCGAAAAAACCCTCTTAGAACCCACCCTTGTATTTAGTGAAACGCCTTTCATCTCATTGACTGTTACCAGCATTTTAGTTACAACGGCTTAACCTTTTCCACGGCAATCCAGACAGAAAACTAGACATTGTGGCGAAACCACATTAAATCTACGAAATTCTTGTCAAATTTCAGCTTTATAGGCTTGTAAATAAGAGTCGTTTTGGTCGCACGAATAGTTTTGCCGGTTGCCATTCACGAGATCTCAGTGCCTTTATGAGAGGAGTGTCCTTTCATCTCTCTCCTTTTTAACCCGAGGCTGCAATTATAGTTAGCGTGCCTCGGATGGTTATACTTTGGAGTTCCTTTGGCGTTTATTCTGGAAGAGAATTTGACAGGTTGTAAAACTCAGGAGGGAAATGTGAATTTTTGGAGAAAATATTCTTGAATTGTGTAAGGAAATGTGTCAGCGCCGTGAATTGCGCCTGACATTGTGTATATTTTACGTACATTTGTTTTGGGACTATTTTTCATACTTAAGGAAGTAACTTATATAGCAATAATATGTACGTAGGTATGCCTTTATAGTTACCGTACATTGTTTATATAGATTTAAGAGATTTAAATCAGAGAATTGGTGTTTAATGTTTTTTGAAGAGTATGCTCTACTTATCCGAAACCTAAAAGTAGCATAAATAGAATAGCCGTATCCATAAAAAATTCAAGCAAACAAAGGCACTTACATTTATCTTTCTTTTTTCTTTTAAGAACCTTACTTAGAATTTGATCTTACAAAAAAAAATACAGTCAAAATTGAGGCCTTCCTAATTTTTGAAGTTGGTTAAAAATAGTAAGTATCTGCCCCAAAAAAATTGAGTTGAATATACAAACTTTATCTATTACATACCTAAAACAAATCTCTGGTTTGACCCCACAATAGATTTAAAACCATTAACAACACAAAGGCTGATAAAAATAACCTCAAAAGTCAACAAAGAAATCGAATACGCCACATAACATTACCTAGGACCATCAAATATTCATACGGATCCCGGTTTTAACGCTGTCGGTATAGAATTTTCACCTTTTGTTTTCACCTTGCAAAGGCTGGTTTTTGTTGATAAAATACGCTGCGTTTACATTCGCCTGTTAGGAATTCAGAGTAAAAAGGGTAGTGGGTGACAGAAATCGGGTCTCGGAAGAGCTAGTAGATGGTAACGTACTCGATAGTATCGATACTTTGATAGAGAATCTACACTCGCCTGCAAAATTAAGTACCACACTTTTAAAACTGCAATAACTTCATAATTATTCTGTTATTAAAGATTCTCAACAATGACATCGATAGCCCGGAGTTGTTATCAAAAATTCGTCAATCTGCATCGTCAATCTGCATCGTCAGTCAATTCTGTCAGCCAGGTTTTATCCACCGTTATGTGTACCACGAGCCTCGACTAATTATAGGCAAAATACGTACATTGTGCGAGCGGTCAGACATTTTAACAAAGTGTGCAAGCGGCGCGATATTGATCCCTTTAATACAAGTGTATCCTCCGTCAGAAGATATTTCAGTTCTATATTTTTCACTTAAATAGGGTAGTCAACTGGGATGCTTATTTATCACATGACGTTTTTGTATTAACTACTTTATTGTTATTATTATTATTTATTTTTAAAGTCACTCATATATTATTGTCAACACTTCGTCGTTTCACGGATATATATCTGTACTGTTTTTATACGTGAAGACTTGTAATTGGCTGTCTGTTTACTATTTAGTGATTTTCCTGTTTGCTCTAGCTGTTAGTCTTCCAAAGTTGTAAATAAATAAATAATTAAATATAAAAGACTCAAAAAAATGTACGTACTATAATTCAAAGAAAGCTGATATAATCTGATATAATATTCCCCGAAGGGGTAGGCTAGGTGCCAGTAAATAAAGTACACCCACATTTCACCAGTTAAGTGTGTACTGTATTTGTATGCACCACTTGTGCATACAAATCCGGTATGTTAACCACTAGGCCAGCATGACAGTTTTCAGCAAGAATTATTATAAAATGCGGAAATAAGAATTCTATTAATAAGCAGTCATGGAAAGATTTCCAATACTTTCTAAGAAATTCTAAGACACCACTGACTAACGGTGACGGAAAACAGCGTGAGGAAACCTGGATTTAATTATCTGAAATCGCCAATCCACATTGAGCTAGCGTGGAGATCAAGGCTCAATCAATCTCTATACGAGAAGAGGCCTTTGCCCTGCAGTGGGACGTTATAGGCTGTTATTATAATTTCATAATAATTCTTAAAACCAATCCACTAGCACGATTCACTAGAGACCAAAGTGCTTCACAAATATTTTTCACAATGTTTGACCATTACTCCGACACGTCCAAAAGCATTGGCGAATCCTCCGTTTGACTAACTAAATTGAGAGCGAACGAAGCCGCGCGTAAAAGCTAGTCGTTAAATGAAAGGCGCAGACTTATTGGCGAAGTTTTTCCGCTATAAATTCTCTTATATTTGATATGGCAGCCGGAATGAATGTTTTTTGTAAATTATTACAGTTATTTCGTGTTTCTCGTGTCTTCCTTGAGTGAATTAGAATCTTAACTTATTGATGACTTTACTATTGTTGTGTCTAAAATTCATTTAAATATTATTGACGTTGATTTGGTGGACTGCCTCGTTGGTCTAGTGGTTGCTAAGCGCGACTGCTGAGCACGAGGTCCTGGGTTCGAATCCCGGGTCGGGCAAAGTGTTACTGGATTTTTCCATTAGGTAATTCTCAGTAGCAGCACGGAGTCTGGATTTGTGCCCGGTTGATGGCAATAGGCTCGCCCCCTATTACATTGAGACCTAAAACATAACTGGCGAAATGTGGGTGTACTATATGTGCACCCCTTCGGGGAATACAGGCGTGATGTTATGATTTGGTGGTTAAGTGGTTACTAGTAACTGCTGAGTATCAAGTCCTTAGTTCGGTTTCGTCGGGCAAACTATAATTGGGTTTTTACTATAGGTCGTTCTTACTAGCATTATAAAATCATGCCTGGAGAATGACAATAGACTAGCCTCATATTACATGAAGCTTTAAGAAAGCCGAGGAAATGACGAAGGTACTTATCTCCTTAAGTAAGAAGCAAGCAATCTCTATACAAAAATTAGCTGCCGTCGGGTCAGTAGTTTCGTCGCAAAGGTATGACAAACAAACAAACAGATTTATTTTCTCATTTATATTATTAAGGAATTATAAGACTTAAGTACATAAATAACATCACGCCTGTATTCCCCGAAGGGGTAGGCAGAGGTGCACATATAATACACCCACATTTCGCCAGTTATGTATTTAGGCCCCAATGTAATAGGGGACGAGCCTATTTCCAACACTTAAGAAAGTGTCGAAATACTTATAAATACAACATTAGGCTTTATTACATGACAAAGACCGCGAAATGCATAATCAGTGACATGTTTATCGCTTATGAGGACCATAGTGACCCATTAACTTTGTTTATTCTTATAAGTTGCGCAATATGACAAGTTATGGTAACATTTTCTGCGCCAGTAATGTACGGATATAGTTGAAATCGTGTCTAAGAGTATGATTCGTTTTATAAGCTTATTGTTGTAATGTATGGTAGAAATCTTCCTCATATCGAATAAATACCTGATTGGCGCAGTGGCTAGGCGATTGGCCTGCTGGCTTGCGGGTTTGATTTCCTGACGGGATAAAAAATTGTGTCAAACGCAGATGTTTGTCCCGAGTCTGGATGTAAGTGTATGTGATTTTTCATGTCTGTGAAACGCACCCACGATACAGAAGAAATCCCTAGTATGGGTGGCCGTTTTCTTGACCTATTATCAACCGGGCACAAATCCAGACTCCATACTGCTACTGAGAATTACCTAATGGATAAACCCAGTAACACTTTGCCCGACCCAGGATTCGAACCCAGGACCTTGTGCTCATCAGTCGCGCTTTGCAACTACTAGACCGACGAGGCAGTCACATTATAACAGTTTAACAGATAAATGGTTTAATTTGATTCTAAGTAAAAACTGGTTACAAATATAAAACAAAAAACAACAAAGTTCTCTGAAACAGTATCAAAATTATATTAAAATGACCTTTAGTTGACGTTCCTCTTAACCCAATACTACTATAATTATAAGTTCCAAATATTTAATTAAGTTGTCAGAAGCAAGGCTTAGGTCATAAAACTGTGCTCGCCACTTAAAGCCCTTGTCACACTAACTATCGCGAAGCGTTAATTCAAGGGAGCGAAACATAGTATCGCGATTTTAGTTAAATTTAGCGCATTGGTGCAGTGGCTAAGCTATTAAACTGCTGCTGAGAATTGCGGGTTCGATTTCCGCATGGCACAAAAAAAAATGCTATCCGTAGATATATTTAATAAATTAATTATTAAAAATTGTAATTTTGTTTTTAATAATTTAGGTAGGAAAGTAGTAACGGCATTGTCCGTTTAATGTTGGTATGTGGCACAGCCTCTGTCTACCCCTTTAGAATACAGGAATGATATAGCATAGTGTAACAAGGACCTAACTAACGCGTTGTAATTAGAACAGCTCGTAAAACTACGTACTAGGAAGAATGGTACAGAGAATTTATGAACATTTTCACGTAAAACGTAAAAATAGTCATAAATTCGTCGAGTCTCCGCCGACTAATTTACGACTTTCGTTTAGAAAATAAAACAGAATTACCAGACCATAAACTTGATATTCTTAAGGAGTTTAAACTGTCTTTTTGATAAACAGGAAAAGCGTACATTATGTATGGTTTTTAAAACGTACTGTTTTGAAATTAAATCCACCCACGGAAAAATAAATTGCCACGAATCTGAAATAAGTGATTATTAAAAACATATTTTTAACACTGCTTTTAAACCAGCTAGGCTCAAAGAACTAGTGAAGACTGAAGACGGATTAAATAATCCCAACACGGTGGGATTGCCTGATATGATTATCTTCTGACTCCATCACCAGATCAGCTTTAAAGTACCATAATATTGTATTGTCACCAAACCTGTTTAAGTATGCAAAATTTCATTTCAATCGGATGTTGAAAAGTGGTAATAATTTAGATTGCTAGATTTCACAAACTCACATAGGTACATACAACAGCAAACATTGCAAGTTAAATAAAAGCTTGCAAAAGTACTTACATAACCCTGAATTTACTCTTCAGCATTCTTCCTGGACGAACTTCGGTCAAAACAGCCAATCGACTTAGGTATAACGTGTCGAAACGTACACTGTACTCCTCTTTATATTCCCCCGGAGAATATAAGAGTGACATGTTTATTAAACCAAAAAAAAAATATCGCATACATTTAATTAACTTATACTTAACCCTAAAATGAAATACCCTATTTATGAAATATCAATTACTGGCCATATTACACCCCTAATTCCTTAGTTGAATGCTTGTATTGCTTGTGCAATATTCAACTAAAGAAAAAAGACTTATCGCATACATTTACTTAACACCTAACCCTAAAATGAAATACCCTATTTATGAAACACCAATTACTGGCCATATTAGCACCAACCCAAAATTCAATAACACGAAGTACCGAGCGATTCTTATCAAGCGAATTGTTCGTAACCTAATTATTTGAGCAGATGCCCAGCGTTTGTCTAATGAATTGAAATAAAATGTTGGATCAGGCCGCCACCTGTGACTCGCCAATTTTTACTGTTTCCATTTTATTATTCCGTTCTGGATGATTTGGATATTGCTGATTTGAAGGCCGTGACCCAATTTAAAGTATGAATGATAGTCAAGTATTCGTTTATAAAACTGTATTTGTTCATTCGGAGGTACTGTGGGTACGGGGCCTAATTAGAAAACAAATTTCTTTCATATTCCGGAAAAGAAAATTGTGGCGAACCTTTCATAACGAGCCCAAACTGGGTTCGCCACAAATTGTATGATCCCAAAAAAGAGCTTATAAAAAGCAGTGTCATATTCGGAGTGTGGATGAAGATGATAAGGAAATAAGTATAAGACGTGGGGGTCTAAACTGCTGATTAAAGAGAACACCTCTAACTACCCCTTTAGGATTAGGAGCATGAATATCTTAATCTTTATTTCCTTTTATTTTTGATCTTTAAAAGATGTAGGAAATAAAGCCGTAATATTGTTTTAAACTTTGTTATTCAGAATTTAAACTCACTACCTTAATTTCAAACAATATCAATGTCTTTCTTAATTATCTTTGGGTATTTAGTTCAATTAAACGTAATACCTTTTAATTTATTTCAAGCTAGAATTTGGTGACTCAATTTATTTACTTAAGTGACGTAAATAAATTACGTTCCGTTACGTTTAAATTTACGGAGTGGCGCGAATACGTGGCGCCTTAGTCAACGTCTTATGTAAAACTATGTGGGGCAAAACCTTGAATTTAAAAATATAATGTTACATCATGTTTGTATTCCCTGACTGGGTAGTCAAGGGGTAGGTGTAGAGTTACACCCATAGTTCGTCAGTTATGATGTAAATCTCAATATAATACAAAACTATTACCATTAATTCGGCGCAAATCCAGAGTTTGTACTGCTATTGAGAATTACCTAATGAAAAAAACTCAACTTTACCGGAACCGAGAATCGAACCCAAGTTATCCTCTGCAGTCCGCTTTGCTACCACTAAACCAACGAGGCAGTCTTGTTATTGTATTAAAATCTCTTTTAATCTGACGTCACTCAAAAACATTATCTTAGAGCTTGTATCACTTTCTAATCAAAGTAATAATCAAGGCTTCATATAATTGATCATACGTTGTTGTCTAATTAAGTGGAACATAAATCAATTTTCAATCCTAACTTCAAGTATTAAAGTTAATACTTCCTTGCAGTCCATTCTATCTAGGTGGAGTATCAAAAAATATTCCTAGTCTTCAGTGTTATCTTGAAATTTCGTTCTAAGGACGTGAGAGTGCCTACTTGATGCTGATAAGATCGTTGGTTGTCATCGCCGAAGTTTCTTAGGTTAAGTTCGCGATTACAAGCCTGCCATGACCTAAGGATCACTGAAATAAGACCTAAACTTAGTATACGGGTTGAATTTACTTATTCAACGCTCTGATTACAGATTTTTTCTATTTTGAGCGAGACAAGGCACTGGTTTTATAAAGTCTTATTCTTAGTTTGGGAAGGCCTTTGTTCAACAGTCGATGTCTTCCGGCTGATGGTTTTGGTGATGATGAATCTTAGTTTAGCAGCACAGGTGATGTCATAATTGGCCATATATCCCGGCCCCATGTGGTCAGAAACTGCAAAGGATAGAGTAGTTTGAAAGAATAAAGAGGAGGTCTTTGCCCTGTAGTTTACTTATATAGGGTACTAAGAAAAATCTAAGTTGGAATGCTTCCAAATTAAGATTGTATCATTTAAAATCATAAACTGCAGTTCATGATAAGAGAATACATGTTAATTAAAGTGGTCTTTAAAAGGGTCTTCCAAAATGTAAATGGGCTTTTGACATTCGATATTAGGTACGACGAAATAGATACCTTAATCAGTTAATAAAAGTTTAAAGCCATGTCAGAGGCTGCAACCAGGCGGTTGAAACACTGACACCAGGTTTTTCATCAACTATACGATAAGAAGAATAGATGTCAATAATATTAATCATTTCACAAACACTGCCAATATAATTTCTACTAAAATCTATAGCTGTATTGAATTATATAAATTTCGTCTATCTGGTCCGCTAAGAAATTCAGAAATATTGGTGTTCATTTCTCACGATGTTCTCTAAATAATTTAGTTAAAGGATAGTCGGAGATAAAGTGCGGCTTTTGAAATAATTGGTAAAACGATAGCTTTAATAAAATACTAGACGGTGGTGTAGTGGAACACGCCTTAAAGTAATAAATAGTGAATTCTGAATTAAATCAATTTGGCTGTCTTTTGTCTTTGAGATTTTGAGTGCAGCAGTGTGTGTGGGGCAATGTTGATTGAATTGTAGGCCTTATCTACTATAAGCAAGGATATTGCAGCTTAGTCGTATAGTGGTCAATCAATAAATCAAAAATATTTTTTAAAGGTTTGTTTAGGTACAAGTAAAGCTAATAGACTGCCTTGTTGGTCTAGTGGTCGCTAAGTGCGACTGCTGAGCATGAGGTCCTGGGTTCAAATCCAGGGTCTGGCAAAATGTTACTTGGTTTTTCTATTAGGTAATTCTCAGAAGCGGCACAAAGTCTGGATTTGTACCCGGTTGACGGCAAACGGCCCGCAACCTATTATATTGGGACCTAAAACATACCTGACGAAATGTGGGACTATTTGTGCACCTCTTCGGGGAATTCAGGCGTGATGTTATGTGTAACTTATTCCTATCCGTGAATCAAATGTCAATATATGGTCATACATAATAGACAACTGTGTCTGCATCGTGGACAGTGAAGTTGTTAATACTGGACACATATCATCACCAAAATCATATCCTAAACATATTATTGGGGGCTTAACTTTAAACTTTGTCCATGTTAATACATCCCGTATATAATATATAATAGTTATTCCCTAACCACACAGGAAAATCAAATCTATAGAGAGGACGAACCCATTGTGGGCTCAAAAAACAGCAACAGGCTCATGATGACATAATGACTTGCGAAACATGTCTCTCTAACAAAGAACATAATTTTTGATAATTAAAGCACGATAGAAAAAGCATATGAATGTTTAAAACAGCTCATATTATTACACTGCCAAAAACGCCTTCGTATATTAAACGACAAAATGCCCAGTATCTATCTCATATAGTATGGAGAAACGTTTAAATCCGTCGAGTTACCCTCAAAGGCCTTTCTGCCTACGGGTGCAATTATAAAGGAACCCTTTGCCGCCTGTTTGCTGACTGTGTCTCCGTGGATTCGCCTTTTTTGATTTTGTATTTAGTCTTGCTACCGAGCTTTAGTTTTTATTCATGTGCGTGTTAAAGTAATATGTTTTTAATGGCATTAAGTTTATATGCCTTGAATTTATAATACTTGTTTTGTGAATCTTGTTATTAGTTGATGTGAACTTAATGTTATTAATGTAGGAATATATTTAAATAAATTGTTATACATAGTTTGCTTAAATTATTAACTTTTTATTATATCAAAATTACCACCACATAGTAAAATTATTGTAACACTTTTATAAGGAGTTTTTGTGTGTTTATGTTTGTGTGTGTGTATTTATTTCATGTGTATTTTTTAACGTCTTTAATTACTGTAATAATAGGTGTAATACATCGTCTTTGTTCAGTAATTTGAGCATAAAGAATTAAATGAACAAATCAAAAACTTAAATACTCTCTGACCTTTTCAGCCATCTCAATATATTTAGTTAGCCTACATCGTCCTTCAACACTAGGCATGAATGATTTATCACAAAAATATTTCACAAAACATATTAATATAAGTTTAGCTTCGGCGTTAGATAAAACATTGAATTTGTAATAATCGACCCTCGTCAAAATCAGCCCTTTAACGCTAACAAAAACGTGAAAAATAGGTATTTCTATAATAATTTATTTAGCAGCTTTCTGGATGAATTAATGTTTTATTTTTATACTCTGTGACAGTCGGGGAACAATATTGTGATAAATTCAGAGGTAAAGCTGATAGGTCAAATCGTGTTGTGTTTAATTTCATCAAGCTAAATTGCGCCCGCAGTTTTACCCCGCTACATTTTTTCGGGATAACAAGTAGCTTTTGTATTAATCCAGGGTGTCAACTACCTCCATACGAAATTTCATTAAAATCGGCCAAGCCGTTTGAGAGGTAACAAACATAAAAAAACACAGAAACACAAATTTTCGCCTTTATAATATTAGTATGATCATCATTGTATCTCATTTGTTAGAACCTAAGAAAACAAATGAAAATATTATCTTATCTTAAATCGCAGAACACGTTTTACTCTAAATCGTCGGCAATAAATTGCCGCAAACTACAATCTTCCGTAAGATTTTCACGTAGCCAAAGTACCGAAAGCCCTGTGCCATTTCTTAAAAACCATTTTATCATCCGAACAAAATGAGAACGCAATGGCAAAGCGGAATGGCGTCGCGTGCAACAGTAACATTCTCCCGTTTACACGCTGAAATTCAACAGCAAACAATTCAGCTCGTTCGTCTAACGGCCTGCAGCGGTTGCTCTTGTAAGAAAACTGGAACTCCGACGCTTATATATACTAGTTTCTTGGAATTTGAATGGGATTGAAACGGTGAAAATTATAACATTTGGAGGTTTGAGGTTCTGCGAAATTAATGTAGCTGGAAACTAACGTTTGTTTTAGCAAATTCGTGATGTTTTTTTTTTGGTTTGCCGACTATGTTTCTTGTTCAGGCTGGTTTTATGGACATTAAAAAGTAAATGTAATGTTTAAAATACAATTTTTCTCTCGCATTTTTTTCTCATCCTCCAGCTAGGTGGGGCGATGATATACGCAAAATGGCTGGCAATGGTTGAAAGCGGCAGGCTGAAGGTCGAACTCAGTGACGTGTCGTTTGAGAGGCCTATGTCCAGCAGTGATGATATTTCTTTATTGGTACAACTTTAAATGAAACAAAATGATCGAATTCCAAGCAATATCTCTTCAAAACAAATAAGAGCACAGCTCTGTACAAAATTATAACTAAAATTTTGTTCATAAGCTTACTATTCCTTATCGTTATATAGCCTAGCGTTTTGTTCTAAGGTTCCAACGAAATGGTTTTGCACACAACACATGGAACGTAGAATTTTCATGTTGTCTCACCGGCACCGCACGTGTGGCCAAGGGTTTATATTTAAAACTAAACGTTTCTCGGTAGCTCATGTTGCTGAACAAAATGGTTTGCGGAATTCACTGAGAATAGGGGATTTTCCTTGCGGGCGCAGTTTACGCTTACTTTTGTGAATTTCTGTTGCTAATTTTAAGTAGAATTTCTTTAATTTTTCGGTTCCTTTGTCCGTATAATCTGGATTATTGCGGGTATTGTGCAATGTATATTTTTGCTCCTTGGCTTAGTGTCTCTAAAGCTGAAAGTTTCACTTGTGCATAATTACAATTGACAAGATAATGAAGTCATGGTATTTTTGGTTTGAATTGTATTTAAAGTTTTAAATTTATTTTTTAATCTGGTCAATATCTCACTATGGATCTACAGTTCATTGGTTATATAGTACGTATTATATTATGTGTGTATTGTATTATATTTGTTGATGGATCTTCTACAGAGCCGAGCACGAGAAAACGCATCTACGATAATGCGGTACTAATTCTTTATCCAAAAACATTTTTAAAAACGAATACATCGCCAACCCTGTTCTATCTTAAGTGCTATAATTTACCGTATTCTCCTGTAAACTGTTTATAAGGAATCTATGATAAGAGCTAGTATCACGCTTCATCTGGTGACTGCCTCGTTGGTCTAGTGGTTGCTAAGCGCGACTGCTGAGCACGAGGTCCTGGGTTCGAATCCCGGGTCGGGCAAAGTGTTACTGGGTTTTTCCATTAGGTAATTCTCAGTAACAGCACGGAGTCTGGATCTGTGCCCGGTTGATGGCAATAGGCTCACCCCCTATTACATTGGGACCTAAAACATAACTGGCAAAATGTAGGTGTACTATATGTGCACCTCTGCCTTCCCCTTCGGGGAATACAGGCGTGATGTTATGTTATGTCCCAATACAGAACACGGCGAGACAGATGATGAAGGCTAAACAGAAGAGGTTGAACCAACTAAATGCGATCATCAAACCATGTGCCATGGTGATAATAGCACTGATGAGAGAATCCTTCCTCTACCAACATTACATAGCTTATTTGAAAGTCTACATTCGACAGTAGACATTTACGGGCTGATAAGTATGTAGCAAGACTATGCTAGTGTTTACGGACCGGATCCGGCTACTCGGAGTCGGCTGGGGCCCGGTACGGAGTCATAAATCAGTCGTCACTCGTATCGCGTTAAGGTGTTGTGAATAGCTGCTACTAGACTTTTGTTGCACATTGAAACTATTATTTACTTACTATTATTTTTTTCCTTCTTTTTTTTTATTCCTATGCGTGTCTGACGGTAAGGACAGGTCGACTCAAACTCGCCGTGGTTCTTTTCTAAAAAGACCACTTCTCAGACCACCTACACTGTTCTCGCATAAAATATTGAGCTTGTTTGGACTTTAAAAGAGACCTTGACCCCTGAGTTTGTTTCGGTATTTCTTCTCAGAGGTAGTCAGATAGAGCTAGTTTAACCCATTTGGACCCAAATATAAATGAAACAAAAATTTATAAAAATATGTTTATTACGTAAATGGCACGTGGTTTATGAAGAGAAAAAAACAAAAAAAAAATTAAAAAAAGAATTGTAAGTATTAAAAAAAACACTGTCCTTGTACAGGGACAATGGGCTCGACAGTGGTATTTTTCGAAGCAATTATCGTTTTCAATGCACAAGGTTTTCATGCATTTTTTGCATTGCCAACGTACTTTTTTATGGCAAACAACGCATCGGAGTTGCTTAGGCAGCCTCTGAAGAAAGTGTCCACTTCCATCTAATGCCAGTCCTGGTACTGCGGATGATGGTTTTCGTCTTCGATCTTGGCGACCATCTGATTTCAAGTACGATCTCGAGATGGTACGACGAAAATAAAGCTGGTCAATTTTTTCTTCATGGGTCAAAGTATGTAGACGCCAAGCATTAGCTAAAGCTAAATCTAACATATAAGTAAACAACACCCACCACCATTTTTTGCCTCGAATAGCGCATCTGTATACTGCAACAGACTGATCTGCTTGGTCGACACCACCCATGCCTTTATTATAATTTTGGAAAACGTGGGGGATGTCCATATCTACTTTTTTCTTCTGTAAGCTGTCCCATCTCTTTACTTTTCCTAACGGATGTACGCTGTCAAAGTTGGTACCCATAGTACACACGCTGTTATCAAGCCAACGAACAAACAAAATTTGATTACTAGTATCAAATCTGTAATCGTAATCCGCTCTATTCTTTTTTTTCATATCTTTTACCGATATAAGACGACACTTTTTTGTCCTATTTCACGGACAGTGCCCGTTGCACGAAATCTGGATTCGCGCAGTTCTCGTAACAATGCATAGCTGGTGAAAAAATTATCAAAATAAACAATATGCTCATTTGGAACACATTTTATTTTTTCCAGCAAAAGCTTCACTACTTTTGATCCTAAGGGTTCGTTATTTATTTGTAATGATGTTTTCCCGCAGTAGATGTCAAAAGCGTAACAGTATCCATCCATCATTCAGAACACTAGGGTCTGGAGGAATAGCAACCAATTCATATTCAGTTTCCTGATCATCTTCTTCGTTCAAAATAGTCTCTAGTGCTTCTTCAAGCCCTCGGTAATCATTTATTACATCAAATTGTCTTTTACTCATTTTTGATAAGTAATGTGTGCTAAAAACAAATCAGAAAATAAATACAAGTTTATTATGAAAATATAGGGATGTGCCCAATGTCCCTATATAGGGACACCTGAGTAAACTATGACCTCTATTCACCAAAACTTAAAAATATTCAGGTATTATAATATTATATGGTTATTGATAGTACAATCTAATAATAATTACAAAAAAGTGTTAAAAATTTGCTTATAAACATACGATAAAAAGCCTTACCTTGTGGAGATAATTTTTGTTTCGACTTGCGCGGACGAAATTAACAATTGTATCACTTATTTTCCAAAAAACTGTCAACTTTTTAAAATAAAATGTAAGATACACTATTAAGCATACGAAATCCAGTTAATTTTTATAGATATCTAAAATATATAAAAACTTGTGGGTAGTTGAACAACTGTCCCTGTACAGGGACAGCAGATCCAAATGGGTTAAAAAAAAAATGACGTGTTTAAGTGTTTTTTTAAAACCTATTTACAGAAATAAAATCATTTATCATTTATTCTTGTGGAGTTTTTCTACTTCTATCATAGTGATAGCAATGATGCCAGCCGAAAGGTTGTTCGTAAGACTGGCGAATGGGTCAATTCTCATAACCCTTTTCTATATTTTCATTTTTCACTTCACTCAGTATACGAGTAAACATAGTTGTTTTGATCGAAAGCATATCGCAATTTTTTTTCTGTAAAGTCCATAAGCTCTCTGAACTAGAGATTTGAATTGTCAATGTGCTTCTTTGATTACAATATGTTTTTTTAATTTTCGTATTAATGGTGAACAATTTTTTTTCCCTTCATTTTAATATTGTACTATAATGAAATGATATTGCAGAAAGTCATCATCATCATGTCAGCCCGGTATCACCCACTGCTGGGTATAGGCCTCCCATTTTCTCTGCCAATTCTCTTTACCTTGAGCGTCTCTTATCCAAGTGTTCTTAGCGAATTTATTTATGTCGTCAACCCAACAATTTTAAACATACTTGTAAACAAATAACACTGCAATGTTACCCGGTTATTCAAAATTCGCTTTTGACGGAAAACCTACATACAGAAAATAGACGGATTAATGTTCGGTTTGTAAGAGGAAATGGTTTTCATTACAGTACTAAATTGCAAGCTTCATATACCAATGGGAAACGAGACAGATAATTATGATGGCGGACAGTTCCTGAAATATTATTTGTATCCTTTAGTTGGTAAATAATTACCTCCATGCTGTATGCAGGCTTATATTTCCTGAAAGGGACGGAAGCCATGATATTTAAAAAAGTACAGGTATGTTAATAGCACGCTCATATTGAGAACTGGAAAAGGGGATGATTGTAGTTAGATAGTACGATAATATTGTTGTCCGATTTGACATAAAACTAGTGCAGTTCGGACTCCAGAGTTTGTAACACTTTTCTCGTTTATTTTGTCAGCATATGACGTATCTATACTTTTTGATATATCATTGGACGAAAGTATTTTCTGTGACATGCGAAATGGGAGGCAAACTTGTCATTTATTGGGCCTATGATATAGTCGTTGCGTCGTTTTCGTAGTGACAACGTAAAGGAGTGATATTCTTAAGCTACAAAGCCTACTAATGGGATAATGTACTTAATACACAAATCAATTAAAAATAACAGTATTAACTTCCCACACGAATGTAATGAAGATAATATTTACTTAATAAATAGTTCAAATATCGGTAGAAGGGTATTCGAATGTTTTATAAAACAAATAAAAAGCGTTTCAAAAGGCAACCTTCGCGCTATTTCCGTGGTAATGAAGTATTCATCACTCGCTTCTGGCGTGTAAGAGACTGGTTTAGTTTGTAAGTGAAGGCGGCTATCGAGAAATTGAAAGAATATTTTTTTTTCTGTTAAAATATTTTTCATATTAATTAAGCTGACGACTGTAAAATTACGAAAGGCTAGAACAACTGCTTTTCTTCTTTATCCCTACTTAAGTTTTGGGTTATAATTATGTGGCGAGCCTTTTTTTTTTGTTTTCGGGGGGAAACCTTAAAAGGCCCCCGGCCTCTATGGGGTAGGGACTGGGGAGTGTGGGATTTCTACCTCTGCCGACTGCCATTTGTAACAGTCAACCAATCGGGTATGTGTCCACACCAGTCCACCTTGCCGTATCAACTCATTTATCGCTTCTTACAACTCCCTCTTTAGGAAACACTATGAAATTATATAATGTTAATCCCAAAAAAACTTATAATTTATAATAATGTATTAGCGTTTGGGGTCCCCCAAAGTATTAGACAGTCAGCTGTCTACGTTAGATGATGTTGAGTTCAAATTTAAACAACCATTGAAGCTTATAACTTGCACCAAGCACACCGAAAGCATTTTGAGCCGTTAATGAAACGCCATTCGTTGCTTTTGATAGAGCTAATTATACCGACGTCAGTTTATTGAGACACTTCACGTCTGCCGCTGCATTTGTACCAAGCGTTATTGGATCTAGATTAAAATGTTAATCGCCCATATTTATGTCCTAAGCAAAAAGACCAACTATTTGCTAAAAATGGGGACTTTGCCAAATATTTGGTAACTTATGTTAATGATTATGACCAACATTTAATAACCTTCTGGTGCACGTAGCTCCCAAGTGGTATCAAAAGTAGATGAAAATTTAATAAAATACTATTTACATTTTGAAAAGTAGTATTTCCATTTAATTATCATTTACTGGTTAATCGTTTTAAAAATTTCGTTTATCAACTAAAAAATCCCTTTTATCAATACTCTAATGAAATACTTCAGCAAATAATAACAGCTATGTATAAGTAGAGGAGATGTCTATGTCCAGCAGTTGACTGAGATAGGCTGATGATGCATAATATAACATTGAAAAAGTCACTGGATAACTTGCCTTGATTTGAACCTACAACTAGGCCACCAAAAAATTATATTATAGGAATACTTTAACATTAATACAAAGTAATGTATAATGGGTCTTACCTAGACCATGGCATGATGAATGTCTTCAGAGGTAGCATTTTTGTGGCCATCGCGGCTGTTACAGAAATACGGATGGCACGGAGGAGTTGGAACACGGATGAATAATACAGATTATACATACATAGTACATGATGTACTAATTATCGTGTATATTACATGCCGAGTGGTATCCAGCCTAGAATTGACCACCCTCTTTCCTCCCGTGGGCATCGTAAGAGGTGACTAATTGAAAATCTAGAATATGGGCAGCAGTATCTCCAGGCCGCTTGCTAAGCGTGGGGCTTATAGCAACCATTCCCCCCACTCCAAGGGAGAGGCCTTTGTTCAACAGTGTTCCGGAAGACAAAGTAATAATTATGGCATAGCAAGACGTCATGCCTGCACAAGAGACACTCAAGGTAGAGAGGATTGGCAGAGAAAAGGGGAGGCCTATACTTGGCAGTAGATGGCACTGTAATACAAAGACCTATCATATAATCAGTCCCAAATATTTGATATTGGCTCTTACTTAGGATATGCGTTTACCAAAGGTAGGTCAAGTAACAGTCGCTTTGAGTTAAATACAATACTTGCCTATATCCAGAACTCAATCCGATTACACTAACCCGGGCTAGCAGACGTAATAATGTCAGATTCTATCATTGTTATCGATACGCCTGTATTCCCCGACGGGGTAAGCATATAGAACACTCAAACATACCTATATGTAGGTACTGCCAAAGACATCAATACCACATGTAGTAAATAAGCAAGTTATGTATTATATGCAAGTGTCTGCTTAAGCACAATTCAGCAAAAGGGGATTCTGTGGTGACCTATTGGAAGTCTTACAAACTATTGAAACAATAACGAAAACCCTATCCAAATGGGATCAGCAGTATTTGAGATTATCGCGGACATCTGTACATACATTCAAGTCGAATAAAGCAACTCCATTTTTGAAGTCGGTCTCTTCATAAATAAAGTGGACGTTGACGACCTGATTGGGGCAGTGGCTAAGCAATTGGACTGCTGCGGTAAGGGTTGCGGTTTCGATTACCACACGTGGCAACAATTTGTGTGATCCGCAGATGTTTGTCTTGAGTCTGGTTAAATGTGATATTTCATATTTTTTGAAACGTACCCGCGATACAAGAGAAATTCCTAGTGTAGTTTTTTAAAAAAAATCATAATCAAATGCCAGAAATAACTGCTGTTATTCTTGGCAGTGAGATTCATGGTTCCGTTAGTCCTGCGACTCATCTCTCTCCTGTCGAGTTGGTTTACCGTCCCATCAGGCTGTGAGTGTGAGGGAATAGAGAGTGCACCTGTGTTTGCGAACACACTTGTCCACTTTAATAACGCTGCGTAGTTTAGGCACTTGGCTACTCTCAGTTGAGATTGGCTGCTGTGACCGAAATTCAGTCAGATTTTGTAGAATATTAAGTGTAGTATGTTTGATTCAAGTACTAATACTTGCTTGTTTTTATCATCATCATCAGCCGGAAGACAGCTGATGAAGAAAGTCCTCCACCTTAGGTAAGGGGATCTCCCATAATCCCCACGTTTGGCAAGCGGCTTGGGGATCGTAGTATTGATGGTGAAGTTACAGAAGACGCTGATGCTGATGATTTTACGACACCTACGGGAGGAATGGGAGTGGTCAATTCTAGGCCGGATATGACCCGGTAGATTTGTTGTTTTTATAGATAATGGTATTTATTATTAAGGTATTGATTAAATTGTTTACTATTACTTATCCTTCAAAGTTTTTACTCAGGAATTCGTCCAGACTTTCACGGCCTTTAGTTTGAAGAAAACATTTTCATAACGGACGAATCTAGTCTGGCCTTCAATAAATAAAATAGATTAACAGTTTTAGTAGGCTGAGGTTTTAAACTAAAACTTACATAACATCAAGCCTGGATTCCCTGAAGGGGTTAGCAGCGGTGTACAGCACACCCACAGTTTACCAATTATGTGTTAGGTCCCAATGTAATACGGGGCGCCTATTGTCATCAACCTGGCACAAATACAGATTCCGTGCTGCTACAAACCAATTAACGAAAATCCCAGTAAATTTTACCCGACCCGGGATGCGAACCCTGGACCTCATGCACAGGAGTCGCGCTTAACGACCACTAGACCAACGACACTAGTAATTTTATCTTTGGGATGAACGTATAGGCATATTTGTATGTAGGAGGAATTTTTAGAGCAAGCACACATTTTAAAAACTTTTTTGATGCGTGGAATGTTGCCATTTCCAGCGTAATTCCAGCTTTACCAAGCATTTCCTTGCAACTTAGTCCTTTCATTCAAAGGATCCCGTAATGACCTCTTTTACTACTATCTGCAGCATCATTTTAGTAAGCTCTTAGCATTTTACTTATCTTTAAGTGTCCTGACTCCAACTTTCATTGCTTATCTGCGCGTTTGTAAGGTAGAACGAAGTGGTACTGCACACCTATACATCATCATCAGCCGGAAGACGTCTACTGTTAAACAAAGGCCTTCCTCTTAAAGTGTACCTATTTAATAAACGACTTTAAAAAAGGAGGCGGTTGTAGCTGGTATGGTAAGTTTTTCTAAAGTTAAAAATGATAAAAGTTAGACCTATAAACCCTTTTCCCACATTTGAATCGCAACTTACATTCATACAAAGTAATTGAGAGCCTGTTGGACTGTTGCTACGATATAATTAAACTATTCAGACCCGTCTCAGTCCGAAGGTGTTAAATGTGAATTGAGAAACTTTTGGGTTGATCGCTGTATCTGTTACAGTTAAGAGCCTCAGGTGAAATGGACGGGGACGCGTCTTTGTTTCGATATAGTTACATGTATAACATTGTATGAGATTGTTTAGAGCTATTGCTCATTGCCGACTGGTCGCCGGCAAGTCGGTCGACGGCGACTGTTTCTTACCGTAGTATAAACATAACATCACGCCTGTATTCCCCGAAGGGGAAGGCAGAGGTGCACATACAGTACACCCACATTTCGCCAGTTATGTTATTTATTTATTTAAACTTCATGTACCAAAAATAGTATACATAGGCGGACTTAATGCCTGGGGCATTCTCTACTAGTCAACCTTAGGGTGGTGCAGAGATTATAAGGTAGGTGCAACAACAAAGCCGAAGTAAATAAGGTATTAATAATAAGCGTATTTTATTTTATTAACATTATATAAATAAATATAATTATTAAACAATACATACATTATAGTATATAACATAAATACAAATTATATTAATATATACCTCTAAGTATGAATATATATATATATATATATATATATATATATAATAAGTTAGCGAATGGGTAATTTCTGAGAAGATTCCGCCAAAGGAGATTGTTGTAAGTATGCGCGGACCTTCTGTTTAAACAACACCCTATTAGTGACCATCCTGATTTCCAAGGGTAACGCAGCTTTTTAGGTCCCAATGTAATTGGGGGCGAGCCTATTGCCATCAACCGGGCTCCGTAGTTTAATAATAATAATAATAATAATAACGATGTGCCCTCTGGGCACATCGTTACCTCAACATGAGAATAACGTAACACCGGAGGGGACAGTAGTAGCTTTACCAACCCTCGTGATAGAAATAAAAAATATATCACAAGGACTTTTACTAAAAGCACACAAAGCGCAGGGCAGCTTGTGGCGAGCTGTTTGTGAGTGGCGACACAACGTGCCTGATACCCCAGGGAGCCGGTCAGGGACTCATCTCCGGTTTGCCCGATATGGGTAGCTAGTGTGGAAACCGAAGAGCGCCCGCAGGACTCTCAGCTCTTTCTTGCCTTAGTTGGCTGGTCAGAGAGGGGTCGCCAGAGCTATATGCTCGGGGGTGGAAGTGTCTAATGGCGTAATAGCGGGGAAACCCGCTCCGAGTCTTCGAGACGCGCGATGGTGAAACCGGGGCCGCACCGCTCTACACCCCTAGCCACTCACATCGGTGTTGCTCCCTGTTGCCTATAGTGGCGACTGTTTAGGGGGCCCATCTAGTGAGTGGCGAGTCACCGTCTGCTAATATTCTGCATATTTTATGATAAAAGGCAGACGCCGTTTTTATTCAGTATAAGATAAAAGTAACCATTACACGAAACATCGCAACACAATAGACCAAATCATTTTAGTATCCATCTTTCTCAATAGTCCCGCACCTTCTGGGGACTTTTCATGGCTGTACTTTTATAGAGCAGTTGTGTGGTGTCCCTAGCTGGTGTCCCATTACCTTTTAGATTAAAGTTCTCAACGGGCCTCTGCGTGTTGGACCTGTGTCCCCACGTAAGCCTTTTAAAAGTGTCAGTGCAGTGCGATGCGCGCTCGACTACGGACGCGTCTCCATTGTACACGGCACGAATTATTTTATTCGCGTTTTGCGCGGCCATAGCCGCTGCACGGTCACACTATGAGTTCCAAAAAACTTATAGTAAACGAATTGTTGGCGTTCCTTGTCCATGCAATTGACTACATGGATGAGGTGAGTATACTGCAAATATGCCGATCTAATTTCAAGGAGGAAGATGTCAGCAGTGCCAAGCTGCTACTGTTCCAGTCTCTTGGAAAACTGGACCAGATGCCGTCTCGCCGCAGAGATGGCACCGAAAAGAGTCTTCAAGATATTATTGATATGTTGAAGAAGACCGATCCAGACGACGTTCCCGACTTCGTGGCAAAGGAGCTAAGTAAACTGCCCCCCGTCACGTTCGATCACGTCGATGTAACGAGACTGCTGAAGGACATCACATCGTTGAAAGCCGAGATGACCATAATGCGGTCCAGAATGGAGGCTTCAGACAACGTCATTGCTGAGCTGCGTGCTGAAGTTACATCATTGCGCAACGTTGGCTCAGTAATTAGGTCACCTGAGGCCTCAAAGGTGAACACTCGTCGCGGAGCACAAAATACCTCAATCGGCAGTTTTGAGTCGGCGAACACTAGCAAGTCGCTAGCTGCCGATACCGCTGACGAAGCTACGCTCGCCGCCGCCGTCGCCCGCGCCTCTGCACCGGCCGCTGTGACGCCACACGTAGGTACGATGACCCCTGCACGAGCCTACGCCGATATTGTCGCTGAGAAAACAGCTGCATTGCAGATAAAGCGACCACTTGAAAAGGGGGCCAAGCAGAAACGCTGTATATCCGCCTATCATAAGGATAACAGGATACAGCCGACGGAGCAGGCCGACAAGGATGGCTTCATCGTGGTACAGAAGAAGAAAAAGAAGCCGACCCAAAACAAGTGTGGCACTGCACCGACCGGACCGAATCATTTGCTGCGTCCCGCTGTACCAGTGACGCCGCTGTACGTGTCCAGGCTGCAGTACTCTACAAAGGCCGAAGAGATTGTAGAGTACATCAAGATTAAGACGAATTGGATTTTGAGGGTTGTGAGGTTGGAATCTCGTCACAACGTGAATTTTAATTCTTTTGTGGTGAGAGTGCCTACTGAGCATCTTTCAAAATTCACTTCTCCGGAATTTTGGCCGAAAGGCGTTATTTTCCGGCGATTTCGTGGCCGGATACCTGATACCGCGTGATATACGACGCCGACGCTGTGATTGGTTTATATAGTTTTTATATAGTTTAATTGTTTATGTATAGTATTTTATATTTTGTTATTTTTGTATAGTATTATTGTATTTTTAATATGGGCCTTTGTTGCCTGAATCAAATAAATAAATAAATAAAAAAAAAAAAGTCCGGGTATCTTCTCCATAGTTGATAGCCCGAGTATAATAAGAGAGATACAAATAATAATAATAAAACCCCTCTGGGCACATCGTTACCTCAACATGAGAATAACGTAACACCGGAGGGGACAGTAGTATAGCTTTACCAACCCTCGTGATAGAAATAAAAAAT
Source organism: Abrostola triplasia (assembly GCA_946251915.1). Classification (NCBI taxonomy): domain Eukaryota; kingdom Metazoa; phylum Arthropoda; class Insecta; order Lepidoptera; family Noctuidae; genus Abrostola; species Abrostola triplasia. Next base: position 5,363,463 of record OX276444.1, on the reverse strand, counting down.
ATATCACAAGGACTTGTACTAAAAGCACACAAACCGCAGGGCAGCTTGTGGCGAGCTGTTTGTGAGTGGCGACACAACGTGCCTGATACCCCAGAGAGTCGGTCAGGGACTCATCCCCGGTTTGCCCGATATGGGTAGCTGGAGTGGAAACCGAAGAGCGCCCGCAGGACTCTCAGCTCTTTCTTGCCTTAGTTGGCTGGTCAGAGAGGGGTCGCCAGAGCTATATGCTCGGGGGTGGAAGTGTCTAATGGCGTAATAGCGGGGAAACCCGCTCCGAGTCTTCGAGACGCGCGATGGTGAAACCGGGGCCGCACCGCTCTACACCCCTAGCCACTCGCATCGGTGTTGCTCCCTGTTGCCTATAGTGGCGACTGTTTAGGGGGCCCATCTAGTGAGTGGCGAGTCACCGTCTGCTAATATACTGCATATTATATGGTTAAAGGCAGACGCCGTTGTTATTCAGAATAAACTAAAAATAACCATTCCACGAAACATCCCAACACAATAGACCAAATCATTTTAGTATCCATTTTTCTCAATAGTCCTGCACCTTTTGGGGACTTTTCATGGCTGTTCTGTTATAGAGCAGTTGTGTGGTGTCCCTAGCTGGTGTCCCATCCCCTTTTAGATTAAAGTTCTCAACGGGCCTCTGCGTGTTGGACCTGTGTCCCCACGTAAGCCTTTTAAAAGTCCGGGTATCTTCCACATGGTTGATAGCCCGAGTAAATAAAATGAGATACAAATAATAATAATAATAATTGGCCTCATGGCCAAGAGTCTCGACCAACATCTGAAGAGGCTCACGTTAGGCGGTTGGGTTAAGGGCTTGATGCAGAAAGCAGTACTCCTTGACACGGCACGCATTGTGAGGAAGATCCTCTCTCTGGAGGCCTAACCACCAGTGGCTTGGACCTGGTTCCCGCTGCTGGTTGGACCCTGTATTTTATATTTTTAAATTTTGTATTTTTTTATATATTAATATATTATTTAAAAATGTAAAAAATAAGATGTGAAAATTAATAAAGGAAATAATAATAAACCTGTTTTTTTTTTTTTTTTAAAAACGTCGCCCCACCTTAGGAATTTCTCCTGTGTCGTGGGTTCGTTTCACACACATGAAATATCACATACACAAACACCCAGACTCGGGACAAACATCTATAGTTCGCACAAAGTTTTGCCCCGTACGGGAATTGAACCCGCGACCCTTAGCGCAGCAGTCCAATCGCTTAGCCACTGCGCCAATCGGGCCGTCAATAAATGCAGCAGGTAACACCATAGGGCGCAGTTAGATCTCTATAAATCCGCATTTCCCTGCTCTATATTTTTCCATTTATAAGGCGATTTATTTTATCGGGCTCATACCAGGCTCGTCGCTTACTGTCTCGGTTTTTCGGCGATTCTGTAATATACTCTTAACCCAACCCCTCACAGATCATAAGTTATGAATGGGAATAGGTTCATCACCTACACAGGTATTATAATGAGTGGCTGGCTAATATAGATGTATATAATTTTACCAATCTATTAAAAATCGACTCTAAACAACCACAAATAGGGTTTATTTTGCGAACAGTAAAACTAGGTTTTATTCCACGTACGCTGAACTTCGCAAAACATTAATCTTGTCACGGGTGGTGTCTGAACTAGTTGAATCGGTATTGATTGCGAGCCGCAGCCGAATTGAGTTGTATTAGCTAATAACTGAACGAAGGTGAGACGGTTTGAGTGCTAGACTTTTGCAGCGAAATCTGAATTTTACGTATCAATCCGTACAGTCGTGTACAATTCAGACGGACATGGCGTTGGTACAAAGTTAAAGAGGGAAAAAATGTAGATAACGAGCATCGAACCACGAGTTCGTCTGAGTGGTAATTGTTTTTCGAGTTTTCTCGGGATTACTTTTGTAACGACACACGTGGAGGCTGCCTACCTGCTCACACCATTATGTAGCCAAGTAATGTGAGACACAATATAGAGACAGTACAACTTTCTCTCAGTGGTTTTTTTTATTGCACTTTTTTTTATTTATTTTTTTTATTTGAAATGGCTCTTTAACACCACATCTCCTAAAGTGGCCAGAGTCTTTAAAGTAGACAAACTGCTGAACAAAGTTAACCGGACTCTTGTGAGCTTGATTCATTGCATTGCCTGTGTTTTTCTCCCGTGGCCGCGTTTACGTTTATTGCCAATGTCTCGTGTAATTTTGTAGCGAAAAATCAAAAGTATTGAGGTGAAATACTTTTTTAAAGATAATTAGATAGCCAGGATAATAGGGCTGCTTCGTTGGTCTAGTGGTTGCTAAGCGCGACTGCTGAGCACGAGGTCCTGGGTCGGGCAAAGTGTTACTGGGTTTTACCATTAGGTAATGCTCAGTAGCAGCGCGGAGTCTGGATTTGTGCCCGGTTAATGGCAATAGGCTTGTCCTATTATATTGGGACCGAAAGACATAACTGGCGAAATGTGGGTGTACTATGCGCACCTTTGCCTACTCCTTCGGGGAATATAGGCGTGATGTATTGTATTAGATAGCCAGGTATTTTTAGAAGGTTATTTCAATGTGCTCCTTTAACCCTTCAACCGCCTTCGCAGTCGCCGGTGATAGTAAATAGTTTTTCTATTGTGTCTGCTGCGTGACAACTAATGCTTAGGTTGTTACAACAAAGCGATATTTACTTTTGAAATTACTTTGAATTTTTGGAGACAAAAGAGATGATGCTTGGTCATATTTTAGGCACTGTATATGAAGATACCTTGGGGCAGTTTTAGGCTAGTTTTATTACACGACATAGCGAGAAAAAACGTATTTTTAGAAGTGAAAAATAGTTTATACACTTTCGTGAGTGTTATCCATATTATCTCCTATATATACCGGTTATATTAGTTGGACTGCCTCGTTGGTCTAGTGGCTGCTAAGCGCGACTGCTGAGCACGAGGTCCTGGGTTCGAATCCCGGGTCGGGCAAAGTGTTACTGGGTTTTTCCATTAGGTAAATCTCAGTAACAGCACGGAGTCTGGATTTGTGCCCGGTTGATGGCAATAGGCTCGCCCCCTATTACATTGGGACCTAAAACATAACTGGCGAAATGTGGGTGTACTATATGTGCACCTCTGCCTACCCCTTCGGGGAATACAGGCGTGATGTTATGTTTTATGTTTATATTAGTCGGGCATTCCCGAATATCGACGTGAGTATAACCGGAATATATAGGAGATAATAGTGAAAAATACGTATAAAACGCTAGCACGCAAGGTGGACCATCCAAGGCATGCCAGACTTATCCATCAACACTCTTGAAGACACTCTAGAAGTCTAATTGTGACTTGACTTACTGAAGTAATTTTCTTGCCTTACTAGTACCCCAAGTTTTCATATTCTATATTAGCGACCATATAAAATCATGGCACCAAAAGTAACTATTGCATTTATTAAAATGTACCTAACGGGAACTCTAAGATACATTTTGAGTGAAATATCCCATTACTACTCGCACTAAATGAAATTACATTAGCACATTAACAATGACTATGATCTCATAACTTAAATAGGGAAATATGAACTGTACTAACTTAATCACTAAAACAACTGCCCTCAAGCGATTCGTCCGACAGTTAATTTAAAATAACTTGGAAACTAACTGTAACTTAAATACTGACCGCATAATTGGCCAGTGTATTTAATTTAAGTTGAGAGATTGATATACTTGAAGTTTTGTTTATGTATGAGGAGCCTTGTCTACGTAACTTGACTTCATCATCTACAACCTCTGACATTTTGCCTTTTAGTATAACGTCAAGAAAATAACGCCCAAAGCATTTACTTTTATACATACTTTTCCGTAAGAGTAGGCAATACAATCCTATTTCGCCAGTTATGTTAATAGGTCCCAATGTAATAGCGGGCGAGCCTGTTGCCATCAACGGGGCACAAATCTAGACTATGTGCTGCTACTGAGAATCACCCAGTAACATTTTGCTCGATCCAGGATTCGAACCTAGGACCTATGCTGAGTTGCGCTTAGCGACCTCTAGACCAACGAGGCAGCAAAATATAGATGTACTATCTAAACTGTTGACTCGACATTATACTAACACAATGAAGAATTAAACATTTCTAATGATTTGTTAACAATCAGCCGGATCTATTGGGAATTGAGACTATTGCGGGAGAGACATTGATCTGAGGCAAAGTTTAGGAAAAAATAAAAGTGAGGGAAATGAGCCGTAACTATACACAACATTGGGTTTATAAAGTTCGATGTTCAGCAAAGGGAAATCTAATTTGTCAAAGTTTAAAATTATGCGAATAATTTAAAAGTCAGTTCTGTTTTTTCAGAGTTTGACGACCGGATTAATCTAGTGGCTAAGCGATTAGACTGCTTCCGCTTTGTTGCGGGTTTGATTCCCGCACGTAACAAAAAATTGTGCGATCCACAGATGCTTGTCCCGAGTCTGGGTGTTTAGGATGTGATATTTCATGTTTGTCAAAATGCACTAACGATACAGGAGAGATTCTTAGTGTTAGGGGCGACGGTTTAGAAACAAACAAACAAGCTAAGTCTAGGAGAATGAAAGAGCGAGGGAATGAACCTTACCTATACACAACATTGGTTCTATATTGGTTATATATATATAGAGACTATAACGTCGACAACATCCGAAAATTTAAAGAATGTCTGGAGAATCTTTCTTGGTCCGATATATATCTCAAAACTGACACTAACTGTGCATTCAATGATTTTCATGAGCTATTGTGTCTGTTGTATAATCTCTGTTTTCCTAAAGTAAGAGTTAAAATCAATAGCAATAAGGAAAACAAACAAAAGTGGATAAGCAAAGGTTTGAGACAAAGTTGTAAAACTAAACGGATGCTACGGTACGGATATTATAAAAATAAAAATTTAATTAATAAAACTAAATATAAAAACTACTCCAGTCTACTAAATAAATGCATTAATAATTCAAAAAAGAGTGCAAATATAAAATATATTCATAATCATGATAACAAGTGTAAAGCCACATGGAATGTCATTAAAACCGAAATAAACAGTAACACTCACAAAGACAACATAGAAAGTATTAAATTCAATGAAACAATAACTACAGATCCTGTACAAATGGCTACTATATTTAATAACAATTATGTTAATTTAACGCATGTGCAAGGGGAAAGAAGCACAAATCAAAACCGCTTCAAAAGTACGAGTGTCAACTCTATGTTTCTTAGACCAATGGAAGCTAACGAGGTAAGACAGGAAATAATGTCTCTGTCCAACACTAGGTCGGAGGGCTATGATGAGATCAATACAAAAATCGTCAAAGCCTGTTGCAACGAACTGACTGGTATTCTGACGCATTTAATAAACATGTCATTTTCACAAGGCACCTTTCCTGAAAATTTAAAACTATCTTTAATAAAGCCCTTATTCAAGAAGGGAGATAAATGTGACATCAACAATTACCGACCTATAACTCTTATACCCATATTGTCTAAAATTTTTGAAAAATGTATGCTAAAAAGGTTAACTGACTTTTGCAATAAATTTCATATTATAAGTGACCAGCAGTTTGGATTCCAAAAGAACAAGTCCACATCGTTAGCTATTTTTTCCCTCATGCAAGCAATACTTTCAAATATAAATAATAATTATATAACTACAGGCCTCTTTTTTGATCTATCGAAAGCCTTCGATCTGGTGTCTCATGACATATTGCTACAAAAATTGGAAGCTGTTGGTATTAGAGGACCGGCACTTCAGTGGCTGTCGTCCTATTTAAGCAATAGAAAACAATGTGTTATTATCAATAAAAAAAATGAAAATAATGTAATAATATCCTATTCATCGGAATATAAACATAATAATTATGGCGTTCCACAGGGAAGTGTGCTAGGCCCAATATTATTCCTCATTTATATAAATGACATCATGAAAATAACTAACCATAAATGCGTATTATTTGCTGACGATATTTCTATTATAGTGACATCTAATAAAAAACTAAATACCATTTCAGAACATGAACTTGACATTAATAATACAATTGACAAATTATTGCATTGGCTTGACATTAACCATTTGATGATAAATTTAGATAAATCCGTTTACATCCAATTTAATCGATCAAATAATTCCAAAGATGACATTAAACTCAATATTAATAAAATCAATGAAGTAACGCGTACCAGATTTTTAGGTGTAATAATAGATAAAGACATAAACTGGAAAGAGCACATAGACAATGTTAGCACTAAAACTAATAAATTTGTTTATGCATTAAAAAAAGTAAAAAATATAACTAATATAAAAACTGCTGTAATGTCATACCACGCATACGTCGAATCGTTGTTACGTTATGGACTAATAATGTGGGGTAACAGCACTGACTTCCAAAGAGCATTCATCGCTCAAAAAAAGTGCATGAGAGCAATTTGTGGACTTAAGCCCGACGACTCATGTCGACCAATATTTAAAAAACTTGGTTTGTTACCGTTACCGTCGCTTTACATTTACGAAATATGTGTTTTTGTTATGAAAAATAAGCAACTATTTAAGACTGCAAATGATGTAAATCCTCGGAATCGACGAGATCCATATAAACTAGTGTTAAATGATTTGCCTAGACTGTCTAAATACAATAGTAACTGCTTGGCAATGTGTGTGAGCATTTATAATAAAATACCAAGGCATTTCAAAGCATTAAACACAAAATTATTTACAATAAAATTTCATAAGTGGTTAATCGAGTGTAGTTTTTATAGTTTAAAAGAATTTATAGATAAAAAATGTTGATGTTTATTTTTTTTAAAAAAAAAAGGTTGTTGTTGCTTAACTTGTTTTTTTAAATTTTGCATGCTATGTTTTATCCTAGCTAAACATGCTTGTGCCTCAATTTGTATATAACACCCTTGTATACCATGTTTTACGCAAATAAATATTCTATTCTATTCTATTCTATTCTATATAGTTCGTTGTTTGACAAAGATTATCTTCTAATTTATCAACTTTAGAAGTATCACGAATGAATTAAAAGTCAACTGCCTTTACAAGCTGTACTATACAATTTAGGTATATCGTAAACAAATCTCCAAAACGTACTATTCAAATAACAGTACTTTGATTGTTTGTCATAATATCTGTTCCACCTCAACAAACAAATCCTAAGCTCAAACGTGACGAACTGAGTTTTTGTCTCAGAAACATTTACAATATTCAAAATAATCTATTGTTTCAATGTTTGCCATAAAATATCGCCAAAGTCTTTTTTATTCTTACATTCTTCACTATCCAGATCTGAGGTACTTGTATTTATACTAATTTGTCTTTTTACATCACATTTACTCTATTTCACATCACACATCATACAAGCGAAAGTTTGTGAGTGTGTTTGTATGTTCGTTAACTCTTCACGCTCAAACGGCGAGAGCGATTTTTCTGAAATTTGGTATAGAGTTAGCTGACGCCTTCGATTAACAAACTTTTTATCACGAAAAAATGCAGCGGGGCACAGCTAGTGTATTTATAATCCTACATTTGCAAGGGGAGAGCGGAGGAATACAATTACCTTTTCGCAACAGGGAGTACTACAAAAGATAATCCATATGTAGGTCCAATGAGTGACAATAGGCTTAACACCTGGGATAAGTGATTGATAAGATAAGAAAAATAATTTAGTTTTTTTAACAGCTTGTTTGGTATTCAGAAAGTAAAAAGTCGAACCAGCAACCCCCCACAATGCTTTACTACTTCATCATCATCATCAGCCAGAAGACGTCCACTATTGAACAAAGGCCTCTCTCTTAGAACGCCACAATGAACGACAGCTTGCTAACTACATCCACCGGTTGCCTGCAATTCGGACGATATCGTCGGTCCACCTGGTCTGGCCTGCCAACGCTGCGTCTACTTACTTTAAGGAATTGCATTTTCAATCCCCACGGAACTCAATTAAGTAAAGCGAAACACAGCTATAAACAAATAAGTACGAAACATTAATCCAGCATTTTATATTAGGTGGTACACAAAAAACCGCTTGCTTTAATTCATTACCTGCCGCGATCGAGCCCCATAAAACTGTAGGTGGCTCTAAAACGGCCAATAAACTTTATTTCTCTGGGTCTACCATTGTTTAGAGAGGAAGTCCGGGTCGGCAACAAAAGCTCCCATTTCCTCTGTCCAGTGCGCCAGCGGCAAGACCCAGTAATTAATTTTCATTCAGCGATGTTACTCTTATTTGTTAGATGGCTGTTAGCAGTACTTGATTCGTCATCGATTGGTAGTTAAATGGATTGCAAAGCTTGTTTGAAATAAATAAATCGTCTGTGGAAAACGATGAACGGGTCTTCTTATAAAGAGAAGGAACAAAAAACCACGCTTGTTAGACTAAGAGAATAATGTATTAAGTCTTTTAACTTAGGTAGTTAAATTATTGTTAAGAGGGAGTGCTTCAGCCGATTCTGTGGCCAAAAAATAAACCATAATCTGCTGTAGTATATATTATTGACTATTGTAAGGTATAACGTTCTACCTTGGTACTTTTTTTATGCAATCGAGTCCTGAAGACATCGACGTATATTTACAGTAATAAAATACAAGAAAAAAACACAAGAAAATAAGCCAGCTTGTGACCAAGGAATTCGCAAAGTCCGGTATTAAAAATAGAATGAAAATAGCCATAAAATCTATTTTAAGAGAATTATGAGCAGTTTGAAAATACAAATAACTTTGCTTCTAAGCATAATCTTTAAGCTAGCTCCCCAGGTCCCAATGCACTACAAACTATTGACGAAGCACTAGTTGGTGGGCCCCTAATAGTATAATGGGTCAGTGGACATTGGGGTGTATTCAAGAGTGTCCATTGTATAGAAGAGCTGTTGTATCGAGTGGTAAGTGGTTAGATAGATTTTGTGTACACATAATATGCTTTTGAATTTGTTATTTTTAAGTTTTCTTATGTCATCAAATAATTTTTTCGCGGTTTGAGTATTTTGTGCGATTGACCCAAATGTCCTGCAGATGGTACTTTACCAATCATTTGACAGGACAGGTCAAATCTATCCGTTTTGGTCAGTTATAAGTCAGAATTGTTGATCAATGAATTTAATTAATATAATAATTAGTAAGACTATTTTGAAATCCATTTTCAGACCCAAAAATGATTTTTATAATACAAGAAATACACGCGCAATCAATATATTTCCTTGTAAGAGAAACATTAAGCTAGACAGTAACTATTATTATCATGTTCGAACAGACAATCGAGAAACAAAACGTGCCATCCTTATTTGAGTGAAACAAAGTAGAAAAAGTTGATACAAAAGAAATGAGAGCAAAAATGCACCGACGATTTCACACTGCAGCATCGATAAATCTATGTACGCTATCTACATCGATATAATCGATTGGAGTTCTCCTCACTATAATTCCCCGCCGTTTCGCTGTCTGCCCTCAAACGGAAAAATTGACGCGTTCAAAAATCTCGGCGATCTTAGTCGAGTTACGCTAGCGTTTTCTTTGTTCTCGATGTTTTGTTCGACTCCTGGTCTATTAATCCGGACCAAATTGGTTGTTAAACCAGGCTTTATGTTCGGTGTTTGAGCTCGGTATATTTGTTGTACAATTCTTATTAATATTTTGGTTTCTAGACTTGTTTGAAGGAGGGTTGAATTGTATTTTTTGTGAATTGGTTTTTATTACAGCGACTTTCTGTGGTTTTAATAATTCATTTGTACGCGTAACATGTTCTAGCTTTATGCTCAATGTTACCACAGTCTTAAATTAAAATTTTAAGCATTGAATTTGAAATAGGTGGAGATAGGTACTTTAATATAATTATTTTTTTATGTGACTACAATATAAATATGTATAAAAGTATATAATATACTAGCTGAGGTCAGCGGTGTTACCCGCAAAATTTTCTCGGGATAAAAAGTAGCCTGTTTCATTCTGATACATAAACTATATTATTGTAAAGTTTCACTAAAATCCATACTTACAAACATTCGCGTTTTTAATAATCCCCCTTTATCAAATAGTAGGGATTTTAATAGTATATTTTTTTGTCGATTTCACTTGTCAACGCACTTAAACTAAAAAAAAAATATAACACCACTAATCAAAGACAATGATTGTCCCACAATATTGTAATTATTGCTAACAACAGCATAATACCTTTGCTTGTAACATTCCAAATATTGTGGTGAGAAAAATAAAAGTATTATTTTATTATTTAAATAGTATTAACACACCCTGTGTACACCTGTAAGCTTCTTAGAAACACCATCAAGGTTGCTATTAATTAGATTATATATTTTCCTTTACTCGGTCAGATGGTAATAGTTCCAGGAAATCTTTCTTTAGGCCAAATATCTTTACGTATATATTCTATACTAGCTGCGCCCCGCGGTGTTACCAGCTACATTTTTTTGGGATAAAACGTAGCCTATGTGTTAATCCAGTGTCAGCTACCTCCATATGAAATTTCATTAATACCATTCAGTAGTTTTTACGTGAAAGAGTAACAAACATCCATCCATACTCACAAACTTTCGCGTGTATAATAATTATGATTATCTTATAGGTATATATATATAACATTATAATAAAATATATATTTATGTAGTAGGGATACGTATAACGTCTTTAGGTCAAATAATATACGATCAGTTTATATACATAATTATTGTGTATATTTACGCCTGTAACGGGCAGAAACATTTTCTTTGATCGGGAGTATACACCCACATTTGACCGCATATCATAACTCATGTAGATGGCGAGCTTGTTCGTCACATTCCCAACCATATACCTGAGTAAAACCGGCATATATACCAAACAAAATGTATAACACTCACGAAAGTTGTTATAGTAAAATTTATTATTCATCCATCTCTATGGAAGTAATAAACATTAACAATATATATCGTGAATAGCTCGCCCAACATATGAACGGAATAAAATTCACCAGCGATTGACCGCACTCAATTCTCTGCCACATAACTCGAACCTTCGCTTACCCTCTTTGGCCAACACTCTCCATATTCAAATACGCATTAAACATTTTTACCATAAAATAATCACTAATACGGTACGCCTTCATTTCGATTCAACACGCGTTCGAAAAAAGGTTCTAAGAGGAGCCACGGAATCGAATCGAATCGCCAGCAAGCGTGGAATTCATATAAACGCATACCGATTATTATTATGCATCGAATACCAATCGAATGACTCGAATAGACGGGAACGTGCGAAGATTTTCTCGCATCGCGATTTTTCTATTGATGTGAGATTATTATCTTCGGTACGTGTACATGTTGTATTGAGGAACAGGGGGCAAGAGTAAGGTCACGAGGCAAAATGTATATTTTGGCACGTTCAACAGTTAAGTAATGTATTTCTTTGTGTATGAACGTTTTGATGATATTCTCGTTATACGACTGCCTCGTTGGTCTAGTGGACGTTGAGCACGAGGTCCTGGGTTCGAATCCCGGGTAGGGCAAAGTGTTACTGGGTTTTTCCATTAGGTAATTCTCAGCGGCAGCACGGAGTCTGGATTTGTGTCTGGTTGATGGCAATAGGCTCGCCCCCTATTACATTGCGACCTAAAAAACATAACTGACGAAATGTGGGTGTACTATAATGTGCAGCTCTGTCTTCGGGAAATACAGGCGTGATGTTATGTTTATGTTTTATTCACGTTATAGTCGGTAAGCGTATTATTTTCTTCCAGACGCGGGCGCTATTAGCTAACTAACTTATGACTCAATCTTTTTCTTCAACGTTTTTGTCGTGAAAACAGTTTTCACAACACTAGCCTTTTCTTTGCTGTATAAAAAATCCTTTGCCTCATTCAGATAAGGAACGAGCATTGATCACTACGGAGATTTCACATTTAGCAAAATTTACTGTTCATTTAAATGGCTTTCATACCTACATTATTGTCAATGGCTATACCTAAGCGTAGCAAGTCCCATCACCAAAGCTCTAACATAGGTTTGGACTAGTTCTCGACTACTGAAACCGTCCAGTTAATATGGCTTCTAGCAACATAAAATGTACAAAGAATTCAAACTAACTTAACTTTGAAAATCCTTTAAGGAATTCCAAATTCCAACATAAGGTGGAAAGGTCGACGAGTGACGTCACATTTCGCGATTATCATAATCTACTCGGCGGCAATCCTTTGTATAAACGGGTCGTCGGCAACTGGGCACCTTTTACTTGTTTGGCTCACTTGTAAAATATTTTACAGCATAACATTATTTGAGATGCGAAAGTTAAGTTGAATTTAGCCTTTTTGTTACTCAATTACGTAGTACATACATATATACATACATACATAAAGTCACGCCTGTTTCCCTGAAGGGTAGGCAGAGACCACGGATTTCCATTTGCTACGATCCTGGCATACTTCTTTTGCTTCATTCACACGCATCACATTCCTCATACACGCTCTTCGGTTGAGGGTACTCCTCACTTGCTCTTTTTGCAGAACATCTCCGATTTGGTCTAGGTATGTTCGCCTAGGTCTTCCCCTTTCCGATACTCCACTAACACTCGCCTCATATATTCGTTTTGTCATTCTTCTTTCATCCATCCTTTCTACATGCCCAAACCATCTAAGCGTAGTATAAGAATAAAATAAGTTTGATTCGAGTAATGAGGCTCATAATTACAACCAGATACAGACAGGCCGGAAATTCGCCAAAGAACTAAAGTCATCGACATAGCTCGAAGAATATGCAAGTTGAAGTGGCAATGGGCGGGCTATAACGCTCGAAGAACCGATAGCCGCTGGGGAAGAAAGGTTTTCTCCACAAACCGGCAGACGCAGCGTTGGCAGGCCTCCCACCAGGCAGACCGACGATCTCCTTAGAATAGCAGGCAACTGGTGGATGCAATTAGCAAGCTGTCGTTCAATGTGGCGTTCTAAGGGAGGCCTTTGTTCAACAGTGGTCGTCTTTCGGCTGTAGATGATGATGATCTATGAACTTTTAACATGTTGGATGCCACTCAGCCCACCGGTGAGCCACGAACAATAGCTTTTTTACTGTCTCTCCTGCGTGGCAGTCAACCGCTAAGTAATAACGTCCATGCTAACCCATGTTTACTAATTACTTTTAGTTATAAACTAACGGGCCTTATCAAAATGTTTGTTCATTATTTATTATCATAAAATTAGCCAGTTAAATGTACTCATAGAAAGTGCTTACAGAATAACAATTAAATTGTAGGGTCATAAAACATAGCCTACAGGCTCATGTAATTTCATAAATTTGTTTTTGGCTAGCATTTATTAGACTGGATTTACAAAACTAAATTGTAACTACAAAAGAGTTTAATTACTGTATTAATTGCTTGAATCTAAACAATATACATAATTTATCTTCATGCCTGTGGGTCGAAGGGGTATGCAGAGGCGTATATGATACTGAAACGTCCACTTCTGGGCCCATAACGTCACAGACTTAATAAATTGTGGGAAAAATCCTTCAGTTTATGTTAAACAGATATTATCTTAAGAAAACAACATACTTTCTACAATCATTAAAATGACTCCAAAGAATTTGTTAAATCGATATAGGTACTTGATATTTCGTTAGTTACCAAAAATTGGGCTAACAGTCTTACCAGCAACATCCAAAATCTTATCTGTAAGGTTTTCGAAATTTAAAACTATTTACAGAATGCGGACATCGTTGAAAAATCTGTTAGGTGTGTTGGTTTCTTCATCATGTTTTCAACAGATAACTAATTTGTAGTACTCACATGAATTAGAAGAGACAACGGTGTGTTTGAACTTGCGACTGCGTTGGTGGGATTTGAACTTGCGACCTTTGACTTAGCAGGCCAACGATCATACCACTCAGCTATCACTGCTCTGTACCACCATGTAATACAAACATGTCTTAAAAAACAACTGACTGCGTTGGTCTATTGGTTGCTAAACGCGACTGTTAAGCACGAGGACCTGGGTTCGAATCCCGGGTCCGGTAAAGTGCTACTGAGTTTTTCCATTAGGTCATTCTCAGTAGCAGCACGTAGTCTGGCTTTGCGCCCGTTTGATGACAATAGGCTCGCCACCTAATACATTGGGACTAAAAAAAACATAACTGCCGAAATGTTAGTGTAGTAATGCACACCTCTGCCTATCCCTTCAAGGAATACAGGCGTGATGTTATGTTATGTACAAAATGATAACGTTAACCGCAATTTAAACAAAACTTTAATCCTATTTCGTAGTTTACAAAAAGTTTATTGTTTAAAGCGAGTATTAATTACATTTGTAATTGTTGGCAGCACGAGGCTCATTATTTCAACAGTGTCAGATAAGGTTAACCGAGCATTTGAAATGAAATGTATCGCTTACATTATCTAGCTAACAGTACAGCACCTACGCTTGAGTTGGTAAGTTTTAATGCAGTTCATCGAATTAAAAACAATTCGTAGGTATATATATATATTGTTTTCTATTAAAAAACACTAGAAATTTCTCCTGTGTCGTGGGTGCGTTTCACAAACATGAAATATCACATACACAATCACCCAGACGCGGGACAAACATCTGTGGTTCGCACAAAGTTTTGCCCCGTGCGGGAATCGAACCCGCGACCCTTAGCGCAGCAGTCCAATCACTTAGCCACTGCGCTAATCAGGTCGTCAAAGTGCGTGTCGTATAGAAGTGCATATTATAGAAGCTCTTACTAAACTACCGCTCTTAATAAATTGAATTTCAGATTTTATTGGAGCCTATTTACTAGGTTTTCTCCTTCTTCTCTTCTTTGTACCAGCATGAGCCAATAACCTATAACTAATATCAATAAATTAAGAAACGTGTTGTTTCATGTAAATAAAACTATAATTTTTTGTAAAGTGAACATAATGGAAAATGTGTAAAACATTAGTAAAAGGGAACTTTCAAATATGTTTCACAGTAAAAATATGATACAATGGATACTATGGAGCACTACCTGGTTTGACCGTTGGACTGCTAAGTCAAAGGTTGCAAGTTCAAAACCCGGCACGCACTTTACTAATTCATGTGCGTATTATAAATTAGTTATTAGTTGCTAAAAACGGTAAAGGAAAACATTGTGTGGAAACCGGCACACCTGAGAAATTTTTCAACGGTGTGTAAATCCATGTTAGAGGCCTACAGGCGTTTTAAACTGACACCAGGTTGTTCATCAAACATACGATTAGAAGAAGGACCTACATTCACACACTAAATTAAAAAGATCTAGAACACTACTTGATAATTATTAAATGGAGTCTCAAAATATCAGCAATAGAAAGTCATCGACCTAAACCTTATAACCAATTCCACCATTCTGAATAAAACAAAGCGATTCAAATTGGTTTTAAAATGAACAGTTGGCAAGTGCATACGGTTTAATAATAACACGCAGAGCAAATAAGTAGCGACTAATATACGCAACATTGTTTAACTTCAGAACTTTAACGGAGTGTAATATTTAATCCAACTCATGTGTGCCACAGTCAAGGCTTATAATCGGTCAGAGTTACTATCGACTAGAAAGTAGCTAACAAAAGTAGTTTTGATCGTTGGCTTTTGATAAAATTGTAGTTTTGCCTAAAATACAGTCAACACTAGTAATATTATAAATGCGGAAATTTGTAAATAATGATGGATGTTTGTTACTCTTTCACGTAAAAACTAATAAATAGATAGTAATGAAATTTCATAATATGAAGGTAGCTGACACCCTGGATTAACACATAGGCTACTTTCTATCCCGAAAAAATGTAGCGGGGCGCAGCTAGTAATTATCCAGGGTGTCAGCTACCTCCATATGAAATTTCATCAAAATCGGTCTAGCTGTTTAAATGTGAAGATGTAACAAACATACAAACACACTCACAAACTTTCGCCTTTATAAAATTATTGTGATGTTGTATTAAGTTATATTACCTGTGATGATAGTTGTAAGTGGTTAATAAATAAATAAATTGTATCGCTCCAAGAACACCATTTTCAACCAGTTAAAAATTAATTTAACCAAAAGCATTAGACAAAAGCACATATAACTAGTTTACTGTCAAAATCACTATTTGCCAAAATTTCTGGCAAAACTACTACTGAACAACTTGTTTTGTTTTTATATGTTTTATTAGTTATATGTTGTTTTGACTGGTTGAGAGCTTTGACTGTGACATGTACATTGTTCGTATTATATTCAGGATTAGAGTGAACATGAATTTTGAAATGGAAATTTTAAGGTGGTGTGCGTTAGCTTTGTAGTGTTCTGTTGTGAATTTTAGTACAATTGTTTTGAACAACGTTTAAGAATTTATATTTTGGAAGATATTGCGGTCTAGTTCTGTTGGTTAGTCAGATCGCAATAGAAAACTTAGGGAAAGGTTTTTTTATAAAATCTTAAAGAGCTTTTTGTTGTATTGGTCAAGTATAGGGCCTCCATGAATATGATGATATTTGGTCTGGTCGCGTCTAGCGTTCTTGGGTGGTCAACCTTCCTACCGTCCACTACCATCCTTGTTGCCCGTCCAATCTTTACACCACATAAACATAACATAACATCGCGCCTGTATTCCCCGACGGGGTAGGCAGAGATGCAAATTAATACACTCACATTTCGCCAGTTATGCTTTTAGGTCCCAACATCATAGGGGGCGAGGCTATTTCCATAAACCAGGAACAAATCCAGACTCCGTGCTGCTACCGAAAATTACCTAATGGAAAAATCCTGAAACACTTCGCCCGACCCGGGATTCAAACCCAGGATCTCGGGCTCAGCAGTCGTGCTTAGCAACCACTAGACAATTACTTCTTGCTGACACAAAGAATACTCGTTCCGTTTCGTACTCTTCAACCGTATTATTTTAGGCGACTTGGTCCTAAGCGAGCCCGAGATAGCTATGTTGTTATTAAATTTCTCCAATGGGAAATTCCCAGAAGCAGTCCGGAGATTGGAAGTGTGCCCCATAATAATAACTACTTTTCACCGCAGAGTGAAAACCTTTGACATGTCCTTATACACGCAATTTTAATTCGGGTTTTCCAGTAGCTAACCAACTTTCTTCGAAGTAGAATCGATGTGATAAACATTTTTTGATGTGAAACATCTATAGGTTCACTTGTAAACCGAATTGTTGGCGTGGCGACGCTTGCCGTGGCGACGGCTCGAAGGACCATGAACGAAGGTCGACTTGGAGAGGAATGAAACACTAGACTTTATATTAAGCGCGTATAATATAATATATGACCACAGTGCTTGATGCTCACAAAAAATACAAACTTAAATGATTGACCTAGTTAAGCGCCGGAAAATCTTAACAACGCGATTCAGAAAACGGCGCTCAACTAACAACGCCATCTCTTGGCCAAATTTTTAACTAATACTTAATACATTCATATAAATATATTCATATATATATAATTATTATATATAGTAGAATGTACGGTGTGGCTTCTCACTCAGTTCGACGTTGTTGTTTACTACGGTATACATAACCTGCGTTTTATTTAATCGTGTTTCACATCTGCCAGGCGTCCCATGACGGCTCACATTTTTTTGTATTATAATCAAACAAAACAGTTTATTAGTCGCAGGATACCAGCTAGTACAATTTTAGTGTAGTATATATATTTTTGTTTGATTCATCCTATCTTCCGAGTCACAATGAGATTTCGATAAGTAAATAAATGTGACCAATCCATGCCAGGGACTGTAAATACTGCTTAAGCGCGCAGTTTGACTTACGCACAGCCATTTCGCCACGAACAACGGCTTTAATTAGTCAGAAAACTGTAAGTTTTAGAGTACAGTTACCCAAAACTTCACAAAGTTTTTACTTTAAATAAACGATGAGTTGATACAAAAGCAAGACGTATTTTCGCTTGCCAAACGTGGTGTCCAACATTTGATCGATGGAACAAACTCCAATGTTGGCTGAACAAACATTGGAGATTCTATTTGCTACTTCAGATACTTACTTGGACTGAAGTGGGATATTCTCATGTTTATTTTGGATGCGATGCGGACGTAGCGGTCCTGACGATGTTTTTTCTAGTATTAAAGTTTCCGTTCGTTTCGCATTGATTTATTTGTGTGAAACGTACGAGTGTCGGCCCTTACATATATTATATCAACATAATGCTTTATGCCGTGTAGCATCTGACATAGAATTGACCACGCCTTTTCTTCCCTTAGGTGTCAAAAGAGCCACTAAAGGAAACTCCAGAAGATGGGCAACAGCGTCTTCTGTAACTTTAACACCACTACTGCGATCCCCAAGTCGTTAGCCAAGCGTGAGGATTATGGCAACCCCTGTCTAAAGGGAAGGCTTTTATTCAACTGTGGTCGTTTTCCAGTTGAAGATGATGATGAATATGTAGGTGTATGATAAGACATCGATTCGTGACACCGCATTATTAGCTCATATATAACTCCGAAATCACTCAGAAATAGTCTGCATATCACTGCAAAGTTTACAGTCAGAAAAAGACCACGATTGTTTCTCAAAACTGGCACATTCATACGTGCTTAAGGTGCGTCCCCACTTGTAATATTTCAACGAACATTCCTCCGTGACCGTAACTAAGTGGCCCATCTGGCCGTACCAACTCTTGAAGAAACGGTGTTTTGGCAAAATGGTACAAGAGTAGACGAACTTATAGTTTTGACTACCTTTTTCATACAAATCCAGTTTGTAGACCACTAAACTTTGCTAGTACGAAAACAATAGTTTTTTATTTACCTCAAAATGTGTTATTTTAAATTACATAGGTACCTACAAAATAATGTATGAAAAACACGTAAGAGACGCTTAGAAAAACAATAATAGCTGCAATAGTGCTGACAATATTAAACCTAAAGCTTGGCTGATGTTGTTAATTTTCTGTTAAAACTTTATTCAGTGCTTTCCTTGGAATCGCAGGATCTGGATAGTCATAAAATTGTACTGAACTTTATAGTATTTTAGAGGCTTGAGCCTCATAGTTACAAAGGTTATAAGTCGCTTCTTTTGATTCATGTGAGAAAAAAATCTGCGTTTCAGTACATGATGCGGTAAATATTTGCATGATGACAGTTTACCCATGAGATCTGCCAGAACTTCTTTCAGATAATTTAAAATTGAAAGAGCATTCATCATCCGTGTTTAGGTATACTGGTGCACGTTAATTTAATGCTGCGTAGATAGCTTGTCTTAGTTAATTAGCCAACGTCACAAAACCCAATTGAAAAAGCTGTAACTGCTATTTACAAATAAATCAATGTCAAAAATAATTTGTTCCACCAAAAAAGGAAAAACAAAAAAAGACACTGCCATGTGTTTTCCCAAATATCTTAGTAGGTCGTCGATTTGTTTAGCAGGCATTTTTCTATGAAACCCGACATATGCGTCTGTAAGAACTTTTTGGACGAGATTCAAAACGGACATGAAACTTTATGACTGCCTATTTCTGTCTATGATTCAGCAAGTTTTTGTTTATGGGGATGTAGATACATTATTGTCTTAAATTGTGGCAATTGTGGACTTTTGTATTAATTTTAGAAACAATATAAATTACGTGTGACCTGCATTGAGGTAGGAAAAAGTGTTTAATATCAAGAGTTTACAAAATTACAGATATTTGTGTTTGATATTCCTTTTTTTAACATCGTCATCATCAGAAGGAAGACGTCCACTGCTGAACAAAGGGCTCCCCCTTTGGACGCCACAATGAACGACAAGTTTCCGTTTGCATCCATCGGTTGCCCGCAACTCTGGTTAGATCGTCAGTCCACCTGGTGGGAGGCCGGCCATTGCTGAGTTTTCCGGTTCGTGGTCGCCACTTGAGAACCTTTCTTCTCTGGTTATCAGTTCTTCGAGCGATATGGCTTACCCATTGCCACTTCAACTTGCTTATTCTTTGAGCTATGACTACGTCTCTTTAAAACTGTCGTCGTGTGATTAAAATCTCAAAATACATGTCCAATCAATTGAAATCCGGGACATTTTCAATGAAAGTTCACCATTACAAGTTTCCGCATAGTAATTTTGAAGGGAAATTTTAGTTGTATCCTAATATCTGTTTAAACTGTAGTTTGTATTTAACAAGGCGGTATTATAGTCGATATTAACTGGAAGTTAGGGAGCGTTTGAAGTGGTAACGAATTATCTTGGTAAGGTGCCTTGAAGTTAGAGCTGCTGTTAGTGATAATCCTTTAAATAATGATTTATTTATTTCAATCTTGATGTACAAAGTTGTGTACAAAGGCGGACTTAATGCCAAAGGCATTCTCTACCAGTTGACCTTAGAGAGATGCAGATACAAGCAAGGAAGATGCACTAAATGTGGGGAAAAATTCTGGAATCTTTAGACTTCAAAGTTCTGAAAACGAAGACCTAAAAGGAGACGCACGAATTTAATAAAAGTTACACACAGTAAAAAACACTTAGCGAAATCTTTGAGAGTATTAATTTAAAAACAACAATGATTATACGCATACAAATATTGTACTTTTTCCTAACGTACAACGCTAAAACAACATTACCGTTAACGTACACATAAAACGTTATATCATCACATTTTCCCCTGATTTTTTAATTCATAACACATTTGAATCGCACACGAACATACTGTTTAATTTTATATGTATTTTTGTGTAATTATGTCATTATTATGCTTCGCAGATCGGTGGCAGGTGGATGTAACATTAAACTCCTTTTCTAGTGGTAAAATTTCCTCGCAGGGTATATCCAGGGGCTGGACAAATGGGAAACCCCTTGACGAAAAGAATCGTTGTTTATATCATAAAAATAGTTTAAAGTTGGTACGGAACCCTCGGTTGTCGAGTGGTATCCGACCTATAATTGACCAAATGACCACCCCTTTTCTCCCGTGGGTGTCGTAAGAGGCGACTAAGGTAAAATCCAGAAGATGGGCATCAACGTCTTCTGTAACTCCACCACCAATACTGCGATCCCCAAGTTGCTTGCCATGCGTAAGGATCATGGCAACCTACTCTAAGGGGGAGGTATTTGTTCAACAGTGGACGTGTTCCGGCTGATGATGATGATACGGAATCTTGGTTGCGTGAACCCAACTTGCACTTGACCGGTTTTTAATTATTTATTGTACATAAAACACATTAGAGCCATATGAGATTTAATGAGGCGAGAACAAGGCGAGACGAGGCAATCTTAACTAAGAATTAAGTTCTCTCACAGCAAACCTTTGAATAATTAATAGATTTCGGTTAAGAGAATAGCAAAAAAGTATAGATTATAATATAGCAAAGATTTTTAAAATTAATAATAATAATTATTATCCTACCTATTTCATTATTGGGGATGGGGTTCAGTTACAAAGACCATGCATTTTTGATAATTGATGATAAGAATGCCCGGATTCTTTACCCAGCATTGCCTCTAGATGTGGAAACTTTGTCAATTCAGTATATTTATTTTGAAATTTTGTCAAAAATGTAACTACAGAGTAGTGTCAACCCATATAATTATTTGAACAATAGCAATATTGTAAAGATACAATAATTCAATTACCCCAAACTGTAAATTTCAACTTTCACACCTGTTCACTAAATATCAAAGGCGTAAATCATTGTAACTGTAAACAATACAATAACATTTAAAGTGGTCTATTTGATCAGCCTTACTATTTATACTGTTAAACGATGGCGTATTACATTGCCAATATAACTATGCAGTCCCTTCCAACCTTATTAACAAAACAATAAATCATATTTTCCTGTGGCTTAGCTCCCACTATTTATTTTAGTCTAGCTTTCCAGACTTATAGGTGCAGTTGTCCTCAACCTTATGACTTAGATTTTAAAGGTCAGATTTCTTAGATTGAGCGCTTGATATTATTGTTTCTAGTGTGGTGTTCCAGTGTAGCACGTTTTCCGTGTATCGTATACGATTTATGAGTTACGTACGTATTCGAAAATCTGTTCCGCTAATTAAAGGGGTCGGTGTATAAACATTTCGCTTTTGTTGTTACAGACCAGGTTGCAAGGTTTAATTTACGGGAATTTACGTAAACGCGACGCCACATGGGCAAGCATTTTTTCACTTACTTTGAGGTTACAGGGTAGGTTTTGTAACATAAATAAAGTACTACCCGTTTTTATCCCTGCGGATTAAGTACACAAATTCCATTTCGCAATAGCGAGTTGTTATGTTATTGTGGAGGTGGCGAACCCGGTATGGGCCCGTGATATTGCTATAGGTTCGCCATCTATTATATGGAACTTGTGATGAGTGGCAGAATTTGGGTGTATAGATGTATGTGTGATTGTATCTAGAGCTTCTAGAGGTATAGAAGAGAATACATACTACATAGGTATTACACATACATTGCAAGTTAAATAAAAGCTTGTAATAATAATAACACAAGATTCCGTCAATCCCATAATCAACACAAACCATAGCGAAGGAAAGAGAACAAAGAATATCAAATACCATTCAATCATTCTTAGTAATTAAGTCTCACAAAGGATATTTGATACCGTATTGAAAGGGAGAACTTTCAAATTTCCATATTCATCGGTGACATAATTAGTGGTGAGAGCCAATCGATGTTCGAGCGGGCAGCAATAGTTGTGTGAAGTTGCTTACTAATTTACATTCCGCATTGAGTGCAATTAAGTACTAGTATTCCTTTGTGGAACTTCTTTTCAATGGATACAGTCATTTGTTAGTTTTTCTTGCTTTTAAGGCGGGGAAAGTTAGGTGCTGATATTGATTCAGTTTAATAATTGAAAGTACATTTTGTTTTAGGGCGGCTTGTTTCAAACTGTCTGGCAACGTAACATAAACATAAAGCGTAGTTTCATGGCATAAAGCCCGGTTGTCAATATTATAAGGCCAAATACCCAGAATCGGGACAAAGATCTGCGGTTTGCAAATTTTTTTGTCTCCTGCGGGAATCGAAACCCCAGCCCCTAGCGTAGCAGTCGCTTACCCACTGCGCTAAGTTGTAAATAAAATGATTTCGATAAAGTTTTACTCACAACCAGATTGTGATGTAGTTTAGCACGTGGTATGTTTTATGATGTAGATTTGAGAATGAAAGTGGCCGCTGGTGATAGCTAGTAGCTACTCTTTGTAAAAAAAACATTCTCAATAATTGTTAGAGACTTTGCTTTGCTAAAATTTTAAGTCTAAGCTTAAAATTAATCTCTAAAAACTATAGAGCGGCCGCTTTGTCTTCAAATACGTGATTTCGTAAAGTAATTGTTCGGGGCTTAATTATTAAAGCGACTGCAACTTATTGTCAATGTATTTGAGGTATAAAGAGTTGTACTATAATTTGATAATAGTGAACCAAATTCTATTAATTAATACTAGCAAAAATATACACGAATATTTACTGTGTATTTGTTAAATCGATGTCTGAATTTCGTAGGCCTACGATTAATTGTATTTTATTGTTACCTAATCCGTTTTAAAGGTTTTTTGGTAACAATTAGAGTTTTCCAAAATCAACATGTTTGGCGCCAAGCATACGTCACATGGAGAAATAATAATACAGTATAATATAATTGTCTATAATGGGTCTCTGACGTCATCGAAGACTAAGAACATACATAGATTATTCATCCATTTAATTTATAAATCATGCTGTCATTAACCTAGCTAATGGCGAGCTATTACAAAAATACAAACTGAAATGTCTAGAAAAACTGTCACGATACAAAAGAATACAGAACGTCTAATCCGCACAACTTGCGAAATGCGAAAACCTATAGCTTTCCTACGTTGACTTAGGCTAACCATAAATGCTGAAAGTATTTTTTCTTACAGATGTTCTATCTCCCCACGTCCGTTTGATTATAGATGTCGTCAGTCGTGCACATGCACATTGTTTTAGTGTATGTTTCTTGTACAACGCTCAGTCAAGTTGCGAAGCGGCGACACACACAAGCGCGATTATTACTCAACGTTACAACTACAACGAAAGCCAAACGAACTTCATGAGATAAAAACAAGTATAACAACGGTTCACGCAAACACACATACACTCTCTATTACCCAAAACTCATAGTTTATTCATTTTCAACAGGTACACCAACAGCAACAATATCACTTTGTACTTTTTAAATATTTAACGCTTAGGGAACTAATATAGTTCGATGAGAAGATAAACTAGAAGACTGAATTCAAATCCGGCGCAGGACCAATCATCATCAGGATGCCGTCCACTGTTGAAAAAAGTCCTTCTCCTAAGAACGCCACAATGAACGACAACTTGCCATTTCCACTGGTTAATAGACCAATGTTTAAAAATAATTTTTAAAGTACAATTAATGTGCATGTATATGTGAAAATAAGGCACCCATCACAAGACTGGCCTTAGCAAATGCGTTTTAACCTTGCATATTGATCTTGGGGCCCAAAGAATGTAGATATTATGCGGATTGCCGCATGATAGCTATATTCTTTGAGCCTCAACGTTGGAAGAAATAGTGGGCCTGCAGAAGAAGCTTAATCAATATTTAAACAAAGGGGGTCGTACGTTGACATCTTTTCGAGAAATCATAAGATTTTTTAAAAATATAAATAAGACCAAATTCCTCAGAATATAAGACGAGAGCGGCTTTTTAAGTTTTATTTTAAAAACTGCGTCATTGCTAAAGCTTCTTTACTGAGAAAAAAGTTTCACGGAATCCAGTCTTTTAAGAAACTTATTTCCTATCGTTTTAGTTGAAACGTTAAGTAAATAGGTCCTTACATCCAGGGACTTGAAATGTTACTCAAAATTTCGTTATTTTTGTTCATACATAAAGTCGCGCCTGTTTCCCTGAGGGGTAGGCAGAGACCACGGATTTCCATTTGCTACGATCCTGGCATACTTCTTTTGCTTCATTTACACGCATCACATTCCTCATACACGCTCTTCGGTTGAGGGTACTCCTCACTTGCCCTTTTTGCAGAACATCTCGTTATTATTTTTGTTCGAACAACATTATTTAGTTATGTTCCAGGAAAATAACGTTTGAAATCCCTGCGTCATCATCATCATCGGCTTTTAAGTGATCCACTGCTGAGCATAAATCTCCTCCCCTAAACGCCACTTCTTCCTGTTTTTAAATCCCTACTTACATCACAATATATAAGCCTGCAAGCTTTGTAGTCAGACCGCTTTAGATAGGACTATAAGCGTGACTGCTGAACATGAGGTCCTGGATTCAAATCCCGGGTCGGGATTATGTTATTAGGTTCTTTCATTAGATAATTCTCAGTAGCAGCGAGTCTGGATTGGTGCCCGGTTAATAGTAATAGGCGCGCTCCCTAATATTTTTTCGTTATTTTTGTTTGAAAAATAACCTTATTAAAAATTCATTGGAACCTAAAACATAACTGACGAAATGTAAGAGTACCTTCTATAGGCTCACTTCTGCCTACACCTAGGGGAATAAAGGCGTGATATTTTGGTCATCATTTCATATGCAAAGAAAATAGAGATAATTTAAATGTATTTTTAACCTTACAACATGTTTTTTTTTTAATATACATTCATTTTTAATGTTCAAAACAACGGTTTCCAAAAAAAGAATTTATTTAAACAGTCGACAGCAAAAGGCCGCATATTGTATAAGTGTACCTTTTGTTAGCAACTTTATTTTGTACCTAATGAGTACCGCAAGATTTATTGCAAGGAAAACTCATTAGCTGATGTGATTTATAGTCCTAAGTAGTTAGGCTGGCGTTTCGTATGTAAATTATCTTTTAGATTCAAAGCAGAGCCTAATGTGTACATTAGAATCACGGAGAGTACTTTATAATGTTTAATTAAAGGTTTTCTGATGAAAAAGTTGGGTGAACATCGCTTTAATTTGGTCTCTTTCAAAGAATACAGAACGCCATGATTTATACGAATAATTGATTCTTAGCTATAAAAATATACGTCCATAATAGATTACACATAAATAATCGTGGGTAACAGTGGACGTCTTCCAGCTGATGATGATAATGACGAATCTTGTGTATATTTTTCTTTTTTTTAAGACGTTGTCTCATGCTAGGAATTTCTCATGTATCGTGGGTGCGTTTCACAAACATGAAATATCACATACACAAACACCTGGATTCCGGACAAACATCTGCGGATCGCACAAATTTCTGTGCCGTGCGGGAATCGAACCCTTTAGCGCAGCAGTCCAATCGCTTAGCCACTGCACCAATTCAAGTCGTTATTTATGAAAATATCTAAAACAATAACTATGATAAAACAATTATGTTTTAAGCTATAAAGTAATAGTGTACCTACAATATATTACGCTGTCCAAAATTAGGGGCAATTATGTTCAAACAGTTTCAATGTTAGAGGATAAATGTAATAAATTACGTTTGTCAGGTACACTGAAACTATTGTGCGGCATAGCAAAATTCAGGTATATGTACCCATTAAACTGCCTATGCCTATCCCGGCGGATAGGCATAGAGCTCGAATAAAACCACTATTGGTTGCTAAGCGCGACTGCTGAGCACGAGGTCCTGGGCTGGAATCCAGGGTCCGGCAAAGTGTTACTGGGTTTTTCCATTAGGTAATTCTCACTAGCAGCACGGAGTCTGGATTTGTGCCTGGTTGATGGCAATAGGCTCGGCCCCTATTCCACTGGGGCCTAAAAACATAACTGGCAAAATGTGGGAGTACTTTATGTGCACCTCTGCCTACTCCTTCGGGGAATACAGACGTGATGTTATGTTTATGTCAACAGTTTTTTCACTTGTCTAAAAAGGTAGAGAGTAAAAGGGTAATGTTTTATATAGCACGCTATATCAATTCCTATCGCCCAATAGAGCCTAGTGCGCCAAATTTTTCGGATCACAAATCAAAATTGATATAGTCAGAAATGGAAGTGAAAAAATAGTTAACGTTCCACGTAGAGATTGGCTACGTTCGCCGTCACACGATGATTTTCATTTTACGAAACCAGTTGACTGGGGTCGCCATGAATTTGGGCTTTTTAAGGTGCGTCGACACTAGTAACATGTGTCTAAAGTGTAATATTTGGACGTAACACCGTTTCTTCGTGAGTTTGGTATGGAGCAGACGAGACTTTGATACGGTCGCAGAGAAATGTTATGAACGGGGATGTACCTTTACATAAAATATACTTATGTACGTATGTAACAGAATATACTTCACGTGGGTAATCTAGAATGATAAAAAACATACATAATAATAATCATACAATAATTTATAAGATCTTTTCATAAGCCTCTGATAATTGTTTTCCAAACACCAAAAACGAAGAATACAACGCAGTATAAATAATACAGTTAAGTACGAACTTCCAGCATAATCGAAAGTTAGTATTAGTTAACCTACTTCCCAATGCGGGTGATTCAGATTTAGGATTACTTGTATTACCTTTTACGTGCGTCGGGTAAACTATTTAGGAAAATTACATTCAAACTATTTATCGTAATAAAAACTTTTTGGACATAAAAGCTCTTGGCCGCCAAAAAATGGTTTTACAATTTTTTTTGCTGTAAATTGTAAACGATTC
Organism: Abrostola triplasia; assembly: GCA_946251915.1. Classification (NCBI taxonomy): domain Eukaryota; kingdom Metazoa; phylum Arthropoda; class Insecta; order Lepidoptera; family Noctuidae; genus Abrostola; species Abrostola triplasia. The sequence continues at coordinate 5,335,958 of OX276444.1, read as the reverse complement.
TATTTTCAAATTATTCATAGTCTAAACAAAATGAGGTTTGCTGCAGTCGGGCGCACCAATAGTCGTAGAGTATGTAGGGCAACCAATAGTATTGCAAATAAAGATCCGAAGTGTAGCGCTAACATTTTTAAAAGTCAAAGTTGGTAGAGGCGATCTCTTTTTACAAAAATATCGATTCAACATTCGACAAACATTTTATATTGTCGATAAAATTTGATAGATTTTTTTTATAAATGCTGTGCAAATCTAGAATATATGTATATGGCTAAATTTTGCTCCTAGCAATTGGTGTATAGTAGAGACTATATTTGCTTAACTGGCTTGACTTAAAATTATAACTTAACTTAAAATTATTTTATATTAAAAATTTAAAACTAGAACTACTATCTTATAACGCCAACGGGTTAACCCAAGTGCTATAGAGATAATAGCAGACGACATTAAAAAAATGAAAGGAAAACGATAAACGGATGGTTTTATTCAATTCAAATATACCAATAAACTATAAAGCCATAAAGTAATTAGACGTTTTACACAGGTTGTTTGTAAATACAATACGTTTCTTGCAGGAAGTTCAAATATTATAGCATATTTGCAGTAATTTTTCCCCATTGTACTGTCTGAAACTTAATTAATTTTTGAGTTATTCAAAATTTAAAAACAATATTTTTTTAGGTAAAAATAACCTAAATTATTAGTGCATAGTCATGCTAAAAACCGAGTGTACGAAATCATCACGATGATAAATGTCGAAATTGATTCTTCTGGCGGAATCGATTTAAAAAAATAATCGATTTTTAAAACGTTGCGCCACACTAGATTCTTTTTTCGATATCGATTTTGAACATTTGCAGCAGTGCTGTACTTGCAAGTAATGTATCAAATTCGTACACTCCCTGTATAAGGCGCTATTGACTGAATTTTCATCGAATACGAATGAGCCAACCAGCTACCAGAATTTCTCGTTTTATACCGTTTTTATGGACACCCTAATACGATACAGAATATGTGGGCAGCCTTTATTATTTCCATTCTAGAGGTCAGTAATAAATCATTGCTACCGATAAAAGCGTAAGCGATATACTTATAGGCTGTAGTATATTTATTTTTATATCATTAGATACTGTTTATGACATTTCTATTAGCGTGTTTTGGCTATTGTTTTCTCAAGGTTATCGTACGCTTAAGTACCTAATTATAGAAGTCGTAGCGGCCTGGTAGCTGACAGACTTGAATTACTGGCATAGAATTGCAGGTTCAAACCCACGAAAATATTGTATGTAGTTTTGTTACGATACTGTAAACGATAAAACGCGCCACGGTACGGCGAAGGTCGCGGTTCGAGTCCCGCTCGTGTCCATCATTTTTCAAATTTCCTTTATCCAGTCGCGCTTAGCAACCACTAGACCAACGAGTCAGTTTAAATATTAACAGCAAAAAGTTCAGCCTAAGTAAGCAGATTGACCGATCTACGTAGATAAATACTAAGCTAGGAAACATGTTAAAAGGTCTACTAAAAGGCGACTCTGCCGCGTAACCAGCTCATGAATAAGGGCTCCGATCGAGTCCGAAACTAGTCGGGCATTCCCGAATACAGCCGTGAGTATAACCGGAATATATAGTAAATAATATGGATAACACTCACGAAAGTTATTATAGTAAAATGTTAAAAGGTCTTCTTAAAACAACCTAAACAGTACCAAATAATCACCTTCAACGGACGAACGATGACGTCAAATAACCCTAACATTAAATAGGTATAACCTACCCGTAGCAATAAAACCAAGCATTTAAATATACAATACAGCGGCACCTAAACATTTCACCTAAAACGCGGATCCCAAGACACCCGTGCAATAACCTTTCCATGTGTTGTCAAACATGCAATATAAGATGTATTGCACTGTTATGGATCCTCGTAAACATCTAAAGGGTCACCTACAGGATAAGGGACGTATTTCAGTTGGTATGTGTCGTTGTTGTGCTAGGACTAACTCGTAAAGTCGTCTGAGAATAGAATGTTTGACGAGATTCACTCAACTTGCTAGTTTGTTCGAACGGTTTAATATTTGAATTGATATTGAATTTAATTCTTATTTACAAACCAACTTATATAACTTATAGAACATTTAGCACTGATAGCCGAGTAATATGACCGTTGGACTGTCAAGTTTAGGTCACAAGTTCAAAGCCCGAAGGGGTAGGCAGAGGTGCACAAACAGTACACCCACATTTCGCCAGTTATGTTTTAGGTCCCAATGTAATAGGGGGCGAGCCTGGGATTCGAACCCAGGACCTCGTGCTCAGCAGTCGCGCTTAGCAACCACTAGACCAACGAGGCAGTTAAAAAACAACTTATAGTAAAAAGTCTTAAATATTCTCAGATCATCATTTGGACGTTTCTATAATATGAAACAATAACTTGAATTGTTGTTTGTGTCTTTCAATTATTTGACATGAGGTTTTTAACATGACAGAATTATTTATACATTTTATAATATTAGTAAGGAAGTATAGATTAAAATTTCACCGCACATAAGTCTCATCATTACTCGGTATAACAATTTGTACCATGCTATTTTTTACACCCAAACCTAGTAGCCAATCAGGCCAACATGACATTGGACATCAATGTGTTAACAAAGATTAATGGAAGCTTTAGCGGTGTCACGAAGTATCCTTGAATTTTTATTGTGATTAATTACTAGTGATTGATTAGAAACCTATTTATAAAGATCGAAGTCTCGAAGGCTATTTTATTTAATTATTTATCTAAAATTGCTACGGAAATTGGGCCACGGGTTTTGACATCGATTCATCTTTATCCTGATGGCCTGCTTTAGTGAGTAAACAATTTTGCTCTGGAATAATAAGGAGCGATTCAGTAGCTCAGTTGGAAGAGCTGCTCCCAAAACGGCAAAGGTCGCGGGTTCGAATTCCGCTCATGTGGGTATCATGCTAAATAATATCAAAATTGTATGCCGTGGAATTGGAATGTCTAGATACCGCAAGCTGTCTGTCTTTGTGCCAAAACAAGTTAGAGAAAGTTCATGTGAATAATTACGTTTTTAAATGCCAATGAAAATAATGATAAAAGAAAATACCTAAATAAATTATTCTAATCCTAAGCAATTTCACACATTTTTATTATAAAAAACCAATTTACATTTATATGCAATTTCAAATTGGCTCGTGTTCGTTTATTTTAGTTATATTGCTTCTTCACATCTATGAAACTAAATGTTTATATTTGCTCAATCATTTTATAAAAATAGAACAAAAATTGTATCAATATCATTAAACTTAAAAACAATAAACTTACTTCGAGGACGTAAACAAAGGTTTATCATCATCAGCCGGAACACGTCCGCTGTTGAACAAAGGCCTCCCGCTTAGAGTGGAGGGGGGGCTGGTTGCCATAATCTCAATTCTTGGCAAGTGGCTTGGGAATCGCAGATTTGGTAGAGAAATTACAGAAGACGTTGCTGCCATTCCACAACCAAATTTCGCCAGTGATCTCCAGGGCGAGCCTATTGCCATTAATCGGGCACAAACACTACGTGCCGCTACTGAGAATAGCCCAGAAGAAAAACTTAGTAACATTTTTCCCGACCTGTAATTCGAACCCAGGACCCTAGCAATCGTACTGTGTTACCACTAGACGAGGCAAAACCTTTATTTCATTAAAAAAACCTCGCCCTTCACTAGGAATTTCTCCTGTGTCGTAGGTGCGTTATAAACATGAAATATCACATACACAATCACCCACTCGGGAGAAATATCTGCGGTTCGCGGAAATTTTTGTCCCGTGCTGAAATCGAACCCGCAACCCTTAGCGCAGCAGTTCAATTGCTTAGCCACTGCGCCAATAAGGTCGTTTCTTAAAAACAAACAGGTAATTTTCTCGCGGCATCATCTACGCACGTAGACGTAGCTTTAACAATCTCAAGGGAAATGTGTCTGTTTTTGGTAGAAAAACAAACGACGAATTCGCCGCGAAATAATTCTCTGTCTCAAAGTATTATGGTATTTTAAACAAAGAAGGCGTAATGAGTAGGAATTCAGACAAAGGTTCTCTCTCCTTCATTCTTTTTCGTTATGCTTCATTATTTAGTGTAAATGTAAAGTATTCATTCGTGTAATATCGTGCCAGTATTCCCTTAAGCTGTGTACCTCTCTGTATATTAATCTGTAAGTAAGCATACGACTGTAACTTTAACAAAATAAGGTACCTACCTTCTAACATCTTTTTTTTAATACGTCGCCCCACGCTAGTAATTTCTCCTGTATCGTGGGTGCGTTTCGCAAACATGAAATATCGAATTTACAAATACCAAGACTCGAGACAAACATTTCCGCATCGTAAAAATTTTTGACCTGTGCGCGTGTGCGGGAATCGAAATCGCAACCCTTAGCACAGCAGTCCAATCGCTTAGCCACACTAGATCTTTCTCCGGTCGTGTCAGTCTACCGTCCCATCGGACTATAAGTGTGATAAAATAAGGAGTACGCCTGTATCAGCGCGCATACTTGTGCACTATAATATCTCCTGCGTAGTTAGGCTAGTCTCAGATGAGATAGGCCATCGTGCCCAAAATTCGGTCAGGAGAATATTTTTATTATTAACTAGCTGCACCCCGCGGTGTTACCCGCTACATTTATTCGGAATAAAAAGTCTATTTGTTAGTCCAGGGTGTCAGCTACCTCCATATGAAATTTTATCAAAATCGGTCTAGCTGTTTGAGCGTTAAGAGGTAACAAACATACAAACACACTCACAAACTTTCGCCTTTATAATATTAGTGTGATTTATGTCTTGAAGACACACCTATAGAATAACCACTTTTGAAAACGTTGCGTAATAATAAAAGGAAATTTAATCATGTGAGAACCATATTATTGTTCGCATTTCGGTACTACAAAAAACAATTATTTTAATACAATATAATTTGAGGTCTTAAATAAAAGATGAATTTTATATTGGCGCTTGTAAAAACATGATGCTATTTAAAAAGCTTCGGCCCCTACCATGAACTTTCAAAACAGGCCAGTTTACTATTCACTAGTGAGCAGACTCCGCCGCGTAACCAGCTCATGAATAAGGGCTCCGTTTGAGTTCGAAACTAGTTGGGTATTTTTTTCGAACTTGTCTCGCGCAGTTAGCTCTGAAGGAGATCTTACTGCTTACCCGGGTGTTTGGCAAGACCTAATAAAAGGCCTCTTACTTGGCGAATACACGTTAGGATAACCGGAATTTACAGTAAATTATACGGATAACACTCACGAAAGTTATTAAAGTAAAGCAGGACAGTTCACTTCGTGGAAACAAAACGCCTCACACTGCACGTAGCGGTGTCTTGCCTCCACAACGGGAATTGTCCAGTTTTAAGGATTCATGGTACGGGGGCTGTACACATGCGAAAATAAGTGCTTAATATAAAATTATTTGGTTTCATTTCGCGCGACGTAAAAAGGTTATATTTAATGTGAAAAATTAATTTTGTACAAATATTTTATTTAAAGCTCTTTTTCTTTGCGTACACTTGTGGCGAGTTTATTTTGGTTATTTTAATAAAATGTATTTGAATATCATTATCCTTGTATTCCCCGAAGGGGTTGTCAGAGTTTTAAAATTAAACATGAACATTTTACCAGACGGTTAAATATCCAGTGTGAATAAGACAGTGAGTCTGTCGCCATTATTTGTGAAAAAATATAATATAAGTATACATTAACATCGGCCTATGCCCAGCTGTGGACTGAGAAAGGCTGATGATGATGATGATGAAATTAACATCACGCCTATATTCTCCAGTCAGGCAGGGGTAGGCAGAGTGGTGCAGTACACTAACATTTCGCCAGCTATATAGCAGGTTAAAATTTAATCCTGGGCGAGCCGATTACCACAACCGGACACAAATCCCGACTCCATACTGCTACTGAGAAATACCTAATGGAAAAATTGCCCGATGGGATTCAAACTCAAGATCTCAACACCTAGGCAGTAGAAGTTTATAACATAATGGAATTTCACCTGGGTTCAACATTGCCATCATATTTGTTTCCTTTCTTAAACCATATAGGCACAAAGCCATAGAATAAAGGTAAAAACAACAACAGCTCCTACACTACTAGCATTAATCCTTTTGCTTGCGTTGCGTATTATATGGTTTTCCTGAAACTAATCCACATCACGGCGGCCGGTTTTACTTCGGATGTAAGCACTGTATATACTCTAATATACTACCTCTATAGTATACAAATGTATTTATTTACTTCACCCGTGTGGTTAGACCCCACAATGCCACATGCCCACTCCGTATCTTGAGTGCTAGAATTTAAGTGCCGAAATATTAAATTGGTATCTGGTGTACTGTGTTTTATTAGGTGAAATATCTATTCGAATGTCTTTTCAGTTGAACATATTATATTGACTAAGAACTGCTGAGAATGTGGTCCTAGGTTGGAATCCTGGGTCGGTCAAACTGTTACTTGGCTTATTTTGGTAGCACAGAGCCTGGATTTGTGTCTGTGAAAGCAATAGGCTGATGTGATGACAATAGGCTCGCTCCCTATTCCATTGCGATCTATCACATAACTGGCAAGATGGGTATACCATTGCTTACTTTAGGGAATATAAGTGCGATGACTAAAACACTTATTACTTTATTTTACTATAACTTTCGTGAGTGTTATCCATATTATCTACTATACCTATATATACCGGTTATACTCACGTCGATATTCGGGAATGCCCGACTAGTTTCGGACTCTAACGGAGCCCTTATTCATGAGCAGGTGAAGCGGCGGGGTCGCGAGCCGCCGAACTGTGGCTCCGAAACTAATCGGGTATTCCCGAATATCGATGTGGGTATAACCGGTATATATAGTAGATAATGAAATGTTTTTTACATTAGTTGCTTGTTATTTCCAAAGTGTCAGACAGAAATGTACTCTTTTATCAATTCTAAATGCTCCGGTTTCATAAAAAAGACAATGGTATACAACAACAAAGTGCAAAAAGGACAATTGCATGAGCCAAAAACATTCATTACTCATTAGTATCACTGCTTTCATTGTTCCCCGCAAAAGGCAATCCTTTTATGTTTTCGCACAAAACGGAATTCAAGCCAAATGATTTTCTATTACAAGTGAGTTCTTAATAAGAGAATTCGCAAGATTCTCTCTCAACAATAGCGCGAACCTAATCATTGTGTCATTTATGAACAATCCCTATTCAGAAGATATCTGACACACTGGTGAGATAGTTCGCTGATATCGAGTTTTGAATAAATGGAAGTTTTATTATTCACCCTGTACATTTTCCAAAAGAAACTACTAGAAAATATTTTGTCAGAACTTTTAGACACATTAATTGTATTTGATTCTATGCTCCTTATAATTATTATATCAATAAACGTCTCAAAAAGAAGAGTCGTGTTTTACTAAGCTGTTTGCCAGTAACTTAATTATATAAACTAGGTATATGTTTGATTTGTACATAATAAACCTGAAAAAGGACCAATTTATACCAGAAAAGGTAGAATTTTTCACGCGAAAGCAAATTTGAGCAAAACTTAATAAACATAATATAACTAAAGGCACTCGTTTCCCAGCAGCCAGCTTCAGTTATAAATGAAGCCGACCACTTAGTTCTAGGGTTAAACGTGACCAACGACCTTGCTTTTCGAAACAGTCAACTATTGACGCAGTACTATGGTTTCTTGGCAATCTCCATAGAGACCAAAATGCATTTGACGCAAAGATTAAATATATATTTTAGGGTATTTCTTCTAGTATCTGCACAAGAGTTAATTGTAAAAGAAAGATATGAGAAAACAGTAATTCCATTTATAAATCTGGTTGCAGCTTCTTTTTTCTTGGTCTAAGGCAGCAATTGCAATTGCGTTGGCAGTCCCCCACCAGGTGGACCGACGATATCGTCAGATTTGCGGGCAACTGGTGGGTGCAATTCGCAAGTTGACGTTCATTGTGGTGTTCTAAGGAGGAAGGCCTTTGTTCAACAGTGGACGTCTTCCGGCTGATGATAATCATGAAAGCAACAACTTATAGGCGAATTTATACGTTACACAGTGATAGCTGAGCGGAATGACGTTGCGATGCCAGTTCAAACCCCGGCAAGCACCAATGTCTTTTCAAATTCATGAACGAACAATAAACTAGTTATTAGTTGCTAAAAACCATCAAGAAAAACATCGTGAGGAAACCTGCACTAAAGACCCTGGCAAATTCCAGAAAATGGAAGTATATGTCTCAGGCTTGCACGTTGGTTCAGTGCTAGTGGCCAGTTATTTTTTGAAGGTCCTATTAGATGATTACAGTGTCTAGCAAAATGTATTTCATCTTTGGGGAATATACACGACTCACTTACTAATAGATATAATATAAGGCCACGTAGACTAGACTAGTAATTTACCAAAATAAATCACAGTACCTAAATAATAACATATTATGTTGCCTAATTCGTCAGTATGTAAGTCAGATACGATGAAAGCCCTAAACAATTCTTATCTCCATTGATACACACTAATCTTAGTTCTCGACCTGTTCCGATATATTGGTTTCAATATTGTGCCAATTTCTTTTGTCTAATTGTTCGTAGAAATGTGTATAAAAGAGCAAAACTATATTACTTTGTTCTTTTTATCTAGTTCCACTGAACAAGGATCATACCCTCCCGCTTACAACATATTAAATTATATTACAATCATGCAATAAATGTTTGCGAAAACTCTTCAAGGTCATCAGAAGAAGTTAAGCTTTTTAAATGGTGTTATGTTTCTTGCATTTCCAACGAAAAAAATTATGGCTAAAGATAAAAGTTCTAAGCTATTTCTGCCGCAGTATGTATAATAATGCCAAAAGGTATTTGGCCTAGAATTGACCACTCCCTTTTCTCCCGAGAATGTTTGAGGTCTGGCTAAGAGAAATCCAAAAGATGGGCAGCAGCGTCTTCTGTAACTTCACCACAAATACTGCGATCCCCAAAGCCGCTTGGGGAGTATGGCTACCCAGCCCCTCTCTTTGGGGGTGGTCTTTATTCAGGTAGTGCACGTGTTCCGGCTGATGATGTAAAATAAAACAATTTATTCCTGGCTGTAACTTCGTAAATTATAACACAACAAAATGACTCGATGACGAAAAACACATTATCACTCAATACCCGTTGAAACACGAAAACAGTTAATTTATACTCCATAAACATTGTCAAGCAAAAAACGCCCGAGTGATACAGCCCGAGGACATCAATCCAACTTTTTAAATTAAAGCGAGCAAAGAAACTCTTGATAAATGCGAAATGAAAGAAACACATTCAATGATTCAAGTTTTACTGAACAATTTATGAAAACGCGAATTTTTTGAACACTCGTGTACCAGTGTTTTTATTTTTAATACTGTTACCAACAGGCTTATTAGCTATTTTGACTTTAACAGTTATCAACTGTGTAAGTTGTTCACTGAAAATAATATACAATTTGCTCTAAACGCATTTACGATAAAAAAGCAAGGGAAATGGTGCCTATTTTTACAAAAACTACCTGTAAACACCATTATTTCAAGCAAATAAACTATTCTATTCTATTCTATACGAACATTACTTTGAGTTAAGATCTATCAGCAATATGCACATCGTATTGTATACAAAGTGAAGCCAAAATTTGTTATTGGCTATGGCATATCACCTCGTGGATAATTACAGAAAGTAGAGAATATGAAATTGTCCATTTGACATTTTCAATTGTCAGCAAAACTTAGTGTGCAACTAAATTTAGATTAAAACTGAGATATCTAGTAAGCTCGGTACGTCGGTAATTTGTGATCGTTCATCCAAGTTTTTGTAGTTTTATTTTCTTGTATTATTTCAGTTAATTTACAGGTTTTAATTTAGATTTTAAATTGTTCTATTTTAATTTCGTTTAAAATGCATTTGCTTTAAAAGCTCTAATTTAGCATGCCCGCCGCAGTTTTTAATACTGTAAAGTAATACTACAGCCGTTGGTATTAAGAATAATTAAATATTGAGGTATTTCAAAGATCCATAAAAACCTGGAATGTTTAGTAAAATAAAACTCATAGAGAAAAAAATCACTTTTGGACTGCTTCCCTAATTTCAACAATTATCTGTGATCCTTACAAATAAATTTCTACCTAACAAGAATCTTACACTTTCTGCAGAAAACTGGTCTTCAACAACTCCATTTGCAATCTGCAAATGAAATCGCAAAGAAAACTGTTAGAAAGCTTTTATATCCTTAGCTCTTTAAGGAAGCCATCAATACTCGCGCAAGGCAGCAATTTTCAAAGCCATTAAATTACACCCCCACCAAATAGAAGAAAAACTAAAATACTGTTTATCATTTGGCGGATGTTAAAGGAAACTGGCTTGTATAATCGTGTTCGAAATACTGCATTTCTGCAAACCTGTTGCTTAAATTGAATTCCATTCGTTATGGATATCTTCGAGTTTCTCGGCTTTGTAATTTCTGTTGTTGATTGATACAAAATCAATATTGGTGGGCTTTAGATTGGCTGTTGGTCGCTTCATTTCATTAAGATTGAGAATAGTCGAGTCATTGTTTTGCATTTGTTTCTATACCAGTTTCTTTAGGGTTTTTATTTAAAAGAAATTGTTATACAAAATTGTTAAGCTGTTAACTTCATTACAGAATACAATGTAAATACAGAACATTACCGGATTACTTACCAACTGGGAATCACTTCATAAACAAATAAAACGTTGGAATTCAAGCAGCCGCTATCACAGTGTCAAGAGCCGTTAAATTCAAAAGACATAAATCTGACACTGACAGCCATTCAGGCTCCTTACCATCAAAACTACAATGGAAGAGGAAAATTCTAATTAGCACCGCACACTTCTAGGTTTTTGGAGCAAGGAAATTTGAATGAGAACCGACTCTAAAAATTTTCGCAAGAGAGCTACCCCTTCAAATAACAAAGCCTGTTGTAATTGTCTGTCTGTCGTTTGCTTGAAATCTTGGAACGTAACTTGGAATTCCGGGACTAGGCTACTTGCGGCAGGATGACGGAAAAAATGGTTCTCTCTGCATTTTTATGATTTTTGAAAGTGGGTCGTTAAGCTGGTTATACATAATTGGATCTGTTGTTGGATAGTCTTCTTTGTTGATTGAGGGAAGAGCAGGGTTAACGTTCCAACGGAGTTTCGACAAAACTTAGAGGTGCTTAGTTTTTATTTTGGGATGTAAAACGTTAACAGTGCTGTGGGGAATGGGGAATATTTCTTCTGGACAATTGGCTAGAGCATTGCCGTTAAGCAAGGAAATTGAAGCAAGTATTGTTCTCCCATTTTTAAAGTTGGAAATGGCACTGTACATTGTTATAATAGTATTTTTATTTTTAAGTGAGAAGGCTTATGCTCAGCAGTGGGTTACATAAAAGCTGATGATGATGATGATGGAAGTAAAATAACTGTTTTGGTTTTTAAATTGCGATTCGACGAAACATAGTTATTTAATGAGGTTTTTATTTTTCACCAACGCCTTTCTACTTGGTATAATTTTTAATTTTTTTCGAATATTACACTTTCTTTATATTTTTAAGTCTCTTTATAAGTTCTCGTTATTAATCGTCACATCATTCAATTTCTAAGGTATTTTATTTTTCAACCTAATATGTCAAAAAATTCAATTTTTCTTTCTGTACATAAGTAACTAAATATTTCTATTCAAAGGTAAATTACTAGCTGCTCATGTGGCTTGAGTACAAAATTAAACCGGGTCAGTTCGTTATTGCTTCAAAGTGAGTGTATAATATTAGGTACCGTCAGCAACAGAAGTAGCTTGACAAGAAAAAAACCTAAAATCAAATAATTGAAAAAAATATCCATTAATACAAATTATAAATTCAAATTATAAGAGTCCGAGTAATCTGGCGATATTTAAGACTTTTTACCATGATGTAAGGGGTTCTTAAATTAATGGTAAGTTAAAAAAAAATATGTTCAGGTGCTTTTGTTGTGGACTGTACACTGACTTGATGTTAATTAAAAAGAAATTGCGCCCCGCACGCGCTTTGCTGAGGCGTGGGTTTTTTTCAGAAATTAATGTTTTTCAGCAAAAAGTTGTGTGTAGAGGTTAGGGTGCTGCAGCTAATTGCTAGCTTACAATTTTTGTCATATTGCTTGTTTGTGTTACCATAAATACTTTACCTTTATTTTGAATAATATAATATAATGGATTTTCCTTTGGATATTTTCCCTATTACAGTGACTTTTGGAATTTTTAAGCGCCTGATTTACATGAACCGAAAAATATTATTTGATTTTCTAAGTTTATATTTAAACTAGTAGTAGTTTTTTAAGTCTATATTTAAACTAGCTGACCCGGGGTATGAAAAATAGATGTTGGCCGATTCTCACATTGTGACACGAGAATTTTATATATAAGATATTATCATTATAAAGGTAAAGATCAAGTTAATTCTTTACAGTATATTTTAAAAGGTAAGTATTTGCTTTGTTATACAACAATAATATTTTGCTGTATTACCAGAAGTAGTTCAAATACGTAGAAGCTACTGAATCTTCTCGTCAAAGTAATAAGCGTCAAGATCAGATGCTTTTGTGACAAATATCAAAATTCTTAGCTACCCCCGTACCATGAACTCTTAAAACTGGACAGTATACCTAGTGGAAGCGAGACACCGCATTACACAGCACATAGCGACGTCTCGCTTCCACATCGTAAATAGTCATGTTTCAAAAGTTCATGGTAAGGGGGCTGAGTGACGTACTTACGTGCCATCACCTTGATATGCGGCGCTAAGGAGACATATTATACTTTTTCCATGTACCCCCTTTTAGCAAAGGATTTGAAGAGGGTGGCTCTTTTATAATAAAGTTAAGATTTCCCTTTTGAGAACACTTCGTGGTTGTTGCATCTTTTCTGATGAGGGCTGGCTTCTTTTAAACATGCTTACCATTTTTCCTGATTACTTAAGAGTGCGCTGTTGGTACCTACATGTAAGTATACAAGAGAAGAAAAACATACTATTTTACAAATATATACAACTTAATTCTAATACAAAATAAAAACAATATATTATATAAAAATAAAAAGTTAATAAGCATCAAAGAATTCATCCCCATCGATGTCAACCGGCAACGTGCCCAAAAGACTGGCAGCATTGCCACGTTGAATGGCGATGCTAATTCTTTGACCAAAAAATGAACCAGCCCTTTGGTCACGTGTGGAGTCGACTAGGCGCTTTGCTAAAGAAGAAAAATGTATGAAAAATATTTGCAACTACTATAGAAACTAGCAAGAACTAGCTTTCATATACACCTCAGCTTGATCTAATCAAATTTTAGTTAGTGAAATTGTTGCGTGATGTAGTCCTATCTCTTATACGCCATTGTCACATGACAATTGGCATTCATCATCATCATCATTGTGCTATCATCGCACAATATCATACAGGATTTTGTAAAAAAATACTAGATTTACCATATGAAAGTTAAAGTGTTTGGTATCATGAATATGATATGAGATGTAATGAAAACAAAACAAAAAAATGAAGAACGAATTGTTCTAAAACATAACACTTCAAACAGTGGAAACAAATAATATAATGAAAGACTTGGGTACTGAAGTAAATTTAATCTTACACTAATTAAACCGCTCTTCCAAAAGGCTTCCTAAACCAAAATCCAGTCTAACAATTTAGCTGACTTATTCCAAAGGTAACATGAATCAGCATCGTTGAACTCAAACAAATAACCTTTAAGTAGTTCATAGCTCGCTCGGACTTAAGTCTCTGCTAATCTATCGATTCTACCTGAAAACGCTAAACTACCCGCGATATGGAGTTCAGACGCTGAATCGACAAAAGAACAGATAAGTATCCTACGGTCAGCCAGATATCTGTTAATTTAAAGTCTACTTTAGTTTTAAGCAGTGACAGCCGAGTGATATGACCGTTGGACTACCAGGTCAAAGTTCGCAGGATTAAGCCGGATACGCACCAATATCTTGTCGAATTCATGTGCGTATTATTAATTAGTCATCAATGCTAACTTTTAAACTATCGCGTTGCAATTATAATAGATAATAATAACACGGGAATTAACGCGAACACAACTTACAAGTTTTTGGCTTGACGTTTCGATCGAGTTACACCGGCCGTGGTCACAAGCAGACTGATCAGTATTCCCGTGATGTTATTTTCTATTATAGTCATTAATGGCTAAAAACGGTGAAGGAATACATCGTGAGGAAACATTACAGCCGAGAGATTTTCCAATGGCGGTGTGTAGAATAGAATGGAATATTTTTATTTTGCTTATAAAACATGGTACAGAAATTATATTGTGTTATGTTATAACATCTTCTTATTATTAAAAACGTCAAGAAGATCAGAAAAATATTATGAATTTACTTTAATTCTTCAAGATATCTAAGTTATAGACTGCTTCGTTGGTCTAGTGGTTGCTAAGCGCAACTGCTGAGCACGAGGTCCTGGGTTCGAATCCTGGGTCGGGCAAAGTGTTACTGGGTTTTTCCATTTGGTAATTTTCAGTAGCAGCACGGAGTCTGGATTTGTGCCCGGTTGATGGCAATAGGCTCGCCCCCTATTACATTGGGACCTAAAACATAACTGGCGAAATGTGGGTGTACTATATGTGCACCTCTGCCTACCGCTTCGGGGAATACAGGCGTGATGTTATGTTATCTAAGTTATAGTTGTTTAACACTTATGTATGTATATCGCCTAAATTACAATTTATTCCAATATTGAAGTCCGAATACAGTCTACAATTTCTGATACTAGAAACTCACACGTCGCCTCGCGCGTCGCCGCGTCGGGTCGAATTAGAATTCCTTTCAACTGTTTGAAATCTCTGATAGCCTTCGGGAATTGGTGCTTTTGAGTCCCAACTTAGTGTGATCAAAACTCAATTCAATACAATAAAGGGATGACTGGAGCACTTACTATAATTACCGGTAGATAAGGTAAAATGCGTGGGGATTATAGCAGCCCCTACCCCCTCTCTTCTTACTTAAGGGGAAGGTCTTTGTTCAACAGTGGATGTCTTCCGGATGATGATGATGATGGTAAAATTAAATATTTAACTTAACATCTAATAAAACTCATTTATTTGTTGTCATGCGGCGGCGGTGTAAATATTGGCCAGTCATGAGGCATAGTAACGAGATGAACGATCAGTACTGGACGTAGCTAGGTTCCATCGCTCGTGGAGGCCCGCTACTTGCTCCCCAATCAGGTACATTAAGAACATCAGACATTTCATTAAACGATCATAATGACACTAGAAACCACAGACGCGATTGATAGATTTACTTCCTTTACTTATCTGTCTACAAACCCACATTTTGTTATTCATCATAAGTACCATGTAATCTTATTGTCCCAGATTTGTGACCTCTGATTTGCTTCTCAGGTGACGTAATGAGATTCTTAATAACCCCTCAGACTACGTTAAAGAAATATCAAATAACGGTAATATAAACAATGGGTCTACCGTTCCATCTCCCATAGACAAATGGAAGCTCTAAACCCCAACAAAGCACGAACAAGGATAAGACCCATGTCGGATCAAATGACACTAGTGTTCAATTGTTGGACAATTACGTCATACGGCTGGACGTCAACACGGAAGCAATCAACTGGCTGGCCCTTTCAGAACAGAGGTCAATGCACTGAGGATGCGGTCGAACTGACAGCTGATCCTGCAAGGGTATTGGATGGGATTTAGTTTGTCGTTTTTGGTGCAGCATTCGTTTATTAAATACGCCTCCAGTTGTACTGAATGAAAAACGTAAATATTGCAGCTTCCTATTCCTTCCTAAATTTTGTGGGCGCTGGGGCGGTAAGAAATTTAAACTGAACTAAGTAAGAAAATGTAAATGTTACTACGTAAATATAGAAGTGTGTAACTCTTTTTACTTATAATATTGGGCGTAAGAAGTAGATAGTGTGAGATTTGGCATCATTTGTATAGAGAAGGCCTATGCCCAACAGTGGAGGGATATAGGCTAATGATGATGTTGCACATAAAAAAAGTGCAGAAAGCTAAAATGTATTTATTATATCACTGGCCCCATGTGTCTTCAGCTATATTGCCCATGCGATTTACACAGTTTGAATCTCTCAAAACTTTCCTGTAAACATGTGACAATGCTCATGTTTAAAATTACGTGAATGACCCAGCAGTTATTTTAGCAACTAATAGTTTGTTTGGCAGTCAATTGCATGAGTTTGACTCTATATTATACACCATGACTTCTAAAATTTAAATTAAACATGTATTTGTATTTTAATGGTGGTATTTCTGATTAAAGAATTGTAACCAAAGAGCTCTTATTAGATCTAGAAGTAATCAGGCAAGCCATCCATGCTCAAGTAAAAACTGTTCTCTTATCCATGCATATGTTTCACTTTATTTTTTTCTCTTTAGTGGCCAGTGATCTTGGATGAAAGTAGCGACGTAGTACTCTCTTCAAATTCGTTCCAACTACAGCTCAGATTAAATTCCGTCGACGTAGGAACCTTTCCTTGATGACAGAGCGTTTTGTAAAGCTGCGGGATAAAAGGTATCACGATAAGTATGGGTTTTTAGGCAAATATCTACTAACCCAGCGTTATTGGAAAATACGGGCAGTGTTTATGTGAAATATTTTTTAAATATTGAGACTTTGGATTAGCACTTTCGTGACTTTGAAAATAGTGATTTATCATTCAGAAAATCGTAATACTAATTTTGCTGTTCTTCTCTGTTTTCCCGTGTTCAGACTGTTCCTTTCTCTTTTATTTATTTGGTTCACCAACAATTGTATACTCTTAAAATTACATTAGATACAAGTAGTAAAAAATAAATAACTGTGTAACAAATACGTATAGATAAACTCCACATTTTAGAAAAATCTGTTTTTCTCTCGAAAATCTTAGAATTTGCCGATTCAATCACTAATTAATCTAACCTTCACGAGTGATTATACTAAAAAAAGTACGTCCGGCGCACCCTGGACGGTCAACCTCGCTACCATCCTTGTTGACTGACCAATCTCTACACCTCGGCATGATCTATCCATGTGGCTATTGGCTCATCCCGATACAAGATGAAGATTTTTATAACCTATGCTAAACCCAAGTAAAATGATCCTTATAGACGGAATAAAGACTTTAATTCTTTTAATGATTATTCCATGAATAAGCAACAATTCTTAATACATACATCTCCCGTAATATAGACCCCCTAACCTACAGAATTAATATCAGTATTCCCAGAATATTCGGTTGTGGAGACGGGTATGCGAAGGTCATATCTCAAAATATCGGGATCACGCCTTAATTAAGTTGGCTAAGGTCGGCCGTCGGTCAGTAATTACCGGTAGCTCTGTTGAAGAAAATACCGGTATTCGGTTGTATTGTTACTATGTAGAAGAAATATTGGTTCATGTATATACATAGATTGTTTCTTATGGATGCTAGAAAGGGAAACTAAAGCGATCTTTTGTGATAGGCTCTTTCACAACATACTTATTTCAACGCACTTTATAGATATAGAAAGGGTAATATAATTAACCATGCTTTAGTATTGACTTCATAAAAGTTAATTTTACAGTTAGACTTTACGTTGAGTAAATATTATTTGAAGTCTTCAAAATGTTATTCTATTTAAAGAAAAGCTGTGTTTAGATGTACAATATTATGACAGACAAAATTCTCGGAATTAAACTTTCATGTATGCATAATGTGCACGAGTACAAAGAATTTAATGTTCTGTACAGTCAGCCACATGACTTTATTAAACAAAAAATATTAGTTTTTTGGGACACATTTTTTATCGTTATTATTTATTCAAATTGTCTAGCGAATTAATCATACTAAGTGATGTAAGTCTAGTTTCAGCATAATATGAAAGTAAATACTGCCTCGTTGGTCTAGTGGTTGCTAAGCGCGACTGCTGAGCACGAGTTCCTGGGTTGGAATCCCGGGTCGGGCAGCGTTACTAGGTTTTTCCATTAGTTAGTTCTCAGTAGAAGCACGGTGTCTAGATTTGTGCCCGGATGATGTCAATAGGCTCGCCCCCTATGACAGTGGAGCTGAAAAACATGACTGACGAAATGTGCCACCTCTGCCTACCCCTTCGGGGAATAAAAGCGTGATATGTTATGTTTTTATGAAAATAAATAACTCAGTTAAAGGTAGTTTCTTAATAGTTATTGTTCTATTCTTATTTAATAAGAATCAGTCCCGCTTTTGACTTCGTTTTGAACTAGTATTATATTTTAGATAAATTTTTTTTTACTAACTGCGACCCATGTTTTCACTATTAACCTACGAAAACAAGGTTAAACATTCGGCCACACAGTACCATATATCCTAGCCTACCTATAAATAATAATATAGTAAAATTAGATTCATCACCGTTTGGCTGTTAAAGCGTGATCGAAGATTACTAACTTTCAAACGCATTTTACAAATTAGGATTGTAAAAGAAAATATCAAGCAATTTTCATAAGCTTCACCAAAACCCAGTTAAAGTTGTAGCCATAACTTTACGAAGGTACTAAAAACAAGGTTTAAAAAAACTAAGTTCACGTTTTTGTTTAAATTTCACTTGAAAAAAAATTCTGCCTTTTGATATTCCGAGCTCAAAATTTAAATCTTCACAGTGTACAGTAAGATCAAATAGACGTACTAAACAGCACATCGACCTTGCCTTTAAAGAACGTATTCCATTTTCGAGTACATTACAGTGACGTCAAGTAAACACATATATATTGCTTTCGCCGACTGTACTTGCAGGGGTGATCAACATTCTCTGAACGGTAACAAAGAGGATTTGTTTAATCTTTCAATTTCGATAGTAATGAGAAAACAAAATTGTGTTTTGATATTTTTAATATTGAAGTTTCTTCGAAAACGCCACTTGATATAGGCATCAAATTCATATTAAGAACAAAGAAAATGGGAACTCAGATCGCGATTAAGGAAGATAATTATTTTCTGTAATTATTGACTTTGATGATCGACTTTCAATCTAACATTTATATTACTTTGTATTCTAGGAAACGTTTGCTAAGATACTAGGTTATTATTCTGAAAATATAAATAGGTACCTATAGCGCTGGCACACTCAGCGCTTATTATTATTATTTATTTATTTTTTTATTATGTATTTATAAAATAAAACTAATATACTAAGACATTACCCCACAAAACCGTTTACAGAGTTCGTCTGTGGGTGCGACGAGTTGCACATTTAATTAAACTTATATACAAAATAGTTTACAATACAATGCCTCGGCTGCCTCGTTGGTCTAGTGGTTGCTAAGCGCGACTGCTGAGCACGAAGTCCTGGGTTCGAATCCCGGGTCGGACAAAGTGATACTGGGTTTTTCTATTAGGTAATTCTCAGTAGCAGCACGGAGTCCGGATTTGTGCCCGGTTGATGGCAATAGGGTGGCCCCCTATTACATTGGGACCTTAAACATAACTGGCGAAATGTGAGTGTACTATATGTGCACCTCTGCCTACCCCTTCGGGGAATACAGGCGTGATGTTATGTGTGTGTTAGAAAACAATGCCTTCTTCCTCATTTCGAATTGATAGTACCTACAAATTGCTTTTTGTCTTGTAGCATTTATCCCTTACGTGCAAAGTTTGAACCATGCAGTGTTCGTAAAACTTTTGACATTAAAAGGTAAATATCTTTCAATTACTATTATATGATTAAAACATCGCATTAAAAATGAAATAAACAGAATTTCTCTCTCTCACAGTTTTAACCTACATTTCAATCAAAATTGGTAGTATAAAATCAAACGATATTAATATTAATTTCTCTCAAAATAGAATGCGGAAACATAAAAGCGACTAATAATTGTCATTCAAAACATAATCCTATATCGATAGAAGTCTTTGTCTACGAGAAATATTAACGATCGTCGTAAACTGACAAGATCAAATGAACCTAATTATACACGTGGAGCTTATGGATTTTGATGAGGAAATAATTGCTTATTATGAATAACAATAATATAAAAATATCAAGGATATTTCCTGTTTTACTATAATAACTTTCGTGAGTGTTATCCATATTATTTACTATATAGAACTAAAACTAGTTGGGCATTCCCGAATATCGACGTGAGTATAACCAGTATATATAGTAGATAATTTTTCCTGTTTTCACCATACACACGTGATCAAAGGAAGATGCTAGAATTTGTATATATAAACTCCGGTCCCACCGTCAAATCATCATCATCATCAGCTGGAAGACGTCCACTCTTGAACAAAGGCCTCACCCTTAGGTAAAGGGAAGGGTAGCTAGGATCCTCACGCTTGGCAAGCGTCTTGGGGATCGTTGTATTGGTGGTAAAGTTGCAGAAGACGTTGCTGCCCATCTTCTGGATTTTCCCTTAGTCGCCTCTTATGACACCCACGGGGGACTAGAATTGACCACCCCCTTGGTGGTCAATTAGAGGCCGGATACCACTCAGCAACGTGAAATAACTACGTGTAATTCGTCGTTGGATCGGAATTTTTGAGCTTACATACATACATAAAGTTACGCCTGTTTCCCTGAGGGGTAGGCAGATACCACGGATTTCCATTTGCTACGATCCTGGCATACTTCTTTCGCTTCATTCAAATGCATCACATTCCTTATACGCGCTCGTCGGTTGAGGGTACTCCTGACCTGCCCTTTTTTGAGCTTAATAAGATTATTATGACGCAATGTTATGATTCATGTTCGGCATAGATCCAGACGTCGTAGTGCTGAAAATTACCTACAGGAAAAAACTGAGTACTCTTTTCCGACCTAAAATTCGACCCTAGTAACATTTTTGCTACCAACCTAGTCCCGGACGATGTGTAGTTTACCGGTATAAAGCCTTAAAACAGTTAAAAAACCATACCCCATGGAAAAAGTCCACTAAAATCGTGCAATTCATACTTACAGCCGGAGGGCTGGCGGGATTCACTTACCAATCTTTTATTGCTGCCAATTTTGAGCCATAAAGCCTTTGATATTTGATTTAGGAACGAAATTCGGTTTATTAACGTTCGCTTTAATAATAGAGAGGTGCGGATTGGTAATAAATTTGTGGATTTCGTGATATGAAATGGCGGAAACTGGTGTATGCAGGAGCATGTAATTAATGGTCAAACAGCGCCGAAGCAAATGTTTGTATGTTTCACTTGATTTGACTTGAAATTAAACGTGAATTTGCTTGTTGAAATTTTCGTTTCGAGTAATTTGCACTGAATCGATTGGCTCGAAATATCACGTGATGTTAATATAAATTAAGTGAAAAGAAAGGGTTATTATAGATTTCCGTGCAGAGAGGTATTATTACTAAGACTAACTGATCTTACATAATACCAATATTATAAAACTAATATTAATAAATACTACTACACAAATACATAATTTTAAAAATGTCGGTTTCTGGTCAATTTGCCATATTGCAATAATTTTACTTTAAATCAATCTTAATAATTCTGCTTCTATTTTTTACAGTGTAACCGTAAACCTATGTTATTCAAACTTTGTCAAAAGAGTGTTAAGTTTAAATCATCTATATTATGCAGTAACGTTTCCATATCGTAAGATTTGTTCTTTCAACGATCAACGAGAAACTCCAAAGTGGTCTGATCTTCAAACACAGCACGAATTTGTCACTAAAAATAACTAATGTGAACGCTACCTCAGTTGTCCGTATACACGAAACGAAAACCACTCTATACAAAACGTAATCTAAGCCCAACCGAACCGGAATCGAACAAAACCGTCCCAGAAACACTCACAAATATAAAAAAAATAACAAAAACACCGAATTCGTGGTACAGTTGCATCGATTTCGTTGCGCCACGAGTATCGCGGACGAAATTTGAAATTCGATAGCAATCGCGCCGGACGTCGGACGACGGACGGTCGGAGACGTGTCCGGGATGTATCCGGGCCGGATGCGGAGAACTAATCATTCAGTAAGTTTGTCGGTCACGATAATTGGCTTGTTATCTCTGGTATGTATGTTTACATCACTGCTATCAGATGCTGTATACTGTTATGATTATTACTATTTACATAATCAAATTATTGTAATTATAATAACATCACGCCTGTATTCCCCGAAGGGGTAGGCAGAGGTGCACCAATAGTACACCTAGGTACATTTCGCCAGTAATGCTATTGCCATCAACCGGGCAGGAATACAGACTCCATGCAGCTACTGAGAGTTACCAGATAGAAAAACCCATTGACACTTCGCCCGACCAAGGATTCGAACCCGGGACCATATGTTTAGCAGTCGTGCTTAGCGACCACTAGAATCAAATGTGATTTCGACCTTTATGAACCCGCTTATAACTAGCATATATAATTATGTATATTGTTTATATAATTATATTTATCTTTTTAAATCTATTTTCACACCAACTCACTCCTCAATCCGTCGAACTCCGACCAACACGAACGCGGAGGTGTGTTGCACAACAAATGGGAAACTCAAAATAGAATTTCACGCACTAAGCGCGGGTCAACAATGTCCTGATTAAAGTGGCAAATGATCCCGAAAATTCACATAACAGGATATATAGAAGGCTCACTAGTAATACACAATAGGCAGATATACAAATCCAGTACGACACAGTTTTTTAGCAGACTGGTTTCGAGTTTATTGAAACTGCATCATCATCATTTCAGCCTGGTATCACCCACTGCTAGGTATAGGCCTCCCTTTATCTCCGCTATTCTTCTCTGCTTTGAGCGTCTCTCATCGAGGTGTTCTTCACAATCACAGTAATATTATAAAGGTGAAATTTGTGAGTGTGTTTGTTACCACTTCACGCTCAAACGGCTTGACCGATTTTGATGAAATTTCATATGGAAGTAGCTGACTCCCTGGATTAGCACATACGCTTACTTTTTATCCCGAAAAAATGTAGTAGGGAACACCGCGGGGCGCGGCTAGTTTTATATATTTCGTCTACTCGACAAGCTAATGGTTGTCCTTGACTTCTTTGACCTAACCTTGGCCGCCATTCGGTCAAAACCTAATTACTAAATATTATAATAATAAATTTCTTTTGGTCACGGCGGCCCGTCTCAGCTAAGAGTAGCCAACTACCTAGATATCATAGTTCCCCTCACTCTCAGTCCGATGGGACGGTAGAACGATACGACCTGAAAATCGACAGGACCAACGGCATAACCTGCCTTCCGAATCATGAAGGGGTCTCGACATGTGAAAACGGTCACCCATCGCAAGACTGACCGTGGCACGCACGGCTTAACCTCGCAAATCGACTAATCTGTGCGGTACCCACGTTCTTACGAACCCATCAATTTATGTATTGTATCCTATTACGTCATCATTAAGACTTGTGTTTCGACATCTAAGCTTTGTGTAGAGTGGATTTACTGCCGTATCAGTTTTTTAGTGCCACAGTCCGCTCTTTACGGAGGGCTGACTACGCATGAAGCTTGTTAAGGTATTACGACGGCTTTTCATTCTGCAAATAGTGCATCTCGCCATGGTTATATGGAGATTCGGCCGAATTGAACTCTCAGGGATTGTCAACATTGGGTTTTAATTCAATGGGAAAAGTTATCATGATTGTATTTGCAATAGTAGGCAGAGGTTGCGAAAAATTGCGTTTACACTTTCATACGTTGTATTCAGCGCTGACATTCTTGAAGGTGTTCTTTGCTGGAAGTTTCTTCTTGATTTCCACATTTTGGCAGTTCATTCTATACTGAACTGACAAAAAGAGCTTTCCACGAAATAGATCTCTTGGTAAAAATAGGAAGTGAAGTTAGTTCTCGTAAGTGTTTTAGAAGATTACATTCAAGCTATTTTAGATACCGTTTCAAATATTCTTTTATATATACACAAAAATACAGTATGTCAGTCATCACTAATTCTACGTAATAGGCCGCGAGCCTAAATAAAATAATAAGTGTTATATTTTAAACTGCGTAAAGTACAGACTCTCTCGTTGGCCTAGTCGACGCTTAGTGCGACTACTGAGCATGAGGTCCTAGGTTCAAATCTTGCGCCTGGAAAAGTGTCGCTGGATTTCTTCATTGGGTAATTCTGTGTTGATGGCGATGGCTCGCCCCCTATTACATTGGGACCTATAACATGACTGTCGAAATTTGGGTCTACTATATATGCATCTCTGGTAACCCCTTTGGAGAATACAGGCGTGTTGATATGTTTTTAAGCTACAGTTTAAAACTTCTTTAGTAACACTTCTATGAAGAAACGCTTTGTTCGTTCTAAGAATTGCCAGTGAAGTTTAAATGAATGAAGCATGCATTTCTTTGCTTTTCAAATGCAATGATAGGTTTGTAGAAAAAAGATTTTATACATTTCCAATAAATTCCAGTGGAAATAGGCTTATTGGGACTTATAACTGGCTAAATGTGGGTTTGCTATAAGTGCACAAGTTTTGCCATAATACCCACGCTTGGCAAGTGGCTTGAGGACCCCAGTATTGGTGGTAAAGTTACAGAAGACGCTGCTTTGGACTCAAAAACTACAAATTCAAAACTAGAACACGAACTAGCCGTCATTCAAATCTGTTTCCATTCCGCCATTTCAACTGAATGCGAACGAAGAAAAATAATGAGAAACGAATCGAATCGAAATTAAACACATTTGAAATTCGTCGAGATAGTGGTGTGTGAGCAAGTTTCAACCAATCGGCAATCGTGCCATTGTGGATATGGACTAGGACTTTGATTACTAGTGCCTTGTTCGTTTGTTTCAAACGAAATCACGTTTGAAATTTTCGATTTGATGTCTGTACTTGAGACGGATATTGTTACGTACTTTGTGTTGGTACTTACTAATGATAGAGGATTGCATACCCGGGTAATCAGCGAGGGTTGACTTTCACATGCAATTTATAGGGTTGTGGAAATGTTAACTGTTTTTAACCGACTTCAAAACGGAGATTTTAGGGTCGTTTGTATGTTTTTAAGCATGGTCAACGATTTTTCCATCGATTAGTAGTTTATTTATAGTATTTATTTCATTACATATAGTATACATAGTAGTAGCTTCTTATAAGTTGTAACTTTAACTCACTTAGCCACTGCGCCAATTAGGTCGTCATTTTATAACACTAGATTGTACAACATTTTTTTTATAACTGTGTATTTATGTTTCATGTTACCTGAATGTACATAACATAACATAACATCACGCCTGTATTCCCCAAGGGGTAGGCAGAGGTGCACATATAGTACACCTACATTTCGCCGGTTATGTTTTAGGTCCCAATGTAATAGGGGGCGAGCCTATTGCCATCAACCGTGCATAAATCCAAACTCCGTGCTGCTACTGAGATCTAATGAAAAAACCCAGTAACACTTTGCCCGACCCGGAAATCGAACCCAGGACCTCGTGCTCAGCAGTCGCGCTTAGCAACCACTAGACCAGCGAGGCAGTCCTACCTGAATGTACAAATAAACATTATTAATATAATAATATGACAGATCACATACTAAGTCACCTAAGTAACCGAGTATCGATGACTAGTTAGGACGTGATCATATATAAGTCACTGCAGTATGCGACGTGTGACCTGAATTGAGCGGGACGTAGGGCTGTAGGTTGTATCTTCATGTAGAGCCAATATTTGTGTGTACTAGTAGATTTGAGTTTATATATGTTTAAGTTACGCAACAGCTCCTAAAATAGCCTGGCAAGTGTTATCTCTGATCAAACCAATGACGCCTATGTAGCAGTGAACTGCAATGGGCTAATGTTGATAATGAAACATCAAAATGACAATAAATACAGGCTTCTTCTTTCTCTAGGCCGAAACCTAAGGTTACTTTTTAAATAAATAAATTTTAATGCAGTGTATTCTGTTATTGTACTATTCAAATACTTTAATTAGTAGTTAACGATACTTTTAATTGTTATTGGTACTATCGACTCACCCTTTGAAAGAGCAGTAGTTATAGTTTTGTAAAAGAGAATTATAAATATGCAGTCTTTTGAAAAGAACTTTCTCAAAAAAATGCGAGGATTTTCAAGTTATAAGTACGTTGACTCGCCCCCTTACCATGAACTCTTAAAGCAGGACAGTTTACGATGTGGGAGCGAGACGCCGCTACGTGCAGTGCGATGCAGCGTCTCGCTTACGCCATATAAACTTTCCTTCTTAAAGAATTCATGGTAAGGGGGCAGGTCAATATACTTATAACTTAAAAATCCTCGCTTTTTTCAGAGAAAATGTATACCGTATTCAGCCAATTCACAAATTCATTATAAACATTTAATCAGATTTCAATCTACACGTTATTCTGTCGTAACGAGAAAATGTCTTATTATTTTCGTCTATCGAAAAATACCAGTCCAAGTTCAATGAACGGCGATATCCAGAAGCCAAATTAAAAAAGAAATCTCATTTCAACAGAAGTTAGTCGAGTTTAATGGGTATAATACTAGTTTTTACTGCGGATTCCGTTGGGCTGATCATTTTATTTGCAACTAATTTTGGCTTGTTTTCAAATTTGTTTTATCAAGTTCTGAAATCTATTAATGGGTTATACGGTCTCGCCAAGTCGACACCAACCTCCTACTGCAAGAAACAAAATACCATCACCATTCATACTATTAAGTATACCAAGCAGTACCTAAGTAACTCAATACATTGAACTCTATTTTATGTGATTTGAGTTTTTTATTTTTCTGTATTCGTTTAACATAATACTATTATTATACAACTACTTATATTGTTTGATATAATATATAATATAAGTTCCATTATAACATAACACAAAACATAACATCACGCCTGTATTCCCCAAAGGGGTAGGCAGAGGTGCACATATAGTACACCCACATTTCGCCAGTTATGTTTTTTAGGTCCCAATGTAATAGGGAGCGAGCCTATTGCCATCAACCGGGCACAAATCCAGACTCCGCGCTGCTACTGAGAATTACCTAATGGAAAAACCCAGTAACACTTTGCCCGACCCGGGATTCGAACCCAGGACCTCGTGCTCAGCAGTCGCACTTGCGCCCGGTATCACCCTCTGGTAGGTATAAGCCGTTAGATTATTTTAGGTGTAATATTAAAATTATCGTTTATGGGAAGCTTGTGAATGAGGCGAAAGAAGTATGTCAGAATCGTAGCAAATGGAAATCCGTGGTATCTGCCTACCCCTCTGGGAAATAGGCGGGACTTTACCGGTGGGCCCTTTTGTCTACGACAGCCCTATACCAACTTAAGCCTTTTCTATACTTCCGTATAACGTCGGCAAAACTTTGAAAAATCTTAGAGCAGACTTTGTATTTAGTTTATGTTTTTACTAGGAGGGATTATAGAATGCAATTCCCGCTCAACTTACCCCTATGTGGGCCCAATATATGGCATTTGATAGTACTTTGAGGATTATAGCCGTGATTGTATGTATAAGCTTCCACGCTCTAGTCAATCCTTGTGCCTGTAAAAATACGTCCTGGATATTGTACGCAGAAAAAATTTGGAAAAAAAAAGGACGATTTACAACTTTCTTGTTTTAATTGCAGAAACACGATACCATTTGATATTTAAATTAGCCTAATTAAGGCCGACTCACATGCACAGACATTGGACGTATTTTTATTTTATTTTATTTATTTATTTAGGACAAACAAACAGTAACACATTATATCTACGCAAATAATATAAACAAAGATATTATATAAATGTGAAACTCACACCGTTATCCACAGCATATACAATTCATATAATTATACTAATGAACAATCTAGGCAAGTAAGACTACAAGACTGTTAAAATAACTATACATCGGAATCCTTAAGTTTCTTTAACAAAGCAGAACGAAATCTATTTGCTGACACTGAGAATAAATCTAATTCTGTAGTTTCTGAACAAAAGGCATTATAGTTTTTGCACAAGCGACGTAGAGGCGCCCGCAGACTAGCATTGGTGCGGCAATGGGACACAGCAAAAAGAGGCACATACCACTGACATCTTTTTCCATGTATCTACGAATTTAAATATTTACATTTAACAAACATCAGATGATTATAATTATCCACACAGGCATTTTTGTAGAGAATGTATGGAGAAGTGTCTGCGCTCTAAGTGTCTGATGTTTACGATGTCTGTAGATGTGAGTCGGGTTTCATTTAGCTTCACTCATAAAACGTTCACGAGACTGGTTCTAGACTATTAAAAACATTTTTGCATTTGCTCAAAGAAAAACTTAATAAAATATAAAAGTGTTATAACTGGGAGGATTGGCTTTGACCTCACGATATTACTGTTGTATAAGCAAACCGCTTCGTGGCTTAGTGACGGACATTTAAAAAAATAAAGTTTATCCAATTTACTCATATTTTGACTGCCTCGTTGGTCTAGTGGTTGCTAAGCGCGACTGCTGAGCACGTGGTCCTGGGTTCGAATCCCGGGTCGGGCAAAGTGTTACTGGGTTTTTGCATTAGGTAATTCTTAGTAACAGCACGGAGTCTGGATCTGTGCCCGGTTGATGGCAATAGGCTCGCCCCCTATTACATTGGGACCTAAAACATAACTGGCGAAATGTGGGTGTACTATATGTGCACCTCTGCCTACCCCTTCGGGGAATACAGGCGTGATGTTATGTTATGTTATGTTTTTTATATGTGCAGAGTTGCAGACGTTATCCGATTGTATTAGTAGCAGACTATATTATGGCTTTTGTGTTTTGACGCAGATTTTGTTGACACATGGAACACACGATAACACATGTTTTTTTTGTCCGTATATTGAAAGCGATAAAAATATGCTTATACGAGATTTGGGCTGATTTTCCTTTCACCAGATATTTTTTATTAGTAGAATAAACCGACTTTAACGTCACTTAGGTAAGATTAAGTGATTAATATAAAATATTATTCTTCACTTTTGAGTTTCATGTTTTTTGAAGGTTGTTTAATTTTTTCATTATTTTTAATATCCTTTGAACATATATATATTTTTTTTAAATGTCGACCCACACTAGGAATTTCTCCTGTGCCGTGGGTGCATTTCACAAACATGAAATACCACATACACATTACACATACACCCAGACTCGGGACAAACATCTGCGGTTCGCACAAAATTTTGCCCCGTGCGGGAATCGTACCCGCAACCCTTAGCGCAGCAGTCCAATCGCTTAGCCACTGCGCCAACCAGGTTGTCGACTTTATCTGACGATTGAAATATCGGCCTTTAGTGATCTTCTTTACACAAATGCGAATGATGATGGCTGAAGTTTTGCTCTTGAATTGGATCCCCAGTTCGAACAAAAATTGTTAACACACGTAGTAGGTACAGCAGTAGTCTTTTCACTTGGCTGGTATTTTTAGTAAATACAATATGTCTTTATACAAATCTATCTCTTCCAACCAGATCTCGTAACAGTAAACAGCCAGGTTAAGTGCCTTAAAGCAACGAACAATACAAACATGTATCAGGAGTGTGATGAAATCGTACATGACGATCGTAAAAATATCCATGATGAATCTTCGTAGCTTGAAAGCGGATAAAAACTATACGTATGTTGGTATATACGTTTAAGAAAAGCAGTGCTGTATAAATGAATTACATAAGCGTTAACAGACATCCTTCCTCCACAGAATTCCACGACAATATTATGCAAAGGATTGCAACGCGGTTATCATATGAATGCGGCGTCTAATACATTATGCAGCCAGTAATCTCTCTATTACCAGCTGACACGGTAATGTCGTTGGTGCTAATCATCTTTAGTGAATACAAGAGTGAGGGTATTCCGATGATGGGGAGAATGGGGTTTTTGGGAGGTATATTGTAGTTCCAACATCCAGAGATTGTTTATGCATTTATGATCGTACTAGCTGCGGCTCGCGGTGTTAAAAGCATATTTTTTTTGGGATAATAAATGTAGGAATGGAAAAAGTGGCTTGTTTCTGCCTGGAAAATTATGTTTTAAGCAATAAGACCGCCCCTTGCGCTGTTTTTTGTATTAGGGTTTTTCTGAATTCTGTGTTTCTCAGTGTAAAGAATATTATCTATCTTGTGTGTTAATCCAGAGTGTCAGCTACCTCCATACCAAATTTTATTAAAATTGGTACAGTCGTTTGAGAGTGAAGAAATAAAAAAACATCACAAACTTTCGCCTTTATATTTGATTTATGGAATTTTTCTATGAAGTAGGCAGCATATTTTATACAACTCAGCTACTTATTAAGACAGATTAGAATTTCGGGATTATGAGTACCTACTTGTCACGATCGTCAAAGATCTATGGTTCTAGACGCTGTTCGACGTACTAAGAATCTCATTACGATGGTCACCCATTCATGGACTTACCACAATAAACGCAGCTTAACCTGGATCGATCGACTCATACAGATTTACTTAGTCTTACTCTTCTATTTAAACATAAATATGAATTACAAACAAACACAAAATAAACAAATTGAGGAAGTAGCGTCTAAACTTGTTCAATAAATCGAATCAGTTAATTGAGGTGTTAAATAGAATGGATTTTGTACCCCCCAGATGCTTTTCATTAATCCTAACTGTATGTCACATACTGATTGGCTGAGAGGCCAGCAAACGACGACCTGATTGGCTCAGATTACTGATAACAATTTTTGCGAATGCGCAAATTATTGTTTACAGAAATAAATAATTTATTCATCTGATTTTTTTTGCACTTATTTGGGAATGGATTAATTATGATGGATCCTAGGACAATACCAAATTTAGTTTTCATAACTGTGACAGTGTTTGATGCCGCAATACTAGCACATCTTGGACCAGTCATATCTGTCAGATATGAATGCTCATCATGTCAGATTCCCAAAAGTAAAATATTACAAAAAAAGAACTGTCAAAATATTACACCGGTATTCCCCGAAAGGTTACCATTTAGCAGTGATGCCTTTTGATGACAAGACTAAAAGGGCAATCAGAAAATTTCCTAAAGCTTACCATTCTTCAAGGCTGTGTGTGAGAATGAACCGTCACACAGACTTTTCGGATAATGACCAGTTTTCGCTTTCGAACCGAACAATAATCGAACTCGTATTAAATAAAGCTATTAAAAGTTTCTCCGTCGAGACCCGTTCGGCTCCCATTCTGTTATTTTTGAAGTATCTAATAACATAAACATATATGTATTATGGATATAATGTATATGAGTCGGATTATATTATTCTTGTTGGTAAATTGAGGCCTTGGGGACGCGTCATCTTATATGTTTGATACACCATCATAATAATATTTTGAATTTTAAGGGTTTTGCGGCTGTTTCCCTCAAAATCTTATAATTGTACAAACTACAGATATTTCGTACCAAGCGTGAACCTAATGTCTATGCAGTAAAAGAAACTGTTAAAAAAATATGCTGTCAAAGACCCATCATCACATTGATTACCAGACAGCCAGTCTGCAGAAATGCCTGCTGGAAAAACTTCAGCTTCATGCAAACAAACAAAGAATCGAACGAAAATACATGATGGTTAAAGGTAGAACATTTAGTTAACTTAAAAAGTATTGAAAAACCGTTCTAGCCGCGAAAACATTGGAGTTTAAACGACAACATTTCACGGCCGCCCGGTCGTTAGGTGAAACATTTTTTTCTTTGGCTCTCACTCGCTCCATTCCGGTTGGCCTCGTTTAAAACCTATCAGGCTTTTGAAATATAAGCGAAACAGTGCACTGTCAGTTTTTTATCCTCTAGGATATTTGCGAAGTATTGTTTTTGCTATTGGCAGTCCATGTCGTTTTGTTGGATGCAATGTAGACACACGAAACGGATTAGAGGTTTTGATTTTGATATAGAGGTACGGCAAGATTGGAGTGCTGTGATTGGTGGATATTGTTTTTGTTCTTGGTATTTTGTAGTTTTGTTTATTGATAGAAAGACTAGGTTGCGTTGTTTGATTTGTGAGGCCTTCGTGATTGAGACTTTGATGAATAATAATATTGGTTGTAGTTTGATTGGATGCATTCAGAAGCATGAAGCTCTTTATTTACTCCGAGTTTATTCATATTTTTTTTGGGAAATTCGTAACTTCAGTTTGGAAATATTCAAAGTTTCAAACTCAGTCAAAGGTCTTATTTATCAACTGTGACAGGGTAGGGTAGCAAGCTGAACTTAAATAATTTCTTTGTTACTTTATGATTTGACTTATTTCTAATTGACTTGAATATAGTAGGTTGCTACATTTGTATGAGACTAATTAGTGATCCTTTGGTTTTTTTTTACTAGGGAAATCCACATGGACATCCTTTCTTTCGGATCGGGTGGATGGGTGTGCCGGACTCTTACCGACTAAAACTCCAGGTTTTTCTACTAATTACCTTAGGTCTAGGGACGTGGGATCTACGTACGCTGCACTGCATCCCTCGACAGCTTCTGACCCTCCGCCTCTTGGCAGGTCCCGCTTGCTTCCTGATAAGTCCTGCTCAGCACGTACGGTCCATAGACTAAGGAATCCCTGTACCAATATCAATCATAAGAACCCAATATGCATCATTAGACAAAAATTCATGATTTTATATTGACCAAATATATAGGTAAAATGCATTACACAAAATGTTTTCTAATATTACATTACATGAATTCTAAGAACATTAGCGGTACTTCAAATAATATATTTAGTTGCGACCTGCTATCAGTGTTCGAGTTAATGTTGTCAACCGTTAAGGGGGGGAGCAGTCAAGAGTGAAACGCGCGTCTCACAGCATTGCAAGATTTCGAACTTTATTTGTGACGTTTATATTCTAGAATTGTCGTGTCATGTGCTTTATCATTATGACCCTATCTCAGTCTACCGTTGGACATAGGGCTGTCCTATGGCACGCCATTGAGTTCGAACTTCGGCTTTCCGCTTCTAACGGCTACCAGCCATTTTGCGCACAACTGTGATCCCTGTCTCGATTATAACTGCCTAGTTGGTCTCTTACAAGAGTCACAGTGATGGACTCGTGGTGAGCTTGCCTAAAGGTCGTTCACACTGTACTACGTAAGCACACTACGAAACATGCGTGGGAAGACATCAAAGGTGGCACAACACCCACAAAGTACATATTTGACAAATAATTACTGATCGTATTACGTAGGCGAGTAAAAGACACTATAATTCATTGATCATATTTTCGTTTGTCACTCTACTGAATATGTGTCTATGGTCGATTAAATAAAGATTTTACGGTCAGCAACAGAAGTTATATAGTACACCCACCCACATTTCGCCAGTTATGTTTTTAGGTCCCAATGTAATAGGGGGCGAGCTTATTGCCAATTGCCATCAACCGGGCACAAATCCAGACTCCGTGCTGCAACTGAGAATTACCTAATGGAAAAATCCAGTAACACTTTGCCCGACCCGGTATTCGAACCCAGGACCTCATGCTCAGCAGTCGCGCTTAGCGACCACTAGACCAAAGAGGCAGTCGTGATACATACTCTTGTTCCCCAAACCAATTTGTTAATTTACGAACGCAATTATCCTAATTACTACCTGGTACCTGCGTATTCCGTCTTCAAACCACATACATACTAAGGGTGCTTTCAAATATTTTGCAGTTGTAGGTATAGTATATTACGATGATGTGTCTAATGTGACGACCTGATTAGTGCAGTGGCTAAGCGATTGGACTGCTGCGCTAAGGGTCGCGGGTTCGATTCCCGCACGGGGCAAAACTTTGTGCGAACCACAGATGTTTGTCCCGAGTCTGGGTTTAGTGTATGTGATATTTCATGTTTGTGAAACGCACCCACGACACAGGAGAAAATCCTAGCGTGGGGCGACGTTTTTAAAAAAAAAAAAAAAAATATAAAAGCGAGACGCCGCTACGTGCAGTGTAATGCGGCGTCTCGCTTCCACAACGTAAACTGTTCTGCTTTAAGAGTTCATGGTAAGGGGGCTGTAAAGTCGTAAGTAAAATGGACGCAAAGATCTTAACAATTATGAGCTGTATAGGTATACGTTCTTATAACTCATTTGTTTTACCGTATATTATGAACCGATTTGTATTATAAATCAAGGAAACTTGAAAAATGATGGACGCGAGCGGGACTGGAACCCACGACTTTCACCGTACCGTGGCGCCGTCTGCCAACTGAGCCACCGCGTCACCGCTCGCATCCATCGAATTTCAAGTTCCCTTTTTAGTATTTACGTCTTAGGACGCTTTCAAATTTGCCTGCGAAAATCGTGCGGCTGTCGTCCGGTTCATACAAATATTAGACGTCCGTTTAGTCATTTATATGAACCGTACGACAACCGCACGCTTTTCGCAGGCAAATTTGAAAGCGCCCTTAAGGGCGATTTGTATTATTGATTTGAATGAAGCAAAAGAAGTATGCCAGGATTTTAGCAAATGGAAATCCGTGGTCTCTGGCTACCCCTCAGGGAATCAGGCGTGACATTATGTATGTATATATTATGACTTTGTGTATGTATGTATGTATGTTGAAAACTTATTGTATCATGTGAAAGGTAGTTTTATCTATAGGTACGGTTCAATTTGCAAGCGCCCTTATTACCCAATCAAACAAATCAAGAATCGAATAGAATAAAACGAAAATATATGGTATTCACAACTCCTTCAGCTTACAGTCTTGGAGTTAATAAAGGAACCCATATAAAGGAACAAATATATCACTATGAGATACGATGACTGAGCGATTTCCCATGACTCACCTATATAAGGGATGAATTGATTTATTGATTCGTCTTTTATCTTTCTTTCAGGGTATTGAAATTATAGCATAGGTTGTGGCTAAGATATATTTATACGTGTTGATCGCGTTAAGGTGCTTGTGCTGAGGTCGGGTCCACGATGGGTGACCATACTACTCAAGGTTTCTGCCATTAATAAAAGTGTTACATTTTATCAACGCCTTCATCAGAAAAAATCACTTTACATTTATTTTTATTTTTTTTAATAAAAACGTCGCCCCACACTAGGAATTTCTCCTGTGTCGTGAGTGCGTTTTACAAACACGAAATATCACATACACAAACACCCAGACTCGGGACAAATATCTGTGGTTCGCACAAAGTTTTGCCCCGTGCGAGAATGGAACCCGAAACCCTTAGCGCAGCTGTCCAATCGCTTAGCCACTGCGCCAATGAGGTCGTCACACATTCAATAAGGTGTGACGTTATTATCCTGATGTATATCAGCTTTAGGTATATTATACTAAAGGTAGTAAACTTATGAAAGCATTTTGAAAATACTATCCACTTTTAGCAACATCGATATTCAGAAAATTTTGATACTTTATAAATGTTCGATAGTATCAAGTTCCTTCAAAATGTTTTACTATAATAGTGAGCAAAAACTATACCTAAAAGTTGGCTAAGAGCCACTTGTGAAGACATGGAAACAATGTGTTTGCAAACTTGCGGATAAAGATGGCGGCCGGAAGTTCGGAGGGAGCTAACATGGCCGCCATCGTTTCCGGTTTGAGTGTAATCATTATAGATATATACATGTTGATTGATAAGGAAATTAGTCACTGTAACGGTGAGATATAATGAAATAAATAATGTTTGTTCGTTATTGCAAAATATCTCTGATTAATATTGACAGTAAGTCCAAAATCTATTGATCGCGCCCATATCCAGATTCCGTGCCGCTACAGATAATTTAATCTGTGGAGGAAGGGATGTGGAATTCCTCAACGAAAAAAAGTTTCTTTTTTCGAACTTGTCTCTCCTAATTAGCTCTGAAGAAGCTCTGATTGTTTTACCGGACGATTGGCGAGACCTAATAAAAGGGAGCCTGGAAAAAAAAGATCTTCTAACCTGTATTATATAACGTGCGAATGTGATTACTTTTGAACGTCATTTGTCCTTTGATGTTTAGATGTCGCTACAACACTTTTTATCAAAAGGAGGGGTTTAGCCCTAAAATACCACGTTGGTTAATGCGTTAGTATCCGATAGTAGTGACAAGTTTTTATAGTGTTTAGTATAGTGATGCTGACTCTACTCCCGTGGAGACTGCCACACAAAAAGTAAGCCCCACCCCACCCCACAGCGGGTGAAATCGAGCTGTGGATAATAATGATGATAACTGAGGGTAACACCTACTTTACTTTACTGACTCGCGAAGTTAACCCCGGACCCAAAGCTTAGGAGTAACGCTTGCGACTACAAGACCAACGATCTTCACTTTACAGGAAAGCGTATGATTTCGAACGTAATGTAAGAACAAAAATACAGCACCATAATTCGTAGTAACTCAACATAATAACTCGTAATAATTATGTAAGATAGGCCTTTAAATTAATTATTAAGCCTTCAGAAAGTGCCTTATAAGCGTTATGCTCCAAGTTTTTAATGGAGAAAATTTTTCTTTCACTCCCTAAGGAGCCGAGAAGTTTTTAAAAGAGATGTTTTTTAAGTTATTGAAGAAATTTCATGGTTTTTAATAGGTCGTTTACTTGACTGATTATTGGTAGGTTTGTCTTAGAGTAAGTAAGGATTTATGTTAGCGGCTTGGAGCTACGTGGCTACCGTGAAGATCAGTCGATCTGCCAAGTAAAGCTTTGCTCGCCGCGGTCAATCTTATAATGGGTGACCGTTTTTACATGTCGAGTACCCTCTTTGGGCACATTGAGCCGTAGGTCCTTCGCCTGATCTGTCTCCGGCGTGTCGGTCTACTATCGAATAATGAATATGTGAAATTAACAACACAAATAGTCCGTGGTTTGTGATCTTGGCACATATTTGTAAGAATTCACATAAAAAGACGTAAAAACTTAAATCGATTAGAAAATATCGTTAAACAAACATGCGAAGAATACTATCACACTAAGATGCTACTCTTATTAAAGCCGGTTAATAATGAGACAGTGCCGTGTGATACCCGGCCTAGAATTTACCACCCCCTTTCCACCCGTGGGTGTCGTAAAAGGCGACTAAGAGAAAATCCAGAAGATGGGCAGCAGCGTCTTCTGTAACTTCACCACCAATACTGCAATCCCCAAGCCACTTCCCAAGCGTGGGGATTATGGCAACCACTCCCTTTACTTAAGGAGGAGAGAGGCCTTTGTTCAACAGTGGACGTTTTCCGGCTGATGATGAAGATGAATAATAATACATTTGTATACATAAACAAATGAAAATGATTACCATTCCAAGCGTCATTACTTCATTTATCAAACACACTCTAAAATTAATTTTGTTTACGCTATAAATACCTTAATATAACATAATCACATGCACACAATTCCACCTAAATCCTAACGAAATAACAAGGACTTAGGCACACAGCTTGATAAACAATACGCAATATTCCGTCAAATAACTGAATACCGAAACGTTTCACAATTCCACCGGTACTAATTACGACTGATGTTAAATATTAATTACAGCTCTAACAAGCTTATTAGAATACAAATCTTCAATCAGACTTACAACAAAGATTTACATTTCATTAGCAAGCAAACACTATTAAGTATAGTATCACGCCTTCATTGTCTGACGCGGTAAGCTGAGATGAATCGTACACCTTTATTTAGCCGCTTTGTAATTGAGCAAACCTATCAACTGGGTATAAAGGGTTGGGTGGGTATAAAACCCAATAAAAAAATTCGATCCTGGATTTGAACGCAGGAGGTCACGCTCAACACCGATTCGCCAACCAATGAGAAACTAAAAAGACCAAGACCAATGAGGTAGTTATTGAGCCATTCACTCTTATAAATATTACTAAAACTATAGCCTGCTTATCAGGCTAATAAATAGGTGTAATCAGTAAAGAATTTATTCAGCAAAGGTCTGATCTTCGCGATAAATTTGGTAACAAACTTGAAGTGTTAAACGGATTACAGTTTGTAGGGACTTCTAGTCCACAACTATGGGTTTTCTCACGTAAACTCGCTAGAAACCACGTAAAAATTACATCAGTGATAGCTATGTGGTACGACCGCTGCCAAACTGGCACGCACCTATCTTTTCAAATTCATGTGCGTACTATTAATTAGTTATCAATAGCTAAACCTAGTGAAGGAAAACATCGTGAGTAAACCTGCACACCTGAGAGATTTTTCAACAGTGTGTAAAGGCATGTCAGACGCCTACAGGCGGTTTAAACTCTGTCAGCAGATTGTTCATCAACCATACGATAAGCAGAAGACGTAAATTATTTGTACGGCAAACTATGTTTTTAGGTAACCGCTAGCGGCGCTGTGTAGTTTGCTATACGAATATTTTACGTCGTCACTCGTAGAGTTTACGTGAGAAAACTCATGGTAGATGTTCTCGTCCTTTCATTAATCGGGCCGAAGAATCAGGGAACTAGATTGGTGAGTAGATAGGCTTTTTATAGTTGGAGGGTTAAGTGGTCTTGTATTGGTTGTGACCTGTGGATGTAGGTAGAATATGGTGTAAATTAATTAAGAAATTTTCCGGGGGATGGGCAGCAGTTTCCTTGAATGGTGTATGTAGGTATTGGTCACCATACTGTGGTTGTCAACACTTTTTCACATAAGTATTGATGAGGTACAAAATTTTTACATTAGTTCAGTCACAGGTATACCTACAATTCCTTCGGAATAAAGAATGTATACCTATCATAAGGTTCACTAATAGCACTAATAGCCAGGAGGTATGACCGCTAGACTGCCAGGTCAAGGGTCGCAAGTGCAAATCCACCAATGCACCAATGTCTGTTCCAATTCATGTGCGTATATACATAAATTAGTTATGAATCGCTAAAAAAAGTGAAGGAAGACTTTGACTTCGACTTGAGAGATTCTCCAACGGTGTGTAAAGCGATGTCAGAGGCCTACAGGCGATTTAAACTCTGACACCAGGTTGTTCATCAACCATACCAACCATACGATAAGGAGAAGATAAACTCCCTCTGCTCTTTAAATATTCGTTTGATTTTACTAACCTTAAATTGTTACTATCGCCTTCAAACTATAAAATTGAAAATTAATTAACAAACTCCTTGATTACGTTAACAGCACCACAAAAGAGGTAAAGACTTCTAGAGGTCTACATAAATCAAGGTTTTCGAAGCCTTTAAAGTCCCCCATCCCTCCCCCTCGTCCCCCACTCGCTAATATTTTCAGCACGACCTTTCGGACCTTTGGGACGAAAATCCCTTTAATAGTTTAGTTATTGTCACCTGGTTGCCTAAAAGTTGTTAACTACTTTAGTTGATTTGATGTTTTTAAGTTCATTTACAAGACCGTGATTAAATTATACTACAGATACTTACTTACCTTTTTCTGTAAAGCAAAAACAGTATAAAAATGGAATAATTATATCGAAGTTTTATGTAAGAGTTAATATAGGTATGTCTCCTTTGAGAACCAGAAATAAAAAGTAATAATAATTTGGATAACACTTGAGAACATGTCATAATTATTTAATCACTTGCTATGCCCCACGATGTTACCCGCTACAGTTTTTCGGGATAAAAAGTATCCTATGTTAATCCAGGGTCTCAGCTACCTCTAGATTAAATTTATATCAATAGTAATCCAGCCGTTTGAGCGTAAAGACGTCACAAACACACTCACAATCTTCCGCCTTTATAATACTAGTGTGATCACTTATAACAACAAGATAAATCGCCACTATCACACACGCACTTCCCACGTCAATTCTTCAAAACAAAATGGCTCACGAAGGGTTCCGTCCACAAAAGAACAACAAACCATTATTACGTATCCCCGTTGTAAGCAGACGCCAATTTGCGAACAATACCATCAATTACATTACTCTGGGCGTGCAATTGAATAAATTTAGCAGAAGGGCCAGATATAGTTTGCTATTGGTGTGGCCAAGCCTAACGTGAAATTCGGGACGAAATGTCGAAGCAATTGGGGTTTTGGTTTTTAAATTGGGACTGTTTCTCGTGCAATATGTAAAAAAATAATGTTTTTGGTGTTTTATTGTTCTTTGTTAGTTTGGTAAACAATATTTATGATGAAACCAAAATATTTTATGTAAAACATTTTCTGTCAAAATATTTTTTTAGACCCTTTAAAATGTGGATGTTAAGCATGGGACATTGAGGGTGAGTCGGAATGTACCTCAAGCCCCTAAAAATCGGGACGTCCCACGCAATCCGGGACACCTGGCAACACTGTTGCTATGCAGAATGTCTCGAAGATACTGAAGACAGTTACGGTCGAGTTCCTAAACAAGGGAGCCTGAAATATCATTGTCATTGCGTATTTAATGATGCAAGTTTGAGATATTGTGTCGATATCAAAATAAATATCCCCTTGGCACTGCTTGTTGTAATGTTTTGTGGATAACGACAACGATTTACTGGATTGTTTTAAAAATGAATAAGTGAATGAAGGGAAAGAAGTACGTCAGGATCCTAGCAAATTTAAATCCGTGGTCTGAGAAAGAAGCTCTGAGAAATAGGTGTGACTTAATGTATATATTGAAAATTGGTTTTTGTATGTGTGATACATATAATTTTTCAAGTTTTTATTACAAATCTTAGTAGCAGCGCGGAAACTGGATTTGTGCCCGTTTAATGGCAGTAGGCTGGCACATGGGACCTATTACAAAATTAACAAAGAGAGGGTGTCTACTTATACACCTCTGCCAATATCTTCAGGGAATAAAGGCTTAATTTTACGTCATGTATTCGATTCACTGTCTCGGTAAACAGATATTATAGTAAGACAATGACCACAGACATATGAAAGGTTAGTTAATGGTCAAGAGGGAGATATTGTAGGAGGCAAGGACTAGTGCCATTTTTCGGGCATAATTCCAAAACGTATCTCTCGTATTTCAATAATTAAGTATAATAATTATGACAATGAGAATAGGTAAGTCTGATCGATACTCAGGCTTACCAGTTACTCTTTGGATAATCGACGCTACAGCGACTAGCAAAATGCTCCTTTAGAAATTCAAATCGATATATTTCCGAATACATAAACATCGATTTGACAGCAAACACGGAGGAGTATCTCAAGTCGAAGCCGAAATATGGACTTTAAAACATTCCCTGCCCGTTCTGACGCGGGAAGTCAAGTAACTCGGTTTATAACTCCTTGATAGATGAGTGTTAGCCGCCACTTTTGCGAGTCTACATTCAGCTTGAGGCAGTTCGACTTTAACTTCGTATTTGTCATAAATTTTGTCGTACTAGCGGAGTTTTGTATCGGGAAAAATGTTAAGTTTGTATTTAGTGGTCGAAGAAATATTTACAATAATGCTTAAAAAACGTCTTTCTTATGGACTTCCTTCGTTCTGGGCCAAATGGCGCCATTAGTATGTGCAAAGTATTTAGCTGTTTTACGATACTACCTTGTGATTAGTTAAATATTCATGTGGCTTATTCTTAATTAGGAGAAAAGTGTATGTATTCCTTTCCTTTTACATTTAATGCCCCGAAACACTAAAAATATGTATAAAAAAAAAAGAAATGTTTTCGGGCAACGTTACATGGCGACAACCAATGACGTCATCGGATCGTGTATCACGCACACGATATTTACACGAACGTTCGACGTATGAATAGCAGACAACAATTAATTGGGCCGAGATGCCGCAAGGCAACCGTT
The DNA here is from genome assembly GCA_946251915.1 of Abrostola triplasia. Lineage (NCBI taxonomy): Eukaryota > Metazoa > Arthropoda > Insecta > Lepidoptera > Noctuidae > Abrostola > Abrostola triplasia. Next base: position 5,294,365 of record OX276444.1, on the reverse strand, counting down.
TGCTTCAAAGGTTGTATTTTTATTTCATTCTCCTCGTCTTTAACTTTTTTATTTAGATAGTTGGAAAATACAGATGTAATGTCAACTCAAACTACAAGGTCCTGAAGTGTCATAAAAATATTTCGAGGCCAGGCCTTATGTCCTTTTCTGTAATATTTTAGTAAGAATCTTAAGGAGTTACTAATATATGACTTTTGGTGTGATTTTAGTATATTGCCCATGCTAAGATCGAATCTAAATTGATAAAAGAAATTTGAAAAAATGACACAAGTGGGACACGATGGCTCAGTTGGCAGAGTAGCGCCACGGCACGGCGAAGTGCAAGTTCAAGTCCTGCTCGTGTCCATCATTTTTCAAATTCCCTTAACCAATTCAGTTACTAATACTTTTAAAATTTGTCAAGGCTCCTGTCTTGTACCAAACTCATTATCATTGGGAAAATAGGAAAATTCATAGCCAAACTAATAAGCTTTTAAGCAAAAATAATTGTGCTAAAATAACAATCTTGCATGACACCCAAGCTAGATTGAAAAATAATTAGAGTTACCAATATTTAGCGCGTTGAAAATCGAACCCCAATTTCAGCGGCATCCCTCAACTACGTCACGTAAGCAAACTTAATTATACATCCAGAAAATACTTTGTATCCCAATATTTACTTTACCCCAAAGTAATAAGAGCTACAATTATGGAATATGTATTTTCACAACCGCAAAGCCTTTGTTGGCCAAAAATGATGAAGCAAAAGTTTGATAGAGCTTTATCTTTCGCACTACAAAAGTTAGCGGCTACCTAATACGTGACGTCCTATATAAGTAAAAGTTAATAATAATATATGGCTTAACATTAACAGTCTATGGAATAAAAGCCTGATGTTTGTATAAAAGCTAGAGTCTGCTTCAAACGATAGGTTTATGTTAATGGACACAGCTTAGCATAATTATTCTCGTTATCAGTAGCAGATGAGACCTAATGTTTAATATAACAATTATATATTGACTTAATTTAACTATTAATCACTGCAAGGTTAGGTTGAAATTGCTCAGCGCTTATTTTATCGTTGCCAGAATGTATTCGATTTAGAAAAAAGAAACAAATCAAGCATCAATCAAAAATCTTTATATTGCTAAGCATACACGAAATGAAAAAAGAAAAAAAGATAGTATGTTTTACTTATTTTCCGAAAGGTTTTATCTGTATACACGTTTCGGAAGATGAGTAAAAGAATGGAGATCATCATCACAGTGGTGACCCCCATTTTTTATTATACTTTTTAATTTTTCCAGACTTCAGAAACTCATTTAATCGATATAATTATTTACAGAAAAGCTCAATAAAATTGTACCCAATATGGGGGACCCCTCGACTGAGAGGTAAAAGATGTTATTAGACTAACCGTTTACCTTTTCTTGCTAGTGTAGACCACAACAGCGAAATTTTGTGCAATTTCTGCTTTATTAATTTGCTATGCCACACAAAATAAGAAGAACATTACCAGGAATGTCATCAGTCAAAACGACGTTTATAATAAAGTTGATGGGGTGCAAAATTAGGAAATAAAAAATTATTCATAGCACTAAAGCTGTTATAATAAAGGCAGGTGCATCTGAAATCGGCGTTTTACTGCTGCGTGTAATGTGAGCCGTCAATTTCTCTTTATGACTCCGTCTCGCATCGCCGCCGTGGGTGGGTAGCGGAGCGATTCGGGTGTGGGGCTTCAGTGATAGCGATTTTGCAAATTTCGTTGATTTGGATCTTCGGTAACCTTCGCCACTTATAAATACCTCAGTAAGAATCACATATCAATTTAAACGGTTGTAAACAAGATAATTATAAAGTTTAATAACAATGAATTTACCTCCATTAACATAATTGCATTCCAGAGTCTAGACATGATCATCATGAGCCGGAAAACGTCCACTGTTGAACAAAAGCCTCCCTCTTAGAACGCCACAATGACCTACAACTTGCCACTTATTTTACCTATTAGTCCGTGCCGGTCATCTTCTACAATTTTTTTTTATATGGAATATTATATTCAACTAATCATTCACATATTCATATAATGCCACTTAATTTACATAGTACATACACAGTATCGGCGGTAGGTGTAGAAAAAGTACAGACGTAAAATTGTATTCAAAATTTTGATTTTATTACAAATATTAAGTTTAAACGAAAAAGTTAAGTTTAAGTGCACTTAGTAAGTACTAATTAACCTGTACTCACATTGGTGACAGTCCCATGTGGCCTGATAATTTATAATATAAACACACCACCTGCCAGCTAATATACTTGCTCAAAAACTTATTTGCATCACACAATCAAAAATCACATCCACACAATGTCTCAACTTGCTGAGATTCAATCGGCCCAGAAGAGTTTAGAAGAGTGCTTTAATAAAAAGCTCAGCGAGCTGGAAGCACAGATTCAAAGTGCAGGGCCAGCCAAAGACACGGTTGCCAAGATTGCCGAGGAGTTCCGCACCTTCCGTGAGCTGATGTTTACCATGCTTGGACTTCTCCGTAAACAAATAAATGAATGCTCGAAGATAGTGGATGACATTGACACCAGACATCGTCGCAAGGCCCTCATCTTTACTGGATTTGTCGAAGACGTGAAGGAAGATCCGGTATCTCGAGTACTTGAAACCATCAACGTCAAGCTTGGTCTCAATGATGTTACAGCTGCTTCCATTAAAGTCTGTCATCGGCTCGGTGTGATAAAGCCAGATAATCCCCGGCCTATCCTGGTGCGTTTCTCCAGCTTTGAGGTTAGGTCTGCTGTATGGAAGGCTAAGTCTTCACTGAAGGGAACCACAGTCACTATTAAAGAGTTCTTAACTAGAACCAGGCAGACTGTGTTTGGAAGGGCACGTCTTCACTTTGGGATGCGAGCGTGCTGGACGCAGGATGGGGTGATTGTCATCAAGTCCTCTGATGGAACTCGGCATAAAGTCACGACTGTGGAAGGTCTCAACCTCTTAGCCGCAAAATATCCGAAGACATCATCGCAGAAAGTCGGCGCATATAACAGACCTGAAAAAGCAAAACAATGATGTACCGAATGCATGTTTCATTAACTACAAAACAACACTTATAGGTTATTTTTAACTTACCTTAATGTATTTAGGTCATTGATAGCATCATTTGTTGTTTTGTTGGATAGTGAGTACTCATAGTACCCATCTTACACAGGTATGTTATGTCACCTAGTCTACCTCCTATATTTCAATTGTTTGTTTTATACCTGCTACTTGTTATGAATTTTAATCCACCAACATCGCAATCGACATTTGACAACCCATTTTTTTTTTTTTCATTGTATTTAAGCGATGCATGCCACAGTCAATTTGACACTAATTTGGTAATGTCATTCAAAGTTTACTCTTGTTTTTGTTCGCCGTTTAACAACGCAATAAGTTTTATAGTCTGTGCATAATGTTGCGTTCCAGTTTACATTATTTTTCAAGTTGTAAAGCAGTTTTTTCTTTTTATCTTTTTTTTATTTTGTAAGTATTAGGCTGGCGGGTGGTGCAGTGTATTGCGCCAATCGCGACTTAACATATACATTTACATATATATTTTGTTTTATATTTATAATTTTATTTTGTTTTATATTTATTTTTTTTATGATTTCCGACAATGACTCCTTCTATTCTGCCAACAATTCTATGGACTTATCTGCCGATACTAGTTTCTGCTCCATAGCCGACACTCTGGGTGGTTATGTTCGTGAGAAGTTTGCTAAGTGCAGTCGCAACTTATTTAACGTGTGTCACATCAATGCTCAAAGCGTGCCGAGTCACTACAGTGACTTATCTGAGGCTTTCTCTGACACCAATGTTCACGCCATCCTGATTTCCGAGAGCTGGCTCAAACCACACCTTCCTTCCACCAGCTATCCCCTCTCTGGTTTCATTCTCGTTCGTAATGACAGGATTGGAAAGGGAGGGGGTGGTGTGGCTATCTACATACGTAGTGATTTCCCTTACAAAATTCTTGCCTCTTCTCCATCGAATTACTGTGCCTCCGTTGAATACCTCTTCCTTGAGGTGATTATAGCTGGAGTTAAAACACTTCTTGGTGTTGTGTATTGCCCTCCTGTTGTTGACTACTTCTCAGATCTGGAACTTGCTTTAGAATCGGTTGGGGCAGAGTATGCACATCACGTCATCATGGGTGATTTTAACACAGACCTTATCCATCAATCCCCGCGTTCCCAAAAACTCCTTTACATTGTTGAAAGTGCTGGTTTCCATGTCCTTCCACTCCAAGCCACACATTGTAACACCGCAGGTGAGGACACCTGGCTAGACCTTATTCTCACTTCCACTCCGTCCTTGGTGTCTGCTCATGGTCAATGTCCTGCTCCTGGCTTTTCCCATCACGACCTACTCCATGTCTCCTACATCCTAAAGCCTCCTAAACCTACCCCCAAGGTTCTGCATGTGCGTTCTTTTGCTCACATCGACTATGAAAGGCTTAACACTGATGCGGCAATGATTAATTGGGATCAGCTGATGATGGCTTCTACTGCCGACCTTAAGGTAAGTACCCTTAACAACAATATCCTTACCCTTTATAACCTGCACGCCCCCGTCAAGAAGTTGAAACTCAAACGCTCACCAGCTCCATGGATGACCCGTGGCATAAAAATGGCAATGCGGCGTCGTGATCGTGCCTTTCGACGGTTTAAAAAAAGACGAACGGAGGAGAACTGGGTTCTTTTTAAGGTTGCTAGAAATCGGTGTAATCAAATGATACGCAACGCTAAACGCCGCCATATTCTTGAAAATATTTCATCTTGTTCCCCTGCTGATATCTGGAAATTCCTTGGAACTCTAGGTGTTGGCAGGCAGCGTAGTGCTATCCTGCCTAACACAATTGGTTTGGATGACATAAATCGTCAGTTTACCTCTACCGCTTGTTTGGATCATCCAACCATTTGTCGGACGGTAGATTATATTGATGGCCTAACTCGCCCAAGTATCGACCCTTTTCATTTTTCTCCTGTTACCTCGGGAGAAATCAAAAAGATAATCCTTTCGATTAAGTCCAGGGCTGTGGGGCCTGATGACGTGAGTCGTCGTATGGTCATTCCGATCCTGGATCATCTCCTATACCCGATTACTCACATTATTAATTTTTCCCTTAAAACTAGTCAATTCCCTTCCCTTTGGCGTAAGGCTTACGTGTGCCCCCTACCTAAAATCTCCAATCCGTCTCTCCCCAGTCACTTCCGTCCCATATCCATTCTGCCCTTTCTATCTAAAGTGCTCGAGGCCTGTGTTCATAAGCAGTTTTCTGGATTTGTTCACCGGAACAACCTTGTCAGCCCTTACCAATCCGGTTTTAGACCCGGGCACAGCACAGTTTCCGCTCTCCTTAAAGTGACTGGCGACATAAGGCAAGGTATGGAGGACACAAAGGTCACCGTTTTGGTGCTAATCGACTTTTCTAATGCCTTCAATGCCGTCAGTCACGATATTCTCCTGTCTACTCTTTCCCATCTTATGGTGTCTGCCGAGGTGCGGGAATGGTTTTCCTCTTATCTTCGGGGGCGTCAGCAGTCGATTCGCGTTGATGAGACAGTGTCGAGTTGGCGTGGCCTCGATGCTGGCGTTCCACAAGGTGGTATTTTATCTCCATTATTATTTTCCATCTTTATAAACTCCGTTACTCAATACCTTCAGTGTGCGTATCATCTTTATGCCGATGACCTTCAACTTTATACTCAATCACGGGTAGAAAACATGGCAGAAGCCATTACTACACTGAATCGAGACCTGGACATCATCAATGACTGGTCTCGTAGGTTTGGCATATCCGTTAATCCCACCAAGTGTCAGGCAATGGTCTTAGGTAGCATGAAAATGATAGGGAAAATTGCGGCAGGATCTCTTGCGCCGATCGTTCTTGACGGGACGACTATCCCAATCTGCTCCAGTGTTAAAAACCTTGGACTACACATCGATTCTACGCTTAACTGGCACGCGCAGGTTTCTAGTGTGAGCCAAAAAGTAACCTGTACTCTGCGCCATCTCAATCGTTTGAGAAACTTTTTGCCACTAGGGACGAAAGCAATGCTCGTGCAGGCCCTAATCTTTCCCATGATCGACTATGGTGACGTGTGCTACTATGACCTCAATGCTGATTTGCTTGACAAGCTCGACAGATTACTTAACAACGGAATCCGGTTCGTCTACAATCTGAGGAAATACGACCACGTGTCACAGTATCGAACACAACTTAAATGGTTACCTATTCGACAGCGAAGAAAGTTACGAGCCCTAACCACTCTTTTCTCATTTCTTCACTCACCAAGTCCTCCTACTTATCTCATTCCCCTGTTTCAATATCTAAGCTCTTCTCATAACCGAACTCTTCGCTCTTCAAACAATCTTCTCCTTCTCTGTCCTTCTCATACTTCAGATTTCACTCACTCGTCTTTTCACATTCAATCTATCCTCCTTTGGAATGCGTTACCCTTGGAAATCAGGATGGTCACTAATAGGGTGTTGTTTAAGCAGAAGGTCCGCGCATACTTACAACAATCTCCTTTGGCGGAATCTTCTCAGAAACTACCCATTCGCTAACTTATTATATATATATATATATATTCATACTTAGAGGTATATATTAATATAATTTGTATTTATGTTATATATTATAATGTATGTATTGTTTAATAATTATATTTATTTATATAATGTTGTTACTAATACAGTATTTGTTTCGGCTTTGTTGTTGCACCTACCTAATAATCTCTGCACCACCCTAAGGTTGACTGGTAGAGAATGCCCCAGGCATTAAGTCCGCCTATGTATACTATTTTTTGTACATGAAGTTTAAATAAATAAATAAATAAAAATAAATAATTTTTTAAGCCCGTATTTTATGATCATTAATTTCTCCACATCACTTTTTCCATTGTGTTAATATTCCCTCTGGCACTAACACCCCAAATATAAAGCGGCGTACATTATTATCCAACAACCCTGTATAGGCACATTTCTGTGGCTTTTTAACGTTATTACAAGAGCAGAGAAGGTCACTTGAAGCCACTGGAGTTATAGGTTTGCGACATTCCATAAAGTTCTGACATTCTCAAAGTTTTTGAACAATAGAAATGTCAGTGGTAATGAATTAGGCTTGAATAGCTGAGGAAGGTCGGAATTCTGATTAATTGGTTCGATATGTAGTGTTCAATTTGTACAGTATTATTGATGGAGTATGCAGAAGTATATTTTTTGCCTTAAAGATGGAATAAAGGTGAAGACAAGTTGTTTAAGAAGCGTTATAGGGAATGCTCCCATTGCTTTTGATCGGGCTCACCTTTAATTTGTCAAAAGTTATAGAATGTTGTGTTATAGAAAACACAATATTAGTTCTTGCCTCCATAAACCTAATATATCTAAGAAAAAAAAAATATTCGTCCAATATCATAAATATTTATAAACATTATACCATTGAACAAATTGTAAGAGAAAAATAGTCAGACGATATAACCGTACAATATCATGGATCGAGAAATCTGTAACAATTCTTTTGATATTAAATCGAAACCAATGTCATTATTATAAACAGATTGTACTGGCTCTTGGATTTGTTCTGATTAGGTATTCAGTACAATGACCTGTAGCCAACCAGACAAATTGGACCAGCAAATCAAGCCTATTTACCCTGAGTGAACAGGATTTAGGTGATGAGAGAGGGGTGAGGGAGCTCAAATTAGATTGGCGTGCGTATAAATGCGATAAGCCATAGTAATCTTATACCGTGTCTTACTTCAGCAGACATACTCGTATGTATTTTATTTTTGGAAGTGTATTGACGACTCAATCAATATGGTATTTGAGCATTACTTTATATGCTTACTCTTCGGCTGGATTCTTCAGAATAAGACTGACTGAATGACGACCTGATTGGCGCAGTGGCTAAAGGATTGGAATACTTGAATGGGTGATTCCTATCGCTGGTGTTCTCACAAATTTTCCCGGGGCAAATAATTGTGCGAACCACAGATGTTTGTCCCGTGTCCTAGGTGTTTGTGTATGTGATATTTCATGTTTGTGAAACGCACCCACGATAAAGGAGAAACTCCTAGTGTGAGGAGAGTAAGAAGACCTTTCATATCTTATGTAAGCTTGTGACTTATTACACAGTACAAATGTTAAGTTGTAACTGATTTCTATGTGAGCGAATCTTTTTTTAGTATAATGTTAAGTACACAATTGTATTACAGGCGGTCCAAATTCTGATACCAGGTTGTTTATCAACCATACGATAAGAAGAAAAAGGCTTTATTTATAACGAAATCATCTTGAAGTCCAGTTTTAGAGCAAAGAGGCAAATCTTTTTCGCAAAGAGAAGTGTACAACTAACTGTAATGTATATTTTCTTTGGCCGACTCAACCGTCTATATAATGGGACTTCAGTTCATGGTCGGAAAGTCCATGTAAAACCACTTTATCAAGACATTCTGCAGAATTTTACTCTAGTACTCAGAATTCGGTCGTTAGCAAGATTGAAATTTCATGCCTTGGTAAAAGTTTTGCATTTACGAGAGCTATTAGGTCAAGGCATTGTATGACCACTCATTACTTCTAACATATATTTGTTCCGTTGATGTAATCTTTAGCTAAATTGCCAGGCTTGGAGTTTTGTGAACAAATAGCCCAGAATTTAGATTTGTTTCTTTCTTTCTAAAAAAATACTGGTGTATTTGTGTACGTACCTTCTTACAAAGCATCTGAAATTTCTTTATTTTATTATTATTTCATAACAACATCACGCCAGTATTCCCTGTAATAGGTGTAATAGTCACCTCTGCCTACCACTAGGCAGAGGTGACTATTAAGTACATCCACATTTTGCCAGTTATATTATAGGTCCCAATGTAATAGGGGGCGAGCCTATTACCATCAACCGGGCACAACTTCAGACGTGTTGTTGTGCGCTGCTACTGAGGATCGCCTAATAGAAAAACCCAGTGCTCGACCCGGGATTCGGACCAAGCACCTCATGTTCTGCAGTCGCGCCTAGCGACCAATAGTCTAACGATGTATTCATTTTTATTGTCATCAATATTAACTTTGTGTCCATACCTATTTGCCTAAAAGCTACATCCGTATTATCTCCGAACCGAGTTGCCCAAAACCACAATCAATTAATAAACTTACAATTAATTTTTAATACAAGCATGACTAATCAAAAATTGAATTTGCATTACCAATAACGTTTCGCAGTATTTCAATTTTGCGAAATAATCCGCTATAATGTTTAGTAAAGAAGGTTTTACAATCGATCGTTTGAACTGCTATGTTTTCATACAATAAGTTCTGTGTAAGTACCTCCTACTTATTCTTAGAACTAAGAGGCATGAGAACCGAATTCATGGGCAAGGTCACAAGTTTAGACCCAGTGAAGTGGCAATGTGACTTTTGTATGCAGTCTCAAAGTTATTTTAAGACACCGTTGGATGGTACCAATAACCTGCAATGTCTGAATCTTACCAATATTTTTATAAGATAAACATATCTTACCTTTATTGTTGCACCTAACATGCAATCTCTGCACCACAATAAGACTGACTGTTAGATAACGGCTCAGGCATTAAGTCCGCCTAAGTATACAACTATACAATTTTGCGAGAGACTTTTAAACTGTGCGAAAAGCTTTTTCAGAGGTGTACAGGAGGTTTAAACTCTGACACCAGGTTGTTGAAACCTTACTATAAGAAAAAGTGTACAAGTAAGCGCGCATACACTGATGCACTATTTTTACCTTCAGTCTCAAACCGCCGACACCGCCCCACGATCGATGACACGATCGCACCCAGAGACATTTTACAATATTACTCAAGCTATAGGCTATCCTCGTGAAATCTTTACTTAGTGTCAGTTTAAATAACCATTAACGCATGCTGGAAAGTCTAATATGACGGCAATTCAAAGCAACCAAGATAGTCACAAAACTCCTGCCCTATACAGCTTATTTCATGCAGTATGATGAACAAACAAGAATTTTCTTAGTCTGACAAGAATTCAGACTGGCAGTAGACAAGGCTTTATAATAACATCTTGAATGTAAATACTCCTCACAAACAATATCGAATTGTTATTTGACCTTCAAACTGAATAATACGTTTCGTTAGTAGGTAATTATTACCCTTTTATTAGGCCACATTATGATTAGGCTGTGGTACATGAATCTCGTAATTATTGGTTCATATTGTATTGGCCTAATTTGTATAAATATTGGTTATAATAGCTCTTTGTAAATACTATGTGGCGTTCTAAGGGAGGCCTTTGTTCAGCAGTGGACGTCTTCCGGCTGATGATGATGATGACTACTAAACCAAGGATATACACTCAAATAAACCATTCTACTATATTATCAACATCATGCCTGTACTCCCCGAAGGGGTAGAGGTGTCTACAAAAAAAAAATACATAAAAGGCTAGTTGACGTACTCATCATCAGCCGGAAGACGTCCACTGTTAAACAAAGGCTTCCCCCTTAGAACGCCAGAGTGAACGACAACTTGCCATCAGCATCCACCGGTTGCCTGCAACTGTCAATATCGTCGGTCAACCTGGTGGATGGCCTGCCATCGCTGCGTCTTCCGATTCGTGGTTGCCACTCGAGAATCTCTCTTTCCCAGCGGTTATCAGTTCTTCGAGCAATATAAAATATATAAAGCGAGTTACTGCAGACATCCAATTATTTATGAAAAGAAAAGTCTCAAAACTTGTCCAGGTCTCATTGGAGCTTATAAATATTATCTTATACACAATTTAACCTCAGTACTTGTTCAAATAGAACTAAATAATCTAATACAGTTTAAAAGCCTAAAATGTACACCCGCTCAATCAGGTCTGCCGATGCGTGAGGGTGACTTAAACGTAATTAGTTTAGACTTTGGTGGCAGGGTGAAACATTTTCGTGCCATAGTGATTTATAAATGGGAAACATGGAATTTAGAATGTGTCTCGATGGGGTGAACAATGGCGTTATTTAACATTAACGAGAATTTGCTGATTTTTAATTGTGTTACTGTAGTAAGTACATAGTTGATAATTAAATTAAATCCAAAATTTTTTTAGCCGTCACCCCAGACTAGTAATTCCTGCTGTATCTTGGGTGCGTTCCACAAACATGAAATATCACACACACAAACATTACTCGGAAACTACAATATGAGTTTCAAAAAAGCAACGACTAGCTGTCAACATATTTCATTTTCCTCAATAATCTTTCAATTTACGCTTAATGCAAGCAAATTGTAACGGACAACTAACGGATATACATTATTGTCAAGTTTAGACAGCAGTACCAAGCTTTTGCTACATAAAATAAATGAGAATTAAGTAGAGGTGATCGCTTTGGCCTTTGTTCAACATTAGATGTCTTCCGGCTGATGACGATGATGATCGCTTTGAATCGAACTGAAGTCGAATGGAGTGAGAGGAAAAAAACTCGAGATATTTTTACCATGCTCATATTTGTAGCCGAACCTTAAGGTCGCAAGTTCAACCCCAGCACGCATCAAAGTATTTTCGAATTCATGTGCGTACTATAAATTAGTTATCAGTCGCTAAAACGGTAAAGAAAAACATCGTGTGGAAACCGGCACACCTGAGAGATTTTTTTACGGTGTGTAGCCATGTCAGAGGCCTGCAGAAGGAACTTAGACACCAGATTGTTCATCAACGATACGATAAGAAGAAGATACCGGCTAAATTTAAATGTGTGGAAAATATAATTTTTAGGATTACAATGTGGGCCTCATTGAGAAAGCTCTTCAATTTGATAGTCTGATCGACACTATGACCACTGATTACGAATATTACCAAATATCAGTATGTGTCTTTGAAGTTTCACCGTTGAGTTGTTGTCACTTCCATCTCGATATTGAGTTCACGTTATTAATTTGAACCCAAAGAGGCTTCGGAACTTCCAACTTGCAATATTGCTAGTGATTGGTGTACATCGTTAGGGTAAGCGTCAGACGTTTACGTTGACGTTAAGCTCTGCACACTGCAAATACAAGTATTGATTAAGATCATTCAGGGGGGAAGATGTATTCTGATGATGCAAGACTTAGTTTACATGAAGAAGATTTTATTTTCATTTACCGGGATACGTAAGTACCTATGCGTTTTCAAATCCCGGTTGGATATTTGGAATTTTTTGACAACATTGTTAACGATATTAGAAATAATTATTGTTTGTATTTCATTACGTTCCGTTTTAATAATATTTCGTGTCTAGAACACCTTATCCTCAAGAGTCAATATATGATTAGCAATACAACCGATTGTTCAACCACTACAATTTCTAATCCTGATTGTTAATCTTTGAGCTTTTCAATTACAGGCTATACAGCACTTTTCCACAATTTCCATAATATGCCCATTGTTTCCCATACAATCGTCGCAGCGATCTCCTAACCACACGTATGAGAATCTACGCATTCAGAGCCAGAATTGTATTTAATTAGGCGCGCCAAGCATTGCTGCGTTGTTATAATTGTTCGGATAACAGTCAGTTATCACGCTACCTGCTTACCTCTGATATTGACACACGCTGTGGGTTACGTCACTATGAAGTTTGGATAAGGTAAACAATACAAATTTTTTTTCGAAGATTTTTCACGTGGGGTTTTTCTTGTTTGTATGGTGCCTTGATTATACCTGCAGTAATCATCATGAAACCAATAACATTGCTTTGAACAAGTGTCTTTATAGTGTTATTTTGTGCACCAATAAACATACCATTACACCTGTATTCCTCAATGCTTAATTTCAATATAAATACACTTATAAAATTCAAAATCTAAACTTCCATAATTTTAGTTCTCGATTTAAAAGACCTAGATTGAAAGCCACAGGAGATTAAAAATAAATTCCATGTAAACCCAAGATTTTCAATCCCCAATAAATATTTAAGTGAAAATTCCGACAAACTCTTCTGGGAAAGATGTTGCGTTCCCATTGTACCTAATTTGTCCCTTTTGTCTAAATCCTTAGGGGCAATCGGTACATTGAATAGAAATGTGGAGATTAGAGCAGGAAGCATTTATACTGTGTTGTAATTAAGGTATTCTGTAATTTAGTGTTCAATACCTTTAGTGCGAAGCTAATTGAATTAAAACGATGTTGCTTCACGAATTTGAGGTACAATCGTCTAAAAATATTTATAAAATAATTTGTAGCATCAAATTTGATGCATAATTTTTTCTTTTGTATATATTCATTTTTTAACGTGTGTAAATAAGTGTAAAAAAACCTTGTAAATTAAAAAATAAAATGTATCCTATCTGACCTATCTAGACAAGATCAAATTCTTCATCCCGCAAAAAGAAAACTTACTAACACGTGTATATAAATCAAAACAGAAACGCAGTAGGCGACATGCTTAGATGTGTAAGGACTGGATGTTTCAAACAATCTCTTAACGCTACATATGTACGTATTAAGCCAAAAAATAACAATTACAGTACATGTTTAACGTACGTAAAACATGAAGCTGAAGATGCAGTTATTTCATGGCATATAAAACCTGTTGATGCCGTTATTGGGGCTACTAGTACAAAACAAAACTTTTTCATTTTTAGGGCTGCAAGGAGAGAACTAAATAGTCAATGCCATTTTTAAAACTTAAGTGAGCGTTAAGTGAAGCTAAAACAACCCTCCCTAAGTCTCTGCAATACTTTATTCTTACCAATTTTTTCTTCATAACTAACTATAGCCTTTTCAATGTTCTTCATAATATTTGTAGTACATTTCCACTTTCTCATAACAGTCCGGACCAACCCAGATTGAAACTATCACAGAAAATCCATCAGTTGATTAAAGGATTTTCTGAATGCTTTCGGAAATTCCAAAAATTTCTTCCAATCTTAGACAGTCGTCGGACAAAATTTTGGATGCCGCATTGGCTCCCTTCGTAGTTCCACTCCCTATTCCCTGGGTAGGGCCTCCCTTCGAATAGAAATGTGTTGATTATTTACAAATAGCGCTATTTCGTGATTCGTTGGCAGGTATTGTCCGACTCACAATTGTTGGCTTGCTTGATACCTGTTTATAAATATTATGATGAGCTTTTCAAATTTCATTTCCTTGTGAATATTAGAAACTTGGAGTAACTGGATTTGGGAGTTATTTAATCAAATTAAAGCTTTGATATTGATACTTTGTGTGATTTATTGACTTAGTTGATTTTGACTGGGGAAATATAGGGGTATTTGGGACCCCAGCAAATGTCGAATAAATATTTGAAGTTTGTGTAATAATAGGGATTTGTTTTAGGGGAATGGTATTGATTACAATAGTGCTAGTTGTATTATTATTAATATTGGCTCTATCATTTTTAGATACTGGTGTACAATCATTTAATATTATATTATTATATTATATTATATATTATTAAGTTATTTATTTACAGTCCATTTTATTTTTAACCGTGTGTGCGGTTAAGGCTACAAAGGTTAGGGTATGTAAATATTTTTTTTAAAAGGCTTTCACTGATTAGATTTTGAGGTAAAAGTTTAAATACATTTTATTCTTACAATCCATTACCGTATTTTATATTATGCAAACAACAGCATATAAGGGGGAGAGGCCTTTGTTCAGCAGTAGACGTCTTCCGGCTGATGTTGATGATGAAACAACATACCTGTAAAGGTCTCCACCTGTAACATTTCGACGAACATTTGCCCGTAACACAGTTTCTTCGAGAGTATGCTATGGGAGCCACATTAAGTGTGGCTCCCATAACATACAAAGTTATTTACACTTTGTTATAGTTACGGAGGAATGTTCACCTTTATGTTACAGTTGGAGAGGCACCTTAATACCCAAAAAGCATTGTCATTTACTAAAATTATTAGAATATTAAGAGTATTAAATAATAATTTATTTATTTCAGACTAGTCACATAGAGTGTTAGTAATACATTGAAACTTCAAAAATATGTTAGTAATACACACATACAAAAACTAACTATACTAACTATGCTACATGTAGGCGAATCCAGTGCCTCCATATAGGACTTTTACACACATAACATCACGCCTGTATTCCCCGAAGGGGTAGACACATTTCGCCAGTTATGTTTTTAGGTCCCAATGTAATAGAGGGCGAGCCTATTGCCATCAACCGGGCACAAATCCAGACTCCGTGCTGCTACTGAGAATTACCTTAAGGAAAAATCCAGTAACACTTTGCCCGACCCAGGATTCGAACCCTCGTGCTCAGCAGTCGCGATTATCAACCACTAGACCAACGAGGCAGTCAGAGGACTTTCAATAATTATGTATTAATGTTATTCATTTGATTCACAATATTTTTGGGTCGGCTCTCCAGGGACGCTACTCAGGTAAACATTTTATGGCCCATTTCAAAGTTGACAGGTGTCGTTAAATGCATTCCAAATTGAGGATTGCAACTTTGGCTGTAAAAAAGTTTCGACTGTAGCGTAATGCCGAATAATTTAATGACGAAAACATGAATTGTAAAGTGGGTGTAAAAGTTAAGTAAAAAGACGATTATGATGGTGATTTATATGTGAGTGTATTAACGGTAAGTGGTAACATATGCGCCGTGGTATTGCTCTTAATTATGTATTTTATTTACCTCAATTTATTAAACCTGGAATATTATTATCATCAAATTTAATTGAACTTCATTGGTTTAAGAACTATTCTTGTATTTTAATCTCGTAACAGACAAATATGTATTGTTCGAAAGTATGTGATGGTATTATTTCCATTAGATGCATTCAGTAGTTGGCTGTTTTTGGAAGTGAACCTATTACACCCATATTTCGCTACTTATTTTTAAGTCCCAATGTAATGGAGGGCGAGCCTATTGCCATCAACCGTGCACAAATCCGTTCTGCTACTGAGAATCACCTAATCGAAAATACCAATAACACTACCCGCCCCGGATTCGAACCCGGGACGTCCGTCCTAGCAGTCATCGTCATTCAAAAAGTAAATTTTCTATACATAACAAACAACATTGAGTTGGTAAAATCTTGTGAACACCATGCCAATACAACTACATCATTTTTACCATTTTAAAAGTTACAGGCTCATTTAAGTGTGTTATGCGGGCTCAATAATGACGTCATGAATATTATATGACTTAATATACACTTATGACGCGTTGGGTTTAAAGTCATTTACGAGCGATTAATGTGTTTCTTGTTAACACGTTGACCGCCATGACGGACACCATGTGTCCGACAGGATACTTTCCTCGTGGGCCGCACTAAAAATCGAAGCTGTTACCAAAATCGTTGAAGTATTTTTTTGCGAATACTGTAATTAAATAATTTATAAATAATAGGCAACTTACAAAAACAGTGATATTTACATTACTTTTTGAGATACTGAATAGCAGACACCAGTGTCCGCCGCGGCCCACCATAACGTCCACGCGTGTTTACTTACGCGGGCGCCGCGCGGGTCACGCTGTCGGACCCCCCCGCCCTGCCCTTTTTAATAAACTAATAACCGTTTAGGTTCATAATGTCCAAATCTCAAAATGTCCAGAAGGTGCAAAAGGTCCATATCCCAGAATGTCCATGTCCCAAAAAGTCCATATCCCAAAATGTACATATCCCAAAATGTCCATATCCCCGAATGTCCATATCTCAAAATGTCCATATCCCAGAATGTCCAAATCCCAGAATGTCCATGTCCCTGAATGTCCATAATACATACCAGTGTCTATTCTACTTTATGCTAACAAAATTATATGGTGGGTTAAAAAAAACAACTGTTTTCAATCGTCAATTATGTATAATTACGTATAATTAATGAAATGAAATAATTGTATAAATGAAATATGTATAATTGCCTATTTCTGTTAAATAAAGAACTAAACGTTTCATTTTTAGCAACTATTATTCAATAAATTTTTTGAACTTTACAAAATATGTACAAAATATACATTAATACATAACGTCAGAAAATAATATAAAACAATATGTTGAGAGTTGTTCAAAATGAAACATTTAGTTCTTTTTTCACATAATTATAGTCCTATAAATACTTTTTTTTTTAAATTATAATATACCTATGATTGACATTGACAACAGTTGTTTTTTTTAACCCACCATATAATTTTGTTAGCATAAAGTAGAATAGACACTCTGGTATGTATTATGGACATTCCGGGACATGGACATTCTGGGATTTGGACATTCTGGGATATGGACATTTTGAGATATGGACATTCGGGGATATGGACATTTTGGGATATGTACATTTTGGGATATGGACTTTTTGGGACATGGACATTCTGGGATATGGACTTTTTGGAATATGGACATTCTGGGATATGGACATTTTGAGATATGGACATTCGGGGATATGGACATTTTGGGATATGTACATTTTGGGATATGGACTTTTTGGGATATGGACTTTTTGGAATATGGACATTCTGGGATATGGACCTTTTGCACCTTCTGGACATTTTGAGATTTTGACATTATGAACCTAAACGCTAATAACGAGCATATTATGACTGTTTATTTTTTCAGTTACGGTATTAGTTAAAACCTATTTTAACAAAACAGGTAGTATTTTGTGTTCGGTAATTATAAACAAATGGTAGCTTCTTACGTTAGTTTATCTACTGAGTCCATTACCACTTTGAGAATTACTTTACTGAAATCAATTTATAATTCGTCATGACTTCAAAATGTGTTGAAAAGACAAAAAAATTATCTTCATTTATCTATAACATTTCTCAAATTAATAAATAAGATTACCTCTTTTGTTTATCTGCGACACATTTGGCAACAACTTACGAAAAAGACCACAATTTCTAAGTCTATTTGAATTTATTTGTGCCAAGCGGCCTGGTTGTATTGTGGGGCCGCGCGGGTCACCTGACTACGTAAAAATAGTAAATACGATGTCCGTCGGCCATCTAGAGGCTTCTAAAGTGATCGAGAGCTTGCGGACACACGGTGTCCGACGCGGCGCCTTGGACCCGACATACTGGAGGGCACATGGTGTCCGCCGCGGCCCACTGGCCTAAACATGGTTTTTTGTTGTGGCGTTCAACGTGTTAAGTATATAATTATACGTTCTTGATGATTTTAATCGTGTGTATTTGAAAATATGTGGGTGTAAATGAGTCTCTGTAACTTTCATTTCATTTTCATTTCATTTTGGGAAAACAAACAATTGTACATTGTGTCTTACTGGCTAGGTACATAACAAAATTAATTAATGTACAATCCACGACGTTTCCACATATTACCTTGAGAAGTACAGTTAAACCTAGTTGAAGCTTAAAGTTAGTAACTACTTAAATCTAAGTCTGAGTCTGAACCCCTGGTTTCTGAAAGGCTGATCAACACAAAAATTAGTTAATCAACTGTCAAATCTCATGTCAAGCGCCGTGAGATGACCACCAATACTGTGATCCCCAAGCCACTTGCACACAATACGCTAAAAAAGGTCTTAATTGTTAGGTACATTTTTCCCGCAATATTTTGTTGTATATATTAACTCAATGGGGTACAAAGCAAGAATAATAAAGTGGACGATTGTCTGTAAAAATCGGTTAGTACAAACTAAAGTTATGTATTAGCTGGTCGCCTCCCGAATGTAGCCGCTACTCCATCTTACGTATCCCAGAGGTCTAATCCGTTGTAAGTTCAAGTTTTAAGGAGTTCTGTGTGCCTACCATGAATTCTTACGTCATTATACGTTTTTACCTTATTATTAAAAACCGTCTATTGTTTCCATGGCAACGAACAAAGGTTCCTGTTGCTGTCATCATCATCAGCTGGAAGACGTCCACTGCTGATCAAAGCCTCCCCCTTACAACGCTTTTGCTGTAGTATGCAGAATATGCGACGTTCTATGACAATTTTCTCGGCCATCTTCAAATCGTTTGCTTGATAAACAACATGATGTCAGAGCTTTAACCGCCTGAAGCCCTCTGACATGGCACTACACACCGTTGAAAAACCTCTCAAGTGCGCCGGTTTCCTCATGTTTTTTTACCGTTTTTAGCATCTGACATCAAATTTATAGTACGCACATTAGTTCTAAAAGACATGGGTGCGTACCGGGGTTTGATCTTGCGACCTTTGACTTGGCAGTCTAACCGTCATACCACTTAGCTATCAGGGCTTAGTTAGGAGTTTTCTTTGTACAAATACTGTCAGCTGACCCCAGTTCTTAAAACTTCACGTTATTTACTTTTGTAACGTTGTTAGATACTATCCAACCTTAACCTAGTTTGAACGTTTTCATCTTCTTCTTAGCGTCATCTTGTCATAGTAACTTTGAGGCCACTTGTTCATATTTTACAGCTGTTTTAAGTTCTTGTTTAACCTAGTTCAATAAACGCTAATTAATGTAGGTTTTAAAGGGTAGATTGAAATTGTAAGCTGCATTATTACTAATGTTACTGCCTCGTTGGTCTAGTGGTTGCTAAGCGCAACTGCTGAGCACGAGGTCCTGGGTTCGAATCCCGGGTCGGGCAAAGTGTTACTGGGTTTTTCCATTACGTAATTCTCAGTAGCAGCACGGAGTCTGGATTTGTGCCCGGTTGATGGTAATAGGCTCGCCCCCTATTACGTTGGGACCTAAAACATAACTGGCGAAATGTGGGTGTACTATATGTGCACCTCTGCCTACCCCTTCGGGGAATACAGGCGTGATGTTATGTTTATTATTACTAATGTTAAAATAGATTTTATAGTTTGAAATCATTCACCTCGGTTGCTTAGTGGGTAAATAATGAATTTCTTCTTTTTTCGTGTCAAGGGAAGCCTTTGTTCAATAGTGGACGTCTTCCGGCTGATGATGAAACGCAATAACACTTTACCCGACGCAGAATTCGAACCCAGGACCTACCTCAGCAGTCATGCTCAGCGACCACTAGACTATCGTCGTATTAAATACCTTTATTTATTTCTACAATAACTATACGATAATAATAGCGGTGGAAGGTTGCTTGAACGATACTCAGCGGGATGCAATATAAAACATGTAATTACGTTGCCACAATATATTATATGGGTTGGGTAAACTCATAGCTATAGCTGCCGCCCCCTAGCCAAGCGGTAAACGGTTTGACGAATATAAACCAAATAAAGTGATTACGAATGCCTTATAATAATAACTGCCTCGTTAGTCTAGTGCAGTGGTTCCCAAACTTATTTTGTCTACTGCCCACTTTGAGAATAAATATTTTTTTAGCGCCCCCATTTTTTCACCTATTTAAAAACCACTATAACTACAAATTAAATTAATTAATTATTGTGACCTATATATGTATATTAACGGAGAATTCTAAACGAAACTTTTACTATAACCCGCAACTTGAAACCTGAGCGCAGTAGGTAACATACAACGGCGCTTAGGTCTCAAGTTAACTCTTACGGGCTCCACCTGCCAATAAGAATGATTATTGAAACGCAACTTTATAGTATTAAAATAAAATAATCAATCCTTATATAAAAACTAATGTGAAGGATGAATCTGATGCTAAATAAAGCTCCTAGCAAAAAAAAAACATTTTCTTTCTGGGTCTCTTACGGCCCCCCTTAAGACCTGCAGCGCCCACAAGGGGGCGTTATCGCCCACTTTGGGAAAGACCGGTCTAGTGGTTGCTAAGCGAGATTCGTGAGCACGAGGTCCTGGGTACGAATTTCAGGCAAAGTGTTTCTGGATTTTTAGGTCATTCTCAGTAGCACGGAGTCTGGATTTGTGCCCGGTTGATGGTAATAGGCTGCTCCCTACTACATTGGGACTAAAAAAAATACAATTAGCGAAATTTGGGTGTACTATATGTACACCTCTGCCTACCGCTTCGGGGAATACAGGCGTGATGTTATGTTATGTTTTAAAATGATAAATGTATGGAAATAATGTTTCATATTCATATTCATATTGGTATCGATGACATGTGTCTAACCAATATAATTTTCATTTTCGAATACAGGAGTAGAAGTGTTTTTTCATAGCCTATTTTGTTTCCCAGTGCTGGGCAAAGGCCATCTCTTTCTTCTTACAAACCACTCTATCCATCGCATTTTCTGTCCAGAGTAAAAATATACACAAAAAAATCATAATCGTAGATAAAGCAATTGTACATATAACCATCAGAAAAATAAAATAATTGTAACTGTATATCATATTTTGTAATCAAAATATAGGAGTGGGCCAAAATGGCAATATGAAAATATAAAATTACTTTTTCGCAATAAGTGAAACTCAATTATTTATTACACGCTCCATCACATGTTTTATTATGTTAGATTGGTAGAAACTATTGAAAATGCCACAATATAAAATCAAATCATTGATTCATAAAAATAAAACATAACATCATAACATAACATCACGCCTGTATTGAGAATGAGATTGAGATGTTCGGGGAATACTCCCCGAAGGGGTAGGCAGAGGTGCACATATAGAGGTACACTCACATTTCGCCAGTTATGTTTGAGGTCCCAATGTAATAGGGGGCGAGCCTATTGTCATCAACTGGGCACAAATCCAGACTCCGTGCTGCCACTGAGAATTACTTAATGGAAAAACCCAGTAACACTTTGCCCGACCCGAGATTCGAACCCAGGACCTCGTGGTCAGCAGTCGCGCTTAGCAACCACTAGACCAACGAGGCAGTTCATAAAAATAAGTAGATACAAAACAATAAAAAACATCTTACAATATAAGATACAGCCCTTACCATGAACTTTTAAAGCAGGACAGTTTACGTTGTGTAAGCGAGACACCGCATTACACTACATGTATTGGCGTCTCGCTTCCACATCGTAAGGGGGCAGTACAATAGTTAAATTTGCCTGAACTGGGTGAAACTTGTGCCTCAGACTGAATTGCTTACAAATCTTGATATATTAATTATGTAATATAAATTTTGTAATGCCTTCTTTTGCTGTGCCCTTACAGGGTCCATAACATTGTGCCTAGCTTTAAGCCTCTTTAACATCTATTTAACATTATGGAATGCAAATAAATATATGAATATGAATCTATAGTAAGTGATCTAAATTAACTAAAGCAAACAGAGCTAAAAGCTGTGGCAGCTGTAGTACTATAATTGACATATTTTGTAATACTACAACTCTTAGGCAGTCTAACAATATACTTATGTAGGTACAAGTATTTTTCTACTACACCAAAGCAAAAACTAGAAATGGAGAAATAATAAGGTTTACGGATTTAATCGCAGTTTGTTTCATGAATATGCGGTTTAAAATATCAGCCTGCCCGTGGCCATGAATTCAAAACGTTAGGCAATAAGCCACAAAAAAATTCAAAAAAATATTGTTCTATTTTGAACATGTTCGTAACGTTTTAACTGTCCATTGTCAATAACAGACCCACGCCACACGATCTACATTTGTAATTTATGCCTAGGAGAGCGACGTAAGGTGGGAAATTATGAAACACCTAATAAAATATATAAAGACATTCTCAGAACGACGTATTCATGTGGAATTTAATGAAAACCCCATTCGGTTAAATTACCCTCTTTGTAAGAGCACACTGGTTTTATAATCTGTCTCACACATCAGTATTTAAATAGCGCGAAACACAATTTTATTTTTCAGAGCTTCTTGGGCATGCGCTTTGCGTCGCAGACCGTTTTTCCCGGCTGTACCGGGCACCCACACAGACGCGGCCGTAGGTGGTCGGAGACGCACACACCGACAAAATTGTACCGCGATTCAAATCACTGACGCGAGTCTAGGATCACTCACACATCAAGCCGGCGCTGTGTATACAGTGTTTGCGGACAAGGCTCTACGCACACATGCAGACGCAAACCCTGGCGATGCTGTGTTCGTTAGTTAGTTACCCGCAAGGTGTCGTGGGAGCCAGGCGTGTTGTTGCGCCGTTTTGACGGATGACGGACGTCGAGTGCAACGAAATGTGAAGTCGTGGCTCGTAAAGCGCGGTATATCTGAAGTGATTAGGTTTATGACACATTATCAGGGATCACGGTAAAAGTTCGTGAACAACTTTGTGTATTCATAAACTTTTTGGGCTAATAGTTTTATAGTGAAGTGTCAGTGTGGTTTACTGTTTAAGTGGAAATTATAATAAACAGGAAAGTTTTTACCTATGAAGTGAACTGTTATGTTTCTGGATTTATCAGGTAAGGATTAGAGTTATTACATTTACTATAATTATTAGAACAATTTACAAAATTTTACACTCCAGGATATAAATTAAATAATTTATGCTCTAAAATAAACGATGATTATAAAACGTCAATTATAAATTCAATCATAAATTACTTTATTAATTACATACAAAAATATCAAATAAAAAAAATCGATATCTCAAAAAAACATACTGCATCCGAAGGGTTGATCATTTTATAAAAAAATCGAAAAAACTCACGATTATTAAAAAAACATTAGCAAAAAATGTTTTGCAGCAAACCAGTATTTCTTCGAAAAAGGTCACACGGTTTATTGCCGCAATTTTCAACACTTTCTTAGAACTCCCGTAAGTAATGGACGCGGTGGTTGTAGAATGTTAACAGCGTTCACAGAACTTATTAGATTTTCATCGATTTTTTTACACTCGGCAATAATTCTCTTGAAGTGCTGATTGCTCAGGATTGCTTCAAAATTGTTGCAGTTTTATTTTAGTCGCAATCGATAAACCTGACGCTGCATTTATGATCGTTCTGGTTTATTTTTATTCGAAGATGAACGCTTTCGTGCCGAGATTTGTCTTCGGAATTTTTTTAGTCACCTTTGCATTATAGATCGACATTATAGTTATTTTTGTCAATTATATACTTTTATTCACCCTTGTTATTATGATCATACCTGCACATATGAAGTCTGATTGTCTTTTTTGGATATTTTGGACCCCAGTCCTTTAGATCGCAGATTCAATTAACTTGATTAAGTATATATCATTTTATTAAATCAATTATTTTTGAAAGAGCTTCATTTAGTAACGATGCTCTATTAGTCGTTTTATGTACCATAGGCTGTTAGTCTCACTTCCAACCTGCATTAGCGTAGTTGAGTTTTTCTCTTGTAGTGCTCATATCGATACAATAGGATGGGAGGAGATCTAAGATCCTATTTCATAGTAATCTTTTCACATTCTTGCTGTGTTTGAGATAACTTCACTCCTTCCTAACCAATAGATTAATTAGTATGTTTAATGATAGTATCTATTCTGATATATGGAATTCCTCCACCGCTATACTAGGTATACACAATGCTTCATATAGAGCGGGCGTGGGGGAAAATTGCCCCAATCGCCACTCGAGCAAATGGAATGGGATCCTATTTGCTTAGCATGATGAATTTTTATGTAAAGCAGCATACAAATAGTTGTATAGGATAGTTTATAGCTACTATTCGTACTTCAGAAGTTATAGTTCGAAAATTAACCTAGAATCTAACATCGAAGTTTCTAGAGCTTTTGAGACACCGACCATTCTGTGGCTTAACACAAGTGGCAGAATGGTAGACGAATTGAATGATGAACATTATGGGATTAACAGAACTGTGTCTTAGATAACATTGTCGAAACATCATGTCTACGATTTCTATTCGTCTAACGGAGCCACAATCTAGGGCCTAGATAAAGATAATCTCTTTGAATCTCTCCGCAGCTTCTCCAACACATTATTATCTGGTTTGGGCTATAAAGAAGCGTATGAATTTCATGTAATTTAAAAGCTTTAAAGTTATTTTGAACAAGTACTCTGGTAGGCTGACGGGCAGCGTTGCCAAATACACTTGGTTATACTGTTTAAATGTTAATTTAACACTGTAAAAGTTTCAGTCATAAAGTATTTATGTTTAAGAGAATTCAAGTTACAACGAAGCCTTGTTTTTGGGCTATGAGTACGTTATTGAAATGTAACCTTGTTATTTTGAATTCAGTGTCACACACCTTATTTGAATGTTGATTAGTTTTGTTGTCAGAAAATCTGAAATAATGATTCCTAGTTATTGTTAAGTGTATTAAGCTCTGCCTCGTTGGTGTAGTGGTAGCTAAGCGCGACTGCTGAGCACGAGGTCCTGGGCTCGAATCCCGGGTCGGGCAAAGTGTTACTGAGTTTTAGCTGAGTAATTCTCAGTAGCAGCACGGAGTCTGGATTTGTGCCGGGTTGATGGCAATAGGCTCGCCCCCTATTACATTGGGACCTAAAAACATAACTGGCGAAATGTGGGTGTACTAAATGTGCACCTCTGCCTACCCCTTCGGGGAATACAGGCGTGATGTTATGTTGTTTGTTTTATGTATTAAGCTCGGATATAATGCCATGACAATAGAGGATATTATTCCATGTACAGTGTACACCTACTATTAAACTGATGTATTATACTCAAATTATCGGAATATCTAAACAATTATATTATATTTTATTTTTTATTTATTATGTTTGCCCTCCTTATATTATATCCAGAAACAATAGCAATCTAAGGTTTAAATGTGTAGTTTTTTGTTAGTTTTGTAGCGCCACGTTGTAAAGCTGTTGTTATTTCTAAGACTATCTCTAGGTATATGAAGCAGGTGTTCCGTCTAGTAAAGAGCAGTTTCTGCAGAACTTTGTTTTAAGCAGCGGTAATTAATATTACTAGAGGTTGCCCTGAGGCTGAAATTTGTTCATAATTATGATAAAAAAATTAGTTTTCTGCATTTCATACACATAACATCACGCCTGTATTCCCCGAATGGGTAGGCAGAGGTGCACATATAGTACACCCACATTTCGCCAGTTATGTTTTTTAGGTCTCGATGTAATAGGGGGCGAGCCTATTGCTATCAATAGGGCACCAATCCAGACCCCGTGCTGCTACTGGAAATAACCTAATGGAAAAATCCAGTAACACTTTGCCCGACCCGGGACTTGAACCCAGGACCTCGTGCTTAGCAACCACTAGACCAACAAGGCACGTTAAGCCGTTAGCCCTGTGTCCTCGGTCACGCCGGTCCACCCACCCATCGGACTATGAGAGTGAGGGAATATGCGCCTGTACCTATTTGCGCGTATACTAGAGCACTTTAATATCTCCTGCGTCCTAGTTAGCTAGTCTTAGATGAGATATACTGCCGTAATTCAAATTCGGTTATTGTTATTCTAGATAACATTATAATTTGATTATACTATAGAGTAGGTAAAAACAGTAAAACCGTCTCTACGTAACCAGAATCGCCATTAATGGTAGCTCATATTAGTTAATTAACATAAAGCAAAAGTATATTTGATCTAGCAGCTCTCCAATATCATGGAATTTTTATTTGTTACTTCAAAAGGAGTAAGTAAGAACATTTCTGTTGCTTGTAAAAGGGACAGACAACCATTTATTTGCTCCGAATCTTATACAAATCTTTGCCGCTGGCCATACAACACTTATTTCACTTAATTGGACTGATCTTGGCTACGTGACCAGTTATATATTTCATATTTGATGAGATATCTTTTTATTAAGTACTTATTTTTTGGTTATGTTGAGAAGCCTTAACAAAATATGCGTCCAAAAATAATAGGATAGTTATAATTAAAATATCGAACGCTAGATTATTATGGATTGTAACACCTTTATTGTTTTTTGTAAAACCAATGCTAAACATTTGCACTTTAAAACAGAAGGGACCTATTCATATAAAATATCATTACCATTAACATTTCGACGATTGTCTTTCTTTATACACCACTAGTTTTTTCCCACGGCTTTACCAGCGTTATGTAGCTTATATACTTTCTCGGGTCATAAAATTTCTACATGCCAAATTTCATCAAAATCAGTCCAACGGGTTAGTAGTGAAGGCGTAACTGACAGGCAGACAGAGTTACTTTCACATTTATAATATTATTATGGATATGGATTAGAGTTATTCTCTCAACCACTCGACAGTAACTAAAGACGACATAGGCATTAATTCAGGTACCAAATGGTGGTCAGTAATAGTTTGAGCGGTACTAAGATCAGTGTGCAAGCACTTCGTTAGCGTGACAATTATGGCTCTTAGCACCACTTACTGGAATTGTCATTAGAGCTTTTGACAATCAGCGCTGATAGGTTGACGTGCTGTTATGTTAGGAACAGTCACTCGATGACTTAAACAGCCATGCAATTATGAACCTAACATACTTTTTGCCTGTTATATAGCAACGATTTTGTAGAGATCTAGTCCTAAAGAGCATTCAGAATTCCCTCCTCCTTCGTCGGAAAAGCAAATCGTAAGATGCGTTTAACCTAACTCGACGACCTGATTGGCGCAGTGGCTAAGCGGTTGGACTGCTGCGCTAAGGGTTGCGGGCTCGATCCCGACACGTGACAAAAATGTGCCGCAGTGATTCGCAATTCGCAGATGTTTGTGCCGAGTCTGGGTGTTGTGATATGTATGTGATATTTTATATTTCTGAGAAGAGATTCCTAATGTAGGGCGACACTTTTTAAAAACATAAAATAAAGCACAAACCTGGTGTGTAGTACTGAATGGTAGTAGGCTCGCTACCTATTATAAGAAGGGGGTTTATAAATTTTTGAAAAATAAGAATTCTTTTGACTTTATCGTGGTTTACAGATTTACGTGGTTTGTGATGTGATGTGTGTGTGTGTTTAATATTTATAAAATTTTCAGTATTTCTTCTTTAGTTATGTTGATATTTGTGTTCTTTTGAACTGAAATACCGTCATAAAACACATAGCGACATCTAACGTGTCCGTCGGTAACGGGCACATTGACCTCATTTTTCTCTGTTGACTTTAGCACTTTGGACAAGATAATAAGCTGGCGACCTTACCTCTTCTCTTTTATTTTCTACCATAAAAATATAATGACTATACATTACGTTATATGGAGGTAGTTATGTGATATGCGTTACCTGTATGCCCTAAAAGGCCGGCAATGGAAGCGACATAACGGCAGACAATAATAAAGTAGTATTTATGTTATACTAGCTGCGCCCTGCTGTGTTCCCGCTACATTTTTTCGGGATAAAAAACCTATGTATTAATCCAGGGTGTGAGCTACCTCCATATGAAATTTCTTCAAAATCGGTCAAGCCGTTTGAGCGTAAAGAGGTTACAAACGCACTCACAAACTTTCGCCCTTATAATATTAGTGTGAAGACATTTCATATATCATTAGATTATACGATGTTTTTTTGTTAATAAATACAACCTGACTCAAAAATCCAACAAGAGATAAGTTAATTCCATCATCAGACCAGCTCCAAGGTACAATAATATTGTATTGGCTCCAAACCTGTTTAAGAATGCAAAATTCCATTTTAATTGGATGTCAGAAAGTGGTTTTAATTTAGATTGCAAGATTTGACCTAAACTAATTCACATACATACATACATGCATACAAACATTGCAAGTTAAATAAAAGCTTGTAAAAAAATACTAACTATAAAACAAATTTGATGAATATTTAATTAAAAATATTTATTACTACTTCTTTCTAAATATTTTGCCAATTTAAACAAGCACACCAAAAGCACAGTAAAGGTGATTATGAAAATCTTAGGGGTATTCGCGCGCAAAACTGATTAGCCATTACGGTTGAATTTTCGTTTCTGATACTGAAATTGATTAATGACGATTAATGTAAAAGTCGACCTTTTAACATAGCGATCAGAATTTTTAATGCAACCAGCATAATTTAAAAAATTGATAAGAAATCACTAACGACTCTAACGAGACTTATCTTTGGGGCGTTCAGAATCTTTTGGGGACAGAATGTGTTTTGTCCAAGGCCTCCAGCACTAGACAAAGATCTCTGTACGGCGCTTTAATCTGTAAAGGTCGATAGAACTTAAGTGGTCCTTTTAGCAACGCTAAATTTCCAGATAAAACTTTTTGATATTTTGGGTTTTATCTAAATTATTTGGGTTATATCTAAATTATTTGGGTTTCGGATCGCTTGGAAAGTTTTATAAGGTTTTCTAAATAACTTTTCGGTGCTTAATTTCAATCTACGCAAGCTACCAAACATTTGAGACACAATTTTTTTTTATCCATATCCATACTATTATTATAAATGTGATAGGAAGTCTATCTGTTACGCCTTCACGACTAAACCACTCGACGGATTTTGATGAAACTTGGCATGTAGAAAGTTTAAGACCCGAGTAAGGACATAGGCTACTTAACGCGCGCGAAGCTAGGCAAAAACTAGTATAATATATATTAAACTGTGATATCTTATTTTACAATTTTTATCAGTATAATGTAAGTCACCACACATGGTCTCATTCAATTCATATTCTGAAATGCTTTTAGATTTTTCTGTTTTCCTTGTACTGTTATATGATTGCATTTCGTAATTTTCTGGATCACTGTAGCTGCAGTGTTGTGGGCGTCCCATTGACAATTTGTCATTTCTTATGCACTATTGCGATTTAAACTCAACATGTTACGAGGGGGCAAAATGCCAACAGAATATTGGCATTGCCTGCAGTGCTGCCTACGCTTTATGAGGGAATAGGCGTGGCGATACACATCATTATGTACGTAATTGGAGCAAAATATGGTTATCATTTTCTTGTTTCTCGTAAACTAGATTTAATAAGTTGTGGTCGCCAAGTGGACGAAATATGACTCAATTATGTTATTAATATTTTAGCTCTCTGTATTCCTTCTCCATAAAGCCTATGATTGTACCAAAACTAACACTTCGTGCATGCAACGAACAATATTTTTTTTAACCGACTTCAAAAAAAGGAGGAGGTTCTCAATTCGAATGTATTTTTTTTTTATGTTTGTTACCTCATAACTTTCGCTTGGGTGAACCGATTTTGATGATTTTTTATTTATTTGAAAGCTGGTGCCTCTCGTTTGGTCCCATTGCAATTTGATTAAGATCCGATCCGTACTTTTTCAGTAATTCTTAATAATGCTGTTTTTTTTTCACGTTCTCTACTACATTTTTCTATGATTGTTCTCCGATTTCTGCGGTTTTTTTACTTTTTAGTGCTTTTTAATTTGTTGTGAAATAGTTTTGTTTTGAAGTCGGTTTTTTTTGTTACAATTTTTTTTATTCAATGGTCTAAAATCAGCAAGTTGCTGTAATAGTAATAAAAATAATAATTATTGTTCCTTGTCTGTATGAGACGCGGCTATGTAATCGGAACATGATAGTTTAAAGTTAACAAAACGTTTAATAAAACCCGCATTTGGAATTGATGACGATGGAGGATTGATGACAAGAAATAGAAAAAAAAACTGGTATGTAAATTAAGTTTGACTTTAAGTAATGACTTTTAAAAATGTCTTTACATTACAATTTTCTGGTTAAAATTTGAAAGCTACTAATAAAATTTTTGGAGCTAAACAGGTGTGATTCGGTAATAACCACGTAAGAACCACGCCGAGAACTAATGTCACGTAATTATTACTTAGAGAACCACCTACACTGAAGTAGTCTTTACTTAAAGTAAGGGATGTAATTACATAATAATGCTAGTTCCACTTAAGTATGGCCTTGCCTTGAACTTTAATATCTGAAAGTCAAAGGTTGGTGTAATAATAATGCCTGCATACGTAGAAGTAGGTAGAGAGTTTGTATCCACACAAGAAGTATGGCGATTTCTGAGATTTCAATCTTCTTATCATATGGTTGAAGAACAACCTTGTGTGTGAACAAACCTATGACGATCAAACTATAGAGTACATACACCTTTGCTTACTCCTTCGCGGCTTGTTCGTGAGTTAGTGTATTGGAAAAACGCTAACACAATTCAAAACTCATTACACGTGAAACTTTTATGAGTTCAAAGAAAAATTGTCCGCAACACATACCTGCATTACAGAAAATAACACTATAATATCTATCA
Organism: Abrostola triplasia; assembly: GCA_946251915.1. NCBI lineage: Eukaryota > Metazoa > Arthropoda > Insecta > Lepidoptera > Noctuidae > Abrostola > Abrostola triplasia. Next base: position 5,263,517 of record OX276444.1, on the reverse strand, counting down.
ATTATCCGACTAAGAATAGACAACCCCTTTTAATGGGTCCCTACTTACAGTAACGGCGTATTAAACGAGCAAGGAACAATATTAGGAAGATGGGGCTTTCCCTTATGTTTTGTCTAACTACTAATATTGTTTTCACCTTGGATGTTGGTCTAATGACTGGGTGAAGCTTCAGCTACACGCTCAATCTTGCGCAAACTGTCCAAAAAATCACGCAAAATCTGCATATTATGTCACATTAATGCGACTACATCATCATCAGCCAGAACGCGTCCACTATTAAACAAAGGTCTCCTCTCTCTCATTAGAGTGTGAGGGGGAGGGGGGGTTGCCATAATCCCCACGCGATTGCGACTTGTAAATTTTGCACAAAACACAATGTGGCGGGATACATGCTCTTTTATATAGTCGTCACTGGTCATCGGCCTACCTAGTGTATTCAAAACAAGGAAGGCGGCAGCCAGTTGAAGGCAAGTGCATTGAGGATTTATATTGTACCATATTCATTTGACATACATGTTTAATTGGGTAGATCCATTTAATACAAACTAACGTTTTGTTCTAGCTATTTGTGAAGTATACCCTTTTACCATTTTAACGCTAAATAATCGCTAATATTTTTTGTACAAACAGCTGAACCTTTAGGACAAAGGCATAGAACTTTTTCTGACTGACTAGTCACTCGGCTGTGGGTTATAACGTTTAGTTTTCAGTCTTAAGGTCGGGCAAAAAGAAATTGTTACGCTTTTCGACCCAGACATACTTACTACCAGAATTTAGGATTACGTGAAATCTAGATCTATAGATAGGCCAAAGCTTGACAGCGAATTCGGAGGTGTAGGTAAAAAAGGTGCGCATCTGCCAAATTTTCTATGGATAGTCATTATACGTCATTTTCCTGATGATGAAGATGATGGTCGAACAGTGCTCGCAGATCAAATGTAATTATTGAGGCGACCAAAACACGGTTATAATTTTCTTTTACAAAACCTATGTATAACTAAGCCTGATATTTTTGCAATACATTACCGGATAAACAATATTATGTTTTTATACCCTTGTATGGCTGCATCGTTGGTCTAGTGGTTGCTAAGCGCGACTGCTGAGCACGAGGTCCTGGGTTCGAATCCCGGGTCGGGCAAAGTGATACTGGGTTTTTCCATTAGGTAATTCTTAGTAGCAGCACGGAGTCTGGATCTGTGCCCGGTTGATGGCAATAGGCGCCCTCTATTACATTGGGACCTAAAAACTTAACTGGCGGAATGTGGGTGTACTGTAATGTGCACCTCTGCCTACCCCTTCGGGGAATACAAGCGTGAGGTTATGTTATGCTTTTATACCCTTGTCTCCTAAGTTAGAAATATTTTGCTGAAACTCGAATTATTCTTTCATATTTTGACGGTATTTTACTGCGACGGTACGAATGGTTACTTTTTTCTTATTTCTCCTTTTATGTCTGGGTATGGTTTTAAAGTGTATACGTGTTTAAAATACATATACAAATGAAAGATCCTTTTATGCCGGGGCTTTAAACTCCTTTCGATATTATCTATAGACATCGTTAGTAGCACTCGCATTATCTCTAAGTGTATGTGTTTAGATGATAATCCTTTTGTACGTATTTCGTTTTTAACTTTTTTTTAAATCGTGGCTCCACTCTAGGAATTTCTCCTGTAACGTGGGTTCCATCATCACATACACTAACACCCAGACTAGGAAGAAATATCTGCGGATCACACAAATTTCGGTCCGTGGTGGAATCGAACCCCTTAGCTCAGCAGTCCAATCGCTTAGCCACTGCACCAATCAGGTCGTCGAATAGGTAAATGTATGGATTTGTTTTATGTCTGCTTTAGTACAGAACTGCTACATTCCATGTTTGTAGATGGGAATATGGTTTGATAGTTACAAGAAATGTTAGCATTATTATGTTTAAAAGCCTCCATCATATTTTTGATTCGAGCCGTTGGAATAATGTCGGTACTACTGCAACACTTAACTCTGCATATGTGTGAATAACTGAATATGTAGAGAGTACACCTGCGCTTGCGCTCAGTTTGGCACTACTAAATATGGCGTGTCATGCATGGCTGGCTAATCTCGGTTGAGATTTTCCTCCATGACCCAAAAGTCAGTCAGGAGGAAATTATAAATTTTTGACGTAGTGTAGTAAGTTTTGCCGTTTGGTATCTGGCCTAGAATTGACCACCCTCTTTCCGCCCGTCGGTGTCGTAAGAGGCGACTAAGGGATAATCCAGAAGATGGACAGCAGCGTATTCTGTAACTGCACCACCAATACTGCGATCCCTAAGCCACTTGCCAAGCGTGGGTATTATGCCCCCCTTCCCTAAGGGGGAGACTCTTGTTCAACTTAAAGTAAATAAATAAAATCAAATACCCATTGTAACGTCCACACCAAACTAAGTAAATCTAACATTATTCTCGTACCAACAATCTAACTCATTCATTCAAATGTGAACCTAAATTTCAAATGTCCAGATTCTCCGCCAAGATATGCAAATAAACCACTAAAACTCTCCTCCCTTTTCGTACAATTAAGTCCACAAATATATTATCAAGATTATAATATACTAGCTGCGCCCCGCGGTGTTACCCGCTACGTTTTTCAAAATAAAAGTAGTCTATGTGTTAATCCAGGGTGTCGCCTATCTCCATATTAAATTTTATCAACCTCGGTCCAGCCGTTTCAGTGGTAAGAGATTACAAACACACTAACAATTTTTTGCCTTTATAATATTCGTATCTTGTGATAAGTGTTTACCTTATTCTGGTACAGTGGTTGTGAATTCGACTGCCAAGCGGTTGGTAGAAGGTTTGACATTGAAATGTAAAGATGTTACAATAAAAATATCTAGGTTAACTATTTACTAATTATGGAAACTTTAAAAGATCCGCTTGTATCGTTCGCCCCTAGTTATTTTTGGCGAGCCATTTTCCTAAGAACCAGGCCATATTAAAGTTTTAGTTAGATAAAAGTACTTAATTAGAGTTTGGGGCTTAAGATCAAAGTTTTTGGTAAAGAAATACCTAGTATAACAGCAGTCAATGCGACTTTCGTGCTAGTTCCGAGGATAATTTAAATTCGGAATCATTTTCGAATTAAGATTTTCGTCGCTACTACCTCAACGAACATTCGTTGTTTTTGTAAATGGCCAGTAACTTGTTCTTTGTCTCTTGTAATAGGAGTTGACACTCAACCATACATTTTTTTATTAGTCATATAATTCTACAATTTAGTTGCAACGGATACTTTATAGAAATAAAATAATAAAAAAAATCTATACAGAAGAGATACGATAGAAAAACCATTTCAATGCTCGATTGCTCGTTGCATTGGTAAATTATTTATTTGGCGTTTTCAATTGAATTGTCAATAGCACAAAAGTATTCAAATGAGTTTAAAAATTGTCGTGTAGCGATATAAAAAAAACATGATTTTCCGGGCTAGTTTTCATTTACCGGAGGTTAGCGGCATATTCATAATTACGTACTATAGGACCAGTTATTTAAAACTTGGTCCTTTGGTACGAAGTTATCTGCCAAGAAATCACTGTACAAGAAAAGTAAGTTAAAAAAGATTGAAGCCTCATTTTCTTATGAAATCTCTTAAAGACTTAGTAGCATTTAGCACTTGATATTATCATTTTAGGGTTAAGATCTAGCCTCTTTCAAGTAACGCCCACGATGAAAATTTAAATAAAGCTAAGACGGGAAGCTTAATCTTGGACTTTTAAAGTGAATTCGGTAAAACCAACCCGTTTATATCTTTGCATAAGATAAGTATTATATTTGACATAGTTTTACCTAAACAATGGCTTGCTATACTAACTATTCATAATTATGTTGACAAAAATGATTCAATCCGACGGATTGGCGCAGTGGTTGAGCTATTGGACTGCTGCGCTAAGAGTTGCGGGTTCAATCCCGCACGGGGCAAATATTTGTATGTGATATTTCATGTTTGTAAAACGCACCCACGGCACATGAGACACTTTTAGAGTGGGTGACGTCTTAAAAAAAATTCTACCATCGTTTAGAAAAATCCGATATTTTTATGACGGCATTCAGGAATAATAGGCGTTTCGTTAGTTAATACTTAAGAGACAAACGATTTGAATACCTCATTGAACACAAAGAATCGGCCATAAAAGAATTAACCGCGAAATTCTAAAGCATTATATATTGCATCTGCTACGCTGATTTATGTATCCAAAGATTTAAATAATCTTAAGTACGTAAAGTGAATTTTCCGGATCTCGAAATATTTATTCTGAAGGTACTCGTTGGTCTAGTGGCTGCATGTGGTCCTGCGTTCGATATATTATTTATATTTAGGCAGGTGTTTAGAATATTTGTAACTATATAAATTGCAATGCTTTACCAGGCAACTAATCTATAAACCTACTCATTGTTAAAATTTTTGAAATTTCGTGCACTTTGTTTGCAATAAAGAATTTGGATTTGATTCTCGGGACGTACAATTCAATAGTACCTTTAACCGACAAGCGTGTATATCGAATGTGATGCGTATGAATGAAACGAAAGACCTACGTAAATCCGTGGTCTCTGCCTACCCCTCAGGGAAACAGGCGTGACTTTATGTATGTATATCGGACAGTGTTACTTGTTTTTTTCATTTGAAAACTCACAGGAGCAGTATAGTGTCGGGATTAGTGACCGGTAAATGGCAATATGCGCGCCCCCTATTACATTAAGACCTATAACATAACTGGCGAAAAGTTTGGTGTACCATAATAAACCTCTGCCCTTCCCCCTTCCTTCAGGAGCGATGTTATGTTATGTTCAAAGATTAAAACAATCTCAAGTACTTAAAGAGATTTTTTGGGATCTTGAGATATTTGTATCAATTCAATCATTGTACTGACCCTAATAGGATCGCACCCTTTCTTTTCTGTTTATTCCCCTTGATTTTAGAAATTCTTTCAAGATTTTGATTGAGAGTGAAGTGTTATTCGGCCCCTTCTGGTATTAGCTTCTTCATTTTGAGAGGTTTTCGAAGTCGTAAATAAAAGGGAGGGGAAGGAGTGGAATGCGCAGTATTTTTATTAAATGGCAATGATTTTAACGCTTTAGTTATTCTGTGAAGTCAGCTTTTAAGTCTGTTGGGACTGTGTGTAGAAGGCTTATTACGCGACAGCAGCGAGTTTATTTCTTCATTAAATTCGTTATTTCTCTTCATACATACATAACTTAACTTTACCAAGTGTTCAGTAAAACCTCGTTGAACTTAGATTGAATTTATATCTACATACACATACTGATTGCCTGCCTTTGCCTCTATTATTAAGTACACTGCCTCGTTGGTCTAGTGGTTGCTAAGCGCAACTGCTGAGAACGAGGTCCTGGGTTCGAATCCCGGGCAAAGTGTTACTGGGTTTTTCCACTAGGTAATTCTCAGTAACAGTACGGAGCCTGGATGTGTGCCCGGATGATGGCAATAGGCTCGCACCTATTGCATTGGGACCGAAAAACATAACTGGCGAAATGTGGGTGTACTATATGTGCACCTCTGCCTACCCCTTTGGGGAATACAGGCGTGATGTTATGTTTGTATGCAAGAAGTAGGTATTCTATACATCTAAGAAAACAATTAAAATTAGATACTCTATACTAAGACAGCACTTATTATACGATTCTGTTTAAATATCAACTTTCAATCCTTCATCTGTCAAGACGTCTTCTCGAAGCACGTCTGTTTTACTATTGTGACAATTGAAAGGTAAAGTTGAAAAAAAACATGCAAAATATTCCGTTTCCAGCTAAATATGGCGTCGTAAATCAAAGGTACTAGAACACTTTTTACCAAAAACACTTTAAAATAAATTGCTAAAGCAAAATTGCACCTGTAATTTCCTTTTTCTGCTTTATTATGTATTCAATTGGCCAAGGAAACTACCAGGAGGTCAGAGAAAAACAAGAGATGTGCTAATTGGCAAAATAGCTGGCGCTCGAACACTAGACTAAGCCGTGCTCAGTATAATGTTGCTTTTGTTGTTGCAGCATCATTACTAGTCCAGCTGGAGTACCTCAATAAGTGATTTGAATGTTACTGACTTAATAACTTCGTGAGTGCTAGATTTTAGATTAATAGCAGAAACTATATGAAGCTGAAGAACTATTCTTTAATCAGAATTCTTAACTCCCACTTTTGTACTGTTCTTCATTTGTCTTGTAAAGAGGCAAAACTAATATATTTCCATTTTTTTTTTATTAATCGTTGCCCCACACTAGGAATTTCTCCTGTATCGTGAGTGTGTTACACAAACATGAAATATCGCATACACAAACACTCAGATTTGGGACGTCTGCGGTTCGCGAAATTGCGACTCGGGGATTGCACGAATTTTTGTCCCGTGCGGGAATTAAACCCGCAAGCCCTAGCGCAGCAGTCCAATCGCTTAACCACCGCGCCAGACAGGTCGTCATTTATCGAGTCTATACTGGGTTTGTCACCTCTGACGTAACACTTTCTGGAATTTTATTCTTCTCTTCGTAGAATAATATAAAATAATCTTCACAAAATGGTTGTACAACATGGCATTTTACTTGGCATATTTATTTTATTATTTTGTTAAAATGGGAAAATACAGCAAAACTGAAACTGACATTGGGTCCGGCGTGTAATAGCACTTAACATAACGACCTCTTGTGTGCTGGCCAGTGGAGTGTGACCATACACTTTAACGTACATTGCTCTATTCGTACTAAAGTGATGGGATGGACGCTAACCAGAATCGTCAATGAATAATTTCGTCTGAAATTGACGTTTATATAATATGAAAATCCGTGGTCTCTGCCTACCCCTCAGGGAAACAGGCGTGACTTTATGTATGTATGTATGTAATTGACGTTTCAATTGGTGCTGTAGCTTTTAGCTTAGTATAGAGAAGTGGTCATTGTTTAAATTCCAGCCAATGAACTCTGTTAGTAACATTCATTCATCATCATCAGCCGGAAGACATCCGCTGTTGAACAAAGGCCTCCTTAAAAGGGTTGGGTTGCCATAATCCCCACGCTTGGCAGGCGGCTTGGGGATCGCAGTAATGGTGGTGAGGTTACAGAAGACGCTGCTGCCCATCTTCTGGATTTTTCCTTAGTCGCCTCTTAAGACAACCGCGGGAGGAAAGCGAGTGGTCAATTCTAGGCCGGATACCACTCGGCTTCGGCTTTGTTAGTAAGATACCACTAAGTATATAAAACAATACATATAATATGTCTCACCGCTCAACCGGTACAATGTCTGAATACAATTATTACTTAGCAGTCATTATTCCAGCGTATGAAGTACTGAATTACCATTTAAAATACCATACTTCTGGCCAATATGTTGCATTCTAAATTCTAGCAATTCGTTCGGGAATAAAGACGTGATGATTTTGATTCATACAAACTTTAATAGGTAGCCTTAGATAAGCATACTATTTTACAAATATATACAACTTAATTCTAATACAAGATCTATTCGGGCCTTGACTACTCTTTATTCTTTGCTTGACTCTCCTAATTCTCCTTCTTACTTAACTTCTAATTTTCAGTACCTATCCGCTAACCACAACAAAACTCTTCGATCTTCACATAATCGTCTCTTACAATGTCCTTCTCACCGCTCTGATTTTGTTCATTCCACCTTCTTTGTGCAGTCCATTCTTCTGTGGAATGCCCTCCCTGTAGAAATCAGGATGGCTAACAGTCGGTACTCTTTTAAAAAGAAAGTCCGTGCACATTTCCTTAAGTAATCAATGGCAGAATCACTCCAAGTTTAATTTATTTTGTAAGTTTATGTAAGTATATTATACCGATGTATGTATTGTAATATTGTATGTATGTATGACATAATAGTAAGTATGTTTATGTATACATTTTGTTAGTATTTTAGTCTACACATTGTATACTTAGTGCATCTACCACTTTTCGACTCTGCATCACCCTAAGGTTGACTGGTAGAAAATGCCTAATGGCATTAAGTCCGCCTTTGTACAAACATGTATATAAAGTATAAATAAATAAATAAATAAATAAAATAAAAACAATATATACAAAAATAAAAAGTTAAAAAGCATAGGTACTTTAATTGTATTGTATTTATATACGAATCCAATATATCAGTTCAAATAATGTGCGAGTGTAGTGTGACTGCCTCGTTGGTCTGATTGCTAAGCGCGATTGCACGAGGTCCTAGGTTCGAATCCCGGGTCGCGACTGCTGACCACAAGGCCCTGGGATCGAATCACGGGTCGGGCAAAGTGTTACTGAGTTTTTCCATTAGGTAATTCTCAATAGCAGCATGGAGTCTGGATTTGTGCCCGGTGATGGCAAAAGGCTCGCCCACTATTATATAGGAACCTAAAAAAAACATTACTGGCGAAATGTGGGTGTACTATTTGTGTAACTGCCTACCTATCGAAGAATACAGGCGCGATGTTCTGTATGTATAGTGCACCCAAAGAAAAACTATAATAAAAGACATGTGAAAGATCACAAAATACTCAAATAAAAGAAAAGTATAATAAAAGGAATTGATAGGGTCAATTTCAAAGAATCTCAAATGGAACTTTAAAAGTTTAAACACTTGTAGACGAAGTTTTAACAAAGACTTGAAGATCAGAAGTTCATAGAAAATTGATATTGCTTAGTGAGAGAATTGTTCAGTTGATCTTAAAGGGCTATTATAAGGCATTATGTTATACGTCTCAGCTTTCTGTACTAAATATAAAATATTTTGTTTAAAAGAATGTTATTGACATTGGGATTTTAATATCAGATCAAGTATGAACAGAACTGCAATACAATCTATAGGTCCAAGAACCTACGTCGCCCCACACTAGGAATTTGTCCTGTATCGTGGGTGTGTTTCACAAACATGAAACATCACATACACAAACACCCAGACTCGGGGCAAGTATAGAATTTTAGCATATGGAAATCCGTTGTCTCTATCTACCCCTTAGGGAAACAAGCGTAACTTTATGTATGTATGTATACGTTTTTGGTCGAATAATTCTTAAATAATTATTGAGTAATACTTTTATCTGCTTTGGTTTAAATACAACTATTATAATGTATCAAAATAGTCTAATTGTTAAAAATAGTCAAACTTGATTCTTTTATTGTCAACAATAGCCCACAAAAAACCAATTGGGCATGATTTCACCGAAAATAAAATTTCCATTAAATTAAGCTTCTCCTAATTCACGCATCTAATCTGGATTCCACATTGTATCCCTTTCATTACAAGCTTATGAGAACAAAATGAGGCCGAAACCCCATTACTACGGTGGAAACAAACAGAGAGAAACATTCTTTAAAAACATATATAATTTAGGTTTGAAAACCAAGCTTGCATGGAAAATTAATTAGAATGGTTCTCGTCCATGTTTGATACTGAATTTTAAATGTTACCATGCTAATAGTAAGGGGTTGCTATAGGAGCAAAAAGTTTTGTTAAAATAAGCTTTAGTGGTGATTCAAATTTAGAATATGAAACTATATTTGTATTAAAACAATCTTCGTAAAGCGGATTAAGAATATTGTAAAGATTTCCTACCATCATCAAGAAAGTACCTAAGGCATAAGAGACGATAACCATACGTTCTTAAACAAACAATATTCCTAATGACTCTATGTGCTTCTAATATTTTAGAATTTCTTTCAATTCATTTCGATTAAGTTTATAATATAGGTTGAAAGGCTTTTGCAACTGTTGAATAACAGTGTTTATTTTGTCAATTAAATTGTGGCTTTTGGATTTAACGAAATCGCTAGCCACCAATGTTTTTAACCACAACCGTTGCAATTCAATAATTCAAACCCAACTATTTCAACATGATAGTAATAAACCTCGCTAAATGTGAAAATGCTTGCCACAAATTTGGATAAAATATAGCTATAACGGCGTTCATCACGAGACGGAACACTTCCACCGTTGAACCAAGGCCTCCCCCTTAGAATGGGGGAGGGGTTGCCATAATACTCATGCTTGGCAAGCGGTTTGAGAATCGCAGTATTGGTAGTGAAGTTACAGAAGGCGCTGCTGCCCATCTTCTGGATTTTCCCTTAGACGCCTCTTACGGCATCTACGTGAAGAAATGGGGTGGTCAATTCTAGGCCGGATACCACTTGGCGTTAGTCAAGGTAATTTTGAGGATGTGGTTATGGCTGGTGAAATCGATTCTTCAAGTAATGGTGACTGAAAATAGGTGCTCGTTGAGTTGGATAACCTGGATGAAATTATAATAGATCATGCGATCATGAGGAAATAGTGAAAAAAAGATCCAAGTAGTGGATTGACAATAGCGTCGAGTGTAAAAAATAATAGTAATAATGGAAATTAAAATCACGCTTATGATAAAAAACTACCAGGTTGAGGTTTGACTGATTCCAGACAAGAAGAAGAAGAAGGTAAAAGGGTGGTGAACAAAGAGAAGTATCAACAATTAAACCTAAAATATCATGTAGATAAATACAAGGATCTAATACATACATCAAACTGGTACAAATCCTCAAACAAGCCTTGCCTTGAGGACTGTTTACTCATAAAGGATATACACAGACTATACGTCAGATTTCTGTATACTATAGGTACATACATAACCCGTATTCACACGTAACTGTTAAATATTAGTTCTAGTATTAGAGTGTTCGCATGATTTGTTGGGTGTAAATATTATGTTTAAGTATTGCTCCAGTTGGTGAATGAGATAAGGAAGGGATCAGTGATTGAAGACCTTGTTGATGCAGTGGCTAAGTGACCGAGTGGTGTGACCGTTGGACTGCCAAGTCAAAGGTTGCAAGTTCAAACCCCGGCACGCACTAATGTATTTTCGAATTCATGTGCGATATTAGAGATTGATTTTTCAATTGTGTGTAAAGCCATGTCAGAGGCTTACAGGCGGTTTAAACTTAGACACCAGGTTGTTCATCAACCATACGATAAGAAGAAGAAGAAATAACTGGAATGTTGCAATACACGTTAGAACTGCCATCCCAAACCGAAAAAATCGATCAACATTTATATTTCATACATTAATACGTGTGTGTATGTGACGGATCATGAATGTAAATTTACGCTTTCACAAAATACCAATTGACGAATAGAAATTTCTACAGGTAATGTTTTAATAAACAAAAAAATACCATGATACTAATCCCATATTGCCATCGTGCATAATTTCAAGCATATTGAATATTTAGCTGCATTCATGTTGCTAGTTTCAGTGGTTTTACCGTAACTGCACTGGATAAGCCGTAAATGGCACTCACAACCGTTGAATAGGTGCTCGGTTCTAAAGTGTCACTCTTATTCAGAAGAACTAGCAAGAAACTATGGTACGTTGGTGTTATTTCAAGTGCAGCTATTTCCTAGTGAAAAATAGAAACGAATGCACGCTTTCATTTAAGGTTGCACGATGCAGGAATATTACGAGTGTGGGGCGACTTTTAATATGCAGGGAGATGCTTGATGCTGGTTTTTGACAGATTTAATAAGGACTATGTTACTAAACTAACAACATACTATATAATATATGAATACCAGCCCAATAACTGTTTTACAGGCAAAACAATATAGATATACTGAAAATATCTGGACATCACACGAGCTCACTGCCAGTTGACGACGTATTTGTGCCTGATTATAGGTAATAGGTTTGCTCCTTGCATTGAATTCCTATAACATAACCGGTGACATTTTGATGGAAATCTACCTACACTTTAGCCTACTTCCTAAAATCATAATCTAAACTTTTAGGAAATACAGGAGTTATGTTAAATCCACCTTGCCTGAAACATGGTAGGTTTACAAAGACGTTCATAATATTACAGAGTGCTGTATGCTTCACCGTTAAACCGGCATGCAAAATTTTAGTTAATCAAAATACAATATTATTCCTTACTTTACATACTATCACATTATAACATACTTATACATTAACTTTTACATGACATATATTCTGGAACTGTATAAAAACATTACGCGACATTACAAAGTTACATTATAATATTTTTTTTTATTTATTATGTTACAGAGTTGTTCAAACACAGATTAACAAAGCCCCACAAAACCGTGTGATCGGTTTGACTGTGGGATGAGAGTCTCACTACACATAACATAAACATAATATTTAGTAGTTAGGTAACATAATTCGTGTTAAAACATGGTAAGTAAGTATAGGTGTCAGACACACACGGTGTGTGCTGCTGCACACAATTTATATTATGTATACCGCAGAACACACCATGTGTGCATCTCTTCCTCATTCACTGCTGTCTAAGTAGTATCTTCAAATTTTTCTCTTGACACTAGCTCAAAGAACATACATCCAACATATAAATCTTGTACCTCAACCAATAGGACCACACGACAACACACTATAACTTGATTCAATCCCTTAATCATAACATCCATTGACCTGTATGATCCCTTAATACGGCGCCACGACAGCCACATTAAGATATAGGGTGGCTTACAGAGTCTTAGCCAAGGATAATATAACTGAAGACATAAAAGATCGTACACAATACTACATCTTCATTAAAATAGTTTTTAGTGTATTCATATTTTTTAATTTCGTTGGTGTTAAAGTTTTTGGTAATAAAAAGAATTGTGGTAATTTAGAAAACCAGAGTTCAAAAAATATGGTGATTTAGTTACTAGTTCAAAGCAATCGGGAAGATATAGTATTATAACTAGCTGCGCCCCGCGGTGTTACCCGCTACATGTTTTTTAAATTCTTCATATGAAATTTCATTAGAATCCATTCAGTAGTTTTTACGTATAAGAGTAACAAACATCCATCCATCCAAATGATTAACTAAATGTTAATTAAAATTTATAAAAATAAATGATTTGTATTTGATGATCTCATTTATGTAAAAGTACCTTAGCCTTAGCTTCCGCTGTTATAATGTTACAAATTTGTAATTGTACTTTAAAACTTATAGTAAATAAAAAAATATTATTTTGGTCACATAATTATGCAAGTAGGTAAAATACGTTATTATTATCCCATCTACTACAAGAAAATATCCGCTCTGTTAAATCTTTTTATAACGGGAAACAACGATAAAAGATACCCAAAAACACTTACGTACTTAAAATACTTAAACAGCATTGTTCGTCCCATTCCTTTATCTTTTAAAAGCACTCTGTATGTATTTGTTTATCTTTAATTTCCTGTACAGTGCGAAAATACTCGTTAGGTTTTCCGTTAAGTAACAATGTCGTATTAGCATAATGTGTTTTACTTACATCGTTCCTGAAGTTCATATATGGGTTTAGGAAAGCAAAATTATCCATAATTTCTGGGTTATTTTGAAATCGTACTTACGTTACTGTATTCAATTATCACGAATACTTTTTTTTGGATATAGGAAGGATTTTTTATTTAAAAAAAAAAAACGTTGCCCCACACTAGGAGTTTCTCCTGTATCGTGGGTGCGTCACACAAACATGAAATATCATATACACAAACAACTAGACTCGGAACAAACATCTGTGGTTCGCACAAAGTTTTGCCCCGTGCGGGAATTGAACCCGCAACCCTCAGCGCAGCAGTCCAATCGCTTAGCCACTGCGCTAATCAGGTCGTCAAAAAAGTAAATTCAATTAAATTCTCAATGTTTACATAGTTTGTACATACATAATCAATTCAATTTATTTTCAGATAATACAATCCATATAGTTAGTAAAAACATACACAACTTACAAACTAGTATTAGTACATAACATCACGCCTGTAGTCCCCGAAGGGGTAGGCACAGGTGCACATTTACACCGACATTTCGCATTTTATGTTTTTTTAGGTCCCAATGTAATATCCCATTACATAGTCCCAATGTAGAGGGCGAGCCTATTGCCATCAATTGGGCACAAATCCATACTCCGTGCTGCTATTGAGAATTGCCTTATGGACCCTGTCGGGCACAGGATAGATCATGTAGGAGAAAGGAAGAAGAAGTCATGTTTTGGAAGACAGTACATAGCTAACTTAGGTTTCCGTTGGCTAAATGTGGCTGTACTAAACGCCTCTGTTCACTCCATCGGGGAGTACAAGCGTTATGTGGTGTTTGATTTGCATAGATTGGTTATTTCATTTTTTTTCATAACCAAAAAAAAATTTGAAAGAATTTAGAGTTATAAAACGTAATGTTAGAATAATTTATATCTACATTTTAAAAGAGATGAGATTCTGCTGGTGGCTGAAATAAACTTATACTTGGCCAATATTTATGGATTCGTAATAGGGTCTATTGCCATTTCCTTGGCACATGGCCAAACGAAACCGCTACTCAGAATTTCCTAACAGAAAAAGATTACATTTACATCCAAATCCGCTTATTTGTTACGTGATTGATGATGATCAGATACCTAAAGAAATATTTTACTATCTTTGATAAATACTTTTATTATTACTAACAATCGCAGACTGCCTCGTTGGTCTAGTGGTCGTTAAGCGCGACTGCTGAGCACGAGGTCCTGGGTTCGAATCCCGGGTCTGGCAAAGTGTTACTGGGTTTTTCCATTAGGTAATTCTTAGTAGCAGCACGGAGTCTGGATTTGTGCCCGGTTGATGGCAATAAGCTCGCCCCCTATTACATTGGGACCTAAAACATAACTGGCGAAATGTGGGTGTACTATATGTGCACCTCTGCCTACCCGTTCGGGTAATACAGGCGTGATGTTAAGTTTTTTTTTCTCCACCTTTGAGTGTTAGTGATTAGTACTAGTAGTAGTACCTGCTTTGGAAAAAAAAATCATTCAATAACAAAAGAACAATCAAACTTGATTCATCATCAGCCGAAAGACGTCCACTGTTGTACAAAGGTGGGGGGAGGTCTTAGAATGCAAATTTAGGTCACTGTCGGCTAAAATATCTGTGAAAGGTTGTACTTCTTTCATTTAATTATATTTGTTAAAGAATCAGTATTGCCATTCAACGTGGCAATGCTGCCAGTCATCTGGGCACGTTACCTTTTGACAGCGATGAGGAGGAATACTTTGATGCTTTTTAACTGTTTATTTTTGTATATATTTTTTTATTTTGTATTAGAATTAAGTCGTAAATAGTTTTTAAATATTTTATACATTAGATTACTTTGAAAAGGTAAATAAAAAACATTCCTAAAGTCGAGTTACTTTCACTGTTAAAACTAGTTCAAAATATACTAAGACCAATCTATTTTCTTAACTAAAACCTAAAGACATTGCTTTTATTCCAAGAAACCGTAGCGTTCATTTCTGTTTATCCTTATGCAAATGTGAGGCCAAGGAATAATCCAGGGAGGATGTTTTTGTGGAACTTTTCCATCCAGATTATTGTGGAGTATTAACTAACACAAGTTCGTGCGGAAAATAATGTTATTATTCAGGATTAGAATAGAATATAATAGAAATATTAATTTGCAAGAAGATTGATTAATGCGTTTAGATTTTACAGCGTCAGGATTTCATTGAGTTTCTCAATTTGACTGCTATGTAATCTGCTATCTTTTTAAATCATATCATTGATAGCAGAGTGTTACGACCATTGGACTGCCAAGTCAAAGGTTACAAGGTTTATCCCCAGCACGCACTAATCATCATCAGCCGTAAGACGTCCACTGTTGAACAAAGGCCTCCCCCTTAGGACGCCACAATGAACGACAGCTTGCCAATTGCATCCACTGGTTACCCGCATCTTTTCGAATTCATGTGCGTATAATTAAAAAAATATCAGTTGTTAAAAGACGGTAAAGGAAACATCGTGAGAAAACCGGCACACCTAAGATTGTGATCTCCATGACATAATACATCATAGATGACATAGGCCAAACATTATATTATCCCAATACATTTATCATAACTACAGCAAAGTAGGTACTTTTATTTTCCATAGTCTTGTAAAAGATAATGAAAATTTCTATAAAATTGCTTCTATTTCAAACCACTTTCATTTCACTAAGACTAAATACATACACTAATTATTATTTCGTGAACTATATTTAATTGAATATAATTTAAAACGGTAAACATTGTAGGTACTTAAATATAACAAGTCAAAGTCAAATGAAACGTAAATTTATATTTCAGAAGTAATTAAATTTACCACAATATAATGCCTTCAAAATTAATAATACTCTAAGGGCTGCTTCAAACGCTTCAAGCCTTTACTCTAAAATAAGTTCAATGTTAATTATTGGCATGATATTACACAAATTGTAATTTTCAAGTATTCATTAAAGTTCCTTACAATGACAAAGGGAAAGTCTATATTAAATTGATTTTATAACACAAATAAGAACTGCTTTTTAGTTCAGTGGCTGCAAAGCGCAACTGATGAGTGAGGTCGTGGGTACGAATTCCGGGTCGGACAGTGTTATTGTGTTTTTTCATTAAGTAATTTTCAGTAGCAGTATCGAGTTTGGATTTGTGCACTGTCAATGGCAGAAGGCTCGCCCCCTACTACATTGTTAACTGGCGAAATTTGGGTGTAATTTAATGTGCAGTTGTCACCTCTGCCTACCCCTTTGGGGATTGCAGGCGTGATATTATTATCTTATGATTTTTACGCTTAAGTTTCATCAACACCTGTTTAGTGGTTTAAGTGGGCAAGATGTACCATACATAACATAACATCACGCCTGTATTCCCCGAAGGGGTAGGCAGAGGTGCACATATAGTACACCCACATTTCGCCAGTTATGTTTTAGGTCCCAATGTAATAGGGGGCGAGCCTATTGCCATCAACCGGGCACAAATCCAGACTCCGTGCTGCTACTGAAAATTACCAAATGGAAAAACCCAGTAACACTTTGCCCGACCCGGGATTCGAACCCAGGACCTCGTGTTCAGCAGTTGCGCTTAGCAACCACTAGACCAACGAAGCAGTCAAAGTCAGTCGAAGTCAGTCAGCAGCAGCAGCAGAAAGATGTACCATGTATTGTACCTATACGTTATCAATATTAAAATTATACTCCTCTCTACAAACAATTCGCTATGCAAGCCTGTGCAACTTTAACCCTATAAATCCCACCTACATGCTTAACAACAGTAGGGTTGTCAATAACTATACCTACATACAACGTATTATACTCTAGTCTATTTCAGTCGCGTCTTATAAAGCCAATCGAGTGAAATGGGTTATCATGGCGGTTGTAATGAGGGGATGTAAATATAATACTGTTACGCAATCTATGTGTTTGAATAAATTCTGGATAGATTCAATTATCTATATGAAAAGTGTGTTAACAATATGCTACTTTACTATAATAACTTTCGTGAGTTTTATCCATATTATTTACTGTATGTTCCGGTTATAATCGCAGGTGTATTCGGGAATGCCCGACTAGTTTCGAACTCGAACGGAGACTTTTATTCATGAGCTGGTTACGCGGCAGAGTCGCGAGCCACACGTCCAGCTCGCGACTCTGCCGCGTGTGCCGAAACTAGTCGGGCATTCCCGAATACAACCGTGAGTATAACCGGAATAAACAGTAAAAAATATGCTTCCTGACTCATAAAAAAATATATTATACAGTTGACTGTCGACCTCGTTGGTCTAGTGGTTGCTAAGCGCGACTGCTGAGCACGAGGTCCTGGGTTCGAATTCTGGGTCGGGCAAAGTGTTACTGGGTTTTTCCCTTAGGTAATTCTCAGTAGCAGTACGGAGTCTGGATTTGTGCCCGGTTGATGGCAATAGGCTCGCCCCCTATTACATTGGGACCTAAAAAACATAACTGGCGAAATGTAGGTGTACTATATGTGCACCTCTGCCTATCCCTTCGGGGAATACAGGCGTGATGTTGTGTTATGTTATTATGTTATACAGTAAATGAATAGTTCTTTCAGTATTCGGCTTAGAAAACTACTTAGCGAGTACTAGTGACAGCTAGTTATTATTGTTTACCTATATACATTTCTAAAACTTCAGATAATATATAAACAGCTACACTTCCGACGGAAATATTTCCACGCGGCGAATTAGCGAAACCCTGTGATATAAACATAACAGAATACATATTATAAAGAGATAAAAACTCTGTGCTCTCTCCGCATAAGTAAAAAACAAATAACCGAGGTATTCTCTATGGGAATAAAACCATTCCATCACTTATGTTAGACGTCGTAAAATGAAAGGTAAGTAATGTATATTATGTGTGTGAAGCGGTACGTCCAGTGCTACAGAGTTTAACTGTTGTTTCTGTAAGAGCTACTCAATTTCAATACAATTTATCATTGTTATAACTTAAACACTGACTAGATTTATTAAGGAAGTTAGTGAAGCTATAACAACTGTTTAGTAATGTAGATGTGTGAAAGATTAACCCTACCACCGGCCAGTGTACCACATAATATGGTATACAGCGATCGTTTAACTTTTGCGTCTATTTATCGGACAGTCAACATGTGAACCGCAATACTAGGTAGGGACTTTGACAGTAGACTCCGTGACTAAAGGATGGGCTGGGTTCTTATAATAAACACTTAAAGCAGAATATTTTCGTGGTGGAAGCGAGACGCCACGATATACACTAAGCGGTGTCTCGCTTTGTTCAACAGTGGACGTCTTCCGGCTGATGATGATGATGCTAATTATTTACTCCCAGTTTGTATGTAAGTGCATATATTATGACGTAACATGTTTTTAAAAAGGATGAAAAGCGATTGGACTGCAGCGCTAAGGGTTGCGGGTTCGATTCCCGCACGGGGCAAAATTTTTTGCGAACCACAGATATTTGTACCGAGTCTGGGTGTTAGTGTATGTGAATATTTCATGTTTGTGAAACGCACCTACGATACAGGAGAAATTCCTAGTGTGGGGCGACTTTAAAAAAAAAAAAAAAAAGATACTAATTTCTAGTCCTTCATCATCACATCACAATTTTTGAAACTGAAAATTGCCAGTCCAGCTCGCAACTCTGCCGCGTAACCAGCTCATGAAAAAGGGCTCCTTTCGAGTTCGAAACTAGTCGGGCATTCCCGAATACACCCGGCATAACCAGAATATACAGTAAATAATATGAAAATTGTAATTTTGATACAGTTTTTTACGGATGCTCTTCATCACTACCTTTGGAAATCCAAGCACTTTATGTACCAACTGCGACAGACGTTCACGTACGACGTATGTACTAACTTCAACACTAAAATCTTAAGTGCCAGTTAGAGGAAATAATATATATGTAAATAGACGCCTTTCCTTCCGCATGCAAGTGTGATTTAGTTTAGAATATGTAAACCAACAGTTTGAGCTTTGAGAATTACGAAGCTCATTGCTTTTTAAACTAAAAATGAATAGAGCGGTGCTTCTCCGGATATTAAGTTAGTGTTAGTTCTAAAAGTGGGAGTTAGGACAAAATGTATGTAATTTTTAGTTTTATGTGCAGTATTTTTTATTGTTTATATATTTGTATACTAGCATACCTAGCATTTTACCGGTTAGGTAGTTTCATCTAACATAAATTATACTGGTTTTAATAATGGATTTTATAACATTGATATAATTAGGGAAGTCATAGATTTCTACATCTTTTGTAAACAACTAATTTATATTATACCCTTTAGCATATTCACGTACGCAAACGCAAATTAATCTTACTCCAAGAATCAAAACTTCCGAAACAAAAAAGCAAATGCTGTTGTAAATCACTCGATATGCTTCCCCTAACTTCGTTGCCAAGACACCATAAGGTGGAAATACAGGACATAAAGAAATTCACCCGCAAAATGGAAGCCGTATTTCTCAAAGGATCGGGATGAAATTTGGTTTATAGCTTTGGTCTAAATCTTGGCTAAGCCCGCCGGTGGACCAGCCGGACTCACTGTATATTGGACTTGGTGAAATTCCACGAAGAATCGCCTAAATCCGTGTTGAAGTCTAGGCTCTTCAGATATCGTAAAGCCTATTATAAGACGGATCATAAAGCCTTATTTTAATAACTCTGGACATTAAATATGGCAGTTGTAAAACTCATACCTTCACCCATATTTCGCTATTTATTTGAAGGTCTCATGAAATGAACAGCATATTGTCATCTACTATTATCTAAAATAGAAATCGCAAGAATCGAACAATTACCTCTCGCTTAGCAGTTTGCGGCCAGTAAAAACTAATAAGGCAGTTCTGAATTGTTCAGATTCAGCCTCAAATTAAAAATATATTTTAGTTACATACATACATAACATTGCCTGCATTGACTGCCTCGTTGGTCTAGTGGTTGCTAAGCGCGACTGCTGAACACGAGGTCCTGGGTTTGAATCCCGGGTCGGGCAAAGTGTTACTGGGTTTTTCTATTAGGTAATTCTCAGTGGCAGCACGGAGTCTGGATTTGTGCCCGGTTGATGGCAATAGGTTCACCCCCAATTACATTGGGACCTAAAAACATTATTGACAAAATGTGGTTGTACTATATGTGCATCCCTAGCTAACCCTTCGGGGAATACAGGCGTGAAGTTATTTTATATTTAAATTATCATTATAAACTTACATGTAATTGCTGCTTCATCATTTTAGATTGACTTGAAGGTATACTATCCAAATAGTTAAGCCACCTCATCCAACCGTTAGAATAACATCACAAGTCACTCATCATCATCATCAGTCGGAAAACGTCCACTGTTGAACAAAGGCCTTCCTCTAACAACGCCAGAATGAACGACAACATGCCAATTGCATCCACCGGTTGCCCGCAACTCTGACGTCACGTCACTCACTCCACAAAAAAGATTTTCCACAATAATAACCTTGGCAAGCTCGTGTCAGACCCAAACTTAGCATAGCTTCCCTTCACAATTCATTATCCTAATGAACGGCACACTTCATTTAATAAATTGACGATACAGTTCCGTCCCACTCAATTCAACCTGTCAACTTGTCTTGAGTGATTGAGAGGACAAATAAATGAAGAAATACTCGTCATACATCATCTAAATTAGATTATATTCATTCTCGGTATATATAAGTATAATTTACTTAGAATAACGACGAAAATGAAATGAGAGGAATGGAGGAAGGAAGGGGAGGCCTTTGCCCTGCAGTGGGACGATCATGGCTAAAATAATAATAATAATAACGACGAAAATAATTTATTTAGACCACATTATTCTTTCTTTAGCTACCGGTGAACGTTACAGAAAAAGGGGGGCTTATACCCAGCAGTGGAGATACCAGGCTGGAATGATGATGATGGAGGCAAATGGCAAGTTCTCGTTCATTGTGGTGTTCTAATGGAGGCCTTTGTTCAACAGTGGACGTCGTCTAGATGATGATGATGATACTTTCTTTACCTTCTTCTGTTTTTTTATTACCGCATAATCCTTATGTAGCCTATTTAATAGCATGACTTTGTTTTTAGCTACGGAGACACTTTGGATGTCGAATTACCACCATATTTCCTTTTTATGTTGCACTTAAAATAAATTCTATATCATTTAGTACATCAATGTATTAAAATATTTCTTTCAACTTCCACGTAGACCATTGAAACGAATTAGAATAAAATGGGCAACAATCATTTGTGCACGGAGAAACATACAAAGAACCTCTGACCCCCAAAAAACAAAACATATTTATGCAGCAATTTCTGAAAAAAATATTGCAATAATAAGGATTATTGCACATAAGCTACTTTTTTTTAAATTGGGACAAGCCTACCACTCCTGCCCATCATTGCGACTCCTGTAAACAAAGATCTACAATGATAACCATTGATAACAATCGAGGCAATGAAGCTCGAGGCGTCCCAGAGAAACGATTCGACTGTCTTGGAGCCCGCAACGAAATCATAAAGAATATATAGGAGGAGTAGGAATAATTATCTATATACATAACATAGTCTACTTTACAATCTTGTCAAAAACTGTGTCACTGTCCCAAAATTCGTTACAAAAATATCAATAATAATCCATTTGTTCTATCCAAAAAAACTCCAACATTCACGAGCCCACTAATAACATTAGCCGTCTACAATTCAATACATTTCTAGATACAGTCATGTCCAAGTGAATCGTAAAAAATATAAATGAGTTTCTGCCTTTAGGGAATGTTCGGATTTTGGACGAGGATCATACATCTCAGTTCTTTCGATTGAAAGCCATTTCCAATCATAAGACGGACTCAATGTGTGTGTAGCGTTTTAGCCGGATTCGGACGATATCTGGAGGCTATTAAGCATAAATATTGTAAGAATTTATACGTACTTTTTCCTTACCTTCGGTTTCGTCAAGATTTATTGATATTTTTTTTGAAAAGATTGATTTTGATTGCTACTTTGTGAATTTTATTATTTTAGGTTCTATAATAGGCTTATTGAGATAAGTAAAGACAAACTAAGGCTCTTTTATACTTTCTCTTATGTTTTTTAGCTACCCAAGGAGTGAATGAAATCTCTTCCAGCGGCAACATTATAACATTACGCCTGTATTTCTCGAAAGGGTAGGCTGAGGTGGACATAATTAGTACACCCACATTTAGCCAGTTATGTAACAAGTCCGATTATAATAGGAGCGAGCATATTGCCATCAACCTAGCACATATCCAGACTCCTTGCTGCTACTAAAAATTACCTAATGGAAAAACCCAGTAAAAATTACCGGAACCGGGATTCGAGCCCTGTACCTCATGTTAAGCAGTCGCACTGGACGACCAGGCAAATGAGGCAGTCAAAACGAGTCAGTGATAAAATCGTCCATGAATTTCTATTTCGTTTAAAATTTTATCAATTTCACATAAAATACGGTCTACAAGTCGGAAGTAAAAATTTATAATCTATATTAAAGTCGTTTCCAACAGAAATAGTAAACAGGAGCATAAGTCATACTAAAATGAAAACAAACACCAGACAGTTGATTCAACGCAGAACCCATTAATCATTATTTTATTCAGATTGTCAGATGTTTATTATTGAATCATAATAACGACATTGCTGCCACCACATAAACGCGGAATTAATGAGAACGATAAAATCCCAGAAATCCCATGAAAAGCGAATCATTGACCGTTCGTTTAAGCCATGATCTAAAATGAAACAAAATAAACCGTAAAGCTTGACTCCAGCCAGTTCCTAATCTCTACGTTTTATGGTTGTACCAAATGAGATTACGTAGAATATTATAATACACTTATTTATTCACGCAAAGGTCTTATCTTAGGAATTCGTTTATTTTTTAAGGCGAGCTTAAGATACCTGAGTTATGGCTTTCATTATGTTTTTTATTATTTGTTTTTTAATCTACTGTTGCTTGATTAACAACGGTGGGAGGAAACTGGTAGAAGATGCAGAAAGCTTTCAAACTGTGGCACCGAATGACACTGGCTGGTCCTAATGCGCAAGGGATCATACTAGGAATTGGTATTATAAATCCTTCACATAGTACAAATCTTGTAAAGTAAATAATCTATATTATTTCATACCAGCTGCGCCCCGCGGTGTTACCCGCTACATTTTTTCGGTATAAAAAGCCTATGTGTTAAACCTGGGTGTTAACTACCTCCATATGAAATTTCATTAAAATCCATTCAGTAGTTTTTACGTGAGAGAGTAACAAACATCCATCCATAGTCACAAACTTTCGCGTTAGAAACGATGGCGTACATGGCTAGGGCTGTAAAGTGTTTTATTCTGAACACTTTAGTATCCATACTTAGATTAAAAATCTGAAAGTAACTCTGTCTGTTATGCCTTCACGACTAAACCGCTGGACGAATTCGAACGTTTTGCATGAAGAAAGTTTAAGATCCGAAAACGGACTTAAGCAAATTTTTATTCAGATTCATCTAAGGTGTTAAAATAATGGTTGAAAGTTTGTATGAAACAAAGTCTAAATAAAGGGCGAAGCCACGGGCAAAAGCTAGTTATAAATAATACGGTAATCCTGCAAGCCTGTCGGATCGAATGAAAAACAAACACCATTCCAAAAACGTTTAAGAATAAAAATTTAATAAATAAACATTGTCACATAAAGGAAATACGATAACGCTCTCAAAGAAACAATATAAACAGTACCAACGTATATATTTCCCTTTGTCACATTACATCGATACATTTTCTTTCAAGATCTAAATTATATTTGATAATACGAAATGTGATATGTGATATTTTTGCTATTCTTTGACTTTATATGATCCTACAATTTGTTGGGTGGTTGATGTTGTATACTTCATTTAATTGGATCGTGGATACTGAGATTAAAATATCTAATGTACAGGCAGATCAACTGTAGAACCACGTTTTTAACTTCAATTAATATTATCTACTTGATTTGTCAGCTTGATAATATTATGTCTAATGAATTATCAAGGGCCTCGTAGGTACGTGGCTGCCCCGCAGGTTAGTTGATCTGCAAGGTTAAGCGGTTCTCGTCGTGGTCAGTCTTGTGATGGGTGTCCGTTTCCAATTGCCGAGGCCTCTCCGTGCTTCGGAATGTACGCTAAGCTAGTGGTCCACCGCCTGATCCTTTTCTAATTGTTTCGGTCTACCGTCCTATCGGACGATGAGAATTCCCTCATTCTCATCGTCATAGGGAGTGCACCTGTATTTGCGCGCATACTTGTGCATAATAATATCTTATGAGTAACTGGCTAGCCTCAGATGAGACAGGCCGCTGTGACCGAAGGTCGGGCAGGAGGGCATTATTTATAAACTAGCATGATCATCATCCGCAGCCCGATTTCACCCACTACCCGCGTCTCCACGCCACCACACCTTCCCCTTGGACCGTGAAAGCGAATAGACGTGTGCACCCATATCATTTTTTATTTTTACTTATTTTAATTTTAATTTAAAATCAGTTTAACGTATCCGAGTACCAGGCGCACATAACGCAACAGTGGTGAAGTGGAACACCCGAGGAGGATAGCAACACATGCAACGGAGCATATTCCAACCGTCCAGCTTTTCATCTGTCATCGTGTCATCCGTCACAGAGCTGTCATCTGTCATTGTGCTGTCATCTGTCATTGTGCTGTCATCTGTCATTGTGCTGTCATCTGTCATTGTGCTGTCATCTGTCATTGTGCTGTCATCTGTCATCGGCTTGTCACCCGTCATTGTGCTGTCATCTGTCACCTAACGTTGGGAAGTCACAAAAACCAACGTTCCGTGCGACGCAAAGCAAATAACTATCCGAAGAAATCGGAACGAACGTAAGTCTTTGTGAAGTGTAGTACTCTTCACTGCCCTTTTCCCAAGTGACAAAATGTTTAAGACACCGCCTAAAAGTCCGACCTACATACAAAGTCCATCGCGGTCGGATACTGACATCCGCAAATTATGTGAGGAAGAAGCTCTGCAAAATATCTCCATCTCCTCCATCTCTAATATTACGCAGCGCGCAAAGCGTCGATGCCCTGCTGATGAATCGGAGATAACTGACAGGTTGACTATCCTGAAGAATGAAATCTCAATCGAAATTAAAACTTTAATTGGTGACCTGATAACCGCCCAGAACTCTAGATTAGACAAGCTCGAAACCCACTTTCTCGAAATAAAAAATCAATATCAAAAAATTGATAACACGAATCAAGAAATTGAAAGATCTATGACTTTGATGTCGGATCAGTTGTCATCTGTTGAGTCAAAGATATTAGGCCTAGAAAAAGAGCGTAACACTTTGACTTCTAAGTTGTCCATGCTGGAGGAGAAGATTCAATTCTATGATCGCTGCTTGTTGAAAACCAGTGTCGAGGTTCGAAATGTGCCTAAAAAGAAATCGGAAACCAAAAAAGACCTTTTTGGTATGATCTCACACTTAATCAATACCTTAAATCTCAACCTAAATACCGCGGACATTCGTGATGTCGCAAGACTGCCAGCTAAACGAGAAGCCGAAACAACTTCCATTTCAGTCGAATTCGGTAATACACTACTGAGAAGTGATTTTCTGGCTGCTGCAAAAATTTTTAACAAACAAAATCCAACCTGTAAGCTGAATTCTTCTCATATTGGTTTTACAAATATTAACAACACACCTATTTATATAGCTGAACAGCTGACACCAGATTCAAAGAAGATATTCTATCTTGCACGGAAATTTGCAAAATCTAATCAGTATGCTCACTGTTGGATTTCTAATGGGAGAATATTGTTGAAGAAGGAGAATGATAGTCAATATATAGTTGTGAAAAATGAATCTCAATTAACCCAGTTAGTAGAACATAATGAAGCATGACTATTGTTAAACCACGGGTCATTTTCCTTATTCAACCGTCACTCCTTTTTGGATCTTTTTTTAAATCTTTTTAACTATTTACTTTTTTATAATACTTTTTGCGTTCAAACAAAAATGGTAACATTCACACATACACCAATTTATAACTTTAACCGTACACTCTCCAACTACACAACACGAAAATACGAGCCACTGAACTCATATTATATTACACTAACTCTATTCACTTGCCACTTTTACACCAACCACATTATCATAATATTACATGTATGTCTATCTCGGAACTGCAACGTTAACTTTTATCACAGCACAACCATAATATTCAACTCTTCCCTTTTGCGCACTTCTACATCATCTAGCAATGACTAATAACATCTCCCTTCTAGAGGACGTTGATCAACTGTCAATTTCTGAGTTAGTTTCATGTACCCCGGAGGACACTTGTCAGCATATGGAGAGTCCTAACCAAAACATAAAAATATTGACGCAAAATATACGCTCAATTAATCACAATTTCCATAACTTGGAAACACTTCGTGCTAGATTTTCTTTCGACTGTGAGTTTCTGGTTTTAACGGAGTGCTGGCTAAAGTGCTCGGGAAACCAGCACCTTCCTAGTTTTCCCAATTACAGCAGGTACACTTCGTCAAAACATATAAATAAAAACGATGGCGTGGTTGTATACGCAAGGTCTAACATTGCACATCTAGTTGAGGAACCAGATTTTAACAACTCTGCGTCTGGCCTTTTACTTAAAATTAGTAATGATATAGCTATCTTATGCATTTACCGCTCTCCGTCAAATTAT
Source organism: Abrostola triplasia (assembly GCA_946251915.1). Taxonomy (NCBI): domain Eukaryota; kingdom Metazoa; phylum Arthropoda; class Insecta; order Lepidoptera; family Noctuidae; genus Abrostola; species Abrostola triplasia. The sequence goes on along the minus strand of OX276444.1, from coordinate 5,236,527 downwards.
CACATTGATAATTTTCTGTCGGCCCTAAACGTTATCTTACCTCCCCTTTCTAAATTTAAAACAGTAATTGTCACTGGAGACATAAATGTTGACATCAAACACCCTGATGATCGAGCACATAGTTACTTAAATTGTCTCGCATATCATGGACTTTTACCCTCATACACTCTAAGTACCAGAGGAAATAACTGTCTCGATCACATATTCCTGAGGACTTCATCTCTTGCGTTGACTTTTGTTTTAGACACCACTGTTTCCGACCATTTCTCTACCCTACTGTGCATAAAAACCAAAACAATGCAATACTTTACCAGTAAAAACTACTCAAAAGTTAACTTTGACGCTCTAGACGAATCAATTAACAGGCTGGATCTTTCATCAGTATATTCTATTGAAGATCCTGATATTGCGATCGATACGTTTATAGCTCAGGTTTCCGGTGCCATAGTAGCGAACACAGTAACTTCTAGATCTTCGGCGAGGAAGCGCACTCTCAAACCCTGGATTACACCGGGACTCCTTAGATGCATACGAAACAGGGACAAATTACATAGGCAATCTAACCAATCTCCCGACAATACAACTCTTAGTATCACTTATAAAAGATATAGGAATTTTTGTGCAAAAATGTTAAAAAAAGCAAAGCGGTTGTATGATTCCGAACAACTGAAAAAAGCTGGTCAAAATCCGAAAGCTCTATGGGACACAATCAAAGATATAACTAATACCTCAAAAATCAGACAAACTTCCACAAACTTACTTTCACTTGCAGACTCACCGGCTCAATCATGCAACACCGTCAACAAATTCTTCACTGAAATAGGCAGTAAGCTCGCCAGTAAAATTACTACTAATCTACTCAGGCCCCAAACTACGTCACCTACACCAAACTCTTTCGTCTTGGACAGCACGGATCATGATGAAATTATCTCCCTAATTTACTCTCTGAGATCAACTGCAGCGACCGGCTGGGATAACATCTCACCTACTATACTCAAAAGATACGCCACAACGTTTGCACCTATTTTGACCCATATCTTTAATCGTTGCCTTCAAGCCTCTGTATTTCCAAGTTCTCTAAAACGGGCTATAATTCACCCAATTTTCAAGGGTGGTGATGGAAAACTGGTAAATAATTATCGCCCAATAGCAGTGCTTAGTGCATTATCTAAACTCCTTGAACGCTTGGTTAATGGGAGGTTAGTTAAATATCTTGAGAAATTCAAAATAATTTCTGCCCAACAATTTGGCTTTCAGAAAAACAAATCGACCTCCGACGCAGTCCACGAATTAACCTCTTACATAGTCTCTAGCCTTAATAATAAAAAAAAAGTTCTCTCAATATTTTTAGATCTTACTAAGGCTTTTGACACCGTGCCAACAACCATTTTATTGCAGAAACTAGAAGAAATAGGTGTCCGTGGACCGCAACTAGACTTCTTTAAAAGCTACCTTACAAATCGTACACAATCTGTAAAAATAGGTGACCACACTAGTACTGAACTACCTATAAGTTACGGTGTACCACAAGGTAGCATACTTGGGCCAACCTTATTCTTAATATTTATAAATGACCTTTGCAACTTAAATATTCCAAATTCTAAAATCACTTCATATGCAGATGATACTGCAATCACTTTTGTCGCAGATTCATGGTCAGAACTTCTCAAAAATGCCCAAATGGGCTTTAACTCTGCCTTCAAATGGCTTTTGTCTCACACACTCACATTAAATACTGCAAAAACCAAATGCATTACCTTTTCTATTAGTCCAGCCTCACAGCCTAACATTTCGCTTGCTCTCAGAGCTCATACATGTTCCACGAGTCCAGACTCAATTTGTCCTTGTCCCGAGATCGAAATTGTAGACAAGATTAAATATCTTGGCGTTATATTGGACAAAACTCTTAGTTTCAAACCCCAAGTTGAGGTTCTGACAAGTAGAGTTCGAAAACTTATATATATTTTTAAAAGTCTCCGTAGTGTTGCCAACCCTACCATAATACGCAATGTGTACTTTGCCCTATGTCGATCAATAATATCATACTGTATCTGCTGCTGGGGAGGTACTCATCAAACTACCCTAAAACCCCTCGAAATTGCACATAGGGCCATCCTTAAAGTTGCTACGTTTCGTCCAATACTACACCCAACCACAGAGTTATATAGAAATTGTAGAGTACTTAACGTACGACAACTGTTTATTTTTAACACGGTTTTATTGCAACATCGAAAAACTCCTTACACACCAATCTCTAAACGTCGTAAAGATAAAATCTGTACGCTGCCCTCGGTAAAACTTAATTTTTCAAAAAGATTTTTTGATTATTTAGGACCATCTCTCTATAACAAAATTAACAAAAGTGTCTATATCTATGACCTTCCATATGTTAACTGTAAAACGCTCATCTTTAATTTGTTACTTGAGAAATCGTATGAGGAAACCGAAAATTACTTGAGAACGGAATCCTAGGATATCGCATTCTTCACATCACGTACACACACGTACACACACACACACACACACACACACACATACACACACACAAACACACACAAACACACACACACACACACACACACACACACACACACACACGTGCGCGCGCGCACAAACAGACACACATACTACTCACACTTAAATCAGTTACCTGTCGTATAACGCAGTAGTACTCACCATACGAACAACTATGTCTTAATGTACTTAGAACCTAATTCTAAAGTGAACTCCACTTCGGGGGATGGCAACTGTTTTCCTTAACACAGGCTAATTTTTAGCCTAGCAAGGAGAATCAGAACGACATCCATCAATGTGTAGTATAGATTTAACCCTAATTGCAATTTCACTCTATGTACTAGAAATTAAGTAATAATGTACTACAATATGTTTTTTGAAATAAAATTATTATTATTATTATTATTATTACTGTCCAATTAATCATCATCATCAATCGGAAGACGTCCACTGTTGTACAAAGGACCCCTTAGAACGCCACAATGAACGACAACTTGTCAATTTCATCCAGAGAATAATAACAATTTCAAATTAATCACTGCAGACTTTTGCTACTATATTAATAAGGCTTCGTAAATATATAACTTACAAATTAATTCATTTATTTAGGTGAACTAAACGTTTTCATTTTGTTCTCATGCTGTTGACTAAAATAGACATCATAATATAACTATATAGCTTCTAAACTAAATTGATTATTTAATTTTTGAATATTCTGAAACAGAATAAAATAATTAATTTACCTTTTTTAAAATACCATTTTACCGTACAATATTCTTGGGGACCGTGTCTGTCAAACTGACAGCTACCCCTGGGGTCACTTGTCAAGGCCGTTAGCCTCACGGGCAATGAGAAGACAAATTGGTCCCAAGAGGCCCGGAAGGCGTCCTAAAAAGGTCACCTAATTATTTTGATGGAGCGTCCATTGCCCTAGTTGACGATGAATAGACGAAAATATTACGTGTTCTATTAATTTTCACGTTCAGCGTTGTATAACATATGAAGGTACTACAAGTTAGACACTATAATATTATATTATAATTAAACATAACATAACATCACGCCTATATTCCCCGAAGGGGTAGGCAGAGGTGCATATACAGTACACCCACATTTCGCCAGTTATGTTTTTAGGTCCAAAGGTAATAGGGGGCGAGCCTATTGCCATCAACCGGGCACAAATCCAAAAATCAATCGAAAATATCCCACCATTTTCGAAAATAACATTACCTGTGTGGTTATCATAACGAATCCGTATAATTCAAATCCGCTCAATCCAATTCCGATTCCAATATCAGATTATGATCAACCAAATGAGGATTAATTTTATTTTACAAATAGCTTTTTATGGATCGGTAAAAGCGTGCAGGTCGCTCACTGATAAAGTGATTACCATTATCGTCCATAGGCATCAGCTTATAACAGTGCTATACTTGGCAAAAATTGAGTTTTCAGAGACTATGCACGTCAACAAATTACTAATTATATCCATAAAATGCCCTTTTAAGTAAAGCAAAGCCTCGGTTTATAAACACTTTTGTATACTTACCCAAGTTCTGGCCTAATATGCTGATTAGTTTTTAATTAGAAGATCAGAAGAGGTCCACTGTATGATATGATGTTGAATATGGCCTATCTTGCATGCCCCCTTCGGTAAGGCGAAGGATGGCCATAATCCCCACGCTTGGCTAGCGGCTTAGGGATCGCAGTAATGGTCGGTGAAGACACAGCTGACGCTGCTGTCCATCTTCTGGATTTTCCAGAGTCGCCTCGACGCCCACGGGAAGAGCCCCGATGGTCAATTCTAGGCCGGATACCACTCGGTATATACTGATATAGCCAGTAGTAAACGCGAACGATCATGCAGAGCGAGAAGGCGATGGCGAGATAATTTGGACATCTTTGCGGGTAAGACATGGCCCGAAATGGCATTGGACAGGATTATAATTATGGAAGAGTAGTTGAAAGGCCTTTGCTCAGCAATGGGATACTGAATAGGCTACTTAAAAAAAAAATATGGCCAGCAGCCGCAACCACTAAACTAACGAGGTAATAAAATAAATAAACGCATCAATTTCCGCAACTTTACAAATTGAAAAATTAATTAAAGTTTACCGTTCGATACAATTACCTATAATTAATGTTATATTTAAAGCTACAATTAATGTTTCTAGTATTGATATTTATATTGTGTGCATGGTTGTAAGCTGCAATTTGCAGTGTGAATAACAATGTTTCAATACAAAATCGTTATTTTATGAGCATTTCACGAACTGAATGGTACAATGGAGGATTATCCGCGTGATTATTTGCTCCGGTCTGATTACAATTTTAACATAACTGTGTATAGTCTGTGAATTAGGTATGTTATTTTGTGAGAACTGATATTTGGGCTATTTACATACAACCCTACTAATATTACAAACGGGAAAGTTTGTAAGTGTGGATGGATGTTGGTTACTCTTTCACGTAAAAACTACTGAACGGATTTTAATGAAATTTCATATGGAGGTAGCTGACACCCTAGATTAGCGGGACACCGCGGGGCGCTGCTAGTAATTATATAAAGCCACTTCTGTGTCTTCGTTGTGCATCCGAGCGTTGGTGCATACCGTACTAATTGTGTCGCAATGTATGACGTCTTGGCGAGGGCCTGTTTCCAGGCAGGTAACAGTATCAATCCAAAGCGGCCGCTCAGCGCGTGGTTTGGCTCGCGAACCCGCCGCGTCACCTGCTCATGAATAAAGGCTCAGTTACAGTCCGAAACTAGTCGGTTATTCCCGAATATTGACGTGAGTGAAACCGGTATATATGGTAGATAATATGAATAACACTCACGAAAATTATTAGTCAATTATTGATTAGGTACATCTGTTTTGATTATGTATTATATATTCGCAAAATCTTGGAACAACATTTATAGTAAGCATACTGTTCGAGAACGCAAGGTGCCTAACAAATTAGATCATAGCGCGCCCGCAACACAAAGTACTTTACTTGCCCGAAACTATGTTATTGCAATGAAAATTACTGGAGTATTAAGGCAAAATAATGTATTTATGAGAATTACATTTTCTTTCTCGATAGTTTGAAAATTAAATTGAGTGTTCAAGAAGCTATTTGATAAGTTATTTTAAAATACTTTAACATTTTTTCCAAATTATTATTAACTTGGACCAAATCGGAGATGTTTTACAAAAGGGTCAAGTGAGAGTATAATGTGAAGCGAGTGAATGAGGCGAAAGAAGTATCTTAGGATCATAGCAAATGGAAATCCGTGATCTCTGCCTACCCATCTGGGAAATAGGCATGGCTTTTTGTATTTACATATTATACATATATACATAAAATCACGCCTGTTTCCCTGAGGGGTAGGCAGAGACCACGGATTTCCATTTGCTACGATCCTGGCATACTTCTTTTGCTTCATTCACACGCATCACATTCCTCATACACGCTCTTCGGTTGAGGGTACTCCTCACTTGCTCTTTTTGCAGAACATCTCCGATTTGGTCTAGGTATGTTCGCCTAGGTCTTCCCCTTTCCGATACTCCACTAACACTCGCCTCATATATTCGTTTTATGTATTTACGTATGCACTACAGCCAGTTCTTCCAAGTTTTTTTTTTCTACTTCTAAATAACCCACTCTGCCAGGATAATCTTGGAGAGTTATAAATTTAGTAGCAACGTGAGTCCACCGCCTCAAATCACACCAAAAGTGAATAGTCCCTTACGGAAACTGCCACCAACAAGGGGTGGAACTACGAAACTTCGAGAAACTTTGACATAGGTGATGTTTGGACGAAAACCTTCGATTCTATTATTGAAAGCTGACATATTGGAGGAAGGGCTTTTTGATATTGTCGTGCTATGATTAATATGTGTGTGTCGGCGTGGATTGAGAAAATGATATTATAGATTAAAATATTGATGTAGTTAGTTATGAATCTGTATCTACTCAGTTTGTTTATTTCTTTTCTATGCCTGTTTTACCGAATGGAGTGGGGAGACAAAAAAAAATAATCCTCATTTCGACAAAGACATAATGAGTGTCATGATATAAGAAGTGAGCATGGGATTTGAACTGATATAAATAGTAGTATACACCTACCATTAGCTCAAAAACAGAAACCTCACACCACCTTCTTTTTGTAGAACTTGAATTTTGGGCCAAAAACTATTTATCCAACATTTAGATAAACCTGCATAACTTACTTGTCGAGAGGTGTAATGTTATACACTGGCCTCTAAAACTAAGAACTACAATTTTAAATAGTTTTTTCTAAACTATAGAAGTATATATATGTTACCGGCCAAACCTGATTTCAGGACAAACTAGTTTTGCCTAGGCTAAACTAGTTCTTCCTATACGCGATAGGATTAACTAGTATAGCCTAGTTCAAACTAATTTGTCCTAAGCCCGATAGGATAGACCAGTTTAGGCTAGGCCAAACTAGTAGATCCTGATATAAATACGCACACTCTAGGATAAACTAATATAGCCTAGTCTTAACATTCTAATATATCTAGAAAGTCAAAATAGATAGATAAACTGAACAAAAAACTCCGTAGTTGGAATGTAATCATTTTTATTAAACTATAATGATTCGTTGTTAAAAGTTATGGTTAATTGGTAATACGAACAATCATACTATAACAAATAATACTGTTTTTTTAATAGAACCAATAATCAAATTATGTCAATTATTAAAATTGTTATTTATTTTTACATGGTGGCAATTTTTTTTTACTGTTTAGACTACGCCATATTAGTTTATCCTAGAGTGTGCGTATTTATATCAGGATCAACTAGTTTGGCCTAGCCTAAACTGGTCTATCCTATCGGGCTTAGGACAAATTAGTTTGAACTAGGCTATACTAGTTAATCCTATCGCGTATAGGAAGAACTAGTTTAGCCTAGGCAAAACTAGTTTGTCCTGAAATCGGGTTTGGCCGGTAACATATATAAGAAGAAACGTTTTATAAAAAAAAATGCGTTCTTTGAAAGTATGGTAAACATTTTCGAGTCTTTTTTATTTATTAAAAAAGTTATTGCAATTTTAAAAGTATGATACTTAGTTTTGCAAGCCAGTGTATTTAGAGAGAGATCTAGATTCTAATGATCATTGTACGTACCACTCAATTGGTACACCAGGACAAATATTGGCTCTGTCTACAAGCGTTAGTTCCGAGTGTAGTTGTTTGTGCATATAGTTTGTATGTGTAATTGCATCTAGGCCATATGGAGGAGTGTTGTTGGAATACGATTGTCAAACAACGTCGTATAACACATCCTAGGCCCAGGCTTTATAATTACATAAATGTATTAAGTACTAGCTGCGCCCCGCGGTGTTACCCGCTACATTTTTTCGGGATAAAAAGTAGCCTATGTGTTAATCCAGGGTGTCAACTTTCTTCATATGAAATTTCATCAAAATCCATTCCTTTAGAAGAGGAAAGGTGGTGGTCAATTCTAAGCCAAATAACACTCGTCGTTGGTCTTGTGGTAACTAAAAGTGATTACTGAGCATGTGGTTCTGGGTTCGAAGCTTGAGTCGGGCAAAATGTTACTTGGTTTTTTCATTAGATAATTCTCAAGCTCGCTCTCTCAACAGCAGGAGTCTGGATTTGTGCCCGGTTGATGGCAAAAGGTACGCCCACTTTTATAGCGGGACTGTGTGGCGACTCGCGAAACGTGTGTTAACTATACGTGCACCTCTGCCTACCCCTATGGGGACTCCAAACGTGATGTTGTGAGTCTAAATGAATATGAAATCGACTTACATAATTATATAACAAAAATAATAATTATTATTTCGAAACACAATTTCGTAGTTATTACCAAAACATAATCTTAGTAGGTACTTAAACAAAGGCGTCTTCTTCCTTTGACAAAGATTATTAACTTTTTGAGGTACAAGTAATGAACGAGCTTCTACTAAGTTTGCCTCATAAGTTAGCATTCATACTGAAAGCCGTTATTATTTTGTGAAACATTAATTACAAATGGAGTAATAATTTGAATAGTAGAAGAAATATACTACATAATGGAGTAATTGTTATTAAATTGTTCAATTATTTAGAAGTAATACATCAGTACTCACAATCGCTTGTTTAGAATCTCAATTCGTGCACGCAATAGTAACGTGATTGCACCGTGTCCAAACCTTAATAGCTTCGTTTGATATAATCTGTGTAAACTAAAACTCATTCGGAATAAACACGAAGTTTTAACTTTTTATTGGTGGAAACTTTTAACAAAAACACAGGCAAAACTCAACCGATTACAGCGAAGGTTGCTCGCGGAAAAATTACGAAGATACTTCGAGTAAACAGTAAAACGTGCTTGTAGGTACCTTTTGATCTCTCAACAATCCTGCCTGTACCTTAAAACTTGTCATAACCAGACATCGAAGCAAACTGACTTAAAAAAACTCAAGGAACGAGATAATTTCAAAGCAATTCATGTTTACAACCAACTGGCAATCTCCTTTTAATATTTGCTCTCTTAATAAAATATCTCTTGGTACCGCTGAAGTTTATTAGCCAATAAACCTGCTAGTCGTCACATAACCAATTTAATCTGCCTGAGCTTTGATAGCTCTACGAATTGTAATAAAAACGGATTAATGTTTGGCGAAAAAACTCTAACGTTTCAGAAGGTATCGTTTGTAGTTATCTCTTGGGAACGATTTTGGTGCGAAACGCAATAGAAATTTACATAAAAGATTTAGTTAGGAAGAAGTAATTTTGGATTCTTTTTCCTCATAGCGTGAACGGAATTCCGATGGGAGAGGGCGTTAAATTTGTTGACAGTATTTGGTACCACAAGCTTTGGTGACATGATCTGTTTACGAATGACGCTATTACATTTGTAATAACAGTTACTTGAAAACCAGGAGGACAGGTTTTCGGATAAACTGGTAGATAAAAGTATAGCTGATAAAGCTGTAGAATTTTTTGATTATGACTAAAAAAAGGGGTGTATGGTAGAGAATTATGCACTGCTCCGTTCTCAAGTCCATGTGAATATGGCTACAATAAAATAAGCTTCAATCAAGAACGATAAATTCACGCCAATTGAAATATGGGATTAAATTTTTTATCTTTAGGATTAAAATGCAAAATAAGTTTTCTACTGAATTAATAACGTCCTTACAGTTATTAAACAGTACTCTCAGAGACGGTACAAAGAGAATCTCATTAAAGGATTTCCTCTAACGTCATGGTGCGTTTGACTGACATAAATCTCACAGGCACTACCGGCAAAGTCTGACAGTTTCAACCCAATTACAAAGAGGAAAGGATATTTAAAGAGCACATAAGTTTTTACTGCCTTGTTGGTGTAGTTGCTACTGCTGTGCGTGAGGTCCTAAGCTTGATTCCTGGGTCGTTCAAAGTAAGTAGCAGCTCGGGGTCTGAATTTTCCCGGTTAATGGCAATAAATTTGCCTTCTATTGCAATGGGATCTACAAAATGTAAAAGCGTTGATGACCTTAGCCGCGATTTTAAATTAAAGTAAAAATACACAGACTGTCCAAGTGTAAAACATTTACTATCACACCCCTCCGAGCTTTGGAGAGGACTATAGCTGTCGAACTGTTATCAGAAGATTAGACTAGGACCTACCCTCAATATAGTTGTGAAAAGTTAAGCAAATGATGATGATTTTAATTGGAAATCCCTTGGTCGCTTGTACTAAGTAGTCACAGCCGAGTGGAATGTTGGCTGTTGGACTGCCAAGTCAAAGGTCGCAAGTTCAAACTCCAACACGCACCAGTGTCTTTGCAAATTCATGTGCGTATTAAAAATCAGTTATTAGTTCCTAAAAACGGTGAAGAAAAATATCGTGAGGAAACTGGCACACCTGGATTTTTTTTGGTGTGAAAAGCCATGTCAGAGGCCTACAAGCGGTTACGCTCTGACACCAGGTTGTTCATCAACCATATAAGAAGAAGCAGTTGTATTGATCACTCTATTTATGTAACCACACATGTATCTTAACGGCTGAATTCCCTGGACGCGTAGACAGATGTTAACCCCTATTATGCCACACAATATTAGTTCCACGTTATAGAGGTATTCTCATAATATCGGACACGATAATCATTAGTGTTTGTCTGGCAATAACGAAGACAGTAAATTGGTACAAAACTATAATGTTTGACATCAAGAATCACATTATGAGTTAGATACATATTTATAGCCAACCATTTTTGATTAATTCCTTAATTCGCAAAGCCAATTTTTTTACTTGAGTAATGGTTTTGTTTTTTAAACGCTACTTGCCATTTTTTTTTCGGCTTGTGTTGTTCCACTGCATAGGCCGGTTTCTTTTAAAGAAAAGAGCAACAATCTTTACCTTGTACCAATTTTCCTGTTATCTAAGATGAAGGAAATTTGAGCAGTAAGAGTATATTAATAGAGTTGTTTATTGATATTCCAAGAAATATTATCAACTACGTGCAATGAACGCGACAAACGATGTATTATAATTCAAAGTAACAAATACCAGGCAGCGTTGTTGAGCTCCAAATTTGAATTTCAATAGACTGTGTCCCCCTGTGCTAACAAAGGACGCCGAAAGGCAATCGATGGACCTAAACAACCAATCTATAGGATATTATTCTTATATCGGCGAGTCCATTGTTTTGCGGTTTTAATAAGGGCATCGTTTATGCTTTGTCATTATTGATCGCGTGAATTCTCCCAGTCATACCTCTAATGCGAATTCTCTCGATGTGAATAATGAATATGTTTAAGTGCTGCCATCTTTTAGGTGTATGAGTGTGTATAAAACAGGGTTAATAAGCTATCTAATGGTATTAAAAGTTACATCTATGGCTTTTTGACTTCCAAAAAATATTTGGAAAGAAATATGTAAACCACGTAATGGTTTTTTGGCTTAAAAAATATTATTCGTAAATTTGAAAAGGAGGATGGCAATAGACTATTGGATAGGAATTGGAATAGAATTTTTGACCTGAACAAAAGTTATTTTGGCGCCAAGTTCCAAAATTAAATGTTAATCTATAGGTATACAAAGTTATGCTTTATTAAACACGGCAGTTTAACAAATCCTTTTCAGTGGTGTTCTTCTTTATCCTGGGTCTTGCTTTTATCAGGAGTGGCAAGCCTATCGCCATTTTTTGGGCCCACACCGGATTCGTCGCACCTTACGACTTACTTTTCCGGCGACGGAAGGCAATCGTATCTAACATCCCTTCACGGATAATTTTTATTATATTTATCTTATTTATGTTCTCTGAGATTGTAAAAATTATACAATATTATCATTTGCATTGCATTGGGAAGCAATTGCTGGACGAATAAAGAGGAGGCTTTTGCCCAGCAGTGGGAATGATTAGGTAGGTATGATTGGGAAGTGAAGACATCAAATCCACCGACCGCATGATGTGGCCCTTTTTATATTAAGGGTGTGAGTGTAATTAATACACAGCTTTAATCTATCTATCTATCTATATATATAAAATTTTTGTGTCACAGTTTTCGTTCCCATACTCCTCCGAAACGGCTAGACCGATTCTCATGAAATTTTGTGAGCGTATTGAGTAAACAACATCTATTTTTCATACCCCTTAGTGATAAGAGTTTTTACCTGAAATTCACGCGGACGAAGTCGCGGGCAACAGCTAGTATGAAATAAATTTGTCGCATAGAGCTCTTATGTATTGCTTTGGTAAAAGAACATAATTACTGTGTGCCTAATTTCAATCACCTTTCAACAGGTCAATGGATACATACCTACCTAAAGTCATGCCATTTGCTATCCTAGCATTCTTTTGTTCGCCTCATTCTCACGCATCACATAACTCATACATGCTTGTCAGTTAAGGGTAATCCTCATTTGCCCTATTTACAGAACATCTCCGATCAATGGACTTCAAAATAATTTTAACAACAAATCCATACTTGACTCAATAACACAATTATTAAGTACAGTCTATATCTGCGAAAGTAATAAAAGCGTACAACATAAAATACCACAGAAACTCTTAACTTACACCACACAGTTACGCAGGGAAAATGTACCGAAATGATTTGGCAAGCTACCAAACCTCTGCTACCTACAGGCTTTGGATTTGTCGTCTTTATTACCGACTTTGTTTCTTTCAGCCTTTTGAGGTAATGTTAAGTATATGTCCGACGTATGTATTGTTTTATTTCAAGTGTATTAGGATTATTGATGTTAAGGATTCTTTGTGGTGAAAATAAGAACTGGCTAATATGGACTTGGAAGTTGTCTTTAGTAGGCCTTTTGATTGCTTTTAAACGATGTTAACATTTAAATACAACGCTAAATCAAGATTATATTATTATGTCAAAGTGAAGGACTTCTTTACTTAAATTTGCAAATTCATCTTATTTAGATAACTTCTCTTACTAATTTCTGCAACGTTGTAGTTCATGAGAGGGCAACAGCATGCGTGCTTTGACTCTCAAACTCAAAATCATTGTCTAGAAATCACGTTTGGAAGAGCAAGTCTCAAGTAGGAAATAGAATTAAAATTCAAGAGCTTATAACGCATACCGCCATTATGATTTTTAACAATTACAGTGTACAGGGAACCTCTATCTTCTAAATAGCACCCCTTTAGAGAGGGGGGGGGGGTGCTATAATCCCCACGCTTGGCAAGCGGCTTGGTGATAACAGTGGTGAAGTTACAAAAGACGCTGCTGCCCACCTTCTGGATTTTTCCTTAGTCGCCTCTTACGACACCCACGGAAGGAAAGGGGATGGTCAATTCTAAACCGGATACCACTCGGCATCTTCAATTGAATAAAATTGAATTAAATATATAAGACCAAAATCTTCAGCCATTTTTAGAAGTTCTAGGTATGTTGCCAAGAGTTATCCGATACGGTCTACGAAATCAAATTAAAATTTTCTCGTTTCCAAATCTTTTATCGTTTCCTGTCTAATTGGTGAAGTGATCGATTTGAGAAAACTTTGTTAGAGATACGGTCATCTCTAACAAAGTTTTCTCAAATCGATATTTGACTGGTTCTTATCGTTTTGGAAAGTAGAAGTAAGAGAAGGGCGCCATTGTTCGATAACGAAAAAAAATCTTTGCTTTCTTAAATGAATTTCGGTCGCAATGGCCAGTCTCAATTGCGACTGGTGCTTTGCGTTTGAGATATTATTGTGCATCAGACTAACCCCCTTACTTATAAATATTGTCAGTGTTCAACACTAGAACAATCTAGTGGTTTCTAAGGGCCCGAATCCCGGGTCGGGCAGAGTGTTACTGGGTTTTTCCATTAGGTAATTCTCAGTAGCAGCACGGAGTCTGGATTTGTACCCAGTTGATGGCAATATGCTAGCCCCCTATTACATACTAAAAACATAACTGGCGAAATATGGGTGTACTATATGTGGTCCTCTGCCTACCCCTTTGGGGAATACAGACTAAAACTATTGATTACATTATACCTGTCACTATCGTTTGCATGTCAAACAATAGAGGTGTTAATAGACATAACAATTGGTTTTCTTTAAACACTACTACTATCATCTTTTATAAGTAAAGGGGAAGTGTGAGTAAACAAATTACACTCACTTTCGAATCCTAATTGAATCTCATGATATCACAATAGGAAAACTGATACTAAAAGAAAGATCTAGAGCCAATCTTAATGTGCTTTCCGATGCACACAGATGTCTCTACTATTGAAAAGTGGACCCATCCTAAGACTAACCATCATCATCATCAACCGGAAGAAGTCCACTGTTGAACAGGCTAACCATAGCTAGCACTAATTAGCCTCGCTGTTCGATCTGCGCGGTGGCTATTAAGCTCAAAGTACCTAAAATATAGTATTAATATGATAATGTGCGTCAGTTCCTATGAAACTAGCCAGGATCGATAATAATAATCGAGTAGCAGTAGTCTTTAGTGCTAAGCCTTCTATTCGTATGCAATGTTGTTTTGAAACCATTTCCTGCATATTTGATGTTCTTTATGCATCAGATATTTTGTATCCAAACGGAACTTTGTATGGTATTTTGTTATAGTAAAATACTATTTACTACTACCTTAAAAAACCGCGATAAAATCCGTAAACCTAGTTTTATTTCAATGTCTAATATTCGAGTTAGTGATAGAAATCATTATAAAATACTATTTGTTAAATAAAATTTGAATATATATCGTTTTACCATAAATCGCCGTCACAATAGCATGACGATAGATTGAAAAGCGTTGAATTAAAACCTCTTTTAATTATTCCCCTAAATGGTGTTGGTGATTTACGTTTCATTTCTTTTTCTTCCATGATTTATTAAATTGCGGAGTAGTTTTTGTTGATTAATGGTCCAGGTCTACTGATTCGCAAATTTCTTTGTTATAATGTTCTGCGGTTAACCAGCCTTTGATTGTGGACGGTGTGCTTGTTTTGTTCGTAATTACTTTGATGTATTTTGTAAAAACATTTTGGGTTTATATTCTTTGTTTCATATTTGTCATATTGTCTTTTGTTTGTATATTCAGCAATGGGTTTATATCGTTCCAAATATGTATATATACGTGGTAACTGACCACAATCATTATGTATGAGTAGGATGATGTAGAATCTAAGTTGAAGAGTAAACTTAGTAGGTTCGTACCTAATAATAAGCAGTATTAAGTTCTTAAGTAAACTCTTGAAACTTCAGCTCAGACTCAGACTAAAATCCAGGCACACATGGAATTATTGGTTTGTAGATAAGCCTAACGCTTGTGTCAAAAATCTTCGGAATTCCAGAAATTTAATACTGCTGGATATTTTGCTAAAATTACATAGTAATGATTATTTGGGGAGACGGATAAAGAATACACATCTCAGGGAAAGAAAGTTATATCTCTATTATTAATTAATTATAGTTAAAATATATATCTATATTATATCTTAACCTACTTCGTATATGTTAACAATTGTGTTAGTGTAAGTTGGTTAAATAAATAAAGTTGTGTGTGGTGACACACCCAGTTTTTATCTGATGACATGAGCTTTATGACAAGAACTGAAATCTAGGTATTAATATAAATTAACACAGAAGAAGACCTCTGCCTAGCCTTTTAGAAGTAATTACACGCATGTATTAGACTGATTATAGAGCCCACGTCGACCACAAGTTATTTATTGGACGGTTTGATTAAAATAAGGGCATCTAAACGTCTAAAACATTGGAAATTTCGATAGAAAACAAGGTGCGATACAGTTTAAACCGAGCAATAATGTCGAGGTTCGGCGCTGTTACATATATAAATTACATCAATTAATATAAGGGTGTTTACCAACCCCTATCAGGCCAACCCACGTCAAAATCATTGTGAACGTGCAATAAATTCGTTTTTGTCTCTCTTACTACAAAAGGCTCTTGTGAAGTCGGGGAGCTAGGGAATGGAATTTTGGACATGGTGTACGCGTTTATGTAGTTTTTCCATTGAGTTATGGGAAACCATTAATCTGTTCCTATGGGCGACATGTATTTGTTTATTAACTTAAACAATATGTATATATCTATATATATATAAAATTTTCGTGTCACAGTTTTCGTTCCCATACTCCTCCGAAACGGCTAGACCGATTCTCATGAAATTTTGTGAGCGTATTGAGTAGGTCTGAGAATCGGCCAACATCTATTTTTACCTGAAATTCACGCGGACGAAGTCGCGGGCAACAGCTAGTTACGTTATAAAATTTAATACATTTTAGTTTTTAGGAATTCCAATAATAAATCTAACACAGCATGTGTGTGTATGTGCATGTGTGTGTGTGTGTGCTTGTCAAAATGTCGAATCATTTGTAAATTGACTTCATTGCTTACCACTGCAAAGTGTAGGCATGAAACAATACCATAAAAAAAAATACTAATACTTATATAGTTTTCTCTAACCACTTAAAACAAAAGCTCTAGAGATATTACTAGGCAGAATTTAGAACACCCTTAATATAATGTAATGCGCTCTAAATCTACTGCTTTCCTATTCTACAAAGTTATGATAGTCTCTGACGTATATTATTACTGCGACGCTTCAAGCAAAGACTTCTCCGCGACCTCTTTATTTGTCGTTTTAACTCCATTTGAAAGAAGAAACTTAGTAAACTTCTAGGAATGAAACGATTCATAATATTTTACTATTTTAGAGTAAATTGGATAGTTGACTGCGTCGCTGATCTAGTGGTTGTGGTTGTTAAGCGCGACTGCTGAGCTGTCCTGGATTCAAATCACGGGTTGGGCAGTGGTATTGGGTTTTTCCTTTAGGTAATTCTCAGTAGCAGCACGAGTCAGGATTTGTGCCCGGTTGATTGCAATAAGCTCGCCCCGTATTACCTACATTGGGACCTATAAGATAACTGGCGAAATGTGGGTATGATATTAAAGATACTACTAGACATTACATTGCACAAGTATGCGCGCAAATTGCAAGTTGTCGTTCATTGTGGTGTTCTAAAGGGGAGGCCTTTGTTCAACAGCGGAAATCTTCCGGCTGATTATGATGATGATACACGCAAATACAGGTGAACTCCCTATTCTCTCACTCCATAGTCCGATGGGACGGTAGACAGACACAACCGGAGAGAGATCAGGTGCAGAACCAACGGCTTAACGTGCCTCCCGAAGCACGTAAACTTTTTTGAACTGAGTGTTTCATAAAGATACGAGACACAATCCGAACAATTTATATTTGTCTCCCAACACTAAAGGATTACAGAAAAAAAATATACCAAGCTAATATCAGCTGTTCACGAAACTTGGCTAGTAGCTTGGCCCACTTGGCACCCGCCGGTGGCTCATGTTTCCCTTTTATATTTACTGCCATCTAAAAGCTATCGCCTTGGTTTTAAGCGTCTGACGACCATTTATGGGAATTGGTTTGGGTTTTTAGTACAGTATCGCTAATGACATATATTGGTAAGTATTTTATTAGATACTAAAATCAGCCCCCTACTTTCTTTACGAGGAATTTTTTCGTGGTTTTTCCGATGCATGTAGCCTTTGTCCATCCTGAACCCTGACCCTAAATATCGGTGAGTTTGGAAAATCGGGTGGATAGATTTAATGATTACCCCTTACATACGAACAAACTTTGCCTCTTTTATTTTCAGTAAGTATTGATTGACAAGTTCTCGCGACTTTCTCTGTTATGTAAGCTCACCAGAAAATGTTTCAGACTGTCTCATTAATCTGAGCATACATTTTTACATCTCGTATGCGGGTTAGTAGAAAGCCTCCACATGTGATATATTATCACCTAAAATATCCCAACTTCCTAACCTCTGTGGTTTATGGAATTCTAAACTTACGTTTGACTCAAAGTCCGGTCGTAGTTTTGTATTCAAGAGATTAGATTGTAAGCTTTGTGTGCTGTTCAATATACATTAGTGCTTTAGACCGAGCAATGTATATCTTGATCGGTAAACCTGTCGCGTGTGATACACGAAACAGTGCCTGGAACTACCGATTACAATCTGGGTATCGTATCAGAACAGTCACAAGCAGACCTCGCTCGCTGTACGCTAATAAAGGCATACAAATAGATGTGAGATCGAACTGCAGAACCAAGTTTAACTGATACTCTGGAACTTGGATAAGTATACTTTAGTAAGCTTCAGCCATAGATGTAGACTCTCTATGTGTTTTGTTTTTGGCCATTCAACCCTTTGCTTCAATAATTTTTTCTCTTGTAAACTAGAATGATGCGTAATAGGATATATTAAGAACTACAAATACATAAAAATAGTCTTGCAACCCGCAACGAAATGACTCAGAAAATAAAATAGAAATATTAGAGTGTTTCATACCCTGACTTTGTCGGAAATTCCGGTAAGTCCAAATCCCAAACATCGGACGTATTTCATTTCTCGAAAAGAAATACAAGGTTATTTTCAACAAGCTCAAAGAATTTCGTCTCCAAATTTGGGGCGATACGAAATACTCGTATACACAAGCATTCGCACTACCGTAACGTGGTTAACCAGACCTACATAAGCGATGACCAGCCTCGTCACCCGTAACCTACACACTGAGAGCCCGTGCGATAAATTCGGCAATTTATACACTTCCAAGTCGGGTAATTTAATAAAGTTGGGTTCCCAGAGTTTTGTTAGAGTCTAAAGTGATAGGCATCAGCGATTTCGAAGTTTCAAACTTGGAACACCATGAGAAAGAGGTCAGATATTTTGGAAACTGAATTTGGAAAATATGATCTTTCCTGATATTTTTTTTATCTTTTGACAAATTACCTGTCACTGACATTGGCATGCCAGTTACTCTGATCATGTCTATGAATAAAGATGTCAAATATTGTTATATCTGTCTAGATTTAAGAGGCTTTTGAGTCAAGAGACGTTTGATAATCGTTTATGAGATTTTAGATTAAGGAAGTTAGGGTCTCTCGATTGAAACGTAATTTATTGAAGATTCTAAAGGTTTCCTAAATATGACAATCCCAACAAAATTATTGTGTGTGATCTGACATTGTCATTTATCGACTTGTAATTATGTTTTGTCAAATAAATCCTAACAAAGAAAATATTGATTTCAGGTACATAAAAACTGCTCTCAACTATTTTGTAAAATAAAAGTAAGTCCGACTATACGTTGTTTGCTAAGCAGGTTAAGCAGCCCTCACCGAGGTCAGTCCTTGGATGGGTGACCGGTTTCCACACGTTACGGCAGGCCGCCGTGACCAAACCTTCTAAGGGAATGTGCAAAAAGCTTGGCATAACTTGGCAAAAACCAACATTATTATGTCTTGTCTAAGAAGTGGGCACGGACATGCCAACGCTGTAACACAAGTATGTGAATATCAAAAGGTTTACCAGATGATCTACGGGTATAACGAAACCTTTAGTCAAGTATCTCTCATACTTCAAAGCGCCACAAGCTTTCTGTCCTGGCTGTCATCGGAATTGGGACAGAAAGCGACAACTAGTTAGAACTAAACAATTATATTAGTAAGTACATGAGCTGATGAGTGTAATTGACTATAGTGGATTGGTTGATGAAATATGAGTTGAATGGAGAATATTTTTTTTTATTATAAGAAATCAAAAGACCATAATATAATAAAAAAATAATATATAATATTATTGACATTACGGTAGGCCCAGAAGGAGATGGCGGGACGAGCTGGACTCCTTTAAAGAAAATTGGTCTAATGCAGCTCACAACCGAGAGGAATGGAGGAAGGAAAGGGAGGCCTTTGCCCTGCAGTGGGACGATCATGGCTAAAATAATAATAATAATATCATAGTATCACACGTCGTGGTAATTATGAAATGTAGATTATGGTCTTTTGATTATTGACATTAAAAGTTAAATTAGATTTGCCATATTTTAAACCTCCTCCGCCACCACAAGATCGACGATAGACGTCACAAAATTATAATTAAATCCTTATGCTTTGACTTCACCCCATCAAACTCAAGTACAGTAACGGCCTTCAAAGAAATCAAGTAGGCCTTTACCGAGGGAAATATCCGAGAGTAATCCAAACACATAATTAACAACTCTTTGTTTAGGCAGACACGCCTTAACCAAACGAGTTTGATACTTCCCGAAAGCATTAAAGTTAATTCGATGATATATCAGCATAAAGTTTGGCGCCCACTCAAGACGCTATACGGTAAAGCCGGCTACTCACAAGCGAGCTGTCTTTTTCTTCATATCGTATCATAATAAATTCTGGATATTATGTAGCGTAGAAAATAAAGCTCGAATTAGATTTCTTTTTAGGTTTATATAAAACTGGGCTCATGGGTCATGATGAGCGATCACTGAGTTTTAAGTAATTTTGTACATACAGACAAATTCACGTCTGAATCACGTCAGAGTGGTAGGCAGACACCACGGATTTACATTTAATACGATCCTTGCACACTTCTTTCGCCTTATTTATACGCATCACATTTCTCATACAGACTCGTCGTTTGAGTAATTTTGTAGTATTGAAATTGTTTTTGTTGACCCACGGGCATAGTTTCGAGAAAATCCTTCTGTATTGTAAGTGTAAACAGACATGAAATGTCCGATGCATATACATTATTTGTCAACGACCCAATCAATGGCAGAAGGGTGACCATTAAAGCAAGGTGGAACCTAAAACATGGGAGTAACAATAAACAGCATATTTTTTGTGTGTAGACCTCTGCCTACCCTACCTGGATTATCTCTCAAATTATCTGTAAGTTTTATACAAAAATGTTAATCCTTACGATCATTAGCGCTGAAAATATGAAAAACAAACCTTTGTTTTTGTAGGATTACCCTAAACGGCTAATCTGATGAGTCAGAATAACAATTATAATTTAAGCAGGTTAATGAGGATCCCTCAATTTTATCATCGAAATATAAGTTATTATTAATGAAGAACAATGGCTTATATTTTTACGTAAAATTAATGATTTATTCCTATAAAAACCTACCTGCAAAGTGAATATATCGTCAGCTAAAACATAGATGAATTTAGTCCTTGTATCATAAGATTTCACAAGACTCATTTTAAAAAGATGTTGCTGGTGCATTACTTGTGAATATTTGCTTTATTTTGACTGCGAGAACTATTGAAAGTAAGGTATTTAAGTCTCATAGTCAGTTACCAGTAGAAACACTTCTTCATGAGATATGTGAAAGGAAACACGCCGTAGTTAAGAGATTAGAGCCAACAATAATGGTAGCGAAGTTTACCACCCAGAATGCGCAGGACGTAGTTAGAAAGACTGGTGATGGTTTATTGTATACCATAACATAAACATAGCAACATATCACGCCTGTATTCCCCGAAGGTGTAGGCAGAGGTGCACATACAGTACACCGACATTTCGCCTGTTATGTTTTTAGGTCCCAATGTAATAGGGGGCGAGCCTATTGCCATCAACCGGGCACAAATCCAGACTCCGTGCTGCCACTGAGAATAGCCTAATAGAAAAACCCAGTGACACTTTTCTCGGCCCGGGATTCGAACCCAGGACCCCGTGCTCAGCAGTCGCGCTTGGCAACCACTAGACCAACGAGGCAGTCATGTTCATCAGTTTCTGTATACCATAACATAAACAAACGTCCGTACGTAGATACTATCACTTCTGAAGGCTCTTTACTTGCACCCCAAAATAGAAATGCTTGTGACGTCACACGCTTTATCTCCCACATGGGCCACACACCATTAGTAAGTTTGTTTAGGTTGTCCTCTCCAAACCGGGCTCTGAACTAAATTTAATTTTGTATAATTTTACTTAAAGCCCTTATATTTCGGTCTCGTATGAAAGGGTCTCAAGCCAGTCTCGTGGGCAATGTTTTTTAATAGCTTAATTTCGTTTTTAAGATACCAACTATGTATTTCGTGGTGAACCGTGTGTAGGCTTGTTGAAGTACGTGAATATTTTATGCTTTAGCTTTAGTATAATGGTTTTTTTTCATATTCTCTTTTATTTGGGAATTAACTGGCAGATGTTAGAGTAGGTACTTAATTTGTTAGTATTACGTAAAACGCATTGGTTTGGAATGGATTTGACGCGTTGACCTTAACATTATCAGGTACTTTAAATACCTAAAATAGAATGTATACTGAGAGAATTTAAGGTCCCATTAAGTATATCCAGGGCTGTGTTCGCCAAAATAGCACGATGATCATCTGAAGGCCAACGCAGACTGGGACGGTATGGCAAGGGATTTGAGTTTTTACCAATACGTTTGAATGTCCATTGCCGTCCCGGTCTGCGTTGGCCTTTAGGAGGAGATGAGATTTTTCAGGAGTCTATAGGTATAACCCTCATTATGTTCCTCACTATGAAAGTTCCTAGTAAAGTAAAATACTTGCCATTGATTGATCCTTCACCAAGCATTTTGTCTTTTGGACCAGTCTTCCTAGTGACAGAAAGGAATCGCATTCTTTATCTATCTTCCAATAGAGACTAAATAATAGGTAGACATATAAAATGTATATTCAATGATTATTCAACATTCACAGTAACGATATAACTATCGTGACGTAACAACTACCAAAAGCAGACAACCCCAGATATATAACAGAACATCCACATTGAGATTGCAATAGTTCTCAACTTGTTTCACTTAAACAAAACACTGATATTGAAACTTACACAATTATTCAAGACGACTTAGAACTGAGCCGTCTGAGATATGAGAGCACAATTTAACTTGTAAAGGATTACTCTAGTAGGGGAGATAACATGACGCCGAACGCGAATGTAACTAGCGGGTTGTATGTAATTTTGGGTCTGCTATTGTCATTTTAATGACGTCAACCCGTGCCTCAAAGTAAACTGTACTGATAAGGTCGGATTAATTTTAAACGTTTTCGGTTGGAATTTGATTGTAGATAATAATAATATGAAATGGAATATGGTTTTCGAAATACTGATGTCCGGACAATGGCGATGGGCTGAATACCTAGTGTTATCTGTAGTGTTGAAGTTATGGGAATTTTACAGCCCTGGTATAGGTACTTGCAATGTAATAAAAATGTATTGAATTTTTAGTAGGTATCAAACGCTCTGAAACGTTTTCTATCTTCTAGTTACTATCCTTTGGGCTATGAGCTTGTTCAACAACAAGCTTTTGCAGCGAATTCACTTTAATAGATACAAGACAATTTAGTACAAGATATTGTTTCTTAAAAGTCAGCTCTATTTTCTCAGTATTAAGTTCTATATTTAAATTAACCATCATCATTTTTAATAGGAAAGGTGACAATTATATTTTGCCACTCACATGAAAGTCAAAAAGCAGTTCAAAAATATTATTTTTGTACTAAGTTTTGTGTATAAATACAAAGTTTTCGCAAGTTTGTGTTCATAAGTCAGTTAGATACCCTAATTATATTTATAGGCCCTGAATTAGTTTCGCTTGTCTTACCTGGCTTAATACTCTTAACTTATCCAATACTGGGAGAACGTACATGAATAAAACTACTAACACTCTTACTCACAGCAAAAACTAATTACCGAACTCTATCACTACAATAATCTTAAACAAACTTTTTACAGAGAAAGCCTCATAATTCTTTTATGATCCCACTCTTACGCTTCAAGTGTTCGTAATACGCAATACAGTGGTCATTACTACGTGTTACTGCGTCGCTTCCAACATAAATATCACAAGGCAGCAAAACAGGCTTATATAACCAGCTACGTAGACAGAAAACAAGAAAATTGTCGACACGAATAACACTGTTGTTTTGACAACTCTGCGTCAAATTCTCGTAAATTTAGACTGGACATTAAGATGGCCATAATAGAACTGTAATCTTTTAATTAAAGTTGGACCCATTCTTTCTAGTGATACAGCTTCTGTAGGCATTGTCAAATAAATCTGGGGAATAGTGGTGTTTGTACTTAGTTTTCTGGGATAGACTCGAGTGCTTGTAGAAAATACTGACCTACATATTTTTCTCGTCACAGTCTTCGTGTTTATTAAAAAAGTATATAGAGACTTAGACTAGACGTGTTAGATAACGCCTGATGCGATATGAACATATAGACCGGCTATCTTAAGAAGACCATCACACATGACCTACATTGTTCTCATATAAATAATAATTTAAGACTGCGTCATTGGTCTAGTGGTTGCTAAGCACAACTGCTGAGCGCGAAGTCCTGGGTTCGAATCCCGGGTCAGGCAAAGTGTTACTGGGCTTTTCCATTACGTAATACTTAGTAGCAGCACTGAGTCTGGATTTGTGCCCGGTTGATGGCAATAGGCTCGCCCCCTATTACATTGGGACCTAAAAAACATAACTACCGAAATGTGGGTGTACTGTATTTGCTCCTCTGCCTACCCCTCCAGGGAAGACAGGCGTGATGTTATGTTATGTAATAATTTAATCGTCTGAGATTGACTTTAACATGAAGCCCTTGAAAAAGTATTGGCTTCTCTTCACAATTAAAATGGCGGAGTCATGTAGTTTAATACCAAAATACGTTATGAAGCTTGTTCTTAAATCTATTTGCCGAGTAAATCATCAATTATTTCATCGTAAATATGCAGTAAGTAAGCAAATTAAAAATCTGCATTAGTCAATAAAGTATGCAATAAATCAGTCACTTCAAGTCAACGATAGCTGTTTACGAGCTCCATAATAAACCGTTGGCCTCACTTAAATTTAAATTTTACGACTCAAAGAGCGAAAGGCACTCATCATCTACATTAATATTAAGTGTACGCGAAATCGATGTTCATAAATTTCCAAATAACTTCATCAACGCTGTTTGATGCTTCAGGCTTCTGAGCAAACGATCTACTTAGCAAAAAATAATTCAGCACCCGACGCCTTCAAGAAAAATGTCTCTTTCTTTGTTATAAAACTTCCCCCAGCGAATCTCCCAAACAAATAACATTCCCTTTAGTCGCAAACGTTACTTTCACTTGTTGAAACATTAATATCATTGCAACGAATTTTGTCCCCATTTCCTTGGGTGATAAAATAGTAGGTAAAGTTTCCAGAAATTGCTTTCATTTCAGGTAAGTTTCGGAATATATTGTTTAAAGTTTTGGATAAAACGTTAAGCGTGATAATTCCCGGAGTAATTCTAGATTCAAAAAGGGCCAAAATAATTTTCTTTGATAATCATCTGGACACGAAATTTTACAAAGGCGATCTTGAGCGGTTCATTTAGAATGATTTATCAAGGACCAACTGTGATGTAAAACAGGGTTTTAGTGAAAGCTGAGAGGAGCAGATTGTAAAAAATGGAACAAAGTGGAGGCACAAAGGCAAAGACTTTAAGCTGGCATAATAAATAAAAGGGATTTATATTATTTCAATAGACGGGACAGTCTACATTAATACATTTATTTATGGAGGAAAACAGTCGAATGTTTTTAAAGTTACAATGTAATTTTACAATAAAATGGACATTGTAATATGTACCGGTGACTATAAAGAGCTTGACTGTTCATTCTTTTAACAGAGCTAAGTATAGTATGCAAGTTAAAACCAATGTGCTGGAGATGTCGATAGTAATAATTTTATACAACACTCGATATTCAAAAAAATTAAAACTAAAGCTAAACTTGATAAATCTGACATAAAATCCATGAAACTTCACAACATCAAGCTAAAATCTTTACTTTCTTTAAATCTTGTTTTTGAACAAAAATATTGGCCCTTCAATAAATTAGCATGTTCCCAACTAAGTGGTTGGGATGAATTTTCCTCCGTTTTCCGGCCAATTAGCTTAATTGAAAGAAGGATAGATTGCAAAAACAACCCCTGTAATACCTCTGCAATGTATTCGTTCGTTAATTGGTGCATCGTAGCAACACAATCTGTGATCACCTTACCTCAGATTAAGACTTTACTTTCAATATATTTAGCAATACGATTTCTAGTCTCCGATATTTTTGGAAAGCATTTATCATCTTCAGTGTTGGGTAGTACTATATAGTTGCATGTGCAGTATTTGAGGCGGGTGTTAAATGTTCATGGTTTAGTTGAAAGGTGAAGCCACTCAAAACACATTCCAAGTAGATCATAGATGCTTTGTAGGTAGGCCAGGTTAAGAACCCTAAATTAAAGGTTACAAAGAATGTGAAGAGATTGAATGGAGCGAATACGATCTGTGAGAATCATGGTTAATAGATTCCTTAGTCTTGTTAAATCGTAGATTAATGTATAAAAAAGGACCCTCTGGTATGTTTCGCCAGTAAAGCAAAAAAAAATGCTAGCACCTTATTCCAAAAGCTTCTGTATTTTCCAAAACGTACGCTAAGAACATTTGTTATCTTTTCCAGGTAGTACTTACTTAAAATATGTTTATACTGCGTTCTGCAGCTCCATGCGGTTAAAATATACCGGATTAGCTAGGTTAAGTCACGAGGAAATTTATGAGCTTCCGAGTTCAGAATTGCTGTAAGCTTTATTTCTCTCTTTGGACTTACGTTATCAGGAATGTAGAAAGATTATTAAAGGGCAGTTTCTTATTCATTGACATCGACAGTATTTGTTGCCATCCACGCCATGCCTGTTCTCCTGGGTGGTAGACAGAGACCATGGATTTCATTTGAAACAATCTTGGCATATCACTTCTTAATTCTCCTTTTAACAATCCATGGCTCGTCTTAAGTCGATATTACTATAAACGTATATAGAAAAAAATTCAAAACACATTTTTAATTAATCAAGATCTAATGTAATTAATTGTAAAACATTATAACCTGTAATTTCATAACCTATCGCTTGTATTTTGTGTTGCTCACGCGTAACTAATTTGCTAATATTATATTGTACTATAACTGAATTATCACTTAAACAAACTTACACAAATTATTACAGCTCCGCCAAGTTCAAAACTAACGGGAATGGAGCGAAAAACTTAATTATTACGCAGATGATTGTATAAGCAATTAAACATCCATCCCTTAGGTACAATGTCGACGAATCTCTAGTGTTCGGTAATACTCCTGTCAATATTAATTTAGGAAGAGTTGATTACGCGTTGAGGATTGTTGTTCTAGTATATTCGCTGTCAGCTTGTTTGTCGAATAAATTTCGTTTGCCTCTAAATGTATTATTATCCTATTTATAAGAACCGTTTCTGAGAAATTGTATATTAGTTACATCTATTAAATTTTCGCTGCGTAAATTTAGAACGTTATATCTTTTGACGACACGCGTCTTATCTCTGTGGAGTTATGACAAAGGTACAGTACCTACTACCCTATTTTGTGAGGTGCGGTCGGCTTTACCGTTCGAGAAATTATCAATGAGTCGAATGGAAGCCATTTTTGAAACTCTTATGCAATATTACGACATATATTAGCTGGTATCTAAACATTGTCTTCAATATGTAACGTGTCTTTAGTATAGTTTTGTTCAAACCTTTCATTTAGCCTTAGAACAGTAAAAAAATATGTTATGCTTCATTGGCATACCATGTCAAAGACGGCCTTAGTCCCAAACAAACAGATAGCAAAGTAACCGGTCTAGAATTTCAAGGTACAGCAATTTTTAAAGAAGATAAAAAGTCTATATAGTTAAAAGTAAACGTCGACTTTGAAGATAAAAAGGGAAACTACAAGAGCTTAATTTAAACGCACGGATAGCAAAGTAAATAGTAGTGTGGGTTGAATTACGTGTGAGAACTGGCAAACTAGTTCTAAATGTATAAGGGCGGGTAGCACCGGCTACCAAATTAGAAGGGTCAGCCTAGGGCTGCCTAATAAAGCGTAAAATATTGAACAGAGCGTCGAAATTTTGAAATGTTGTGAGAAAATACAGAATATTGAGGTGGATTTTTGGAGATAATATTAACTTCTTGGATGTTTAATATAATGTACATTTATCAAATAGTTCATTGTCAACAGTAGACGTCTTCCGGCTGATGATGATGATCAAATAGTTGGATTAGATTTCTTAACATATTTTGCTGCAAATATTTTTTCTTTTTGTCACTTACGTAGGTACTTATAAATGAATATAATGTGAGATACGTTTTTACTAATATTATCTATGTCTAATTATTTACTCTTGTCCTGCTTGTATTCTGTAGCTAATGGTCGATTTATTAGACTACCTACTTTCATTATACAGTTAATAGAATTTGTATTATCATCATGCTTACCAAAAACTCAAATACTATAGCTTTTGAAATTGATTAAATGGATATTAGCTTTAACTTTGCCTGTAGCATCATGTGTTTTCTTTAATTCATATCTATTGGACTTGGTACCTTTTATATTGTTTATTTAACAATCAAAGATATCGCTGATAATCCCTTATGACTAAGACTTAGATCTTAAGTTACACACGCTTCGGTGAATTCTAGGGATATAGGACAGTACATTTCTCATCTTATACCTTCTGTTATTATTTGTACGCCTAAATCTATCTATACTAGAGTAGATGTATTGTCGGTGTCTCCTCAAAGCTTAGATCATTTTACTACACTTTTAGGTCTACCATCGTGCATGTTAACAATCCCTACTAATATTATAAACGCGAAAGTTTATAAGAATGGATGGATGTTTTTTACTGTTTTACGTTAAACTACTAAATGGATTTTATTGAAATTTCATATGGGGGTAGCTGACACCCTGGATTAACACATAGGCTACTTTTTATCCCGGAACAATATAGCGGGTAACACCGCGAGGCGCAGCTAGTTATAACATAAACTAAACAAGGTATAAACCTAAAAACACTAACCACAATATGCTTGCTGTTAGTTCTTAAACCATTACATGAGAAAATACTATGTATACATAAGTAGTTAAGCGTAGTCAGAAATGAGAGCTAGATTTTATCAAAATGGCGTATCTTTTAAATTAGAATTTGTGTTCTCACTTACAACCCTAACCCTAACATTTCATATGAAAATTCAGTTTTATGTTTCACAGACTCTTAGTACATACTTAATAAGGTATATCTGTGGCAGCCATATCAGCCAGCCACTGAGATTTATAGCATAATTATTATAATTATACCAATGTAGCAAATGATTCTACTTTTCTTGCGTACACTTCGGGCTTTTCGTATGGTACCTAATTTAAAAAGATGGTGAGAGAATAATATTTTGGTCTGCCTAAAAAATGGCTTTGTGACAATACTTTGCTTATTTATTTGGCAGTACATTATTTCTTCATTATCGAGGATGGAAAATATCATTTCTTCAGTATACAGCAACTAATTTATACAGGTCATATTTGTATCAGCTACAAAATTAATAGGGACTTCCCGCTTAAAATGTAGACACATTTTTTTGGTAAAAAGGGCATAATTTTTTCACACATAATATATTTTTTGTTTTGTTTTTTTTTGTTTAAAAAAAAACGTCGCCCCACACTAGGAATTTCTTCTGTATCGTGGGTGCGTTTCACAAACATGAAATATCACATACACTAACACCCAGACTTGGGACAAACATCTGTGGTTCGCACAATTTTTTGCCCCGTGCGGGAATCGAACCCGCAACCTTTAGCGCAGCAGTCCGATTGCTTAGCCACTGCGCCAATCAGGTCGTCGTCATATATTAGAAACTTTGTGATTCAAAAAACAAAAAAAATGATTGACAGTAAAGATCTTACTATGTATATTCCACAAAATTGTGTATCTTTCATCTAGTAAATTGTCGCAAGATCACAGTAACAGGCTCCTTTATTTCACCAGTATAATTACAACTATGTCTCGTGTATATCTACACAGTAGATCCTTTTTGCCCTCAGACTAACTCGTGTTAGTCCGAGGGCAAAAGGAATCTTACATCATGCGGTCCTGTGAGCTGAGATTCCACGAGTATGGAATTTGAAAACGAATACTTTAATAACCCTGCTATACATTTTTAACTCTGATGAGGTTATATTTATAGTGAAGGCTTAGTGGTTTTACTATGTATAAAGAGACAATATACCTGCCATGTGTCATGGGACTCATAATGAGAAGAACTATTAGAGTTACTACTGACAAAGATTTCAATAATTTTAAACGTGAATGTATGTCATCAGAACGACTTAATATATTTAACAGACTGTACAAGAGACATAAATGAATCATAACTTTTAAATAAATCATTTATCAAATAGTGACGGTGTAAATAATTTAGGTGCTAACGAGTTATAGAAGAATTAGATAATAATCTTGTAAGAACACGTTTACAAGGTCTCGTAATAAAGCCTCTTTTTCAAAGAACCGAGATCAAACGTCTGAGCTTAATAAAGGTATTTTTTTATTGTTAATGCGAGATGGTCACCGTCCTTGAACGGATTTCTTTGGAATTATTCATTTTCAAGTCTAGTTTAGTTGAGTTTTTTTGTGAAATCAGATTTGAACTTATTTTCCTAAAATCGGAGTCTAACCATACAAACCTAAAAGCAATGAAAAATGTTGAAAGAATTTCTTTATGCTCAAAAAAGCATTTGAAATTTCCATTGTATAATTTTAAACAATACATTTCAAAAACAAGCATACAAACCACTTAAATATGTATACATACATGCTTAAAAAATTCCACAACATTTCCAAAGTGATATGATCCCGTTTCCGAATACCGCAAACGTACAAAATTAACTAAAAATCCGGGCACATTTACTTTTGAAATTTGAAAATACGGTGCAAACAATATTGAACTTTATGGTCCGGTAATAAAGTTAGATATTGGTTGCAAAGACTAGACTCCAGCTGAAAATGTGTCAAAGGTTTTATTGCATTCCAAAATATCCAGTCAGCCCAGTTTTGGGAATCCTCAGCTATTTGGCATAACAGATAGCTGGCACTGGTATGCTATCTCGTTCATGTATATATTATAGCATCGCATTTGTATTCCCGAAGGCAGAAGGTGAGGGGCGTGTTATTGTACATCCTGACGAGACTAATGCTACTTATCGTGCATGATAGTGAAGCAGGTTTTGGCATCACAAAATTGGTGTCAGCCTAGTTTTCCAACTGAATCTTAGGAATGGAGGACAGAAGTAACAGTATTCTTCACAAGTTACACACTCATAATTACAATATGAAAATGTGGAATTATGCTGTAACTCAAATGTCATGTAGGTCTAACAAATCTGTATATTGTTTGATAAAGAAACAGTCATATGCATATAAAGAGACTTAATTACCAATTGCAATAAGATAGTCATCAAGACAAATATAGTAAATAAGAAAAATTTAATAAATATTTTCTCCACTCCCTTTACTTGTCTTTTACCATCCGTTATCACATACAGCTCATCCAAAATTATAAAGTCCTCGGTGTTTCCCCAGAAATGATACCACACAGCAGTTAACCTTTACTCTTTAATATTTATGAAACGTTGCATAAACAATTAGAATCCTAATCTTATTACACGCATGTCAAGCCCAGAATACAAGATTGTCTAGTTCAGTGGGCGGAGTTAACAGAAGCGACCGTAATTCCAACTCCATTGCTTATGTTATATTGAACCGTAAACGTTCTGCTGAATTGACTGTTTAGAGCTGAATAGGTCATCCACAGGTTTTGTTATCCCGCTACTGAGACTTCTCTGTTTAATTTTATGCATCATTGAATTTCATTCTATGCTTATCTGAACTCGACGAACCTATTGATCCTGTGTTACTTAACTGGATTTTAGCCTGAATTTTGACACTAACGTTGGTAAATTATGTGTCACTTTAGAGGGTCGACGTTTCGTAGAACTTTCAAAATGTGTTTGTTATCATCAATGTTAACTAATGAATTATGAATGAAATAGATTTTTTATAAAAACAAGAACAAGATTTAAACAATACTCTCTTGAAAATTACTCGGGCATTTCCGCATAGATTCAATACCGAGAAAACGGCTGTAAAAAATAAACAGCAAATTCTAAAATTTAGGTAACAATCCTTGTTAAACAAACAATAAAAGCATTCTGAATTGTTTGAAACGTTTTATCAAGTTGAATAAAATACAACTAGAACAGTTTGGCTTTGTTGGTTTTTAAATCTTGATATAAATCCATTGAAGATGTTTTCATCATTTCATGCAATGTAAATGAAAAGCTATACCCTTGGGATAGAATCTATTTCTCTTTGCTTTATCCATCACCGGCGTTATTTTTCAATTCTGTTTAATTCCTTAAGATTAAATGTATCGGAACGTTATTCAAGCAATTCGTTTTTGTTATCAAATCTGACCATCCATGATTTGCTGCAATATCTTCTACATGAATTGGTCCATAAGTTCTGTACTTACTTCAACTTTAAGTATTGTCATTGTGTCAACTCTTCTTGAAATCGAATCCATTCACTACTGTTGCCGATGCGATTCGTTAGACATGCGTGGGGTCAGGATTCCAATCTCCTATATTTATCGGGCATAATGTAGAACTGATTGCTTTAAAACATATTTTTAAAAAAGTGAAATTCCGTAACGAAATATTTGAAGCATAGTATCAACGTATACCTACTAAATCTCGCTTTACTTCCTTTGATAACCAATCAATGTGTTCTGCATTTCCTTTTGCTCTAAAGTCTGGGTAGAACTGTTGCCCTTGTACAGGCTTTACATCAAACGTTATTGCTTTGAGTGGCTTCATCATTGAACATAACGCGCCAAACCATACGCTTTAAGGGGGCGTGCAAACACACACAGAGTTAATATACATGATATAATACAAGGAAACACAGAAGGCAAAATTTAGTGAGCTTTACGCTTTACCTATGTTGGTTTTTCTATGTTGACGACTTTATAATATTTGCACATAAATAATGAGTGGTAATAAAATTATATTTTGTGGTAACAGTTATTATATACTTGAAAAAAGATTACATCATAAATGTAATTTTTTAACACAGTTAACTTACAGCTGCAACATGTACAAAAAATTACACATCTAACTAAACTAAATATTATATTATTTATAGAAACTTGCTTTATAACATCGAGACATACTTTTTACGAACTCGATGTTAGAGGAAACTTTTACCACGTAATTAGAGTGCCAGGTAATTTAAAAAGCAAACTCTACTCGACTCTCATGCTAGGTTGTTACTCAGAATTATTAAGAAAATTATCAATTGTTTCCTTAGACTTTCTAGAACACAGACTTCACGTCTGTATTCTAGAAAGTAAGGAAAGAGAGTAATGTAAGGAAACAGTAATTTCTAGGATATTGAAATAATTACTTTTTCTGGTAATTTATATTTATATCAAGATGTTATTTAAACTGAAAGGATCGCAGGTCATCTTTGCTAGTAAAAGGACGTCTTCGCACTTAGGTATACTTGTCAAGTGTTTTCAGTCATGGTAAACTTAGAGGTGCATTTTTAGCAGAGCAGATAATGCGTTAGGTCAGGTGGATTCTCTTAAACCAGCCATTAAGTATTCTATTGGAAGTGTTTCCCATCTGTCCACGCCAAGATTAACATTAAAACTAGACGCTTACATTAGCCCGATCCTACATTATGCATGAACCTAGATTTCTCCCGTACACCTGTCTAATGTGAGTGTTGTCAAAACCATCCTCGTATAATATTTCACACGTTCACCTACATCAAATATCTGTTTCCATCGGAATGACGTTCCATTACGGTATCACGTGGCGATGCGTGACGAAATTTTTGCGTTTTAGGAAACTTCTCTCACGCAACCGCTGTTCTGGGTTTGACGTTATAACAATGTGGATTTAATTTGGACCTTTCATTGGGTTACGTAATGATGAATGAGTAAATAAATTGAAAATATAAGCTAAGATACTAAGTGGTGAGACCTGTCGCAAACACTCGAAGAGTAAGCATAGTGATAAGGCTACTTCCCTTTGTTGATAAGAAAAAGCTTTTGCCTTGCAGTAGAGTTACAGGCTGGTTTTAATTTATTTTTAAGATATGATAACCGTTTTAAGGGGGGAGGCCTTTGTTCAACAGTGGACATCTCCTGGCTAATGGAACTGGACTGGAACTCATGCAATATCCATTTTCATAGTTGTTTTTGCTGTCCTAACATCGAATGAATAGATTTCTATTAAAAAAGAACATGTTTACTAGACTCATAAAAAAATATTCTCGTAAAATATTAATATAGTTTTGTTTTTGAAGTATTTTCCATAAAATTGGTAAGCTTGAAACACGGATTGACTAAAACATTGAATAAATATTAATGTTTATGAAGAGTATAATCATTGTAGCTAAGATAAAAATGGTGATTCAATAGGGATTAGAAATAAGGTAGTTATTACCATAAATCAATTTCAAAGAGCTTTTGCTGACTTTGAATATTTAACAGCCTACGTATTTATTAGGCTAGTTTTAATATCACCTTAAAACAGGTCTAGCAAGGCATTACTTTGCTTACTTCTCGGAATTTGTAAGTTGCAACCCTGTATATCGAACTTCATGCCAGAAAAAGCTAATAATAAGATAATCAAATTACCAACATGTAAGTTTACCGAGAATATTATGAAGCCCATTCTTACCAAAAGTTTCCTGGCTAATATAATGATGAAGTATGTTACCTAAGGCACAACTTTTGTTCTTTCCACTAAGTTTC
The DNA here is from genome assembly GCA_946251915.1 of Abrostola triplasia. NCBI lineage: Eukaryota > Metazoa > Arthropoda > Insecta > Lepidoptera > Noctuidae > Abrostola > Abrostola triplasia. Next base: position 5,202,043 of record OX276444.1, on the reverse strand, counting down.
CAAGATTGTAGCGAAAATTCTTTTAATCCACCCTCACTGCGGCTGCAATCTACACCGCCTGAAGTGGATCCTTTTGTGTGTTCGCGTCAAACAGTCTGAAGAAAACATTGACGTCTTTGGTTATAATATCAGCAGATAGGTCACAAAGCTTATAAGCTTTAGTAGGTTATACGTTGACGTAAGTATGTCGTAGTATAATTTCAGATTTGTTAGGCACTAACAAAATTTTACAAAAGCTTTTTGTTTGCATAATTATGTACATACATAATTATTATGATATTGGGTTATTTACATTTAGTGCGTTTGCCTTTGTTTTACCATCTCTATCATCCTTTTCTTATAACGTCATAATATTATTGAGGGTTTAGATAAAATATTCTTTATTATACACACTAACACTTAACTTATTTAATACATTTTTGAGTGCGAAAATGACGTAAAATTATATGAAATCTTTTAATTTTAATAATTTTTACAAATATCGACCTCGACTTAGTAATCAGTTAACTTTAGTAGTAAAGTTACCTATAACCCCATGCATGACATGGAAATATAAGTAACCCTCATACTCAACACTCATTTAAGGACTGTATTACGTTAAGTCAGCCACATACAAAGCTCCAAAGAGCTCCAAGAACTGAATATCAAGGTGACACTTGCCGTTGATTCATTATCTTCCTTATCCCACCTAATCTCAAACGTTTCCTTTAAGCAGATGAACTTACACAAGAGGATTCGACTTAAGACCCCACATTTATCTGAGACTTGAACGTTTCGATTTGGATGGTTTAACACGTGGTACAGATGGAGTCTATAAGATTAACTTAATGATTTATTTTATGGAGTTAATGATTACAAACAACGGGGGTAAGACTAAAACGTTTGATTCAAAATTATTGTTTTTGATGACTGATTATTTTTAATCGTCATCATCATCAGCTGGAAAACGTCCACTGTTGAACAAAGGCCTCCTCCTTATAACGCCACAATGAACGACAGCCTGCCAACTGCCAATGACGTAGTTATTTAAAAATTTTCTGCACTTTCTATTGCTATACTAAAATTATGTTTTTTATTGCAATAAAGAGTACAACGGTTAAAAGTTCGAATACGTTCTTGCTAGTTTTAGCTATCGCAATGGGATGTAGTATGCTGTATTCATAAAATATAAGAAAATAGTTCTTAAAATTTTCTTCAAAAAACATTAAGGATACAAATTACTTCAACGTAGGTACTTCTACATTGAAAAAGAAAAACACAGTACCTACTGTTTTAGCTAAATACGCAAAACCATCCCTAATAACATTTCTCTCAATAAGTACCAACAAAACGTTCACAGCTAACAATTATGCGCGTCATTCTACATCAACAACCAACCCCCTAATCCGAAACCCAAAACCATAACGCTCAGCTTATTTCCTGACATAAATCAGCAAACACAACAACAACCCTAAATCAAAACAGCCTAAACATTGATAAAAAGAAACTCATTTGGTATTCAGTCGACGCATCGTCAAACATAGGTATTGATTTCTGCAATTCGCCCAAACATAAATCCCGGTCATTATTCGGCACAGCCAATGAGATAATGCACTAACAGTTTTGGTACATTGGAATGGTTTTCGGTATTGCTTTGTTCCAACTTGGTGTTGAATTCTTCGTTAAATGGTTATATCATATCAGTATCTCGTGTAAATCTGCTTCGGCTGTAAAACGCGACTTTTGAACTGACTGGGTTGAATTCTGGGTCTTGCAAAGTATTATTGGGTTTCCTTTATATTATAATTCTGAACCTGAATATGGTTAACGACAATACACTCATTAATAATTCACTAACAGTATTGGTATTTAGCCTTGAATTAGTGATGGACCTGTACCCGTGTGCAAGCTCCCAAATAAACCCAGTTATTCGTACGAAAAGATGAAACTTCAGAATAATATAGTCTTAACACAGGTGGCGCTAGTTTTAATGTATAACCTGACTTACTAATGTTCCACGAACAGTAGCAGCATATTAAATAGCTACGTCATGCACACTGAAACGCACTGACGTAACGTACACGGTGTGAATTTCAAGATAAGGCCGCAGGTAGACAGTTAAGGTAAAATACAGATTGGATTTCCAAAAGTATAGCCGTAAGAAATGAATGAGAAAGTCATAAACATGCATGATTTTGACTCCATATTAAAAGACTTGGCTGGATCAAGAAAAACTAACATTTTAAGTACAAAAGACAGATTTTAAGTTATATCTTGTATTTAGTATTCAAAGAAAAACGTCGCTCCACACTAGGAATTTCTTTCGTATCGTGGGTGCGTTTCACAAACATCACATACACAAACACCCAAAATTTTTGCCCCGTGCAGAAATCGATCCCTAGCGCAGCAGTCTAATCGCTTAGCCACTGCACCAATCAGGTTGTCAACTATGTATGTATAATGTATATAATGCCGTGAATCTTAATTAAGTAGTAGATTGTACCTCCATGTAATGGGGGGGTGAGCCTACTGCCTGTGAGTCCATGGTGTCCACTAGTAAGACTTGCAGCTAGTATTTTTTCTCTTCGTCCATATTGTTTATAATACACAATCGACCTACATGCTAACAATATCTGTAGTTGTTATTAACACAGATCGTACGTTACCAAAGAGCTTATATTATACCTGCTCGTATGACTCATCTATTCATAGCCTTGTTAATGAGGATTATAGACTATTACAGCTGATAATATCCAATAATATGCGCTGAATGCCACGTTAGTAATATTGGACTAATAATCGTGATTTATGTCTTGCTAATAAACATAGGTAATTTAGAATGACATATTAATTATCAATACCAGAGTTCATCATGATGATTATAAAAAACATCTGTTCTTTCTATTACTCTCGTAATATAATATGATGGTTGAGTTTCCGCAAACTGAACGGACGTCTCATCTTCATACAAAACTATTATAGTGTTTTCTATAAACGAATGCTGAATAAAAAGAGACCTTGACCCCTTAGTTTGTTTTCATATTTTTTCTCAGAGGTAGTCGCTTAGGAAATGCCTATGCCTTCTAGTTAATAAAAATACGTGTAAAATTGTTTTTGTAAAACGTATTTGCAAAAATAAAATCATTTATCGCATCAAGCTGAATATGTGTAGTGAGTTTCTAAATGTCCAAGAACTAACTTCGCATTTCCCAACACTAATAGTTCAATACCTATGAGTGAACGTGGCTTCACCAACCCTTCTAACACTACGCACGACTTCTCTGAATTAATTTAACTTTGGCTCTACAATACAAACGCTCTATGCAACCAACTTAACAGCAAACATATCAGCATACGAATATTAGCCTGATTCCTATGACGTCACGATTCCGCACATTGCTTGCCCGTTGTCACGTCACTAAAGCGTGAACGCCTTTATGCATTATTCACTCTGAATGAAATACACCGCAACAGTGAAGAGCCATTACCGGGATTGGCACAAAGTAGAAAGAATAGAAGGCTTACTTAAATGACAATTAAAGAAATAATTCTAAGCGTTGAATGTCGATTGTTAAAAATTTGCAATCGCATGCACCAGAAGTTAAATGAAACTTTGGAGTCCAATCCGACACACAAGTAGTAGAATATTATTATTGGTTTATTCATGAAATATGTAATCTTTTATTTAATATTAATAGCTCATTATAGCACATTTTTCGTACATATTAATTTCGTCCTCTAAATTCAACTTTCTTCGAAACTGAAACCTTTGATTCCATCCGCACAGTGTTTCACCTTCTGTCCTTTCGTATTTCACAAGTCTTTGCTCATGACCTTGATTATGTAATGTCACGGTGTTGAGAACTTTCGACGTGACATGCGTGTGTTAAATTAGAAAGCAACCCTTAAGAGCCTCATACAAAACGGGCCTTATGTTTTCCTCCTATTATGGGATAAGGTTTCTTTTGAGTTATAAGAAGAAAATGTGTTGTGTTTTGTACCGAGTAAAGATTTACGCGAATCACTGATGAATTATGACCCTCTTGCTGAAAGGTTTTAACTATAATAGTGGACGGAGAATCTACTTCTGGAAAGTACGTATTTTCGTTGGTCGATTGTAAGCAGTGCTTAAATTGAACCGATTAATCCGTGAACAATGAGCAAGGGATTATACATCTCATAGTTTTGAATAGGAAGCAGAATCAAGACCAATAAGTCCCATCGATACTCAGTTCTAGCTAATAACTAGGCAAATGAGCAAAACACAATTAAAACGTAGTTTAGTATCCGAAGCAGTAATAAACATAACATCACGCTTGTATTCCCCGAAGGGGTAGGCAGAGGTGCGCATATACTGCACCCATATTTCGCCAGTTATGTTTTTAGGTCCCAATGTAATAGGGGGCGAGCCTATTGCCATCAACCGGGCACTAATCCAGACACCGTGCTGCCACTGAGAATTACCTAATGAAAAAACCCAGTAACACTTTGCCCGACCCGGGATTCGAACCCAGGACCTCGTGCTCAGCAGTCACGCTTAGCAACCACTAGACCAACGAGGATATCAATAATAATACGCGCTATTAAATTGAAACTAGGTAAAATGAGCAAATCATAAATTTTAACATATTAATTTGGTATCCGAAGCAGTAATAATGTAATGTTCAAAGAGCTGACGGTTCGCTAAAGCTTTTTGTCCATTACCAGACTGTGATTAGGTAGGCACTCCTAGACAAATGATGTCGTATTTTCAGCACCAACACTTACATAAAAGCCTCATCGCGCAATCGGAGTCACAATGTCTGACAATACTAAGGTCATAACGTTGATTAATGTAATGGTGTTGAGAACTTTTGCCATGTCAGGCGTATGCCAAAATAAGAGGAGCTCCTAAGGGCTTTACAAAACGTAATGTTGTTTCCTTGTTTTGAAGGACAAAGCTAAGTCTCTCGCAAGTGCAATGCCAAGATGTAGGCAAGTAAATTAGTGGAATGAGCTCTTGGACTGTAATGGTAATGAGGGACTTGACTGTAATTATACTTTATTGCGTGTATGTGTTTGGGGTTTATCATGTTACTTAGTCCTGAAAGGAGGTTGCGTCGAGGTTACTTGAAAACGCAATGCTCTGAGTAATGTAGAGGAACTTTTGTTTTCTTGGCTGCTGACGTCATTCTTGTTCTACAGCTGTGATTTTTTGGGGAGAAATATTTTTTATCTCTCGAAAGATTTTGTGGTTGAAAGGGTATCGGGTATTCAGATTAATTCCATAGCCACAGATGACATTATGCGAAGACTTGGAGATGTCTATCAATTTCAAGTTTGGTGTTTAATTTGATTTACCTTTGAGCCATTCTGCTTCACAATTCTTTTTTAAACAGTTAAATGTCTAAAAATTTCATAAAGGCCAATCTTATGGATACCAATGTTACTTTTAGTCAGATTAATAAAAACAAGCTTGTTCCATACTGATCCGCAGATTAATTTCAATCTGGCCAGCCAACCAACAGAATTACAAAAAGACAATGCTGACAAGTAGGCTAGTTACTAAGTCTTGGACATTATTCCTTGTGTTATAAATAACTCCTGTCTCATCCCGAATTCCAATTTAGTTGAGAGTCTGCGTAATATAATATGTATGACACAAAAACACGGACACGCTTTTATGTTTTTCTTTAATTCTGTTCAGACCAGTGGCTCTGTGGAAATATTTTTCTTCAGTAGCGTTGGTGTAGACACAGAGAAATTGTTTTATAAGCCGAACACTCGGCAAGGAATTACATATATATATGTATATAGATCGATTGTTTAAAAGAGAAAAGTGATGGTAAATATTATGTAGAAGTAGATTTTATGCTAGAAACAGTTCGAGTTTGTAAGGCTTTTCAGTAATTTAAAATCGTAGATGATAAATCGTTATATTATGATTCATCATCATCCGCCGAAAGACGTCCCACTGATGAACAAAGACCTCCCATAGCTAAGGAGGGGTTTGCCATATTCCCCATGCTTGGCAAGCGACTTTAGGATCGCAGTATTGGTAGTGAAGTTACAGAAGACGCTGGTGCCCATCTTCTGGATTTTCCCTTAGTCGCCTCTTACGACACTCACGGGAGGAAAAGGGGTGGTCAATTCTAGGCCGGATACCAATCGGCGGACAATATTATGATTGCGTATTATATTAATCACTAGATTACAATAATTTGTTAAAGGAAATACATAATTTATCAGATAATTATTATACTAATGTTTATTATCAATTTCGTCTGAACATCAGTGCCTAGATTAGTGGCCATAAATTAAGTCTTCAATAGCCGTATTTATCATCTTAATGAATTATTCCTTCTTCGTCCGTAAAGCAATGAATCAATTCTCACCTAATTCAGGATAACTGAGGTTATAAATCATATTAAGCTGTTTAAGTCTTCTATGAAACATGAAACACAATATGATAAATTACTACAACATATAGTGTCTACAAACTGTTACAAACTCCTGCTACGAACTGCTACGTCGAACGCCTACTATGAACTGCTACAAAAAATTCCTACTACGACTTGATGGAACAAACTGTTTGCACTCTTAGTAAATATTTTAGAAATTGTAAATATTTGTTTCGGCGTACTTTAGGATGCTACTATTTATAATAATAATAATAATAAACTTTTATTGCAGACCATTTGATCCATAATACATATTTTTAACTATTTTATTTATAACCATTGTCAGTATTTCACCTTGGTTTAATTTCCCTTAGTAGTTATAAAGGCTTTCTGTGTACTTGCTTTTTCTTTCGACTTCGTACGTGTTGAAAATCCTACTGTGACGTTCCATCGCTATTTTTGTGGAAAGATATTATGTTCCAGGAAATTTGAAATCAGTTCAGTGGTTTCGCCGTAAAAACAATAATCACACAGAGAGGCAAGAATTATTTTCACCAAGACATTTGTAACGCTTTACACATTTGTTATACCTATTATTTACACGAATATGATCGTAGTCCGTTCTGTGTTGGGCTGGACACGAGGATAGAAATAAAGTTCAATCCAAAAACGTCAGGGCTGCCGCATTGGGCTGATGATTTTCTCAAAGTTGTATAATACACCTATTAGTAAGAGTTAGATTTAACACTTGCCGAGAGGTATCTGGCCAAGAATTGACCACCCCCTTTCCTCCCGTGGGTGTCGTAAGAGGCGACTACGGGAAAATTCAGAAGATGGGCAGCCTCGTCTTCTGTATCTTCACCACTAATACTGCGAACCCTAGGCCGCTTGTCACACGTGGGGGTTCTGGCAACCCGCTTTTAAGAGGGAGGCCTTTGTTTCACAGTCTTCCAGTCTTCTAGCTGATGATGTATATTCGGGAGTACATAATGTTTCTCATACTACAAAATATTATCTTAAAAATGTTATACATACATACATACATAAAGTCACGCCTGTTTCCCTGAGGGGTAGGCAGAGACCACGGATTTCCATTTGCTACGATCCTGGCATACTTCTTTTGCTTCATTCACACGCATCACATTCCTCATACTCAAAATGTTATAAGGACCTTTATTAGCCTTGACATGTTATGGTATAACCTTATTATGTCTCTGACCGCTCATATGAAGTACTTTATTTTTGGTAAAGCCTAAGAGCCGGGCCTAAAATCACACACCTAACGTAAACGAAACATCGTTAACCCACTTCATTATATTATTTTGATATGACTTCAAGAGACTTTGCCTAGAGAAATACTGGCCAAATATTTTATCAATTATTTATTTGACTGTCTCGTTGGTCTAGTGGTCGCTAAGCGCGACTGCTGAGCACGAGGTCCTGGGTTCGAATCCCGGGTCGGGCAAAGTGTTTCTGGGTTTTTCCATTAGGTGACTCTCAGTGGCAGCACGGAGTCTGGATTTATGCCCGGTTGATGGCAATAGGCTCGCCCCCTATTACATTGGGACCTAAAAACATATTCGGGGAATACTGGCGTGAAGTTCTGTATGTAATTATTTATTTTATTATAATTTTGAGTTAAACGAAAAGCCCAAATGTTGCATAGGCTACTAGAGCAGTGGAATGTGGATCTAAAAAGAAATATCTTTATCTTAATTAGGTCAGAATTGCGGGCAACCGGTGGATCAATTGGCAAGCTGTCGTTCATTGTGGCGTTCTAAGGGGGAGGCCTTTGTTCAATAGTGGACGTCTTCTGGCTTATGATAATGATGATACCTGACTCTTATCATCAGAGTTTCGGGCAAACGGTGGATCCACGTTGTCGTTCAATGTGGCGTTCTAAGGGGTAGGCCTTCCGGCTGGTGATGAATACCTGACTCTAGCCTAAATACACGATATCATTTAGTTGACTGCAAAGCTAAAAACCAAAGAATTGATCGCCCCAATAGCATATGTCCTCTTAATGATTTCCGACAAAATTGTCTTCTTATTAAGGCTTATTGAAAATCAGTATTATAATATGGAGTGGGAGCAATGTTACGCTGAATAAAAAAATAGTTTTATAGGAAATCGTACAACGACCTCTTTTTCGGCAGTCCAGTCATCAGCTATTCATTCGTTTGTCAGCCATTGTGCCATTCAGTCGGTTTCCCAGAAAACAAAATAAATATAACATAACATAACATCACGCCTGTATTCCCCAAAGGGGTAGGCAGAGGTGCGCATATAGTACACTCACATTTCGCCAGTTATGTTTTTCGGTCCCAATGTAATAGTGGGCGAGCCTATTACTACCAACCGGGCACAAATCCAGATCCCTCCGCGCTGCTACTGAGAATTGCCTAACGGAAAACTTAGTAACACTTTGCCCGTCCCGGGATTCGAACCCAGAACCTCGTGCTCAGCAGTCGCGCTTAGCGACCACTAGACCAACGAGACAGTCAAATAAATAATTGATAAAATATTTGGCCAGTATTTCTCTAAGCAAAGTCTCTTGAAGTCATATCAAAATAATATAATGAAGTAGGTTAACTATGTTTCCTTTATGTTAGGTATGTGATTTTAGGCCCGGCTCTTAGGCTTTACCAAAAATAAAGTACTTCATATGAGCGGTCAGAGACATAATAAGGTTGTACCATAACATGTCAAGGCTAATAAAGGTCCTTATAACATTTTTAAGATAATATTTTGTAGTATGAGAAACATTATGTATTCCCGAATATACATCACGCGCTTAGCAACCACTAGACCAACGATGCAGTCACAAAATAAAACCACAATAAAATGGGTTAAAATATTTGATTTCAATGTCTAGTATACACGTGAGTGGTAGAAATCATTGTAACAATAAAAACACCATAAACGTTATATAGGATCTAACACAAACCGTTCCAAACAGCTTTGTCTTCAAGATATTGACCAACCTCCAACCCATTACCTACCACACTTAATCGGCCAGACCTTACTGTTTGTGGTTTGTGTAATAGGAGCCTGTTGATGTCCCAGCATCACCCTTTCTCCAACACGACCACTAACGAGACACTGCATATCTGTTTTCAATTACCATTACACGCCGTCACCGTATTATTTTACGCTAACACATCTGGGAGCCGCATCCGTTGCTATGGGAACCATAAATTGTTATATTGGGTTACGAGATTATCCGTAGTATTAACGACTTTGGGATAATAATGCCTATCAGTCTGTACGCCGTCTTGTAAGGAAAGTGGATCAAAGAGAAGTGTTATGTAAACAGTCAGTTAAAGCTGAATTTCGTTCGCTGTATTTTAGGCGTAGGTATTTTTATTACGATTGATATTTTTTTTAAACTTGTGTGGGTCAACTTAATAAAATGTACATAGTATTTTTTTATTTAGTTACATTATGTTTTAATTCCATGGGTATTATAATGCACATACGTTCTGAATTTAAATAAATATGTGGATTACAGAAAAAATTGTCCCTTCCGGGAATAAAACAGCAGAATTCCAATTGATTAGCTATAGCTATTATTTATGTACCACCTTTTACCTACACATGTTTCACGAATAAAGTTTTATCTTATCTTATTAATTTCTACCACAGTTACATACAACTTAACTAACATATGTTTTGTTTTTTGTTACAGGTATACAAACGAAAATCAAATCACTACTCATGTGGATTTAAACGTAATTCATTTAGTACTTTTTTTAAGAAATATAAAATCATCTATTCTTTATTGGTACCATAAATACTAGACATCAAATTATTATAACAAAAGAAAACTGAGGGATAACAAAACTCATTTTTAAAAAAACAGTAAATTTAGTAAACAAAACTGTTTAACAAGACGCTTAATTAAAACCTTCAAACTTAAAAAAACAACAAAAGAATAAGCCATCCATATGCTAATTGGCTGAATCCCAAAGCTCATTAGTCATTACATATTGTGTTCCATGAAACCACTGATTACATTCATTAAAATGCAAATGGAAAATATCCTTATATCTACTGAAATACACGCATACAGTTGGATCCCTATTCCCTACCCTAAAAAATATATAAGAACAAACTGTAAGCCGATTAGAATTTCCAGTTCAATGACACAGCTACATTGAAATCGTAACAAAAGTAATGAAAAGACTGAATGAGGAAACACAACATCACATCTGAATACCACTAAGGGATACACCCAAAGTAAACCATGGCCTAAAAACTCCATACATACTATTTCTCATTCTATTTTAAAGGAAAATATGAAACGACTGTATAACGAATTTGTTACAGGTCTTGGAACACAATTTTAATATAGCACTATCGATGGAAATGTATTGTTTCATTCATGTGCCCGGCAACGAAAAATAAAAAATTGTGAGTTCCATAAACTAATACATAACACATTGACAAGCCATAGATAATTATTTTACTGTGGAGGAGTCGATAGAGTCGATTATCTTCCGCAAAGCAAGTAGTAAAGCTCATTGTACGATTTATAAAAAACCTAGTGTCAGAATTTAAACCGCCAGTAGGCCTCTGACATGGCTTTACACACCGTTGAAAAATCCCTCAGGTGTGCCGGTTTCTTAACGATGTTTTTCTTCGCTGATATAAGCATCTGATAACTAATGTATACTACGCAAATTGTAAGAAGTACTTAGTGTGTATCCAATGAGTGGTAATTCATTAACACTACTAACATGGGACTGGCCACAATATGTGAATGTACAGGCCCGAGATAAAGGAGAACACTTCTAGACGGCCTACATACTTAAATATATCAAGCTTATTTTACAAAAGTATAGATATAAGGCGTATAACATCCGCATCGCGTTAGAGACAGTATTTAGTCCCTTGGTAATAGAGATAGGAAGTGGGTTATATTCCCTGGAGAGAGCCTTCGCCCGTCAATTGCCAGAGAGGTGTGATTCTTACCGGCTTAAACCATTATTCCTCCTTTTCAAATTAGATACGTCGACTAAGAGATCCATTGATAGACACTTAAGTAGCATCCGTGACAGAAATCTGAAACGGAACCTATTTATCGTAATTGTGTGAATATAATTAATGGAGGGATAAAAGTCTTTTACATAATCGTGATTAGTAACAGAGGAAAAACATGTGCATGTAGATGAATATGATAAATGAGATGACAGAATTGCATCAATTACATATTGCGCTGTACAAAGATGTGTTGGAACGAGATGAGAGAAATGCAATGGCTAATCACAATATTTGAAAAACAACAAAACAAACAACAATTATCAAATAACATGAAGATAAAGGTAACAATACTCAAGGAAATAATAATAATGTATTTTATACAAACAATAAGCCTAACTGCTATCCACATTTTAATATCGCAACGAAAGCACTTTCGTTACAACTCCTTACAATAACTCACTCATTCAAAAATAATAAGGAACAATATTTCCCTCAAACAGTGAAAATAAAACGAATATGCTACCATTCAATTGGAAACGTTTATGAACGAATGAAATGAATGAACTGAGTATCTGTCGAGTTTTATACAGCCGTAACAATTGTTTTATCGCCGCTTACTGTCTTACGGTTTAAACCTTTAAATGATGCTTTTTATAACATCGTAAAGTTGTGAAAGGTCTTAAGTATGAGGTATAGCGATGTGTCGGAAATTCATTATAGCTAATATCTGAAGTCTCTTGTAATTATTTTTCCCTATGAAAATAAGTTTCTATACTACGCTATCTTCGGCAAAAATATTAGATACAACATTCAAAGTTGACGGAGCTGAAGTAAGATTAACTTTCAACACCCATTGGTTGAAAGTTACTTGTTGGTGCTAGTACATAACTGCCTCGTTGGTCTAGTGGTCGCTCAGCGCGACTGCTGAGCACGAGGTCCTGGGTTCGAATCCCGGGTCGGGCAGTGTTATTGGGTTTTTCCATTAGGTAATTCTCAGTGGCAGCACGGAGTCTGGATTTGTGCAATAGGCTCGCCCCCTATTACATTGGGACCTATAAACATAACTGGCGAAATGTGGGTGTACTATACATATGTGCACCTCTGCCTACCCCTTCGGGGAATACAGGCGTGATGTTATGTTATGTTGTTATGTTTACCCATTGGTTCTATTAAACTCTGCTTCTGGATTCGAATTTCCAGCCAAATTCTCAATTACACGTCATCACAGGATTTATAATTATGATATTGGATTAATAAGGTAAGGTTCCAAATAAGCCAAACATTGACCGGGCTTCACCAAAAAATGCCATTCTATTTTGCTTAAAGCTTTATTTGAAAAACCATTTTTACCTAACATATTGATAGACTTAAACCAAAACAGTGACGTCACATCCATCAACGATATTGTGTATTGAAGCGAGCTCTAAAGTGTAACAATAGGTGTCATATTCAGGAGTTAAAACATATAGGTGGCTGTGTTCACATGCCTTTGTGTGGATAAATTTCGCCACCAGTTAAAGTATAAAACACAAATAACTATTATACCTTTATCGAATTACCGGTTTAGAACGACTTGTATAGAGCCAATATAATTATTTTGTGTTTAATATCCTACTGCTGCGGCTTTAATGTGTATAAAAAGAAATTATTGTTTAATAGATTCATCATCATTATCATACGCAGTTCAACCTCATCCACCGTTGGGTATAGACCTATTTTTTCTTGTACCTATCTCCTTAACTCTGTGCCAGCCTGCTCCGGGTTTCACTTACTACGGCTACGATGTACAAGAATAATACACCTTATTTCTTTTTGGGGGAATCCTCATGGTCTTCTTTCATCCTAGGGCGGGTAGAATGGTACGCAGGATTCTTACCGGCGAAAACCCCAGGTTGTACTCCTTACTACCTTAGGTCTAGGGACACGGGATCTATGTATGTTGCACCACATCCCTCAACAGATATTGCTATACCTAAAGTATGCAGTTATGGAAGAATGTATTATTACTATTTTTGTACTCGGTATTATTTGTTTTTTATTCTTGGCTGGTCAGTACACTTTACTTCTAATTTTAATGTTTTGAAACAGAAACAGAATTCCAGTGAATGCTTTTATTTACTAATACTAGTTTTGTTTTTTATTAGGTTGTTTCAAACAGAAACGTTTTCGATTCTTAAAGGCTAGTAAAAAGTTCCAATAAAAAAAATCCAGCATGAAATTCTTAGGGCGTCAAAAAAAATGACGAGATTGTCATTGTACTTTTTCAGTAATAATAAATAAATTCCAATTTTGAATTGTAAGATACATTAATATAGGCCCCTGTTGTATAGGAGTTATAATGCTGTCCGGCAAAACGTGAGTATTTAGTAGCACACATAAATAATACCCACATCTATACCCGCATTAAAAGCCAAAATACTGACGATAAAAATATTTATCGGCATAATTTTAAACCCACTTTTAAAGGGACGCGTATATATTTTGTAAATTCGTACCCTTTCATCCCTTTTGTGGGATGAAACGAAACGGTATGTGATAAAAATTGACAGCAGATGTTTACAGAAAAGACTGAATATATTTGAAATATTTTAGAATAAGTCGTATGCCAGAATCTCGCAGAAATGCGTGGTCTCTGCCTACCCCTCAGTGCAACAGGCGTGACTTTATGTATATGTATGTAAGTCGAGGGTACACACATAATTACGTATAGCTTATTTTAATCTAAAGTCGAAAGTTTTTTTTAATAATATTTTCTTCAATCTATATTTTATTGTTGTTATCAAAATTAACGAGATTTTCAAAATCACGTTTCAACCAACAAAACACAATTGTATCGACCGATAAAGCTCTTGAACAGACGAAACAAAACCGCGAACTCTGCGGTCACCATCGGATGCCCTCTGGGCATTGGGCAGACTCCAAAGTTCTTATCCAAAGGGTTTTGCTGTGAAATCTCTAGAAACAAGGTTTATCCCACCGAAAAAATATTGAGTGTGTTTAACTGTTTTTGTTTGGACCAAAGTGAAAAACAACGTAGGTAGCAAGATTTGAATAAAATGTTTTAATATAATAAACAAGGAAAATGGATCAGAGGTATTTGTGAAAAAATATGTTTTGCATGTGTCTTTTTCTTAAAAAAATCTTTGCTTGCGTAGATGCGTAGATTATTGACGTGCTTTTTATCAAATGCCGTGTGACATGTTTTATTACCTTTGTTAACACAAATTTGTGTAACATTTATTTTAACGTTTCTGGCTAGTCATTAATATCTCTAATAATAAAATCTAGTCATAATAATGCCTAAAAGTAATAAGCATGAATATCAAAAAGTAAAAATAAATACATTGATGACCTAATTTCATTTTGGGACTTTTGAACTCGTCCCGTTTTCTAATCCTCAATACATAAGACACGTCTGCACCTGGGCATAGGATAGCTTAATTAGAGATTACTGCTAATTAGGGGTATTAGTGAGGCAATTTTCCCTTACAAAGAGCTTATAAAAGCGAAAATAAGGAATTATAACAAAAACATCACGGAGTGTTTAGTAATGATTAAGTAAATCCGCCCACATTTCGTCAGACAATATCAGTTTTATATACGTATTTGGCCATTTATTGGATTCAATTATAATAAGTCTTCCAATAACTATCAAAGTACCGACGACTGATCAATTGGGCAAATAAAATTGATATTTTATTTATCAATTGGTATTAAAATTGAAATTATCATATTGGACTGCCTCGTTGGTCTAGTGGTCGCTATGCGCGACTGCGAGGTCCTGGGTTCGAATCCCGGGTCGGGCAAAGTGTTACTGGGTTTTTCCATTAGGTAATTCTCAGTGGCAGCACGGAGTCTGGATTTGTGCCCGGTTGATGGCAATAGGCTCGCCCCCTATTTCATTAGGACCTAAAAAAAAAACATAACTGGCGAAATGTGGGTGTACTATATGTGCACCTCTGCCTGCCCCTTCGGGAAATACAGGCGTGATGTTATGTTTTATATTGGTACTTACCTGGATGTTCCTCAATATGTTTGCATGATTATAACATTGTAATAAGGCTTATAATAAATTATTTCAGTACTTACATGTAACGAGGACATATCCAAACTCGTACAGCGCAGATTAAATTGCACATTTAAATATTGGACTTCCATAATTACACCAGCCAGTTAATATTATTAATTAAATACAAACACGTTTGCCTGTGAAATATGCTGCCAACTATTTGCAATTGCAGCGTTTCTCGTTCGATGTTAATTGTATTGGTAGTGATTAGAATAATAATGTATACTAATTACCTGGTTTGAAAAGAGTTTTATATTGAAATCTATAGTTTTCTTTTATTAGTTCAGTATAAAATGGTGACCTAGAAGTTGACTGGATTGTATGCACAAAGTTGCAGGTCTAAACCCAGGCAAGCACCAATGCGACAATTCTATGTTTTAAGTACCTACATTCTTCGAAATTCTAAGACACTTCTAATTAACGGTGAAGAATAATACCAGGAGGAAATCTTAAATCTCTTACTCACAGTTAGCTACCGTGGTGATCAATGCTCGATCTTTCTTTATACGAGAAGTGGCCTTTGCCCTACAGTTGCACATTTAAAGGCTGGTATTATACCATCAAATGATGACAAATAAAAAAAAATATTAATTAAACTTTGCGGTTTATTCTTTAAACGTTCGAAATACACGATCTGCATAATTCAAAAGTTAGATAATTCACTCAAATGGAATGGAAGCTGTTTTTGACGGCTCCAAAATGAATGCTGCATCAGATATTCTTCTTTCCTTTAAACATAACATAACATCACGCCTGTATTCCCCGAAGGGGTAGGCAGCGGTGCACATATAGAACACCCACATTTCGCCAGTTATGTGTTTAGGTCCCAATGTAATAGGAGGCGAGCCTATTGCCATCAACCGGGCACTAATCCAGACACCGTGCTGCCACTGATAATTACCTAATGGAAAAACCCAGGCACACTTTGCCCGAGCCGGGATTCGAACTCAGGACCTCGTGCTCAGCAGTCCCGCTTACCGACCACTAGACCAACGAGGCAGTCTTCTTTCCTTTATTAATATTATATTATTAAGGATTCACGTCATTGATTTCATGTTGATCAATTCACGAATCTACATACAAACAGGATTTTTATACTTTTACATATTACGGTGTCGGGAATGAATCTAATTTACGTCAGCGTAAAATTGTAACATATCGCTTTGATTATTTCTTATTGCACTGACAGGGAGTAAAGTATCTAGGCTATTACGATTTAATATGGAAAATTTGCCTCATCCTTTTCGGGAGAAAGTGATACTTATTGCGTTTTTATTTTATCTTAAACCATGATATATTAAAATTATTTGAAAAAATACCTTTATCATTTAAATACTATGTATATTCCTTTCGATAAATAATTTATAGTGTTTTTAACTTACTTAGAAAATCTGATTATAGTCAACTGGTGTTTTATGCTAAATTCACGCAAACAAAGTCGCGGGCAACAGTGGCAATTTTGTGGTATGGAAAATAGATGTTGGCCGATTCTCAGACCTACTCAATACGCTCACAAAATTTCATGAGAATCGGTCTAGCCGTTTCGGAGGAGTATGGGAACGAAAACTGTGAGACGAAAATTTTATATAATATGTTACCGGCCAAACCCGATTTCAGGACAAACTAGTTTTGCCTAGGCTAAACTAGTTCTTCCTACACGCGATAGGATTAACTAGTATAGCCTAGTTCAAACTAATTTGTCCTAAGCCCGATAGGATAGACCAGTTTAGGCTAGGCCAAACTAGTTGATCCTGACATAAATACGCACACTCTAGGATAAACTAATATGGCTTAGTCTAAACATTCTAATATATCTAGAAAGTCAAAATAAATTGATAAACTGAATAAAAAACTCCGTAATTGGAAAAATAATCATTTTTATTAAACTATAATGATTCGTTGTGAAAGTTATGGTTAATTGGTAATACGAACAATCATACTATAACAAATAATACTGTTTTTTTTAATAGAACCAATAATCAAATTATGTCAATTATTAAAATTGTAATTTTTTTTTACATGGTGGCAATTTTTTTTACTGTTTAGACTAGGCCATACTAGTTTATCCTAGAGTGTGCGTATTTATATCAGGATCAACTAGTTTGACCTAGCCTAAACTGGTGTATCCTATCGGGCTTAGGACAAATTAGTTTGAACTAGGCTATACTAGTTAATCCTATCGCGTATAGGAAGAACCAGTTTAGCCTAGGCAAAACTAGTTTGTCCTGAAATCGGGTTTGGCCGGTAACATATATAAGATATATTTGGTCTATCCAAATCTCATCATAGCTAGAGTAAACGTCTACATAACTTTGTCACCTTTAATACTCACATAGTAGTATGAAGTCACGTGACAATCCAAACATCATTTGAAGTGATATCTATTACTACTATCATTCACGTACTATCTTTCCTTAAATTGAATGTCACTCACGAAGGTTATGAAAGGAAACATTTTTCATCTACATCAGCACCCTATATGCAGATCTTAGGATATAGGAGGCCCATTTTTTAAACAGACAGTGAAAAATTACAAAGGATAGAATGATTGATGGGTAAGGCTCGTACGTTTAAAAAACGATTCGGATGCTTAATTTCGCTGTCGTCAGATGTCGGTAGTGTCGGCCCGTGATGGATTGGGTTTGACGAGAATGTAGTCCGAAGTCCCACTGTTTGGAAACTTGAGTGATTGTATGTTTTATTTTGTTTCATTATTGTGTTCGGAAAAGGTATGGACACGTGTTTTTCTGCGTTATGAGTTTTGTTTTCGAAATGCTTAAAATCATTGAGAACTTTAAAATGATGAGGAATGAAATTTAAAGAAATGTTTCCACTAACAAGTTTAGTATGCCCTTAGCTTCTTGCACTTCTGTAAATATTTTTGTTAGCGTTCCCTATTAGGCTCTTTTATTTTCTATTAGTGTATGCCGATGTTTTCCGAGTCATATCGATAACTTGTCAACATCAAATCTCATTGAACAATGTCCGGATACTGCACTGACGTCATCAATACCAATGAGTCCATTGCAGTGGTGACGTAATGAGTTTATCGGTATCATTAGGCATCATACGTCTTGTCAGATGATTTAGGCGCGGTCGTGTTATCGGTTTGATAATGTATTCATCAATGATTAGCAACTGTGGTTCCTGCACAAACTGAATTTGCCAAGTGATATCCGGACTAGAATTGAGCACCCCCTTTCCATCCGTGAATGAAGGAAAATCCAGGAGATAGGCAGCAGCGTCTTCTGTAACTTCACCACCAATATTGTATCCCCAAGTCGCTTGCCAAGCGTGGGGATTTTAGCAACCCCCCTCTTACCTAAGTGGGAGAGTTTTGTCCATCAGTGGACGTCTACTGGCTGAAGATAGTGTTCTTGTACAAGTTGCTTGGCATGAGAAACGAAGCTTCAAAATTAAATGGGTTTTTTTTCTACACGTAGATTTGCAGGTTTTGGACGGCAGACTATTGAGGTAGAAGAAGTCAGATAGTCAGCGATTGCATAGGCTAATGACAGATGTACCTTTGAAAATAACTTTTTAGGAACTGCTGATTTTAGATGTTTACATTTTCTCAACCACGACATTTTAATATTTTTCAACGTGCCCGTTAAAATTCACGAGTATCTAATATATGCTGTGCCGTAAATAAAACGGACACGGCACCCCGAAACCTATTTGGAGTGTTTCCAAATATGAATAAATATTGCGCGATGTATGCTAAATAGCCTGGTTATGGGGATGGTGCTTTATCTTATGGCGTGTTGGGACTTTTGATGTTTGTTGGTTTGCACCAATGTTTGGGTTAGTGTGACCTACCATTCGATGACCTAATCGGCGCAGTAGCTAAGCGATTGGACTGCTGTGCTAATGGTCGCGGGTTTGATTCCCGCACGGGACAAAAATCCGCAGATATTTGCCGCGAGTATGGGTGTTTGTGTATGTGATATTTCATGTTTGTGAAACGCACCCACGATATAGGAGTAATTACTAGTGTGGGACGACTTATTAAAAAAAACATTTGGTCAGCTGATAATCAGAAATAGATAAAGCAAGTTATAGAGTTTGGATCGTTTTTGGTCGTGTACAAAAGTAATGTAAATCCAATATTTTTTTTAATTGGTGGATACCTTAGGTAAATAATTATGTATGTACCTATTGTATAAACCCAACAAAATTGTTTTACTCATTTAACGTTAGCAGAAATGTATAATTAAGTACTTACTCTATTTTTAAGTTTAATTAATTTTCCAGGCTACGTATTCTCACAGCCTGTCATTGACATACTTTTAAAAACAAAGGACATGACATACAAAATGACAATTTTAAACCAAGGATTAAACTATACATACCATTCACTGTCATTTGCATGTCAAGGAATAGTGATTAGTTAATACCGGTATAATCCTTTTTTACTGCCTTGTTGGTCTAGTAGTTGCGAAGCGCGGCTACTGAGCACGAGGTCCTGGGTCGGGAAAAGTGTTACTGGGTTTTTCCTTTAGGTAATTCTCAGTGGCAGCATCGAGTCTAGATTTGTGCCCGGTTGATGGCACTGGCACAACGCTCCCTCTTACATTGGGACCTAAAAACGTAACTGGCGAAATGTGGGAGTACTATAATATGTGCACCTCTGCCTACCCCTTCGGGGAATACAGGCGTGATGTTATGTTATGTTATGATCCTTGTTTGTCAATAAGATGGCTATTGTCCAAGCAATAGCAGTACTATTCGATTGTCGATCGTCCACAAATAAAATGTTAAGCGCTTCAGTAACTCGGTCATCTCGCTGACCTACTGGAAACGAAGAGGCTTACATAATTAATGCTGTGTTGTTACTGTTTGGCTTTAAAGGCACAGCTAATGTAACCATGCGTCAATCTTCAAGGCCTGCTATTGACTATTTTTCACATGCCTACTGCTCCGGAACCTTAAGTTGTGATTCTAGCGGCTGTCTCTCAAGTCGTGCCGATTTACTTTCCCATCTATGAATCGAGTGCTCTTGGTACAGAACACTTTTGCCATCCTATTGAAGGAATGTAGGCCTGATGAAGCATAAAGCGTCTTGCGATATTTTTAGAAAACAAAGCTTATTGCATTTTGATTATTTTTCTTTATATTGGAGCCAATCAGTATAGGACTGTGCCAAGTGGTATCCGGCCTAAAACTGACCAGCCTCTTTTCTCTCATTGATGTCGTAAGAGGCGTCTAAGGGAAAATCCAGAAGATGGTCAGCAGCATCTTCTGTAATTACACCACCAATACTGCTATTCCCAAGCCGCGTGCCAAGCGTGATAATTACGTCCCCCTCCAGGGTGAGGAATTTGTTCAACAGTGGAAGTCTTCCAGCTGATGATGAGTCTAGGACTTTTGTTGGACATTTATTATTAAAATTCATTTGATGTAGCTCGTCCTAATATCTCTTCATAAATAATAGCTTTATTTTATCCCTCATAATCATCCAAGGCCTATAGTATCTAGTTGCTCGTTAAAAAAATAAAGACTAATTAATGATTAATTATGTACTTTTATCAAAATTTAAACATCATTATAATATTAAAACATGATAATAATATCATTGAAATTCCAGGAGATTTTTGTGTATGGCACAGGTTACATAGGTCATCTTATATGATCCCTAATGTAATTATCAAGTTTCTTTGTGTGAATAATCAGACTTATTAATTTATGAAACTGTGATAATATTTGGATCGTCTGGAACCTAAAATCATATTAGCAAGGTCAAATAGTAGGTACGTATTATAAGATTAGTACTTAAACAAAACAATTTTATGATCGGCGTGGGAGAGCTAATACCCTACGATAGCGAGTCTAATGAGTTTCTAAACCTGGCATGCGTACAATGGTAGCCTCTCACTGCGCGAAATACCACGAACCGCGCCAGCGCCGTGAGAAAAGGTGACTTGTGCCGTCTTCAGGTATTTGCTGGCCTTGGTTTGCTGATTCCACTCCGCACTGCATGATCTGTGCAGTCCATGTTATAATGTGCCGTGAGAAACCACCTTTACAAGGATCTTCTGATGAACGCCAAAACAACATGGGCATACTGGATTCTTGACAGAAGTAAACACCTCTGTCTACTCTTTCGTGGATTATATTTCGTTTATCCCATATCGATATGTTATAGCTATTATTCAAATGAAAGGGTATTGTTAGTATACATCTTGTGAAATCAGAAACGAATGAATAAAACCAATATTTTTTACATCTCT
This sequence comes from Abrostola triplasia, assembly GCA_946251915.1. Classification (NCBI taxonomy): domain Eukaryota; kingdom Metazoa; phylum Arthropoda; class Insecta; order Lepidoptera; family Noctuidae; genus Abrostola; species Abrostola triplasia. Next base: position 5,180,402 of record OX276444.1, on the reverse strand, counting down.
CCAAAGACTACCTGAGTCTTATGACAAAAGTAAATATGGTTCCGCACAACCAATTTCAAGCCAAAAATTTCGCGCACAATGTGAAAAATAGATATCGTTTCAAAACAATCAATAATGTACGACATAAGAATCCGAATATCTGTCTCGCCTATCCTCCGTTGTCCGTCATGTGAGAAAAACATTTTTTTCCACCCTTTGTCGGGAGCATCATGAATAAATTCTCGAGATTCCTTAAGAGCGGCTTACTCGATCCTTTCCAATAACGTTTTGTGTGTATCCAAGGAGCTAAGATGTGGATAGAAAATTTATGGCGCTGCGTTAGTAAATAGATTTTTTTTGTAATATTATGTTTTTCCATATAGATGTGGTGGCAGCGAGATAATAGTGTAGTAGATTCTCGATGTCACTAAAACTTACATTTGGTGCATAACATGTTCGAGAATTTATGTAAAAAAGGAGGCAGAAATAAAATGGAGATCGGCGGATAGGGTATATCAAAAATCCGGGCTCCAGAACTTTTACCAGGTTTAAATGATTTTAATATTTCACGTCCATCTTTTTAGTCAGTACATCAGTCATACAGAATAAATCTGATCCAGATTTCTCAAGCCGGTTTTATTGACTTTTTTGTTTTTGGAGTCTAATTAAGCTCTCTTTCATACTATTATGCCTTTCGTGTCAGCCAGTATAATAATCCAGTAGACTCAAATGTGTTTAGGAATGCTCGACTATTTTAGGACTCGAATAGAGCCCTTGATCATGGACTGGTTATTCGGCGAAGTCGCGAACTGAAGTCCGTGTATGCCAGCCATTATTGCCCAAAAAGTGTACCATCAGGAGAAACAAGACTATAATAATATAATCCACATGACTATTTTATTCAGAACATCGGTATGTCAGCTGTCTACAAGAAACTGACTGTTTCAGTGCTTCAAATTCCCATCGGGTTGCGACTGGGAATTTTGTACGGAAAAAACTCAATAACACTTTTCCCGACTTACGATATTGGATAAGATCACAATCGCGTTGTGCTCAATAAATAAGGTCCTGATTCGCCGGCACTGTCTCTGGGTATTAAGTACGATGTTTTAGGAAGTTCAACCGTCTTATTGTTTTGTCCTATTTTTATAGGCTTATTCCTTTTTCCGATATCTCTAGTTGAATCTAATAATAATATACCAATATTAAAGGCGACATGGAAAACCATTGAATGTTTTTTTGCTCTTGCTTGCAGAATCTGAAAATGAGACACGTTTTCGTTAAAAGGAACGATGTGGAATAGGAATGAAAGAAAATACTGCATGAAAACTGCGTCAGGGACCTTAGATTTTTCTAACAATTAGAAGATGAAAATCGACAGGATACCATGTCCTTGTCATGGTTCTGACTGCACTTTTGTCTGTTTTGACTTTAGTCGTCAGAAATTCGAGTAACGTCATAAGGCAAAAGCGGTTGTTCGTATACATATTTAACTTCCAGAGATCTCATTATCCAGAGTATTCTATTGATGCCTATGTTAACAGTATCATACAAAAGCGTACCGTAGACTACCGCTATGCTTATGAATGTCACGAGTAACTTAATATAAGCCTCAAGCACCAAATATTATTTTTACGTAAAAGCTTTTCAGCATACAGCTAAAATGTAGCCAAGCGCAAGCAATACAGAAGCGGAATAAAAACAGAGGCTAAACGTTACTTATTCGGAAATTATAACAAGCATTCAGTATATATTTTTCCTTATTTTTTTAACTCTTGCAATACAAGGCTAACAAGGAAAAAATGAGATTGGAGCACAGACGAATATTCATTTTATTCTATTTCGTTATCTTGTTTGTTGATTATTCGAAGGATGGAAGTAAGTAATTGAATACGGAATGTGTTGGCTGCAAGGAATGCCGTGACGTAAAAGTTGATGAAGGAAAGGGTTTGGGCGTACTTGAAAGACGATACTAAAAACATTGCATAACATAACATCACAACTGTATTCCCAGAAAGGGTAGGCAGAGGTGTGTACTGTGCAGTACACCCACGTTTCGCCAGTTGTGATTTAAGTCTTAATGTGATACACAACGGGGGCGGGCCTATTTCCATCGATCGGCACAAATCTCGACTCCGAGCTGCTACTGAGAATTACCTAATGGACAAACTCAGTAATACTCCCCCAGGATCCGAACCCAGACCCTCATGCTCAGCAGTCGCACTTAGCGAACACTTAACTTTTTTTTTAGAATAAATATGTATTTGGCGGTTGAAGTAGTCTAGTGCTTGATGTTGTACATACCTATAGGCTTTTAACTGATTTCTTTCAGTCACATAAAAGGATTTACGGCTTTATCACAATATGGCCGTACCGGCGTTGCAATGGTACCTAAAGGTCGTACCAATGTGACCTTTAATATCATAACGTACGTAAGTTATTGTAAGACGAGAATAATGTGGAACTATGCCCGATAAATACCAATAAGCTGGTACATTTTACATGGAATCCATCGTCCATCGAATTGTCCTTATATGATCGTATATTTTATGACCTTTGCAACCCAATTTCTCGTTAAAGATATTTATAGACACAATATGAATGTCATTTCGTTCGTCACCTATCAGAATCATAGTTTGAGTCATCATCATCAGCTGGAACGCGTCCACTGTTAAACAGAGGCCTCCCCATATATATATTACTAGCGGACTCCGCAAACATCGTCTTGCCCGGAAAAGCAGCGCCACCTACCGGGTCCAATTGTGTTTTCAGACCATCCAGGAACCAATAAAATATACACAAAATTTCTTCCGTATAGGTCTAGCCGTTTAGGAGGAGTTAGGTGACAAACACTTACAGAAGTTTTTTTTTTAACAGCCTGTGTTGTCTCACTGCAGGGCAAAGGCCTCCCTTTCCTTCTTCCACTATATTCGGTCGTGTGCTAAGGTGGACCAGTCTCTTCTGAACGCAAGCAGCTCGTCATGCCACCGTCGTCTGGGTCTACCGCGATGACGCCGTATATTTTGTAGGACCCAGTCGGTGCAAATTTTAGCACATAAGAAGAATTAAATATATTAAAATGAAGATCGTTAGAAATATGCGGAGCTGACTGTCAACCTTCGATAGTCAAAGAGGTGCCTTAAGAAGAACCCAACATGCTTGTAAACAGTCTTCTTAACACTTTAATACCTTGAAACGCCAACAAATAAGTTGACTCGACGCAATACCAGTCTGTGTTGGTTATAAACTATACAAAGAAAAGTTTTGCCCGCAGAACCTCCGGCAATCAACAAAACTGGTCTGTTCGTGTGTTTTCTTTGCCTTTGTTAGTTAAGGTCAGCAGATTGAAGTGTGGCAGTGTAGCTTTAAATGTCTGGATTTTTTTTTAAGTTCTGGTGGTTTTCTTTCTTGTCTGATTTTTTAATGGTGTTTACTTGAATAGAATCTTAAATGGTTTTTTATTGGAGTATAGAGAGGAGTGGTTAGATATGGGCAGCAGCGTCTTCTGTAACTTGACCACCAATACAGCGATCCCCAAGCCGCTTGCAAACGTGGGAATTATGGCAACCTCCCCTCTATAAGGAGGAGGCCTTTGTTCAACTGTAGACGTCTTCTGGTTAATAATGATAATGTTTGGAGTTCGGTTTGAAATAATTTTGAATCTGTAAAGATTATCCCATTAGAGCACATTTTCCAGTTTCTTTTATTGTATGTACTTGAAGTAGCCTTTATATATGGCAGTCTTTTGTCTCATTTCATTCTACATTTTGAACTTTATCATTAACAGAAGTGGAGTTTTTATCATTATTTAAAAAAACAAAGAATCAAAGCTTGACAACTGCGTTTATAAATATACCTGTAAAACCGCTGAGCTTTGTTATTTATTTGAACGTGGTTTCACGAGCAAAAAACTGACAGATTTTTATAACGCGTTGTTGTTGACAACCTATGGTTATCGCTACAACGATCTCGTAAAATTTTATTGATGCTGTCGTTTTTCACTTGGATTGACACTACCTACACTGTTAAATTCTATTAGAGTTATGGTTTTGGTAATAAAGTTTTGCAGCCTAAGTTAATAATGTTGTTTTGGACTGAGAACAGATCAGCAGTTCTCTAAACCGATGAGCATGGGTGAAAAATGAATTTAGAGCGATTAAGGAAAAAGGTGTGATCAAGATCGAATTCATGTCCATATAGAAAGGCAATTTTTGATTTGTGTCTTCAGAAGCCGCATCGAGTCTAGACTTTTGGTCGGTTAATGGCATTAGACTCGTCCCCTATTACATTGGGACCAATAACATTACTGGCGAAATGTAAGTCTACTATAAGTGCATCTCTGCCAACCTCTTCGGGGAATTCAAGTTTCATATTATGTTGTTATCACATTATCAGCCTGTTTCGACTGTAAGGTATTCTTATTTTTTACCTGACATTTTTATAGCGTGGATTCAAAGGTCTGACATTACTAGATAAAAAAATAGGACGTATTCGTTATTATTTCCGTGTATTATACCTAATAATTACACTAAAAATATAGCGATTATATCTACTATTAGACAGAACATACCAGTATTTATCATAACTATGGCTATTATGCCTTCAAGCATGTCGATTCGATATTGATTGCGGGCATCCAATTATAGTGACGATAAAAAGTGCGTGTCACATTAATAGCCCATATATCATGGCAACCTATTTGTATTACTGACGGTTCTAAGTGAGGTGTATGCTGTATTTATTTATCGCTTAATTCTAGACGTTATAAAAGCCCAAAATTCTCTTTGACAATTTATTTACATACTAGCTGCGCCCTGTGGTATTACCCGCTACCTTTTTTTCCGGATAAAAATATATAGCCTATGTGTTATTCCAGAGTGTCAGCGATTTTGACGAAATTTAACATGTTGGTAACATGAAATTTCGTCAAAATCGGTCTAGCTGTTTGAGCGTGTCAAACTTTCGCCTTTATAATATTAGTGTGCTTGCCAGGTATAGGATAATGTTATTGCTTTAACAAGCGTTTACACGTAATGTAGTGTATGTGGGTATGCATGATTTGTCTCGAGCGCATACGTCATAAGGTGCGGGCTGAGTGGGGGGCAGCTTGTGTCAAAAAGTACGTGGTGGTGCATAGGCGAGCCAAGTACAGGACTTTTCTTCTATACATTACGTGGATACTACACGTAGTATATCACTTCGTACCTATGCATAATACGTCAGAATGATAGTTAAAAATCTAGAAAAATACAACTGACAACAGACTGGATTTATCATTTCGTGTTTTATTTATTTTGATGATCTAGTGGTCGTCAGGCATGACTGATGAGATCCTGGTTCGACTCTAGGGTCAGGTATAGTTATTGATTTATTTCTATAAGATAATTGCAGCACTTGGTTTGGATTTTGAGTGATAATGGTAGTAAGGTAATAAATAAACTAGCTCCTATTACATTGGGACCTATAACATATCTGGCAAAATATGGATGTTATCGGGTAATACAGTATCATTATCATTTAGTAATCAATAAAGGTAATATTGTACTGTAAAAGAAATACAGTCAAGATTCAAAATACAAGGAACAAGACAGCCCGGCTGCGATAGCAGACTGATTCAATTACAAAGTGTGGCTACAGGCGGATTAGCTAACTCAGTTATTGACTCGCCAGCTTGGTTTATGACTTTATCTGGATTTGAAGTCGCAATCTAACAAACAGGGTTTGTAGAGCAAGGAAAATAACAACTGACTTTTAATCTATGTGAATTGTAGGTAGTACGCCATGCCTTTATTCAATAGAGAACGTCTTCAGGCTGATGATAATAATATGAATAATGGTTGTGTGGTGACTGTTCAGCTATGGTGTAATCTTACTTACCTATTATATATTATTAATTCTTTTAAATTTCCATTCGTCCAGTTTCTTGCTTGTAAATTTCTAGATGACTTGCTTTCGGAGTTACTACTGCTGTCTTAAACTCAGTTTCCGAGTTAGTGAGTGTTATTGCATATGTTAGTGAGGAACTTCTCTGGTACAGTACAGTCCCAGTATTCGGATAGATGGACGATAGATTCACCTAATACAACAAACCTATACTATAATATTTACATACGTTTCCTGGTCTAGTATATAATATAGTCTTCCAAACACTCACATTAGTAATTGCATCAGGACTCGTGACAGTTACATTCTAGTTGTATAATAGTTTTTGAAATATACAAGTATCTGTGTAGTTGCTAGTCGTTAGTTCCCAAAGGAATTATAACTTCAAGTAAAAAGATAAGCTTCAAGCTAAACGAGTCTTAAGTGTCTGTATAGAATTGTAAATAAATGGAGTAAACAAAACAATTTTTTTTTAAATGACAATAAAATCCGAAAAATTACGTGAATTAAAAATTGATATTGACTAAACTTGATTCGATTGATTTAACGACCTGATTGGTGCTGGGGTTAAGCGATTGGACTGCTGCACTAAAGGTTGTGGGTTCGATTCCCGCACGAACAAAAATGTATGTGATTCGCAGATGTTTGTCCCGAGGCTGGGTGTTTGCGTATGTGATATTTCTTGTTTGAAGAAATTCCTTGTGTGGGGCGATATTTTTTTTAAAGTAAATTATGAATATGCTTTTCTATAACACCTCTAATGCCTGATTACGTTGGGCTAGTGGTCGCAAAACACGACTGCCAAGTTTGTGACCCTAGGTTGGATTCGAGTAATATGTGTAAATTAATTTCATTTTTTTTTTATTATTTATTTAAACTTGAGAATATTGTTTACTTATAGCGCAAATCATATTGAATCAGAGTATACAATATAATTCTTAGGTTTATAGCACTAAGAACAGAATAGAACTTCCAGCGTGAATCACAATTGTTACCCTAGATTGCCCGAACCATCTAACTCCGTTAGTCTGTGGCCGCCTGATTCAGACGTTGTTCTTGTAGAACTTAAACAAGAGTAAACAGATTGGAAATACTGAAACTCTGCAACCTATTATTGTTAGCAATAGTTCTGGAAACATTATGTTTAGGCTACATCGTATTTTTTGCGCTAAAAACTTTGAATAAACCTACCACCTAACCTTGAATTGATTTTATTTAAAAACATGCCAAACTTACCCCCAACTCGCCCCCTATTACATTGGGACCTAAAACATAACTGGCGAAATGTGGGTGTACTATATGTGCACCTCTGCCTACCCCTTCGGGGAATACAGGCGTGATGTTATGTTTATGTTATGTGTGCCAAACTTACCTGTGGACGCAAGTGGTGGTTGTGGTTGTGGTGGTGGTGGGTGCAAGCAGCAACACGACAGCTCAGTTGGCTAGAGCTGCGCCATGGTACGGCGAAGGTTGCGAGTTCAAGTCCCGCTTGTGTCCATCATTTGTCAAATTTCCTTTATCAATTTAGATTACCAGTGGACTGCCATTGGTAATCTAAATTCTTAGAAATTAATCAGCTTTGTTCTGTAATTCCACAGTGGCTTAAGAATAAGTACTATAGAATAAGGTTGGTAGTTAGTAGTCGGGACTAAACCCTTTGTAAAATATCCTCTACTTAAAACTTCATGTAATGACAAAGGAATAAAGTATAATGTAGAGAAGTTACACTTAAGACGTGAATACTAAAAGGTAACTTGAAATTCGATGCTAGACCTTCGAATTGACAAAGGTCGCAGGTTTAGTTGCAGATCGTGTCCATCATTTTTCAAATATCCTTTATCAATTTATAATGTAAATTTTAAAATCACACATTATTCGGAAAACATTTTTGGATCTACTAAAACAAATGAAATACATATTTTTGTATATATTGTTTTTATTTTGTATTAGAATGTAGTTGTAAATAGTTTTTAAATATTTCATAGATCGATTGCAATTAATTATGTATTAAAATATCTAATAAAATAAATATTTCCTTACTGTTTAAACGAAATCCATTTAAAACAGCATCTTAAAATGTTACTGGAACCACTTGACCGTTTTTTGTTTGCGCTGTTTGTACCCAACAAACAAAGAAAATCCGTAAAAGACATTAAAACTTGCACGTTGGATATCCTCAAACACCGTTTCATGGCCTGGAGGATTCGACCACTTTTCTTGTAACGAACTTACTAATTGAAAAGTTTAGGGACTTAGAGATTAGGTGAGGCAACGGCTTATTATGTTCGGGATTATATTTTGTTAGACAGTAAATTATGGTCACGTATTTCGTGGATAGCGATAATGGGACGGGCTTGTGATTAATTACGGTGTCCTGATTGGCGTAGGGCTTGGTTTTTGGTGATAAGGACCTCATGTTCATAGGGAAATATATTGCTGGTAGTAAAGGGATTTCAGCTTTTGGCTCCCGCTAGCATTTTTAGATCGTTGTTAATCATTACGGGAAGCAAGGGACCCAAAATTTGATATCCAGTTCTACTGTATGTATGTTCCCTCACTTAAATAACACCGTTGTACACCATGTTCTTATGCGAATAAATGTATTCTATTCTATTCTCTTCTATTCTACTAAGGGGTTGGTATTGACCGGCTAATGTGCAGTCAGATTGGCACTAATAGGCAGTCGCTCTTGGGTTATCAGCTATACCGAATTACACTGACAGACGTTCCAAAAAAACGTAGAGTAGATTGCTTTGAAATCCACAATGAATACAAATTTGTGAACACTGATTCATTGTAGTTTTAACTGCCTTTATCTCCTGATTTTCTGAATAATAATGATTGGAATATATTAAAACTTTAATACGTTACCTACTAAGCCGCTTCACCGGACCAAGTCTTCAGCTATTACTTCGATCTAAGTACCAGCAGGAACTCCCCATGTTTAAAGTCTAAAGTTCATAATTAGTTCCGGACTTGCATGTTATCAAATGTGTAGAGATAGTGCCAGATGGCGGACTGCACTAGAGATAAGTACCTAGTGGTACTTCTGAAGCTGTGCCTGGTGGAATAACTATGGTACTTAATAGTGTTTGTAGGTCACACATATTGATTTGTATAATTGGTGTTCACGCGTTATTATACGGTCGATTTTCATTAGCTATGTGTACTACGTGTAGTCAAAATTATTTATACTCGCGTGATCCACGAGAAATGATATAAAGAGAAATTTTGTTTGTGCGAACTTCAATATTCGCTTAAAGATATTTAACTTCATAGTTGTTTAGAACTATATTATTTGATCAAGATTTAATATTTATGTTTTAGATGTAAAATGTTTACAGCTTTTGAAACATATTTGTCTTTAGGACTTAGTTTGTTTTTAAATCTCTTGCTCATACAAATAATAGCAAGCCGTCATTCAACATTACTTTTACAGAACTTTCACTAATAAACTCAAAGAACCAAAGTCTTTGAACTCCGGTCAGATTTGACAAACAGTTTTGAGACACCAAAGTTTTAGGTAAAACAACATTAATTTGTAAAGACTTTTAAGCAAACAGCTCAAAAGAACTAAATATTATATGTACAGATGAAATCAATGCAGGTCGCCTTTCTCGTTAAACTGGCAGAAAAGAGAGAAAAAAACCTACTTCAAACAAATAAAAAATGTGAAAAAGTTGGATCTTGCAGAAGTTGCAGTAAAACTTTTCTAATAGAAAAGAAAGCAAAAATAGCTTTAGAGTGAATTTACAGCACTATGAATTTGACCGTTAAATTTTGAAATGGGCTAGGAGAATGCAACTTGTTTGTGCTTAACGACTTTTTTAAACAAAAGTTAAGTGCTTTCTCTGAAATTGGTCCTCTCATGTAGGTGGCCCAAAACTAGTGTATTCGCCGACAACTCTACAAAAACTGAATAATTTATACGATGTAACATTAATCGCAAAGACTCTAATGTTTGGTATAACAGTTATAATAGTGATATAATAATGATGATCACTATTACAATGATGATGATGATCATCATTGTAATAGTGATCATGATTGGTAGGACTATGGCTTCGCAGATAGTGAACTCGTTAAATATATTGTAGTGCACATATGGCTGGCAGCGGTTAGAAGCGGAAAGCCGAAAATTGAGCTCAGTGGCGTGCCATAGGAGAGGCCTATGTCCAGCAGTGGACTGAGATAGGCTGATGATGATGATGATCTTAATGTATTGTGTGTGTCCAAAAACAGGTATATTCTGTATTTCCTCACACTCATTGTCCAAGGAAAGCGATGACTACCTCGTTGATCTAGTGGTCGCTAACCGCTACTATTAAGTATGGGCTTTTGGGTTATAATCACGGTTCGGGCCAAGTGTTATTGGGATTTCCAATTAAGTAATTCTCTTCTTAGAGTTTGCACTTGTTCCTGGTAGATGGCAATAGGCTCGCCCCCTATTCATGGGATCCATGACATGACTGGTAAAATTTAGGTGTACTAAATTTATGTACGCCTCAGTTCTTTTGTAAATACAAGAAATATATTATGTTTCAATGTACAATGTTATAGAAATTTAGAGACCTTACATATCCACAATTGTATCGCATTCCCCATGAACTTTCTAACTAACAGTTTATCGTGAATCCGATCCATACTAAGTACTATAAACCCGTTTTTTAACGACACTTCTCTGTCTTTCAATTTAAATAATCTTTACAAACTTCGACATTAATTAGTTACTTGGCAACAATCTTTTGAGAGTCCAAAAACTTCAAGTTAATGATAATTATGACGGAGTACTACTGTAACTAGTTCAGAATAACTTTTGTTATGTAAACAAAGTGTCTTAGACGCTTGTATTTGGAGAAATAAATGAGGGATATTATTTAAGTTTTGGAAAGTTTTGCGTAATAAATGTAAAAGTTACATTAAGAAAAAGCTAGACTATTTTAGTGGTTGTTAGTATTATTTGTCTGGTTCGTTTTAAATTCAAATGAAATATATGAAGAACACATTAATTTAAAAAATGAAAACAGTTTCCTAAAATAATAATAATATATCCTCAGCCGCATATTTATCTGTCTAAAACACAAAAGTCTTGTTGACAACCAATAAGACTAATAATTATAAAACTTGGTAATAACCAATGCTAAAAGTTTCAAGCCCTAAGAAATTTGTACTTCCATCTAATTCTAGTTCACCTACATCAGTTTTACTGCTATCATTAACATCTCCTTTCTTCATTGTTTCAGATCATGCATTCGAGTAACAAAGAGCAGGAACCCTGTGGAGATACAAAACTTTACAACGAATGGATGCGGCGCGGTTAAAACATGCCGGGGCTGACTTGGAGGGTCGACATGCATGCGATGGGCTTCAGCTACCGACTCAAGATCGGGATTGTCGTTATTGTTATCATGGTGTTGGGATTCTTTAACGAAAGTCAAGGTAAGATTGTTTTGTTACCATTTAGCACCTCCAAATGCTGAACTGTGTTTTAGTCGATCTATGGACCGGTTTTCAAACAAATACAAACCTTAGACATAGTTGCTTATTTTTGTTTCATAAATTATTTTAGTTGGGACGATCATGGCTGAAAATAAATAAATAAGTTATTTTTTTGGATGACTTTAATGGATAACCTTATTCAATTAAACATGTCAGAAAACACTAATAAATATGCACCAGTGTTTATCTCTTGATAAAGTGTAGCTCAAAAATGTACCCTCAAAATAACAGAAAAAAAACATTTCTAAAGAAAGCAAATTAAAGAGCAGAATCGTAAGGAACTTTATAGAACGTAATAATTTTCTACCTAACATGCTACGTTATTAGTACCAGATTCAATATTAGCTTAATCTACTAATATTATCCACAAGCTTTGCAGTAATATCTTAGACGAACATTCCGATAGCCACTTAACCATTGTGTAAACACGTCAAATCCATTTGTACTGCATCATTGGGACCATTGTAATTAATGTTGCCTAATTCGTCATTAATTAGATCATAACTTAGATTTAGTAGCCAAACATACTGTGCTATTAAGATATCTACCGCGTTATTGTGTTGTATTTCAGTTGAACGGAAAATTATGTTCTTTGACATTGTAAATTTGTGTTCGGAACTGTAATGCAGTACAATTACTGGCCATTTGGGAACATTGGCCAATTCCGCAAATTTGTGTCAGTACACCGACTTTACTGGTTAGTACCATTACCAAACATAAATAATGTTTCGACTCCCTGTACTCATGTTTGGCATAAAACTGACTTTGAGCTTTAATAATAGTCATAAAGCTGCCCGATTGCTGCAAAAGATTGGACTGCTGGACTAAGAAACAAATGGTTGTGTGATACACAGTTACTATACCGGATTTTGGTTATTTGTCAATCTTATCCTTCTTATCTGTAATGCGCACCTCATGGTATTTTTATAGAATTCCTAGTAGAAAGTGATGTTATGTAAAACTAATGCTTAACTCAAAATTTACAAAAGACATTTGAAAAATGATGAACCTTAGTTCTCCTTGTGTCCATCATTTTTCTAATTTTCTTTGTCAATTTTAAAGCTTAGCATGGTCAACTTGCTAATATGACTTCAAAAGTCATGTACTTAATATATATTGATAGTACTTGAATTGCTTTACCTATTTATGAAAAAAATAAGCCTCAAAAAACTAAGAAATGGTAAAAATGCCAATTCTGTCCCATATTGATTTGACATCAACACAAAAAATTACAGCAGAAATTTGGTCAATAACCATATCTGCTTTGTCTCTAAATTCATGAATGCCTTATGCTGTTTTACTATAAACTTAGATACCGCCAAACTTTAGCACAATAGTCCAGAATAATTGGAAGCTTAGTCTAGGTAAACTTGGTATTGTCCAGGCTTAGTTTCTGTATTCTGCTAACTAATTTGACACCTCACGCTTTAGTTACGTTAGGAACTTTGCTTTAATCACAGGATGGTACCAGACTTTATTAAAAGTTGAAAATGTACTCCTGGGTGTTTTGGTAAGGCAAAATAGATGATACAAATTGAATTTTCTTATAATTAAAACTTCTTGTGATATATATCATATTTATCTTTATGTAACTACCAAATTAACGACGATATCGTCAGAATTGTCTTTTTTTTTTCTTCATTGTGGCGTTCTAAAGGGGAGGTCTTTGTTCAACAGTGGACGTCTTCCAGCTGATGATGATGAAGTACCTAATTATTTTTTGCTAATCAACTTGGATATTTTCGAAATATTACGCCTGTAATCCTCTAAGGGTTAAGCAAAAGTACTTTCCTTCATCAGTTCGCTACTCACAGAAAGTTCCATATTCAAAGAATGTGAGCATTCAACGGGAAGCTAATATTGAAAACCTAAATATATTACAAATTTTCAACTTGAATAGAGAGTCACATAATATTTATAAACTGCATTCTGTTTCTCATGAATATAGAATTATAAGCTCAATAATAAGGCCAATAGACTATTGCCAACAATGATTCATGCAACTAGTGTTTGAAATCCGAATATAACATTTCAGAAAAAAATGAAAACTAACAGCAAATCGTTTCCATTATTAAATAACACGCGTAGTGATACAATATTTGTTTACCACGACAAATGTTTGTCCAACTAATGTGATTATTTTGTTCAAATAGATTCACTCGGAAACTACAGAGAGTCTTGTTTGGAATATTTTACTACCAACGTTGGGATATTGTTTGTCACGTTTGTTTGTTTGTTTTAACTGGAATTTGTATTGTTTAAAACGGTCTGCTGTAAACCAGTTTTAGGGAATCGTTTTTGATTTGTAAGCTTTTATTTGGTAGTGGAAACAATTAATTGCTTTATTAATTGTATCGATTCTCGAATCAATTCAACACTCAATATTTTTTGTTATATTATCTAATGAGTATGACGTTCATTTCAATGTTTTTATTATTTTTTTGTTCACGTTGTATAAAAAATAAAATAGTATACATAACAACATAACATCACGCATATATTTCCCGAAGGGGTAGGTAGAGGTACACATACTACACCCCCATTTCGCCAGTTATGTTTTAAGGTCCCTAGTATATTATGTAGATAGAATAACATAACAAATTTTAAGTTTTTATACACATAAACAAAAATATAACATGGCTGTTTTTCCAGAAGAGGTAGGTTGGGAGGGGCGACTGTAAAGTAAACCTTAATGTCAACAGTTATTTTATAGGTATGTAATATGGGGCGAGCCTACAGCCATTAAGCGGGCATGGATATGTATACTCCATGCTGCTACTGAGAATTACCTAATGGAAAAACTCAGTAACACTTTGCCCAACCCGGGATTTGAACCCGGGAATGCTGAGCATGACTCAGCAGTCGGGCTTTGGGGCCACTAGACAAACGAGGCAGTCGAGGTTAGGTAGATTCTACATACATACATAAAGTCACGCCCTCCTACGATCCGTTCCTACGATCATTCCCTACAATACCGTGGTAGGTAATATATATTTAGTAATATAAATATGATTAAAAGTATTCACGGAACCTTAGACAGAACTACTTGTTAGGGTAAGCGAATAAATTCATCATAAAACAAAAATAAATTCTGAAACTTGGCCTCGGTTTCAACGAATAATAAAGACCACTTTAATAGCGGCAAAGTGTTGTGAAAACTTTGCAAGAGCTATGCTGTGTTTGATTAAATGAGCGTGTAGCATAGCGCGTTGTTTCACCAGTTATTCTTTTAAACTACTTGAAATATCATGCAGTCTTGCAGTTTTTAAAGCACTCATAGATACGTTAGTTCCATATTTTCATTCAAACAAAATCTCGGAACAACATTAAAACACATTTTTGTAGGTACAAACTATTGTAGTAGATGTATTGTTTGGGGTTCCATACCTTGTACCAACTAATTATGCCTGTAAACCCCAAAAGTCTCTTTCTAGCAGAAGTCCATTTATTCATCTATCTTGCAGCTCATCGTAAGTCCCCGGTAATAGGTGGCGAGCCTATCACCATTTATTGGCTTACATTGAGTTCGTCACCTCTTACAACCCATTTTTGCGACGGAAGAGAATAATATTCTTAATTCCTCCTCCCACGGATTTCCAAAGGGTTTTTACCTACACATAATTACTAAATTTTGTTTTACTAACTTTCAGGGTACCTCTCAGCTTCATTAATTATTTTAATGAAAATTTTGAATGTAAATTAACGGGATGAAATACTAAAATATAACGCGTTACAAAATTGGCAAGACAAAGACGACAGTCCAATTTAGAAAGACAATTCAAGGGTTATGATATAGACGACTGTCGTATGGGTCAAGCTTGAAAACGTTTCTGTTAGAAATTTCAAAGGCTATTATTTTTGTATTCCTATTTTTATTTTCTACGCACGGAGACACGTAATATTTTTTAGATTTAATTTGAAACATACTTTTCTGTCGCTTGTTTTTCAAACCCTTGTTTTGGTTTATCGTTTTTTCTGTTTGAGTAGGTTTATTGTGTACAATTTTAGTATTTTCATCGCATTTTAATCCAAAATTATTTTCTTATCGACAATTTAGGCATTAACTACCAGCTAAGAGCAGAAAAATTATAAAATAAACTGCATTGTCAATAATGATACAATGCCACAACCGAACACGAAATTTGGGATCCAAAAACGCCATGTTTACTAAAATTCGAACGAAATTTTGCTGCTCCAAATACTCAGCTCAACCATAACAAAACAGATCCAACCAAAATAGAAGGTGACACATATTTAGCAATACGACCTGCAGAAGTACACAAAATGACCCATATTTGCGTCCGTGGGTCTTTTCTATGCCTGTATACAATATTTCGCGTACATAGCGAGTTATTAACTGAATGTAACGTAACAAAAGAGGGGTACAATTTCCGAAATCGCACAAGAAACAAAAGACATTTTAGTGAGCGCAGATGTTATTAATGTGTTTCATTAGTGAAGGGGCACGGATAGTGGCGGATGGAAGTGGTAGAATAAAACTGTTTACATTTTGAGCGTAGTTTTGAGTTGGGATTTTCATTTCGATTTCACAATACACAAAGTTTGTGAATCTGCTAAATAAAGGACTAATGTCATAACACTATTTAGGTAATGTTTTGTTATTAGATAGATTTTCAGTATCAACTTTATATGTAAATGTAATTTTGAGTTAACAAAATACTTAATCAATGGTTTCAAATATTATGACACTAGATTTGTATACAACAAAATAACTGAGAACTGAAAAAATAGACTCGCTTAATGATAGTCATATAATTAAAGAGTAGGCTAGTAAAACGTATTATAAAAATAATACTATATAGTCACATACAGAGAAGGAAACCACATTGATCACCTAGCTAGTTACTGCGGATTGGCAATATCAGAACAAATTAAATCCAGATTTCGTTTTAAATATAACGATGATAATAATTGTGTAGTCACGTGTACCTCACATTCAATTTATTAACATATATATTGTTAACTTCACATTCAAAAATTTTAATTAATGCGATACAAAGAGAAACCAAATTCAAGAAAATCAAATGAAGCAAGACTTAATATTTTAAGCTTTTAAGTTAACGCAGTTCTGATAAATCCTTAAAACTTACAGATAATCATAAAATGAATCATTTGGTAAATGAACAATGGCTCGAATATAATGTTCCGAAGAAGTTGTTTGAACAGAAGTAATTACGAATAGTAAATAAAGAAATATTCGAATTCAATCTGATGTAAAAGTTAACAAAACTAATTTAGATCTTGTCATTTCCACACACAGTTGATTCACAATCCTTGTATTAGCTATATTTGTGAAAATGGAATAACGAGTTATGAAGTCGAAGAAACTCAACTAATTACTGGATTTCTTGAGAAAACGCTGATTTGTTCAAGAATTTCATGTCGACTTGCAAAATTTTAATAAATATCCCGGTTTTGGGCCCGCTTCAGCGACAACTCTCGATATTATATTATGAATGGCAGGATTATTTTAATACTACCATTGGTGTACAAATTATAATTGGAGAAGTAAATCTCGGGAGCTGTAATCTTAATCTTGGTGTTTCCACTGATTACTAGGTTACAAACATTGAAGATATTTCATCAACATAGAACAAATTGAGGAGAAATTGTACTTAAGTGCAATATGACTGCTTTTGTCTACCGAGTTATACTTTTTAACTTTCCCGAATTATTAACATAACAAAACTTTATTATGACGTAAAAAATGTATCAAATCAAACAGGTTGGATACAAACATCACAAACAATGTAACTTGATAAAATGCCCGTGGATAGTCAAAGTTAAAAATATTTCAAAAAATCTTTGCGCGTCTAATTTATAGAGAAAATTATCGATCAACATTAAAATGCACTACATTCAATATCAAACACAACGTACTTAACATAGTTTATTTTGTATCCTATATGATGTAGGTAGCTTCTCTCAACCCCTCGCTAGTAGACATCAGTTTTTGTATTGATCACGTATAGGTTCTTGAACTCTATTGTCATCTTTGAACCCTACATGTCATTGATGCACTTGTGTTTGATTGAAAGCGATGCTCTCAGACATCGGAGATGCTTTTTTGTTGGCACGCCAGTTACACCAACGTCAGACACGAAAGTGTATTGCGTAAGCGTATGTTTAAGTTTTGATTTTAAGTACAGCTCTCTTTTCTATTGAGGAAACATTGACAGTTTTAGTTTTTATGTTTATCTTTAATTCAACATTATTTTAAATAAGTGTTGTTTATTATTTAATAGATTAACAATTATTATGATTAAACCTTTTATTTAAAACTGCTCTTAGCCATAAATAGGTAGATGACGAGTTTCAAAATCGATTATGATAAAAAAAACATTTTTACTTTTATTTAGGTTTTAAAAGAATGGATTATAAATTCAAACCCAACCATTAAAATCAAACGAGGCTTAAAATATTCTTAAAATGTACAATCATCAAGTGACATCTCGTATAAAGTCTTTACTTCAAGCAATTACTTTTTATGGCAACTTAAAATATCTTTAAAAGCTCCAACGATCGCCAATTTACCTATCTTTATATTACAGGCATTACGACAAATGGCTTTACACTTTAAAGCCTAGCCTTTCAGATCAGATTATAGGAAATTTTAGTACTAAAATGCTATCTATTCCTTTATAATCTGTCCGGTTTTAAGATATCCTAAAACCTATAAAGTAGATTTGGACTCTATGGCCATAATCATGTCTTTGTTTCATATAGGCTACAAAAGAGCTCTTACAAAACGTCAAATCTGGTTTCTCCGTTCCAAAATGTCGCTTCTATGGAGAAAAATCGGCAAGAAACTTCAGCAGACTAATTTTCATGTAGTAGGTGACAAACCGAATAATTTGCTTTTCTACTGTTTATTGTTAATGCTGTTTGCCTTTAATAATGCAAGGATAAAAGCTAATTCGTTAGAAATATTAAAAGAAAAATGAGAATATCTGAATTCCTTTCAGTACAGTGAGAATAACTTGAGTAGTTTCCATGGAAGCAGTTTCCATAAACATTAAGATAATAGTCAACGTGAAATATCAAAGAAAACTACAGTATCTGGCAACGAACATTTAAAATGCATTACATACCGAACAAACATAATTACACTAACCGTCTTAGAAGAAACTCGAGAAAAACATTATTTATTCTATCTAGAAATATCTTCTTTAACAACACTAAAGGAATAACAAGTCAACCACATAGATGAGTTACCTTGGTCGCTATTAGGGTTGCCAGATGTCGGATTTTTCCTGGCACACTCGCTTGGTTTTTTAAGTTCAATACAATAATTTTTATGGTCATTTTACTTTAAATCAAAATTGAGTTCTTTTTCAGCAAATCTATTAGTAAATGTAAATAAATAAAAATTTCTTAATTACTTAATCCAACAACAAATGCTTTTCTAGAATGTATATCGCACTAATATTTTGACGCAATCACAGCAGATCTGTTTGTCAAATAAGTATCAGTACGCTTTATTGATAAGCATGTTTGATTAATTAATTATTTATCAACGAATAAATGATGAAATAAATTCAGAAAGTCAAGCTTGTCGCAAGTAGAAAGCAGTGTTTTATTTTACACCCCTTGCAAAATGGGCTGACTTATGAGTGGTACAAAATTTGATTTGGAACATCAATATCAGAATACCTTTACACTTTAAAAAATATTCGAAGTTTTTCTGATTTTGTGTAGACAGCCCTACTTGCTATCGAGTCAAGATGAATAAATGACGATACTTTTTCATCTTGGTAAGGGATCACAGAACTATACATTATTAAAGACGTTATCCGGGGAGAGAATAAAAATGATTGAACACCTGAACATAGATTACAGGTCGATAGTAAAATAGAAGCCTTACATTTTGTACTAATGAAATTGAACTGATAAAAGATTGAAACAGAGTTGAATAAATCAGCATTTTCACATGACGACTTTAGTAAAACCATGAAGTGGTTTTTTAAGTGTGCCATCCATTTGTTTAGCTTAAAAGTGATTCTCATGTAAAAGAAAGAAAGTCCATTGACTTTCATGATCATCATCGGCTTTTAGGGTAACCTAAAAACTGCTGGGCCCAAGCCTCCTCCCTTAAACGTCACTCTGTCCTGGTTTGGGCCTTTTGCAGCCTGGTCTTTTCCGTTTTGTTCTTTAATGGGGATTATTCCTAACTTCGAGCTGCTATTGCATGCTACCTATACCTCTATTGTATTACTACTTGCAGTTAGCTTGTTCGTTCTTGTGATCAAAGTGATTGAACTATGACCTGAAGAGCAAAAAGCTTAAGTACCAAAAAGTCAATTACCATCTTGCAATCTTCATGACAAGTAACTCTGAGCTTAACACTTAATCTAGATAACAAGAAATTCGAATACTTGATAAATAAATGAATATCTGGGTCAATATAGATAAAGATGAGATTTTTTGTTGTTCAAATAAAATCCAATACAATCGCGTAGTCTGAAAGACTCCATACAATTGAATTGAGTACCTCCTTGTTCTCAAGCGTTGATAAAAAGACGCGTTCAAGTGTTTTATTCCTATAATATTAATATAAAAGTTCGCTGAAATAAAGTTACGATTTGTGCTTCAAATGTTTCTTATGTGTTCCTTTTATATTATGTTTCTTGTTCTTATACTATCACATTCTTTACTGATTTTTACTACCAACTGATTTTTTTTGGACGATCCATTTTCATTTATTGTCGTCAGCCGGAAGACGTCCACAGTTGAACAATGGCCACCTTTTAGTTAAGGGAAGGGTTGCCATAATCCCTACGCTTGGCAAGCGGCTTGGGGATCGCAGTATTCGTGGTGCAGTTACAGAAGACGCTGCTTCCCATCTTCAGGATTTTCCGTTAGTCGCTGCTTACGGCACCCACGGGAGGAAAGGGGGTGGTCTATTCTGGACCGGATAACGATTGGCTCTGTTTTCATTAGGAATTCGAAATACATCAAAATATTATTATAAATTTTTACCTAATTTACTCATACTAAAACTTAACCATTCGGAGAAAAAGGCGTGTTGCGAACCCCTTCTTTAACCTTTTAGAGAAAAAAATGATAATATATAGTATTATAAGTTAAATCCATGTCGATGAACACCGAACTAAACGGTGCCCTTTCCAACGTCTACCAAAACTTCCTTGTAGCACGGCGGGCTGTAAAAATAGACATAATCATAGAAATTTACCCATTTATACGTCAGTGCGCGCTCATATTACGAGTCTCGGTCCCAAAGGTGTGCTGAGAATCCATATAAAGGTTATCTCTGTGTGAGATATTCGGAGGTCTTATGCGGCAGTATATTTTGAGTGCGTTGAAATGTGTATGTATCATTTCTACTTATCTGTGTTATCTATCCCACTACTTCTACCCTGTTGGAATTTACGTTGTAATTGTGCGCCGTTTTGACATGGGGAGGAACGTATATTTCCATATGCGTTTGTTTAGTGCAACGACATCTTTTTTGTTTATCCTCATATTTTTCTTCTAGTGACATTCATTCTTTATATACGAAATCATAATCCAAATATATAGGTATCTAGTCTGAATTATTTTGAAAATTAAATAGATATTACTATCCCCAACCGGCACACCTGAGAGATTTTTCAACGGCGTGTAAAGCCATATCAGAGGCCTACGTGCGGTTTAAACTCTACCACCTCGTTGTTCATCAACCATACAATAAGAAGAAGACTAACTCCACAAAAAATTAAATTGGCAAACTAATGTAATTAGATATACTTCAGAGCTTTAGGAAAGCCTTTTACGTTTTCAAGGCGCATAAAACAAAATATAAGAAAACTAGATCTTTATATTCTTCATAAATTACAAACAAAATATTGCAATAACACATAAACTCGTCACTTCTCCATTATTTAAAGCCAACTAATTACAGAGACTCTTATACTTCATCTTGGCACCCGGACGGCGAGCGGAGCAAGCAAGGCCGCTTAATTGGAGAGAAATTGCCATAATCACTATGCTTAACAAGTAGATTGGTGATATTATTAGTTCATTTGAATAAAGAAATTCAGTAGGAACTCAGCCTTTCATAAGAAATTGAGTTTGTTGTTCTCATAAATATTCTTAGTGATGTTCTATTCGAATTTATTTGGGATTACAGAAAAAGGCTTCGCAGTAAGCCTTAATCAAATTTAATATTTACTTCTCAAATAATGTTTTTCTCAGAAGAATATTCTGTTGCCGTGTAGCAGATTACTATTTATAGTATAAAGAATCGTATAACATTGTTTCCTCAATTGGTACTAAACTGAGATTACGTAACATCAAAATAGGATATTTTCCATCTTTTTCATTTATATAACAAAGATTATGTGCCAGAATTGCCTTTGATGTTTGTTACCTATACTTGTTCAGAGACGTTGTCCTTGACTTATCCATCCTCACACAGGTACTCAACTCAAGGATATAAACGCACGTATAAATTACTCAGTACTTTGCGTACTACCAGGTGCGTCCATTATCACACCATCGCATAAAGCACCCAAGTACAGTTGAAGTTCTCTTCTGGGAGGCTAGCTTGCTATAGGCATGTACCACTTTACCGTCTTTATTATAAAAGTTTTGCTCGTTCTACAAACACCGTGCGTTACACATTGGTGTAATATACTGCCTTTATGAGCTGGGTAAGGGCTGGGTTATGTTGTTAGCGGGTGTTAAAATGGAAATTATATTTACTCGCAAACATTTCTTACGACATGGCTGTAATGATGTGGCATAACAGTCTCTTACGCCGAAACTGTGTTTAGACTACGGCCTTAATTGCTACATAAGTAAAGGATACTTGCGTTAACACTGCTGACATTGTAAGATACGGAAATGTGAGTGACAGTGAGGTTACGCATTTTGATATTCAAACATGTTTTACATGGTAACATTAACAGTGTTAATATTAATAACGAAACGTTAAAATTGACTTCGTTAGTTACTATTTGAGTATAACTAATTGACTAACATTGGTAATTTTATAATTAAGTATGTGTTAGTGTTAGTATTAAATAATAAGAAATATTAAAAGCCGCGTCCAAATCGGTTTACCCATTTAAGAGGTAAGGTGTCACAGATAGACACACATGTTGGTCAAACTTAGCTCACCACTCTTGATCCGTCGGGGTGCAAAAATAGGCCCCTTTTTATTTATATATTATATTAAATACTTATATTCGTAACAGAGTAGACATACCAGGAATAATTGATAAATCTAATCATTAACATTAAAAAATCGTGAATAAAATCCTTTTCTTTTTCAAACACCAACCTATGTACTCGTTTTATTTAAAACTTTCTTTATTACTTTACCTACCAAAAGGCAAGGGTCCTAGAAGTTGGCGTTAAAATCGAAAGTTCCTTTGACAGTTAGATTGTAACAGATTTTGCGAGGAAAGAAATTTTAGATTTTTCCATAACTGTAGCGAACTCTCCATGAACAAGGACTGTAATTGAATTAGCCCTCCTTTACCTGCAGCACTCTATCTGGTCCATGTTTCACGGCTTAAATAGCACTTTAAACTCTCATTGCGTGAAAAAGAGCTTTTTAAATGAATTTGGAAGAGAAACTCTCAATGCTACGTTTTCAGGTGATTTATTTAGACCTGTAGGCTGTAAAAATGTTTCTTCTCGCGCCTTTACTATTTGATTGATAGGATGGTGTGATGTTTACTATTCTGCTTTTGTATTTATTTTATCTTATGATTTGTTTTCGTCATACGCGCCTATGACCGACAATGTCACAGGCTCTTGACTTGTTTCTTTGATACATAATATTTTCTCTATTCAAATATTTTGTTTGATATTGCTATTTTGGCTTGTTTCAATAATAAACGTCTTCTTGTCATGCCCGATTCGTAATAAATTGTTGTTAAATATATTCGTAATAAATTCGTAAATAGTTGTTGTTATTTGCATCTTTCGACAATATACAAGTACATCTTCAATTATTGTTTCTTAATAAACTAAATTAACATTGTTATTAAATATACATTTATAATCATGTTCTTATTTCGAAGAACCATCATTTTCGATTCGACCTTGACCCAAGCTTCGCATAATAAATCTTTGTTTTGTCTACCTTTTTGGAACACGAATGCATAATTTCTCCATCAAAAACGACCTTTTGACAAGCAATATTATACATTCAAATGAACAGCACGCGAATAAAGGGATTGCTTTGGTTTGTTATATAGCTTTGTATCCAAGAATACACTTTGGTTAGGTCATCGAAGATGAATATGAATACATCAGCCGCTAGTCAGTTCTTGGGAATGAAAGCCAGCCAATGAAATCGTAAGCGATGTGCTATCATTTATTCTGAGTTACTTCGAAATCAAATTCATTTCGTGTTTCTAAGGAATCAACAAACGAACATCGTCACGAAGAAAACATGAGACGTTTTAAAAGTAAATGTATATCTATCTTCTTACTAAAAATACTTTCTCATTAACTAGCTCTTTTTCTTCTTTGATAATCTTTTCTATCTTTGATAAGATAATTTTTAATCGACTATTATACTCTGATGAGCCAGTACTATTGAATCCAATCACAACATGTATCACGTGTTCTATCTACACACATATTGTTTTGGGTTCACGAATAGTCCATCAAACGTCGACCCAATGACGTTAAACCGTTTTGTTAGCATTTGTTATTGTTTGACATGCTTTTTGGTACTAGTGCGCTCGTCACGATGCATCAATAGGTTTGATTTACTACACAAATCTCCTGTTGAACTTTCTTTTCTGTTGATTTATTGTAAAATTATTTTGTTTTTTTTTTGTTAATATTCGCTTATTTGGTTTGAACTCCTAAGACAATATTGAAGACAATTTGGGTCAATGTGTCCTCGTAAGGCCCAACTTAAATTTAGGTCGATATATATTATGGCCCAATGTACTAAAAAAAGGTGCAAGTAGTTGCGGCCCAGAACTTTGATTTAGTAAAAAAGTTTTCAAATGTAATGCTTTTGGCTAAACTATTTTAAGGGGTATTTCTTATAGCTATAATTAACTATTTCATGCAAAAAATATTTTGAGTTGTTGTTGTCAAAATTAGAGATGCGTTCAAGGTTAATAATTACATTAATATTAACGTAATTGTTAATAATATTATTGAAACCAAAAAAATACGTTTAAATATCATGTCATAATTTTAGGTCGCTGGGCCGTAATTTAATGATTTTAAAAAGTGTCTTGGGCCGCAGTGTCAACATTTTTTTGTCATTAAATTAGGTCGTTGGGCCTTACGAGGAACAAGGGTATCAAAATTAACTAAAATATTATAATTATTTTAACTAAGCTGCCTGAACCTTTAACATCATAAATATAAGTAGTGCTAGTTTCGACACAATTTTGTAACGATTTGATATATGATTTATAATGACAAGATAATTTATACAAGGCTGGTCGCTGGCAGCTGGTAACAGAGAGATTTGGAAAGAGAGTGCGGAGGCCTTTGCCCAGCAGTGGGACATTCCAGGATAGAAAAAAATAATATCAAAAAACAAAATTTTACAATTAAGATTCATGGGAATTTCCTATCGACTAGTTATTTATTTAATGGGCACTTGGGCATCTTACATTGAGGAAAAGCCTATAGTAGCTACAATCTCCCAATTATCTCTCAAACAGAAGTGTTCGATTTAACGACTCGCCAGTAAACAATCAT
Organism: Abrostola triplasia; assembly: GCA_946251915.1. Taxonomy (NCBI): domain Eukaryota; kingdom Metazoa; phylum Arthropoda; class Insecta; order Lepidoptera; family Noctuidae; genus Abrostola; species Abrostola triplasia. The sequence goes on along the minus strand of OX276444.1, from coordinate 5,155,334 downwards.
TAGATCTTACCCTCACTATTGATTAAACGCCACTCGCTTTCCGACCTTAGTTTCAATGCTTACAAAACTTTCGGAAGCCTCTTGAGAAAAAAAGGTAATCTGTATTCAAAGCGTGTTTTGGCGTAGCATCGACCTTTCACTTGACCGCGCACAATCGTTACCACTTCTCTTGATGACAGTTGCTGGAGTTGGAACAACCTTCAAAGAGTTTGGGGTATGTGTTGATACAAGTCGCGCTGTTTTCCTTGAGAGGGTTTCAAATTAGTTAAACAGAAATGGTATTAGAGTTGTTCAGGAATTCGGAAGAATGTTAACATTTGAGGAAGATTACAAAAACAGTAACAACAAAAAGCAATTCGACTTGATGCAAAATCTATTTAAACGAATCGTATAATGATGAATCAGACATCATTATGAAGATTCAATGAATAATACAAAAAAAATATAAAAAAATCCGCAAGAAAAGTAACAACAATAAGCTATAAGACTTGGTACAAAACTTGAATGTGAACCAATCTTATTACGATGCTTCCAACATCAACAAGAAGGTTCAATGAACAATACAAAAGAATAACATTTACCACAATACTTGCTACAAAACGATTGCAATATTAAAACTGCAATTAGCTACAAACCTTGCAAAACCAAATCAAAACCCCTTATTATTACTTATAGGTATATCCATAATCGTAGAACCGAAACTTCAGTCTAAAATGGCAGTATTACCTACCATGACCGAACCAACCTTAATCCTAAGATTACATAAGCCAACGTGATCCCATGACACGTCGCCGCTTCGGCGTCGCCACCAAATCTCTGCATTAAAGTCTGCCGACGATTCTCAACCAGGATTCTTATTAATGTAACAGGCTTAGCAAGAAGCCACACACGACGGCCACTTGACCTAATAGGTTTACACCAAGCCCCTAGGCTTTAAAGGAAGTACTAATATCTAGCTATCTAAACGCATTAGACTTGAGGATGCAAATGTAAAAAGGTTTTTCTATTTTGCAATTTTTAGTTGCATTTTCCTTTGAATTAGCCTTTCGTGGGATTTTGAGAAACCTCTTAAGATGTCTTGGGAATTTGTGTGCTTTTTCTTTCGGTTTTCTTGGGTTTAGTTTCGTGAGGTTATTTATTTGATTTTCAGTTTAAGTTTATTTCATTACTATAGTTTACTTCATTATAACGTTTGGTGACGATGTTTTCAGTTGCCGTACTAAACTTCTTATAGAAAAGTATTATAATACATAGTTTAAATAGTTCTTTAGTAAGTCTTGAAATAACAAATCGATCCATAATGTTACATTATTAAATTAATTATTTTTCTTCAACTTCCATAATTATAATTTTAGCATGTTGCCTATGTTAAGCTGAAATTCAAGGAAATTTTGAAAACGGTGGACACTAGCTGTTTTCAAATCGATCAATTGGGATGGCTCTGCCACGGATTGACGAAGGTCGTAGGTCCGGACCCCGCTCGTGTAAAATTTCTTGTTTTTACCAAGATAAATTTATCTTTCGATTTCAATGAAACTAACACCAATGATAATACCTAGTCTATATAAATTTTCCCAAATTTAATCACTAACGGTAAACATAACATCACGCCTGTATTCCCCAAAAGGGTAGGCAGAGGAGTACATAATATAGTACACCGTCATTTCGCCAGTAATGTTTTAAGTCCCAATGTAATAGGGGGCGAGCCTATTGCCATCAACCGGGCACAAATCCAGGCTCCGTGCTGCTACTGAGAATGACCTAATGGAAAAAACCACTCACTAACGGTAATCTCAACAAAACTGTTTACAGAATAAAGAACGAAATATAATATTAATCATTATTCGAATATTACAACATTAAGCCCCAATGTAAACATCCTATCGTAGTACAAACTCCATTAATAGGCTTATCGTGTTTACGTGTGCTTAATCACATTAAAGCCATTGTAATGCCGTCTACTTTCTATGATAACAGAGTAACAAATCTAAAGATAGTTGTTTTGTCGTACTGGATGAATTAACTGGATTATGTTTGAGGTGTTACTTTCTGTGTCGCTGTTTCGGTTCGATGACATTGTGATAATTTTGGATTACTTTGATTTATCGCCTTCTTTAGATGACATTCGAAGGTGTTATGGCATGGATTTTGCGTGGTAAAAGTCTGTAGTTGAATAGTTGGGATGTGATTTTGTTTTTTTTAAACTTATTCCCATGCTAGGAATTTCTCACTTTTTGCACTAAACCGCTGGACGGATTTCGATGAAATTTGGCATGTATGTTTAAGACCCGAGAAAGGACATAGGTTACAAAAGGGGGACAAAGCCGCGGGCAAAAGCTATAATTTAAAAGTACAGGTTGATTTAATATAGGTATTTATTATTTGAATTAAAAATGCACACCCTGTGTTGTATTTAACGTAAACAAAGACAGCTCATGAAAGTGCTGGTTCATTTACCTTTATTGACTAAAGGGAATTTCAGCTTGCAGCCATTCAATTCAGCATATTGCAGTTCCATATCTCCAAATGGACACTTCAAACTGATAATTTAACCCCAAAAACCATACCACTATAATTAAATACCAAACCTCTTTGTTAACCACAATAACTAAGCATTATCTCCCATTGTAACCACCTGAAATTGTTATGGAAAATGAACCCAAAATATATGCACATAAGATACAATTTCCATTAAAGGCAATCTTTTAAAAACATTCCACAGAATCGTAAAAACAGGGTAAATGAGATGTGAACCGCACGATTTAAGTCCGGCAATTTGGCAAAATGACGGTAGCTGCGCATTGGAAGGGGTGCGTTGTTCAATATATTATTATATTTATGGATGGAGTACGTACAATCGAGAACTAAAATCTTTGTGCTTTTCGTTTTAAAATTCTGATTGTATGTATGTGTACAATCGGCAACAAAAATCTTTATAATAAAAAGCAATTTTCTGTTTTTTTTTTAAGAAATTTTATTTACCGTTGTTGCCTTATTATGCAATAACTTGAATATAATATTATCAATTGATTAATAGTATTATATTATAATGTATTGACCTCTTTTTATTTAATTCCACTCTATTAATCAGTATTTCTTCAAATTAATTTTTAATATTCATCATCATCAGCCGGAAGACGTCCACTGTTGAACAAAGGCCTCCCCCTTAGAACGCCACAATGAACGACAGCTTGCCAATTGCATCCACCGGTTTTTAAAATTAATAAAAAAAAAAAAGTTAAGCATAAGATTGGATTATTATATTCAAATTAAGGTTGCTTGACAATGACTACTCAAATTTACCAATGTATCCTCTAGGGGTTATATCGTTGAAATGACAAACATAATAATATTACATGAAAAGCAAACAAATCTGTACGTAGTACCCAAAGTTATGACGAAAACAAAATATATTTACAAAAAATAATAGAGCAACTTACTCTACACAAAACACTTAAAAAAAAACTTTAAAGAAAAAAAGCGTTAGACTCCCTGACTCTTTGCCTTCGCTGACGCGCAATTAAAACTAAATGAGTTTAATTTCTTAAACAGTGGTATGTTATTGCAGATGTTGCCACGAATATGAAGTTAACTCCAGAAGTGCAACGGTAATTCTACTCGTTATAGAACATTGCATTGTCAACCTTCTACGTTATTAAGTTTTATATGGCTGACTTTTGTAATTGCTTGAGGTAAAACTTTTACTTATTTATCGTAAGTTTGAATATAGTTTTTCTTTTTTTTTTGTTATTTTTGTGAGACTGCTTATTAGTTGTATCTTAATAAAGAGAGATCGCGAAAATAAAATGAAAATACTAAAAAAAAGTCTTTTTTATATCGGCATGACCTTATAGCCACATAGGTAATATTGTAGTGTAGAGATTGGTGAATCAACAAGGATGGTAGCGCGGTTGACCGCCCAGGGTATGCTGTACGTACTTAAGTATCATCTCTCGTGGAGACTCTCTATTTGCACCCCAAAGAAAAATTACAATATCATTATGATTACTTTTATAAAGCGTCTAACTCGCTTTATTTTCTGCACAAATTTAATTGACCAATATTAAAGGGCATTTGAGTTACTATTAGTTTTCAATGACATATCTGACGGTATCATAAAGGAACCCTTGCGTTTGAAAATGGAACTAGTTCTTTTTTTAATCCCTCAAGTTTTAGCGTTTTATTCATTTTTATTTTGCGCAAATTCAACCCTAAACTGCCACGTCTAGTAAAATAATTATCATATTTGACTCCTATAACCCCAAACCTATTTTTTCTGAACCTGTTTATAAATATTATATCTAAGATGTTGCGTCCTGAATAATTCCTTAATCAACACTACCTTTGTTTAGGTTAATTGTGTCGTTTTGTATTCTTTTTGCTGCAAACAGAATTGCTAGGTATGCCTTAATGAGCAACGTTACCCGTATGCACGTGTTAATATTTGTATAGGTACGTATCTATTTGTATTCCAAGTGAGTATTCATACTTATTTTATACAAAAGGTGGTGGGAATCGTGATATGGAATATAAAAATGTGTATAAAAAGAACGCAAATCAGGCATAGGATAGGATCTTTATACAAGAGAGATTTTTTTATCGTCGATGTTGTTCGTACAATTATAATAATACCAGCTACGCCCCGCGGTATTACCTGCTACATTTTTTCGGGATAAAAAGTAGCCTATGTGTTAATCCAGAGTGTCAGCTACCTTCATAATTTCATTCACATTCATCTAATTTTTACGTGAAAGAGTAGCACATCCATCCTTACAAACTTTTGCGTTTATAATATTAGTACGGATCTAACATTGGTTACAGCAGCCAATCCTTACCAATATTTCAGTTGAGATTGGCCTTCAAAACTTATAAATATGATAGTGCCTAAGTATGTGCGCAAACTTATGTACACTCATAAATATGGCGCAGGACCAATGGGTGATGTGTGAATATCGGTCACCGATTATAATACCGATATGCAATACTATTAAACATCTGCACTGTAACAATATGGCTACTAACCCCAAAGCTACGAGCTCTATCTTATACGGGGCAAATTGTACCAATGCCATTCACCGCACCAATCCACAGAAGATTGCAACACGAATAGGAATTTAATAACAACAGCATTATTCCTTGTCGCAGGTACAGCACACTACGGCGAGGACAGTGTGGGGTCATTCCCGTACTTCGAATACAATGTGCCCCGGAACGTCACCACCGTGGTCGGACAGACCGCGTTCCTGCATTGCAGGGTTGAACAACTCGGAGACAAAGCTGTGAGTATTTTGATACTGCGTTCTGTTAATAATGTTAATATTACTTGGATATGCCTTTGTATATAGGTACGGGGCCCTTTTGCACTAGTCAGAAAGCTGATATTGCAAAAGATACTGATACTATGTGATTATTTTATGTCCAATTAATTTGAATCGAATGAAATGTTCTGGTCAGTAAAATAACTTTATTATTTTTTAATAAATAACAATATATAAATATAATAAAATAAATATATTATTTATTGGGACAGGCAGAGGTGTATAAAGCCCCTCGTATTTCGCAAATTAATGTTATAGGAAGCGAGCCAATTGCCGTTTATAATACATTGTGTCTGGAACACGGCCGCTCTTCTTGGAATCAATCTATAATGGCAATACAAGTATAAATGTTCTAAAACCCGTTCTAAATATGTAGACAATATCGTCTAGAAATGTCGGAACATACAATCTTCAAGATTGAAACAATTCTGGTACGCTATCTATAGATTAATTAAACCTCAATCTAGTGAACTCACGACCAATGTATTGTTGACACTCACTGACCCTCCTGGGTATTACATGCTAGATTAACTTTCCAGCATACCTATACAACATGATATAATTATAATCTACAACTATAGGATGTGTGTAAATAACATCAGGATATAATTGGTAGTAGGGCCTAGATTATTTGCTGTAAATAGTGCGACAATTTGTTAAATTATTATTACAATATCAAATATATACCTACCTAGTGGACTGCCAATAGGTAGGTATATCTTTGTGTACTAGTAAAGTATTGTAGTATAATTGTAATATCAAAAAAAATAAGTATCAAACCATTAACAGCAAATAGTCTAGGCCCTACTCAGACCAATTCTATCCTGACATTACAAACACACAGCCTGTAGGTATAGATTATAATAAAATTTTATAGGTAAAACGAGTTCTTTATCTATTGAATCTTTGGGAATAATCTTATTATGGGCAAGATAAAAAAGTGGTAATTATTCGTTTTGACATCAAAAATTATTGTCCGCAACAGATTAAGAATACAATTAATATCCGTGAATCCTGTCCTTACGAATGCCAATACGATTGCCAGTTGTAGAACACTTGTAAGATGACGGCAAAATTTTGGTGTATGGATATACTAGAACATCTCTACCAACTCCAATGAAGATTACAAGCTTGATTATATCCTAAAAAATAATTACACAAACTCACTTCGACACAGTTTCCAGTTTAAAAATAAACATTTATTAAAAGCCTTCTGGATATAGAGTGTTCCAGTTAGCGTACAATAGGAATGGGCCAACAAAGCCCCGTATTGATTATTAGCTATTTTAGCTCCGCAATCTGAGCTGGAAGCGGCCTAGTGGTTTTCAAGTTGGCTGAATGAACTACTGATTGCAGGCCTGATTTTAACACTTTCGTTTCAATTCGTGATGTCTAAATTCTGCCTATGAATATCGATTTCTTATCGAACTAATCGGTAGATATTTGCGTTCGGATACCGTTTATACAATTTGCTATTACATAATCTTTAATGTATAATAGTTTTATTTATCTGATTGGGAAACTTGAATTGACGTTCAAGACAATTATAATGTGTGACTTTAAGGGTTTTATTTGAAGGTTAAGCTCATATTGGCATTTACGGAATGATTCGAGATCGTACTCTTTCAATCATCTTTTGAAAATTAACTAATGCTAAAGGCAATGAATTCGATGTGGATCCAATAAGTGGTAATAATCCCACCACAAAAAATACTCCTAATTAAGGCTGAGGACTTCTACCTAACCCTTCCCCGTAAATATATAATATATATTAAAAAAAAACGGCAAATAAGGAATTTTCCCTGTATAGGTAGTGGGTGCGTTTCAAAAACATGAAATATCACATACACAAACACCCAGACTCGGAACTAAAATCTGTGGTTCGCACAAATGTTTGCCCCGTGCGGGAATCTAACCCCCTACCCTTAGCGCAGCAGTTCAATCGCTTAACCACTGCGCCAATCAGGTTATTAAATATATCATTGTATGTGTGCGTATGTATGACTCCCACTAAAAACTTAAATAGTCTCCAAAAGAACAAATTTCGCCAAAAACTAATTTGCAAAACATTATTAGAGCACGTTCTGGGTAATTTGGAAACGATGAACGTATCTCCGAGTGTTGAATTATTAAGTGACTTGACGAAACGTTAGCATGGTGACTCGAAAGTGGGTCAAGGGACCGAGAAATGGCAAAAGTTGGTACTGAAGTTTCCCTTCCTTCCAGGTATCTTGGATTAGGAAGCGGGATCTCCATATATTAACGGCTGGGATCCTCACTTACACGTCGGATCAAAGGTTTCAGGTATGTGTTGGTAGATTTAAGATTTCCAATTCGTAGATTAAGAAGAACGTAATGTTGCTAGAATCAAATAAAACGTTCCCCTTTTAAGGATAAACGATTGTTCAAATCTTAAGTGAAAAGCTATTGATATCACTATTCGTTATCATGCCAAAGCCAGGTAAAATTAAATCAATTCTTAAAAAAATTCGAGTATGGTAGAAATAGACGAAGAGTATAACATGAGAGTAGATATAACTACTTATAAAATTGATGATAACATTAAATTTATTAACAAAGTTTGTATCAGAAAAGTAATAGATACGTAAGTTACTGTTAAATAATAAATTGATGACGTAAATGTAAAAGTAATTGAATTATTTACAGAACTTTGCCTGTCTGTAGATCCGATTTTATCTAATCATACTTGCCTAAATCTCGGAGATAAAAGATTCAATTCATTGAAAAAACTTCGTTGCGAAAGCGCTACGATTTCAAGTAAAACTTCAGCATCTTTATGAAATAAGAGTTCTGCTGGAAACTCGTTTGGGGAGACATGACATTGACTGACTTTGTGAAAGTTCTGGAAACCCGCACAAGGTTTTATATAATTAAAACTCGGGGTAGAACTTCCTGGATGATCCAGGCTTTAGTATCTGTTAAGTAATTCATATTAATGTGTATAATTTGTATACCCATGTAGAATTTTTTTCTCAACGACAGAACTCTTCTCTTCTCCTCTGGTCGTTGTTAAAAATGGATTTTTCACATAATTATGATGTTAATATTGACTAAGTATATGTATCTCATCATTTCATACTTTGTAAATATAGTAATAAAGGTAGGAATGAATAATAAATACGAAAATCCAATAAACAAGAACATCACGAACACAAATAAATCTATTTGTCAGTTTAATGAAACTTAGCACAGCGACCGACCATCACGCGTCGCTTCAATACAATGCGATACAATCTGCAAATTGAATCTGCGGAGGAAACCGTACATAACTCCGTCTAGCACCAACTACACATCTTGTGTTACCATCTCGGAGTTTCGCTTCAAACTTTAGATCAAATACCAAGTGAATCTGTTTCTTCCAGGTGATCAGGCCAGAGAAGTCAGAAAATTGGACGCTGCAGATAAAATTCCCGCAGGAAAGGGACGCCGGTATATACGAATGCCAAGTCAATACGGAACCGAAGATGTCTTTGGCCTTTCAACTTAATGTAGTTGGTGAGTTCAATTATGGCAATTACTATAATTTCTATCCAGTTCGTACGTGTTCCAAAAAGTTTTTAAAGAAATAATTCGAACTGTAGTTCAGCAACTAATATTGGGAAACTTTTGGAGATTAAATTGGAAGCATGAAATGAAGGTTTGATATTTGAAGATAAAAGAAAACCTGACAGGTTAATGATGAACAAACAAAAGCAATATAGGATTTTATGTTTACACCTAAAAGAAACTGTCGACGCCCTCGTTAGAAGTCTAATTTTATCATCCGCATTGCAGACACGCTGAGAGTACTTATTTCATAAAAACAAAAGCTGCTCTAAAAATACTTTAGTATATTCTTTTGCTAAGAATCTGGAGGACGATATACATACCGTTTTAGTAATAAACTTGTTCTTAACATATTGCTGTTCAAACTAGATGAAATCACAGCGTTCCATGATTGGTAAGCAAGCAAAACTAATTAAAACTAAAATTCTTCCGACTATAAAACTTAGGCAATCTTTAACCCGATATCATCAGGAGTAGAACCTAGACGTCTAATAATTTCAATAAAACATAAACTTGGCGAAATAGGGACGTTCATTAACAACGCAGTCTAAGTTTTGCCGCAAACTTTCGAACAATACAGAGACTAAAACTGGCGTCTCTTGACATTGCAATTTTCCTAGCTTCCTGAGCACTTAATGCTTGGCTGTCTTACCACTTGCCCCTCTTGAGCCGTTCTAATGACACAGCAAAACATGCTACCGAACTTGAATATTTACGAAGTAAATGGGTCAAACGCTAAGATGCTCAAAGTATTTTGTCTGGAGTTAAGATTGCGATTTATCAGCATGTTTCGTTTGAGATTATTTTTAATCCTCTAAATGTTGGAGAAAAGAGTAGCGTTTTTTGATGAAACAATGCCATATTTCTTCGGCCAGATGAGTGTAATTATGACCCCGTAAATAAGCACTTTGGATTTGGCCAAAGTGTTCATTCACGGGGTCATGCAAGTGCAAAACTAGTAGGTACTTATAAAATAGTAATGTTTTAAATCCTACTTTAGCTAACTCAGTTGAGACCTTATTTTTAAACTACCATGCTTTTCTAAACATAGAACATACATCATACTCTTACACTCATAAAACCAACAAAGTTCAATCTATCACATAACCAAATATAACTTACATTAGATTGGAAACATTAAAAGAAAATATCAAGAGGAATCCAATAAGTTCCCGTGCTCAATGTAATACAAAAAATCATATTCAAAGTATGTCACAAGAATGATAACTGGGTCCTATTTTTGTTACAACCTTATAACGTGAATTACCAACACGTTATTTCAAGGAAATTGCTAAACTTACTTCCCAACTGGATTTTGGTTGCCGAGTCTTTAATTTGTCATGACAAAATGTGTTATCCTTGGAAATGAGAAATAACATATTATATTATCATTACACATTTATAATAAAGACGTCTAATACGTTCTTTGTGTATTTAAATGTAAAAACATTCTCGTAATAAGTCTCTTGGAACCTCCATTTTTATAACTTAATTGGAATCTCCATGAAAGTTGAACTTAGTTTGAAACTGCTTTGCTTAATAGTTATTGTTAGTTGTCGCTGCAGTTACCAACTACAAGAGCCGTAGTAATGCAAATTTAAACTTGTTTACAATGGCAATTATTTTCTCTATTACCGCAAAAGACCGCCATTTTTAAGACGGTGAAAGATAACTTTCGTTTGAGGGTTCTTTTATGACTTTAAATTTACCTTTGTTTTAATTTAAACGTTAGTCAAAGTTTTTAACTCTGAAGTTTAAAAATTGATAACTTTTATCCATAATACATTTGAAAAACCTGAGTGTCAGGGTTTTCGGTCGAAATTCCGATGTATTCTGGGATTTAAAAACCAAATAAGGTTACTTTCTTTCACATAGGCATATTACGACTTTATCTTTGGCCAAAAGTAGATGTGCACATTCATTCATAACTGCTAAGAACACACACTTTCGAATATGTGTAAAAATAACGTGTAATATACGTGTATTTTGTAATGCTGGTATTTTTATAGCCAGTTTTTTGCACATCCACATAATTTGCAAATAACAACCCCCAATTTCCTTTATCCTTACTTATTAGCCGTGACTTTACAAAAACTCTTGCATGAACCCTCTTGAACTTTTCAAATCCCTCGATAACAATGTGGAATGAATGCTTCAACGCAACCTTCGCCAGATTTAATCTCGGCCTAATTTTTGCTTCATCGTTTTAAGGGGCATTTTCTTTCTACTGTAGGCGTGCTGTATCACAGTCTAAAGGTACTTGATAGGCTCTTGTGTCTTTAATATCTTAACAGACAACATCTCTTGCGGAATTAGGACGGTAAAAAAGAAAATGAGTTTTTTTTTCTCCTACACAACACACTTATATATTCATAGAATTATTATTGTTATGGAAAACACTTTTGTTATTAAGAATTTTGGTCGTATGAGCCGAGTGGATCTGTGTGATGTACTTTTGAATTTTCAATTACATTACAGAGTATTCAACATTTAGTTTTTACATGTAATAATATAAATTTATGGGCGAAGCTGCAACTATCTAATCTTTGTAAGTGTCTTTGTTTAAATTTAACGAAACTAATATTGTATATTCATCTTCAGGTTTTTTAATGTTAAGATTTACAACTTTGTTTTCGTCTTTTATTATTGTTTTACTTACAAGGTTAAAAATTTCATTTTTGCCAAAAAGTGTTCAGTGTTCAACATGATTAAATTGCTGAGATTTTAACAGTGTTGACTTGATAGACGCTGTTTACCAGTTTATTCATAATAATTTGTAACATGTGACACCATTGAAATAAAACTAGGTTTACGGATTTTATCGCGGATTTTTAATTGATTTTTGGTCCCGTTAATAATAATTAAAATGTAAAGTAGTTTATAGTAATTGTTCAAATTAGACGTTTAACACCTCAGTCTGCCCGTGACCATGAATGCTGTAAAGGATTCGAAACGTCGGGACCAAAAATCAATTAAAAAACCGCGCTAAAATCCGTAAACCTAGTTTCATTTCAATGACTAATATTCGCGTAAGTGATAGGAATCATTATGTGACACCATTGTTTTTGTCAACAGAAGCGAAAGCACACATCCTGGGCCCTGTCGACTTGTACGTTAAGACTGGCAGCTCATTATCGCTGACGTGCATATTGAGTCAAGGTCCTCATGACCTGGGCACCATATTTTGGTATAAGGGTAAGTTAACCAAATTTTATTTTGGTATTGCCTTTTTGTTATGAAAATATCCATCAGAACTTAGACGTGTTATTTGGAATATTATTTTGATTAATTTGTTCAAAAGCAGCAATTTTTATTTATTTAAAGGAGGTTTCAGTAAATTAAATAATATATTTTCATTGCTAATGGCATCAAAGTTTATAAATAACTTATCGTATTACAAGTAACCAACTAAAAGTTACAACCTTCAACAGGATCAAACATAATAGAGTATAAGGAAGTAGAAGAGAACGAGCTAGTGGAGGAACCTCGTGTGAGACTGAAGACGGAGTGGACGGAGCAGCTGACGTCACGGCTTACGATAGAGAAGCTGTTGCCGGGGGACAGCGGGAACTACAGCTGCGTGCCGACTATGGCTGAAGCAGCTTCTGTTAACGTGCATGTCATTAATGGTAAGGACTTTAAAATTGTATCCGAAAACACCGGAAAAAAAATTCGAGAGTTGAAAATCTATAAAAAATAAAAATTAAATGTTCGTTAGTCCCGCTAAAATTCGAAAACGGCTTGACCGATTTAGCTAATTTTGATCTTGAAATATTTGTGGAAGTCCAGGGATGGTTTAAATGGTGAGAAGGTGGTACGAAGTTCGCGGAGTCAGCTGGTCCCAAATAAAAATTTGCCAGAAAATTATAAAAAGAAACGGTAGACAATTCAATCGCCGTAGAAATAAAGCACTGTTAATAGTCGCAGCTGGTCAGAAATTTAACAAGCCTGTATTCGTTATTAGTCTAAATAAAATAGAAAACTGTAACTAGAAAACATAACTAGGCAAGACAAAGTTTTAAATACAAAAGTTATAGCTTAACATTTATTTAGTAGGTATTAGCACTACCAATGACGATATTATAATCATCCACAAAAAACAGGATCCTATCCACATTCAATCATTAAACAAACCCTCATACATGAGTGTACCTGTCACGTGGATCGTACTCATCTGGCTATCCGATATAATCCCTTACTCACCACTTATGAAACCCTTGTTAAAATATAGGATCCCAAACGCATAACATGTGACGAGCCGACTAACCGACATGAACTTTAAATCCATGTTTTCATAATACACAAAGGCGGAATAGATGGCGAGGTGGGACAAAACAAACGAATGAAAATTTTAACAAGTAAAAACAAGCTTTTTACTAGCCATACAATGGTAGAAAAACCGTTAATATAAAAATAGCATAACGCCTGTATTCTGCGAAGGGGTAGAGACTGGTGCGTAGTAATCCCACATTTTGCCAGTTATGCTAAAGATCCCAATGTAATCGGGGACCAACCTATTCCCATCAATCGTGCACAAATCCAGACTCCGTACTGCTACTAAGGATTTTTTATGTAGCCTTTGCCCAGCCGTGGGACACTAAACAGGTGACTGAGTATTACCTAATGGAAATACCCAGCAATACTTTGCCCAACCTGGAATTCAAACCCAGGACTTCAAGCTTAGCTGTCCTGCTTAACGACGACTAGACCAAAAAGGCAGTAGCTGATATATTTTTTCTTTTTCCAACAGGTGAACATCCAGCAGCTATGCAACACGGGAATGCAAACACAGCATCTCCCTGTGCACTGTCGGTGAACCTACTCATCTCTCTATACTGCACACTCGCCACTTTGTACACTAGCACAGTAGATGGATTCAGATGAAAATTACACAAAGCACTAAAAGGCATTTGATGATGCTGTTTGTAAATGGTCTTAAATAGATTATGGTAAGTGGTATTTGTTGACGGCGTGAATTTTTTGGTGGAATTTTAACTGGACTAGTACGGAGTTTTGCGGGTTAGAGGTTCAAATTATTCTGTTAAATATTTTTTTATTAAAACCACACAGTATTTTGTTTTGATATTGGAAAAAAACAAATATAATGTATGCCTTCTTCTTAGATTTAGAGCTTTGCTCTTGTCGGTGGAGCAGACACCTATGTTCTCTATTGTCAGCATTCGATTTGACTGTTTGGTACGTCTCAACTCCTACCTTCTCCTTTACTTGTTGAATAAAACTACCCCTTGGCCTTCCCCTTCTACCTTCTATTTTTCCTAGAATTGTCATAATAAATATATACATATATGCCGTTGACAATTTCGTTTCTAATTCCTCTCAATTTGTTGACTTACCTTAACATATTTTGTTCTGAATGAGACCTAAAAATACGATCATGTATTTTGATAATTTACCAAATGCATGCATGATTCTCAACCAAACATAAGTTGATGATTATCAATATAACGTCCACATACCTACTTAAGTACCCATTTGATCTTTCCTTCTAATTTATTATTAGAAACTTTTCAGATGCTTAATCAAATAAATAATTAAAACCTCTTCTGAATTTGTTTGAGTCAGGAACGGTTGAGTAGGTTTTTAAATGGAAGGAATCTAATGGATGACATGTAATGTGTAATCAAATATTTAGGTGACGAGACAAATCCCCAAGCTCTTTGATTCTAAACTGTAAATTTCAATTTTGTCAGGGAATTTAGCTGTTCAGTGACCATGCTCAATGGTTTTGTAGATTATTTCTTTAATTCGGAATGCTCAATATATTTTTCAAACGGCCTTTTTAATCTGTACGTATAAATATATTGAAGTATACATTTATTCATACATATTTATGCGTATTTGAAAGGGAATGAACATTCTATTATGACATCTGAGGGAATCTATCGGACGCGAATACCATCATCAGTAGAATATCAGTTGATAAATTATTTATTTGATTTTGAGTAAGCAAATAATTAATGTACTTTTCTTTCTTTTCTTTTGAGTTTTACTTGATTGTGACCTACTTAGCATAGTTTTACATTTTAATAAGTAAAAATATCATTTCGGAACATAACGCCTATAAAATTTTAATCTCGTAAAAAACGTTCGCTATTAAGTACGTACTTGGAATTCAAACACAACTTATGGATAAACGTTTATGTTATAAAGGAACCTCTGTGAGTGACAAGTGGTCACCCATCCAAAGATTAACCGCGGTAACCGCTGCTTAACCTCATAGATCGACTGGACTGCTCGGTATTTACGTAGCTACAAGCCTCTCAACTTTTTTCAATTATAATTATTAGTAATGGTAAGCGTGTGGTCTTAATCATTAAAACTTACGTCAAAGTGAGAGACATCCATCAAAACATTCACGCCCCAGATGTTTGTTAAAAATAACATTTTTCATTGAACAGTGTATAGGATAGATTTTGAGTTGTTAAGTCTAAGGATAAGTAATTAATATTGTATTAATATTTTTTGTTAATTTCCCTGTCTTGCCGGGATAAACTCTATGTAGGTATAGTTTCTTTGTAACTTTGATACAAATGAAAATATGTATTGTAGATACAATAAACAATAAGGTTTGTTTACATAAAAAATTCAACTACGTACACCTTACAAATAATCTTTTATTATAGCAGTTGTATGGTCACACTGCTTTGTCCTGTTCTTTCATATGTAAAAATATTGATGATAGAAAGAGAGCAAACGTAGTGTGATTGACCTGCTATACAATGTTTATTAACAATGCTGATAATGATTGAACATCATTTGTTTTACAAATTGATGCATAATTATTTTGTTTTAGAATATAATGCGTTATACGTGTTTTATATTAATCAATTATTGACACATTACTGTTATCACTGACCACGAACAATGTTTCGATTTCTATGTTTGTTAGAATACAAAACTCTGACACAATTTTCAAGACACTCTTTATCAGTAGACAGCACCAACTGATGATTCTAAAACACCCTTCACTCAGCTTCTGTACTCTAGTGTTTACTCGGCACACTGGCAATGTTATTTCTTGGTTTGTTTAGAATTTATTGATATTGTAATGAATTTGTTTGAATTAAGTCGATGTCGCCATAATCCTATATATGTTCATGGTATTTGTGATTAAGACCATTGTTCTGCTAATTAAAAACAAACTTTCATTATGAGGTTTTTTATATTATTACGTCACCGACGTTTAGTATTTTTTCACTCAAATGAAAAACATACAGGAAATGCACCTTAAAGCCTTCCCTTATTCATAAACGAAGATCATGCAGGCATTAACTAAATCCGGTATTAAGCCTATTGATGTCTCTATTCTTTGACATGCAAACGACAGTGTCAAGTATAATTTAGTCCATGGTGTAAATTTACATTTTTTTTAATAATGGCGCTTGCGATTTTATTTTGCACATTTATTTTCTGAACAACACAGATGAATGCATTGCGACCGATTCAAATCAAACAATTTTATTATTTAATTACAAAATTAATAAATTCTTGCTTAGAAACGGCGTTGTCAATCTGCTACGTAAGCCCTTCTTCAAGAAATAAAATTATTGAAACTGTACCTATGTTTAAATGGCCTTCTAATTTCGGCAAAACGTAAATGTAAATACTTAATTAAATTTTAGATAGGCATACTATTGAGAGGACAGTGGTATCATTTATAAGCGATAGCGATTGTAAAATAAAATTAAAAACATAGAATTTTATATTTTCTTGTTATATTTCTTACTTTTCGACACTAAAATAAATGAATTTGTTTATTTAATGTAAAATATTTAAATGTTCTCGTAGACAAATATTTTAGGTTGCCGAGTGTGGAAAAAAAGTTATGCTATCTGGAAAGAAATAATTATTTTTTTTGCAATTCAGGTTTTTTTTAATATTTATATTATTTGTAATCAGATGTAACACATAAATGTAAATATTAAACACTCTATCTGTTTTGCCAACTAGATTAAAAGGCATTAAATATTCATAAAAAAATGAAGATAACCATAGTACTACATACTTATTTTCCTTAATAAAACATAGTTAGAATTTGCAAACAAAACATGAAAAATGGTGATTTCTTTGTTATAATTTTTAATTATTATATCGCTAGTATCTTATGACTTAAGCAGAAGATGGCACTTTTTCTTTGATTCTCTTTGTAAAATCTTTTTGGTAATTTAATTTGAGTTTAAGGGATTATATAGCAATTTCAAATCTATCCTACATAATTGCGCAGGTTTTAATAAAAAGTAAATTAAGATACATTCAGGCTTCAACAAGCTTTTACTTAAGTTAAGAAATACATTTATTTTATCTTTATGTCATTCTTTAAAAAAAAAATTAGAAATATTAAATTTCGACAAACATTTTTATTCTGTTTAATAAAATAAATACATTAATTTATATCTATGAATTTAGAATACAAAAGATAATTTTATAAAATTACGTTTGGATTTTTAATGTTAATCCAAAAAATAATTATTTTCTATTCATATTTTATAAAAAAAAAAATTATTGTAAATAATTAAAATAAAAGAGAATTTTAAGTACACAAACAATGAATAAATAGCACGGAAAATATAATTTATTGTTAATTTGTAGTTGTTTTCCTAGTCGAATGTTTAAATAGATTTATCGTGTAATATAAATGTAAATAGTTATTTGTAAATAGTAAAATAATAAAATTATTATTTATTCAGATTAAATAAAACATTATTTGTAATTGTTATTATTATTTTGATATGCAATAAAGTGCGTTAGATATTTGTAAATATCAAAATGTTTGGTAAATGTTGGTTTATGTTACAAACAGATCATTATGGACTGTAGAAACTGATTAACAAGATTATGTAACTATTGGTAAGGCAAACTTTGACAAATAAAGATAGTAACATAACTACTGTGTTTTATTTATTTTTCTCCTTTTATTACACTACGTAACATAACATCACGGCTGTATTCTCCGAAGGGGTAGGCAGATAAATGATTTTATTTCTGCAAATGGGTTTTATATATACAGTTTTAGATGTATTTATTTTTTAACTGGAGGACGTCGGCAAATTATTCAAAGGTGTAGGGACCTCTATAGGTACTTACCTATTGCACTATTTGTACTATTACACATCTACATTTTGCTAGTCATGTCATAGTCCTACATGTAATAGGCGAGCCTATTGTCGTCAACCGGGTACGAATCCAGACATCATGCTGCTACTGAGAATTACCTAATGGAAAATCTAATAACACTGTGCTCGACCTGGGACTCGAACCCAGGACATCATGCTCAGCATTCGTGCTTAGCGATCACTAGAACAACAAGGCAATCTGCACTAATACTTGAGAATAAATAAGCTTAACCAAGTACGGTTTACGGTACGGTTACGTTTTAAATTCTGACACCAATTTGTTCATCAACCATACGATAAGAAAGAACGACCAGCTATGTTATTGCTTTCCTGACTATTACACACATAAATAACAGCTACAATTGTCCCCAAAAAATAATGATTAGTAGATACGTCTTGAACGTCAAACTACATAGAAACAGCTCCTAAAACTCCCGCCCGTCACCGCTTCCTAGTGTTGTAGCTAGGTAGAAAACACACCACAAACAACCAGAAAAAGACAAGGCTTTTGAAGAAACTAAAAAGATACCCACATCTAATAAATCACCATACAATAACATAGTCTCACAACAAAATCCCGTATAAGAATAAAAACAGCCGAAGAATAACGTGAAACTTTTGATAGACTGATACATAAATATGGACGCGGTATATTCAGAAGAGATGGGGCCATAAAAACGAATATAAACTCACATTTATGACGTTTTCTACTATTTTACTGTGCTAGGTATTGTCGCTCCGTGCCTACATGGGCTTAATAAAACGCCGCTAGATAGAAGGAGAGCGAAATGGTTGGAAATATTCTCTTCATGTATTTAGTAGTCTGAAGAATTTAAAAGATTTTACCAGTTTTTCATTATGTATTTTTTTTAATCTTCGCCCCACACTTGGAATTTCTCCTGTATCGTCGGTGCGTTTTACAAATATGTAATATCACATACACAAACACCCAGATTCGGGACAAATATCTGCGGGTCGCACAAAGTTTAGTCCCGTGCGGGAATCGAACCCGCAACCCCTGGTGCAGCAGTTTAATCGCTTAGCCACTGCGCCAATCAGGTCGTCTATTATTTTTATAGTTTATATACAGTCGCTATTAAGAGTTTAAATTATTTGTCTAATATAATTTTCGTATTTACAAATGACATCACACCTGTATTGTCCGATAGAGTAGGCAGAGGTGTATAATAATAACGTTTAACGCCAAGTTATGTCGATCCCAATCCAATAGGGGCGAGCCTATTGCCATTAACCGGGCACACATCCAAACTAGGTTTTTAGATCGTACACAAAAGTGACTCGAATTCTGAATTATGGCTAGTGCTCTGATAATTCATTAATATAGAAATTAAGAGCACGCATTAATGAACTGACTATTCAGTCCAATTTAATTATAATCCTAATGTTATATTCAGAATTTTAGAAGCAACTAATTAAACTAGTAAATTAACTACCAAATAATAATTATTTTGAATTAAATACACTACCAACGCTAAATTAATTTTAAATTAATAATAACAATAATAAGTGATGCATTTAAAATTCCAATTATGATTCTCATAATTTCGAAATAAAATTTAGATTACAAAATGTCAAAACTGACAAGTAATGTCAAAAAAATGACAAAAAGTGATACGCAAATGAAATTGCGATTAAATTAAGTAAATGTTTATTCAGCAAAACTCTCACTGCATTCTCTATTGAAACTTTCCTCTCTCTGCGTCAGATTTGACAGAAAATAGAGAGAGATCAAGGGATGGACCAATCCACCACTCCAATAGATGCATGGCAGTGGTGTTTAGAGTTCAAAAAACCGTCATCACGGTAAGCACCATTTTACTTACTGTTCCACAGATGAGCGCAGTAGCAATATAGCTCGTCAAATGTCTTAATTCCACAAATGTGCTTGTAGAATGGTAATATCAGTTGAGTGTTACACATAACATAACATAACATCTCACCTGTATTCCCCGAAGGGGTAGGCAGAGGTGCACATATAGTACACCCACAATGTAATAGGGGGCGAGCCTATTGCCATCAACCGGGCACAAATCCAGACTCCGTGCTGCCACTGAGAATTACCTAATGGAAAAACCCAGTAACATTTTGCCCGACCCGGGATCGAACCCAGGACCTCGTGCTCAGCAGTCGTGCTTAGCGACCGACTTAACTGACTGCCTCGTTAGTCCAGTCCAACGAGGCAGTCAGTTGAGTGTTACAATAATGTCAAAATTAACGTAAATTGAGTATTCGTATCGAAATGACGTCAAAATGTGACATTGACATCGACCAGGGCGAGTCGAAATTGTGATATAAATTACGTGAATAGCTCAACAGAATAAAATAAACAAAATATAATACACACGAGTGATGGTAGTACTGTATGGTTTCACCAATTTCGGTTATTACATCTGTCTCATGCATGTTGTATGAGAGCGGCGAAATGCAATTATTTCTGCGTTGGTTATGTTTTGAATGACGCCGTTAGAATTTTGTTCTGATGAATTTTCACGTTTCAATGTGATTTTGATGATGTTAATTCTAGTCATAACTAGATGACGTGACATTTATTTTGTTTAGTTTATTCGCACGGGTTTTAATTTAAATTTTGCGTTTAACGTTAAATATTTGTGCGTTTTAATTATTAGTGAGGCTTCAATTTCGCGTATCTAGCGATAAAATTTATAGATTTGGTATTTCTATTCTGTGAATACATTATTGATACAGTATTTTGAATACAGCTAATCTGATTTTCTACTATCAACAAAGTCGAATGCTCAAACATAATACACGAACGAATAACATCTGATCTTTAGTCCTAGAGAATGTTAACTGAAATAAAAATTCTATTGAGGATGACTGTTTTCATATAACCTTAACTACAAATAACTTAACAAAAACATAAAAACGTAACATCACGCCTGTATTCCCCGAAGGGGTAGGCAGAGGTGCACATACAGTACACCCACATTTCGCCAGTTATGTTTTTAGGTCCCTACAATACAAATAACTTACAATGAGAAAACTTTTTAAAAGTATATAAGTAAGTAAGTATTATTTAAATCACAAAATTCTACAGTAAATTGCAAAACATAACCAGATTAAGAGAGTCCGTAGCCCAAAACACAAACATCGGTTTACACACGAAATTCCAAAATCACTTGAAGGCAGTAAACACTCTAGTATTAAACGGAAAATGGCCTATTTCCGGCAGTTGGCGCTTCCGCAGTATAGTGACATGGAAAATCGAAGTTAAAATGTCGTAATAATGTCGAAGTGGTAAGCTTTGACGTCACCTTACACCGATATCAAAGGCCCACACTCGCACGCAAAGCATTGATTGCCCATAATTTTGACGAGAATTCATGAGCGATGTGTCGCAAAGGGTTCAATTCTGCATAAATATTCTTCACGCGTGAATTTAATATAGCAAGATATTTTTGAATATGAACAATAAAAAATACTTATGCTTTAACAAAAATAACTCTATGGGACCAACATCGTATTAGCGGTAAGAAAGTAAATTATTTAGCTCTTCCATATAATGATTCACAAATTATATTCGATGGATGCGAGCAGTGACACGGTGGCTCAGTTGGCAGAGCGGCGCCACGGTACGGTGAAAGTCGCGGGTTCGAGTCCCGCTAGTGTCCATAATTTTTCAAGTTTCCATTATCAATTTAGATTTAAGCCTAGCATGGCAACATGAAAAAAATATACAAAAAGTCATACAATTCTTTAAAATACAATTTCAT
Organism: Abrostola triplasia; assembly: GCA_946251915.1. Lineage (NCBI taxonomy): Eukaryota > Metazoa > Arthropoda > Insecta > Lepidoptera > Noctuidae > Abrostola > Abrostola triplasia. Next base: position 5,133,560 of record OX276444.1, on the reverse strand, counting down.
GTACTACATCAAGATTTCTTATTTCATCTTCTTTCTTGAAATATTCAACGCCTTAGCCAATCTTGTTCTATCACATCGCACTTAACCACTTGAGATCTAACTTGACGTCGAGCCTAACCAAGTGACCACTGTTAGCTAAACCACTAAATACCTCAAACGTAGTAGATTAAATCCAAGCGGCAAACGATATTCCTCACATCTCATCAATAGGTAGTTTGAAATTATTTAGTGAAAGAAGATTTTGGATAGGTATATAAAAAAGTGTCCTTACGTTTATTGCCCTTGGTTTGATGGCGGAGTTCTACCGGTCGATCTCATTCTAAAAGAAAATAATTCCGTTTCATAATGCTTTTAACAAGTTAAGGATGAGTTTGGTGATACCTACACTACAAAATGTGGTCTAAAAAATTAGTTTAATTTAGATTTTCTGTACGTTCTGGTTTAATTTCGGATTGTTGCCTAAGTTTTGACAGACTTTTTCGCCATTAGACAAAAAGTGAATTTCTAACTGTTTTCTTTAATCTTTTTAGGCCAGTTGTGTTGGACAAAAGCAATGATATATTGAGGAGATAATAATTAATGAGGAATCAAAAAAATTGTCCCAGAGTAAAGTGCAGTAATCTGATAGATGCTTCATAAGCCTTCTGTATATACCTGTATAATCCTCGAAGACTCAATGTTGCCTTGAACTGCCTTTAATGCGGTAACGAATTTCCAGCAATCAACGCTAATGTTAATCTAGCAATAGCATTGTGTGGCCTAAGTGCGAAATGGGAAATGCTTAGATCATTAAGGAATCAATAGATCAGCTCAGCTTGTAAGTACTGGATTAGTCTTTATTTATTCTACTGGATATGTCGCTGGAACTCGTCATACATTTTCTAAGCACAACGTTCACACTTTTTTACTACTCTCTTTTTTCAAGGGTTTTGGAGTCATCTATTCCGCTTAAGGCCAAAACTTGCGTGTTTTTTGTGGCGATTGATCATCACACTGAGTGATAACCTAAGTGTTGTTGGCCTTTAATCGTCATATTTATAATTGTCAGGCTTTTATCATTTTATTAAATACAATTGTATGTGTCTTTGTGAAAGTTTTGTATAACTATATTTATATATCTTTAGTCTTTACCTTTAGAGAACTAATTTTGATTCTTATTCTTTAACAAAGTATTCTTCTAGGTTGGTTCTGTGCAAAATTCGATGCAGATCCGATGACAAATGTTGGCAATAGACAACAGAATATACACACTGTTGAAGTTAATCATTGCCTTTTCAAATTATATATGGTTTCACCAATAAATGACGAATGCGACTAATAAGTCTAATTACTCCTCTCAACAATAATGCAATCACAACAATTAATTAAGACTTAGATCGTCTGTCACTCCATGACGGAAAATGTCAACATAATTAATTCATACACATGCTTCAGTGCGTACTTACAAATATGCATACATAGAACGGGATTCGGGGGTAATGTATTTATGAGTATGCTAAACACGGTATTATTGAGAACTGCGATTGTAATTTACGTATGTATGTACAGCCACTAATCTTGGAACGATGTTGCTAATGAATATATATTGCGTTCGCTCTGTATCTAGTATGGGGACAAAGCATGTTTTCTTGCCATCATATATATTTGTGTAGACAAATATGTTTGCGTCGACTATGAGATGAAAGCGACTTTTGCAACTAAAGTAAAAGTGGGGTGAACCAACAGCTTTCTTTGATCAGATTAGTGGTATGAATATTTTGGGACTTATTATGATAAGACGGGCGAAAAGTTTGACGTGTATATATAGGTATTGTGACTTGTTTTTTCGGCAACTTATTTTGGATTGGACTGTGGCTTAATTTTTTCTAAGTTGAACATCTCATACATTTTCTACTTATATTGCAAATAAGTTGTAGTTTATTAAAGGTTCCTTGTATTTTTTTAAATACATTTTATGCAACAATCATCATAAAAGATATGAAAGGACTAGATGATGACTGGAACATTATTTACCAGACTACCATAGGGTGCTGCAGAAATAACTAAGCAAATACAAAAAAAAATAAAGAAAAGTAATATAGAAGTTAATTGCTTACAGAGAGACAAGATATGGCCAAGTTTCTCGTTTCATACGACATTCCAAAGAAAATACCGCATTGTTATTCGTTTAAAAATCTCGATTCCTTGATTTCCATAATCGACCGAAACCCGCCCAGCCGAACAAAAGAAGCTAAACCTCCAATCGCATAATCACCGCATCAAAACCCCACAAAATTCCAAATAACACCTTTGATATTAAAATTTGTAAATAAAAAGGCATTCGACTTTTTAATTCCGCAAGATTCTTGGGGAAGTCGGGGGTCGAGCTGACAAAAAAATTTAATATTGACAAAACGTCCTTTATATCGCACCAATTTGGAAAAGTAATTTTTCCCTTTTGAAAAATGCCTTCCTTTGTAACCTACCTATTGTGAGATTTGTCCTCGCTCTGCCTTATATTGAATAAGTGTGGGTATAATAAGACGCAAATTCCCCAATCTTTCCTGACAAATATTCCTTAAGCTATGGCTGTAATGACTTGTTTTTATATCATTAATGTCTATCAACCTTTACGGTTTTGGTTCGTTATTCGTTTGTACGTTATATAAGTAATTAGTATCATGTCATCTGTCAGCAATTACAGTTTTTGTGTGTTGAATGATACGTTTAATATCACTAATAATATAGGAGCTGTAAATACCTGACATAACAGTATTATTAAACTTTGATTTTATGTCAGCTATAGAAAACATCCAGCGAGGTGGACTGATGATATTGTTACTGTACAAGGAAAGACCTGGATGCAAAAGGCCCAAAATAGGAAACAGTGGTGTTAAAGGGAGGAGGCTTATGCCCAGCAGTCTGGGTGTCTGTGTTTGTGATATTTCATGTTTGTGAAACGCACCCACGACACAGGAGAAATTCCTAGTGTAGGGCGACGTTTTTTTTAAAAAACAAAAAAACAAAAAAAACAATGATGAAGTAAAATTTTAACTAATTACTACAACAAATGTAATTAATTCACCAAGCTTAATGCATTTAAAGAATCCAGTAATACCCGGAACATATCACCTACTTAATATAGGTTTGTATTTAAACCATCATAACAAATGTTCACTACGCGTGGCGTGCAAAGTAATCGCAGTTATTAGGGCACAGGTGCTGGCCGGCGGCCGTTCACGACGTATAATCCCTTTTTATGACCCCCATGGTGAGCGATAGGGTTACCTTAGTCGAAATTGTGTTCCTAACGCTTTGCAATTAGCGAAGATCCATTTAATATGAGCAAAATTATAAAAATACGCGATTAAAAATTCAAAATTTTTCCATTATTGAGATTAAGGAGACTTTTCTGGTCAAGGGTTGTGACTTCCTGTATCTGGCTAAATAACAAAAAAAAACATAACATCACGCCTGTATTCCCCGAAGGGGAGGCAGAGGTGCACATATAGTACACCCACATTCCGCCAGTTATGTTTTTAGGTCCAAACGTAATAGGGGGCGAGCCTATTGCCATCAACCGGGCACAAATCCAGACTCCGTGCTGCTACTGAGAATTACCTAATGGAAAAACCCAGTAACACTTTGCCCGACCCGGGATTCGAACCCAGGACCTCGTGCTCAGCAGTCGCGCTTAGCAACCACTAGACCAACGAGGCAGTCGCAGTCTGGCTAAATGTGATGATTAAACAGGTGATTTGCTGCTATTTTGGGAAAAACCTAGCATGGCGGTACGCATCTATAAAATAATAAGGCATAGTCAATAAGATCAGTTGATTTATGATGTTTGATTGCGAACTGAATCTTTAGACATGTGCACATCCAGAGCTCTTTTATCAAATCTAGATTCAGCCTTTCTAAGAGCTGAAGATATCATAACTGAGTAACCAATCTTATCTTCCGTAGTAACTATGCCGTTTACAATTTATATCCCGCGATTTATGAGAAACATATAACCCAAGTTCATATATAAGAGTGGAAATGTGCGCATGGATAGATAAATACGAAAGCAAATAAGAAGAGCAAGTATTCCGAAATAAAAAGAGTTTTATTTCGAAGATATTTCGTGTTACCCTCGCACTTTACTGTTTAGTCAATAAAGTAGGTGTTATACGTAAAACTACTGAGAGATAGTGAAGGCCAGGCTACCAGGGAAAAGTTTTTCCAACAAAATTTCATATGACGATCGTTTGATCTTTAATGGCTACTGTGTTACTTATTAGAATAAATATTTGGATGCACAATGTGTCTGAAATTTATGGCCCATATTCGATGTACTATTTCTATGATTATTTTAAGGCATAGAAATAGTACATCGAATATGGGTCAAAAGATTGGCACTAGGCTAGGCACATCCGATGTTATGGATATAATTGGATCGATTAGAAAAAGGAGAGATTGGAGAATTTTATACCGTCTCAATACGTTATAAAATTAACTCACCTCTGTCTAGGTCTAGGAATACAGGCATATACATATTATCTAGACATATATATACAAACAAATTAACAATAACATTGAACTATTGGCCAACCCAATTCTAATTTAATCCACAAACCTCAATATGAAACATTAAGCCCGCGACTTATTAATTTGGCTTCGAATATTATTTGAAATATTGTTTGACAACATCAAACCATTAATTGGTTTCAAATGTCGAATTCGAATTCTATTGCATTGGTTTTTAACAATTAAGACATTTATAATTGAAATGGAATATTTGGATTCCAATGGTTATGAATTGGGAAAATTGTTGTCATTGTGCTTGAATATAGTAAGACATGAGTAATAATTAAGACGATATGATTCACACTATTCGGACAGAGTAGATACAATGCATAATGATGTATTTTTTATCGTTTTCATTATACTGTTATTAGAAGCCCAATACTGTACTGTGTAATAAGGCTGGTAGCTACATGGCTACCGCGCAGATCATTCAATCTGTGAGGTTAAGCCGTGCTCGTCGCGGTCAGTCTTGTGATGGGTGACCGTTTCGGGTGGCCGTGAGTAAACTTTGTAGTCTTATTAGTAGCAGGATATTTCACAAAATATGCTTTATTCAACTATACTTACTGACATGCTTGTTAGTTTATACAGCCCCCGTACCATAAGTTTATTATTTACACACACAGCGGAAAATATCCTGCTTTAAAAGTTCATAGTAAAGGCAGACTACGATTTATTTTGACCTAACAAGGATTCATTACGTCGCTATTGTTTCTAAAACAAATGAAATCATCACAATTAATCCAAACAACTCTATTAGTGTTAAGACTTTCTGTCTAGCTAACAAATTAATACAACTAAAATAATGGAAGCCGACCAAAAAATAATTGGCATCCATAATCTTTTAATTATAATAATGAGTCTGTACAAAGGGCTCTTATCTCTCGTATTAAAAATGAATGGCTTTACAAAACGTGTAATTTAGGTCCTAGAGACCGCGGTTTGTGTGCACTCGTAGCGGGAAGGTTAAAATTGGGCTCATTTTTTATGCATGTCATTTGTAATTCGGTCTTTTGAGCCCCAGCCTAATGTTGTCCTTTTAATAACGAGTTTGTTCATTGACTTTTGTATTTGTTTTATTTTTGTTTGCTTAGACTTTTTAGCTACCTCGTTGGTCTAGTGGTGGGTAACCGCGATTGCTGAGCATGAGGTCTAGAGTCGAATCTCAGGTCGGGAAATTGGGTTATTGGGTTTTTCCATTAGGTTACTCTCAGTGGCGGCACGGAGTCTGGATTTGAACCCGCTTAAAGACGCAGTCGAACCTGGAACCTCATGCTCAGAAGTCGCGCTCGGCGACCACTAGACCAACAAAGCAGTCTAAGGCCGAGCAGGCTCAAGGCAGGCAATTCCGTTTAATTTTCACATTTATTTTTATTTAAAAAAAACATTGAAGGCCAAAATCAAATCAATTCATTGAACATAATTGATTCGTTTTTAGTTATGTTAATCTACATTTAAAATATTCTGACGTACCTAAATTCACTTGTTTTTTTAAAGCGTCGAATCTCTACTGATCTTTGTCACTGCGTAGGCTCTACGTAAATTATTTAAAACAAAGAGCAGATATTTTAGCGTAATTAAGGACACGGCTGTGATGTTTGGAATTATTAAGAGATTTCCTTGTTTTCATAATACTTTTTGTTTCTAGTTCAAATGTAATCATTCCTCGAATCTCTGAAAGTGCTTTTGGGTACCTACTTTTTTACTTTTCAACCCGTCTGTGATCATTCGTCTTTGGTGTTCTTGAAGCTTATTAATGTTGTTTTTATTTCGTAGAATACAGGCGTTATGTTATATTCCTATTGGCAAGTAATTATTGTTATTATTCGTATTTTTATTCGATATTTAAGTTATGTGTGCAATAAAGGAATAAAGGAATGAATTTATAGTGATTTCCACTTCTTAAAAAATCTGATTATAGTCTACTGGTGTTCTAAGCTGTCTGTTGGTGTTTATCTGAAATTCACGCGGACGGAGTGCTCTAGACGAACTGCTATGCATATGCTATTGACAAACTATGGACGAACTACAAAGTCGGTATTTTTTTTTTAAAACCTCTCTAATTGGCGTGTCAGTTGTCAGACGGGTTTTGCGTAAACATCGTTAATGTCTCCCCAGAGTTGACGCAGGCCGTTTTATTTAATTAAGTGGGTACCGCAGTGGTAATAATTCATTGGTGAACCAGTTTTTTCTGAAGGATGCCAGACTAATATTTAGCCTCCACTTCGCATCGCCAGTGCTTTGTTTAATTTGTTAATGTGTGGTGCTACGCAATTCTCTTTGAGTATGCTGATGTATGATATCGCGAGACTTTTGATTAAGCCAATATATACAAACCTTTTATTTGGATTTGCATGTAGAAGTTTTTCATTGTTTAAAGGTAATTTTATTAATTTGTATGTAATTGGCAAAATATAGCGCACTGCATTTTATTTATATAACATCTTTGTATTTTTAATTTACTTATGTTTAAAAAAATAAATGTTTTAATTTGATTTATTCCAATACCTACTACCCAGTAGATATTTTATATTATTTATATTACATAACATCACGCCTGTATTCTCCAAAGGGGTAGGCAAAGGTGCACATTAGTACACCAACATTTCTCCAGTTATATTTTGGTCTCAGTGTAATAGGGGGCGAGCATATCACCTTCAACCTGGCACAGACCTAGATTCCGTACTGCTACTGTGAATTACTTATTTTGATAAACCTAGTGAATCTGCCCGACCCAGGATTCGAACCCAGGACCTCGTGCTCAGCACTTGCGCTTAGCGACCACTAGATTAACGAGGCAATCCGCAAACATTAATACAAAGTAAAAAAAAAACGCACTTAAATTGTACAATTATCAAATTCATAGTAAGTAGGAATACCCCTAGACACCACATCAGCTTCCAAAAGAACTATCGTCGTTTCTAATATTCACACAGCGTACAAATCTAACAAAACCGTTGCTTCATATGTTGACACGGGTTCGTAATATCTGACGGATAAAAATGATCCTGAACCAACAAATCTAGGTTGTGTAATACGTAATCTTGGGTTAGCACACTTTACTGGAAATACTAGCCTTCGTGTGACACACTTAGGTTGCCATAAATCTCACACTTGTGATTTCGTCTGGGATATTGTATGAAGAATGGTATGACAGCTAGTGTTTCATCCAGATTAAGAATACGATTCACTTTCGTCGATGAGCAAGTCAAAAAAAGCAAGTCTAGGATTAGCCCGATGTATGGCGTAGAAAACATAACATAACATCACGCCTGTATTCCCCGAAGGGGTAGGCAGAGGCGCACATTATAGTACACCCACATTTCGCCAGTTATGTTTTAGGTCCCAATGTAATAGAATATATATTTATATAATATGGCGTAGAGTTGCCACGTTATGATGGGACAGGGCGTCAGATTATCGCTAAAATGCGACAGATTCCTGGTGTAGGTAGAGGAGTTCAAACTGACACTCTTATTTATGTAGTATTGCGAACATCACCTATCAGAGTTTTGCTAGAAGAAATCTTTTAGCTAAAGCAATAAAGTTTAGTAACCTATTCTTCTGATTTCATTAATTGAAATACTTTATGAGCTGATTATAGAACTATCAGTCTAAAAATATTTTCGGTGAATGTTAGCAGAATTTTGTTTACTCCACCAAGAAATTTTCCAACGTTGATGTTTAAACTTATTATCAGTAGTTTAAAATACAATAAAAAATATTTATTGAATTTTCAAACTGTTATAGTTCTATTAAGGGGGAGGCCTTTGTTCAACAGTGGACGTCTTCCGGCTGATGATGATGATGATAATAATTCTATTATCAGGTTATACAAGCACATCCCCGAATTTTTATAAGTACCAAGACATCATTTAAAAGATTTTTGAAATATTATTTTTGATGACCCGTTGAACTTTGGGATCCCATTACCTTCATCTACATTTTATTACGTCGAAACTTCTTTTATAAAAAGTTTAGGCGCAGCGATTGAATATTTTATTTTAAACTTTCAAGGACGAAGTTGATTCCCATGATATTGTTATATTACATTTTAGAGTGCTTTATTAGATTTGCACAGGTTTGCTTAAGCTTGATGAGGCTACTTATAAATTGATTAAAAGTTGTTTATCCTGTTTCCGTGAAAGTGTGAGTAGTAAAATGTGGAAAACATTTTGGAAAAGGTTTTACAACTCTGTAACCATCGCCTGTATTAACTCTCTTTGGTATAAATACATTTATGTATTTCATCTTCACACACGTGCCTATAGAAGATACATACATACATAAAATCACGCCTGTTTCCCTAAGGGGTAGGCAGAGACCACAGATTTCTATTTGCTACGATCCTGGCATACTTCTTTCGCCTATTGAAGGATATTATAGTGAAGAGGTATAAATACATAATTATGTATTTATACTGCCTTGTTGGTCTAGTGGTTGCTAAGCGCGACTGCTGACGTGGTCCTGGGTTCGAATCCCGGGTCAGGCAAAGTGTTACTAGGTTTTTCCATGAGGTAATTCTCAGTAGCAGCACGGAGGTTTGATTTGTGCACGGTTGATGGCCTTTCGGGGAATACAGGCGTGATGCTATGTATTTATACCTCTTCACACACGTGCCTATCTTCTCTAGATCAAGCTAATTCCCGCTATTGCTTTTATGTTTTCTGTCTCCAAGTTAACTGCTAGAGAGAGTCCCAAATCCAAATAAAAGCGCGTTTCAGTCAAGAATATTATTGTCTAGAAGAGAGTTCTGCCAGTAACATAAATATTACATCGAGCCGTATAATTCTGTCTAAGTATGTAATCCGCCTCCACCTAATGAATATGTAAATAGTATAATTAAGGAGGAGATACGCTTTCTATTAAAATGCTTCAGATATATTTTTGGCGGTCCGCATTCGTTGAATTTTGATTGAAAATTATTGCAGTATCGTTTACTCTGATCGTAATTATCTTGGCTTCTTCATTGGTATGAAAAGTGAGTATTTTTGCGTTATTTAATTCACGAATCTGGTTTTTAATCATATGATAAGTAAGGATTCTATTTATAAATGTGGTTTGCATTTATTTAAGCTACCTGTATTTATTTTTATTTTAATACTAGCTGCGCCCCGCGGTGTTACCCGCTACAAATTTTCGGGATAAAAAGTTGTCGTCATTTTGTGTCACACAACTTTGTGTCATTTCAATCCATTTACCCCATCCACCGCGACATTTATGTGTCAGCTAAAACGTCTGGTAGTCCACAAACTTTTTCAAACTCTAGTTCTTTACAAAGACGTCTAATATCGTTAGGTTTGCTGCAACAAACTCCGCGTGCAGTTTTTGCATCATCCTAATCCACCTTACGTTTTGTTCACAGCAACATGAAATTTCATAACATTGTAAGACTAGCTTGTATTAAGACCGCCGAAACACTTTGTATAAAGTCTTAAAAAACCTAATAAGGTTACATTTCGCTGCACAAAATGTACGGAGCTTTGTTGGGAGAGTAAAGTTTGTACTAGGCAACACTTATCTACCTTTAAATTAAAATATTCCGTCCCTTCTCTCTTTATGTGGCTCAAACGTTTATATTGGAGTCTTTTAGTGTTGCGTTATGTTTTACCGCTCGTTTCAAGTTGCAGAGTTAAGTGAATTAAATGTGCGGCTGCCTTGTGTATATTTGTTTATCATGAAGCCTTTATTCTTTGAAATGGTAAGCAGAAACTTTTCACAGTTATTGTTGTTCCATAACTTTGGAACAGCAGTACTTTTTGGGCTATTTTTTACATTTAACTACGAAATCTTCTTTACTTCTTCTTCTTATCACTTTCATCACCTTCATCATCATCAACCACAGCCCAACTTTACCCACTGCTGGGTATAGGCCACTCTTTTTGTGCCAGTCTCCCTGCTTATGTGCCAGCCTCATCCAGGTTCCTTACGTTCACATCAAAATTTTTTTTTCTACTTACTAAAATCAACTAGAATATTTCACATCTGTAATTCAAAAGTTCATTGACCGTTGCTATAAAGAAGACGGCAATAAACCTCGGATGACTGCCACTATAGCGATATTATTAATTAAATTTTTTATTACCGCCGTACCGTAAAACATATAATACATTGTACGAAATTAAAATATTGAAGGACTATCAATTAGTTCATGAGATGTGTATGAAACGTAATGACTGGATGAAGGTAATACCGCCGGCCATGTTTGTTCAGTTTAAATAAATTATAATTAAAATGCCCCTTGAGTGAGACACGGCGACCAATGTTAGCTCGTAATTTTAACATCTTGATTTATATCAGAAGCTTATCATAAATATATAGTGTATTATCGTTTTTTTCCATAACAAAAAATATTTTTTTTTTATCATATTTTCTTTTTTCTATAATAAATCACATCTGACATAAGTGATTATGAGTGTCGTTATTTTTTTAATGAGCTCTCAGAATATTTTACCCATTTTAATGAACATTTCCAATCACCACCTCTTTAAATTTTAATAATAATAATTATGTTGACTATACCAATATTTTCTATACAATTTTTTTTATTTTACCAAAACTCGTTTCAAATTATTCGAACACAAAACATTGCTGATTAAAGAACAATAATATCCCTTCTAAGCTGCTTAAAAATGCTTGCGTATTGCCGAACAAAGAGCGGTGTACTGCAAAATCATGGAGCAGTTAATTACTCGTCAACGGACTAACTCGCTATAATCAAACCTCAGGAGACGGCTGTCCATTTGGTCCGCTGAAATGTCAATTAATCATAGTATAAATAGGTTATAATACCTTGTAACTGAGCGAGGCTTGCGTAATAGTATATTACTGCTGCTGAGGATACCAATGAGGTCGTGTGTTTTGAAGTGGCCAGTATCAATACAGGTTTAGCGTTTTTGATTTTAGACTGCCTCGTTGGTCTAGTGGTTGCTAAGCGCGACTGCTGAGCACTAGCTCCTGGGTTCGAATCCGGGGTCGGGCAAAGTGTTACTGAGTACTTTTTCCATTAGGTGATTCTCAGTAGCAGCACGGAGTCTGGATTTGTGCCCGGTTGATGGCAATAGGCTCGCCCCCTATTACATTGGGACCTAAAAACATAACTGGCGAAATGTGGGTGTACTATATGTGCACCTCTGCCTGCCCCTTCGGGGAATACAGGCGTGATGTTATGTTATGATTTTATATTGGGCGCGATTCCCGTGTCGGTGACAGTAATTTTCAGTAGCAGCCCGGAGTCTAGGTTTATACCTGGTTAGTGCCGAAAGGTATCTGACGTAGAGTAGACCCCTTTTCCTCCCATTGGCATTGTAAGAGGCGACTAAAGGAAAATCTAGAAGATGGACAGCCACTTGCCAAGCCTGGGGATTATGGCAACCTCCCCCGTTGAGGGAGAGCATTAATTCGTAGTAGACATCTTCCGGCTAATAATGAGTGACAATAGGCTCGCCCTCTATTACATTTGGAACTGTAACATAACTGGCAATAAGTGGGCGGTGCTCCTACATTATGCCAGTTATTTCATAATTTTGCCTATAAAGCACCATATACCCTTTCTTGAAATACAAGCGTAATGTCTATTTAGATGTGACATGACCTGTACAAATGCACCTTCACTCCTAAGTAAATAACTAAGTTTTAAAAAGGTAAAGGCTTTATTTTTTTTCTTTCGAATGACTAATAACCTAACAAAGACAAATCGGTGTAAGTAGTCACCCAAAAACACTCTGACCAACAAAGTATAAGAGTTCTGAGCTGAGACAAATATCTGCAAATCACGCAATCGTTTGTCTTTTACGGAGACTTAACACTAAAAGTAATTGTTAACAATTTTTTTCTTGTGATATGCTTTAGTTTATTAAGATAGATATTATAAGCTGGTATAAACAAGAAATATAACATCACGCCGGCGGGGTGTTGATAATCTCACAATTCGCCAATCTTATGTCCTAAAACCAACTTAGCAGTCGCGTTTGACAACCACTAGACCAACGAGGCGATCATTGGAATATTATTGGGTTTCTATGCCATTTGACAAACGTGTGATTTAAGGTCATAGTATACATATTAAATCGGAAAGGGATTGAAACCGAATCGCCTTTCGCCTTGCCGTCAATCTGGCGTCAACCTCCGTATGCAAGTTATCAAAGCGCCTACGCGACGCCGCGCTTACGGCTCGCGCGGTCCCGAGGCTAGGCGATTACGTTACGTTTCCGATTATAATGCTTTCATACAAAGAATACTGATCTGTCCGAATTGATACGGTGACGATCCCTTATAAATATAAATTTTCTTTATCTAAACTTGAGTAACTTAGTACAGCCACTTCTAGCGTCAACGGATCGTCGTCATACGCATAATTCCAAAACTAACGTGCACTAATGAGATGGTTAACCGAGCATTAATTGCTGTAGTACTGGCGTTCGGATTGTCATGATAAATTACACCAACTAATGAATTTGTGCCGCTATTTGTGTGTACGTATTTTTGTTAATCGTTACTATTTTTTTTCGGTGTTCAACCATCAATTTTCCTTGCGGATGTTAGTGAAAACTATTGTCTTGTAGTTATGTAGAAACAGGCTCCTTATTATACTATAAACCTACCTAAATTTTTTACATAATTGAAGATACCCTTTGTCAGGAAAATGTCGTCCTATTAATATGGTTTGACGCTTTTAAAAACATTTGATAGGTAATGTGTGATAGTGTGATGTGATGAGGATAGCGACTATCATCATCAGCCGAAAGATGTCCACTGTTGAACAAAGGCATCCCCTAGAACGCCATAGTAATCGACAACTTGTTGTTTGCATCCACCGCGCGGTTACCGGTTGTAGATACTGTAATTAAATAATTATATAAGACTTTTTGTATAGAAAGAAAGAAAGAAAGAAAGAAAAGAACGTTTTCTCGTATCTCTTTTGCATGTTGCCATCATCATCATCAGCCGGAAGACGTCCACTGCTGAACAAAGGCCTTGCTAGGCTTTAATTTTAAATTGATAAAGGAAATCTTGAAAAATGATGGAAAACATCAAATCCGGTACGGCGAATGTCGCGGGTTCGAGTTCCGCTCGTGTCCATCATTTATCAAGTTTCCTTTATCAATTTAAAAATAAATAATTATATTTAAACATTTATTTGGAAAATAAAGATTTCAATACTATTCCAAGCTTTAATTTCCCTTTCCCACTTATCTTCAGAAATTATTGTGAATTATTGTGAAACAGATTCTCTCAAAATATATCTTCCTTACAATGTGTAAAACATTTATCCAAAGGATACAACTTGACGCTAAAATTAATTTGTACATTTTTGCGGCGACCGTTTTTCTTTGGATGCGTCGCTTTCAAGGAAACAACACTTTTACCGGCAAAACTTCCCTCTTAAATTAGTTTTGTTTTTTCTTTTCAACTTTCGTCTTTGGCTGACAAAGAGATTTTTAAACAGCGTGTAAAACATTATTGCTTCAACTAAATATACATTATTATATTGTTTTTCATAATTATACTGTATTAAAATGAATTTTGATTCGTACTTTGAAGGCTAAACTGTTAACTTGTAAAAAATTGTATTTAGCAAAATATTAACCCTATTTTAAATGTTATTTTTTGTCGTCCGTCATGAAATATCACATACACAAACACCCAGACTCAAGACAAACATCTGCGAGTCGCACAAATTTTGTTCCGTACGGGAATCCACCCGCAACCCATAGCGCAGTACGCCAATCACTTAGCCACTGCGCTCAGGTCGCCATAATTGCATATTTGTCAACGATTTAATAATATATAGCTTATTAATGTGATGCTGGCTGCCAACGTAAGACGATCAATTAAATCAATCTAATCGCTAAGGAATGCCATTATTAAGATACAACCACATCTATAATTATATAATATGTGAAACATGGCACGTTATTAATATTTTTATTAAATAATTATTTTTCTCATATACCTAGTAGCATATTATCTCTTTGTATGAGTCGTCCGTGTGTTTGTATGTAACTCGAAAACTACTTATCCGATTTACGTGTTTCATGTTCTACGCTATAGATGTATTTTCTGGATGAGTATTTGAAATCGCTAACCCGCAGTCGGCTAGTGTGGTAATCAACGCTAAATCCTTTTCTATACGAGGAGAGGTTTTTGCCCTGCAGTAAGACATTATAGGCTGTTATAATTATTTATTATTATTAAGAAAGTTTTAGTTAAAGACTTAAATAAATAAATTATTTATTAGAATTTATTATGAAGTCTAGGCACTACGTGTTTCATTAGACTCATTGGCATTAAACATGACATTTCTGCGGTCTCTATTCGATATTAACGACTACAATATATATAGATACCTACTGTGTGTGAACTAAGGCTTTTTAATTACGTCATCAATTAAAACAAAAACCTACCAAATGTTTACCTTTTTTACTAGAAGCCTATATTAAGAAGCTAATGCCTTGGATATACAACAACATAACATCACGCCTGTATTCCCCGAAGGGGTAGGCAGAGGTGCACATATAGTACACCCACATTTCGCCAGTTATGTTTTTAGGTCCCAATGTAATAGGGGGCGAGCCTATTGCCATCAACCGGGCACAAATCCAGACTCCGTGCTGCTACTGAGAATTGCCTAATGGAAAAACCCAGTAACACTTTGCCCGACCCGGGATTCGAACCCAGGACCTCGTGCTCAGCAGTCGCCCTTAGCAACCACTAGACCAACGAGGCAGTCATCATGCCTTGGATATAATGAAAAGAAATCGATTCCCTCACTCGATACCTACTCAATGTAGAGAGGACAATCAATCAACCTACATCCATTTATTGAGTGGGTGGAAGTGAGTGATAAGATAACCTCTTAATAAATTCTTACTCCCATTTCATTACAGAATGGAAAGCCATTACCCTTATTTATGGATTTCAATAAAAACTGGGGGTAATTTGTAGCTGGTCTTAGATCTTACGGTGACCTTCGTTGAGTTTGTTCATCTTTACACGTACCACAATGCATAGCAGATACTCATTTTGTATGGCAATCCGAATTTATAATAAACTGCCGAATTGTTTTAAAGCCCTTAATGTACACATGTTTAAACGCAGATTATTTGAGTTACTATTAGACAAATGTTACTATTCTGTAAATGATTACCTTAGTGATAAGAGTTTATAAAAGATGCCAATGAATTGTAAACCTTCTCCTTTTTTAAGTCGGTTAATAAGTAACTAATACATATTTAAATATTTGTACACCAGAACTGGTAGAATATATAAAACTATACTAAATATATACACCTAAATTGTACTATATTCTAACAAATAGATTATTTCTAACTTTCATTCTTTCCTAGGTTAGTGCTAGATGTTACCCAGACCTTAAATCAAACTGATTAGTAGACGAGAGCGAACTTAAATCTATAATAACCATAACATAATAATATCACCCCTGTACTCCCTGAAGGGGTAGGCAGAGGTGTGTAATACAACCACGTTTCGCCAGTTATGTCATAGGTCCCGATGTAATAGGGGGCGAGCCTATTGCCATCAACCGGGTACACATCCTGACTACCCTCTGCTACTGAGAATGACCCAAATAAAAATTCGTAGTGTCTGCCTATTCAGGCGTGACCTTATAAATACAAAGTCTGAGTATCAAAAACCTAAGGAAATATAAGAGGAAACAATCCAAAAACATAGGAAAACACCCCATAATTTTGAGTACAAAACAAATTAATCGTTTTAATATCCAAACATTTCTTTGTCCCTCTCATATTGTTCGCTGTCCCCTAACTTTCAGATTTTTAATTAAAATAGTTAGCAAGTTAAGAGCAAGGTGCTTAAATAAGATTCGAAACTTTTACATCACCGTAAACAGTGTGGGGATTAATTACCGTCTTTTGTTTCAGCTGAGCTCGTTCTGAGCTCGGGTCTTCGGGATAATGGATTATTAATTTTCTTGCTAATTTTTGAGCAGAAGATATTTATGAGCCGTTCTTTATAGTTTGTGTTCACACAATCACACCTGTACTCTACCCTCTTATTCATATAAGAGGATCATACCGGCATTAATTAAACCCCGAATTAAGAGTATTGACATCTATATTCTTTGCTTTGCTACATGCAAAAGACAATGTCTACCGTTTCTATCTCTGCACTACCTGAAGGTTAGACTGGTAGAAAATGCCTAAGGCATTAAGTCCGCCTTGTACACAACTGTACTTAAGAATAAAATAAATAAAATAAAAATGAATGTTATAATTTAGTTAATGGTTTTAATTGTTTTTTTATGGATAAGGGGGTGTAGTGTTGTCTCATGTAATAGGTGAATAGTCTATTGTCATTGGGTGCACACAGGCAATCATACGAGTGACTATATGGCCTATATGATAATAATATACAATTATAAATCGGATATAATGGCAAATGTATAGGGTTGACATATTTTGTAATTATGACTTTGTATAGCAATATAATTATTATCTTTAAAAAAAAAGTCGCCCCACACCTGAAATTTCTTATCCCGTATCGTGTGTGCGTTTCTCAGATAAAAAATGTCACATACACAAACACATAGACTCGGGGCAAATATCTGCGGATCACATTGTTGGAATCGCACCCGCAACCCTAAGCGTAGCAGTCCAATCGCATAGCCAATGCGAGTTCGCCGTAATGACCTGGATATTATAAATAATGCATAGTCATCTTCTTCGTAGCTTCTTAGATGATCGCCATATTGAAGGTCATGCCGGTCTATAAGGATAGCTATGCCATAACAGAAACAAACATAAAATATTACTGAACTTACATACATAAAGTCACGCCTGTTTCCCGGAAGGGTAGGCAGATACCACGGATTTTCATTTGCTACGAACTTCGCATACTTCTTTCGCCTCATTCAGATGCATCGAATTCCTCATACACGGCACATGCTCGTCGGTTAAGGGTACTCCTCACTTTAATTCATACTTCTATAATAAATGTGAAAGTAACTCTGTCTGTCTGCCTGTTACGCCTTCACGAGTAAACCGCTGGACGGATTTTGATGAAATTTGGCATGTAGAAAGTTTAAGACCCGAGAAAAGACATAGGCTACTAAGAAACAAAAGCTAGTTATTAATTTAATTACTACTTATTACTTAACCCCGCTAAAGAAATATTAATTGCATTTATCCATCCATGTTTATTCATGAGTGTAACTTTAATTGCAAAATAATTTTAAAAGGCTTTATCATCATTAAGACAACCTTTGAGTGACGATAGGACGCTCAATGTCAGACACAAACAAACAATAATAAACTGCTAACACCTGGCTAATTACAATTATGACAAGGCTTACTTTAATTCAGTGCTTATTTACTTTGCAGTTCGACAAATACTAACTCAAGTTAATCGAATTACTTTTAGTGAACGAATTCAAATGATACCCACTTTAATTAATCTATTTTATTCATAAATATTCAATGTTTTTAGAATGCTAGTTTCAGCCAGCGACTTCGTCTGCGTGGAAAGTACTTATATACATACATAAAGTCACGCCTGTTTCAATGAGGGGTAGACAAAGACCACGGATTTCCATTTGCTACGATCCTGGCATACTTCTTTCGCTTCATTCACACGCATCACATTCCTGATACACGCTCGTCAGTTGAGGGTATGATGACATAGCTTATGTTTACCTAGAAGATCCAGTATACAATTTTAAGTAGAGCAATGTTATCATGATTGTTGCTGTACAAGGAAAGACCTGGATGCAAAAGGCCCAAAACAGGAATCAGTGGCGTTTAGGGGAGGAGGCTTATGCCCAGCAGTGGGTCATTTAAAAGCTGATGATAATGATGATGATGAATGTCGCCATCTGCATTTCGAAATCTGTTAATTGAACTGGAAGAGGTATTTGATGAGCTGGCACAGGTTGTAGGTACTATTGCATAAACCTACATCAGACACCAGTCTTTTTCAAAGTTTAAATTAATAGATTTCGAATTAATGCAAACATTTGCAATAGCAAGACTGTGAAGAGCAATAAATTAATATTTATTATTATTATTTTAATAATATAAATTAAAATGTATATATTATTGTTAGTTTATTCACTACACAAACTTGAAAATATTTATAATTACTGTAATAAATATGTATTACATTATTTCGGTTACATTTTCAGTCTAGGTTTTCGTTAAAACCAAATATTTTATGACTGAATATTAAATTTATTTGCTCCTAAAATTAATAAACATGAGACTATCAAGTTATCAATTATATCCAATGTTGGACTTAATTACAACCTATTTTAATAAAACCTTCATAATGTTATCAAAACAAATTCGAGCTGTTAATCACAACACGGATTACTCTAAAGCCAAATAACGAAGTGACATATTATTTGACAAATAATTTTCATAAATAATAACAACGAAGAGTAAAATGCAATAATTCAAAGCAGTTTTAAATAGTTTCAACACAAATCATATATATATAGATCATATATAAATCATGTATATAGTAGGTACCTATAACAAACAAACACTATCAAACAGTTTCAACAACTTTTTTCCCATGTCTTCCAGTTACCGATAAATTAAACATATAAATATTATTATCATCAAATCATTCACTGATTACAATATCCCACAGCTGGGTATAGGCCTCCCTTAAAACTGTGCCATCCGCCGCGGTCCTCTGCCAATCACACCATCCGTGCTATTCTAAACACATTTTCATCATAATGATTTCTATCACTTACGCGAATATTAGACATTGAAATAAAACTAGGTTTACGGATTTTATCGCGGTTTTTTAATTGATTTTTGGTTCCGACGTTTCGAATCCTTTACAGCATTCATGGTCACGGGCAGACATTTTCATCAATTTTATACATCTTTAAATTACGAGTATATTCAACGTATTACAAGATCATAGATGCCATTGCTCTCTTTAACCACAAAGCGCTGAGCCCGAATTTATTCAACTATTTCGACCGAGCTCACGGACAAAGCCGCAGGCAGTCAAAATATGCATACACCCACATAACTCGCCTACATAGTTAAGCGCCCTAAATACAATCAATCGCAAGAAAATCGTGACGATCGATTACTTCAAAATTCGTCACGACCAATCGTTACGATCTGTCGTTTCTTGGAAGGGATGAAACAAAAAAAAGAGATGTTTTCAAGATGGCATAGGATTTTATTGCGATATCGTTTGCAATATTGACAGACATTTGCGATTTGCTATGATTGGTCTCATGCGATAGATAGTGCTGTTAATGGAGCTCTTTAGACGTCAAGAAATGTACCTACATAAAATAATTTATCTCAAAGTTAAGCTTTTGAAATATTCGTCTGCAATGAAGTGGAAATATTATGATACACATACTCGTATTTCATTTATCAAGAGCCTCGAGAACAGATTAATAAGATTTTTTGACATAAAAATTGTTTCAAGTAAAAATGCTATTCATTTTGCAGATTGCTCATAATAATATGATTACCTACTTATTAAATTCTTTGAATACGTATTCGAATTCACTCTAAAAATATACATAATTATCAATGGAGTAATAAAAAACTAAGCTTACCAAACAGTTCATTCACAATGTCGTCTAAAATGGAATAATAATTCATTATTTCTAATTCAAGTTGTAAATATAATTTATACCTCTTGATATCACATACATGATGTTTGTCCCAAGTCTGGGCTCGGGACAAACATCTGCGGATTACACAAATTGTTGTCCCGTGCAGGAATTGAACTCAGCATCCCTAGCGCAGCAGTCCAACCGCTTAGCTGCTGAGTCAATCAGGTCATCATGAGGAAACCTGAATGTACACGTATACGACAAAGAAGAATAAACCCTCTTTGTCCTTTAACCTGTGATTTGCTCCTTCCTTAAGTCCACTACAAAAAAATCAACTCCAGTCAATTAAACCTCAACGAACTTAATCTCGACACCTTTGAAACATTCTTCTGCAACCTGGACTCAATGTGAAGCCAACCCTAGCGATGCGAGCGGGGAAAACGTACCCGTTTGACCGCTGGGCAATTTTTCGCACTATTTCACCTGTCTGAAGCAACACTCGGCCGTTTTTACCCCCGCTCTGTTTAAGGATCGGCTGGATGTGACAGGTTACAATGTTGGAGTTTTATTTTAAGAAACGGCTAATATTGGACCTGAGGATTATATTTTGATGACGCCATTTTTTTGCTCTGTTAAATGTGTATAAATACTTTTTACCGTTTAAGGAGTCTGGGTATTTGTGTATGTTATATTTCATGTTTGTGAAACGCACCCACGACACAGGAGAAAACAAGTATGGGGCAAGGTTTTTTTTTAAAGAAGTCAATGAGTATTTTTATTTTTTAGAACCTGATACTGATTTTGTATTAATAAAAAAACCACTTAATATTTCTCTTCACTTAAGTTCTTTTCAAAACAAGAACTTATTTCCGTACAACTAAAATTTTTCTCTCATCCCTAAATGACTCTTCATTTATCAGACCACTAATCAGATTGGCTCAACAAATTACTATTGCGTTTTAACGACTAACACGACGTTAAGTTCCTTAAGAAGCCACGCCGATACGTGATTTCAATTTAATGTACGTGGGCCTTCCCAGTAGCCTCAGTATCGCACTAGCAAGCCATCGGTTTATACCTTAAGCTTCACTTAAGACTTAAGCCGCTGACTTCAACGAGGATAAAATGTCACAAGGTCTATTTGTGTTAAACACATTTTCCTTAAGGATTTAATCTATGGTTTGTTGTTGACGTTGACTTTATATCAGAGTGTTACCACGTGTGTTTTAGAAAAGAATCTTAAAAATGAGGAAAGTATTTATTTTTTGTTTGCAAATGATTTAGTAATCATAATTGGAAAAACCTAGTATCTTATATGCATATTATAGATCTATAGGTAGATTAAATTATTTTAGATATATTTTAAAGATAAAAATCTTTACCCAGTAATGGATTTTAGAAGTAAATAAACCCTTGTCTGAGTCTTTATTCTCACATTTTTTTATTCGTTGAACCTTGCTTATATAGCCTACCGCTGGTGTTGGAAAAAAAGCTGTCACCAGAAACTTACACATAATTATGTGGCTAATGGCAGTTATCAGGTTCAATTGTGAGTCAGACGGTGTAAATAAAGTAACAAGGCCTACATTTTTTTTTAATAAAACATCGCACCACACTAGGAATTTCTGCTGTATCCGTTCTGGTGCGTTTCACAAACATAAAATATCACATATACAAACAACCAGACTCGAGACAAACATCTAAGTATCAGACAAACGTTTGTCCTATGCGGGCATTAAACCCACAAGCCCTAGCGCAGCAGTCCAATCGTTTGTCCAATCTGGTCGTCAAATATTTGAACCAATAATCGCTAACTTTTGCATAACATAACTATTGTTTAAACCAAGAATCTGGCATATTGGTCCTTTATATCCGCAATAAGAGCTCTCATACTTCAGCTCAGACGTTTCTAGTCAAAACCAATTCTTTTACAAGACGAAATATATTTGGGATGTGGCTTGATGTGGGTCACTTATTTTTTTTCACGAATGCTGATTGCGTACCCGGAAACGGTTTGTTTTGGGACCCTGATCGCCTTCAAATACGATCATCTTCAACATGTTGTTATATTTGTCTTCAAAGGGACATTTGGCCAATTCAAAGAAGAAAAAATAAAATGTTTACGCCAATTTAGAGACTTTATGTGGCCGTGTATTTTTTTGACCAATTGCTAGGTTCAGCATTTTTCTGTTGTGTATTTTGCTACAAAATGAATTGGAACTCGTAATGTTTTAGGTTTATATAAAGTAACGTGAAGAGTAGCATTGAAGAATTCTCCATCAAAGATGCTTTATAAAAAAATCGTCATGAGAGCGCTATGAACGTAAGACGTTGAAACACAAGTAACATAGTTTGAAATCCCTTCATCCCTACTAAACGCGAAAGTTTGTATGTATGGATGAATGTTTGTTACTCTTTCACATAAAAACTATTTAATGGATTTTAATGAAATTTCTTATTGAGGTAGCTGACACCTTGAATTAACAGATAGGCTACTTTTTACCTCGAAAAATGTAGCAGGTAATGCCACGGGGCGCAGCTAGTTGTACCATAAAAGTTTAAAATGTTGAAACAATTTATCAACATCAGGCTATTTACCATTTATATTCTACACGGTATACTAGCTACCGCAGTACATTTTTATTAATGATGCCTCTGCGTGTGACAATGTCGCTTTATCGCCAAACCATGAGACCCACTATTAGCTACGTTGATGCTGAGTCTACACATTATACCTGAGTGGAGGCTTTGTTAAGGTATCGCCACGATTCAAGTAGGTGACGTGTTCCGATCGTTTTCCTTAAGCAATTGGAACATTAGGTCAGAAATTTCGTTATTTATCAGAGCAAAAAATTAAATTTTTGGTAACAAAATTTTGTGTTGTGGTAGATTTGGGGATGGTATTCATATGTACAAGAATGTGGTTTCCGACCTAGGCAGTATGTACCTGCAAAATTTCTATGTTATTTTCCTAATTATTCTACAACACCACTAACCAATATTGGTGAGCAATGAGTGTAAGAACACAATCGGTACGCCAGCAGATTGTTTTGACTGCGAACATATTGTTGATTTGCATAGAAAATGTTGACCCAATGCGCACATCTTTATGTCTATTAAGGTATTAGGGAAAAAGTATTCTCATCATCATAATCACAATATCAGCTATTGAAGTCCACTGCTGGCCTTCCCCGGGTACGCCACAAGGCCAGCCTACCCGTCTTTACCATCCAATACAATCAATTATAATTCTTACTCTTAAGGATTTGCAACTAAACTTACTTTGCAGAAAAAGTTCAAAGAAAAAGATTTAAAAAGCATTAAAGTAGATAAATGTTTGAATTGAACTTGAATGTCTTGTACGTATTCTTGGGTCGAATCGGAATGAATTTATTGGCCCATTAAATCTTTAGGAAGAGACTTCTTAGCGTACTATTGAAGATAAAAAACCTCATTGATAGGATTCTTTGAGAGCGCTTTAATATAACAAATTCTCTAAGGTAGGAGATATTTATTCATAAGGTTTTAAAACCAATCAATGTTACTCAAAAAAATAATTTTTGTCAACCAAAATTATGGTACGAGCCTCAAACTTTTAATTGAAAGTAATGTTCTCTTTTTCCTAGCCTGGAATGTCCCACTGCTGGGCAAAGGCCTCCCCATTCCAGGCTAGCAAAAAAAAAATGTTCTGTTGATGGAATCGGTCACGGCAGCCAGTCTCAGCTGAGACTAGGACCAACGGCTGAACGTGCCTCCCGAAGCACGGAGGGGTCTGGACTGACCGCAGTGAGAACGGCTTTACCTCGCAGATGTACAGCTAGCTACAGAAAATAAACATACTATAACATCACGCCTGTATTCCCCGAAGGGGTATGCAGAGGTGCACATATAGTACACCCACATTTCGCCAGTTATGTTTTTAGGTCCCAATGTAATAGGGGACGAGCCTATTGCCATCAACTGGGCACAAATCCAGACTCCGTGCTGCTACTGAGAATTACCTAATGGAAAAACCCAGTAACACTTTGCCCGGGATTGGAACCCAGGACCTCGTGCTCAACAGTCGCGCTTAGCGACCACTAAACCAACGAGGCAGCTACAGAAATAATTAAGAATTACTTCATAAACTTTCGTTGGGTTAAGGAACTGCTAACTTGACCTCTCTTGGAACAAAAAGCATACCTATTAATATTTTTCTAATTCTTTACGGCTTTTGTTCATAACATTCAGCCCTGAACCTTTTTAACACGTTATTGGAAGGTTCAATGTCCGCCTGTCGGTGTGTTTACTGAAGCTCCATCAAGCTCTTAGTAGTAATGGGCGGTGAAGTGTGGCTGACCGCTAACGGATATTATGTAGACCCTAGGAAGAGAAACAATTATCTAGATTTAATACAACTAAACCAATACAAGTTATGGATACAAAGGTTAAAAACTTTTTTGGAATTAGTAATTTTACCATTCAGATACCAGTTTAGTCCCGTTTGCATAGGATTTGTTTGAACTCATCACACTATTCGCGTCATTGACCTTTAGTTGATCATAAAATTAGAATATAATCCAATGTGTGATTATGTAACTGGTCAAATATTTTTTTAATTGTTTAACATAATGGTGGAGATAAACTCATAAATCCATTAGGACGTCGACTATGTCGATAAAATTTGTGGTATTTACTGATCATGAATCATTTTTCTCTATGTGCTACGCATGTCCTACGGCGTAGCTACGCTTCTACATTTTCGTAGCAGATTACATCTTCGCTACGCAGTTTATTATATCAGTGTAGCTTCTGCTCAATTGGGTACACTTTAAATGGTAGGCGTATAGTATTTAGTTTACCATGGTCATTAACTTCTTAATGCCGACCGACTTTACTGGCGCAGTGGCTAAGGAATAGGACTGCTGCGCTAAGGGTTGCGAGTTCGATTCCCGAGCGGGAATTATGCGATCCGCAGATATTTGTCCCGAGATTAGATGTTTGTGTTTGAGATATTTCATGTTTGTGAAACGCACCTACGATACAGAAGAAATTTCTTGTAAGGGGCGACGTTTTTTTTTAAAGTAAGATAGAGTTTGGATATTTTTACATTACCACTAATCACACTTAATATTATAAAGGCGTAAGTTTGTGAGTGTGTTTGTATGTTTGTAACGTCTTCAGGCTTAAACGGCTGGACCGATTTTGATGAAATTTTATATGCAGGTAGCTGACATCCTGGATTAACACATAGGCTACTTTCTATACCTAAAATATGCAGCGGCTAACACCACGGAGTGCAGCTAGTAATTCATATTTTCTTACCATTTACTCGTAGATGTTTATGTATCATTCTTATCATCATCATCATCAGCAAGACGTCCACTGTTGACCAAGGCTTCTCCCTTAAAACGCCTTCATTCTAATATAAACTATCTTCACTGGTCTTCAACAATAAACCAATTAATTTTAATTCCGTCTGATCTGGAGTTTCACGAATATCTAATTTCAAAGTAGCCTTGACTTTTAGTCCTTAGCAACTACCTATAAGACAGTAAACAACTGTATTATGTTTCTTAATTTATGAACTCATAGTACCGGCTTTATCGTTAAAATGTCCAAGGTCGGCTCACATCCCGCGACGCATTTTCCCGACGTCTGCTTGGGTAAATTATTTCTTCTTTTTCATGAATAAAAGTGTTTTTGAATGGTAAATTATTATCTCTTGCGATAAGGCGACTTGCCTTTCGTTTTGTTTGGGATATGACGGAGTATATTTATTTTGAGTTTAGCTATTTAGACTGTCGCTGGTCTAGAGAGTCTAGACCAAAGTTTGATAAGCACAACTGTTGATTAGGTCCTGGATTTGGAATCCTAGGTCGGAAAAAAATGTTGCTGATTTTTTTCATTAGGTAATTCTCAGCCTGGAGTCTGGTCTGGTCTGGTGCCCGTGGCAATAGACCCGTCTCATATTACATTTGGGCCAATAACATAACTGGCGAAATGTGGGTGTAAAATAATATGTGTACCTACCTGTGCCTTCCTCTTCGGGTAGTACTGGCGTGACGCTATGTGTGAATGTAGATATTTAGATGACTTTTAACCTACTACCCTTCCAGTGTGATATCACGGAATCTACTTTAATGGTAGCTTATTTTTAAAATGATCATTTTTTGTTTTATTTATCTTACGTTGGTTAATATGGTGTGACATTACAATGTCATGTGCTGTTTTGGCAGATCGTTTGTTGTGCACGTATCTATGCAACCTAAATTGATAAAGGAAGCCTGAAAAATGATGGACTCGAGCGGGACTGGAACCCGCGCCTTTCGCCGTACCGCGGCGCCGCTCTGCCAACTGAGCCACCGTGTCACTGCTCGTTTCCTTTTCTTTCGGCTTCCTTTATCAATTTAGATTTAAGCCTAGTGTGGCAACATGCAAAAAAGATACAAAAAGTACATAAAACAAAAACATAACATCACGCCTGTATTCCCGAAGGGGTAGGCAGAGGTGCACATACAGTACACCCACATTTCGCCAGTTATGTTTTTAGGTCCCAATGTAATAGGGGGCGAGCCTATTGCCATCAACCGGGCACAAATCCAGACTCCGTGCTGCTACTGAGAATAATCTAACGAAAAAACTCAGTAACACTTTGCCCGACCCGGGATTCGAACCCAGGACCTCATGCTCAGCAGTCGCGCTTAGCAACCACTAGACCAACAAGGCAGTAGTACAAAAAGTATATCTAAGTAATCTATACAAATTTTAAAACATCATTGTCGCTATACAGTAATTTAGTCGAGGATTTAAATAATCTTGTTGACTCAGGACTACAGTGAAATATTTGGTCACCGCAGCGTGTGAGTATAAACGCGTACCAGTAAGCCGCGTCTCTCGCAGATATGGGCTGTTCCAGTAAATTATTTCATCTGCTGAGAATACCAGAATCTGCTGATGGAATAACTTCTTTGCGTATTAACTTGTGTCTACATACTAGTGCTGTGGTAATGTTAATCTTACGTATAGTAAATAATTTTTGCTTATATATTTTCAGGCGTGTTCGCGAATTTGTTGAGACCATTTTATTGACAAAAAATCATACTCGTATTGTTGAAATGTTAACATACTGTAATATGGCTAATTTTTTTTTTCTTTTTAAAAAACATCGCTCCACACTAGGAATTTTTCCTGTGTCGTGGGTGCGTTTCACAAACATGAAATATCACATACACTAACACCCAGACTGGGGACAAACATCTGTGATTTGCACAAAGTTTTGCCCCGTGCGGGAATCGAACCCGCAACCCTTAGCGCAGCAGTCCAATCGCTTAGCCACTGCGCTAATCAAGTCGTCCAAATTGGGTCCAATACCTACCTACTGGCAATAGCTTTGCCCTATGATTTGTCAAAAAGTATAGATGCGTTATATGCTAACAAAATGAACGAGAAAAGTATTCTATACCCTGAGTCCGAACTAGTGCAGTTTTATTGTCAAATCGGACAACAATTACCTACTACCCAAGACTGCAATTTACGTTGTTTTATTTAAAAAGGGATAACAAAAACCAGTATAATAAATATTGACACACAGCGGCTAATCAATAAAATGAATACTTACATCACTCACATCCAGCGATAACAATACAAAAGAACTAATTGTTAAAGAATTATCTTAAAATTGCTTGACTATAAAACTAAGTAAAAAACATAACACATGACATAACATCACGCCTGTATTCCCCGAAGGGGTAGGCAGAGGTGCACATGTAGTACACCCACATTTCGCCAGTTATGTTTTAGGTCCCAATGTAATATGGGGCGAGCCTATTGCCATCATCCGGGCACAAATCCAGATTCCGTGCTGCTACTGAGAATTACCTAATGGAAAACCCAATAACACTTTGCCCGACCCGGGATTCGAACCCAGGACCTCGTGCTAAGCAGACGCGCTTAGCGACCACTAGACCAACGAGGCAGTCTATAAAACTAAGTATTGAATTTAATTATCGGAGTTCATATTTTTTACTGTTGCAATGACCACAATTACCCCAGTTTCGAGTCTACAAACTAGTAACATATCTGTATATTTTTGAAATATCATTGGTTTGCCCCAAAGAAAAGCAACACAGCTTCAGAGAATTGGGGATTATGCGAAATAATGTACATTACTCACTACATAGAATGGAGGTGGCAAATTCGTAGGAAAACAGCTAATAACGTAATTCATGAAACCTTTTTCCTTATACAAAGTAATACGAGCGCGGACTCACCAACAAAAATGTCTGGTTTATATTTAAACCATGTTTATACATGTCACAAATTCTTCGAATTCGCAATTGATGTCACAATAATGAAAAATTCAAAGAATTTGTTGTTTTCAAATTTTTGAATGAGTATTTCGTTTCACATAGAGTTGGTTACACACAGATGCCTAACATAACACCACGCCTGTATTTCCAGAAGGGGTAGGTAAAAGTGTATAACTGTATAGTAGACCTATATTTAGCCAGTTATATAATTATAGCTCACAATATAATAGCGGGCGAGTGTATTGCCATCAATCAGGCACAAGTTTAGACTCCATGTTGCTTAGAGAATTACCTAATGGAAATAATATCCAGTAACATTTTCCTCGACCCAGGATTTGAATCCTGATCATGCTCAGCAGTCGCGCTTAGCGACCACTAGACCAACGAGGCAGTCGTTGAGGATAGTAGTAGTAGTAATACTAAATTGAAAAAGGAAACTTCAAAAATGATAGACAGGAGCGGGACTCGAACCCGCGACTTTCGCCGTACCGTGGCACCGCTCTGCCAACTAAGCCATCGTGTCGCATCCATCGATCCATCGTTCGTGTCCATAATTTTTCAAGTTTCCTTTATCAATTTAAAATTAAGCTTAGCATGAGCAACATGCTAAAATAACACCAAAAGTCAAGTAGTAATAATTAAAAGTATAATAAAACTGTTTTAAAACCACGAGAATCGAACTGACCGCAATCTTGATGATGTCATTGTGTGAAGGGGTAGGCAGAGGTGCACACACAGTACTCCCACATTTCGCCAGTTATGTTTTTTTTAGGTCCCAATGTAATAGGGGGCGAGCCTATTGCCATCAACCGGGCACAAATCCAGACTCCGTGCTGCTACTAAGAATTACCTAATGGAAAAACCCAGTAACACTTTGCCCGACCTGGGATTCGAACCCTGGACCTCGTAACCAAGAACTCGCCTTCAGCAGTCGCGCTTAGTGACCACTAGACCAACGAGGCAGTCATTGCCATTGTTTAATTGTCCGAGTAATGTCATTGATTACGCTAAAATGAAATTCGTCAAAATGTTAATCCATTCGTACAATGCAGGTGTTTCATCATTACTGTATGCTAATTAAGGTATGTGTTTTCATCTCACGTCAGTAATTGCTCGTATTGATTTCTGATGGAATCATTAGCAGCTGCGTGATTTTAAATGGAATAATGAGGATATTGAAAAAATGAGAGAGGAAAACTGTTTATCGATATAATTCAGTATGTAATGGTATTAGAGAGGAATGGAGGAAGGATGATCATGGTAGAAATAATAATAATGCTATTCTTCTTATCGTATGGTTTATGAACAACCTGGTGTCAGAACATAGAGTTTTGTGTTCGATTTCCACATGGGCAACAATTTGTGTGCGATCCCCAGATGTTTGTCTCGAGTCAGGGTTTTTGTATATGATATTTTATGTTTGTGAAACGCACCCACCATACACGAGAAATTTACAGTGTAGGGCGACGTCGTATTAAAAAAATGTTTCGACTATCAATCAATATTATACCCATGTTATATTTCTCATTCTATTCGTCATGCGTTTTTCCACCTGTCCTAGGCCCTAGGTCCGAGGAATAGGCTCGCCACCTATTACATGGGACTTATAGAGTGGGAAAATGTAGGTGTATAACACTTACTGATAAGGAAGAACACCTCAACAAACCCTTGGGGATTGAAGGCATGATTTATGTACGTAATTTCAAATGTTATCGAAATAAGCTGGATAAAGGGGTATTAAACGCCTTTGGCTATATTTATGCCATGATATATTTGTATTAATAGTAAGCATAGGTATTTTCAATACACCTACTTTATTACCCTCATGACTGACACTGATAGCCGAGTCGTATGACCGTTGGATGCCAAGTCAAAGTTCGCAAGCTCAAACCCCGGCACGCACCAATGTCTTCTCGAATTCATGTGCGTACTACAAATTAGTTATTGGTTGCTACAAATGGTGAAGGAAAACATCGTAAGGAAACCAGCACATCTGAGAGATTTTTCACCAGTGCGTAAAGCCATGTCGGAGGCTTACAGGCGGTTTAAACTCTGACAACAGGTGGTTCATCAACCAAACGAGAAACAAAAGATCATCATCAGCCGGAAGACGTCCACTCTTGCCCAAAAGCCTCCCCCTTAACTCTATCCCAGTGTAATGACCCACCGATGGGGCATAGCTATTGTTTTACTATTGTGTCTGCTTCACGCACAGTCAAAGTGTTAAGATAGCGCAATAAACGCCAACTTTCCAACTCTGACGATATCGTCGGTCTACCTGGTGGGAGGCCTGCCAACACTGCGTCCTACACTACCTACTTAACTACGTACTTTTAATGAATATGAATCCAAAGGTCTACATATTCTTGTAGCGTCTGCATACTCATACAAGAGAACTATCACATTGTTAATAGAACAATATCAATTACAAAATAATAATTTGATGACCTGATTAGCGCAGTGGCTAAGCGATTGGACTTCTGCGCTAAGGGTTGCGGGTTCGATTCCCGCACGGGGCAAAAACTTTGTGCGAACCACAGATGTTTGTCCCGAGTCTGGGTGTTTGTGTTTGTGATATTTCATGTTTGTGAAACGCACCCACGACACAGGAGAAATTCCTAGTGTGGGGCGACATTTTTTTTTTAAATTAATTACAAATAATTATTACATCCACAATAAGAGCAGGTAATACCTCAAAAGGATTTTTAAAAGAATTCGGCCTTCCCTTCATAACTTGGTCTTACATGTCTGGCGTATAATTGAAATACTTGGAAACAATTTATTTCGTCGGTTATTGATAAATGGGAAATCAATTCATTCACGCAAGGATAAGTTGGCAGATGACTGGTGACGTGCGTGACGAGTTAACTAGCTATCATAGCTGTTTTGGGGCAAGTAGAGTTAGTATGGCCGACGCACCTTGGGCGGTCGATCTTGTCACAGTCTTTGTTGACTGGCTAATGCCTACACCACTTGTTCACCTGTTACTAAAAACACAACATAAACATAACATCACGCCTGTATTCCCCGAAGAGGTAGGCAGAGATGCACATATAGTACACCCACATTTCGCCAGTTATGTTTTTAGGTCCTAATGTAATAGGGGGCGAGCCTATTGCCATCAACCGGACACAAATCCAGACTCCGTTGCACCACTGAGAATTACCTAATGGAATAACCCAGTAACACTTTGCCCGACCCGGGATTCGAACCCAGGACCTCGTGCTCAGCGGTCGCGCTTAGCGACCACTAGACCAACGAGGCAGTCTCCTGTCAGTCACCTGTTACTATGTGATAGCTCATACGGATCTTAAGAAGAAACTATATTTTTCCGCGCTAAAGGCGACCAAAGTAATTCAGTAACCTAAATCCATACTTAATATTATAAATGTGAAAGTAACTTTGTCTGTCTGTCATGCCTTCACAACTAAACCGCTGGACGGATTATGATAAATTTTGGCATGTTGAAAGTTTAACACCCGAGAATGAACATCGGCTACTTAACGCGAAGCCGTGGGCAAAAGCTAGTGGTAATATAAAGTGCAGAGAATTATAAAGAGAAAGTTTAGGTTTAAAAAGGCTATTTAAAGAAAATTAAAAATGTAACATTACTTAATTTAAATGATGTTTACAGTAACGCAACTTGGACCCGCAATCACTTAATGGAATCGTTAAATATATACTCATGGGAATTAACAACTTGAGTGCTCTGCAGTGAAATAAGTAAACTGCTATAAAAACTAAACTCTTTCGTCGTTGCTAGTGATGGGATAGCAAGTCAACTAATAGTCTTTTAGTTCGTTCACCGGGATTGAATGCTTCGAACGATTCAACGATAAAGATCGAATTACAATACGGTCATTTCATTCTATCATTCGGATCGCTGGACTTAGTGATGGAGATATCGTTTCGATGGTTCACGTCATAAGATCCATTTCCTCGCTCTGAAAAAGAAATGTTTTTGTAACCTGTGGAAATAATGGATACCTACATCAGTATAAACATTTGACTAGGTAGGTATATCCTGAATTTTACTATAATGACTTTCGTGAGTGTTATCCATATTATTTACTGTATATTCCGGTTATACTCACGGGTGTATTCGGGAATGCCCGACTAGTTTCGAACTCGAACGGAGCCCTTATTCATGAGCTGGTTACGCGGCAGAGTCGCGAGCTGCGTGCGCAACGCTCCGCATACCGATGCGCCTATACTATACTAGTCGATACTAGTAGAGCATTCCCGAATACACCCGTGAGTATAACCGGAATATACAGTAAATAATATCCTGAATTGATAAAGGAAATTTGAAAAATCTTGGACTCGACTGGGATTTGAACCCGCCACCTTTGCCGTACCGTGGCGCTGCTCTAACCAAGTAGGTATATTCTACTTCTTAGTATTTTACAGTTTATTGATTAAAAAAAAAATTCTAAACATGCCAAATAATTAAAATTGTTTAAGACATAACAAAGTTGTCATTGCATAAAACTCTGTATTGTATATATTACTTTTATTCTTTTTTTCCTTTCCACATTGAAAGAAACTACTTTCAATCTGGAATAAAGACAAAATATATAGTGTACTTCCGCTAACAATTAAACTAAAAACATTATACTGGGCGTGACTGATGCTAGATAATGCGGCCATCGCAGCTCATTCTGTATTGATAAAGAAAAGCTCAATTTAATTACAAGTTTACACATTGTTTATCGTGTTATATAGCTTTTATTGAGTAAAATAAAACGAATTTCATATTTTGAAACGAAATTGTTTATCTTGAACCAATAAAAACCATTCGAAAATCCTTTTTCGATACTGTGTATGTTTCAGCCAGTTTATTAGTTTATTACAGCAAAAAATTCTATTAAAATTCAGCCAGTGTTTTTGATTGAACTTCGAACGAGCAAACGATAAAAATAAAAACCTACATCCTACTCGATCCACAAATATTATTGCTAGAAATATTCGGTACATTAGTTCCGAAAATAAAAACGTGACCTCTGCGTAGAGACCGATTCACTTAGCCGTATCCATTACCGATTCGATTACGATTCGACAGATTTTACATCGAGTAAATCAACTAAGGAGTTCGGACGGACGTTCCGCGTCATTACGTCACTAGTTCATCACGTATTCAGCGCAGGGTTGTCTCGTAAAAATTGGCATTAGTTCACACTTAGTCCTTCGCTTAAAATTCAAGTGGGGATGTCGTTTTTGCATTGAAAGTGGCAATTACCTGACTCCGCCGGCATGTGTGGACCTGATGTATGGAGTCTTTGAAATTTCATCCGCCGGAGCACGGTTTTGTAGTACTTATAAAATAGTTTTTGCATATCAGAGGGCTGGATTTTTACGTGGTTGGTGTTTTTTTTGCCGCTTTTTTGCATATTTTTATTAACATGTAATTATTATACGATTCCGGGTAAATTATGCGGAGGATTTGTGTGGCTTTATGATAGAATCCTCTATTAGGTATTTATTATAATTATGTGTTTGGGAGCGATTTATTGCGAGAAAATTATTAATTTTATAAAACGTAAGTACCTATACCACGCGCCCTATTCGTAAAATAAAAGTATAGCAAGCGTACCTCTGCTCTACATTTTTCACACAAATATTTAAAGTACTATAATACCTCTGGTATCCCAAAGAATCCACACGAGGCAAATAAACGCAATACCCCAGCTCCCATTGCAAACAGATTTTGATCGCTGAACGTTTCGCCGAGTGCCCTCAAGTTCGCGCAATACGCGGTACACACGGTATAAACTCACCACTATTCTCGATAAACGGTATCTACAGATGACGGTCTGGCGTACCGCTGAAAGAGGTAGACTTGTATACTGAGATGGTGGGACGTATAGATATTATTACACCTGCTTTTTTGAAAGGCTTAGAGCCAGATTAGGCTGGATAGACTTGAAGGCGAATATATTGCCATTTTTTAACTGATTTTCAAATTTTTGGTACAAACCAATTGTACCAAAACCCATTGTGGTGCCCCATTGCAAGATATGGCGCACCTTTTGTCTTGCCTAACGTTCACTATCACTTGCACCCTGCAGGACATTATGGAGGCCAACGACCGGCCATCTAGGTGGCGACTTTTTGGTCGAAAAGTGTTTCGATCGAAAAAAAGAAGAAGAAGACATGTACACACTAGAACATCGAACTGTATCTGTTCTGCAACAGTTCCTTAATAAGTACCCAGATTAAAAGAGAAAAATAAATTACCCTCATCCACCAAAAACAGAAAGCAAACACCCCCGCGCCATCTAGTGAAAATATAATAAATTTTCACGTATTACATTCCCCGTAATATACTGATTAAGACCAATACAAAACGAAACACGTAGGGCCCATTTCCTTAACAAAGGGGAAGGGAAAATAAATCCAGCATAATGTTTAGGGAAAATTCTTTAAGAAAACCTTGAACACTATGACCCAGGGGCCTTTAATCAAGGTTTGGGCCTCATTGGCGACATACACGAGTTAACTATTGATTTCGATCACGGCGGCCTTTCTCAGCTACGATTAGCCAACTACGCAGGTGATATTATAGTGCACAAGTATGCGCGCTAACACAGGTGCACTCGCTATTCACTTACTCTCATAGTCCGATGGAACGGTAGACCGACACGACCGGTGAGAGATCAGCACGGAGGGGTCTACATGTGAAACTGGTCACTCATCACAGGGCTGACCCTGCCGGGCACGACATAACCTCGCAGATCGACTGATCTGTCTGGCAGCCACCTGGCTATATTACTTTATGAACCTAATGACGTTGCTGGAACGTTCGCTTGTCGTCATGGTTATTTAATTTTTAAATCAAAATTATAGAACTGAAGTTCTTCTGCGTATTAGCTTAATTATTGGGTGTCATTACGGTTGCAACCCTTCTACTTGCACCCTGCAATACTACCACTGCAGATATACACACATACATAACATCACGCCCGTATTCCTCGAAGGGGTAGGCAGAGGTGCACATATAGTACACCCACATTTCGCCAGTTATGTTTTTTTGGTCCCAATGTAATAGGGGGCGAGCCTATTGCCATCAACCGGACACAAATCCACACTCCGTGCTGCTATTGAGAATTACCTAATGGAAAAACTGAGTAACACTTTGCCCGACCCGGGAATGAAACCCAGGACCTCGTGCTCAGCAGTCGCGCTTAGCAACCACTAGACCAACGAGGTAGTCAATTGCAGATATGATACTATCTAACCTCAGTCCCATGGACAGGTAATTATAGGTTATTTGACTGTTGGAGGGAAAGTGGTCTAGTAGTTCACAGACCCACTTTGTAATCGCAAAATTGCTAGTTGGCTAGTGGCAAATCCAGGGCTATATGACTAAAAACATTTTAACCAGATAAATGGCAATATTCCCCGCTTTGACATGAACTATCACATCTGCAATAAAGCACACCTTTACCTTCCTTCCTCTAAGGAATATATCTATGTTAATAAACATACCAAATGGATTTTGGATTGCCCATAAATCCAAAATCCATTTAGTATTGCAATCGATCACATCATCACCTTCCGAGTCCTTCGGGGAATGCATTCAAACTGGTCCGAATCTGAAATTACTTCTCGGTAATTGCATTTTAGCCACACATATACTATTTGTAACATGACCATTTCTGATTATTTTACGGGAGAGAAGCCAAGCCAACTGGTCATGCGAATGCGTATCGATGAAGCTTCTGATACACCGAGATTTGTCGCCAGACGGACGAAGCCTTTGGGGATTCCGATAGAGATTGGATGCTGGTCAATACTCTGATATATATCCTAGGTTACATACAACACTCGTAACAAATTGCGATCCTATTTTTAGTGTTATTATCTTTTGAGTTATAAGATTCAGTAGGACTGTGAAGGTTTATCATCTTAAAAATGTGTACAAACACAAACTTCTTGTGACTATTATCCAAACGATTTCAAAGCTTTTAGGCTTTCCCTCGGCTTAGCGAAGAACTACGACGTTCATATTTCAGTATCGGAGTCGCATTTATAATAACCCTGGATTAAAACAAATAAGTGTAGGTACAACGTAATATAAATTCTTCTTCTTCTTATCGTATGGTTGGTGAACTACCCGGTGTCAGGGTTTAAACCCCCAGCCTCTGACGTGGCTTTAAACACCATTGAAAAATCGCTCAGGTAACATAATATAAATAGATGAATACATTCCATTAACCTCAAGCTTTCAACGACAAACCGCACAGAAAAACAAATGTTACCGTTGGGGTTAATTACATAGAAAACGTGTAATACAAAAACAGTAAACCGAGCTCCTTAAAATAAGATTTATGCCCCAACATCAGGTAACCGGTCACTCCTCCATCCGGATGAGGAAGATAACGTTGAAGGGAGGGAATTGTATAAAAAACAGGCAGTTGCAAACTCAGTAAACAAGGACATAAAGCTTAATGGCTCCGATGTTATCGTAACCTACAGCAACAACACATCTTTACTATTTTGTATTGCGTGGATTTTGGGTTCCGTGTCAATGGTTGGACTATCAATTTTTTTTAAAGTAATTCCATACTAAAGATTTTGTAGCCTTAATAAGGATCCAATATTTTCATCTGTTGGAACAAAGCCTTCGTGTGATGTAGATAGAATATCAGTTTTCAGATAGGTACATAATTATTGTTTAAACATCCAATACTACAGACATGTTATACATTTGATACATAATATTAATCATAAATTATTGTTGATGCAGCCGAAGGCAATGCGGCCCATATCTCACTCCTCATCAAATCAGCGCATGATTATTGGGTATTAAAACTAGCATGTGATCAAGCGATCCTTTAAAAATCCTAGATGAATATAACTTTTTGTATCTTTTTTATATGTTGCCATGCTAGGCTTAAATTTTAAATTGATAAAGAGAAACTTGAAAAATGATGGACACGAGCAGGACTCGAACCCGCGACAGTCACCGTACCGTAGCGCCGCTCTGCCAACTGAGCCACCGTGTCACTCGAGTTCAAGTCACGCTCGTGTCCATCATTTTTCAAGTTTCTCTTTATCAATTTAAAATCCTAGATGAAGTTACAATTCGAGATTTATTGAGTACCATATACTTGCCGTGTCTTGAGATGAAATATTCTAAGCACTAATAGATCATTGAATTTTTACAGTAACTGTACAAAAGTTGAGTCTATTAATAATATTTATGGTGCAATAATAAACATTGAAAATTGCACCGGGCCCGACAACGTTATAATATATTATGCGAAAATAGAATATTTGCATAATAAGGGTGCGAAAATGGCATTAATGTGAGACGCACTGCGTAACTTTTTATATTAAAACGTAGCCATATTTTAATACGTTTTTGATATCATTTTGAATAGCAAAAAGTTAATGTTGATGCGAAAAGTGATTAGTCAGAATAATTATAGTAAACTTGATTTAAAAAATAATATTTTGGAGTACCCTATAAATTGAATACATTTTCTTTTTCTTGTGATTATTTTTGCTATAAGAAGCCTGGACTCATCAGTAGAACGTGTAGGTACAGTATGATCTATCTTAAGTATATATATGAAGTCATTAGTACCATGGAAAAAAATTATAGACCATCAAATGCAGTTTCATCTTCAAATCCCCTACAATTCACCCGCAGTAATGCAATCTATAGGTATGATAAATAAAGCCACCAACAGTCAAGACACTTAACTGGTTTTGTGAGAAATTGTAATATGGAAATTGTTTTACGAAGATTATATATTTTTTTTTTTTTTTATTGGGACAAGCCCACCACTCATGCCCATCATTGCAACTCCTGTAAGCCAGGATCTACAATGATAACCGTTGAGAACCATCGAGGCAATGAAGCTCGAGGCGTCCCAGAGAAATGACTCGACTGTCTTGGAACCCGCAACGAAATTAATCATAAAAGAATATATAGGAGGAGTAGGAATATAAATTTAGTCCGACTTCCCTCCATAGCAAGCGGGAGACACAAAGATTAATATGCCAAAAGCATAATAAATATGGGATCCACAACTGAGATAAGCCCAGTCGCTAAGCACCACGGGTATAAAAGTTAAAAACTACTGGGTCCTAATTGTTATTTTGATTCCAATAGTAGGTATGGCAAAAACGTCTGAAAGCACGGAAATTTGATCTGGTCGCAACAAGGTCCTCATAATAAATTACACCGGATGTAACATATATGCTGTCTAACAAGGTATTACGTTCATTCTGCCATAGACCACACTCCCACAGGATATGATGTGCTGTTTGCTCGTATTCACAATCTGGCGTTGAGCAGTGGCACAGAGGTGAAGCAACAAGCTTGAAAGAGAAGAGCTTACCCCTAAAGTTACCATGACCCGTCAAGAACTGAGCCACGCAATGATCCACCTCCAACCAAGTCTTTTCCAGGCGCTCACGAACGGATGGAAAATACTGGTAAAGGTGGCGGCCCTTGATAGATGTATCCCACCTAGATTGCCATTCGTCCAATAGCTCGTTATACACCTCGATTTGGGATTTAAATAACCTGATAATTTTAACGCGGTCCCGTTGTGTTAGAAATTCGGTGTTCATACCCTCTCGAGTGGAGAAGTACATCGCGGCACGTCTTTGTATTTCGAGATCGACAGGTAGCACGAAGATTATATACCTATAAATATAAATTAAAACGACTGCCTCGTTGGTCTAGGGGTTGCTAAGCGCTACTGCTGAGCACGAGGTCCTGGGTTCGAATCCCGGGTCGGGCAAATTGTTACTGGGTTTTTCCATTAGGTAATTCTTAGTAGCAGCACGGAGTCTGGATATGTGCCCATTTGATGGCATTAGGCTCGCCCCTTATTACATTGGGACCTTAAAACTTAATTTGCAAAAAGTGGGTGTACTGTACGTGCACCTCTGCCTACCCCTTCGGGGAATACAGGCGTGATGTTATGTTACGTAAATAATAATAAAAAAAATGGATATGAAACCCTTAGTCATAAAAATAGACGAACTTAACATTATTGTTTGCACACCAATTAACCGACTCAGCAACTTAATGTAATAACTACCATACTACAAGGATCTACTGTATTTGCCTGGCATTAAGATTTTTGATGACATCGTAAACTATAGTAAAATCATTTATGGCGGTGTCATATTCTTTATTATTATAATAAAAATAATATATGATCGCGCACTCTCAATGCAGTGCATTAGCTGTAGTGCGTTGATTATGATTTATCTTGCGAAGTGAAGATGAAGTGAATTCGTGTTTTACGAGTACATACTCTATGCATGAACACACTTAATGCTATCTCGACTTAAGCATAAAACACTTAGGGGGTTGCTATAATTCATTCAATTTGGAAGCTTGAAGTCAAATTTGACGACCTGATTAGCGCAGTGGCTAAGCGATTGGGCTGCTGCGCTAAGGGTTGCGGGTTCGATTCCCGCACGGGGCAAAACTTTGTGCGGACCACAGATGTTTGTCCCGAGTCTGGGTGTTTGTGTTTGTGATATTTCATGATTGTGAAACGCACTCACGATACAGGAGAAATTCCTAGTGTGGGGCGACGTATTTAAATAAAAAAAAAATTCCCTAAAGCATAAAATTCATTTAATTTGGAAGCTTGAGGTCAATGGGTGGGAAAATCAAAGTGTGAACTTATTTAGAGAAATCAGATTCTATTTTTGAAAAAGTTTTATATTGAGATCACACTAAATAGGCGACTATAAACAGAGTGACGTCAGTGGTTTTAAAGTGGCCAGTTACGTAGTTATACTGACGTGTATAGTAGTCATTTGTGTGGAAACCATTAATTTGTAAAGCCGAAGATGGCTGCAGTATAACTGATTCAAGAGAGCTCATACTACAGGTTAAATTCAATAAACCTCTTGGATGAGAACAGTTAATGTCTAACGATGACAATAATTACCCAATATAAGTTGACTCACAAAAAGACTTTTTACAAATCCCTGTCAATCGATAAACTTTACAGATAAATGCTTTAATTTCGGGCATTTAAGTTACATACCAAGAATTTGACTGCCTCGTTGGTCTAATGGTCGTTGAGCGTGATTGCGGAGTATGAGGTCCTGAGTTCGAACCCATTCTGGGTCAGGTTAAGTGTTGTTGTGCTAAGTATTTCATCAAGGTAATTTTCGGCAGCAAAATATAGTATGGATTTGTGCCCGGTTGCTGGCAATAGGCTCACCCTTATTCCATTGGGACCTAATACATAACTGGCGAATGTGGGTCTTCAATGAAACATTGCAGCTTTTCATCCTTTCCTTAGGATTACATAACATGCACACCTTACATATCACACCTTGTTACTGATAGGTTATACTTTAAAAGCTTAATTTTGTTATTGAACGGAAAATACCAGGAAAATCCTGGAGACATCACGCTCGCTTGAGCTTAAATAAGATGTTCTCACAAGAACACGACGACGTTTTTGTTGTGTGTCCCAAAGTAAAGCGGGAAATACACGGATTTCATAAAGGATTTTTATTAGACGGCTTTATATTTTGATTTAAAATAAAAAACGTCGCCACATGAGAAGACCTATGCTCGTTACAAACATGCGGCTGTTTTCGGATCACAGATTTTTTTGTAATCGAACCCGCATCCTTCGTCCAGCAGTCCAACCACTGCGTCAATCAGGTCATCGTTTCAACAAATAACTCAATCTGTGGAACTATCTCACTCTTATAGTAAATTGTAAGCATTTATCTAGACGACTGTTTAATTTGATTTACCCTTATAACCAACAAACTGATGAAGTTTGTGGCTTGACTTAAATATGTTTCTTCGTCTGCTTTTAAAGTTTCAAGTTAGATGACAGACACAATTACGTAATTAGAAGAACAGATAAAATCTTAAGTACATTGCATTCTAACTTAATTAAATTCAGCCCCCGACGACGCCACACACTGCACATAACTGCGTCCCACTTCCTCAACGAAAACTGTGCTACTGTAAGAATTCATGGTAAGGGGGTGACCTAGAGAAGTACCTGACCAAACAATCGATACAAAAGGTCCATCTCGCTGGCAGTTCGAAGCTTGACCCACAAACAATACTCTCAGCCACGTGAGGGAACCTGTCTGCTCTAAGCAAATGTGACGGGAACACGCTTTGAGAGTAAATTTAAAATTTTACTTTTAAACCAACTAGTTATTGGTGTGCTGAATTATTCAACGCTTTGTGACGGAACGTACTTTGCACGATATTGGGCCATCGGAGGCTCTGTTGCTTTTATGAGGTGGGTATTCTTTTGAGCAGGTGTTTTAACTTTTTGTTCTACTAGATTGTCGGTTATATATTCGTTTTGTTGCATGATCGGATTAAGTGGACCGTCACGGGTATGTGCTTACAGTTAAATACTCGCACTACTTAAAAAAGAATTAAGGGCGTTTCGAGTGACAACGAGCACATACAGAGGTGATTAAATTTAGAAAATGAATTTGTCCAGGGAAAAAATATCCTGGGTGCGTTTCACAAAAATGAAATATCAGATACTCAAATACCCAGACTCGGGCCACACATCTGCGGACCGCACAAATCCTTGCTGCACTTATGCAGCAGCACAATCACTTAGCTGGTGCGCCAATAAGGTCGTCTATTAAATATGCATGTTTACTAGTATTTTAATAAATCGTTGACGTACTTGAAATTGACTAACCACAAACATTAACTGACCACAACCGCATAATAATCAATAATTAAGAGATTTTAATATTATACTCCGATATACTATAATATAGTATGTTAAAAACATAACTGGCGAAATGTGAGTATACTTTATGTATACCTCTGCCTACCCCTTCGGGGAATACAGGCATGATGTTATGTATACTATTTAGGCTCATAAGGTGGACCGACGATATCGTCAGAGTTGCGGGCAACCGGTGAGTGCAATTGGAAAGTTGTTGTTCATTGTGGCGTTCTAAGGGGGAGGCCTTTGTTCAACAGTAGACGTCTTACGGCTGATGATGATGATAATAGTATTTAGCGGAGATTTCAGGCTACTTACCCCTACCAGTTCATGAATAAAGGCTCTGTTTGAGCTCGAAAGGAGTCAGGCGTTCACAAAATTCTGGATTGCAATTTTAGAATAACAAGAAAAAAAAATGAACAACTTGTTTAGGATTAGCAAGTAATGTAAACAGGCTTAGGACCACCTTTAAAAGGAGGTCTAGGAATTTCAATTTAAATTTTAATTCGTTATAATTAATTTAGTATAATGTTAACTGTATGTTTGTAACACTGGATGTATACTCTTTATTTTGATACTTATAAACATACTAATTGCAATGCCTTTACAAGCAAACTAGTTCTAAGAACATACCTAATGTTAACATCTTTAAAATTATGTACACTAAGTTCGAAATGAAGGATTTGGATATTATTCGAAGTAAGCTAAGTAGATTTGAAATAAAACCTTAAATAGTTTATTCACCTTGCCAAGTAATAGACATCAAAAATAACTAAATCAATATCGAATGACAGTTCTAAAACCATTCAAACAGACAAAGATAAACAAATCAGAACAGATGATCCATTGATATCAAGATTCAAATAAGAATTTAAAATCGGAATTCAAATTTCACAAAAATGTTCCACGTATTTTCGTCCATTCTCGTTCATTCGCTCATGACGACATAACGCAGATAGCGTCAGTTCACTGAACGAGTGAGGTGAGTGTGCGAATGAACGACTCCAAGTTACTCAGGTGTAAGTATCAGGAAAATTTTGAGATAGCCTTTGTATAGAGGCTGCCTTCAGAATATTTTGTAGTGGGATATTAAGGGGTCAAGTGGATATCCTAATTATAGTTTTAAATTAAAGAGAATTGCACGTTGATTTTATAGCATTCTAGCGCTTTACAAATACACTAATTTATACTTTACGACTCAATTTCTATCTGTGATGTAAATCCTAAACTTACATAACAGAACATCATACCTGTATTCCCCAAAAGAGTAGGCAGAGGTGCACATTCAGTACACCCACTTTTCGCCAGTTATGTTTTGTTTTAGGTCCCAATGGGGGCCTATGGTTCTCATCCGGGCATAAATCCAGATTCCGTGCTGATACTGAGAATTACCTAATGGAAAAACCCAGTAACACTTTGCCCGACCTGGACCCCGTGCTCTGCAGTCGCGCTTAGCAAGCACTAGACTCGGGGCAGTTTTAATAATGAACTTAATTTTATTACCTTTGAAAATGATGTCTCCATATTTGGTTTCATTACAACCTTCCCATAAGTTAATAATCGTTTCTAATACAGTAAACTCCAAAAAAAATTTATTTACAACAAGGGTTTCACCCAAGAATTATGTGAGAACATTATTACTTAAGACCTGCGTTCATTTGTTGTCGGAACTATTTTAATGAATTCCAACTTTAACTAAAAGTGATAAAGTCGAAATTCACTTGCCAAAATTAGGGTCCTCGAACACAAGTTACATATTATAAGAGGCAATACTGCGTTATATTTATGAGTGGGACGGTTTGGGTTAGTCCCCAGTCTCATATTCAGTGGTTCAA
This sequence comes from Abrostola triplasia, assembly GCA_946251915.1. Lineage (NCBI taxonomy): Eukaryota > Metazoa > Arthropoda > Insecta > Lepidoptera > Noctuidae > Abrostola > Abrostola triplasia. The sequence continues at coordinate 5,089,597 of OX276444.1, read as the reverse complement.
CGTGATATTACTTATCTCACCTGGCTATGTTATGCTAGGATTCTTGGAAAGGCATTAAATCATAATGACTTACTGGGATAATTTTGACGGATGTTTAAGGACTCCTCAGACCTATTAATCAGGTATCAACGAACCATTTTTAAATTAAAATTGACTACTATCAAGCTAATTTGCAACCGGTGGATGCAATTGGCAAGTAGTCGTTCTAAGGGGGAGGCCTTTGTACAACAGTGGACGTCTTCCGGCTAATGATGCAGTCAATTTTTCGCAATTTGCTATTTTTTTCCAAAAAAACGCGTTTGTGTCAGCTAACAAAAATTTGTTATTAAGAACAAACAGTGATAGCCGAGTGGTATGACTGTTGGACTGCCACGTCAAAGGTCACAACCCCAGCACGAAACTAACGTCTTTTTGAATTCATGTGCGTACTATAAATTAGTTATCAGTTGCTAAAAACGGTGAAGGAAAGCATCGTAAGAAAACCGGCATACCTGAGAGAATTTTCAAAGATGTGTAAAGCTATGTCAGAAGCCTACAGGCGGTTTAAACTCTGACACCAGGTTGTTCATTAACTATACGATAAGAAAGAAGAAATAGCTAACAGTGGAAGTACATCACACTACAACTTTTGCGAGCGTATGTTAAGATCGCATTAAGTACTTAAACCGACAATAATGGATACAATGTTTTTGTTTGATATCTGTAATAATTCCTACGATTGTCCAGATATTACCAATAAGTTGTTTTATGTGGTTCCTAGAAAGGCGATGACGCGTAGTATACGTGAACGACCTGTATTTGCCGTATCGACATGTAAGACAAATGCAGGATTACGTGCGCCCTTGCGCCGACTCACAAGCAATTTTAATATGTCTTTCAAGAATCTTGACTTGTTTGCCGATTCTGCTAAGACATTTAGAAAACATGTAATAGATATAATAGTCTCCATAGAATCCTCCTGAATTTAACATCAACAATATTTTATTCAACTCAACAGTTAACCAATGTGTGTTGTTTTTTGTTATTATTATTATTTTTTTTCTTTATTGTATCTTCTCCTTTTTAAAGTCCATGTTAATTTTGTTTTTACTGATAATCATAGTTATAGTAATGATGCAAAACCAGCATGACGTAGTTTTAAGGATTGCAACCTAGATATTCTGTGAATAACGTAGTTGGATATACATTAGTAAAACTGTCTTATTGTAATTCCATATATAAAAACATTGTATATGTGTTTGTTGTTCCAAATAAATAAAATAAAAAAAAAAAATAAAAAATAAAATAATGTAAGGTAAAAAAGACTCTTTCTCCTGATCTTTCAATTCTACATAATACAAAAAGGTTCCAAATCTTTTAGATGTTGAAACTACATAGCAACAGTTCGATTTTTATTCACAAAGCTGGAGTCAAGGCCGTAGTAGTAAGCTCCAGGATCAATTCCGTATTGTTGTTCATTGTTTACGCAGTACTACTGCTAAGCTAGATCTTATTATTATGAATAAATGTTTATCGAATGTTTTGCTATCTTAAACTGTGTATTATTATTGAAACTCCACATTTTTGATGTAAAGCAATCGTTTTTAGAAAGCCCTGGATACAAAAACTTATGTTTATCTTCTTCTAAGGGTAGCAAGATTATAGGTGCCGACGGCCGGGGCAGTCCAAGAAAGCGATAGAAGGACAATTTAGACGCATTTGCTGGAAAGACATTAAACAGACAAATGTGGAAATAAAGGGGAGTTTTGTTCACAATGATACGCAGAACAGGCTAAGAAAAAAACACTAGTCATTAAGTTTTTTTGTTCTTTTAACACTTCGACTACGGACTACGTGTAATTAAAGAATTTGAATTGAATTGAAATTATGCTAAATAACTATATTTTTATAGGAGCAACTACAAAACGAGTACTGATAATTTTTTGCCAAAAGAAATGGTTACCATAACAATAGGCTTGCCATCGACGTATGTGGGCAAAAATGTGGGTTTAGATATTCCTGGTACAAGAGAACGCCTGTTTACCCATCGAGGATTACATTCGTACACAACAAAAGATAATTACACCGAAGCCTTATCTAATGCGTGGTCATGCACTTGGCAGGTTTTTAATCAGTAACCACACAACAAAATTGCCCACCTATTCGGGTATTAGCTCCAACGTGTAAGGCAAGTTTACTCGTGCAAATGTAATGGTTGTAATATGCTGCTTCGATACGTAAGTAAATTGTTGGTTGAAGTGAAATGTTAGTTCTGCCTTTGAGCAATTTTCAGCAATTTCTAAGGTACACGATGGAGAACGTAGGTGAGGTTTAAATTATTTCTGTATATATAAATACAGTCTTGAATGAAATTGTTGTGTTCAATGATTCTGGTATTCCTGATGTAGGTATTATGTGTACAAAACATTTATATAAGACAATTTTTCTGAATTATTGTTCGTTTTGTGGTTTGATGTTTTATATCTTTTAAATTTTATAAAAAAAAAAAAAAAAAAAAAAAAAAAACGACCCGGGGAGGTGGGCAGAATAGAATTGAACACCCACAATTCTCTATTAATACCCAGTCTTAATATTCAGACTTATACAATTATATTACATACCTACATATTGCTCCCATACTAGGAATTTCTCCTGTATCGTGGGTGCGTTTAACAAACATAAATATCACATGCATAAACACCCAGACTCGGGACAAAAATCTGTGGATCACACAAATTTTTGTCCAGTGCGGGACTCAAACCCGAAATCCTTAGCGCTGTAGTGTAATCGCTTAGCTAAAGCGCCAATCAGGTCGTCATATTTTTTAATATAAGTTTTATATAAACATTAAATATATAAGTGATGTAAATAATCCGGTGCATCATAAAAAAATCTAGCCTGCTACGAGTACCAACCTGCTTGGCAAAACTTTTTTTGTAGACACTATAGTAGAAGAAACTACTCGAAATAGCACCGTTTACGACTGTTGTGTTTACACTAAAATACAACATTGTAAGAAAAGCTAACATCTACAAGACCTACCCAAAGTCGACAGAACATTCTTCAAAGTTCAAAGTTCTAGCCGAAGTCTAATCTCACAAAATTGTATAACAAAATGCCAGTGATACGCACCAAGTCCCTTTAACCAAGATAAGTCCTGCCTAAATGTAATCCAAGTTGATATAACTTCCTAATATCTTCCCAAAAGTTTCAAGTCCTAAATTACATTGCTGGATGATACCATAATGCATACTCTGGGTCTTAAATTCGTCAGTGTTTTGTTTTAACTGCGTGTCACGCATAAATTTGTTTAACAACATTTTCTGGTCCTTTGATACGCCGTTTTATGATGTTTCGTTTATTAGGACCAAATTTTGAACTTCAGATATTCAATGCATATGTATGACTTTATGAAGTTATTGATCAACATCAATAACTTTATAAAGTTTTCTTTAATAATCAGCTAAGTAAGGTAGAAATCACAATTACCTATTATGTATATAATTAGATTATGTTTATTTTGTTGCTTCAAAAAATTTTTGTAAGTGCCGTTTTTATGCTTGCACTTCACGACGCTGGTCCAAACCCGATGTAGGTTTAATTATACATTACGGCCATTTTGCTTATGATTTTTAAATTCTAATCTATTTTTGAAGATGCCATATATTTTAAGATAAATTAATATAATAATAATATTCGTTTCAGAGCAGGTTACTAGCACAAACCGCAGACTGTGGTTAAAGTTGTGGTCTTGTACTAAACAAAAACATATTCCCTAATATTATAGCATAACCTATTTGATGTTATTTATACACGTGCGGTTATTTAATTTGGTGCATCGATACACAGCAAAATGATAATGTTTGCAATAATACCCGAAATTTAAGATGATAGGACCGTAAAAGTCTACCATTCAAAAAGTTCTGGAGAAAATCGGCCTTAGAGTCAATTTTATTTATTTATTTTCAACAGGTACACCAACAGCATCCATATCACACTTTGTAACTTATAAATATTTAACACTTATGTAGTTTTTTTTCCTTTTTTTTTTTTAAAAAAAAAAAAACGTCGCCCCACACTAGGAATTTCTCCTGTGTCGTGGGTGCGTTTCACAAACATGAAATATCACATACACAAACATCCAGACTCGGGACAAACATCTGTGGGTCGCACAAAGTTTTGCCCCGTGCGGGAATCGAACCCGCAACCCTTAGGCAGCAGTCCAATCACTTAGCCACTGCGCTAATCAGGTCGTCGTAATTGAAACTACTCATTTACTGAGAAGATATTACGTAATAGTGCACATTGCGTTGATGACATATACAAAATTGTGAAAAACACCTGGATGAGAGACGCTCAAAGCAGAAAAGAATGGCATAGAAGAAGTGAGGCCTATATTTAGTAATGGGTGATACCAGGCTGAAATGATATGATTGGTTTTTATTGGTGAGTAGGTACACATTGATATACACACATAAGCACTCACAACCTATTGTAGAGAAAGATGACTCGCAATGTGTGAAGAAGTCACACCCATCCAAATACTGACCGCAGTCTGAGATGATTAACGGCGCATATCGACCGTTTTGTGTCCCAGGTCTAGTATTAGCTTCAAAAAGATATTAATTTAAAAAACTAAACGATTCTCGTTAACAAACTTCTTCACTTCTTAAAGGTCACAGAATTATAAGAGTGAGCGGCCAAAGTGTCCGTGCCACCGTCATTGAGGATCGTAAAAGAGAAAAATGCGACAATCACAGTGACACATCGGTATTTGTGGTGTAATCCGTTTTGCTCCGAACTGGGAATATTTTATTGGCTATTCGGAACAAGGTCAAGTGCTAAAGAAAATATATTTCAGGGCTGATTGAGGGTTGTTGATTTTTACTTGAGGGACCCTTTTTGTGTTTGAAGATTGGCGAAACATTCAGCCATATATCAGAGTAAGTGCAGATAGGTGCTACAAAATACAATGCTTCTATTGCAGGTTTGTTATATGTCGCGTTTTTTTTCAGACATGTCGTTTTCTGACATTGTTTTAGACATCGGTAGCGTGCAAAGAAAAAAGGCGATAATGCAATATTTTCCAAGGACCAAATTGTGGCGTTGTGGTGTTCGAAGGGGGAGGCCTTTGTTCAACAGTGGTCGCTGATGATAATGATGACGATGAAATACGACCAACGATTATTGAAAAATAATTGATACTTTAACAAATAGATCTCATATGTTAGATTTAACGTCTCGGTCTAGATGTAACTAACATCTAAGCGTAATAAAAAATATATTTAAGCCAAAGATTCGGATTTCAGAAATCATATTAAATCCTTAGTTACAGATAGATCCTTACAACAAACAAGTTTAAACAAAAATCGATACCTTATTCTTATTTTCTTAGGCATGGCCCAAAAATTTATGTAGTGTAGATAGCCAAGAAATAACGACTAGTATCAGCTTAAAACATTATGCGGTCCCAATATTTAGTAGCACATTGAAGCCATTACGCTAAAGAGGCGTCTCCTGTACAATGGGGACGTGCGTTTTAATTCTGTCGTAACGTCAGTTTAATGTAAAACATGGACTTATATTAAGACTGTAGCAGAATTAGGAAGTGGAGAAAAGTGTTTTATGTTCACAAGCGTTAACCTAAAATGTTTTGAATAATTTATTTAACGACTTTCTTTGGGATAGAACCTACATTTATTAATGAAGGCAGTAGCGGGCTATGTCTACTGCAAGGCGTGTTGTCCTTGGAGAACCGGCCTTGCAGTTCTGCAGTAGATAAGTGGTTTAGGAATACCTATAGTCAGATAAACTAGCGCTCCAAAGATGAGAGTGAATTAGGGAAATAGAATGAAAGGAATACAATGGTCTTAAATAAATAAATAAATCTTAAAGAAATACCTGCTATTTTCGGATGATATTTATTCGTATTTTGACCCAAAATCAGTGTACATTGACTAACAACAAACAAAAAACGGATACAAGGCTTACCGTAATAATATGATAGTGACATTTTCACTGTTACGTGTTTGGAAATGCCCGGCAATAAACAAAGATTTACACGAAAGTTATCATAGTAGAAAAAGGCTTTGTGTATTTTAAACCCAGTAAACAAACACAGTTTTCAAAGCAAATACATTTCTTGTCCACGTCTATTTTAAGGGTCACAATGTACAACCAAATGAACAATAAATTCAAGGGCCCAAAGCTATGAAGCGAAGTCAAACAAAATCGTTTAAACTAAGTTCCCTCAACAGTGAAGTTATAACTTACAAACCGTGAAAACTTTGTGAGATGTTCAATATTTCACATTAAATAGTACGTGAATAATATGATATCGGGATATGTTTAAAAAGTTTACATTGTAATATGATCTGGTATGCATGAACATAACTTTATTTGGCTTGAAGAGACTCAGACAGTGTACAATGTACATACATTTATATCATACTCAATCCAGAAGGAGACCAAGCTTTTTAGTAGGTATATAAAGTCTATTACCGTAGTTTTGCCACTAATATCATCAAGTCCCATGTATTAGTTGGTGAGACCAACCATCAGCTAGAAGAAGTCCACAGTTGAACAAAGGGGTCCTATTTAGAATGCCACAATAAACAGCAACTTGCCATTTGCATCCACCAATTCTGACGATATCGTCGGTCCACCTCGTGGGAGGCCTACCAACGCTGCGTCTTCAGTTCGTGGTTGCCACTCGAAAACCTTTCTTCCCCGGTTATCGGTTCTTTGAGCGACGTGGCCTGCCCATTACCACTTCAACTTGCATATTCTTCGAGCTCTATCGGTAAAATGGACTCATTCATACTCTATTACACTCTCCGATCATTGAAAGTTAACTTCGTAAACTTTATATCGGGGTATGCAGTAGCTTAAGTAAGAAATCAAAGTATAAAGTATGCGGAGTAAGCTCAGTTGTGCAGGAATAAAATACAGCGCAAGTTTCTCAGTGTGAGTCCACCAAGGGACAAGTTTGGCTTGTGTTGTTATTTAGTATCGTTCTGATTTGTTCATAGTTCATTTGGGAAATTAAATAAATATAATAAATTAATACAATGTTCTGGAATTTTCAAGGGAGGATCCAAGGGATGTAATTTAATTTTTAGAGTGTTTTTGACCCATATCTCACCTGCCTTTGTAAGTTCCTTGAAAAACATGGTGCTTTTTTGCTATTAATCTGGTTCACACCAAGTTAGTTACCTCGAAATTCAATCTAGCCATGACTAATTAAGCCTTGAAGATACTTTCTGGACGTCAAAATGACCTATCCTATCCTAATGTTACACTTGAAACTAAGCAATTACAGAAATAACTTTCAAATGAGGTATTTTAACAGAAAAAATTATCAAAAACTACGTAAGTATTTCGCCATTGTCAAATGAAAGAAATGTTTTAATAGTGCCATTAAAAATAATTACAAAACAAAGTAAAATACAAGATATTTTTGCACATTACAAAAAGCTTTCCATTTGTATTGTTTTTTGTTTCGTTCTTAGTAATGTCAGTTCTTGAAACCACTTTAATTTATTTAAACGTCTCAAACAATATTCACAAATGTAAGCTAAAACGTAGTCATTAATTAAATTGTTTTTTCCTTAATACTTAGAGTCAGTTTGGGCAGTAACAGTAAAAAAATAGAGTCCCTTCCTGTTTGTTTAATTTGTTAATTAAACACAAAATTTAGACCAGGATTATTCGTTTTTATATAATATGAAGATTGGAGGAATGTACTTACAATTGTGATTTATTTTCAAGTGTATGATTTAATTATTAAAACATAATTTGGTAATCATTGCTCTTTTTTTGTTTTTTTTTTTAAGAAAAACAACCTCACACTTGCAGTCTCTCCTGTGCCATAGGTGCGTTTCACAAACGAAATATTATCACATACACAAACACCTAGACTTGGGACAAACATCTGCGCTTCCCACAAATTTTTGTCCCGTGCGGGAATCGACTCACAACACTTAGCGCAGCAGTATAAACTCTTAGCCACTGCGCCAATCAGGTCGTTATACTGTAACTGTTCGTAATGGAAATAGGCTCTCTATTATCATAAGATTATCATCATAATCGTGATGTTATTCTATTACTTTATCCTATTCGTATGGTGTACCCTGGGTGGTTAACCTCGCTTTTCATACGTATTGGCACTGGCCATACGTATTTCGGCGGAGGGCCGAAGATCGAGCTCAGTGGCGTGCCATGGGAGAGGCCTATGTCCAGCAGTGGACTGAGATAGGCTGATGATGATGATACGTATTTATACCTCGTATACCTATAGTCAGCCGTATTACATCAATTATATTTCTTTTTTATTATTTTATTTATATTAGTCGATTATTTCAGGCACTTTTAATTAACTTTTAATGCTCAACTGCCCTCGAAATCATATCAATTATTGCAGTTATCCCAACTAATATTTCATTTATTATTTCATTATAAACACTAATAAAGTAACTATGAACAATATTAGCATGATTGATAATTTAATTGCTACAACCAGCCTAATTAAATAATAATTATGTAAGTTAGTATTGATAGGTTTGTTAATTAATGTTGTTGTTAAAATAATTATTTTATCATCATCATCATCGTCAGGCCCCTGCTGGACATAGGCTTCTCCTATAAAAATAATTAATAATTGTTTATTATTACTTATTGTTTGTATAATTTGACATTTTTGAGTTCATAATAAAGGAGTACATTTTTTAAACTTTAACGATTAGACAGCAATATACTTAAAAATAAAACATAACGCTTGTATCTACTATAAAACAAAATGTTTTATGATTAAATACGTAAAAAAACAAAATGAGGGTTGATCAAATAAACATCAATAAAAAAAAATCTTAAAAAGTAATTTTGAAACGAAAACAAAACAGACAAAACTCAACGACTCAGCTTTCACTGACACAATTTCAAAGACAAAGCGAAGTTTCCCAACTGAGAATTCCCAAATGAAGAACACACCGACACTATCGCCGGAACAACAGAACTTTTTAAGTATCCCAACAGTTCGTGCGACGTTTTGACGTAAATAGGTGCACAAATACCGATCAAACTGACGCTTTCGTTTATGCACTTTGTTCACAGAATATGCGAGTGTGAAACTGAAATTTGCTTGAAATTATTTGGAAGCAATTCTCTGTTTCGTTTTGAGATTTTCCTTTAATTGAAAAGTGTTTTAAACTAACTTATTTGAACTCGACTTAGTATTATTTGTTTTATACTTTTCCGAGTAAGTATTCAATACATTACAGATCTATTTGGTTTTTATTAATTAGGAAATTTTGTACGGCATTAATATGTGGAGAAGCAGGTACGTCGTGTTTGGACTTTAAAAGAGACCTCTACCTCTGAGTTTGTTTCGGTATTTGTTCTCAGAGGTAGTCAACTAGGAAATGCCGATGCCATTTACTTTAAGAAAAGTACCTACGTGTAAAACTGTTTCTATAAAACCTATTTGCAAAAATAAAAATCATTTATCTTATATGCATGAGTTTGCAGTACAAGTTTTCATTTAAAAAAAGAAATAGAACTTAAAACAAATGAAACCGTTCTTATTGTATATTTTGCGAACATTATTCGGCACAATGTAAGTTCTAATGTTTTGTTGCTATGGCTACGTTTATAGTTCTTGGTATAGTATTTGTTTAGAGTAGCGCCGCGGTATTCTGCAGCGTTAGTCAGATAATTAAAACAGTGTGGTGCGGTAATTGAGTGTTGAAAATAAACAGTGCGATTATCTAAAGTTTTATTTTGTTTTTGTTGGTTTTTATATTCTTGCTGGACTTGCTAGTATAGTTTTAGTTGAGACACAAAGATTCCAGTTTATTCTTTTAGGTATATTAGCGTTGCATATTTTTTGGTTTTCTAACTACCCAAAGATCAAAATGTTTGCCTATTTTTAGTGTGAATTCGATTGACTATGTTCCTCAATATTAAAGTACCTACTAGTTACGCCAACCTTGACCAACAATAAGATATACTTCTAACAAATCAACTCTTTTATTTAGAATTGGCCTAAAACACCAAGAGATAGAGATTAATAAAAAATTGGTAGGGTTTTGCCTCGCACACTAACAACTATGAATAATATTATGTAGTAGAAAAAACCTAATTTTACTTAGCCTAAACCGGGAGCCGAACCAAGGAGCTTAATTTCTACAGTCACGTCAAACAATCTCTCACCTCTCTAAAACCTTCTCGGTTCCGTCGTGGGTAAAAAACAAATGAATCACTCCATTTTGGAAACACAAACGTGCCACTTCCAAATCTGTCACAAAAGCCGGGTTTAGTACTGTATAAAGCAACGGAACTCTGCATAACACGAATGTAAGACCTAAATCCTAATACACGACATGCCCCAGACAAGCAAAGAACAGGAAAATTATCTCGAGCATAAATGTTAAGGGGAAACAGGCGGTCACAATTCAAAGTTTCCTTTTGGAAACCACAATATAACATCAAGGCTTTGGCAAAAGTGTATAGTATACCCGCATTTTGCCAGTTATATTATAGGGTCGAGCCTATTGCCATTAACTGGGTACAAATCTAACTGCCTTGCTGCTACTCGGAATTATAAAATATAACATAACATCATACCTGAATGTGAGGCGTGTGAATGAAGCGAAAGAAGTATGCCAGGATCGTAGCTAATAGAAATCAGTGGTCTCTGTCTACCCCTCAGGGAAACCGGCGTGTCTTTATGCATGTATGTATCACGCCTGTATTTCCCGAAGGGGTAGACAGTGCACATTGGTAGCACCCGCATTTCGCCAGTTATGTTATAGGTCCCAATGTAATTGGGGGCGAGATTATTGCCAATAACTAGGCACAATTCTAAACACCGTTCTGCTACTGAGAATTACCTGAACGAAAAACCCAATTACACTTGCCCGACCCTAGAATAGAACCTCGAGATCAGTCGCGTTGTGCGACCACTAGTCCACCAAGGTAGTTTGGTAAATTAGTGTCTAAATAATTTAAAGTACGGTAGCATTCACAACTTTGTCTCATGGGTTTAATACCGTAAACTACAGTGATGTTACTAAGCTCTTTAAAATGGGTTATGGTACAAATGGAGTGCAAATTATTTATGTTAATTAAATTGTAGTGTCATAAAATATCTGCACGGCGGTTATGTTTCCGTGGCGCGGGTGTTTCGGTACTTGGTTTGTGTTACATAAGGTCGTAGAATATCATCCGGAAAGGGATCTTTGTATAAAACTGCCTACTGCAAAGCACACTAATCGGAATCGTAACGTAATCGCTTCGCCGGCGAGCGGTAAGCGCGGCGTCGCGCGTCGCCTAGCCGTAGCAGAGTCGACGTATCGGGGCAGCTGATCCGCTTTGCTTACGTTGTCCACTGTTTGATGGCGAGGCAAAAGGCGATACGATGACGATCCCTATTCGATTTAAAACCCTTAATTATTTATTTGTTTAATATGGGGTTAACATAACATGACGCCGGTATTCTATGGCATAGGTAGTGTACACCCATATTTGGCCTGTTATGTTATAGGCCCCAATGTAATAGAGAGCGAGCCGGGCATAAATTCAAAATCTGTGCTAATAAGAATTACTTAATTAAAAAACTCAGTAACACTTCGTCCGACCCGGGATTCGAGCCCCGGACCATTCACAAATCTTCTTTAGCGACCACTAAACCAAAGAAGCAGTAAGTATAATTTTGTATGAATTTATTTCTTTGATACGAACAATATAAAATAACAAATTGAAACACATCAACAATAACTTGTCCTAAAGCTACTGCATTACAGAAGAATTCTCGTATATTTTGTCGTCGACTGGCTGCTTCGCAGTTTTGTCTTGAACCAATACTTCCAGTTTACAGATCAAACAGCTTAAGTTTTCGTGAAATACTGTTTTACTTTGCTGGGTTTCTGTAACTGTCAATGTATTGTAGTGAGTAAATAATATCTGACTATGTATGGTGCGAACTGAGTTTAATCTATAATATTATATAACAGCTACCATTAATACCTATTGTTTATATCCCTATTAATATTATCAACGCAAAAGTTTGTGTATGGATAAATGTTTGTTACTCTTTCACGCTCAAACGGCTAGACCGATTTTGATGAAATTTCATTAGAAGGTAGCTAACACCCTAAGTTAATACATATGCTACTTTTATCTCGAAAAAATGTAGCGGGTAACAACACGGGGCGCAGTTAGTACATGCATATGAGTTGGTGCTTTATTCAGATCTATACTCTTCTTGTCGCTTATGATTGACGACCTCATTGGCGCTGTAGCTAATCAATTGGACTGTTGTTATTGGGGTTGCGGGTTTGATTGGAGCCAGGATCTACAGTGATAACATTGAAAACCATCGAGGCAATGAAGCTCGAGGCGTCCCAGAGAAATGACTCGACTGTCTTGGAACCCGCAACGAAATTAATCATAAAAAAATATATTATGTGAGGAGTAGGAATATAAATTTAAAAGTTAAACAACAAAGTTATTTTAAGTTAAGCAACATTTTTTTTACTTCTATCCCAAGTAATGTTAGCACGGCTCTCCTAATAACTCCATACGATACAATTCCGATACACGCTCCCACATCGCCAGAGGTCTACATTACTCCAAACGAAGCTCCGTTTGTGCCACAAACTACTTATCTTAACTGCTGAAACATCAATACGATGTTCGGAACAGCATAACAATGCAAGTTGCAACTTCGGAACACACATATAACTTAGCCATTGAATCTGGATCTGTTGCTAACATTTTATATTTACTGCTCGACAGACATTAACCGTGTCTGGATCTGAATGTAGAAGTTCGATCGAATAGATCTGGAAACTTGTTTGGTGTTTGAGGATTGAATAATCGAGGTACCTACATGATTTATTGAGTTGCAAATCGGGACAGGAGTAGGCAACAAATTTATCTTGAAAAACTACACGTAATGGTAAGAAAGAGGACAAAGGACCATCAAAGTATTCCATATTTTGGTCCATCGACCCGTTTTTATTTTACTTTTTGGTCCTTTTCTGTTTGTGTTGTCAATTAGCTGGACCACCGTTTTATACATATTTCATGACTTCTATTAAACAAATTTGTTAAAATAATATCTATTTTAATATAAAGAAAGTAGGTTCCTATTTTATTTATAAGGTAGTCCACGGATACCAGGATACTAATAGATCACAAAACGGGGTTAACGTCAACGACCTATTTCTGAAAGATTAGCTATAGATCTATACTTTCACTATCCACGTACATAGAAGGTCCTTTGTCCGGTAAAATACCAAAGCTTGGTGTCGCACGCGTGGGACGAAAGGACCAAGTCAAAATATGTAAAATAGCTTACCTATTTTCATTCCCAATAGGCAGGTTTTTCTATTCCATTTGTTCGGTATTTATAAATGTCTATTTACGACACAATGTAGGAACAGATAGTACGTTTATGTTTGACACAATATAAAGATTATTCCATAAAGTTAGTTTGATATATAGTACAAACTATCAGGTTTGATTTTCTATTCACTACTCGAGTCGGTTCTTAAAAAAAACTGTTATCTAAATAATCAAATTTTTATAGAAACTTTAGTATTTTCTTAGTAGAAAAACACAGCACTGATAGCAGAGGAGTATGACCGTTGGACTGCTCAAAGGTCGCCAGATACAATCTCGCCACGTGCCAAAGTCTTTTCGAATTTATGTGCGTTTTACAAATTATATATCAGTTGCTAAACTCGGTGGAGGAAAACATCTGGAAGAAATCGGCACACCTGAGACTTTTCAACGGAGTATGAAGCCATGTTAGAGGTCTACAGCAGGCGGTTTAAACTGTCACCAGGTTGTTCATTAACCATACGATAAGAAGAAGAAAAAGTAGAAAAATCAAAACTGACTGATCTATTAGTTACCCAATGTTGACTGAGTGAATGAATCTTAAGTTACTGATAAATAAAGTGATAGTTTTCTCACTCTTCATGTATTCAGTACTATTTTCAACGCGATTTAAAACATACTTCCTACTTTACACTAATGCTATGTGAAAGAGCAGCACTTACTCGCGAATCTAGACCATGTTCGAGCAGTTACTACCGAGTTAGTCAGTACTACAACTGCACTCCTCCAAGTTTAGGAAGCTTTGATTTAGACTTGGATTCCACGCGATAGTTTTAAAGTAAGCTATTATAATATGCCTTGGTCCTAAAAACATAACTGGCGAAATGTGGGTGTACTGTATATGCACCTCTGCCTACCCCTTCGGGGAATACAGGCGTGATGTTCGGTTATGTATGTCCACAGAAATCGATCACGCACCCCTTAGCGCAGCAGTCCAATCGCTTATCCACTGCGAAAATCGGTTCGGTCACATCAAAAAAATATAATGTTATACACCTACACAACACACAGGTATTATAAATATTATATGGATTCTACGTTAATCGGCATGTCAAATTATTAATGAAGTTATTTAGACAAATGCGGCTATTCGGTACCTTAATCAAAGCTTGACATGTTTAAGAGCTAACGCTACTGTGACAGATTGACACACATTTATGAATATTTTACTCTCAGGCTTTTATATGGGTATTAATACTAGCTACGTAATTTGGCCGTTCGTTGAAAAGTCCGCTGATGTCCTAAATTAAAAGCTTTTCATTATTATTTTGCCGACTAATATTATACCCATAAATAGATATTAATTTCGTTTAATTTTTTTAGTAGGACATGTACTGCCTAATAATAAACTTTTATTGATAGCTATACGAAATACGGTTCTCCATATTTAGATGGTCTGGCCTATTTTTCAATTAGCCTGCCTCTTTACGATGAACTTTTACAGCAGGACAGTTTACGACGTGGGAGCGAGACGCATTACAGCACGTAGCGGGGTCCCGCTTCCACTTCTTAAACTTTTCTGCTGTAAAAGTTCATAGTAAGACGGTAGGCTGATTTAAAAAATGCACACGCCTATAAAAAGCAAAATAATGTAAATTACTTTTGTTGGTTCAAAAGAAAATCGATACCATAACTTGCATCAAACAAAAACAAAAATTACATGAAAACAAACAATTTAAAAACAATCACGAAGCAAAGAGGAAATTAAAAAATTAAAAGAAACATGTATAAGTGAAGAAGTACGTCCCCGCAATATCACAAAGCATAGTAAATGAGTTCAGAGAGTCTGCCCGTTTTTAATTAACATTTTGTTTTAAAGATCTTCGGAGTCACGAATTTGGGGTAGGGTCCTATTGTTAGCGGGTTGTTATGACAACGCTTATTAAGAAATTAATTGATGATTGATAATACAGAAGCGAAAAGTGTATTAAAACTAAAACTTAACCAGATTTACACATTTCTTAAGCTAATTAAACTAAAAGAAAAACGTTTATTAATAAAAAAAAAATTAGGTATTGTACGCGACAGTTCGACATATAAAATTTAAGTTAGTGACTTCAATTCCTAAAATGACACCCAAACGGTTTTGTAGGGCATTTGTTTTTAACTCTGATATTTTTAAATACTTCATTAAAGGCCATACCATATTGGGAATTACCTAATGAAAAACCCAATAACACTTTAACTTACTCAGAGTTCGCACCCAGGGCCTCGCGCTCAGTAGACGCGCTGGCCAACGGTCACAGTCTTGTATATTTTTATCAATGTTATTTCGATCTTAAACCATTATAGCACAGATGTTTAGGACAGATTCCGTGCCGGTAAGTGTACATGCCAACTGATTTATTTATTTATCCTCAAAATATAGTCATAAAGATCTTTTAGTAGCAAGTGTGACCCAACCCTAAGCAAACTGAAAAAATATATAAATTCTATTGTGAACGATACATAAATCGATACGTTTAGTCAACAACTACAAGAAATAAAACTATGTACAGAATGTTCCAGAACAAACCATTACGTTACAAGGCTGAATGGTGTTCTGGTTCAATGTGGTAATTTGTACTCTAACTAATATTTTGTTCAGGTTATTCTTATTCTTTGGGTAAACTTTTTGATTAGCACCATGATCTTTAACATCATTAGTCATAATAAGCTACCGAAGGGTTCAGACCTTTCTTTGATTATGTGTCTCTCCACTGGAAAATACAGATGACTCCACATTGATGATTATATAGCCACATCATCAAAGGCCTCTTAGGGTTGCTATAATAGCACGCTTAGCAAGAGGCTTGGGGATCCCAGTATTGGTGGTGGAGTTACAGAAGACACTGCTAGCGACACCCACGGGAGGTAAGGGGGTGGTCAATTCTAGGCCCGATACTATATACTTATACAATATTAATCGATGTTGGTTTAGTTCTCAAAGTTTAGAAAACTTTTCATGGCCAACAAAAGTAAACAGATCGGAACCTAACAACCGGAGTTTGTAGAGTACTCGGAAACATTTACTTATGTAGTAAGCCTTAGTTTATTTAATAGATCAATTAGTTTTAAACTAAAGACTTTGTTGATGATTCTATATTTCTGAGGGCGAGGCAATTCTTGTCGGGGAGCGAAGAAATCTTCACTAGCGTACTAATTTTCCTGACACAGTTTAGGGCATACCACATCATCATCATTTTCATAATTAGTTTAGGATTTTTCATCAATATTTAAGTAGAACAACAAGCGTGTATGGATGAGTATTGTGATGCGTGTGAATGAGGCGAAAGAAGTATTCCAGGATCGTAGCAAATGGTAAACCATGGTCTCTGATTACCCCTCTGAGAAACAGGCGTGATTGTATGTATGAATTTAAGTACAAAACTAAAACAATTCATAAACAGTTAAACCAGTACCAAGAACTCATAACCTAAAGAAACCTTATGAATAGTTTCAGAACCATTAAGTGGAAGACTAAGCTAAACCTAATACGAGTTTAAACAACTTTTTATTTTCCGACCGACTTCGTCAGTCATAATGGATAGAAACCTTTCAAAGAAGGATATCTCCAAGGATAAAGATACCTTCGATTAGATTGACGTAATTCTGAACCGACACGTTCGGGAAACACCATCAAATATTCAACGGGAAACCTCTCGATATATTTGATCGGTTGAACAGAAAATGTTGTGATTCTTGGCAGTTTGATTCTAAAGAGGTTTATTGAAAACGTTGATGGAATTCGCCGATTATTATTTGGAATTAATTTATGACCCTTGTCATCTATGGCTGCATTCGAGAGGCTTAGGCTTATATGAATATGGCGGTAGGAAATTTAGTTTGGTTTTCCCCGAATAATTATATTGTTTCAGCCATGATAACGTATATAACTTAGATGTACGACGCTTGTGTATAATATACATTCTTAGTATCGTCTGAGGGTTAAATAAAATAATTATGAATTCTAAATGGTGTCAGTACCTAAACAACATAACATCACACCTGTATTCCTCGAAGGGGTAGGCAGAGGTGCACATATAGTACACCCACATTTCGCCAGTTATGTTTTAGGTCCCAATGTAATAGGGGGCGAGCCTATTGCCATCAACCGGGCACAAATCCAGACTCCGTGCTGCTAATGAGAATTACCTAATGGAAAAACCCAGTAACACTTTGCCCGCCCCGGGATTCGAACCCAGGAACTCGTGCTCAGCAGTCGCGCTTAGCAGCCACTAGACCAACGAGGCAGTCATCAGTGTTAATACCTTTTTGTATTATATAAATGTGTAACGTTGTATTTAAGTGAAGAGATGTTGTCTTGTTATTTTTACAGCGCACTGCGTATTTATTTCTCGCAAAACTACTCATCGGTTGAACACACTGCAGTTTTATATTTCATACGAAACTGATCATTTTTCAGCACAATCTCTCCAAAATAATCTTCATGCTGGTAATATCTTTCATCCGTATGTCAGCAACAGTTCATCGGAAAAGAAAATTTATTCGTAACAAACACAGTCCAAGCCGTGACACTGTGAATCCTGTTAACTGAACTTAATGACTGGCCATTCGGCCCATTAATCTGGTCCTTTATGGCCCTTTTTGTGGGACATTCGTTATGCCCGCTTCGGTTGTTGAAGTTGGTTTTGAATAAGGAAATTGGGCGCAAAGTTCATGGCTAAGTTGGGGAGCTTTGTTGGGCCTGAAATTAAACAAACGTTTTGAATCTCAATTATAAATAAATTATAAAAAGGTCTGCCATTATATTAATGACTAGGTTTACTATTATTCCGACGACGAATAGGCCTCCAGTTCTGTATTTCCTTTGCTGCCTACAGGAAATATAGAAGAAGCTAAAATATTTTTTCGTATATTTTCTCATGACCGATCTCCACACAGAATAAACTTATGAATAACATAGATATGTAAATAATGTCATTGCGTAATTCGCGTGGAACAAGATACGCTGTCGGGCCTGACTGGTCGAGTGGAAGATCTGTTGGAGCCGTAGGCCAGAGTCTGGGATCAAAGGAACATTTTAATGCGCAATGAATACTATACATTAGGCACTACCAACCTGGTGACTAATTTGTTCTTTACGGATAAAAAATCCTGGGTTTTTCTTGTAGCGATTAGGCCGATCTAGGTGGTAAAACTTAGTGGTTAATATCACTAAGTAAGACTCTGAACCACCAGGTGGACCGACGATATCGTCAGAGTTGCGGGCAACCGGTGGATGCAATTGGCAAGTTGTCGATCGTTGTGGCGTTCTAAGAGGGAGGCCTTTGTGCAAAGTTGACGTGTTACAGCTGATGATGATAATGAAAACTCTGGGTCGACTCAGATAAAAAGTCAAGACTTTTAAGCTTATGTACTCGTAATGAGATGACAGTCAGAGATCTACGAATTAAAGCTGACATCCCTCTCCACAAAACGAAGAATTTTTTGTAAGTAAGTGGTTGGTAGCCCATCCACAGCCTGACCTTGGAAAGCACTATTAAACGTATATCGATCGACTTGTTACTAACCCCTGTTACTAGGCCACAAAAATTATTTCTAGTGGCAAAAAAGAAAAATAGTTATCCAACTTTTCTTGCTCAAAAAACAATTCAAATCATTATATCAGAGTGGAAAAGAAAATGAGTCACTCGAGAAATTAAAACACAATAATTTTATCAAAGAACTCGTATATTCACGACTCTGGACGTGACACAAACAGTAACTGTGCATCCGAGATTAATTAACATTTAGCTCTGAAGTACTCGAGAGGAATTTTAATCTTGTTTTTACATAACTTGTGAAAATGAGCTGGGAAGATTCTTTCTATCGGTTATTTATTGAAACTTTTCTTGAAAGGCGAATAAAGCATTTTTGCGAAGATTTTTTTTATCAGATAGGTATAGGACGTGTAAATTTGAAATTTGTAGGATTTAAGAATCATTACATTACTTATATGAAGGAAAGCCGAAATATGTGGTACGAACTAAGACTACATTAGCCAATTACATTTACGATTAAGTCCAATTGTCTTAAATTAAACAGTGTAATGGGACATTGATTTAGCAATGCTCATAATGCTAATTGGCACATTGACTCTAATTTACTTTTTTTTAGTCCAAAGGCAACACAAACCAGCAAGCAACAAAACTAAACTAAAGAAAACAATACAGTAACAGCTATAAAAGTGAAAGAAGTAACAATATTTTCACTTAAAATAGAAATAACTGGTGGTGACGATAATTTCCGGCCGTCACGGTCAGAAATGCACCCTGTTGAGTTGTTAAAGTACATAAATGTGGTTCATTTCAGTCAAGTCCATTGCTCGACACACTTTCACAATTTGCAAGAGTATCTTGAGACATAAGAAGAGGAATTTCTAGTAATTGAATGAACATTATTAAATGCTATTAAGGAAAACATGGTTGGTGATAACTATCTAAAGAATGCTAGACTAGTCAATGAAAGTAACTTTACTAGACCTACACCTATAGCCACCTCCTAAGTAGGTGAATTTTCCAAAAAAGGTAGACGCTCAAATCTGAAACAAGACATACATAAAATAGCGAAAATTCTCAAATGAAAACGGGCATAGGATGAACTTGATAAAAACTACAATAGTCATTCAATATTAAAAAAAAATCTCTTCTATTTAAAAAATATTTTTGATTACGACAGATTTAGGCGTCCACACATACTGAGAAAATGTACCCTATATACCGACAGTAGTATATTAGAGTAATATACCAGGATGTATATAAAGGGAATCTAAACCACGAGAGAATTCGCCGTATTTCGACTCGTAATTTCTGTAGCAATGTTACATTTCTTTTCTAGAGAGACGAAATAATGTTCTGTGAGATAGAGTTTGGACTGTATTTATTACTTTGGCAGATACAATTCAAAGGCTTACGAAATATTTGGTTTGAAATGCTCCAAAAAACTTAAAACAATTTTTGTTCTCGTAGATTTCCGCATCAACGTAATTCTAATTGTTATGTTCTTTATGTTATGTTCCTATTCTACAAATAGCTGAACATCACGCCTGTGTTCACCAAAAAGGTAAATAGATGTACCCATATTTCACCAGTTATGTTATAGGTCCCAATGTTCGGCCCCAATGGGCCGGGTCTATAATTATTGCTACTAACCGGGCACAAACTCAAATTCTGTTCCGCCATTTAGAATTACCGAATGGAAAATTCCGACCCGGGAAATAAATCGATATAGATCGATAAGGCAGTTGACTAGCATGTAGGTATATCCAACAAACTAATGTATATCCATTAAGACTACTATTCCATTTTATGTTTTTTTTCCACCATGGAGATCTGTGTGCCACAGAGCGCTGTATTTTTAGCACCAGCTTCGTTTTTCTAAAGCTAACTCTAGGCTTTAGAACTGTATAACAACATTATATAGGGCGTACTCTCATGCCTGACAAGTGACAACGATCTAAGGACGTTTATAATAATTTATTCGATACTACTTTCCTAGTAACAAAAAAATAAAAGTGTTGTTTGTCGTATAACTTGGCGGTTACTTTCATGATGATGCTAATGTAAGTACAGCTATTAGTTATGTTGTGTTTGTCTTCTTTTTGTGGGGTTATAGTCTTGATAAAAATAATACTAGGATATAAGTAACCCACAGCATGATAAAGGCCTCTTATGCATATAAAAAGGAATATTGATCACTATGCTTGTAGCGGACTGATGATTTTAGAAAATTAAATCCAGGTTCACGAGTATTCATGATATTTGTCTTCACTGTTAGTCAGAGGTTTGTCAGAATAACACTATGAATCACATAATATACTTATTTATGACAAACACAAAGTAGGAAGAGGAAAAATAATGTCTAAATTTTGCCTACTAGTATTATCCATGTAAATTAGACCGCTAATGTTTTAAGTGAAAATAGGGCTTCAGAATAAACGATGTTAAACGGATCATTATCTACAGAAACAAACTTGGTTAGAACTTCAACATTCTAAGTCTAGCCGTCCTGTCCCAATAATTACGATAATGCCAACCGCCAAGTTCTCGGAGTGTTCGACGAAAACCAAAAGATTGTTAGGTTTAAGCGAGCATTTAGCGCCAAATGATTATTACTCGCTATTAGTCTCAGTCGCTGAAGTCTTAGTGGAATTAAAGAAAGTGCGGTTACCTCGGTAAACTGTTTTGTGGGGCCATGAGATGGGACTTTTGATTGTATTATTTCTGGATGAGGTTATGGCAACCCCCCCCCCCTTACCTAAGGGAAGCCTTTGTTTAATAGTGGACGTCTTTTGGCTGATGATGATGAGGATATGGTAATGAATAAAATGACTTCAAGATCTGATGAATGACAAAAGCAAAAATAAAAAAGGCAAAATATTGTAAAATTAAACTTAATTAAACTTTATTCGTTTCTGAGTCAGCAATCCTAGAAGATGACCAACCATAAGGATCGGTCTTTGGAGTAAATAGATTAATTAAATGTGGATAGAAATAAAAGCAAGTGGTGTCAGAACCAGTCCAAGAAGTAATGACGAAATAATGTGATGTACCTAATAAAAAAAGAAACTCATTATCAAAGGATGAAAAGATATAGTAAAGTAAGTCGTCTCACACGGAACAAATAACAAAACGAATATCTTCACCGAGTTAATTTCTTTGTTTCCAGTTCAAGTCTCAACCAACCTTTCTCTCATGAACCGTTTCATCGCCTTCTTTGAAGCCACAACGGGATGCAATAAAAGAACTTTGTTATTTTACCGCACAAAAGAATTTGAAAACAGTCAATTCGGTAACGGTACATTAATCTCGAATTATATTGAGGAAATGTTTTTGTAAACAAATAAGTGCATAACAAGATTATAGGTGTTGTTATTGGTAGTAAAAATAAGGCACCTAAAGATACTAAACCTAAAAGCTTGGCTGGAGATGAAGTGCGTTTGAAACAGGTTCAGATAAATAAGTATGAAAAGGTAATTATAAAAAACACCCTTCAGGTCATATCGTCACCAAGTATACCAAGATCGTAGCAAATGGAAATCCGTGTCCTCTTCCTACCTAACCCCTGTCTTATCGTGCTTTCACATGAGGTGTGGTAGCACGCGCCGTGCCAGCGAGGCTTGTGGCCGAGCAAGAGCCACGGTTCCCTCGGCGCATTCTAGAAAATTTTGTACTGCGACGTAACGGACGGCGCGTAACTAGGCGCTTCGCGCTACGCTTCACTAGTTCCTACAGCCGGCGCAGCGCGTGCTACCACGCACCATGTGAAAGCACCATTACTCACATTCTCTGAGAAACAGGCGTAACTTTATTTATCATTTTTCACTTACTCAAGATCAATACTTATTATCTATTCTGTGAATCACACAAATTCTTCTTTATTACCGTGGCTGCGCCACTTAGCATTGTTTAAGAAATTTCATAGCATTTTATATGAAGTGAATTATACGTATTTTTGTTATAAGGGATTCGTGGAACGCGGTAATTCAGTCGATAGAATTGTTTAAACTTGTTCCAGGGTAAATAATTCTGACTTCAGTTGTGAATTTTCCGAACAGCTCATTTCTGCACGAAAATAGTTTAAACGTCAACATTCTCCAACAATAGAATACCGTCCTACGTAACTGCATAAAATAGCTAAAATATAGTCTTGTAGCAGTTGAGTAACGAATTTTCGTCTGGATTTGTGTCCAGTTGATGGCTATAGGCTCGTCTCTTATTACATTGGGACCTACAAGGTAACTGGTGAAATATGGGTGAACTATAGGTAGGTATGTAATCCTAACCCATTTGGGAATACAGGCGTGATTTTATGTCCAAAACAAAAGTGCAACTAAATACATACTGAAACTGCAAACATATTTGCCTTCTTAAAACAACTAACATTACCAACACTAGCAACCACGTTTTTAATCTAGCACATAGAGGACCAAACAAAGCACAAAGAAATGGCTAAACAAGCAAAACAGGACAAAAGTCATCAGCGTTTGAATGAATGTGCACGAACCGCGATGACACGTGCAATTTGTCTGTACAATCAATAGTGGGGCCGCGTCGAAAGCGTAGCCCTATTTATGGCTCTCCGGTGAATTCCATCTACGGAATTTGGAGGCTGTATCACTTTGAGGTAAAAAAGTAAGAAATGTTAGCGGTACCTGCTTACTTTATTATTCTTCCGATTTTTGTATTGAGGTAACAAATGAATTAGGGTTCTTGAGGCAACTTGAAAATTCCGCGTATGGTCACAATTTGATGTTGATTGTGTAGTCACACATCTTATTGAGTATAAACTGTCTCTCGGATAGTAAAACGACTTTAGGGCTTATTTTTCCATCGTTGGATACACTCTGTTCAAAGGTTATTTTTACCGTGAATATAAATGGAAAACGCCAAATTTATTCTACTGATAAAAATATCTGGCTATTAAAAAATTGGTCCTTAGTCTTAAGGTGGTTCTTGCACGTATAAGATTAGCAAATATTAGTCACCTCATTTATTTTGAAATTATGTCAAAAGACATTAAACAGACGAACTGAACCAAAATGAGGGATAAAAATTACGAGATAGGTTAGATAGGTTGCATCACAAAATATGTATACTGTACAAGTAAGTAATACAAAAGTACAAGAATACAATCACGACCAGCCGTGCTATTCTAAAATATCACTTACGAACTCACTTCTAAATCCGCGGTGAGATTCGACACTAGCGAGCAGGTGACGTGCGAGATGACATTGGAGATGATGGTAGTGGTTCAGAATAGCATAGTCTATCTCAGTTCATTACTACGAGTATAATGAAGAACAGATACAAACAACAATTTCTATAGTAACCCTGAATTAATAAATATATATCCTCTAATGCGAATGATGGCATAACGAGCTTGCCAAATTACAGGAAATGGCGTACCACGGAACAATAGTTGGCATCAAATTATATCATTATATCAGCCAATATACGTCCGCTAAATAAATACTACTTTAATATTTGCAAATAGTCATAGGAGATTTCATGTTAGTATGTGATCACGGTTATATACCTCATTGGGTTAACCAGAAGTATAGGAACTCACACATTTTGCCTTTGTCACTAAACCTGATCAATAAAGTGGTTGTCAAAGGTTTTATTCTATAAGAAAAGTTCGTTTTAAAAAAAAAATAACTTGTATGTAAGGGGGGGGGGGGGGTACCTATTTTTGGTGGCTAAATAACCCTATTCTGGACGGACAAGGTCTTCCACACCATATGCAAAAGTGTGTTGCGGCTAATGGGTTGGTGTCACCATATCGTCATCCACTGTGTGAATAGGGCCTTGATAATTAAAATGGCTTAGGTATAATTGACCAACTACATTGCATAGGCCTCTTCTCATATAAAGAACGAAGGAGCGTAGATCTCAACACCAGCTGCAAAGCTAGTCGCGATTTTGCTTACCTTTCGATAACATTGAATTAATAGTTTTCTTTACCGTATTTTGTGGTGTCTTAGAATAATCTAAGAAAGTATTAATAACATTAAAAGTCACATTGGCGCCGCGTTTGACCCTCCAAACCTGTACCCACGAATAATTCATTACATAAAATTAATTTAGAAACAGACTAGGTACCAAACTCTAAAGATTTACTAAAGGCGGCCAGCTTACGTTGTTTACCGAAACATGAGCAAAGTCTAAGTCTAATACAACATACATGAACGCAAACTAGGAACGAAGCCACACAAAACTTTCAATTTACGACAAACCGTGCGTAATGTACAAATATTGTTTTTGCACTTTGTTTCTACGAGTTTGTGTTTGTGGTATTAACTTCGACTTAACTTATAAAGACGGAGACTTATTGCAAACCTTTTTGAAGACATTTTTTTGGTAGACTTTAGTTAGTGTACGAGTAGTTATTCACCTGGTAAACAACGAAATGCAAACTGAATGAAGCATAATAATATTAAACCTTAACCTTTTTGCTGTCTGCACTAAAACCTGCCATTGTTTACTAGTGTCTATTTACGGACAGCCAAAGTATTAAACATAACAAATGGCCGACTAAAAGAACTCACAATCAAACAAAAAATATACTAAAAGATCCTGTCTACAAGCCACCTTAATACATCTCTCATCGATAATGCCCTAATCAATACAATTTGGGAATTAGAACCAAATACATTTTTCGTCCCAAATCAGCGCGCTCCAATTCCCAATTCACTTAAAAACGGTACTATAGGTATGTATTTACTTGGCCAAAAATATACGAAATCGGGTCCGATATATTGCGGGCCGGGGGATCCGTAACTCAACGGTTAATCCACATCGACCACTGTCTGATTTAGGTCCCTGTAGAAAAATCGGGCTCATTTAATATACAGCGAATTAATTCCGAGTCTTGTTCGAGACATTTGTCTGTCGCTGTTACTTGTGGTGATGTTGTAGGCAGAATGACAAGAAGGACATTTAGGATTATTTTTGTTTACCTTTCTTCAATTCTATCATAATCTTATCATAAAGAATTTAAACATAAAGAACTTAAACTTACTTTGTTTTACCGTTTACATGTGTGGTTTATTTTTTGTTATTACAGAAAAAATAAATAGACGCTACCTTTAAAAAAAACAAAAGATTTTTACAATTTATTTTAGCAATAGATTCAAAACATTGAACTATGAAAATTACTGCTAATACTATTAGGTTTCTATAAATAGCTCTCAATATTATAATTACAATCAATCATGATTTACAAAGCATTCGATTCAACAATCCGCTTACTCCCCATTTAACAAATCCCTTTGTTTTAGCGCTGAATACAGGCTTTAATTTAGCTAGCAAACTATTGAATTACAATTTATCATCTAAGCTATATTATTGAGTTAATGCTACTTCAATATTCCGTCTGTAATCTAGACATAAGTACTTACAATGAGATTTTACGTTGCGAAACTACGACACATGGTAGTACCTATATACACCGAGATACCTATATACAGGGATACAGAATTTTGCCGCATTTTCGGGTCACATCGGCAATGTACCATTGTGTCTTTAAGTACCACAATGTAGTTTGATATAATGTATTATTATTTTTTTAGGATTCACAATAATTATGTTTTTTGTGCTTGGTACATGGTAAAAGTCTTTGCTTCGTGGGAATGTGAAAATGAGACATTTATAAGCTGGTGTTATATGGTTCCTACAAAAACTAGCGTTAGTAAAAATCTCTTAGGTACGTATGATTGAAAAAATGTCCGTGCTTCGGAAGGCACATTAAACCGTTAGTCCTACGCCTGATATTTTTCCGGTCGTGTCGATCTACCGTCCCATCAGACTATGAAAGTGACGGAAAAGGCAGTGCACCTGTGTTTGCGCGCATACTTGTGCGTAGTTCCCTAGTTTCAAATGAGACAGGCCGCCATGACCGCAATTCGGTTGGCGAACATTATTATAGAAAAAGCTAATAACTGATATGTGTCAATCAAAAACTTTGCATCCTATCCTAAGCGATCCATAGCACACTGTCCACCCTTTCACGGAAAACAGTCGTGAACATTTAAGCGAAAAACTAGTTCGTAAAACCAAAGTCGATTCGTTAGAAATACAAGGAGTTTGTACAAACTACCTAATTTAACATTCTGTTCGCGACATAGGCCGTTCACTTTTATAGTCACACAATAAATATGATATGATTATGGTAGCACAACCATCTAGGCTTCGACAGTTCTGTTGTCTGCGAAGGAAAACGAACGAGATATACATGTCTTCTCGTTTTTATTTCTTCTTTTATAGAACGATTTTTAGACGATTTTTCCCGGAAAACTTGCCAGTACATTTAGAGTTACTATGTATTTTTGTAACCTTGTAATCTGTGTTATAACAAGGAAAATTCGTGTTTTTATGTTTACTCTATACGTCGATGAGTCAATGGTACCAACTTAATAAAGAAGCAGAGTTTTAGTTTTTGGGGTTTTTTCTAGAGTTGTATCTGGCTTGTATGTTATACGCACTGTTTCTAACCTCTAATAGCATGTATTATTTAGATAACAGTCGGTGGCCATATACCACTATTTAAAAAAGCACAAAAAATTGTAAAGCTGGATGTAGGTATGCGATATCATTTGTGAACAAATATGACTTTAAAAAAAACGTCGCCCCACTAAGAATTTCTCCTGTGTCGTAGGTGCGTTTCACAAACATGAAATATCACATACACAATCACTCAGACTCAGACTCAGACTTGGGACTAACATCTGTGGTTCACATAAAGTTTTGCCCCGTACGGGAATCGAATCCGAAACCCTTAGCGGAGGAGTCCAATCGCTTAGCCTGTAGCCACTGCGTTAATCAGGTCCTCATCATTATGGTTGTTATAAAAACAGATATACATTAGGAAATCTGGAGTTTAACTTTTCTATTCATGAAATGAGAATATTACACTACCAATTGACGTTGATATTAATGAGCCTTATAATGACAAACCTTCCTTTTCTGTTTTATAATGAAGCTCCATAATAGGTATTGACTTAGTAGTGAAATAGGTACTCATTTCCTTGACTCAAAGGTACGAACAACGCCAACACTGACTACAGCCCCCACACCATGAACTCTTAAAGCAGGACAGATTACGTTGTGGAAGCGGGACGTCGCATTACGCTATACGTAGCGGCGTCTCGCTTCCACAACGTCAACTGTCCTGCTTTGTTCATGGTAAGGGGGCACGAGGTGATTAAATCGCTACCCCATACATGAAGTAGGTACGTTTTGGGAATAATGATAGTTATCTGTGCAGCTGACGCCGGCCGTGCTCTGAATATATCAAGAGTTCAGTTAATCAATGAACACTAACTTTGGATAATTCATAATTTTAGTAGAGTTGTCGAAGGACTGAGTTACTTTCTCATTATGTTCACCAGAATAGATAGGCTATTATGCCTGTAACAAATGTAAAATTATGTTACCAAAACAACATTAGTTTCATTTGAAGAGTTTTGTCTATACAAAGACTTTTCAAATGATGATGCAATTTCTTTTCTATAGCATTGCTACTAAATATTTTAATGTGACGACCTGATTAGCGCAGTGGTTAAGCGATTGGACTGCTGCGCTAAGGGTTGCGGGTTCGATTCCCGCACGGGGCAAAACTTTGTGCGTACCACAGATGTTTGTCCCGAGTCTGGGTGTTTGTGTTTGTGATATTTCATGTTTGTGAAACGCACCCACGATACAGGAGAAATTCCTAGTGTGGGGCGAAGTTTTTTAAAGAAAAAAAAAAAAAAAAAATGGTAGCATTGTAAAACCACAGTGTAAGCCAGATTATTTTGAGATAATTCAGGTATGATTCAGTCGGTTTATTTACTAAAACCTTTAATTACTGTCTGTCAAAGTACCTACGAAAACATCAAGTCACACAGGTACTCAATCTGCAATACATATTGTCATAAAACCTACTGCACCAATCAGGACAATAGTGCTTTTTTTTGTCACAATGTCACTATCACCCACAAATCTCGGATTCACTTTCCACCATATCCTTTCAAGACAAAAAGTAAATCCCAGATTTTCCCCCTCAGTTTTAATTTTCCCACACAAAAATCGCGGTAAACGCCAAAAAAATATAATAGAAGACCTTTACTTAGCGCTACATAACTTAAACACCCTACATTATGCCTCTTCATTCTATCTCGCGTTTCTCTACAAAAACAATTTCAACTTATATTTGCACGAAAATCGACCTTATGTTGAAGGTTATAAGGTGTTTACAACGTAATACTGTTTGCAAAATGCGGATATGTTCAACGTGCTTAAAAAACCGCGTTCATTTGTCACCGGCAGATGCAGTCGAATCAGGGGTGCGGCCATAAAGAGAACGGCGGCGACTTAAAGAGTTATTTTTTTACTTTTTTACATAAAAAAGGTGGAATAAAAAACAACAAGTATAACAACCTCTTTAACACCTTACAACTGTAAACTTAGGGTTGTTATTGGCGGGTACTTCAGGTTTTTTTTGCAAACCGAGAAGGGTGAACAGTCTTCGGAATCTCTTCGATCAAATTCCCACTAAAAGAAGTGGTAAGTATTTAGTGAAGATGGTAAAAGGGAAATATATAATTAAGAAAACAAGTTACGCTGGACATAAGCCTCTCGCCTATGTCCAGCAGTGGATTCAGATAGGCTGATGATGATACTTTGAGATTACAAACTCATAGTCATAATATTTATATTTCTTATAGGCTACAAAAGAGCACTGTAAGTGTCTGTAGTGCTTGTATCGCTTTAAAATTAAATAAATAATTAAAATTTCAACTTATTCTTTTCTTACATATCACCTCTGCCGATTCCAGGGCCAGAATCTCTTTACAATTCTTTATCGTCATCTTTCTCTCTTTTAATCACAACCTCACAAGTATTACATTCTTCCTCATAACACGTCTAATTGCCCATACTACCACGTATCACCTTACAACATGCACCCAGTTATTATCACATCTATCTATAATTATAATAAATGCAATTAAAAGTAAGGAAAAACCTAAATGCAGCTGAAGCTAAGAATTTAATAAAAAAAATACACAGGGCATTTTTTCTGATCCCGTTCCTCTGCCCTCGTGGCCCCACCGCAGTCGGCAGGTGATTGAGCACTGTCCTTTGACACGGCCCAGAGGAAAAATTACGCGGGTTTTTTGCGAAGAACCCAGGTAAGCATTATGGTTGCGACTCACCGTTGCTCCATGACGACTATGGCTGAGATTTGAAGCGGTAAGAGGAGATAAGTTGCGGTTACATGGGAATGGTTGTGGTTGTGGTATAGGTAAGCTGCTACACGTGTTGTGGGGTGTCGGTATACGGAACTTGCTGATATTGAATTATCAATTAAGTAGCATGTGCGTATGAATGTATTGTCTGGTGTAATAAATGAGGAATACTGCATATGTTATGATATAATTGCTAAATTTGTCACCGCATCGCTATCGCCACAACAAACGTTTGAAGTATTATCTATCCTTCATGAGTAAATAATTGTTTTATGCAGAAAAGAGTAAGCAATTAACACGCTTGATAATTACGTTTTGGTAATTCATACAAAAAGTTGCAATGTTAACGCCTACTTCGGTCGGTGCCATTGTAATTCTTCCACGAGTCTTGTACACCATTTTAGCACCAAAACAACATATTTCTATACCCTTATTAAACAAAACAAATTCGAAAATTACAATACAAATTTCGGCCACCCACATCATGGTTCTAAACGTTGAACAAAAACCAAATTAATGTTTACAGGACGTTCTCGTATCAAAGCGATATGAAGATAAAAAATGTGCCTAAACCTCAGTCCATTTCCTTATTGTATGATTCCTACCCATTCGTCATTTCGCCTGTCAGACGGATTTTGCAGATCACGGTCGGGCGAATACATTACCCATTTGCTTTGTGGGAATCTGTTTGGATGAAAAAATAATCGAATTGCAAATACCTATTTATATGTGGATGACTTTATTTGGGAGGGAGTGAATTAAATTCAAGGATGGTTGGACTTTGATATCATGCTTAATTTCAATTGAATATCTGCATTAATTTGTATATAAAATAAAATGTAATCAATTGAAATGATATGAAAGACTGCCTCGTTGGTCTAGTCAGTCGAGTGGCACGAAGTCTGGATTTCTGCCCGGTAGTGAAAAAAATATCTAGATTACATTGGGATCTATAACATAAATATGATTTCAGTTTCCTAATATTAAATAAAGAAAGAAAGCAGAAATATTTTGTCTTTTATCAAGAAACGTACTCTTGGTAGATGTAGTTTTTTGTGAAGTATTCATTGTAACCTTAGTTTTCATTATTTTTCGACATCATACTTATCACCTTAAAACTCCAGATTTCGAAGCTATTAAAATTATAATCACGTTCACTCAATAATCCAATCACGATATTCAGAACGCGTTGAATTTGATCCATTGAGGTGTGTATTTTGATTAGATTGCATCCAAAATTAGAATTTAGACTACGGGGTAATGAAGTGTTTGCAAATATTATCGCTTGAATCACTAGGAATAATGAATTCTTTAAAGATTTACTTAAATACTGGGACGATGGAAAATCTGAAAGAATTTAGAGAACAATAGATATGATT
This sequence comes from Abrostola triplasia, assembly GCA_946251915.1. Taxonomy (NCBI): domain Eukaryota; kingdom Metazoa; phylum Arthropoda; class Insecta; order Lepidoptera; family Noctuidae; genus Abrostola; species Abrostola triplasia. The sequence goes on along the minus strand of OX276444.1, from coordinate 5,058,124 downwards.
ACGTTCGAAATATTCTAGTATTGTATTGTGAAATATTGAGTGGGTGTTATTGATTGTGAATAATTACAATTTTATTCTGATCAGATAAGTGAAGTTCTATTAAAAGGCTTGCTGACACTAACAAGTAAAGGCGAAAGTTTGTGAGAGTGTTTGTGTGATTGTTACCTCTTCACGCTCAAACGGATGGACTGACTTCGATAAAATTTGGTATAGAGGTAGCTTACACCCTTGATTAACACAGACTTTTTGTCCCGAAAAAATGTAGTGGGTAACACCGCGGGGTGCAGCTAGTATATACAAACGATATCTCTAACTAGGTTGTTCAGCAATCATGCGATAAGAAGATGAACTAGACATTTTGCTAGAGCTGTCTTTATTGTATTTAATTGCATGTAACAGTTAGGTATGTGTATAAGTAAGTTTATTTTTAATATAGGTTTTTATTAGGTCTCATACATATTATGAGTATAAACAAAAATGTAGGACTACTAGACGATATTACTATGAAACCTTCAAAGACAAATAATTACTTTCCCAAACTCCAAATACTCCGAACGTAGCTATAGCCGTCACCATTTAATTAAATATCAACAGAAGTGTTTCACCTTGAAATTGTCAACAGACAGACATACCTAGTTAATATTATATTTGAATATCATTAAAACCTTTTCTCAGGAGGTTTTTGAAAGTAAATTCATTGCTCCTTTCATAATAACATGCTTTACAAAGAGACTACTTAAAATGTAAAGTGGGAATTTCACTAATTTTAGCTTTAGTGGTTGGTACAATACGCTTTATATCGTCTAGGTATCTAAATGTACACCTTCATTTGAAGCCTGTCATTTGAATAGTGAACTAAGTATGTACTGCGTTCAATTGCTTGTGTTTAGCTTGGACTTCAAGTAATCTTTTGTTTACACATAACATCACGCCTGTATTCCCCGAAGGGGTACGCAGAGGTGCACACACAGTACACCCACATTTCGCCAGTTATGTTTTTTTTTAGGTCCCAATGTAATAGGGGGCGAGCCTATTGCCATCAAATCCAAACTCCGTGCTGCTACTAAGAATTACCTAATGGAAAAACCCAGTAACACTTTGCCCGACCTGGGATTCGAACCCAGGACCTCGTGTTCAGCAGTCGCGCTTAGCAACCACTAGACCAACGAGACAATCTTTTGTTTATGTTTGTAAATTCATAATTTTTATCATCACCAGAATTTAGAATTCGTCGTTGCTTAACACCACAGCTGCATATACTGCTGTTGTATTTGAATTTGATGGAGCATAAATATTGTTTGATTTTTCAGGTCAGTTATTGCCAGTAACATCTCGAAGCTCGGAATTATGTTCTATAAATATGCTTCCAGCTTGTTTACTGCGGTATTAGACTGCACATGTTCGAAGTCAAGTTTATAAAAGCTTTGTTTTATTATATTAAGTTAACCACCGGGCTCAAATTCAGATTGCATGATGCTACTGTGAATTAATGGAAAAAGACTTTACCCGACTCGCGATTCGAACCCAGGGCTTGATGCTCAGCAGTCGCGTTTTGTAACAACTAGACCAATGAAGATGTTCCTGTTGAACAAAGGCTTCCCCCTTAGAACGCCACAATGAACGACAACTTGCCAATTGCATCCACCGGTTACCCGCAACTCTGACAAAATCGTTGGACGATTATACGCAGAAAATATTGTACCATCAAGAACTTTAGACCCTTAATCACTTTTCAAACATCTATCTTTATAAGTGTCATCTATAATGTCTAGCAGACGACATTTTTCTTCCTGTCGCATGGTATTTCAATACAATAAATAGATATTACTGCTTTCGTGAACGTAATGGTCTATACGTCAGACAAGATGGCCGATAGCGAACGATCCTTTATGCCTTTACAGTACAAGAGCTGAAATGTCTGGTTTATCTATAGTACCTTTATTTATGTTTTCTTGCTTAGGTTCAGAATTTTTCTGCAGAAACTATAAGTTATGGAATAAACCAGTTAAAGTTTTCAAATGTACTGAATGTGGCATATTTTGTCATGTTGAACGTTAAGATCAAGCTGCATTAGAATAAAATTTGGAGGATTTTTTATTCCAGTTAGTCAATAGAGAAAATTTGAAGACCGCATGACGAACTTTGGTAGTTACACCAGGTTTTGAAAGAATTTGATTTAAAAACTTGTTACCTTTCCAAATAATTTTAAATGTTAGACCTGATTAGCTAGAATGGCGAATCGTCAGAGTAAAGAAGCAATGTAACAGAGCTGGTTATAATTTCGAGTAAATCTCTCAAAAAGCCTTTAAAAAAATGATTTTTCATAGAAATAACAGTTTACATTCAGAAGCGTGCAGAACTGCAAACAACGGTGTTTACTATGTCTGTTTGTGCATCTGAAAACAGCTGGCGTGACGTCATCGGAACGTTCGTTAGCATAGCATATACATCTGAAAGGCTATCGTCATATGGACTGTGTCCTACTGCAAAGGCCTTTTCTTGTTAAGAAACAGGCAGAGCTTTGATTAGTCATACAGGCAGCAACGGGAGGCGTACGATGTAAATTTATTTTTGTTTGTTCTTCTCGAGAATGTAACCTATCAGCATTTGTAATCAAAATATGTCTTTGATTCTCTAGACTTGCCTTCACTTCTTTGTGAGATTTGTACTCTCGCAATGAGATAAAACGATTAAACAGAACTTAAAAATACAGCTTCAAAGTACTTCAGTATAAACTGAAGAAAAATATTCTCCGGTTCTAGGAAAAGGAAACCTTTATATTTACGCCAACGAATATTGAATTCTGAAACTAAGCTTTTCGTAGCTAAGTCGGCTTAAAACTAATACGTTAAACTACTGTTATATAGGGTAATACATACAAACATAAAGTCACACACATATTGGAGCAAAATTTTTTTTTATCTTATCTTATCACAGCAGGTTTCCTAGAGGGGTAGGCAGAGACCACGGATTTCTATTTGCTACGATCCTACATACATACATAACATCACGCCTGTATTCCCCGAAGTGGTAGGCAGAGATGCACATATAGTACACCCACGTTTTGCCAGTTATGTTTTTATGATGTTCAATGTATATTAATTACAGTAATCACCTTCTTCTTGTTTCGCCTTTACGTTTATTACGAAGCTAGAACTAATATTACTACGTCAAATATAGTTCTTTTTCGGTATTCCAACCACATTTTAGTATAATTTTATTCATACTTTGAAAATATAGAGCGGATTTTTAATGAGTGTTATGAATAGAACGTATTTTTTGAGACAAAATATTCATGCTTTGTAAATTATATTATAATATCATCTACTTGTAAATGATTGCTTTATTTGCGTACGTAAAACGTAGATACCTCGTTGTTCTAGTAGTTGCTAAGCGCGACTGCTGGACACGAGGTCTTGGGTTCGAATCGCGGGTAGGGTAATGTTTTACCAGGTTCTGTCATTACGAATTCTCAGTAGCAGTACCAAGTCTAGATTTGTGCCCGGTTGATGGCAATAGGCTCGCCGCCTATTACAGCCCAGTTAAGGCTATAGGCTCGCCCCCTATCACATTAGGACTTATGCAAAACGTACTTTGGGACCTATGATGAAACCAGCGATATGTGAGGTGAATTATACTCTACAGGTGTGATGGTAAAGACTGAAGAAATCTCCGCCAACGTTGAAGAATGTCATTCTTAATCATGTCCGAAGTAGAGTACTATTATCCCACAGCCATTTTCTTATTATAACCTAATCTTGGATTTATAATTACAAGACAGTACAGTGAAAGGGCATCAATTAAGCCGCTTTAATTATATTTCTTACACAAATAACTTCTGTAATTAGTAATATCAGTCTCCGACTCGGTAATTTCGCCGTTAATTAAATAATAAGTTGTTGTAATCAGTGCTCTTTGCTTAGAGTTTATGTATCCTTCTGTTACGGTATTATTTTAGAAGGAAATTTTATTAGAAAGGTGACGAGGTCAGAAATAAGGTCATAGTTATGGGTTCGAATCCCGGGTCGGGCAAAGTGTTACTGGGCTTAGGTAATTCTCAGTAGCAGCACGGAGTCTGGGTTTGTACCCGGTTGATGGCAATAGGCTCTCACCCTATTACATTGGGACCTAAAAACATAACTGGCGAATTGTGGGTCTACTATATGTGCACCTCTGCGTACCCCTTCGGGGAATACAGGCGTGATGTTATGTGTTATGCTTAAGTACTAATCTAAAAGTAAATCATTTAAAATTGATAAAGGATATTTAAATGATGGACACGAATAAGATGCGAACCCGAGACCTTTACCTAATCTACTGTTGGCTAGAGCTGCGACACGGCTAGGCGAAGGTTACGGCTTTAAACCCAACTTCCATCGATTTTTAAATTTACCTCATTAATTTGAATTTAATCGAAGCAGTGGACATCTTCCGGCTGATGATGATGATGGGTAACATGTTAAAATTACATTAAAAGTCAAGTTACAGGCGTCTACGAGCGATATTATGTTCGTCCCGCGCGATCTAGGCTATATACCGAGCAAATATTTGATGACAGGTCAATCTCTACTCCACAGCATGATCTGATAATTGGCTCAGATACGAAGAACAAGAAGATAGGCATTTGAAGTATCACATACGACATAGGTACTCAGGAAGAAAAACGAATTATTTTAATCTAAATTGCTAAAGGAATTTTGAAAAAACGATGGCTGGAGCGTGACTTAAACCCGCGACCTTGTACCGTGGCGCTGCTCTGCCAACTGAACTCCAAGCTTAGCATGGGCAACATGACAATGACACCATTAGTCATATAATTATTAAAATGTTTTTTTTAAGTTATTCATCGCAATCTGACTAAGTAAGTTGCGAAACTCAAAGCCATCCTAACATGACAAGTAACTCCAGCCAAAATCAAAGAAACGTAATAAAATCTCTTGTCTATTCCAAGACCATTTTATAGGACGCTCTCTAGGATAAGTTATTACCTACATATATATAAAAATGTTTCTGTGTTACGACAAAGGTTTTCTCGTTCAGCTTAGACATTCTCGTTTATCAAAACAGACAGTGATATGAAGTAAAATAATAGGCTTTTCTTTGGATAACGTTTGAAGGTTGAAAACAAATGAATGGGGTATCCATACATTCGTTTGTTACGCACACGTGTCTCATTCTGTGTATGCCTAGATCTTTTTGTTTCTTTTTTAATTTACGTATTAAAATTATTATGTTACTGTTGTGTTAATTCAAAAGAATGATTAACGTATGCGTATACTTTATTTAGACAATTTTTAAATAATAAATTAAAATTGTTAGTGGCTAAAAATATAGGAAGAAACTATTATTTTGATAATCAGTGCTGTAGATATTTTGGTTTGTAAAATCCTTTCGTCAGAAGACATAAAATATTAATTTCGCAAAACAAACGATTCCAGTAGCTAGCACTATGCTTAAAATTTTCAAAACGCGAACTTAAAATCTAAAAGGTGGCGTTTTCAAAATATGTTTTACTTCCTTTATGTATTTAGTGCAAACGAGAGTATGTATTTTTTCCTTATTTATTTATTTATTTCAGCCATGATCGTCCCACTGCAGGGCAAAGGCCTTTTTTTCCTTTGCATTTTTTCCTTGCTTAGCAAAAATTCAAACCTCCAAATCGTCAAATAAAATAAAATAATAACAGCTCAACATACCAAATTCAACACAAAAAGAAACATAGGTACATTCCCGTCTAGCCATAAAAACAATGATTTGTATTCACAGAAAAATATGCTTTATTTCGTACATAATATATTGTAATGATAATGTTCTGTAAACAAAATATTCCGCATTACTTACATTTAGATATGGGTAACGGGAGAGTGATCAATCACATATAATTTATGTACCATTACACGTTGAAATGGAACATAGGCGATACGACACGCGTTCAGACGTTATGTACGAGTATTTTTAGGGAACAATGTTTTGGTGATTCTCTTTTTTTTTAACGTTAAACTATGTCGCTAGATTTCACTCAGGGGGTCAGTCTTCTTCTTATCGTATGGTTAATGAACAACCTGGTGTCAGAGTTTAAACCGCCTGTAGGCCTCTAACATGGCTTTACACGCCGTTGAAAAATTCCTCAGGTGTGCCGGTTACCTCACGATGTTTTCCTTCCACGTTTTAGGGGGTAGGTAAAGATAAAAGATTAAGTTAAATAACATTACTTTAAATAATACTTATCTATTAGTAGTTTTTGAATGTTAAATCACATCAAGACAGCTCCAATAACGCTTCTTAGTGGTATAGCTGGGTAAAAGAAACGGCGCAACAAACTACCTAACCGCATACAGTCTATATAAATTTGGAATATGTATTACAGAAGTTATATAAACCAAGAAGAAATCGCACCTAAATATTAAGATCGAAGTAAAAGCATACGGGGTGGTCATAATATAACGACTATGATTTTAATCTGTGACATAATTCTGTCAACCCCTACATTCACTATTCTATTCGTCTAGATTTATCCACTTGTCTAGCTAGACTGATGATGATAAACTATACATACATCTTTTATAGCGGGTTATCGTCGGACAAAGCATCAAATCCCTACTAATATTATAAACACGAAAGTTTGTAAGTATGGATGGATGTTTGTTACTCTTTCACGTAAAACTACTGAATGGATTTTAATGAAATTTCATAAGGAGGTAGCTGACACCCTAGATTAACACATAAAAAAATGTATCTGGTAACACCGCGGGGTGCAGCTAATTGTCATAATTTTTACCTTTCTGTCTTTGACTATATTACTGTCCAAAATTTTGGCATATAGTATGATCTATTAATGTGGGTCTACAATTCCACACTTCAGGTGTGCCTCTCGGGGAATACAGGATGATCAACATAATCCTATTAAAATTCTAATTCCAAAACTTCATATTTAACTTTAATGGTCGGAAAGTATTGGACATCAATGTAAACATCTACGCACTGCCACTCCCACGGGTTCAGCTGCGGAAGTTTAATTAGCTAAGTTTATGGTAAGCTCAAACGATGGTTTGATGTTTAGGCAGGGATTTAAGTAAACTCATTATATTATGCTCTATGTAGGCATATATACGTTGTGTTTTGATGTAGGTGGCCTTATTTGAGGTGACCAAGAAGTTTGACATGGATACAAGTAAAATAATGTGTTTAAAAGTTGTATGTTTTCGCTTCATTTGAAACCTATTATAATAAACGTAATCTAAGATGATTTATTGGCTATTTTAACAAGTGTAAGTACACTGTACAAGTGGACATGTTATCTAACGTTTAGCGATTCGATTCGATTTCGACAAACAAAATGTTTTTTAAGGTTGAATTTTCCTTTGGCGATTGGTATTTGACCTTTGTTCAACAGTGGACGTCTTCCGGCTGATGATGATGATGGTTGATATTATGCTTAGAAAGGAAATAATCATATTATCATGTGATATTATTTTTATGATTACCTATATAATAAAATTGCAGTTTAGGAAGCGATAAACTATCGTAATACACTAATCATCAAGAACCTAACGAGATACTATTTTAACTAAAATAAAATTAATAATTTTAACTTCCTGACTAAAGTCTTAATTTAAATTCCAATGACTGTTTCACAAATTCCCAGTACTTGACAAATTAAGGTATCATAACCGTACTTACAAGGCAACTAGCAGACAATGTAACATAATGTTAACTAATCCAGTTATAAACTTCCGTAACGAACAGCTTAACTAAAGTTCTTAACTGTCGATCCTAAACTGACACTTTAGAATAACTTGCATCCATTAGTTTTAACATTAAGTTTCTAAGTCTTCTAGACACAAGACTGAACAAATTTTATTTTTGGTCCGTTTGCAAATAGGTAATGCGTTCCACAAGCACAAGAGGCTTGGAATGAATATATAGGAGAAAGAAAGGAATAACAGATATAAAATATCATATAACTGAAATACTATAGAAACTTATGTCCATTACTAAATTCCAAAATGTCTAGTTTCCTATCAACTATTTTAGTATACCATAATATATATTGCGTTTTTAGCGGATACCATACTGACTAGTTACAACCATAGTATTTTATTTATCAGAGGAGACAGCAATTTTCTTCATCCAAAGTTACTTAGTTTTTGAATCTATTGCCCTTCTGATTTAATTATATTTTTACTAAGTAAATTCAAATAATGTGCTCAAACTTGGATCAATGAGATTCCGGATCCATTCTTCTAGGGCACTCCAAAACGTCAAGTTCAATTTTATAGAATTTCTTTAGCAAAATTTCATCAATGAGAAAGGACGGTTCCAATCTCCGCAGCCGAGCTTTCATATTGTTTTTTTTTTGCTCTTTTTTTTTGAGGAACTCACTCCGTCCTCATTCGGAGATTAATAAAATGTAAATTTTCTGACACGACTCGCGTTTCCGAACAATTTTGCAAAAGTGTTTCTTAAAAATTCTTTAGGAGTCTCAAGGTTGAGCCATGATATGTCTAATCTTTTCAACAAACTGTGTATTTTAAATTATGAATCAAACCAATGATAATATTGATGGAACAGTTGATACTGCAGCTTAATTTCAAGCTGGATCGGAGGTCATAAAAGTTATCGTGTATGACGAAATTTTTTTTTATGTCATTGAATAAAATTTCTGTTAATAGAAGCATTAGAATATTACAAGTTATGTCTGGAAAATACTGTGATTTGAGTAGTTAACAAGAGATGGTACATCGATGATTACACGTAGAACATGTATGTTTACACTATGACATAGATTTATAGGTACGCTAAGATTTTTATTTAAAGCGATTGTGGACTTTCTGATTCGAAGAATACGTATCCATACTGTAAGTAGATATCGATTTCTAGCTCTGTTCTTCACAAGTGAGATAAAAAAATATTTATTCTGAATAAACTATTTCAAATATGTAGAATCTGATGTCCTACGTAAGACTACCTCCAAAAACGTCCTGCAGCGCTTCTTAGTGGCATAGCGTGAAGAAGTACCTAGTGATGTACCGTATGACGCAACTTACTCCGTACATTGATTAAGGAATTTATAAAAAGTATGATTTTTTGTAGTCGTATCTGAAAAATAGTCACACCAAATAATATTGGAGCTGCAGTGCCTCCTAGTTTCGCCCATGATGCTTATTTATGAGTTGTAGCGGTGAGTGAATCTGCGCACATGCGTAATGCAGTGTGCGTAATTTTGAAAATGAATGACCCAATATACTTCCCCGTATATTAGTCGTATGATTTTGGGTGTTTTAGTGAGATCTCTAGAGTAAATGCCGTAGTGCCCAGTTGTATATGGGACATCTATGTACATATGTATAAATTCAATGTCATTGTATCTATTTAGTTACACTAAGATGTCAGTGACTAATTTGGGATTGTGCTCGATAATATGTCTATACGACCTCCTTCTATTACTTGTGATCCTAACAATGTCTGCAAATACAGCGTAGCGTTGTCATAAACAGTGATTTTTATGTGGTTCTCCGAGAGCTTTTCAAGACTGTCAACCTCAGGCAGACAATCAGTATAGGCTGAATATCGCCAGCATAAATTAACTTATAAAAGCCATATTCTAAAAAGCAAAATATTTACTCAACGTAATTCAATAAGCTAAAAAGAGTACAGTTGTAATAACATCTCTCATCCACATTTCCCTAATATCGTTTGCTTAATTCATAAATCAATATTGACAACGCACAAAGCGTACGAAGCGAAGAACAAACTGAATAAAAGATGATTAGAATGAAAAGGACCAATTTCCCATACGAACCTTCATCAAACACGAGGCAATATGTATAACTTTTATATAGGTACAGCTGAACCTTTTGAAATGAAAGTGACCGGCAACCGGGCAATGAGGAAATTAAAGATATGAGCATGTAGAATTGCTCAGGAAATGGTCGAGACGAAATATTGGCAACACATTCGTTTGCCGGGCATCTGTAGGTATTTAATTGTGCTTAGATGCCGTTAAATTTCCCGTTTAATGTAACGCAAGTGATGGAATTCTGGATTTGTTTAAAGCCTCATCTGAACCTAAAAAAAATGCCTTCAAATGTTCTTTGTAGATTGATAGATTTTAGAAAAATTATTCATATTAAAGCTCCCAGTTACCTTAACGTATTCTATTTCTTTTATACTTTAAATATTGTTAATTGTAGCATAGTGAGCCCTCCGTGCTATTCTAAACTCATCACTTATAAACTCACTTCCAAATCCGCGGTGAGGTTTGACACTAGCGCCTAGCGAGGTGCAGCTATAGAGTGATGTCATCTCGCACGTTACCACGCCACTGATTTTAGTGTTTCAGCGTAAGCATGTTCATAAAATAGAAAGTTACATCATAAAACGCTTAATGTGAAAATCAGTTCTTAAGTTTTGTTTCTATTTACCCCGTCTTTCCATAACATTATAACATCACGCCTGTATTCCCCGAAGAAGTAGGCAGAGGTGCACATATAGTAACCCCACATTTCGCCAGTTATGTTTTAGGTCCCAATGTAATAGGGGGCGAGCCTATTGCCATTAACCGGGCACAAATCCAGACTCCGTGCTGCTACTGAGAATTACCTAATGGAAAAACCCAGTAACACTTTGCCCGTCCCGGGATTCGAACCCAGGACCTCGTGCTCAGCAGTCGCGCTTAGCAACCACTAGACCAACGAGGTAGTCTTTCCGGTAGCAGATATACATTTTATGCCTAAAAACAATCACAATCATTTCATACTCTTTTACTTATTTAAAAAAAAAGTGAGGAATTAATTTAAAAAGTCAGTCAACGGTCTTATTTAAATGATCCTACAAAATACAATTAAATGTAGATGATATCACTTAGGAGGGTACTAAATTATAATCCTCATTATGTTTCAAAGGACAGTTTAGGGTCTGATCCAGAGGATTATAATGAGGTTAACAGGAATGTAGGGAATTGTGGACTATACTACTTGAATATGGTATATATCAGTACAGTTCATTGTGGCGTTGTAAGGGGAAAGCCTTTGTTCAATAGTGGACGTCTTCCAGCTGATGATGATGAGTTCAGTCTTCGACAGTGAAGTTTTTACCACCCGACTGTACTGCTATAGTATTTTATTTTTATAAAATTTCGCCATACTGTAGGTATTTCTCCTGTATCGTATGTTTTACAAACATGATATATCAGATACACAAACACCTAGAGTCAGGACAAACATCTGTGGGTCACAATTTTTTTTTTCTTGAAGGGGAATCGAACTCGCAACTTCCAGCGCAGCAGTCCAACCGCTTAACCACTGCGCCAATCAGGTCGTCAAACATGTAAGTCTTACAAAGCGCTTAATTTGTCTCATTTCTTTGTACACTCATTTTATAATTATTATACAGTTCTATAAAACAAATTAATTCCTAAGGAATACAAATAAATAAAGATAATTATAATATTCCGCATAATGTGAGTAAGTAACGGAACTAATTCATGAATGTAAGGAATAAATGCGATATTGTATACTAGTAATTAATTTCCATTTTGTATACAATAGTTAGAGTTCAGTAATTTGCGTGGCAATTTAGAAATTCGAATACCTTAGCTAAAATACAAGGATTCATACATACTAACGACTTCCATTTTTCTTCCTTTTTTTTTCATATGTTTTTGTTAAATATGTTTCATATAAGGTAAGGATCAATATGGCTGCCTCGTTGGTCTAGTGGTTGCTAAGCGCGACTGCTGAGTACGAGGTCCTAGGTTTGAATCCCGGGTCGGGCAAAGTGTTACTGGGATTTTCCATTAGGTAATTCTCAGTGGCAGCACGGAGTCTAGATTTATGCCCGGTTGATGGCAATAGGCTCGCCCTCTATTACATTGGGACCTAAAAACATAACTGGCGAATTGTGGGTCTACTATATGATTGTGCACCTCTACCTACACTTTCAGGGAATACAGGCGTGATGTTATGATATGTTTTTATCAATATGGCTTACCTATTATAAGATACCACTGAGTAACAGTGAAGCTAATCATCGTCATGGAACCTGTATGGAATGGTAAAATGGAGGGGCTTGTAGCTACCACAGTCTACAGTCTTATCTGCGAGGCTAAGCCGTGCTTGCTGCGGTCAGTTTTGTGATGGGTCACCGTTTTCACATATCGACACCACTCCGTGCTTCAGGAAACGGTTAAGCCGTTAGTCCTGCGTCTGATCTTTCTTCGGTCGTATCGGTCTACCGTCCCATTGGACTACGAGAGTAAGGGAATAGGCAGTGCACCTGTGTTTGCGCGCATACTTGTGCAATATCCTGCGTAGTTGGCTAGTTTCAGTTGAGGCAGGCCGCCGTGACCGAAATACGATCAGGAGAACATTATTTTGTATTGGAAATCGTCAACCAGCAGTGGTCTAGCCTGGTGATTGATGCTTGTTCTCTTCTGTATTATACGAGGTCAAAGCTCTAGCTATGATCATGCCTACTCAGCACGACTCAAAACTTTTGCTGACGACAAATTATGAGCTAGTATGTTTTTACTTACAGTATTCGTTCGCCATGTGCTACGCTGTTTCAAAAAGTAATTATTTTTATAAAGTTCGCAAACGTATCTCTTTTCCTTTTATAATTTGCGAAACAAAATAAACTATGAGATAAAGAACAGCTATTCAAGTTCGCTCATTCGTGAATGCTCGTCAGATTTTTCAAACGCTAGCAAATTAATGTTCCTTCCACGTTTCCCGTCTGGACGCACCCTAAGGGTTGTTGTAGGAAGTTGTTAAAAGTTTATACCAATTAACAAGTAATATTTCAGCCGTTACCATCGATTCAAACTAAATAGTCTGAGATTGATTTAATTGTGTAACTATGGAAATTTCTATACGAATTGTTGACGACGAATACTTTTTGTGTTTAAGTAGTACGTAAATGACGCGTGTGATTTTCAACGGCGTCGAATTCACAGTCCACCCGAGACTAAATAATAAAACGTAATTTTTTTTTTAATAATTGCGTCTAGATTCTGAGGGATTTACAAAATTGTATTCAAGTCTATTACTGAGTGGTGACCACTACTCGGTAAATGTAGTGTAGGACTCCCTTCAGCTAGGACTAAGAGCAGGGGCGACGATATACGCAAAATGGCTGGTATTGGTTGAAAGCGGAAAGCCAAAGATAAGCTAGTGATAATGATGATGATTTAAGACTTATCTAAAGAGACAAAAAATAATCTAACAACTCCATGACAAAGCTACGTATTGTATGTTACCTCTATACATCAATTACGATTGTGGATATCAAATTCAATTATTTCAATTATTTTTCACATTTATTAATAGGCATGTAAATCCGAAGCTTTGGATTTATGGAACTACGCTATATAAAAAACAAAAGTTTTGATACAATACCACATTTTTAACACAAAAAATCTGGTAAAATACAGACACAAAGAAAACCGACGAAAAGGAATGTAACAGTGAAATACAAAATGGAAGCCAGAAATATGAATCAAAATCTAATCCAATTTCCTAAAATGACACGAGCCAGATTTATCAGATACCGATGCTTTTAACATTTCAAAGTTATAATAAGATTGTGATATGATTTGACATCGTATGACGTCATAACGCTCCATATCCTGTAAGAATCTTTTTGCCATATTACTTTTTCTCATCTTGATCTAACCCGTATTGATTGCCCTTGTGTGGGAGAAGCTGGCAAGTTAGATCATCTATTTAAGTTGGATCTCGTTTGTCTAGAGGTCGCTAAACGCGACTGCGGAGCACGAAGTCTTAGGTTGAAATATCCCGGGTCAGGCAGTGTTAATCGGTTTTCCATTAGGTCATTCTCAGTAGCAGCATTAAGTCTGGATTTGTGCCCTGTTGATGGCAAAAAACTAGCCCCCTTTTGCATTGGGAGTTTGGGACCTATAACATACTAGTTGGTGAAATGGACGATAGGTACACCTCGGCCTACCCCTTTGAGAGTATTCCCGAAGGGGTAGGCAGAGGTGTACGCCTGTATTGTGTTGTGTTTTATTATGACTGCCTTCAAGAAATTTTACAACACAAATAAATCCAAATGATTAGGTATCAACTGATAACGAAATCCGAACTAGTCAACATATTTTTGCCTTCCTCTTTCTGTTATTTCAGTAGATTCGCCCTTTACATTATAGATCAATATAACATGTATTGGCAGCGAAATGTAAACGTTACTTGGATCACTGCCACCAAGACGGTTGACTTGCAAGTTTTTCTAAAATGTACCCATTCTATACTCCTTCATATTTCTAAATCAGCAGAAAACAGATGAAGGACGTTTTAGCAAAGAGTCTGTCAGCAAAATCCCACAGATTGACAGTTGCCAGTTTGTTTATAGACATCTTTCATTTACACCATATAGTATGGCTTGAGACTTCTATCAATTTGAAAAGCTTCATCAGCGGAACAGCAAAGTATATAGACTGATTACGAAATTGGTCCTTTTTGGCATATTTGGCAATGTTCTGATAAGGAGATTTCTGATATGCACTATGTAAGCTCTGAGCTCAGGCAGTCCTTTATTTTTTACTACGGAAATCTATAAGGACTTCCACCATCCTAGGGTGGACAAAGAGATATGTCTCTTACCGGCTGAAACTTCATGGTGTCTTTCTACTCAATACTTGTACCAAAGGTCGAGGTATTTTCTTTTGGACGACCTGATTGGCGCAGTGGCTAAGCGACTGGACTTCTGCGCTAAGGGTTGCAGGTTTGATTCTCACATGGGATAGAAATGTGTGTTATCCGCCAATTTTTGTCCCGGATTTGGGTATTTGTGTATCTGATATGTCATGTTTGTGAAACGCACCCACAATACAGGAGATATTCCTAATGTGGGGCGACGTCACCTGGAAAAAAGAAAACAAATTCAACGTCTATTATACACGTAGGTTTCGCAGCTCATAATCAAGTCTGATGGTGTGTCTATGATAAAATTCATCGGGCCCTCACCATTTTATATCTAAATTTCAAAGCTTAACCTTGAAATTATATTATTTTTTGGACGAATAACGAAGTTAAAGAGCGCAGGTGGCGCTACAAATCTAATCAATCCCTTTCATGCCTATAGTTCCCAAGTTTTTATTCCACTCTTTTTGCTGCCTTGGCTGTTACAAGGTCAAAATATAATTACCTTTTTTATGAATAAAAATGAATTTGTATGTTTTTTATATACGCGGCTCAGACAGGCTTTTTATTGACAAGGTCTAATGGCTAAAAGCTATGTTCATATTAAGCGACTTTTGAGGAATGAGGTTTTGCTTTCGAAGTGAATATTTTTTTACGTGTCTATTGCGTTACTTATCGGACCAACACCAGGTAATGACTTTTTAAAACTCAAACCGTAGATAGTCGAATGGATATTATATTCTTAAACTTTCACCTCACGAATGTTGCCATGTCGACTGCCTCGTTGGTCTAGTGGTCGCTAAGCACGACTGCTGAGCATGAGGTCCTGGGTTCGAATCCCGGGTCGGGCAAAGTGTTACTGGGTTTTTCCATTAGATAATTCTCAGTTGCAGCAGGGAGTCTCGATGTGTGCCCGGTTGATGGCAATAGGCTCGCCCACTATTACATTGGGACCTAAAAACATAACTGGCGAAATGTGGTTGTACTATATGTGCGTGCACCTCTGCCTACCCCTTCGGGGAATGCGGGCGTGATGTTATATATGTTGCCAACAGCCTCGCCCCCTATTACATTGGGACTTATTACATAACTGGCAAAATATGATGTGGGTGTAGGTACTAGGATATCTACAACACACCCATTCTTACCCTTACAAGCGTGATGTTATGTTAATGTTCCCACAAATTAAAACGTTTTACCATTAGTTAAGTAAAGTTATGTATTTTATGTTGTAATCTAAACAACTACTCTACACCACTGAGTTTAATATAAAGGAAATAGACAACAAAACATAGTAGTCCCTTGTTTGTTGGGTAAAACTAATAAATATCAATATGGGTACAAAGTTTGTAAATTGATTTTAACGGGAGTTTTGTCGTAATGCAGTAAAATAAGCAGTAGTGTCAAACTTCATAATGGTCTGTGGTCCTAGAAGCGATAGATAAAGTGTTTACGTATATATGTACATTAGTTATAACTTTGGGTAAGAGATGGCGCTGTTAGTTGAGCGCCGGTTTCTGAATGGCGGTGTTAAGATTTTCCGGCGCTCAACTAGGTCAATCATTTCAATTGTATTTGTGTGAGCACTAAGCACTGTGTTCGGCTTTATTATACGCGCTTAATAAAATACCAGTGTTTAATTCCTCATCAAGTCGACCTTGTTCTCTTTCAATAAGTCTCTCCTATCTGTATTGAAAAGATGACCAGCCTATTTAGTTTCCCTCTGCTCCCTATATATATGCCTCCCCTTTCTTCTTTCAAACTATTGTATCTCTTGCAGAAACTGACCACGTTTAGTCCTTAATTAAAATTAAGTATGAGATAAAAGCAGCGATCACCGAGTGGTACGGCCGTTGGACTGCCAAGTCAAAGGTTGCAAGTTCAAACCCCAGCACGCATCAAAGTCTTTTTGAATTCATGTGCGTAATATAAATGTGTTAGCTGCAAACGGTGAAGGAAAACATCGAGAGGAAACCGGCAATCTGAGAGGTGTTTCAACTGTATGTAAAGCCATGTTAGAGGCCTACAGGTTTGAACTCAGATACCAGTTTGTTCATCAACCATACTGTAAGAAGATTAGATATTTTATAAAG
This sequence comes from Abrostola triplasia, assembly GCA_946251915.1. Classification (NCBI taxonomy): domain Eukaryota; kingdom Metazoa; phylum Arthropoda; class Insecta; order Lepidoptera; family Noctuidae; genus Abrostola; species Abrostola triplasia. The sequence goes on along the minus strand of OX276444.1, from coordinate 5,041,371 downwards.
ACGTATTTGTGGTGGCATGTTATAAATACCTATACATATGATTATTGGTACAGTCAACAGCAAAAGTACATAATGAAAATCTGAAATTCAATAGTAATGAACGGTGATCACGAATATATGGCAGTTGTACTAGTAGTAAATGTTTGGTATAATTTACAATCACATACTTTTGAATCATTACGACGCCACAGAGTACTGACTCGAACTCCGTTCAGTATTGAATTTCTGATTTTGATCATCTACTTTTGCTTTTGACTGTACTAGACTACTTTAGTAAGACTACACTGAGTTTTTGGAATTTAAAATAAAATGCAATGTTCAGTTAAGAGTTTAAAAGCGAATGTAATTTCTTTTTTTTTAGTACAACAATCATGGATAGTGGGGTGTGGGAACAATATTGTTGACCAATCAGCGTGCATGTCGCGTCATTTTACTGCGCTCGTATTGGCCGGTGATGACGCAATCGGTAGTTGGGTCTTGCGATATACAACTGTATTGTCCTGTAGTCCAAAGCTTGACTTCTGCCTTTTTCACTGTATATTGATAAAGTGCCTTAATGTGTTACTTATAAATAATGATTTTGATATTAAACTCTGAACCTGAAAATTTGGCAAACCGCAAACTTCTTGCGTACACATCCCACTCTCACTTCGTAACAAAAAGGTTTTATAACACAATGTATTGAAGACCTATATTTTTTTTGCGAGTACATATTTTACCTCGTGTATACCTATTTTTTATTCGAGTTAGTACCTACAGATTTTACTTTGTAAATACATAAAATGTATTGTATAAAAAAATACGGATAGGGTACATGAAATGTTCATTTGAATCTGGTCCTAATGCCCAATTAGGTACAGGATTGACTTACCAAAAAGGTTTGCTTTACGTAGCCTAGAAACCTGGGCCGTACACAATCATACTCCATAAAAACATAAATGTGAAAGTAACTCTGTCTGTCTGTATGTTATGCCTTCACGACTAAACCGCTAGACGGATTTTGATGAAATTTGACATGTAGAAAGTTTCAGACCCGAGAAAGGACATATTTATTTTGTTTATTTTCAACAGGTAGGTACACCAACAGCATCCATATCACACTCTGTAACTAACAAATATTTAACACGTAGGGAACTAATATAAATGCCAGTTATAGGTATACACATACCTATAATTGACATATGCTATTAAACGTTGATATATTATTACGATTATAATTGAAATGCCAATTAAAGGTATACACATACCCATAATTGACATATGATATCAAACGCGGGTGAAACCGCGGCCAAAATCCAGTAAAATATAAATAATGATTCCTCGAAACCCCGTCAAAATTTTAATCTCCATGGACAGTCCAAGTTCTAAGAACTCGCATTAACACAGTAATGTTGTTATTAATTAACGCGAAGGTCGAGTACGTCATCTAGCTAACAACACTTTGAATGTTAATTTATGAAGATATCCCGCTTGATGGCACTCTGAGGGCTTTGTGAGTCGGTGACAAACTTACGTAACGCTTTTAGTAACGAGCTAGTCTGTTTTATATCGAGTCGTTTTTGTTTGTGTGGATGTTTAATATACCTGGAGTTTGTGGACTCTTTGGATATGTTAAAATTTATAAAGCAACTTACACTTTTACAGGTTACTTTCATCATCAGTCGGAATACGTCCACTGTTGAATAAAGGCCTTCTCTTTGAAGTGAGGGGAGTTGCCATAATCCCCAGGATTGGCAAGCGGCTTGGGGATCGCAGTATTGGTGGTGAAGTTACAGAAGATGCTGCTGCCCTTCTTCGATATCAAGTACAATCAATCAGTTTCAAGTATAAACAAATTTACAATAAGTATATTGACTTATACTTAGTTTAGTAGGTACATAAGGAAATACAGATATAAAATCGGTATTTCTGAAAATCGTTGAATGGCAAATTTGCAATCTGCATGATTTTTTATAACACATAATTATAAACATCTTAATTCTTAGTATAATATGTAACTCTAGAGCAGTTTTGCCAACGACAGAGACTATTGTGGTCTGCATAACGATAAACAGGGAGATTAAATCCAGAAATTTGGTTTGATATAAACCTCGTTTATAACATTGTTGTTCTCTAAGTGAGGTCCAAATGCTCCACCGCACTTCATCATCTCATCACCCACAGCCTTCAATATCCCACTGCTGGGTATAAGCCTCCCTTAAAACACCATCTGCCGCGGTCCTGTGTCAATCTTGTTAGGTGCGCACCGCACGTAAAATGCTTTAAATGAGTCTACGCTTAAAGACATAATTATTAAACATAAACATCACGCCTGCATTCCCCGAAGAGGTAGTCAGAGGTGCACATATAGTAGACCCACATTTCGCCAGTTATGTTTATTGGTCCCAATGTAATAAGGGTCGAGCCTATTGCCATCAGTCGGGCACAAATCCAGACTCCGTGCTGCTACTGAGAATAACCCAATGGAAAAACCGAGTAACACTTTGCCCGACCCGGGGTTCGAACCCAGGACCTCATGCTCAGCAGTCGCGCTTAACAACCACTAGACCAACGAGGCAGTCATATTATTATATGTAACTAAAATAAATACTAGCACGTAACACGTCGTAGTTTAACTTCTACACTCTCCAAACGGTAACAAAGCATAATATAATCATTACCTAAACACAGAACGCCCTTGAAAACTTGTGAAGCAAGCATTTCAACAAGAAAAGCAATTGCGAAGCTCTTCTGTAATTCCATGAAAAGTTAACTTTGTCTAAGAAAATTACTTGTGAGGTGAAATAGCTGAAACTTTTAATTTATTCACACAGCAATTTGACTACTAAAGTAGAGGTGTGCGATTAAAGGAGTTTCGTTCAAGTGCACTAAATAAGTACGGGCATCCCCTTGGGTGATGAGGTCCTGGTACTTTGAACAGAATATAGTGGAACGTGGTACGGTGGTTGACTCTTTGTCACGTACAATTATTTAGAGAGTTGACTTAAACGTTGACACTATTTACAGGATCTTGCCTTCTACCTTGGGAGTATAAGCCAAACAATAAATGCTCATGAACTAAAAATAGCCGCACTGATAACCGAGTGGTATGACCGTTGAACTGGCAAGTCAAAGGCCGCAAGCTCAAACGCCGGCACGAACCATTGTGAATCTTCAAAATTTTAGGTTTTAACTGCAGTAACTTGAGTTCGCGAATACACTATGAGCGATTCTGATCAATGCTTGTTTCCAGAATGTGATGACTTTTCTCTCTCATGGGACAGTAACTGACTGGTATCTTAGTCCGATATTAATAATATAATATGCAACAAAATGACTATAAAGCTGAAGAACTAGAACTTATAGACTTTGCGTAAGTTTCTTGTCAATGGCCTAACTTTTGACGTAAAAAATAAGTTATTATGAAACTAAATAACTATTTTCTGTCGAGGGGCAGCGGTTTTGAAACTCAAAGAGTAGTTAAGAAATATAGAGAGTACAAATGAAAATTTCAGTACAAACAAAATACCTATAACTTAAAAATAATTATGTTTGGAGAGTTAGTATTCCCGAGCTTTACCGCGTTTTTAACTCAACTAAAATATTTGTTACTTCTTTGGCATCGAGCATACAGCACCTTGGAGGTAACGGGGTGAAGTAAAATCACGAACTTATGTCACCCATGGACATGACGACCAGTTTGATAGATTCGCCGCCTTACCATGAACTCTTGAAGCAGGACAGTTTACATTGTGGAAGCAGTTTAATGTATCTCGCTTCCACAGCATAAACGGTCCTGCCTTAAGAGTTCATGGTAAAGGGGCAGAACTTTAGTTTTTTTTTTTTAGTTTTTTTTTAAAAAACGTCGCCCCACACTAGGAATTTCTCCTGTATCGTGGGTGCGTTTCACAAACATGAAATATCACATACACAAATACCCAGACTCGGGACAAACATCTGTGGTTCGCACAAAGTTTTGCCCCGTGCGGGAATCGAACCCGCAACCCTTAACGCAGCAGTCCAATCGCTTAGCCGCTGCGCTAATCAGGTCGAAATATCTTTGAAAAATACATCCATAATTTCCAGTAATTACCTTTACAAAAACAGTATGTGAAACGATATCGCTAAGCGCTTACCCGCAGCCTGTGTGCGCTCTAATATATCATGGTTAATACCAACCATTACTAGTTAAAACTCTTGCATCTGTTACCACTAATGAAGCGTAGCCTTTACTGTGATGTAGTAGATCGTTCAGGTTAGTGGCAGGTGAAATTAGCTTTTAGACCGGTGAAAAAATTACCATGCAATACTTTTTTTTAATAGATTGCTGAACATTAACATTAACTTGACCAAGTAAATATTTCTATAAGCAAATTATGAATTTGCTAAGATGTAGATACTTACCTGATGGGCTGACTTACGCTTATACTTAGGATTACAGACTAAATATACAATGTGTAATAGGAATCTAGTGCCAAATTTAAGGGGGCACACCATACAAATTAACAAGGGGACAACAAAAGGGAAAAAATATTTATTAACTATCTCACGACATGATAGCTAGACGTTATTTAGGTTTATAATTGTATTGATTATTCATTGAACAGTCAGTTTTGATAAATTCGTTAAAATGGTCTATTTTCTGTTTACTGGACAGGACTCCCTCGTTGATTCTGTGGTCGCTAAGCGCGACTGCTGAGCTTGAGATCCTGGGCTCGAATCCCGGGTCGAGCAAACTGTTTCTGGATTTTTCCATTAGGTAATTCTCAGTGGCAGCGCGGAGTCTGGATTTGTGCCCGGTTGATAGCATTAGGCTCGCCTCCTATGACATTGGGACCTAAAAAACATAACTGGTGAAATGTGGGTGTACATGTGCACCTCTGCCTACCCCTTCAGGAGTACAGGCGTGATGATATGTTTTTCTTTTTACGCCAACCCGATCAAAAGCGAATAACCTTCCTAAAACAACAGCCAATACAATACTAAATAACTTCCCTAAGTGCCTCCAGTGTAAAGCACGAAACGTGTCCATTTTACTGTGAGTCTAGACTTTTTGATGACAGCAAGAAAACAAAGTTATAAAACTGAGGACCGTAAAAATACATTTGCTAGGGACGGTCATAATGTAACATCACGAGTTGGTTGTATTTCTGGAGTCATATCGGGGAAAGTGGGAGGGAGTGTTTTATACGTAGTGCATACTTAAGAAGTTGGTCTTTTGGTACTCATTTTCATTGGCGTGTGGTCCTTATATACGGGAAAGCATTCTACTATCGTGTATGTAGAAACTTTAACAAAAACTGAGCGGGTAGTACCTATACATCGTTTTAAATTATGTAAACGGGTTATTAGTGAGCGCTTTAACGTTTTTAAAGCGCAGTATATCAGCAATTTTGGGTACGTCGGTAAGTAAGTTACTCGTAAGGCAGTTCGTCACGTCTACGCGTACCTCTCTGAAGATTTATGATGCTGAGATCAACAACAAACTTTTCTAGTCTCCTAGTGGTTCAAAACCTAAATTACTGGTTACTTCTCCAACAAATACAGCATTTCTTCATGTTCAAAACAATATATAATATTATCAGCAAATAATAAATCTCATATCTCAAGAACTCAGACCCTTAAAAGGTAGTAGTAAGCCGTTAATGGCCCAAACAGTGATCTGCCCACATTTTACACCACCTATCGCATTAAATCTTGCCTTTGGGGATTACAACCGTGAAGATATAGGTCTAGACCTTTACTTACCTACCGCTTATCTATACACCATTTTACTTTAAATTTCAGGCTCCACATACCTGTAAGAATTATCTAGGGAACTCGTCCCACCCTTTGTTCAAGACTTAATTACTTTACGAGCTACAAAGATTGTTAGGAGGTAAGAACGTTAGTGTTATACGCGTCTCGAAGGACCAGACGGTATTTTATTAAGTATTCAGCAATTTTACGAGGAAGATGTTAACTTGATATTGTTATGTGTTTGTTGAACTCTTAGAAACCACCGTTGCTAACGAAAATTAACTTAACACTGTTGGGAATTTAGGCATCTCTAACCGATAGCGCATGCGTCATGTTTATACGTGTTACGACTGTCAAAGTTATGCAAATGACAGATGGGGCTTAAGTGCTGTCGAGTCACGAGACAGTCTTGAAAATGAATGGTGACAGCGACCCATCCGTGGCCCGACAGCGACAAGTGCCGCTTAACCTTGAACGATTGGCCCATGGATGCATATGTTTTAACCTCGACTAGCAAGTCCAAATTTTTAATGTCAGTTAAACATTAATGTATACATTTTGACCACAGCTTTTTACGTGTGCAAGATGGTCCTTAAATTGGGAGTCATCCCAGCTACTTAGTTTACCCTATTATCATAACTTAGCGATAACTACACAGATTATCATTACTACAGCCCATGTGGCCATTATCTCGGCTAGTATAGGCTATCCCATCATTTCCCATGAGTATCGTAAGAACCGATAAGGACATAACCACAGTTTCCATTTGTTTGTGCATCCTTGGACATTGGAAACCATCTGCCAAATATTTTAGTTTGACCTCTGACCTACTTACCGTCAAAGTTTTATGAAGTAATTATTGTTTACAGTCATTTCAAGCTACGTACATGATCATCAGCTGGAATGCGTCTACTGATGAACAAAGGCTTCCCCCTCAGAGGGGGGGGGGGGTACTAAAATTCCTACGCTTGGTAAGTGGTGTGGAGATCGAAGTATTGGTCGTGAAGTAAAAAAAGACGCTGCTGTCCATCTTCTGGATTTTTCCTTGGTTTCCTCTTACGACACCTATCGGGACGAGATGGGTAGGTGCTTGTCTGGCCTGGAACTATACAGGTCAAGAGCCAGGGGCTACATTACCACTAGTTGTAAGACTACCCTCAAGTATAGTTCCTCGCTACCATGATCCTGGAGCCTATCTTTATCGGTCTTAAGTCAAATACATCCATGGCCATTTTGATTGACAATTTGACTTGAGAGTTTAACAGAGTAGTACTGGGATCTAAACAAGTGCCAAAATGCTGATGGGATAGAAATTGAATAGAAATAACATGGTACAGGGATGATATTACATGATGTTTTGACTGTGCTATCTAATGTCAATAAAATGTATATTTATATACTCCCAAAGAAAAATAACATCTATACCTATCCCTTTAAGAGTTATTGGGGTAACAGTATTACGTAGATATCTCTGTACTCCAAATTCGCAACATATTAAAATATTTTATTATCCAACTCGTTTGTATTGTAGTCTCGAGTTACGAAATTGCGTGTTTGTAAAGCCGGTATACGGTCTCAAATCTCATATACGTACCGCTTAGCAGTAACGTCAGATCAAAGACACGTTATCCGGTGTCCCGCGTGAGTGACAACGCGACAAACCGAGGCGATGCTATACTAAGATATAAGATAACAAGCACGAGAAAGATATTAATGGTAACGGTATTTGGTTAAGGAAATAATATTAGAGTGGAAGCGAGTTTAATGGGATGAATATTATTTCAAAACTTATAGTGGCTTCTCACCGGATAGCGCGCGGATTAGATTTTTTTAGTCGATTTCCATAACTGATGTATTTGTTTTCAATCAAGCTATTTTAAACCCGGCAGGTAGTTTGTATTATATATTCTGTATACATTTTACTACGTTTTAGGGTCTGGTACATTTTTGAACTGTGTGTTATTGTAATTTTAAATGAAAAAGAAACTACTACCTCTCAGGAAATATCTGAATTTAAGTGAAAATGTTCAAATTATTTCTCGTTTTATGTTTAGACAATTTAAGATATGAAAGGGACGAAATAATTAAGAGTGACGGTAAGTCAAAAATTCCTAAAATTTGTGTTCTAAATGTCAAGTTTTGTAAGACGTAGTTTTTGTTTTATTTGCACTGGAGTGGTTTATTTAATTAATACGGACCATTGGGATTTCAAGCTGCGTTTTTATCTAGACAAAACAAGGCCTTTCAATTTAAAAGCCAGAATATTCTTGAATGAAACAAATTTTAAATTGTTCCATATCTTCAAAACGTGGAGATTTTTAAGCAGTTCGTTCAGCTATATACTTGCCAAATAAGGTACATAAGCATTCATAATTTTGTTCTATATGATGTAGCCCTCGCGTCGCATCGCAACATCAGCCACGTAGGACAACGGTTCAACAGTAACATCAGATCAAAAACACGTAACCCTTCATTTTACGATACTCAAGATTCTCATAAAATGTCTTTTTACGGCCTAACACACTCCAGAGTTATATGTTTAAAGGTTAACTGTTTTCGGACATTTACTTCATAAAATTTCATATACTTGTTGATAAGAGTAGTAGATGGAAAATTGGGGGTTTATAAATGTGTCTATTGAGAATTCAATTCAAGTTGTAAAATGACGTTGGTGGTAGTGTTTTGTAGAATTCTAGATTTTGGGAGTATTTTTGGAAATTATAGACATCCTAGAGGCGGACCAAATTTTATTCGCTCATGGTTTCATGTTTATTTTCAGGAAAGTACTAATGGAACTTGTTTTTACCATTGTGATTTTGAATTGAAACTAGGTTTACGGATTTTATCGCGGTTCTAATTGATTTTTTGGTCCCGATGTTTCGTATTCTTTACAGCAGTCATGGTCACGGGCAGACTGAGGTGTTGTAGTTGATAGTAATTGTTCAAATTAGACGCTTACGCCTTTCTTCTTCCAAACCACCTTATCTTTCGCAAATATAGTTATAATTATGATTTATTTTTAGTTGTACCTTATATGATGCAAAACTCATCTCTAGCAAGCTGCAGCCGTTCCCATCTTACTTGAATTCGAAACCCAACACCTTTTTTGATGTCAAGTTTACATAAAATGTGAAAACTGGACACACATTTTTCATTCCCAGTATTTTTGTCATTAAACAATAAATAAACTACAGCTTCACACTTTATCCCTTCCCAGTGCTCCTGAGAAAGCTGTCACTACATTTTCCCTGACAAATAATATGGCAGAGCGTTCTTATATCCGACAAAGCCTTGTCACTTTACGTTAGAAGGAGTGTAGTGTGAACGAAATATTCCAGGCACCGTATGAATATCTGCAATTTTCATATATTTTGTTCGTGCTTTTCGTCCACTTGCGATTTTGGTATCCTTATCATATAAGTTTTCGAAACTGTTTTTTAAAGAAAATATTATAGTTACCAAAGGTACTTTTTATGTTAGGAACTAACCTTGATTTAGTCATAAACCCTCTAAGGTAAAATCCAGATGATGGGCAGCACCATCTTATGTAACTTCACCACCAATACTGTGATCCCCAAGCCGCTTGCCAAGCGCGGGGATAATGGCACCCTCCCACCAAATTATCTAAGGTGCTGGGCTTTGTTCAACAGTGGACGTCTTCTGGCTGATGATGAGACAAAAATCACCAATCTACAGTAAGTAAAAATATTCTGATAGTTATTTCACATATTTTAAATTGGGAGTCTTGTTCATCAGATGCCAGTTTACCCCTTTTTCCCATATTAAAAGTAAATACAGAACTAATAACGTTTACCATCAAAACCCGTAACACCAATCTTATCATACTAAATATTGGTTCAAACGGAATTCCAAAACATCGAGTACATTAAAAAGTAATATAAGTAGCTCTGAACGAAATCGATTATGCATACCTAAAGTTTTCTAGTACACCCATACCATTAACCTCTTTAGAATGTAACAAGTAAAGCAATACTCGTGAACATTATTATAATGAGTCACGCATTTGTTTTAGGGTTAGCAAGTTTTAAAGTTAATGGAGTTTGTCGCGAATAAAAATATACTATCGATACATTAGCGGCGTAATTCTACTGCTATACCTACTACTGCTACTGTATGCGAGGACATTCGCAATGACAAAGTTAATTGTCGAAAACTGTTTTGTCACGACCGATTAATATAAATTCTTTCGTCTTTCTAGCCACTTATTTAGTTTGTAGTTTTTAGTTTATAAGCCTGGCTGAAGGCCTTTTATTGACTCGCCAATCACCCGGCACTAAGACCTCCTTCAGAGCTAACTGCGAGAGAAAAGTTCCAAAAAAAAAAGCCCCGTGTGTGTTATGTCTTGTAACATACTGGTAACATACTCGTAATGTCAACAAAACTACAAAAATTGAATTCATTGTGCCTTGTAATAACCCTAGTGACTTCTGAAATCTCATAAACCCCAAAAAATTGTTATTATTGTACCTTTTCACGTGTCCAATTACCAGCCAACCCAATTACGTGTCCATAGCCCATAAGTTCTCCAAAACCCTTTCCTTTTTCAAACAGTTAGAAATGACAACCATCTAACACTACTAATTTATTCCCTTTTAATGTCAGCTCTCTAAAATTAAAAGGGACAGTAATGCCCATATAAAAGCAAACAAAACAGATTTTAGGGCTAACCCTTCAAACGGCACGTCATTCCCTGAAACGAAGCCCGAAATTGCCGAGCCCGTAAAATAAACGCTTGTCAACCGTGCCAAATGAAGTTCAAATGAATGAATGTCAGTCCTCATTTGCCTGAAACTTCGTAGTAATTGCTTGACAGTTTAGAACCCGAGTAATGTGTGCTTTTTACAATATGTTTTGAAGTATGTGTTTCTGTTTTAGACATGCTTTTGTTTGAATGTTATTTTGGTACTGTTTTTTCTCTTTTGCAATATTTGTTTGCGTTTTATATCGTGGTCCTAAATGAGTCGTGAAAACAAAAAGTATTTATAACTAAATACGATGATTGGACAATGGTCAGTTTTAACCTTAACAAAAATGTTTTTTAATACTATGACTGTTTTGTTCCTATGTTTATTAATAATAAAGCATCTCTCGTTTCAAAGTAATAAACTTTGTAAATCGTGTTGTTTATATAATGACTTAATATTTAAACACACAACTTGTTGAATCAGAGTAATGGAATTTCTTCATTAGAAATATTTGTCCATTCTATTTTATCTGACTTTTCTACAATACCAGAAAAACAAACAAAAAAAAAGGTCGTAGACTTTAAACATAAGTTCAATAACCTTAAAACACTACGAATGGAATAAACGTACGGATAACATTTCATCTACAAATAGTTTAACTGTTGATGAACAACCAACACAATAACATTTTGTAACCAATATGAGAGTTTCGAAGCAATTATCTTCCTACATGCTGATAACTAATTTAATTAGAACCATTTTGCACATGATTAAATAAGACTACGTAAGTGATAATATTAACGTTGTGTAATTTCAGTTCAAGTTTGAAATGTTTAATTAACAAACTTATGTGCGTGTGAATGCTAAAATTTCCTAGATCGAGTTCGCTATTAAAAATAATTAGTCGAACGCTTGTTTTAAGACCTATTTATTTTAGTTTCGTTCTTAATCGAAATCTTTTTTTATTAGTCATTGACTCCATGATATAACAGCCATGTGTTACAATAATAGTTCAGAAGGCACGTTAAGCCATTGGTCCAACGCCTGATCTCTCTGCGGTTGTTTCTGTCTACCGTCCCATTGGACTATGAGGGTAAGGGAATAGGGAGTGCACCTGTGTTTGCGCACAAACTTCAGCACTATATTATCCCCTGCATAGTAGGCTAGTCTCAGCTGCTGAGATAGGCCGCCGTGACCGATAGTCGGGCAGGAGGAGGTTCATTAATATACGATAATAGTCAAAAATCAATTAAAAAACCGTGATACAATTTGTAAACCTAGTTTTTTATAATAATAGTCAAGCTCATCACATCATCTCCTTTAGGACTTGAGGCGATGTCTTTGTATTCATGGGATGGATACTGTGATATTTCCGACCTTATTTGTCAGTTTGTTCATCAACCATACGACGAGAACTTATTTGGGTCTATTTTGAACTAATTAAAACTTAAACAGCTAAAAATAACTAACAATGTATTTCAACCAATAAACAAAATAGAACCAAGTGAGACAACCCTTTGCGACAACTTTGACAAATAATTGAAAAGGTACAATTATGTTATAGGTGTCCGGGTGAAAGGTAAATACGGTGAATTGCTGATTTTATTTGTTTTCCTCTGAATCATTTATGAATTCAATTGTACGGAGCCAGATATAAATTAATTTTTAAAGCTTGTTAATATTACGTGGGTCAGTCCATCAATATTCCATGTTGATGTGAGAGACAGGGAAAAAGGAGGGGTTGCCGTGCGCTATGGAATCAATTAACATGGCCGCTTCGATGAACACGTAACTATAGAACTAACCATGGTTATATGATATGTTTGTTGTCATTTCGGGTGTAATTAATGATGGTGTTCGGTTACCTATTAAGATTTCCGATATTCTACAGACCTATAATTATGATAATTGCAACGGCTACGCGCGCTTGGGATAGAAGACGATTGGCGCTTTGTTTTGCGCTAATACCGTCTGGTTATTATCTATTTAGTAACATCACATAACATCACGCCTATATTCCCTGAAGGGGTTGGCAGAGGTGCACATATAGTACGCCAGTTATGTTTTTTAGGTCCCAATGTAATAGGGGGCGAGAATATAGCCATCAAATCTACTTAGTAATTCCATGTAATTTTTGATTGGCAGCTGGTAACAGGGAGATGTGGAAAGAGAGTGGGGGGGCCTTTGCCCAGCTGTGGGTCACTTCAGGCTAATAATAAACTCCATGTAATTTAGGTAGGTACTAAAAATTACTCTTCCTCGCAGAAAATTAAAGATAAAATTGGTGTCCTCCGATTGGCTTCGTGTCTGTGATTGATTTCTCGTTATAAGCGCTTTTTGTCAACCTAAGCTAATTGCTTTGGCTTTAGATTTAGGATTTTTAGGTAATTTTCTCATTACTAAAACAAGAAAGAAGCCTCAATTTTTTCATTTCAAAACTTGTTATTTTTGTAGCCACTAATAAATTCTACTACAGCCCCCTTACCATGAACTCTCAAAGTAGGATAGTTTAATACGTGGAAGCGAGACGCCGCTACGTGCTGTGTAATGCGGCCTCTTGCTTCCACATCTTAAACTGTCCTGCTTTAAGAGTTCTTGGTGAGGGGGCAGATCTAATAATAATATATAATAATATTACTGCTATGTGTCTGGGTCATCTACTTTGCGGTTTCTGTTCGCTTTACTTTCTCAACCTTGAAAAACCTCGGTTAACGACCCCACAATGTTCCTAAAAACCATTAGAGCAAAGAAATTGGCAACAAAACTAAAGCCTTTTGTGTAACATTAAGGGCGAAATTCCCGTATGTGCCTGTGCCTATTGTATAGAAAAAACAGCGATTTGATAGATGCCTTCCTCTTTTCTCTTTCAACCCAGTTGGGCCTTATAAATTATCCATATTGATATGTTTACGAGTGAAAAAGTTTTCCAACTTTCGCTTAGACAGCTGTTGAATATTTAATTATTTGTTTTTTCTATTCTATGTAAGCCAAATAGTTTTAAAACATGAGATTCTGGAAATAGAACATGCTTACTTACATTATTTTGTGTATTAACCTGTTCTGTGTATCAGTTTTGGTAGCGGTGAGCAGAGGTAAAAGCGATGGAAAATTTTCGACGATTATAAAGGATCTATAAAAAATATCCTGAATAATAGCTAAGAACCATCTCTAATGAACCATATACCGAAAACCGCATCAACATTGGTCAACCCCTTTTTTGAGAAAGTTTGCAACAATCATTTTAGCACACACATACAAACAAATAAACATACAATCTAACAACCTCTGACCCTAAACGCATACACCTTCTCCGTTCCGACTTGGGTAAAAAATATGCAACAAAACACTGGTTAGCCTTAAAAAACAGTCGATATCAATGCTAAATAGAAGTACCATACCCCATATTTTGTAAGAAAAACAGTCTGTTATTTTCAACATTATCATTTAGTATATTTTCTTTCACAAGCATTTCTACGCACGATTGACTCGGAACTATACTCAATGCCACCAAACTCAATAATAAATGAGTATTAGGTCGTATTTTATTCGCCGGCGTATCACTGACGATACGCTGCGTATCCGTGACGTTGTCGGCGGAATAATCGTTCTGTCATGTAGATTACTCGGCGATAATAAAAATAATAAAGCGATATCGTCGAGGCACTTATTTTCCCCACGGCGCAAGTAACGAGTAGAAATATTTTCCAGTTTTAGTTGAGCGGTTGTACCGATTTATTATTGTGTTCTGTGTTACTCTGGTTGCAATGTTGAGATTTAACAATTTCTTTTATTTATGTGGCTCTTCCACCAGGTGGACCGACGATACCTATCATAAGAATTCTTTCCTTTTTTCTTTTTTTTTAAAAAAACGTCGCCCCACACTAGAAATTTCTCCTGTGTCGTGGGTGCGTTTCAGAAACACGAAATATCACATACACAAACACCCAGACTCGGGACAAATATCTGTGGTTCGCACAAAGTTTTGCCCCGTGCGGGAATCGAACCCGCAACCCTTAGCGCAGCAGTCTAATCGCTTAGCCACTGCGCCAATCAGGTCGTCAAATTGCATGCAATTGCGGATGCAACTGGCATGCTGTCGTTGATTGCCTTCTTAGGGGGAGGTCTTTGTTCAATAGTGGACGTCTTCCGACTGATAATGATGATGATTCACTCACTTGCCCTTTTTGCACAAAATCTCCGATTTGGTCTTGGTATGTTCGCCTAGGTCTTCCCCTTTACGATACTCCACTAACACTCGCCTCATCGTGCCCGGTTGATGGCAATAGGCTCGCCCCCTATTACATTGGGACCTAAAACATAACTGGCGAAATGTGGGTGTACTAAATGTGCACCTCTGCCTACCCCTTCGGGGAATACAGGCGTGACGTTATGTTATGTTATGTTATGTTTACTCGCCTTATATATTCGTTTTGTCATTAGTAAGATATAATATTACAATGTATTGTTATCTAATTAACTATCTTGGTAATCCATGAAACATATTTTAAACGTATTGGGAGACAATTATGATAACAGTTTAGGAATATCTTTTTCCTTCCTAATGGACAGACAACATGCTGCATTAAATTATTTTTAAACATGCATCACCATTACTCTCAAACGTTCAAGATACGGCTATCAAAAACCTTTATAGAAAAGACATCTAGCAGCGATTGTTAAAGGGTTTTTTAAATCGATCTTCAACTCAAGTTCAAGAAGTCACTTAAAAGTCCTTTCTTTCGATTCAAAATTAAGTAAGAAAAATGTAGTGCAAGGTCTTTTAAGAGCTGTAATTGATTCTGAATTCAAAGAATGAATTCTCGATGCGTAATCGACATTGAATCCGATTTATTGCTTTAAATGTATTGCTTCTAAGTCTTGATATAAAATCACGTCTTATATTCCTCGAAAGGTTAGGCAAAGGTTTAACACCAGCATTTTGACAGTTATGTTTATAAGTCCCAACGAAATAGGGGGCGAACTCATTGCCATTAACCAGATCAAAGTCTGAAATAAAGAAATTATTGTTATTATTTTCTTTTCATACTGTGCCGAATGGTATCCGGCCTAGAATTGACCATCCTCTTCCCGTGGGTGTTGTATGAGGCGCCAGAAGATGGGCAGCAGCGTCTTCTGTAACTTCACTACTAATACTGCGATCCTCAAGCCACTTGCCAAGCTTGGGGATTATAGCACCCCCCCCCCCCCTTACCTAAGGGGGAGGCCTTTGTTCAACAATGGACGTCTTTTGGCTGACGATGAAGATTATGATGAACCTCTACTCCGTGTTGCAACAAAAATTACCTGATGGACAAATTGAACTTTACCCGAATTGAAGCCCCACTCTGCAGCATCGCTGACCATAACCCAACAAGGAAATTGCAGTTCCAACTAGTACGTATCCCTAAGTAGCCCACGTTCTGCATTTCGCCTTTAGCTACATTAAGGTAAACACAACAGAGCTCATATAATGTCCACATAAAGCACTTCCACATTAGCGAGTCTCAAGGATTTGTCTAAACCTCGCGTCCCATTTACTGAACAGCCGTGACACAGTACCTCTGCATTAGCATAATGTAAGCAGATTATATTGTTATAAGGACACAAGTAATGCTCCCGAAATTTGTAGTACACCTTATGAATTGACTTGTATGAATTGAGGTTTGAATAGACCTTTATATGTATCTTAAGTAACTCGAGAGGTTATTCAACTCAAGTGGTGAAATGAGGCTTTTATATTGGTAGCTTCAAAGTGGGAATCGAAAAAGTATTTATTTGAAATCTCTTGGAAATAGTTTGTGTTATTCCCGTGGAGTTGTAAAATGTTTTAATCATTTTTGTTACCTTAATGCGTGTTAGTTTACATTTAGAATTAGATACTATAGGATTGACATTGTCATTTTTATGTACAAAAATCCTTAAAAATAAAGATTAAAAAAAAAGAATTGTTACCATTATTTTTAGTAACGGTTTATGTACACCTAAGAAATATTATAAAAAAGAAAATACATAGGTAATATTATATTAAGGAACTGCTTATTCCATTGTATATGTGGTTAATCTTCTTTTTTATAAAGTGACAGAATAGAATAAGGCTATAGCAGTATTATTAATTCAAACTAGCTGACACGACGAACTTCAACTGCCTTCTCACCATTTTAACCTTCCCTGGACTTTCACGTATATTTCAAGAAAAGTAGAACCAAAATTAGCCACATCGGTCCAACCGTTCTCGAGTTTTAGCGAGACTCACGAACAGCAATAAATTTTTATATTATACTAACTGCGCCCCGCGGTGTTACCAATTACATTTTTTTCGGGATAAAAAGTAGCTTATGCGTTAATCCAGGGTGTCAGCTATCTCCATATAAAATTTCATTAAAATCCATTCAGTAGTTTTTACGTGAAAGAGTAACAAACATCCATCCATACTTACAAACTTTCGCGTTTATAATATTAGTATGGATGGAAGATAGATTATAGGATAGATATTTGATTCTTCCCAACTAGTTTATTTATTAAGTAAAACTATCGCTCACAAATTGTTTTACAAGGGATAAAAAAATACCATCGCCTATATTATTTTAACATAGCTTGTCGCAAAAGCCATTTTATTTAATTATTTTGGTTATCGGAAACCGAACACACATACATGTAGGACGTAGGTCCATATCGAGTTTACTACCGTATAGTTGAATAAATGGAGTTAGCGTTATACTGTCACTGTTTGGATTAAAACTTTAAATGGATTGTTTTTTTTTACTTCTTTTTGTTTACGTACCATAGACTGCCTCGTTGGTCTAGTGGTTTTTTTTTTTTTTTTTTTTCTCTTTCTTTGTACTAAGAAAGGAACTGGTCTAGTGGTTGCTAAGCGCGACTGCTAAGCACGAGGTCCTGGGTTCGAATCCCGGGTCGGGCGAAATGTTACTGGGTTTTTCCATTAGGTCATTCTCAGTAGCAGCACGGAGTCTGGATTTGTGCCCGGTTGATGGCAATAGCCTCGCCCCCTATTACATTGGTACTTAAAACATAACTGGTGAAATGAGGGTGTACTATATTATGTACACCTCTGCCAACCCCTTCGACGAATACAGGCGTGATGTTATGTTATATCACGTACCATAGGCAGGTTGCCGAGTGGTATCCGGCCTAGAATTGACCATCCCCTTTCCTCCCGTGGGTGTCGTAGAGACTAAGGGAAAATCCAGAAGATAGGCAGCAGCGTCTTCTGTAACTTCACCACCAATACTGCGATCCACTCTTGTGCCTACTCCTTCCTAAAATACAGGCGTGATGGTGTTTTATTGCCTTTATTTGAACTTTATTTTACAAGACTGCAAACTGAATAAAGTATTCTTTCTACTTACCCTATAACCAGAAAGAGCATTCAACCATCACAAAGAATGTTATTGAATTATGTTAAAACTTCCAGTTTGACGAGATCACTGGACACTACAATGCAAGTAAATTCATTTCAGTGTTTTCCTCGAAGTTAATGCTATTTGAACTTCGGAATCCAGTTAGGACCTATTCTCAGAGTTTCTGGCTTAACACTGACCGTAACATCTATCAAAGGTATTTAATTACAATGAATGAACGAGTTAAGTGCTTGCTGTAGTAAGCAGTTGTTGAACATTTTACTTAGATAGCTCTCATTTCAGCTCTAGGAGACTAGCTCATCTGAACAAGATTGATGAAATGGAGTCGGAACATAGCATGTAATTAGCTCTCCATATTTTCTGGTCCTGTTTCTTAATTCCTCAAAATCTGTATCTTAAACTACTGGCTGCCTCGTTGGTCTAGTGGTCGCTAACCGCGACTGCTAAGCACATGGTCCTGGATTCGAATCCCGGGTCGGGCAAAGTGTTAATGGGTTTTTCCATTAGGTAATTCTCAGTGGCAGCACGGAGTCTGGATTTGTGCCCGGTTGATGGCAATAGGCTCGCCCACTATTACATTGGGACCTAAAAACATAACTGGCGAAATGTGGGTGTAACATATGTGCACCTCTGCCTACCCCGAAGGGGAATATAGGCGTGATGTTAGACAGTGGTTTAAGATACCTTAAACCACTGTCTACTTCCGCGGAACTGCTAACATTGTCATTTTTTTCCATCATCATCTGTCGACGACAATTTTCTGGTAAGTGTGTCCTGCCCAAAGTTTTACCTACACAACGAATGGGAAGATGCCATTGGAACGAAAAAAAAGAACTAAACTGGCTGAAGAAGGCAGGCTGATTATCCTATTATCTCCAGGCTAACGTCTTCTAACCTTCAGCAGACAACGAAAAATTCAAGAAATTACCGAATGAATTACCTACCTCAATTCGTTTAAATACCGTTACGACTATCCGTATGTTAAGACATTAGAGTCGTTATGGGATGTGCTCCGGCTTCATATTTCTCCGCGTTCCTCTGGGGCCCGCGGTCCTAAGTCACTCGCACGGAGGTCCCTTTAATTTGGGATTTTCCACGCGAATACACTCAGCTTTTTAGATTAAAACATCACGTAAATTTGCGTAAGTTACGGGCCAGAATGAAAATGTTCGCACGCCCGTAATTTCAAGGTTAGTTGCTATAAGTATGCCTGGCTTGGGAATTTACGCCCAGATGAAAGGTCCTGTGAATCTTTTGGCGTGAAATTTGAATTTTGCAGAATATTTTCTATTAAAGGGTTACTTTTTAGCGCTGTAACAGATTAAAATATGATAGGTTTAACTACGTTCCATATTTTTATAGGTCCGAAATATTTTAAGGCCTTTTTACGTACTTCGAGGGGTTTGCGATCGCAACCTCTCAAATTCACAGAAGAATTTAATTTGTATTTTTTTTTTGAGATTTTCCGCAGATATAAATTTAAATTTGTGAAACTGGAATCACTCTCGGACTAAACAACGAACTAGTTGTGCAGAGCTTAATACCAAATGCAAGGCCAGTTGCCATTCATTGTGGCGTTCTAGTGAGGCCTTTGTTTAACAGTGGACGTCTTCCAACTAATGATGATGAAGGATCAACCTCCAGTAGTCAAGAGGCCCATGCAAGAGAAGAACCCTCAACTTTGTTTGCCCTAACATGTAAGCCTGGCAGCTTTCAGAGGGAAGATTAAAGCCAACAGGCTGTTGAGACTATGCTTTACTATCAGCAGCATCTACACCAATAGCCTCAACCAATACTGGTCCCTAAGATCTCGTCAGTAGCTGGAACTATAAGGCAAGGTGTATTTTATACATACGTACATAGTATACATGCATCCATAACGATGTTACCGCACCGACGATGCAGCCTCATGACAGCATTTTGATTAACAAGGTTATGGTGTCTTGAAAACATTGTTTGTATATAAAGTAATTGTATATGGATTCAAGTGCTCCATTATTTTCCAATGATGTAGTGGAAATAAATTAATTTAAAAATAAAACCGCCTTGTTTGTTACATA
This sequence comes from Abrostola triplasia, assembly GCA_946251915.1. Classification (NCBI taxonomy): domain Eukaryota; kingdom Metazoa; phylum Arthropoda; class Insecta; order Lepidoptera; family Noctuidae; genus Abrostola; species Abrostola triplasia. The sequence goes on along the minus strand of OX276444.1, from coordinate 5,021,508 downwards.
CATGTCTCCTTGTTGTTATATGTCGACGAATAATACGTTTTGATGTCAAATAAAACTACAATAAGAAGAAGTAAATAAAAATATTTTTAAATGTTTGCATGCCTAAATAGGCAGAATGTACAAGGATTCCTTATATATCTGTAACACCAATTGTAAACACCTCTACATTCTGTGCAAATAAATGATTACTTACTTACTTAAAGATGACGAGAATTTGAGGCCGGATTAATGACAATTTAGACTCTACCTGCACCTAATGCATGTCTAAAAGATAACAAATCTAATATAAAAACGACGATAATTGTAGACGTGTCAGACATAGTCATAAGTGATAACGAAAAATACCTTTACCTTTGGAGATCATAGGCGCGTGAGAACATATGAAAAAAAGAAAAAATGAATAAAATCAAATGCATTCCAAAGAGCCTTTACCAACATCAATATAAATTGTAGTACCCATTGAATTAATAAAGCCAATCAATCTTTTATAAAAGGACCCAAGGCCTCAATCGAAAGATATAAGAACACGTGTTGTTTTAACGACGGCATTATAACTTTTTTATTCTTTGTTTTCCAATCCGAGACTTAGTTTGTAACTCCCTGGAGTGTTGTTACAAGTCTTTGCTAGACTGAATAGTTTTTTCGCGATAAATTGAAGGATCAGATAGGCAAGAAAAAGGGTTAAAAATCCGAAATCTTGTGTGGATTTTATAAAAACTATCAATTGTTATCTAAATTATGTTAAACCGATTAAATGTCAAGTGCCAATAGTGAATATCTTCACGCCTGATTAATCTTAAAGGGTTGACTGAGTGGTGGAAAACTGCCTGTAGGCCTCTGGCATAGTTTTACATACCATTGAAAAATCTCTCAGATATGCCGTTTACCTCAAGATCTTTTCCTTCATCTTGATGAAATCATTATCAATTTATACCAGTCGTCAGGGATGAGAAGAAATACTTGCTAGTTTTCTTTTTTTCTTTTGTATATATTTATTTTTAACGTAGGTTTAGTGTGTAAATTAATAACCTAAAGTAAATTGTAAAATATTATATGAATAAAAAACAATTAAATTTTTACAAGAGAGTGGAATCTATTCTGCAGTCTATGGTAAATATTTGAAGTTAGAGCTTACGTCTACAATGTATCTACATACAAATTGAATTTGCAAGCATGTAACCTGAGTACCCTTTCAAGCAACGCTAACATCATTGATATAGTTTCTGATACCATTTCTGAGAACATTCTAGAGGTATAACCCTTAAAAGAACCAGACACAAATCCTTGACTTTGTTCTACCGTCAAAACGTACCTAAATACAAAGTTACTTGAAACATCTAAACAAAAAATGGACAGCTATATACAACGTGTTTGAAAAAAATGGACTAAAAACAACGCTAATACAAACAAGGAAAATATAAAACAAGAAAACAAAAAGTGGCCAGTTTTTTTTTTACAGAAAGCGAAATCATATTCCTGTTTTTTTAAACGTCGCCCCACACTAGGAATTTCTCCTGTGTCATAGGTGCGTTTCAAAAACATGAAATATCACACAAACACCCAGACTCGGGACAAAATTTTGCCCTTTGCGGGAATCGAACCCGTAACCCTTAGCGCAGCAGTCCAATCGCTTAGCCACTGCGCGAATCAAGTCGTCAGTTGGGTAATTATTCAAATTTTCAAGCGCAAATTTTGATACCATATGATCTAATTTTATTTGCATGTTTACATCAAAAGAGCACTTCAGACCAGACCTCAGACAGTAGATCAATCGTCCACTTTTTAAAGAGTAATCAATTATTTATATCATCAGAGAAAAATATCTCTTAAATTGTTACGCTTCAATAGGCCAAGGTTTGGAAACAACCTGTATGTTAGCTTTTCACAAACACTTTTTTTCAATTTAGTGCTTTGAGAACTTTTTGGTTGGTTCGAAGGAAAACTCGTTTCTTTGACTTCGTAATACAGTTTCTTGGAAATGTTGATGTAACTGATGTAAGTCGTTAAGTATTAAAGAGAGACGTGAATTAATAAGAACAAGTCGCTTGAAGTGTGTTTGACGCATATTTATTCATGCCTTAGTGTAATGGAAATCAGAAAAGTTTGTTTCTGGCTTTGTTTTGTGTCGTAACGGTATTAGTTCAAGTGGCTGATGATGTTCCTCCCTTGTCTACGTTCAGAAGTGGCCGTCATTGCCTAATAATCGAATTTTTATTTTGTTGTCTGTGGGGGTTTTGACGACACCATCAACTATGTCATACATCAAGTATCAACATACATCAAGTACAATGACAAAAAGTCTAAGATACCAGAAATCAAAATTAATATCATAAAAACGAAATAAATTATTCGAACTGGGAAATACATAACATTGTGCCTGTTGTTAAGATATTTAAACAATATTAATACAAAAAGGTACTATCTCTAAATTCTCTTTTTCAATTCGAATTCTCCCTCGATTTTAAAATAAAATACAATCGAAATACAAAACAGGATACAAAAGACGAAAGCGTAGAAACGCGAATAACGAATAAACATATCACAATTTCATTACACGATTAGCATTCAAAAACGTCAAACGCTCCCAATATTCGCAATAAAAGATGCGAAAGGGTGGATACCAATATATCAACATAATTTTTAACGATAGGGTTTGGACATGATAACGACAGCATTGTACCAATACAGTCAAATAACAGACTATAAAATTTTACGCAAAACATTACTTGCGTCGAAATTAAATTGCACAAAATACGGAACGTCGCCGTCGCTTACAAAAGGGTTGTTTTTGTTTGAATGAGAATGTTTGGCTGTATTTGGGTAGTGTTTCGTGCCTGATTGTTCATAGTTTATGCTTAGGTTACTGACGCAAATAATTGATATAAAAGCGAAGCTTGTTAACCAAATAATAATTAATTAATTCCGTTTTTTTTTCTATTTTTACTGCTGTGTCGTGGGTGCGTTTCACAAACATGAAGTATCACATACACTAACACTCAGACTCGAGACAGACATCTGTGGATCGCACAAAGTTTTGCCCCGTGCAGGAATCGAACCCGCAACCGCTTAGCCACTGCGCTAATCAGGTCGTCATATTCACCTATATGCCTTTGCACAATTAAATACTAATTATTATAGTACAATGTAACAAAGTAACATTCCTTTCAAATAAAAACTTCTATATCAGGAAATATAAAAACATAGCTTGCAAAACAATGCCAATAATGTTTTAAAAATTCCACGTGGGCTTGTGTAAATGTAATTTGTCGTATATTGACAGACTTTCACACTACCAAAATATTCATCTCATTTTACTTCATGTCATAAATTTCGGGTGATTTTTGTTGTTTTTTTTTCAATTTCATTGCAACCGAATAGTGATGGAGGCGTTTTTAAATTTATAACATTTCCATTCTGATTTTTTATTGATAAAAATGTTTTGTAGGTATAAAAATAACTATTAAAATTGTCGCATATTTTTGGCATTGTAGCAAAATGTTTTTTAATAGCTTTTTATGGCATTCTTCTGTATTTGCCTTTTACTACGTTGGCATGCTTTGTAATTTAATTTTCTGGACAACGCATAATAGAATACAGAATGTTTACTAGCCTACTTCTGGGTAGTACTCTGATCAGGTTTTGGTTCTACCTAATGCAATTTTGTATTGTCGAAAAATTGAGTTTCTGAATACACCAAGATACTTTCAAAGGACGTTGTCACCTATGACAATGGTAGCCCACGCACGTATCGACATAATTAGGCAAAGCTTAACCTTGACTTAACAGTTACCGATCTTTTAAATTTTATCCGTGCCATATTTATAATCGATGACCTGATTGGCGCAGTGGCTAAGTTATTGGACTACTGCGCTAGGGGTTGCGAGTCCGATTCCCAGATGGGACAAAAATTTATGTGATCCGCAGATGTTTGTTTCAAGTCTGGGTGTTTGTAATATTTCATGTTTGTGAAACGCACCCACGATAGGAGATATTCCTAGTGTGGGGCGACGTAATTTTTTTAAAGTCATCATAATCATCATTTCAGTCCGGTATCACCCACTGCTGGGTATAAGCCTCCCGTTTTCTCTGCCAATCCTATCTATCTTGAGCGTCTCTCATCCAGATGTTTCTAGAAAAGTTATTGATGTCATTAACCCAACGTGCTTTTGGCCGTCCTTGGTTTTTAAAACCCAACCTTGGCCACCAAAAAAAAACTAAAAAAAATCTTAACACGCAATTCGAAAGCATAACATTACCATATTTTTGTATGACGTCGTTTGGCCTACTGGGCGTATTGTATAATGTATGTATGTACGTACAACTGACAGATCATTTGTTTTTTCGAATAACGGGTTTTTAAGCAAACTTTTTACTTGTATTTTCGGGTGTTAGACTATTAATTTTATGTAATGAAACGTCAACAGTGTGTAACAAAAAGTATTCCCTAATTTATCTGAAACCCTGTTATTACAGTGGTTCAGTAATTGTTTTCTTGCTTAGAATATGGATACAAGTTTATGTTGGTCCGATTAATGGCAATAGGCTCGCCATTCACATGGGACCTGATGAGTAGTAAAATAAAGGTGTATATACTTCCTTGCCTACATTTATTGGCGAACCCGAAGTGAGCCCGAAATATTATATTAGTACAATTTTTCGAACTCATTTTAGGTTCGTCGCCGTCTAAGATTTTTATCCCACGGTATGTGCAATGTTTGTCATTTATCGCACGACATAGTATAGTAGAAGTCATCACCATCATCAGGAAGACGTCCACTGTTGAACAAAGGCCTCCCCCTTAGAACGTCACAATGAACGAACATTTTCATCATTTCATGTATTTCGATATTTGCCTAGAAGTCTTATTTGTACGTAATTCTCATTTAAATTAGAACCCTCCAGATACCAGTACTTTGTAATTAAAACATAAAGGTAAATAAAACTAATTAACCGTATTTACAGTACAAATTGTGGTTTGATTTTGACTAACCTTAAAATCATCAAAAGCAAACTATAACTCAATTACAAACTGATTAGTAGATCACTCATTTATCACCAATTAAAACTTCGGAATGTGATTAATGTTTCACGTCAAGGATTTCTGTAGTAATTAGTTAAGTGCCGTATTTGAATGTAACAGGGTAGGAAATAACGAATTTTGGGGTTTTGATGTTAACCTTTTCATATATTTAACATACATACATAACATCACGCCTGTATTCCCCGAAGGGGTAGGCAGAGGTGTACATAATATAGTACACCCTCATTTCGCCAGTTATGTTTTAGGTCCCAATGTAGTAGGGGGCGAGCCTATTGCTATCAACCGGGCACAAATCCAGACTCCGTGCTGCTACTGAGAATGACCAAATGGAAAAACCCAGTAACACTTTGCCCGACCCGGGATTCGAACCCAGGACCTCGTGCTCAGCAGTCGCGCTTAGCAACCACTAGACCAACGAGGCAGTTTTTCATATATTTAACCCGGCTGTATTGGTTAAAGCAGGCTTGGCAGAACTCCCACCAGGTGGTCCGATGATATCGTCAGAGTTGCGGGCAACCGGTGAATGCAAATGGCAAGTTGTCGTTCATGTGGCGTTCTAAGGGAGAGGCCTTTGATCAACAGTGGACGTCTTTCGGCTGATGATGGTGGCTTTGTGAAATAGAACATATTTAATATATTTTGGCCTGCCAAATTACGTAGGTACTACTCTTTTAAAATTTCCTTTTTTTTCTTAACTATAGAAGTTATAGATTTAAAATAATAAAACATTTTATGTCAAATTTGATAAGCTTTCTTTGAAACTAGAGTAAACTATACATTACAGACATTTTTTCTTCTCGGTCCTTTTAATTCACTTCAAAAGTATATAAAAAGTCTGAGAAAGGTCCAACAGATAATAGCTAACGTCACCCTTAAGACGTAAATACTAAAAGGGAACTTCAAATTTGATAGATGCGACCAGTGACACGATGGCTCAGTTGGCAGAGCGGCGCCACGGTACGACGAAAGTCGCGGGTTTGAGTCCTGCTCGTGTCCATCATATTTCAAGTTTCCTTTATCAATTTATATTTAAAAAGTTATTGCAATTATAAAAGTGTGATACTTACTTTTGCCGGCGTTTATAATTTCAGGTACCTATAATATTAAAAGTTAAATACGACGGAATTGATTTTAGGGGCAAAACTCTGAACCTCCATAAAGTATTTATGATCTAAATTAAAAATACTGCCATCGAGGCGGAAACTGAATGGAGGCCTTTTGTCAACTCTCACTAAAAGTTCAGTTAAGTAATAATAACTTAAAGTTTGCCAAAGAAGAACTTGGAGAAACCTTTAGGCAGGTTATATCAGAGTAAGCTATCGAAGTATTTTACCTATATTCTATACATATAAAAATGTTTCCTTAACAATTCTAATCTAGTCAGCTTGAAAAATATAATTGGACGAATCCTCTTACTACACTTTCACAATACGATTAACTGACTGAAGTATTAAATGATATATTCACGAGCCGTGCGCGTGGTTTTGCTTGATTAAAACATTTTGCAGCAAAGTTGCAGCTTTACGAATAACACATGTTTGTTGGTTTTTGTCTATTTATTTGTTGCTATATTAGTTTTAATGCTATGAAATAGAGGATCCTATGAAAAAATTTAAAGTATTATACAATTTTTAGCAAACTTTTGAGTGACTCGATAATACAGCCTTTCGTTTGCATTAGCTTCAACTAACCATAATATGTCGTGCTCGCTTGCAGTAAGTATTCTAAAAGTGTGTTCACGTATAAGGAATCATTCGAATTTAAAACCCAAAGAGAGCGACGGACGTGTCATCGTTTCCTTCGAAAATCTTTTGGATATCAGATTGTATGTGATATTGTATATATGAAACTAGCTGTGCCCGCGACTCCGTCCGCGTGGATATTCGGAAACAGCAATAGTATTCTATAATTGTTTTCTCACCCGGACTAAATGACACAATATATTATGTATGTCTTAACTATAATATGACATTGACTATAATAATATAGTATTTTGTAACACTAACGCAAAAATTGGAAGGTGATATTGCAAATTAGAAAAATTCTGTCATACATGATTTTGGCGAATCCTAAACCGTTTACGCAGCGCACGCAGGAGAAGCTGTCGAATGGAAAAAAATCAACCTGATTTTGAAACATTCTTCATTGGTGCTCCGCTCCTATTGACCGTAGCGTGATGATATATAGCCTATAGCCTTCCTCGATAAACGGGCTATCTAACACCGAAAGAAATTTTCAAATCGGACCAGTAGTTCCTGAGATTAGCGCGTTCAAGTAAACAAACAAACAAACAAACTCTTCAGCTTTATAATATTAGTATAGATAAAGGGCAATTTTGTTTTTAATTAAACACTTGCGATGAATAACGTATTTATTTGGATATGGATTTATATTCATGTTTATAAAAACACCTTTGCAAATAACGCATTATTTTTGAACAAATTTGGTAAGCATAAAAATGGTTATAGTGAGCCAACCTTAAAAGATAGACATATGCTGTCGAGGACTTTTTTTTAGAACTTTTACGGAAGAACAATTCTGTCCTACATGATTTTGGCGAATCTTAAACCGTTTAAGCAGCGCACGCAGGGGAAGCTGTCGAATGGAAAAAAATCAACCCGATTTTGAAACATTCTTCATTGGTGCTCCGCTCCCATTGACCGTAGCGTGATGATATATAGCCTATAGCCTTCCTCGATAAACGGGCTATCTAACACCGAAAGAAATTTTCAAATCGGACCAGTAGTTCCTGAGATTAGCGCGTTCAAGTAAACAAACAAACAAACAAACTCTTCAGCTTTATAATATTAGTAAAGATAAAGGGCAATTTTGTTTTTAATTAAACACTTGCGATGAATAACGTATTTATTTGGATATGGATTTATATTCATGTTTATAAAAACACCTTTGCAAATAACGCATTATTTTTTAACAAATTTGGTAAGCATAAAAATGGTTATAGTGAGCCAACCTTAAAAGATAGACATATGCTGTCCAGGACTTTTTTTTAGAACTTTTACGGAAGAACAATTCTGTCCTACATGATTTTGGCGAATCTTAAACCGTTTAAGCAGCGCACGCAGGGGAAGCTGTCGAATGGAAAAACATCAACCCGATTTTGAAACATTCTTCATTGGTGCTCCGCTCCCATTGACCGTAGCGTGATGATATATAGCCTATAGCCTTCCTCGATAAACGGGCTATCTAACACCGAAAGAAATTTTCAAATCGGACCAGTAGTTCCTGAGATTAGCGCGTTCAAGTAAACAAACAAACAAACAAACTCTTCAGCTTTATAATATTAGTAAAGATAAAGGGCAATTTTGTTTTTAATTAAACACTTGCGATGAATAACGTATTTATTTGGATATGGATTTATATTCATGTTTATAAAAACACCTTTGCAAATAACGCATTATTTTTGAACAAATTTGGTAAGCATAAAAATGGTTATAGTGAGCCAACCTTAAAAGATAGACATATGCTGTCCAGGACTTTTTTTTAGAACATTTACGGAAGAACAATTCTGTCCTACATGATTTTGGCGAATCTTAAACCGTTTAAGCAGCGCACGCAGGGGAAGCTGTCGAATGGAAAAAAATCAACCCGATTTTGAAACATTCTTCATTGGTGCTCCGCTCCCATTGACTGTAGCGTGATGATATATAGCCTATAGCCTTCCTCGATAAACGGGCTATCTAACACCGAAAGAAATTTTCAAATCGGACCAGTAGTTCCTGAGATTAGCGCGTTCAAGTAAACAAACAAACAAACAAACTCTTCAGCTTTATAATATTAGTATAGATAAAGGGCAATTTTGTTTTTAATTAAACACTTGCGATGAATAACGTATTTATTTGGATATGGATTTATATTCATGTTTATAAAAACACCTTTGCAAATAACGCATTATTTTTGAACAAATTTGGTAAGCATAAAAATGGTTATAGTGAGCCAACCTTAAAAGATAGACATATGCTGTCGAGGACTTTTTTTTAGAACTTTTACGGAAGAACAATTCTGTCCTACATGATTTTGGCGAATCTTAAACCGTTTAAGCAGCGCACGCAGGGGAAGCTGTCGAATGGAAAAAAATCAACCCGATTTTGAAACATTCTTCATTGGTGCTCCGCTCCCATTGACCGTAGCGTGATGATATATAGCCTATAGCCTTCCTCGATAAACGGGCTATCTAACACCGAAAGAAATTTTCAAATCGGACCAGTAGTTCCTGAGATTAGCGCGTTCAAGTAAACAAACAAACAAACAAACTCTTCAGCTTTATAATATTAGTATAGATAAATATTTTATAGCTTAGTGGTACTTTGTCTCCAATCATATTCACAAATTTGTAACTAGCTTCGCTCCGCGGTGCTACCCGCTGCATTTTTTCGGAATAAAAAGTAGCCTATGTGGTAATCCAACATGTCACCTACCTCTATATGAAATTTCATAAAAATCGGTCTAGCCGTTTGAGCGTGGAGAGGTAACAAACATACAAACACACTTACAAACTTTCGCCTTTATAATATTAGTGAGATGTGATTAGGTAAACCGTTCAGTAAGCGCCGTACAATTAGCATCGTTTATAAGTAAGAGGGTTAAACTCGAACCCCCCATTTTTAACCGCATTCAAAAAAAGGAGGGCGTTCTTAATTCGTTTCTATGTTTTTTTGTATGCAACTTTTAATCAAATATCACCTCCACTCTGACTGTGTGTAAGGACCCTTAGAATAACCGGTGTAGCATTACATAGACGCCATTATTTCTGTAAATGGTTCTTTGACATTATGTAAATATTTGGTCCGGTAGATAGAAAACGGTAGGAGGGGTGAAAACACGTGTCATGGTTGACTCTACTTAGAATTTTGATCATGTTGTTACCGATTTCTAGCCCATACAATTTTCTTGAGCGAATTTAGATTGATTCAATATGAAACGGTGTTTATAAAACTGTAAAGAATACCTGAATGAGCGACGCAGAAAGTAGAGAAGCATGGCAAACTAACAACGTGTTGCGACTGCCTCGTTGGTCTAGTGATCGCTAAGCGCGACTGTTGACCTGTGCTACGAGGTCCCGGGTTCGAATCCCGGGTCGGGCCACGTGTTACTGGGTTTTTCTCGTAATTCCCAATAGCAGCACGTAGTCCAGATTTTTACCCGGTTGATGGCAATAGACTCGCCCCCTATTACATTGGTACCTAAAAACATAACTGGCGAAATGTGGGTGTACTATATGTGCACCTCTGCGTACACCTTCGGGGAATACAGGCGTGATATTATGTTTTTAACAACGTGTTTCTATTTCTGTTTGACCTTTTCATTGCGAAAAATATCAAGTTATACGTTGAGTTTTGCCGATAGATATTAGTATTCAGAATGTTATCTGTATTGTCAAATGACCCTGTAGATACTGGACGTGGGAGTGTATAAGCTGTGGGTGTCAGGTGGCTTAAGCTTTTACATGTGATGGTATTGACTGCCTCGTTGGTCTAGTGGTCGTTAAGCGTGACTGCTGAGCATGAGGTCTTGGGTTCGAAATGGGCCGGTAAAGTGTTGATGGGTTTTTTAGGAGCAGCACGGAGTCTGGGTTTGTGCCCGGTTGATGGAAATAGGCTTTGCCCCAATTACATCTATTACAATTCTTCTAGATACCTGGCGAAATGAAGGTGAGCTCTGGTACATCTCTCTGGCTACATTATTGCAGTAACATTAATCTTGTAACCAGTGCACAAAAAATTGCCTAATGTCTTGAACAGCAATTAATTGAGGATTATTGCACATCCCTTTAAGGGGGAGGCCTTTGTTCAACAATGGACGTCTTCCGGCTGATGATAATGATCCTACACGCAGAACCAACTAGAGCATGACAAAAATCTAAAATAATAGAAGTAGATATTGTCTTCGATGTTTTAGTTAACATATTTTTGTGTAGCTACGTTTTGTGCCAAGTTTCCCAGTGTATCTAACGTTCGACATAGTCCCTGTACTCTGGATATCGTGTTAAAGCTGTAACGTGTGTAGGTCTTATGTCGTACGGAAACAGGGTGTTCGCTTTGTTTATAAAGGAAATTGAGGACAAAATATTTGTATAGAAAAGTTATAAGACTACAAAAGCATGGATGATGTATGGTAGCAGGTGAGATTAGTCATCATTGAAAGCTATATCCATACGCATTTTCACAGTATTAGACTCTATAGAAGTAGTGGTAGCCTCATCATCATCATCATCAGCCGGAAGACGTCCACTGTTGAACAAAGGCCTCCCCCTTAGAACGCCACAATGAACGACAGCTTGCTAATTGCAGTGGTAGCCTATAAGTGTTTAATTATTGTTAGTGGAAATATAATTTTACCAGACTTAAAAAAAAATAGAGGTTCTAAATTCGGTAGTGTTTTTTTTTCCCCTTTAAATTTGCTTAATGTGAAGTGAATAAAATATTATTTTCATTTTTGAGATCATGTTTTTCTGGAAGCAGTTTTTTGATTTTTGTTTTACTTTCATTCATTTACGGCATGAGTTATGGATGTTATGATTACCTACTTGACTGAGCTAACAATTAATCTAGTACATTTGCTCCTAAAAAATACTTAGATGAATATACATGAATCACTTTGCCTCGTAATAAATAAACAATCGAAGTAACACGACCGTCGGACCCTATACATATTTAAGAACCAAACAAGACAAGACTTAGGTTTCGTTTATAGTACAAAATAATGCAAGGATACTTGGCACTGCGGTCTGAATGGAAACGATCGGGGAAATTGTGTTCAAGTGACCGCGTTTTAGTACCAGTAAACACGCCCGCGGGTGCTAAGGTTATAGATTTAGATCCGTTGATTCTCTGTTCTTGGTCAGGCTTTTGATAGCCATGCCAGCTCGACGAAGTTCACACCTGGACTTATGTATTCTAACGGCCATATTACGATTCCCAAATTTAGTAATTTTCCATGTTGGTGTGCTTCGCTAGGGAGATTCCGGAGCTGCTTTATTTTGAGGTCCTAAGACCTCCTTTGTTTGTAGGTCGAAATTCCATGTTCCCCAGTTCTTAATTGGACTAAATAAGTATACATCCATAACATACCTCTGAGATTTCTAACTGCATAGTTTATAATTTAGCCAAATACATTTTTTTAAGCAGCATCCTAAGCTTAGGCTACCGCTTAAAAATTGTGGTGCAAATCTTCATTTTTTTGACATACACATAGAATCCAACAGCCCTCTACTCTTTACATTGAGCAAATACAAACAAACTCGTCCAAAAATAGAGAAATAAACCCAATAAGAACAAACCGGAGACTACTATTGTCTCACCGCCTGATACCCAAATCTATTTGATATGAATATTTCAATACGACATGGAAAGTGAGTATAAAAAGATTCTGTAGGTAGGTACTCCTACTCGGTACACCCGCGTCCGTCTAGGGTGTGACGTCATCACTGTGTAAATATTGTATGAGTTTATCGAACCCGAACATGAATATTTTGGGATGATTTATGCTTTTCTTGAGATGGGGTTGAAGTTTCTGCATTGATCAAGTGAGCTGCAAGGTAGGGCTTGGTTAGTCAATAACCATAGTATATATATGGTTAATAAATATGACTGCCTCGTTGGTCTAGTGGTCGCTAAGCGCGACTGCTGAGCACGAGGTCCTGGGTTCGAATCCCGGGTCGGACAGAGTGTTACTGGGTTTTTCCATTAGGTAATTCTCAGTGGCAGCACGGAGTCTGGATTTGTGCCCGTTTGATGGCAATAGGCTCGCCCCCTATTACATTGGGACCTAAAAACATAACTGGCGAAATGTGGGTGTACTATATGTGCACCTCTGCCTACCCCTTCGGGGAATACAGGCGTGTTGTAATGTAATGTTAAATATGCCCATTGTCCATGTGTCAACGGTCATAAATATAGTATAGACAAAGGATTGGCTGCAGGTAATTGGAGGTGCACACCTTTTATTGCCAGAAACTACGTACATGGTTACTTCTAGTTAAATATAAATCATTAACATTCAAGTGTGGGAGATGACTAGCATAATTTAAAAAAAAGTGTCCATGTATTTTTTTTACTAAAGGGTGTTTACTTTCTACCATCTTATTCTCTATAGATTTTGAAGGAGAACAGTAAACAATAAAGGTTACTTTTGAAAAAAAAACAATTCTGAATAATAGAACATTTCAATCTTAAGTTGGTTTCGTGCAAATTCTTACGAAAATAAAACAAAAATAATCAAATGATCGAGCATACCATTACAGACAAACACGTACCGAATCTATAAAAAAACAAACAAATTATACACGGAAGTTAAATTTGAACGGCGAAACAAAATTCTGTACATCCAGAAAAGCGAAGAAAAAGCTTTTAAATGTAACATTCCGTTCGGAACACGCGTTTTTCGGAGACAGTGATTGATGCCGTCCTTTTGTTTCAAAACGCGCGGTAATGATAAGTAATATTATGATGAATGCTCTCTGTGCGCGGCAAAAATTAATGTATATTTTTAAGAGACTTGAACATGAACATAACATCACGCCTATATTCCCCCTAGGGAGGCAGAGGTGCACATATCGTACACCCACGTTTTGTTATAGGTTCCAATGTTTGGGGCGCACCGTGCGAGAGAGACTCGGGACAAACATCTGCGGAGCACACAATTTTTGTACCCAGCAGGAATCCATCTATCCATCTATCTAACGCAACAGTCTAATCGCTTAGCCACTATGCGCCAATGAGGTCATTGGTCCCAACACCGGAAAATATCTGAGTCGGGTTCATCTATATCATCTACGTTTTACCGCATGATGGTCTTGTGGTCGTAAAGGCGACAGCTAAGCGTTAGTCCTAGATTTAAGTCACAGGTTGAGTAAAGAATTATTGCCATTAGGTAGTTCTTAGTAGATTTTGATTATTGCCATTATCAAAATTCCCTATATGGCTTCGTTGTTTATAATGTGGATTTCTATCATGAATTCTCCCAAAATTAATCTTCTATTTATTTATTTATTAACAATTTATGTACACACAATATAAAAAGTAAAAACAAAGAATAAGAGAAACATGAAGTACAAAGGTACTGCTTATTTCATTAAGAAATTTCTTCCAGCAGACCTGCGAAAGGAGAAATATATTAGAAATTGAGGCGACAGTGTGCAAGAAGAAGTATAGGAGCAAAAGTGCATAAAGTACATATGAATACTATACCATACATATATACAAAATATAAATACATATAAATATATATATAATCTGTTACAATTCTGCTAGATACTTGTTAAGTTGTGTTACTTATCCTTGAGAGCTTTCTCAAATGTTACTATGTTACTCACAGGACGAACTTGTTCAGGTAACTTGTTAGTTCAGTGCCATAAAAATAAACTTTTTTTGGTAAATTGTCGTTCAGAACATGTCGTTGGATTAGTAGGAGTACTTTCTTTCTTTCTTATGTTAGCATGTAGGTAGGGGTCAGTAACCTTACTTCGATCGAAGATTTAAATCACTATATTTCTTTTATGGTCGTATTAAGACACTATTGCCGAGTAGTATACGGCCTTTGTCCACACCCATCCTCCCGTAGGTGTCGTAAGAGGCGACTAACGGAAAATCCAGAAGATACACAGCAGCGTCTTCTGTAACCTCACCACCAATACTGCGATCCCCAAGTCGATTGCCAAGCGTGGGTATGATGACACCCGCCCCATTACCTAAGGGAAGGCTTTTGCTCAACATTGGACGTCTTTTAGCTTATGATTAAGACACTTCTTCTAAAGCTATCTTCCTTTAATTTATTTCTATAAATTCTTAATAATAACACTTAGGGACAGTTGTTTCAAACAGTCTTTAATCAAATAATGATCTCAAAAGATGTTTAACATATATAAACATGAAGCATTGTTTCATGTCACAAAACACCAGTTGTGAACGTTATTAGGGCTGCTAGTAGAGAACAAAATTTTTAACGCGATTTTTAACATCTACGTGTGCGCCAAGTGAAACTGAAGCAACAAGGAAATATGGTACAAAGCAACGCAAACCAGTCATGTAGATGGTCTCTCTTGCTGTTTTGTATAACCCAACTTTTGGACCTGAAATTTTGCAAAATAAGTCAGCGCCTTGAAGAAAAAAATAATAAAGATCAATAAAAAACATACCGTTATAACAATTGAGTATTCGTTGTTACCAGTTTAAATATTTCTACACGACCAAATAACATAGTCCAGTGACATTCACCATCAGCCGGAAGATATCCACTATTGAACAAAGGCCTTCCCCTTAGAACCACCACCTCCAGTGACACATTTAGCCAAAATACCAAGATACGTAACAGGAACGTACATAAAGTACGAGTACCAAATCTCTATATCCCTAAGCAAATTTATAGAGGACTATTATAAAGAGAATCCATAAAAGCTTCACTATTATTCTGCACTAAAAACTCGAGTGATTACTTGAATCCGCAGCTTCAGCAAAACCGCTTAGCGCTCAGGTGGTGCCGAATCCCCTTGACAAATAGCTCGTGGGAGAAATTTACGGACCCTGTTTTACACCGACTGAAATAATATTCTACTTACTTTTTATTACTTTGTTTCCATTGAGAATGCATGTTCAAAGTTTAAACTCTTAGGTTAGCAAATGGACTAACGTCGAATTTGGATCGTAGTGTAGTGTGCGAGATCACTAAAGTCTGTGATGGCTTGTTTTGATAGAAATATATTGTGGTCTAATAACGTGCACTCTTGCATTGTTTAGTTATTGGGAGAAGTAAGTGAAAAATATACTTTGTGACGTCCCATACATTCTCACTATTTATTATATACTGTTTTTCATAGGACTTAAGTCATTTACCGAACGCTACTTTTGAATTTTTTACTTACTGGTTGATAATACATGTCAATATGATAAAAATATGATAGCAGCCTTTTACCATCTCACTAAATTCTCACCATGTACAGTCTACAAGTAAGTTGTGTACATATGTGTCGTAAATAAGGTAGCTTCCATCATACTATTAAGCCACGTACAAATCACAACAACTTCCCTTTTTGCGTACGTTATCGGGTAAATAACAGTTCAATTCACACACGGAATCGTTAATACTTTTACGTGAAATATTTCAATTGGAAGGACTAAAGGATTGCGAGCGATTTAGTTTTTGTTTGGTACTTTTAACAGCTTAACATTTTTTTATCGTATTGAACAACGGTTTCCAGGTACCTCGGGTATATAGGATTCTGTTAAAACCAAATACATTTACAGGTAGCAAACGTTTCCTGCTAGATGTATATGGAACTGGCGACAAAGGAAAAAGCCGTTGAAATTCTGTACGACTAACAGTTTAGTACATTTTGTATTAAGATACTTACTTCGTAATAATTAGAAGCTTGAGTTTTGAGTATGCGTCTCACAGGACCAATATTATCTTTCCGTTGCTTTCGGATTGATGTTTACCATAAATGTCTCACACACAACTATCACGCCTGTATTCCCCGAAGGATGGAATTGGCAAGCTGTCGTTCATTGTGGCGTTCTAAGGGGGAGGCCTTTGTTCAGCAGTGGACGTCTTCCGGCTGATGATGATGATGATTCCCCGAAGGGGTAGGCAGAGGTGCACATACAGTACACCCACATTTCGCCAGTTATATTTTTTTAGGTCCCAATGTAATAGGGGGCGAGCCTATTGCCATCAACCGGGCACAAATCCAGACTCCGTGCTGCTATTGAGAATTACCTAATGGAAAACCCAGAAACACTTTTTTCGTAATAAATTAGAAGCTTGAGTTTTAAGTATGCGTCTCAAAGGACCAATATTATCTTTCCATTCCTTTCGGATTGATGTTTACCACAAATGTCTTACAGCACAAAAAGGTTTATATGTTAAAAAAGAGTGCCTGTGTCGTAGGCCCTACCCGCCTCTAATTATTGTAAGAGGTCATTTCCTTGGTAAGGTTATTTCCTGATAAGGTTAAGGTTATATTCTTAGGCAGAATAAGCAGGTTAAATCTTACACTGCACATCAGACTCCATCTAACCCTTCGGCGAATTTAGACGTCAAAAATATAATTTTACTTAGCACCCTCACTTAATGGTTCTCTAAGCTATTACACACAGCTTAGCAAACAGAACGAGAACACTACGAAATCCGTAAACTTTGAGCAACATGAAGATTATTCAAACTCTCTAACTCAAACACACGTTGACTAAACGTTAGCCGTTTTGGGACCTAATCCGCCATGTTTTAATTAATCATTTCATGTTTACTCGCTGTCTTAGTGTTTGCGGCGTTCGTGTCTGAGACCTGGGGTGCTAAAATGGCCATCTAAATAGATTCAATAATTTAGATAATTAAATATTCATATATCATCTGGACTTTAAGACCTTGACCCCTGAGTTTGTTTCGGTATTTCTTCTCAGAGGTATTCAGTTAGGAAATGCCGATGCCATCTAGTTTAAAAAAAATTACGTGTAAAAGTGTTTTTTTGAAACCTACTTGCAAAAATTTAATCTTTTATCATAATCCCCCTTACTTATAAACAATGCTAACGTGTGTTTTAAGATAACTGCTTGTTAAGTCTATTGACATCTGTGTGACATGCAAACGACAATGATAGGTTTAATTTAATCAATTGTTCAACACTGACAAGTTTTATGAAAAAGTGTGAATATTGTTAAGTCACAATTCATAATTCAATTACTTAACTGTATGTGACTTTTTGTATCATTTTTACATGTTGCCGCTAGACTTAAATTTTAAATTGATAAAAAGAAACTTGAAAGACTTGTCATGAGATAGGTAAGTAAATTTGATAGGGATAGCTGAAAACTTGAAAGACTTAGGTTCAAGTCCCGCTCGTGTCCATCATTTTTCAAGTTTCTCTTTATCAATTTAAAAATAATAGGTACTTACCTAATATTAAAAATTCTTTCAGCTGTGTGAAGCTACAAAGGTAATCAGTGAGTAACAATGAACTGAAATGAAATGGTAATATAGGTAAAGCATATTTTTAGGTCACAACGTAGATAGTAATATAGACAATACACAATTCAAAACCTAACCTGCGTACGTTCCTATTACGGAATCTGAATAAGCCGAGTGTAATCCGATCTAGAATTAACCACCCCCTTTCCTCCCGTGGGTATCGTAAGAGGTGACTAAGGGAACATCCAGAAGACGGGCAGCAGCGTCTTCTGTAACTTCACCACTAATACTGCGATCCCCAAGCCGCTTGCCAAGTATGTGTTTCAACAGTAGACGTCTTCCGGCTGATGGTGATGCTATCAAATAATTAATGAAGTAGTTACGATATAGCTTTTGAATGTAAGTATATTGTAAAATTTGCTGGGAATTTGGAAAATGTTTTACCGTTAGTGGAATAACTCTATGTGACCATTTTAGCGCTGCTGGAAGCATCTGAGTTGAAATGTTTAATGTATTGTATTCGGATTTTAGATTATATGAGTGGGGTGCAGCTGTGGTTGTCATAATGGCGTTATGGACTTATTATATTTTCTAGATTGAAATCCAGGCAAATAACTAGCGAAGTCATCTTTAGCGACTTTTTTCTTTTTCTTTATTCATAGGCTCTAGGCTGCCCTGACTCATAGTTATGATCGAAAAATGGCCATTGGCTGGCGCTTAAGATTTAATCGTTACTAAGTAGTATCTGATTAAATGAGTATCGGTGTAAAATAATACACCTCTGCCTACACTTTTGCGAACATGGCATGAATGATGCATATACATGAAGCTAACAAGAATACGAGTAAGTTTACATGTTTAACATGCATTGCATTCGATATTGAAGGAACAGATCCAACCATCAGTAACCCAACCATTATAATTTTCCATACTTTTTTCAGATCAACACTTCTTGGTAACTGTTTTCAACAACACGCAATAAGAGGTACGCTAGCAGTTAAATACCTGTTTTTTCGAGACGATTTGACCGACTAACAAGTTTTTAACAACTAATAGCCCTTACTAATTAAATAACAATCCACTAAGTATATTATAATGAATGATGCGACACATTTTTATACTAAAATAAGTATGTATGGTTTGTTTCTCACTCAAGTAACTGATCCTTCTAATATTAAACCGACTTATAATACACACACATTATACATGCCTTACACGTATATACTTCTAGATTGTGTAAGTAGGAGAGTGGTAAAAAGACCCGTGACGTCACAGTAAGACTTTACACGTGTATCAGTGACTAAAATAAATACAAAAGTTTATTTTACAGTTTGTTGGTGTGCCTCACAACACGCGTACCGTCGTTACATATATACGTTTAGAAACGTATCAATGGTAAATGAAATTAAATTGTTAGCCGAAGTTACTCGTAGGCTACTAATCTTGTTATACGTAAGCTGACACGAACAGTGTGCATATCAAATGATTTAGACTCGGTCCTTCGAGACGTATTTCAGAACTTGATATACGGCCTGGTGCTACATGCTTTTGTATAGGACGTGGGTTTTATTAATAGTTACCGAGATGAAAAAATAATCTACTGTCAATTTTAATTATAACATAACATCACGCTTGTATTCCCCGAAGGGACATGCACAGGTGTACCTATAGTACACACACATTTCGCCACTTATGTTATAGGTCCCACTGTAATAGGAAGCTAGATAGCCCAGGCACAAATCCACATTCCGTGCCGAGAATGAAAACCTCAGTAACATTTTTTCCGACTCAGGATTCGAAGTTATTTCAATACATTGTTCACATTGTTGTTGAAAAAGATATCGAATCGACCATTTTAATCGAATACAGACTCGTTTTAAACTCGATACCAAAGTCAATCGTTCCCCGAACTTGTGTATAAACTCCACAACATATCGAAGCTCAGCTATATTAATTAGACGCTGAAGTGTATCAAAGAGCGAGTGATGTTCCACCAAACGCGGCTATCTCTTGAGCTATTGACTTCGGTAAGTCACGGATAAGTTGCTATCCGTTGAGATATGTCAATGCACCGTGTAGCTGTCAGGTCCTAGAATGTAAGCGATGGATAGGAATAAAATACTAATTGTAGTTCTGGCTGATATTCCACTTGTACTCATACACTTAGTTCAATTATTTTTTCCTGTACCGATGGTGTAAAATAAAGTACCTACGTCTTGTTTATATAGTAACATTAAGAGTATATTACAGTTTTAAGATAATAATATTTATTATTACATGCATACAGAGCTTCTATTAGTAAGTTTAATATTATTTGACCAAAACAATATTTATTTCTTTGACAAATAAATATTACTTGTTTCAATTCAATTGTAATACAAATTGTTTTAGGTGCAAGGCTTACAAATAATTACTCAAACATGCAACAATTTACGATAGTATGTGTATGAAAATCCAACACAGGCGTGAGAGTTAAACTGAATTTTGTTTTGAACACAGTTTAAGTTAATTGAATTTTCCTTCACTTTTCTCAAGCACTTGTCCAAAACATAGCAAACTTGTCAACTTTTAATTTTTCTCACCCATAAATATTCTTATCCACATTCTTAGAATCCTTGATTTATATAGTGTGGAGTCAATCTAAATAATATACATACATGCATGCAGAAGTTTCGAGCTATACCTACACGTCGCAGGCTTATTTCAGCATCGGGGTTTTGATATATTCGTACTAACAATATTTTCTATATTTACGGGAAAAAATATTTTTCATTTTCGCTTCTACAACAGAAAATGATATCATAGTAACCCCGCAGTTAAGTGGAACTAACAGAGGAGTGCATCATGGTCCTTTTTATGAGAAGTCAAATGATGTTAATCATCAGCCAGAAGACGTCCACTGTTGAACAAAGGCCTCCATCTTAGGTAAGGGGGATTTGCCATAATCCCCACGCTTGGAAAGCGGCTTGGTATTGGTGGTGAAGTTACAGAAGACGCTGCTGCCCATCTTCTGGATTTTCTATTTATTGCGTCTTACAACACCCACCACGGAAAGGGGTGTGGGAGTATAGTAAGTTTATCATATACATATTTTGATGATATTCCCGTAGCACGCTCTGCAGTAATACTGATGGATGTATAAAATATGAATAAATCATGCTAGGTAAGTTATTCTCACTGGAACCTACAGACTTGGTGTTTGGTTATCACACTTTGCGTACAAATCTTTCAATATAATTTAATACTGTATAGAAACTGTATGTTATAAATATTGGAAGACCTGAGTATAAGTTGAAGATAAGTAAAAGTATATAGATATATAAATTAGGATCGTGACGTCTAATCTTTAAACAAAACTGACATATTTCATTTAACCAAAAAGTATCAGTTAGATGTTTAAAAATTAATTCTTCCAAGTATTTCTTAGGCCAAATTATATGAAAACCTGCCAGTTGAGAGTCAGGCACTCGTAATCAAGATTTCTTAGTATTTTGTAGCAATTATCTAGGAGACCTGGACGAAAAAGGGGCTCAATGTCTACAACATAAAAACAAAATGTTCTTTAAAAAAAAAGCTGCTTATCAAGATTTGGTAGAGATAAACAGTATTTTGTACCAAAGTATTTAGCCTAAAAGATAAAGAGTTAGATTTATCAATCACAACTAAAAAGAAACAAACACTACCTAGACAAAGTCCTGCAAGAAAATTAAAAAAACTACCTTCTAAAATATAAACAGAAGAAAAGAAAATTCAAATAAATAAGGCTGGGTTTCCAACAGCAATATATTTGGCTCAACTGTTTAGTTCGAAATAAATTTAAACAAAGTATTTAAAGTTTAAATGCATTTTAAAATGTTTTCAATTGAAATCTCGTAAAGTTAGTTAAGTATCTAATAATTAAAGTTTAAAACTGCAATTGAAATCACGAATTTCTAGAATCTGTCTTAGAAAATAATTTGAGAATTTTGTATTGCTGGAACAACTTTCAATGATGTCTCGTTCTCAAAATTGTAAGATTTAAACTTATTTATATAAACAAATACAATGTTTCAACACGCTGTTTCGTCGGCACTGGATGAGAGTCGTGCTATGCTATGATATTGAAACGCGAAATACTCGATGATCTATCAGAATAATAACAACGGGAGTCTTCCGGCTGAAAATGATGATAATGAATTTGAGATACAAGATTGTTCAGTTTTCAGTGTAGGCCTTTCATCATCAGCTGGAAGACGTCCACTGTTGAACAAAGGCCTTAGAAAGAAAACATTCTAGAAACTTTTATAGAAAGTAGAGAATACAAATACAAGTTTGCAAACCGGTATCAGAATCCATAACTAAAAAAATATTGGACCACTTCAAATTAAGCTTGGGTTCAAAGGCATAGGTCCCGAAAATCAATTTGGATGTGGAACATATTCCACTATTTTACCGTCGCGTACGTAAAATACGGCAAAGGTTTTCTAAAATTCCGCGAAACGTAAGCAAAATCCCAAGCCAAAGTATTGGGCCCTATCATTTGGGCAAAAATGGGAACGGATTGCCAAGACAAATCCCAAACACATTTACCTTTTCCATACTATCGTACTCAAAAATTCTACTACGCGATAGAAGAATATTTGCAAAAAAAAAAAACAAAAATACGTTGATATTTTTATTTATGTCTAGTTATTTTTAGTAAATAAATTATTTGCTGTACTCCCTTGATAAACAAAGCGTGATTTAAATCGTGTTTTTGTAAAATAACAACAGAGTGCAAATTGAAATCTACACGATGATACCTACTTCAGCCGCACCCTGGCCAGTCAACCTTGCTACCTTGTATAACCAGTCTCTATACCACGGCATAATCTGCTTTCGTGTGATGATCAGGGCCGACAATACTAAAAGTTTTCACAGTAAAAACCTAAATTCTCAAACGTACAAATACCTCTAAAAATATGTAAAGCACCTGTAGTCGAATCGTTGTCTCTGTCTCTTGTTACTTTACTGTTTTGTTTTGAATTAATTTTTGGCTTGATTTCCTAAAATTTCCATATTTAATTATTCAACTAACATAATCGAGTCATAAGTAAACCTGTACATTTGAACCCACCTCTCGATCGCTATTAAATTGTGAATGATTACTCCCAAAGTCATTAATAACAGCCTTCGTATCTCTAGATCTGTATTTAACCTGTCTAAAACACAATATTCTGGATACAAATAGGTATAGGATTATTCAATCTCTAGAATATTCAATAGTCCGAGTTAATGTTCGCAGAGCCGACCGAGGCAAGACATATGAGTCTATCTCAGTGTTTTAGTGGTCGATTGGATCTGGCCGTTTGCGTGGGTCCAGCCTTTATTGAGTTTGTAAATCTTAGTGCAGTGCTGATAAAATATGAGCCACATTTAAAATTCAATTTAAAGTATGGCATTGTTTTCTTTATTTATAACAAACAAAAATATAAGTGTATTAGTATTTTTTGTTGTTCATATTCTTTACTGGCTTTACCTGATATTAATGCTATTACATTATCATCATTGATAACAAAAATGAAATCGCGATATCTTTT
The DNA here is from genome assembly GCA_946251915.1 of Abrostola triplasia. Classification (NCBI taxonomy): domain Eukaryota; kingdom Metazoa; phylum Arthropoda; class Insecta; order Lepidoptera; family Noctuidae; genus Abrostola; species Abrostola triplasia. Next base: position 4,997,991 of record OX276444.1, on the reverse strand, counting down.
CATAACAGTTATAGAGCTAGTAAAAATACTGCTGTTTTAAATTCACTTGGTACATGTACTCGTACTTGCCTTTACGTTATCCATATTTTTAGGTTTCATTGAAAACATAATTATGGGAGCTTAAGTATGTTATTCTATCCTTGATTTTTATTTAAACTAGAAACTAAAACTGAGGTTATAGCAGTCATCATCATCAGCCGAAAGACGTCCACTGTTGAACAACTTCCCCTTAAAAGGGGTGGGTTGCCATAATCCCCACGCTTGGCAGGTGGCTTGGGAATCGCAGTATTGGTGGTAAAGTTACAGAAGACGCTGCTCCCCATCTTCTGGATTTTCTCTTAGTCGCCTCTTACGACACCCACGTGACTAAAGGGGGTGGTCAAATCTAGACCGAAACCACTCGGCCCTGTTAAAGCCGTATTTCATAATAATTGTACAATCTATGTTGAATAGTCAGATATCACAAACATGCAGATGCATTCAACTCATAAAAGACAAACATTAAACTTTTGTGAAATTTAAAGAGAAATCCACAGATTTATTTTGTTCATTGAAATTCACGTTCCTGTAAAGACCTACTCCAGTTGTCATTTACCCTTCAAGAGACAACACCTTTGACATTGAGAATTAGGCTAGATTGTTTTGGGTCTAGTTTTCAGCCTAGATTTGCTGCCTTAAGACTCGTAAATTAGTTTAGAATGTCTTGTCAATTAAGTCAATTCGTGGGATTATTGTTGTATAAGTTGTGTTTGTTTATTCGGTTTTGCCCACAACGGAACGGAGAAGGTGTATTTGTATGTTTTTATGGGAAATGTAATCTTCAGAACTATCTATCCGATTTTTTAATTTATTTTACCTTGTATCTTCTATCTATCTTCTAAATATCTATTTTTGTATGTTTGTCCTCTATGCGCTTTTGAATCATTGATCAGATTGTGATGAAACTTTGGTAGTGTCTTCTGAGGACGCGAGAGTGTTTCCGGCGCAAAAAAAAACTTTATCGGAAATCCAGGCGGCCAAAGTCGTGGGCATCAGCTAGCTTATTTCAGAAAGAGGCCTTTGTTCAACAGTGGACGTCTTCAGGCTAATGATAATGGCGATAACAGGCTACCTTAATCACGAAAAAAGTTTTCCAGTCTAGTCGCGGGCTGATACTAGTTGTAAATGAGATTAATTTTTGTATCTTGTTATTCGCTTTTATACATATATATTTTTTACCTTCCCTAGAAACTGTTTACCTCGCATCGGTAATTAATCCTGTGATTTACAATTACTTTAGTAGTATAAAAATACTTACCTAGATTTAAACTTGCAACCCTTAGCATCGCCTCCGGCCTGTATGAAAAAAAATTGTCTAAATCAACACTCATGATAAACAAATTCTCCAACATATTCTCCATTTTAATCATACTTAACAAGACTAAACTACAAACTTATATGAGAAAACGAAATCGACCAGATAAAGCGATAGTTATATTCTCTGGAACATTGCATTTTATAAATTGGCCAGAGAACAATGGAACATTCTGTTTAACGTATATTAAAGATACGCTACGAGAGTTTCGCAGTTTGTAATGTCCAGCTATAACTTATATAAATAGCAATCTTATACGTAGGTACATAAGTCCATAGGGGAACATAGTAACTAGTAAGAATACATTTCCATCCCGTCACTGGAATTCACACAACTTACTCGTCCAAGAATTGTTTTACGAATGCATAGCCGAGTGGTATGACCGTTGGACTGCCAATTCAAACATTGCAAGTTCAAAACCGCCACGCATCAATGTCTTTTCGCATTCATGGGCGAACTATAAATTATAAAGCCACGTCTACAGGCGGTTTAAACTCTGACACCAGGTTGATCATTAACCATACGATAAGATGAAGACCGCCTAATGGTCCTGAAAACAGCATAAGAAAACACACGAATGAAATAATTTATTCATATCCAATGCTAACTAAAAAAGGATGCTAAAATTCTCAAACGTTTTCTAAAACATTTACAAAAATCCTTAATATTGTCTAAAACAATTCAAGAAAGATATTCTCAAAATCATTGAGGTTATGTATTTAATACCTCGCTACAACTTTCACCACTTGTGTACAGACAAAGCTTATTCGTGTGAACGGGGATACCATATAAAAACTAACTAAAAATAAAATACAGTGCCAAAGCGCCAGTGTTTCGGAAACCCATTCACCCCTTACCCCAAAAAGAATGCTCACCAAAATTGTATTAGCGCAGTTTGCAAGTTCAAAGTGGTATAAAGACTTTAGAACTACTGACATTTTCATGGCTTATCAGAATAGGTAGGTGTTATTAGACTTCCCTGGTGTTCTCGTAATAAAGTTTAAGAACTAGATTAATTATGGAAATGCTTGCAGTTTCGATCCTAGCAAATCACTATGAGAGATTTTTTTGTAGAATAATGTATTTCGTCAGGCATCATACTTTACACTAATAGTACAAAGGCGAAAGTTTGTGAGTGTGTTTGTGTGTGTTATGTTTGTTTCCTCTTCACGCTCAAACGACTAGACCGATTTTGAATAAATTTGATACGGAGGTAGCTGACACCCTGGATTTTTATCCCGAAATAATGTAGCTTGTAACATAGCGGGGTGCAGCTGGAGTGTCATTAAAAAATTGCCTCAAATTGGCTTAAGAAATGTGTTATGTGCATACCTATTGTAGACTTCAGAAGAAAATAAACGAAGACACTTAAGTTTGGAAACATCATTCTTTTGAATTTTGTCTCCTTTCACTAAATAAATCGGTTTAATTAATCATCGTCGAAAATGCACTTTATTCTATATTCTTCATTACTCACATAAACCTATTGCAGTCCACTGCTGAACGCACACCTTGTCACGGCACATCTTGTCACAAAGCCTGCTCTCCCAAGTATTTTATCGTGTGCAATTCGATAAAATACAGACTCATATGGATTCTTAATTGACGGGTTTTAGCATCAACATTTGGGACTCTTCAACCACTCAACATAATATTATAACAATGATTAAACCCTACACCACTGTAACGGATTACATTCTCAGCCAGGTCAAACGTTATCTCAGAACAAACAAAGATCGATTAACCCGTTCCCGCCGAGTGTAAGTAACTAGCCATTAGTGTGGGCAAACATATTTGTGTTATGTCCACACGACAACGAATATGAAACCTTGATACATTGGGCGATAGAGGTCGCAGAATGAAAGACAATGTAGCTATTTAGATAGTTTTAAGAGCAAGCATTTGGAGGGTCAGTGAACCAGATTTACGGACCTTTTAAGATTTTCTGTCTAATTGGCTTTCTTAGTGGTTTTTAGACGCCGTTGACTAAGAAGTGCTTAAATCTACAATTTGAGTGTTTTTTTTTATGTTATATTTTTTTTACGTCAACCCGCACTGTGAATTTTTCCTGTATAGTGAGTGCGTTTCACAAACATGAAATACCACATACGTGTGTATGTGGTATACACCTATACTCGGGACAAACATCTGCAGATCACAAAAAATTTCATGCCGTGCGGGAATCGAACACTTAGCCTCTGCGTCAATCAGGTCGTCAAATTCGATCTTCTGTGCCTTCATTATTTTAATAAGGCTATGCCTTGGACTATGCCTACAGACTTATACTGCTCAGTAAAACGCGTTATTGCGTGAATAGTAACACAGCCTTTTGAGGACTACTGGCTTGATTATGCTCATGCCTGTGCCTATAAGTCAAGGCATAGCAACCCTGCAAGCGTCAATAGGACGTATTTAATCCACACGTTAACTATAAGAGGCTATTTGACTCATAAACAATTTATAGTAGGAGGATAGAAGAAAGTAAAATCCATATGTTGTGTGTGATATAGGTATCATCACTCATGGACCCTCAAGGCCCTCGACTTGCACTACCAAGTACCTAATCACTCGTAAATCAACTTAAAGTAAAACTAATTTAGATAACATTCACCTAATTCCCCAGAATTCGGAGCACTCTCTTCATCCACGTTCCAAAAACGTCTAAATACAGACATATAACCTAAAAACATAATTATTAAGACTAACCAAAACACGTTTCCCTAATTTCAGATCTAATTACAATGCAACATTAACCCAATTATGTCCGTAGAACTATTTCGCTTATTTACCATCTACTATTTCGTTCATGTCCAACAAATTATTCGTAGAAAACTAATCGGGCTTAATGTTATCCTTTAGTTCACTGAATATTTTAATAGCAGAAGAGCGTTAATTAGACCAATGCAAAGCAACACAGGGTTTAATAGTATTAGCTTTTCACTCAACTTGCTTTGTATGTAAATATGCAACTGGAATATGAGTGAAATTGAAAGCGGCGTCCACACTTGAACAAAACGACCTGATTAGCGCAGTGGCTAAGTGATTTGACTGCCGCGCTAAGGGTTGCGGGTTCGATTCCCGCACGGGGAAAAACTGTGAGAACCACAGATGTTTGTCCCGAGTCTGGGTGTTTGTGTTTGTGATATTTCATGTTTGTGAAACGCACCCACGGCACAGGAGAAATTCCTAGTGTGGGGCGACGTTTTTTAAAAAGAAAAAAAAAACAATTATCTATACCTTTAGCATTAACAATGTTTCTTCGGGACTTTGGTGTGGAGCAGGCACGCCACTTCGTTACCATCATAGGGGAATGTTCGTGGAAATGTTACACGTGCGGACGCAGCTTTAGTTACAGAGTTCAGAGAAAACAAGGTGTCTTTTTGCGCAGGTTTTAATCTGTAATCCAGTGTTTTAGTGTAGTTATGCATGTTCGTAATATAATTATGTTTCATATTTTAATTATCTAATTTAACTGGAGTTTTTAAAAGGGTTTATTTTATTGTAAAAACAACTAAAATATGTTAAATACAATAGGAAATAGCCGAGACTTTATCGATGTATGTTTATAAAGAATAGTATTAGAAATAAATATAGATTTAAGTTTAAATTTAGTACTGTAACACAAAAACAAAAAAAAAATCCGACGTCAAAATAAAAACACATTAAATAAAAGGAAACATAATTATAAAACGAAATAAGAATTGTACAACAAATAACAAAGTTAGATTCGTTTTCTTGTCAGTCAAAGATAAAAAAACAAAGATTCGAGATTTAAAACATTATTAAAAATATCTCACACTCAGTTACTAAGGGAAAACAAGACCAATACAGCTTAAACAATATCCACAATCCACATTCACCCTTTACATAAAGCGAGAAGGACTCACTACAAAGAATATTTACTCTGCGTTAAAATAAAACGCAGTTAATCCAGTGAACCCGTTTTACATGCACCATACAAACAATTAAACCACTCATACAAAGTGCCGCATAACTTGTGTCCACAAACAAAACGCGACAATCGCCGCGACATAAACGCTTGAGTAATATTTATTGCGACACTTTTGTCGCAAAAATACTCGTTACTTTTTACAGTAGTTTATTACAATTCCTGAATTCAGCGGACGATATTTTGGGTATTATTTCCTGGTGAATATCTTTTGTAATGTTTTCTTGAAAAATTTCCTAAAATCTAAATTGATAAAGGAAATTTGAAAAATGATGGACACGAGTAGGATTTGAACCCGCGACCTTCGCCGCACCGTGGCGCTGCTCTAACCAAGTGAGCCACCGTGTCGCTGCTCGCACCTATCAAATTTCATGTTCCTCTTTTATATTTACTTAAAATCGTTTAATGTGGGTGGGTTGAATGACGTTGACATTGATAAAAAAACATGGCGTATGTAGTGTATTATTTACATTACACGTACACACATAATTTGCTCTTACTGTTAGTTTTCGAGTGGTATAGGCCTAGAATTGAAAGAAAGGCAGCAGCATCTCCTGTAATTTTACCACCAATTCTGCGATCCCCAAGCCACTTGCCATGCGTGGGGATTATGGCCCCTTATCTAAGGAGAACAGTGGACAACTTTCGGCTGATGATGACTGTTAGTATCATACATTTTCCAAAAAATCTTATTCACTTCAAATCGTGTCCATACATAAAATCGATTGTAAAATTGATGGCTCAATTGCATATATAGATAACAGTTAAAATAAGTAATGGAAGCATAACTACATTCACTTCAAAAACAACAGAGATAAAACGTAACATTAACAAGCATCGCACGACTCGACATAAAAGCTGTTTATACGAATAAAGAAAAGGAAGATAGAAGCACTAGGTTTGAAATAATTCTAATTTACTTTAATGCAACACTGAGCAGAACGCATTTACTAATTAAATTGCTGCAACGATAACAAAGGTTCAAACTTCCGCGACGTGTCAAAAATAATTATAATATTATTTGAATATCTCTGTGTTTATCTGATGGGATCACTAATTACGACGACCCGATTGGCGCAGTGGCTAAGCGATTTTCTTCACATCGTAGGCTTGATGGAAAACCTGATGTCGGAGTTTAGACCGCCTCAAGGCTTTTGACATGGCTTTATACACCGTTGAAAAATCTCTAAGGCGTGCCGGTTTCCGAACGATGTTTTCCTTCAGCGTTTTTAGCAACTGTACTAAACACGCCCTAATTTTTTAATTTATGAGACGGATAAACTGTAAAAATATCTGCATCGAACATAACAATAATAAACAGTAGTTTCCGAACCGGCGAAGCTCCTGTAGTTCCCACAATAAGCCTCCGCAGAAAAACTTTCGTCTCCGTCCAGCGGTTAGTTCCTGTATCACAAAAACCACAAGCTCCCCACTTTTTGTGGTATTCAGCTCAACTTCAAGTTGGCCAAACACGAACGGATCCTCAACGAAAACAAGTAATTAATATAAATGTGTATAGAAGGGCCAAGCGCCCTATAAGTACGAACTTGGTCCCTTATCTGTGTATCTGTGACCTCTCAAAGTTATCTGAACGTAGTAACACCGGCTGACAAGGGTCTATTAAGTTAGACGCTCAAGTTTAGCTTTGAAACAACTCGAGCAATCATTTTTAATAGGGTTACGTCATTGTTACTGAATAATTATGATTTAAGATTCGGAAATCAAGGCTCGTTGCGAAGATTAGGATAACTTAATGGAGGCCCTAAATGTTTTAGATGTTAAAGAATTTGGGGATTGAGATTCTTCAGATTAGATAGGGCCTTTTGGAGAATTCTAAGCAGGTTCATAATTTGCGACTACTAATACGTGTTATTTAGATCCCTTCGGTTGGTTTTCTGTATTATGTGTATGAGAGTAGAGTGAGCACATGCCTTTGCACATACTTGTAAACAAATATATCTTGCCTCTGTAACTAAATTTAGTCTTTAGGTGCCTACATAGTAAAATTTAATTCGTGCTACATGTTGTGTTCTATTTTTTAAAGTCCAAGAACCTTTATGAACCTTTCTTGTGCGGGCTTACTAGATCAAACGTTCTCACTGACCCTCGCCCCTTTCGCTAAAGGCACAGGCTTTACTCGCCCATTTAGCAGGTTTTTGTCCGGTACTTTGTTGGTCTTATGCCTCGCATCTAAAATAATAATGTCATTACAGCAGTGCTCTGTTTCTATATTTTTTTAAAAGTCTCCACTTAGCAACCACTAGTCCAACGACTGCCTCGTTGGTTTAGTGGTTGCTAAACGCGACTGCCAAGCACGAGGTCCTGGGTTCGAATCCTGGGTCGGGCAAAGTGTTACTGGGTTTTTCCATTAGGTAATACCTAGCAGTACGGAGTCTGGACTTGTGCCCAGTTAATGGCAATAGGCTCACTCCCTATTACATTGTGACATAAAAACATAATTGGCGAATTGTGGGTGTACTATATTATGTGCACCTCTGTCTACCCCTTCGGAGAATACAGGCGTGATGTTATGTTAAAAAGTCTCCTGAATTTAGCTTATCCTGAACTTTCATAGCTACTAGTAAAACTTCATTCCATGTTTTCTTGTCCTACAGACATTGTCATCATTAGTCAGTTTGACTCATTAGCCTAAGACTACGCGTGTGACACGCCACTAGAGCCTCCTCGGTTAAGAAAGTCAGTTACAAGCTTGTAAGTTTGTGATAACTGCCTCGGCCTAATGACATAACTTATTTGTCCTGAGAAGCTAAACGCGAGTAAGTACAATAAGATAGATTAACAATTTATTTCTATGCATATTAAAATTGATTTATAAACCTTAAATCCATTAAAGAACAGCTGAATTAAAAGAATTCAGCATTAACCATTCTTTTTATCGTATTACGACAGTAATCTGAACATATTTAATGCATTAACATCATCCAAATAATTATCTTCCGTTTAATTATTCACAGATTACCTCTGAGTGAATTTCTCGCTGTAAAAGAGGGTCAATCGTTGGATCAGGTTGTCACTCAATTTTAAACGCAGCTTGCTTCCATAATTGAAAGTAGGGTTGCGGACTTGTAGGTTCAAGCAAATAGTTTCTTATTTAAAGGTTGGGAACCGATCGTGACGCCAATATCAAGGGGTGCTTATATTGACAGGTCTTTGATTAGGGAAGATGAAATATGTTATAAAGCGCGTATACCTCTTTTTAATGTTGTTGTTTTTAGAATATCCTCCTTTATAACAGACCTGTATTGGAAGTCACAAAATACTGTGAAATAATTTTAATTTTTTTTGAGATTTTTGAGGAGATTTTTCTAAAAAATCTGAAGTTATATTATCCCTCGATTTTCTCACTAATGTTAGCATAAATCATTATCAGATTACAGCAATTATTTTAGTAGACAGCCCCGAGGCTATAGACTTGAATTAGTTATTCAAAAAAATTCCTAGAAATTCTCGTTTCAATTAACGTACCCATTTCGACGCTTTATTATAATAAACCAAAATCCGCTATTTAACGCTTCAAATATTCCATTAGGCTTCAATCAACTGATATAACGAGCCTACTCTGCATGTCTATTAGTTACTTAGTACAAACTATAGCTATCATTACCCATCTCCCCTCTTTACATGGAAAGCAGAAAATAGGACGATCTAATATCTTCCCCACCTCCCTGAATTCGCATTTTCGTTGAATAAGGGTTACCAGACTACATAAGCATAGCTGCTATATTAGCATTATCTAACGTGATTTTGATGGAACATTTTCGTGCAAAAAGGACTTTTTTAAGATCTATAGAGATGATACGATTGATGAAAGGATTAAAAACTGTACTTGATAAACTTAGCTTTTGGATGGGAGACTATTAATTTTCTGTAGACTTATAATAAGGTCTTTTTATACTGGATGGAATTGGCAAGCTGTCGTTCATTGTGGCGTTCTAAGGGGGAGGCCTTTGTTCAGCAGTTGACGTCTTCCGGCTGATGATGATGATACTGGTCAAGCCCTAGGGTGTCTTTATGTCCATTAACAAAGAAAAGATCAATACAGAAGATACGGTTGATAAAAAGATTGAAGTACTTGATACGGTCAGTTTTTGGATTGGAGACTTTGTTTTCTTTAGAATTTTAATGAGGTCTTTTAATACTGGTCAAGCTCAAAAGGGCCGGCAGCGACTGGATGTATAAAGCAGTAGACCAGACTTTGTGGCGTACATAGGAAGAGACCTATAGGTCCCCTAGGTCCAGCAGTGGACTGCTACGGGCCGATGATCATGATGAAACAGCTTTAAAGTAAAAAGATAACCAGAAGAGTGTCGTCCCACACCAATATTCTGTTGTATGATGTTACAAGTAATAAGGGTTGACAGGAAATCCCATAATAAGGCATCGAATCCGTGACCTGTATAATAAATGTGACGTTCTGTGAACACATTACCAGCTCGCGTGGATCGTTAATTACCATGCGGCATTTAGGTGGTCGTGTTCTTTCACCAATATAAATTGATGGGCCGATACATAATGATGGGCATTTTTGACCGAGTTCAAACAGGACGAGGTTTTGTGTTTAGGGCGTACCTTTTGTTCAAGTGTTTTTTCATGTTAAGAGTGGAAGAAGCTGATGTGAATATTCACATCAGATTTGAGATTCTATACCATTATAAATAATAACCTAACCTAAAAAAAAAAAAAATTTTTGCTTTTAATTTTTAGAGACGCTGTAAAAATCAAAAAATATAGTGAAACTATAACTATAACGACAAAATTATTATAATAAATAGGATATAATTATAATCATAAAAAAATAGGATTATTAAAAATTAAATCATTTTAAGAATCTACATCATCACATGTTATAGATTCAGTTCGCGCAACATTTGTCCTCAACACAGTTTCTTCAAGAGCATGGTATGGGTCCCACAATAGGCACACTGCATACGATTATGCGGAGGAAAGTTCGTTGAAACGTTACAAATAGTGCACCTTAGTGTTTTCTTCCTCATGATTCTTCTTTTAGCAGTTGCACTTTTAAGATTGAAGGAATAACTATCTACGTCAATACAAAATGCAGCTAAAAATAAAAATAACCATCATATTTTTTAATCTGCTTAAATAGAACCCGGTGCTACTCTGCATTATTTATTTTCATAACTATGAGAATTCCTACAACATAAAATTTTCGCTATAAACAACGAAGGCCCACGAACTACAGTTAAAGCAAAATAAAAGTATACATTATGAATTCTTTTCCGCATTTTTGCAAACACGACACCGTACGGCAATATGGAGATTTTAAAATTGAAATTTATATTCCTTTAGGAGCAGTTAAAATTGTGACCGTGGGTGTGTGTACCAGTAATTTTGCCACGTAGTGTACGGTTGTAGCACAACAATAGAGTTAGGAATTTGACGATATGGCTGAAAGAGCATTTGAATTTTAGGAAAAATTTCGAGCCAGTTTTTTTTTGTAAACATAACATAACATCACGCCTGTATTTCCCGAAGGGGTAGGCAAAGGTGCACATATAGTACACCCACATTTCGCCAGTTATGTTTTTAGGTCCCAATGTAATAGGGGGCGAGCCTATTGCTATCAACCGGGCACAAAGCCAGGCTCCGTGCTGCTACTGACAATTACCTAATGGAAAAACCCAATAACACTTTGCCCAACCCGGGATTCGAACCCAGGACCTCGTGCTCAGCAGTCGCACTTAGCGACCACTAGACCAACGAGGCAGTCCGTCAGGTTTTTTTTGAGTTTTTTTCTCATAATTCTGTAAGCGTCTATTCCTGTAATGTCCTTCTATTTCGAAGATTCGTATAAACCTGAACTACGGGGCTTCATTAGAATTCATTGAAACAAACCCAACTGTCTACCCAAATTGGCAGTTCAACGTGGTTTATAATAATTAAATCTTACGTCCCTAGTTGCTGTTTGGAATTTCGAAGGATTCTTAAAAAAGTTAAATCAATTAGGTCTATTCTAAGTTGTATATTAGGATTCGCAGACGACTTAATTAGTATCTGGTATCCTTCTTTCAATAAGATGTCTTATTTATTAAGCACTTTCATATTGTATTGCATAGAAGTTAGACTAAGAAAATGACTGTTGCTCTGAATTTAACTTCAATTATTCGTTATTAAGAGCATCTGTTATCACCATATTTTTTAGTAACTAGATCATACATTTTTTGGCACCTGCTCTGCCTTTTGCAGTTCGATATTGGAACTTGGAACTATCATCTGTCTATAACCTGCGGCTACATTTTTATCGACGTAAGAGAGGTATTATTTTAGGAACATTTCAAATTGCTGTATTTTATTGTACCTCACGAACACGGCAACTGTTCCTGTATTTCCATTATTACGTTTTCTGTTTTATTTGTCCTCCACTGTTTATTATGGCCGCAGCGTGGCTTAATTATTGGGTTTTATTATTCAATTGTATCCGTATTTTACAGGAACTAGAGGTCTTTGTATATTAGCTGTTATATAATTATTATGTTGCTTAATTATTCTTTTTTTAATAATAATAATAAAAATGTTTATTTTTCTCATCATCACACATAGGAATATAGTACAGGAAATAGCAACATAAATAGAGACTGGTGTCTGTGATAAGTAAAACATGTGTTACAGATCACCACCAATTATTTGACGAATTCACGAAAACATACTTGCTCACAATAATATAACAAACCGATGGCTCCCTGAAGGTAGACAGAGGTCCACATATAGCACACCCACATTTCGACAATTATTTTATAGGTCCCAATTTAATTAGGGGTGAGCCTATTGCCATTAACCCATTCTTGACTACGGCTTCTCATACATAGAAGGATGGAACATTGATCACCACTCTTGCTCATTACGAGGCATATGATTATCAAAACCCTTTATATGATTAATATATTGTTTTTAAGATTTTCGCACTTGCAACTACGTATAATAGATAGTCCACACTAGCTCTGAACCAAAAAAAATTGAATTCTTTAGTGTTCTTATCAAAATAATGACAGTAAATCAGTCTAACAGGGACCTTTTCAGTCCAAGGTACTCCATTTCCCACCACACCAAGAGTAATATTCAGGCGTATCTGTACCAATATTTTACTGCTACAAAAAGGCAAATACGATAAAATTCCAATACTGATTACGAGCCTGGTGTCGGGTGTCAAAAGAACAACATTGTGTACAAATTCGATAGATGTGCGCCGCGGTAATGAGCGCGTTTCTCATTCGATCCGCGCGCCTGCTACGTTGTTTTAGCGTTTGGCCATGAGAATAGCAGGGTGCTGTTATTTATGTTTGCCAGCCTGTATTTCATCTTGTTAACCGACTTTGAGAAAGTGGGTTCTTAATTTGACTACATGTTGTTTTAATTTTGAATTTTTATCCGATATCTTTGACAGTAAATCGATTTCGATAAAAATGTATGTAATTTTAGCAATGGTATTTTTTTAAATGAATCTCGCTCTCATTAGATATAGACGATAGTTAATATTGGAGATAGATGTATTTAAAAATGGTATTATCATGCAGGTACCTGAGGTCTAGGACTATTATTACGACTTATTTTAGGATTTATCTGAATCGCATAGAAAAGGGATCGGTAAAAGTGTATAGTATAACGGCAATATTTATAATTCTCAACAAGAAATAATGTCTCCAAACCAAAAAAAAAACTCAGTTTAAAACGAACACATAAACACATCGACATGCAAAACAAAAATATCGAAAATCAAACAAAAACCACATACTACATCTAAGAACGACAAAATCGCCAGAACATAATCCACGCCGTTCTAAAACCCCCACTTTTAGGGATGCAAGAGAAAAAAACCAGCAATATACAAGCAACGACGCACGTGACCTGGCGCAGCGATTGTGTCTAATGACGCTGTAATGTTTGTTATAAAAGTAGCACAAACAGATTCTGCGAGTGGCTGACTAATGCCTGCTCTGATGGCAGTATAAATAGTTGATGTGTGATTACAGAGGAATTATGGGTGATGTATGAAGTTTGATGGTTATACTCCATTGTTTTGTTACTGTACTTTTTCTGTGAAGTATGGCATAACATAAAATAACATCACGCCTGTATTCCCCGAAGGGGTAGGCAGAGGTGCACATACAGTACACCCACATTTCGCCAGATATGTTTTTTTTTAGGTCCCAATGTAATAGGGGGCGAGCCTATTGCCATCAACCGGGCACAAATTCAGACTCCGTGCTGCTACTGAGAATAACCTAATGGAAAACCCAGTAACACTTTGCCCGACCCGGGATTCGAACCCAGGAAGTGAAGTATGGCGTTTAAGAATATTCTAGCTAAGTAGCTTCGCGTGCCTTAGACAATTACTGAGGTAAACTCGGGCAGCTCGGGCACTTCAATAAACTGCCTCGTTGGTCCTCGCTAGGGATGGAACGTTACATGAATAGCATGTGAAAAATCATATTAAATTATTTTCATTCGTCACACCTGCTACTGTCCTTCACTCAGACTGCTACAATTCACATTCTGTGAAATCGCAGATAGTTCGCATTTCATTCATTCATTAGTGGCGGGCGGACGACTTCCTTGGTAAGTTCATGGTTCTAGTTAAAGTATACAACACAGCACATTTGTAGCGCGAGAATTAACGATGAAAAAGCATTGCCTGCGAAACATACGTCATCATATAAAAAAAAATAATGAAAATAATGTATCAGTCATTTTCATGCATAGACCTCGCTAACGCGATGGGTTCAAATCCAAAGCCGGCAAAGTCTTACTTTAGCAGCACGAAATCTGGATTTGTGCCGGCTGATGACAGCAGGCTCACCCCCAATTACATTGTGAATTTGGGACCTACAACATAACTGGCGAAATGTGGGTATACCGTATGTGTACCTCTGCCTACTCCTTTGGGGAATACAGGTGTGATGTTATGTTTTATGTAAATAATATTATAATCCTTATGCTACCTTTAAGTACTTCATCTTAATCTTCTTATCCATTCTTTGCTGTACCTTCGCACATCAAGTACTGGTTATTACCGTCCAAATCAGTGTCATGTCGAACTTAGAATTCAATCATTTCATGCGTTTGATATCAATAATCGTCTATCTAAACCTCATTTTCCCAAGCAAAACACTACCAATAACTATTATATAATGAGAAATTATTGATATTTTCCTCCGGGCTAATGTTTAAAACCCCGTCTAATAACATGGACGTTTCCGCACCCAAACTATGGCGAAAACAAGGGATTTAAATTCTATTATAACGAGAACCCATAACTGCAAAATACAGACAAAATTGGACTCTATTTTGAAATCAAATGTTCATGGGTTGTTGCTTAATGTTTTGTAGTTCGGTTAACTTTCTTATGTAATAATGTTTTTTTTGTAGAAATATACATTGTCAGTGATAGTGCGAAAAGAAGCTTTCAAAAGTTTATTGGATTTAGTTCATTTTTGTGGGGATTATGGCAAACCCCCCTTACCTAAGATGGAGGCTTTTGTTCAACAGTGGACATCGTCTGGCTGATGATTATCATCATTTGACTTCTCATAAAAAGGACCATGGTGCACTCCTCTGTTAGTTCCACTTTACTGCGGGGATACTATGAGATCATTTTCTGTTGTAGAAGCGAGATGCCGCTATACACTGCATGTAGCGGCGTCTTGCTTCCACACATCGGAAAATCCCCTACAATGCTCATTGTCAGCCACCTAAGATTTATAAGCATCAAAAATTAAAAGGCGATTGTGGAAATTGAATCTCTCTTGATCCACTTACAACTAAATGAGTCAACTCCTTCACAGTCCTCGGTAACCGTTGTTTCAAACTGTTGGAGTAAGACTTTAAATACAAATAGCTTGATTAAAACAAACCCTGGTAAAATATCCAAAACCCAACGCTTAGCCGTGAAAATCCCGATGTTAAAATAGAGATTTTATTTAGTTATGTACTTCTTTGACCATGAGAGATACACAAATTATGCATTAATAAAAATAACATGGCTTTAACAATAGCAACGTTTTATATTAACTGGAAAAATAAATTAAATTATTTATTACAACGGAATACAAAGCTAAGAACAGTAAAAAATTGGAAGTTTTGTTTATTAAACCTATTATTAAAGTAGTTTAAAATACATATTTTTACAATATTAACATAACATAACATTCGCCGATTCCCTGACGGGCAACGCAGAGGAATCAAGACTCCGGTCTGCTACTGAGTATTACCTAATGAAAAAACCCAGTAATACTTCGCCCGACCCGGTATTCAAACCCAGGACCTACCCCAGCGACTACTAGAACAACAAAGCAGTCTAATATAAGTTGCTAATTAAACTAAAAATTAAGAAAAACAATGAATACACATAACATAAAAAACATAACATTACGCCTGTATTCCCCGAAGGGGTAGGCAGAGGTGCACATATAGTACACCCACATTTCGCCAGTTATGTTTTAGGTCCCAATGTAATAGGGGGCGAGCCTATTGCCATCAACCGGGCACAAATCCAGACTCCGTGCTGTTACTGAGAATTACCTAATGGAAAAACCCAGTAACACTTTGCCCGACCCGGGATTCGAACCCAGGACCTCGTGCTCAGCAGTCGCGCTTAGCAGCCACTAGACCAACGAGGCAGTCATGAATACTTAATTGTTTAATACCCGTTTCGTTTCATATTAATTTAAGTTTCATTTACTTTTCAGCGAAATGTTAGTTTAAAACGAATTCTTGTTTTAAATTGTTGGGTATTGTATAAAGGGTTTGGCATCCATGTAGCTACTGCGCATGTCTGGAAATATTATACGCAGTCAGTTGTTTGATGGGTAAAATATGAACTTACAGCAACAGTAAAGTCCAATGAAATATTTAAACTATTTCTTCAAAAATCGAACAAAAACACATTCCTAATTCGTCATGACATAACTTGAATTTATCACTGCCGCCATCTTGCGAAATGGCGATGACGGTATACGTCAAAGCTGTCAAGGACATGCAAAAGTTTGGGAGTTCTTACCAAACATACCAAAACCTACCACAAACAGTGTAAGCTTCAATTAGACGGATTACTAAACCTTCTGAATACAGAAACTACTTCCCCATATTCCACACGTCTTTAGAAAGAATCAACTTATTTTGTACTACCATAGTGTCACAACGAGGGTTACCAGGTAAAAAATTGAAAAGTCCTGACTAAAATCCTGCTATTCATAGAAGCCTGTCTGTAGCAACTTTAATGAACGATTACATTGTCTAAAAGCAGAGAATAATGTAAGTTATTTTTCTAAACATTAATATTATTTCGTGATATTCAAACATAAACCATGAATTTGCCACCGTTCAAAAAGGGCTTACAATCTACTATAGGTTAACACTTATAGCCTTATTCGGGTTTATCCAAAGAAGATAAAATAAAATTTCATCTGTTGCTTCCAGGGTGAGGTCCTGAATTCTCAGGACAAATTTTGAGACATGGTAACTCTGGAAGCTAGGGACGCCGAAAAGTCTGCACACACGGGGTCAACAATCAGATAAACGTGAAAACTGAGTTGTTTGTCGACAACGTACGAGAGCTAGAAGATATGAAACGCCTCATAAGTATTATGTCTCAAGATTTTATAAAAACAAAACTAGAGCGCCCCGATAGTCTAGTGGTCGCTAAGCGCGATTGCTGAGTATGAGGCTCTGGGTTCAAATAACGGGTCTGGCAAAGTGTTTTTGAGATTTTGTATATTTCAGTACGCAGAGTTCCATCTAATTTTGATTTAGCTTGACCAACATTTTTAGGCAGGCGTTGTAAGACATACATCATGCTTGTTTTCCCCGAAGGGGTAGGCAAAGGTGCACATATAGTACACCCACATTTCGCTAGTTATTTTTAGGTCCCAATGTAATAGGGGGAGCCTATTGCCGGCCGGACACAAATCCAGACTCCGTGCTGCTACTGAGAATTACTTAATGGAAAACCTTCATAATACTTTGCCCAAATAAAACCTAGGACTTCATGCTCAGCAGTCAGACTTAGCGACCACTAGGCCAACGAGGCAGTCTAGGCGTTGTAATTACTTTTATAATAATTATTTTCTACTCAAATCAAAATGATATTTTAAAACGAAAAAAACAGAATGTTAAGTGTGGTTTACGACTAAGTTTTAATTAAACTGTTAGAAATAACATATTCTGAAATGGACGTGTTTACAAATACTTTAAAAATTATTATACTCAAATAATTCTGTATATTTTTGGTAAAAAGGGCTTTTAAAATTCATCATCATTCACTTGTAACTTACAACGGTATTTGGAACGTAATTTAGAATGTACGTGCATAATTATTATTTGCCTTTGACTGTACAATTAGAACAACTTCAAAGCTTTCTGAAAATAATAATGCATTTGTGCTTGAACTTGTAATAGAAACAATTTAATACGTAGCATCAAAGTTAAATGAGTTGTTTTACCTTTTAGTTGCTGTCTTCTAACTTAAATAGTTTTCTAAATTAATTTGAATGTAATTTATACGTTTGTGTGTTTTTAAATCATTACACCTGTATTCATGAAAATTAAGTAAAATAGTTGTATCGTATACGCTTGAATTTTAAAATCTTATTTAAGCGCCAATCAAAATGTCACTATCAGATAAAAATCTTGCATGGTATAGTGGGTTTTTTTTATTTTTCGTTTTTTTTTTAGATTTCCGCGGTTTGTATACATCATACCTATTTTGCCTAAGAAACTAGGTATTTATACCGTTAATTAAGTATGCGGTTAAGACCCGTTAACTCTCTCTCGTATGAGGTTTTTTTTATTTGTTTACCAGTACTCACCTAAAATATAACTGGCGAAATGTGCGTGTACTATAGCTACACCTCTGTCTACCCCTTCGATGAATATGGGCGTGATATTTTTTAATTTTGTTTACAACAGCGCAGCGACTTATCAGGCAGGATTTCGTTTCTCGCTGCCCATATAGGACAAACATTTGTATGGTCCACAGATGTTTGTCCCAACTCTGGGTGTTTATGATATTTCATGTTTGTAAATGCACGCACGCAGCATGAGAAGGTCCAAGTGTGGGGTGACATTAAAAAATACCTATAGTACAACTAGCTGACCCGGGGTATGAAAAATAGATGTTGGCCAATTCTCAGACCTACTCAATATGCTCACAAAATTTCATAAGAATCGGTCAAGCCGTTTCGGAGGAGTACGGGAACGAACATTGTAACACGGGAATTTTATATATAAGATGGATGTTTGATGCTAGTTTTTATTTCATCTAGTTATTGTAAACTGTTGTTGGAACTAACGATGTGTAGTCATAACACTGGACGTTGTTAAGACCACCGTCGGCAACGAGACACACGGACGTTTAAAACTGATAACAACATGATATAGGTCGGGTTAAACGTATAATATAAAATATCACATTTAGGGATTTTAAGAAGTTATGATACTAGTATTATAAAACGTGTCTGCTTACTTAATCAGACTTAATGCAATCATTTAAATTGGGTTCAAAATGAATACTGGGTACTATAAAATTTACTTTGTGTGGATGGATGTCTGTTTGATACTTTTAAACACAAAAACTTACTAAACCGATTTTGATAAAATGTAACAGTTAAATACTTACAAAATGAAAATAACATCGGCTATGATTTACAAAGATACTCCATAGGATGTGCGTGATACCGGGAAACATGTATATCATCATGCCTCCACTGTTGAACAAAGGTCTCAGAACGCTACAATGAGCGACAACTTGTCAGTTGCATCCACCGGCTGCCCGCAACTCTGACAATATCGTCGGTCCACCTGGTCAAGCCTGCCAACCTACAATAACATCACGCCTGTATTCCCCGAAGGGGTAGGCAGAGGTGCACATTTAGTACACCCACATTTCGCCAGTTATGTTTTAGGTCCCAATGTAATAGGGGGCGAGCCTATTGCCATCAACCGGGCACCAATCCAGACTCCGTGCTGCTACTGAGAATTACCTAATGGAAAAACCCAGTAACACTTTGCCCGACCCGGGATTCGAACCCAGGACCTCGTGCTCAGCAGTCGCGCTTAGCAACCACTAGACCAACAAGGCAGCAACCTACCACCAACCAAAATAAATAAATGAAATATTAGCGTTCAAATCTCAATGACCGTATGTATCTAAAATGAGTCCTCTTCTACCCTCGCCCGCAGGAATTTGTCGCTGACAGTTGTCGCAGCTGCAGCTCGTTGAGACCCTCAAGTCGAGGATAAAAATTGAATTAATTTATGCGGGAAAACTTGGATAACGATATGCAAATTGACCGTGTTTATTGTAAGATCCGCAATTTAGATGAAGGAAATATAAATTCGTATGTTTATGAAGTGACGTGGAGTTCTTAATCCACTTTCGTATTCTGGTGGTAATATTTCTTTGAATTATTGTTTTCTTTAGAAGATTTTTTTTTTAAATTTCCAAAGATTTTGTTTGTATAATTTTTTGATCGGATTATATTGAGAATTTTGTAAGAGATTAGGTTGTTACCTATATCATACGTTAGCGTATAAGAAGATAATAACCATTGTAGTAGTCGCAAGATTATAATTCTTAGAAATAAGGTAAAAAAGAAGATCACAATAATGAAAATCGAAATAAGAATGATATATTTGCACTTTTCAGAAATCCAATTTAGAATCATGAATTACTCCCTGAAATATACTTAAAGAAACATTATTCCATTACAATATAACTACATTCATACAAAAAATACAATTTTAAATCTTCGATTAAATGAAACATGTCCTTAGATTAAATAGATATGTCAATAGACTTAAAACTGTTTAAGTTAATACAGATATCATCCTCGTTAATGAACAAGGTTGATAATGTAAAACTAAGTTCGTGTATAACCAAAATCCAGGAAAAGACAACAACATGAAATACAATCAAAACCGCGGGTAAATGCTAAACATATAAAAGAGGAAGCAACGAACGAATAGTCCGAACACGACTCAAAAACACCAAAAAGAAAAATGGCCGCAATATACGAGGGCTAAACTTACGTGTGTGGTTTTTGGGCTCCGAATGGGCTAAATGGTTCCATCCCTTCAGCCCAGCTGTGCACCTTAAGCCCCGGTATATCTCGTCCACTGATTTTATAAGGAACATCTGTGACCGCTAGTGTTTCTCCTTTCCCAGAGATAATCTTCGGGCGTCTTGCTTGCAGTATAAATGGGGTTTTAAGCTGTATTTACATAGCGCATTTACGTTGCTCAATTAAGTTTAAGAATAATATAGTTTGGTGTTATATGGTTGTATGTTTTAAGTCGTCAATTTTGTCAAAGTTAATTTCGTAAAATAAATTTAACTAACAATCAAGAAGAAGTATATTTGAAAAAGCGAGGTCAGTGGCGTACCATAGGAGAGGCCTATGTCTAGCAGTCAACTGAGATAGGCTGATGATGATGATATTTAAAAAAATATGACCACCAACGAGATTTGATTACGCAACCTTCAATGTTTTTAATTTCCTTTATCAATTTGATTTTAAGCTAAGCATGGGCAATGTGCTTAAATGATATCAAATATCAATTAAGAATAGAATAATTATTATGAATCAGAAAAGTTCACATCTCTTAAGAACTATTAAGTTTACCTAAGTAATCACGATCCTATTTCAAACTATTTATACTTGGACTGTGTTTATCATTTGTTTTATTTTTAAAAGTATAGCTTCCAACTATAACATCATTCTTATTTTAAAATTGTTTTGTAAGTCGAAAAAGTATAGGTATTATATTCATTTAAACAACATTTGGTTATTTTAAAATAATTTAAATTGAAAGCAAAGAGTTCTGTGTATTTTCAATAACCTTATACAAAAAGAACAATATTAATCCAAAAGTTCCAACATCAATACTTTTCTAGCCAGGAGTTTGTTTTTAAACGTAATTTAAGTTAACCACGGCAGAGCGAACCCAGTGATAAATTACTTTTAAGTACCTATTGGTCAAAGAGATTGGGCCAATCTGTAAGAACTATTGCCCTAATAGCCACCGATGCCCACATTTTATTTCGACAACCTACTTTCCTATAGAGATAATATGACAGATAAGTATTAGTCATGGTCTTAAAAGTTTTTGGAGAAAAAATACTTAATACAACAACATAACATAACATTACGCCTGTATTCCATAAAGGTTTAGGCAGAGGTGCACATATAGTACACCCACATTTTGCCAGTTATGTATTTAGGTCCCAATATAATAGAGGGCTAGCCTATTACCATCAACCGGTCACAAATCCAGACTCCGTGCTGCTACTGAGAATTACCTAATGGAAAAACCCAGTAACACTGCCCGATCCGGGATTCGTACCCAGGACATCGTGCTCAGCAGTCGCGCTTAGCAAGTACTAGACCAACAACGCAGAAATATATTAGACATTATATTAAAACGTTTAATGTTCGCTAAGTAGACACTATTGCACACTATTACACTAATAGTAAAATAATCGATGTGTGTCATATTATGTAGTGCACTACACCTCTAGACAAACGCTTAGAAAAATACGCATAGTATAATATACGATAAACGTATGAGGATAACATAATCTTTCGACTATGTTATCGATGACATAATTATGTCAAACCAAAATATTATTGCTACTTCTCTAGGAGGGTTGGACAGTGAAACGGTTAGAATGTATTATTCCTATCTATAAACGGCTCTTTATTTCCATGAATAAAGATCCAAACCTTCTCCGTCATAAAATCAAATATAAATATTGTTATAACTATTTCCTCAATAGTTACTATTTGATATCAGATACCAAGAATCACAAAACGATAAATCTTCTAAGAAACAGCTTTCATATAAACGCAACAAAACAAAATCTGTTACGAAACATAGAGGAACATGTAATTTGGCAATTTCACCTAAAAAAATACTGTAACATGAACCGAATTCTCATTGTGTGAGTAGCTTTGTCTCTTGCTTTCTTCAAAGAACTTGTTTTCATCCCATTTATCATTGAAGGCGAACCCCTTTTTCTCAGCACATTAGAACGTCGTGCCCTGTGACGTATTATGAATGACGTCGTTCTCTTATATAAATAAAACTTGGGGACCCGGGCGTCTTCGGGAAATTTCGGCCTGTCGGACACCTAACTTGATATTTTAATTAATTCGCTTCTTCTGAATTTTAGCTGAAACAATTTTGAATGTTTACCTTTTTGCTTGTTTAATGTATTTTTAGAATTTACTTGTGTATTTTGCTTACTTCGAAGATGTTTTAATAACGAATAAGTCTGTCGCAAAGCCAAAAGTAAGCTCTTGAATTTATTTTTGTTCAGTTATTTGTAAACATGATGCTCTTCGGGAGCAACTAAAATGTCTATTTTAGGTAAGAAGCTTAAGAAAACCAATCCGATAGTATGTAATTATACTTACAAATTAAAAATTCGAAGACTTTTGTCTTAAAGTGTCTTCCAAGAATTCGCATTAGCACAACAAGTAATGATCCTTATTGAATAAACATGATCTTCATTGTCCACGTAGCGCAAGCTAAAATCATTATATTACTACCACCTTTTATAAAAAGCGTTATCGAGTCCATGCTTTACTTGTCAGCGCCGTCTATAATAGCGAAAATTGAATAGTAAATGCTTCTTCTTTCATATCGATAAGTTCTACAAGGAAAGTATGTGTCGTAGTTAAAAGGTAAGCCAGTTAGCAAGTTGACTGTGTAGGGTCTACCGTACGACCAATTAAAGAAGTCATTTGTGGTGAGTTTAAATATGCGTTAGGTAATACAATTCAACATTCAGGATTGTAATAGAACTTCAATTATAATATAAACAAATTCAAAGCTCGATTTCGGGAATCTAAATAAAACCTACCTTAACAATTGCCGAAAAAGTAATTCAAAACATTATAGTTAAACCACTCCTTGGAGTACGAGTATATGCCATTGAATTTCCAAACGAAAATTGAAACTAAGATAAAACGAACAGAATGGCTCTTCTGAATTCAGTCAAACAAATTCCAATGGTAATTTTAAAGGGTAATGTCTATAGATTGCTGAATTCTGAACGTGCCTTACTCGAAGAAAGAAAAGGGGGAAAAATCTCTAAGATCTTGGATGATACTCGAACTACGTGAGGAATTGCTATTAGGGAGCAATGTTCTTATAACGGGAGACGAGGCGAATATTTCCGACGATGTGAAGGATTAATTAAGGATTATTAACGCTTATGATTTCCTTGTTTATTAGAGGAAGGAGTAAATATTGAGTGTTGAACATTGTAGGTGTCGGTAATGATGGGATATAAGTAGTGAAGCCAACCCGCAGTGAAGTGATCAATGCTCAAACCTTCTACATAGGGGAAGAGGCCTTTGCCCTGCAGTGGGACAATTCAAGGCTGTTATTATTAAGTAGTGAAGTAATCTTAACATTAGGTTATCTTATTTTATATATTTGAACAGTCTTATGTCTGATTTTAATAGTTACATGGTCAAATATTCATCGCCAATTCTAACGTCGTATGACTTCCCAAACAACGATTCACGATACCGTAAAATTAACGTACGGCACAAAAGATTTTATAGCAACTGATCACCAAATCTACAATATTAAGGTTCTCATAATGTAAACTTTTTCATTTAACGCATTAACGGTACAAGATACATTCCTAATTTAGGGAAACTTAAGCAAGAATTATCCTGTCAAATAATAAACCAAGATGTTAAAAGTATTAACACTAGTCGTAATACCAAAGAATTCACACTTCTAATATATCATCTCAAAATATAAATACTAATCAATATCTTTCAACACTATATTTGATTTAAAATACAGTTCTCTCAATCGAAACCAAACGTCAACAAGCAAAAAAGCAAACGTACTATCTGCGATATTCACACATCAACTTACAATCAGTTTTCAACTTTAATATTTTACAACTAAGGTGTAATATTGTGTGCATCTATTATTTTCAATATTATCTGACTTCCTGATTGGAAACACCTTTCCTTTGGGACCAGACTCAATGCAAACAGTATTAACTATGAATTATTTCTTCATTTCATCGTTTTATAGAAACAGTTTGTACCAAACCGGGATTGGTTCGAGTTCGGAATCAATACAATTACAACTAGCGAGCTATTTCAAACTGAATTTATCTTTTCATGCTCTATATCTCTTGTTAATTTTTTTGTTGTTTGACCAGTGATAGAGTAGGATTTCTTGCTGGCGCTTCTTGATAAAAATAACATTCTCGAACCGAGAAACTAGTATGACCATTTATAAGCGCCTGTAATTGGTGTACATAAAATGAAAGTACATTATAAATTTGATATATTTGTCTTCGGGTACGCAATTTGATCATAATTTTATTGCGTGCACAAGATTTACGAATAGTTTTAAGATACAAGCTGATTTTCTTATGGAAATTGTAGGACATAATTATGTCACGGCTTAGAGATGTTTGGTATTGGTCAGTCGATAAATAAGGCGAGGTCAGTCAGCATGGTGGTCCAAATGACAGCCTAAAGTGTGCCAGTCGTGCTAAGTATCATAACTTATAGGGTTTATTTATTTACTCCCGTTTTTAGTCCCAACTGAAACATTTTATTATCTATTTTGCTAGTGCCATGCATTTTGCTGTCGTTCATTGTGGCGATCTAAGGGGGAGGCCATTGTTCAACAGTGGACGTCTTCTGGCTGATGATGGATGCATTTTGCTAGCCTTTGCCCTGCAGTGAGATGATCATGGCTGAAATAATAATTGTACTCTTGAACACAAAATAAATAAAAAACTAAGTACGCAAAGGTGTCATTACAACAGTTGGATGATGAATACTTATCTCGACTCAAAACTGCACGGAGCGCGACACCATTTTTGTACCGAAATTAAATTTGAAATATCGCCTCACCATACGAAAGCTTACCGTAAGTCGTGCTATCGCCACGCCTCCAGCAGAATAAATCCACGCTAAGTGAAACTTATATACGTTTAGTGCGAATCTGTCCTCGATTGAATCGTAACTTGCAGACTTATCGATCGACAACCGTATTTATTCTAGACTACGACCTATATGTTGGGATTGTTTTGCATAGAATACCTGTTTTCAAACTTTATTTCAGGCGAAACTTTTTGCGAGCGATTTTTGTTTGGAATTGCGTAAGTTATGCTTTGTTCTGGCTTCACCAGCGTATTGTTTGTATATTTCACGTCTAAGTATTCCCTAGAATATTAAATGAATTGCTGAACATTGGTATTCACTGCTTATGTTAAAGCTTATTCTAGGTTTAGTTGAGTATCCATCGTACATCATTTCTTTTTCTTTTGGATTATTTTTGCTTCTTTTTCGTTCGTTTTATTTTAAGCTGTTTATTAATAGAGTAAACATTATAAGATGACCCTAACGGCTGCGTCGCTAGAGGCTGCGGATTTGATACCCTCATAGGGCAGAAATTTCTGTGATTCGCATATGTTTCTGGGGGTTTGTGTATATGTTAACTCATATTTATTATACGCTCCCACGATACAAGAGAAATTCTAGTATGGGACGACTTTTTGTAAATGTACTATATTGACGAAATGAGAACACAAGCTGCAGTTAGCATTTCGAGTTAATATTAAGAAATAGCACTCACATGCAACTAATATTGTTTATTAGTAAAACAGCGTATTTCAAGACAACGGATACCTGGGAATATTTATTTAATCCATACTACGCAACGATAGAACAATTCAATTTTTCCAGTAGATCCTAGTGACACATGAGTATTTCAAAGACACTCCGCTTCGGACTTCAGTCACTACACAGAATATTCTTTTATTTATTTCAAAAACAAACGCTTTGCGCATCTTGTGTCCGTCTCGCGTCACGGATTCATATTTTATACCCCTGTCAAGAAAAGAAAGCAATGCTTACATGTATTTGTGAGAATTTTTAAAGCAGTCAACTGATTTGCAGAGAAAAAGGGAGGCCTGGCTAAATTGATGATGATGATGATGATTTCGTGGTCCAATCATTTCTAAACATGAAGTTGAATACTATTTATTATGTGTTGTTTTTTAATTATGAGGCACCAATAGTTCATCTTAGTATGCTTCTAATCCTCTTAGTCTGCAGGTGGTTAATTTTACAATAGACTCTTCCTCTGCGACCGGGAATTCCACTCGTAAGTGACGCATGGACTGTACGAGCTTGATGAATAGAATTGCTACCTTGTAGTGTGTGACGCGTCTTCCCTCCTTTATATGATATTGTAACGATTATAATGAGTCATTTGACTGCCTCGTTGGTCTAGTGGTCGCTAAGAGCGGCTGCTGAGCATGAGATCCTGGGTTCGAATGCCGGGTCGGGCAGTGTTATTGAGTTTTTCTATTAGATAATTCTCAGTGGCAGCACGGAGTTTGGATTTGTGCCCGGTTGATGGCAATAGGCTCGCCCCCTATTATAAAGGGACCTAAAACATAACTGGCGAAATGTGGGTGTACTATATGTGCACCTCTCACCCTTCGGGTAATACAGGCGTGATGTTATGTTATGTTATAATGAGTCATTATACAGTAATCATTAGATATAATATACACATCGTCGTTTTCATTTCACCAACCTTCAACAGTACAGACATCATCGTATTGAAATTAAAACTTGAATCATCACTCATGACAAAAGCATTGGCAAATACAAGACCAAAAACTAAAATACTGTCAAGATTTAATGTATTCCATATTCATTTATCTGTGAATTATATTTTACGTAATAGCCCGGGTATATGTCTCCATCTGTCATAATTATATCTGCATGATCCGTCACCTGTGCTTCAGTTGTTTAAAAGTTCGGTATTTTAATATCCTTTTGGGGGTCTTTCCCTACATTGTTGGGACACCACTGACTGACGACGAAAAACGTGAGGAAACCTGGATTTAATTATCTGAAATCGCCAACCCGCAATGAGCTAGCGTGGTGATCAATGCTCAATCGTTCTCTATACGAGTAGAGGCCTTTGCCCTGCACTGGGACAGTTATAGGCTGTTATTACTATTATTATTTTTGGGTCTTTAACCTGTTATCTGTTACTCTAATTAGATTAAACCACGCCTTTAATCCCAAGAAGGTATTCGTTTGTGTCAGGAAACACATTCACATTTTGGTGCTTATCTTTTATCCCATGTAGTAAGTAGCTAGCCTATGGCATAGGCATAGGACCGACCGAGTTTTACGCCTATTATAACCCTTTTCTGGTGTCGAAAGAGAATAGTATTCATAATAATCAGTGCAACAAAACGACTTGTTATCTAGTTTCCGTTTCCATGCGCTCTCTTCAACATAAAGGGATCGATACAAGACCAATTTAACGATGAAGATAGAACAATCTTCAATACACTTATGATAAACTTGATTTACAAAATTGCTTACATTGATACTGGGCGGTTAGTTACCAGACTTGATAGTTTCTAGATACTAATCGTATATTGACTAGAAACTTCAACATGTTTGTTTTACAAGTTTAGTTTATTCTGTGTTTAATATCCGTGGACTCCCCCTCTGGGGAATAAGCGTAACTATATGTATGTATAATATAATTATGTATTTCGCATTATCGTATGTATAATAATATAATAATAACAGCCTATAACTGTCCCACTGCAGGACAAAGGCCTCTTCTCGTATGGAGAAGGATTAAGCATTTGATCACCACGCTAGCTCACTGCGGGTTGGCGATTTCAGGTAATTAAATCCAGGTTTCCTCACGATGTTTTCCGTCACCGTTAGTCAGTGGTGTCTTAGAACAACTAAGAAAGTATTTATAACATTGAAAAAGTCACATTGGTACTTGCACGGGTTTGAACCTGCAACCTTGAGCATACAAATCCGGTATGTTAACCACTAGGCCACCACGACATTCTCCTTTATCGTGGGTGCGTTTTACAAACATGAAATATTAAATACACAAACAGCCAGACTACATACAAACAGCTGCACATCGCACAATTTTTTGTCCCGTGCGAGAATCGAACTGGCAAACCTTAGCGCACTGCGCCAATCAGGTACAAGATAAAGTAAAGGTCAAGGTGTACTACTACTATTAGTCAATATCGGTAATAGAACCCATATCAAATCAGATCCATCAATCCAGATCAAGACGAATCCAGCAAATCAAAAACCATTAATATCGGTCCAGCTGTTCTCGAATTATAATTGCTCTACCAAACACGACTTCGTTTTATATTTAAAACCAGCTGTTGCCCGCGACTTCGTCCACGTGAATTTCGGTTACAAACACCAGTATTTATATTATATAGGTATAGATAGATTATACTGGTTATATAGGTAATATACTTAATCATCATCATCAGCCGGAAGACGTCCACTGTTGAACACAGGCCTCCCCCCTTAGAACTCCACAATGAAGGACAGCTTGCCAGTTGCATCCACTGGTTGCCCGCAATTCGGACGATATCGTCGGTCCACCTGGTAGGAGGTCTGCCGACGCTGCGTCTCCCGGTTCGTGGTTATATTTGTTCGTTATATACCTACCTGCAATATATTGTTATCTAATGGTTAAATTGTTTGTCTGCTGTATAATGTTTCCTCGTACCCCTCAGGGTGTAATCTGTCCGCTAACAAGCACACAGAGCTATAATTTTTGTTACAACTACTGAATTTTTTTTTTTTTTTTTTTTTAATAACGTCGCCCCACACTAGGAATTTCTCCTGTGTCGTGGGTGCGTTTCACAAACATGAAATAACACATACACTAACACCCAGACTCGGGACAAACATCTGTGGTTCGCACAAAGTTTTGCCCCGTGCGGGAATCGAACCCGCAACCCTTAGCGCAGCAGTCCAATCGCTTAGCCACTGCGCTAATCAGGTCGTCAAAATGATTTGTTCTCAATTAAAAGATTGGACAGCATTAATTATAATTCCCATGTTGCAGTGTTCTAGTCTTGTAAGTACTGCTTCTAATTCACAACATTGTAATTAAGAAATAATAGCTAGGTATTAATATTGGTACCGGTGTACTGCAACGTACTGCACTTACGGCAACCTGCAACCTTACTTATCTATAGCGACTAGTACCTCGAATCACACTAATATTATCAAGGCGAAAATGTGTGAGTATGTTTGTAACCTCCTTACTCTTAAACGGCAAAACGAATTTTGTTCGAAATTGAAAAAGGAGAGGTAGCTGATACCCTAAATTAACATATAGGTTACTTTTTTCCCAAAAAAATAAAAGGAAAGTAAAGATACTTTTTCTATAAAAGCTCCTTTTATAGCGCTTAATTCACCATTGCTGTAAATTCATGTTCGCATGTTCTTTTAGCAAACGGTAAATTTACATGATTTTAATATCCATTATTTCGATTCCATTGTTTTAACTCAACAAGAAAATCTCGGCTTTTAAAACTTTTTTGCGAGTTTCCAAAAGACTGGTTCTGGTTAAAATGCATTGAATTTCATTACTCTAAAAGTTCGAACCTTCGATAATTTCGCAACAAGTACAGCACAATAATATGTTGGTCCCGTTTTCCTTATCGGCCCATCCCTAGTCCCTTTAAGGGCCTAATGTTAGGAACGTTTACGTTTAACATAAATAGTAAGAGCAGAGGGACTAAAAAAAAATAAAAACAGATGTGACAGCTCTATCCCATTGGCGTAGTAAATCAGTAGTTCCACAATTTCTAAAATGTTAAAAAAAAATAATCTAAAAAAGTTTACGCTATATAATTTTTTTGCAGTTTTAGGTAAGTGAAGGTTTTATTTTACATGCATTTGATTGTATTTTTTGGCTTTAGCTTAGCCATATAGACTTTCAGACTTACCAACGCTATCTACCCTACATACTATTTGTAAAAATAGCTTTATTAAAAAACAACCTATAACATAACACTTCACACAACGATCGATTATTTTGAAAGTCTAGAACAAATTAAACTTCTTTTTGCTTTTCTTTAGTGAATGTGGCTACCGACTGTCCATTTCCACTAACGATGTTATGATTACCGATCCTTGACGTTTTGACATTCTGAAGAAGGGTAGGTTTTACTTATGTGATGTTTTGTTTGAGAAAACATTCCTGGGTCATTTAAAAAGGAAAATCTTATCAAGTAAAAAAATAATAATAAACATACTATAATTCTTGTTTTTGTCAAGTTACTTTTATATATTTATTTTAACAAATAGATTGTGCCGATGGTTAGTTTGTTTTTCTCCCCAGATGGGTTTCTTAAAAGAAGTATACCAGAATGGTAGGAAATGGAAATCCATGGTCTCTGCCTACCCCTCTGGGAAACAGGCGTGACTTCATGTATGTGTGGATACAACTGAATTGATATAATACAAACATGAAATCTAATAATGTCAAATAAGTTGAAGTGTTTTCAAGTTCACATATTATTCCTATTTTAAAGTTAAAAAATATTCCCCACCAATAAATATATTTCACAAAACCCGTATAAAAAAATAAGCAAGAGCGTTCAACGTTGAATGTAATGAAAAAAATGCGTATCTATTCAGAATCAATGGAGCAACAGCCCTTCAATACGTAAAACACTTTCTTTTTATTCCTGCACGGTTGGCTGACAATTTTTATTTTTACTGCCAACTTTTTCGGTTTTAAGGCCTGTGAAGGTGTGATTGTGCGCAATTATCTCACATGCATATTGTTAAGTATCCATAGATTAAACAAGTATCGTTTGCTCTTGATACGAGTATATAGAGACGCTCAAGATAGAGAGAATTGGTAGAGAAAAAGAGAGGCCTATACCCAGCAATGGATGATGTTGATATTGAGACGTCATGCAGATGGTAGTCGATTGGTCAAATGGTATTCCCATTCAACATGTAGAGATAGATTCATGAAACTTTGCAATATGTCAATTATTCTCATAGTTAGTACATTTTTTCCGTTTATACTGATCTAAATAATTAATCACAATCTATAGCCTAGGAAACAGGTGTGACTTTATATTCTAATTCAATAGAATGACTAAACTATATTTTTGTTGTACTATTCATATTTATGTCAGAATACTTACAAGCTATATCTATACCCTCTTTGCAGCACAAAACAAAGCTCTATGCATTCTAAACTTTATTTATCTTTTTCCTAAGCAATTTCCCAATTCTGTTTCCATGTTAGGAAAAGATTTTCTCTAGCAGCCATCCTTGGTCCCATAAACAGCCAACATTCCCAAAATGAAACACAAGTTAAACTGCACTACGTAGTGCTGTTTGACCGAATAAAATACCATAAAGTAAGTCATAGTAAGAGTGCTGGCGTGACGTGTTGCTCTCTGGTCGGGTTTTCCCAGATGTTTATGGGAAAATAAAATACACGTGCATGAATCGTGCCTTAGAAACAACACTTAACTTCAGTAGCTATAAAATTTTAGAGCTTTTATAAACATTAAGATGGAGTAGACCATCCTACTGGCTTTACTGTTTTGGTAACTAATAATAAATATATAAATAATTATGCAAATTGATATTAAATTTGAAAAAACAATCTATTAGCTATCTATCTTCTAATATCTTATAAAAATCAATTGCTCGTTAGTCTCGCTAAAACTCGAAAACGGCTGGACCGATTTGGCTACTTTTGGTCTTGAGGTATTTGTGGAATTTCAGGGTTTGTTTAAATAGTGAGAAGGCAGTACTAAGATCGCCGGGTCGTTTCGTTATATTTTAAGTAGTTTTGTGTCAAGTTCAAACTAGATTAGTTTCAATATTTTGCAGTTCTTCCTTAAAGGTAAGTTGTTCGAATCTTATCTCACATCTAGTTTAATTTTCAGTCTATCAGTGTTCTCATTAATTTGACTGCGTTATCTAATCGCTAAGGTGCAGTTAAAAACAACGATTGCCACTCAGATCATTATAAATCGGCTTGTGTATCGCGTTATCATTTCGATATGATTTTAGATTTTATATTTACTGGATCTACAAGTTAAAATTTAATCTCAATATCCGTAAATCAACAAAGCAATTCCGACAATAGTGCTTCCAATTGTTCGATTTAGAACCAGTATTATACATGCATACATAAAGTCACGCCTGTTTCCCTGAGGTGTACGCAGAGACCACGGATTTCCATTTGCTACGATCCTGGCATACTTTTTTTGCTCCATTCACACGTATCACTTCCTCTTTTTACAGAACATCTCCGATATGGTCTAGGTATGTTCGCCTAGGTCTTCCCTTTTCCGATTCTCCAGTAACACTCACTTCATATATATACCCCTATTATATAATGTAATATTTTCTTCAACTAAACAAAGGGGCCCTATAAAAGTAAATATTGCACCAGAATTATTCTTTGCACTGTTAACTGGTGTATTTTCCTGTGCGGTCTCTAGTTACAAATTGGTGTCAACATGTCTGTTCCTACGGGCGTCGTTCGGTTCGGATTATGCCACAGAATAGAAACAAACAGTGTGATCATTTACACAGTGCGTCAAAAACTCGCCAGGATTAATGAGCAAACAAATTTTAAGAATAATTATTTCGGTTAAGTTTTATAGGTCAATATTACATAATCCAGCATTATATTCATATGGCAAAATTTTGTGAATTTAACATTAATAAGTAGGTACAAAGAGGTATTATCTGGTGGACTTACCGTTATGCCTATGAGAAAGATTCAAAATCAGCTTTTTGCTTACAATTATTTATCATTTATACAGGGTGTCCAGTAAATAGTACGACATACTGCAGGGAGTGATAGCTAGGGTCACTATCTATCAATACAACACAATATATGTTCAGCAAAATCTTACGGATTTACAGTTTTACAAAATTTTCCGAAATACCGAAAAATCTCTACCTTGAAACAGATTTTTAACCATCTCGTAATGAAAAAGTCCTTTTCTAGTACTTTTTTTTACATCAAATTATTCGTGAATAGTTACTTTACACATTGATAAGTCTTTTTTCTATCAAAGACAAGAATGTTTTCAAGAAATACTAGTTTTTGTTTAAATTTGCACAGAACGATTTTCTTATCACTTAAGTTTAACCTACCGTGGTGAAAAAAAAATGTATGTGGCAGTTTTGTACAACAAACTTAAAAAATAGCTTGTTTAATGGTGATTTTGGAAAGATACAATACTAGTACATTTTCATTAAAAAAATACAAAAAATTATATTTAAATGCAAGTACATTTAAAATAAAATTTAAATGCAAGTAATGTGACTTTGAATTCGAATCGTTGTAAGGTCGTACTACGGTTCGAATTACATAATAATTAATCTACAGCCAACCGGCCGGCCGGTCTGTAAATGACATCTTGAAGGATAAGGTGATAGTAAAAAGAACAGAGGAGTCAACTTTAATAAACATTTATTTAAATAAATTACAATAAATGCTCAAATTGCTTCCCTTGTGGCCTAATAAACCCTCGGCATCTTCTTAAAAATGAGCTTTTGAGTCTTCTCAGGCTTATTTCCGATATTTTTCTTGCTGCAGTGTTAACCCTTGCTCTCAATTCATTGTCATTTTGGTTCGGTTTTTCATAGACTTTGTCCTTCATGGCACCCCAATCAAAAAAATCCAGGGGGTTTAGGTCCGGAGACCTAGGTGGCCATAATATCGGTCCCAGTCGCCCAATCCCAGGTGGATAAGCTTAATCTAAGTAGGCTCTTACTTCCCGACCATAATGAGCAGGGCACACATCATTTTGAAGCCACATCTCTTAGCTCACTCGGAACATTTTCAAGGAGCGTGGGTAGGGTTTCTCGTAAAAACTCCAAGTAATTAATTATTGGCATTTAATGTAGGTAGAAGCTCGACGGGACCCACAATCTGGCACATCTTACGTGTCACAACTAGTTTTATAATAATTCGCGTAAATGAGCAGCTATTACTTATTCTCATAGTGGTTTTTGTCAAAATTACGTTAATTACATTTTTAACAAAATCAGCTTCTCTGGAACTAAAATAGCATTTTTTTCAATTTTTTTAACGAAAATGCACTAGTATTGTATCTTTCCAAAATCACCATTAAACAAGCTATTTTTTAAGTTTGTTGTACAAAACTGCCACATACATTTTTTTTTCACCACGGTAGGTTAAACTTAAGTGATAAGAAAATCGTTCTGTGCAAATTTAAACAAAAACTAGTATTTCTTGAAAACATTCTTGTCTTTGATAGAAAAAAGACTTATCAATGTGTAAAATAACTATTCACGAATAATTTGATGTAAAAAAAAGTACTAGAAAAGGACTTTTTCATTACGAGATGGTTAAAAATCTGTTTCAAGGTAGAGATTTTTCGGTATTTCGGAAAATTTTGTAAAACTGTAAATCCGTAAGATTTTGCTGAACATATATTGTGTTGTATTGATAGATAGTGACCCTAGCTATCACTCCCTGCGGTATGTCGTACTATTAACTGGACACCCTGTATACTTTAGGACAACACAACATCGGTAAGGGCGAAGAAAATGATTTTGTAAAAGACAAATTTTGGTTCAGAGTGGATACTCTCATACTTATACTCTTAAACAGTTTTGTTGTAATAAGCAGAATAGTTCTCGCCAAGAGTCCAAGAAGGATCAATACATCAATGTTCTAAATGGCCAAGATCTTGATGTATGTTGGAATATTAGTCCAAGTTAACACTCGTTTAGTAGATTAGTAACAACGTTGGCTCAAGGCCGACCCGGGGACGACGTGATTAATCGCCGTTAATGAACTGAGACGGGCCAATGAAGTACAGGAGCTAGGAATGGAGTAGATCTTTGGATGAGTTGAGAGATGTTTAAGAAAACTCCTGTAGTTGGCATTTCCAGACTAAATTAAAATATCACTCATAAAACAAGAATGTTAAACAACACTAGGTCCACACAGTCTTGGGATTAAACTAATACGTAAATAAATTTAGTATTAAAAAGGAAGAACCTCAGCTTTTAACAGTGGATAGTTTTAGAATTCCAAGAACCCGTGTATAATATTTTCTTTTTCAAATGTGTTCGAAAGGTTCCAGGCAACCGTATGTTAGTCACTCCCACCATTATTACCATCGGAAATATCAAACACGTAAATACCAAATTCGATCGATCCAACGGGTTATTCCGAATAATCCTTTGTACGATGCGTCAGACCACTTATAGTGTATTTACCCAAGTGAAACACGAAGTAATAGAAACGTTTATTGTTGTATTTTGCTTGAGTGCCGCTCCATCTACTCTTGATGAGAAATGGGAGTTCAAAATATTGTGACAAAGGAACAACAAAGGTGACAGAGAAAAGGCAGAATCAATTCTATTTTTTCTGTCACTAAAAAGAGGTCGTTGGTATAGTGGTCGCAAAGAGTAATTGCTAAGCATGAGGTCCTGGTTTAAAAATCCGGTTCGGGCGGTGTTACTGGGTTTTTCCATTAGGTAAATACTCGGCAGCAGCACGGGGTTTGGATTTGTGGCCGGTTAACGGCAATAGGCTCATTCTTATGCCTTTAAGGAATGCAGGCATGAAGGTATGTTGCTCAAATTAAGAATATAGATAAGATCGTTGGTATCCAAGCGTTCTCGCATAGCAGACACAAGATAGATGTACACAAATCCTTAATTTCACTGCTTTTTATCAATCCCATGTTAATCCCAGGTACCGAGCCTATTGCCATCAGAACTCCTGCAAGAGTTGAAATTGTTAAGGTATTTTTAGTCAAATTAATCCAGGAATTCCATTACACAAAAACTGTAGACATCTCCGTCGGCTTACTATCATAAAACTCAAGTATCCTTCAAACACAGTAAAATGTTCTAAGAGAAACAAATTCTCAAGGCGCCTCCAGTACAATTCGCAGCTGAACGACCCAGCAGCCATCTGCACGGGTCGTCTAGTCGAGATACGTTCCGTATTTAGCCCAGTTCCCGACTTGAAAGCGCCACATTAGTTGGTTTTACTCTAAAATCTAAGTTCCTACATTTGTTGTTTTATGGTCTTGAAAGCAGGGTTCTGGATGGAATTATTTTAAAACAAGTGGAGCCGTAATGGCTGTAATTGCGAAGCTACCGTGTTTCTCGTGTTTAGTATCGCTATGTTTAGTGTTGCGTTCTTTAGTACATACCTTTACAATTACTATACTTGAGTACGTCACGCCATTAACAACATTGTTGATTACATTAAATTTACCATTCATGTCGTTTCAAGGTTCAATTACCATAAGATGCTTGAAGTCTTGATGCATCGTTGAGCATCTTCAGCGCTTTGGCGTGTAGTAGACAATATGGATTCCAGTATTCAAGCTTGGTTTAACCTTCAATGATGCGTTTGATGAAATACCCTCTCACATTGCGGTTCTCAGACATTTTAAAAGATGTCTGCTGTTTTTATAAAGTCTCAAGAACTTTAAAATACCACGTAATATTTTTATTTTTTGAATTTGAAAACATTGCTTCTCGTTATTTTATTGTGAATTTGAGGTAAATTTTACTCGATTTAAATCAGATTCACTCTCGTCTTGAATATTCTCGTATTTTATCCATTCTTGTCTCAAGAGACAAAGAACGCAACGCGTAAGAAAATTATGCATAATGTGATTCATTGACTTGCTTCAAATAAAACGTTAAAACTTTTGCATTCGCTCGGTGCCCTAAAGTTTCCGAAATCTTCGTCTTAAACTTCAAACAATAAAATTTTCTATGTAAAATCTTGAATGTATCAAAAACATTCATTGGAAGCTCGAAAAGTTTGATGAATATAGAAGAAGATTAACAATATAGACATGATACAAATAAATTATGGAAGCTTAAAGGTATATTTTTATTGGAAATCAAAAGCAGACTGTACATCGAGACAGGCGAATAACTCAAGTACGCTAGACCGTAGGAAAGTGCTTACTAAAATACATTTCTACCTTCGATGCATGAAGTCTGAGTATCTGCGATTTGACACAATATACAAGGAGATGTCGTTTGTTTCCGTATATTTTCCATTTCAACAATAAAAGGGAACGGCATTATTTCCTCATGTCTTACAGAAATTTTACTCATCTCATTGGTATGTCAACTACATATTTTTTATTAAAATAATTTGTTCGTCATCAAGCATAATTACATGATAAATAGGTCAGCGGTCCCCAAACTAGGCGGTGCCGGTATCTTGGGGACCTGAGTTGCAGTACCATCATTTGAGACAATGTGACAAGTGATGACCGTGTAACAAATCAATATAAATTATTATTAGAATTATATAACGTTACAACAAAAATAACAAAATTTAAGTAAGGTACGAAGTACTATTTGTTTGCATTTTCACCAACCTCCCAACTATTCCTGGTGCTTAACAATTCAAGGATTTCTCAAAACTTGTACTGGTTTTTTTCATCAAACTCCGATCCTTATTTAAAATGCAAGTTAATAAAAAACCGTTGTAAAAGTCCCGGCTAGATGTAAGCCCTGCAAAATCTTCACAGTACCTCGAAGCCGTACTGTGGTTTTTATTGTTCTCACAATCCTCCAGAGCCAGCAGGATTAGTATTCCTTCTACGTCCCCCTTACGGCTAAAACGATTGTCTCGTTTCTGTTTGTGTTATTCCATTTTCTGCAATAATCCTTACGTTACCTTATTTTTTCCATACCCTTTTATCTCATAATCCTTTTCAGTGCGTTCTGGTCACAACTTTGAGGATTGTGGTAGAACATAATAGGGGTCCGACTAAATTTGTGTGGTTACATAACGATAATAAGTGGTACCAGTCCTTAAAAAGATATTTATTACTTTGAGTTTCACTTTACAATGTCTTATATGAATATCTTTATCTATGCATTGCAATATTTTATTGTTTTTTTAGTTTTAATAGAGTTAACGCCTATAGGTAGCATCGTTTGAACATGTACTACACATAATGAAGCAATCAGCAGCTATAGGACAAAAGAAGACCTCGAAGTAGCCAGAGATTAATTATTGCGTAAAACATGCAATATACATAGTATCAGTATTGAGTATAAGGTAGAAAAATGTTAACATTCCAGCAGGTTAGAAGCGAGGCTGACTGCTTAAGATGCGCAAAAAAGGCTCTGTAACTTTATGAAAAAGGAAGGTGCTGTTCCAGCAAGTGCTTTCACTTAACAAATTAATTATACGAAGCTGCTTGAAGCTGACAGTCTTAGTCATAAGTTGGGACGGATAAAAGATGGAACGAAGTATCTAAAACATTAACATAAACGTCGGAAATCATTACTAAGCACCATATTTCAGCGTGCTCACACAAACTCCCTCGCGCACACTTGTCTGTGAGGCTCATTCCAC
Source organism: Abrostola triplasia (assembly GCA_946251915.1). Taxonomy (NCBI): domain Eukaryota; kingdom Metazoa; phylum Arthropoda; class Insecta; order Lepidoptera; family Noctuidae; genus Abrostola; species Abrostola triplasia. The sequence continues at coordinate 4,959,415 of OX276444.1, read as the reverse complement.
TGTACACTGGCGGACAAGAAAAGTACCTACATGATGTGATTTTTTTACAAAATATGTGTATAAAAAATGTTTAGTATTTCAATTACAATTACACCTCGGTCTGCCCGTGACCATTAATGCTGTAAAGGATTCGAAACGTCGGGACCAAAAATCAATTAAAAACCGCGATAAAATCCGTAAACCTAGTTTTAATTTCAATGAATAATCGTACTTTAAATGCTGATGGTGATGAGGATGAAATGCGAGACTTCGGTCTCATAAATTAGACTTAAGTAATTTATACCACATTACTCGCAAATCTGGGATCCCTTTTCTTGTGCTTTACTTTTAACCTTTAAGCTTGTAACTGAAATATTTCCAAATTGAAATCTCATTTCATGTGAATTAGTCTAATGTACGTAAAAATATTACTCGTTTATTTAATGCTTTATATACATTTAAACCATTTGTACACAGGGTTACACATTCTCATTTAACCGAGAAAATTGATTTTTTAATCTTAAACACCAGTGACTTAAGGTATGACAAGAAGCTGCCTTTTATGACATGACACTAATACTGCCTCAATCAATCTAGATAAACATGCACATGACACCTGTCAGCCGCAGTATGAAGATAAACACACAAAGATGGAACAGAAATAAAAACTGTGACCATTTTTCCATGTGTCTCGGCCTCAAGTGTACAGAACGCAATATAAATAATGCGTACGGTTGACTTACAGAAATTGTGAACATCTTAAGTGTTGTTTTGAATTGGATCTCCCTGTTCTTGTTATTTACATCGGCGCGATAAATCTCGTAGTTAGGAGCCACCTTGGCGTAGACGTCGTTATGCTAAAATGTACCATTTTTTAAAAGAGGTTGAGGATGTTCCGATTTATTTCTTTATTGCAGCGCTTTGTATGTTTTTGGTTCTATAGGTACGGGTGAGAAAGCTGTGGGACGGTAATTTTAATTTATTTGTTGCTTTGATGGTTCTACTATAATAGATTTCCACTTTTATAGAATGACGTCCTTGTCATTAATTGATGATTGCTTAAAGACTGCCAGAGCTATAATAATAATAATATAATCATTTATTTTCTCTACACAAGTGGTACACTTATTGCTAGATTGACAATGGTGCATGATAGGGATTCAACTTTGTGAGTGACTAATGTTAATGTATTCACATAATATCACCAGATTGAAGGTAAATTTTGAGTTATCAAGGTCACATCATAAAAGTTGATAAGGAATTTTTATTCAAATAATACAACTTGAGCATTATTAAATGGGGTTAGAAAAAAACTTTAATAAAGAAACAGAACATTGAGCTGAGTTTCATTCCCTGGATCTATGCAGAAACAGTTTTAAAGGGTTACCGTACACCTGACTATCTCGCTATGGAATCTTTAAATGCTCCACTTTATTTTTATCAGTAAACATTAAGGACATTACTCGGAACCTTTTCCATTCAAACGTCTAACACAGTCCTTTTTCAAACAAAACCCAGAAATGGTCACGCGTTTGACGTTACGTATCGGTCACGCAAAAGGCTTTGGACATCCATTTTATAATACCAAAGAATTTGAAAAAGGAAAGAATACAATTTTCATTTGTTTTGGTCATTTCACTAGGTTTGACAGGTCTTTGAAGAAGATAAAACTAAGAAACAAAAATACACAACTTATGACTAGTAATGAAACGTTGCCTTTTCAGTTAAAATGTACATAAATTGAAAGAAAGCGAACGCTGAAGCCCGATACATCGAATAATAGGCAGAAATGCTATAGCAGACCTATATTTCGCCAGACATTTATGGATAATATTGGAAAATATTTCCAACTGACATAATAATAAAACGATAGCAAATACTGGTGAAACATTGACCTCTTTCCGTATATTAGTTACTAGCTGCGCCCCGCGGTGTTACTCGCTACATTTTTTCGAGATAAAAAGCCTATGTGTAATCCAGGGTGTCAGCTACCTTCATATGAAATTTTATCAAAATCGGTCTAGCCGTTTGAGTGTGAAGATGTAACAAACAAACAAACACACTCGCAAACTTTCCCCTTTATAATATTAGTGTGATAATGATGACAGACTAAAAAATATTTCCGTTTCTCGATGTTGCAAAACAAAATTTTAATTCCAAGCCTCCAAATAAATCTCAGCCATATTCAGAGATTCGTCCTTTATAATTATCGCGAGATTTAACGATCGCTGTTCTAAAAATTATATAACTTTGTTTGTAATTATCCCTTGCTACGAAATTTGGCTGTTTTTTCCTAACTTTCCCCTTTCCACAATAAAATACTTTTTAATATTTGCTTCTCTGTTTTTCAAAGTATCTTCGACTGTAGTCAAATATGGCGGATTAGGAGTGAAATTATCTTGACCTATATCTGAAAAAGTAGGCCATTAGTGTCTAAGCTGTTTTGCTTCCAAATAACTATGCTATGTATTGTAAATAGTACGAATCTATGCCTATAGATACGGAGTACTATCGGTTTTTGAACGATGGAATATTACTATAATAACTCATTTATATGAACAGTAACCAGTAGTCCAATACTCTGAGATCGTAGCTATCGTAGTTCATACTTGGATGAGGTTGGCACAGAGGCGTACAGACTGGCACACCAAACGAAAGGCCTACACCCACCAGTGGATGATGGTGATCATGATGAATAAGTACGGGTAAGTAAGAAGTAACTAGCTGCGCCCCACGGTGTTACCTGCTACATTTTTTTGGGATAAAAAACCTATGTGTACAGGGTGTCAGTTTCCTCCATACCAAATTTTAACAAAATCGGTTCAGCCGTTTGTGCGTTAAGAGGTAACAAACATACAAACACACTCACAAACTTTTGCTTTTAAAACATTAGTGAGAAATGACATGAGATAGAATGTCTACCCGTTGTCTACAGTTGGTGAAAATTATAACGCGCTGACCGTAAAATGACAGAAAACGTGAGGACAAAAGATTCCTAGCTCACAATTTTGTGTTTGCAGCATTAGAAGTAGCAAAATTACTTAACTGCTGAATAGTTCATAGCATAGCATCAAAGCTACAACAAGTTTAAGTTTCCCTGGAAAATATCTCTGAATATTATGTTAAACACTTTGGAACCCCGAGCCGGTACCAGACACCGTACAAGCTATATCCTGATGTCATTGAAGTGTCAAACATGTGTACCATGAGCGTTTTAGACCACAATACGCCAGCATAACTTGAACTACCTCGACGCCCCCAAAAGTATTCCAATAACGCGATACAAAGGAACTTAGGAACGAACTGCGGATCAAGTTTAAGTGGTAAATGCAGCCGTCTCTTGCGCTTAACAAAGTTATTTCTTAACTAATCAGAGTAAAGTGGGTCTTATTGTGTAGGTATTAGAGTGTGTTTGATAGTATATGCGTATTTTGGTAGTCAGTTGATGTCGGCCACATTCTGTTGGAAAGGAACTCAATTTTACGGTAGACATGCACTCACAGAGTAAACGGAGATATGCAAACTTGAAGGAAATATCGAGACTCCGAGAGCAACCTTAAGTAGTAGACATATTGGTAAGCAAATAATATATTACGTAAAAAGGAATGTGCAATAACACTAATGTTATAAAGGAGAAAGTTTGTGAGCGTGTTTGTATGTTTGTTACTTCACTCTCAAACGGCTTAGCCAATTTTGATAATATTTGGTTTAGAGGTAGCTGATACCCTGGATTAATACAACGGATACTTATTACTTTTTATCCCGAATAAAAGCGCAGTTAGTAGGTATATTATAATTAGTATCATCATATTAAGGGGTTTGATTTGATCTTAATAACTATGTAAGTCACGCATTTTTTCAAAAGGTAAGTAGCCAAAAGCCTTGGATTTTACCTTAATACGAGCCAGATTTATCCTTTTTGTGACGTCAACGTAGGTAATTGTATAACCAAAAAAGCAAAGCAGTTTAAAAAAGCGGCGGCCAATAAAAATAGAATCCCAAACAAAATCAACTTTTTAAATCAACAAAGTAAAAATACACATACAGTGAAAATAGATTTTTTTTAAACGTCGCTCACTAGTAATTTCCCTGAATCGTGGGTGCGTTTCACAGATAAGAAATATTCAAACGACAATGCAGCACCTAAAAAGCTTTCCAAAACCTATTTCAATTGTTTAAACTAAAAATAAAAAGAAAATGGTCTAACAGAGGTAAATACAAATATTAACCTACCAGGCCACTCTTACGACTATTCAAATTTCCTTTTAGTACATGGTTTATTAGAATAACCATAACATAGCATTACATCACGCCTGAATACCCCGAAGGGGTAGGCAGAGGTGCACATATAGTACACCCACATTTCGCCAGTTGTTTTAGGTCCCAATGTAATAGAGGGCGAGCCTATTGCCATCAACCGGGCACAAATCCAAACTCCGCGCTGCTACTGAGAATTACCTAATGGAAAAACCCAGTAACACTTTGCTCGACCCGGGATTCGAACCCAGGAACCTCGAGCTCAGCAGTAGCGCTTAGCAACCACTAGACCAACGAGGCAGAATAACCAAGAAACCAATAATGTGTAATCACACTTATATATCGTATAACTTTATATATTTTGTTATTCAAATCATGACCATTTCATTCAGTCCATTCTATTAAATCAAATGGTAGTGTGTACTGAAAAGTGACAGTAAAAACTAAATCAAAACACGGTAATTAACTTGTGAACACAAGTTTTCGCTGAGCAAACAGACTGAATTGACAGTCTGCTTGATCCCGGACGGTGCAACTCGGTCGAAACGTAAAGTCAAAAAAACTTGTGAAAACGTGTTGTGATTTACTTGTATTCGCGTAAACTCCCGTTTTGTAATTTAATTTTTATTATAATCATACAATGCGATAATTTAAAAATTTGTGATAAAAAAACTTTTTAATTTCTAAGACTACCTATGCAATATCTAATACTCCCTCACTAAGTACTTACCAGACTAATAAATTAGTTTATTTGCTCATTGTTTGACATTAAACAGTTGCTTACGACGTCAAATAATCTCACGTTAACACCTTACCTGTCATCATTCTGATTAAGATTGCCAATAAACATAAATGGTTGGGACTCCTGATAGTTTTGAAGCTTAATTGGTTCGTCCCCTTAATTAGAACAGCCAATTACCGCTCCTGCAGTTTTATAATTTGTTAGCGAACATGATTCAAGCTCAGAGCAATTTGTTTAAGTTCTAAATCGATTTAACGACAGTAAAAGGATTATATTTTCATTGCCTGTATTAAATCTAGTTGTAACTAGGTTTTTAAAATTTTCAGATCCAAATGCAATAAAGGGCGAGTCTATTGCTGTCAATCGGGACACAAAACTAGAGATCGTGCTGCTACTGAAAATGAGCTAAAAGAAAAGCCCAATAACATTTCTCCCTATCCAAGAATCGAAAACAAGAACCTCATGGCCAGCAGACACGCTTTGCGTCCACCAGACCCACGAGGCAGACAGTTTACTTAAATCCACCGTTGTCTCATTCAAACAACACCAAAAAGGTTTTATTTACCCGGAAAGCGCGTAACAAGCGTCTACAATAATTTCTCACTTGTTTTTACCTGAGGAAAAAGAGGCATTGTGTGAAACAAACAATACAACTCATTGCCTAAACAATCTTGTCTGGATGCGTAATGACGGAAGCTTGCTCGCATTATTCCACATCATTCAGCGAAACGAACTCACTTTAGTTACTAGGGGAACTCACTACATTCACGACTGTGACTCGCTTAATATTTGTACCGTAAATTTTATTTGTTGGACTAAAGACTTTGTCTGAGTCAATTGCCTGCTCTCGTGTTGTCCAATGTTTTCCTAAGTATACGAGCAAATATTCCCACTTTTCACTATTATAATTATACGCCTTGGATGCGCTGAGCTTACTATGGTACCAAAATTATGGATGTTTTCTACTTGCACCTCGATTGAGCAGGTATCTAGCTACCACCTACTAGGTACTACATCGCCTTCAAAATATGCCTTTAAAGTACGCCTTCAAATTACGCCTTCAAAGTACGCCTTCAATAAAACACGACCCCTCAGTTTTCTCTTTTTTTAATTAAGTCAGTCGTATACGAAGTTAATAATTCAAATATAGTGACAGCTACAATTAATACCTATTGGTTTTAACTACTCACACCTATCTACTAGGTATTTCATTAACTTGGCTCTGATTTTTATTATAATGCCATTTAAGCGCGAAACCTGACAATGACTAAAGAGTTTTAGGATAATCTTGCAAATGACAAATGGGGTGGCGTGTTAGAACGACGTTTGATTCCATTATTAATGTCTATAAATAATCTGTAGATCAGAACTTCAAAATCGAGTGATGAGTCTAATTAATTTCAACGCGACTCAAGTTTTTGATAGAAGAATACGATTGTACTCGTGTTCAATTGAATAATGAACTTCATAGTGCTGAATTAATTAACGCCACCTTCTATTTAATAAAGCACTTTATTATAATGGAATAAGGTTTAAATATTTAAAATTCCAATAGAGTTTTATTTCTGCTATCTATTTTTGTATTCATTAATATTAGTTATTATCGATGTAGAAGTACGATACTCATCACTTATTTCAAAATTCACAATAATTAATTCACAAGATTTTTAAATTAGTCCTCTGTAAACACTACGAAATAATATTTCTACCAGAAATACCTAATCATCATCATCAGCCGGAAGACGTCCACTGTTGAACAAAGGCCTCCTCCATGCAGCGCTACAAAGAACGATAGCTCACCATTTGCATCCACCGGTTGCCCGCAACTTTGGCAATATCGTCGATCTACCTGATGTCTGCCAACACTGAGTGTTCCGGTTCGTCATCTCCTGAAATAATAGAAGCTATAATTTAGAAATACTGTTTCGATATGTTTTGAGTTCCATAACGACTTTTAGAACTTTCTCATACATATGACGTTTTGTGTCATTTTGCATGTTGCCCATGCTAAGCTTAAATCTAAATTGATAAAGGGAACTTGAAAAATGATAGACACGACGGGACTCGAATCCGCGACTTTCGCCGTACCGTAGCGCCGCTCTGCCAACTGAGCCATCGTATCACTGACATGGCTCAGTCAGTCTCGCTCAGTCCCGCTCGTGTCCATCATTTTTCAAGTTTACTTTATCAATTTAGATTTACTCATACATTTTAAACTTCGTCTGTTTTAATACCGTTCTCATATTTCATAGACCTATAATTCTTTAAATACGAAACGTTTAGGACTACATTAGTATTTATGACTCTTAAACGATTTTTTAAATTTCAAAATATCTCCATTGGACCATTAGTAGGGCCGAAGTTCGGACGTTAGTGCCGCAGTAACTACTTGTAATTTGTTCACTTCGCAGCAAATGAGAAACGAGTGGGCCCGTGGGCGAAGCGTGCGATTCTCAAGAATAACTCAAAAGGTATTACCGACTGTAACTCACTGCGGGAATAAATCAGGATGCGATAGTAGATCCCTATGTGAGATATAATTGGAATGTGGGTTCAAATTGGTGCGGATTGTTTGATGCCGGAATAGAACCGTAAATGGATGTTTTTTTGTCACGTTTGCGTTGGTTTGATGGAAAGATATATGGTCTGCTTCGTTGTATAGTCACTAAGCGCAACTACTAAGCATGAGGTTACGAATATCCCGGTTCGATTTCACGGTCGGACAAATGTGCCTTGGTTTAGGTCATTCTCAGCAGCAACATGGAGCCTGGTTTTTGCCCTGTTGATGGCAATAGGCTCACCCCCGGTTTTCGGCAGGGGCTTCCCCCGTAAAAAGGAAAACAGATTCATCAAATACCACGACTGACAGCAGACAAATAATCGTCAATAAAAAAAATATATGTCCAAAACAAACAAGAATCCTAACTGTGAAAGGCGTCATTGAATGGAAAATAAATAGCAAAGTTCAATGCCCCTAATAAACAAAACGAAATCCCTTAAAAGGCTATATTTTACCAAAAAACGGCTAACACGAGAAGCATGTTACTCATTAGTATGACGAAATATGATTGATTCACATCTTGCGTGTCGACACTTGCTAATCAAAGTCAAATTAAACACCGAAGAAAACTTTATGAATAAGTGAGAAACATCGGCTTTCTTTTGTTTTATTTTTTGTTTGAAGCTTTTTATCTAGCTAGTAATCAAAGTCGAATTAGACCGTAAAATTAGTGTATAAATATTACATAATAACGTGAATACGTCATCAAAGTAAAACAAGCCTAAACTATGCTATTTTAAAATTAGTCTCAACCTTCGCTAATCCGTGTAAGTAACTACTGGTAAGTAAGTATGATGGTAGGTTACTATATTGGTGAGTTACTATGTTATTATGATGATAAGTTAGTGTATTATTATGTAGGTTACTATTGTTAGACGACCAACATTGCTGCGAAGGCCAATAACGCTATGACCGTCAATAATGCTACGCCGGCCAACATTGTTCGACAGCCAATATTGCTACGACGGCTAACATTGCTACGACGGCCAACATTACTACAACGGCTAATATTGCTACGACGGCCAATATTCAATCTAGTTACGACCGCAGCAGGCATCCCTCAGCTTTGCAGATTGATCGATAGCTATGTAACTATTTTTTTTTAAATTAAATAGTTTTTTTATAGGTCAAATTAAACATTATTATAAATGTTGCAATCCTCGCTGTCTTGACATCGTCCATTTTTATTCAACACCTTAAATCTGAGGGCCGTTTTTAAAGAAATGGTAATGCGGTTAATGGCGGCAACTTGTCACTTTTAATCGCCGGAGCTCAGATTTCTTTTGGCGAAGTTTAATGTAAATCCTCCTTAAGATACCCACTATTTATCAGCGACAAGAATTAGCCGGATGAAAAAATTACCCGCAATAAAATATTATAATTTGGTCTTATTTCTACAATTTTATTAGAACTGATCGGCTAATAAAGATTAATTAGATGATATTCCTTAATTACTGACTGCCTCGTTGGTCTAGTGGTTGCTAAGCGCGACTGCTGAGCACGAGGTCCTGGGTTCGAGTCCCGGGTCGGGCAAAGTGTTACTGGGTTTTTCTATTAGGTAATTCTCAGTGGCAGCAGGGAGCCTGAATTTGTGCCCGGTTGATGGCCATAGGCTCGCCCCCTATTACATTGGGACCTAAAAAAAAACATAACTGGCGAAATGTGGGTGTACTGTATGTGCACCTCTGCCTACCCCTTCGGGGAATACAGGCGTGATGTTATGTTATTCCTTATATTAAGGAATATTAAGGACTGTTAACTTGTAAAAACTTTGCAGATTAATTCACTTTTATGCCAGTCAAAACAGGCCAAAAAGAGTTTAGGATAATACAGATCAAAGTACTTAGATCTTTTTTTACCCTTTCTCCTGTCTGTTAAGCAATCTCTTGTCATCATTTAGCACCTTCTGACATTAAACCATTTTCGTATTAATAAATTTAAAAAAAAAACATTTAGCTCAACACCAACAAACATGGTTTAAAAAAAACTATTTATTTTCGCGCCTGTATACCCCGTAGGCAGATATGCACATTTATTGTACACCCGCATTTCGCCAGTTATGTTTTTAGATCCCAATGTTATAGGGAGCGAGCCTATTGCTATCAACCAAGCACAAATCCAGACATCGTGCTGCTACTGAGAATTACCTAATGGATAAACTTAGCAACACTTTGCCTGACCCGGGCTTCGGACCCAAGACCTCGTGCGCAACAGTCGCTTAGCAACCACTAGACCAACGAGGCAGTATTTCTTCCTTCTTTCACTTCCATTATACCCAAATATCTGAACTTTCCTTGTTAAGGAAGATTTTCTTAATAACGGAGCAAAATATCCCCAACTTATACTCTACATACAGTAAATTCATTAATAATTTTCCTTACGCAGTCTGGAGCCCAACAGAAACAACGTCTAATTTCAGAGTGAACACTAGTTTTGAATACCTTTGAGCTAAAATTCCCCATCATGCGGTAAAGACCGGACCATTTACATATAATCTAGACAAAAGCACCTAGAATTAATGCCTGGGCAATGTTGGAATGGAGATTTTAGCAATTTATTCTTTGGCAAGGATATTATGGAGAATATTGGATTAACGCCTGAGTAGATAGAAAGCTACTGGGTATTTAACAAGTCAAAATCGTGGGAAAACACTTAAATATACCTATATTATTTTAGTGGAGTGGTTTATAGTAGGTACTCCCACATTACGCTAGATATTTCATAGGTCCCAATGCAATAGAGGGCGAGCTTATTGCCATTAACCGGGCACAAATTAAACTCCGTGATGTTACTATCATTAAGTAAAAGAAAAATGCAATAACACTTCATTCGAGCCCTGGACCTGGAGCTCAGCAGTCGCGTCAGAAGGCATAAACATTATTATGAATGACTGCATGACTGCCTCGTTGGTCTAGTGGTTGCTAAGCGCGACTGCTGAGCACGAGGTCCTGGGTTCAAATCCCGGGTCGCGGAAAGTGTTACTGGGTTTTTCCATTAGGTAATTCTCAGAAGCAGTACGGAGTCTGGATTTGTGCCCGGTTGATGGCAATAGGCTCGCCCCCTATTACATTGGGACCTAAATTCATACCTGGCGAAAAAACAACCACATGGTGTACTATATGTGCACCTCTGCCTACCCCTTCGGGGAATACAGGCGTGGTATTGTTTTTATGTTTATGCCTTCTAATGACTCCTAAAGTCCCTGGCGAAAGGTAGAGGAACAATACTAGTACCAATGTGTCCGCAGAACGAGTATAGTAGAACACATCCTAACAAATCATTTTAAACAAAGTGTTCCTAGACTGACTATCTCGCCATGGCTCGAGTTCCCGACGAGTGTTAGTTTAAAATTGAATTATGTTTAAATAGTCTGAATTGAGTTTAAAATCAACTTTTGGCGAGCGTTAAAATTCATTTGAAACTAGTGCTTAACAATATTAGTTTACTAATATGGAGCTTTAGTATTTAGTAAGTTTCGTATCATTTTACTTTTTTTTTAAGAGGCCATAATTATTTACCTACGTCTGGCCAGATGGTGAGACGACTTGCATAAGACGGCCGGCAGCGACTGAATGCATTAAGTAACAGACCGGGCTCTATACCTTTGGAGAGGCTTATGTCCAGCACTGGACTCCAACGGGCTGATGATGTTGATGATGAATTGATCTTTATCACTTCCATTATACCGGAGTCGTGTTATCCGTTATCCATGGACGGTAAAATGTTATTCACCCATTAACCTATCCAAGTATCCCTGTAGTGCCCAATAATAAAATTAACGAAAAATAAAATTCCATCCAACGCTGCCTAACCCCGCTTAAAGCTTGATCTGCATTGACGTTATTTATGTAGCTACGAGCTCTTTAAAAACGCATAAAACTATAATAATAATAAAAGCCTATAACTGTCCCACTGTAGGACTTTGTCCTCTTCTCGTATAGAGAAGAACTGAGCATTAATCACTATGCTAGCTCACTGCGGGTTCGCGATTTCAGATAATTAAATCCAGGTTTCCTCACGATGTTTTCCGTCACCGGTATGTTAACCCCTAGGCTATCATGACATTTTTAAAAGACGAACAAAAATGGAAAAAAAATGTGTTAGAAAAAATTCAACCTATTCCAAGCGACACTGACAAACAAAATGCTTTTATACAGAACACTTCAGAACCTACGGCTTTACAGAAGATCCTTGTTCCAACCTCAACCATTAACGGTCTACCAACGACAAAAACAAGTAAAATACCTAATTCAAACTTATCACATTTGAGGCATAATGAAAACAATTTGTTTTTATAACATACTAACGCTGTCAGTAAAAGAAGTTTTGTCGACATCATTAATGTTTATTAGTTAAATAATAGTCACAATGGTTTCACGGTAATCTAATACAGTTGGAATTAAAGACTAAACAGTCAGTACATAAAAGTGGTACGGACATCCTGACGAGAGAAATGTATGGAGCTGCTTTCTAAAAAAAGGACTAAAAAAATATCGCAAATGCTTATCACAGTCTTAAGATAATTATTAAAAATATTTTAAATTACCTCGTTGGTGTAGAGGTCGCTATGCGCACAGCTGCGCATGACGTGCTGGGTTCGAATCCTGGGTCAGGCAAAGTGTTACTGAATTTTTCCATCAACTTTTTTATGGAAACGGACGCACGGATAGCAATGGAATGGCATTATGTTATAACTCCCAATGTTCCAATAAGGGACGAGCTTATCACCAACTCGGCACAAATTCAGATTCTGTGCAGCTACTGAGAACAGTATTGTGAATATCATCATTATCAGACGAAAGACATTATTATATAAGGCAGTTCCTAATAAGCCTTTTACCGCTTCCTAGTAAAAAATAAAGAAATCTAGCGTGAGATGTTTATTAAGTTTGAAAAACAAAAGACAAAAACAATTGCACATACCCTCTCCATTCACGCAATAGTTCTGGAACACTGTTTAAAACATCAACCCCGTCCTGGGGCCATACAGTAGTTTTAAACTGTTCGCGAACTCACAAATTGAGGTCTCTATAGCGCTAATGTACTCTAAATAACTGAGCGCGAGTTTGATAGTTTAACACAGGTGATGTCGAGTTCTGGTATGACATTTATGTTAATATTATAATGTTGTTCTTCCGTTAAATAATTAAAAGTTTGGGCCCACAAGTTATATAGTTCCCAGCCTCTTACCATGAACTCTAAAAGCAGGAAGGCTTACGTTGTGGAAGCGAGACGCCATATTATACTGCACGTAGCGGCGTCTTGCTTTCACATCGTAAACTGTCCTGCTTTAAGAGTTCATGGTAAGGGGGTATTCATCGTAGATATAAACAAAGTACCACTACATACCTTCATTTCGCCAGACGGTATAATTACTAGGATTCATTACCAGTACGAGCCGATGTAGTGATTTTAATACAATTGAAAGTGATCAATCAATAGAAAGAACGATTGCCTCGTTCATGTAGTGGTCGCTAAGATAGAAGCGAGTGCTGAGCATGAGATCTAGGGTTTCAATCCTGGACAAGCCACCAGGCCCAAACCTAGACTCCGCGCTACTAATAATAATTACATTAAATTATCTCAAACTCAGCAATCACGTTGTGACCACTAGAATAAGCAAAAACTAAATCATAATGTAAAAAATATTTTACGAAACATATCGACGGACAAAAAGAGAATTTATGGAGGTATAATTGAGTTTCAACAATGTAACCCGGACCTATCGAGTACCTAGCACATAGTAAAACAACCTTCACAGTTCATTCGTTCCATATTCGGAATCACTCGTGCAAAAACCGAGAATAATTAAAGGGGTGCGCGCACAGGCGAGGCTTATCCGGAACCCTTGTCAGGCGTATGACGGACGAGACAAAAACACGGTGTCAGTGTGAACATAGCCTTTTTGTCTGTCCACCCTTTGGGCAAGGAAAACGTTTGTTGGAAATTTTTGTTGTTCGCAATTTAGTACTCGCCTTTATAGTGGCGTTCCTGCGAGATTGTTGAATTTGTCAACGATTTATGTGTTATAAACGCTTTTTTTGTCATCCATACAGTTTTGTATGAGTTTCTGCGATGTTTTATCGTTCGCTATTTAACTTCTCATTACAAGCCTATTAGCCATACTGCTTTGTTAGTTATGGGTCGCTATGCGCGACTGCTAGAAACACGGAATCTGGATTTGTGCCTGGTTGATGACAATAGGCTCGCCTCTTATTACATTAGGACCTGTAACATAACCGGTAAAATGTGAATATACTACACACCTATGCCTACCCCTTCGGGAAATACCGGCGTGATAGTTACGTTTTGACAAGCATATTACCATTCATCAAACCCACACTAGTTGGTAAATAAGATAGTTACAATTGTTTATTCCTAGTGAGGAGCTGCTCTCTTCCTATATTATTGAATACCTCCATAGTAACTAGCACAGCCTAAACACAACGTATATCTTCCATTGTTCTGTATCCCCAGTAAAGTTGCGAACTATGCGAGCGGTAGATAAACTTAGCGGCTTTCCCAAAGGGCCACCAAAAAGTGGCATTGATCAGACGCTTTTGTACGCACACAATTCACAATTGACGGTATACAGACTTTATTGACTGGATACTTAGACTGTCGTTTGGATGAAATGAGGTAGGGTTGTCTAAGAATTGAAAATGGACGTAAAAATTATCATTATTAAGAAAATCGGACGGCCTGACTAGCACAGAGGCTAGGTTGGACGCTAAGTGCAGTTGTGGGGTCAATTTTCGCACGAGACAAAACTTGAGTGATCTGCAGGAGTTTTCGGATTTGTTACTTTATGTCTGTGAAACGCACTTACATTAAAGGATAAATTCCTAGTTAAGGGCCATTTTTGTTAAACAATACCAATAAAACAAGTAGATCTGACTACCATGTAAGAGTTATACTTTATTAGATTTGCAGAACTTATAATTTTCTCCCTTTGCCAGAAAAACGAATCGTATGATGTGAACCCGTACATACATACATACATAAAGTCACGCCTGTTTCCCTGAGGGGTAGGCAGAGACCACGGATTTCCATTTGCTACGATCCTGGCATACTTCTTTTGCTTCATTCACACGCATCACATTCCTCATACACGCTCTTCGGTTGAGGGTATATTGTGAACCCGTGTTGGTTGATTAAGCAATAGCTCTGTAGCAATAGTCTTGCCTTCTCGGGCTAGTGATAATTAGCCACTACACATAAATACGATGCTAGGTCAGAAATCAATTTTAAAGAAAAGTAAAAGTACATGACAATATGTCTGAGTAATCATTTTAATGATAATGTGAAATTGATCTCTTTTCCCAATTTATCCACTTTGTCGCTAATAAACTTCGTTCAATAGCTCGTCGCACCATCCACGCCCATAACAAAGTGTAATAAAAACTTTCACCTTACCTTTGATCTAAGGCTCAAGTCGTAAAACTCACGGTTTACGTGAATAAGTACCAAAACACCGTGTTTTACTACATTTTTTTCTTGTATCGTTCAAATGACAAATTCAGGCCTACATTTCTGCGGGCCCAACAAAAATAATGCAGTTTTACGTTGATATTGGGCCTATAATCACTGAAGTAGTAAGGAGAGGTGATTCAGGAGTTATTTGTAATCAGGAGCCTCTACAAAACTATTATATCAGCCGTGTTAAAGACAAATTACGAACTCACTTCTATATCCGCGGTGTGATTCAACACTAGCGCCACCAAACGATGAGTAGCGAGT
Organism: Abrostola triplasia; assembly: GCA_946251915.1. Classification (NCBI taxonomy): domain Eukaryota; kingdom Metazoa; phylum Arthropoda; class Insecta; order Lepidoptera; family Noctuidae; genus Abrostola; species Abrostola triplasia. Next base: position 4,944,137 of record OX276444.1, on the reverse strand, counting down.
TGACTGGCAAAATGTTTGCGTTTCAAAATAGCATAGCAGGTCAGGATTAAGAAGCATAGCCATGGCTATTTTTCCTTCCCACACAATTAGCAGCTTTGACGGAAGATATTTATTATCAGTTCATACTACTTATCTGTGAGCTGTTCTTTGGCGGTAACCCGCTGTGAATGTCTGTTGACGAACATCTGCAGGCAGGCAGCTTGCAGGCCTCTTCATCACATTCTTCGGCTAGTGGCCCTTTGTTAGCCACTGCTGCGGCCACACACAAAAAATACATAAACAATATCAACTTCATTTCGTCAACCTATTCGAATCAATAAAATTTAATGTGAACCTATTCCAGGCAATGTTATCGCCTTTTAGGACTTGCATCAAATTATAGAACAAAATCATAATTAAAACGAAATGTTTTAATTTTGATTTTGTTCTATAATTTGATAGTCGAGAGAGCGTATAACTCGTAGTACCTACGCAATACCGTGTCACCGCAAAACAAATTTACTCGGTAGATTGCGGCACTGTAGATGTCACCCTTGTCATATACGCTGTACTCTCTCGCTGTACAAGCTTTGTATTTGGATACTGATTTTAATTGTTTTCAATGGCAGAAACTGCAAATGATTCTAAAAGGACAAAACTAAGTAAGAGACGAATTATTATACTATGTAATTATTATTATTGTGTAAAACTATAATATTAAAGATGTTTTTAATTATCATCATCAGCTGGAACACGACTACTGTTGAACAAAGACCTCCCCCCACGCCACAATGAACGACAACTTGCCATTTGCATCTACCTATTCCGGATCCTGTCACGCGAAGGAACTCCAAGCATCCAAGCTCGTTGAATGCCTGTGAGCCTCTCTGCAGTATTCGTTTTAAACAATAATTCGGAATATGTTTACAAGAAGAGGAACTAAAAGAAAACATTTCCTTACGATTTAATATAGTCCCAAACTTTCTCAAATGATAGACTGCCGCCCATTTCATTTCGGCCCCGCAACGAAAAATTTAATGAATATCTCATGGTGTAAATAAGCAACGTTTAGGCTCCACCTTTTTACCTTATAACCGTATAAAACCCAACAATATGACTCCCGTATAAAATAATGCAAATAACAGGTAAAGAAGCGAGTACGAAATCCTACAAAATATTCCCGCATTTTTATTTCAGACCGGCGATAACCCTCTTTATATTTTTATAGCGCAGTCTAAACATATATCGGGGTCGCAAAGATCATAATGCGGGCAAAAAACTAAAGTTCAGTTAAGACATCCCTAGTTTCGTATCAAAACCGCGGAATCCCGGAAATCCCTGCCGAGCCCGGGACTTTTGGCTGTAACGACGTCCCAGGTGTAAACCCGCGTGCCCACTACCCTAAATTCCTTTCGAGCCAAATAAACTGAGTAAATAATTGATGTCCCATATTTGGGAGGTGGGACAACCGCGCATGTTGTTGTCAAATTATCTGAACGTAATAAGTCCTTTGGGGATCGTGATTTAGTTGTGGCGGTAAATTATTAGTTCATGACGCCAAAGATAAGGGGATTTATTGCGCATGTGATGTGGGAAGTAAGTTTATAGGCCTCATTTTGGTGCTGACATAGAGCTTGTAAAATATTTATGAAGCTACACGTCCTTAGTTTTATTATAGACGACAAGTTTCTAACTGCGTCGTTGGTCTAGAGGGCGCTAAGCCCGCCTACTGAGCTCCTGGGTTCGAATCCCTGGCTAAGTGTTATTGGGTTTTTCTATTAGAAAGTTACAACTATATGACAAACTACTGGATAATGTAGATGTACTATAGGTACACCTAACCCCTTATGTTTTGTTTATAAGTTCATAACTATCAGTTCTCGACATTCCGTTTTCTTTGTCCAGCTACGCTCTTGTGAAATGCTAACATCATCTCGAAAGTCATTCTACACGTCACCATGCTTCGCGCTAGGGTCAAATCTCCTTTATAGCACGGCAGAACTCGGAACTAAAATAATCTAATTTTAAACAATCAAAATAATTTCAGTAACTTAATATAGTATTAAGAATATATATACTTAACAATAATTTAATACATAATTACGTTTATTATACTGTGGGAGACTGGTGCCTAAACTAGACGGCAAGACTGTATCTCATGAAACCAAGGCTCCACTTCTTTATGTAATAGTAACAGGACATATTACTATGAAACAAACCGGTGGATGCAATTAGCAAGCTGTCGTTCTTTATGGCGTTCTAAGGGGCAGGCCTTCGTTCAACAGTGGACGTCTTCCGGCTGATCATGTTACTATGAAACGTCATTAATCAATACACTTGAAATAAAATCTATCTGTACCATTATTTTGTGAAATATTTTCAAATTTTATAGTGGTTTTCTAGAGGAGTAAGCGAAGACTGATATCCATTTGCTACAGAAATAAGTTTCAATGCAAACTCGATAGATGGCGCGCGATTAACGCCATCTCTAGTAGTCGTCCAACACTAAACAGTTCTTTACCCACCGTAAACCTTTCCCAAATTCGGTATTTCAAAATACTGCTCGGGTTTCATCTTTATAATGTTCTGTAAAAACAAAAGATGGCGCTATTAAATGCGTTAGAAGCTTTTCATAGCATAACATCACGCCTGTATGGGGGATACATGTTTGATTGTTGACAAAGGGATTGGCAGAGATGTGCACCCATATTTAGCCAGTCATGTTAAAGGTCCAAATGTAATAAGGAGGCGAGCCTATTGCTATTAACCAGAGTAAAACCAGACTCCGTGCTGCTACTGAGAATTACCAAGTTGAATAGCCCAATAACATTTTGCTCCCATTCGGGATTCGATCCCTGAACCTAATGCTCAACAGTCACGCTTAGCGACCACTAGACCAAAGAGGCAGTCAAGACGTAAGCTTTTCATATTAAAATATAGACTCACTCGTTCCACGTACGCAACGTATGCAACGCATTATGATAACTGGCAAATGTATAAAATCTATGCAATAGATGCACACTCGTCGTATGCAATGTTGCGTACGTAGGATTAGTTTTCTTCTACCTAAATACTCTACATTTCATACTTGATCCACAGGCTTACGTTAAAATTAAAAATCAAATCAATTTACTTGCCCGAATCCTTGTTGTCTGTACACATTTTGATTACTAATTATAATCATATTAATTGCACATTTAATTGCGATATTTTGTTACTACTATCCATATCTCTTCCGTTGACCAACCGATCACAAGGCACAATATCCTAAAGTGAAACTCCAATTTAAAAATGGATTTTAAGCCGCTTCTTCCTCGATTACAATAATAGAATAGATAATTGATATACCACAAATGTATTTCCTTTCATCTCCCGATTGTTATCTTACAAATTGCCGGATACAAAGCTGATAATATTCATAATAAAATGTTTAGCAGGAAATTGATTAACACGCTTATGATATAGATTTGTATCATTCTACGGTATCAGTTATAATTAATATTAAGCAATATTTTTTCTATTGCAGGCTAAAGACCAATTACTTACAGAAGGGGTTTGATCACTACGCTTGCTATCTGAAGATTATTTCCCACTAAGGGTGGGTTGCACCAATAATTAGTTATCGTTAAGTCTGCAAGTTAACGTTAAGTTTGTAGGAAACTCTCATACAAGCGTCCATATTTAACGCTAACCAAATGTCAAAGTTGTTGGTGCAACTCACTCTAAGTATTCTACCTATTTTTCATAGTTATCGCTTCCGTTGGTAAAAAACTTGGGAATAAACAGTATGTACGTACGTATCATAATAATTTTAGTAAATAACAAGAGATTTCCGCAAAACGATAGACCCTAATCTAACAATCTTCTGATAATCGAAATGGAATCGAAAAAAACATTGGCTAGTAAATTAGTACAACATCAATTAATTTTAATTTTTAAATATATAATTATATGCATGACAAAAAACAGAGATATCAAATCTTAAAACTGTTGAAGTTAGTCATAAGTAAGAGGTATTATGATAACATAAACATAACATCACGCTTATATTCTCCGAAGGGATAGGCAGGTATGCAAATTTCGTCAGTTATGTTTTAGGTAACGGCCCAATGTAATCTAATAAGTATATCTATACAATAATAATACTAAAAAGACTAATGGAAAAGCCCAGCTTAAAACGCTTCATCACTGTTGCAGAACTCAATGATTTTAAAAACCGTGTCAATGGTATCTTAGATTTTAAAATATCTAAAAATTATATCATCAAATAAGACATATTGATAACTACTATAATGCGGTTCGTTAACCTGACTATTCAACTGACTTAAAATCCAGAAGAACTAGTGGTTCTTCTTTTATAAGTTAGTTAGTTTTTATAAGTTAGCAATATCTTCGCCAACGAGTAAACTAATTTAAATTTTATTAATGTTTTATTAAGTAACACTAAAGATCAGAATGTCTACAATAATAAATTCGTTTGGTAGGATTGAAAAAAATGTTTTAATTTTACTATCCATTAAATTTACGTTGATAAGAATCATCAACTTGTCTTAAATCTCCGCCCGAACTACATAAATAAGGTAAATATCATAAAAACATCACCGCCAGCACTTTGATTAGATAGGATTGTTAAAAACGCATTGATTGTATCAATTAAAATGATAAAGATATACAGTACCTATATATTGAAATACGATTATTATTCTTCGTTACTTTTTGTATAATCCTGCACAATGAAGTGGCTTAGTATACTAGCCTTAGTACTTGTAGCTTCGGCAATCGCTCAAGATGAGACAGTACCGGAAGCCGAAGAGTGTGATCCAGAAGTTTGTGTGCTGCCAAACTGTAGGTGTTCAGGCACTGACATTCCCGGAGGACTAGCTCCTAGGGATACGCCTCAGGTAAGCATTCGATACACTTTCTAACAAAATAACTCTGGTTAAAAAGTTCTACAAGCTCTACACATCGAGACTTTTGCCTGATAAAAATAGTGCATCAAAAGAAAAAATTAAATAGATTAGTTAAACTGGCATTTGCTTATACATAGCCCAAACTGCAATAATTGCCAACTATCTTCTTCCTATCTTTCAGCAGAGAACAGAACAGAACATTCAGCGTTAACTATAATACAAATTTCTTAACCGACTTTTAAAACGAACAGGTTCTCAATTCGACAGTTTACATATATATATTTTTTGCTTTTCCAGTTCGTCACAGTCACTTTCGACGACGGTATCAACGTAAACAACATCCTGACCTACCGCAGCACGCTCTTCAACCGAGTCAACTCAAACGGGTGTCGCGCAGGCGCCACTTTCTTCGTCAGCCATGAGTATACCAACTACCAGATTGTCAATGAGTTGTACAACCATGGCTTTGAGATCGCTCTCCACTCAATCACCCATCAGGTACCTCAAACGTACTGGGCTCAAGCTACCGTTGAAACTATGGAAAGGGAGTTTGGAGACCAAAGAATACAAATGGCCCACTTTGCAAACATTCCCATGGAAGCCATCAAAGGTAAGAAATGCCATCTTTATATGAGAGTTCCTATATTATGTCTGTTAGTATTTTACCTTATCGTCGTTATGAAATATTGTAGTCAAAGGAGAAAGCTAATAAAGCAAATAGTACCCAAATAGTTTGAAAATAATACATACAGTTCAATTATGTGGTAATTATATTACAATAATTATAATATTGTTTAGTTAATTTGCTAAAAAAAACAACAGCGCCGCAATGTTCAAATTACCATAATAATTTTTGGGGACCGTTTATACTCGACTGGCAATTTTTTTAATATTCCCGATGTAAAAGAATCAGCGCAATTATTATTATGACAAACGCGTTGCGAGCTAAACAACGAAAAATGGACGTTTAGAATTTAAACAGAGTTTACCGTAAACCAGGTTCAGTTAATAGTAGGGAAACGCAAGATGAAGCTCTTAACTCGATTAAACGTTTAAACTGAGTTTAGTTTGAACTAAGCGCGACACTGCCCATCTTAGTCGCCTCTTACGACACCCACGGGAGGAAAGGGGATGGTCAATTCAAGGCCTAATACCAGTTGCCACTTCTGCTGATGCACTGATGATTTTTTTTTACTTTCAGGTGTCCGCATTCCTTTCCTTCAAATGACTGGTGAGGCTAGCTTCCAAGTTATGGCTAAACACAATCTGGCGTACGACTGCACTTGGCCCACTATCGCCAACCGCGACCCTGGTCTTTGGCCATACACCCTCGATTACAGGTCCACACAAGATTGCATTGTCCCTCCCTGCCCCACTGGTTCTCACCCTGGAGTTTGGGTTAAGCCTATCGTGGCTTGGACTGATTTGAATGGCGTACCCTGCTCCTTTGTAGATGCTTGTGCCAATATGTGAGTAATACTTCTTAATCATATAATTATTTCTTGAGTAATATGTATACAGATACATTTTCTAAGTGCACGTGTATTTGATCATATCTGAAAGTTTATGAAATAACAAAAAATATTTTGCCGAATCTTGGGATATTATGACAGAAATACAGTTAAACCGTAAATTTTTCGTTAGTGAATTACCCTAGTCGAGAATTGAATTCAATTTTGAAATTGACTTTGGAAAAAATAAAAAAAAAACTATTTAACACCATCCCATAGAGTCATATCAGTCGTGGTTCATGGGAAATAATAAGCGCCGGGTTTGATTCCCGCAACGGGTAAAAAATCGCACGTTTGTGGAACGCACCCACTCAAATGATGACTCAGCAACCTTTTATACACCACTACTATTGTTTTTCATATAACCTTTTAGCAAGCTTATCTCCCAAAGGGTCGTCGCTTTCTCATTTAAAATTGTTTCCATTGGAGACTTTAGAGGGTTAAAATTCGGATCAGTTGATCAGTTTGCTGCTTAATGATGTGCGCATTCCTGGCAAAGGAGACCACCTTTAATAATAATAATAACAGCCTATAACTGTCCCACTGCAGGGCAAAGGGCTCTTCTCGTATAGAGAATTTTGATTTTTGAGAGAGATTGAGCATTGATCACCACGCTAGCTCACTGCGGGTTGGCGATTTCAGATAATTAAATCCAGGTTTCCTCACGATGTTTTCCGTCACTGTTAGTCAGTGGTGTCTTAGAATAACTAAGAAAGTATTTATAACATTGAAAAAGTCACATTGATACTTGCCCGGGTTTGAACCTGCAACCTTGTGCATACAAATCCGGTATTTTAACCACTAGGCCACCACGACCGACCACCTTTGTATGCAAATATTTATAATTTTCTTTGACCATTACCAATAGACCCAGCCTCACAAACGAAGACGAATGGTACAAATTCATCCTCACAAACTTTGAGAGGCACTACATGGGCAACAGAGCTCCCTTCGGCTTTTTCGTTCACGAAGCTTTCTTGAGTGTTAACCCTGCGGTGCGAGCAGCGTTTGTCAGATTCCTTGACACTATTAACAATCTGAATGACACTTTTATGGTAAGTTCATAATATAATAACCTAAAACAAACGGTATTTATATAAGAACTGATATACTGAGATTGAATACTCTCTGTTTCTGCTACCTGATGATCTAAACGTTATTAAAATGCATCACCTCCCTGCTACACTTAGGGACAACAGCATTGCCACGTCTGATCTTCTGGGCATTACCGGTTCATATAATATTTTAATGTGTATTGGTGTATTTCTTTGTATATAGGATGGTGAGAGGTGGTAATTTATGATTTATTATTTATTTTAGCGTGTTAAGACTGCCGTGAGATCTAATATTCTATTATCCAATAGGGCAAAATTTTATTGCGAATAGCTAGCAATATGTGGGTCTTCTATACACCTCACCTACCCTCCAGCATTGTTGGTATTTTAAGGATGTACTAAACCCTAACTCATTGTACAACAGGTCACCGCAAACGAGGTTATCGACTGGGTAAAGAACCCCGTTCCTATTGATGAGTACAGAAGACAGCCCTGCCGCTCGTTTTTGCCTAGAAATTGCGTACCCTCCAGCTGCGGCAATCTCGAATCCAGCCACACTACTGTAAGTACACTTTACTTGCTATCATGCACGGCTTACGTTGCCTTATCCTAAACTGAAAAAAATGCTGGAACACGATTGTAACTTATTCAATTCAATTGTAAATGAAATTCATCCAGGGATTTATTTAAACTGACGCAAAAATTTCATCAAGATCGGTCCAGTCGTATTGGAGGAGTACAGTGAATTCATATACTTACATGCAGAAGATTTATTTTTGTCAGTACTTCAGTAGCGGGCCTGAAAAATATATCCTGAACATTTTAAAGACTGTCACGCCAAAATTGAGTCTATATATATTTTACGAATCACGAATAGAACTGTGTAGAAAATGGGACAGTTAAATACTTTATTTAAACTTTTTTTTTATTATTTTCTTTATTCACAGATGCGGTACTGGATGCAGATCTGCAACGTTTGCCCGCGCGTGTACCCGTGGCTAAATAACCCTCTTGGACTTTAACTTTGTATATAGTTGTTATTGATTGAATATTAAACATTTTGATGAAACTTGTATTTTGATATATTTATTCTAATAGTCATTGTTTTAATGTTTCTAACTACTTCTTTCCTATTCAAGTGACTGGTTTGTGTGCCAAAATGTGCCAAAGACTATTTAAAAACCCTGTTTTCTATATGTAAATAAAACAGTAAAGTCACTAAATGACTCACAGGGAACGTACAGCCTAAATCAGTACATACATAAAGTCACGCCTATGTCGCAGAGGGGAAGGCAAAGACCACGGATCGCCATTTGCTACGATTCTGACATATCTTTTGCCCCATCCACTTGCATCACATTCCTCATACACGCGCGCCGGTTAAGGGTACTCTTAAAGTAAGAGAGAGAGAATTAATTTTTAGAGGAGATAATTCCATAAAGGTGAACTAGGATAGTATATTTTTTTTAATTCTACCTCAAAGTGGTTAAAAAAGATGAGTAATTGTTTAAAAGTTAGTCATTGTTTTAAGTAGCACATCAACTACATAGATAAAGATGTGTGCGAAATGCTTGTCTCTGATATTACTACTTAGTAAAGCAAGGATTACCTCATGGTAGGGTATTGGGCCCTTTATTATTTCTCTTTAAGAATGATCACAAACAGATTATCACAATTCAGTACAGAGCGTTCGATATATGTTAGTGTTATTAGATCTACAACTATATTTTTAAGGCCAGACTACGTCCAGTATTTGTCCAAATATTGACGTTTTCGTACAACCATTGAAAACCTTTATACTACGTTACTATTTCTATGTTAGTGTCAAAAAACACTAATCAATATCGCTGAGTCAACCCTTACTTTATTTATAGCTGAACACATTGGTATAATATTCGTATTAGATTTCCAAAATGGATTCGATGCACATTTGTTAAATTCTAACCAAATGCATTTAATTTAATTTTGATTGTCGAGCAATGCAGTAAAAATGCTGAAGTGGAAAATATGATGATAAGAGATAGGTGCGGAGTAAATGTACTTAATCACGAAAATAGAGAAAAATATGCTTTGATGTTTAACAAAAGGGCTCAAGTAAAGAGCACCGCTAACCGACGAGCGTGTATGAGGAATGTGATGCGTGAGAATGAGGCGAACCAAGTCAGGATCGTAGCAAATAGAAATCCGTGGTCTCCGACTTACCCCCTGAGACATAGGCGTGACTTTATGTATGTATGTAGCAATGCATACACCTTTTCCTGATACGATTTCTGAATCTTATTTTAACTTTTAAATTGATGGACTTTAATGCAACGGTTTATCCCCGATTTAGTCCCTTATGATGATGATTACAAAGGCTGGAATTTTCTCAAATACTTCTTAAAAGAATGCCCTCGTTAACAAGGTATCTACTGTAATTTCAAAATGATCATCGGTATAGGCGGTGCGTTGATTGATCAATTAGTCAGAACCTATCTATATACATATCTAAGGAGATGTACGTAAGAGATCGCGACAAAAAAAGAGTTGTAGAACTCTTGTTCAGCTTGCCGATTTTGTCGTTTTAAAATCTTCTCAGCTAGGAAATTTAATGTTATAAAATCATCATCAGCCGGGAGACGTCCACTGTTGATCAAAGGCCCTTAGAATGCCACAATGAATGACATCTTGCCATTTGGACCCGCCGCTTGACCGCAACTCTGACGATATCGTCGGTCCACCTGGTGGGAGGCCTGTCAACCCCGCGGCAACAACAATGTAATGTGATAACAATACCGAAGAATTATAGTATTATTTCTTGGCTTTAGATCGGAGTAGGTTAAATCCACACAATTCACATCAATTCCAGATGGACTTGGATACAGTAGTATCTGGACTTCTTTACTACTAGAACTAGAACTTTAGTGATTTGAACTCGTAAAGCAAATTAAAAATAATTCAATATGGTTCTTTTAATAAGTTAAACATCTATCTAGCCCGCCTACAAGTATAATGTTCTCCTGACCGAATTTCGGCCACGGCGGCCTGCCTCAGCTGAGACTAGCCTACTACGCAGGAGATATTATAGTGCACAAGTATGCGAGCAAACACAGGTGCACTCTCTATTCCATCACTTTCATAGTCCGACGGGACGGTAGACCTACACGATCGGAGTGAGATCAGGCACAGGAGCAACGGCTTACCGTGCTTTCCGAAGCACGAAACACTAGTATGAATAATTAATAAACTAAAGATAGTTTACTAATAAAAGTCTAATCATATCAAATTGTTTTTAATTTTTTCTTTTGTATATATTTATTTTTTAACGTAGATTATAGTGTGTAAATAAACTTAAGTATATAATAAATAAGTCTGAAGTTAAACGCTTAATTTAATGTCTGTGGATCATTATTAATTGTTTATTTGCACCTAAGGTTCACGAGGGTTTTATAGTCTTAAGTCTAAAACTACAAAAAAGCAGAAATTTGTTTTGAAAATTATCATACAAATTATATGATGACGAATTCAACTAGTATCAGGCAAATACTTTCCTTAAAAAATCAATCATAGGTATGTTGTTGGCAATAAAGATCTGATTTTTATTTTTATAACTTATCACAGGCTAATCATCAAATTATCTTCAACTGCAAGAAAACGCATAAAATTGATAGAATCTATAAGAATTTATCACAATTAAAGATAAAATACTCCATATATATTGGAATAGGTTCACATTTAATATTGTTGATTCGAAAAGGTTGACGAAATGAAGTTGATATTGTTTTTCTCTTTTTTGTGTGTGGCCGTAGCAGTGGCTAACGAATGGCAATTAGCCGAAGAATGTGATGAAGAGGCCTGCAAGCTGCCTGCCTGCAGATGTTCGTCAACAGACATTCCCGGCGGGCTTTCGCCAAGGGACACCCCGCAGGTGAGTAGTATGACTTGAAAATAATCGTCTGTCAAAGCTGCTATTTCTTTACTTTTATGGACGTTACATTATTATATTAATTCATCTTATCGTATGGTTGATGAACAACTTGGTGTCAAAGTTTAAACCACCTGTCAAACTTTACACATCGTTGAAAAATCTCTCAGGCGTGCCAGTTCCCTTACGATGTTTTCCTTCACCGATTCAGTAACTTATATAAGAAAGTTATAGTACGCACATGAATTCGAAAAGACATAAATGTGTGCTGGGGTTTGAACTTACGAACTTTGACTTGGTAGTCCAACGGTCATACCACTCGGCTATCAAATCTATTATTAAATTCAATGCCACAGTTAACTCAACGCTAATTTATGTTTCAGTTCGTGACACTCACTTTCGATGATGGCGTGAACGTTCTAAACATGAACACTTACCGTGACGTCCTCTTCGGACGTCGGAGTTCTAACACTTGCCACGCAGGCGCCACCTTCTACATAAACCACGAATACACAAACTATCAGCTTGTGAATGAACTTTACAATAGGGGCTATGAAATTGCGCTTCACTCCATGAGCCATCAGACACCTAGCACTTACTGGGCTACTGCCACCTACGATCAAATGAAACAGGAAATTGCAGACCAGAGAGTCCAAATGTCTCACTTTGCTAACATTCCCCTCGACAATATTAAGGGTTAGTATCCTTATTTAATGCAAAAGGCACAAAATAGGAATCAGTGGCGTTTAGGGGAGGAGGCTTATGCCCAGCAGTGGGCCATTTAAAAGCTGATGATGATGCTAATTTATATTAACGATTTTTTCTGTAAATGATATTAACGCTTAACGAACTTTACTAAATTTCAAAATGTAAGCCTTACAGCCATCTGGTGGGAATTAGTATAATATCATATATCAAGTGAAATATCAATGATTAATCCTGTAGGTTTATAATTTGCATAAAAATAATTTGGGTTGTAAGGATTGAAAAAATATTCTAAAAAATTATTCGAAAAGTAAAATTTTGATTATAATCAGCCTAACAATATAGGCTATGTGCTCAGTGAAACAATCCCTACTTCAGGGTAGAGGACTTCCTTACTTCTCTGTCAAAATTGGAAGATTTTTGAAAATACTTTTAGAAATATCGAAAGCTTGACGCCTAGAATACTTGAAGGTTGTTTTCATATTTCACACTATTACAAATCTCATTTTTTCAGGTGTCCGTCTGCCATTCTTGCAAATGACAGGCAACTCAAGCTTCCAAGTGATGGCTGATTATGGTTTGGAGTACGACTGTTCTTGGATCACTATTAATTACACCAACCCTGGTCTATGGCCCTACAGTCTTGATTATGAATCTACTCAGGATTGCATTATCCCGCCCTGCCCCACTGCATCCATCCCGAAAGCTTGGGTCATGCCGATGGTGTCGTGGTCTGATTTGAATGGCGTCCCTTGCGCGATGGTCGATACCTGTTTCTTTGTGTAAGTACGCCTTACTTTACCTTACCTTACCGTAATGAAAGAGTAACTTATTTATTTTGTTTGCTTCATTAAATTGTCTAAAAACATAAAGGATAAGTCTGCCTTTGGTATTGACATGTCATTAACGCCTTTGAGATCTATGGTCCCAATTTACAACAACTTGTATTACATCTACGTTTTCTAATTTTAAATTTGGTTATACAGCCCTGACCTGACAGATGAAGAGGGTTGGTTCCGTCTTATCCTTACCAATTTCGAGAGGCACTACTTAGGCAACCGAGCTCCTTTCGGGTTCTTCATCCACGAATGGTATCTTAGATCCAACCCTGCTGTGAAGGCTGCTCTAATCAGATTTTTGGATATCGTAAACAACCTGAATGATGCTTTTATGGTAATTGTTTATTTTATTATGCAATACGTAGGTTTAGAAGACTAAAGTCTAAAGCACAAGTAAAATCTCCTAGCGAATGATATCACTGATTTACGTGACATGCTTTACTGCAACTAGCAACTTACATTTAAATGTTTCCAATCTGTCAAAATGAAGTGGTTTTTTACGGATATTTATAACTTATTTGCTGGTTGCACTTGCCATGTTATTCAACTCGCTTATTCTAGATATTCTTTACACTACAGAATTAACTTCTGCCTGCATTATTCAAGGGTATACTTATATGTGATTCGTAGGTCAATTCCGCTGAAGTCATTGATTGGGTGAAGGACCCAATTCCTCTCGCAGAGTACAGAGCTAAGCCCTGCAGGACTTGGCAATTCGCCGGTTGCCCCGCCTCTAGCTGTGGACCCGTGCCGTCTGAGCATAACACGGTGGGTCTTTATTTATACTTTATATTCTACGAGTAATCATATCTAAGATCTTCCACAGAACATATTCTTAACTCTTGAGCAAAGGTCTCCCCCTTGAATTGGGGGGTGGATTGCCATAATCCCCACGCTTGGCAAGCGCCTTGGGGATCGCAGTATAGGTAGTGAAGATACATACGACGCTGCTGCCCGTCTTCTGGATTTTCCTTCAGTCGCCTTTTACGACACCCACGGGAGGAAAAGGGTGTGGCAATTCTCGGCCGGATACCATACTTGGCACTTACCGGACTCTGACCGTCTAAAAACCTCAGTGTGTCCTCCTGGCCACCTTTTGTCGAGAGACGTGGGATCTGGGTACACAGCATCGCATCCCTCGACAGATCTCAATCTGCCGCGGATTTTATTGGATATCGCTTTGTTATTATTGTGATCAAAGTTCCATTTTAAATCAAATAATAACTTATCTTTGTTTTCAGAAAGCTTATTGGATGCAGATCTGCAACGTGTGCCCCAGAGTATACCCCTGGTTAGGCAACCCGCTTGGACTGTAACTGATTAATTAAATTATAGTTTTAACAATAAAATTCTTAATTTATTTTAAGTAGGTACTTTTCTCGTATTCGGTAATTTCTCAACGAAATGTTTGCATAGTGCACTATTGTGTGACTTTGAAATATGAACACTACAATAAAAGCAATCGCAATTAATGTTGTTTTTTATTTATTTTTTCTACACAATGTTCTACTACAAAGCCTTTAATTAAACAAGTATATTCTCATATACATGCTGCATGTTTCAATCTATTTGCAGCTTTAGTAGTACCTACAACGATTTTATTGCAATTAACTTTATACGGCAGAGACTACATTTCTTTAATGTCTGACGTCTTTGGCGATGTATTTTTAATACTCCGATGTAACATTGTTACAGTGTGTGGACGTGTTTCTAAGAAACGAAATCCCAAACAGTCTCGAACCATATTACTATAAAATCCTCAGAGCAAAAAAATACGGACACGTATTACGTTCGGGAAAAAGTTACAAGTGTAAACGGTATGTACTCAGTAATGTAATGGCAAAAATGGCAGACATTCTTGGATACATTTCTTATCGAAAACATGTGACCGCGTAACATTCTGCCGAACATTACAGATTGGGCGTCCACACTTGTAATATTTTCCCGTAACATTCCAGCGAACATTTCTTCTTATCTGAGTCTCTTCAAGGGTATGGTATGGGAACCATATATTATGTTACGCCACTTTGTAACGGTTACATGTTCGCTGAAATGTTATACGTTGTTATTGAGAAAAAGACAATATTTGTTTAAAATAACGACGACGCCTGTATTCTCCAAAGGGGTAAGCATTAAGCAGAGGTGCATGTAGTAAACCCTTACTTTGCAAATGACAATATAGTATACATCCAAATACATACATACATAACATCACGCCTGTATTCCAAAAAATGGCAAAAATGGCTTTTTCCATTAGGTAACTTTTAGATGCAGCACAGAGTCTGGATTTGTGCCCGGTTGATGGCAATAGGCTCGTCCTCTATTACATTGGTACCCATAACATAAGTGGCGAAATGTGAGTGTAATTCAACAGTCACCTGTACCTACCCCTTCGGGGGATACAAGTGTGATATAATGTTTCATCGCCCCACACTAGAAATTAGACCCGTATCATGGATACATTTCACAAACATGAATTATACACGAACACCCTGCCTTGGGTCAAACATCTGTGGATCGCACAAATTTTTACCCGTACGGGAATCGAATTCGCAAACACTAGCGCAGCATTCCACTTGCCAGTGCGCCAATTGGGTCGTCAAAATACCGATGATGTATATTAGTAGTGAAAATATGATGTAATACCTAACAATAAAACCTAACAAAATATTATGCAATACCTAAATATTATTCCAATTAAGTAAGGAACAATGTTGTACCCAATTATTATTTCTGTGAACCATCTTCAAGGCTTTGATTACAATTTTATCTGACAAAGCAAATAAGATAATGTTTTTCTACGAAAAATAATATTAGGCATGCATAGATACATTAATACGTCACAGATTGATCGATAAAAAGCCATCGATAACCGAATGGCACAAATCGATTATCGAATCCATCATTGATAGCCTTGTGATATTGATTGAGTGTCGTTGCTTAGCCATTAGACAGTTTTTGACGGCTACTGTCTTTATCATTTCTTATTTATTTGGTCTACCAATATGCGTCATATGTCGTGGTGGCCTAGTGGTTAACATGCCGGATTAGTATGCACTAGGTCCAAACCCGGGCAAGTATCAATGACTTTCTTAGTTATTCTAAGACACCACTGACTAACGGTGACGGAAAACATCGTGAGGAAACCTGTATTTCATTATCTGAAATCGCCAACCCGCAGTGAGCTAGCGTGATGATCAATGCTCAATCCATCTTTGTACGAGAAGAGGCCTTTGCCCTGCAGTGGGACAGTTAAACAGTGCAACAATTACTTACAGGTAAACACCGCATGAGCACATTTATAAGTTATCTTGATTAGAAGCTTAGGTACCTAGGTACCCCCCCCCCCTCTTCTTCATAGCAATAAAAATCGAACTTGATTGAACTCAGAATGTCTCGTTGGTCTAGTAGTCGCCAAGCATGAGGTCTAGGGTTCGAAAACTGGGTCGGACAAAGTGTTACTGGGTTTTCCCATTGGGTAATTCTCAGTAGCAGCACGGAATCTGGATTTGTGGCCGGCAATAGGATCGCCCCCTAATACATTGGAAACTAACAAAACTGAAAATATTTGGGTATACATGCCAACTACACTCCACTGCCTACTCCTTTCGGGAGTACAGGCGTGATGTTATGTTCTAACTATCTAACTCTCTCCCTCCGTTTCTTGCTAACCCTTCTTAGAAATTAAAATCAATATTACTATTTGGTAATCAATTATTTACCTAATATTCGTTTTTCCTACAACATACAAACATTTCTGAAAAATACAATAGGTACTTAATAGAGCATGCACAATGCGGACATAAAAACATTCAACGATCTATCTATTGATGTAATCCATAGATCTTAATGATATAACTGATACTGTTAACCGATATTGTACTACGAGTACTATGATAGCGGTCTGCAGTCGTTGTGTTTCCCCGATAGGTAATTCTCAGTAGCAAACAAGGAGTCTTTTATGCCCGGTTAGTGGCCTTGCTCCCATATTACTTGTGACCAATAAAATAGTTGTCGAGATGTCATCATCATCTACAGGAGCACGTCCACTGTTCAACAAAGTAGTGAAGGGGGGGAGGGGTTGCCATAATCCCCAGCTTGGCAAGCGGCTTGGAGATAGCAGTATTGGTGGTGAAGTTACACAAGACGCTGCCGCCCATCTTCTGGATTTCCCCTTAGTCGCCTCTTACGACACCCACAGGAGGAAAGGGGTTGAAATGTGGATGTACTATAATAATACACCTCTGTCTACCCCTTTGGGACAATAATAATACGAGATCTGGGTGAAGGAATAAAAATCATTAATCTAATACATTTACTTTATTTCCATTTACATCAAATAGTAACTATTCATATCCAAAATGGTAAATATTAAGTCTTACTTCGAAACACTTTTAAAGTTAGACGTAATCTAAGCTTTAAGTTAAGTTTAAATACTGTAACCCCAGCCTTCATTATAGAGAACGAGGGGCCTAAGACAAGAGGTGAAGACCCCTTATAAAAAAGAAAATTAAAACCACGGTTTAAATTATACCTCTCACTGTTTGCATGACAAAGAATTGATATGACAATAGACTAAATCGGGTTTAAGTTAGTACAGGTATCATCTTCGTTTGTGAATAATAGTGTAGAAGAATAGAAATCGAAAAGAATTAATAATATTTGGGATAAGCATTTATGACATAGATGGCATAGTCGAGACATTATGTCATCCATACATTTATCATTATATTCGATTTCCCTTCATCGAGCGTCTTGAGACGTTTAGTGGACAGTTAGTAATTAAACCTTTTCTATAATGAAACTGAGGCATGCTTCGTCCTGCCTAAATTTTAAGCCAAACTTTGGACTTTTCCCCTTCACTTATAAAAGTTGACAATGTCTGTCAATGTCAATCTGTCACTGTCAAAGAACAAGATGTCAATAGACTTGGGGTGGGTTGCACCAATCGTCTGCTAACGTTAGGTTTGAAAGTTCCCATACAAGCGGCCATATTTAACGCTAACCAATAGATCAAAATTGTTGGTGCAACTCACCCTCAGAGGTAAACTTTAACGTTGCCATCGCTTAGAAGTAAGAGGGTTGATCTCTACATACATATTAAGTACTTAAATATCATTGGTGATACGTTTGAGTCAATGAGAAAAATCACTTAAAACTAAGTTACAGTAGATGAATTTGATTTATATATTTGACACGTTACATTATGTTGGCAAGTAAAATTTTGATTTTTACTGTCCCGCGAAGTTGTAAGAATGCGTGGAACTAAAAAGTTAGGTTTAATATATTATTTAGCTGTTTTTAGTTACAAAGAACATACTGTAATTGTAAGTCCATCAGACGATGAAAAGCATTGAAAATTATAAATCCGAATGACACATATCGATTATCAAATAGATCATTGATACTTAGCCTTGTGATATTTGTTTTTCTGTCATTTGCTTAGACAATCATATAGTTTTTGACAGCTACTTAACTTTATCATTTCTTCAAAATAATAAAATTCAAAATTTATTGAACTAACAGTAAATAACCAGGAAAGACCTGGATGTAAAGGCCCAAAACAATGTTCAAGTAGTCCAAGGAGGCTATGTCTAAATAAAGAAAAATATAAACCAAAAATGATTTTGTTTTCCTTGTTTTCTGTCCAGCTGCTACAAGAAAGTCTTCTCAATATTAAAATACTTTTTCCTGTCCCCACTCTAGGGGCTTTTACAATTTCTACAAATGGCTTACAAATAAAACAATAATTTAAAAACGCAATCTTAAAACCTCGAAGCAGACAGTTTCTTACAAATGTAAGTATATTCTAGTTTATCTTACACTAAGAGTATTTACACAATACATACCAAAAGATCTGTAGACAAAGGTTATCACTAAAAGGAATAAAGCTATCACATTCCTAGTACAATAAGTTACTAATACTAACTTACATGTTATATATTTACAACTGGCGATTTAAGTAAACAGTTCTGCTAAATACTGCGAATCACTTGACGGTATAGTCTGTGTATTCATGAAATGCCAACAAAGTAAACAATATGACTCGTAAGTCTAGTGGGTGTAAAGCGTTGGATCTTAGGTCGGGTACCCTTATTGGGTTTGCCATTAGATGGTTCTCAGTTGATGGATGGCAATTTAAAAAAAAAATGTCGCCCCACACTAGGAATTTCTCCTGTGTCGTGGGTGCGTTTCACAAATATGAAATATCACATACACAAACACCCAGACTTGGGACAAACATGTGTGGTTTACACAATTTTGCCCCGTGTGGGAATCGAACCCGCAACCCTTAGCTCAGCAGTCCAATCGCTTAGCCACTGCGCCAATCGGGTCGTCAAAATACGTCGGCAATGGGTTCACTCATAATTACAAACACCACATTTCACCACTTCAGTTATAAGGACCTATTACATAACTGATGAAATGTAGAGTACCTTTCACCTCTGTTTATTGGTTCAAAAAGTTCGATCAAGACTGTTTACCATTTCGGAAATCTTTAATGAAAAATTTGCAAGCGTCGTTATTGACATGTTTTAATTATCTTGCCCCCAATCTAAAAGATTATTCGCGTGCAATCAGATACAAGTTAGTCATGTGGTAGCGAATTTTTACATGGATATAGTATTAAAAATATAGGCTAATAATGTTGTATGTTATACTCATCATTACAGTTCATTTTTTCCGCGGTATTACACATCTATTGTGCCAAATAAATGATGCATAAGACATAATAGTTTTAATCATTTCAGAAGTATGTGAATTCGTGGTTTTAGTTTTAAATCAACCTGGGATTAGAGAATCAAGATCTCCGCATTATTAAAACTGTTCACTTATCCTAATTATGTGATATTAATTATATCATGGCATGAACGAAATCAACTTCCTCATGAGGTAGAAAATCAATTTGTGTAAATTTTTACACAATAAAAATATTAATATTTACATTCGGCACATAAATAAGAGAAATGCCTTAACATCTAATATTACCTGGATATTAACAAAAGCACTATATACAACTTTGTACAATTAAATAATAAAATAAGTTAGTAATACTGTAAATAATTTTAAAGCTTAATATTCAGAAAATTAAATGGTATCTAAAATTCTAATTAAAATTAATAATCAGTCAGCGATTTATAATGAAGACGTTTTAATTGTTAAAGATGGACGCTTATGATGTAAACATAATACAAATTTTGACACAGAAAATAATAGAAGAGAAAACTAATCAGATCAGCAATTGCTTGAAAGAGAGCTCTAGATATAAATAACTAATTTTGAAAATCTGAAACATACATACGCATACACATGTACTTATAACAATTTAAAGTACTACTAAACAGCAATTAAACGTTTCTTCAGCAACATCATCAATTAATTCATAATTTTTGTTACTTTCTAGAATAAGTTATTTGATCGGTTATTCGCAAGTTAATCAATCATAAATAGAAATAGCTTCTATAGCTTTAAATCACCTTACATCCATAGGCTTGGCAGTTGCTTATATAGTTTAAAATGTTAGTTTGCCGACACAAACTATTATACAATCTGTTAAAGTTTAAAAAGAAACTGATTAAAAAAGATTGTGTAAAGAACGTTCGATTATAATCAGTATTAAGATATAAATATTGCATCTTGCATGTCTCTTACTGAGAACTCTATAATAGTAACCAGTACAACCATTTTAATATTTAATACTACGAACCTCCAAAGAAGTTTGTACGCTAATTCTTTGAATATCCTTCGCTCTGTCTTTACTTCTGAACCAAAATACCTCAACATTTTTGGGAGACCCTTTTGTTAATTGATTTCCTTTTAATTACAAACATGATGGTCGCGTTTAAACCGACAAACTTCGCAATGGACTCTGCAGCACCAAACGAAGCGGCAGCGGCATTTCTCCTCGTGATCTCGCACTCGCGTTTGATACCCTCGGCCACAGCACAGCAAGCGGCAGCCATCGAGTCCTGCTGATGTTCTGTTACATGTACGGCCACGAGTACCAAGGATTCCTAACCTAGAGATGAGAAATCAAAATTTATTAACAAAGGAAAATAGCAGGTGAAAGTGTAGGACCTAAAACTGCTCCTTGAAGCATACATAAAAAACAATGTTATTATTATGCTGGAGCTATCTATTACTATCATAGATGTTGAGATGAATAAGATACTGATACAAGTGAAATCGTACTCTGTTGTAGTTCACACTAAAACTATGATCAACAGTTTGTTTTACTACAGTAATTATTGGCATTGCCGAGTGGTATCCGGCCTAGAATTGCGTGGGTGTCGTAAGAGGCGACTTAGGGAAAATCTAGAAGACGGGCAGCAACGTTTTCTGTAACTTCACCACTAATACTGAAATCCTTAAGCCACTTATCAAGCGTGAAAATTATGGCAATGTAAAGCGAGGCGCCCTTTACATCAGAGGGAGACCTTTACTTAACCGTCTTCCAGCTGATGATGATGATGAACATTCATCGTAGTCGGATGATCAACAGTCTCAAGTATTGAAGATCTCAATTTGACTATATTCATTTCTTTGCGGGTTTTATTTCAAAATGTCACTTACTCATCATTGGGTTCACAGTAATCCGGCGAGTCTTCTAAATAAACGAGGTCGGTCTTGTTCGGTTTCTTCATATCCATGTGTAACGGCCGCAATTTTCTTATGTTTTTGCCTCTTTTACGCTCCACTACCTGTAAGTTACAAATGTATTAGTTGTAAGTTATTTTACTCAGAAGAATTGTGCAAGTGATTGATAGACTTTCCACGTCCCTCCTAACTTCTTGATACTCGTTATATTTCTTGCTATCATTGTTGATAAGTACCGGTGGCAATGCTCAAAGAACAAAAGTACGATTTCTTTGCAAATAAATATATTTATTATATATCCTATAGTTCAAATAACATAGTACAAAATTAAGTCGTTGATTGCCACTTAGTAAACACAATAGGAAAATTATTGTTCGCGGCTCAACGGTGGGCCGAACACTATCCTTAAGCTACAGTACAGAAGGATTCAAAATACCTTAACATGCGAAGCTCCTTCGTATCTAGTAGACAACGCGTCTCCAACTAGTCGCAGCTGCGGCAGGCGACGCCAGCACACGCGGACTGAGCAGGACCCGGACATGCCGTGACATTTGCAGACACGCTGCATACGACCGCGAACCGCCTATGGAAAGCAAAGTATGTGTTTATTGATTTCAGATTGAAAGTAGGTCATTTTGACAATAGATTACACTTGATTTAAGAAGAATTGCTTCATACTGTGTCTAGTTCATGACGATAAGCTCGTTTCCTATTACATCTCGTGAAACAGTAAACATTGCTTTTGAATGCCTGTGACATCACATCGGACGCTTTAGTTTTCAATTTTATTTTGGATTCTGGTGCAGGCCCCAAAAGAAAATCATTATGCTGAGTTGGGGACCTATGATTTTTGATCCGAACTTTCTTGTTTTTTTTATTAAGTATGTACTAGGTATATTACAGCTTATTTTTATGTGTTCGGTGAAAAATAAGTTATTTCTTTCTTTGCTTACCCTTCGCCCAGCCTCGTTGTTGTGCAAATTCACTAAACCTTCGTCCGTGTTTTTATCTTCTTTGGAGTCCGAGAAATCCTTACTGAACATTTCACCGTATCTTATATCCTGAAAGGTGACAATAAAATTG
Source organism: Abrostola triplasia (assembly GCA_946251915.1). NCBI lineage: Eukaryota > Metazoa > Arthropoda > Insecta > Lepidoptera > Noctuidae > Abrostola > Abrostola triplasia. The sequence continues at coordinate 4,921,553 of OX276444.1, read as the reverse complement.
TTAAAACAACTTTTAATTATAATGTACTGTCCCACAGAAAGAGCTTTCACAACACAGATCCTTATAGAACATACAGGCGTAATACTATAGCCTGCCTCATTGGTGTGAGGTCCCGTCCGATCCAGGCCGGACAAAATGTTATTGAGTTTTTACATTATATCAGAAGTAGCAGCACGGAGTCTGTATGTGTAGATGATAAGTAGCAATAAGCTCACCCCCTATTTTATAACATAACTGGATGCAAATGGCAAGTTGTCGTGTATTTTGGCGTTCTTAGGGGGAGACCTTTGTTTAGCAGTGAACACCTTCCAGCTGATGATGATGATGATCATATAATTGGCAAAATACGAGTATACTATACACCCAGCTAACTTCTTCGGGTAATAGATAAACATCATCTAATCTCGCTCACCTCCGAACATCCTCCCCACTGCCAGTGCCTCGGAGTACGTTTTCTGACCCGAGAGTCGCAGGAGCACTCGTTGAGTTCACCACGACTGCAAGCTCGTGCCACTGCATGCGCCAGCGCGGCCGCTGAGAGAGCATGCACAAACGCTGACTCGCGGGATTCTGCAATGTACAAAGATAAAATAAGCAAGCTATATAAAATTAAAATAAAAAATAAAATTCGACTACCTGATTGACGCAGTGGCTAAGCGATGAGTTATGGGTTCGATTCCCGCACGGGACAAAAATTTGTGTGATCCGCAGATATTTGTCCCGAGTCTGGGTGTTTGTGTATGTGATATTTCAAGTTTGTGAAGCGCACCCACGATACGTGTGGGGCGGCGTTTTTTTTTTAGAGAAAACCAATTAAATATCACACACACACACATACACAAATGCACAGACTCGTAACAAACATCTGCGGAACACTTAGCGCAGTAGTCCAATTGCATAGCCAGTGCGCCAATCAGGGCGTACTTAATTATTAACTGACACATCACTATGCAAGCGTCAGAAAAATGTACAAAATATTTTTCTTCTAAGCTGTTATTGTATTCTGTTTTCATGATAACCAGGTGTCTCTGAGATTCTTATGAAAATTCTTCAATGTGTCTTCACTGTCACGTGGCACACTAACAATGCTTTCAATAAATGATTCATATTTTCATAACAGTATGCAATCGAAGGAAAAGGAAGTTCCTACACATGTTTCAGATAACTGAGTTTCTCACCTAAAACTGTTACAGTAAAATACGCAATTGAAAATTTGTACATAAGTTCGTTGACCACCACTCTAAAAGGCGACCAAAACTTAGATCCCTTAAAAGGTCTACAATCAGTAAATGGTACCCACTTTCTTAGGAATCAAAGGGGGGGTGGGAGCTCTAAACAACTGGTTACGGCGTCCGTAGTTAACAGTAAACAAACTGAGCTGCTCCATCAACAACACACGCACGTGATCCCAGTAATCGACATATGAAAATAAACATTTCACGTCTTAGAAGATGAAGTTCTATGAAATGGGTCTTCATGTAAACCCGTACACAAACTTTGATTTTGATCAGCAACGGAAGAACGCGTCAAATACTACATTCTGTATGATTCGAATTTGTTCATAAGAATAACAGAGTGCATATCAATGTGCATCTTTTCACAGGTTGCAGCTGCTAAACATCTCATAGAGGAAGATGTTTGGGTAACGGTAATGGATTTCAATGTCTGAGTGGATCAGGAATTGTTATAATTTGCACAAACTTCAAACAGTGTGAAGATAACACTTTAGTCTAAAGATTAGACAGTTTGCTACAAATACTTGGCTGTCTTCATCTTGAGTGTATTCCAATTTAATTAATTCACAAAGCCAATTTACTTCGACCACAATCCAAACTTACAAAAGATTCAAAAAATGTTTCTTGGAGTATTTTTTGAGATCTGTATATAGGCCACGATGCACACCAGTGAAAGAAATGATCAAGAATTCCTTTTTAAATGTTTCCCAGGCTTAGTCGGAATATATACAGTGCTGACGACTGATACGCGATTAACGTAAACGCACTTCAAAGAGCATAATTATGACATGCGCACTGCAATCCTTTTGAACTTCACCGATGAGTAGGATTAAATATCTCCCTAAGTGGATTCAGAAGCGACAGACGTTCAAGTACGCGACCAATACAATGCGAGCAATTTAAAATTTGCTACAAGCTTGAGCCAAATTATCTGACTTGTGTTTTGTTTTATATTATTTTTTATGAGCCAAGATAGACCAGAACTCTTACTATGAACCCAGAACCTTTCCTGCTGAGAAAGCGAGACGCCACAGTACAATGCTCGTCATGCGTCTCGCTTCCACAACGGAAAAGTCCTGCTTTGAGAATTCATGGCAAGGGCCCATTTGTTCAAAGCTATGTAGGACTAGAAACAGGTAATTTTGAATTGGCCTAATGCCATGTTACCGTTTTTATTTCCATGCCTCTCATCAGTAATTTCTGTTCTCACCTATTTTCTAGTCACATCATATTTAACACTATTCATTTATCTTTTAAGACAACGGCTCTCTCATATGTCCATGGACCGCCATATTCAATTTAAATACTTTTGATATTAATGTTCGTTTAATTAAATTACTCATTCTGAAGAGCAAAGGGTCAAGTTATACTGAACATGATTGATGATGAATATAATAAATTAGCATCACACGAGGTTTTGCTTAGATTATGAGACCCAGATCCTCTGGGAAATAAAGTGGCGTAAATTCTAAAACATGGTAGTCTTTGGCTTTAAATTTTTAATATTATTTCCCTTATTACATTGGGCCCAAAAAAACTTAACTGGCGAAATGCGAATGCACTACTATTTATGTGCACCTCTATAATAATAATAAACGAATAATATAGTGTAAATCTAGTTAGACAGTTTGCCAATAGCTCTACAATACAATAGCACATTGTAGTAAAATTTAAATTGAATTATAATATTTTATTATATTTTAATAGACTGCCTCGTTGGTCTAGTGGTTGCTAATCGCGACTGCTGTGCACGAGGTCCTGGGTTCGAATCCCGGGTCGGGCAAAGTGTTGCTGGGTTTTTCCATTAGGTAATTCTCAGTAGCAGCACGGAGTCTGGATTTGTGCCCGGTTGATGGCAATAGGCTCGCCCCCTATTACATTGGGACCTAAAAACATAACTGGTGAAATGTGGGTGTACTATATGTGCACCTCTGCCTACCCCTTCGGGGAATACAGGCGTGATGTTATGTTGTTGTGTTTTATAATATTTTAAAATATTGAATCATCTCTTCACACCATTTTATAAATGTTATCTTTTGAATATAAATATTAGGATAATCTTGGTCTTATTGTTCCAAGTCTCCAATCCAATATTTCTCATGACAAAGTCATAATATCGACTATTATCTGCGTCTTTAAATTATTTTACCATTTTAGTTAAGTATAAAAGTCTATATATGACTTTTTGTATTTTTATGCATGTTGCCATGCTAGGCTTAAATTTTAAATTGATTAAGGGAAACTTGAAAAATGATGGACACGAGCGGGACTCGAACCCGCAACAGTCGCCGTACCGTGGCGCTGCTCTGCCAACTGAGCAACCGTGCTCAATCAATTAAAAAATATAAGTCTATATACTCACTGAATTTGAGGACCCCTCCAAAGATATCAGTGGAGTTCTCCACAGTACTGCAGTTCCACCTGCTGTGCCGGAACTGGTGCTGACACTCTTCTACCGACTGCAGCGCACCGGTTTGTAAGACCTGGAATATTTAATGTTCATATTGATCAATCAAAATTTGGACTAAGTACAGTATACCAAACAATGTAGATAAATAGTTATATAGCAAAAAATCGTTCTTTTGGTAAGAAGTTCAGGTAGCCACACAGCGGATTTCTAGCTGAGCTGAGTATCAACGAGACACCAAATGGTTAATTAGGTATCGGAAACATGGACCATCCTTTACCTATTTTCCTTATCCCAATAATAAAACAAAAGAAGTAAAGATTCATGCCTATTTAGGAATTTCTTTGAAGTGTAAGTAGTAAGTAAGTGTAAATCTATAATTGTGGCCTCGTTGATCTAGTGGTTGCTAAGCGCGACTGCTGAGCACGAGGTCCGGGTTCGATTCCCGGGTCGGGCAAAGTGTTAGTGGGTTTTTCCATTAGATAATTCTAAGTAGCAGCACGGAGTCCGGATTTGTGCCCGGTTGATGGTAATAGGCTCGCCCCCTATTACATTGGGAATTAAACACATAACTGGCGAAATGTGGGTGTACTATAAGTACACCTCTGCCTGCCCCTTCGGGAAATACCGGCGTAATGTTATGTTTATAATTGTGGATCTTTTATAAGACTTTACTTAAAAAATATTCCATCAACTGACCCACTTCTCACAGTATTGGCAAAATACTTTAAATTCCCTTTTTACGATACAGTATATTTTTACAAAATTTTCAGAACATCAAAGCGCTATAAAAATTCAAATCATGATGTCAGTTATATTAGTGTGAACGGTAAAAAATCCCATAGTACCCCGAATGGGTGCTTAGTCTTATACGCGGAGCGTTCAAATCGGATATAAAGTATGCAAAAGATTTGTGGAAATTGACGAAGTTCGGTTGGGTGGTCAGAGATTTAGGTGTTTTATAGACAAGTCTTATTGTTAATATTCTTTTTCTTTGCCTGATGAGGTGTTAATATTTAGAAATGGATCAAACCTTATTTAAGTCAGTTATCAAGATCGTATGTAACCTAATAGTCTGAGGTGCGCTAGACGCTGAAGCACAGCTCACTATCGTTCAAGGAGGTTGTCCATGTGTACCTTAGTCAAATGTGGGAAAATACGCTTTTGAAGATAAGGAATTTCATACAAAAACATCCGGCTTTTAAAAAAGCAACGTGGGGTCACTACCGTAAACACAACAAAGTACTTATTGTGATAGCATTGCGAAATGAAATCAAGGCAACAGCTGTATCGAACATTATAATAACAACAAAATTAAACAATAAATTATATTATAATGAAAATATCCGTCCAGTCCGTAACCACTTATTTAACTCGAAGCCGAGGCACCAATAAATCAGATCGATTAATTCAATAATTCTTACATTATCTACATTGCAATCTCAATTAACTTCAACATCGTTAAGATTAAATTTTACGACGGTATCAAAGTGAGTTGCGTATAGTAATTGCATGTTTTTATTAACCAAAATAAAACTGTCATTAATGCTTCAGTTAGGGTCAGAGATGTTTTATGCAGTAAATAAAATAAAAAGTTAATCAAATGTCGTCCTAAGTAACTTGTCATCACGTGATATTTGTTTCTTAGGACGAGATCGTAAGCTTTAGGTTTCATCTTCCTATGAAACACTAGTAAGTAGGTACAATTACTTAGTATAATTTCAAGATGTTGAAATCTGTCTGTCCATACTCAATATTACTGCTGTATCGCCGAAATATCTCCACGAATTTAATATTTCAATGATTATTTATAGGTAAAAAGTGAACTTATTACTTTGTTACTTACTTTGTTCTTTATCGAAATCTTTTAGCATTTGCAGAACATTAACTAATTACTTGAAGATCGAGCATTCGCGAGTCTGCCTTAGAAAAAGCTATTTGCGTAAATGAAACGTGATCTTTATAACTTAGTGGTTTTACGATCGCCTTATAAAGTCGTTTATTCCGTATGTGTCTTTAAGCGTTCCTTTAATTTGGTTTTGATCATGTAGATACACCAATTTATTTTCTTTGTATTAGTACTATATATTCCGGTTATACTCACGGGTGTATTCGGGAATGCCATTGGCCATGTATTGAGAAGGGCAAAATGCCATTTAAAAGAGAGATAATTAAATGAAAAGAAGAGATGTATCGGTTTTGTAAAAGATGACGAAAACAAAAGAGAAGAATGCTAATCAATAGATGATGAACTTATGCTCCATCAGTTTATAATAGCGATTTAAAACTAATTGCATTAGAATCAAAATTAACCGTCGAACTCTCTCACATGCACTAATATTATGAAATCAAAACGGATGTTTAGATGTATGTTTGAAACTTGATCGGGCCGCGATCATTAAACAAATTCAATTGTTTTGTAACTAATAGGTACAATGTAAATCGGTTGACAATGAGTTACTATTGTCTTGTTGTCAGGTCAGCCTCTCTGGACAAATGGCAATACGCTTGACGATTAGATACGATTGGAACTATACATGTATGGAGATGTCATAATGTTACGACATGTTACCGATGAGATATGTCAAACCAACCCCAGTGTTATCCGGCCTAGAATGGACCACCCCCTTTCCTCCAATAGGTGTCATAAGACTAAGAGGGGAGAGACTAAGGGAAAATCCAGAAGATGCTCAGCGTCTTCTGTAACTCCACCACGAATATTTCGATCCCCTAGCCGCTTGCCAAGCGTGGGGATTATGGCAAACACCTACCCCTTTCTTAAGGGGCCCCCTTTCTTAAGGGGGGCCTTTGTTCAACAGTGGACGTCTTTCGGCTGATGATAATGTCAAACCCCTATGTTTTTGCCACTTGTGTAGAGGAGAAGATCAGTCGAACTACGAAGTCAAGCAGCTCTTGCGTGGAGTTTTGAGTAAGACAATTGAAAAACACCCTCCCGTACCTAAAGGTAAAGGAAATGATACAAGTGGGGATGCATCCCCACTTGTATCATTTCAATGAACATTCCTCCGTTAACATTACATGGTCCAATGTCCGACCAACCGAACCCCAGGTTGTACTCATACGCAAACAGATTTACTACATACCATACGTCGAAAAAAGGAACTAACTAGCGTCGATAAAAACAACATCTTTAGGTAACTGATGTATAAGTTTAATCGTAATGGTGGCTCTTTGCACATAAAAACTCAATTGGCATCTAAATAATTATAAACTAAGTAAGGACTTCTAAATAACATTTAAAAACGTAATAAACCTGTATTCTAAATTGGTTATTCTTTTATATCTTCCCTAGCAAGAGAATTGCAGATAATACTCTACGTAGTATACGCCGAAACTACATATACTACGATATAAATACTTAACTTTAAACTACTTCCCGCTATATAGTTATAATATTATTCTCGTATCAGCAAGATGTTACTCCATACGCTACATAATCTGTGATTATAGCCCACACATAACAGAAGTATTGAACTTAATCGTTATTTATGCACGAAGTGTAGATGCAATTTATTCTTATGTGATGTTGTTTATCTTGGAGTATTTTTCAATATATTACACTACTTTGAGTTGTTTATGTAAAATAAATAGCTTCGACAGTACTAGGTTCTGCAGGATAGACATTTTTATTTATTTTAACGTTTTTTATAGTCATTAGAAGTTTCGATTGCATCCATCGATGATTTCTTTGATCCTATTTTTTTTTATCATTTTTCATTCCTTTAGCCAGCGAGGCGTTTGGTAAAGAGGTTTTCTGTCCAGAATATGCTGGACCACACGGTACAACAGTTCGAGTAATTGTTTCAAGTATAGACCCTTTTATATGTGCATGACTATGATATTTCATGTATGTAAAAGGCCTTAAAATCCTTGAAGTAAATCTCACCTTTATCATAGTATCGGACAGCATGCACAGCTGCTTCTGTCGCTCCACTAAGTACTCTAATCTGTGGCAGCTCTCTTTGTGTAGCGCTGTGAAGGTTTCCAGCGATGTGTTCCCCACCTGGGTCAGTGGACGGGGGGCTGCTAGGTTCCTAAAAACAAAAATCTTAATTAATCCTTTATTGTACACAAACCATTAAATTGCAGACAGACGATTTTAACTCAAACATAACATCACGCCTGAATTCCCCGATGGGGTAGGCAGAGGTGCACATATAGTACACCCACATTTCGCCAGTTATGTTTTTAGGTCCCAAATTGTACAAAATAATCAAATAGATTCAATCATTAGCGATTGTATTTTATTACAAGATTCGTTTAATGTTTTCTAGCTTCGTATAAGGTCAAAACAAATTGAAACCGTATAGACAATAAAATGGGCAGCAATTTCAATACTAAGACTGGCAAATATCCATTCCTGGACATAACATTTAAGTAATCAAGTGTCTTCCTCAAAAGTCTACCTTCATGTATTGTTGGTTAGTTAATCATGGTCTTTGTACTCCTCTCTCACGTTGTTGTGCCTATAAGATTAATTAACATAACATTACGCCTATATTCACCGAACGGGTCTGCAGAAATGTATAGTAGGTACACCCACATTTCGCCAGGTCTGTGAGCCACAAAATTGCTATTAACTGGGCACATATTCGTACTTCTTGCTGTTATTAAGAATTAAACATTAGACACAACACTTTCGTATCTTTAGATTAGTATGAAATTAAAATGTACTTATAAAAAACCTCGTTCTTATGTATGACAAACAACCCTTCTGCATTACCATAACTATGAATAGAGGCATGAAATGTATCCTGTGCTTTGACTACAAACACTTGAATAACGACAGTTCCTGACAAACACAGGATAGTGGTAAGTAAGAAATAAACATAGCTAATTTGCTTGTTTTGTAATAAGCCCTCGCACTGAAGTACTAAACGAGTTCCGTGTAATAAAATAACAATGTTGAACATCATCGTCGTAAAATGAAAAGCCAGCTTAACGTACGAGTGTCCTTAAAGAAACAATAGCAAAAATATAAGGTAATTAAAAGTCGAGACGTCCGCTCGGTGCGGACTCCTCCACTCAAATGCGAAATGCCACTCGAATAAAACAAAACTCGCTATTACCTACCCTCGGCTTTTGTTCCATTTTTGAAAAAATATTCTCTATTCAAACGGACCAATGCGAGGCGGGCGCGGCACGACCGTTGATTGGCCGACGACCTCTCAAGTGCAAGTGGAAATAAAAGTGCTTGGGTAAATGAGGCGTACTGTCTCTTTCTTCCTTGACAGTTAAGTATAGGGTTGTTTCGCTCGGTTTTTCGTTTTAATTGCAAGCATGAGAGGATGTGTAAAGGGTTGTGGGACCTTGAGTGTTGCACGTGCAACGGAGCTCCGCCGGGGAAGCGCATTCAACGTTTAAATGGGGGGTAGGGATCCCTGTTTACGTCATCCATCTTGTTAGCTAGGATTTGTGACGCAATAATCCCGTGTACAGCGAGGTCAATGGTGCTTAAGAAGGAGGTTTAATGTACACATTTTTTCTCCGTTTTATTAAGAGGTTTCAGGTTTAATTAGATGCTTGTGACCCCTGCTGTAATTGCTACTGTACTGTAAATTAAGGTATAGCATGTTAATGCTGTTTTAAGTGGAGCACAGGGGTTGTAAACATTTTTAGTTACATGTATAGCTCATGTGAAAATTGGTTCATTAGACAAATTAGTAAGTCAGTAAAACAGAAAAGTTTAAGAAAGACATTGGTCCTACATATTATGGACAACATAAGCTATTTTGGATGTAGGAACACGTTAAAAACTGCATAGGCTATGCAAGTGGAATCTGTTATTATCCTTGTTTTAATCAGAGCTATACCTATCTAGCACAGGTGACTCTCTGAATGTATATAAAATTAAATATTATTGAGACCTTTTACAATGTACTTAATAGAAAATACTGAGCAACGTATCGCGTGTGAAGCACCCATCAGGTTGGCAACACTGACTAATAGTGTTACCAACTTACAAGCAACCGATCCATTTCCGCTTTTACCATTTCGAAGTGCCTTCCGGTCGTTTTTAATACTAATGCTCGCAGTTAGAGAAATAACGTTTTTAAATGTTAGGAAATATTATAATGGCTAAAGCATGTTAAGTGTCGTGGTGACTGAGGTTTATGGGCCGGGTTTATATCCACAGGGTTGCGGGTTCAAACCTTTTCTAGTACTAATATTAGATAATAATTTAAAGTTGTAAGTATTTTTATAGTTTTTGCAATAGACCATTGACTGTCTTCCTGATTGGCTATAGGCTCGCCCTGTATTCCCAGGGGTAGGCAGAGGTATACCTAGAAATCTAGACTCTATGCTGCTATTAAAAATCTAATGAAAAACCACTGCCCGACCCGGGATTCAATCCCAGAACCTCATAATAAGCAGTTGTGTTTAGCAACCACTAGACCAATTAGGCACTCAGAATAAATATGTTATAATGAAGACGAATGGAATATGGTAACATATTAAATTAATTAATTTCTTAAAACGTATAAATGCCAATAATATATAGACTGGTAAGTGGCGTTAAAAATGCCTCAACTTTGAACCCACTAAATTCCCATTACACGATATTTCCCACACAACATACAATTCCCACATAACATATTACACCTTAACCAAACTTCCCAATCGTCTGTACACACCTTTAAATATTTAACATCATAAAACTGGATTAGCGGTGTCTTTAAAATAAGTGACGGCAGATAAAATAACTAGTTTCCCAAGCCGGGCAATAATGGTGGGTTCACACACGCCGCTCTCTATGAAAGGTAAGGCAATTACTCAAAAATCTTAAAAAGTAAATATTGATACGGTCGTGTATGACCAGCTTATCAGTGAGAGAAGAAGGTGCGTTCGCTATCGAATGTCGAACGATAATCGACAAGCTTAGAATCATTAACAAGCACTGACAGAGTTGTCAGTCATTAAATGTCAACGGATGACAGACTTGTTGTTAAAATGAAATAAAAACGACATAAAAATAAATATTTTGAACTTATCAGACCAACGATAATGATGTCTCATCCCTAAAATGTTTTTTTATGGTTTTATAATTGTCTCTCGAATTAAACCAAGTGTCTACCTTTCAACACAAGCTAATCTATTCTAATCACTGTTGATGCTTATGTAAATCTACAAGGAAAACATCGAATTGTTATAATACTCAATTAATTATTATTATTCAAGATGCCGAGTGTCACCGGCCTACAATTTATCACCCTTTTTCTTACGTGGATCTCGTAAGAGGCGAGACTAAGGGAAAATCTAGAAGATGGGCAGCAGCGTCTTCTGTAACTTCACCACCAATACTGCGATTGCCAAGCATGGGGATTATGGCAATCCCCCCCCCCTTACCTAAGGGGGAAGCCTTTGTTTAACATTGGACGTCTTCCGGATTCCGGAGATTTAATTGCTAATCTTATGACAGAAGAAGAACATCAAATAAACAAAACAACAACAGTAACCTTTATTTCACAGACATGTAATCGAATAATCGAAAAGAAAGTCGACAGGCGAATTCACGAGCGCCTTATCCCGCACACAAATAGGCGAAGGCGAGTAACGTCCATCTTCAGTGCGGTAACCGACACGCTTTGACGTAAATAGGCACTTCTAGTAATCGACAACATGAAAATTATCATAAATCGCTACGACAGGCTTATCCGTGTTTATTCGATGGCACTTTTAAAGAGTCAGTGTTAACAATATTTTTAAATGGTCGGCTTTGGAATTGATGTTCGTTGTCCCCTTTGTCGATTGCAACATTTTTGTCGAGGTATATTTGTAGAGGCTTTTCTACAAGAAACTACAATTGATTGTCTGCATTATACCATAATTACACTTACAATTAAATATAACGTCGATTTGTCATTATCGACAAACTGCATTTATTTTCTCATAGATTAACTTTTTATCCTAATTTCTTTTAACAGCCTGTATTGTCCCACTGCAGGGCAAAGGCCTCCCTTTCATTCTTCCACTTTCTTCGGTCGTGTGCTAAAATATTTGGTATCCTAAAATTACTGTTCCCTATTATTTATTTGAGTTTAATTTTAAATGACAATAAAATCCGTAACGGTAATAAACAAATAACTCTCTCCATTAATCGATCTAAAATTATAATTATATAAAAACCCTTAAACATATCCCTACTAGGACTATTATATTCTAAAAGAAACCAAATGACGCTTTCGAACAAATGAAGCCACCCAGCCGATGCGAAACGCATAATATAAAAAACTGCAATAAATTTAACGTAAAGTTTCATGGAGATTGACTATTTATGCCCGCTATTAATATTATTCGCATAAGTTTTGCCACTCCGCGGTGGGTGGTAATATGCACTTTAGAGCAACAATCAGCATTCGGCAGGTTAAAGCGATTTCACGCTTCGCCACCTTCTAATAGACTTTGTCTGGGATCGTAATAGACATTTGTCACACGAGGACACTTTTAAGATATTACTGGATTTTTAAAGGAAAAGTTTTTGTTGCTAGTAGGGGGTCTTTGAGTTACTACGTACTTAAATTTAGCTTTGATTTTAGCTTTTACTCGAACTACAATACTTAATTTTAGTTAGGCTTAGGTAATAACTAGCTATCAAATACGTACAATCTGTAAAACAGTTTCGTTTTCAAACTTTACGTTTTTTTTTATTAATTTGTCTACAGAATAGTATATTGTATGTATTGGCGCAGTAGCCAAGCAATTGGACTGCTGTAATAGGGGTTGGTAGTTCGATTACCGGAAAGAACAAAAATTGGTCTGATCCGCATGTTTGTCCTAAGTCTGGGCGTTTGTGTATGTGATGTTTCATGTTTGTGAAACACGCCCACGATACAGGAGAAATTCCTAGTGTGAGATGAAGATTGCTTAATTAGGTCAATATTTATAACACATTATCTGACTTACACTAAAAGAAAATATATAGGTACCGAATGTAATATACATGTCTCAATAAGTTACGTTAATCGGCACCCCTACAAAGATATGACAGCCATTTGAAGAGCAACCCTGCAGAGATTTGATTTGATTTTTTGTGATATCATTAATTACCCCTGTATACTCGAGAGGGTACGCAGAGTACGACCACATTTCGCAGTTATAAGCCCCATATTGCCATTAATCGGGCACAAGTCCAGGCTCCGTGCGGTTACTGAGAATTACCTCATAAAAATCCCAATATCACTTAGCCCAGCAATCGTACCTAGAACTTTGCGTTCAGTGATCGCGCTTTGCGACTAAGCCACTAGGCAGGCATAAAAATCATAGAAACTTCGAATGCAACTGAAAATCTAATATAGAGTAAGCGATGTAACAGTGACCTAACCGTAAAATGTAAATTACTACGCATCCAATCGCTGCCTCAATAGCACATTACTTCTGTGAAGGCACTAAGGAAACACACCAAGTACAGTCAACGACAAAAATAGCTGATCATATAAAGGTTTTGAACATACCATTAATTGAACAACAAGTTGTTACGTGATAAAAATCTGAGGCGCTGGGTAAACGTGGAAAATTTTGTGTCTCGTGTCGGATAGAAGGAAACCTACAGGAAACCGTAGTAGCTGTGTCCTGTAGCGGCGATCTACGTCTGCGCAGGGAGTGGCTGATTTCATACTAGTTGTATAGAAATCAAATATTCATTGGTAGCTTTTATCTGACCAAAAAGTGTACACATTTGCGCAGCGCCTTAAATTCGCTCATTAATTATCATTTGGTTTCTAATATTTTTAGACTATGAGTTTGATTGCTGTATATTTCTTTTAATTTGACATCTAGTTTCTTATTTTGTTAAGCTTCTTCAGTCGCTGACTGTACATTTTGATACAAAATGCCTGAGCGAATCTCTTTGAATATGACCAAAAGATTATAGGAATATTTTCCGAGAACTTTCACTAGCTGGATAGTTCCCTGTAAACCCTTTGTATATGATTCACAATACGTCGACTGAAGCTCAAATATGTTCGGTATGCTTTGTAATATGCTTTAATACGCTGTTCGTGGCTTTTGGCGTTTTATCGATGTTAACATTATATTGTTAGTGTATGTGAGAGTGGCTAAACGATCTACCTACTTCACATTTGCATCGGTTTGAGCCAATTGTCACATGGAGACAGTTTATACCAAGAAGAGCTTGGCTAGTCCACAAGGATGGTTCGTGGTGGCGAGTTTGACCCCTGTGGCTCTCCTATCTTTACTGTCTTTTTAGTATCGTATGGTTGACGACCAACCTGGTGTCAGAGTTTAAACCGCCTGTAGGCCTCTGACATGGCTTTACACACCGTAGAAAAATCTCTCAGATGTGCCAATTTCCTCACTTATTTAAGTTAAACTCGCGGTAGCCCTCTTTTTCTATCTAATTTTTAAATGATTTCAAATACTTTGCGATTTATATGGAACAACAAGGAAGCCATATAAATAAATAAATAGTTTACTGACCTTTAAAATATGATAAAGGTTACATGTATTATTAAAATGACTCATAATTTCAATTTCCAAATTTACTTCTTTTTATATTACAACCAAACATTAAATTAGTTGGACATTTACACAGCTTATGTATTTGCCTATTAACCTCTCAATAGATACCAGTGTAAGCTCTTACACAATCACTGGATTTTAAACTATATTCCATGTGTACTAGAGTATAAATTGTATTAAACTTGGCACAGTAAAGAATTTTTCTCACTCGGTTGCGAAATGTAAAGCTAAGTGGTTTGAGAAAAGTCTGAAGCATAGCATTCAGTACTAATGTGGGCCAAATTAAAGTTTATTTTAATATACACTTACATTTGTATAGAAAACTGAATTGAGGGGTGTAAAAAATATCCTATGGACAAAGTTTACGATGGTTACTTGATAATAAGATATTACAGTAGCTAATGGGATACGTGCGTTTATTGCCTTTGTATTGCTATCTAAACTAAGCTATACTTGCCACGTGGTAATATGGGCTTCTTGTCTACGAAGATGCAATTTTAAACACTTAGAAAATGATAATATGTGGGGATAATAATATTATCGGTCTAGGTAAAGTTCCCGCACATTTTATGAGCTCTCTGATGTTAGCCGCAAGCGGTTGCGCAGTAGCCGTTTTTTTTTAATTTTTATTTAACTTGCAATGTTTATATGTATGTATATGAGTTTGTTTAGGTCAAATCTTGCAATATGAATTAGACCCACTTTTTACCATAGATGGAAATGAAATTTTGCATACTTAAATACGTTTGGTGACAATACAATATTATGGTACTTTTGATTTAAAAGCTTGTGTTGAAAATATATTTTGCTGTCTTCTTTCTATCTTCAGAAGGCTCTTAAGTTTTCACGCGAACTATACTATACTGAAACATGCTTTTTTTTGTAGTCATAATATTTTAATTTCATATAGGCTACTTACATAACGTCAAATGTAGTTTCTCGGTTCCAAAATGTCGTTTCTATTCATGGCCAATAGAAAGACGTGGAATATTTTGATTAAATAACTTCAAAATTAAGTGGCATTATAGCTTGATAGAATACTACACCTACTATCTTAATTAGTATGTTGTATTATAAAATATCGATAAATATAATAAAAACATTTTATTCCTTCCGTGGCAATAAATAAAAGCATGGTACACTATTAAATGCAGGCACAAAGAATTCCAATTATGACAATATTTATAATAAGGTACCAAAACAGTCATAAATAAAACAAAAGGCATTATCACGCAACACGAAATGTGTGCCGGAATAAAATTAATTTAATTTACGATATTTACCACCCGTCATTCATATCACAATTTTCATAAAAAAAATAATGGAAATGGTATATTTCTTTACGGATATAAATGAAGAAAGGTTTGTCTGCTTCTCTTGTTAAGCTTTTTATAAATATATAAATTTATATAAATATCATGAATCTAAAAAAAAATACAGCTTTCGAATTCTAGGTTTTTCTTTGACAATAGATAAACAAGTCGCTAACAGCTATATTTATTTATTTATTTATCTCAACACCCCTATCATTACAGGTTGTACCTAATGCGATAGTGTAGTCACCTTATTTAAAACTTATTACATACAGCGTGATTCTTGCAAATTCATTTATATTATAGTAATCCTAGTGAATGCCTGTTAATTGGTACACCAAAGATCACCAAACGTTGCGACCAATGCTCATTATTTATTTATAAAAAAAAAATGTAAGCTCCAATCAACGCAAAAAATAAATTGCCAGTACTTAAGGTACATTTAACTCCAAAACCAGTTTACCGTATGGTTTTTTCAAAAACTTCTTGTAACTGTAACACTTTACCGGTAATTAGCCTGGTTACCGTTATCACAACAGGAAGGCAATTGTTGACTTGCGTCCGGTGTCGAAACGTCACGCGTTCACCAAAATCTCTGCACCACACTTCAACTGTATCTCCATTTACATAAAGCTTATTTTCCTTCGTCTGTATGGTATTGGTAGGTTGGTTTACGCGTGTAGACACGTTCAGACAATAAATAAATGTTGCGTTACAAAAAATCTGTATGTAGGCGGTATTTGAAAGGTTTAGTGAAAAGTGAGGTGATTAATTATCATCTAACATCGTCAGTGGTTGTAGTGTGGAATAACATTGTAGCTGTATGTCACGTGTTTTATAGGCTTTGATATATTTCAATACACTTTATAATACGCTGATTGGTTTTGTTGCAACCAGAATTTTACACAAAATCGATGATATCGTGACAATTGTACCGAATTGAACGATTTTATATGAATTAAATTTCAAAAGAAAATTACAAAAGATAATGCAAGGAAATTAGAAATCTTCTCAAACTAGGGATGATGAAAATAAAAATATACAACCATTGTGTGGTCTTGTTGAAATTCTAACTAAACCTAGTGAAGCAGGTAGATCAATAGGAATATTAGATATCCAACGTAATTTAGTGGAAACCTTAATTACCCTCCTTGGAGTAGATATTATATCGTATGCGAAATCTGAATCACCTTAATTGTCTAAACTACACATTGCCATAACCAAAGATCGAGCTCAGTGGCGTGCCATAGAAGAGGCCTATGTCAGGCAGTGGGCTGACATAGGCTCATGATGATGATACATTGCCAATATACATGGTACTTAAATACACGTTATAATTATAATTAGTCGTCGTTTATAATCGCGTACTAAGGGAGAAGCCTTTGTTTAACAGTGGACGTCTTCTGGCTGATGATGATGACGTATTGCCGCTGATAGACCCTATTTCCTATATAAATGTTAGACAAAATTTAGACACAATTGACCACATGCTGTTACCAATTTCAATTTCCAATCAAAATCATAAATTGTAGTCTTATTTATGTAAGACAATAGAATCATTTAGTACTGCAGCTGTTAAGTCATAAACTAGCTTTGTTAATGGCTATGCAAATAAAACTTATAGGCGGCGATCAAGCCAATTGAAATAATATAACGGCAGTAAAACTAGGTATGCGTGTGTCTAATTCAGGCATTTTATAGGTTATAACTTATAATTGGTATTTAAATGAATAATTATCATGCCTATTTATTTCCGAAAGGATAGTTAAGGATGCTAGAAGACGACATCTCAATTCCAAGTTTTAATATTCATGGCATTGAACGAGACGTTTGGGTCAAACATTTTAGTCAAGGAATAAGAGAAATTGTAATTCTTACTTATAGCGAAAGAAACGAAAAGCTATTGCTTGTTGCAGTGTTTAACATCGCAGTTAAATACGATCTAACGATTTGAAATTTATGACTGTTCACTAAATGGGTAATTTTGGTTACCCATGAAAATTTCCCCGTATTCGTGCTATTTAGGATGAGTCACACGCGTCAATTATGAGCAATTTTCAGTATATTGCTTATGTTTTAGCTTTAGGAACATTAAAGTTAACGTCAGTAAGTGAGTCAACGATTTAATTGTCTTAAATAATGTTTATATTCTTGAGCTAACACCGTCTTAGTAAACGGTTTGTGAAATCATTATTCAAATCGTTTTCAGTTTCGATCATAATAAAATCTATATTGGCAATATATTTATTTGCACCCATACAGTTTGTAATAAATATAATAATGTCATCGATATAATTATAACAAATAGCTATCGTTCCAACAACATTGTTTCATCAAAGAGCAAAACTATCGATTCAAGTCCCCGCCATCGTTAAACCACTATCAAACAGTACAATATACTCAAAATCTAACGTTACAACAGCCATAAAGTGGAAAGCCAATAAACAGTTTATTGAAAAAAGTAAAAAGCCCCATCAAAACGGTTTACGATTTAATAAAAGGCGATGGAAATGACTTGTTTTAGCGTCGCTACTGGGATAGGTGATGAAACCTTCCCTATGTGCTTATAAAGCTAAGAAGTCTCTTAACAATATAACAAAGATTTTCGCAGCCATTATTTTCTACTATGGAGCTTACTTTATTAGATAATAGCTACAGACTCATACTTCGACGGCATAGAAAATATTGCTACATCATATTTTTGATACATGTATTTTTTAAGGTTCCTGGTTTTCTCATACTGAATAACGATTGGTGTAGTTGTGATAGAGTGACAAACAGACATTCAGTATTACCTTAACATACAGTAGAGGAAGATTAAAAACATTACTACACAAACAAAATAAACGTATTTTCGCAGAGTGAAACGACACAGTTAGATTTATTAGAAATTTCTACAGTTATTTTAAAAATCAGCCATTTAATTGCTATTGCAAGACATCAGAACCAAGAATCAAGTTCCCAGAGGTAGGCGTATCTAGAACCATCTTTATAAAAAGCGAAATATATTAGACAATTTAAACGATAACCTGTCGACCCAACCCCACCTGATGACACGATTAAAGATCATAACTGTGCATAAGTACCACTAAACACTATGATTAACAATTAAACTTAAACAATATTAATAAATAACAGCGTGTATTGTAACTCGATGTCTTCAGGCCCACGCCCATAGCTCAGGTAATAAAGCTAATATATTGCTTTGATACAACGCAAAGCGTTACAACTATCAATAATATTATGTGCGTGCCGAAAATTATGCTAAAGGCAAGTTACACGGTAAACGTTTTGTTTATTAAGCATGTTATTGTACGATAACCTTTATTAAAAGCTGGGTTTCCTCTAGGGTCTGTATTAGGTCCTGTATGGTTTGAAGCGATTCTAGGTATGTTGTATTTGCTTAGTCAATTTGCGATCTCATAAATTTTTGTATGCAATAAAATATAATGAAATTAAGATGCTAACTAAAGTAAAAAAGTTAAAGAAAAGGATTATAAGATTAGCAGAGCCTCTTGTATATCTAACTTAACTATCTTGAGGACAGCATTCTTGTTTTGATTTTCTGATATAAACAAAAATATAAACACTCATATGAAAATCAGTATCCAATAAACTCACACTAGTGTTAATTTTTTAAACTCTTTTGGTATACCGTCATCATCATTATTCGCACAAGCATCTAAGAAAGGTAAGCTAAAAACAAAATAACGTGGAAGATAGCTACTACGAACACAAAAACCTTTTGATCTTCATACATGTATCGTCCGCCTTAACCTTAGGAGTGCGTAAAACCACCGTTATAAAATGTTAATGAGATATTAGAAAATATTTTGGAAACTTAATTTGGTGCCGACCATAATTAGTAGGAGTTATGATTAATGAAAATTGATTCGTTGATGATATGACATTAGCATAACATTTCGTCATTAGTATAAATATCTCAGGTAGCTGTGTCAAAGAAAGATTCCGAAACATTTACAACATTTTCATCAATGGGTCTTACATTAATCGTGCCGCTGCAAATGCAATTAGAAACTGATCTATAATAATAGACTCATGTCAGTGAATAAAATCAATTATAGAATATTGATCTGTTATTACGTTTTTTTTTTATTTTTACGAGTAAATACGGTAGTTTCCATCGCTACGCATTCTTATATCAATATGACTTCTACTCATTTCTTTTACTTTACAGAAATTTTCTATTGCCATTATTATTTATTAGGAGCAGCGTGGTTCCAATTTCACACCCCACACGTCTCATATGACACTGACTCTAATGGGCGATCATGTGTCAATACCAGTTTCAGTCTCATGTTTAATTGTGCAATTAAATCTTTGTATATTAATTGGTAACGGAGCTGCATTATTTTTGAGCCTATTAATTTATATATATATATATTTGAGCGTCTTTAGTGTTGAATTATATTATAGTATTCAAGTATATTTTTCCATTTTTCCATTATTTATGAGTTAGTTAACATGTATTATTTGAAAATTTTTACTGATATAACATTAAGTTTTCCTTTTACTTAATATTCGTAAGCCGTATTATATTTTAGTTAGTAGTATTACTAATAGACGGACAAAGAACGATCGAAGAAGGAAAAAAGCGGAATTAAAAACTATAGATATATTGATATCTACCTGTAGAAACGGGACTTTATAACACTTATACCCCTATTTATCTTGAACATACAACGAGCGAGGTATGAATAAATACACAAAGCGACGACATTGGCGCCGAAATATTAGACGGACAAGAATCTCCATCATCCGTAACTGGCCAACCCTATCATTTAAGTGTTAAACACAAATTGATATTTATGACTCAACGTATGCGAAAATTACATGGGTCTCGAGTGCGCTCAGTATATTTCATCCGTTGAAATTTTTATGGATTACGAACATTTTGTAAGGATATAATTGTGGGTTTTATATCAATACTTAGCTTTGATTGTGGAAATTTTGACGACCTCTTCAATCAGATATCCGAAGACCTGACATAATCTAAAATATTCCATTGTTTAGTAGTGTACATAAAATACAGCTTGTACAAAGCATAAAAATATGTTAAGCATTTTTGTATTTAACGTAAAATTGACTACAACGCTTGAGCAGTTTTCGAGTCTACAACAAATATACAAAATGAAATTTATTTATTCCGGTTTAAGCCTTTACAAAATGTAGATGTTCGCTGCATTTACACAGAAGTACAAAAAGGTAAAAAATAAAACTTTTTCTCCATCTGTCAGAATTTTGATGGATCGCTTTATGTTGGGATCAGATTTCATAATTTGTTTAGTGAGCATTCAGTTTAGATCCCGATTGTGTTTCTCGATTAAATAGTTTTTTACCTAAAGTAAAGTCTTGTTCTTTGTTAGATGAGAAAAAATGTGATCGATATAAAATTCATTTTTTTACTATTCCAATTTCAAGCCTACCTTTACCTTAGTATTTAAATTCTAAATTATAACTGTATTGAATGTATAGTTTGGACGTATATTTAGTCGATTCTCTTATTGCCCAAGGCCAATGACAATGGCTCTCTGATTTTACAGCCAAATTAAAACGTGCTTCGTTTTAATACCCCCATAAAATCTACAGCATCTTATTAAACTGCCTCTACGTACTGATTTTATTGTAGTGTCGAAAGCATCCTGTGTATCATCATTATTGTGATGGAGTTACCATTTAATTTTTATGCTGAATATAAACTTGATTTAGTATGAAGTGCGAGAATGAGTAAAGATTATTATGGATATTATATTTCGATTATTGGACCTTGAAGTTCTTAAATATAAAATGTGGTTTTTGAATAATTAGTACTGCTAATTGCAATGACAGTATTTATGTCCCATTTTGTACTTACCACTTTAATCGTAATATTATCTACCTTTTTATCCTATCCTCCTTCAGTTCACGTTCTTGTGTTTTAACACATAATTTCCTTAGGCTGTTAAAAGGTAAGTTTGGTTGTTTGAAGTCCACGATTCTGCGCTTTTCAACTAGCATGACAGCTTCTAGCTGGCAGCCTTCAACTAATCCTACTACCTCCACTCCATCTATTTTATGAAATACTAGTATATTCAGACTTATTAGTAAAAGTAAATTGACAAAACATAATTATATTATTACTCTATCTCTATCTACCGGCAAATAGGAACCTGTTTTCCCAATTCAACAAAGCAAACATAGATGACAAGCAATAGATACATCCTTTTAATTCCCAGACCACAGATACAAAATTCCGTCCTTAAATATTTGTGTGTATATCAATCATATAGAATATTTGATGTGGAAAGGAAGCGGTTACGTAATCTCATTCAAATGTCAGAGATCAACAATCGGTGCGGTCGGTAGTAACCTTTGTACAGTCGAACACTTAAGTGGTTTCAGTTATTTAGATTACTTTCTACGTACGTAATATTTCATAATATTCTCATTTTATTTTTAAAATTAATACAAGATGGAATTAAAGAGATAAGATGTATCAGAATATTGAAAAAACATAACATGTAAGTACCAAAAATTTATTTTTCCGGTTTAATGTAGAATCGAAGATTTTGTTACCAATAATCGAATATAGTAAAGACTAATTTACTTAGAAAAATCCCTGTCCAACACACATGGTTCAGTGTTTGTACTCGACTGTACAATTGTCATCAATCTCAAACGTCATTACACATAGTATTTGGTTTTTTGTTCAAATATTTAGTTTTGTTGAAAGCGGCGCAGGCAGGTGGCCAGCCACTATTTTATATTATCCTTTTTCGTATTGATGTCATAAACAAACTATTTTAATTGATGGATCCCCATCTTATATGAAGGGTGCATGACTTACTCTTTTATCAAAATTAATTTGTTTTTTTTAATTAACAAAATATTATGACATTGTATATGACTGTACCGTGAATATCTATTAAATATGAATAAAAAATCTGTATCTAGAACAGTAGCAAAAAATGTTCCGGAACTTCATCGAATAAATCTGCTTAAACGATTTTAGTATGCTTCAATACATTTCATTTCATGCAATGTTACTTTAAAATAAGTACTACAGCTTTTTGAATTATTAATAAATTGTCTATTTTATAGTTAAAGTACACAATATTAATAATAATACACAAAACAAAATAAAAGTTCCATTACTTCCAGACATGAACTCAGCTGTCAAACTTAAGGACATTTGTAAGCAAAACCATACATTTAACTATTTAATTCATATCCTTGTTAATCCGACACTAAAATGCCTAACCATGTACTTTAGCACGTCGTAATAAGGTTCATTATGGCCCATAACTTTTATGCATATGAGTACGTCACCTCGTAAACATAAGTCGAATATTTTCATACAAAGCAGGTACAATATAAAATATACTGTTTTATGATTTCACATGAGCTTGTTATTCGTACTTGTTGTAACTTGCGATTTGCTTCGACAAAGCACTGAAGTGGAGATATTTTAGGATTTTATTATATTAACTTTTTAAATGAGATGCCAACTGTTTAAAAAGCTTTATTAAGGGCAGGGGTGTACCCCAAGGTACTATAATGAATAAACAATTATATTATTAACTTCGTACACATGTAATTAAGTACCTATTAATGTATATTACATTAATCGTGAGATCCTATAAATGATAAAGGCATGAGCAACAATATAAACAGATGATATCTTTCCGCTGAGTCCCGATTTCCTCACCAGAGGTCAGAAAGTTTGAGTTCAACTAGAATATAGCAATATCAGAGATGAAACGACAGATCAAATGTAATAAAATAAAACTCAAATCATTAAAAGGTGAAGAAAATTCAGTTAATAAAAACAAACTTAACAAACAGTATTCATTTCCATTAGTACATCTAAATAGTGACCTCTACATTCTACAAGCGCGCCCTTGGAACAATAAATCAAGGAATTCATATGAAAATATGCATGAATGTGACCATTCAGATTTATGCATATGCGTTCATACATATGCACGTGCTATGATTGACGAAAGAATTTAAGGACTGTAGCACTATGGGGGAACATGTAAAGCGACGAGTAAAGAGAAATAAAAAGCAAAAGATTCGACTGCGGTGATCAAAGTTAAATAATTTAATTATCACATAAATATCACAAACTTATCATAATTATCAATAGCACATTTAAGTTTCTTCGTGTTAATTATATTACATTTTAATTTAAAACTTGGCTTGATTTGATCGTCTTGACCCAAAAGCTGTTTTAGATTTTTTACCATTTTTCATATTATTTCCTTCCCTTTGTTATAGTATACAGTGAATCCTAAATTCGAATCGCACCTGGTCCCAACATACCTACACAACACTACATCATGCTATCCACACTAGAGTTGGACTCGTAAAACGTGGTGCTATCAGGAGGGCGTCAATTTCCAATTTATTTTTTCCCCACCGTTGCAGGGCCGATGCAGTAAAGTTGGAATCGTAAAGTTACGACGTCTGGCCCCTGCGTTCCCTCACCATGCGATAGTGGAGTTTGTGGGGCATTATTTTAGAGAATATTGCCGTCTTGCGTGGAAAAGTCTGGAAGTTAGGTGATATGTTTTTTGGGTCTTTCTATACGAATCTATTTTAGATGTAGGTGTTTGTTATAGATATTATGGCTTACTACGTTTTTTACACAGGTTTCGGGAATTGCAGCAAAATACTGAAATAAAGTTATCATTTATTTTAGAAATGTATATCGATCAATATTATTTAATATTGATTATTAAAATTTAAATATGTTTGTGTGTAAAATGTTAAAACAATTAAAGATTGGAAATGACCCACCACAATTTTTACCTATTAAAATGTATTTTAATATACATCAAGCAATACCGCGTGCTACATCAATTTGCTTCTAAATCCATCTGTTAAAAACCCCAAATATCCATCCAAAGTTAAATAACAAAATCCGTGTCTATCGTTTGCCAACGGTTTCATGGTACGGGGTGGTCCTACAATAATTTAGTAAGGATAATAGACATTCATTTTTCACTAGTTCAAATTGGACACGGTGGCTGCCTATTTTTTGTTGCATATCTTGTCTTGGAGGGGACCGGTAAATTACACCTTGGATGATATCCCCTTTCAGACGGGGAATAAGAATTTTAGTGTCTTTTGAATCGTATATGAAGTTTCATTGAGATGTAGAGTTTGTTGCCTCAGTAGCATCTGTGTCCGTTTTAACGACCTACTCGTCATCGCGCGTTTCGAAGTCGCCTTTCGTTTAAAAATTAATTATATTGTTAAAATTATTCGACTTTCTGCAATATCTTCATTTTTGTTTCTAGTTTTGGAGTATATGGAAATACTGGTGACAAAATTGAAATTTTCAAATTCGGCAATGATACAATTTTAGAAACGACATTTATAGAAGTAAAGTCGAACGAAACTGAAATACAATTTGTAGTTTAAAGTTACGTGATTTACCCTACAGTTTATGTAGCGACACAGTAAGACATATCGGCACTATATAACATCAATAACATATTGCACTCCAGCGGTTCACACGACGAGTGATGAGAACCAGAAACCTAATTAAATGCCCCAAATATGGCAACAGCGTACAAGATGCTTTATGTTTTGAGAAAGACTCAAGAGTTCTCTCAACAGCCACGACTACTCTTTTGCACTGTTTTAAAAATAAAGATAATTTCAAGTCAGTTAAACCTAAAAAACCCAACATACAATTTTTCTCCACACAGTTCAGTTATGATGCAAGAAAAGAGACTTTTCATGTCGAAAGTGACGAAATCTTACCCTAGCTAATAAAGAGAGCTGTTTGAAACATAAGTCCCGGTGTTCAGGGGTAGAATTATGTGTAGGGGATGTTTTACGATCAGTTTCATTTTTACAGTTCTCTCGTATCAGGAGGAATCAAAAAGTATCGTATTTTGACGAATAAACCAAAATAACGGGACCATTTTGTCCTGTATTTTGGTTTTGGAGAAACCTTTGCAAACAATCGGAACTCTTAATCATCTATACTACAATAAATACATTCGAATCGACAATCAGGTGGGTCTCACCAATACTAATGGTTGATTATAGTCAAGATGTTATATAGATTTGCTATGAATTTAAAGCTTTCTTCGATAGCTAAAAAAGCCGTAAAATCAAGCAAACCTATAACATCTATCAACGTTAACAAATAGCACCGTTTAGCTAGCACAAGACAAGCAGAGTCCTGGACATTGATACAGATAGTCGAATGTCAAGGATCAACGAACACGGTTTTACTTTCAACCGGGGCCCAACGCCTACAACTAGTACAAGTTTAACCTTTAAGTTTATCGATGTTTAAGCGTTTTCACACTGGCAGATGAGTGTGAAACTAAACTAGCTTGTTACTGATGCTTTGTTGTCAGAATCTTTGTTTTATAGTGTCGTAATGGATTATAATGTCTGTAATGCTCTGCCGAGTGGTATCCAGCCTATGGGTAGCAGCGTCTTCTGTAACTTGACCACCAATACTGCGATCACCAAGCGTAGGGATTTTGGTACTCCCTCCACTTACCTAAGGGGGAGGCCTTTGTTCAACAGTGGGCGTCTTTCGCCTGATGATAATTAATGATCTATAAGTCAAGTTTTGAAAATAGTATGCATATGGCAGCATTAATGCAATTTTAATGTCAATTTGTGATTGTCCTGTCCATGTGCACTGGGACATCTTTACCTACCGCTTCTTATTACACGTGACTATCTGCATGTAGCATAGCAGTAGCATAGGTGCTACTCCATCAAAATTTTTGTATAAAAAATACTGACAATATCGACGACAACGATTTGTTGTGTGAAGTTCGTAAAGACAGTGTGCTGAAAAATTAAGAAGTATTTGAAGTCTATTCTTTTCTAAAAACACCCTGCATTTACAACACAGACCCATACATTATAATCGACAGTGTGTGTTACCCCCTTCACTGACGTACAGGGGGCGTGGCTTACTGCAGTCATTCTTCACTTTTGTTTCCCACTAATTTGCAATGTAACTTGCAGTTTACTTGTAATTACAACCCATTTACATTCTTAAGTTTAAATGTTTTCATCCATACTTGTTGGACGTGTAATTTACGCTCTGACTTATTTTCTCGAAGGTTTGGCAGAGATGTATAGACACCCAAATTTCACCAGATGTTTTTAACATCTCATAATTCTCATACAATAGGGAAGAGCCGTTTGACATTCACAAATTGACTGCGTACTGCTATTAAATTTTACCTAACAAAAACCCTCATATGTAATTGCTAGGAATCAAGTCTAGAACCCTCACACTTAGCAGTGGCGCTTATAAGCAATAGGTCAACTAGACAATGGTAGTGATTTTTTATAAAAAACAGTTAATTGCGGGCAGCTGGTGGATGCAATAGGCAAGCTGTCGTTTACTGTGGACGTCTTCAGGCTGATGATGATGATGAGTTAAAAGAGATTATTTATCTTTATTTAATACAAACAATTGTATGATAGTTACTAATAATAGAAATGGAATTTTACGGCGAGTATTTCCATAGACTAACAAGAAAAATATTTCTCTAAAACCTTTCACTCAGTTGTCATATTAATGTTCATAAGTCAACCAGCTAATTGTTAATCTCTCGAAGCAGCCGCTTGGAACACAATTAATATGACAGTGCTCTTAATATTTTCATAATAACCTATTAACGGCACGTTGAAAGCTGGGAGGTTTTATTGGGGCTTTGGTAAGTGGCAACATTTAGCATTTCACTCAAATTTTATTTTATTTAAATTTACTGTAAACATTGCTGGACTTAAAAGAAAAATATCAATGGTCTGTCTAGACCATTGATATTTTTCTTAAATCACACTAATATTACAAAGGTGAAAGTTTGTGAGTGAGTGTGTGTGTTTGTTATTGCTTCACGCTCAAACGGCTGGACCAATTTTGATAAAATTTAATATGTAAGTAGCTGACACCCTGGATAACACATAGACTTTTTATCCCGAAAAAATTTAGCAGAGCGCTGCTAGATGCCTGTAGATCAATTGTTTATTGACACATATTTCATTAAGCTACTTTCAATTATCTTTCATCAAAAGTCGAGCTGTGAAACATTCAATCAAAAAAACAATTAAAACAAGATATAGAGAGTGTGATCACACCACAGAACTATCTTCATAGAACACTTAACACTCAAAACACGAATCTCAGAGACTACCACTTTTGTGAGCAATAAATCAATTTTATCAATTGTAACAGCAGAGAAACAGAACCTGTTGGAAACCAATTAGTTGGTATCAGAAACCAACTAATTAGGACGCACGCATCAATTACCATTCGACTGCCTCGTGAATTTATTGAGAGTTCGTTATCATGTAAAGCTGGGTTTATTCAATTTTGATTTCAACTCGTAAATAGAACGCATTTATTTATTTGGGTCGTGTTGTTGGTAGAAAGGATCTTGTGTGAGATAGTTGACAGGACTACACTGTTAGAAGATTGGTTAGTTGAAAGAAAGGCATTGATAAAGATACCCAACAAAATTAAGTGTACTTGTACGCTGTAGTATTTTGAAATAAATTGCGTCCGTTTGTGCCTATGGATAAAATATGCTCAATTAGGTTGATTATAAAACGTTAGATATTAGGGCTTATCTGGTCAGAAACAGTCCCCTTACCATGAACTCTTAAAGCAGTTTACGATGTGAAAGCGTGATGCCGCTACATGCAGAGTCTCGCTTTAACAACGTAAACTGTCCTGCTTTAAAAGTTCATGGTAAGGGTGCTGGTAAAAAAACTACTACATAAAATCACGCCTGTATTCCCCGAAGGGGTAGGCAGAGGTGCACATATAGTACACCCACATTTCGCCAGTTATGTTTTTAGGTCCCAATGTAATAGGGGGCGAGCCTATTGCCATCAACCGGGCACAATCCAGACTCCGTGCTGCTACTGAGAATTACCTAATGGAAAAACTCAATAACACTTTGCCCGACCCGGGATTCGAACCCAGGACCTCGTGCTCAGCAGTCGCGCACCACTAGACCAACGAGGCAGTCAAATGAAAAAAAAAACTACTATAGATAAAATAAATAACTTCTGATCTATAAAATCAAGAGATAGTTCGTAACATCCAATACGCAGTCATAGTAAGTAATTTACTACAATACTTGATGGGGATAACAGAATTTGCGTTCACTATACATAATCTTGACACTATAACCTTTCCAAAATGGTTATTTACGCACTATTATGGCGTATCAATTCGAATCTCAGCGCAGTTTGCACGCAAAACGTAAATCTTCACAATCGACACTTAAATCATAAATTCAAGCCTGTTATTTGTATGTTTAGAACTTGCTGTAACCCGCGACTTCATCCGCGTATTTCTCTTTTTCTACGAAACTCAAAATATTTTAGGAATTAAAAGCAGCTTAAGCTACTTCCTGTTACATCAGCTGCCTGCCAGCAAAAGTTTCATCCAAATCGGTCCAGCCGTTTCGAAGATTAGCCGGAAAAACAGACAAACAAAAAAGAAATTTGTCATAAGTAGATACGTAAGTATACATTACTTGTATATGCGTTTAGTATATTTTAGTATTACAAACAAACACTTCTTTTGGATAGATATAGATTTTGAATGCGTAGGTAAGCTTGGATAGCTATAGATTGATTAATCTTATCTGATGAATGATATGGAATTATTTGAAGTGCTTTATGAACTTTATTGTAGGTAACTTTGATAATTTGTGGCGTGATGTTTTATAGAAATGGGTAACCGAACAACTGAGTTTTTTTTTAAGTTATGGAGATGAAATATTCGTGTTTTTATTTTTGTAAAATTGACTTGTATAAATGTCGACCCGATTGGCGCAGTGGCTAAGCGTTTGGACTGCTGCTCTTGGGGTTCGATTCCACGGGACAAAAATTTGTGCGATCCGCAGATGTTTGTCCCGAGTCTGGTGTTGTGTATGTGATTTTTCATGTTTGTGAAACGCACCCACGACACAGGATAAATTAGTGGTATGGGCGACGTTTAAAAAAATTGTCTTGCCTAACTACGGAGTTCCAAGCCGATAGACTGAAGGTGTTAAGGAAAATCAATTAATAATATAAAATTAATGACATATTTAATTTCCAATCAGTTCGATGTATAATGCGACGACATTAATATTTATGTGAACCTTTCGTTGACACAGTGGTGCGATGTCTGCCGTGCTGGACAAAAAAGATTTTAAAACGTTTTCATTGTAACCGCAATGTGCCGCCGTGTGACTCGCGGAGTTTCTTGATACTTGAGATTACTAAGATTGCTAATAAAAGTAAAGTATTATTGACGTTTATAAAATATTAGACATTGGTCAATAATATAAATACTTTAATGAAATTAATCGTAAATTGAAATCTAAGATATTAAAAATAATTGAGATACGCTTGAAGACAAAAAAGTTTATTTCTAGAATAAAAGTGTAAATGTCACGCACGGCACGACTTATAGTGCAGATCAACCATATTTCGCGGTTATACTTGTTTCACTGCGGTCCAAATCCATCATCCTAATTAATTCAGCTGTATTTAAACATACAGTCTTTTTATTTACTTGTAACCGTGAAAAAACTATCAAGCCCTATCAGTCGCACTAACCAACCCACTGGTCAACATATTCGATGATGCGCACAAAAAACACCCGACAAAACCGCCCGCCGCCGCCGACAAAGTGACGAACGCATAACTTTCGAGACCCTTACATTGTGGGTCTGCGATTAACAGTTAATAATACGGTGCGTCGAAAGTTTTCAATGACCAGATATTATTCACGTTTTTTGTCCAGTTTCGTAACAATGTGTAGCACTGTGCGAATTGTGAAGACGTGCTAATCTAAAGCCGTGACGGTGGAAAAAATTAAATGCAATTTTAAATGAACGTTTCAATATGCAAGTTTAATTGTTGTTTTGTACAAACCATCCCTTAGTTTCCTAGTTGTCTGATACAAGAAAGACAACCTGTTTTGAGAAGATTACATTCACGATTTTATTTTGATATTGTCATGTTACCGGTGGATGCAATTTACAAGCCGTCGTTCATTGTGGCGTTCTAAGGGGGAGGCCTTTGTTCAACAGTGGACGTCTTCCGGCTGATGATGACGATGATAATGATGATTGTCATGTTTGTAGTTCGTAATCTTTGGTAACTGGTTATATATTTAATAACTGTACGGGAGTTTACGGACATGTTTATATAACATGAGGTCTTATATCGGATTAGGTCAGTTATGACTGCCTCGTTGGTCTAGTGGTTGCTAACCGCGACTGCTAAGCACGAGGTCCTGGGTTCGAAATCCGGGTCGGACAAAGTGTTACGGAGTTTTTTGCATTAGGTAATTCTGAGTAGCAGCACTGAGTCTGGATTTGTGCCCGGTTGATGGCAATAGGCTGGCCCCCTATTATATTGGGACCTAAACACATAACTGGCAAAATGTGGATGTACTATATGTGCACCTCTGCCTACCCTTAGGGGAATACTGGCGTGATGTTATGTTTAGGTCAGTTATTAAATGGGTATGATATTTAAATGTGTTACCTTCAACACAAAACTTTATTGTCCCAAATAAATACTCAATAAAAACGAAGAGATGGTCAGTTTTATTTTGAAAAATACCGAGACAAGACAAACATTGATTGAAAGAAATATCTTTTAAATTCAATTCTACTGTAAACATATTAATTAACAGTGGAAATTATCGAGATGGCGCTAAGTTTCGGAGGGCCGGGGCTTACGAAACCCGAAATGTTGGGGTCCCTTTAGCAGCGGACAGGGCGAAGCTGAACGTTTATAGATTCATAACTTAAGTTGTATGATAGGTGACAAAGTTATTCTAAATAATATACTTGTTTACGTAACAAAGCTGGCTTAGAAAATTGAACTGGCAAGTTGGATTTTGTCTCTTGATTAGCACTTTGCTCAGCTATGGGGAACATTTTTGTTATATAAGCGCATGGGATCCAAAATACACTTTAAAGTTTTTGAGAGTAGTCGAGGTACTAGAAAATTCTCAGTAGTAGGTACACCCGCGCCCAATAGCATTGCATACTTGCACAAAAATTTACATGCCTGTGTAGCGAAATGTTAGATTATTTTTAACATATAACACCAATGTAACATATTTTATGCAAATAAATATTCTTATAAAATATATTCTCTCACATTCTCCACCATGCTCATTTTTTCGTATAAAATACAGGCATGATAGTATATCCATAGTATTGCACAGCCAGCTAACATCTACAGTACATTGTGCGTCTGCAATCGCTCACAGAGTTCTTGAAACACAACCTTAGCTGCATTCACCGTAACATGGGACCCGCTAAACGAATCACAAAGGGATGAATACACCGCGACGAGTTTTGTTTTCGCAACTTCACAACAATAAAAATTTCTTTGAATTTTATTGTTATTTAATAAGTAAAATACATATTTATATTCACGAGCCTTATTCTAACCGGCTTCTAATGCGCGTATAAATGTGCTTTTGTTTGCAGTAGCAATTTAAGGAACAACGAAGCAATTTATACTTTACGATCCTATCGGACGGTCGGAAATCTTTAGTCATAACGTAAACTTTAAAGGGATTTGAATTACTTTTATTTTGCATAATATAAAGCCAAAATTTTCGGCAGACAAAATCGTAGGAGGAAACAAGTGTGATGTAACACGATTAATATTAATAATTTAACTGTCCAAAGCTTCGCTACCGTCATATTATAACAATCATTGCTTACGACCTTCGAAAAGAATTTCGTGTGTTAATTATGTGTAACTATTACAGAAAGAAATGTATTATGTCACACAAAAGCCGCGGATTATAAAAAAATAATCCCATATAACCCCCCGCTGAAGTCACTCAAGCAAAGCTGTTGCTGAGTTCGTTTAGCATCACTCATGTAGCTACCGCGTCTTTTCATACTTTGGCAGTCGCCAACTAGTAACGTCAACCTATCTTCGTCCCCGGTTTGGCCATTTACCCACTGCACCAATCGGGCCAAAAAACTGCAAACAAGACCACCGACCAGACACTTAACACTAAAACCTATCGGCTGGTCCAATTCACAGCCGACCAACGTTAACAGCGACACAATGACTGCTTGTATTTTCACAAGTTTTTAACGCACGGAGGAATGCGGTAAAAATGTTTGTCCAACGCCTTATTTACAACTAGCTGCGCCCCGCGGTGTTACCCGCTACAGTTTTTCGGGATAAAAAGTAGCCTATATGTTAATCCAGGGTATAACCTATCTACATACCAAATTTCAACCAAATCGGTCCAGCCGTTTATGCGTGAAAGAGTAACAAACATCCACACATCCATTCTCACAAACTTTCACATTTATAATATTAGTAGGAAGTAGGATATTAGTAGGATATTCAACTGCGTTGTGTGTAAACATGAATATTTTTAAGTTTGAAAATAGGTCACAATACTTAATGTTGGATCTGAAAGGGTTAGGTTTTTGTGGCTTGTGTTAGCGAGTGGACATGACAGTTGCATGCCAAAATAGGTTCTTAGTGGTTTAGAATATAGTTAATTATTGCTTAATGCGATAACTTATAGATTGGTTCTAGTGTAGCACATAATATTTGACTTATAAGGATCGGGTGTCGTGGTTGTCGTGACTGCCTTTCAGTCGATGACTCTTAGCCAATCGGCTTTACGGTGTAACACCAACGCCTAACAGGCTATTCGAACCACGGGGTTAAATTGAAAAGCAATATCACGCCTGTAGCCCTTGAACG
Organism: Abrostola triplasia; assembly: GCA_946251915.1. Lineage (NCBI taxonomy): Eukaryota > Metazoa > Arthropoda > Insecta > Lepidoptera > Noctuidae > Abrostola > Abrostola triplasia. The sequence goes on along the minus strand of OX276444.1, from coordinate 4,888,338 downwards.
GTAGGCGAAGTTGTACACCCACATTTGGCCAAAAAACATTTGTCTATTGGCCATTTATAGGGTGATAGAGCCAATAGTCGCAGGATCTGCAAAGTAAACGTGGGCGAGCAAACCGGCAAACAAAAAAATTATAGGAAAACTTTTGGAACGTATTACATAATGATTGCAGGTGCAATAAAATTGAATAGGTTTCGTTGGGACTTGATGTGCGGTGAATAGTTGGGAACATCTCAGCCTGGCGTGTTCCAGGTATGGATAATTATGTAAACAAATATTTACACTTCTAAGACCTTAAGAGCCACCATATAAATTATACAGAGGAAACAGTCACAGTAATTAAAGAAGCAGGTAAATGCGATTATCATAATACATCCTTCATAATTATATTTCATCATCTAATTCAACACCATTACCACAGACTTGTACAGCAAATAGACTTCCCATTTATAATAATTAGGTACGATGCGCTCTTGAATACTGAAGAGTGCTCAATTTGCAGTGTAATTCTGCAGAATCATTCGCTTTTAGCGCCATCTATTATTTACTTTGATAACTTGTTTACTTTCGCAGGACGTGGATAAATAAACATACGTTTGACGATTTAAAGTACCACTTGATTAAAAGGTGCATTCCTTCTTCATAGTTGTACTTTTTACCCTACCTCGGCGAAGCCTAAAGGAAGGATTATAATTTAAGCAGTTTATGTATGTATGTTTGTATTGAATAAATTAACCACAAACTTACTTAAAAATGTTAGTTCAATAAACATTTTTTTTTTCTTAAAAAAACGTCGCCAACACTAGGAATTTCTCCTGTATCGTAGGTGCGTTTCACAAACATGAAATATTCACATACACTACACCCAGACTCGGGACAAACATCTGTGGTTCGCACAAAGTTTTGCCCCGTGCGGGAATCGAACCCGCAACCCTTAGCGCAGCAGTCCAATCGCTTAGCCACTGCGCCAATCAGGAATTAAAACTTAAAATTCCCTTAGCAAGTAATCAATCGTCTGACTTTATGACAACTGGTCACACTATCCCTGAAGGATTTTACTATCACCAACAATACAATAAGAGTAGTCTTATTTTATTGTTTGTTAGTTAGGAATTCCTGGAAAAGATGCATTCAGACCAAAACTGACCTCGTCCCTTCATTTTTACAAACAGTTGAAGATATCAAAATTAAATACAAAAAAAGATGACAAAACCAGCATTCATTCGAGTGAGGAACGGAAAAAGCATTTTAAACATAAGTCTCCATTATCAAAACACATTCGATCATTATACACGCGTGTCGTTTTACACAATGACACATTGGCGAGCGACACCGCGGCGCAACAATAGGTCAAGTTCGGTTATATAAGTGGCAGCTTATATCATATTTTTATTATAAAGTATTCTTAGTTACTAGGCCTGTTGTATTGATGGGTTATTCAGGAAGGTTGTTAATGCGGGTTATGTTACAATACCTATCATGTTTCGAAGTAATGGCTGGTTAGAAAAGTAATTTACTGTGTAAGAAAAATGTAGCGAATAGGCTGCAGGGCCAGAACAGCTTCTCTCCATCTAGTCTCTTTAGGTGTCGTAAAAGGCGATTAAGCGAAAATCCAGAAGATAGGCTGCAGTGTCTTCTGTAACTACACCACCAATACTGCGAAGCTCAAGCCGTTTGGCAAGCGTGGGTATTATGGCAAAATTCTTTACCAAAAGCGATTTTGGTGTATAGGTACTCATCATCATCATCAGCCGGAAGATGTCCACTATTCAACAAAGGCCTCCCCCTTAGGAGAACGCCACAATGAAGGGCAACTTGCATCTACCGTTTGCCCGCAATTTTGACGATGTAATCGGTACATCTGGTGTGAGGCCTTTTAGCATCCTACTAATATTATAAATGTGAAAGTTTGTGAGTATGGATGTGTGGATGTTTGTTACTCTTTCATGCATAAACGGCTGGACCGATTTGGTTGAAATTTGGTATGTAGATAGGTTATACCCTGGATTAACATATAGGCTACTTTTTATCCCGAAAAAATGTCGCGAGTAACACCGCGGGGCGCAGCTAGTCGTTTATAAGTAAGAGAGAATTAATGCATAACATGTTTGTTACACGCACTTCATTCTAGATCTTTCGTTGTTAGTACAGTCATAAAACACCACCAGTAAACCTCAGACTTATAGTCTATAATCAGCTCATAAGTGAGCTGCAAAACCGGAATATTTTACGTAACAGTAAATTATTTAATTAAAGCTGTCGCCATCAGGTTTCATAAGTTAATTTTAAAACTACTTATTTCCTGTTATTTACGTAGTGATACTAAAATTATGAGTTTAGTCTTCATACATACATAACATCACGCCTGTATTCCCCGAAGGGATAGGCGGAGGTGCACATATAGTACACCCACATTCCGCCAGTTACGTTTTTTAGGTACCAATGTAATAGGCGGCGAGCCTATTGCCAGCAACCGGGTACAAATCCAGACTCCGCGCTGCCACTGAGAATTACCTAATGGAAAAACCCAGTAACACTTTGCCCGACCCGGGATTCGAACCCAGGACCTCGTGCTCAGCAGTCGCGCTTAGCGACCACTAGACCAATGAGGCAGTCTTAGTCTTCAGCTGTGCAATACTAGAGACCTCGGAGATCCTTGAGTCTCTTTTGTACATTTCTTGCCACAAGCAAAGTACCCTTATGGTACTTTAATAGTTAGTGCTTACTATTAACTTACTTCTGTTTACAGAGAAAACAAATGCTTTTGTGCTCTATCTAAAACAAAATAATTATAGTGATAATATACCACTGTGTTCATTGCGTTAGCCCAAATTACTCCTGCACTTCTCAAGTATTCTCTGAGAAAGTCATAGGTACTGAAAAACATCTCATTTTGCAGAAACCTTGCGAATATATCTAGACGTTACCACATACATTACTTCTAAAGGTTTCATTAATCAGAATTCTACTTACACCCAGATGCAGTTGGAAATAATTGGGAACTGTGTAGGAAAGGTTCAAACATTAAAATAATGCCATTTTCCGTACGGGCTTCCACAAACCCTTTAACAGTACTAAACTGGCCACAAACGAATTACTTGCAATTAAAACGAATCACCGAACATTTTCAACTGACTCCTAAAGGGCTTATAATTATTACAGGATTACATAGGCGAGACATGAGTGCTAACATCCACCTGGGTCATTACATAAGGTCATAGTCCCCTTAATATCGCCGACGAGGTCGTAGAACGATGATGGTAATACACAATTTCACGGGCCACCCTAGGACTGGAGTGCAAGGGACGAGATGTAGCGACACTGGGTAGAGATGCAAATTTGCAGGCGCTTTTTTGCTAACTGTAGACTGTAGCGAGGCTAATTGTGAACGGATAGTTTATTTTAACCACTCAGATATGTCAATTTTTTTACTTTTATAATTGTACGTCATCTTTTTGTAGGCTTTCTCACGTTATTTTTTCTTCACGGCTAGTTAGTAGTCACTTTAATTTAATTGTATGTAGGAAATGTGAAATTGATTAGAATCAAATTGTATTTTTACAAACATAGGTTGCACTAAAAATGCCAGATTTAACCTCAAAACGTATAAAGCAAGTCTTTAAACACTAGAGCCATTATAAAAATACTGTAATCAAACAAAAGTATAAAAAAGACGTAATTAATATCTGCGTGAGGGATCTTTTAACTGTCAATGAAATTTCTAAAGAAGTTTTTCTCAATTCGCTGCCGCTTATGCCTCGCGCCAGAGCCTGACGTATGCACCGTCACGACCCACCCGCTACCTCTAACATAAGTGTGTATTTTAAATAGCCCTACGATACACTGTTGTTATTCTCAGTCGGCGAATAACATAGGTAACAAGCATACATAGAAATGGCTCTTTTAGATTTCAGTTTCAAACTACTTTGAATATTTCTAGGGACGGTTCTCGACGGACATTGCAGAATGTTTTAAGGAATATGTGCAGCAATAGGATTAGGATAGAATTATGCAATATATTTTTACTGTTTACAATTATAAAAGTACAATTTTTGCTACAACATTTTCAAATTTCGTACCGAAGGACCAATAATATTAAAGTTTGGGTAGCATTCGTGGTATGATAATGATCTTATAGGATATTATTATGACTATGGCATAATTTACGTTGAATCACAAAAAAATAAGAGCAATAATAACAGGCAATAAATAAATAAAATATAAATTTTAATTGACTAGTCTTTTATGGGAGCATATAGCAAAAATTATGACTATACTCAAAAAACAAAACAAATCCCGACACGAAACGTACAGGCGTTCGTAAATAATAATTGTAATTAGGCACATGTATTTCCATCGACTGTAATTACCAGCACTCATCAAGCACGATCATTTCTCTTCAGAATATCTATTAGCTGTACACGTATCACTTAAACGATAGTCAATTACTTACCATGTAGTTACAAAAAAGTGTTAGAGAAAATAAAGTGACTGGTAATTATTAACTTGTGATTACTTCGGAAACAGCTGTTAAATTATTACAGAAGAAACCCGTTATCAAATCATTACAAAAGTTTTATTTGAGGATAGATGAATTATCAGCCGAAAGACGTCCACTGTTGAACAAAGGCGACGACCTCATTGGCGCAGTGGCTAATTCTCTCTTTACTTAAGGGACAGCGCCTTTATTCAACAGTGGATGTCTTCCTTCTGTTGATGATGATGATGGACATATATATTAACTAACTTAGTGATGTCTACTACGCGACCTCTCAACTGAGCTGGTCAGTATTCTGTGTTAAAATAATTCCTCCCCGTTTTAGCAGCAAGATAATAACCAACACAGAAACGATCCATCAATGACCAATGCATTAACCAATAATGAGGTCTTCGGAAATATTCTACCAATATTGATCCAATGTTTTGTCCAACATCAAACATTTCCTAACAAGTCAATATGTTTGTATAAGCGTTTCTCAGTACGAATCATCCAATTTAAGCTGAGCTTTCGTTTCTTATATAAGAGTAGCAAAACGTCGGTCTACAAAAATTGGCCGTTCTGTATACTTTGTCATATGGTTTTAAAGCTTAAACAGATAAAAGGCTGGTTTTGAAGTAAAGTGTAAGATGTTTTAAACCTATTTATCGTGAGATAAGCGATAGTAAAACAAATGGAATAGCACTTCTCTTGTGGATGGTCATTCAATTTATTTGAGATTTTGTGGCACTTGAGGGCACTAAATGTGTTACCCTTTTGTTTCAGTTATCTATGCTCGTTAGTCTAATCTTGGAAGTTTTTAAGGGTTAACGTGATTGCCTTGCTATACAAACATACCCGAAGAAGTAGGTGGAGGTGATCTCATTAATCAAGAGACTACCCATGTCTTGTCTCTCATCTTAAATCCTATGTAAAGTTGGCATGTTTATTACCATTCGTTAAGTCTTCGATGACTTTGGATTCTCACTTAATACTTCACATACAATCACAAATCTTGATCCAGCCTCCCGTGAAAAATGCCTTACTTTATGTTGCTCATCATAGAAAGAAGATTAATTTGATAACTAAATTTTAGTTGAACTCTAAACCCTTCTATAGGATATATAATCATACTTCCAAAAGTACCACCTCTACTAATATACGGTGGCTCCGCCAAGCTTTGCCACATAAACAACAGGCTATAGAAGCACCTAAAGCACATGACTAAGGGTGTTGCCACATCAGTGAAACAATACAGCAGCGACCAAAACAAATCTCTTCCACTTTTGGAAATGGCAGCTCGGCATTCAATGTCGCGCGCAGTGTACGACTCTGTAATCGTAGTATGGTATTGTGACTGCAGCCTTAGACTAACCTATCCCGATTTAATAGGATAAAAACCGTGCTATAATATTGAAAAGATGTGAGTATTGTGATCAATTTATTTTTCTATTTATCTTAGAATGATGTTATTGAAATTATTACAGTCGTATAAGGTTACATGCCGGATTTATTTGCAGAAGGTAATCATTTAAACTCAGGCCTAAGTATCTCTGTGACCACTGACAAATAATACGAAATTTGTTATAGTCCGATGACAATAGTATTTTTTGTTTAGCAATGTCTGTACTGACTGTGCCAGTAACATATCCTTACTGGGCATGATGTGAGATACAATTAAAATGCAAGAACCTTCATGACTTTTTAGGATGATGCATTTTTTTATCTATCTATCTGTGCACCTCTGCCTACCCCTTCGGGGAATACAGGCGTACTGTTATGTATGTATGTGATGCAATTTTTTTAAAACCAATGTATAGCCGGGATTAACAATACAATTTAGTCAACTTTCTCCCTAATACTATAATAGACATAAAGACATGCGCATTCGGTCAACATTCTCGATGCAAATCAACGATATGTTCGCAGTCAAAACAATCTGCAGGCGTACCGGTTTACAGTCAACTTGTACACTCCACTTAGTATGTGTTAGATTTATTGCTTACGTATTTATTGATGACCTAAATGGCATTAGCAATGTCCGTTTGAGTCTTGTTATAGGGCTTTAAGAGCGTTATAGATTGTACACTGTACAGTGATACTATTTTAATTAGAATTGGCAGGAGTTTTAACATTAATTTGCTTTCAATATTTCATACTAAGTTGTCTACCTGCAGTTATTCTGACTCAGATACGTTTTTCAGATTCTCGATTGTACCTTCTTTAAGTAAGGCTTACATAGCAATACTTGCCAATAGTTTGTTACCTAATGAAAAAAGAACGTTATTTAGCGATCGTTAGGACGATTATTTCCTCATTTTCTTCTTCTGTTCATTTTATTTGTCAAGCACAATTATAAGCAGGTGCCGATACGGACCAGTGCGATGTCAAAACATAGAAATCTTGCGGTACGGAGAAAATAAACATTACTGAAGCCATTTGCTTTGTCTTTATTGGATTTAAATATCGTAGTTGTGCTTATCCATTAATCTAGTGTGGGTTCGAACATTGACTCAAGAACAGTAATAAGTAACTGAAGTAAGGACCAAAAAATTTTAAGCTATTATTTCGGATCAAAGGACCAGTTTTTAAATGATTCATTACCGTAAGTATGCTACAGATCTTTGTTCGATCTTTTAGGTCATATGCAGCAGATATCTGGGCAATAAACGCGGCAGTCATCACAAATGATTCACAAGCATGCACTTGTTATTGTCATAGTAATACGATAGGTTTATGACAGCGTCAATTGATAAAGAACTAGATTGGGTTTATGAATGAATGAGTAATGAAGTCATATGATCAAGTGACATGCAAAGTGCATAAAATGCATTTTTATCTATTTACTGATTACAAATTATTATATTACAAACAAAAATTAAAACATTGGTATTTTATGTAAACAATTTCAGAAGCTTATGTAATTGTACAGTGACTAGTTGGCATATATATAGGATTCTCTAATAATAGCGACGTCCCTTCGATATAAAGACTCCTTTCTTTGTACCGAAAGGACCAGTGAAATAAGAATATCAATTTTCAAGTGGTCTATACCAAAGTATCAAGACTGGTTAGCTTATCACCAGTTTCATTGTGTAACCGATATACTAATCCTCATTGAAATAACAAATGCTTAAACAAACATCCTTTACTCAAAAAGGGTAAGTATACAATACAGTAACAAAAGAAACAAAAAAGCTCTTTATAGATGAATTGTATACTTATTGAAATTTCCTCAGGCGTATGAAGATGTATAGAAAGTTTGTGAGACCGGTTTCATTGTAGATATTATTATAAGATACTTGAGTGGATTAATTAAGTTGTTATGAGACGTGAAGTACCTTTGATATATGAAGATAGTTTCGATTGAATAAACAACAACTTCCCGTACCTTAACTTTTGCTCGCGACTCTAAGCAATACTTCATAGTTTGGGCAGTACTTATTGATTTTTTTATTAACGGTAGGTCTAACACTTAGACGCGGTTACGTTTAGATGACTTTATTGATGTCTTAAGTTGTCGAAGCAAAAGTTTTATTCCATTAAATCATGCGTTTTATCAAGTATTTTCGTCTTATTTTTGAAATAAAAGCATTAAAATATAAACACCTTATGATATAACAGATGATATTGAATATTCACGAAGACTAGTAGTATTTAACTTAAGCTTATTGCAATAACAATTCCTAACCTGCAAATTTAATCCGAATCGTCTTACTCTTAAGTCCAATTTGCGACTGCAAGACTAATTAGGCGATAACAAAACTTGAATTAAAAAACAAGTCTCTAAGTGGTTTTCTAATCAGCATGAAAATAACTGTATTTAACACTATGCTTAAGAAGAAACATGCAAAGCCCAACTAATCCGAGTAAAGTTACGTATAAATTATACCAGCAAGTATTAATTCCTTCATAATATTCAACGGAAATAAGTGTAGAAAACATCGATACAAGAACAAGTTCTTAATGCGCTGGTATAAGCTGCGCTGAGGCTACATTGCAAGCATAGCGATAACTACTGCTTGTTTTAATCCTACTGTACCTATTATCTTATCCTTAAGTCTATGGTACCGTGAAATAGCAATGACTCGCACTCGTAGACTATAAATAGGTGATTGTCGCGAATTACATGCATTATTATTTAAATGAACTATTTTATATAATATATTTATTCTAGGCTATACATGTTAAAAATAAAATTATGAATATAAAAGTCTTACCCGTAACAAAACTAGCCATTTGTATGGAAGCCCTCAATTAACACTTGAACCTTTTTGGTCCTTTAGCAACAACTGTGTCAATTTATTGCAAGTATTTTAATTGAATCTACTAATATTAAACAATCATGTGAGCCGTGTGCAAAATATGACTTTTTATTTTAATCTTATATACTATTCATATTTTCATGGAAATCTAACACGAGCAGTGCCGCCTCGATCTTATGAATTTCTAATTCGTGTCTAATGATAGACAATTTGTATTCCACATAATTTCACCTCCATTCACACTTAGTTTACAGACATAAAGGAAATCTGACATTAACAACTAGTAGTAACTGAAGGCTTATACTTATACAATATATTACTCGGATTATAATAAAATACTCGTGAAGAAAGTTATCCGATAAAAATTGGTCTAATTGTTTAATTGAAAAGAGCAATGAATAAATGATAAATGTAAAGAATATTAACTGATATAGAACAAATGAAATTAAGAACTTAGACAATCATAAAACAATATTTAATTGCTATAAACAATCCATCACTACATAATAACACAGAAACAAAGCTTCCTCTACAGGAATGCGTAAGGACCAAAAATCCTAAAGGACCAAAAAAAAAGAGATGTCGATCGGGCCCCCATAATTTTTACAATACATTCGTTGTATGGGAAAATCTGCTGTCTCTTTTACACAGTAGGCGTGGCCTCGTAAGCATTTAATCACATACATTATAATTACCGGTTGATGGTCTTACCTGGGTGATTAAGGTACGCGTCAACGTTTTGGGATTTTGGTTTTTTACTCGTTTTTACTAATTGTTTCCTTACTGAGGCCGAGGGTATAAGTATAGGTTAATTATGTAGCCAAATCCACTGATGTATTTATACGTTAAATCAGTATATCTTTTTGTATCTACTTAATCTCAGTTAATAATAATTAACTTTTAAATGATAAATGTAAGCATTGTAAAATATGGTACCTACTTATTTTTCGGTCCTATGTCTCAGGTAATGCGTACCACAAGAAGGCTTATGAAGCTGTTGAAATCAGTTATATGCATTTTCTCGATGAAAGGCTGGTGAGCCAAATAATTCTAAGTTTCTGCAATATCAACCAATATATTACATTTAAATTGTTACGTCCTAATAAACATCGGATATTCCTGATGCAACAATAATGAAACCAAATTAAATTGAACCACGACACAAATTTAGATTGAAGAAAGCAACAAAAGAGTACGCTATCGAATCCCGCCAGTTTCTGTTTAATTATAGGTTAAATATAACTCGGCATTAACGAGATTATCTAGAGCGGGCGGTGCCAGCGATGTGATGTTTTGCGACCTTATCTGTTCCGATGTAAGTCTGTGGTAGCTCTGAGATTGAGAAATAAGTCAATTTGGTGTAGCTAATTAAGGGAAACTTTAGTGTATTGTTCAGCTACATTGTAGTCTATTTTAATTTATAATAAGTTAAGTTTATAAAAGCCTCTATCGATGTATACTTGAGTAATTGTCTGGCTTGTAGGTACACTTGGTAACCTCCGCTGACCAGCTGATTAATTTCTCACGGTATAATAATAATAGATTACCTTATTATAATTAACACGGTGACGTAATTCAAGGAGGTACTGAAAAGATGGAATGTAAACTGAAGTATAACGGTATAACCATATGTCGACAATCACAGTCTCTACTTTTCCTTCTGGCGATCAAAGATTTGATTATGTCAACCCCCAACTTAGCTAAGGGGCTTTTGTTTTACAGTGGGCGTCTTCCAGTTAATGATGATTATCATAGTTAAGTTTTGCATTTGATCTCGTCAAAATATTTCATAATAAACTAAATCTTCGTGACTCTATATCTCACAAAGCTCGCGAAAATGGTCTACTTTACTTGACTTTTCCCTAACCGAGCTACTCAAACATTCGATCAGGCAAGAGCAGTATAGAAATGAGCTAGATACTTTAAATGTAGTGAAAAGCGTAAATCTACAATTAATATTGCGAGTGCTGCGCGTCGCGACTGCCTGTTGACGTGCGATAACCCTCCGCTGCCGCTTAAATGCACTATTCTTAAGAGTAGGGTTGCTACGGTGAATGTAAAATGTAAGCTTTCATGATATTATGTTTGTTTAGACTGAAGTAGTAATGATCGGTTTTTCTGGTTAGTCAATGTTGTTATACCTATGTTATTGTTAGGTTTAAATAATTAATAAAGCCATATTAGTTCAGTGAATACTAAAATCGAAATTAAGACAAAAAAATTTGCTCCGCCGTCAAGAATAGAAGATATAGTGTTTTTATTTAAAACCTGATTTTTTCCAAATACCTAATCTCAATTTGAAAAGTTAAATGATTAAGTTTACCTTAAATCCAGTATATGAGATCGGACACTAATTTTCAGATATGATATTTTGTAATTTTAATATTAACCAGAAGTGCCAACCCTGTTTTCTAACAGTCACATCGAGCGTCTGCACTTGCCTCAATAACTGTTTCTTTGTGTCCTCAGAATTTATACAGCATTGTGGTGGATTGAACATTCTTTACACAATCATGTACTAAATATTTACTGGCAATGTACAAGATCATTTGAAAAGCAATTTGGGAGGAATTACTTTCACTGGTAGCTGAATTGCCATGGACAATAACATACCTTATTGGATTTGTAGTAGGGAAGCAAGATAGTTGGATTAGTGACTGTATATATATATATATTATATGAATAAAATATACAGTCAAAAGTTATTAATTCATACGGAATCTGCTTGCTGCTAGATAAGTTAATAAACTAAATAGGTATTGAAAAATAAGTCTAATACTTGAGGCATTTAATTACAAAATCTTTTTCTTAGAATAATAGGCTGCCAATTTTTTAGTCAACTTAATTGGGATGCCTTGATATACTTAATCTGTACGCTACAGGTAAATACTCAATAATATTGCAAATTTAAAAACTAAGCACACAAGCCTGCCTACGTTACTAATCCACTGCTTATAAAACTTAATATGTACTTCTTATTACTTACCAGTACGATACCTACTTTATAAACCAGCTATAAATAAAACAGGCATTTTAAAACTCATTAAATTTTTATTTAGTTCCTTGCATTAAGCATCCCAGCATGGAGATTCAATCTAGATGTTATCTACACATAAGAGCAGTCTTCTAGGTAAGCCAAAGAATGTCTGCATCAACTAGTAATTAATACAAACGCATATAATTTTGCATAATAATTGGAGAATCTGTGTGGTCCTTCGGTCCGCGAATTTTTAAGTTTATCTATGTATCAATTTTTTTTTTTTAAAAGCCTAAAATTGGATTTAAATTATTACTGTGCTCTTGAGTTATGAAAAAATTATACTTCGAACAGTTACTCGAGCGTGTGTGTATGTTGCACTAAGTTGCTTTGGTATAGTTCTTATCTTAACGTCCACTCTCTACAGCATGTTATTTAAACTCAAACATAGTTTCAGATAATCAAATAGCTAAAACAGTATGATGTATATTTGACGACCTGATTGGCGCAGTGGCTAAGTGATTGGAATGCTGCGCTAAGGGTTGCGGATTCGATTCCCGCACGGGGCAAAACTTTGTGCGACCCACAGATGTTTGTCCCGAGTCTGGATGTTTGTGTATGTGATATTTCATGTTTGTGAAACGCACTCACGACACAGGAGAAATTCCTAGTGTGGGGCGACGTTTTTTTAAAAAAAATAAGAAATAAAAAAAAAAAAGTATTTAATTTCCTTTAAGAAATACGCAAATAAACTAACTAATCCTAACATATTTTGCGCACTACAGCAAGATATATAAAATCAAAGAGAGCTACCGATTATTGAACAGCTATCAGTATAAAATTTCTTTCATGAAGCCGGTTGCAATATTGAACTAACATCTTAATATACGTAATCAAAATATACATGCAGCGCAGAAGCAAACACTGATAATTATAGGTATGTCTTTCTCATAATAAACGAGTTAAAGGCGAATGTATACTACCCGCTCCGATCGCAGCCGTTTCAAGTATAAAATTATTTTAATATTTCCATTAAAATGATAGGGCATTTACTGCTGTTTTATCGGCGCGTTGACATGTATTTAGTCCGATGATATTGTAATTAGAATTCATTTACTGGTATTCTGAGCTTTGACAACACTGAAGTAATGTAGTCTCATAGTTCTTTACCTTTGCTCACAAATATGCATAACTGCAACTTTAAACATTTTTATCGAGTATCATTACTAACATTTTCATTAAGTACCAAGGAACCATGCTCACAAAGAACAGATTATACAAAATGAATGAAAAATCTCGTTTTATTTACCTAAGGACCACCAATGGTCCGCGGATCCCAGCCTCAGAAATGCTGACCCAAAGGAATGTCTTTGCTTGCCATGTGAACTGGCAATGACCAAAGACATTTCTTAGGAAAGCCAAAGAAGTCTCATAATAGTCATCCAACTTGGCAAATGAATACTTATGCAAATGGACGTTGTGAATACCAAGCTTTAAGTTGTTGAGCTATAAATAAACTCGAGTATCTAAGTATTATTAGAAAATAAATGCAAACGATACTTGTAAAAAGCATTTTAAGTACTTTGCAAGTACTTTAGTCAAGTCTGATATTTTACTGCAATTAAAAGATAATTTAGATTTTAAATACGCTTCAATAACTAGGCAAGTGCATTAGCTCTTTTTGTAGTATTCAAACTATTTCATAAAATTAAATAGCTCCTATAAAATTATACTTAACTTATTTAAAATAACTATACTTAGATTGTAATTATAACATAAATGCGTATCCTAAGTATTTAAAATTATAGAAAACATTTTAATTTAAAATATTCATAAAACTTAAGACTAACATTTACTATTTTATTAAAAACACAACAAATATTCAAATAAAACAATTGTATGTAAATTTATTATTAAAACACAACGATTTAATTATCGAATTTAATTCAGCTGAAAACATATACACGTCAAAAATACATAACCTCATTTTGTTAAAGTCGGTTGAAAAAAAACTGATTACATTCTCACACAGACATACAGCTCCTATGTATATTTTTCATTGTGAAAGCGAGACATCGCTACCGGCAGTGTAGCGCGGCGTCTTGCTTCCACATAACAAAATGTCCTGCAATGCAAGTCCAAAAGAACCAGCAGACGATCATCACAAGCTCTGCGTACACGCAGCAAGTATAAAACGACCTTAACAAAACCTGTTGCGTATCGTAAAGTCTAAATTAAAGTATATCGCCCTGTGAGACGAGTCACTTAGTCCTTAATGCACATTTGTCGATCATAACGGTTACTAGGCAATGGTCGGTGTCGGGTGTCCTGCACATGCCTTACATATCGCAAAACATGCAGTTTTATGGAAATGCTCACTGCAGATGAAGGGTTAAACATTGATAGGTAAAAACCTATGATCGGCTTTTTTTATACAGCTGAGTAGGCAGAATTTTGACTTCTGACTGGATTGCGTGGTTGGTCTAATAGTAACTAAGCGCGACTGCTGAAGTCCCGGAATCGAATCCTGTGTGAGGCGAAGTGTTGTTGGATTTTACATAAGGTATTAAACATAATTACGGTTGATGGTATAGGCTTGCCCCCTATTACATTGGGACCTAAAACATAACTGGCGAAATCGAAATGTAATATACTGTATACTAACATTATATGGCTGAAGGTCTGAATTGAATTTTCTTTTATAAACCTCTGCCTACCCTATCGGGGAATACAGGCGTGATGTTAAGCATGTATGTTATGTAGCAGAAGTATCTTTGATCTTTATTGTGTCGGTTTTGTCTACAAAAGGACATAATTATTATACGCAAGTCAACAAAATTATTTTTCATTAAATTCCGGGTAGCAATCTACACCGAACGACCTCGATTTAATACTACTTACATTGTACTGTATGACATAATAAAAACGATATTAAAACCATATAAAAAGCGTATAAAGACCACCTGGGTTGTTACAGCGCTGACAATTTAATACAACCCATACCTAAAACTCAGGTAGCCGTATTACTATAGCCTATAGAACTACAATTTAAAAGGCACAAATAAATTTGAAAGCACAAGAAATTAGTCACACAAAAATTCACGAATACTGCGTTAGTAACGAGAATGTTTATAGGCGGGTAAGACATTTAGAGTTCATATTGTCTAAACTGTTTGTACGTTTTTGTTTTGTTAAACAAAAGAATAAGGTAATTGCGGTAGTCGATTCAGCTATCAACCAAACACACTAGAGACTTAGCTGTACACAATATATAATAAATAATATAAGTGTTAACTGTAATACAAATAGAGTTTCTCCTATACTTAAGTAAACATAATTTAATTTGAATTTCTTGGTCTTAAATATAAATGTCTGTAAAACAAAACCGAAAGTCCGCAATCTATTTATTGCATATTTTTTTGCCTATATAAATTGCAAAAAATATGATTTTTGTAAATAGAATTTGAAAACATGTTTTTATTTTATATGCGAAAAATTGATCGCCACATTCTGAATAAATGCTTAGATTGGTCTGAAAAACACCTAACCTAATACTTTATCTGCCTCATACCTTTCTAATTATTTATTTATTAAGGAAAGTCTATAACTGCTAATAGAATAGGTGCTTACAATATGCATTATAAAGCCAATTACAGGTTCTTACGATTAGCAATAGTAAAGATAACAGACAAACACTACAATTAAATACGTATTCACTGCCTACTCAACCTGCATAATTGAGATAAACATAACATACCATCACGCCTGTATTCCCCGAAGAGGTAGGCAGAGGTGCACATTTAGTACACCCACATTTCGCCAGTTATGTTTTAGGTCCCAATAGGGGGCGAGCCTATTGCCATCAACGGTCACACATCCAGACTCCGCGCTGCTACTGAAAATGACCTATTGGAAAAACCCAGTAACACTTTGCCCGACCTGATTCGAACCCAGGACCTCGTGCTCAGCAGTCGCGCTTAGCAACCACTAGACCAACGAAGCAGTCTATCTATAATTGAGATAGACGGATCATCAGTGTCCAATCTTTCATGCAGTTCCGATATCTAATTATGATATTCATGATAACCCGTAAATAGACATCATCGTTATCGATGTGCATATTTAATTCACTACTAATTACACTTTAGATATTTCTTATAGATAATTAAATTGTTCGAAGCCGGCTACTCTTGTGTGGTGTAATTGACAAGCGGCTGACGTTATGCGGCTAATAAAATTACTGCTTAATGTCTTATTTTATTTGACGATAGACGTTATTCTTTATTTAAGTATGCATACGTGAGACAATACACAGTCTCTCATATTCATATACCTACTTCTAAAGAACCGAAATAATTATTCCTACATCTGACTCATTTTAATTTACTTTTTGCTCTGTCATTTCAAAAGTTTGCCTCATTGAGTCATATTGACGCTACTTTTTTAGTTCGTTTATGTTTTTATACTTTTTCAATACTGATTACGAAGAAAATCAACCTACCCGATATAAAGTCCAATTCCTTACAGAAATAGCAAATAATAAAATTATGACAGTTAAAAATTTTAACCCTTCAACGCGAACGGTGCTAAGTGGCTCTATATACCCGCAATAAAAATAGCAAAAAATCAAGATGGCTGCCGCACTTAACTTACATTCTACACCAAACATTCTAAGTAGCGGCTAAATTAAGTATTAAAATTCACAAGAGGCCCACGTTATAGGATGCACAGTAAATTGTGAAGACCGATGTTATCGCGTTAATAACTTCTTTGGTAGCAGTGTCTTAAGAAAAACGATACAAAAACATGATGGAAATGGAATTCTTCGACATTACGGTCCCAAGAACGGGTCGAAGACATTATTCATGTTTGTTAAGTGTTAATGGGTCCCCTTATTTTTTTTTCGGTAATAAATATCTTGGGTTGTTAAGGTATTTGACGATTTTCAAATTGAAGTGAATGAGATGTGAACAGGAATGTGAAGTTCAATTGATTGTTTCTATTCATTTATAGCTTCAAGTATAAGTTGAAAATCAATGTTGTTTTTTTAGTTAATAATATTGGCTTCAAAGCTAAAAATACTTTTTGAGATTTTATGAAATGACGTTAGCAATAAAAGTCATCGCTTAAAACAATAGACGTAAGAATTTTAATTAAAAATAAATCTCATACAAAATTTAGTAAGGTAAGGATTTAATCAAAATACCTGTATGACTCATTTCCTTTATTTAAGACGATACGACATTTAATGAAAAATAAAATTTATACAGGACAAAAAACAGAACGGGTTAAGTGGCTAAGCCAAAGCAATAAAAGTAATAAAAACCTAATAACGAAACATGAAAAATAAATTAATACAAATTCAAGGAACACAATCAAAACACATAAATCGTGTAAAAATATTATCGAGAAAAAAAGACGTTGGCCCAACTGTTGACAAGCACTGACATCATTTAAAATTAATGGCGGTCGTAAGTTAGTTGGCTACCAGAGTCAGGGGTGGTCTACCTTTTACACTTTTATGTAAAAAAATATCATAAAAAGACATCACTTTGTACGTGTGGGTTCCGTAAATTACGCGTTTAACATAAAAAAAGTAAATTACATACTTTTATACAATTATTTTCAGATTTTGTTGAGACCGGAAATTAATGTATTTTCTTTTGAATTTGCTCCGTTTCTTTTATAATAATATGGACCTATTTCAATACTTCCAAGTAAGACCAATTAAATAACAATTCAATTTCTGTCCCATATTAACATAAGCCATACACAGTGATGGTAAAAAAGACACTACTTCAGTCCTCTATAACCTACAAACTAATTACAGGATGTTCCATTTCCGTATGGAATTAAGGTGCAATTAAAGAGCCTCTTTGAGTAATGACACCTAAGTACAGTCTGAGGCATCTAGGCAGTCAACCTCATTACCTACCTTCCTTGTTGACCAGCTAATCTCTATACTACAGCATGACCTATTTCTATTTGACACGTGGCTCATGCTGACACGTAGAAGAAAACGAAATAAAGTTTGTTAAAAATATTTTTTTTTATCCTAAGTCGACGTCAGTTTGTACCTTTTATTAATTGCCCTTGCAGAGTATACGCACAATGCCCAAGTCTCTGTGGTGAATTACTTACCAACCGACTTCATTTATAGCACTGAAACACTGTTGATCGTTACCGACATTTATATGAAACGATAACTCATTTAAATTAAGAGACCTGTGTCACGTGACAGATTACGAACTACCTAACTGCCAATAAGGGTCTATAAGAAGTATCAACCTCCAACAGCATCATACATATTTCAAATCGTCTAACATCTTACCTAACGCGTCACGTCCAATAACAGAATCCATACTATCTCCAACACGTAACATGGAGTAAATTTCTATTGTGGTCGCCGTATAACTTCTTTGTGGTTGCGGTCGATAAATATCAGCTGCGGCTAAAACAATATCCTATGGCTGAGGTTCGTAATACACATAATTGATTTATGAACTGACCGCAGAGCTTCGAGCTTCGGTTTTGAAGGAAACCTGTGGATTTGAAAATTATCTTTGGGTTTTTTCCTTTGTCACTGTGACCTGGTTTGTCGATTCAAGGTATTTGTATGAGTTATATCATATTTGTAAAACACACCCACGACACAGGAGAAATTCCTAGAGCGGGGTGACGCTTTTTTATAGAAAAAAACTGCTGCAGTCCGAAATCTCAACTCCCGATAAAGCTCGTTTCTTTTCTTTTCTAAGACAACACTCTACACTTACAAACTAGTATTATAACGAAGGATTTGTAAGACATAAGAATCGTATTAGTTGACGCTTCACGTGACCAAAAGGCTGGCCTGTTTTTCGGCCAAAGAATTAGCATTGCCATTCAACGTGGCAATGCCGCCAGCCTTTTGGGCACCCTACCAGTTGACAGCGATGAGGACGAATACTTTGATACATAATTTTTAGTTAAATTTTTTTATTTTGTATATATTTATTTTTAAGAATTGTAAATAACCTTGTAAATAAAATAAAGTTTATTAATCTACAGTTAAAAAAAAATACAATTTAACGTTTTAATTATAATCGTAAACCATAATAATCATCGTACAATTTTGAATATTAGCCAGAACATACTCCTTCAGCCTCACTTGTTATATAACATTGAGTGTTGATGGGCTATTTGCACACATCTTAGGCACATTTAATAAAATAAAGCAGAGTATTAGCCTCATAGTACAACATACTAGTTTAGTATTATTAGCAACATAATGAACACATAACTTCTGACCTAAATATGTTTAATAAGCTGTGAAATTGTGTGAGCGTTAGGGACTGTACACACTTTCACGTCTAGTATACGTCATAATATATACCTAAAAAAGATAGTTTAAAAATTAATATTCCTACTAATATTATAAACGCCAAAGTTTGTAAGTATGGATGTTTGTTACTCTTTCACGTAAAACCTACTCAATGGATTTTAATGAAATTTCATATGGAGGTAGCTGACACCCTGGATTAACACTGACCACTTTTTATCCCGAAATAATTTAGCGGGTAACACCGCGGGGCGCAGATAGTACTTTATATTTTTCTCCTCAAGTATAACTTCGTAAAAACTCAGTTCTTGTTAATAGGACAATGATTTAACATTGTAAAGTTGTCAAAGGATCTTATTGTCTCCCACTGATTAATGTCATTACTTGAATACTGCTAAAGTTACAAGTCTTGGTTAAGCAAGGAGATATTAATTAGCTACAACATTATCAAAATCTCAAAAACGTCTAATTTAGTAAACATTTAATGCTTAAGGAAAAATAAAATAATTATTACCTCAACTGATAACTAAATTAAGCGTTCAAGTGTAACCTGCCCTTAACAGCACCTACACAAATGGCGAGAAAATGTATTAGAGAACCCACAATTTAATGAAACATAACGGAATAGCAGATATCCAATACCGTTGTATATTATGGAAAATAACTGTTTTTGAAACCTTTTATAATTATAAACTGTCAGAGCTAAGGCGGTAAAGTGAAGATCCAAAGAGTTCTTAACCTATTATTATTGCCCTGTAAATATGGTACTAGATTTAAACTACGAGGCTATCTCTCAATCTGCCCGACCGGCTACATGGTAAAAGCATATAAAACGTAAAAGGTACTCTAATCATCATGCAAGCTACTACAAGCTCACAATCAAACCACTTTCCAGAATTCAGTTCATGCTCCTCTACTTTTGTCAGAGATCTCATGTTATTTAAAAGTCAACCCTTTAAAGGAAAATGTAAATAACATAACATCGCCTGTATTCCCCGAAGGGGTAAGCAGAGGTGCACATTTAGTACACCCACATTTCGCCAGTTATGTTTTAGGTCTAATGTAATAGGGGGCGAGCCTATTGCCACCGACCGGGCACAAAGCCAGACTCCGTGCTGCTACTGAGAATTATCTAACAGAAAAACCCAGTAACACTTTGCAGTCGCGCTTAGCAACCACTAGACCAACGAGGCAGACGAAGAAAATGTAACCTATAAAAAATAAAATAAAGAAACAATAATACTGGCTAATAATATAAATGCAGTAGCAACGTCAATTTCTTTTACAACTCATGCAAAGGTCAATGACCAAACAAACATAAAAACTCATAAAAATCTACATTTTATTCGCAAAAAGGATCAAATCGTCGAGTCGACATTTCCGCCAACTCTTAGGTATGTATTTAACTTGAAAACTTATTGTTTTACTTCATAAAGTCAGCTATATTGAATAGACCGTTCCATTTCACTCCAACTTCGGTTTAGAAGTCAAACAAAATGGTACAAACACCACAAGTTATAGGAAAAGTTGTAGAAGCGTAGAATGGAACTTTTCGTATACCTACTAATATTTTTAAGACGGTTAAGTTTGAGTTTCGTTAATGAATAGATTTTAAATAAAGACGGTTTACTCTAGCTAACAGCAGGATAACATTGTGGTGAATATTATATTATACTAGCTACACCCCGCGGTGTTACCCGCTACATTTTTTCGGGATAAAAAGTAGCCTATGTGTTAATCCAGGGTGTCAGCTACTTCCAAATAGATTTTTTTTATTAAAATCCATTCAGTAGTTTTTACGTGAAAGAGTAACAAACATCAATCCATACTCACAAATTTTCGCATTTATAATATTAGTAGGGATTATTACCGTTGGACTGTTAAGTCAAAGGACGCAAGTTCAAACGCCGGCACGCACTAATGTCTTTTTGAATGCATGTAGGATTGTGTGTACTATAAATTAGTTATCAGTTGCTGAGAACGATAAAGAAAAGCATCGTGAGGAAACCGGCACACCTGACAGATTTTTCAACGGTGTGTAATGTCATGTCAGAGGCCTACAGGTAGTTTAAACTCTGACGCCAGGTTGTTAAACCATACAATCAGTAGAAGAATTGTCAAGAATCAACAACCTGCAATGATTATCGCGATAAATGGTTATTTCTTTTCTAAATGCTTCGTTGACTGCCTCGTTGGTCTAGTGGTTGCTAAGCGCGACTGCTGAGCACGAGGTCCTGGGTTCGAATCCCGGGTCGGGCAAAGTATTACTGGGTTTTTTCGTTAGATAATATTCAGTAGCAGCACGGAGTCTGGATTTATGCCCGGTTGATGGCAATAGGCTCGCCCCCTATAACATTGAGACCTAAAAACATAACTGGAGAAATGCGGGTGCACTGTATGTGCACCTCTGCCTACCCCTTCGGGGAATACAGGCGTGATGTAATGTTATGTCGTGTCTTTTCTAAATTATAGAAACAACAAGAATTCGTAATCAAAACAAACGCGTACTGCATCACAATTTGTGTCAGTTCAAATACGCCAAGTCTGAAGTACACTAACTATGTTCCATGTATATTCCTCGTTGTATACGAGACGTCTATCTGTATATTAGGTATATTATTAAAAAAACAAACAGCAAATAACGCTAGAAAGACATCCTTATTCCCGTAGAAGTTATTCTGTAACTAACAAAGTTGAGTAATTTTACGAGTCATTGTTCGACAGATGCGGTAGCGAGTGCTGTGTTCTTTGCTTGAGGCGAGACCAGACATTGCAGGTATAGCGAATGTACCTTAGTATCTTCGCATGCGGAAGCCAATTAAAAGTTTCTAACTGACTTTAAAAACGGGATTTAAGCTAGATTAACGAAAAGTTAATTTTATATACATATTTAATCCTCTGTTTATTAATTAATCTAATTAAATGTTCAATCATAAGTTAGGATTATCCAGTATCAAGGCGACAATAAAGCCTCCTTATTTATAATATTATGACAATAATAGACAATCTTTCAAAGTTCTTAATCTCAGTCTCAGTCTGCTAATAGAATGACGTAATTTAATTTCTATTTATTAACGAATTGGTTTTGTCTTATTACAGAAACATATAATTAAGCTCTACTCGTTTGTAGTGACCATTTTACTGACACAAATCATTAGAATGGTGCTGTTCTGATGATTTATTGTTACGTTCTCGACATTTATACTAATTCGACTATTTTAAAACCCACAACTAAACATAATAGGTAATTTTTTAAATTAACTTATACATACATACATACGTAGTAGGTACACCTACTGTATTTTAAGCCTCATTTTGCAGCAGATTGAAGGTCTGCTTGCGACCACGGCCGGTGCAACCCGGTCGAAACGTAAAGCAAACGTAAAATTATAAACATGTGCTCGCGTTAATTATCTTGTTGTAATTTAAAGAATTAGTAGTGCCAATCAACGTGGCAAAGCCGCCAGCCTTTTGGGCACCCTATCAGTCGACAGCGATGAGAAGGAATACTTCGATGCATAGTTTTTATTACATAGCAAATAATTTTAATGTATAAATCTTATGCATTCTTTTATAATCATGCAACGCGATAGTTTAAGAATTCGTAATACACAAGATTAAAAAAAAAACATAATTAATTACTAATTCATATACTTACCGATTATTACAATTATAATGGTCTCAAAGCATACAAAATGTGATTTATCGATCAATCTAAGTTCCTAATAACAAACGCGTAACACACGACAGTATTCGAATATATCTAAAACAATAAAAATAGTGATGTGACATGCACGTCGCACAACGCATATCGCTTCGATGTATCGACCGCAGGACATTCGAGTTTCGATAGATTTGTGTTTCTAGATATGGCCCGCTAGATTAGTTTATAGTTGTTACAGAATTAAAGTTAGAGAGGGACTTTTTTGTAAGTTTAGATTTCAAACATTAAATTCTTCTAAAATATGTTAGTAAAAACTCTCATTATTTATTCTTAACAGAACGAGCTGAGGAGATTTTGGCGCTATTTCTTCTTCCCAGCTATAGCACTAAGATGCGGTGATTGGTGGGCGTTGTTGGGGACTTTAAGTATACATTTTAATTACTCTATTTCGACAAAATTTTTATATAGAATCTCAAACAATATTTACAGTATTCGGAAATGCTTAACTAAATCTTAAGAAAATAATTATATTATAAATACCATTGGATTTATTATCCTCCATATTATGTCAAGAATAATTTAAATGAGCTTGCAAACGTGCAATTTTTTGATAATCAAATCTCATTCATCTTAATATCCAATGTGATAAGCTACTCTACACTTCTATTTTTTTAACGTGATGATGTGATTGATATTTCAGTACTACTCGATATAATGAAAAAAAAAAACAATATGTCAACTTTGCTCATTTCCCTTCCAATGCCACATCTAGCAGTTCTATAGCACGTCACTGTTATCTGCGTTTATTCATTGCAACAGAAGGGCAACCCCACCATAATTTGGACAGCGTATACACTAACGCGGTAACGCATGCAAATTCAACCCCGGGCCCGTGAAATATACGACCAATAAATAAACACGCAGAAAGGGGTGAAATTAAATATTCATATACGGGTGATGCGAGTACCGGTTGATTGTCCTATCGATGTTTGTAGGATTGGGTGGATTTTCTTTTGTTTTTTGCAGTTTTTTGAGTTCCATTTTTGATTTACTAGTGTTTTTTTCAGGATTTAATGGTCAATTTATTTTATCGAATATAAATAATTAAATAAAAAAGATTGATTGCTACACAAGACACGTACAAATAAAAAAAATTACACTGTAGCAAAAAGAAGTGGGTTTAGCGAATGCTATACCGGGATGAGCTGGTCATCTTTAGCATAACTTGGGTCTATGTATATATTACTGACAACCACTTTCTTCGTGAGGAAACATTTGTATATTTAACTTCAGAAAACTCTCATCCCATTTAACTGTCTATATTATATGTACTTTCAACATACTGGACATCGAATATCAATGTCACTCAACAATATGCCAGATCCAACAATTCACATTACGCCCACGTGAAAGTATCGATATAATCGTAAAACAACGTACATCACTAAGTCAGTCCAATATCGTAATAGGCAGACTAAAGAGTGAGACGACTTGTACAACATCACCAAATTAGCCAAGCGATGTGCAATAGCCCTTAGGCGGACGTAGGGTTGTCACTGTACCGTGTATGGTATTATTATTTCATTAAAAAATAAATTGGAATCTTTTTGAATGTAATGTTTTTTGTTATTTAGACATAAATGAATTTAAATTCAATTGTGTTGTTTACTGATGTATTTTCTGCAATTATTTAAGAATTGCTAGCTCACGCAGAATGAAAAATTCAAAGATACTCAGAATTCAGAGTTACTTAAATAACATGACGCCTGTATTCCCCGAGGATGTAGACAAAGGTGTGTAGTACTTCTACATTTTGCCAGTTATATTTATAGGCCCTAATGTAATAGGGGCGAGCCTATTCCCATCAACCGGGCACAAACCCAGACTCCGTGGACCGTGATGCTACCGAGAATTACCCAAAAGAAAAATCCAGTAACATTTTGTCTGGCCTGGAATTTGAACTCAGCTCCTCGTGTTCAGCAGTCGCACTTAGTGACGAATAGACCAGCGAAGCAGTTAAAAAACATTAGAAATCCATAATAATGAGTATATTTATCTAATTTCTATTTTAACATCTGTTGCACTCTATAATTTTATTAGGAAAGAAAAACGATGGAATATACAAGGAGGGTGGTGTAATATATTTAATATCATTTGCTGCGCTTTAAGATTACTTTTCTTAATGTACCCGTCAATCGACTGAGTGCTTTAAATTGCACTACTGTTATATTTCTCTGATGTGTTATGACGTTTACTATTACAACACTTTATTCGACTTTCTGTTTGTTTTAAAATTATGTTTTTCGTGAGTGTTTCGCATTTTCTTTTCCCGTATTTTTTTTATATAACTTTTTTTTATTTTTTTTATGCATGTTGCCATGCGTATTTTTACGCATACGTATTTTTTTTGTTTTGTATTTTCTGACTACTCTATGTAGTCCACTTAGTCTAATACTTAACGTAAAAATACGTATTTATTTAGATGCATTTGAATGGATGTCTTGGAAACGTTTTCCTAATAGGAAGATATTTTCACTTGTCGTTTTTAGTAACAGTTTTTCTTCTTCGTATCGTCATGGGCTTGTTGCTTCACAGAAACAAATCGTGTCGGCGTGTAAACATTGGCCAGTCAACAAGGACGGTTGCGAGTTGAACCATCTATCCGCTGGATTTTATTAGGTACCATCATGGAGGCTCTCTACTTGCCGGATGATGACAGACTCGCCCCGTTCATTAGGGTATCCGTGCATTACAGTACTCCACACTTCTGCCTACCCCTTCGGGGAATACTTACGTGCTGCTATTTCATGTACCTATATCTTTAAATTTCTACTTGCGCCTAACAATATTATTAGAAATAACAAAGGAGTTTTCAATCTCATACCGATCCTTTGTCTCATCTCAGTTTTTAAATAGAGAATATTTGTGTTATATTCGGTACAGTACTATTTCATTATGATCTGAATATCGCATTCATTGGTCTAATCTTATTCCCAAACATCCGTTCGATTTATTTTAATAGTATATCAATGTTATCAAACGTTTAGGCTAGAGTCGAGACTTAATTGCGTGAATGGTCACATAATTAAGCGTAGTGTAGTAATTATCAAACGCTATTACTGAAGACAATACACATATAGTCTAGTCTGTGTCGCAAGTTGAACATATTTTACTCACAATTTAACTCAGAGTCAACTTCAATTATGAGTATCCACAAAATATTTACTAGCTAAAATTACTAATTTAATACTGATTGTAACAAAATTAGTAAAAAAAAATTGTAGAAAAAACTATTTGACTTGAAATGTCAAAAATAATAAAACATTTTATCATTATTAATAATGTTAGTAAAATGTCAAAAATAATAATACTCTCAGCACAACCCTAGCTGGGTGCGTCGTTTAAATGCTTAGTGACGCCTTACAAATGATTTTATCTGGCGAGTTTTGTTGATATATTACGATGGTAAATTGAATCGGACGCAATCTGGACGGGCGGTGTAGCGCACATGTGCTCTCCAAGTCCCCAGGGTAATACGTTTAGGATAGCCGATTAATAATTTATTTAGGCGAATATATTTAGATTTTGCAGTTTGTAATGCAGTTGTAATAACGTATTAAGTTTCGTGTCTAGATTATTGTTAATGGACTGACCTGGATGCAGGTGTTTAGACTGGCTTACATTAAGCTTGAGCCTAGGTGGACCTTGCTAAATGGATATACATTCAATTTTAGACTAAAGAATGAGGAATTCAATATAGTCACTTATTTCTCACTTAAGTTACATTTTATTGTAAGTAGCGATTTTTTTTTAATATTTTTTTACAATTGTGTTTATCTAACCCCTCTACCGCTGCAGTACTTTACTTTATCAATATCTATTTCATAAGACGTTAGATTCTAAAATTTGTTTTTTATTAATTCAGGAAAAATAAGGCTATTGTTTAATCTTATAAAGAGAACCACTCCTTACAGCTATAAAATTAATTAACCCGTAAATAGCTACTGTAGTTATTGGTTTAACCCACCAACAACTGGCGATCCCGGTGCGATATCGCAATAATACGATATCATCGCAGCGTGATATTGGTATGTAATTGAAAACTGACCATCGAGGTGATTTATCATATTATTTTAATTGCTCCATTTATATTCTTATTTTTATTATATTGCCTACTGTTTGTAAGCTTATTTTTTGCACTTATTATTTATTTCTTCGTTGGTTTATCACAAGCAATCTAAATGTGCTAGCGTCTTCAACGGCTTTTAAGGTTTTTTTTTTTCAAATTTAAATTCACGAATTGATTCGCAAAAATTTGTACACCATGTACTTTCAAACAATGGTTAAATTAATAACAGCTCAGCACTTAGTAATGCATCAATTTGCAACCACGTTATAACTAGGTATAAAATAATACATTTAACAAATGAACTACGCAATAATCGTTTTAATAAAATATTTCGCATCACTACTCACTATGAGGGGTTGTTTGATCAAACATTGGCCCAACATTTACAATGCGTCTCTTTGTAATGTTGACAGTTTACATGTTATCGCTCGCTACAATGTTGGCCGCCATTGTTGCGTCTGGTCACATGTTTAATGTCAAATTACAGACTAAATTATAAAACAAGGGGTTCGTGACATTCGATATTTAAAACGCATGTAACCCTATAATGCTTCAGACGTTATTATTTTGCTGTTGATTGATATTTGAAACTGTTTGCAGTAAAATGATGATTATATTTTTTTTATTGCAGGTTTGTATTTTGAATTAATTAATATTACCTACCTACTGGATCGTTGGTCTAGTGGTCACTAAGCGCAATAATCATGAGGTCCTCGGTTCAAATCCCGTGTCGGATGTCGTCCCATATTACATGAAACCTATAATATAATTGGCGAAATGTCGGTTGTAATAAACACCTCTGCCAGTACTACAGGCAAGGTATTATGTTATTTTATAATATTACCTACCAACTATTGTGCTGGAAATTGTTAATTTCATTCCCGGCCATGGCAATGATAATTGTGGGTCCTATTAGGAATTGATGCATTTTGGAATAAAAAATTGCTCTTGCTCTCCCAGCGTCTGTACCTAACAGTGTCCTATTTAAACCTTAATCTAAAATAACCCCTTTAAAGTAGATAAAAGATGGAATAATCCACATTTCCTGGATGTAAAAGTAAATTAAATCTTAATTTTTTGTGGCTATTAAAATTTATATAATCCTTGGGACGGTTGAACACAAACATGTTCCCACTTTGTTGGAAGCAAAACTTATACGCTTTAAGCAACATATTATTTACAATCACAACAACTTATTTACATAATACTTTAAATACTCCGCTGCGTATTAATAAAACTAACTCGTAAACGTAATTGGTCACGCCACTGAAATAAACAAAGTGCAACAGTCTACAGCTAGAGACTCGACAACCATCAAAGTAAATAAGTACAGTATTATGCTTATTTCTTACCTTTACACTTCACAGACCTAAATATCATCTAATACTCATCGAAGCATTGTCTCATCAAGGAATTGTCTGATTTCATGAACGGATTTTTTTGTGTTTTTCGATTATGGAATAATTGTTGTAACTCCAAATAAGTTTCAGTTACTATACAAGTTTTGTTCTATTTTAGAATTTGTATGAATAAAGGCCTTTGTATTTTATAGGGACAGTTATATATTTGGTAGAATATCTAACAGTTTTTCTTGCACGACTTGATAAAAGGCCTCATGCACGACTTAAAAACACGTAAACAAGCAACTTATAGTAACAATATCAAAGTTAATAATCACAACTTTTTTCCTGAAAGACAATTTTATACGAAATTATTGATGGGTTAAACATTTTCAACCCTAAAACGCCTCATAAAAGACAACGCTACTGTAAAACATCCTAACCCTACAATTGCTGCGTTGCTATCCCAACCCTATCGTACATTAAGTAAATAATTAGTCATAATACCAGTAGGTGGGTTGCCGTCAGTCGCAATACGAACATTGTAGTTAATATGAGGGGAACCTCTGCGGTTGATACGTCATAATGCAAATGATGCTACTCTATTTGTTTATAGGGCTCCATGGAAAAGGTTTGATTTAAATTTAGAACTATTTTTGCTGCTTTCGTCATTGTTTGAAGGTTCTACAGCTACCTAGAGTTCGTAATTTGAGGGTTAACCCTGTGTTCTATATGTAATCAAGTTCATGGAAAAGTATGCGTAGGTTAGATTTAAATTTAGAACTATTTGGTGCTTCCGTCATTATTTGAAAGGACTGGCTTGAGGTCGTAATTATTTGAGGGGTAAGCATTCTGTCTTAACGTGTAACTTCTTTTGAGTCTTTTCTTTGTGTAGATATCACAAACCAGAACACGCCTCCAGAATATTTCAAGGTTTTGGTTTGGATTTTTGGTATCTAGCGTCAGTCCCAACGGTACCTTATTTGGATAATTACACTCACACATACCTTGGAGAAATATTTACTTTATGCCTGTTTAAGCTACAACTCACACTAAACATAGTCACACAAAACGAACACTTACAAGTAAAATAAATTACGCCCTTTGACATTTACCTAAAACTGGCTAAAACACCAACCATTTTAGTAATTGCCCATTCCTCATATAACGGTAAAACTGCTTCGTATCCAAATTGCCCATAAACACTTCAGAACAATAACTGACACCTAATTTTGAATGCTAAGTGTTATCAAGCCGGTACAAATACGCAAGTAGAGATCGCAATATCTTGTCAAATAATATTCATAAGTAATAGCTACTTTTAGCAGACCCTTCATAAAGTTGTCAGTGAGACCATCTGTGGGTCAATTTACTCTGGTTTAATAAACTTAAGACTTAATAAGGCTTATTTGGTTCATACACCTGGATTTCACCGCTGTTTGAACAGTAATTTATAGAGTGTATTAAAAGAGTTGTATCTGTCATTGGGGGGGGGGGGGGGGGTACCATAATTTTTTTTTTTTTGCGAACCGCAGATTTTGTCCCAAGTCTGGATGTTGTGGATGTGATGCACATATAGTACACCCACATTTCGCCAGATATGTTTTAGGTCCCAATGTAATAGGGGGCGAGCCTATTACCATCAACCGGGCACAAATCCAGACTCCGTGCTGCTACTGAGAATTACCTAATGGAAAAACCCAGTAACACTTTGCCCGACCCGGGATTCGAACCCAGGACCTCGTGCTCAGCAGTCGCGCTTAGCAACCACTAGACCAACGAGGCAGTTAAAAAAAACCCTGCTTAGTAACAAGGAATAGTATTTTCTCCATCAGATCAGGAGAAGGAGGTGCGTAATGCTATAACGGCCTTGAAATAGTCAGCTATAATGCGATTTCTCTGCTCCAAGTCTTCCAAGTAACCTGAGTTTGAAATGCTTTTCGTAAACGGAAATAGTTTCACTTCTTGTCAATTCGCCTGGGACTTGGAACCGTCATCGACGTATAGTGGATATGCGACAATACCAATCCTCCATCCTTCGGGGACCGAGACGTTTATGTAGTCATATAATGTATTTGTATGGTGGTTTTTGCTAGGAAAGTAATTCTAGATCCTATATCACATGATACTGGGTTCTTTTCATTAGGTGATGCCCAATGGCAGGGCGTCTGGATTTGTGACCGGTTGGCAATAGGCTCGCCTCCTATTACATTGAGACCTGTATATAACAAAATTTGGATGTACTAGGGTAATTCTGGGTAAGAAAGAATGAATATCGTGAATATTTCCATAGTGTATCCCTTCAAGACCTTAGATATAGGATAAAATTGAAATGATTGAATGAGGGTAAAACTCCCCAAGAGAATTTCCCACAACAAAAAATTAATGAAGCACAAAATGCTAATACAACCAATTCAGTAAACCAAATAACCCTAAATTGATCGACGCTCAAAAAATGTCAACTACATCCAACAAAAAAAGTTACGGATTCTTAGTAAAATGTTAGTCGCGGTCCGTTTGAAGTTAACGCCCCGTAACAACATGTGTGTGCGTCTGTCCTCTTGTTTATACTTAAATATTCCCATTTATACTATTATTAGAGCCGTACAGGATGTAAGTAGTGTATTGCCGTCCTAACTATGCTAAATGCGAACACGAAATGGTAAAGTTGGGCATTTATAAAATGGTGCAGCGCTGTGAGGGTTGGTTTGTTGCAAGTAGACAAGCGTTAAGAACTCAACGTTTGGTATTTGCAGAAGTCTGATGAAAATATTAGTTATATATCATAATCATAATCATTTATTATTTGTAAAACATAGGTAAACAGAAATACAGATGTTATAGTTAGCTTAGAGCGCTATGTTTTGTCTATGGTTAGACATACAAATATAAGTAGTATTTAAGAAAAATAATTATACAATATTATAGAGAACAGAAAGATAACTAAAAATAATCAAATTAGTCGTTTATCACATTTATCAATTAGAATTTTTTGTAAAGTTAATATAGACTGGTATCAAGATAGAAATCTAAGCAACGGACGCCACCTTAAAAACTACTCTCTTCTTTTGGCAACTCTAGCCCAAATGAGCTGAAGTTGCCAGAAGAAGAGAGTTGCTTCATATACATAGCTCAGAAGAAATATATCTATAAAAAAAAATAAAACAAATAGATACCAGACAAGCGTGTCTAACGCATAAAAGTAATATCCCTCAAAACCTCATCAACCTTTAGCGAAATCTCAATAAAAACCACAAAGTCTACAATACCTATAAACTGGAGGAATCTAGAACCGCGTTTATGTACAAGATCATACAAAAGTCAAAATCACAACAAAAGATTCTACACTCATGAATATTACTTTATAAGGCGATCTGCAATTTGGTGTTATGATCCCATTAACCAGAAAAGCTGATTAAGATAAAGGCTCATTGCAATTAGAATTTTGTTTTGGTGATCGCGCGGGCGTCTTCGAAATATCGAAAGGTTTGTCTTGTGATGTTTATGTAAAAGTTAAACGTTTTGATCGGTCACTGTATACCGTGGAAGGTAAATGAGGCTATTTCTGCTTAGTCCACGTAGTTAAATGTGGTGATTTTGTTAACAAATTTGGTAAAATGATAAAGCAGAAGCCTTAGTGAGTATTTTGAGATTCGCTTTAGGCTTTGAAAGATATATCTGTTTGACAAGCATGATAGATGTAACAATGTTTTATTCTATTGGATATGGCAGCAGACGATTATACTGTGAGTTTATAATTAACCAATTTCAAAAAGTGGGGGGTTCTATGTTCACCTGTATGTCATTTTTTACTTAATTCTAGTCGCCTTGTTCTTTTTTGCGTGAGAAGACTCGTTTTTCCTTCAGTTCACTCTCGTTGCTAATGTTATACGTTTATTGGTTGATTGTAATACCATACCAAGTTACCAACTACCTCTACCTTAAGATTCATCATCAACATACTCTAGGATTAAATCTGTTGTGTTTACCTGTTTTATGTATAGTACGAGCGTAATTCACTATAAGTCCAGCCAACAATATTTCGATTAATTTGTCGTATGATCAACCCCATACACTCCGCGCACTATTTGTCTAGCATTCGTCTCTATCTAGAGGGGCTATGCCAACAGTTTTAGAGTTGTAAGAGACTTAATTGAAAGCAGAACAGACTTAAGTTTTTCTGCTCACAATTGTTAATTGCATAATCGTTAATCAGAAACAATCCAACAATGATTAAATTAATTGTTTTACAGATTATGCGAGCATAATATTTGTTAGTTACTTATCATTGTTTTATGACTGTTTGTAAGCTTATTATTATGTTATAAATGTTATCAAGTATGTGGTGTGTACAGATCTATCTTAAGAAACATTATTTTCCCAATTATGTACCTAAACAGAGGGGTAATAGTACCTTCATTTAGCTACAGTTATGTAATAGGTAGCAATTTAATAACGGAACGTTGAGACTCTTTTCCTGACCGGCGAATCGAACTCAAGCTCATTTATCCTAAACCAAAATGAAAGCATTTCAAATTTATTTTCGATGTCCCGGCAAAACTGTACCATACTCAGACAACAGCTGGCGCTCAACAGCAGAACTCTGTACACTAATCTAAGGTACATTAGTAAAAACAATGAAATCGACCACACCAAATAATATAACAAAACGGTATAAGATATCGTGCGTGTACAAAGGTATAAATAATTTAACTAAGCGGCGTAACTTAGGATACTGCGACGAACACTTCAAAGGGAAA
This sequence comes from Abrostola triplasia, assembly GCA_946251915.1. Lineage (NCBI taxonomy): Eukaryota > Metazoa > Arthropoda > Insecta > Lepidoptera > Noctuidae > Abrostola > Abrostola triplasia. The sequence continues at coordinate 4,855,411 of OX276444.1, read as the reverse complement.
CGTTGGAGACCGTATGTTCAACGTCTAGTACACTTTATTAGGTCCCATATAGTAGACAGATTTAGGAATACAAATCTTGTAATGTTGACGCTTTTTGTGTAAGTAGAGTCTCAATGAAATATGATAATCAAAGTGCGTCAGGCATACTGATGCCGGTCAATCACGCTACTGTTTTCGTTGGCTGGCCAGTCTTTACACAATGGCTTGACCAGTTCCCGTGTGACAATACTCACGCCGAATCATGTAGAGTGAATGAAGGAAACCATTAATTGATTCCTTAGCTCAAAATATTGAGAGTCAGAACGTGACAATATATTTTAAAAGTAAAGTACTAATCGGCTGCATTTCTACGAAGGTTAACTGTAATGTAACATGTCCAAAATTGGCAAGAATAAAAAGCACTTAATGGCCAAAAACCTCAAAATAATTCCAAAGGAAGCTACCTAGACATCCTGCAATTTGTATAATTGCTTTTACTGTCTATCTTAATTGCCAAAAGGTGTTTGGTCACTTAACACTTACGAAAAATCTAAAGACCCGATTTATTGGACGGCTTAACACTTTGGATTTTAAATGGAAGGCTTAGACTATGACGTCATTAATCCTTGTTATACAATAAGGTGTGAATATGCAGTGATGATTTATTATAAATCTGCTTATTGAAGATATCATAAACATGTCAATAGTTCTACCTGTAATGTTTGATCTTCTTTCAGATCATTTTCCTGTGAACATTTTTCTTTCTGAACTTACTCTTTGTTCTCTTATATTGATCTCACAATTAATCTATCTTTACGTTCTACTTTATTTCTTTTATGACTCTATTAAAGCTGAAATTATATTTCTTATTGTTTTCTCTACTTTTTATTGATTTTGCTATTGGATAGTTCTTTTAACTCTTTTACTGCCCAGTGTACTACATATGGTACACATCGATAGTTTAACTAGTGTGTCTACTTAGCGGATAGTCAACGATTTAAACAATAGTGTTTAGCCAATAGTAGCAACTATTTCTAATCGCTCACCTCATCCTTCCCTTCTCATCATCTCATCCTTGTGAATTCGTTTATAAATAACTTCGTGCCGATTGTTCGTATTGACTTTTACGACATGAAAAAGGATAATTCACAGGCGTCTCTCTTCACGATTTAATAGTTTCTTCGTTTAACTGTTAGTGTTTATAAGACACGTGTAATACTAGTGTTGCGTGAATCTCCATCAGCGTGATTAGTGCTTGTTGTCGCCTTTATTTTAATCTTGTCCTCTGGATTAGTTGGAAACTATTTGTGCGCAACACAGCAAAATTTAATCGTAGATTAGGTTAAAACGTTTTAGGCAATTCCGTGTAATTTACTCTTAGGTTATGAGTGCATTTATTAATAATACTTTCTTTGTACTGAGATGATTCTAATAATTTATTCTAATTTAATAATTGTGATATCTAACGTACGTTTTACATTATCGCACTAAGTTTTTTACCTGTGAATTGCATAATGATGTAACTCCCGTTTTAGAAATTGATATATTTCACAGAACAAACCGACACAAAAATTAATTCGCGTCAAACAAAATCCTCGCTTGCATTAATAAAATAAATCATATTATTCCAATAAATTATATGCATTTGTCATAAATCAAAAACGAATTTATGCCAAAGTAAACTGTACTACGTTACATAAATCTGTTTTGTTTTTCGACCGAATGTCAAACAATGTTCAGTGCAATGAGAAATGTAAACAATTATTATTTATGTTAGGGATGTGATATTTTTAGAACGATAAAGTTAGGAATATATTTGGAAATAAAACAAAACGGTCTAACACGTACGCTGTTGCGACATTTGTTTTACAAATGACTAGTGTTGCATTAGTAAATATATTAATGGTAACAAGGCTTTGAAAAAATTTGAGTTTCTTTTTTTTCTCTTATATATTTGACTCTTATCGTACAGATTATAGAATGTCCTAGATTGTCATTTTCACATAGATATTTTGTATCATAATAATCTAAATCTACAACCTTTGCAGCAGAATTCGCCGCATTAATAGCCTGTTTATCATTTTTCCGTCTTGTGTTACCGATTATTGAAGAATTTTACTGAGGTTCGTAACGCAGCACTTCTCTAACATCTCAATTCCTAATTCATTTATTTGCATCTAAGACTTCCGTTACATCTCGGAAATCAGGAAGATATCGCATTAATATATTGCCGTCTTATTCAGGTTCATTATTAACTCTAAATCGCCAGCCCGTTCGTCATTGGTTTGACCCAAGACTTCACTCATGATTTCTTTCATGTTTTCAAGTTACTTCACAATAAAGGGGATATACCAGAATTCCTTAATACGACTCATGAAAAATAAGGAACAATTGAAGGACTAGAAGATAAATATGGATTACAAGATAATGATAGATCTACATAATGAAATCATCCCGTAAAACGTACTGAATCACGTCAATGTATCTCCAAGATCGCTCTTTGTGATTTAAGATAAGAACTATGTTCTAGACTTTTATGATGATTATTACGACACCGACGTTGCAGCAATATTGCACAAATAGCTGACTGAAGAGTGAATAGGTTCCTATAATTAAAAGCAAAGAAAAAGCAACTGGATCTTTTTAAACTATATCAAACCAAGGCATTGATTATTATATAAAATTATTTCCGAAAATATAAAGTTCAAACCTGTTACAAACAATTGAAAGACGAAAATAGTTGGACTGTTATTTTAAATACAGAAGTAGTGGATAACCTGAATAAATAATAAGTTCACTAATGTGAAGACAAAAATAAAACAAATGTATTGATTATTATGAAGCTTATTAATAAAGGTAAAGAATGTAGTAGTACAAATTACAAACGGGAGATTAAAATACAAATGAGCTGCATCCTTTTTGTACAAAAAATACAAGTTATTTAAGTGCATTTGTATGTAACTTGAAACAAACCTCCACTCTGGTAATTTGCATACTTAATGTTAATACCTACTTTTTAAGCGTCAAATTTTGCTCAAATTTACACACGTGCTAAAATAATACTTATAATTTATTTAATTGTCTATATTCACTTACCACCAGTTCCCCATAACAGCTTGAATTAGAAGAAGTAAATAACACAAAACTTTCCAAATGAGCTTCATGGTGCCAAATAACTATTTCGTACAAAGTCACTTTACAAACATCCTATTTAGTTAACCACTAGTACAAAAGTTAACTCCAAACACTTCACATTAACACCGCAAAATATAAACAAACTAAACCTTAAATTTTTAACCGCCAACTTATATATAAACCAAAAACAACCACTAAAAACAAAACCACAAAGTCTAAATAACAATGTAATCACTGTAATGCAAACAAAAAAATACTAAAAAGAAATAAAAACTTTTTAAACAAACTTTTGCGAAAGTTTACTTTTGCCGGGCACTTTTAATAAAAACAAAACTGTCGACTCAAGATTCCATAGATCGTTTATTAAAATTCGAACTGTTTGAAAAATCGAAAAAAGATTTTGTGTGCAGTCGTTTACGTATAGACGCGACGCGCTTGCGATCCGCGCGCATTGAAACACAAAACCAGACTGGCTTGCTTTAAGCCGTTTGTAAGTATTCCATAGGATTCTCAGTAAGGGGAAGGGTCGAATCGGAGGGCGTGTAGATGCAGTACAGTGCTGCACGAATTCATCCTTCCAAGCCCTTACTACGAACCACGTAAACTTTAGAGATTGGAATGTCGGTGTCTCGCGAAATGTCAACGTACGTTTACAGAAAATAATCATCGAGTTATATAAAGTTGCGACAACTTGTAGTAACATTGTGTGCTGCAGAAAAATGTCTGCGACCATCAATTGTGAGCTTATCCTCAACTCATGAGGTTAATACCTTGAGTTATTATCATTTTCAAAATTGATTTGCTGATCGAAAGATAGGATTTAAACGCGTAAATGCAAAACAAATTGTATTTATTGCGGAAATTATGAGTGGGACCTTTGAGATTTACACCCACATATATTTGAGATAAGCCTTCTATATATTTATGTTTATTACTACAATTGTCCTAGATAATCTTCAATCAATTTATTGGAAAATTTAAATCTATACAAATATTACAGCTACTTTAAATTTATTGTGACATCGTTGAATAAATTATTGCCATCAAATAACTCAATTTTGATTAATTTTCTAAAAAGTTTTACTCAAGGTTGCATAATAGGTCCTTTATTGTGAAAATCCGTTCAGATTCTGGTCAAAATTATAAAGCGGTAATAAATATTACCATTTCAAACAATTCTAATTATACACTGTACCTAATTTGGTTATCTTTGCATTCATATCTATTTACTGATCTATACGAAGCTTGTTAATTATTTTACCCTTTTATGTAGTCCTAACGTTAAACCCATTAATTCGCAAGACACATTCAAAACACTGAATCAGCTAAGAATAGTAGACTCCATCTCTTCTTTTCATCAGAACGGGTTTTTATGTATTCTTACATGATCTCAATTTTTTGCTCTTGGATAAAGTGATCGGGTCAAGGTGTTAAGGAAGATAGTAATGTCTTCGTTATACATTTTTCTTGGCAGAAGTTAATGAGGCTATGTTTGTGTGCGTTTAGTATCTATTGGCAATTTAGAATACTTATCTAGTAGACGGATTAGGTGCTTTGTTAAAAAAAAATAGAAATCTAAAATTATGCATCGAAGTATTCCTTCTCATCGCTGTCGAGTGCTAGGGTGTCTAAAAGACTGGTGGTATTGCCATTCAACGTGGCAATGCCTAATTCTTTGGCCAAAAAACAAGCCAGCTTTTTGGTCACTTGAAGGGCCAACCAACCGTTTATATAGGTATCTAATGTAAACAATCTTTAATTTAGGTACATTACAAGTTATTAAACTTCAATTCACACTACACTTTATCAGCCAAAGCTTTTAGCAGATAAAAAATATTTAGCAGATGTCTTAGTAACATACCTTCACGACTACACCCATAACTAATTTTAGAGAGCCGATCAAAAAAAACTCATGGAGGGTAAAAAACGATAACAATAGGGTTTACCTGCAGCCATTTTGTTTCCCGTGTTTACGATCGCAGTAAAACTGTAATTGCAGCAGATCAAACGGACCGACGGGCTGACTTAACTGTATAGAATATTGTAACAACCATTCTGCGGTCTAAATTTAATAATAGAAACAATAATGAACCTAATGATCAGAATAATAAGGAAAATAAAAATATCAACGATACGCAAAATCAGTTTGGTTTTATAGATGCAACTGGTACCATGGTAGAGGAATGTAAACTTTGACAGGATTGTAATAAGATCAATTGTACAGTTAGCACAATTCGATGATTTTTGCAAAATGATCACAAAGATGTCAATTCAGATTTAGATTAACGTATATCAGTATTAATTTCAATTGTGAGACAATGGACATAAAGTTGATAATTGAATGACAGAAGTGGAGCAAGTAGAAGGGAATGTTATTCGATTTTCTTAACAATTTTAAGTATTTAAAGACATCAATAAAGTTGGAAGTACGACATGCGATAGGAAATAAATAAACTGATTCAAACTGATTGTAGGCTGTCAGCAGAGAATGCTCCACTTATATTTTTTGCATTCACTTTGTATTAAGAAGTGCAAACTTAAAGCAATCTTGTAAATACAATTGTAAAGAAATTATATTAAAACGCAAACAGTGACTTGGCCCTAAATAGCATAAAATGACTGAAAAAAAGCAGAATAATCATATAGAATGACATATTGCAGTACAATCAAATAGAATTAAATACGTTACATCAAGAACAGCTTAATATACTCTAGCACATTGGTAACGATTTTGGGATTTGTTAGAAAAGAAATGTCATACTTAATTTTTCCCTTATCTTCACTATAGTCACCAATCTCTACACCACGGCTTGACCATGTGGATCATACCGATACGATAAAGTCAATTTTAAACCATAAGTTACATACAGGTCTCCAAATATCCCTTCAACATTGCAACATTTTAGATTAAGCTTAAATAAATTCATGTTTATAGCTACTGTGAAAATATTTTACTGCAAATGATTTTAAAACGCTCCCGTTGTGTACGACACTCGAGTCACGACGCGTCCTACGTTCTCACATTAATGTCATAGGCCAGACCGTAATAAGGACAGATCTTAACTCCTACTTCCCTTAACACTGTACAACTGATCCAAGGTTTTAGCACAATAACTGCAACGAGTAAATAGTCTTCAATTGTTTCCAATCTACGTTAAAAGTTACACGAATTGTTTTGCACCATTATTTCATTAGTGCGAGCTAGAAATATTTCTGTCGATGTCATTGTGGATGACGAAATAATATCTTTGTTTATCTTACTTAACATTGATGTTAATTATTGTAATTTCCTAGATTTGGATGTTTGTTAATCCATCGTGATTTGATAAAAAGGGGTAAAAGGATTTTGGATTATAATGAAATTTGGCCCGGTAATTAGTGTTTCCCTATAGGTTGGACAAACTGCGCGTACCTACGATAAAATTCTTCCAATAACATTTTAAGATTATAATTTCTGATCTTTAATTAGTATGGTTGAAGAAACAACCTGGTGTCCGAGGAAATCACCTATGGGCCTCTGACATGGCTTTACACACCGTTAAAAAATGTCTGAGATTTTCAGTTTTCTCACGATGTTTTTCATCAGCGTTTTAGCAACCGATAACTAATTTACAGTATGCACATGAATTCGAAAAGACATTGGTGCGTGCCGGTTTTGAACTTCCGACCTTCGACTTGGCAGTGCAACCGTCATACCACTTGGCTATCAATGCTAGATTTTGATTAATAAAATACCATTAAGTTTTATTTGACTTTTGAAGATCTTAAAGAAATATTAATTATCCATATCAGAAATCAATAAAGAAAATAATTCCTTATTTCCAATAATTAGTTTTCTAAGAAAGACAGTTTAGAGAAGAAAAGACATTTCAGTTCATTGAAGGTCTGTCGTCAATGAACAGAAAACAAGGCTCCAACTAAACTAGCCAGTAATAAGCAACACAAGGAGATCCAAAACACATTGAGTTCAGAGAAAACGAACAAAATCTAATAGCTACAAACAAGCATAAGTCAATACATTAAACTTGTTAGAAGAAAACTCACTGAAACATCTGCCAATTTCGTTTGCAGTCGATAGAACAAGAATTGTTCGGAAACTATCAAAGATAAGGGCGAATGTGACAGAAAAATATAAGTTTGTCATACGGTAACTGCCAATTACGTTTGATATCTGTATAGCAGACGGAACGACAGCAAAACAATAACATAAAAGAATCGATATTGCGAGATACAAATGAATAATCTATAAATGCCTTTAAGACATTGATTGGTAGACCGAGGAAGGGTGTAGAGCGGAAACAATATTTAATTACGTGCCCCAAAAATTATAGTTCAGCTTATAAAGATGCTATGGACAAATTAAAATTCGCGTTTGTTTAAAAAAAGATATGTTCATTTAACGGTTTCGGTCACACTAGGAATTTCTCCTGTATCGTTTTACAAAATATCACATACACAAATACCCAGACTCGGGACAAACATCCGAATATATTTTAGTGGACGCTTTCCGTAATATTATATTATCATCTCTTTAGTGGTAACGAAAAGTGAACATTGAACAAAAATGTTTTTACTACTTTAAACTTTTACCTGTTGCGTACTGGCAGTTGACGACATTCTAACGTTTCTGTTTTCTTTTATTACGGGCTAAACATTGTATTTGGTAATGGAGAGTCCACCATTTTGACCACATACTAACAAGGAGACCATACATCAATCAATCTGATTACAATCAAGCTACAATCTACGTATTTACTCCAATCAATCCAAAAGAGTTTCCACAACTACATAATTATCGTAGCTCTATATTTTCAGGATTGCCTTGTCTATCCGTCAACAACTCTACATAGCGAAGTTAATACGATCCAGTTATTAGGCGAATAATAACTCCACATATTCCATAGTCAGCCAGTTTCACCGATATCATCTCCTACTATTTTTATTTTATTCATAGGGATTGTCTCTTTATTCTTTTGTTTACTCGGAACAGGAGATTCTGTCTGCGCTTAGTAATATGTGTGTTTTTGTTTTTTGTTGGAAACTTTCGTCAGCGAATTGAAGGTCGTTGGTGTGGAGGTAAATCATTTGATGGAAATGGATTGTGTGTGACCTACTTTTCGTACTGTCTCTGGTTTATTAGGCCGATGGAGAGATTTTAGTTAACATAAGCAGCAATGCACCCACATTTAGATTTAGGTGTAAATTTTAAACAATTTCATAAAGTATGTCTCAACCGACGTGAAGTAGAAAACCCTACCAGTTTCAATTAGGCTTCTCTTTACTAAGAACCTAGAATTTCTCGAACACTACACGGCCTCATCTAGGTTTAAAGGTTTTCTAGGTACAACAAGCCCATAAGGGCTGATAACACGGTACGGAGAAAGTGATACAACACTGACTTACAAGGCTCGCTCAGTTAGAGACATGTTGTGACATGTTTCGATTAGGACCTGATAGTCGAAGTGGCTTTCTGACTGATAGACTCAATTTCCGCAACTCATTTGATTTGAATGCAAACATGACAATGTCCAGATTCAATACAAATATTGGTGCAAATGCTTGTATTCTGATATGCCAAGAGTACAAAGAAAAAACTGCCTTCAATACTGACAAAACTTACCACACTCCCTGGGTAGACAGCTTCCTACCACTCTGTAACTTTTTCCACGGCTTGAACTATTTTCTCTACAGATTGCGTCGACAAGATAGAAGAATAATGTCCAGCACTTGATTTAGGAGCCCCAAGAATTACTCGTTATTTCATTCGATATTCAGTATACGTTTGCCATGCTGAACTGTATGAATTTAACGCAACATTGCAAGACAGGCATCCAGACTAACAAGGCGTTAAAATTCTTTTCTAAATATATGATCTATTTTTCATTCCCGACTGACTCAACAACCAAATCAAAATAGAATCATCACAAACATATGACTCCATATATTGGCTGGCATATGGACAGTAACTGTGCTTCAAATACACGCGGTTTAACGGCGGCCTGGCGTAAGTATGGCCCGAATAATAACACAACGCTCAGGTAAACGAGCACCGTTTACTGTGAACTGATTTTTACGCTAGGGATGGGGTACTGTCGTGGGGACGATGTGTCGATAAATGTAATAAAATGGTGAAAAAGTAAAGATGCTGTCGATGCTCTGTATCGATAATAATGCTAGCGAAAACAGGTGTGCAAAGTACCTCTACAAAAGATGATACCTAAGCATGTTGGGCGCAGTTTGGGCAGACAACCAACCCATGTTGACTGGCCAATCTCGACGCCCCAGGTTCAAGGCAATGCCTTTTTCCTTGTGTATTGGGGTCACGTTGATACAAAGAAGATGTCATAAAGTGTGTATTACTAATCACAGCCATTTATGCAGGTAACATTCACTTATACAGTGCTGCAGTTATAAGATTATGCAAAACGTCATATAATGTTCATCAATACTTTATTACCCTCAGTTACTTCATGTATGTGCGAAATTAACTTGTAAAGTTTATGTCTTATCTTGTGAAATAACGTAAATGAGAACCGTTTAACTATTTGGTAATAATGAATAGCTAAAATACTATTATAAACTTGTGAAGCGACCAGTTAACGACTGTCGTATTTTTTCTATAGTCGTCACGCAAAATTTTCAACACAAACATTATTATCGATACAAACCCCAAACTCACTCCTCCCAACACTACTCGTCTATTTATTTATCAAAATACTGGCTTGTATCAGCGGTCGATCATCGCAGTGTTTTCCTATCAATCAACGCTTCACACCAGACCCATCCGTCTCTATAAAACATACGTGTAAACTTTAAAGTGTATATTGTACGTTTTTACTACCAATTAATATGTTTATTCCTATAAAACCAAAGTAATTTACAGCCATAATAAAAGTCGCTGTGAATTTGGTTAGCGGAATTTTTAAGTTTTCTATTTTTCGATGGCGTTGATTGGTATGACCTTATTACCAGTATATTCTGTTGACGGAAACTGGCATCGTTATTTTGTTCTCGCTGAGTTAGCATTTGCGATACACGTTTGTTTATATTTTTTGTACCTACTAATCTTTTGAATGAAAATAATTATAATTGAAGAGTTCCAGGCAATAGCTTGTTTTCTTTATCTTTAATAGGATTTAATACTTTTGCTACTATGTAGTTATTACGTAAGTATTTTAATTTTCAGTAGTTAAATAATACAAAACTTTGTTCCCCCGATGGAGTTGAGCATGTAAAGTTAACAATTTCGTGTTAGTAAAAAAAAATCGAACTTAAATTAGGAATTCATTAATTGACAAGTTTTGCCAACAATAGTCGGCACGAACATTAGATACCAGAGGCTGAAACTAAAAAATTCTTTCGCATTGATGGCTCATGATTGACGGACAGTAACCAAGAAACTGTTAAATGGAATCAACCAACTAGACTGCAATGTTTCGTATCTTCGTCAGGACCAAATCAAATAAACTTTTAAATATGAAATTGTGATTTTAACGTTCACATGTCTACGATGTTTGGATTATTATGAGAAGTTTGGCTATAGACTAAACAATATTGAAGTGTGGAGTCAGATGAATGATGTCTGTTTACTCAAATCTTTGCTTGTTGCTGATTGATTTTGTATTACTTTCTATAACACTTCCGAGTTGCATTTACTTAGTAACATTTTTCAGATTTACATCGTCACCTCTTAATATATGTAAGTTTCACTATTGATAACCAGCCTGTCAGTGTCTTTCATCATGTATGGATAGCGTCTGATACGACACATGCCTGTTTAATAATGAAATTCAAATGTTTGCAAACGGATAAGTATAAATTCAGTTTTTTTTGCAATAAGCAGGAAAATAGTCAACATTGCTAATTATTTATTTACGTTTATCCTTAGTTTTAGCCGAAATATTTGGCGAGCTTTCTTCAGGGTCTAACCACAAATGGACCAACTTAAAGAAGAACGCATGTTAATGCATAAGACATCACTGTAGGACGCAATACCACCCTGTAGAAGCTTACATGGTCCTTCTGTTTGTTATGTTTTTCTTGTATTTAAGTTTTCTATAAATTCTGAAACTAGTGATTAGAAGCTTCCAAAGAAATTTCATGTTTACCTTCTACAAGAGCTTTGAAAATTAACTTATCATAAATCTCAATTATATTTATTTCAATAATACACTAGCATACCGCACTTATTACCATAGAGAAACCTTTGCCTAATAATCACAATAATTCACTGACGTACCCCTCAATACCTATTAACGCTGAACGTTCAAACAATAACCGCTCAGTCGGCCATGTTGTTCCGATGACGTTTGAACGCCGCCGCCATCTTGCATCGGGTTGCAATTGAAACGAGAACAAAGCACATTGAGTTTCCGCACAATAGATTGGTAAAGTGATATGTATGCACTAATTTGATGTTTAATTTGAGACCACACAGGATGGTGATTTTAGTTCTATCGATGCCTAGATAGAGGGCAGATTTATGTAAATTGTATCGGGCTATAGGGTGCAATTTTTTTTAAGACGATTTTGGTAAATAAGACTTGGACACTTTGGAAAAGACGTGGCCAGAAATGACTTTGGACATAGATGGGTAAGAAATTAAGCTTAGGCTTTTGCCTAGCTCTGAAACACAAAGCAATCTAACGAAGTAAGTATGTATTTATGTAAGGCCTTTTGGCACAGTAAATATACGTTTGGAGACTTTCAATAAAACAGCGCAACAGGTTAGAAAAATGTTTTCCTCGAGGTAGAATTTATATAAACAAAGAAGACTAAAGTAAAAATATACGACTTTAACATTTATCTTGTGCGAAGAGTACCAGCCCCCTTACCATGAACTCTTAAAACAGGACAGTTTACGTTGTGGAAGCGGTAGGGGGCAAGGGGGCTGGTCAACGTTTACCTTACAGACAAGATTCAAAGCTAGATTCGAAACTGATATAGTTTAATGATGCTCGATAACGAATGTTTACACAGACATGACTCGAAGCCAAAACCGTACTATAGAACGCCAACCCCCTAAAATTACAACCCGATGGGCGCAATGGCAAAGTGATTGGATGTCTACGCTGCGGATTCCTGTATCAATTCCTGCATGTAAAATTTTCTTGATATTATCAAGTCTAGTGTCGTATATAGCTATGCAATTTTATGTGAAAAACACTTGTTCTGGGTAAGTGGGTATATACAAGGAATTTAAAAAAAGACTTACTGCCTCTACCTATTTAGAAACTAATATTGTTTTAGAGGGGTTCCTACAGCTTCACCTGATGAACACGTAGATGTTAAAAATGGAATTGTCAATTTTGATTTTCTACTAGAAAAATAATAACAAAAACGTTTTGTTTTCAACCCGCAGCTCTAATAACGTAGATAACCGGTATTCTAAGCCATGAAAAACCACTTCATGTTTTACGTACGTTAAACATAATTATTTTATAATACATCCGTATATAGCATTAACAAACTGTTTGAAACTCCCTTAATTTTGATACTTTATTTCTGGGACATTATTTCCACCTGGCAAACTTACTGACACCGTTACTTGTAACATAACGACTTCAAAATACTCGCTAATAAGCATAGTGACTATAAAATCAGCGATTAATTGAGTAATTTATGACGGGATTAACTTGTTTAATACTTTAGAAGGACTACGGGTTGGACCACCGCCGTTGAGCATAAATTACATTATGCAACGAGGTTTAAATACCCACAATAATAAGACGGAATAAGTTATTTTTAATATTTTCACGGCACACTTATATATTAGTAATCTACGCCTGAAAAAAAACAATTAGAATAGAAAGGACAATTGTCTGGCTGGGATCAGCTTTCCTTATACTCTTCCTCCACTTCGCTCTATCCTGGACGTCGTCTTCGGTGAATTTGTACCTACTCCTTTGTTTTTAAAAAAAGGACAATACAATTTCAAATATCTCTGAATTACCGATTTGAAATGCAAATGTTTCACAAAGTTATCAATTCTATATACTTAGTTCATACTTAGATGATATACCTACTGGTGGTTATGCCCTTTAGGCATCATGTGTTAACTTATTATTACACGTAAAAGAAAAGTTTCTTTGTTATAATTTTCCTTATATGTCTTACGCCCACGATCGCATAATTTGCTATGTAAGAATAAGAATTAAAGGGAGGCACTGAGACGTACTAGTTGTTCGTTACACAAACAATGCCTACTTCGCCGTTACCGTGGATAAAAATTTGACGAAATATGCATCAGCAGCTACCAAATTCATGAAAATATATGAGAATTATGATAGGTAGGTACGTATAGGTATAAGCAATACCCACCAAAACAATAATTAAAATGTAAATGCAGGTGTCTGTAGAAATAGCAGTTTGACCGAGACGTAGGCTGCTATATCCTAAAAATGCACGTTCATGAGAGCTAAACCAAGAGAGCGAAGCCGCGGGAAAATACAAGTAAGTTTTGAGATAATCTTTAAAAATTTAATAGTCTACACTTCAAAACTGTCTAGCAAGTCCAACTAAAACTTTATAATATTTTAGAAGAAAGAAGAACTTTAAAGCTTCCTGTGATAGTTTCCTACGTCTTTATGCCCTTAAGAACCTCTGGCTACAGTATCATCTAGCAGAAGTTCGGTCGCAACACTAAAATACGCAGGTTATTGTTGGACGTCCCTATCTGCGGACACCGGCGGACATTATCCGCGAGCACCGGTGCTATATCCGCGCGACCGCCGTAATAAGAAGTCAATATTAGTTGGGCGGGCGGATTTGTGCTGGAAACTTAGTATGGAGTCGCATTTTTAGGGTTAAATTTATTGACGTATCTTAGAAGAATTTCAATATTAGATACTGTTCTTGTTTATAGTCGACTCTATTCGTAGATCGAGATATGAGGTTTTGGTATTTTAACCGACGAAACAAAACGGAGGAGGTTCTCAAGTCGACGCGTATCCAATATAGTTTTGATCTGTTCCAAAGATGTTTTCCCTTGTCGTATGGACTGTCTATAAAATACATCAGTAAAGCAGATGAAATGAATAACATGGGAAACAAATTCTAAATTAAACGATAATGGGATTATGTTTAAATCAAACATTTCATTCATCATAACATAACAACACGCCTGTATTCCCCGAAGGGGTAGGCAGAGGTGCACATATAGTAACACCCACATTTCGCAAGTACAAAGCTAGTACAAGTACTTACGTTTTATACTTCCTACCAAAAATTCTATTCCTCCCAGTGTTTTAAATGTTGCCTTGTTATTGTTAATTATAACCAAAATAAGCCCCTATATTACCTTATCATTCAAAAACCCCTATTATAAAAAAACTAAACGTGTTTGTTTCTTCCACAGAAGCCTATTCCACACAACGACTCCCATACAGAAGCTCGGGGGCTCTCGATAACAGGGCGAGTTTACACAGGGCCAATTAGACTGGCCCCGCGGCGTCACTGTTTTCACTGGCTAATTGTATCCAGTGTGCACCGTACCTAGTCTGTTTACAACGCTACGAACCGTGTGCATATAGCCTTATAAGTTTGTGTACAAATTGTGGCGCTATAATGTTACATATTTATCTTTATTCCCCTTATTAATTAAAACTTTGTTCCATGTTAATTTGGGAACAAGATGCGTAAATAATGATGGTATTAGGATTATTACGTCATACAATTAGGAGAAAGGTTATTTCTGCTGTGGGACGAGTTTGGAACTTACCTTTTCAAGTGCGTATATGGGTACGTGTGTCCGATTGAACAGGGGTAACGCCATACCTAACAATTATAATTGCTGATACCACGATCGGCGCAGTGGTTTAGTGTTTGGCATTCTGTTCCTAAGTTTTTTTCCCACACGGAACAATAGAAGCTTATGTGTAAAATAAGGTACCTTTTATGTTTCTAGACTTGGTGGAGTACCTAGGCAGTTACTATATTTCATAATACTGAAGACGGTAATTATAGGTACAAGGGATAATAACCAATCTACTTTAGAAAAATGACACTTAATATTTTCATAAGGTAACGAACACTAATTATGTTAATAATTACCGTGGCTTATAATAATATATTAAGTTGGTAGGTACAATCAACAAACATAAAGCAACTGCCTGTACTACAGTATTATGATACCCCTTCGGAAGTTTGGCTGTCAGTCTTCCGGCCTTCAGTCATCGGCCCCAGGGCAAGTAGCACAAATGCTAGACGTCTAGGGTATCACTAATAGGTACTACAATATAATAGTGAATGTATGGAGTATGTAATGTTACTGCTGATCATTATTTGCAATGTTAAAGATCTGCGTATATATTTTTTTTCGAGACAAGCCCCCCATTCACCCATCATTGCGACTACTGTAAGCCAGGATCTACAATGATAACCGTTGAAAACTATGGAGGCAATGAAGCTCGAGGCGTCCCAGAGAAATGACTCGACTATCTTGGAACCCGCAACAAAATTAATCTTAAAAGAATATATAGAAGGAGTAGATACATATATGTATATGCGTATATCAAAGTTGTGGCTGATGGAAATTGGGAAGGGTTTTAATGAAAATAAAGTCATCCATAATAGCTACCTACCTATCTACATTTATTGACCGCGAGAAGCGTATTCCTTTTCTTATTGTATGTGCCTAAGTATTAAAATTACATAATAAGTACGACTAAGCTTGAACTGACTCTCCAAGTCAAACCCAACTTAGTATAAGAGCTAGACTAATGATTATTATCACCTTATCCCCAACAAAGTGCACTCGCCTGTACGCCTCAAAGTGCATTATATTTGTCATAGTTTAGTGCCTGCGCGGCACTTTTACACTTTATCGGTACGACAATATTTGCTCGTTCGCCCTTACTGTACACATGGCATACCTTTGGACAGTGGTTCTCAACCTGCGGGCTTCATTAAAAAACATTGTTTTGTCAAGTGATACATAGTTTTATTTCTGCAAATGAATTTTACAAACTACTTTTAAACATAATTTTTTTAACTAGATTGCGTCAGCATTTCTTAATTGACTACCTCTGAGAAGAAATACCGAAACATGCTCAGAGGTCAGTCTCTTTTGAAGTCCAAACAAATTCAATTAATTTACATAAATGAATTTGCTGCTATAGTCATTATCATCTGCAGTCCGACTTCACCCGCTGTTTAAAAATAACGTCGCCTAACTAGGAATTTCTCCTGTGTCGTGAGCGTGTCACAAACATGAAATACCACATACACAAACACCCAGACTCGGGACTAACATCTGCGGATCACACAATTTTTTGCATGCGGGTATCAAAAACCCCTTGCTGGCGCAAACTCCAATCCCTTAGCCACTGTGCCAATCAGGCCATCAGACTATTGGGTTTATAATACCTCAATAATTGTCCTATACATTTTATCTAGCACAAACTTATGATCAGGTAAAGTACGTAGTAAGTTTAAGTCTCTATTTTTGTGTTATTGCAAAGATGTTATTATAAGTAACTAGCTGCACCCCGCGGTGTTACCCGCTACATTTTTTCGGGATAAAAAGTAGCCTATATGTTAATCCAGGGTATAACCTATATACATACCAAATTTCAACCAAATCGGTCCAGCTGTTTATGCGTGAAAGAGTAACAAACATCCACACATCCATACTCACAAACTTTCACATTTATAATATTAGTAGGATTGCGTATCTGTTCTGTACCAGTTCTTAACAGCATCGATTGGACGATTACCGACCTAGTAGGGAAAAATAAGTACCTAAAACTAAGTTGAGAATCATTGTCGTAATGCTTTCTATCTTTGCCGTCATTATTACCTACATAAAAATGTGTATTCCCTTGTAGATAAATGTGTATACTTACATACCATATTGCTTATTGGTTACTGCCACACAATATAGGTATTGGGTTCGAATTTATTTTAGTTTTTCAACTGATCGTGCACATTGTGCATTCGAATTCATCCATTCCACTTATAAGAGATATTGTGGACGTAGACGTAGTTTGTTAGAAATGAAGATATGTGACGTAGAATATAAAGTGAAAGTTTAACACCTATAACAAGTATAATAAGTGATGAAATATTAGTACTTAATATTTATCATCCCTACTAATATTATAAACGCGTAAGTTTGAAAGTATGTATGGATGTTTGTTACTCTTTCACGTAAAAACTACTGAATGGATTTTAATGAAATTTCATATTATGGAGATTGCTGACAACCTGGATTAACCATAGGCTAATTTTTATTCCAAAAAAATGTAGCGGGTAACACCGCGGGGCGCAGCTAGTAATAATATAAATATTCTTCATTCTCCCCCTTGGGGGATTACAGGCGATGGTATGATTATCACAGATCCTCAAAATAAAACCAAAGACATTTTCACTCACTTTTATTATCACAAAAACAACAGCGATTAACAACATACCATACTTACACTTGACAATGTATTTAATACGTACCTAAGTTAACTAAATAAGTTACATCCAACTTATGTACATTTATTTACATTGACATTTTGAGAAACTATAGAGCCAGTGATGCTATATACGTGGTACTTACTATAGAAAAGGATTAACATATCCCCGTTACTAAAGAAAGAAAGAGATACAAGTTTGTTTCTTAGATCAGCTTCAACTGTCACTTTGACATTTCGACAATCTGTCAGTGAGTACAGCCTTTTGATTGGTCAGTGACAATGACAGCCACATTCAAATATTGTTTGATCACATATCACCTGATCACCACACTGGCCCACAGGTGTAAGCTGCATTTAAGTTTTCAATTCACTGCTTAAATAATTTACAGTGAATCTTTTTCTCTAACCCATAGGTATAGGGCATTAAATTGGTGATAATATTATATTATATACAAATATCTTATTAAACTGTTTTAAATGCTTGAAACTTCAAATATGCTCATGACATTAATCATTGAACTATACTATGAAATGGTATTAGATATGAAAAACTACCTATACTACACAACCATTGACAGATCTACATCTTACTAATCTAAATATATATAGTTCTATTGTACGTGTATTTGTTACCTAACTCCTCCTAAACGACTGTACCGATTGGGATGAATTTGGTGTGAATTTTTTAACGAGTTCCTTGGTGGTTTGAAAGCACAATTGGACCCGGTAGGTAGCGCTGCTTTTCCGAGCAGGACGCGCGTTGAATAGCTTATGTCCTTTCTCGGGTTTTAAACTTTCTATATGCCAAATTTCATCAAAATCCGTCCAGCGGTTTAGTAGGTGCAGGCGTAACAGACAGACAGAGTTTCACAATTATAATATTAGTATGGAATATAGCTGGCTCTATAGTTACTTCTCGATCAATTTCACGTTTTAGTTTTTTTTCACTCGCTCGCAATACTGTTAATGCCGTTGTTGACAATCACACAAGTTCCATATATACCCGCTAGACGAACAGTGGCGCTAGTGTACTGTGAGGTTATGTATTACTGTCAAATATTAGAGATTTTATGGGCCTTAGAAATTGTTATAGTTTATAGAAACTTTAAATATTGTACTTATGTCTATGAGAATAATTATTGAGATAGTATATGGTAAGTATATAAGAAGCCTGATTATCATATTATACGTATTTTAACTAACAATATAATGTAGTGTGTATTTCTAATCTGAAAGTAAAACCCATCGTGGGTACCGTCTATCGAACAACGGGGCACGTTTGGCATGTCCACCTAACGTGAAATGGGACTTAGCTAATGAAACACTTAGTAACATGTAACACGAGTAAATAACTGTTGAAATACTTGAATATATACTTATTGACATTTCTACCAAGTTTCACGTGTCTTTACTTCTTGATGACAAGACTTATGTACACTTTCATTCAACATTATAATATGTATCTTATGTATGTGCGAATAAGACCGAAACTGTATTGTATATATTTCAAATCGTTTATAACATAACCCTCACACATCTAGCGCCATCTACGTTGAGCACACTCAGTCCAGCACAATAACAGTATCGGTGCTCGGCTCGCGCTGTCAGCTCGAGTGGTACAGCCCCGTTAGGGCGTCCTGTAGGGCTCGCAGACACGGCAGGGTGGCCTTGTAGCCGCCAGCCTTCTCTGTTTCGGTCTCTGCTCTGTGAAAATGAATTATTTTTGTTAACCCCTGAATAATGAAGTCATATTATAAAAGACGTAGTAATACAAAATTAGTTCAAAGTGATCATTCATAAGTGTCATTTTTGAAAAGCATGTTAAATGGAATATACAAACATTGAATATATGCATATATTCGATATGTTGTTACTCTTTTAAAAGATGCCAATGCTATAATGGAATTCATAAAACCTTAATGTATCATCATCATTATCAGCCCGTTGCAGTACACTGCTGGCTATACGCCTCTCCCAAGGTACTCCACAGAGCCCGTTTGCTGCTTTATGCATCCAGTCACTGCCATTATCTATGTAGGTCGCTATTTCTCAATAATATTTTTTTCATAAACATAAAAATATTGAACTAACCGGACATGCTGTAAATATCCACATGCAACAATATCTTCAAGGGAGGGAGGCTCCGGCCCGCACCGGTCGGGCACGGCCGGCGGCTCATACTTGTATAGCGGTCCTTCTTCTATGATGGGCAGAGCTTGCTGTGCCGACACTCTCGTAAACTTCACACCAGTCGAGAATTGAGTTACCTGAAAAGTAATTTTTAGAAATGTAAAGCTATTGGCTGCTTTTCATCTCTTCTGCTTAAATTTCCAATAATACTACAATATCGGACGACCTGATTAACGCAGTCGCTAAACGATTGGACTGCTGCGCTAAAGGTTGCGGGTTCGATTCCTCCATGGGGCGAAACTTTGTGCGAACCACTGATGTTTGTCCCGAATCTGGGTGTATGTTTAAGTGATATTTCATGTTTGTGAAACGCACACACGATACAGAAAGAAATTCCTAGTGTGGGGCCACGTTTTTAGCATAAAAATACAGTGGGTAGAAGTTATAGAGCATGTCACGTAAAAAACATCACCAAACAACATCACCTTCAATTTTTGAATACCAGTTTATTCCAAAGCATTATATATATCCCGTACCAAGTAATTCTATTCTAAAATCTACTAACCTTTGGTAATGCTGGCAACACTTCCTCCTGTTTACTAGCCTTGTTCTGAGCAAATGTACTTAGTATTTCTTTGGCATCACCCTCAGCGAACATGAGCTCATCAATAAGAGCCTCCTTCTCCCTAATCTTTTGCCTCTTAGCTTCGTGTTCTAATCGGTTCAGTTCTGCTTTCCGTAATTCTTCCATTTGCTTCTCTATTTCCAATATCTCTTCTAATTCAACTTCTTCTCTTCCTGTAACCATAAGTGATTAGTAATGAATGTCTGGAAATTAATGGTATTGAATATATGACATTAATATTTTTTAATTTAAATAATATGACTATATTGCAAAACCGTAACCAACAACAATTGTATTCATTATCGTAACCAACCTGATTTTTAATGATCAGGGTCGTTTATTCTATTTAAAAGACAGAACATCAAAATACAATGGATATTAATCAACTTTTTAAAAGAAAAAATATGAAAGCAAAGCAAAATGTTGTCATTTTTCAATTATATTGTAGTATTGCAATAATTAAATATGAAATTGTCTTTCCATTCTAAAACACATGCATACATTTCATTAACACAGCAGATCAATTTTCATTATAATATCCCTTTAATAAATTAATTAATCCTTTATTAAACTCACCTATTTTAGCTTTGTTCTTCATAATGATCTCTTTATTATCTTTTTTGTACTGTTCAATCCGTTTATTAGTCCCAACAATATCTATATTGTTCGTAAGATTGTAAACAATTGTTTCAATTTCCTCTAAATAGTCATTGTAATCCCGTAACGATGCAAAATCCTCTTCCTTCTTATTATAGTCTTTGAGGACCCGCTTTCTTATATCGATTTCTTTTTCTACCATAGGATCTTCAAATAACTGGACTCTGAAGTTACTGCGCCGGAGAGGCACATTGCAATCTGGGCAGGAACCAGACCCTAAAAAAAAGTAGGTTGTTAAATAAGTATTATAACACAGAGACTAACCAAATAGGTTAATAAACAATATCAAAGCCAAAAGATAAATAGATCATGACTACCATTCCTTAAAACTTTGTTTACCAAAACTTACCAAGATTTGAAAATGCACTAAGTTAACGCACAATAGATTTATTACGATACTTAAATAATGATTACCTTTTAAGAACAGTAAATCAACACAGCTTTCACATAGGGCATGGCCACATACATTTACCATCAATTTTAATGATGGATTTCTATATTTTGTTGTTTTGCAACGAGGACAAGCTTGATCATCCATATTCCTGTAATAATTGAATACCAATCAGTGCAAATAACAAGTGTTCTTTAAAAAAAAAAGTAGCAGAACTGTTTAATACATCTTCCGCCAAATTTCTCAAACGCCGATATTTTTTATTGATGAATTGATTTACTCAAACTGTCAAGTGTCAAATAGTTATAGTGGCATTGCTTGTCATTTTCATTAATTAGTTATTTCAATACAGATTAAAAACGCGCGTGATTATTCGTTTCGCGTTGGTTTTTTATCCACTTAGCTCTTAATTTAATTAATTAAAGTAAAGTTTAAAAATTTACGTACATTGAACTAAGTATATATTGTATTAAAAAACAATATTATACGCATACAAAATATAGATTATAATTTAAAATAGTTCATTCGAGGGCGCTTGTGAATAAATAAAAGGTTATATCAAAACGTATCAGTATGTTTCCTACTTACAATCGGAACTAACAAAGTCCAATAGTGCAATAGTAAACATCATATTCTGGCCAATGAGAAAAGTTAAAAGTGACAGCGACATTTAGGATTCACAAATGGAAAATTAAGTACAAATTATTTTTTGTGTTATTTGAAAAGTTATATTTTTATGTTTTACTTCTCATATTTAATAGAGAAAAATAGCATAATTTAGTCAACAAACGTTAATAGGAAATATGAATTTAGCTTTAAGGCAGGTGTTGACGAGGCAATCTTTTAGATTATGTGACAGATTTGTGTACAAAAGTTTACCTAAACAGATTCCCATAACCTCAACATGTCCTGTTATACAATTACGAAATTATTGCGAGGAAAGAGTGGAGACACGAAAATTGCCGCAGTTAATGGAATTTCCGCCTATCGTATGGCCATCTTTCATGAAGTTCATAAAAAATTGGATGTTCGCTAACTTCATAATCAGGCCATATTTTGAACCAGAATTTAACTTGACCGAGTTTATTGAGGCTTCCAAACATGCTGTTCAGGTATTTATAAAAGCTTCTGCCTGCTTGTGAATCATATAAATATGCACCCTAACCTATAACCTTACAAATGTGATATCAGTAAACAAATTACTGTAGGTACTTATTTGGATATAAATTCATTAGTATTAATTATCTATGTTGACCAATACGCGGATATTATATAAGAATCAAATTTAATTCACCAGACATCATTTTCGGGCTGCCAGACAGACATCATGACAATATTATAACAAAATAAAATGAAAAACCACAATGACTATACAGTCATGAGCCTGCCAAAAAATCTCTATTTATAAATAACATTCTCATTTCAACTGTTTAGTAATATATTACTTTTTTGTTAGCTTTTTTTTACTAAATGGCTGTTTTGTTTACCAATGACAATACAGACCTGTATTATAAAATTTATATTTTCATGAACTATTGCGATTAACGTCTACCGTCAGGTTGTTTCAGATGGGTTACAAAGGAGTGATTTCAAGTCTTTAGAAGGTCTAGTTGATAAGGAAGCCATCTCTGCTTTGAAGTCTGCTGTATCTCAGCTATCGGTTACTCAGCGACAGTTATTATCTATTGAAAAGGATGACATATTTTATGCGTTCCCTTACCAGGTTAGCTTTGTTCATTTTAATTCTCCAGTTTAATAAAAACACTGTTCTAGATTTATGTTATATTCTGTTCGTCTTCAATTTAAGAGGACTGTCAACAAAAAAAAATATTGATGTTTCTTAACAAAATAATTAAGACAGAAAGCGAAACTAAATATTACTTGGTATAAGCCTTTACATCACCTTTACCATCTTTATTCTAAAATGTACTAACGGGCAACCAACTTACCTTATGCCAATTACAAAACTGATTAGCCCAGTGGCTAAGTGATTGGACTGCTGGAGTAAGGGTTGCGGGTTCAATTCCCATTCCACGTTAAAAATAAGTTGCATTAATGACAGAATGATGTTTTACATTTACACTGGTGGCTGGTACAATTGGCCTTTAAAAGCTTGGTTTGCATTCCAGGTTGGTGTAATGTTCGATGACTCAGAGAAGCGCTGGGTGGAGATCACAATGTGCTATCATGTTTTGAGGGGACTCAAAAATATGAAGGAGACTGGTGATCTACCTCCAATTTCATTAGGGTATGTATTCTATATTACTAAAAAACAACTGTAGGGAAACTCACAACATTATACACCCAGACTCAGTTTCAAGGGTTCTTCAACCACGCCTCCATTTGGTTAAAATATGTTATATTGTCATGTGGTTTTATCAGTACTAAAAACCTACAATGTCAACTTTCTAGACCTCATTTAGATAACTGGTATACCTACCCACTCGGAATAACAAATATTATTTTGAGATAATGGCTGTCATATCTCAAAAAAATATAACATCGTCCACTTCGGATACGTTTATTTATAGATTAATTTTTGCGCACCGACGAGTTAGTAAATTGAATCTTGTTGTCTAGTACATACAGTTCTCTTTTCTTTCTCGAACGTGCCTCGAATTGACCGCGTCATGCACTCATGGGAATTTTCGAGTCATGCAGTTGGGGTCATAACATTTGTTGTGACAACAAAACTGCAAATGGACTCAGAATTAATAATATCCTGGGACAGCTCACACAAAGTCTTCCGATCCCAAACTAGGCAGAGCCTGTATTATGGCAACTAATGAACACATATATCGTTATGTATTCCTAAATACACATTATAGATAAATTGCTATTCAGCCCTCTTCCTCTCTCCTAATTTTTTTATTTTTTGCCTGCCCATCAGGGTCCATATTGATCTTTTACAAAAAAAAATCTACCATCTCTAACATATGGAATGCAATAAATGATTTGAGTATTGAGTAGGTACCTCAATTATTTTGAAATTTTTTATAAAGATTCTATCCTTCTCATCAACTGTCGGTCGGGATAATTAGTAAGTAAAACTCACCCTTTAATTGTTACAGAGTACAGCCAGAGTATCAAGATAAGATATACATACTAAACTACAGATTTATCCGGGAGTTCACTAAGGGAGTAGAAGACAGTTGGTGGGTGAACATAGTGAATCATTTCCAACCCCACTCGCTTATGAAGAATTAGACAGTGCTTGTGATAATGGAGCTTCAGTCAGTGTAAAATAAATGCAGTTAATTGTTAAAATAGATTTTTATTTTAGTTTCAAACTGGTATAAAAGAAAATAAAAATGATATACATAGCACCACTTTACTTACATTCTAAACCCTTAAAATACTTCACAGTTCTCTGTATAATTTTGTGTTGCCATTTGCAATTGATGCAACAAACATTCTGTGTCGCCTGAAAGAATTAATAAAGTCTGTACTTATATATTCAATTTGGCTTAAAAATTTTACATCAATTGTGTTAATTAATAGGTAAAAAAATTGCGATTATTACAAAAACTCACAAACTATTAATATTTTACTTGTACTTTTTTTCGAGTTCTTACCTGTAGTAGGATCATATAACGACCTCTTTTCACTGCCACACTGCAGTTTTATAGGTCTTTGCTTCTTGAATGACTTTTCAACATCTGAAAAAAATTTTTTTCTATTATAATTATGTAAAAGATACATTTTTACTTATATTTTACTATTGTTATAGATATTGAGAGGGTCTTCCAATTAACTCAATGTTATTACCCTTTCAAATATCTGTCTGAAGATTTCAATTTCATTGGTCTTATGTTGTCTCCTTACCCTCATGCACTTTATCCAGTAAACTGCTAACATCTAGATCTTCTTCCAACCTAGAACACAGTGCATTGACATACTGACTGGCTCCAGGCACTATTCTATCCGTATCACCCGTCTTCAACTCATAGGTGACATCATTATCAATGCTCGTAGAACATTCAATCTGAAGAACTTCATAGGCAGCCTGAGAAGACTGCGTGGAGTATGTGATGATCACATTTTTGTGGAATGCATATTCTTCTACGGTATGAATTGATGCATATATTGCTGGGTTTAATTCCCTGTAAATGAATATAGTTATGATTTGGTCCAAGTGGAAGAAAATATTGTAATGTGTTACTTGAATATCAAGTTCCCATAAAATCTTAATTAACACATTGGCACACAGCAGACACTATTAAAAAACGATTGTATGCTGTCACACGGTGATTGCAGTGGCATTGAGTGTTAATACTAACTTAAAAATGCACTTACATGATTAATTTAAAAACAAACACACCACTTACCTATCTAGGTATATCCTACACATATCCATCGTAAGTATACACAGCTCTGGCTTGCACCGCTCCATTTCTTTCAATACAAAGTTCTCTGTGACACAGTGCTCCAACTGAAGGTTTTCTGTGGGTGATTCTATGCCTAACATGCATTTTGTGTTGCATAGCTGGCAACCATGACCAGCATAGAAAAAAAAACCTGACAACAAAGAAAATGTTGCATTAGATATTTCTAAAAATGACATGATCCAACTTTGTCTAAGTCTGAATCATGTTAATATTAATACAATAAACATTTTATTTTATAAATTAATATGCTGATATAGTAGTAATAAACAGTCAATACTTACAATAAGAATTTTCTTCTAATAAGTCGAAAATCTTTGATAGAATAACTTTTAAGTTTTTACTAACAGTGTTCTTGATTTTGATTACTATAAACCCTATATTTTTCAGATGTGTGGCTAAGGAATCACAATCAATTGATGGAGTGGCTAGTTTGGACAAATGTACATATTTATCATTAGCTATAAGTATGGCAACCTTTGATTGTGGTTTATAATAAGTCGATATTGTTTTCACGTTCAAGGAGGCAATGACAAGCTGTTTATAACCGTTTGCTGAGAGCCCTGAACGATCTAATGATTTAATTAGAGTTTCACCAGGTTTTTTGGTGCTGTTGAATGATATTCTGGAAATAGATTACGAAAGTTATGATATATATATTGGTATAATACATTATTTACGAAATCATGAACTTCTAACATTTAAGACTTACTTCAAATGAGCTAGTTTTGCTATTATTTCGCACTGATGCAAACTAAATTCTAAAGCATTTTGATATTCTTTATAGGATAATGTCTGCAGCAGGGACATTTTATCTAACAATTAATTGGAATAAGGAAAACCAATTAATTATATACAAAAACAATTTTACAGCTGATTTTGACAGCGAACTTATGAAGTTTTTAGCCTCAGTCTAAGTTATCACTTAGTATAATTATGTTTTGGACTTACGAAACGTTTTATTACTTATCAAGCCAAATTGATGAAAATTATAAATGAAATATTCAAAATCTACACGCAAATATGATAAATATTACTGATGCAAGTAGGTTAGGTATAGGCCGATTGAAAAATTAGGTTGCAGAAAGAAATAAAAAGTGAACTACAGATTTTGTAACTGTTGCTAATTAAACGCAAAATTTAGTAGTCCATTGCACGCCAATGAAACAAAATCAAATGATCGGTATTGTTCTTAATACTCTGTCGACACCAGCCTATGGACAAATGGTTTGAAATTTAATAAATACCAATTGAAATTCTGGGGATACATAAAGAAGGATATAATTGTTATTTTATACTTTGAACAATAATGGTATTTTTTTTTCTAATCTTAACTTGACACAAAAGAAACGGAACGAAATCAAACGAAATTTCAAAAATGGCGATAGGTGTCGATACGTCAAAATGGAAGCCTAGAAAAATAAAAGGAACACCTGCTTCCAAGTTCAGGAATATACTTGGTGCAAGTGTATTAAGCATTGGATTAGTTACAGGAGTATTCTTTCAGTATGTATACCACGAAAACCTGAGATTATAATTAAAAACACAATATGAACTTTGAGGTTATTACTTTGTTAAAGGACGAACTGAATTCAAAATATTGTGATAACCGGTGAACATCAAGAGTTCAACCGTTTCACTTCTCTACCGTACATAAAAGTCAGTTTTAGGAGTAATCAACCGACTTCTTATTCATATATTTTTATTTATAGCTTTTCTTCAATTACGGAAAATGTGCGGAAGTCAATAGAGGGTTTATATGAAGATCCAATAGAGGAGGTTGAAAGAAGACAAATGATTGCCAGTGGCTTGCCTAATCGAACAGGGGCTCAAATCAGAAAAATAATAGAGGAAAGCCAGAGGCCAGATCGACCAGACATGTAAACATAATGAGCATAGATTGTGATAGGTAATATTTACTTATATTGTTAAATTATGGTATTGTAGTTAATAAAAAAAGTTGGAATACATAATTGGTTTTATTTTTTTCCTATTTCAGGGAAGTGAGAAGCAAATACTTTGTTGGCAAGACTGCTATGGACGAAAGTCTTTCAGACTTTCAAGAAGCAAAGAAAAGCTGTAAAGGTCCCAAACCAGTTCAGAAGCCTAAACCCAAAATTAAAAAAGTTACTAAACGCATCAAAGGCCAGAAAGATATAAGGACTGCTATAAAAGGGAAGAAAAATGAACTTTTGACATATTCTAAAGACTTTGATACTGTTTGTAAAAAGTCAGGTCTTGATGTAGACCCAGAACAATTGCAATTAGCTATAGCCTTGTCTAAGTCTCTTCACACTGAACCATCTAGTACCCCTGAATGTTCACAAACACTGTCATCTCAAGATAGAGTGTCAAAAATACGGAGAACATTACAAGAATATGGTTTCAAAGTACCAGAAGCTAAAATAATTAATAAAAAAAGTAAAAAGGCACGAAATCAGTATAAACTTTTTACAATATCTGAAGAAGAGAAACATCAAATAGTTAGTAAGAAATATTCTCAAGTACTGTTTAGTAGTCTTGATACAACACTAGGTCCTAATTCAAACTATCAAGATTATAATTCAAATCTTTTTAATCTTACCACCAATATTCCTTATGAATATATAAAGGATGGTAGCCTCTTTTATGTAGAGAACCTTATAGAGATATCTACAACCAGCGGTTCTTTACTTCGTGATTGGTCTGAAATCCCTGGAAGGCCTGTAAGTCCAAAGCTTTTTGATACTGACATCATGGATGTAAAAGAAATCGATTGCTCACAGGATGAGCTAGATATTATACTTAGTGGGCCAATTAAGTTGGTCAAAGATATAATGGCCACTACCCAAATTGGAGCTAAAAGAAAATGTAATAAAAGTGATGTACCAAAAGTTATAATTGACCATGATGGTCAAAATGTAGATACTGTTTGTGATTTAACTAATGAGGCTGATTACGAATTAGTTTCAAAAGATAAGAAAAATGAAGAAGTACATAGAACATCGCCAGACAAAGAAGTAATGATTGATATGCTAGTTGGTGACAATCAAAAAACCAAACAACAGTACAGAAGTTGTTCACCAGATATATTTGATGATGAACTTTCATCTATCATGGAAACCACAAAACCAAGCATAGTTGTGTCACAAGAACATAAAACTAAAATATTTACAGATAACAATGTTATGGATTTAACTCAATGTGCTGTTCTCTCACAAAATAGTGGAAATATTCCTCTATCTCAAAATATAACTAAAAGGAGATCTAATGATTTTATGGAGATAACCGAATGTATAGTGGGTTCATCACAAGCAATTCGCGAGGAAATAAAAGAAATAGATTTGACACAAAGTCCAGAAAATAATGACGAATTAATAGAAGAATGTCATAACAACCGCTATACAAATCAATCAATAATCATTTTAAATGATATTGACCTCAAATCTAATAATAGTCTTATTGAAAATAATTCAAATCTTCAAAATGAAACAGTAGTTCTAAACAATATTAAAAATAATGATTCCCATATACATTCTAAAGAAGACATTGATTTGACTCAAAGTTCAAATGAAGATGAAAATATAGTTACAAATGCAGAACAAACTCCTAAAATAGCTGATAAAGAAAAGAGTGAGACTATGGATCTGACTCAATCTTCAAACTCCAATGACATTGACAATTTACCTTTAGTCGACGTTAGAAATACACAATCTGAGAAGTCATTAGATGATACAATCATTGTAAATGCAGAAGAATATTTAGCAGCAATTAGTAAAGCAAAAACAAGAGTGATCTCATTAAGTCCAGTTTTCGATCTTACACAAGAAGCTGGAAACAAGTCAATAGACAGAAGACTAAATCCTGTTGAGAAGAGAAATGCAGAATCATATAACAATAGTCATTGTAACAGTTTCTTTGATGAATTTTTGCATGATCATTCAGCAAATAGTGAAGTGATCGACGATATTAATCCATCTGATGATGCTAATACTTCGCATAATAGAAGCAGAGAATCCAATGATATAGATTTAACTCAGAGTTCAGATAAGTCTGAAGAAAACTTAAGAAATATTCCCAATTATAGTAGTCTGGGCAAAAAAGACAATGTATCTATAGATTATGATGAAATCGATTATGATACAAGTGTTAAGGATAGTAGAAGAGAAACTGAGAATAATAACAGTCAGCAGTTAAAGTTCCATACTTCCCACTCTGCTATTTGTCATGACTTAGAAATTGTGGAAACAAATAATGATTTTGATATCAATTCAACTCAGAATTCTGAAGTATTTAATATATCAGATAAAGAATTAGATTATTCTCTTCACAAATCGAGGTATGACG
This sequence comes from Abrostola triplasia, assembly GCA_946251915.1. NCBI lineage: Eukaryota > Metazoa > Arthropoda > Insecta > Lepidoptera > Noctuidae > Abrostola > Abrostola triplasia. Next base: position 4,825,381 of record OX276444.1, on the reverse strand, counting down.
TGCCTCGAGACAATTTCGATGTTGGTGGAATTTCTATTTTAGATAATATTACAGGGTTAGGTAGTTATAGGAAATCTTTAGAAGAAAAACGTATTAGTAATGTAAATAAAAACTGTACAATGGGAGACAGTTTTCTTCCAGAAGTAAATATAAAGAAGAATGATAAACCTATGAAAATACAAGAAAGTAATAAAGGAACACCAGTTTTATCCAGTCGTGTAGTTCAGGATATTTTCAAGAATGATAGTGAAGAAATGACTATAAGAACACCTAATAAAACTAAATATATTATTAAAACAAATAATGTTACGCCGATGGCGGATTATGCTGCAATGGATACGCCGCAACGAAACAGGGAACTCGATAAATATGGTTTAAAACCATTAAAGAGGAAAAGAGGTAAATCTAACATTATTAAACTCATTTTAATGTCATTTAAAATTCATTAGCAGCATTACATGTCAATGACATTTTTTAATTTATAGAGGAAATTTGAAAAATGATGGAATAAAATTTGAAGAATGAAGGACTCAAACTCGCGACCTTCGCTGTAGCGTGGCGGAGCTCTGCCAACTAAGCTATCGGTTCGCTGCTCGCGCACATCGAATTTCAAGTTCCTTTATCAATTTAGATTCAAGCTTAGCATAGGCTTGACAGCTTCGTTGATCTAATGGTCGCTAAGCGCGACTACTGAGCACGAGGTCCTGGGTTCGAATCCCGGGTCGGGCAGTGTTAATGGGTTTTTCCATTACGTAATTCTCAGTGGCAGCACGGAGTCGTGCCCGGTTGATGGCAATAGGCTCGCCCCCTATTACAATGGTACCTAAAAAAATAAATGGCGAAATGTGGGTGTACTATATGTGCACCTCAGCCTACCCCTTCGGAGAATACAAGCGTGATGTTATGTTATGTTTCTTAGCATAGGCAACATACTAAAATGACACCAAAAGTCATATATAACATTTTTCTTACCCATTTCCAGCTATTCAAATCCTCACTCACATCTACAATCAAACTCACCCAACAATACAACAACTAGATGAAGAACAGCCCACACCTAAAAAACCGAGACAAGGTACAAAGACACGCTTTTCACCAAGGAGACTAATTAAATCCCCTCAATCTTCCCCTACAAAGAAAAAAATAGATTCTAACTCAAAAGTTTCTTCAGTAAATGTATTACTAAAGTCGCCAAATCCATCGCCCTTGAAGAAATCGAAACATAAAGCAATTAATATGCAGAAATCACCAAAAAAGTCTGATGAAGCTTGTAATGCAGAATTTGGAGAGACAGAAGTAAGGGGAGTTGCAGATGTGTGTGCCTATGAGGTAACAACTGAAGCAGCGGTTATAAAGAGTGTTGATTGTAGTCCTGATGATTGGGTGTTTCAGAAGAGGGAGAAAGCTAAGGTATTGTTTTTAGAACTTAGTGCTCTAAACCTTCTGATAATAGCTTCATAGCCAGAAAGACATATTAAGGGAAATTGTTCAATTCTGAAACAAGTTAGAGCTTCATCATCAGCTGGAAGACGTCCAATGTTAAGCAAAGACTCTTAGAGCGCCACAATTAGGACTTACGTATTTTGAATATCAATCAATTGCACCAGCTTCTTTATTTTTCAATGTTAACTTTAACTCTTTGTGTTAAGGTTCATAATTCTTTGTTATTTACATACTGTTTATCACTATCTACGCCTATGTATTTACTCTGTGATCTTGTAGGTTTCCTTACAATTTGTTTACTCCTTGAATGTCAACAGGTACATTCATGCCGTGTGCCGCTACACATAGCCTTCCATAACTACGTGGCCAGTCGCCGTAGTTTGAGAGAAGCGATACTCAAATATGAGCCGGTGAATATTGATGTCATACACAAAGATTTGGTGGGATATGGTCATCGGTATGATCCTAAGGTGAGTCGAATGGCTGATATCTTAAAGGAAATTATAATAATACTAAATAGGTAATTATTCCTAAAAAAATCGATCCAAGACACCGCTTGTCAAAAAAATGCTACATTCAATGTTTCGTTACTTTAAAATTTTGACAGCTCATAAAAACTGAGTTGATTCATCATCATTACCCGGAAGACGTCCACTATTAAACAAAGGTCTCCCTTTAGAACAATTGCATAAACTCTTTTTCTCACACATGTCTGTTGCATACCCTTTAAAGATTAAGTAAATTCGTCAGTATTGTCATTACAAAAATAAAACTAACTTTTTTTGGTCTCATAATATCAATTTATTTGTTTACAGGATCTCCTAAAATTCTTAGACAAGAAATGTATAACAGTAAAGACAGCAGACAATAACTCAAGGAACAACAAAAGATAGGAAACAATCATGAAACTTATTTTAAACATATTAAAGTAACATATTTTATTTACATAATATATACTATTTTCCTTTTTATTAAGAACACCTTAAAGATAAGTCCTCTGGTAAAGATCTCATCATGTATAATTTAAAAAAAGAATATGTAGTCGTTTTGTTTTGTTTTTGAAAAAACATCTACGAAACTAACCTTAATTAATACATTTAGGCCTAGAAAATATACAATATTCAATCAAATAGATTCAGATTATTCACAATGAAATTTTAGTGTAGATTCTAAATTAAAATATGACTAAAAATGTTTAACTAACAACTAGCATAGATTAGTGTAGTTGTATATATTGTGTACTAGTAGTAGTACTTAAAGTAAAAAGCGATGCAGAGGTATAAAAAGTGGAGTTTACATTCATGATAGATCTGTCAATTGTGACAGCTTTTCGAACTTTGAAAACTTCTGACAGTTTTTTTTTTTAATTTCAGTGTATAAAATTCTCTTGTAAGAAACAACAGAGTAGTAGAAACAAAGTTCTATAACTGAGTATTTAAAGCTACTGTCTTCATAGTGTAAAATTACTATCATCACTCACAGGCCTATGTCCACATCTGGACATACGCCTCTCCCAAGGTACACCACAGAGACTGGTGTGCGGCCTTATGCATATAGTCGCTGCCGGCCCTGTTATGCAAGTCGTCAAAAATTTCCATCCCTACTAATATTATAAACGCGAAAGTTCGTAAGTATGGATGGATGTTTGTTACTCTTTCACGTAAAAACTACTAAATGGATTTTAATGAAATTTCATATGGAGGTAGCTGACACCCTGGATTAACACATGGGCTACTTTTTATACCGAAAAAATGTAGCGGGTAACACCGCGGGGCGGATCTAGTATAACATATTTGTTTTAAAAATACAGTACATCATAGTTTATTTGCGAGAATAACCTTCCCAGCTATAGCAGTAGGAAGTGGTGAAGGGTGAGCGTTTTGGAGACTTATTAATGACGTAAAAAATTATTATTTATAATATTCTATTTCGATTTAGTTTAGTTTATAAAAATAAATGATTTATTGATTGGTCACTAACAATTTGTGGACCTTTTGAGCGCCCGTCTTGTATGGAAGACATGCGTTTTCATGGCCATTGCACATTTTATAGAGACAATATCTAATCGTAACATTATTGTTTCATCTACTATATATACTATTTGTACTCACGTCGATATTCGTGAATCCCCGACTAGTGTCGGTCTTTAACGGAGCCCTTATTCATGAGCTGGTGACGCGGCGGGGTCGCGAGCCCGCTGCGTCACCGCGTAAGTACACCCGGTATGTATAGAAGATGATATGTATAACACTCACGAAAGTTACTATAGTAAACATTATTATTGTTTGTTATTACATTACTAAAATGTTACGATTTGATATTGTCTCCTGGAGTTATGGCGTGGAGGCCGCTGAAGCGTTGACTTTTATACAAGACCGTGCCGCGCAAACGGTTAAATACAGTCCAATTATAACATTTGTAGACAAATATAGCATAACACGCACAGCCTATGAGATCACTGTGTACTTTACCAACACCTACTATCTATTTCCAATAACATTCCATTTTTACGTCCGTGACATGACAAATGACAGCTGGGCGTGCTATGAGCTCATAAAGCAGTACATTTTGCGCACGTACTGCAAGTAGCGGCATCTCGCTTCCAGAACAGAAGACATCCTGCTTTAAGAACTCATGGTAAGCGGGCTGTAAACAGTAGGTACTTTAAATTCGTTTGTGCTTAAATTATATCCTTATGCCTATAGAATAGGATTCAAAATCGGTTGAGTAAACTGTGAATCGTGTTTGTCTGAAGAGTTTACATGGTAAATCTCCGTACTCAAGAGACATTTACATAACCCTTTCACTATTCAGTTCTCTACATTTATGGTACACATCGATTGTTTAGCTATTGTGTCTCCGTAGCGGGCAGTCGTGTTAATCTAAATTAAGGAGTTCTTCATTAAATTTTTAAGTAATTACTATCGTCTCCCAATGCAAAATTCTTCAGATTGATCAAAACGACATCTACATATATAGTGTCCTGCTGAGTTTACATTTCATAAGAAGGTTCTTTACAATTCTCTCTACAATAATTTCTTATTATTTATATACAGTTATAATAAAATATTTGCATTAATATTTCAATAAACGAAGGGTAATAAAGGCAGTGTACACCTTACTCTGACTACTATACAAAGTGTATATACAATTATACATATAGGCATCGAAAGGGGCTTTTCCAATGGATAACTAATTAACTTCTACATATACAAGTTATCCATTTCAATTCAACATTGGTGCAAGTAGAAAGCGAGTGACGATACTTAAGTACGTCCGGCGCACCCTGGACGGTCAATCTCGCTACCATCCTTGTTGACTGACCAATCACAATACCACAACATGACCTATTCCATGTGGCTATTGGCTCATGCCGATAAGAATAGAATAGAAGTAGAATTCAACATTTCATAGTCACTATAACTCTTAAACGTTTGCTGGCTCAAGTCGGTTCGTTGATTGTTAACCAAGTAGCATTCACACGCTTGCCCACTGTTGTTGGCTAACTGTGGGCACACTTCTACCTACCCCTAAATTTTAAGTCAGACAGTAAATACGAGAATCTAGTCATACAATACAGTCATTATAATTTAACAAGCTAAACAAGACCCAGTTTGGGCGCCGTTAAAAAATCAAAGATTAGCTGCAGGGTAGTTTAGTATTTTTTGTTTTCAAGTAAGCAATGACAAATAAAATTTCGTGTCACATAATAATATCTGGATAGGTGACTAGTATTGTGACATGGAAATGTTAAATGAATTCGCGCCTTATATCTATGGTTTGAGCTAAATGTCATTTTTTTAATAATCCCGCTTGTTGTATGACTTGCCGCGTGGCGTTGTTGATGTGGCGGAATCTGTCGGGGCCTAGTTGAATGCCACCGTACCTGGAAAGAGGAATCAATTGAATATTTATGAGGTCTAGAAGATATTCATTATTGTAATCCAAGATAAGGTACACACTGTGAAGCACATGGTAAAATGGCCATCAGATAACCTGAGGATAATCTTGTAGGTCATCTAGCAGATGAAGATATTATTGAAGAAACACATTTTAGCATAATACAGTACATACAATATCGGCATAATACAGTCATGTTCTTTGTAAGTATGACAAATTCAGAATTTCTAGAGTGTATTGTAAAATACCGATTACATGTGAAATTACATATTCACAAGATGTTGAAAACTAAATAAAACCAGTAAACAATGACTTACCATCTCGAGACAACTACGAGTGTATTCTTCTGGTCCAAGATCTGCAGCAGATGCAACATCCTCCCACCGGCGTGGGCTTCTCCATCATCATCGCAGTCCTGCAGTATGCTGACGCCCTTAGCCGTCTTGCGTTCAATACGGTACGCGTACATGTTATGCGTCGCATGCGAGATCTTCTTGTTCTGCTTCAGTTTGGCTAGGACCGCACTGGAAATTAATAAAGGTTACGAAAAAAAAAACAAAGAATTGAGTTAGGTGCTGGGAGTGGGTAGTTTGTTGCGCCGTTTCTTCTAGCCAGCTAGAGCACTAGGCGGTGACGGGCGGTCGTTTTGGAAGCCATGATGTAATTTGATGTTCAAAAAGTACAAAAATATTGTCTGGTTTTCAATGGTTATTTAAATTTTTAATCTATTTAGTTTCTTAGAAAATATATATATTTTCTAATTTTATGTTAGGTCTTTTATCTATCTTTATCTTATTTTTAATTGTAATTAAACAATGAAACCTAAATAAAAGTCCAAATATCATTCAGTGGATTTGAATAGTACTTCTTCAAAGGGATGCAGGTACCACACTATCCATATTGTAGGAGCAGTAGAGACAAGCAAACTTACTTGATATCTTCCATGCAGTGTACTTCTGCAGCATGGCCTTGGAACGAGCTCTTCCTGTCGATTATAACTTCACCATGAGTTATATCAGGACAATTTATGTCTAACTGTAACACAAAATTTATATTATATGGTCAACCTAATAAAAAAATTATTAAATTACTTGCTGGTTGGTAAATGTGTGTTTAGAATTAGAAAACATTTAATTTCTTAAATTATCAAATTACTGTTGCTTTTAAAAAATTACTGTTACTTATATAATAGATATCACACTAATACTATAAAGGCGGAAGTTTGCGAGTGTGTGTGTTCATATTATGTTTGTTACCTCTTCACGCTAAAACAGTTGGATGGATTTTGATAATATTTGGTATTGAGGTTTACACATAGGCTACTTTTTATCCCAATAAAATGTAACAGATAACACCGCGGGGCAGAGCTAGTTTATCAATGTAACTTACCAGAGCCAGGTCCAGAGACTCAACAGCGGCTGGCTTGGCTTCAGTCTTATTCTTCACAGGTTTTATCGCTTGCAGCACATCTCGTATCTTCTCCACCCACTGAAATACAACATTTTCACCTATGTTTTCTCTGAAATACACAATTCATTATATCAAGAATAAACACAGTCAATAAATACACCTGTAAGTACCAATATTTATGAATGGAATATAAACAAAACCTGCTGGATTAAAACCTTGCATTTTAAGGATAAAAACGCTCAGCACACTTTGTCATTAAACTATGTAATCTTAAAACAGTAATCGCAAATTGCAATTAACCAAAACGCGCGCTCTAGTACAAGCATACTTTAAGCAAAGAAACAGACACATTTTATTACTTAATACTTACAGGTACACTTCTTCCAAAGCCTGTAGCAGATCTGTTTTAGCCTTCCTCTCCATCCAAGGCGCAGATATTTCATATTTTGGCGGCGAAACTGAAGGGTATCCATCCGGCATTGTCACATACAATCGTACTTCATTCTTGTTCTCTTCAATTCTTATGCTATACGACCTTGTTTCTTCGCTCTCTATAGACCAATCGTCAGCATAGATAGCGCTCAGGGCTTCTACTTCTTCGGCCTAATAAAAAAAAATTAAATTAATACCACGAAAATAAAAGTTAGTTAAATTATAAGTATGATTATGTGTACCTGCTTAGTTGCGTTATCAGTTTCCATTTTGAGTCTCTTTTAGAAGTTTCGGTATGCAATACTCAATCACGCTTGTTTAAATTCGATATTGTTTGGAAAATAATATGTTTATTTCTGGTTATTTTACGTACATTTCGCAAGTTGACATTTGTCACGTATGTCAAAAAATCTAATGTCACTCGAATTGTCAAAACAGAAGCTAGAGATAAGAAATCATGGTCTAAGGATAACAAAATTATTATTATTTAACCTATGCATAAAAGATAAAAATATTATAATTAAAACAAACTTAGGGCAGCCACGAATTTATTAAAATAATTTACATTATTGACAAAAAGGGCAACCGGTGAATGCAAATAGCAAATTATCGTTTATTGTGGCGTTTTAAGGGGGAGGGCTTTGTTCAACAGTGGACGTCGCCCGGCTAATGATGATGATGTTTGACAAAAAAAGAAAAATAAGATGTTAAAAAAAATTTTGCTGGTCATTTATTTACATAACAGAACACGATAAACACGTTTCAAATTTTGAAATGTTGTAATTTGACATTCATTACATTAAAAAATATTATTATAATATTTTACTACACAACACTACTAAGTAATGTCAAAAACGTTTAGTTATTACTTTAAACTGTTTTAAATAGTATAATATTTTAAACTGCAACTTCATCTTAGCAAAAGCGCCAAACGGTACATTATAACTTGATTATAACAATACATTGTTTACCGTTATAACTTTTTCTCTTTGTCTACTCAACTTTTATTGCATAATTATAAACTATTCCAAAACAAATCAGAAAGGTAGGGATCAGCCTACTTACCATCATCATCATTTCAGCCCAATATCACCTACTGCTGCGTATAGACGTGTAATAGGCCTCCGTTTTCCTCTGCCATCATTCTCTCTTCTTCCTCCTCCTTTTGTAAGGGGTACCTTACCAAATAAGGTATTATTTGGCCAAAAACGAGGCTTACATGTCGATATTTTTTCTACCTACATTCTACAGCTTATAAACCTACTCACGCCTTTCTGACTTCTGAGAATCAGTGTGCAAGATTATACCATGCGTACGTAATCACCCCTATAATATGCAAATTGTGTGTAATAGATGTATTATGGAAATACGCTGCCGACCGGAAACTTGGTAATTTCATAGATTTTGTTTTGCTCCACTCGAATTAGTCATTTCACGCGACAATTCAAGGGAATTAGAACTTGCCTAGCTATTATGAGTACTAAGATTCATTTTAATTTCAAATGTGATTTGAATGTAATGTACACTTCAACAGTTACATAAAACATTTCTTACCTACCAACATATATTTTAGTTATTCGTATTCACGTAACTGGACGGTTTTGCATGGAATATTTCGTGTCTACTTTCTGCGTGCTGCCCTCTTACCATGAACTCTTAAAGCAGGACAGTTTACGTTGTGTCCCATCTATACGCTTCCACATCCTAAACTGTCCTGCTTTAAAAGTCCATGGTAAGGAAGCTGGTAAGAGTTAATTGTGCCATGCCAAGTTGTGGCGAGGAGAAGATGGCCCGAGGACCTAAATTTCGTCACTTGAGAAGGCTTTCTCCTTGCACCTCTTCGTGTCTGTAAATTGTACTTGTGGAACAGAAAACCTAGTGATCTTTTGTACCTTGCACCAGCCCAAGTTCAGAAACATAACGTTAAAAGTTCCATTGAAACCAACCATTCTCTTAGAGGAAACTGCGGGGTAGGGAAAAATTTGAAAAACCAAACAAAAGGAGGACAATGAGTAAGTACACAAAATAATTTGTATTTGGTTTATTGTGCCATTTCATAAATAAACAACTACTGTGATTACATTATATACACGTTACATCTATTGTACTATGATAAAATAACCGTCTACACTATACCTACTAAGGACATACAAAGGAATGATTATTTTTGAGAAGGTTTTCAAACTAAATGTACATATTTATACAATATCACAGAATAATAATTAGTTACGCAATTATTGGGCGTAAAGGTGATTGATCTTACTTTGTTAAATATAAATACATGCTTTAAAAAAATATTTTGACAGTTAACGTCAAATTAAATGGATTATTTTATTTGTGGGTTAATACTTATAATGATAACAAAAATAAATACGGATTTATGTTCGAAGAGGATTTTATAATGCAGAAAAAAGTACTCAACTTAGACAGTTTGAATGAGAGTAAATCATTATGGCCCCTAGAAGTATTCTCTAACTTTAATCAGACACGAAGTGTACAATCACCTTTATAATAACAATATTATATTTCTACTTAGATATAACTATAATAATTTCTAATAACTTAAGTTTCTAACAAAATAATTTATTTTATGTTATAATGTTACGTCTATGACCTAAGTAAGGGTAGGACCCGTCCCACTGTTCTATGCACTAATCGGTCGTGGTTTTAGTCAACCGCTGGACTTGACCAATCCTGGCCCAGACGCTGTTTATGGCTGAATAGGGAATAGAACCCTGGCTCTCACGACCAGTAAAGGCAACTTAGCGACCTATAGACCGATGGAGATAAATATGACAACAAAATTACCTACACATATTAAATTTACAGGATACATTATCAATAATATGGACATGTAATTAAAATAATTATGTTTAAATATATGGCATTAATTATTTACAAATAACTATTTATACACATACCTACCTATATACAAAATTAAAAAGCGAAATGTTTCAATTTATGACACATGAACGCAACTTAAAATAGTTTATTTATTTTTGCGACAGATGGCGCAAAATGGCGATGAGATGAGTTAAAAGCTTTTTAATAAAAACTAACGTTAATAACGGTAATTATGTTATTTCAAGTATGTTTCTAAACAGTATCTTGTGTTTTTAAATTAAATTAGAATTACTTCATATTCCAAAATATTTTTTGAATATGAAATCTATTGCGAATAACCAAACGAATAATGTATTTACTCATAGGGCGGGCATAACATTAATTTACAAATCATTTTTGAATCAGGTATTAAGTTTAAGAGAGCAAGCTTTATCTCTTAATTCACCGTTTACTTTGTATCGCGCCTCAACCTTAACGGAGATAACATTGTCAGAGGAAGTCCATCATTATTCCGCCGTCAGAGATTTTTTTTGATACCAACTATTATTTAGTTCCCCGCTTTAATCTCTGAGCTGGCAGATTCAGAAAAACAGTCATTTGAAACTCCACTCTGTACAGAACAGAAGCTTGCTGGTGAACTCCTGTTGCTCACATCCTGACTGCTCTCAATCATGCTCCCGCTCGGCTGTCGCAGAAAGTTCGGGAACCCAATAGGATTCACATTCACCATCTTGTCTGGCTTTTTCAAGAGCTCTTCTATCGAATACGGATTCTTCTTCTTCTCTTTCTCTTGTGATTTCTGATCGTCATCCACATCGGGCCTGTCGGTGCTGTCATCGCTCGCTTCAACGGATATGTGTTCAGAATTCTCTGACTTAACATCGTCCGGGTTTATTCTGTTTAAGAGATCATTGTGTAGATTGAGGGCGTAAGGTGAAAAGTTCTTTGAGTCGTGGTACGGCATCATGATTCTTTGCCAGGGGTTTATTGGGTAGGGTTTTAAGAGGCCTTGGGCTTGGACTTGGTTGGCCAGAAGCCAGGATGTAGCCAGTCGTCTGTCGTACAGTTGTGTGGGGTCAGGGTGCTGTGGCGGCGGGACCCTGACAGCTGAGTGCGCGAAGTACGGCGGACTTTGCTGCGTTGACATCGGTGTCGGAGGCATGGAGCTCTTCATCGACATGTACTCCATCACGTTAGGCGGTAAATCTGGTTGCGCGTAGGATTCTGTAAAGAAAAAATTGTTGATTTCAACATTGATTGCCATTGTAAAGTAAGTTCCTTAATTTGGTTGTAGTCGCAAAAATAAGATGGACCTACAATCAATTCGCACAACTAAGGATGCTGGCCGCAATTAAAACTGTGTTTTTAATGGCAAGCATAATTCAAAATATGTCACAACAAAAATGCTCCTACGCTTCCACAACTAAGGCAGAGCGAATTAATGTGTTTTAAATATGTCTACAAGTGATTTAAACGTAATTAAATAAAAAAATAACATTTTATATTACTAGAGACTTCCTGACACCTGTCGGTATGTTGCCAAGAATTTACGCCTATCTGCCATTAATTAGTTAATGATTCCGTTTATTTTTAATGCTGGCCGTTTAGGTACGTTCTTTATTTGATTTTGATGTTTTATAAAACGTTCCATTCCATTTTTATTTAATTTTCATGTTTGAATAGCGCACACTTTGAATGATATCTATGGTTTAACGACATTTTGAGTTGAATAAAGTGTTAAGTTAGATCTTTTGACGAGGTGTTTGATGCTAGTTAGGTTAAGTTATAAAACAGCACGTAACATTAAATCGTCGAGTTTATACGTTTTTGATTTCATCTTCGGCCAGATGTAGGATGGAAATTAAGCATCTATTAGAGCGTGCATAGAATCGTTAATTTATGAATTAATGGAAACATTTATAGAGTAGGATTTGACTCTGAATAAATGGTGTCTATGTTTTAATTGTATGACCTTTTTAAAGTGTAGTGACGATATCGTGAGTATTTCTGTCGTGTCGTCGTCATGAATAAATGTATCGAGGGGATCAAAGTTTATTTCCACCACCTTGATCGTGTTTGTTTACTTAAAAAACTTGAATTACAAAAACAGTAGGTACAACGCATGCTAGATCATGTAAAATAAATTAGAAAAGACCTAATGAAGCAGCTAATTAATTATGAACCCTAAAGTGAGCAGTTGAATATAAAATGTTGGTTGCTGACACACGTATCATCAAAATTGGATGAGTCGTTTAGGTGCTATGATAGAATAAAGCATGTGTGGTAGAATAAGGTATGGTACTTAATCGTTAAATATACGAACATATAGCCATAGACGGCTAAAATGGTCGAAATCATCCATACATAAAGTCACGCCCGTTTCTCAGTGGTAAGCAGTGACCAGAGCATACTTCGATCGCCTTATAACAAAAACATTCTGTAAAATTGGGATATGACAGAAAATGACGAAATTTAAACCCCCAATTAAGGACTCAATAAGAATATACTAGAAATCTTTCGGCTGAGACGAAAATAGCCGAAGTTCCAGCTCATATTCAAGTACTAAATTCGGCTCCTCACCATGTGCATTCCTGGTGTCATCATCGCTCCACGCCAGCCCACTGTTCCTCAGGATCCGGTTCACGCTGGAGACAGACGGTATGGAGTGGGGTTCACACACTCTCGCGCTGAGGAGTCGCTCCCGAATTTCCCAGGCGAACATCCCAGGGTTCTCTTGCTTCAGCCGTAGAATCTTCTTCACCACCGTCGGGGTTGCGACTTGCTGCAAAGATGAAGGCTATGTTAGTTACAAAAGCTTTTAAACTGAATTTAATATTGATATAGGTAGGTTTTGCCAGAGCACAGTAGCTTCACCGTCTGGGTACAAGATATTTAGGTAGACAAATTCATAGGTAAAAACTTGGATTTACCTACTGTTGTATTAAACCACTTCTACATATTGTTCTCGTAGAACATACATTAATGATATTATGATGATGAAAGAGCATAAATTAATGTGACTGTTCTGAATAAAAAAATAAAATATTTTTTTTAAGAATGAGACATCAAGATCTAGAATGCATAATTAAGTTTTTGAGCGCACCACGTGTATACAAACTGAACCAATGTCTTCATATGTGCGTTGTTGATAAAGCTATACACTATCATCACTATATTAAACAGATGAGTTTCTCCAAGCGTCATAAGAGCACTAAATACATATCCCAACTCCACCTTCCACGTACTCCCGTGGGGTGGTCTATTCATTACCAAGAATTGGCCGTTGACAGGGACAAGCCAGCTAGTATATTAATAAAACGGAACTACAGATGTAACAGTTAAAACAGTAGATTACACTCACTCGAGGAAGCGAGACTCTTGCTATAATGACAATATAATAACTACGCCCGATGATGCGCCACCAGTACTCAGAAATGCTATCATTTATATGGAGCTTATAGTGTGAAAGTGTGCGTTTTTGTGGGACGTCATTTAGTTGTGAATGAAAAATGGCCAGCCGTATCTGTTTGTATAAAGAAATAATTAAAAACTAAACGAACGTTGTCACGTACTCTATATTTTACTGTAAACTATCTTCTATAGACGTATGGAGTTTAATTTGTGAAATGACCAGCTGTTGGTAGACATCAGAATCGAAGAGTACCTATCTAAGAAGTTGTCGGTTACTGCATATAAGATGTTAGGAAAATTCTGGCAGATTTTGGATTGGCTCTCTTTAGACTTAGGGCATACTAAATCGGAGGATTCTTTAAAAATATAATGCAATACATTTTCTAAAGTTATTTGAAATACTTTGGAGGTCTTAAAATACGTAGTCTTGTTAAGTCTATCAATTCCTTTGCTGGAATTAAAAACTCTTTTTTGCATAGGCTAGGCATTTAACGCATGAGTACTATAAATTGCATCTGTCTACTACAATTATAATCAAATTCTAAACAAACAGAAATTCAAAAACGACATTATTATTCTACAGAAATAACAATCGATATGAAAATTCCAACAATTTTCATGCGCAATAACAGTAGAAGCACCCTGAAAAACAAGTGATAAGGCATCGTTTAATAAACCCGCTGTCTCTCACGCCACTGCGAAGATTAAACGCGATAGAGGACCCCCTTTAGTCGAATCGAATCTGATATATCGACCACTCGACTAACTACTAATGAGCAAAGCCAACGGACTAAGCTAAGTCATTACTGCACACATCTGGCCGTTCGCACGGACTTTCATTTTACTGATATTAGTCGAGTAGAAGATAGACTATACTTGTAGTGCTGTAATGAGAATTCCTACACTAATCAAGTTCGGTAGTGTTTGCTTAGTTCAAATCTATGTTGTGGGCGATAACGTTTGGAGAGCAAGCGGTGAAAAGATTAGCCATCTTTTTACGCACATAACGTTATGTATGTCCATTACATTATGTGTACCGTTATTACTAGGTATATGGGGATAATTTGCCAAGTGAACGTTATTATTATTCACAATTTCTTTTGGCCCCGCATAAGACCATTCAAGGACACTTGGTAAAATCACCGGTGTACCTACATTATATCTACAAGTGTTTAATAATAATATTCTTTCCAACCCTAAAAACCCTTGTTTTTTTAAATAGTTTATCGATTTAAATAAAGCCGCTAAGTGTTCTTCCTATTTTGACAGAAGCATTTGAAACGCGTCGATATTTAATTATAGAGCGTATTGAGCTTGCAACCGAAAAGCCCATCCCTTATGTAAAAAGGTGCCAATGGTTGAACAGTTTTTAGTTTGAACTTATAACGCTTATTGTCAGTGCTATTAAAAATTCAATAAATATTAAATAAAACATAATTTTAAATGGTAAGACAATTTTATTTAACAGTTAAAATTCTCAACGATGGTGCATGTAGATACTTTTTATCATACCTGTAATCCTTGAAGGGGTAGACAGAGGTGTTCCCCAGTATCAGACATCTCACATTTCACGGCTCTATAAGAGCGAGCCTAGTTTTTTATTTTTTTATCTCAAAAGAATTGTATTCCTTACCCGACTCACTAAAACGGCGTTGCAAAAAATAATTCACTTCCCAAACATGGCAAGTTGAAAAAAGGGAACCTTCTCTAATCGTAGCCCAAAGTAACATTCACCGGTGCATTCAAAATGCATCGATTACTCAATAGTATCGATTATTCATCTAATGGCGTAATAATCGGTTTCCCTTTAAAATTGACGCCTTGCGTTCACCGATTCCTGGCCACACCTCTCCACTACAACCTACTATTTACACATTAACTTTGACAGGCTACTTAAAGGTCCTATAATTATTTTTAAAACCACAAGCGTGGTGTTGTATTAAAAAAGTTTTGGATAATGGATTTTCGGTGGTTGAAATTTAGATAATTGTCGGAATATTGATACGATTTGAACAGATGTTTTGATCGTGCGGTGTTAAGGAAATTGGTGTTATTAACTTAAAATGCTTTGGTTCGCCGAAGTTTTGGCGGAGTGTGAATTGTGTCATTTATTTGTTATTCTAAGACACCACTGCCTAAGTTAGGAAAAACATAACGATAAAATCTTAAATTACATGCAGAGTTGGTAGTTCTTACTACCTATTCTACTGCTTATGTTTTAATCGGACTCAACTTGATCCCTTTCTGTATGAGGAGATTGCCACCTTTGCCTGTAGTACGGGAGGCGACTCAATATTATGGTTCTAATACCATAATAAGGACTTAATTAAGGCAAAATGTATGTAAGTATGACTTTTTGTGTCATTTATGCATGCTACCCATGCTAAGCTTAAATCTAAATTGATAAAGGAAACTTGAAAAATGATGGACACGAGCGGGCCTCGAATCCGCGACTTTCGCTGTACCAATGGAAGCAAGCAGGAGACGATGGCTCAGTTGGCAGGGCGGCGCCACGGTACGGCAAAAGTTATAATCAAGGTTCGGTCTCTTCTCTATGTAAAAAAGTTTCCTTTGTCATGCCGTATGACAGTTACTGGCGGGAAAATTGATATCACAACGGCAAAATAACTACCAACCGTCACCCATCAAATATTTAACCGCGGCAAGCGTAACTTAACTATACAGATCAAGATGGATGTAGTATAATATTTTGTTAGATTATCACTGGTATAAAAAGCTTAGGCAAGATGTCTTCCCGGAAATAGCGTATCGTTACAACCGTGAGTAAAATGCGGTGTGTAATGGTGTCCAAACGATTCACGCTTTATATTGTAATATTGACGCTATACTATTGATGCTTTGTTTATACGTGTGCGTATTGTATATACACAAGTGTATATGAAATAATGTATATGAATAAGCCCCCTTCTAAACAAATGACAAAGTTTGACGAATATAAATCGAAGGTATGTCAAAACATGTATGGGGACGACATAATTGGCGAAGTGGGTAAGCGATTAAATTGCTGCGCTAGGTGTTTTCGATTCCCGCACTGGACAAAAATTAGTGCCAACCGTAAAATGTTTGCTTCAGGTCTGGGTGTTTGTGTATGTAATATTTCATGTTTGTGAAACGCACCCACGATACAGGAGTAATTAATAGGGTAGGGCGACGTTTAAATAAAACAGGGATAAAAATATTTCCATTATCTCTACTTATCCATTATCTATCCATGACATAGTTTTGTCAAACAATTGTCTAGAGTCCAAGGTGGATTAAAAGAGCCTTCACGAGTCGATATTCATTTGATCGTAAATACCTTGGTCAGTCAGCCTATGAATCTGAAAGCAGCCGATTCATAGGCTGCATCAAAAGCAAAAGCCTTTGCTTTTCTTAGGTCTATGGTAACTATAGCTTTTTTTATTGTATAACTCTAATGTGCAAAATTACGCCTGCGCAGTGCGCAAGTCACAAAAATACAATGTCCCATACCTAGGGGATCTTTATAAAACGCACTAAATAACAATAAAACTCAACAATCAATAAGCTTTAAAACAATTTGCATTCCATATTGTAATTGTATTTTATGTTTTTGATCATAGATGGCGCTACAAGCCGGTACACGCTGTCTCCGGTACAAGGAGATTATTTGATTGACAACTATTAAGCGCGAGGCACGACATTCAATTACCAAGGAAAAAAATAAATGAAAAATCCTTGCGTTCCGTTCTACGTTAAAATTATTTTGTACCCATTTTGTTTAAATACCTATGTTTACTTGCATTATAGAAAATAGTGGATTATTTTATGGAAATTGAAGCGCTGTCTATCGTAGTATAAACTTTTTTGGGATTATTCCTTGTGCACAGATGGTATGGTATGGTATGGTATAGTCTTTATTTATCGTTTAGATACATAACTGTTACAGACAAATGATGATCATCCACTTAGACATCGCGCCAATTAAGTCATCTTTCATTTTGGTTATTCTGGGGCAGACAGTACAGAATTAATCAAGTTAACAATAAATAATAATCTCAAATTAAAAAATTAATAGGTATTTTCGATTTTCAGGACTCATCTAAAATATTTTATATTGTATCTACCTTCACGATTTCAATGCCATAGTATATTCAAAGTAAATAAGTAAGCACACCGTAGTCCGTTTACATTAAAATATTCTTAACAACTGCCGATGTCCTGCAGAAATAATAAAGGTACCCCATTTTAGGGACCCTGGACCAGGGAGTGCATTTCGTTATATTTCTATGTAAAGTACACCAGTAAGTACGCAGACCGTCCACATAAACCATCTCAGATCAATATCACCAACAATAAACAGCCGATCATTCGAATGGTCGAACGAATGAACGAATGTAACCGCTTCACATTCCCCGCGACGTCACGGCCCGTTCCGTTGCACACAACTTTTTGTCCGGCCGGCGCATCAATCATGGCTTGACACATCCAATATATGTTTTTGCACGATGCCGCAACGCACTAACTGTGTACGCGTGCGATTAGCCTTTCTTATTACGTACTACGGATTTCTATTAGACTTTCCACATTTGATGGGGTGAAAGATAATTTGCTGGGGCGTGAGACCGTTGCTTTAATACCTTAATGGCAGATTGATTCGATATTAATTCCAGGGATGCATTAAGCAGGTGTCTAGGAGTTGACATGGTGGTTTTTTCTTGTGTAATAAATGGGTCAACAGCGCGCTCATTACGCTTGCATCCTATCAGGAACTAGGGTGTAATTATATGGTGCTGTACGGAAGCTATCAGCGAAGATAGTATTAAAGTAATCTATATATCATTAGGTGAGGTTTTTTGTGAAGATATTTCGATTGCGAATAATTAATGTTTGTGTCAAGTTTCCATGTTGAGCCTACATAATAACATGAATCAACTTTAAACATAGCTTGTGGTTTCATTAGTCTAGTGTATTAAACGGGCTCGAGGTCCCAGATTCGGTTGGCAGGTGAAACAAAGGCTGAGTCCATTAATCTAGTAGGTACCTTTAATGTTGGGCCTTAATATCTGAAAACATTCTTCATTTTATTGCAACTGTAAGTACCTAAATGTCATCAGAGCACAACTAAACGTGTATTTTTCCAATCCTTCGTGCACAGGCGTGTCGGTTATGTATGTAGAAGTTTTAGCACGCTCCAAAATGCAAAAATCAACAAAGGGGAATGGAATTTTCCGGTGACCATAGCCGATGAGTCAACATTAATGCAAATAACACCACGCTTATGATACACGGCTGTGACATTATAACCAGTCATCACGACAACCCCGTTGTACTTTTGATAAAGGTAGCAGAAGGATAGTGCAAATTTTATCACCCAAAGATGTGACTTGTAGCTGTCTATCTATAAAAATGTTGCCGTTATTGTCCCGCAGAAAAGCAAAGATTTTACGCCGCCGAACATTCTTTAGGGTTGAGATTTGGGACCAACGTATACTTAAATAAAGTATACTGCTAAACACGGCACACTGTGACACATTACATTGAAGACTTGTTTAGTCTATAGCTACGTATTTTGCATTTCAATGCACTTCAACTCAACTAGTGAATTAAAAGAAATGCGCCTAAATTTGCTCACCCATTCAAGAAACAAAGGGAACTAATAAAAGTATCAATTATTAATGGATTGATTTTCGATTAATGAATGTATCACTTGCTATAAAAGACGATGTCCATTACTGAGGACATAAATACGCCAGTCAAGTCGTAGGTGTCAAGAATTCTCATAATGAGCTGATCAACATATTTCCAAGTAGTGTGTATCACCCTTCGAATAGTTTTGCGGAAAAAAGTGTATCCATGACCGGGTAGCTGGGGAATCCAGACAATTCCTATTGGAGATAAGATATGTCTGTATTGTTGGAGTTTCTAATTTAATTAGCGATGGTATGAATAATTCATAGCAAAGAATGTTTTTAAAGTTTATGGGTAAATGAAAAAGTATTGGCCAATTTGTAATTTTGAGAATCGTTTCTTTTAATTCAAATACTTTTTTTGTCATTATAACTGTATCATTAACACCTTTTTAGTTAAAAAAATCTAATTTCCCACAAAAATTGTATTTGTATTTCTTTGGAATGACATTTTGGAATTTTAGAACTTGAGTCTAGTTTAAATAAGTTTCAGTACCAAATGTTTGTGGAATAAGGTTTTTTAAGGCGAAACGACACTTGTGGTGGTATAGTTACTTAATCAAGTAGGTAATGGTGATTTTAAATTTAAATACATTGCATGTAACTGAATACACAATACCTATATTCTAAGTAGGTGTATAAGTAATTATGGACTCGATTTGTTTTTTGTGGTTTCAAGTATGTTATGACTACTCATGCTTCCCATTCCTCCAAAACTTAACTATCGGGTTTGAAGAACGGTATTCCAAAATTGCAGTTGACTTAATGATGGAATTGATAAAAAGTCATAATTGAGCTTTCTTTAATAGGATTTATACATATTAGAGCTATCTTAAGAACGCCACTGTATATAGGTAAGTAATAACACATTAATCTAATGCGACATAAATGTACGTTGAATCTCATTTAAATCTCAGTACGACATTCATTGAATTTCTCATCTTAATCTTCGCAAAAACCGTCGGTCGATCTTCCGAAGGCGTTTTACTGAGGCTAACGTCCCCCCCAAGGCTTTCGCAAAATAATCAAGGTCGGCTGAGATCGCAGGAATCAGTTGGTAATTATCAACTTAACGTGCTTTACCCCTGTAACGGAAGAGGTTGGGTAATTAAAGGTTTTATGTCGCATTATATGTCTGATCTCCTTTGTGAATGGGACGTGTTGGGCGCCAGAAAAGGTAAAATAAGTTTATACGCTTTTACTCTATGTTGGACCACATGTCGGACTGAATTACTGTGCTTTATTTTTATCGTAAGAATTTCACAATTTCACCCATTTAATTAACCAAAGTGATTACATATTTAAGTATTGTATTCCCACCTATAAGACTGTGAATCAGTTGAGAGCACGCGGAGAACGTTTCAGTAAGTCAATGGCAGTACGGCCTAGGCCTAGAGAAACGTGTGACTGACATGCTTAGTTATTCGATGATTTCTGTATCTTTGTTTCTGCGCTGCAGCCTGACTCTTTGGTCTCGTGGTTGTAAAGCGCGACTGCTGAGCATGAGGTCCCGGGTTCAAATTACGTATAGGGCAAAGTGTTACTGGGTTTTGACTAATGGGTTGTAACTATCAGTAGCAGCGCGGAGTTTAGATTTGTACCCGATTGATGGCAATAGGCTGGCCCCATATAATATTGGGACCCACGTAGCTGGCGAAATGTAGTTGTACTTTTTCAGTGTCTGCCTACTCCTTCGAAAAATACAGGCGTAATGTTATGTTATATTATTTCTGCGCAGCGCAGGTTTTCTGTTCTACAAACGGCGTAGGTATCCTTCGAAGTATGATTTTATTGAATCCTGTATGCAACACAATAAATCAAAACTAGTTTCATAGATAGGATACTGATCCATTATACTACAATTGATTTATTGATATTCAACTATTTAAATGGATATTAGACTTGCGAATAGCGTTGGTATTTATCGATAATTTTAGCGTCAATTCTTATATAGTCAATTATTCGATAGTGATCTTAACTGTAAACTTACGTAAATAGATCTTTTTTAAAGTTCTGGATCATAAAAACAAAAAATATTTATTTTACAGGAATTTCGTATGAAATAAAACTATTGACGCCTCTTTCTTTTACTACTATCATAAAAACATTTTTTCAAATGACTCCTCAGAATAACCCTTAAAAATCGCTTCTAAATTTAAACTAAAGCATTCTATATAAACGTATATCTGTAGATATATAATACGGTGAATAAGACATCTCCGTCCGCAGCCAACAAAGCCCGCAATTTCCAATACCATGATAAAGTAGACGTATCAAGCTATAATTTCCAATATGTTTTATGGATCAGCTTTACGGTATTAAAAGGCGAGTAATAATATTGACAGCGTAATCCACGGGGTAACATGAACTGAATGTTATCGGTGCAAATCCGACTTAAGTTGCGAAAAGCCTGACGACCAATTCAGTTAGTGATGCACATGTTTTGGTGATTTTAGTGGATGTGTTGTTGGTTAATTAATTTTGTTTGTCGTTTTGGTTTTAATTGGGTTTTAAAGCGTTCTGTGTCGGACATGTTTATTTTGGTATAGATATATTTAAAGGTCGGACTTTTCGCTGGAGTGAAGGCACTTTTTGAGAAAAGTGCGTTAAATGAAATATTTCAGTATCCAGTTTATTTGATAAGGCTTTGAAAAATAAACGTAAAAATAAAAATGTACTTAAACAATTAGGTAATTAAAACAAAAAGGCATCCAATTGACGAAAAAGGTTTAGTTAAGATATTTATTGGTAATCTAATTTAAAATTTAACAATAGTTGTAAGTAATACATAAACATTTCATGTAATAATACGAGGTCATATCAAAAAAGTGCAGTGCCTAAGTTCTATTCTAAGCCTAAAGCCTAAGTAAAATTCTAATTCTAATTCTAAGTTCGATTCCCGCATGGGACAAAAATTTGTGCGTACCGCTGATGTCTGTCCCAAGCCTGGGTGTTTATGTATGGGATAATTTATGTATGTGAAACGCATCCACGAGTGAAATTCCTAGTTTTATAAAATAAAAATATACACAAAACTGTTTTGGTATACTTATATACAATAGTTTAAAATTAATTTGTAAAAAAGATCCAAAATATATCAACCAAAATGTACACAAAAAAAGTCAACGCACAACACTAAAAAAACATAAAATCCTCGGCCAAATCCATTCCAAACCATCAAATTCCCGTATCCTGTCCGAGCCCTACGCGTGGTTATTAAGGCCTAACTGATAACAGTCGCGATAGTTTGACATCGGGTGACAGGTGTCGGCTTCTCCCATGACCCGTTTGACCAATCGCACCATTATTGTTACAAATTACCCCTTGATCCGACCCCTGATTGTGTACGGAAGAACTAATTACGTATTTTAGTATGTTTCCGAACGTGTTTTTGTGAGCTGTCATTTCGTTAACCAGGTAATGTTGGACGTGTATCCGAATTACTAAAGGAGTTTTTATTCTGTTGTTGTTAAGCGCGAATGTTAACATTGGTATGGTATAAAAAAATTATACAATAAAATCAATACTGTATACATATTTGGTATACTTTGTTACATTATAGAGGTTTCTCTTTGACACCATTAACAGTAAAGCGAAACATTGTAATGAGACACGGATTGAATTTTGTACAATTGTCAACCGGCAGTGGGCAATAATTGTTCCTTCACTGTATGAGAAGTCTTTGCCCTTCAGCAGAAGATTCAAATAAAATCGTTTTTTACGGATTTTATCACGATTGTATTAACCGACTTCGAAAAAGGAGGAGGTTATGTATTCGGCCCGTATGTTTTGTTTGGTCACGGACATACTGAGGTGTTAAATGTCAAATTTAACAATTATTATTAGCAACCTTATATTTTTAGTTATAAGCTAGTTTAGTTACAAGCTTCGTACCACCTTCTTACCATTTAAATTTTCTCGGGATTCCAAAAATATTTCACAACCAAAATAAGCCAAGTCAGTCAAGCCGTTCTCAAGTTATAGCGTGACCAAGGGACACAGGGATCCATGTTCATATATATAGATTAAAGTTTAAAAGAGTTATAGACTAGTAAAATTTAAATATAAACATCTCTGGCTATTTCTGAAATATGGGGATTATGTAACAGTATCCATGAAAGCAGTAAACATGCACATTGCAGGTAACACTATCGCGGACAGATCTGCCGCGTAAAAGTTATCTGGTTAAGCTCATAAGCTCTACTTATCGAGGAGAAATGGAAGACAAACATTATTATTCGCATTTTATGCTGTGGTACAGGTGACTTGTATTTAATGTCTTAATAGCATCCTGAATTGCTTTGTTGACCGAGTAGTTATAATACGCGACTGGTGAGTATAAAACCCTTTGTCTTTATTTCGATTCCCGAGTAGGGCAAAGTTTTGTTATTCGATTCTTATAGCAGCATAGAATTTTGATTTGTGCCCGGTTGATAGCAGCAGTTAAGTACTATTCAGAAAGATTTATGGATGTTGATAAGTAGGCCCCCATATCTTCATCACCATCAGCCTCCGTTCTCTGCTGCACATAAGCCGTTTATAACATAATATTAATTAAATAGTTAAATCGTCTCTAAGCGTCCGACGTTAATTACAGAGAGTGATCAAAACATTATTGTTTAACGTAAAACCTGATAATTATAACTGAAAAGCATTAATTATTATAAGCCCCACGTGTAGTATTACGAGCACCGCTTTTCGGTATTGCCAGATCAATTAAAAACACGTACGGGTAATGTGTTGCCAGCATTGAATATTTAATACTGCCACGTTATATTGTTTGACAAAGCTGTTAATGTCAGTTTGGCATGTCATAGCGTTGAGGCGATGACTATCAGGTTTTTCAATAATAAAAGATTATTATTAAGTCATTTAGATTCATAGAAATCGATCGGTTTTCTTTTTAATCAGTAAATAATCTTGTTTAATGTTTACTAAAATTCAGGTAATCGAGACAAATAAACGTATTATTATCATTATATTTGGCTTACAAAGAATTTTGTCAATAGAATAGAAAAGTAAAATATTAAAAAGAAAACAACAAAATGACATTTATGTAAATAATTTAAAAACAGAACATAAAAGCAAACCTCATTACACAGTTCTAAAATTGCCAGCATTAAAAACAATAATAGAAATACGAAACAATTCCCATACGTCCTCGTTCGAGATCCGATAGATACCGCAAATGAGCGAACACAAACCACGCTCAGGTAAAAATTAACCCCTCGATCGCGACACTCGATGTATTAACATGTTATTAAGATAAACGGGGTCGCCCCTACCCCGGATATTAGGGTTGATCGGATGTATTGTATTTAATTGGTTCGTGTAGGGTTGTGTTTGTAATTGTCAACCTAGTATGTTTGTTACACGACACTTTTATAATCGATATGAATTAATTATATGGATTTATTATGGGAATATCGGTGTTGATTTCTTTGTTGGGTTCAAATATTAGGCTTATCTATAGTGGAGGGTTTGCGGTGCGACTTGAGTGCAGTTTTTTTAATTTAGGTGTCGCTGGAGTAGTCCTGGCTTCATTTGATAAATTATAAACATATCTTATCGTTTTTAAAAAAAAAACGTTGCCCCACTTTCGCAGGAATTTCTCCATTGTCGTGGGTGCGTTTCACAAACATTAAATATCACATACTATATAATATACAAACAACCCAGACTTGGGACAATCATCTGTGGTTCGATCAAAGTTTTTCTCTGTGCGAGTCAGTCATTTTCATCAAACAATAACTCCTAAGTCATTCAAATTGCGCCTTTCCCTTTAGAAAATAATGATAAACAAACCCCTTCACGTACAGGCCGTATTGAATACCTTTATATTAGGCCAAGTGTACACAGTACAGTAAACGTCACCGGCCCGCATAACGAAGTTCGCGGAGGTGTGCAAACTTCCTAATTGGCCATAAACAATGAATGGAGCTAACACCTTCTTGTGCGCCTGCGTTGATTGTGAGAGTCACAGTACGAGTACATCTGGATCGTGTAAAGTAATTAAGGTGTTGGTGAAAATTTATAAAAGTTGGAAGCTTTTTGCGTTTATATTCTATCAATTTATTTATTTTTCTTAGCTTTCTTAGATAGTTTTAAACTTCACTGCTGCCTAGTTCCATAGGCTCGATCCTGGGCCTTTTCAACAACTTTTAATCTGTCACGGCTATAACATATAGCACAGTTATCCCGAAGAGAGTTTAGGGTCTATACATAAACATTCTGTTCTGAGGCCATGTGGTTTGACGACCCTGAATCAGGTTCTTAACTGAATTCCCATTAAAAAGAAGGGACCCAGTAGATAGCCTCTATGAATTACGATACTTAAGTAAGTCCGGTGCACCGTGGACGGTCAACCTCACTACCACCCGTTTTGGCTGACCAATCTCTACACCACGGCCTAACCTATTCCATAAGGCCATTATCTCATGCTAATACGAAGAACATTCCCACAGAAGAAATATCAGTTTTTCTTAAACCGTCCATACCGTAAGAAATCTTCTCCTCAATATCGACTAAAGCTTTTCAAGCACCACAACTCAATTCAGAAACCGTAAACAACACCCATGACAGAACGTAACGTATTTAGTACAGAACGTATCAAGTCGATACTGTGTCGAAACAGTCCGTTACATTCGCATCTAATGGCTGCAAACATTTGCAGTGACGGTAACAAATACTTCTGTGTCCGTAGCTTGCGCAAACACGATTCATTACGATCCCACCGATCGGATTTCCATGTGTTGAAATCATTTTAGTAACACAAGGTTTGACGCGGTTGTTTCGATTTACTATGCGTTTCAAAAATGTTAGCGTGTAGACTGTAACTTGACATTTTACACTGGCCATATTTTATCACCGGTTTCAATATTTTGCGGATGTGTTTTTGTAGAAGAAAGAAAAAAATTAAAAAATATTTTTTGGCAAATTTTAGTACTGGGTGATGGCAAAACTTATTTTCATCCAAGTTCTAGAAATTTAAGTTTTGCCGATGGTTGAACAAGTACGTCGTAAGGCTTTATGTATCTTCTGTTACAACACAATATTGTGCAAGAGATCATCTACAAGATAACGGCTGAATATAAACGAACGATAAAGATTTTCCTTACAGCCATTTCACCAAGAAAATAATATCCAAATGAACATATAACAATAAATGTAAAACTGAACGTATATCAGTTCAATTAAATTGTACCGCTAATAAATGTACCAAAATACCCAGTCAGAACAAATATGGAACCAAACTTAACACTAAAATGCAGTGTGAAAGCAATGTTCAATCGCGCGCCGCCCAGCTATAAAGTCCAGTGGTACTCGGCCCCACTAATTACGGTCATTTGGCCATAAATACTGGCCATCGATCATAAAGACCATAACTCGCGGTCGTAAACTGGAGATAGGGACTATATGTGAATGTTGGTTCCATGCAAATCTTGGTTAGTTGGTTAGCCTATCGCATTGAGGGGTTGACCTCTGCGAGGATTTTATTACGTTTCCGCGGTGTGGTACAATCTGGATTTAGATGACAAATGTATTTATTTGAGGTTTATAAAATGCGTTCGTATAAATATCAGACATCTGTTTGAGTATCAACATTTCCGATCTTAAGTCCGGTGGCATATTTATGGTGTATTTCAAGAGGTATATGGCCCGTAACTGCGTAGGTTTTAGTTACTCACGTGCGTAAATGTTTATTGTTATTTTCGCCGTGTTCTCTGCAGAGCAAGGACCTCCTTTTCCTCTTCCTATAAATCCATAGATATTGTATTCAAGCCAGTTTTATCATCTTCTAATAATAATTTATAAACCTTAGACCTTAGAACAGCTTATAACTCTTTCAGTATAATTAAATCATCATTTGTTTCTCTTCAGACGACATCCTCAGTCTTAACTATTCTTCTTTATTATTTTGTCACCGTTCGCGTTGGTTGTTTATCGTTGATATGAAAATACGAAGTGGCTATTGTATTGAAAACTCGTCTTAATTTATCAGCTTTGTTTTAAAATTGATCTATAATGAAAATTATACTTTCAGTGAAAGTATCTAGTTATTAATGAACGTAAAAGCGTTACTAATATCACGAGCAATTAGTATTAAAACGTTGAAGCGCTCTACATTATTTAAGTGATAAATTTTTATTTCGTGGTTTTACGACGGATTATCATAAGCCGGCGATTAGTGGCGCGATGAGCCGCAATTAGGATTGATCCCACCAAAAACAGTCGTCTCTTCGATATATCATAAATACCTATAACGAACAACAATATAATTTGATTTAAAATCATTTTCGCATCACTTCTTAACACGTAAAGGTCTCAATCGTATAATTATAATTTAACAGTATCTTTTTGTATCTGTTTTACCTAATCTTTGCTACCCAATTGCCAAGGTATTTACTAGTCAAAAGACCTGTACGCTCTTATGGCTGATCTTGTTTGCCATATGGCGGGAATCTTTTTTTGTCGTACCTTAAATAATCATAATAATAAGATTTCAACACTGATTAAAAAAATATGATTGAGCCAGCGGTTTCACTGCTTAAGTTTGATTCTCTTATAGTATCATTATGCTTACGATGAACTAGTGAACCATCTTAGTTCTCGGCCACTAACAAATGGAGAATCAAAGCTTTTGCATCTAAAACGTTACTGGAATCATCTTCAGGAAGAAACATTCATCCTCGAACTCCAACAACCCTAATCTCTCCAAGACTTAGACAATAAACCAGAAACTCAAAAGCGATTCATTTGTTTACCATTTAGTACCCACCGGCCATTACAGATGGTAAAACTTTCGTGTAGAACAACAGTTAACATTAACGAACGCTAGGAAACGGGCCGTAATAACTTTAATTTTAATTAAAAGTGGAAGCTCAACCGCCCGGTAAAACTATAGAAATATGCTTCTGTAGTGATCACCAATTATGTTAGAAAAAGCGTATCGTAATTTTATAATCACTACACGGTGTAATCGAGTTGATCGTTTATCTCGACTTTTCGCTATTCGTATCTGAAGTAATAACGGTAAATATTTGTTGGAAAAAATCTTCCGAAGCTAGCGTGGTTTCCCACACTAGTGATTTGAATTGGTCAAATTAAAAGATGTGTACGATTTTTATGTGTTTCACGTTTATTTTTTATGTTCTTACGTTTGAAGCAATTTAGAGATTTGTATCGAGTTGTTTTGGTATTTATAGACTGATGGATGTAATTAAGTGCGGCAGTGTTTCAGCCGAATTCTAGCTTTCATACGCTGCCAGTACGTTTTCGTAGAAACCAATTAAAAAGCATTTATATTTATTGGTCAATTTTGCAGATAAAAGCTTTACCTATTTAGTCATACTTGAGGTGATTGTCTCTGACCGCTACAAGGCAGATAATCATAAGTTGTACGATGGAGAAAAGGTAGACTATAATGAAACAAAAAAATGGATTTCCGTAATAACGCTGTTTCTAAGCCGCTGTCTTTGTAATTTTCACAACCTGTAAAGCCTAATTTGATGAATCCCTGAGCCCTGAGAAAGGACAAGGGCTATATGTCATTTTATTCATCTTGGGCATGTAGCGATGGAACCTGTTAATAATAAAACAGTAAATATACAAGTATATCATATCCAAACAATTTTGTTATTACCTCGGCATCCGTAAACATAATCGTTTGATACCTAAATCACCGGTGCTAAGGCACACTTGAACCTTTATTAGGTTAAATGACTAAAGAAATCATAAAAGAATCCTTAATTGAATTTATAAGAAGATGATTGTGAGAATATAGTACAAAGAGAATTGAAAAGTTCACTCTTGCTTAATGAAAGACGAGGATATTGGAAAACAGTTAATTATTATAGACTCTAATATGAATTTGATGAACTGGTTGGAGCAGTAGCTAAGCGATTGGACTGCTGCGCAAAGGGTTGCCTCGATTCCCGCACGGGAGAAAAAATTGTGATCTGCACATGATTGTCTCCAGTCTAAGTGTTCGTGAATGTGATGTTTCATGTTTCTCGAACGCACCCACGATACAAGAGAAATTCTTAGAGGTAGGGCGAAGTTTTTTTTTATGTACAGAAAATCTGAAATCCTTATATTTCCAAGCCGTAACCAATAAACATTTAGATTTTTAGTCTCTGTTTAATATTCTAGATAATAAACAGATTATTATTTGGCTGCAGTATATTTAAGAGGGAAACCAATTAGAATTGCCAAACGACCTAAATAGGGTCATAAGAGTCCAAGGTGCCTTAAACGATATTGTCTTAACCTTTTAAAACTCAAGGCTGGACAAATTGTCCAATCAAACGATTTTTCACAGAGCAATCGTTACTGTTGGTTCATTTATACCCTTGATTTAGATATATTGTATAATTGATGGAGGTTATCGCACTTTAGTTATTGAGCCTGCATAATTTAGAAGGATAAAAATTTTGAAAAATATTTTTCGGATATATTGCAGAAATAAAAATTTTAGGTGTTTTAAGAGTTCTTAATGAATCTGGTATTTATTTATAGAACTTGATTTTGGTATGTTTGTTGATTTAGGAATTAGCTAAATATTTAATCCCACGCATATTTAACTTTGTACTGACAAATTTTCATATACACGTAGCTACAATTTAGGGGTTGCTTTGTAAAATGCTTCTTCTGACTATCGTTTGAATCATTGCAAAAATTCTAATTAAAAATCTACATTTTCCCATGGTCTCCTTGATCAAAAATCTTAATATTATGTCTAGATATTTGTTGGTATTTTATTGATTACTTAAATACGCTTTCAAAACTTTTTCCCATGTAATCAGCATCATCTACAATTTTGTGATTTCTACAACGTGAAATCATATTTTTTCACAACAATTAATCAGTTAGGACAATCAATTTTATATACAGATGATGATAATTAATAGTTATGGAACATTGAAAAAAGACTACATTTAGAAAGTGATCAAGATATTAATGCCGAACTAAATGGAATGATAAAACTTATTGATGTAAAAGGCCACGCTATTATTTATTCAATCAAAATATAAAAGAGCAATATATAACCATAAAGTAATCTAAAGAAACGCGAAAATATAATTACAAAACGAAACGTTTTACATAATTCACAATTGGTTCCGTTTTTTTTTCTGTCGGATGAGATCACTGTCGTATCAACATAATTCTATGTATACCGATTATAATCGATATGTACGATGGATCGAGTGGTACGTGACGTTTGGGCACCTTGATTAGTAGTCAATTAAGTGTTCCCATAACACCGCCAATAAAAGTATTCGGTGATTTCGAAGTATTTTGTTGTAATCAATTTTTTGATGTCGGCGTCCGTTTGTGGAAGAACAAATGGTCGTTTTATTGGCGTACCGAATTTAGTGAGGTCGGTGTCGAATACGCTTACCGGACTCCACACTGGGGATCGATCAGTACAATCGTAAAACGTTTACATGTTTCCTAACTCTTCAGTACCAGCTTACTGTTTGATGCTGGGATTATCGAGCTTAATGTTGATTTGATTGTGTTAATAAATACTGCTAATGAATGGAATACGAATGTTATATAGCCTAATTAAACTTTTAACAAAGGAAAGCGCTATCTATTGATAGAAGTCTTAGTAAGAGTAAAAATAGAAAAATTGAATGAATGAATGGCAAATAACCTTACAGACAAAACGCGCAAAGCTAATTTTAATGATCCCAATACCGAATAATCAATTTTTGAAAATATAACCTCCACACAAACTCGTAATGTTCTCAACAGCTACAGAACCATACCGGCCGCCGCTAATCGCGCGCCTTACGGGCGTGTCGAAAGGCCATCTCAAGAAGCCGAAAGTCGGTGCCGGTTAAAAATTTTATAGTTTATAATTACTAGTGATTGGCGGCGTGACCCGCTCGATTCGCTGGCTATCGACGAACAGCCCGACAACTCTGTTGATTTACATTTTTTTCTACTAAACATTTGCTAAAGATGAGAGATTTTTGGAAAAATATTAATTTTTACGAAATACAAAGTGAGGACGATGGTTACATTTGTGGAATTAAACTACCTTAATTAGTTTTCATCATCAAAATTTCTCAACTGCAATTGATACTTTCAGATTTCCGAAATCAATCAGAAAATGATAAGGTAAAGTAGGTGTGTAGGGTTAAGATAGACATAGAGTAGTACAGGCTATATCTTTAAAGAAATGAAATCTCAAAAGGAAGACGAGTCTATGAATATAATTATAACAAAGTTTATCATACGGTAGTTCCACTATCTCTTTTTGGATATCCGTCTTGATTTGAGATATTATACCGAGGAAAAGGACCATCATTGGTAATTATTTGTAATATCAGTTAAATTACTAATGCATCGTCGTGACTGGTCTTCGGCTCCAGTCGTGCTTCTTCGACAACAAGAAGATTTCTTTTTTACTTTCAACATGTCTAGACTCCTTTTACAAAGACAGGCAAATTCTTGCAAACATTCCTAAAATGACGTTGCCCATTTTCAAAGGTTTTAACGAAATCTTGGGAGCTTTCGTTCGGAATATGTTAGTATTGTATTTTGAGTTGTTGTTGAATTGACATTTTTTCTAATGAACCGTGAGATGGGTAGAAAGATTTCTGAAATATTTTCGATGTCTCCATACTTATCTCAGTTAATTTATTACTCATATAAATATTATGTTTTATGTTTTCTTGGTTAAGTGACGTACTTTGTTTCTTTTGTCTTTTCTTTAGTTCTGGAGTCACGTAATAATTCACTCATAATAATATAACTTACCTTAGTTTTACTGCCTCCAATAGAGCCGGGCCTAATGGAGCCCGTCTCGTAGAACCTCGTGAGTATCTTGGACACGCAGCCATGGGAGACCAGCAGCTGGCGGCTGATGTCACAGGGCCTCACCCCCATGATTGCAAGCTCCACAATCCTCTTGCGAACCACGTCTGGGAGGGGACGGCCGTTAACGAACACGCCCCCCAATTGGTTGACGCCGGCCTGACCTGGGGAGGTGATCTTTATTGGTTATGATTGCCTGGTACTTGTAAAGCGAGAATGTTGAATCATTGAAACAAGTTGGATGAAAACGAGTCATTCGCTAGTGTTTTCTTATTATGTGCAGAAACTGTTTATTTATTGATAAAAAAGCATTTGCACACATTGCAGGATATTTTTACATAATAATTTACCATTGTATTGCGTGTAGTAATGAAGATTAGATAGTAAAGAGTGGATTTAAAATTAAAGACAAACAATTTGGACCTCCAAATGGTTGAAATAAAAAATCAAAAGAAAAATATACTATTTTAGATCTTAAAATAACGGAGGTCAAGCTTAAAAGTATTTTTTGTATACAAAATCCCTCAAAATTTAGTCAACACGAAAATCATATAGCCACAGAAAACTAACTCCATATTCATATTCATATTCTTTATTGCCATCATCGCACAAATAACAGTACTCCCTAAAAACAAGGCTAACACCACGGACATAGCAGCCAGCTATTCAATTTCAGTAGTTGTTTAAATCTTAACGGTTATAATTAGTCGTGAAGCGTAGATAATTGACCATCGACAGCCACCACGGTAATACTTCACGCACGACAACTGGCACGCAACGTGATACACTCGCACAGCCTGCGCATGGGCACTCCAGGACTCTTTGTGAATGAACATTTGCTAATATTACTCAAAACGGTGTCTTTTGCGACAATGTCGACTGAACTGTGCACCCACTCTATAGCAGATTATGTTGGACCTGCTGGGGATATGGTAATGCCCTCACCAAGTCGAGCAAAAGGCACAGCCCTTATATCTTTTTCTCGAAGCCATTCAGGACGTTTTCGATCTTGAACTTTATACGGACCCGCCTAGATGCGAAGGTCTGATTCTAAGCCGTGTGGCTGACTTTGGGTTTATCAACGTGGTCCAGGGTTAGGGTTTTTGTATTTTTTTAACGATCTCCCATTATTTATTTATATGTATAGTATCTTAAGAATAACTTTGAAAATTATAAATGGTACAATCCCTTTACACCAACTATGTATCTTTAATAATTTTATATTATTTATCTGATTCAAGGAGCTATTGTAAATATTATTAATCCATTGTATGGTCAAATTACAACTTCAAAACATTAAAATTACTCAATTTAGCGACTGAAAACGCAGAACCACTTTAAACATAAATTCATACTCAAAAACAGCTCCAAGCCCCTTCGCAGTTAATCAAAAAGGAGCATTTATATCTCAATTACAATGGGCACTCCGTATCCCCTCATTTCGACACTCCACCTGTCCCAATTTCGTCCTAATATTTATTTGATTGCCAAATTCATATCACCCTGTGTCCGCCAATTACGTACAAAAAACCATTTCTTTGAAAGTTTTAGATCTGGAGATATGTCGTCGAAATTTATTGGGCAGTCGTTAATTAAGGAGTAATGAGGTTGGTTGTCTATTTTGTTATTATTCGTTGTTTAAAATATTTTATTAGCTGTTTAGTATGTTATTGGTTGTGCGATGAGAATTATGTGGTTTGGACTATGTGGGCTTAATAGCTTCGTAGTAACACGTACTATCGTGAAAACTAAACTACTTAGACTATAATACTTCTCTTGGTTTTTAATTTCCTCGAATCGAATTGTCGTAGATATTTCTAAAACTAGATGGATTAATAGACATTCTTAAAATACCTTTAAGACCTTACCTACGATCTGATCTCATCAAGGTACACAAAAGACTGAGAAAGTCAAACGGGGCTTTACAATCTCCACATATAGGACGCTGAAGGCTTGAAACAAACGCTAACTAATTACTAAAAACAT
The DNA here is from genome assembly GCA_946251915.1 of Abrostola triplasia. Taxonomy (NCBI): domain Eukaryota; kingdom Metazoa; phylum Arthropoda; class Insecta; order Lepidoptera; family Noctuidae; genus Abrostola; species Abrostola triplasia. The sequence goes on along the minus strand of OX276444.1, from coordinate 4,791,458 downwards.
ACGCTCAGAAAACCATTGTGGTTCCACTTTGATTAAGACATCTCCAGACGATAAACTGAAATTAAAGAATTATGTTTCGCATCAAACCATTTACGGCAACCAATATGGATATCCTGCGCCGTTCGACACGCAATCAAGAATAACAGATGCAGAAAACTTTGGCGAAACGTCTTCACACATCCTTTTAAGGCATAATCCGATTATTATAATAAAATCACGAGCTAATTTAGCAATAAACCAACCCACAATACCCATACATCATTAATAAGAAAAATCAATCACTTTTAATACTGCCAATCTCATTCTAGGCAACCTTATTTTAATCCTGGCACCTACGTTAACCGCTACTGGTAACTCGGACCATTATAAAGTAATAAACCAATCGGCCGATGCCAAACGGTTTACAACCTTAATGCATATAAAATTAAAGTACTAATTTGTCTGCAGTAATTTGGGTTTATGACGTTTTACTTTAAAGAAAACACCGCACCCGCCTATACGCCATTTCACGGGTGTTGTCGCGTCTCGCGGTCCAAGCAACGGATGCAAATTACTTCCCTTGCTTTACGATTCCTCTTTCAGACCGCTTGTTGTACTGATTATATAGTTTCAAGCTAATTTAGTCTTTAGCGCTGACAATTAAAATTTAATTTTGTTTGACAGCGGCTAGTGTCATTAAAAGGAAAATGTACGATGCAATGGTGTTCGCTTTGTCGATAGGTGTCGGTGTGTTCTGCGAAACAGAAGGTCCGAGTTACATGGACATAGATTACCTTTGGTCTGTAATGTCTCTATAGTCTATACTTACCTATAGGACGCTTAATGAGCAATAGAGCAAGGAGCCATTAAAGCAACTAGATTTGACTTTTTTCACATGCCCTTGACTACCAGCATATTGTGTATATTTGATGTAATTTTGTTATGGGCATTATTTTGTCATACTAAACGATTTGTTTTTAGTATCAGGTAATAAGTAAGTACTGAATTTAATGAACACCATCTTCCAGCAAATGCTTTCTCATATCGACTTCAAACTAAAAACTGATCGGTAACATTTTATTTTTCTTTTTATTCTTCAAGCTTCCAAGACGAAAGTTTGAAAAAGGAACAATAAATAAGAGGCGTGCAGATAAAATCTCATTTAGTAAAAGGATCGTAAACGTTTAAGCTGCGACGCACACTGAACTCAATAGCTGCTGTGTTACATCGCCGAGGTATTAAACGATTGTTTATTTGTGATAAACTTAGGAAATATACTTCTTACTTACTGAAGATAAATGTACCTACTGTTTTAGATATCTTTCAAGCTCATAAACACGTCTCTCTTTTTATTAATCTTACCCTGATAGCTGTTTGTTCTTAAAGAACGAATACACCAAGTACATTGCTTAATATTGTGCTAATGATTGTTACACAACCATAAGTAGATTAGTTTATTTTCAAAAAGTAAAAAGTAAAACATTAGTTATCGATGGACTAAATCAGTGAATATTGTAAGTCTACGAAACCTTAACCAAGACTATTAAAAACTTATAAACAAAAGAAAATCGCTCAGTCATCATTCAAATGCAACGTACAGCAGTTATCCGCTGTAAAACAAGCGGTTTTTAGTCACAGTGTGCGGCTCGCTCAATCTACAATACCGGTAGCTTTCATTTCGCGCCAATCGAGTGCATGATATTGAGCCCTCAAATGGCTGCCAGTTCGCGTTAGCACTGATCTTAGCGAACTCATTAGAGCAACATCATATACTATCAACCAGTAAATGACTACTGCGCATGTGCCGATCATCAGAAATCATTTTTAACGGTCGTAAGGAAATATTCTCATTACTGACCATGCTTAGTCGTTGGAATGGTGTCTGGCATTGAAGACGTGTTCTGTGCAGCTATGGCGCCACAGATATACGTGATTAGAGGGATAGTCTATGGTCCAAAAAATGACAAAGAGTATATCTCAAACTATGAATAGTTCCTTGACCAAATTTAGCCCTACTCATATTATAAACGCGAAACTTTGTTAGTATGGATGGATGTTTGTTACTCTTTCAGGTAAAAACTACTGAATGGATTTTAATGTAATTTCCTATGGAGATAGCTGACACCCTAGATTAACACATAGGCTTCTTTTTATCCCGAAAAATGTAGCGGGTAACACCGCGGGGCGCACCTAGTTAGGTATATACTATAGCTACCTACTTAACAATAAAGCGACAGTTATATTCGTCACAAAGCGGTTATTGGTCGTCGTGTACGTCATTCCTCACAATACCGGTAGCATTTATTTCTCGCCAATCAACAGTATGATATTGCTCCTTACCGACATAAAACATGTATTAAATAGCTTTAATCACCGGTAGCCCCCAAGACATTATATAATGTGAAAATTAAGAGGAAACTCGGATTGTTTCGTTAATTGTTAATGAAGCTATAGATTATGTTTTCTCTAATAACATATTACTGAGAAAATACTAAAATATATTATTTCTGTAGTTGAGAGAGTCATTTCAGAGAGTGTGATGTTACATTGAACAATAGCCTCCATGTTAAATGGAGGGGGGGGGGGGGTGTTGCCATTATCTCCACACTTGGCAAGCGGCTTGGGTATCGCAGTATTGGTGGTAGATTTACAGTCTTCTGGATTTTCCCTTAGTCGCCTCTTAAGAAACCTACGGGGGGAAAGGGGGTGGCCAATTCTAGGTCGGATACCACTCGGCAAACATTTGTCATTTTTACGTAATATGAATGTGGCCAGAATTGGAACTAGAATGATCCTATAGAAAAGCTGTCAAAATCGACACCTTTTTATCGTTTTACGAAGATAGTGGCGCCACTATTCACTTTTATAAACATACGTGTTGAATTGAACTAAGAATGCAACAAATATTATTGATTCAGTTACAGACTATGCATATTTCTGTATAAATATCAATTTAGAAGAACTATTTAATTAATCCTAAAGTACTAATATCATAAATGCGAAACTCTATCTGTTTATTGCGTTTTTAGCGAAACATCTAAATGATAATTATAACCAACTATGAAATTAAATACATATAAACTTTACGCGGCTACTTTTATGTGGACGAAGTCGGAGGCAGAAGATATATTTATTTCACATTCTTTATTGCGATTCCAAAGTTTATGCGTATTGAAACAATGCAAAAACTTTTAGAGATGGCATAGTCAACATTTCTTATGATCCGTTTAGTAGAAAAATGCTATATCGTTTAAGAAATATTTTTATAACCAAGCATGCATAAAGACTTCAACTGGCGAAGAAATGACTCTATTTACTGTAAGATAAAATAAATAACATTATTTAAATGTGTCGATATCTTAGGATTAAAGTGTACTTTCCTATATTGGTTTAGACTATTAAGAAAATCATATATTATATGTTTTAGATACCTACACATTTATTGAAGTTGGTTCTTACAAGCTTTCCTTTAACTTAACAAGTTATATTCTAGTACACACCAGGTATTGCCGAGTGGTATTCGGCCTAGAATTGACCACCCCCTTTCCTACCGTGGGTGTCGTAAGAGGCGAATAAGGGAAAATCCAGAAGATGGGCACCAGCGTCTTCTGTAACTTTACCACCAATACTGCGATCCCTAAGCCGCTTGGTAAGCGTGGGGATTATGGCAGCCGCCGCCACCACTCCAAGGCGTAGGCCTTTGTTCAACAGTGGACGTGTTGAAATTATTTTCTTAAGTAAAACATTTAAGAATGTAAATAATTAAATAGCTCAGCCATAATAATTTGCCTCAAAACTGTATAGGTATTCAAGGTTTATTTCCGAGACAAATATTTTAAGAGTGTAAAAAAATAAAGCCATGAACACACTATATCATGAAACCGCGCCAGAAGTGATCGCAACACTAAACCGCACAAGCCTAGCGTAATGTAAATTTCGTGGAACACATTTAAAAGATACGAATTGCACGCGTCTCGGGAACGCTATAACGTTAATATGCTCCCAGTTTTACAATCGGCCGGTTGTAAAAGTCGCGGTTTTTTTTCCCTCGCCTCTCGAACGTATATCGACCGTATATCGCCCAAGTTATTGCGGTTTTTACAACTTGTGACTGATTTTACAACACCGCCGATTGCCGAGGCATTAGGTATACGGGAGCAACGATTTTTCGTTCCATACTTTATGTACTATTGATGGGTATTTAGATGTCAGAGGGCGAGTAAAGTTAGTGTTAGCGTGGTGGCCGTGTTAGCTGCTATAACTTTGTAAAGTCTGTTGTATCACGCGTCTATGTTGTCTAGAATGGCAAAGATGCGGCGCCGGCGGTAACAATTGACACTGCCTTTCTTACCTTATTAGATGTATGAATCCATAGGCATGGATGAAACATGTGTCAAAAATGTCTACTTGGTATTTTACTAAAGTCAATTTATTAGTTTCTGCACAACTAAAAACTTTCTTTTTAATAGTTTTGTATAAATTCCATCGTTAACAGTTCATTCGTTTTGGTGAACACGTAAAACCTCATCAAAAGCCTCCTTCATTTCGAATTGAAATTTAAATGTCCCATATTTTTGACAATGACAGTCGTAAAGAAAAATGGTTTGTCAAATTATTTTTGAAGTACGCTACAATTAGTCCAGGATGGATCGATGTCGATGCGAAGACTATGCGGCAGCTGTCGAAAAATTGAGGTTCTTCACCGTTGGCACCCACAGGCCTGACATCATTGACAATTACGACAGTTAGTATTAACTAAATATAGGTAATTTTGACACAGCTGCTTATCGCGATATCTTTGTTGATGGAAAAGTATTAATGATGGTAGAGCCTGAGTACTAAGCCGTTGCAGTGCGTGTTCAAAACATACCCAAAACTTTTCCCCTAAAAGTTACATACCTTTGTTTACAAGTTGTTGATGATTCCAGACAAGTTTAGGTTTCATGACGTTATTTTCCCTAAGCTGTTACTAGGCTAAAGTAGTGTTTTGATAAAAATGATAGATAATTAATAAGTAAAATGTAAAATTTCAGCCTATACAAATACTTAAGCCTTAAATGACACCATTAAACACAGAATTAGGGAGCTGTTAATGGTGATGATGATGAAATCCTATTAAACTTGTTCTTAATAATTTCAGGAGGCGAATTTTATACCAGGTGGGTGAGACACCCGGTGGATTACGAGGATTTGAAGTTTTATAAGGCGAAAGCATTTAGAAAGCTAGCTCCAGAAGAATTGATGGAGAATAGGCTGTCGAAGAAAAACTACCAGATCGAGAAGATGTGGTGCCCGTACATGACACCGGTGAGAAAGTAGATGCAGTTGTTGGGGTTTTTAAGGCTGGGATTTTACTATATGGATTTATTTATATTTTATGATTTTTCTTTAGTTTTATTTGGATGAAATCATATTTGGTTGATTTTACACTGAAGTTACAGTAGTACTTTATACTGTTATCATCTAGGTACTATTTTACCGAACGATGCGTTGTAACCATTATAATTTTATGTAATGGAAGAGGATAAATTTTAATTTTGATTTTGATAGACATATATTAACATTGAAAAAAATTAAATTACCTAACTAAATAACTAATTGTTTTTATTTCAAACGTATCTTCATACATTGTTTGTTTATCATCGCGACGATAAATCAAGCGCTGGCCATAAAACCAACACTCAAAAGCGAAACAATAAAAATCCGGAATATGATTAGCCCATAATTACAGGCTATGCAACATTTCAATCTATACATACGTATGTACCGTTAATACGTCGATAAACATCTTTATAGCAACTCAATACAAGTTTCTTTAATAATTAATGAACAATAATAAAAGGAAATAAAGTTTACGATATAAAATTGTAACACAGTTGTAAACATCGAACTAGAAAATCGAATCTGATGTTTAGATTCATTTGATATAGACCGAGTTATTATAGAAATTGTGGTTGGTGCTAACGTGGATGAGACGTTTAATGAAGGGCTGGCGTCACTGTTGCTGGACGGAGAAATTTTAACAGTACCTAAATTCTTAATTTCAATGTTCCTCTCTGGAATTTTGAGAGACTGCTTAAATAAAGATTCTTGTATAAAAAAAGGTTTGTTCTGATTATATAAACCCATTGCCAACACCGACGTTTATGGACTAAGATTTCAGTCAGTTTGGTGCTCTATGATAAGTTCGGTTTTTAGTAGGATTTTTCTTTCTAATTCGTACTTTGTCTCTGAATAAAGTCATACGAATGGGTTAATTCACTGCATAATTAGTTCTTTAAACTCTTTCTTTGGCTAAGGTATATTTTTATGTCGTTTGTAGTACAAATAACAACTTTGCTAATCGATTAGACGTTTTAATGCTTTTGGACTTGTGGTGTTGTGGTCCTATAAACATTGACAAAAAGATTGGAGCATTCAAAAATATTAATGTATTGCAAGGTGACGATTGTAAAATCAAAAATTATAATGATTGTCATCAAATTAAATAAGCATTATATCTTTAAATTAGTTTTGCTATATAGCACAGGAAATTAATTTACATTAATTTATTATTGGCTGTATTTGGTGTTAAAATACAGATATTGATCTTGATACAGAATGGAAGCCTCGCAATTGGGTGGCTGGCTTAAGATCATTGAACTCGCCGACGTCATGTTATTTTTATGTTAATATAGAACTTTTCAATAAACATTTTAATTTCGTTCGTAATGTTATCGATTTCGCAAACTATGCTGCTGTTGAGAAGCCAACGTGGGTGGCGCCTTTCACAATCATTTAGATAAATTGTACGTAATATTACATGATGGTTCATATGCGTAATTTTGATAGCATATCTATTGCAATAATAATAATATGTAAGCTCGTACTTTTTCACTACAGGGCAAAGAGGGATTCCCCTTACCTTATCTCAATTTCTGATTAGCCAAAGACCAGCTCCTCTCTATTTCTGCTATCTCATTTGCGTCAGGATCTGTCCCGATGTCGCTTGTAATTTTGAAGGCTTTGGTTTGTCATTAAAGACCACTGTTAGCTGCAAATGCAGCAAATGTATCTGGCTTATGTCTATTCCAGATATGTGGATTTAAAATTTTGTACTTGAGGTTGCAATAACATTGACAAAAAAATAAAGATTTTTTAGTTATTCGTCTTTTTTGCATCAATTTAATTGTCTATGTGGATGCCTATTTACTAATCTACAAGTAAAAGTCCTTTCTTCTTTCATTCGATTACGATGAAACACGTGTAATTAAACAATCATCATAAAGGTACATCCACACTAACCCAACCGGTGAGCTGTTGTCGCCGTCCGTCGCCCGCCCGTATTCCCGTACCCACCAAGTTAATTCGGCGTCAAATCTCGACGCTTGACTTGTCGCGTTTAAATACCGTTTACCATGCTCTCGACCGATAGATCTGTACACCTGATACGCGTAGGTGTTGCCTAATGTTCGATTTATAATTATAATCAGTTATTTTTAAGTTTAGATTGGAGCTAGGAGTTATGTGGTGTGGAGGAAGCTTAGGATTGTGTGTTGCGCCTAATGTTTGTGGTGTTGTGAAGGTGTACTATGAAATATGTATAGTATGATACACGAACAGGCTCGTCTTAGAGTCGATTATTATGTTGCATAACATTGTTTTACTAAACAAGTAATGACAACACCCTGGACATCGCAAGAACTTTACCTTGCTTGGTAATTGCACCCAAATGTCGAGTCTGGCAGTCACGGTCAAGGAAGTATCTCATAAAGCACAACACTGGTTAAACACATTATAAAAATAAAATAACTTGTAATCGTTCAGGCTGACAAGAATTTCGAACCAGAAACATTTAAAAACAGATTTCTAGATTAGACAGGCCATTGAACTCAAACATCACTATCAGTATCTTATAGACTGTGACTAATCGATAATTAAATTAAGAAAAAAGAGCTCGATTTTTAAATAAATTATTATATTGACATAAAAAACCTTTTTGATTGATATAGGTTATTATTTTTGCCGCATAACTGAAAGAGCCATTCGTGCCGCATTCAATCTGTAAACGATAAACCCCTAGATTGCACAACAATCCCCCCATAGATAGCACTGACACGTGTAATTACCTCACAGGTATATTACGCATATAAATGACTGTTAAGCCGTTACATTTAAAACTTATTTCCGTCAAAGCACAAGTTTTTCGACACAATTACGAATAAATTTCCAACAATATATCGGACGACTCTTAATTAGACGTTGACCAATTTATACTTTAAAACGAAACTTACTAACCTTGTTTATATTCAAATTAAAATCCCGGAAACATCGTGTGTGATCTTCCAAAAACGTACGAAATCATTCAAATGCTTCTTATATGCTCCGATATCATCACGTTTACTAAAAATTATTACTATACATGAGATATGTATCATGAAAATGATATTTTATTGCTAATAATCAACTTTTAATTTTACGTAGACTCTATTTTTATTGACGTAAGGTCGAAGATGACACAGAAAGTAGTGTGTGACATTCTAAGCGGCCAATTCGGTGCGAGCAGATGTTAATAAGGAACTAATGTGGACGGAGCATGTATAATGTATTAGAATCGAGTAAGTGTTGATGCGGGTGGGCCGACTCGATACGGATCCGATTTTATCTCGATACGAGATTTGGACTCGATTGCCTTAATTACCGTTAATGGTTGTGGACGGTAGTAAGGTACCAGGGTTGGTATGTTTTGGTTAAAGTCAGACTGTTCGGTCGATAAGTTATGGAATAAGAATTAAGGAATATTAACATTTAGTAAGTTTAGTGTTAGGTATGAAGTGGCGTATTTTTTACAATAAAACTGACATGCTATGTATTTGTAGGTTGGACTATAAAGTTTTTAATAACGTTGCATAGCAAGAAGTTGAAATATCAAGTATTAAATGGTCGTTTGCCCTTTATTAGAGCGTAATAAAATATTTGTTTGGATAATGTTTGGTGCAGTCCACTCGTAACTGTCACATGTTATAAACATAATAACTGTCCCAATATACAACGTTAACGTTCTAGATGATTGGTGTTGCATCTTCACGGACGAACTGGAGTTTATTGAACGGAAAACACTGAAATGTTTGACAACTTCACTGTAAAAGAATATTTTAAAACCGATTTTAGGGACTATGTTCGAGGCTTCGAGTTATAGATTTCGAACTTACCATAGTTGCAACAAGTTTTCGAAATGCAATTTTGATCAATAAATTGATTGCTTTTATATGGATTTGGTAGTAGACCCCAATACTTGAAATTATGTCAATCAGACGTTTTAATTACTAAAGTGAACATTACTATTAATCTTAATTATAATATTTCGAATTATTTAAAGAGCTTTAAGAAGACCCAAAATGTCAATATTATATAAACATTATCTTAAAAATAATGAATTAAACAGTTTTACCTTTTAACCAAAAAGCCTAAAAAATTAAAAAAATATCTAAAAACACGAATCCGCCCACAAACACATTCCTGGCAGCCCTCTAGAAGGGGTTCTTTGAAACGCTTATGATTTCAATGCGCGAGGTAAATTCTTGTTCGAACGATAACGCGGGGCTTTTCGGTTTCTTTAATGTTAAACGTTCGGGTTAATTAAGATCTGAGCATTTTTGTATCTGTGCCGTCATTAGCTACCAGTTACTTGATCCCAACCGTTGATTTAATATTCTACTTAGCGGTGTATTCAGTGTTTTAGTTTGTTGATAAGGAAGTTGAGATTTCGAGGCGAATCCTGGTTTTGCTACGTGTGGGTTCTTGGTTTTGTGTTGTGGATTGTTTTTGAATTGATTTTAAGGTTTTGGTTAGTTGGTTATTCAAAAGTTGTTTTAGTAATTCGAAGTTTATTTGTTAAGGAAATGGCACTTATTTTGTTAATATCAGTATTTTCCCAATATACCTACATTGACAAATAAACGATTTGTATTTGTTAGAGGTATACGATTTTGTATACGAATATAAGTTGATAATGCAGTTCGTTACGTTACCATATGACCTATGGCCACATATGATTTACCTATGTGTCCATAGTATAGGTCCCATGGTAACCTTGACACATATAACTGAGAAATAACATTTTAACAAATTCGCCATTATTTTTATTAATAGGTATCACTTTTTAATATCAAATTTGGCAGGACTTTTTGACACTAGTTACAAATGATCCTGTTTCTAATGTTAATCAATATAACGTTTTTATGTAGGTATGTTAAGCACCAATGTTGTGTACACTACTTTCTTTCATGAAGTGTTGTCAGGAAGAATATAAGAAAAACATGATATGCAGTATTTTTTCTGCATAAAAAATCGTTAATATGGTGGTATCTAAAATGAAGGTAGTATATTTGAAAGTTCTACCTGATAATCTACGCAAAAAATGTTTCATGGAAGTAAAAGAATTAAAATAAGGGTGACAATTAATACCCATAAATAATTTATATACTAAATTATTTTCAAAGCTCATCAATTACAGAATTAAAATACTTCTTTTAATAAATCTTTTATTCATTTCATACCCACATCTAGGTAATCTATGCATGCCTTTCAACACCTAATCAACTATATAAAACTAAAGTCACTAATAAAGAAATTAAATCCAATTATATTACCTGTATGCGGCATTCCGGCGCACAAATGTTCTGTAAAAGAAAAAAGGTGATTAAAACACGTATACATGATATTATTAATTAGTGATCGACTAGGAAAGAAAGAAATAAAGGAATGTGTCAGCTGTACGTGGCAGACGTACGTAAATGTCGCACGGAGATGGTTAACACTAAAATATACAGTATCTAGTTGTTATTACACTAACAATACAGTTATTAAAAAAATTAAGCTTGATTTTGGAACTTGTTTTCACGAGTCGCAGTGGAAGGGTTAGGTTGTAAATGCCTGGTTTTAATTAAGTAATAATTCCTTTGTTATACTTCTAATGATTTTTTTAGTTAGCTATAGATATCAACAGCTGTTTTTAATAATAATAATAATAATATTAATAATGTTTTATTTTCAGAAAAAACAGTAATCAAACAAAAAATACAATTGTAAGGAAAAGCATAATTTACAGGAAAAGGGGAAACGTTGGTACCTGTACTAATGAAATATCATTGTATCACAGATACCAGCGCCCTCCAAATTAGGATTACAGTAATGATGGTACGGACTTGTTAGTGTGTGTGTGTGTGTGTGTTTGTGTGCGCGTGTGTGTGTGTGTGTGTGTGTGTTTATGAGAGAGGAAGTGTTTATGCGTGTGTATAATTATGTGAGAGTATGACAGTTTGTGTACATGATTGATTTTGTGTGATTCTAGGTTCCTATTGGTTTCAGTAGATTTTCAGTTTCCTGGTAGTTAAGGTTTTGAAGCCAGTTTTGAACAATTTTTTTGCATTTTATTTTATTTAAGTTAAAGATATATTTAATTTTGTTAATTCGATTGTATAGACGAGAACTATTAACTATTGTGCCTGTAGTTGCTCGTGAAGGGTTATAATAGCGCAGACAGGTTAAAAAATAGTTATTAGGTGGCAACACAGAGAAAGTCATATGTCATACATCGTTCTTGTATTTATCGTATCATATTCTGCATACATTTAAAGTCATATGTATTCGGAGTGCAAGTAGAGAGCCTCCACGAGAGACGATACGTACGTCCGGCGCACCCTGGACGGTCAACCTCGCTACCATCCTTGTTGACTGACCAATCTCTACCACGGTATGAGCTATTCTTAGTGCTCATGCCGATACGAAGAAGTAGAAGTAGAAATGTGTATTTATATATCCACTACAAAATATGTAAATAATTAAATAATAACAACTGTAATACCGTGGCAGTACCACGTAAAACAATAAACTCCGAGCTCTTTCAAAGCTTGGTACAACAACAAAAAATTAAAACTAAAAATTTACAATTCTATTAACCCTATAAATCCTACAAAACATTTAATTCCTACAACAACAAAAAACATTAAATACAACGCGAAAGTCGTAAAAACACCAAGATTTTATAACTGAAAAACGTTGCTTAAAATTTATACGGTACACTAATATTATTTTGTCCCCTAAACAAGGTAATCTCGGTATATAATCGGTCGCGAGTCGAAATTATAAGCCTTTGTGACATCTTTATCGGTTTCTCGCCGCAATAACTGCGTAGGGGACCGCAGCGAGCAGTGGTGGGGTTAACTACTGACTAGGAACTATTTTCTGTGCTTTTTCGGATTTGCTATTGACTAGACTTTAGCCCCAGATGTTCAAACCTTTGCGGTACTTTTTGAAAAATATATGGTACTTTTTAAAAATTTTGTTGTACTTTTTGGTTCAGCCCTTTAATAGGAGCTGAATTTAAAATAATGTTAATATTATTTAAGACTATACACTTAGTTAGCATTATTATTCTAGTTAATGTATCTATTTAGATACCTCTTGAAATTATTTAATACTATTAGTTCTTTCGGAACTTAAAAAAACAATAACAGGTCAAACGAGAATGCCATTAAAAATAGGGATTCCATGCCTACCCAGCAGTCGCTATGAAAATATGAAGATAATGATGATAAAACATTGTAAAATCAATAAACAAAATATGAACATTGATTCTAAACGTCCAATAAAAAAACTTAGCACCCAACCAAAACCAATTCACAAACACTTCCCTAAAACAAAACCAAGTATTTCACATCACTAGTCGGCGTGACGTAACAAAACGAAAGCACGGTTATGATTACAAGCCGCCCATTACGTACCGATAACACCCTTAAATCATAATTTATTCAAATTAAAAATACTTATCAAAATATGATGCGGTCTTAAATCAGGAATTAAGTGAGTGGGTGCGTGCTTACGGCAAAAATCGATGCTATCAAAATGGTCGATCACCGTGAAAATTCAAAAAGAATTACTTACAATAAGACGGTGGACGCACGCGAATATCACTTTGTAATGTACCTCCTTGGTTGTCAAGGGTTTAGAACATCACGCCTGTATTCCCGAAGGGTAGGCAGAGGTGCACAGTATAGTACACCTACATTTCGCCAGTTATGATTTTTGGACCCAATGTAATTGAGGGCGAGCCTATTGCTGTCAACCGGGCACAAATCCAGGCTTCGTGCAGCTACTGAGAATTACCTAATAGAAAAACGCAATAACACATTGCCCGACCCGGGATTTGAACCCAGGATCGCATGCTCAGCAGTCGCGTTTAGCAACCACTAGACCAACGAGGCAGTCGGGTTTAGAAACAAATATAATACTGTTATTATATTGTAATAGAGTGTCGTAGAGCCTCCACCAGTGATGCCGGTTATACCAATTTATTTACCAAAAAGTTACAGACAGGTTACTTCCTTTAGGTAACAAACAAAATATATTGCTTATGAACTTCACAGTAGGTCGAACCTGTCTAGTGGAGTTCTTCGGTGGCTAACTATTGGGTAAAGCTTGTTATGGCTACTCAGTCAACACACCTATTTCCAGTGTACCGGGCGGTCAACCTGGCTACAATCCTTTTTGGTGGGACAATATCTACTCCATGCATTTCCTGTGAGATTAGCTTATGCCGTCACTAATGCTGTTAAAAAATCTTGATTTTTCAATGAAACTCTTAATTAAGATACCTATGTCTAATGACTAACCCGGAATGACCCTCTTTCCTTCTGTCGGAGACCTTACAAAGCTCTGTAATGGGACAGTCTCAGGCTGGTACTATACCAGTACTAGATATGACCTTTTAGATAATATTTCATTAACAATACAATCTCTACCGCTTCTCATCGAACAGTTAGTAGACCCGGCCACACAATAATTTCTGCTTAGGTTCATTGATAAGGAACAGTCCCAGATAGCGTGGAATAGTCAGTTACTTGATAGCTTACCCTATTAATTAAGATAGAACAGTACCGTAACTTAGCCAGTAATCTACAGAGAATGCCCACTTCAAGTGAAATCATAACTTGAACAATTAAAACTATATGTAATGCAAACTACGCGTAAATATTTAACAAACCTGGAACGGCTATAAACGATTTAGCCGTTTATAATTTAGGGGCTAAATAAGTGTGGCCACAGGTAATGCGGCCACCGATCTGATAGTGTCCCTTGTACGTACTGTTTTGCATAACAGCATTGTTTAGTGATGTGCTAATGGATATCGATATCGATGGAATAATTAACACCGAAAGGGATTTGGAGCAATATAAATATTAGTGGGACTTTATACCCGGAAAATAGTTCTCTATGGTCTATAATGTATTCTAACTCTACGTTTATGTGGTTTGATTTAAAATGGATAATTGCGAAAGCAGTGCAAAAGTGCGCGTTTGGTAATTAATGACAACTGAAAACTTTACTATACGAAAATACATTAACCAAATATTATAATATGTATTGTAACATTTTTTTAAAACTAAAATCTAATTAAATTTGGTTTTTTAAGTTAAATCAATACATGGTATTTAACGAGCATGACAATTTTGAAGGACCGTCTATAACAAGATTTTCAAACAAACCTGTACCTAAAACTAAATATCTTGACTTCTCATACTCCTAGCTAGTAACCAAACCTGTATATCTAAGTGCAATTTAATTTACATCGTACTACATAATCATCTCAACCTCTCTTGAACTATACATAACAATCGATAATGCCAATCAATACCGTCCCTTCACTAGACTCCAATGTCACGCCAACTTCGAAAATACGCGTCACTCATCTAGGGCCGGATTTTAAAATGTAAATTAATATGACAATTTATTATGTTTGGTTTTTCATTACGTATGTATTTAGCGTAATCGTTCTGTATGTGTTGTACTTGTAATGTGGACAAAATTTATGGACGTGCACGTTGGGTTGCGCGACTCATAACATTATTATTTGCATCGTAAGCGTACAATTTTTTTTTTAATTACCTTACTATTTTAGAGCTGTTGAATGTTGATCTTGATAGAGACAAGAAAATTTAGATACTTAAGTTATTAGTTATTGTCTAATTTGTCGCACGGTACGAGCAAGTGCAAATTCTCGTGGTTCTGCCTGCATTAAATTTTTTTTTCAAGTGGTAACATACTTTATTGGCTAACCCAGGATACAGTTTAATCTAAAACCACAATTTATTCTAATCCAGTCAGTCGTTCATGATATAGTTAGTTGATATCCAAACATCGAAACTATTTTAAAATATTGGGTGCAGTTTTCTCGACTCCTGTGTATGTTGCAACAACTGTATTTAACTGGCTGCGCCCCGCGATGTTACCCGCTACATTTTTTCGGAATTGAATCGAAATCGGTCCAGCGGTTTGATCGTGAAGAGGGTAACAAACATACAAACACACTCACAAACTTTCGCCTTTATCATATTAGTGTGATGTGATGCCTTATCTATTTATTATAATAGGTATGTTTCGCCAATATGTTGGCTGATACAAATCTTTAATAACAAATAGCCAAAAAAAAGTATTCGTATATCAATTAAACCCGAGCATGGAGGGCCGCTATTAAAAAATGTAATATTTTTAGTTACCATTAAGTTTTAGTCATCATAATTAAAATATTTTTATTTCCACAGGTTACAAAAGAGAACTTATAAAACGTCAACTCTAGTTGATATATAGTAAATTTTTATCCTCCTCCCTTTATTACTTCTCTTCTAATCTGCTTCAACTTTAAGATATGTCTTGTAATAATTTGCTAGTGTGGGTGGTATACATGCACAACCAGTGTGCCAATCAAGGTTTCACGTGTCAATGGTACAGTCAGCAATAGAAGTACGAGTAACTTAGCAAATTAGAAATCTTACAAATCTTGATATCAAGTAATTGAACTAAATAGGCCTTCAATCCAGTTATAAACGTGTCCAAATGATGATGTGAGATTATACAAGGCTTATGTAACAAATTGTCCTTAAAAAATTGTATGTCTAAAAATTTAAATGTTCAGGTACTTTTGGTGTTGACTGTACGACGAAAGGCGAGCATAATCTAGTCTAAGGGAATGTTTGCTGCGGAAAAATAGCCTTGAAAGCCTCTGATACTATGCCTTGAATGAAACTAGAGTACCTCACTATCGCAGTTTTAACTGGCAAGAGTAACTTTACATGTTTAAAGTATTATTATGGAGTTTCCTACTAATATATAAACGCGAAAGTTTGTAAGTATAGATGGATGTTTTATACTCTTTCACGTAATAACTATTGAATGGATTTTAATGAATTTTCATATGGAGGTAGCTGACACCCTGAATTTATATATAGGCTATTTTATCCCGAAAAAATGTAGCGGGTAACACCGCGGGGCGCAGCTAGTTACTCATAAGTTTCTCAAAACCCTAATTATTAATACCCGAAAAGTAACCGTTACATTAAAAGCATTATATTAACAAGAACATAAAAACCCAAATCCGTGCCTAAACACTAATATAGAGAAGGGCGAGCGTATCAAAATATATTATGAAAGTATTAGCATAATGCCCTGCGACAAAATGGGCTGGTTGAATTACAAGCGCCGTTGGTTCGACACGCTAAACTCAGGCAATAAACGTCCGAAACCTAACCGATTAATACCTCCTTACACTATTAACGAGAATGTTAAAAGAAAGATGCTCGTTGAGAACACTGCCTCGTTGGTCTAGAGGTTGCTAAGTGCGACTGCTGAGCACGAGGTCCTGGGTTCGAAGTGTTACTGGGTTTTTCCATTAGGTAATTCTCAGTGGCAGCACGGAGTCTGGATTTGTGCCCGGGTTATGGCAATAGGCTCGCCCCCTATTACATTGGTACCTAAAAACATAACTGGCGAAATGTGGGTGTACTATATGTGCACCTCTGCCTACCCCTTCGGAGAATACAGGCGTGATGGTATGTTATTATGTGAAAAGAAAGATGGTACCATTATGTAGTAAGACAGAATACCAGGTGAAATGGGGTGAATAGATTCTCAAGAGTTAAAACAAAATTTTAGGAGTAGTTTTATCGTTAATTGTATGTGTGACAATAATTAAGAGCCATTTCACAAAATTTTGACGTTCGAATTTCGGTAGAATTGTCATGTGTGCGTGACACACCCACACAAAAATAATGCTAACAGTGTAGCGCAAAAAACGAGACGGACAAAAAAATCTTGATCGTTATTACAATATACCTATATTCGAGATTTATGAAAATATTTTGAATTCATTAGTAATTTGATCATATTATTTATTTGTTCCTATTTTTAAGGCGGTTTTTATATTTTTTATTTTACAATTTTTAGTGATGCCTAGGATTCATCCGCCGTAGACATTTTGAGGATTAGTATTTGAAGTCCTTACAAAATGCTCCCTCAAACGATATCTCACACGATATATACTATTAAAGTGGTAGAAGGGGGGACAAGGCACCACCTCCCCCTCTTTCTTTCTAGTTTGTGGCGACAATTACTTAGGCTATATTACTTGTAACGACAGTTCTGCTATGATTTTATAAGGAGTTCAGTTCCATATCTCCAAAGATCATCATCAAATCTACATGAAATTTCAATGGGACTATTTCGAAATAAACTACTTTCCAACAAAAAAAGAATTTTGCAAATCCGTCTTTAGATGACGGAGTTATGCCCGAACATACATAAAAATATATTTAAACATCCGAATTGATATCCTCCTCCATTTTAAAGTTTTCAAAATAAATATACAAAGGCGAACTTAATACCTTAGGCATTTATTACCAGTCGACTTTAGAGCGATATGGAGACAAATATTAGGTAGATACACATTGCACATATCGATGCATGCGATGTGATTACGTATGGCTCTGAGACGTGGTCGCTAACGGTTGGCCTTTTGGAAAGGCTCAGAGTCACTCAACGAGCTATGGAAAGAACTATGCTCGGGGTTTCTTTGCGCGACAGGATCCGGAATACGGAAATTCGCTAAAGAACTAGAGTCACCGGCATAGCTCGAAGAATATGCAAGTTGAAGTGGCAATGGGCATGCCATATCGCTCGAAGGACCGATAACCGCTGGGGAAGAAAGGTTCTCGAGTGGCGACAACGAACCGGAAGACAGCGTTGGCAGGCCTCCTACCAGGTGGACCGACGATATCGTCAGAATTGCGGCCCAAGCGGTAGATGCAATTGGCAAGCTGTCGTTTATTGTGGCGTTCTAAGGGAGAGGCCTTTTAACAGTGGACGTCTACCGGCTGATGATGATGATGATGACGTATATCGATACGCAAAATAATAAACATACATATAATACGTTACATACATACATGAAACAAAACAATACATATATGTATATACATAAAGCAATAATTAATTAATTATCTCAACTATTATAACTATTTACAACTTAAATCTAATACAAGATAAAAACAATATATACAAAAATAACAAGTTAAAAGCATCAAAAAATTCATCCCCATCGATGTAAACCGGTAACGTGCCCAAAAGACTGGCAGCATTGCCACGTGTAGTTTGCGCAAACTCCTAGACCTACCAGGTATGATTGCTTGGCACTTATTCGGAATTGCCGCCATGCCAAATCTCTCGGACCAGTCCATTGTAGCTTAAAGATCGCAGTTGGTTGCACTCATTGTCTCGTACACATCATCAATCCCAGAAGCAGAGTAAGGCTACAAGTTATCGGCATATGGAATACGCACACCGAAGTGATTGGATTATAAGGTTAATAAAGATAGAAAACAGCAATGGGCGGAGAATACCGCTTTGTGGAAGGCCAGATTTTAGCTCACACCAGGAAGAAGAGGACTCTTCCACATGGACCGACCACTGGCGTTCCCAAAAGTAAGGGATCTATTCCAGCTCTTTAGGAGACGCCAAGAGATGGGATAGGATGTAGACGAGGATATCGTGATTGACCATATTGAAGGTATTGGAAAAATCAACTAGGGCTGTAACTTTAGTACCTTCTATGCCTGCCTTAATGTCGCCAATCGCCTGGCCTGCAACCGGACTGCAAGGGAGACAAGAGGTTATTTTGGTTGACTCTTCGTATATTCTCATGGACATAGGCCTCGAGCACTTTAGATAGGAAAGAAAGGATAGAGATTGGTCGGAAGTGACTGGGTAGAGAAGAGCTCGATATTTTAGGTAAAAGGTGAACGAAAGCTTTGCGGTACAAGGAGGGGAAGTATCCGGTATCCAAGGAGCACGATATTATGTGTGTGATTGCTGGAAGAAGGTGGTTAACTATTGTGACGATCATTCCGCAATAGACGTTATCACAGTCTAACGCTATGGATTTGATGGAGGATGATCTTTTTGATTTCTCCCTCAGTGACTGGAGATATGTGCAAGGGATTCATGTTGGGACGCGGGAGACCATCGACGTAAGCAAGTGTCTGAGGTTTGGTCTTTTGTCTAAAATGGGCTAGTGAAGAAATGCGAATTAAGATCGTCCAAATCAATGGAATTCAACCGGTCAAATAGTGGTGATTTGACAATACTGAGAGTTTCAAGGAACTTCCAGAGATCGGCAAAAGTGGAACATAAATAAATGTAATTTAGAATAAGGCGGCGTTTGGTATTGGATATTACTTAATTATTTCTTTATTCTCATTATTATTGTTATATTAATGTACGATGTAGGATTTTTCCTTCTTAGATAGTTTCTTGTCTGGCGGTTTGAGTATCTTATACAGCCTACCCAAATGTCCTGCAGATGGTACGAGACGGGGCGTCTGTCAGGACAGGTTGACTCAAATCTGCTTTGGTTCTTTCTTTAAAAGACCATCACAGACGCCCTACATTGTACATGCCGTGTATTTGTAAATGTGAGCATTGCGTAGGTTTTTATTCCTTCCTTTTTTTTATTCATATGCGTGTCTGACGGTTTGAGTATTTTATGCGGCCTACCCAAATGTCCTTCAGATGGTACGAGACGGGGCGTCTGTAAGGACAGGTCGACTCAAACTCGCCGTGGTTCTTTCCTAAAAAGACCACTTCTCAGACCACCTACACTGTTCTCGCATAAAATATTGAGCTTGTCTGGACTTTAAAAGAGACCTTGACCCCTGAGTTTGTTCCGGTATTTCTTCTCAGTGGTAGTCAGTTAGGAAATGCCGATGCCATCTAGTTTTTAAAAAATGACGTGTAAAAGTGTTTTTTTGAAACCTATTTACAGAAATAAAATCATTTATCATTTATACCGATTTCGTGCAGCTTTGAAAAGATTCCAGTCCTCATCACGATCTTTCTTGAATTTTCAAAAAGCGCGATCCCTACGCTTTATGGCCAACTTTACACCATTCAAAATCCATGGCGCAGCTGGACGCTTCAGCTTTACCTTTTCAACCGGTGCGTGTATATCATAAAGCTCGATGATTTCCCGGTTAAAACCGCTAACCTTTTCGTCGACCGCGGGAGCCTCCATCATAGGTTTCCAGTCGATTAGAGAAGCATCTGAACTCAGTTTGCTTACATTGATTCGCGCGAAGCTGTGCATGTACATTGTACAGTACCTTGAGCTTAGGTTTATGAGGTTTGAGGATATACGATAAAAGTATAAGGTCGTGGTGAGAGAATCCAGCGGTGACGAGTCGGCCATGAGAGGAAACCAGGGAAGGATTGGGGGTATTAATGAAATCGAGCCGAGTGTGCTCAGCTACATCGTTGTTGTGAGTGGCTTAAAGCAGTACGACGAGTAGGCTGGCAGAATCGACTATGTGCAGGAGTTTGGAGGATTGGGAGGTATGCGGAGTAAGGAAGTGTTGAAATCTCCCATGATGATGTGGTGTGCATAATATGAACCTATCTATTATAATACAGTTTCGAATGCAGTGGAATCCTTCCCTTACCGACCTTATAATTGCAAATAAGGACGAACTAGAGCAGGGGGTAGAAAGTAGATAAGATGTGAGGTTTGTGCAAAATTTCCGAAATCAGGTTAGCATGAACGTTGGCTGGGACTACTTTGCGCATTGAGGGGACAACATT
This sequence comes from Abrostola triplasia, assembly GCA_946251915.1. Lineage (NCBI taxonomy): Eukaryota > Metazoa > Arthropoda > Insecta > Lepidoptera > Noctuidae > Abrostola > Abrostola triplasia. The sequence goes on along the minus strand of OX276444.1, from coordinate 4,770,536 downwards.
TTTCGCGCAACTTATAATTCAGTGTGCTGCTACAGAACATAAACTTACGTCATCAGATATAATATCTGATTGGATGGTTGCTGAATATTAATCAAATAAAATATTTTTAAAGAATTTAATAACATTTTATAATAAAAAAAACCGGATGAAAATAATTCGTAGAAAATGAAAACGTTGTGGTCGTAGTATAAAAATGGGTTTTTAATACGAATTTTCGTAATTCAAAATTTGAAAAAAGTGACACAGGTCCTGCCTCTAAGGGCGCTCGGGCCCGACTGATCGTTCTACGTTTGTGCATTGTAATTTATTGTGATTTTGAGTGATATTGAAAATGGTATTATATCTAATTAAATAAAGGAATATTAAAAAACATTGTATTAATAGATTTCCCAGAGAGCATAGTTCATTATGGCATAATTTTAAAAGTAATAAATACCTTTATTTAAACCAAAAAGTCGCGATAAAATTACCATATAAAACCGTGAAAACCGGTTTAAGTATTTATTTTTTTATCAATTAAAAGTGTTATTAATCGAAAATTTTCCACCGTATGTTACAACAAAAGTATATGTCCTATGCCTACTGTATTTTTTCCATTTAAATTTGTTGATGGAAATGGTAGAATTTGAAGCCCGAAAATGGCTCTGTGATGGATTTTCAGAAAACGTGTTGCGGGAAATAGCTCACCACACAGCAATCAAGTTATATTTTGAAAATCTAATTCTATTTGTAACAATGGGAAAGATTGGTCTACATTCTACATGTATTTAGAAATTCCTTAGTACTACCTAAGATGGTAAATTTCGCGTCCGAAAATTCAGAAAACTGTCAAAAAATGTGAAATGGCTCTTAAGGTCCCTGTGCTCAAAATTGTTATGTATCGTAAAAATCTAGTCTTTGTTGACAACAAACATTAATACAATCTTTATTACATAAAAATATAAATTGCAGTAGGTACATGTAAAGTTCTTAATTTCCGCAAATTAGATTTGTACTATACATCTACAATCAAGTGGGGGCAAGTTTTTTTTGGTGAACATTAGTCGTTCAATATTAAAATCACTTTCACAATGCATATCGTTTTGCGGTATGACTTATTGTACAACGAAATGTCTTTCAACATTGTCGTAGATACTATTGTTTTGTTCCTTTTCATGTATATATTATCTTTTTTTTAGGGATATTAATTAAAAAGAAGATTATTCGCACGCCTTGGAACATAATCAAGAGATTGGTAGCAGTTCTAGATGCAGCTTCCAAGCAGCTCTTCTCGGCATCGTTCCAAGCTTAGCTCTAAGCCCTACTATATTTATATGGGTTGTCTTTAACTTTGTTTCTGTATGCACTTACATAATATTTAATATTATAAATTAACTTTCTAGATATAATTTATAAATATGTTTAGATAATTATAATTTTAATTTATTTTGTTGTGTATCATTTTAGAGTAGGGGTGTAAACAAAGTATCAACCCGCGCTTTTCCGCGATTTAAAGGGTGTACAATAGACCACCTATTTCGTCCATTCTGGACTGCAATTACTGGACTCCTTTATAAAAGTCTGGACTTTAACAGCCTATTTAAGAAAGAAGTAAAAATAGAGTAGGAAAGCTCTGAGACATTGGTGTTCTTAAAAGAATTACAATTCAAATTCTAAGACTGGCTGGAAAGGTTAAAATCCCACCAAAAAGTTCACGCAATTAAAAGTACCGAAAAAGTGGAAAGAACCTTTTTATGTATTCTCTGTTTATTATACTGGCCTACACACATGGTTACCGATCACAGCCACCCAGACACTGTTCTGTTCCCAGAATATGAAGCAGCCTATCTGCCGCGCTATATTTGGGAAGAGTCGTTCTTGTCGTTGTCACCGTACGAAATGCAACGACACGTTTTTATGTTGTACGTTGAAGTTGTAATATAGCATAGCACTGATAGCCGGGTGGTATGACCGTTGGACTGTTGAGTCAAAGGTCGCAAGTTAAAATCCCGGCAAGCACTAATGTCTTTTCGAATTCATGTGCGTATTATAATTAGTAATCAGTTTTGGTTTTAGTTAGGTGTTGTTATTTAACTTGGAAATCATTTCCATCATATTATCCCGGGATAAATATATCATAATCATTCTATCGAGCCTATTCATGTTTCCCTCTTCTTTTTTTCTTTAGCTTCTCTCATTTTGTCTAATAAATTTAATTTTTTTCTTCTTGTTCCATTTCTTCTATTTCCTTTCGTATATTAAGTCCCACTTCTTTACTATCAAGATACTCCGGCCTCAAAGCGCGTGACCACTGATTAACCAAAGTATCCGTATCAACAAAAGTTTTGCGTGAAACGTCGCGCGGCGTGTGCGTGCTATTAATAATTTGTGCATATTTTACACTTTAACATTTTTTTATCGCGACTGTACCTACCCCGTTTAGGATCATATGCTTTTACGATTATTGTACGCTCAGTCAGTCAAGGTTTTGTTTCAGGGTTAACGGTTTGATTGAGAATGATGTATCCAAATTCATGGCGATAAAGTTTTATGTTTATGCCTAGAACGGTGTTTTGAATTTTTGACAGCCTAGTTGGTCTAGTGGTCGCTAAACATGAGGTCTTGGGATCGAATTCTGGGTTGGGCAGTGTGTTACACGGTTTTTCCATATGCTTATTCTCAGTAGCAGCAGACCTATAACATAACTCGCGAAATGTGGTTGTACTATATGCGGGCGTGATGATGTTATGTTTAGTATTTGAGAGATAACTGTCTGCTGCTAGACCTCATATAATTTGACAAATGAGATAAAGGCAACCTAGCAAATCCTATCTAACTGTAAGTACCTATAGGTACAGTTGCATACAACTACATAACGCTTTAGAATTTACCTAGATACTACTGCAAGGCACCTCCAATAAAAAATAGAACAAACACTAATCATAGCTCTCACTCACTACGCGTTGAGAATTCCGTAACAAGACACCAGATTTCATCACGACATCCTTCAGTAGTGTCTTCAATCAACTAAAAAGGTTTGTAAATAAAGGATTCATAGAACACATAGTTAGTGATTATTACACTCCTTAAATAGAAATCCCAAACAGACGCCGGATGCCGATACAAATCACATAAAAAAGTGGCATAATTGACCGCAAAATACACAAGAGAAGGATACAACGCTTATCTGTTCCGAGAACTGTATGGCGTTGTAGTACCATGGATCATGGAAACTGTTGATATGGTAATGTATTTGGACTTACATTATACACTTCGGAAGTGTATAGGTATTAACTTAGTGAATTGAAAAATAGTGTTGCTTTCTTATTAAACGGATAATTGTTACAGAGGTTTGGTTTTCATAAAACATGAGATTTTATTGATCCTTGTTAAGAAAAAAATGTTAGAATAACGGTCATGTTTACATGTCATGGTCAAAATGTTTTGGTACGCGTAATTTTTTTAGGTTTCCAGACCAACTTCACTTGATACTGGCCATAATAGTCGACAAAGGCTCAGCTGCGAAAACAAAAAATGTTGTTGGTATTGATAGTACAGAAAAAAATACCATCTATTTACTATACAATTGAATAAAGTTAAATGGCAATGGTATAATCATAGGTAAATCAAAAATCTAATGATTTAAAAAAAATCTCTTTACATTATTATTTTGGTATAAGGCAGCAAACCTAAAGTTTTAATTTCTACTTTTTAAGGTTGAGGCGTAAATAATTGTGTGACATATCTACATTATTTCCACGATCATTGGCAGCCGGACAGTAGCTGAAGACCACACGGCGATATCTTCACCCGTCCCCCAGGTAAATTATACGCTCCGACAAAACATTGTGCGTTCTGTGAATGGGTTCCGCGGAGGTTTTAATTAAAGAATTTAAATAAATTTACTTTTAAGGTACTAATAGAATTAATGACGGAGTCAGCGAGGACTGGACGGTTTCCTTTAATAGTAGTGTAGTTTTAGTAGATAGATCTCTAATAATTGCAAGTTTTTTTTATAATTATGTATACATGGTGAAAAAACTATGGACATTTAAAGGCTTACAAACATTTAAAAAAAATATCACATGGAGAAAATCCTATATGCACATTTAGAGGCTGACAAAAATTAAAATAAAGTAATAAAAAAACTATTATTACCTACACCATTTTTTTCACACCAACATTAATGCATTATCAATACAAGCAACCAAAAAAATTGCAGTATACCATACAGAATTAAGGTCAACCTACAGTGCCATCCACAAAGCCCTTAAATCAATCAACACAACGTAACTCAAACAAAATTAATACTTAACCACAAAAAGGGTGAAACGCGCCGATCCACCGATTGTGGTTTAAAAAACAAACTGCTTGTGAATTGATTAGCATAACCCGACGCCTTCGGACCCCCCACAGGTCAGCTCTCAATTAAGCCACTTGTCTTTTCACTCGCACGGTGTGCCACCGGCCTTATCGCGATTGTGCGGCTAACTTTATTTTCTGCTGAATTTTATACTAGACGCCTTGGTTGGGTTTTTGTTGAATTGCTTTTGTTTTTACTAATGGCCTGCGTTTTGTTTGTACGTGGGTTATGATGGACGTGAATTTGAAGGACTCTTGTCATTGGCTTAGTTTTTTTTTAATAAATATTGCTTAATGTTTTTAGTTTTTAATGGTTAGGGTGGTAGGTAAAGATTTGAAGTTGTGTGCTTTCATAATATACAGGCTAGTTGTAATTTTTTTTGCTTACAAAATTTGGATTTTTTAAACAAACAATAGACCGACATTGACTGATCTGGTAATCAAAACCAAGACCACATCATCAGGAGAAGTGTTTGCATATCAATAAGCGATTACCGTAATCATTAATTGAAAAAACAAAATTAAGCATCTAAACCGCGTGATTTCCAAATTTCGAACCAGTTCCATCTTTAGGTTGCTACCGATGTTTATCAGAAAAAGAAGCCAAAAAAAGTATTTTTTAATCGTCCTTGGAACGGAATTGTCATAACTTATAAGATTACATTTGGTTACGGGCCACACACACTAAAACTGTGTATCCTACAATGTGTACTAATAAGAGTCATCACATTTATCGTTGTTAAGACAGTATTTTATTTATTTACCCATTTAAATCTATCTAACAGGGATTCCCCAATTGCGTTAGATTTATACAAAATATTTATTTATAAAGTATACAATTTGAAGTAAACTATCTTCGGACGTGTCTGCTCTTTCATCGACCTATGTATGTCACATATGAGTGTAATGGAACGGAGAGGGTACATGTTTTTGCGCATACAGTTATGCAATCTAAAGACTCATTCCTGCGCAGTTGGTTTGTCTCAGCAAAGATTAGGTCAGAACATCACGTCACCAATATCTTCGCGTTTCATACTCTGCAGTCTCTTAGAACGCTCACATGTGTCACAAAAATTCGCGCATTGATCGTAGGTACAATCGTACACATAAATTTATGAAACCTGATTGAGAATCCAGATTGGTTTGCTTTGAAAAACACTTTTAATTGTGGGTCGGGTTTCGGCCGTATAATTTATGGATACTCCCACATCAACGCCATGTTCAGCGGCGTGCCTTTTTGTTTGATGCCCTTTATTGGCCACGCCTTTCATAACAAATGTATGGAATTATATGTATTGTGTGGTTATGTTTGTATATTGTCATGGCTGTACTCCTTGATGGAGAAGGCAGATGTGTGTTCCACTAACTCCAGCGGTAGTTAATCCCATGTACTTAATAGGAGGCAAGTCAATTGCAATTTATCAAGCTCTATTCTCACAATATAAGAGCTGTTTATTGTGTTGTAGTAGACGAAATGTAGAATTAGTTTTGATCTTATTGACCTAGTCGGAATGAATAAAAAATAACTGCGTGATATTAAGCCGTTACTTTCATGATATTCGGTATACGACAGGAATGTGAATAATTGAAATTTACAGGAGCTCTATAAGCTAGAAACTCCTAATACATTTGGAAAATAATAGTAGTTGTGTCTAAGGGTCATTTAGGATAGTTGAAAAATACTTTTAGCATTTACTCTTAGTAAACGAGAGTCGCCAATAAGCTAGATAAACTTACAGAAATTGATGAATTAAAACTAAACTATACGTAGAGGAGATAAAATCCAAAATGCAGGCGCTTATAAACGGTCAAGATGGTAATTGCACGGTTCCAAAAATGTAATTCCCATGGAGAAAAATCGGCAAGAAATTCCAAAGAACGTATACTCCAGTCTTTTACAGTCTCTTACATCGCTGCGAAAAATTATTGATTAAAACTATTTTATCACTGTGAACTTATAGACATATTTCATCATTAACAATTTAGCTTCAAACACCAACTAATGCTACGTGCTAATAGGCATATGGAGTGAGGTTAGCACAATGATCATTTAACAGTAACGTTGAATATATCTTCATTACTGGTACTAGGGACGCGGCCGCCTGGCAAGGACTCGGCCGCGTGTCACACCGAAGCCGAACTTGTTTCTAGCTATAGGTTGTGCTTGTGGTATTAGTCGTTTGTAACACTTCCTCGAAACAAGAGAACAAAGAGAAACTTTTTGACGACCTGATTAGCGCAGTGGCTAAGCGATTGGACTGCTGCGCTAAGGGTTGCGGGTTCGATTCCCGCTCGGGGCAAAACTTTGTGCGAACCACAGATGTTTGTTCCGAGTCTGAGTGTTTATGTATGTCAATATTTCATGTTTGTGAAACGCATTTACGCATAATACAGGAGAAATTCCTAGTGTGGGGCGATGTTTAAAAAAAGAAAAAAAAGAAAATAAACTCCTAATGAACCAAGTTGACAAACACCTCTGTAAGCGAATTTATCGATACATAGATTTTTAAAATTGAACTCTTGTTAACAATTCAAAAACACTCTTTCTTTATACGGGCATAGCTTTAAACATATCTGTATCAATTAAAACAATTCATGTAATATGAGTAAGTTGCATTGTTGTTGATTTTCATATTGCATTTCACGATTGTAATTCAACACAGTGGCAACGACTAGCCCTAACATGCATTTCATAAGGAGTTAAACTATTTGCAAACTCATACCAATCAATCAAATACTATGTACCATCTAAGAACACGAACAATCTTCCTCCAATCACAAGCAATTATCACATGTTTTGTGATCTCACATTACACTCCGGTGTAACACTAGCCGTGTTTATACCGGCTGAGATAAAGATAGTGCGACACCGCCGCCGCCGACGCATTTGCATTTATATGCCACACAGAGAGACCACCCTTAGCTTTCGTATCGGGCAATTTTCACCTCTTTTAGCACTTCGGTTCGACCAAGGAGTTTTTACGCTTGGCTTTATGAAGTGATGTAATTAATCATTGGATCATCGCCTGTGGATGGAAAAGGAATTAATTGAATTGAAGATACTCGAGTTTTATGCTTTTTAACAATTTTGTTAATACCTATTAATATTTTATAATATTTTTATTAAGTAGGTTTCGTGTACTCTGCCTCGGTGGTTTTCATTAATAAAATAACTTTAACAATTTATTAGAGTTACATTTTTTGCCATTGCAATAATTATTTTGTCGGCCAATTCATTTGAATAAGTAATTGAGTTTTGAGTATTATTATTTTTTAAATAAAACATTTTATAACTACCGCTGAACAATTATTAATGTAGAGCCACAAAATACTTGTCACCTTGCATTAAGAAGCTACGAAACGATTGCCACAAGCCAGTGAGATTGACTTAAAACAGAGAATTACTGACAAAATAAAACAAAAATCAGCCCAGACATTACCAGATTAGATGCACAAAATAACAAAAGAAAAACAAATAAAAATATAAAACGAAAATGTAGCATAACACATGCCACCGAGAACACGACACAACAAAACTTTTTAACAACAATTTTTTATCATGCTTCCATAAAACCCAAAGTTCTAATTAAGCGACTAACAGCCGTTTTAAAAAAAAACCTCTCATTATTTAGTTTGACATAAGGAAAACTCCGTTCAACATTTGCATTTTCGTGCTGCATGAAACAGCCGTGATACGGGCAAAGGTTTTAAAACACTAAATTTTTTAATGAATTCGCACTAAGATTTACATGCGCGCGCTTTAAGTAAGGTGCTCCAATTTCATAATTAATACAGTACTGTCGCGGGGAACGGTGTTTAGATTGGCGGGTTTTTCTTTTGTTCGTGTAAATAGGTTTTGATTTGTTGTGATAGATTTAAAACTGCGACTGATACGGTATTTAGGATATTTCTAACGTGGTAGAAAGTTATTATAATTAATCTCTTTTTATAGATATAGGCTAATAACGATTATAGAGGACTAGACATAGAGGGTGACAGAAAAGGTTAAGATAGACCCACACTGAAGTGAGTTATTGCTAAGAGTTATTCCCGTTTTTAGTTATAGGTACTGGTTGTTAATTATTTTTAATTATTGATGCCTTGGTACAACAATAAAATGAAAAACCACCCATCTAGACATTCGGTTGTAAACTTGTTTTTGCATCTTAAAAATCATTACCAAACAATGAACAAAACGTACAGAAAGACCAAAATGTCCATTAGGACCAAAAGTTCGCCTCTGTCGCCCTACGGCAGTCATTATTGCCTCCAATTATTTAAACAAGATGGGAATGAACAACAATTTCGATCTGCCAGTAGCCAAAGTAAAACTCATTCAAATTTATGTTTTTCTTAAACGTGGCTAAGACTCTTGACTACTGTTTTAGGTTCCGTATGTGTTGATATAAATATGTTGACTAATGCTGATTTTTTTAAATAATACCTGTGTGAATTACCACTGATAATACTTAATTTAAACGCCCAATGCCAATTACTAGTCACAATCATTGTGGCGAGCGCATAGTCATAAAGTGAAAGCTCCCAACTACATTTATTTACATATTATAGTCAAGCATGTTATCCTGGGTAGGCAAAACTGTTTTCTATATCTGGACTTAGGAGTCTACATGTTCAATTTCCCGATCATCATAAATTCGATTTTCTAGATGACAAGCTCATTCATTTTAGGGTTAGTCAACGCGGTTGGTCGCCTCGTAAGCTTAACTTTCCCCAAGGGAGGATTGAAAGAATTCCTAATCCATCTCTTTACAGATAATTTCAGTAGTCATTATTTTGAAAGCAAATTATTGTTACCCACTTCAAATTAGTTAGTTGCAGATTATGATTACGACATTCCAATTCAAAGTACAGGTTCGTTAAGATTGCACAATGCAACTAACGGTGCGGAAGTTTCTCGCAGGCCAGGTAATAGTCAAGTTAGTTTTATGGTCGTAAAGACGTAAAATAGGGAATAATGAAGCGTCAGATTTTCCGTGTGCGTAGGAGACTAAATTACTGAATCGTTTTCTGACGGTAAGGTTAATTCATACATTCGTATAGGACGGTAATTTAAAGGTTTGAAATGTTTTGCATTAACAAAAGTCTTAAGTATATTCCGCAGCTTATTTCTAGTCCCATGCACCCAGGACCTATTGCTATAAGGGGTCCCGGGTCCCCGGAAAAGTACTCAAAATCAGGTCAAATATATTTAATGTGACATGTTGTATTTTTTGCAAATTGGTATGAGAGAAGTGTTGATAGTTTGGCTGTTGAAATGCGAAAAACCATCCCAACGATTTCCTGACAAAAATTCTGACACTGAACCAGTTTCATTAGGCATGAAATTTAAAAAGGCGAAGACGCCATAAAAAAATATAATTAACCAAAAATACAATCACGTACAAAAGTCAAACGAAGATCTTAATTTATTTAATAACTGTGTGTGAAGCATCCTTCTGCATTCCGGGTGCGGGCTCCTAAAAGTAATGACACAATTGATTCCTTATAATGACAGTGCAATTTTATCACAATGGCACTTAAGCCTCTCTGAGGAAAACAATGGAAAGGGAATTTCGTACAGTGACCAGTAATGATTGCTTTGACAGCTGTGGCGTATCTGTAATTGATACTGCGTAAACTAATTGGATTGTTATGTAATTGTTGAGTGGTATTATAAAATTGGGATTTGTGATGCACGTGATTTTGGGTAAGCTCTGATGAGACTTAGTGGACTAAGGGAGGGTAGGGAGGGAGGGAGTTAATGACAGGAAATTAATATTGTGAAGAAAAATTTAAAAATATTTTTTCTTTTTATTTCTTTATACTTTAATCCTTTAAGAAAATCACTTCTTATGTCTTGACATCTCTATTTTTTAACATGTAAACGACAGTGACCGCTATAATTTAACCAACTGTTCAACACTATGGGGTAAGTTTTCGAATCTCGTATTTTTGAATTGCTACGACTTTAAATACGGTGTTCAACATTGATCATGTTTATTAGTGATGGGGTAAATTTTCAAATCTCTAATTTTAAATTTGCTGCAACATTATATGTATACTGTTTTTTTACAATACGTTTTCAGTTTATACCGAGCCTGTATAAAACACAAATCTAGCTTATAGGTTTAATATACCTACACAATATTTTGATAAAAGAACTTTTGGTCCTAATGTATTAATATTATTAGTAATTTATATATTAATATTTTGATAAAAAGCGTTTTAATTTTATTCTTCTAACAATTGTAAACTTCTGTGCTCACGTGTACCTATTCCTTGAAGTTATTGCCGGAATAATATCACTGATATACATTTTCGTTGCTTACTTACATTAGAAACAAATTTTCTAAATTATTATGAAAACGTATGAGTTTAAATATACGATCTTTTATTCGAGTAGTCTGCATTACATTTACTATGTTAAATTTCGTGAGTCCGTCTATCATATTTCTAAAACAATTTGTTATGAATAAATACATACGTATAAGGTATATAAAAAACGTACTATATAGAAATCCGCCTACTTTAAGACAGTATATAATTACTTGTATTTATTGTATATTTTATGTGTGAGTGTTCAACTTTGCACCTGCATATGAACTATGGATAGCATAATATGGACAATGAATTAAAATCGAATCTAACCTTCTTACTATTAGAATAGAATAGAATAGAATACATTTATTCGCATAAAAACATGGTGTACAGAGGTGTTATTTGAGTGAGAGAACATACTAAAAAAAAAACACTAATTCCATCCCATTTTGATACAGCCACAGAATTGCTACAGCGACGATATCTTCAGAGTTGCGGGCATACGGTGGATGCAATTTGCAAGTTGTCGTTCATCGTGGCGTTTTAAAGGCCTCCCGCCTTTGTTCAACGTCCTCCGGCTAAAGATGACACAATTGCTTCAGAACGTTAAAATGTTTTTAAGTAACTTATCCAGCGAACTTCGTACTACCTTCTCACCGCATAAACCTTTCCAAGACTTCAACGACTATTTCAGGGCAAAAATTAACCATATCGGTTCAGCTGTTCTAGAGTTTTAGCGAGACTAACGAACAGAAATTCATTTATATATTTAGACAGAAGATAAGTAATTAATATTGAATGAAGCAAATTAAGTTTAATAACTAGGTTTTTTTCTTCGTGATATCGTCACGGTTTGTTTTCCTTTGCGAGTGGATCTCAAAACGCCACGGTAGCCCATTATGACCCGGAGTCACGAATAGCAGTAATATAAGAAATTAAACGGCACGTCAGAGATCCATTGGGGTGAGTTAGAGGAGTGTGAACAAATGCATTTTATAAACCTAAGTGTTTTTTAACAATACCGCATCAAATCTGGGGTTTGTTTATTAGATCGTAGTATATAAGGTAATGCTTGTAAGGTCACGCTTATTTTTTTTTTAATTGTCTTTTCATTTTTTCCCCTAGTTAGCTTTATGACAAACAAAAACTAGAAAATAATAAACTTGATTTTATTTCTAAAAAAAAACTGATTTTAACACATACTTGTAACAAATTACTGAGACTTTAAAATCCTCCAAGTCCTTTAAAATCATCCATCAGTTCAACAAAAGTCACTCTACAGCACTACTTGTAGTTTATATGAACCGGCAGTATAACATGACAACCGACGGACGGCTTAATGTGATCTTCAATGAGGCACAATGTGTGAGCAATGGTCACTTAGCGACTTAGCCACGAGCCAGCCGTCGCGGTACGAAAGCTTGTACGGAATCCATCATAATATAATTGTACCAAAAGACCAAAAACATTACGTTGTTTCATAAAATTATTTATAAAAAACCTGTTGACCAAGGTTTAGTAATTTAGGAGATTACCTAAAGCCTATATTGAATCTTCGATAGATCATCTAAAGATTCAGTGCTACAGTTAAAATACAAGTATTAAAGGACCAGTATTACAAAATTTTGGCATTTTCACCAGAACAACGATAAAGCAACTTGCCTTGAGGTACGCTAGTGTGCTTGTGTTCTCGTTTATAATGATTGATCTTCCTGCGTTTTGCCACGCTACTCCAGCCAGGTTAAGTTGGAGTAAAGTAAACTTATAAAATAATTAGTTTGATCACTGTTAATGCATTCATAAACGTGTGTTGTAATGTTTCTTTCATTCACGCGAGACGGTAAAGTAAATGCTTTTAATATTTCCATTTCTGGCAAATTAGATTCAAATGAGGGTACAAGTAATAACACATTCAGCCTAAGTGCGACAGTTAGCACGCACCCGTCCCAATATCTGTAGGAATATAATTGATACCGGTAACATTAAACCCTTCGGGCTTCAGCAATTTGGTCCTAACGCCTCGCACTTCCAACACCTTTACGCTGTAATTTTGACGCTATTTTTACTAATTTGACAATCACCAGTGTTAGTTGACACCATACGCAAAGCCGACGGAGTTCGCCCCAAGCATAAATATTCGCCAAAATATATTTGCTGGCATTAAAAAATCCTTGGCGTATTGTTAAAAAGGAAAAGCTGTTACAGGCTGCATGAATAAATTTGCAAAACACCGGCGGTATCCTCTTACTTTCTTCAAATTTTGGACAATCTGGTCCTTAATGCCAATGAACGGGGAATCATTTAAGGTGTTTTACCTCATATTTGGTGCTAATTGCGCCGAATTACAGGGCGAGGTGCGTACAAAAGTGCGAAAATTGGGTGCTAAAAGTGCGAGCCGGTGATTATAGGCTCGTTATGTCAGAACGAAGTGTGGAGAGCACGCGAGCGCTGATGCCGACACCATGTTTGATTACAGTAGCGTACGGAAGCACGATTTGGTAAATCTAAGTAAGGCAGAAAACCATTGACCGATTTTCTTATTACAGTAACATAATTAGATATGTTTAAAAAGTCGGATATGTTAATATTTCAATTTCCTTAAAAGTAATAACGACAAATATTTCTGAGCGGTCATAACACGGCAAACACGCGATCTTTAAATTAAATAGAATCTATAGAAATACAGAATATGGGGTTACAAGTATAGTTAATTAATGGATGGAATAGAAAAACTGGTTTAGATTTATTTGATAAACATTATTAGAATGTCTAGATTTGGAATTAGACTTATTAGACTATCGATAAAGAAGAAAGAGTGACGGCAAACGCTCGGCTCATTAAGCATAGATACACACACAAAAATCAGGTTTCCTATCTATAATGATAACAGCTAAACGAAAAATAATAGTTTATGACGGATACTAGAATGTAACCCGGTTGTTACTGTTGGTGGCGAACGAAGCAACTGTGACTGTGTTCACTTGAGTCCACTGCCTACTCCTTTAGGGAATACAGGAGTCATGATATTATACATACATATTGAAACATATAAAACAAATTGTTGTAGAGTAGAACTTAAAGAACAGGTTAGAATTTTTGGTATATTAACTTATCGTCTATTCCTTGGGACTTTTTGTAAATAGACTCCTGTCTACCATGTCAAGCTCAGTTCAGTAGTATGTGAACACTCACATAGGTTTAGAAATACAAAGTGTGTGAGAATCAAGTAAAAGTTTCTGATTGGTTACTGCGTTTTACACATAATCCGTATAAGTATTACAGTTAAGTTTCAATGCGACGTTAACTGCTCGTCTAGGCAACTAAAAGCCCATCCCCCATTATTTTTACGAGTGTAACTCTCGTAAAACTCAGTAAATACTTAATAAAAGTAACGTTTAATTATTAGTGAACTTGTTGCGCGCCCTTGCTATGCTCGCCGCTCCTAGGTTTATTTCGCAAACATCGGCTTTCATCAAAAAGTAAATAGTATCGAACATTAACCTTGAGGCTCGCCCCCTATTACATTGGGACCTATAACATAACTGGCGAAATGTGGATGCACTATATTATGTGCACCTCTGCCTACCCCTTCGGGGAATACAGGCGTGATGTTATGTTATTAACCTTGACACTGTTTTTCAACACATATGTGTCCAAATTTTTAGACTTCCTATCTCACTGCAAACTCTACCTATAGTTTTCTGTACTTCTGATCTAAATCAAACATTTGGTACGGCTTAATAAAACCACTTTATTTCTTTATATACAGTTGAATTTATAATTTGTGTAAGCATCCCATAACTTATTTAAAGTTTATGAAATAAAAGCTGAAGGAAAATTGTCAGAACATGAATTACAACTGCAAAAAAAATTGAGCAATTCCTAAGATTTACAGACAGACGTCACGGAGACACGATTTTATAGGTATTGAAGTGGAAGATAGTAAAGTCATTCACACTGGGGCAATTATCAACGTTTTCTTTGGCGGTGGGAACATTCTCTGGGATATCAAAGCATGCAAAGTTGAATGATTCGCGTAGATCCAATGCGAATTAAGCAGCGGTAACATCAAAGTAAACGCGACGCTTTGAAGTGTGGTATGAAGTGTGAGAGATTGTGCGTCTCGGAATGTATAGTTTGGCACTCTAAACTATCGATTTTAGCACATTTTTGAGATTTATTCTAAGCCTAGGTTAAGAGCGGTATTTCTTTTTATTGTTTTGCTTTCATAACTGTATTTGTACACAGTTATAAACCTGTAGCAATTGTGTTGGTTGCAATATAATTTATACGGACGCATAATAAGGTATTGTTAACGCACATAAGATTTCAGATGATTAGTTACTAAACTTTTGAGTGATCAAAGGACCAGTCAAGTCTCCTCCGAAAACAAAGGACCAACAAAACTGGTCCTTCAGAAAAATATGAATGAATGGTTCCCGAAGGCGCTCAATTATAAGAATTCGGAGCCTAACTTTACCCACTACCTGTCTTTGTTCGTGCCAGTCCCTCTTGCTCCTGTGTCACCTTCATCCACATCAATCCCCAGATTGTGTGTAGACGACACCTATTCCCATTACCCATACAACAGCAGAAAAACTAAACAAACAGTTAATTACTGAAAGCCATACCGCTGTTAGATTGCGTCTCCAAAGTACAATAGTACAATTTCGCATAATAACCCGTAATCGCTTATTCTTTACACCTTTACATTAGTTAAACAAAGATTAAAACGCGCACAACTAACTTGAGTGTGTAACTGTCATTAGTGATAGACAGAGTTATACATTGTCCCACGTTGTGAACCACCGTGACGGTATATATACATAGTTATTATGTCTGTCTATGTATAGGTACAAAAAATGTGTGTTTTTCAACGGTTTGTGATTTTGGTAATAAAGGTTTTAATGGTTATTTAGTTATTCATATTCTTTATTGCAATTCCATTATGGCGGTGTTTTAAAGAAATGGGAAGGCTTTTTAAGCTATTGGTTGGCGTCAAGAGTTGAGTTTTGCTAAAACATAGATGCCTAAAAATATAGATACTTTAAATAGCTCTTGCGTATTGTAAAGATATTTTTTGTGGCTATTTGCAACTTACGCCTGGTTTAATTTGAGAAAATGAAAAATATTTATTCGTCTCATAACAGTTAGGTACATGATTTATAAATGAGACATCCAGTAAGCAAATTATACCTACTTTTGTTGGGGCTGTCCCTTAATTACTAACAATATTGAGACTATTGTATTGTTGTATGTACATATATATAAGGTTTAGTTTTTTCTAATGGATATTAATTTGGATAACAAGATCGATCATATTTTCTCATTTCAAATAATATCTAGCCAAAACGATAACTATACCTATCATACTAAATATAAAATAAATAGTTTTAAAAATACTAGACCCTGAATGCCTAGGCACAAAATGTGGCGACTACTTACAACACTACAGACCTACAATAAGTACCTAAAAAACAAAAGAGGACAGACATTCATTATAACAATTCAAATATTTTTGGTGCTTAGTAATAAAAGGACGCTAAACAAATAAGAAGGAATTGATAAAAAGTGCTCTCAAACATCTTTTTCATTAACCAAAGCTACTGTGACTATTGGAATAATGTAAATATTTCAATGGTCACAGTCATCATTTTTATTCGATAAAGGTTACAAAAGGTCTCTTACAAAATTTCGGATCTAACGGTTTAATATCACTCTGTTTACTAAAAATTAAACTATTTCTTAACCATCGGTAAGTTAAAATGCTCCAGACATATCGTGTTAGCATTATATACCTAACTGCAATAAAAGCACCACGGCCTACCACTTTCCTAACGCAGGAAAAGTATAATCCGATATTTAGATTATAATTTTTCTCCAATTTCAGAGCAGGGTACTCTTCTAAAGAACAACTGAAAGGCAGTTTATTTATTTATCTGGGATAAACTACCTAACAGTAACACATTATATCTGCCTAAAAACATAACTAAGGATAATTATTAAATAATGAAACTACACCGTAGCAGATACAGTCATAGAGGAAATTAAAGAGCCTCCGAGCTCGTTCGACGCCCCCTGAGTTCTGGCCAGTCAACCTGCTGACCACTGATATTTTCCCATTGCATGACCTCAATATTAATTATTTTTGAATTATAGCTCAGATACCGCCGACACGATAGAACAAAAATACCTTATTTCTTTAACGAATCTTTGGGTTAATGTTAAGTAATAATTTATTAATAAAGAGCATAAAACTGAGGAATTTATAATGGTATTGTTATAACAAAAGAGTACTTTTATAAACATTTTATTATAGATGAATGTGAAGCTAGACGATTTTTTTTAAACCCTGAAAAGTTCTGTTTAATTTATCTACACAATTACTTTGTGTATTAAAGTTATTATTTAAATGGTTTATCTAACAGTGAGTTAAATTATCAATGAACTTTTTAAACTGTATAGACTATACTCAAAAATAAGAGATACAATAATTATCTTATCACAGAGGATTGGACGGCGCGCGTTGATGTCTTTTCTTGACAACTATCTTGAAAGAAGATATCGAATTAAAAATTAAGCTGTATTTATATTTTAAAACCGTTTAATACATGAAAAATAACCCCTTATGATATTAGTGTCTATAATTAAGTTTTAAATAACTTAAGTGTAATCAAAATTAGTAGTTAATACCACACACGCCTCATCCATAATATTAGTATCTTATAACGATTTTAAATAAAATACCTATATTAATAAAAAGTTTAACATTACATTTTTATTAGCTGAATCATATAAACATTCAACTAGCTTTACAAGATTAAGAACACATAACTCACCTTTTCACTTGATAAACGACAGTTTCAATTCTTCTAATTAAAACAAAAATACAAGTCCATTATTTAACATAAAGTGACACTCCTAAACCCTACCATGAAAGTCCTTAAAAAAAGTTTCTACTCAAAACTCAACTTCACAAAAAAACTAAATATTCAAAATTCAAATCACACGAAAAAACCACTTCAAAAGCGCAGTTCCGAATTCAAAAAGCGTGCGTTCGGTTTTGCTTCACGCGTAAGCTCGGCGCGATGCGTGGAGCGGTTGTAACGGACGGACCGTGTCCGTGGCTCCGCCCACCGAGACCGAACCGGAGGGGATACACCTCTTAGCTTCTTCACACTTCCCTCATACCTACTAGAAGGACCAGTTTCCGTTGACCCACCCCGCCCCGAAGGACCAAAATGAAAGCAGACTTTGGAGACGGAAACTTTCTGTATTCACAGCTCTTTGTATATCGGACGACGTTTGTAACGGATTAATAAGATGGTGTGGGCAATTTTGAATCTTATTGCTTTGGTTATAGGAATCATTTGGTTAGTCGTTTGGGATGGAGAGTGAATGTGTCTGGTATTCTCGGGGCGGAGAGCTAAAGACTGTTAAATAGATAATGTTGCATATACATGTGTAGGTAGAGTTTGCGAGGCAACGTAGAGCTTACTTATAAGTTTGTGTCGCCTTGCTCCGTGCGATACGCTTTTATATCTGTGTGTATTGAGAGATATAATTCTAAGGATAATTTATGACATCCTTCTGATATGATCCTTTAAAATTAGAGCTCTATTTTATATAGAATTAATATCAATATATTGTGGCGTTCTAAAGAAGAGTCTTTTGCCCAACAGTGGACGTCTTCCGGCGAATGATGATGATCATCAATATAAGTTCTTGTTTCATTTTTAGCGTTACTATTAACTGATCTCTCTTCATGGCAACCAATAAAAACTCTCCCAAAATTTTCTACACTGCTGGCTGTGAAAAAGTCTTTGATAAATCATTGTGTTAGTCTAGTATTTATAAATCTATGGACAGATATGATGAAAAGTCTTGTAGATCGTAATATTCAATACCTACCGAATAAAGTTCTTGTTTTCTTTAGTCGACTCCTTAGTTCAGGATCATTTTAAGGATTACTATTTTCGATGTCATCTTTAGGTCTTTAGAGGCATGATAATACGAACATCTTAAAGGGAAGCATCCAAAATCTATATATATAAAATTTTCGTGTCACAGTTTTCGTTCCCATACTCCTCCGAAACGGCTAGACCGATTCTCATGAAATTTTGTGAGCGTATTGAGTAGGTCTGAGAATCGGCCAACATCTATTTTTCATACCCCTTAGTGATAAGAGTTTTTTACCTGAAATTCACGCGGACGAAGTCGCGGGCAACAGCTAGTAAGTATATAATAATGTTCTCTCGACCGAATTTCGGTCACAGCGGCCTATTTCATCTGAGACTAGCCAACCAGGCGATATTATAGTACACATCTAGGTATGCACACACAGGTGCACCCCCAATTACCTCACTCTCATAGTTCGATGGTACGGTAGACCGGAGAAAGATCAGGTGCAGGACCAATGTCTTAACGTGCCTTCCGAAGTCACCCATCACAAGACTGACCGCGGTGAGTGCGGTTTAACCTCCCTGATCGACTAGTCTACGCGGTAGCAACGAGCCTACATTTAAAATATATACACTATTTTATTAGACTGTTGCGCTGGGTGTGAGTGTTTGTGTATATGATATTGCATGTTTGTGAAACGCACCGACGACACAGGAAAAATTCGTAGTGTGGGTCGAAATTTAAAAAAAAAAGAATAAACTCACTAATATAATATTATAACAAGATGTTATCCAATCATATTAATATTATGAATTCGTTAAATGTCAATAGCGTTTTTTCCCCGACTGTACGTCCATGTATCGAGTGGCTTCACATTATTTATCGAGCGCGAAGTTGTAACAGCTCGTCATGCGAGCATGCGACACATCCGTCTGTCTGTCTGCTTTTATATATCGGCATAAGTTATAAGGTATTAGAGGTTTTAAAGTATAGAGTCGTAGAAATCTAACACTACACTAGCCTTGGCTGTTGACTTTGTTTACTACCTGGAATATTTTATTGCATTATTTCTTGGGTAAAAGGTTATCTACGTCGATCCCTAATGTCCCTTTAATTCCTAACAGTTCAATTGATGTATACCGCGTTTTCTCTATGGGATATGTCGCGGAGACTCGTCGCCCAACATTCACGTGGTATGTCTTCGCGACTTTGTAGGACATGTCGGGTGACTGTTACTGGACATAAACAACAAGTCGCGCAATTCCCGCGACCCGTAGTTGTATCAGGCAACGTCAGGCAACATTACGCGGGACACGTAAACTTCGTGTCGAGCAACAGTCGCGGGACAAATGTCGTCTTTTGAAAATGCGACATAAGTTGTGATGGAATTATTTACAAAGGTATCTAGCCCTGTCTGTTCGTTTAGTATTTATTACAGTAAAGACTTCTGTACCTATTTTAAAGACTAGGGTTAAAAAAAAACAAAATAAAAAGGATTCAATTTGAACACTGTTCCTTAGAAAGATAAAACCAAGCCTTGGTGTAGAGATAGTCAGTCAACAAGACCTTAGTTACGCATAGTGGTAGCGGGCCCTGTATCAAAATTTGTTGGGGCACTTTTTGCCTACATTATGTAATACATTCGGGGCCCCTGTAGCTCAGGGGCCTGTATTATTGCTACGAAGGTAGCTACGCCCATGGTTTAGCAGACTGCCTAGTACTAAAATGTCCCTACTAATGTCACTCGACTCTACTCTCAACCCAACCGCTGTGTCTTACACATTGAACTACTCTAACAGTTGGACGTACTCGTAGCGACAAACGTCACGGCATTTAAACACGCTCCGAAACGCGTTCGTCTCAGTCTAATGTGCGTCTCGCTTGTCGTGCGCAGTCGGTAAATAGACAGTAATAAGCGTAGCAATGTATTAACTAGATAATTCGTATCACATTCTGACGATCAGATCATGATGATCAGCATATCTGCCTGATATCTTATACTACTAGGGTGCAAGTAGAACCTCCATTAGTAGACGAGTAGACGACAATACCAAAGAACGTCCGGCGCTCCCTGTACGGACAACCTCGCTACCATTCTGGTTGACTGACCAATCTCTACACCATGCAATGACCTGTTTTCGAATGGCATGCGGCTCATGCCGATGCAAAGCAGAAGTTCTTCTACTGCTAGGTCTAGACGTATTTTTGCCTTACTTCTAGTTTTTGTTAGACTTAAATTGTGTCAGTATTAATTTGGAATAGGTTGTGGGTACATATGCGTAAAGAGTTATGACTATGCAAAAATACATATTTTTTGGTCTAACGTAGGCAATACATAGAGATTAGAGACGTAATGATGGTATCGATAGGTACATACCTACATACTTAATTTTGTTGATCAGTATTTCGTTAACTGCAAAATCTACTAAATGTTTTTATGGAACTATTTTTTTATGCGGACTGACTACATTGGTACCTATACCAATAGAGCAGTTTTTTACTGAAACTCCGTCATATTAGAGATGATTTTGACCTGCCCTGCCCTTCCATTTGAAAAACTTAGCTCAGATCGATATCAAGATACATTCTTATCTATTTAAAAATATATGTCAACAAAATACGAGATCCCAGATCCCCCCTAGGCCTAAAGTTTTCAAAACTTCAGCTAAGATTGAAGACAATTGTTCATAATGAATGTAATAAAGTGAAGTTTTCCAGGTGTGTACAATTAGTGCACCAATGTGTATGAAGGCGCGTCGCTCTATCTCGGGAACAATCTGCGTTCTGTTGTGGCCACCCTCAAATTATGGGGGAATTACTGGACACTGAGCATGGGTGCTACATACACGTCGAACTTGGGTAAAATTATGCTTTAAAGTAAACTGTTTAGATAATGTATTTTCTTGGTTAGCGGCACGGGTATATGGTTACAAAATGTTATGGTTAGAGGTGATTAGCTTGAGCAAAGCTATCAAAAGTTAACAGCGTTTAAAAGGTTAACAGTCAACAGGTAAAATAAAGAAAATGTACTTTCCTATTATGTCTCAAAGTCCAAAATAGCCCTATCAATCATTAACTTAAAATCTTAATAAGACAACAAATTTTAACAACCACAAAAAAACATCTTTTTATCTTCATAATTCCCGCTTGTAACAGTCACAAAAGTTCTACTATATGTCTCAAGTCCACACTCACAGTGGTCTACCCAACAGAGCACGTAAAATTTGAAACGTAGTCACACGCATCTGCCTTCCGTCTCCAAGTAGTAATTACACACAGACACAACAAGAAACATAGCCATTTTAACAACTTTCTTTTTGCAATGACGTCAAACTTAATTATATTTTAAAGCCTAACCGTCGAATATGATCGTAGATAAGTATTATTTAGGCTAATGTAGGATTTCAGGATAATATCTTTGAAACGTAAACTATTAAATATATTTATCTACTATATTATTTAAATGCTTTATTTTTGGTATTGTAGGAGAACCATAGTAAAATTACATGTTTAATTTAAATCATAAGGTCATCAATAAAAGCAATATTGAGAGAGACTACTAAAAGTAACGTTCTAGTCTTAACTGAACATTGTTAACTACGAAAACTCAGTTACAGTTTATTGTCAGTATCCCAAAAACTAAGGCAGTATTGGATCATTTTCCACGCACATTCCAAATAAGACTATCAATGGGGAAACCTTGGCAATTTTAATGAAATTCAATCGTAAATTCACCGCTGACGACTTGACACGGGCATACCCGAAGGCAGCAACCTGTATTTCACTAAATAAGTCGTTCTTCGCAACGTCTCTGTTGTAAAATGCAGATGTTTTAGTACAAGGATAAAATGATGTAATGATTACGATGTAAAGTGACGCCCTGTATATTTTTCGCGGTTTTTCGTCATTTGGGGTGAGTTTTTTAGTATATAATGAGTTTATAAACGATATTTTTGAACCATTAAGCTTCTTCATGTATCGGAACTTTAAAAATATATTTATAAAATAATATAAAATCATTATTACCAAAGGATTTATGAAGTTCAGTGTTATATTTAACATTACCTGTAGCACTGATGTTTAAAACCATCTCATGACAAAAATTGCCTTAGTTTAAGGTTGAACATGTTAAAGCTCTAACACTAAATATTTATTAAAAGCCTTTACTAAGTTGTAACATAGATTTTATTTAACAAATAACAATCCCTATGATATTAGAGTGCATAGTCACAAAACAAACTTCACACTTACGACCTTATTCAATACCATTGCAACTAGGTCGCGAAAGAGGGACCAACGAACCAAACTTCATACGAAAGAAAGAGACAATCACGTTTCAGTCACCGCGCTACATAAAAAGGCGTGTCTAAATAGATAAGTTGTGACGTAGGGATCGCATCCAAACTTGTTTTTATTTACATATGTTACGCTCGAATAGAAAAAGGCTGTTAATTAACTTTGATATTCAGTTATAGTAAAATGTATTGTTATTGATTTATGTTCGCCGTTTTTACTGATCGTTGATTCGAAGTGCTTCTTTAATTGGTGGGTGATTTCTCAGTAATCATTAATACACGTGTTATAGATTGATTTATTCTGAGTGTTATGCTTTTTTTGATTAAAAGAAATGTGTAAAAAATATTGTTTCGCACGCGATGTTACATAGCAGCGCATAAAATGAAATTCTACGTTTAAGGGCAGTACCTAGAGGCTATTATTATGCTTTTGGCCGCTCTTACTCCTAATACTTCTACAATTAACAGTAACGTAACCTACGTTACTGTTATACCTACATCGGGCACCAGTCTCTCAAAAATGCTAAATACATGTTTATTAGATACTAAGCTATCGAAGTATGCAGTGTGGTATCCGGCTTAGATTTTACCACCCCCTTTCCTCCCGTGGGTGTCGTAAGGCGACTAAGGGAAAATCCGGAAGATGGGCAGCAGCGTCTTCTGTAACTTCACCACCAATACTGTGATCCCCAAGCCACTTGCCAAGCGTGGGAATTATGGCAACCCCTCCCTTTACTTAAGGGGGAGGCCTTTGTTCAACAGTGGACGTCTTCCGGCTGATGATAAAGCTATCGAAGTAACCACGTTATGTACGAACACTAACTGTAATTACTGAATCAATTGTGAAAAAAAAACTACTGAATCTATTTTGGGCATTTGCAATTAGAATGATAAAATAAAATACTAAGTCCTCTGGAAACGTAGACACGTTTAATCAATACGCCAAAATATCCCACAGATACGGTAAAAACATTCAATATGACATATCCACAGTTGATTGACAGAATGTCAATTTGAATTATTCTTAGAAGCTACAAGTAGAGTGTCCACGTGTGACGAAGCCTAAGTACAAGTGAGTGCTTCACCCTGGGTGGCCAACCTCGTTACCAACGTAAACTACAAACCGTGAACAATTTCAAAGAAGTACTTAATTAGTACATCTTATATAAGGGTGTATGTAAGGGTGGGTGTTGCCAGCCCATTTCCAGACAATTGCGGTCAAATTTCGAAGCAGAAAAACACGGTATAACTTAATTCTACCATAACAGTTATACACTTCTTCTTCTTCCTCTTATAGTACGGTTGATGATCAACCTGGTGTCAGAGTTTGATTCGCCTGTAGGCCTCTGACATGGCTTTTCATGTTGATAAATCTCTCAGGTGTGTATTCCTCACGATGTTTTCCTTGTTTTTAGTAACTGATAACTAATTTACAGAACGCATATTAGTTCAAAAATATTGATGCGTGCCGGGGTTTGAACTTGCGTCCTTTGACTTGGCAGTCCAGCAGTCATACCGCTCGGCTATCAGTGCTATACACTCTATAGGTACACGCATGTCTTCACTCTCCGTTCCAACTAGATTACTAGACGAACACACACATAAAAAATTAAATAAAAAAAACCTCTTCAATAATGTCACCCGTACCAGAACGCCGTGTACGCTACGCCATGAGTCGTCCAACTATTTTTTCTAGACGAAATCCTAGTTTTTTCCAGTGTCCACGTGCTCGTACAAAAACGACGCATGCGCATCACAGTGAACACACCTTGATACCCAGCGCACTAATTGATTATAAATTACGTACTTTTGATAGAGTAGCGGTGTTTTTAGTCTTCAGGCTAAAAGGCATTTTTTATCGTAATTTTGGAATTCCTTGGGGCGAAAGGACAGAGGTTTTTGTTTTTTTGGAGCGTTATTTTCCTATTAATTGTTTTTTTGAGTCGTTAACATGTACAGTTGCAATACAGTGTCTGTTTGGTTTGTGTTAGAACGGAATTACTGTTATTAATTGTAAATTTATCTACCTAGATGTAGTGGTTCCGTCGAATTTTAAAATGTACGAAATTTAGTATAATTTTAATTTCAATGCAATGTAAATCAAAACCTTGCCTCTTGCTCTTTATTTCTGTTTTCATGAGCTTAGAACTTTTGTAAATAACAAAGAACAAAAAATAAATCCATAATCAAGCCTTTTTACTTCTTTTCTGATACAAACATCAAAAAATTCATAAATCCCTAATCTAAAATATTCTCATTTCTTAGGAGCCTTGTTATTCATAATCCTCGCAAGAAAATGCCCAATTTACCATTACTTTTTGCCCACAACATCATGCGTCCTTATTAAGAATACTCCCCAATCAATTCCGCAGCGTCTGCAAAAACTTCTCGAGATCATCTGTCAACGGTCACCTGTCAAATTAGCCTCTAAGACATTTTAATTCTTGGTTTTTAACATTTGCAAGCTTATAACTTTGGTATTTGTTGTCGGGCCTTTAGCATGCTTGTTTTATTGCTGTTTGATTGGTTAGATTTAAATAGCCAATTAAAATTGTGGAAGGCACCTGTTCGGTTTGGTTAAGTCGGCTTTGTTGGCTTTTATTTGGTGACGATTGGGGTGTAATGTTGCGTAGTACTTTGGGAGAGGACGAACAATCTGGTCGGAATTGAATTGTTAATATTTTTGCATTTACGGTGAAATTTCTTTTTATCATCGAACAAGACAATTGCCTAAGGTTTCAAAAGCCTTTCTTAAAAAAAAAACTTCGCCCCACACTAGAAATTTCTCTTGTATCGTTGGTGCGTTTCGCAAATATAAAACACATCACATACAGAAACACCCAGACTCTGGACAAACATCTGCGGTACGCACAAATTTTGTCCCGTGCGGGAATTGAACCCAACCTTTAGCGCAGCAGTCCAATCGCTTAGCCACTGCGCCAATCAGGTCAGTAATCAAGTGACAGGTAGGTATATAATTATGTTCCTAAGACTTAAAAAAAAAATCCCCCTACGTCTTTAGCAGATCCCTTGACCAAATACCTACCTTTAAGGTCTTTGCGAATCGTACTGAGTGACTATACGTTGGTACATACATAGGTACTTGTGGGGGCCAGATAGTAAGTTTACTCCATGATAAATACTTCAGGTGCAACTAGCTTTATAAAGCCGACCCGACATATTTGAGAAATGCAGCAGATGATTACTTCTATTAAATATTCCTAGCACAAATGTTATTCACCTTCATAAAATTAAAACATTATGGTTTTGTATTTTTTTATCTATTCAATATAGATTTTGATGTACAATCCATATCCATACTAATATTACAAATGTTAAAGTAACTCTGTCTGTCTGCTACGCCTTCACGACTAAACCGCTGGACGGATTTTCATGAAATTTGGCATGTAGAAAGTTTAAGACCCAAGAAAGGACTTATGCTACTTAACACGGGCGAAGCTGTGGGCAAAAGCTAGTAATAAGAACAAATTACTCCGTACAACCAACCCGTACGAAGACAAGAAACAATTTTACTTTCTTCAAAACGTGTTTTAAAACGATACTAAAAATCGTTCCTAATTTAAATCAAACAAGCACCCAGCCCTCATATGCAAATACATCGGGCCAACAGGACAGTCGTGTACAAAATTACAGTGTGTAATAACACTGGGAGCGCATGCGCCTGCCACGCGCCTCACCGCGCCTGCGCGCCTGCGTGCCGCTCAGGGGTGGCGAGAATCTCTACCCTATATTTATAGACGATTGTTTCTCGAAGAGACATAAAAATAATTAAATGAACATTAAACTATTACAATTTAAAAATTCTACTACGTAAATAATAAATTCACAAGGAACGAATTATATAATTATTGTATCGTGTTATCTAAAGAAATATTGATTACTAATTGCTCTTTTATAATCTAACTCTAATTGATCTATGGCTATATAGGTATATAAATCCAGTACTCTGTAAGGCACTAGTTTATTCATGATGTCTATAAGTGGTAAATTATTTGGTAATACTTTAAACATGTTAAGTTATATCACTGTTACCAGCGACATGTGCTAATTGTTTTTAATTTCATATCGAGACAACCCTAGCCTCGTTGAATTAAGATTAATGCTACCAGCGAGATAATAAATTACCTCGCTGTACTTTCTGTTTCACACATCCCTGTCGCGTTTAATTATGTCGATAGATATTACATTTTTTTGCGAACAATATAAATTAATTTATAGACACACCTGTTCTATTGCAAGTTGTACTTTCGCACATTATCTATGGTAGATAATAGTATGTTGCAAACTCATTTGTTACTACAAAAGTATAATTGTGGCTCGCTTTACGCATGCGCTCAAAATACGAATTCGATTTTCAAATACCTACGTATTCGAATTCCGCATCAATTACATAAAATGTACAGTCGACCAAGAAAATGGTCTACCTAGTTTAGACAAAAGTTTCTGCATTAGTTACTCTAAGACACCACTGATTAACGGTGACGGAAAACATCGTGAGGGACCTTGATTTAATTATCTGAAATCGCCAACCCGTAGTGAGCTAGCGTGGTGATCAATACTCAATCTTTTTCTACGAGAAGAGGCCTTTGCCCTACAGTGGGACAGTTATAGGCTGTTATTATAAGGTAACGAGAATAGCTTCCTCATTCATAGCAAGAGGTAAACCTGCACTTACACACACAAAAACACTTACACACGTACACATAAATACTGCGAAACTAATCACCCTGTCTTCCTACTCATCGGGCAATAAAGTTTAATTAAAAACTTATAGATGATGTACAGAACAGCTCTAGGCAGGTGCCAACAGAATTGGTTGAAATTATTTGAATGTTTAATTCAATTAATTTTAAGTGCATTATTATGCATCGATGAAAGCTGAATGATAATTTGAGATATAAGTACTTGAGACCACACCTGAGTTAAGTAGTCCCGCCAGTATGGAGTATTAATTCCTAGGTTTTATTACCGTAGCAAAAAAGTAATTAGCTAGCCCTATACTCTCAGTAGCCTGAGGAAGTAAGGAATTGTGCAATTCTACCAGAAATGTAGGCTCTTAAACCTTTGAAAAGTGACGTATGTGACAATACTAATAATACAAAAGAAGAGATTATGGATTGTGGTAATA
Source organism: Abrostola triplasia (assembly GCA_946251915.1). NCBI lineage: Eukaryota > Metazoa > Arthropoda > Insecta > Lepidoptera > Noctuidae > Abrostola > Abrostola triplasia. Next base: position 4,742,531 of record OX276444.1, on the reverse strand, counting down.
TGAATAGGAAAAGAGTGATTGGTGATGCGAGCGTGTGATGTATGAAAGATTATCCACATTATGATAGCACAATATTTTTTTTAGGAAAATCCTTGTCCCACTCTCGAAATTTTTCCTGTATCGTGGGTACGTTTCGCAAACATGTAATATCATATATCCAAACACCCAGATTCGTATTTGACATCTGTGGATCGCATACATTTTCGTCCAGCCAGGGAATCCCCAATCGCTTAGCCACTGCGCTAATTCCCTAATGTTTGTGACCTAAATAAAAGTATTGAAAGCCTAAAAAATCCCTTCTTTTCACATAAGGCTCTAGTTATTACTGAATTAACCTAAATTACTAAAATTAAACCTACATTACTGAATATTCAGATCACTGAATTACACTTAACCCTCTCCCATCCATTTCTTACAAACTATTGCATCCTACAGCAAACGGGTTTGCCGCAGACTTGGCAAGTATTTATGAGACAGCATTACGTCAAATTATTGTATTGGGGACCGAGCGACGCGACAACGCAATTAACTCGAGTTACTAAACAATTTTAGTTGCGGCAAATGACCGATTTATAATTTGACAGCCAAGTGTACATCTATATATATTAATACTGTGCACTATCGTGTGCGCGCGAGTACTTCTATATAAGGGATGTTCATATACGGTGTGGAGTATTGTTTATAATTAATAAAAGATCGATACCAATAATACGTCCGTTTAATATTCGGATCAATACAATACTGTCTGTGCTAGGCACAGTACTTCCCCCTTTCTTTTAATACATTTGGTTATACTTAAAACAGAAATAAACAAGAGTAAATATTAATGTTAGTACAATTATGATGAGTATAGGTTTAAACATTAAACAATATCAATAAGGTTAGATAATATAATGGGTGCGAATATGTAGTTTGATACATGATAAAAACTAACACTTTGAATTTCGCACTTCACAACACATGAAACTATACTATTACTCGTTGGGGGGAGCAGCTTTGCGAGCCCGGCTCACCTCTGCGTGTATCACCCATTGGTAACTCTTGCAACAGTTCTCTTCTCATATATCGCGCATATTTGACCTTACACTGGCGCCACATTATATACAGGATTGTGACTAATATGCATAAGATTATGAACAATAGGTACAGCTCATATCTCACTAATGGATTTCGCTCGGCTGCAGCGGCTGCGGCTGCGCTGTTACCAGCACCTGTTTGAGCGATGATAAGTTTTTCCTCTGTATTTTTGCTGATCGTTTTTCCCATAATTACTGGGTTATATTCGTGTTCACGGAGCGAAGCGTACGACAGGTTTAATAGTTCGACCGAATCTTGATACCTTAGGCGTACTGTTTATATTAGCGGTTGCCGTATTTGGAGAGTGTATGATTTCTTCGCTCTTAATTGTAAAGGCAGGTTTCAATCTGTCTATACTAACTACTTTCTGCGTATTTCCTTGCATTAATATAAAATATTTGTCTGTCTTTTTGACGACTTTGAAGGGGCCAGTGTATGGTTGCGTTAAAGGCTTTGAAACTTTATCATTGCGCACAAATACATATGAGCAGTTCTCCAATTCGGGATGCACAAATATTTTTCCTTGGTGCGTATCTTTTTTAGGTACAGACGCTAAACTCGATATTTTCTTTCTGAGCTCATATAAAAACGTTTCATTATTGGAGGTTTCCTGCTTTTGCGGCTGAAAGAAATCTCCTGGCAATGTTATCGCTTCGCCGTATACCATCTCCGCGGCGCTGATTTGAGTATCATCCCTTAAAGTTGCTCGCAGTCCAAGTAGTACAGTTGGCAGCTCTGAAACCCAGTGCACTGTATTTCCCCTGCACATTAGTGCGGATTTAAGTGAACGATGCCAACGCTCAACAAGTCCATTAGCCTGAGGATGATAAGCTGTTGTTCTGCACTGTTTAATACCCATCCTTTTTGCCAAATTACTAAATAAGTTTGACTGAAATTGACGTCCTAAATCAGTGGTCACTCTCAGAGGTATTCCGAATCTTGAAATCCACCCTGAATATATAATATCGGCTACAGTTTCGGCTGTTATATCTTTCACTGGGTAGGCCTCAGGCCAACCAGTTTTTCTATCCACTATGGTTACGAGATACCTATACCCTTCACAGTACGTCAATGGTCCAACAATGTCCATATGCAGATGTTCAAATCGATCGCTATTTACAAAATGTCCATGTGGCGATATAGTGTGACGATTAATCTTAGATTTTTGGCAATTTATACATGATTTAGTCCATTGTGTGATATCTTTATTCATTCCTTTCCAGAAATATCTATCTTGCATCATCTTTCGTGTGGCTCGTGTACCGGGATGGCTGATCTCATGTAGAGCGTTGTAAGCTGATACACGAAATTCTTTCGGCATATATGGACGAACCTTATTTAGTGAGACTTCGCAATAAATTGGTTTGTTGCAATTAGGTAGTAAAATTTGTTTTAATTGTAATGTTTTCGATTGTATAAGAGTTTTTAGTTCAGCGTCACTGCTTTGTACTTCAGCCAATTTTTCAAAATCAATCGGGGTCGGTAATTCTATTGCTGCTATACGAGACAAGGTGTCAGCGACTACGTTTTCTGATAAATTCACGAATCTTATGTCCGTACAAAATTGCATAATAAAATCCAAATGTCGAATGCGGCGTGGCGTATCATTCTTGCCAACCGTATTTTTCATTAACGAATAAACTATAGGTTTGTGGTCTGTATAAATAACGAGAGGTCTGCCTTCAATCAAAGGTCGAAAATGCTTGATGGCCATATAGATCGCCAGTAATTCTCGATCATAGGTACAATAACGTTGTTGAGCTTCACTAAGTTTGTTGGAAAAGAATCCCAAAGGCTTCCATGAATCACCTTCTTGTTGCTGTAATACTGCTCCAGCGCAAGTGTTGGAACAGTCTGTCATAAGGGCAATAGGTGCGTTTTCTGATGGAAATGACAATGTAGTTGCGCTTTTTATGCTTTGTTTACATTGTTCAAACGCTTCATTAGACTCTTCTGTCCATGGGATCAAGCTCTTATCTTTCTTTTTAGCATTATGAAGAAATTTATTTAATTTTGCATGTATTTCGGCTGCTTTCGGAAGATGACGCCTGTAGAAATTTATCATTCCCAGAAAACGTCGCAATTCATCAACCGTTTTTGGTTTTGGGAATTCTGATATAACCTTGACTTGCTCATCTAATGGTCTTAGTCCATCTTTCGATACATGGAATCCAAGAAAGTTCAATTCTGATTTTCCGAAGTCACATTTAGCCATATTAATTGTGATACCATATTTGTTAAGGCGATATAATACTTCTCTCACGTGTTGTTTATGTTCAGTCTGAGACGACGATGCAATTATGACGTCATCAATATATATAAATATATAATCTAAGTCTCGTAATACTTCGTTGTTAAGGAACCTTTGAAAAGTCTGGGCTGCATTTTTTAATCCAAAAGTCATCCTGGTAAATTCGTAGAGTCCGAAAGGTGTAGTTATGGCAGTCTTTGGTATGTCTTGCTCATAAATTCCAATATTATGATACGCTCTTTGCATATCAATTCGTGAAAATATATTCTTTCCATGTAACAGATATGTACAGTCCTGTATGCGAGGTATCGGGTATCTGTCTGGCTTTGTTAGCGCATTAAGTTGCCGATAATCCCCGCACGGCCTTAACTCGCCGCTTTTCTTCGTAACTACATGAAGTGGACTTGCCCAATTACTTTTAGACGGTCTGCATATACCCATGTCTTGCATTCGTTGGAACTCGGCTTTCACCTTAATGTACTTGTCCGGTGGTAGAGGTCTCGGGCGCGCGTAAACAGCAGAGCCCGTAGTTTCTATGTAGTGGACTACGGAATGCGGTGGAGTATCTTTGAAGCACATTGGTTTAGTAACATTTGGGAACTCGGATAAAATGTCATTGTACTCATTATTACAGTCTATTGTTCGCAATGAAGGTTGTTCTTGCACTGTGATCGATACTATAGTTTGTAAACTTGTAACCGAATCGATTAATTTCTTTTTACTCACATCCACTAAAAGCTTGTAATGGCTTAAAAAATCAGCACCTAGTATTGGTTGTTTGACCTCCGCCAATACAAATGACCAACGGTACGGTCGTCGTAACCGAAAATCCAAACTTAAAGTCTTAGTTCCGTATGTCTTTATCTCTGTACCGTTAGCAGCATAAAGCTTGTAGTCCTCACAATTACCACTATAAAGTCTATTTTTATTCACTGGTAGTACAGAAATGTTTGCTCCCGTGTCCACTAAAAATTTTAATCCACTTTTATTGTCCGTTATACAAAGGCGGTGAACTGGAGTGATGGTGCATATCTCCGCCTGCGATGGCACCTCACTTAGTTTTCCTTTTTTTCAGTTTTGTTCCAAGCACACGGCTCTATACATTTCCTTGCTCTATTTCTATATCTGTAATGATAAGTACAAAGCCAATCGGGGCTATTAGGCGTGCGACGGGTCGAATTACTACGACTGCGTGATGCAGATCGCGATCTCGAACGATAACGATTAAAATTTCTGTTATCCTTCATTTTATGCTCCATGTCACGAATTTGTAAGCTGAGCTTCGCAATTTCGGCCAAAATGAAGGCTGTGTCACTACTACTAGAAGGTGGTGTAGCTTGCACTTCAGCCACTTGTAAGGGTCGCGTTGTCTCTATAACCTTATCCGCGATGACAGCCAAATTTTCCAGGTCTTTGACATCACTAACCGCTAACACACCGCGCACCGTTGCAGGCAGGTGTCCTTGCCACATAATGCGAAGCGTTTCGTCAGGAATCTTCTCGCGAGCCAGGTCCCTCATGCGACGCAAGAGCTGTGACGGTTTTTGGTCACCTAACTCCATTTCGCTAAGAAGTTTCTGAAACTGTCTGATCTCTGACTCTTCGTACACTTTCAGCAAACGGTCTTTCAAGGTCTCGAATTTCTTAACATCTGGGGGCTTGAGAACAATGTCGCTCACTTGCTGAATGACGTCCTTTCCCAATTTAGCAATAACCATGTTATATCTTGATTCATCGCTCATCTTCTGCGGTCCCAGGATGGCTTCACATTGAGCGAACCATAGTCGCGGCTGGTCACACCAAAAATCCGGTATTCTTGACGATACAGACACGACGGCTATTTCTGTCACATCTCCCATATCAGCTGCTACAGAGGACGATTGCTGCTGCGGTTGCTGACTATACATCTTGAAAACTTCTAATCTGGTTCTCAGATGATGCTTGGTCCAGTTTTTTGTTCGGGGTCACCACTGTGCACTATCGTGTGCGCGCGAGTACTTCTATATAAGGGATGTTCATATACGGTGTGGAGTATTGTTTATAATTAATAAAAGATCGATACCAATAATACGTCCGTTTAATATTCGGATCAATACAATACTGTCTGTGCTAGGCACAATACAGTCTGCAGTGTTTTTATATATAGATACTTATGGAGTTACATTAAAATTATGACACACGAAGCAACCTATGTTTAGTGTACAAATGAAGTGGGACTGGCTACTTCTCTAGGATTGATAGCCGCACGCATTGGCAGCAAAAATCCAGAAAATAAGTGTAAATGGTAATGTGTACAATAAAGAACATCTAGCAAAAATACAGTGTAAGCTTCCCACAAGTAACTCCAGGTTTATACATCTCTCGTGATAAAAAGCTGTCAAGTACTAAACAAAAGTCAAAGTGTCTCATTAGTGGCAATAATTCTGATTGCTGACCCACGCGGAGGCACGTCGGTCGCACCAAATACTTATAAAGACTGCAACTGCATTCTTATGTTCAAGACTTTTGGGGTTTGTTCTGGGGCCCGTATGAATTCATTAGGTATTACATGCTGGGATCTCTTTTTTTAGTATGTTTATTTTCCTAATATCATTATCATTAGCCTATCTCCGTCCACTGCTGGACATAAGCCTCTCCTATAGCATGCTAAGTAATATACTTTGGAACACTATTTTGCACCGCACACTTAACTAATATCACGAAGATTCCGATTAGTTTTCTTGACATGAATTGATAGCTTTCTAACATTATATGGATGTCTGGAAGATAACGCTTTAAGCGAAAAGACCGCGATTAAATTGTAGGTATGTGTATTTACCAAAATTACTTTGCACAGACTTTAATACTCCATTCCGCTGCATACTTTCTTTACATCTTTTCTTAGTTGTCTTTTACAGCGGTTACTTAAAAGAAAACGGTCTTTTCTTTATCAACAACCTGACGATAAACGTAAAGATACCCGAAAGCGATCAAAGCTCACCCACCGCACATTAACGCTATCAGTGGTCGCACGCGCCGCACCTGCGCAAGCGCACATCGACGGTTTACGGGCGCAGTAATGAAGGGTGTTTAAAAGCATTTTCTTTATAATGAACGTTTTCAAACATTCATTACAAATGCATAAAAAATGTTTTTTTGATTTATATTTTAAACCTGGTCCTTACTTGACTGATAAAAACTATTGTTTTAGTCGTAAATGGAAATATTCAAGAATATTTATTCTGATTGTATGTGTACTCATGTTTGACGACCTGATTAGCGCAGTGGCTAAGTGATTGGACTGCTGCGCTAAGGGTTGCGGGTTCGATTCCCGCACGGGGCAAAACTTTGTGCGAACCACAGATGTTTGTCCCGAGTCTGGGTGTTTGTGTATGTGATATTTCATGTTTGTGAAACGCACCCACGACACAGGAGAAATTCCTAGTGTGGGGCGACGTTTTAAAAAAAAAAAAAAAACTAGAAGCTATCTTATCCTATCTTACATCTTATTAATTTTTGGATTCTCTTCCAAAGGTGCTATATCAATCGAGTTAATCTAAGTTTAGTTCTGAGGATGCCAATTAACGGAGTGACTTGTGACCGAGATTGGTGTGCTGTTGTTTCATCTCCACACAAAACAAACATTTAACATTTGTTTGGGCGGTGTCCATGTAATATTTAGTGTTTGTAAAAGTCCTAGTGTAAGTCTAACTCATGCCCAGTAGGTCTGTAAGTAAAATATTTTAGTATGGTGCTTGGTGTTGCAGAAACATCGCCTCTAAAACTGAATTGAGATGTTCTTCATTATTATGGACTTTTTATATGAATTGTAAGTACTTAGGAAATTATATACTTGAGACATTACAATATCCGTCCGTCCATTGCCGCCGGGACCCAACGCCCAAAGCTCACCCATCGCATACTAACGCATCCCGGCACCAGTAGGCGCACGCGCCGCACCTGCGCGCGCAGGCGACGACACATGTCATGTTGAGTTTACGATAATAGCGACACTATTAACATGAGTCATATTAAATTAGTGATATTTGTGAAATAATTGTGATTTGTTTTAGTCTTGCCGTGTGTGGTCTTCGAATAGTTTATTTTTTTAAATGCTCTGTGGGCTTATGTCTTAATGACGTCATAGAATCGTCAATTTACGAGCTGGTAGCTGTACTACTTGGGTAACAGCACTTAATACTAATCCAGTTTATTGGTCAGAATTTTTGTTTTGAATACCAAGAGAAATGGTCTCATAACATAAAAGACTAGGTCTTTATTTATTTATTATATTCAGTTACTCAGCAAAAGATATTATCATAGTCAGTACTTACTTACTCTAAATGCGTCGGTTTTAATCAAACGCCACACGCTCTAATCAGGATCATAGCCAAATCAATTGGATCACCACACAATTTGGTGACACTGTTAATCTGCTGACTTGTGTAATCCAAGTTGTAAAGAGTTCGCAGGGGTGGGTGCGAGAGGAGATAGCATTCAGAGGGGCGAGTGAGAAGGGTGGGGTCGTAATCGGTGCATGGGAATGAAGGGGCCGGGCTTTCAAGTGGTTTGAAGACGGTTCCACGAGTCCTCATTTCAGAGCCATTTAGTGAGCTACCTAAAATAGAGCAATAGATAAATAGTCATAGATTTTGAAGAGTTTAATGATAAGGCCTTTTTTCAACAGTGGATGTGTTCCGGCTGATGATGATGATGATGATGAATGATAAGTTAATCTTCAAGCAGTCCCCAATATTTACAAAGATGCTTCGTGTAGTAAAAAAGAAAACCTAGTAGGAACTACCTAATTGGTATTTAAAATCTATGAGAAAAACCATTATATTTTGACGTCGGCAAAGCAAGTCGTAACAAAAACTGCGAACCTGGTGTGGTCCTGACGAATGGCAACAGGCTCTCCATCTATTACATGAGACTATAATGGGCGGTGACAATGTGTGTAGAACTTTACAGACTTATATGATAAAGGAGAAGACCTAAGCCTACCCAATAGTCGTAATTTATGAACTTTTAGAGCCATTCGTATCAATTTGACTAAAATTCCCGCAAAAGAACAAAATCAAAATTCTAAAAATTAAATTTCTCGTAAAAGAACAAATAAATCCCAATCCAAAAATATGAGCACTTGACATGTAAACTACACAGTTGAGTGCCTCTAACTAGACAGAAGCATGTGCTATGAACCAGAAAATCCCTGGAGTTTCACACGATTGTCGCCTTTGTACGTATGTCTGTCACGCGTGCGAGGGCGGGATAACATCGACTGCGTTTAGTTAGATAAATGCTTAACAACAGATTATGTTCATGTTTACAGAAACTAGTTTTGTATTGATCGGGAATATAAACTGATTTTGTAAAATATAGGTTACTATTGAAATATAACTTCATTACGGATTTTATCGAAGTAATTTTTTTTTGGTTCCGGCGCGCGGCATTTTACATCCTTTTCCGTAAAATCCTTTTTCAATACTTTGCATTTAAGCAGATCAGATAAGTAAATGAATAGGAGTATAATGGTTAAATGGTTTTTACACAAACCCTTTGCCTTTCGCTATAGTTTGGGCAAGGTTCTGCCCATTTCATCAATGGATAACTGATATATTTTTTGTCTAGTTATCTCAACGTCCTTGACTTCTGTGCAGCAAATTCTTTTATGTTGATAGTGATCTAGCGAGGTCCTCCATTTTTATACGCAAAAGAACAAACAGTCATTTTGTCTTCTTGTTCTGAAAAAAGGAAAAAACGAGAAAGTAACAACTCACAATAGCTTACTACAGCAAAAAGTGTCGTTACAACTTTTCGTCTTAATTTTTTCCGTCCAGCCCCCTTTCGCAACGCGCGATAATGAACTTCGTTCCAAAAACAAAATAATAAATAGGTATTTGATAGTTGGTGCAATTTTTTTGCGAAGTAGATACGTAGCGCCTTTCGCTCGTCACGTTTTGAAATAGTAAAACAATAGCCACACGCCTTTAGAAGGTGTCTTGATAGATGAAGAAATAGAAACCTAAACTGCATTGTACCAGCATCACTAGCTAATGGAACTTACAGTACTCAAACGTATTTCCAGGATAGTTATAATTGGAACGAAGGTGTGCAACAAACACGAAGTGGTTTTCAATCAATCATGTATTGATGGTGACCACAAAATCTCGGCGATATTCACGTTCGAATCTAAACAAAAAACAGCTACGGAGGACGTCATACGGGAATATTTATGAGGATATAACGCATCGCATCAATTGTACACAAGTTATGTAAGGCGCGTGGCGCTGGCTGCAGGAGAGATTTGACTAACGATAAATCACTTGCTTTGGGAGGTCAACCTAGATTTTTGTTTTAGATTTAGTTGCAGTTATATAAGGCACTAATTATTATATTAACACGACTTTTATTCAAATGTCTTCTCGTAGGTTTAGAGTTACATATTTGATTTAAAACGATTTTTGTATCACTAATAATATAATTAATCAATTTGCGTTGTTTACTATAATTGTGTGATTCAATGTATCTCTCTATTTACCTCTATATCTATTTTAAATATAATTCGTCTTCTATACTGCCATTAACTCTCTTAAAACTAAGTCGGCAACTCAACTAAGTCAAACGCCTAAAGTAATTATTCATTCACCAATAAAAACAAAATATTGCAATATTTAATGACTTAGGATATTCAAAACCTAAAAAACTAAAACAAACAGACAATTCCGCTTCACTAACGTAGCAATAATCGATCATGAAGCTCATCGATATTATACACTGTGTGCCATCGATAACCTCAAGGCATAATAATTTCAACAAAATTGTATTAAAGTTTGACATAATCGAATATTCGAGACATCGCATCATTATTCGATTCAACGAGAGGTGATTTGTTTAACGCGCGTACATGTTCCCTGTTTGCTTATATCATTATATCGATTTTTATTTTGTAATCGATTATTAAAGGTCTTTATGGTAATGGGGATGCCGATTTAGAACTCATGAATGAAGTGTTTTGTGCTATATTTATTGGTAAATTTGCTACAAATATAATGATTTATTTAAACGTTTTGCTATGCAAATATGATGGCATTATATTGAAGCCGTATTGTAGGATTTTTTGCATACGATTTAATCATTAGAAGTAGCAATTCTTAGAAAACTTATAACGTTTTAATTGTGGTTGAAAGAAAAGGATAAATAAAACTTAGGATTGGTAATCTTCATCGACCTTCTAAATATGTCTAATACTTAATATTATTTTTGTGAAAATGGTTCATTCCATATTATCACTTTTATTTGCACAAATGCGCAGTTGGGTGCCAATAAAAGTTTTTTTTTTTTATTATCTCCCGTAGCTACCTCGTAATTTAATATGCACGGTTAGCAATAATATCGATACTCCTCCTAGAAGTGACTCGTGCAAAAAGTTTTATTTTTACTCCGGTATGAGAGTCTAATTTAGTACTTGTTTTTGGCTACTTAAATACATGTAGGTACGTACCACCTGAACTCATTATAGAAAGTGCACCCAAAAATGTTAACGAAATTATCCACATTATTAGAACTCAGGAAATAATTTCAGAATATCTCGAAGGGAGCAGAAACAAGCGTTTAAGGCTAAATTATTCTAAAGAAGCAATTAAATTTGGGGGAAAAAACATCGGTCCGGTTGACCACCCTGTATGATTAGTTGATAATTTTTAAGTTGGCAACACTTGCCGCCCGCGGCTGAGGCGTGCGCACGCGACTGGCGCGCGCCCATTACGCGCATGCGATTGGTCGACTTCTGTCTTCAAATTTCGAACATCGGTGTTCGAAAATTAAAATAATAGATGTCATTAATCTGTTCACACTTTCTGATTAGATTTGATTAGAACAGATGGTTTGATGGGTTTAGGCGCCGATGTCTATTATAAATTCAAATCAATTTAAAAATAGGTGTTTTGCATTCTTAATGAAACCTTACGACGAAGCATTTTAAGCAAGGTTGGAGCAACGATTTCTCTGTTCTTCGTATACTTAGAAATTAATTTAGGTTTGTAGTTGAACTTAAAGATTACTAACCACGTTTTACAGAATAGTAGAAATCTCGTGGGGATTTTAAAAACTTTTGTGCGTTCGGACCTCTTTTGAACTCCCTAGCCAATTACACCTATTACGAAGCCTGATTGGCCAAATGCATCACCTTGCATTAACAAATAGCTCGTCAAACACGCGGTAGAATAAAGTTATAATTTTTTATGCCTACATAAACACTTCCAATTTCACAAAATTGCTACCGTGCGGTCAACGCGTGCCGCGTCATGGGACGCATCCACAATTTGGCAACGCTTGAAATTAGAACGAGTTCGCTCTAATTTTAAACTGCATTTTGTAACCACAATTTTATAAAGGACATTTTTTTTCTTTTTGAACTCGTTTTTTGGATTTCGAATGCGATTGCAAATAATGGTTGTGTCGGTTATGTTTCTTTTTTTTATTTTAAGGTATTCATTCAGAATTAAATAAAGAAACCGTCTATAACCGCATAGTAAAGCAAACGTCATACCAAATTCAGCTGGACTCGCGCGCATGCGTGCAGATATCAAGGCTCACTACACTATGTTTAACGAGTATATTTAAGGTTTTTACTTTAAACAAACTATAATATAAATATAATGCTAGAAACTGGGTTACTAAATTTTTTGCATGTTGCACGTGCATTCCAAGCCTAGGCCAATGTTAAAATTTCTAATGGTGAAAATTAATAACTTTCTACTCTCTCTTCCAGTTTTTCCATCCCCACGTGGTCACCACACATCACTAAACTACCGCCCAAACGGAGAAGTCGTGTGCTGTGTACACGTCAAATATAAAGATTTTAATGTTCAATGTCCGACACGCGAACACAACTGGCGTCTTTGTTTGCTATACAATAACAAATATATGTTTTAACTGCAGCGTTACTGATGTTGCAGGCACACAGGATAGGGTTAAATACGCGTGAATTCTGATATATTATTTTAAATTTGAAAGAGGAACACAGAATCAAACTTTTCCATCAATCCAAAATGATCTAAGCATTATTTCTAAAAAGTTGGAGGTTGACTTGAAACTGTTGCAAACACACTAAAGACTAAGTCCATGGATGGTAGTAAGACAGACCCCACTTTTTAAGCCGAAAAAAGAAACGCGCTATTAATTATTTATCTTTTATCTAGTCTAGAACATCTTTGAGTTCATGTTTCCAAGACTTACTCATGTAGGAACAGCTTACCCAGCCAAGTAAAAATCTAAACTACTTTAAAACTAGATGGCATCGGCATTTCCTAACTGACTACCTCTGAGAAGAAATACCGGAACGAACTCAGCGGTCAAGGTCTCTTGTAAAGTCTAGTGATAATTTAAGTAATCAATCGACCAATCAGTCAGTCTCTGAGTTTGACGGTTACGTACCTACTGCTTTACTCAAGTCCTAATATATATATCAAGTCATAAGTACGTTAAATGCTTGGTAACCTCATGTCCGACAGTCGATCACGCCACCATGGGATCGGGAAGCCACGTATATTCCCATAACCCGCTACCCTCCCCCAACAGATTCCTCGTATTGTTTTTCGCTATTAACTGTGCCTTATAAAGAGATCTGTATAAATAAATTTACCGCTTATTAAAACACTTTGAATTTCACAAGTTACCATTGGACATGAGGCCCGTTTTCACTGTACGAATTCGTTACGGACATGCAATTTGTTGATTGTTATGTTACAATTATTGTGATGTAATTAAGAGGTGTTTACGGCTCTGCATGCGTAGGTCGTGTTGTTACGTTGGTAGTAAATGTACTGGTACATAATAAACTCTTGATAAACTTGAGGCTACGTGAAAACGTTTGGATGTTTGCATGAAGGTTGCGAGTCTAACTACAAATATATCTCCCAGAGTGATACCAGTAGCTAATGAGTTCAGTCAAGAAGACATATCGACTGAAAATGTTACACGTCGATTGTTAATGATTCTAACGCCAGAGAATTTCGTAAAAAATGTCAAATCACTCTGCCAATTAAATTTTAAATTCGTCCTCGAGCTTTAAGTTACACAGCCTTGAAGCCTTACCTACTCAAAGACAATACCAAAACATGGACAAAAAGTAGTGTGATGATGTAAATTATAGTGTCAAATTATAGTTTCTTTCTTTCTTTCAAACCAAAAGTAAAAACAAATCCCCAATATTGACACACCACGCAAATCGAAGCCATCCCGTATCCCAGCCTGTAAACGGGCTTATACGAGGGTCAAACTGAAAGTTCTTAGAAAATCAAAAACTGATTACATTAGCCAGTTATTAGTTTTATTATATCTTTTCAAAATATTGTCCATTCACGTCAATACACCGCTGCATGCGATGGAACCACTGGGAAAAGCACTTTGCCCACTCGTCTTTAGGGTTCTCTTCAATGGCATCGCGATACGCAGCCACCGCTTCTTCAGCATTCATAAACCGCTTTCCTTTAAGTTTTTCTTTAATTTTTGGAAATAAATAAAAATCACAAGGGGCGAGGTCGGGGCTATACGGCGGGTGACCCAGTAATTCAACGTTTGATGTCGCCAAATAGTCGATCGTTCGCTTAGCGGTGTGCGACGAGGCGTTGTCGTGGTGAAGGAGGATCCTACTGCGAGGTCGTTTCTCTCGAACTTTTTCCAAGACAAGTGGCAAACAATTGGTAGTGTACCATTCTGCAGAAACTGTTTTTTGATCCTCTAACACAATTGTTGCGAAATGACCTATCCTTCCAAAGAACGAGGCCACCATTTTTTTTCCCGCACTTTGATCTCTCTTCACTTTAGTTGGCAACCTCTCGAAAGGAAACACCCACTGAGCAGATTGTCTTTTGGTTTCAGGATCATAACAGTAAATCCAGCTTTCGTCACCTGTTAGTATGTCGAACACAGCATTTGAGTCACCTCCGTTAAATCTTTCAATCATTTTACGGCACCAATCCACACGATGGAGTTTTTGAGCCTCAGTCAAATTATGAGGTATCCACCGGGCGCAAAGCTTCCTGACTGCTAAATGTTCGTGGAGGATTTTGTGCACTTGACTCATACCGATGCCTAAGCTTGTCCGAATCTGCTGATAGGTCACTCTTTTGTCAGTCTCTATCATACGCCGCACAACACAGATGTTATCTTCAGTCGTCGCCGTAGAAGGCCGTCCCTTACGTAAATCATCAGTGAGATTAGTGCGACCACGTTTAAACTCATTAAACCAGTTGTAAACTGTCGCACGAGATGGGGCTTCATCGTGAAAGGCCAATCGTAGTCTATCATAACTTTCTTGTTGACTTAAATGACATCGAAAGTCATACAAAATCATTGCACGAAAATTTTCTCGTGTTAAATTCATGTTGACGTGACACAGACAATTTTCAATTTGCCGCCAAATCGTAAAACAAATGACAAATTAATGAAATATATACTCAGTAATATTGGCAAAGAGTTCTATTTTCAAATTTTAGAATTATTTTTTTATTATATTGTTTATAAGTGGCCAGTTCTAAGAACTTTCAGTTTGACCCTCGTATAAATCTGTAGAGCCACACTTAACACCAAGTTCCCTTCTCAATCGTACACAGCTCACTTTTTACAGTTGAGCTCCACAATCGGTATTCACCTAACAAAAAGTACCGAATCAAAATTCTTCGGCCGCATCTTTTATTTATACCCTACGTTTCGGCTAACAGGCGTAATTTTTTCCGGTAAACAATCACTTTTGCCAGAAAAATGCGAGACGGGAAGAAGTTATAAAAAGATCAGTTGTATTGTCGACGAAATTTTTTCGCTTCTTGTGAATTCGGACTCATAAATATCGAGATATGATTGGCGACGGCCGCGGTGGAATGACCGACGCGCCGGCGGGTACCACGGGGGCGGCAGAATGTTGTACACGGATTGAAACTACCTTTTAAAGTTGTGGTATTGTTTCAAATTTATTAGTAACCTAAAAATGATAATAAATATCGTAAAAATGGTTTAATTTATATATGTAATGTAGAATTATATTATGAAAAGGCAAGGTAAAAAAATCTGGAAAAATAATCCAAGCTAACGAATATACTCTAGACTGAAACCCAATTGAAAATAAGTTACTTATTAAAATGTCATTCAGCGGTTACTAATCATTCGAAAACAAACCAGGTGTGGCCTGCTTATTTGTGTCAAAGTTAAGTAGGTACATCCAAAATAAAATAAAATGCACAATGAACAAATATCATTCAATTGACACTCATCTCGATTGCAAATCTCTTTCGAGAACGATCACCAAACACACAGTATCCCTCCTGCTGCGGTATTTTACTTACTTGGGTGTGTTAGAAAAAGTCACAATCGATTGTCTTCAGTAAAGCCTCGAACATGGACACAGCCACTGTGGGAATGACCTGGAGGCTAGACAAAAACTAATACCAAACATTACTGAGAGAAATCGGGAAATATTTTGGAAATGCGTGTATTTTTATACATAAGGATTGTTGAACAAAGGGCACCGATAGGCGTATTGTCTATATTCTTTGTTTTTCCCCGTGATTTCAAGGAGTAAACTCCGTATGAAGGTTTTTAAAAGCTCGTCACGGTGTATGAGAGAAGAAACTCCTAGTGCGGGCAAAAAAAAATTCATGAAAGTACAATAATAGCGAATAGACTGAGTGTACCTAATGTAGTGCAATTTAGACTTCCAATTTTTTTTCATGTTTTTGTGTGTCTCCCTGGAGTAAGTAAAATTTGAATAGTGTCTTTGGAAAAATGCACATATTGTACCGACAGTTTACTAGATGGCCAGATGTAAAAATCACGCGAAATGCACTTACCTACTGCCTACTTCTACGGCTGCTACTACATAATACGAATGTAAGATCTATCGACTAGCAATAGGCTCATATAATCACTTCAAAGGATTCTGTAAAGAGACATCTTATTCCAAAGAGATACTGGCCCAATACAACGTAGGCACCGAAAATAAAAAACAAAACACCCTAGTACTGACAACCAACCAATAAAACAAAAGAAAACGCAAAATTCAAATAAAACATTCCATACCGTCTCATCAAAATACCAATCAAAATATCACATTTTAAGGGCACGGGTATAACTCCGTAAATATTGCACGTGTACCGGTCGACGCAAGAACCGGCGTGGAATATTGCCGTGCGCACTAATGATGAACGTTTCTGCGCTTTAATTGCGATCAAACAGACAAACAAACATATATTTAAGCCCACCCTACCCTATTCTAACTCCATAAGGTTCAAAACCGCCTGTCGAAGTGTAAAGTTAAGTTTGCAACCAATGTTTTGCCACATACACGATATGAAAAATGTATGAATGCTCATCTCGTGTAAAAAGTTCCGTATTCAAGTCGATTTTGATCAGCGTAGCGTTCGCTGAGGTGTATCATAACAAACATAACCTGTCTTCACAATGACATAGATTGTTTGGAGATACGGGTGTAAAGACGCCAACATCTTATACCTTGCTACCTATAGACGGACTATTAGCGTTATCTGATAAGTTTTTCAGCGTTTTGACTAGTGTCTGCTTCGATATTACGCTTTTTACTTGCGTCTGTTAAGATCTGATGTTATCTTACACAGCAATGTTTAAGACATTAATCATCTTAACTGCTAAAACTGTTTCTCAGATTATGGAAATTGGCTTTAACTAAAAAAATCTTTAAAATGTATCTATGCATTTGAAGGTATATAAAATCTATAATTTATTTATACCTTCTCACCAATTTTGAAGACCTTCGCGCTGTAATAAAGTATACTAAAGCGATAACTGAACTAATAATGTAAAGTGGTTAATGAGAAGTATTAACGCGTTTTATAGCTCCAAGCCGCTATTCATAGAAGAACTAAGATGAACATAAAACAGTGATTAAACAGTAATGATAGTCTATTAACACATCGACTCTTCTCGGCGGCGACACTCAAAGCCTGCCTAATAAACATTAAATGAGATTTTCTTGCAACTGGCGGCGTGACGCGCGAATCTAAAGGGCCATAAGTAGATTCTTGGATACAACACTATTACTAGGATGTCGTCAAGTAATCTAGTAATGTATAGGCATATGACTGACGGTGGTACCGGATTTCGTCGGATATCAAAGGAAGGTGGATGCAAAGTGCAATTCATTTTGACGTTCTAAGCCGGCCTTTGTTCAACAGTGGACGTCTTCCGGCTGATGATGATGTATAAGAGGTTGATTCTGATTGGACCGTTGGGGGACTGATTGCCCATCTTTCGTCGCGTCTTAAGAGACGACGAAATCAGTGGAGCGATGAATGGCAATAGGTTTGCAAATTAGGATTTGGAATGGACTTTGATGGTGAAATGAGAATGAAGGCTTCTTATCGAGCGCTCGCCTGAATATCTTTTCGGACTACTGGCAGTGGAATACACGCAGTTTACAAGTTCTAGTTTCACTGAGTACACACCGTTAAATGTTTTGGAAGAATAATGTTTTCTGTCCATCCTTTGACGTATATACAGAAATAATAATTATCATCACTATGTGTAGGTAAGGCTAGATGAGTCACATTGACTCTTTAGTTCCGTTTCCCAACACATTTAACGGAGTTTCAAGCAAAAACATTCCATTGCTTGTCGGCAACATAAAAGTCTAAACGAATTAGACTCAAATGACTTTATTTATACAAAACTCATGTAGGACTGAGGTCGTTCACATTTAGGAATAGTTTGACATGTTTCAATCTCACAATACCTGTAACTACTGATGACTATTGCTTGTCTCTAGGAAGAAGCAATAAAATGGTATTAGGGCCGTATCTCATTAGTATGCCAGGGCAGCGACGTCGGCAACATCGCACATCAAAACACGTGAAATTGTATTACAACGTACCTAACCCTACCTACGTATCGCCGAGGTATCTTGCCTAGAATTGACCACCCCCTTTCCTCTCGTGGGTGTCGTAAGACTCGCCGTAAGGGAAAATCCAGAAGATGGCCAGCAGCTTCAGTAACTTTACCACCAATACTGCGATTCCCAAGCCGCTGGCCAAGCGTGGGGATTAAGGCAACCCCCCCCCCCCCCTAACTAAGGGGGAGGCCTTTGTTCAACAGAGGACGTCTTTCGGCTATTGATGATGCAGTCAAAAGTTTTGATTGAAGAAGATCTGCCAGCGAGAATCGCTGCCAGTGTCGCTGCCATCGCTTTGCCAAAATAACCGTTAGAAAGTGATCAGAAATCGTATCGAAGACACTTTTCACCACTTGAAACTACTTGAATGTTTAATTTGACCTCTGGTTTCCGGAGATTTATGTCTTTTATGAGAAAGCTAATTCTTTTACGCATAGCCTTCTCATTTCCCAGTTTGAAGATCCCAATAGTTTTCAGACAAATAGCAAACATGGAAACAGTTACAAATGGAAAATTACTAAAAACTAGTACTAGATACTGAATCGATGTTTTTTCCCAGGTTCCCATTCTAATAGCCCTAGCAAATAAACAAGGTCTAATAGGCTCCACTAGATAAAAGGAAAAACGTTTGACAAATAAAAATGGAATAGTCGGGTTGTAAATTTCGACCAAATCTTTGACATCATCTATGTTAATTCCATTTTTCCTTTTAATTCTATTTATATTCTTTTTGCGACATATGTAAGGCCTAATGTAATATCTCCATGATGGATTCCTTCTTAGTTAGCACTGGCAGAAATTAGAATAAGGGTAATAAGGTAGGATTTCTAAATACGTAAATAACCGGGTGAGGTTTTGGACCGTCTTGTTGTCTCTCGTCATTATAAATTTGTTCCACGTACGATCGCCGCTAGCGACTTGTATGTTTTGTTTTATAATATTATATTGTGTGGAAGAGGATTTTACAAATATAAGAACAATTCGGAGACTGGAAGTATTTCATGGTTTACACGCCACATTTTAGGGCACATAGGATCACAAATGAATAAAATAAATAACTTACCTAGACTTAATGATAACCCACCTTGGTTCCTACCTGGGTTAACATGGTTCTTCAAACTACAGCCTGTAAATGTAAAAAACTTAATGGCTGTTTCTGTAATACTTGCAACTATTAGAATACGTACTAAGGAGATCATAAATGACCTAATATTGACCTAAAGATCCTTGTGCACTTGGACATGTTAAAATAACAGTAATCTAAAACTTTGATTCGTCTATGTCATGTTGCATTTCATCAAACAAAACCCCACTCCATCTTCTCCAACAGCTAACCCCACCAAAAACCACGCAAACTCCAATTCATTGTCTCCTCACTGTAGTTCTCTTATTAATCAATACACCTAACCCGCGGCACACATACATTACAGGCCCTTTGTCCAACCGTTTACCGACACTGATATTTCATACAAATTGTATGGAGTTAGTATTACTAGTACGCTGCCTTGTTTTTAAGCAACTACCGCGGTAAATAGAGGGTTGGGACATTTGCGGGAGGTGAAATTATAAGTCTTTAACACGACGAGTTTCGGAATGCCTCAGGGGACGTAGTTGGGACCCAGAGAGGTTCTGAAGCGGACGCAGACAATCATCGGGATTATCATTGGATTTGAGTTGGTTTTGGATTAATCTTTTTGCGATAGTTTTATTGATTTTAATAAACAGCCTCTAGTTTTCAGAGAGCAAAAGAAGTTCATGAGAGTTTGGTAAGTAGGCCTGCTTACACTGTGTTAGCTATTAAGAAAATAATGTCAGTAGTCGAATTAAGAAAATTAAAAGCAAAAGTAAACGTGGATGTGAGGCTCAATACAAACAAAAGAAAACCCTATAATCACGTACATTCGATGCATTAAACAAATCCGTACATCCCAAATCCCAAACACAATATTTTGAAGACACACGGTAATGACAGAGCGGTGTGGTAATGAACTAATGACGTAATTGTCCATTACCGGTCCCCTACATGGAGAGGAATGACGTAGCCAATGAGACCACTCGTTACAACTGCGAAATATCGATGCAAAAGATAGATTTTGATCTGAATATTGATAAGCACATTATTCGATACAAAAAATCGATCGCGATCATTTTAATGATGTACGATATTGTTTCGGTATAATGGAATGCTTTAGGAATAAAAATTCGATTTCAAGATATGAATAAGGTGGAGATCGAGGATAAAAAGATGTTTGTTATAAAACTGTAGCAGATCGATATTACTCGAGACGTTGTTTTTGCTAAACTGTCAACTGTTTATGTACTTATAAAGACGCATTTAAGAATACTACTACTTAGTTATGCCAGAAGTAATTAATTTAACATCTGGACTATTTATTACCATTTCGTTCTAGTTGATATAGTTTGAATTTGATTAAAATGCAATTATGTTTCCAATGATAATAGGCCAATTATTCTAAATAACATGTGTATGATGAAGTAGGTAGGATAATATCAACTCAACAAAACACATAATTATTATATGTTTTGTTGAGCATCAAGTTTTCCGCACCACTATACCCAGATTTAACCACAGTTTATCAATCTCATATTGCACCGGGTTCTTCTTCTTCTTCTCGTATGGTTGGTGAACAACCTGGTAAACGTAACATAACATCACGCCTGTATTCCCCGAAGGGATAGGCAGAGGTGCGCATAAAGTACACCCACATTTCGCCAGTTATGTTTTAGGTCCCAATGTAAAAGAGGGCGAGCCTATTGCCGTCAACCGGGCACAAATCCAGATTCCGTGCTGCGCAGAAACTTTGCCCGACCAGAGATTCGAACCCAGGACCTCGTGCTCAGCAGTTGCGCTTAACAACCACTAGACCAACGAGGCAGTCAACCTGGTGTCAGAGTTTAAACCACCTGTAACCCTCTGACATGGCTTTACACACCGTTGTTAAATCTCTCATGTGTGCCGGTTTCCTCACGATGTGTTGATGTGTTTCACACCAGGTCATTGCCTCTTACTACTATCATGACTCATTTATCCACGGATATTCTCGAAAACAACAATCATTTAATAAACATTTCGTTAATTTCCACCAATAAAATTAACGTCATGTTTATTGGCTCCAACATTGGGCCACTCGTCCTAAACACGAGCCTTACAATGTTGTCAATACTTCGCCACGTCTCCTGAAGGTAATGACTGTCTTTGTATGTTGCCTTTGGCATGGTATTATAAGGAAATCCCAATCCAAAGTAACTGCTTACAAGTAATTGTGAGTTTAAATACAATAATCATGTTTTACTTCGTCCGTTCGTTAATTTCAGTAGATTTTTCGTGTTTACGTTTACATTATTTAGACTTCTGAAGGTTCATAATTATGAAGAGATGATCTAGTATCTATAGTGGCTTTTGAAGTATCTTTTTATATGATACGCCGAAGGTAGGCCATTGAGTTTAAATCGGTAGGGACGCAATATACAAAACAAGTCTACAAACTTATTTATATTATTTTATGGCGATATGACTAAAATATTCGTCGATTATGGAAAAAAGTATGAGGCTATTGTTTTTTCTATATCCTACGCTTAGTGAATTAGCAACCCGCAAAAAGCAACCATTTTCAAATCTCACACAACTCCTACCGATTCTGATATAATTGCTTTGTGTCAAAAGACATACAAACAACATTTTCAATTTAGATCTACTTAATAAATACTCCTACGAAAACATGAAATTATCTCCTCATCACAATATTATTATTGCCAACATTAAATCTAAATTCGATAGCAGTGTGTGACCCTAAAACATCCCTTCAACCTGTCACCGCCGCAGTAGGGTGCAACCCTCCGGTGCGGTCGAAACGACCCGGCCACCCATGGGACATTATCTAATCCGAATTAAACTATTATAAAAACGTTGATTCGTTAGCGAATGCGTCCGGAGATAACAGTAACTATCAATGATAGGGATTACACCAAGTTAATTAGGTCGCGTGGCGGATTTGGACCCGAGCCGTTGGTTCTGTGGGTGAAAGACGAAAGACTGTCACTCAAAATTCGGTTTAGCGGAAGAATTTAGGTGTCGGCAGATGGGAACTGCATTTTTTATGTGACTTGTTTCAATCTTTTATTTTATAGCGAACTTATCTTATATCTTTTATTATTACTGAACACCCTTTTTAAATTTTTGCTGACTGAATTTTTGAAACTAAGCAAATTGTTTTAAATTAATATACCTACTAAAACTGGATCGCTTAAATACCAATTACTAAGTAAGATCTGAATTTATGACCTATTTTTTCCTAATGCAAATGTTAAGAACTATATTTCTACGTTGTATAGATATAATTACAGATACTAAGGTAATGCTTATTCAGCTTCTTCTGTTACGATTTTATCGACTAAATTGTATGCCCAAATGATAAATCACGGTACTCAAAAGTCTAACCACACGAGATCATTATACGCACATTTGCGGGACTCGTAAACAGATAAACACATTAACAACAATAGAAAACAGTGCATCTACTTGTCACCACATCTGTTGATACATGAACAAACACATCCAGCATATGTAGACCTCTAACTCCCTTCCCATTATATCAACATTAGTATTAAAATCTCTACAAAAAGCGCAACGCGAGGGGTCTAAAAGACCGGTTGCTGCGTCACAAGTGTTGGTACTATACAGGGTGTAACGACTTGTCACACATAAATAATCACATAATTGGAACTTGAACGGTAATGCGGTTTTGTGGACACCCCTTAGTGTAAATATTTGGGGTCACGGTAACAATAGGGAATATGAGCATATGTATTTGTTATTTTGATTCCAAAAGTGTGAACTAGCTGGTTATAATAGAAAATAATGGTGTTGAAAGCTGTGCTCTTCAATTAAACAGAATGTAACAGTTAGTTACAGGTCTCAACGGCTATGGAATTTGTGTAACTTTGTATTTTCGTTAGTCAATTTGATGCTATCCACATTATTTTTTCAGAAAAACTTACATATTATAACTAAAGTACAGGCATGAGAAGTCATGTCTCACGCAAGAAAATCGTGGTTAAACGAAAATTGATCGTAAGAAATTCAGTAAAAAAATAGATAGAGGTAACATACACAATTAATATCAAAATAGGTAAAACATTTGCAAGCTGATGTTAAAGTTATTATGGCTATGAGCAGAAAAGGAAGGATTTTACAAGAAATTAGGATAAAAAAGTGTAGGTGAATCTTGCATGTGTGTGTGTCTGCAGTTCCTCATCCACAACACAAAAAAACACATTACATTTTTCTTCAGTCTGCAATCCCAGTTTTTGTCGTTCGACATAAAACCGAAGTGGCATAAATCTAACAGAAACAAAAGCTCAAATAAAGTGGGACGTAAGATGAGCGTGTAACTAAATTATTTGGTCGTTATCTGAGCAGTAGCGCCCCCTGGTGAGAGGAACTTAAACTTTTTGTCAGCGTTTCAAATGTTAAGACTTATTTAATTTGACGTTTTATTTTCTATTTAGTTTTGACAAACATATTTTGTTCTTCTAGCGGTGGGCTGGGCCATTTCTAAATATTTATAAAAAAAATACTGTCATAATGTTTTAAGGTAGTGGAGTTATGGAACATATTAAATTGTTGATAGAAAGACCAATTTTCAACTAGGGTAGCATCTTACGTTGTGCAGATTAGTTAGTCCTGTAAATGACTAAAGCTGGGTATTTAGTCTGAAAGGCCCAAAGCAAATGGACCATGGGCCATTCGACCGAAAACAATATCGTCTAAGTTCCAAAGGACCAGTGATAAACGCTACAGGTGTGTCAAAGTGGATAGCGTGATCATAATTATGCAGCAGGAAATTTAATTACTTTGCAGACAATGCTAGATACTGATCGTAGATTGAGTTTCTTCTACCTATTTACTAGTGTCATACACTTCAACATCCAAGAGATTTTCCAAGAAGGTTGATCTTTTCTCTTTCGTTAGTGGTAACTATGTTTCATATTCATTGTTACTATGATGCTTTCGTCAATATTTTTCATACATATTTGTGATTATACTCGTTTTTCGGGAAAACCCGACTAGTTTTGGACCAAGCTTGCCTGCCATTGAACCGGAACCACACGGTGGCAGCAACCCCAAAAGCCCCTTAAAACAACTTTATAACCATGCGGCGCTTACTTCCCAAAGTAATCGCTAACATCACTAATAATCACTTGCCTAATATATTCGTTCGTCTGACCCATAAAACGGCAAGTATCTGCCATAAAAAAAGATAAACGTCGACCCCCGCCACTAGGGTGGCTCCACGTTAAACTAGAGGTACGCCGCGGGAGTCCCAGGAACAATCATTGATGTTTTGTTATGTTAATGTTGACGACTCTATTGGCTACTTAGTGAGTTCTTTATAGACTGGTTTGAGTTAGTTTTATTATGCCTAGTTTATAGTAGCGAAACGACAATTGCGCGTTCTTTTCATGCAGGCGTTTGTTAGGGAAGGAAATGAAGGTGATTCTGTTTGAAGTAATTAGTTCATGATACGGCTAAAACAATGCTGCCACCTTACCATGACCTCTTAATACAGGACAGGTGACGTTTTTGAAGCGAGACGCAGCCACGTGCAATGTAATTGGCGTCTTGCTTCCACAACGTAAACTATCCTTCTTTAAGAGTTCATGGTAAGGGTGCTTTACTACACACCCTTTAGTTATCAATTCTAACATGATTTACTACATGCTTGATGTTGAATTAAAAGGAGAATAGTCGCTGTAGCGACCTACATAATAAAGCTTAAATAAAATCTACAACAATTTACAACGCCTGAAATAAATACAGTCAGCAACAAGTGGCTCACACTTAAATTGTAGTTAGATTATTTAACTATTAAAGGCCTTCTTACTACATATAACCTTTTATAGACTGTAAAATTAAATGGTAGATTGGTTGGGGTAGTAATATAAAGGTAATTTGACCTCAATAAAAACTAAATTACGAACATAGCGGCGTCACTGATAAAGCTAACAGATCCAATTTTAAACGACACTAAAACCAAAGAATTCCGCCATGATCAAAGGTATAGTTCAAACATTTCCGTATTAAGAAAAAATGTGTTATCCTTAGCCGTCGACCAACTACAGTCGCTAGAAAAAAAAATGTCGCCAACCCTTATCTTAACCATATCAACACGTTTAAATTTAAAGGCACCGACGACAGGTCCTATTGCCATAGAGATTTACGCACCATTTCATTCGCAAAAAATAAAGTAATAGATGGAAACAAAGGATCGCCGGTTTTTTGTTAACGTTTATAGATATCCACTTGGGAGTTAGAAGAGCTGATGGATTTATTGGTCTTACGCTCAGATTTTACGTTAAAGCTACAACATTATATAAACGTAATTATGAATGTAGGTACTGTATTTACATAACATTAAAGCGGTTTTAAAAATAATGTATGACATTTTCGACAAGCTTTAAAAGACGCATTAACAAATGTATATTGGGTACTGACATAACACAACAAATTAAAAATCAATAGCACGTTGACATAGGTATTCAGTTAACAAAAATATAACAGAAATTAATTTAATATAATATGTATTATCGCAACTCCGTATAATATCAAAGTTTTGCACGTGTTAAACTTTGCATTGAATGTTCTATCAGGCGCGGCACTTTACAAGAAAATTCTACGGCTAAGATCGTCATTTAATTACTTAAAACCTATAAAAAAGCGTTCCTAATATTTTAATGACAAACATTCTAAACGCAATCAAACTTTAAAAGTCAATCCGGAGTCACCTCATTAAAATCAAGCAACAAGTTTCAACGGTATCATACGTAAAAAATCAAAACAGTAGCTAAAAAATACTAAATCGACCATCACAAAGTTATGGGACCGAGACATTCCCAAAATACCTACTTAGGAATAACCAAACAGATTTTATCAGACCTTAGTGGACAGTTGAAGCGTGAACGAAGTAAAATGTGGGAAGTTAGGACGTTTATTGATCACTAATTAGAGGTAAAGGGTGACATTTTTATGTTTTTTATACAGCTCCGACTGACTTGTGGTGTCAAAATGGAATGTGTGGATCAGTTACCTTTAATTCCATATGTAGTTTTAAGGTTTAATAGAAGTTTTTGTAATACTTACTACTTTATAGAAGCTTGTTAAAGTATCTATTGTAACCATACTTTAGGTCCAGGTAGCAGAGGAAGTTTTATAAAATTCTTAGTGGAGTGCGGCTACTAACAGAATGTCTTGAAAACTTTATTTTAACAATATACCTCTTGAAGAATCCACATTCATCAATGTGTGTCCACTATCATAAGTGTAAAAAGAGCATAATAGTGAAGAAAATGCTTCATAACTTACACAATCAGCACTCTCATTACGCCTGTAAAATGATAAACAGCAAACGTCAGTGTAACAATAAATATTGCAACAATAATTGCATCAGGCAACACTTTAGTACAATTACACTCTCCAAATTACAAATACCTTTGTAGCAAACACGCCAAAAACACATCGAAACTAATTTACAAATGATTTACAGCATAATTGAAAGTTTTTATGCTTTGTTTATTAGCAGTATAAACTAATAGGGACAGAGTAATGAAATAATACGAGTCGGGCATTCTTTGAGCTGAGTGGCGATAAGATCTCGATGCAATTTCGTCTAATTCTGTCGGATATACAGAAATGTGGTCATGTGAAACATTCATGATGACAGAGCTGAGGAGGGAATAGAAGTGGCAGAGGATTTAATAAATTGATATCTTAGAGATAGATGCGTTGTATTACTAAATATTTTGTACATGACTGACTTGCTAAGTAAAAAGTAAAGTAGATTATTAATAAAGTAATTCAAACTAACGAAAGTAGAGTCACTTTTGAATCGTGCAACTAGATTGAGGTTTGTTAATATTCTTTCGTAGCCTATATTAAATAAAAACACTATGACTAAGACTATTCTAAGTGATTCTAAACTAAAATTATCTCTTCTCTACCAGCTTTACTGCAGTTTTTAGTCATTCCAGCCTTTAAACATAAGCGCCTATTAGAAAAAGTGAAACAAGGTGGTTTTGCGTCGCCAAATGAATAAACATTTCGTAACTCATCTTATAATTCAAATAGGTTCTAACTTCTAATCTTTTCTGTCTATTAGCTGAAATAAATAAATATCTAATCGTATAACAAAATCTTTAAGCAATATGCAGGCAGAAAGAGTAAACCATTTTTGAATGCCGTATCTAACCATGTATAAGTCTTAGAGAACTACAACAGGTGCCAGTGTGCGAGTTATCACCAACATCAGCATTAAGTTCGTTCATTGTGCTGTAGGTGGCGCTCGTAACTCGATCGTTACTCACTTATCGTGATCACTTCACAAGTATTGCTCGATTTACGAATCGGTATAGGTCTGTGTGATTGCTTAAATGACTGGCCAGATATGTTGGTAAAAAAAGTAATAAAATTCTTGCCAAGTAAAGTATTTAAATCGAAATAGATAAGAAGAAAAAATAGCACAGAGCACCCCCAAAACACCCACTCATCACCCCTTGTGTTTGTGTAGTAATATAAGTTTCTGGTAAAATATCATTCTCAATCCAGTGTTATAATTTGTGAAGACAAAATAAATAAATTACTGTAGGGTTCAATTATTGTCTATAAAGTCACTGAAAATTGACGGGACTGAAATTTAACAACATACTTTTTCTATGAACTTCTTCAAAATCAGAATATCTTTTCAAGCTGGAACCCAAATTCGGAACAATTCGACCCCGTCTAACCTAACAAGTTCACACCAAACGACTCCCCATACTTAACCATTACAAATTGTGGGATAATAGACAGCTGAAATATTCAATATATTCATCCTTCCATCCTTGTTAAAGGGTTTAAAACAAATTAAACAATTATTCACTAAATTACAAAAGCAACTAATCGTGAAGAAATAACTCAATCTTGTTTTAAAACCAGGTGTAACTAAAAGGGTCTAATAAACCTCATTTGAGCATCCCCTTCCGCTTTTAAATACATCGTTTCAACCCCCACTAATCTGTCCGATTAATATCACTGATAAGGATTGAAAATATTATATTGTTGGTTTTTTAGATCATTACTCCACGATTACTTTATCTGTTAGATAAATTCGCTTTTATTAGCTTACATGTTTTATGGGAAATAGTTACCTATATCTAGCATCAATTATTGTTAGCTGTCGTTTTAATATCTATTAAAAGATATAAGCTAAATAAAAGACATAAATCTTATGTATAAAAATTAATTGCTGTTCATTAGTCTCGCTAAAACTCGAGGACGGCTAGACCGATTTGGCTAATTTTGGTCTTGAAATATTCGTGGAAGCCCAGGGAAGGTTTAAACGGTGAGAAGGCGGTACGAAGTTCGCTGGGTCAGCTAGTTAGATATAGATTGAATAATGTGGTGGATAAATTATTATCTTTACCTTTGTCTTTGTGTAATGTTGTGAGTTATAAGTCATTCACAACTTTGATTGGGTATATTTTAGGTGACTAAACCATTTCGGATCCATCTATTTTAAATTCCAAGTAGTTCCATATTTGTCTGAGTTTGGATCCATGTCTTACGTCTAAATGAATTAGAGTCAGGTCACGTAAATCGAGTTCTCATTCTTCTAAGTAAAGTATTACGCAAAGCCTAACTACGGAGAGCACATAAAATATATAAATTACGCCCTGCTACTGCTACTTCCTTCCCTATCAATTTACTGTTCTTTCCAATGATTACACTTTTTTTCACGTGTGGGCTCGTTACATTCAACTCATCAAACCGTTCAATGAAAATTCAACCCTAACTCATAAAATCACAGTCTTATTTTAAGTAAACCTTGCAATATTATAATCTAGAATATTCTTTAGACAATACTGGACTTTATTTTGTGTGGACGAGTGTTGGTTTTAACTTTGTACTCATCTTGGTCAACCTTAATTTCTAATGGACGCGTGCCGTCTTTTGTTTTATTTAGATTTCTAAACAAAACTTGGTAAGTGAGGCAGTTATGCAATACGTAGATAATTGTGTTTTCATCTCAGGCGCGCGGCTACTAGTGTGTGGACTGTGGGTACTGAATATTTGGTTTTCGGTTACAATGTGTAACGTAAATGCTCGGGGAATGTAAATAAAATAATTGTATGAGGTTCACATAGTACTGTAGATAGTTTACATTACTCTTTGGAACATTTTGAGTTAAGTTTGAACATTAAGTTGGTAATTAAGTATACATATGTAGATAAGGAGTAGAATTAAAATTTTTTGACGTCAAGTAAAAACCTCCAGCAGTACATTTTTGGGCAGATATAATACCTGCCCAAAAATCTGCCTGCCCAAATAACGTCTGTTATATCTGCAATCCTGGTCGTTGGTCAACATAAGAATTCTTCATATTTGGAATACCTAATACTTTACAGGTGAATTTATCCATTGATATAGTTGTCAACCGATACGATAGTGTTTTTATTTCGCAAATTCTTAAGTTGCTCTACATCTAATAAAATTTACTCAAAATTATTGATAAAACGCAGAAAAAATCGCATATATCATTCAGCGGCATAGGAGCTCATTTGCCGTTAATGTCTGGACACTTAACGAGCGACGTAACGTGTATGTAAACGTAACACGTGGAAGTTCTGCCTCACACCTACTGTTCAATACAATGAAGTGCTGTAAAACGTTTGTAGTTTTATTAAGGAAACAAGTATTTACCGGTCGTGGAGTTCTTAATCTAATTTCCTTCTGTTACCGGGAATGCGATTCGTATGAGCGGGGCAAATTTATATTGACCCGATTACAAGGGAAAATCGCCACTGGTACTTATAAAGAGTAGCAAAATGTGAGCGTATAGAACCCTGATAAAGGTGAACACCTATGCCTGCTGCAGGAATGACAGGCGAGGTTGTAATTGAGCTAGCGTATACAAAAAAATGACTATGTAGATCGATGATATCGTCAGAGTTGCGAGCAACTGACAGATGCAAATGGCAAGTTGTCGTTCATTGTGGCATTCTAAGGGGGAGGTTTTTTGTTCAACAGTTGACATTTTCCGGCTCATGATGATAATATAAACAATGGTGAATGCTGTACATTTTCTGCAGCTATAAAGTGAATATGAAAAGCCAAATATGATAAATAATAATAATAATAATAATAATTCATTTAATTCAGAAAAAAATCCATATCCATAAAGGCTAGATGTTTTTTTTCCACATAAAAGTTAATTAGGCTTCAGATTTAGTGATTGCCTTTGACTACAAACTTAACTATGACTTAATATTTAATGAATATTCAGTAATCAATAGTCGACATATCAGGACGTATGTAATATGTATGTGTAGCATGAGTCAACTGTTTGCTTGCCTTAACATCAACGGTTAGGCCATTACTCCTTAAATACGTAGTGTATCAAGAGATGGCGGCCTTTACCGGGTTCTGCACCCTAATTAAACATATGTTAAGATAATCATTTTGCCAGCAGTTACAAATGCTCCAATTAAATACACAAACAGCGCGTAAAGATGCAATCACACATTGTGCGTTGTTTCATCACGCGGTGAACTTGAAAAGGCTTTTGTAACTGCAATTTGATGTTGCCCAACTGAAGATAAAGACTTGATAGCGACACGCGACAAAGTACTTTCATGCTTGTACGATAGGTCTCTGATCTATCCAAGAAGGTCCATTAAATGGCTGGCTGGAACATTCTAGAGATTTCGTTTCTACCGTGTGCTGATTATTTTGCTCACGATCTGAATTGTTGTATCCTATGTTTTGTGTCATGAGGCTATGTAGCGGCGTCTAGCTTCCACATTGTAAACTATCCTGTTTTAAAAGTTTTAAAGACATAGGCCTCTCCTATAGCACGCCATTCAGCTCGAACTTCAGCCTTCCGCTTCCAACATAATGTCATATTCAATTCAAAATGTTATTGTCAGATAGAAATAACTTTTAGACAACAATTTACTGAATTCCCACTAGTGAAAGCTAAACAAAATTTCAACCAATTTAGATTTACAAGAAACTTAAATTTATGTTGGCAATTAATGTTTTCACCTGACAAAAATCCTCAGAGTGAGAGTTTAAACTAAAATACTTATATAATTCTTTGCGTTAATTGCAATATTATCATACTGTTGTCTACGCGTTTTCTCTTCTTTCATTATACAGTAAAAGTTCCGAATCATTGTTACCTTTACGCTTGAAGCAAGTTACAATTCTGTATTAACATAAAACGCATTAAGATCGTTGACTTTATCAATAATGACATTCGCTATACATTTTTCAGGTTTCGCGTATGCTATATGTCCTTTGATTGGTGCGGCGTCTAAGTCTTTAACTGTTTTGCTAGGGTTCGATTCAGGGACGGAACAACATTTTGTTATTATCCACATCTGCATAGATTTGCCCCGAATCTGGCTAATTTGTAGCTACTTCATGCCAGTATAACAGAACCAAGGACCAGGGAAATTCCATATTTAACGATAAAATAAACAGCATTTTTTAAAACAACCCCCTCTATTAAAATCATTAGCCTTATTACTGTACCGCATGGGTCTTCATCAAACAGTTTATCGCCCGTCACGACAGTCACACTCGATGTACTGCAAGCGTGAACTTTTGTGTATTGCAAGTCACCGGACAATGTGTAATAATGTTGCTCAATAGCAAACCGATCGAATGCGCTTTACACACGACACGATAAATGAAACTTTGAGATTCACTGTCTGACGAAACGTTTGCTCAATGACTACGGAACTTATTTTGAGCGAAAGTGATTTGATTGCTACTGTATTTGCTTTGACCTTGTCCATACTTCTACTTTTTTCTAAACTTCATTATTTTTTATTTTTAAATAGTTTGGTAGATATTTCGACTTATCGATACTTACCTACAATTACAGATTCTTCACCACCAATACAGCGATCTCTAAGCCCAAGCGGCCAAATTTGGGTATTATCGCACCCTCATTATCTAAGGGCCTTTGTTCAACAGTGGACGTCTTCCGGATGATGATGATAGATTCTGTCGGGCATCATGATCTCATCAGCCTATTGCAGTCGACCGCGTGACGTAGGCCTCCCCTAAAGTATGCCACAAGTACGCCTCTCCCGTTTTCGCCATCCAGAAACTACCTTCACTACTTTACCCTTCCTCAACCGTCAGTCCATCTATTCCTATAGGGCACAGGTCATTTAGATTCTATACTATCGATCGCAGAATTTGTGGTGAAGTTACAAAAGACGCTGCTGCCCATCTTCTGGATTTTCCCTTAGTCGCCCCTTACGGCTCCCACAGGAGGAAAGGGGGTGGTCAATTCTAGGCCGGATACCACTCAGCACACATGCATGTGATGACGACATCTACCAAAATAAATATTTAGGGCCACTGTTTTTATTACAGTGTAATTGGTGAAATTTATGGACACTACAATCTTCAGGTGTTTTTATAAATTAGTTTCATCTCTTGACAGACTTACGTTTTATAGACTGACGCTAAAATAATGTATCAAAGTATAACGAGTGAACTGTCCAGTAATACGAGCTGTGTAATAAATCAGTTATCTAATACCAGCTTTCCAATGATAATTATTGTTCTATCTACAGCCAGCGCAGTAAACATTTTATTGTGCACACGTTGTGCAAGTTACTGTGATGGATACGTAACCATAATCTGAGATCTAAATAATTAAGTAATGAAGTGAATTTGCAATCGCGTATCGACCCATAAACGCGGTGTGCAGAACATGGGCTAGTAACTAGAAGAAGACTTAGCCCCATAAGCGTAATGTACACTTTACGCTTATGGGGCTAAGTCTTCTTCTTCGTATCGGCGTATACTGATTGCCAGGTGGTAACTGGTGTTATCGTGGAGTAGAGCTAGAGATCACATGGACATAACATCGCGCCTGTATTCCCCGAAGAAGTAGGCAGAGGTGCACATATAGTACACCCACATTTCGCCAGTTATGTTCTTTTTTCGGTCCCAATGAAATAGGGGGCGAGCCTATTGCCATCATCCGTGCACAAATCCAGACTCCGTGCTGCTACTGAAAATTACCTAATGGAAGAACCCAGTAACACTTTGCCCGACCCTGGATTCAGGATCTCGTACTCAATAGTTGCGCTTAGCAACCACTAGACCAACGAGGCAGTCCTAGAGCAACTAGCTGGAGATCAGCCGTTGAAAAAGAATTATAGCGTAAAAATATTATCACACAAGTGTTCTAAAAAGGTAGATAAAGAAGTTGTTAAGAGAGAGTTGTGATCATGTGTTTCTGGTGTAGAGATAAGTCAACAATGGTAGAATTAGCCAAGAATGGTAGAGTAAGAATTATGTGTCTCAGTTGTATTCCCTAAAAGATTTCGGTGTAAGAAAGCTCATTACCATTCTATGGGTATCATTTTTTAATTACTTTAGCAAAACTTAGTTTTTGGAGACTTTAGACTAGATTAAACCCAACAAGAGGCCTTTCAGATGGCAATAGATGTATAAGTTATCCAAACTAAGAGAAATATAAAGGTTCCGTAACACGAGGAGGCAGCCAACATCATTAACGCAACATAATCATGGGCAGTCAAGTGAAAAGTGTTAGCGATCGCACATTACGGCGATCAGGAGTTATCTCACAAGCTTTTACTGTAATGAAATAAACGTATTGAGCAATTAATATGCCATCAATAGCAAATCTCTTGTAATGATTCGCTTGCATCAGTGTAGTGTGTGTTAATCTCACTTCATGTGGCCGCAGTCTGTGTTTTCTGCACTCAGAATTGTGTAGATCATTTAATTATAATTATTGACTGCCTCGTTGGTCTAGTGGTTGCTAAGCGCGACTGCTGAACACGAGGTCCTGGGTTCGAATCCCGGGTCAGGCAAAGTGTTACTGGGTTTTTCCATTAGGTAATCACAGTAGCTAAACGGAGTCTGGATTTGTACCCGGTTGATGGCAATAGGCTCGCCCCCTATTACATTGGGACCTAAAACGTAACTGCCGAAATGTGGGTGTACTGTATGTGCACCTCTGCCTACCCCTTCGGGGAATACAGGCGTGATGTTATGTTATGTTATAATTATAAATAATCTTTGGAAAATGAAGAGTTAATCTACAATTTTGCCAACAGTAAACTGATATGTATTATTCTTCTTGATCAAAACAGTATTATTTTGGGACAGTCACATGTCTTGATGAAATCTATCGACCAGTGGAGTAGTAAATTGTCGAATTCGGTTTCTTTTTTGAAAAAGGTGCTTACCTCTACATACGTAAGTACAGACATGCAATTTCAAATACAGACACGCCCATCTTTGCACCTTTGGTCCGCAGAGCAAACATAATTGTCGTATGCGGAGATCGACCTCGCGACGTTCTGTAAAGCGTTTTTAACTTTATTGATATCATCATCATCAGCTGAAAGACGTCCACTGTTGAACAAAGGCCGCCCCCTTACGTAAATGGGGGGCTTACCATAATCCCCACGCTTAGCAAATGGCTTGGGAATCGCAGTATTGGTGTCGAAGTTACAGAAGACGCTGCTGCCCATATCCTGGATCTTCCCTTAGTCGCCTTTTACGACACCCACGGGAGGAAAGGTGGTGGTCAATTCTTGGCCGGATACCACTCGCCACTTTATTAGTTGCATGATATTAAACATCATCATTTTGCCTTCTGCTAGATCTTCCAAAATGTCCTACTAGGCAGTGACAACTTTACTCATAGTAAATTGCCAGAGTTCCGAAGCCTACCTCAATAGTTGACAAGTATAATATCTTTATTGGAAGGAGATTGCTTTGTAGCAATCTGATATTATGTTATCGACTAGAACACGTGCAATAAACGTCCAAGAAAATTGATGAAAATGAAAAGGTTAGCAACATAAATTAGCTTGGCCTCTTGGCTTAGCACATAACACAATATGCAAATGTCAATAATTAAGAAATCTGCTGTTGTAACAATGTTTATATCTAATAATATTTATTAACTGATCTTTTGTTTTAAATTATTCATACAGATTCCTATTAATATTAAGGTAAGAATTGTACACAGCAATATTTGACAATTCTTAAGACGACCTAGAATTGACGAAAGATTTTTTTTGCCAGGAGGATGTGTTAAGATTTGTAAAGCTTGAGTGCAAGTTCTGGATTTGCTAAGTTTAGATTTTATATTTCCCATCATTTTGTATACCATTAATTGAAGACCCAATTTACCAACTCGCAAACAACACAAACATTGGACATACTAATCAAACCAAACAAATGATATCAATCATTGTCACATTAAACAATTTCTAAGGTAATCATCGCTTTACATAACGGCCAGCGTATCTTGGCCATCCTGAAGCTAGCCGATCAGCTGCGCAGTAGATAATTTCGTTCCTAAAAGATCCATTGCGCAGCTAATCGGCTAACTTCAGGACAGCCAAGATACGTCGGCCGTACAGTACTTTATTTAGACCGAATTGCGTCCACGTGAGCATCAATGTAGAAATCCATATCAGATCTTGTAATGCACCAATTATTATAAGAGTGTATTGCGAGACTTTACGCAACCTCATCCATGTTGAACGGAATTTTTATTACGAACAAAATAGCTATAAAAATATTATTTTTGATTGGACTTTGGCGGTTATGGAGCGGGTAATGTGTTGAAGTACTTAAATGGTAATGTGATTTTATTTGTGTGTCGAAATAATTGTGTCTTTCGTATTATTGGAATAGCGATTGGGATTTAGTTTATGCTTTGATACTGTGTCCAAAATAGGCAAGCATAACTTAGGTAGTTCGGTAGTGATGTTGGCTGACGGTATTGTTTAGGTAAGCAAGTTGAACCTTGATGAGATTAGCACAGGGCTGCAACGAATGGGATAATTTGAGCCCTCAACCAGTGTCTTGTACATTGATATCTGGAGTGAAGTGGTTGTCATTATTATTATTAATTTTATAAGCCCATACTGTCCCACTGCAGGGTAAAAGCCTAAAAATCATGCTCCTTGTTGATATTATTTAAGAACTTTGTTTTCAATTGGTACCTAACCCTGAATGGTTGCAAGTCTTTTAAGATTACGCACTGAGGGACATGCCCATGACACGGATCAATGTGATAGTAGAGTAGTTGCCCACCATTCGTGCTCATCACATTGATCCTTACGATTCTGTCGACTCTGGTTTAAAATTCAAATTCCTCCGTGATGTTCATTAAATCTTCTATTACATCTTTTCCTCTTCAATAATTTACCTTAACTATTTCCGTTATGTAATATACGAAGCTACTTGCCACCCTGCGAAGAGTACAGAAGACTCTTGAGAGGACTTTACTAAGTAATGATTTCTATACAGTTACTTATTTTGAGTCTTCCATCATCATAATGACTTTGTATAAACAATTTTGCTGGCAAAGCTATCTAAATTTACCAATATCCTGTAGTAACAAAAATGGTACACTAATATTATAATCATTACACAAATTGAATCAAGTGTTTAGGATTATTTACAAGTTCAAAGACAACACCACAGGTCTCTCCATATAGCTTCATAAGTTTTTATCAGACTCTATAATAAGATTGAGTAAATATGCTAAACCAATAAGTTTTATTGTGATATGGGTTTGCAGTATTTGACTCTTCAGGAACAGATGCCAATCGATCAGACGAAGACACATAACAGTAGGAAGTAACCTAATGGACTTGAGGAATATTTTTGTAAATTATCGAAATACAACAGTTCTGTAATTTAGAAGATACTTACTGGGAATTTTCTGGTATATAAATTGGATTAGAATTATCATTTTATGTCTAGTATATAAATTGGATTACAATTATCGTTGTATGTTCAACTTTCACTGTATATATTGTGTTGTAATAATCTAGAATTAGCAAGAGAGAATAATGGGTATTGTTGCAATTTCGTCCAATGGATATTGTTCTAGAACCAATTTGACGTTACATTGTTCTAAGATTAAAAAGTGAGTAACCAAATATAACGTTATTCTCTAATGATGTTATTGTGTTACTTGTAGTTTTTGTATCATTATATCTTCGTTAGAAGCTTTGAATAGATTTATTGAAAGAAAAACTAATGGTTGTGTTTCACAATGATGAATTATGACAACTTTAACAGGCGTCAACCTGCCAACCACATTGACATGTTAAAACTATAATCTAAAGTCGAAATCATATCTTATTGAGTTTTTTATACTTGGTTTAGTTGTATTTTATTAGCTCATTTGTATGTTTCCTTCAATATTTACATAAGGTCGAGAAACTATTTGCTTTTAAAAGACTAAAAACATGATGCGTCTGTTATTAGGGATTTTAATAACATGGAAATGAAAGAAATATATAACATTCCACACATTTTATTAAATCAGCCTCAACTCAAAGTACATGTACTTTGTCAAGTTACATTATAACAAAGCATTATAAAAGCTAAACAAGTAATAACAGGTAATTATCTACAACTGGGCACCGCGCATCAATTACAATGCTATGCGGCCATCGCAATTCATCTGTAAGACCACGATATTTTTAGTCAAATTGTATATTTTTGGTCAATTCTGGTTTAAAATTGGTAACAATAAAGAAGTCGATAGACTCGACAGTTAGAATTAGAGCACAATTCGTATTTCGTTCTGCAACGCAACGCAACATGGCTGCCATAACGTCACCACAACAAGAACTGTGAGCGAACGGCACCAAGACATTCAACAAATTTAGCAAAATATATATACACTAAAAATACTAATTGATCACATTTCTGGACTTAACCTACAAGGTACAAGGTGAGACTTAGCCTAAGGTCACTTAATGCCAACCGTGGTGCTGCTGCTGCTGGTGGTGGTGGTGCTCTTCCTCCTTCTTGATGTAGAAAGGCACGTGCACCTTCACGGGGTAAGGAACCTCCTTCACGAGAGGGACCTGGACCTCCTTGTAGACTGGGTAAGGCTTGTCGATGGGGACCTTGACTTCATAGGGCACCTTCTTCTCGACGGTGTAAGGGATCTTCTTGTACACGTCATAAGGCTTGGGCACTGGCACCTTAATGTGGACTGGGTAGGGCTTCTCAACCTCAACCTTGTAGGGTTTGTCGACGGGGACCTTAACTTCGTAAGGCACGTGCTTGTGGACGGTGACGGGGTAAGGCTTCTCGACAGTGACTGGGTAAGGCTTGGGCACGTACACGTTGTAGGGCTTGTCAACGGGCACCTTCACTTCATAGGGGATCTTCTTGATGACTTCGTAAGGCTGGGGTACTTTGACTTCGTATTTCACGGGGACGGGGTATTTCTTCTCGACGGTGTAGGGTTGGGGCACGGGGACCTTGACTTCATAAGGCACCTTCTTCTCAACAGTGTAAGGAGTGGGTACTTTAACTTTCACTTCGTAAGGCTTGTCAACGTGGACCTTGACTTCATAAGGCACCTTCTTCTCAACGGTGTAGGGTTCTGGGACGTACACGGGGTATTTGACGTACTCCTTAACAGTGACGGGGACCTTCTTTTCAACGGTGTAGGGCTGGGGTACGTTGACCTTGACTTCATAGGGCACGCGCTTCTCAACGGTGTAGGGGACGTGTTTCTCAACGGTGTAGGGTACGGGCACCTTCTTGATGACTTCGATGGTCTTGACGTGCTCGTGGTGGTGGTGACCGTGGTCTTCGGAGGAGATGGGTTTCCAGCCACCGCTGGAGCCGCCGAAATTGCCGCCTCCGTGGCCGTAGCTGTCGCCGCCTCCATGGCCGAAGCTTTCACCGCCTCCATGGCCGAAGCTTTCACCGCCTCCATGGCCGAAGCTCTCGCCTCCTCCGTGTCCGAA
Source organism: Abrostola triplasia (assembly GCA_946251915.1). Taxonomy (NCBI): domain Eukaryota; kingdom Metazoa; phylum Arthropoda; class Insecta; order Lepidoptera; family Noctuidae; genus Abrostola; species Abrostola triplasia. The sequence continues at coordinate 4,703,448 of OX276444.1, read as the reverse complement.
ACTCTCACCACCTCCGTGACCGAAGCTCTCGCCGCCACCGTAGTGTCCTATGCTATCGCCACCGAAGCTGTGTCCACCGTATCCGCCGTCGCCGCCGCCTCCGCCGCCGCCGCCGCCATAGTGACCGATGTCATAGATTCCTCGTTTCTCCTGTTTCTTATCTTCGGCCGCGGCCTGTTTCGGTGCGCCTTTCTCCTCACTGGCAAAGGCCACCACGGCCAGCGACGCCACCAATACAACCTGGAGAGAGGAATACAGAAATAAGTTTACGATTCAAGTGGTAATAACATTGTATATAATAATAAAGTGCGATGTGTGCCAAAAGAGTAATATAGAGTATTCTTCTACATAATAAGAAAGGTACGCCCCGCATACATAATCTCCTACATCTTTTAACTTTAAAGTCGATTAATAAATGTCAACCGTTCAACTTCCTTAAACGTTAATAATAGTGTTGTGAGTAGATTAAAATCCTAAACTGCAATCCTCGTCATCGAATACGCAACAAAGTAAAAGTTGCATCGAACGAGTTAAACTCATATCGATACGGAATACAAAATTCACACTTTCTCTCAGTGTTATATCGCATAATCTCAATTCCCAACGAGCATTGTTCGACTAAGTTACTAAAAACGTATTAATAGTGTAGTTTCACTTCCCTAGCCATTAATCTTGGAGCCTACCAATTATGTTAAGTTATTAGTCGTTGAGTCTACTTAATCATTTTAATTAGAAGTGTTTAATTAATTACACACATTACACATTATTTTGATTTACTCACATTTCATTCGTTTTATCGGTAAGAAGTATGAAAGCAGTTTGTATATTTATTCAGATTTAATAGCATCGTTACTGCTTAACATAAATTGGGTCAGTAGCTGACAAAAATGTATTGCGCATATAGAATCGGTGATCAATTTATGTGGGCGTATTAATTGCAGGCATAAACACTTTACGAAGCATTTAACTTTCTACAAGTATATAATAATAACTAATGGTCTACAGATTACAGCAATTGCACTGCGCAACCAAGAAACAGAACGGATTGAGCAACTTAACAATTAGCCGATAAAATCTGGAAAAATATATTCGGTAATGCTTTCATTTATTCATGATATCCTTGTGTGTCAGATATAAATAAATATCATAAATAAAGTGCATTAATAATAAGTAATTGTTAAACTTTATTTCGGCCTTCAATTAAGAACTGGTTTAGAATGTTTTTTACGTCTTTGGCCTGGATTCTCAAGGCGTTGATGCACTCCAAATTAAGTACTGCCACTTGACTCTTGTGAAGTGATCAAGTACTGATGATAAAGATGACCAATGTTTGTTTTGAAAAAATAAAATTTTGGTTTCCAAAAATCTCGTAATACTAAGGTACCGGAAGAAGAATGACTAAATTAGAATTGAAATGAATCTAAAGCAATATTACGTAAACGTAAAATCAACATAAAAACACAGTTGGATTAGAAACTGTGCTTAACTAAACGTTGATAAAATTTACAACTTCATCGCTATTTACATAAGTGATGTCGCTGGAATGCATCTTAACGAGCTTGCCATAATATACGCTGTAGATTTAAAGATGCATACACAATAAGGTTATGAAACTGTACAGAAACGCCAGTCAGCCTCTAGAATACGTTAATTCCTGCTAGAACTGCTAGAGATTATATATGTAGTTGCAAAACATGTTTAAATTGTCATGCCGTTGAGAGCAGGAAACGATTATGCAGTTATGAATGATAGAGGTCCGGTAGGTGGCGCCTGTCGTACTACTGAATTACTACCGCTACTTAAATAAAGATTACCGTGCCTTATATGTGTGGTATCAACGGTAAGTGTTGATATGAAAAGAAATTGAAAGTTATTTAGTAAAACTCATTAGATCAAACATTTGGTTTTGTTTTGAAAAGAAACAGAAATAGAAACTATTGTTTTACATTTATAAATAAAGAATCATTTGATGAGCGCATTTTATACGAGATAGTTTTAATGAAACAACTTTCACGTCTAGCAAATAAAATACAATAATATTTTCTTTTCTATTTATCATTTATAATATCCAGTAAGGATAGAGTGATGATGAGGATGGTAATCATCTATCAGGTGGTCAGCTAGCAGATGAAATTTCCAAGAAAACGTTTGGTCATCTTTATATTTTCCTCTTCATTACCAAAATTCCTCGCGATACCCAAAATTTTTGCATTTCATCCTTATCTTCTTTTCATAATTGTACGTCTAATTGTCAGAATAGCGGCCATACTTGCAATTCCTATCCATCAACAGCCTTGGTGGCAACAATAAAGTGATATACACAACTGGTTTATTGTTTAACGACCATTTAACCCAGTTAATCCGCAATTACACTAATAACAGTGCGTCGTCAAGGTAAATATGTTCTTGTTATGCAACGGTCTATATTAATTACGACACGCGTCCAGTGAAAGTGGTGTGGTGGATTTACACGTAACAGCTCCTACTAAGAGTTGTTATATTAGAGACGCGATGTAAGTGAGCTTTTGTTTTATTTGAGATTGAACTGATATCTGGAGAATAGCCATTGTGTGATCCAAATTGCGGTTGGAATTAAAATATTGAGAACAATGAAGTTTTCGTTACTTATCGTGTCAATCCAAATGACTTATTATTATTCTCATGCGCTACAGATATTAGCTTCAAATACTTTAGATATCATATTTATTATATAACATGAGATTTTAGTATTAGGATTATTTATTTCTATAGCATCAACAAATAGTTTATATTTCTTCCAATTAAAACACAAACATAACATCACGCCTGTGTGTGTCTTCGTCTTCCAATTGGTTTTTAATAATTCTGTTAAACGTATTTTTTATGAATCAACGGCGCTAGCAATAATCGTCCTCGGACTCAATGTGACTATCTATGTATAAATAACCACTGCGTTATAAAACAAACTGGCGCTTTCACAAACATTAGAATTTCCTATAACTTTCAAAGCGGAATCGTATCGAGAAACGTTAGTATATCGCATCCGTCGTCATATGAATCGGATTTCCAGGGTCAATGATCTCAATAAACCAGTTTATGTGCTCAGAATTTGCGAATGGCTGAGATTTGCCGCGGAACAAGCGAAAACAGGTAGAACGTCAGATCCATACTAAAATATACGGAGACGAGTAAACAAAACAACAAATTTCACGGTCCCATTTGAAAGGAGAGTCACGTGTTTTGTAGATTATGAAATCCGTTTCTCGAATAATTATGTGTTAGTGAAATTGTTAGCTTACTTTGTTTCTAATTAATTGCATGCGAATTATATGCATGATGTTAATAAATTAGACTTATTTTTTGTGTCATCGCGAAATTACGTTACATCAATTCATAAATATTCATTAATTAATCAAGAAGAAATTAGTCTTTACATCATTGGCCGGAATAATAAAAAAACACAATCAATCACTCCAAACAATTTGCATCTTCATCGATCTTACAAAATTACTATGATATAATCGTATTTATTTACTCAAATGATTCAACAAAATGTATTATGCCATCAAATTCTAATAGTCGATTATCGTAACGATGAAGTTAATTAAACTGAGCGATTATAGTCGGATGCATCCGCATGTGTCATAACTGGCCCGCGGTGCGTGACTTTTACGTAATTAGTCGATTATCTGTGTTATGCACTAGTGACAAACATTAGTGCATCGCTTTGCAGTGCACTATTTCGTTCAAATTTAGAACTGCTTTTTCGATGAGCTTTTGGCGAGTATTTTAGAGTTAATATTTCATTAAGTCTATCCATTTTGTGAGTTGGAGTAAGAAATTAACTCTTTTAGTAAGAGTTATTTCTTTACGCTACGCCTTTTCTATATGAGAAGAGGCCTTTGCCCTGCAGTGGGACAGTTATAGGCTGTTATTATTATTATTATATACTTCTACAGCCTCATTTTCTTATAGATATCATTATTTTCTGAAGCGACTGTCTAGTGATTGCTGCGAATGAAATCATTGGCGAAACCATAGTTACTTTGTGACAGTTCTTAATGCCACATAAGTTGCTAATGACCTAATGTGCTCGCACAAATAACCTAAACGAGAGCTTGGTAATGATCTCGGCGAGCGATTTTAATAACATGAACAAATAAATAAAATGCTCTTAATTTAAAACATTAATGTATTTTTAATCGGCAGAAGCAATAGCAGCAATATTAATGGACTTATAATCTTGAATTAATTTATAATCACGCTCATTGAATGAAATTAACTTCTTCAAAGTATATCGAGCCATTTTTATTACTAATGCATTTTATTTAAAATTTATAGTTTCTAAATAATATATAGATTTATATTTAACGTTATTATAAAGCTGAAGCAGCTTCTGATGTTGTTCATTCACAATATTCACACCTACTTTTCAACTGGCAATTAGCATACAAACAAAATGATTATTTTACAAAATCCCGCAACATTTTGATGTTGCATTCAACTCTGAATCACAGCAAACTAAACGACAGGAGACATTCTAATTTCGTAACAAGTTAACGAGCTGAAATTATTGAGAGCATTATTCTATTACAGCAATTTGCATGTCTTAGGTAGAAATGAAACGACAATTTTACTACGGCCGTTATAAGTAAGGATTAAGAAATTAATAATCGACTAACAGCCATTATTTACTAAATCTGGCGCAGCTCTATGAATGATTGGACTTTTGTATTCACGTATTGCATCTAGATGAAAATGTATAGAATGGTAATGTTTTTTTTAACCTGCTTTGATAAGTCGAATGTGAATCTATTGTTTATATTTATTAACTAAGTTAAGCTAAGTTTAAATAAGAACCATTAAGTTTATAAAACATGTTTAGTAGCTTAGGACCAAAATGATATATTAGTGTAGTGTGGACATAAAATCGAATGCAAACCTTATCTAAACTTTTACTAACTAACTACTCCGTGAAATAATAACCTTATATCCGCATTTGAGTAGTAATGATACATGTTAGGAATTTGTACCTAAAGACCGTATCTCGGACCGTACAATTTTCGATACTTTCTAGTTATAACTGGAAAGTGAAATGAAAATTACAGCAGAACCGGTTGTTTGAGGAAGAAAATTATGTTATATTACAGTTTAGAATGATTATGCACTTGTACGCAATTAGTCGCGGAAGTACAATGGCCAGTGTTCAGATTTCTTATTTGAATAATTGTGAGAATTTTACCTTCTTTTGTAAGTTATTTAGTGTTAAGGAGAATCGTGTTTGATATCATTAAAAATATTGTAGCAGTTTATGTGAATGCAATGGGTATTTTAAAGGCTTTTTTTTACCGATTTTTAGGGATGGTGCCAAAATTGCATATAATGAAAAAGTAGCTAACAAAAAGGCTTAGTTTTACTACAAAAGCTTGTGTATAAAGAAGGGATATTATGGTATAGTTGTGATCGCAAATAATTGCCGTAACCGCTAAGTTATTGTTACTGAACAGTTCGAACCGCAAGCTTTGTTTTTGTTTATATTATCGAAGTAACAAAACAATTACTTAGATTTTTTGTAATACATAGAAATTTTATCAATTTCCAAAAACTTTCTGGTGCTTTTAGGAAGTTTAGTCGATTAAAATTCCAAAATCGTACACCCCATCCCTATTACGTTTAAGAATAGTTTTTTTTTCGACCGCGTATTATCATATTTAGTTTTAGAACAGGCGCACTTCAACTTTCTATTTTAAAACTTGAATCCTAAAAAATCTTTTTTCTTTTTTTCCACTTTTGGCACAACACTTGCACTGCACTAGTTGTATAACTCACCAATAACTTCATGTTGCTGTATGTCTTCGTTCGATCGCCGAAGACTGGTTGTGTGGTGCGACTATGTTACCATCATGTTATATAGCGTCCCTCCCACTTTTTGAGCGGCGTTAAGATACGGCCAAAGAAGGGTGAACGTTTGGGCTCGATAATGACATGTATTAATTGTAACTTACACTTATAATCTTGCATTCCAATTTCAAACTAGAACACTGGATGCTCTAATTAAATCGAGACGTGTGTTTGGAGAATCGATTGCATTTTCGATTCGATTTTTCGTAGCACGTTTTTTTGATTCGATTACTCGTTGCACATAATGAGTGTTTTATTTAACATTGAGCTAAATAACTATTTAATTAAATAGTTGAAGAAAGACGATTTGTTCATTAACATTTGCATAGACAAATATGGAGTGTTGATGAAGTGATGTGTTCCACTTCGTTTAGTTTTTATTAACATGATTATTACAGCTTTGAATTTAACAATTTATGAGAGCTGAAACAACTTGATAGGTGATGGCTATCCAAGGATATTGAAAAGTGTGTCATGTGTTTATGAGAACCGGTTGGTGCATCGACTAGTTATTGTTAACCTTTTTCTAGTTGACTAATTTTGATTAGGTGGGGTTAGACTTTAATCGCCCCACACTAGGAATTTCTCCTATATCGCGGGTGAGTTTCACAATCATGAAATATGACAGACACAAACACCCAGACTCGGGACAAACATCTGTGGTTCGCACAAAGTTTTGCCCCGTGTGGGTATCGAACCCACAACCCTTAGCGCAACAGTCCAATCGCTTAGCCACTGCGTTAATCAGGTCGTCAAATTGAAAAATACTAAAATAGTAAAGTTGATACCAATCTAACATTTCAATAATCTGTGCATATACATTCGTCGCACAAACTAGTATCTTACGACAAAGGTAAACATAGCAAGGAAACCTTCCACCTAATGATCTGAAATTGCCAGCACGCAGTGCGCAAGCGTGAAGATCGGTGGTAGTTCCTTCCGTGTATGAGATGGGTTTGCCCTGCAGTTACATAGATGACAGCTGGTGTTATCAATGTGTTGACCACTGGCTTAATCTTAGTGTAGCTGATCGTTTGAATAGAATTTGTAAGGTTAAATACACCTGTATTTTGTGCAGTCCAGCCCCTTTACCGTAAACTCTTAAATAATAATAATATCATTTATTTTCAGGCTTCAATGGCCCATAGATATATACCTTACAGACTAACATATATAAATTAAATACAAATTGTGTTAGTAAATAAAAAACTTAAAACTATGTTAATAGCACTTCACTTTGCACTTGTCTTCGTGCTCTCCTGTGGTACTGGTCCGCGGAAGCGACGGAACACCACGCCCTGCGGCCAAAAGTCTTCTTCCATGACGAGGGGCAGGAAACAGTTCGGTACTCGCACCACGAATGCCTTGAAATTGACATTACGGCGCGACTCCAGTAACTGCACCCTCGGCCTGTACTTCGTCTTTTGGCGCACGTACTCAGCGATGTCCTCCTCCTTAGTGGTGTAGTGCAGGCGGGAGACGTACACCGGTGTGTTCGGCTGGGCAGCACGCACTGTGGTGTTGGGTTTCACAGGAGCTGTGCCGCAGCGGTTCTTGTTGGGTCTGCGACGGCGCTTGAAGCTTAAAGCAGTTTACGTTGTGGAAGCGAGACGCCTTACACTGCACGTAGCTGCGTCTCGCTTCCACGACGTAAGCTGTCCTGCTTCAAGAGTTCATAGTAAGGGAGCAGACTGTTTTTCTTTAGGAGTCTTTTAACAGCGCGTGGTATATATGTGGTTCCATAATCCCCACGCTTGGCAAGGCTTGGGGATCGCAGTATTGGTGGTGAAGTTACAAAAGACACTGCTGCCCATCTTCTGGATATTCCCTCAATCGCCTCTTACGACACCCAGGGGAAGAAAGGGGGTGGTCAATTCTAGGCGGACTACCACTCGGCAGACTATTAAAAGTTAAACATTAATAAAGACAAATAAATCTACGTCTATTTTGATCTCAGATAGCACCTGTATTGAGATGGTATCGCTCTGCGCTGTACCAACACTTGTCTTATATTGTTTCCTCATTCGGCAAACGCTTACCGTTAAGTGTTAACCTTATAATCTGACTGTAACAGGTAATAGTTACAGAGCTATTTGTGTTATAATAACAATAATAATCATTTTGCTTAGAAAGTAGGTACATAAAAAGTGATATACATAATGTAATGGTTCTACTACAATCTACCTTAAAATAGGCATGCAAATATCACGCCTGTATTCCCCGAAGGGGTAGGCAGAGGTGCACATACAGTACACAGTACACCCACATTTCGTCAGGTATGTGTTAGGTCCCAATGTAATAGGTGGCGAGCCTATTATCATCAACCGGGCACAAATCCTGACTCCGTACAAATACAAATACAAATCGTTTATTTGTCAATGTAGGTATGTATACAACAGTAGATGGTACAAAAGCATAATGTCTCCGTGCTGCTACTAAAAATTACCTAATGTAAAAAACCCAGTAACACTTTGCCTGACACGGGATTCGAACCCAGGACCTCATGCTCAGCAGTCGCGCTTAGCGGCCTTAATTCTTTAACTAAAGGAGTTTAAATTATGCAAATATTATTTTTTAATCTTGAAGAGAACTAGAAATATGCAAAAAATAATTGGTTAAACAAAATTATATAATTAAAATGATATTCACCAAAACTAATTAAAAGTTTAATGGAATTATAATTATTTTATGAATAGCTGAGTACATAATATTTTATTATATACATTGTGAATGTTCGTTATATAACGATCAGCAACTTTAAATATGTTTCAGTGTTACAATAGTCCAGTGGACACTGTGGACAGTACGGAAGAAATTCATTTGCACAAAATAGCAGGTTCAAATCAGGCATGTTACATTGAGACTTTTTCATCAACACTAAGTTTCATCAAACATTATAAAATACATTACATCAAAATACTATTACAGTAAGAAAATAAAATTGTAAATAGGTGCGTGCGTAGAATAAAAGACATCAACGCATTAACTGCACCTTTTTGTTTAATTAATTAAAAGTTGTTAAATTAATTATGTCAGAAGATATTACGGATAATGTATATACATACACATCATATGAACAAGCTCAAAGACCCTAAACAATCTATGGATCTCACAAATATTTGTCCCGTGCGGGGACTGAACCCAGGACCACTAGACAGCTTCGTCATCACTATTACGTCATAATTTATGTATATTTTGTCGCTGTTAAATGAAAGCGACATTATTTTACCTTAAGGACATATACGCATGCAAGCCAGAGTTAGCGTTATATTATTCAAATTATTGCACTTTATGCAACCAGCTACCGGTTATGACGGCACTAATGGATGTTTTCTTTAATTGACTAAACAGTGATTAATTATTCCAGTTGATATCGATATATCACGCATTAAGAATCATTGCAGTAACCTTTTTTTACCTTTTACACTGCAAAATTGCTTCGTACAGTACAATATGTGAAGGCAGTGGTACTTCTCTGCCACATTTGATTATACAGCTAATGACAATATAGAAATAATTAACGATATATATTATAGTTTGTAGCGTTCTAAGGGGGATGCCTTTTTTCAACAGTAGCCGTTTTTCCGCTGATAATGATAATGATTATAGTTTCATTAAAATAGTCTGTGGAGATATTTAGATAAAACTTCCTTTTGTCGCTTGGTGACTCATAAGAGGCGGAACACCTGAATTCATTCACAGCCGGCGACTTATGATGGACGAGGCACTTCTGCTAGAAGAATTTTATTGAATACCTTTTTGGGGATTCTATTTATGTAAAAGCTGATGCAGGAGACTCCTACAAACGGGTTTCGGGTAAAAAAAATTTTTGGTCACATCCCCTCGGGTGTCTTTAGAAAGCTCTACCAAAATCTCATCACTACCAGAGTAATGGCTTAGGAACATACAAACATTCTACAAAAGTTATAATAATAGACTTAAAAGTTAATAATTAATACCTATGCATTATTTTTCTGCTGCATCTTGATCATAATTATCGCCAAAAACATTGGCAGCTCATAGTCATTTTAGACGATTCTTTTATAGCATGTTAAGCCTATTAAGTCGGCAATTAGAACAGAAACAATACCAGTCCCGCGATAGCTCCCACATTTTGTAAACACAAACGTCACATTAGCTAACTAAACGCAATTAATTAAATTCTCAAAGAAACAAAACGTTATTTCACGAGACGCTTGACACAATTGCGAAAAAATTGCGCGCTATTGGCAAATTACGTCTCATGATTGTTTCTATAATGCTGGTGAATTACATATGAATTGGATCATTATTTGTTATATTATTGTATAGCAGGTTTGATTTGTATTTAATACCTGCGAAACTTTTACCCGCTGGAACTATGTCCATTCGGTATCCAAAGCATAACATAGGTGTACCGACGATATCTTCAGAATTGCGGGCAACCGGTGGATGGAATTGGCAAGCTGTCGTTCATTGTGACGTTCTAAGGGGAAGGCCTTTGTTCAACAGTAGACGTCTTCCGGCTGATGATGATGATGAGGAACGGCAGAACATGGAAATAAATCAGTCGGTCTCAGTCAACGTACTTTGTACAGACATACGTTAGTTAATCAGGGTACCATGTTGGGAGATAACCCAGCGTGCGATGGACGTAGTTAACTGTCTCTCTACTTGGACCACGATAAGAAACAAGTGAATAAAATAAGCAGTGTACTTTGAAAATTGAGTACCTAACGGTTGAAAATAAAATTTAATTAGATACAATCCCTACTAATATTATAAACGCGAAAGTTTGTAAGTATGGATGATCGTTACTGTTTCACGTAAAAACTACTGAATGGATTTTAATGAAATTTCATATGGAGGTAGCTGACACTCTAGATTAACATAGACTACTTTTTATCCCGAAAAAATGTAGCGGGTAACACCGCGAGGCGCAGCTAGTAATATATATTTTTGAGTACAGAGAAACAGACAAACCTTTAACTTCGTACATTACGTTGGAAATAAAGCAATTTGTGATACCTCGTCAAATTAAAAATACAACGCAATTTATGGTGCTGCGCGACAACTTCCCAATCGTTTTTTATTACAACAAATGCATAACCTTATATCCACAGACCATAACTAACTTCCTCATATCGATTACGTTTGAAATAAAATCGAATCGACTACACATTTGTTTACAATTCAAATTCAAATTCAAAATGTTTTTATTTCATATAAACCTATTACAGGCGCTTATGAAACGTTAGGATGCTAGTTGCACGGTTCCAAAATGTCATTCCAATGGAGAAGAACCGGCAAGAAACTCCAGAGGTTACTCATTTAAAAAAGAAAGATGGTACAAATTTGTAAATTTACATATGTAGTTTCATTATGCGACAACAAAGCAAACTAATAGTGATAGGAGGGAAAAAAAAAAACAAATTGGGCCAAAAACCCACGGTGCAATTAAAACTACTAGCTATCACTATTCATTACATTGTGGTCACAATAGTCGATTATGAAAACGTTACATTGATATAGCTTACAATTGTTACGGTTGATTGTCTAAGGACGAGCTGCTAGACAGTTTGACACTCTATTAGGAATTTTGTTATTATAACTTTGACAGTTGAGTTATGAAACCTACCCTCTTACCATGAACTGTTAAAGTAGGACACTTACTATGGTGAAGTCGCCGCACTAGCCCTGCATAGTGCGCAAGTGCACAAATTTCAAATTGTTATTATGTAATCACGTATTTTCTGTACAATAAACAATTAAGAATTAAGATGTATTTTTTAAAGATATTAAGCTAAAAATGTTGGTAACCTCTGTGTTACAGACACAAGGATAAAACCAATATTTGATTTAAAATTATGTACATCATTTTATACTCTCTGTACCAGTGAATATTTATATATAGTCCTCCTTGTCTATTTCGACAACGGCGACCCCCGAAATCACCATCCTTGATGAGTAAATAGCATTGTTCAAACATTCTCACACTACTACATGGAAATTATAAGTACTTTTTGGCAGAGTGGTCTGCCTACTCTATCGAAAAAGACAAGCGTGATGCGATGATATATATATTAGTACAATATAACTCTAATGTCTACATGAAACCTAATCCGACGGTTTAATGACAGCGTATTGAGACGTAACAAACAAAGTTACGTTGAAGAAAATGATGCAGAAAAAATAATTATGCATCCGACAGTCGGCGATCGGTCCATTATTTTATGATCCAATGGATCGATCGTGTTATGTCTGCTGTTGCTACTTCCTGATGCGCCTACCGCACTTTATTATTAGAACTGTGCTGATCTTAAAAGAGCCAATATGTTCTTAGGAAAATATATTCATGTATTTTATTCTTGGCTTTATTGATTGCCTTAAGTTTACAAATCGTGCCTTATCTCCTTGGTCTAATGGTCGTAAACGCTACTGTTTAGCATGAGGTCCAAGGTACGACTACCGACGAATTACTTGGAAAAGAGTGAGCTTTTTAACAAATTTTCTGGTTCCCGCAAAATAGGTAATAGAGGTGATACCTTGGGTAAATCGATTACATTATATTTAGCGGACCGGACAGACGACGTCTTGCCGGGAAAAGCAACGCCAAGTCCAATAGTGTTTTTAAACCACCCAGAAACCAATTGAGATATATGTACATACAATATTTCATCCAAATCGGTCCAGCCGTTTAGGAGGAGTTCGATGACAAACACACGTACAGAAAAATTAGATATACATAATCATATTATGATATTGTATCAACAACCCATCTGTTATTTTCCGTCGACTGGTATTTTACATGAAAAACATTGTCACGTATGGTAAATACAAAAAATATATCCATTAAAAATATCAATATTATACCTCGTATCGTGACCTTAGTGACCGCAAACTCCTTTAGAGTGTTTGTGAACGGTCTCCTATCTCTTCGATAGCTTAATGATGCATCCGACCTTGACATTATGACATCAGTTTATGTGCGGAGGCGTGTCTCAGGACAGGTCGTCTGTAACCTGGGGCATTTTAAACATAACATCACGCCTGTATTCCCAGAACGGGCAGGCAGAGGCACCCATATTTTACTAGTTATGTTATAGGTCTCAATGTAATAAGGGAGCTCAAATCCAGACTTTGAGCTGCTACCAAGAATTACGTATTGGAAAAACCTAATAACATTTTGACAAGACTCCCAGAATTGGCTTCTATAAGATAGCATGAGAGTTATTAATAGAGAAGATAAAAGCCATAAAATGTTTTTTATTTTAAATCTAACTTCTATTCTTTAGAAAAATCGTTAGATTTGCAGTTCTTTATTTAGATAAAAGTTCTTTATTTTATAAATATTTATTGAGGGTTTTATTTTGATACTTAGAAGCAACGCTAGCATTTAACTTTATAACTCAAAGGAATATTTCTGAACGAGTTTGCGAACGTTTGTTAAGATGATTGCACGATACTTGCAAATCCCTAACCGTCGTATTTCCAAACGTCCTTATAATATAATTTTGTCTGCTTTTGTTACCTAATACTTTACCGCTTTACATTGCACATTTGCACTCAATATTATGACTAACTCATCAGGAATTTCGTGGTATCATGCAAGGATATTTCGACATTTTTATTTTGTTAAATCTTGAGACAACAACTCTGCATGTTATACGCTCAGTAAAATAATATATTTGTGAAAATCTGGCCGTGTGTTCTCATGAGATTTTTGCATAATTTTATTTATTAACGTGTGTATTAACTCAAAGTGTTACTGGGTTTTTCCATGAGAATTACTCAGTGGCAGCACGGAGTCTGGATTTGTGCCCGGTTGGTGGCAATAGGCTCGCCCCCTATTACATTGGGGCCTAAAACATAACTGGCGAAATGTGGGTGTATTAAATGTGCACCTCTGCCTACCCCTTCGTTGAATACAGGCGTGATGTTATGTTATGTGTATTAACTAATCAGGGATCTTTATAGTCCTTTACACACTTTACGAATTTCCCCAGTATCTTGAGTGCGTAACACTCCCAAATAGACGGGACAAATATCTGCTTATAACACATTATTTCTAGTTGGTAATTAATATGCACCTCGTCGGTCTTGTGGTCGCTAAGCGAGAGGGTCCTGGGTTAGGATCCCGGGTCGAACAGTATTACTGGGTTTTTTCATTAGGTATTTTTCAGTAGCAGCACAGAGTCTGGATTTGTCTGGTTAATGGCAATAGGCTCGCCCCCTATCACATTGGGACCTAGAACATAAGTGGGGAAATATAGGTATACCTCTGCCTACCCCGTTATGTTTTTTAATTAATATTTACTAAAGAAAGTATTCGATTTCGAGCAGACAAACCCACGACCTCAAGTAAAGAACTAATAAACCATCACAAAACAGTTAAATATCAATAAGATCCTTGAGTCACATTTTTAAACTAAATATCACATTAGGCAACACTCATCGAATCTATTCAAAAAGTTTATACTTCAAACATGCATAGAGAATATAGAGATGATTAATGCACTGTTATTTTGAATTTGAATTTCGAATTTGCTGTTGAGTAATAGCGACTCTTTGAAGATTATCGATAGTAACAAGTTTTGTAAATGTCTCTAGTACTAGAGTTGGGCAAACTGGATTTAACTGAACTAAATTGCGGAGGTCGTACCTCGTACTATAGACAATCTGAGGTAATCAGCTCTTATGTCTGATATTAAACTAGTCTTAATGCGCTTAAAAGTGCTGTGACACAACTGTATTAGTAGCTACTGGCTGGTAACAATTACCTATAAAAGACATCAATTAGGCCAATTACTTTTTGCTCTTAATAGAATCCTAATGTTCTTTTGTAATCTTTTTCTAAACTTAAACTGACTGTAATTATATTTTACTGGCACAGTAAAACTGAACTGAATTTGGCTAAATAAATGTGTTGAATATTATCAGTATCATCATCATCAGCCGGAAGACATCCGCTGTTAAACAAAGGCCTCCCCCTTAGATAAAGAGGGTTTGCCCTAATCCCTCGCTTGGCAAACGGCTTGGGGATCGCAGTATTGGTGGTGAAGTTACAGAAGACGCTGCTGTCCATCTTCTCGATTTTCCCTTAGTCGCCTCTCATGACACCCATGTGACGAGGTGGACAGTTCTAGGCCGGATACCAGTCGACATACCACAGGGTATATGTTATGGCAAAGTTGTGTAGTATAACCTCTTTTTATTAGTAACAGTTTATGAATGGAACTTCACTGAAAGCGTAATTAGAAAAGTATGGCCGCAACGGATGCGTGTACGCATATATCGACGCCCGCGGAAGCGTAGGAAGGAGGTTATTATAACAAGTTGATAGCGGTTAGCTAAGACGTTAAGTGGTATTAATCAAGTCCTGTTTAAGTACCAGTTAGTTGAGATCAGTTTGGATTAGTAAACATTGTGACGACACGCAGGAAGGAGACAGCGTGCTGCAATCTGTTTCTCAACGGTTGTATGTGAAAGTAGGGACCAATGTTCAGGAATTGTTCAGCTACTTGTAGTACGATAATATTGTCTTGGTGTATATGATTTCCAGACGGGTCCTATTATATGCATTACACACACTTTTTTGTAACACATTCGTGTCAACACTCAACAACGGATTAGAACTAGTGACCATGCAACGGGTGAACTCACTGTCATATTATTCATTCGAAAGTTAATTTATTGGTTTGTATTTCCACACGCCTGTTCCCCAGGGTAGGCAGATATCACGCAGTTCTATAACAACTTCACTGCGATCCTGGCATTCATTAGCCGACTTCCAAAAAGGAATTCTCAATTCAAATATGTTTTTTTACACATCAGATGTTTCAACCATACGTAACGGTATAGGATTCTTTCTTCAAGCTGATTCTTCAGAACATTTCCCATCAGCCTCCTTAGATAAGACAATCGCTGGACGAATAGAATGAAAAATGTATGTGATTGACATCGATAACATAGTCAAAAGTTCGAAAAATTGTTGTCATCCCCATGTATGTATCATTCTATTCGATGTCTATTTGATAAGCGTCTAGGAGGGCTAGTCAGAATGTGTCCACGACCATTTCTATTTCTACATCAGTAATATTTTTTTCATTGGCTTTTACTTTATCTGAAATACCTGGTCGCTGCATCGCCTTCAAGCTACACATGCATAAATCAACATATCAACAATGATGGAGTGTGAAAACGGTTCTAATGGAAGAAATCGCTCGATCGTCAGCTGTTTTTGTGTCATGGCTGTCAATAGCGGTCTTAAGGCTTCCGTGTGCAACGGGAAATCCTAATTGGTCGCAGAAAAATGCTGGCAATGTCAACGAACTTCCACCGTAGAGACACTTGCATCGCCTAAGTATGGTGGTAAGTTATGACGGCCGATAAGCCGCACGAAAGTCACTCTGTTTATATAGGTAGTGGACGGTTAAGTAGATCGGGAATATAGAGGTACTGATGTGGTTGACTGGTATGATGCTGAGAACCGTTTCGTTGATGTGCTTTTTTAACCCTACTGCCGAGGAAGGGTTTTTGGGTAAATCTGGAGCTACAAAAATCCCGACCGGCCCAAATCTTCTCAATAAAGTCACTATGTTATGAATTAACATAATTCTAGACTACTGCACTTTGCTTTTTCTTTTTAGTTTTTTAGCAGTCGGATTTTTTCTTATTACTTTTTATTGTTTAGGTATTTTGGCAACCTTTGTGTACATTTTCATGTGACCGTACATATTTCTTACGATATTTACAAAACTATTGATTTAGTGTTGATGACCAAGATTCAAAGATATTAATATAACAAAATGCAGTCTGTCTGTCAATGGTTTGTTACCGTACTAACTGATATTACAGGTACGTAGTCATAATTTTATTTCCAAAACTCACAAGCGAGGCTGAATAAGCGCCTGGGTGTGGCATCTACTTCTATAACACCTGTCCGTTTAAGATTTATTGATAGATCGTCAATGATCATAGAGATGAGTCTAATTAATTGGTCTCACGATGTCAGGGCTTTGCCCCACATTCTCCGTACTTGTTTATGGCAGCATCACTTGCGATAACTGTTATACTGTGTGTTGTTTATGTAATCATTGAGGCGTTAATACTGTGTGGGGCGAAGCGATGAGCGGTGGGCGATGATTAATAACGCCTAAAATAATATAACTCTAGGGATAGGATATAATTTAGTATATTTTTAACATTAATCTTACTAAAAGGGAACTTGAAATTCGATGGATGCGAGTAGACACCATGGCTCAGTTGGCAGAGCGGCGCCACGGTACAGCGAAAGTCGCGGGTTCGAGTCTCGCCCGTGTCCATCATTTTACAAGTTTCCTTTATCAATTTAGTAACCTCACTAGTAAAATAGCTGCTAAAACCACTGAATCTGTATTAAGGAAGATGCAGATTTTTTATGATATTCTTATAAGTAAGGTTAGCATTCCTCAGCAAAAACCATGGGTATTCCTAGCTATTAAAACACACCTCAATTTGTGATAAGTCAAAAGTCAAGGACAAAAAATTCTGGACCAAAAATCTAGGACTTAATTATTATTACAAACGTCCATTTACCATAACCATTTGAAAATCCTCGACATTTTGACACAAGGACAATGCAATACAACTTCGATTATAATATCGACTATTATTATTTAATCAAAATATAATTTATGTATAACTATTTTTATGATAACATGTCTAACCGCTAAATGCCATGGTTTGATGTCTTCACTGAGTGTAGGGTCAGCAGCGCAGAATGGACCAGTTTGTGCTACTTGTACAATCACTAACGTGGTAGCTTCACACGGCCCGTAATACCACGAGCCGCAGGGCGTAGAATCGATTTTTAGGATTCAGCTAGTACCATGAGCGATCTGAAACCACCATTTCTCGCGTTGTTCGGTTCAGCTCTGGAGCAGCCCTTGTTTTACCTCACCGTGAGATAATCACCTTATCTCACGGTGATGTAAAACAAAAGCAAGTTGAAAAAATAAATGACAAACCATAATTGAAGGATTTAACTATAGGTACAGTCAATCAGATAATTAAAATTATACTTTAGTAAATATTTACACGCCCAAAAGTGGTTTTAAGTTTTAAAATCTAATTGTTTTTTCATTAATGATGCTAAATATACCTATTAATTATAAAGACTTGTGTTGCCGACAGTACATTCGATGGGGGATTTTTAGTTCAAAAGACTCCGTTGCGAAACAATCAAAGGAACCATTCACTTAAGACGTAACTTAACGAGTACTTAGGCTGCACTAGTTTGAACACTCGACTTCGTTTATTATTTTTATTTTGAAATTACTATAACAGGTATCATAGTAGTTAATTCATAAATATATTAAACATTACAACTGACTGCCTCGTTGGTTTAGTATTTGCTAGGCGACTGCAGAGCATGAGGTCCTGAGTACGAATCCCGGGTCGGGCAAAGAGTTACTGGGTTTTTCCATTAGGTAATTCTCAGTAGCAGCACGGAGTCTGGATTTGTGCCCGGTTGATGGCAATAGGCTCGCCCCCTATTACATACCTAAAACATAACTGGCGAAATGTGGGTGTACTAAATGTGCACCTCTGCCAACACCTTCTGGAAATACTGGCGTGATGTTATACATGTATTAAACATTACAAACATAAGTGCAAACGCTTGACAGGACATTATTCTTTAAGGCACTCAAACATTTGTCCTACGCGGGATTTTCTCTAGCTCAACGGTCATATCACTTAGTCTCGGTGCCAATTGGGTCATAATTATATCAGTCGGGTCAATTATATGAGTGAAATGTCATCTTGGGGTCAAATAACAGACTAGTATTAAACTCATGACTAAGGAGAGAAATAACTCATTTAACACACACACACACACTAAAGTTAAGTGTTGTGTTTAGTGACTAAACCATTGTTGTTATCAGTGTGTGTTGATTGTAATATAGTTTTCTAAAATAAATAAGTAATTTTCCTTAGAAAATTGCTCAGCTGCTCACACCTGCAATAACAAAACTGTGATAAGAAACTTCATTTAAAAACATACCTTTTATAAGTATATAAGAGAATTTTGCGAAATAATAACTAGATTACTAAGAATTAACATGGCAATTAAGTAGTTAATTAACATTAATGATAACCTTCTTTCTGTCGCAGTAGGGTAAAAAGAAAAATAATCATAGTTTACTTTTCACTGCTCTTACTGCCTCTTTGGTAAAGTTGTCGCTAAGCGCGACTGCTGAGCACGAGGTCCTGGGTTCGAATCCCGGAACGGGCAAAGTGTTGTTGGGTTTTTCCATTAGGTCATTCTCAGTAGCAGCACGGAGTCAGGATTTGTGCCCGATAGGCTTGCCCCCTATAACATTGGGACCTAAAACATAACTGGCGAAATGTGGGCGTACTATATGAGCATACCCCTTCGGGGAATACAGGCGTGATGTTATGTTACTTTTCAAAAGTACTCTTTCTCAGACTCGTGTCGTAAATCAATTAGATCAAGATTTTTAAGCCTAGGTGTAGCCTAGCTTTAAGTGTTAGTTGGCAATTAATAAATAATAAAGCTAGTCTATTCGTGTCTGTCTATAGGGCAAAGGTCTCTCTTTTCTCATTTACAATGAACGAGCATTGACCACTACGCTTGCTTACTAGTTGGCGATTCCAGACCATTAAATCCAGGCATGGCAGGTTTGCCAAAATAAGATAGAAATACTTGTTTTCTTACGCAATACTGACTTACATCACTTTTTATTTAATGAAATACACGTATCCTTGTAACATACAACGGGGAGACATTCACTTAGGTAAGAAAACTGGACTTCTTTTTCTTCTTTGTGTAAACCAACTGTCTGTTGTGATAGGCCTGTCTTCAAGGTTGACTTCGTAATACGATGGCAACACAATAAAATGTGCTCTTCTTACGTCTTCTCTGTGTGGCTTTTGCCTAAAATGCGTTAGACGTACTTATATCATCCATTTATGGGATGGGGGTGCCAGTAGAGTGCCTCCGCGTGTGACGATACTTAAATTTGCCCGGCGCTCCCTGGACGGTCAACCTCCCCACCATCCTTGTTGACTGACCAATGGCCACCACGGCATGAGAAGCCACAAGGAAACAGTCCTTCTGGCTATTGGCTCATGGCGATACGAAGAAGAAGATCCATTCGTAGAAGCTTTCCACTTGCACCACAGGTTGAACAGAATTATATCTATTATCCACTAACAATTAATATATTTTGTGCCATCGACATGCTAAATAGAACGCTGCTACCAACTACCTAATCAACAATTCTCTATTGCAAATAAAATGTGTAATATCACTAGGTATATTCATTCTGCCCCATCCCATTACTTGACTTTAGCGTAAACTTTTATTCAACATCCTACTTAATATGAAACAATTTTTTCTTTAAACATTAAGTCTAAATAAAATTAAAAAGCAACACTAACTCACCGCTTTCATCCCAACTATTATAAAACGAACAAATCGGACAGACTCACATATTAACATAATATTGTTTATATTATTCATACAATTTCTGATGGTAATCTCAAGTTCCACTTTTAATTATTTTTAATTGTCACGTTTTCATTTTTGCGAGAAGGAAGTATTTAAAAGTGACCGAATCACTGAACCAGATTACAGGTTAATATATGCAGGTGGATTGTTGCTTCGAACTAATTGTGCCAATAAAAGACTGTAAGTTTAATCAAAGAATGCCATTTCTTTTGATTATTGGAATCGAATGTTATACTTGTAGTCATAAAAATTACATAAACATATAACATCACGCCTGTATTCCCCGAAGGGGTAGGCAGAGGCGTACATAATATAGTACACCCTCATTTCGCCAGTTATGTTTTAAGTCCCAATGTAATAGGGGGCGAGCCTATTGCCATCAACCGGGCACAAATCCAGACTCCGTGATGCTACTGACAATGACCTAATGGAAAAACCCAGTAACATTTTGCCCGACCTGGGATTCGAACCCAGGACCTCGTGTTCAGCAGTCGCGCTTTGCAACCACTAGACCAACGAGGCAGTCATAAAAATTAATGCTTATATAGATGAAAAGGATACTTTCTGGAATTGAAACATGATTCGTTTAAGACTATCCAATTCTATTTATCAATAAGAAATCCATTAAAGTAACTAACATCGCATTCATCATCATCACCAGCCGGAAGACGTCCACTGTTGAACAAAAGCCTCCCCCTTAGAACGCCACAATGAACGACAGCTTGCCAACTACACACATAAACTATTTGGTATTGCCACCATATAGTTTGATCTTGTCTTCTAAAAACTTTAACAATTTCATATCTAGATCTCCTAAGTACAATTAGTGGCTAGATTATAATTAGTCTGAATGCCTAGACGTTGCTATCTAAGGCTGGCATTACATTTTATTGCGCCATCAATCTTATACCGCTATACAAATATGTAAGTTAAGCCTATTGTAAGTTTCCAGCCTATATCACACCTATTTCAAAGTCTTTGTTACGATATCTCTCATTACACCCATACAACATTGTTTGCACTTGAAATAGACTCGGATTAGGACATATAATTTTCAAATTGACGACCTGATTAGCGCAGTGGCTAAGTGATTGGACTGCTGCGCTAAGGGTTGCGGGTACGATTCCCGCACGGGGCAAAAACTTTTTGCGACCCACAGATATCTGTCCCGAGTATGGACGTTGGTGTATGTGATATTTCATGTTTGTGAAACGCACCCACGACACAGGAGAAATTCCTAGTGTGGACGACATTAAAAAAAAAATTTAAAAAAAAAAGAAAGAAATATACGACACCTCGTCAAGTATGGAAATCGATTTAGGATTATAATTGCAAACCATTACAATCGATTAGCAAAGGAATTTTTGTCTCGAATTTATAGATCCTTATATAAATTTATCATCAATATCATCCATACTCCACAATATTATTATAAATGTGAAAATAACTCTGTCAGTCTGTCTGTTACGCCTTCCTGACTAAACCGCTGGACGGATTTTGATGAAATTTGCCATGTTGAATGTTTAAGACCCGAAAAAGGACCTGGCTACTTAACGCGGTCGAAGCTGCGGGCAAAAGCCAGTGGGCAGTAAAGCCAAAGAGTTAAAATTATAAACAGTTAATAATGTTTATGCGATTCAGCGTTCACGATTTAATAATAGCGAACTGGCCATTTATAGGACTTTTCAAATAAGAGAAGAACAGAACTGAATTCACTATAATAACTTTCCATGTGTCATCCATATTATCTACTATATATACCGGTTGTAATCACGTCGATATTCGGGAATGCCCGACTAGTTTCGGACTCTAACGGAGCCCTTATTCATGAGCAGGTGACGCGGCGGGGTCGCGAGCCGAACATCCGTTAGAGTCCGAAACTAATCGGGCATTCCCGAATATCAACGTGAGTATAACCGGTATATAAGAACTGAATTCATTTCATATTATCTCTCACTCACTTACTGTTAACAATAAATTGTTCACGAAATCTTTAATTGTAAACGGTTATAGAACATATTACTTAATTAACGTACACTACCCAGTAGCGATATCCTCGATCCGAATGATTGATTTCGAGAGGCATGACGAAACACAACAGATGTTACATCGCATGTAACTTCTGTCACTGGGCAACTCTGTACACGTCATTGATCTGGTGCGGTCACTGTCGTAACTCGCGGCTACATATCAACAACATCGACTGACATAATTACGAAGAGATACAAATCGTTTCTAGATTACATACAGAGCATCACGCCTGTACCCCCCGACGGGGTAGGCAGAGGTGCACAGTATAGTACACCCCAGTTTCGCCAGTTATGTTTTTAGGTCCCAATGTAATAGGGGGCGAGCCTATTGCCATCAACCAGGTACAAATCCAGACTCCGCGCTGCTACTGAGAATTACCTAATGGAAAAACCCACTAACAATTTGCACGATCCGGGATTTGAACCCAGGACCTCGTGCTCAGCAGTCACGCTAAGCAACCAGACCAACGAAGCAGTCAGTTTGTAGATTACGTTTTCTATAGGTACTACCCAGGTCTACCACTTAGGCTGTTTAGAGCCTCTAACTTCTCAACTTCAGGGCCCTTACCATGAACTCTTAAAGCAAGACAGTTTCCGATGTGGAAGCCAGATGCCACAATACACAGCACGTTGCACGTAGCGTCTTACTTCGACAAAGGAAAATGCCGCGTTAATTTTCATGGTAAGGGTTTGGTTTAATCATTGTAAATTACTGTGGGATATTTAAGGCTGATGATAATATAGGGAGCAACAAGGGACATTTTTTCATAATACAGGGTTAACTACCAATCCGAAGAAAGATAAGCAAGTACTCGGGTATCTCGACACAAGATTATAGGCATCTATGAATCAACCCACAATTTCTGTAGCATCTACGAGTACCTAGAAATTATAATTGTTAAATCTTTTGACAACTTTTGGATCTTTGCCGCTTCTACAAGATGAGACCTCATTTACTTATTCTAGCACTGTATTAACCTTAAAATTGATTATCATCATCATCGTCAGCCGATACAGAAATAAATCGTTTATTCATTTATTTTATTTAGCCGGAAGACGTCCGCTGTTGAACAAAGGCCCTTAGATAAGGGGGGTTGCCATAATTTCCACGTTTGGCAAGCGGCTTGGGGATCGCAGTATTGATGGTGAAGTTACAGTGGACGCTGCTGCTCATCTTTTGGATTTTCCCTTAGTCGCCTCTCACGACACCCACCGGAGGAAAGAGTGTGGTCAATTCTAGGCCGGATACCGCATTAAATGTATCATATTATTCCATAAAAATACGCATCGATAAAGACTTTTAATAAGACATAAAAAAACAATGCACAGCCCACATTATAGCAATCACTTTCGCAACGTGGTTATCATTACATACTGCCTTACACACTGCATAGTTTTTATCTTTTATTTATACCAACCTACTTGTGGACTATCTCCTAATTATGTTTATGTAACGTTATATACTTTGTATTACAGTGCGTCAGTTTGTTTGTTTATTTACATACGAGGGAGGTAATCTCGTAAACTAGAGGGCCGATTCTGATAAATATGTATTTTTTATCGAGTTTTTCTCTGCTTTTACATGCGTGCTTAGGTATTGTTAAGATAAAAGTAAATTTGTATTCTATAAGGATTCGTCTCTAAAGATAATTCTGTATACCAATAATTCGTGCGTGTGCAATTGACGTTGTTTACACACACTTAAAAACATCGTTTTTTTTTTCAAAAACAAAATAGTTGTAACAAGTCACATGAGATTGTTAACTCGAGCGAATCCGGGGCAGGTCGCTAGTTTATTATGTAACTTGCTCATACATCATAATTCATACCATCTGTAAGAGCTATTGGAATTTTTAAATTATATGTTACGTATTTGCTATGATATAGATTGAATTGCGATTTGCACTTGCGAAATTAGATGTTGAAAACACTCGTTATTTGTTCTTAGTATCTTCAGTAGCTAGAATTTATTAGACGATGCCTAATAGCCATACTAATAGTATAAATGTGATAATAACTCTTTCTGTCTGTCTTTGAACCTTCACGACTAAACCGCTGGACGGATTATGATAAAATTTGGTAAAAAGTTTAAGACCCGACAAAGGACATAGGCTACTTAACGCGGGCGATGTCGGGGGCAAAAGTTAGTTTGTAATAATGCAGATCCCTGCTGACGTTGACGCTGTAGTGACCAAAAAGCAGCTGTAATAGAGTGCTTACACAAACAATTCATTGCGTGATTGTGGCAATTTCTGTTAAAAATGATGTCCCTGCACCACCTAGCAATGTACGGCAATAAAAAAAATTGTATAGAAATTGCCAAGAATTGTTCAAATTTAGTTGCTCGTGTAACCTTCACAGTAATAATTAAAAACTGGTACCTACAATTTTCTTATTTTTTTCAAATTACAGAAATCAAAATATTGAATATCTCATGTCAACGCCTCGTTGGTCTAGTGGTTGCTAAGCGCGACTGCTGAACACGAGATCCTGGGTTCGAATCTCGGGTCGGGTAAAGTGTTACTTGTGATTTGTGGGTTGATGGCAACAGGCTCGCCCCCTATTACATTGGGACCGAAAAATATAACTGGCGAAATGAGGGTGTACTATATGTGCACCTCTGCCTACCCCTTCGGGGAATACAGGCGTGATGTTATGTTATGTTATGTAATGTCGACGCCGAATTTAACCTATCCTTCAGCGCTCCAGACAAACAGTCTCATTTCCTATTACATACAGAATTACAGACAGATTACAGATCGAGATTGACATTCTTAAACCATGACTCTTGACTATTATTATTATAATAAGTTTCGCTGCTTCCGTCAATGCAAGTCGACAGATGGAGGCTGGACTACTTTTCAAATACCAGAGCGTAATCTCTGTCTGGTTGCAACTTGCAAGTTTGGCCTACTAAGGCTTACCGTAATATTTAAAAATATATTATTATGGCTATTGATTGCCTTGTTGGTCTATTGGGAGATAGGCGGAACTGCTGAGCAGAGGTCCTGGATTCGTTACTGAGTTTTTCCCTTAAGTAATGCTTATCTAGTAGCAGCACTGAGTCTGGATTTGGGTCCGGTTGATGACAATAGGCTCGCCCCTATTACATTTAGACCTAAATATACCATAAGTGCAACTCTGCCAGTTTTATGCCCTTAGCTTGTATTGTGTACCTACATTGTTTTCGTGAGATTGATAATGTCACATAAATAAAATAAAAAATAAAATAAAATAGCAAACGTGCTTTCGGTCAACCGTAGCTACTTTGGCGTATCCTAGAAGCACAGATGGCCAATCTTCGCGTTTAACCAAGTATACTGCCCAACTGCCCCCTTACCATGAACTCTTAAACCAGGACATATTCCGTCACAACGTCAACCCTGCTTTAAGAGTTTATTTATTTATTTAACCAACTTACACTAACACAATTGTAAACATATAAGTTCTAGGTTCATGGTAAGGGGGCTATACTTGAGACGTACCCAGTCAACACACAATCGACAACCGATACCATTATTATCACACTGTTTGACACATACTCTTTGCTTGTGTACCAATGCCACCTGCATCATCATTGTGTTGCGTTTAAGTGAAGTGAGTACGAAACGTAAAAAATATAAAATACAATATTTTACGCAAATCCTTTTTTTTTGGCTCAATGCCTTAATATTCGGACATATACTGCAGTTCCACTTTTGGTGCGATAGTTTACGATATTTCCGGCTTGAAAGTGGTGGAAATATTTGTGGATATAATATATAAACTTGTTAATTAACGATTTTATAATGTTTATTCATATAATTCTGGGGTTATCGTACCTGAGTCATGATGTCGCGTGGTATCGGGTACTACAATATTGATCTTTACTAATTAAGATTAAGTTAGCATTTCGCTTTCTTGGTAAAATGGCGCATAATGACATTATAAAAGCCGGAATGAGATTGGCGCTTACAGGCGACTGTATGAGTGACTACCGCGTTAAAAATGATAAGATTAGACGACCTGATTGGCGCTGTGGCTGAGCGATTAAGCTGCTGCGCTTAGGGTTGCGGGTTTGATTCCCGCACGGGGCAAAAATTTGTGCGAACCAGATGTTTGTCCCGAGTCTTCCATCCTTCTTTTTAAATGAGTAACCTCTGGAGTTTCTTGCCGATTCTTCTCCATTGGAATGACATTTTGGAACCGTGCAACTAGCATCCTAACGTTTCATAAGCGCCTGTAATAGGTTTATATGAAATAAAAACATTTTGAATTTGAATTTGAGTCTGAGTGTTTGTGTATGTGATATTTCATGTTTGTAAAACACACCCACGACAAGAAATTCCTAGTGTGGGCAGGGTAAAAATAAATAATTATAATTGTTGTTAAACGGCACTTAATAAGATGGTCACCTAAGGAGTGGGATGGGCCTGTTCTTGATATTTCACTTTTAATAATTGAGATCATTTTTGTTCTGCAAAAAAGGCAAGTGAGGAGCCCTCAACCGAAGAGCGTGTATGAGGAATGTGATGCGTGTGAATGAAGCAACAGAAGTATGCCAGGATCGTAGCAAATGGAAATCCGTGGTCTCTGCCTACCCCTCAGGGAAACAGGCGTGACTTTATGATTGTATCATTTCAGTGACCTAAAGCCATTGTTGTAATAGCAGTTGTTATGCAGTTCGTACCTACCTAATTAAATTTTAATTGCGATATAAAATAATTGGGTTCATACTTGTACATGTTTAAAAAGTAAACATATTTCATAACTGTACTTCGTTTCAATAAGTACTTGTTTATAGACTTTTTATTTTACTTGTTTTTGTGTAAAAAATGCCATTTGATACACGTTAAATGTTAAAAATACCACATTATGTAATGTTTTCGTTCCAATTTGCTTTCAATAAATATTGTTTGTCCTATAGGTTTATTATAAACTAACTGCGCCCCGCGATGTTACCCGCTACATTTTTTCGAGATAAAAAGTAGCCCATGTATTAATCCAGGGTGTCAGCTACCTGCATAAGAAATTTCATCAAAATCGGTCTAGCCGTTTGAGCGTGAAGAAGTAACAAACATATAAACACACTCACAAACTTTCGCCTATACCTATATAATATTAGTGTGATATAGATTTGTTATATAGGACGTAAGGCAAAATAATTTATAAGTAACTCGATGGACGGGATAGTTCGTAACAGTATTAAATAATCTGCATTATAACGTAACATTTAATAACAACACAAGTTTATGCATCGTGGCCACGCTTCGACTTGATAACTGAATAAATCAGAGAGGCAACTCGTAATTAAAATGATTATAATATAATTTGACTAGGCCTGCTTGACTCGTTGGCGGTAGAATGGTGCAGCGATCCCGCCTCCCCGCCATCTAAAGCGCAGAGCAGGCAGGTGAGGTTTTTAGTGGGTAGGCTCCCGGATCTTATTGGGTTCGGGGGAGAGTCCCGCATACCCCCGTCGTCCCACATACCCCCGTCGTCTCCCAACGGCGGGGAATGGGTAACGCATTTCCCTCACGGTAAAAAAAAAGGACTGCTTGACTCGGCCAAAAGACAGTTTGCGGTGCGAATGACGTCATTTTAGACAACCAGTACACTGGAACCTTAGAAGTAGCGTTTGTGAAACTTAATATGACGTCATTTTGTCGTCACCAGATCCCTTGTCTTATTAGGTCATGGAGTTTCTTGTCTTGTAAATATTTATAAAACTTCCTAACTCGGAATTCTGAAATAAAGACCAAATAGAATGGGTATTGTCTACTGGAGGGTTGAGTTGCAAAAAATGAGGACCGCATTCTGTAATTGTTTAAAACTCGGAAAACCTTGTAGATTACGATTCTGGATTCTGAGGATATATCCAGTTTATAAATAAACATCTATTTAGCTCTGGCGCCTGCACTTGCACTGCAGGACTGCCTCGTTGGTCTAGTGGTGGCTAAGCGCGACTGCTGAGCACGAGGTCCTGGGTTCGAATCCCAGGTCGGGCAAAGTGTTACTGGTTTTTTCCATTAGGTAATTCTCAGTAGCAGCACGGAGTCTGAATTTGTGCCCAGTTGATAGCAATAGTCTCGCCCCCTATTACATTGGGACCTAAAAACATAACTGGCGAAATGTGGGTGTGCTATATGTGCGCCTCTGCCTACCCCTTCGGGGAATACAGGCGTGATGTTATGTTATGCCTGCACTTAAAAGCGACAAGTGCCAGGCCTACAAGAATTGGTCGTGAAGTAGAGCGTTTAATTTTGCAGCGACCATTATAAGGCGCAGTAAAATAGCTTCAACAAATGTCTCGATTATCGATAGATCACTCTGGACACTCATCCCCGCCGACAAGATGAACTTCAACCACGAGCTATTCGTATCGCATCAACACGACATCATAATTATCTTTTTAATTTCTTATAGTACTTGAGTCATGATAATTCCCTCATCTCATTCAGCACCGCTCCTAACCTGCCAGTTTAATCGTCGCCATCGCAGTTCGATCTATACATAATGTATTTTTTTCTAATAGCCCCCACACTCGACTTTCTCTGATCTTGTGGCTTTAACTAACATCAATCTTCCATATATATAAACAGTAACAATCCAGAGTAATGTCTGTACGCCAGCGTGTCTCGTGTAGTAACAAAACCTCATATCTTAACTTGTTTTTGTGTACATAAATTACATACATACATACATAAAGTCACGCCTGTTTCCCTGAGGGGCAGGCAGAGACCACGGATTTCCATTTGCTACGATCCTAAATTCTTGCAAATAAATGGTTTTGTTATCCGCGGGGTAAGTTATAGCTCCCAGTGTAATAGAGGGCGAGCCTATTGTGTTACTGCTGAGAATTACCTACCGAAAAAACCCAATAACACTTTGCCCGATAAAGAATTGAATCCCAAGACCTGAGGCTCAGCAGTCGCGCTTAACGACTACTAGACCAAAAAATCATTACGAAAAAGTCAAACACATTTTAACTAGCTTTATTTATTTTTATAACTTTATATGAATTTAGCAATTCAATACACACATTTGAAGTCATATCATTAGATGAAACAATATTATAAATGATTGATTACTTGTGTACGAAAAGTCGTGACAAATATAAGCGATACTAACTAGGATCGCCCGCGGCTTCGCGTGTTCCAACCGGCCTGGGGACATTTCACCGCTTGCATACATAACATTTTCTGCCGTTGTTATCTTAATGATCTTAATGACTATTTAGTATATTGGAACATGATATCGGACATGCTTATAATGCAAGATGGATGTCTAGTACAGACGATACTTAGACTTATATTTATCTTAATCACCACTTAACCTAGAAAACGTTGCACTAGGTTTTTCAGCCTTATGCAGAAATATTTGCATTCGGCGCATGCGCAGGTTTCAAAATTTCACCCCTTCTCTACTTTATTGTACCTCTCAACTTCCCTCACATTAATCTATCCATTATTATAAACGCTGTACGAAATTAAGTTTCTATTGTATAAGTTTATTTCAATAATTATCAAATGGCAATGTTATCCATTCAAACTGCCACAGTCATAGCTCTATTATTTAATTAAAGTTGCGTAGAAAGTGCGCACGCGTCGATTCCGGCAGCGACGCCAGCGCCGGCGGAATAGTGCGGAACTGATGCTGATAGATACAGGCCTACTATCATAAATCTTAATACCCAGCTACAGTATATTGTTTCCATAACCATAAAGGGGTCGTCTATTAATCACGTCACTGATGTTTTACCAACTTTTTAAACCCCCCTCCCCTCTACTCGGTGATACTAGGTGAGGTTTTTAACCCCTCTCCTACCCAAAATTATTTTTGGTACTTCTTACTCCGCCAGCTCCTTGTGATATTTTATTATAGTTTTTATATCCCCCCTCCCACGTCAAGACTCACGTGATTAATGGATGATAGCCGAGACCAGGGATTTTATTTTGCTACCATCCTGGTATACCTAACCCTTTAAGTCTCATCACATCCCGGAGAGAAGCCAGGTTAGAAAGCTTAGCTCCAGTACATCTCTAAATTGCCCAGGTCGTCCTCTTCCAGCTGAAAACACTCGCCGTATATACTTGGTAATATAATGTCAACAAATGTGGTTTTAGTATGCAAGCACATACAGACACATTAACAACTAGTCCTTGCTTCGTTGTTGAATTAGAATTACATAGAGCTTCGTCGAATATACTAACGATTGCCACCGTGGGTTTTCAGCAAGCTGCGCCGTGTAATGACTTTATTCATCAGGGTATGTAACGTAGGTATATACCTATGTATGTGTGCAGCTACTGATCACATTGTAAGGAAAACATTGTAGTAACTGCGTTATGAACATCAATCATACCTTACTTATGCAGGTAAATAATTGTAGCAGTTATCTCTGTAAGTATTTTTTTATAAACAGGAAACTATCGATACCAGGCCTTCCCCATCTGGCAGAAGATTCATTGTAGTAGTAACAGATTATTATCAAATCATCGGTCAGGGCTCTTTCAAATTGTCCTGCGGTCTGTGGTCTGTGGTACTGCTCTCGTACATTGAATGCGAATATTTGACGTCCGTCTATTAATCTGTAGGAAAGCATCATTTGAATAAGCGAATTTACAAGTGACAAAAGAGAATTAAACAGTGCTAATTGCTACTTTTCTACTTTGGTATAGGTTACTACTAATCTTCTGTCAGATGCCCTGTTCTTAGAATATATTCAAACCGACTGTTGAGGTACATTCACCTAACATTAAGTTTTTCAACATGCAAGCCGTAACCTTGCGTTTAGAAATGTAACAACTAAAACATATCTAATTATGGTCACTAAATCGAAAGTTTTGTAAGACAAAGGTTGTTAATACACGCTCTCAATTGCCGTTCAATTTACAATTATATTTGGAAAGTGAGTTGTTAGGAAATACACTCTTGGTCGTAGAGGCTCTCTTGTTTTCGCACCGGATTGATATGCACAAGGTTACCGCTTCAAAACGAAACTTTTTATAAAAACTTTCCTCGATATTCTGAGACACCACTGAAGAAAAGTTTCATCTAGTTGTGGCGTACAATGCCGAGACACCCCGTTGACACGCGAAGCCCACGTTGCTTTCTTGGGCTAACTTAAAACGTGCTCTCTGCTATCCGCTTAAATTTTGCTTGCTTGATACTGTGAGTGCTTGGGATATCGTTCTGCGAGCGATAGCCCCAAAAAGACTTTCTGCTATATACTTTCTTTGTGCTATAAACTCTGTGCTTGACAAACTATTATTAGTGTTGTGAACTGCCTACCTTTCTTCTCCTTCTACTTGTTATCGTGTTGGACCACTCAATATAATCGTGAGTACAATATTACTGTGCGTTATTTATTCTCCAACACTATATAAATATAGTGAACACTACCCTCGCTAAATAGTCAATGTATTAGCAGTATGAGATAAGTGGTTTAATTACAAATCACCTTCCAAATACAGTTGGCGTGCACCAACTGCGTGTAAACAATAAATAAAGGCGCGTTTGTGGAGCAGACGTGCAGTTGCTATGCAGAAACGAGACAAAACAGCTTTATTTTTGGAAAGAGTTTACTCAGTGAATGGTGGCCGTTTTCAAAAAGTCCAATCTAAGTTTAGATTATTATAATGTATGCAAAGAATCAACGTTATAGTAGTATTATAATTGGAAATTAAACGTAACTTAATCGGTATGAGGTAATTGTTATTTTGCGGAAGTCTGCTGGCTAGAGTAGCATCCTTACATAAATACCGAGGCAATGGCCGGACTGAGGAAGTCGGACGAACGAAATACGAGCAGCTGGTGCTTCATTGAACAAAGTAGGGAAAAATCTGATACGTTTAATGACATAGTAACCCAATAGGGTCAAATCCTAGCATGGATGTGAATTTCCCTATGTTATATACTTTCGAAGACTTACCCTGACGAACGTAACAGGAAAATTAACCCCCCAATAAACAAGTGTGGTGTGGATCAATGCTCGTCCTTTCGTATGTGGATTTTTAGGGTGAGGAACTTTGCTCGCACGTAAACGCAAGGAAATTCGATACATAGAATAAACCCTATTAGTTTACTCATTGCCTACTGGCCATAATCATCATTTCATTCTACTGGTTCCGAATGGCTATGCATAAGAATTCGCTATCAGTTAATACAATGTAGGCATTTATTATCCGCACTCGGGGTGTTGTTACTATAGGTTATTCACGTATAGAAAGCCAAGCGAAGGTAACGCTAAGCTTCATCACGGGCTTCTGCGTCGCGACGCGGATTTAAGAACAGACTTCATCTTCATTTTTGTTTTAGGAATGAGCTTATTCTTCTTATCGTGTGATTGTTGAACAACCTGGTGTCAGAGTTTAAACCGCCTGTAGGCCTCTGACATGGCTTTGCACACCATTGAAAAACTTCTAAGTAGTGTTTCCTCACGATGTTTTCTTAGAATGAGCTGATTATTATAGAAGAAAAGGGCATGCCGTAGTGTAGAGATTGGCCAATCATCAGTAAAGATGCTTATACTATATTATGATACTTACTTATGTACGGTCGTTTATATGTATAAATAAATTGAAAGCGATAATAAGCAGCTTACCTCGCACTGGATCAATACTGTTTTTTTCAAATAATTAGGTTATGAAACTCATTGGCGCGTACTCGTTATTACATGTTACGTATTAATTGAACATAGGTTTAATTAATATTGTAATTGGAACGTATATAAGTACGTCTACTTAAAAGTCAAGCATGGTTAGCTTGATTTGAGTGTGGAATCTGTGGAATAACTTAATGATACATAACATTATTCAAGGCATTATTTATAGCTTTTTTCATCTGCGGCCTGTAAACAATCTATACGCAGCAAACGTAGTACATTACGCGTGTAATACAACAATGCTTTTAGGTTCTGCCGCGTCACCGCGCACCGTAGTGTGTCCGGGATGTTTGCTGTAGTGCGTACCAATGATTTCTTTGCCGTCATGTGAAAAAGATCTGCATATCTGCTACAGCGTACTCGTAGCAGCACCAACAGTCTTCTACCCCCTTACCATGAACTTTAAAAGTAAGACAGTTTACTAAGTAAGACGTAAACTGTCCTGTTTTAAGAGTTCATGGTAAGGGGGCTGCCTTGAGTATTACCTATATCTTGGGTATTATACCTTGTAAGGTTAAGGGATACATTATGAATCACCTATGCGTAGTAGATGTGGTATTCCCAGAACATGGTAGTATTATCTAACATAGCTGTAAATTAATACTAACAACAATATGGGTTACCTGATTTAAATATAAATAAAATAATAAATACCAAGAACAATGTAGATAGAACTTGGAGCTCCATAAGGTGAAAAGAAGGAACTCTCATGAAATTATAAGACCTCAAATATGATCGTAGCGCGGTTTTTGAGCTGTTTACGCGCGTGTTCCGTTCTTATCATTTAGTGTCGGGCTGCTCGGGGATAGGTCAGTTCATATATAATGTTCATATAAGTATTATTTTTATGCTAACTCATTCAGACTCCCACTCCACCTTCTTCTGGCACTTGTTTCGTGTGCAACGGAAACAATGCGTGATGCATGACAGAAAAAAAAAAAACAATGTAATCTCTATTTAAAATTAACTACAGAAACATCTGAAATAGTTTTATTATCTTACTATTCGCGTTACATCTAATCATCTAATGCTCACTTCCGTCGGCCTAGTTCTTAGCAAAAGTGGAACTAACTCGGGATGGCATCATAAGCAACCTTGGGCCACTGTCTTTCAAATATTTAACGCTTACACGCACCGTATGTCTATAGCCATAAAGTTTAATATTGAGTAACTGCTTCGTAGCCAACGACAAACGTGATTTAGTAGATAATTACACAATGAATTCTTCGTCACGCGTGATGATCAGTGTCCAAAGACAATGCTTTTAAAATAATTAAAATTAATAAAATATACATAGTGCACAGCACAAGGCATAATATAATTGTAATAGATCTTTTCATATTATTCATAAAATATTTAGGTGCAAATCCTTATGTGTTGCTCTAGCCTGGCATCGTTAATCAAATAGTTAATAACGTCGTTAATCCGTTACTAAAGAAGTTAACTTCGTTAAAGCTTTATATTTCGGAATATTTAACGCAACGTTAATCGTTTATCCGTTTACACGTGATAAAAATTACTTTTTTATATCGTTGCGTGGCTGTAAACAAATGGTGACAAATTGTATAATTTAACGTAAAAATGTATAATTTTTTATAGTAATAAAGTTCACGCAAACTATCTTATAAAATATAATATAGCATAGCATAGAATCAATATAACCATTCATGTACATCCCGTTTCCTGTTCCATCATTTATATAGGCACAGCCCTAGCTATGCGCCCGGGAACAATGTCTTTGAGCGGGTCGACGCCGCTCCAATCAGGGCGCTCGCCGTCCAGGGGTGGCAGCGTAAACTTTGCGAGGAAATTCAATTAAACTTGAGCGCCCGTCTCTTATCTGATGACTCCGTGGAGAGGCCTGCTACGTAACGAGATCAAATAGGGTTGTGACTGTGAGTTTTTAAAGGACTCAATTTATTGAAGTCATCTCACAGTTTTAAATTAATTTTGTTATAGAGTAGTATTTACGTCGTGGAATATTTTTTAATATTTTTCCGACTTGGACGTAAAGTAAGTGTCACTAGGGTGGACCTACTTATTTTATATGGCTGTGCCTTTAATTTGGTAAGGCTAAGGTTAGAATATATTCATGTCTATAGACAGGAGTAAAAAAAACTTTATTTTAATGGATGAGTCAACATAATATATTCCACTTTGATTGAATTACAATATTACCAAATATGCAAACTACTTAAGATTATTTGCATTGATTGTTTTTATGATAAAATTGCCAAATCATTATTAGACGGAATTTTCGAAACTAACGAAACCAGTTTAGAATTTATCTCTAGGTTAACTTGAAATACCTTAATTATTACTTTAATACTAGAGTTCAATTTAAATTAATTACAGTCTA
Source organism: Abrostola triplasia (assembly GCA_946251915.1). Taxonomy (NCBI): domain Eukaryota; kingdom Metazoa; phylum Arthropoda; class Insecta; order Lepidoptera; family Noctuidae; genus Abrostola; species Abrostola triplasia. The sequence continues at coordinate 4,668,040 of OX276444.1, read as the reverse complement.
CTAAATATTGTACAGGCTTATCAAACTATGTAGGTATGTCATGTACTTTTAATAAAATACTTCGCGAGATATACAATACCTTATTTTGCATAACTGCTAACTGCTGGTAGGTATAATTATGTAAAATTGTATTCAGCCTAAAATATTTAGGTATGTGTGGAGCAATTTCGCCTTCTTTAAAATAACAAAATTAAAGTAAATAATACTTGTTGAAAATAACATCGACACATTCTGAGCAATATAATATCTAAACTATTTGTTTATACTTAAACAATGATAATAACAGTTTATTTCAGACAACTTAATACTATTTTAAATGAAAGCAAAGAGATTAGCGTCTGTAACCGAACTAGGCATAGCCTGTATTTCGGCTATCAGCACCATTCTCCTCGGTATTTAAAATACAAGAATAGGTGCCAAATAATAAAGACTACAATGTATCCACTGATCTCGTTCTTCGCGTGAAAGTTTTAGGAACTAACTAATTATTGTGCTCATTATTATAAACTTTCACTAGTACGTGTGTTGTTACAATCTTAGATTAATATTTAACTTTTATTTACAGAAGAACTACATATTATATTGATGCGCACACTAACATTATATTATTATGAAAAAATATATTTACACCATTTGTTGCCAAAAAAACATTTGAAAGTTAAGTGGAAGAATTTCTGAACATAACAACATTACAAATGTTTTATTTTTTTTGATAAAGCAAAATTGCTTTATCAGTAGAGTAGCAAAATCATGAAAATAAATTTGTAGAGGATTTCCCAGTTTTACCTACTAATGATTTTCGTCCCAGGTATTTGTCAAGGAAGGTGATTTCGAGGGTCGCCGTTGTCGAAATCGACATGGAGGACTATATATATATATATATATTTGTTATGCAAGTGTTGTTTAGTTTTTCATAAAGAAAAATCTTCTCAGTAATAAACAAACAGTATCTGCCATAGAAAGAAGTTAGTAAAAGAACATTTCTGTGGATCAACCTACAAATCAATTTGCTGCATCTACAGTCCGGCAGAGGCAGACTGTGTGGCACTATGTGGCTAACATAGGAGAGGCCCACGGGCTGATGTTGATGAATCTACGAAGACAACATAATCGGTAGAACAAATAAAAGGTATGTATGTAGGTACTTGTTTACTAAACACTTGCAAATACTTAGCATCGCTGCATTAGTAGCAAAATTATTCAGTGACTATTCAAATGCCTCAAACTCTTACCATAATTACACACATTTTTCCTACTCCATTTAACTACCGAGAATGGCGATGTAAACAACACGGTAACAAAACCATGCTAGTTCCCACGACAGATCTGACGCTAGTCATTACGTTACGTGAATGTACACCGCACTAGCAAACGTGATGGTTTTATTTTAAATACATACTATTAGTATTATGAATGCGTAAGTTGAATCTTATGTCTGTTGCTCAACTGCGACGTAGACGCTGAACCGATTTAGGCGATAAAATATTTGAGGAGTACTCAGTAGGGAAAGACCTGGATGCAAATGGACGTTTAAAGGAGGAGGCTAATGCCTAGTAAGGTGTCACATGAAAGCTGATGATGGTGACAATCGATACAATTGTATTGCACCGATATTGGTTCGCAATTATGATGTCATATTACGAAATAAAATATAAGAAAAAATATGAAACAGTTCTAATTAGTTTCCAAGAATAATTTAATCGTAAAATGGCACTAAGGTAGGCCCCCAGGAATAGTCTATATTTAAACCGAGTGTTTCAACAGTATGTTCAAGTTAGTGGCCAGTCTTACGTATAGTCTTACGTAGCTATCATCTTTGATATTATGTACAGAGAATCTTAAGTTAATGCGTAACGTGGAAGTTCTGATTGGTGAGGATAGGCCGATGAAAGTGTGATTATCTTTATGTTCTGTCTCTGTGCAGAATACCTCATTTAATAGGCTGGTATGTCTTGTCTATAGACCAGACTTGTTTATTAAAACTAGTAGACATTATTGAGTAATAATAATCCCAATATTTTTAGGAATTATAATTTCCATTTTCAATTACTTAGTACTAAAATTAATCTGGATGAAAATTACTTACTAGACCTTCATCTCGGCCTGGCAGCCCTACACCGTAAGCCAATAACGTCTAAATCCCCATCCCTCTGAAGCGAAGCGTCAAGCGCGACTCTAGTAACCGCTAAGCTCGACCTGTGACTTTATCGCACCCCACTTAAAACCTCCCCTTATACATCTTCATTCCTTATACACACTATACTTTGCTATCCTGCTATTCGACTTTCAACTTTATACGTCACACAATAAGAGTTATGGTTGTATTAATCGGTGTACGTATAAGTTTGTGGTTATATAATCAAGGGTACGCTGTTACGTAACGATAAGTTTGTTGGGACGTTTAAGGTACGGTTTGAATGGGCGTTACGTTGAAGGCTTTTGAAGAGGAATAGTGGATCGTAGTTAATTAATAATAACAATCAGGATCTTTGGTTATAATAGAACAACTAAAAACCAAGATTTTGAAATGAAGGAGCTTTGATTTAGCTTTTTGCCTATGCAGATTTGCCATGTAAACTACAAATAGAATGAAAATTATTTAGTTGCTTCGTTTACTTTAAAAAAGAAGATCAGCTAAGGTTTGAATACAAAATCCCAATTGAACTAAAAAATAAATGTATGACTCAGGGTTTAACAGCACTCCCCATTTAAAGTTCAAACTACTTCTGACTGTAAATATACCGTCCTCTATCTACCAGCTTCACTAATTTAAACAGAAAACAATGAGACCCCTAAATGATAGAATTTTATTATTATTTCGTTAGTTTTGGTGTAGCGTGCGACCGGACGATAACTGGGCCGATCACCCTACCGCTTACAAGGCGCCTCCCACGAAATCCCATGTGACAAGTGTTTACGAGCAGATATCTTGTGTTTAAGTGGGAAAAGATCCATTTATTGACCAATAGTAGACCGTTCAGTTTTGTGGTTTATTTTTTTAATGTTTAAAAGCTTGATGGATTGGTATAAAAGCTTTACTTGCACAAGCTATGTACACCAGCAATGTATTATACATTTTAATTAATCGGATCTAGGCAGCTTCTATGCCACGCTAATACAAATTGTGCGCCTGTATACAAACCAAATGCGGCAGAAACATAATTATTTAGATAATCTCCGAAGTCAGGAGAGTGCGGTTACTACCACTTAAAAACCTTCTTACTTTAAGTTAATTACCCAAAAATGTATACAACAAAAGGCAGCGAAAGTCTTGTTTTCGGCTGTACGCTGCCTGCAGTACTGGGCTTGCAAGTTACCGATAACTGGATCACCTTCCCTTCATAACTTTGTATGCAGCAGTTATATAATCCCAACAAGTTTAAAATAGGTAAAAGTAGAAGCAAAGCAACTTTATTTATTCAAAATTAAGTAAGTTGCTTACTTATATTTTGAAGTTTGAGTTTTAAGAGTTTTGAATCTACGTAGCAAAATTATTAGGTTTCAAGAACTTCATGATTTACATTTTTCTGATTCCATAAAAACACTATCAATTTACGCCACAAGTATCGTTGAAATATGACAAATATTAATTAGTAAGGTACTTCTATTATCTCATTAACACAGTCACCACAACTATCAGGAACTGTCGGTAATATCCAATAAATTATAACAACGCTAAAACCAATATTAAATTCAGATGTCAATTCCCCCAAAAGAGGTTTTCATTCGAAAAACCGCATCACTAAGCTACGACTTATAACATAACGACGTAAGTATCATCCGCTTTTAAACGAGTTTTAAACTAGAATTTGGGGTTTGCAGTACTTTAAGGTCGATATTCGTGTGCATTTACGTTCCTATTTAATGTTTAAAATGGAAGTAAGAGTTGGCGGGAAAAATGGGAAAATGGTGACAGGGCTGAGAGCCGTGATAGCGCTATGGAAGCGTGGTGGGTGTTCAATAGGGTTGTCATACTCGTATAACTTCATTTAATTTATTTGTATAAAAGTTAATTATGACTGACTATAATAACTGATGTAGAAGATTTTTAGTACAATAAATTAATAATGTTAGAAGTTGTTTGAATTGTTAATATTAAGAAGTTCTACTTTCCAAAGTGTAGTTGTAGATAACTTTAATGAAAAAGATTGCCACTTTACATAAAATATGAATATTTAAATGTTTTTATGAATTCTGTTTTGTCATAACCTCTTTTTAACTTCGGCAGTCAACGTGAGTTTTTTTCTACTCGTCTAGATTTGGACTCAAACGGTGCACATGCCACATAACCATAAGTTAATGCCGCTGCGAGTCAAACTGTTTATCAATAAATTATTTATCTTTGAAGAGGATTAATTTATATTACCATATCTTTATGTAACAAAATTACCTACTATAAAAATGGCGCGACGAACAAAAGCGGCCCAACCCTACAATATTGTATCAAGCGGCGGTTAAATGAAAAAATAAAAAATCCACCTACCATATTGGCCCCGCAAGTTCAATTAAAAGCGAGCCTTGCGGCCCCTATTGTGACAGCTTCCATTCATACGGATTTATTTCACATATTCGTTTCACACGTCAATAATTTCTTCATTATTTTCATGATAATGTGGGTGCCATTTTGAAAATTATACCGCGAATAATCGCGATGAGACTTGTGGATTTTAAAATTGGAAAGTGCGTTCGTTCTTTTGTTTTGTATGTTAATGGTTACTTTGTTACTGCAATGTGTTTTGTTTTTATGTGGCTAGATTAATCTATTTATTTCATTATTTCGCATTGTTTTATTATATTAAGAATTTAATCTTGAATAAAATGTAAGTTAAGCTTTTTCATGGTCAAATGCTTGATAAATTACTCAATGAAAGACACATTCGAGCACATTAACTATTATTAACTCGAGAAGTGATGTAATTTAGAGTAGTTTAAAAGCATTGTGAAGAAAATCATAATAAACATATTTGTGAAGCAACGTCTATGGTATGGACTGCGATGATACAATACTTACATTAGGTACCCGTTAATTTCATGCAAATTCAAAAAGGTTTCTATTACCTTTCGCCGACATGATTAACCTATTCTTTAAGTGTACTCCATGACGTATTTATCTCAATGATCTCAATGGTCACGGGAGCATGTTGCTCATGACAGAAACGTACCTAATGATGAATTTTGTTGATATTAATCCTAATAATTCCCATCGAATCTCAATCTTGATTCAGTTTGGTGGCAATTGGAAAAAAAACCTAATAAAAGGTTGAATTTCGCGCGCTTTTACATAAAATCTATAAAAAAAAATTACGTAAATAAATTAACTGAGCGGAAAAACATTTTATGAGTTTAACTTTGTTTTTTTTTTTAATGTTAAAACGCAAGTTTTAATAAACTAAAATATATATACATGGATCATTTATTTATTATCCCATTCTTAGTTTAGGACAATTCCTACAATCATATTTTGCCAATGCAAAAGATAGTTTAACAATGAAACAATAATTTACTCTCAATTATATTTAGTATACGTCAACAATGTACGCCTTAGTATCGTTGATTTATAGCCTCCTTGATAACTATTTTAAATCTCTTGATCGTCACTTGTCTTTATTTATTAGCTGTCTTGTCCATCTGGCGCATTGAGATATACGATATATTGAGATATGTGTATATCTCAATGATCTCAATGATCTGGCGTCGGCTGTCAAGTGTCATATCGAATAGTGTTGCCTAACTATCGATAGTTAATGTATTGATAGTAAACCCCGAAAATTAAGTCACCATATCGAAAGGGCTATAGTATTGGAATTTTACAACACTACTGTCGACAGTATCTATCTAAGAAATTAAGTCATACTAGAAATAATATAATTCTATTGATGAAGACCAATACTATCGATAGTATAGAAGAGCCCAGTAATAGATCGACAATCTCTAACAATAGGCTGTCACGACGATTTTCCTCAAAATGTTAACGAAGATTTAGATGGCATTACTGTGCGCGTACGTAATAGTAACAACAATTTCTTTACAAAATGACTTGTAAGATTGGATAATAGATAGCGTTGTCGTAAATGTTACAAAAATAATCTTACAAATTCACTTAGGGAACATTTGAGGTTACGATAATATTGCCAACCTATCGACAGTTAGGCAACACTATAGTCTGTTTTTTTATCCTAGAGATTAAATTGACATTACGTGAGTTGCCAGTTTTTTGCAATTCTTAAATATTGACGTGCCATTGGAAATTGATCTTAATAAAATTAATTATAGTTATTTTAATAATAAGTAATCCTAATGAAATGTGTCAGCACTTATTGAAAACGTAACAATAAAAAAAAATATATACATATTATATAATTCAAAACATATATTTTTAGTTAATTGTTGTTTTACACTCAATAACTGCCGTATTATAACGATTCTTTTTAAAATTGCAGTTGTTTCAATGTTGTAAAGTTCCAATAATTGCCGTATCCTTTAAAGTTCTGTTGTTTTGTAAGATATACTTACTCAAGATAATCGTCTATTAAAGATAGAAAGTTACAATTCAACAAACAAAAACAAAAAGAGCTGGCAGCATTATTTGTTTATTTGACATTTGCATGTGTCAATTTAGTTTCTAGGATCAGTGTTTATATACTCTTTGTCTAATAATGTCTACTAATATTGATTATGACTAATGATTATTGCCGAACCAACAATCTGTTTTTATTTGAGTGTTGGATCTTGGGACTTTATTTATTGTGTTTATGAAGAAAATAAATAAATAACACACGATATTTGTTATCTTACAAAGTTCAAGTTGTGATTCTGCTTGTTTAGTGTACATGCGTTGTAAGACTTAATTAATATAAGTGATAATTACTGAAATAATAGTGACCTTTAACCGTATTGATGCCGGTAAATAATATTCTGTTTTCAGAAGCTAACGAACAAAAAATGAGTATCAAAACGCCGCTTATAAAAGTTGATAAAATGAAGAATGATAGAAAAAATACAATGAGGCTGCCCTCGGTAAGAATAAGCTCGCAATTATTATTGTTTGTCTCCTTAAGATGGGGCAGACTAGGACTTTGTAAATTTATTTATGATTGTTGTACTTTCTTTGAATGAGAATCATCATTCGAATTATGAATTCTGTTATTTAAATAATTTATTTAAATTGAAAAACTTTAATATTTATACATCAGAATGTGTTTTCGAGTCTAGGTTTGGAATATTTATATTGATGTTTGCTTTGTACAAGTAACAAGTTAGGGTATTTGTGTGTGATAATCCATGACTATGTACTCACTCTACACACAGAAAATATTCCTTGCAGGTGAAGTTTATATGAAGAAGAAATTTATTGGTTTAGTTTAGCTGGGCATTTTCCACACTTAGCTGCTTAATTAGGCCTTTGTACTTACTTTACATTCCTCTATTCCAACCATCCCAGTTCATCCCAAAAAGCGAGCAGCCTTTCTAGGTTGCCACAGGCTTCCAGTTATGGTTCTGGACATTGAAGAATTTGAGTCTACTGATTGGCCACACCAAAGCACTCCATGAGTATGTGCTGTGGCATTTATTCCGCCTCCATGCAGCCTCCAAATAGAAGGCTGTCTGTCACACTTATGATAAATAGGTGTTTGTTTAGAAGGCAGCATCCAGTTATTATACCTTATACTTTGTCCCTGTTTAGTGTAAGGAGGTTGTGGGCAAGCTTTTTCAAAGCCACTGAAATCACATTCTTTGTCTGCCTACAACCTACACAGTTTCTCCATACGGTTTGGTGGCTATGTTTGGTTTTGAAGCACGGCCATGATCTGACTTGTGCCAGGGATATGAGCAGCAGTCGTTCTGGTCCATATACCATTGTCCTTGATCCCCTTTTGGCCACCTTATCGGCTACATCATTGCCTAGTGTGCGCCACTAGGAAGCTTTCTCACTGACACCCTAATAATACCTATATAAAAAAATATATTGTAAAAAGCAACAAAACTATCTACATGTTGGTGCAATGACTATCTTAAAGGGCATTATTATTTCCTCAAAAATACTATTTTCTTTTCTTTTCAGCGTGGGCAATTTTTTTTTGTATTTTTAGTCCTCGGCGCCTTGACGTCTTATTTCACTTACAAATTTATAACAACACCTCCTGAAAAGCCTATAGTAGACCTAGAACAATGGTGGGGCCCATATCCTATAGACATTAACAAGGATATGTCTATTAGACCCTATAAAATTCAGTTTTCTGATGAGGTAAGTAATTTCCATACTAACATTTTACACAATTATAATTCCATCTATCTGTCTGATAAGCTGTCATGGCTAAACACTGAACCAAATTTGATTGAATTTGGTACAGAGTAAGCATGAACCTTTAGAACGGACAGCTACTTCTTATGGTAATTTTTTGATATTTATAAATGTCCATAAACACACCAAAACAATACTAGGACAAGCCCACCACTCGTGCCCATCATTGCGACTCCTGTAAGCCAGGATCTACAATGATAACTATTGAGAACCACCGAAGCAATGAAGCTCGAGGCGTCCCAGAGAAATGACTCGACTGTCTTGGAACCCGCAACGAAATTAATCATAAAGAATATATAGGAGGAGTAACCAAAACAATACTAGTGTTTAGTATGATCTAGATGGCAACAACAAGCCGTTAACATGCTCATTTGAACCATTGATAGGTTAGGCTATCCCTTACCACTGCCTTACTGCGTAGAAACGGACTCCCCAACATGTATTAAAATTACTTTACAGGTCGTAAAAGATCTCAAGGAGCGTCTTCTTCACCGACGTCCCTTCACACCTCCGTTACCAAACACAGGCTTCACTTACGGCTTCAATTCAAACTTCCTAAATACATTGATGGAGTTTTGGGCTCATGACTACGTATTTAAGGACCGAGAAGAGTTCCTGAACCAATATGAACATTACATAACAAATATTCAAGGATTGGATATACATTACATGCATGTAAAGCCTAAAGCATCTAATGTTACAGTAAGTTACTATATGTATTACCACTCCTAGAAGTATTCTGGGTGATATTGTTATTATTCTAGAGATTGCTTATAAAATAATAATTATAATGCTTACTCAGCAATCGTTGGGAAGAGTTTCATGAAGATAAACAATATCTGCTTTAAATTTTGATACGTTTTATCAATAATTATGGAAAGTTGGATCCGCCATAGCTAAGTTTGTTTGATGACTGTCATGCACTTGTTATCATAACGTTTGTAATCTCAGGTGGTACCTATTCTAATGTTGCACGGCTGGCCTAGCTCCATCCGCGAGTTCTACCAGTTAATACCCTGGCTTACCAAACCCAGGGCCAAAGACTTTGTTTTTGAGATCATTGCTCCCAGTCTCCCCGGCTGTGCCTTCTCGCAGGTAAGATTAATTTATCTTTTATTGGTACCTTCTGTTAATGATCATTAGGTAGGCCTAATGAGGCCACTCACCACAACGATCGCCATGTTGGTGTATAGGCTTCTGATACTGATACTTACTGTACGCGACAGGTCGACATAGCAATAGGCATGAGGTGAGGCGGGGGAAAGGGGACACCCCGCATATCCGCACATCGCCCGCGCCATCTTAGTCTTAGAGCTGCACGATATCGATAAAAAGTTATCGATATAAACTACCTGATACCTGATGCCACACACACAAACACACACTAGAAAATTATTGACCTGTCGCGCACAATACTTGGTCAGATGGCACTTAAGACTGAAGACTAGTAAAATATACATTATCTTATAGTAGAGAACTCCTTCCTCCAGTGCTTAGATAAAACAGGTCTTCATATAAATAGTGGTAATTAGAAGGCTATTGTTAGAGTGGCTAAGTGATTGAACTCTTGCGTTTAGGATCGACGCGGTTTCCACACGGGACACATCATTGAGCAATCCGCAGGTATTTGGCTCGAGTCTGGGTGTTTGTTAATAAATATTATATTTCGGTCATAAGCGGATACGATACAGAAAAATGATATGAAAACGTGTTTTAAACAAAAACGTAACTTATAGTTTGAAAAATTCCATTCTTACCCTCTCTAATTCCGCCAATATACATGATGTGAACATATTTATCCTTTGTGTGACACTTTTAATGATCTGGAACCATCGAAGCATAATTTTACATCTTACTGCGCGCAACTTGCATACGAACAACTTCCCTCTAGTTCCCAGCCGCAGTCTGGTGTTAGAGACAAGCAGAGACAGTGATTCTATGGTTCAATTTCAGGGACCAGTCCGTGCCGGCATGGGTCCAATAGAAATAGCAGTGGTGTTCCGCAACCTAATGCATCGTATCGGACATAAGCGGTACTATGTTCAAGGAGGCGAATTAGGACACGCTGTAGGGTCTATTATGGCCACTTTGTTCCCTGAGAACATACTCGGGTTTCACTCACACACGCCATTAGTTAGTTACAATCCAGTGGTGATTATGTACACTTTGATAGGTAAGTGTTTATCATATCCACAATTATAAAACTAAGTATAGTACGGCCGATGTATCTTGACCGTCCTGAAGTTAGCCGATCAGCTGCGCAGTAAACAATTTCGTTCCTAAAAGATCCATTGCGCAGCTATTCGGCTAACTTCAGGTTGCCAAGATACGTCGGCCGTACTATATTTCAAGTAACCATCTTTCTCATTGTTTTCCTAACTGCTTTTATAACTTTGACCAACGTTTGTTCTATTAGGTATTCCTTAAAAGCGGCACGATGCCTGAATTTGTGCCTGCTTCAATAAACTCGCGGGTTAACACCTCTGTCTACCCTTTGGGGAATACAGGCGTGATGTTATGTTGCTGTTAAACTGTCTAAATATCCCATGTCTACATTTCTCAGGTTCAGTTTGGCCCAGTCTAATAGTGGAGCCTGAGCTGGCAGATCGTATGTACCCACTAAGCACACATATAGCGAGGGTGTTTCAGGAGACCGGCTATTTCCACCTCCAAGCTACAAAGCCCGATACTATTGGTAAGATTTAAATACTGTATTTGTGCACAAACTTTTTAATCAAAAGAACCATAAATTACCACCAAACATATTTAAGTACGCAAAATTTCATTTCAATCGGATGTAAAAGTGGTTCTAATTTAGATTGCAAGATTTGACCTAAACGAACTCACATACAAACAAACATTGCAAGTTAAATAAAAGCTTGTAAAAATATGTAATTCTAGAAGGGTCTGTAATAAAAACAATAATATTTGGCATTTATAACGAGCAGTTTTCACTCCACCACCACAAGTTGCCTGTGGTGTAGGAGTCAGTAGGACCCAGTTACAGGCTTTTTTTTTTTGTATTGGGACAAGCCCACCACTCATGCCCATCATTGCAACTCCTGTAAGCCAGGATCTACAATGATAACCGTTGAGAACCATCGAGGCAATGAAGCTCGAGGCGTCCCAGAGAAATGACTCGACTGTCTTGGAACCCGCAACGAAATTAATCATAAAAGAATATATAGGAGGAGTAGGAATATAAATTACAGGCTGGGTACAATTATTTTTTGTTAGAGATTTTTTATTCATGATAATAAATATGTGTATTGAAACTTTGTTCCACAGGCATAGCCTTATCCGACTCTCCGTCTGGTTTAGCCGCCTACATAATCGAAAAGTTTGCTACATGGACGAGCCCAAACCAAAAGCACAAGGAGGACGGTGGTTTGACAACCACATTCGGCCTGACAGATCTAGTGGACTGTGTCATGATATACTGGTCTACTAATTGTATTACAAGCAGCATGAGGCATCACATTGAAGGAATGATGCAGTTAGCTCATGTGGACCAGTAAGTATTGGACTATTGCGTAATCCTTATTCTTCTTATCGTATGGTTGATGAACAACCTGGTGTCAGAGTTTAAACTGCCTGTTATGTAGGCCTCTGGCATGGCTTTACACACCGTTGAAAAACATCTCAGGTGTGCCGGTTTTGCAATTTATAATACACACATGAATTCGAAAAGTGCGTGCTGGGGTTTGGACTTGCGACATTTGTTTGACTTGGCAGTCCAACGGTCATAGCAGACACCCTGGATTAAAACATGGGCTACATTTTATCTCGAAAAAATCTAGCGGGTAACACAGCGGGGCGCAGCTAGTGGGTTAATATGTGTTACCTGTGATAGATTACCATTATTAGCAAGATAATATAATATTATGACTAAAACAGATTTTTTATTATTATCAATAATGCATTTTTTTTGCATTTCCTATAAATTTATACTTTAGCTAGTATAACAGTAAAAATATAACTCTTCAATACATTATCTTCTAGAATTCCAACAGAAGTACCAACATGGGGTATACAATTCAAGTACGAGATGGCTTTCCAGCCCGAGTGCATACTGAAGCTTAAATATAAGAATTATATTCAAAGCACGGTGGTCGAGGATGGCGGACACTTCCCCGCTATGGAACACCCTTCTGTTCTGGCTGACGATTTGTTTAACGCTGTAGAAGCCTTCAGAGAATTCCATTCTAAACAGTAAGTATAACTACAGTGTACCATAGTAGTCCACATATATTTATTGCAGTATGCATTTTCGCTTAGAAGTTGGTATAAATGGTAACAGCATGGAGACTGGATTTGTGCCCGGTTGGTAGCAATAGGCTCGCCCCCTATAACATTGGAACTTAAAATACATAACTGGCGAAATGTGGGTGTAGTATATGTGCACCTCTGCCTACCCAAGGGAATACAGGCGTGATGTTGTGTTATATTGGTATAAATCCCGTGTTAGAGGTAGCTACGCAGGAGTATAAAATGAAGATATTCTTCTTTTCTTTCTAACTTTTTTAAAAACGTCGCCCCAAGATAGGAATTTCTTCTGTTGTGTCGTTTCACAAACATGAAATATCACATTCACAAACACCCAGGCTCGAGACAAACAGCTGCGGTTCGCACAAATTTTTGTCCCGTGCGGGAATGGAACTCGCAACCCTTAGCGCAGCGGTCCAATCGCTTAGCCACTGCGCCAATCAGGTCGTCGATTAAATACATACTTATATCATTAGTACATTACATCGGTAATTTATCACTGTCAGCCGGAAGACATCCACTGTAGAAGAATGAACCTCCCCCTAGAACTCCACAATGAACGAACGCCTACCAATTGCATCCACAGGCAGTATTATTTCTCTTAATTCATTTAGGTTGTTTTACAAGCAAAATCCATCTGTGTTCTTATTTGCCATATTATAATTATTATAGTAATGAATGCTACTTTTTAATTTAACAATTTTACAGGGGAGATTCCGAACCACAAATCGACGGACCAAAAACAATCTACGACTTCACAGTCAAAGACATCGAAGGTCGCGAAGTGAAGCTTGACAAATACAGAGGGAAAGTGCTGATCATAGTGAACGTTGCTTCCCAATGCGTGTACACCAACTCCAACTACATTCAGCTGAACATCCTATACAAAAGGTACAACGAGAAGGGTCTACGTATACTGGCCTTCCCCTGCAACCAGTTCGGTGGCCAGGAACCAGATGCCCCCAGCGATATCCTAGCGTTCACCAAAAAGAAATATGTGCAATTCGACGTATTTGAGCTAGTTAACGTGAATGGAGCTGATACTCATCCGCTGTGGCAGTTTCTGAAGACCGCTCAAGGAGGCACCTTTGGTGACTTCATAAAGTGGAACTTTTCCAAGTTCATAGTCGACAGGAACGGGGTGCCTGTTGAAAGGTTTGGTCCTAACTTCAATCCATTGGACTTGGAACCTTACTTGGCTAAGTACTGGTAGATTATAATTGTTTTGATTAACATCTCTATGTGATATAAATATATGTAAGTAGCTACTAGTTTGGTAGTGAGTCTTTAGCAGTTTGATGTTATATAATAACATGAGGAACTAATAGGAACAATTGATATACAAATATTATAAATTAATTATTATTACTCCGGTATTCATTAAAAATGAATATTTAAACGTAGATACTTTACAAATACAATATTAATTACAATAGATTCTGTTTATGACGAGTTAGTAGTAATTAGTCACAAATATGTTTGCATGTCAATTCGGTTTTAACATTCGAAATATTAATAACCAAGCCGTTGTCACTGGATAACGAGTCAGTTTAATGGATCTAGTCATATAAATCAATGTTCATTTAATAAACAGTTGTATTTAGACTGCATAAAATCGTTTCATTTCAATCTCCCAATGCCGTGCCTATGCGCAGTAGCACGTGGATATCGAATTTACATTCGAATACAATTTCAATTGACTCTTGTTGACTTGTGAGTTATACAACTCTATAACATAACAACATCACGCCTGTATTCCCCGTAGGGTTACGCAGAGGTGCACATATAGTACACCCACATTTCGCCAGCTATGTATTAGGTCCCAATGTAATAGGGGGCGAGCCTATTGCCATCAACCGGGCACAAATCCAGACTCCGTGCTGCTACTGAGAATTACCTAATGGAAAATCTCAATAACACTGCCCGACCCGGGATTTGAACCCAGAAACTCGCTGACAGTTTTGATGCTGATATTATCGCTGGGCTTTATGAAGGGTTGTACGAAGTGTAAACACGATGCCACAAAAAGTGGCAACAATGAAATCAACCGTCGGGAACTTCATTGGCGCCGGTCGCACCGTCCAGGGAAAATATGTGATGTTGGTGAGTTAGATAGGATCGTGTATTGTGCCCGTGAAAGGAAGGTAAATGTGCGAGTGATGCGGAAAATAAGTTATTGATATTAAAACACTTCCCAGAGACATATGGACTAGGAAAGATGGCTAAGTTCCATTTGAAAACGGCTTTGAACTTATTACTTGTTTCTAAGGACGATGAGTCTAGCACCTATATTGAAACTTATTGACGGAATTAAATATTATAATGAATATGATTTGGATAGTGAATCTCGAAGAAAATTGGTAATATTTGTATTAAAAATTAAGCTGTCCGACCGACGACACTTTAATAAAGGCTATGAGAACTCATTTGCTACCAAAACATCTGGCGTATCAATACGTAAGTTATTAAACTTCCGACAAAATGATCTATATAGACGAGTGCGGGAAGCAAATATAAGAACTGTGTCTATACCTAACGATTTCTTAAGCCAATGGGGATGACTCATGTTACCTGTAACAGAGTTATCTCCATTGGCATGAGACATCCCCTGCTTGTTTCTCATTTAAAGTTTAAAAAACGAAACTTTCAACAAGAAACAAGAATTTAAGAGTTTCGCAGAAGGCTTGAGGAACCGTAGGTTAAAGTATGGCCAATTATAGATCACTTGACACTTCAAAATTTGACAACGTAACCTTCAGGGCGAAGTCACCCCTTACGCTTTTTATCTCACAAATAACGCATACAAACTTTTTTTTACCGGTTACCCTCTCAAAATCATATTAATTTCCATGGTCCGACATTTTACAGGTGCGATATTCGCATAAACACTATAATACATTTAATCTAGCTACAATAAAACAGTAAAAATACGTACAAAAATAATAATGTAATAGGTCTTTCAGTGCTGCCAATGTTTTACACAGTTTGTCTTCCAAGCCTAAGTTTGGATAAGTCTTGTATGGTATTTCTAGAGCTTGATGAATCGGTCCACTGCAGCTCTGGGATAGCAGCTATCATCTGCATTTGTAAAAATATATCAACGGAGTTACTGTTAGATTGTTACCTAAGCTCATATATATTTAGTTCCTGGACTGGCCGTTTGTGCATAGTGTCTTTAGTCTGTAACACCCACTAAAACTCCAACGGGGGCACAAGAAGAAAATGGCTCTTGGTTAAAAGATATTTCTTCTGTATCGATTGATTATCCAAACTTTCTAATACGAAACTTGTTAATATGACCAAATTTCACACACATGGTATAATCCTCCATAGTGATGTTTGCCTCATTAGGCGCAAGCGCGAGATTTGTTCGCTTTTTAACTGCACCAAGATTATGAACCGATCTATGTTTAAAAGGAGGTTAAAGATTAACTACTCTTTAAACTAATAATCCTAAATACTATCTAAAACAAACTAACCGACAAGGACATACTAGGTAAATAAAATACGTACATTAAAAATCGATGATAGGTTTATTAAACAGTGAAATACTTACTGTAAGATCCAAAAATGTCTCCGACACCTTTCAGTTATATTTGAAATAAATTATACATACATAATAAACTACCATACATTACAAATAGTTATAATAATATGGTACTATGGTAGTGTAGAGAAACATGGAACCAATTACACAATTGCAGACTGTATAAACTTTAATGTTATTGGTGAAAATTCAATTTTACATAAGTAATAAAAAATATTACATAAATATTCCTGCATTATTTTCTAAAATCACAAAAGACTTTAAACCACAAAGATTTAGTTTAAAAACTGATAATGTTTTTCTCTAAAATTCATTACGTAAATGCCATACAAATATCAAAATGACTTCTAAAATAACGCGTAATGGAATGTACTTTATCTTGTTATTAATTTTAACTGTTGTCTTCATAGCAATCCTGTGGTATAAAGTCTGATACCTCAAGTATGTTTGAAACGCAATGTAATTATAATATTATATTGTTTACACATAGTATGTCCACCATAGTATACTAAATACTTTCCTTGATACAATTTACTTCAAATATTACTACTAAATACCTCATGTGACAATTACGCAAACTGTGGATTGTAACTATTTTATTTGCTTTTTAGAGTCAATAATAGTGTATTGGAACGGTGGATGGAATTGGCAAGCTGTCGTTCTTTATGGCGTTCTAAGGGGGAGGCCTTTGTTCAGCAGTGGACGTCTTCCGGCTGATGATGATGATGATGATGAATAGTGTATTTATACCAAAACAATAAAAATGTATCTAGTAGATATTGTATTTCTTACTTTGCTACAAAATTCCATGTCTCTTTGGGATAATGGTTTAAGAACCAGGAAAGCGACTCATAATAGTCTAGAAACCTAGTAAGCACCCCATGAATGATAATAGGCTCCTATTACACGGGTGTTTAAAAAGCGACATGTGTGAGAGTATTGATAAAGAAAACTCCATCTCTCTTTCTGAGCCACTAGATGCCAGTTGTCTAATTTTTTGCGAAACAAGGCCTACAAGCCTTTAGGAAATTAAACCATTAGCTTAGAAACATTAGGAAGCACCTAATTGGGCAGGCTTTACGATACGCAGTTACACCACGATTAATTTTGTTTTCTTTCCAATATAACCACACTATCATTCCCACTTTTAATACCTAATAAAATAGTTACAATCCCCTCTGCCTTACTGCTCTACTATTCAAGGTATATCTTTAATGACCTCAGCCAGCTGTTCCCTCGTGAACATATGGAACATGGAGCCAGGAGTCATGGTGACCACCTCGACGTTGTTCTCCGACAGCTTCTCTTCCATCACCTGTTTCAGGATGGTCAGCGCCGACTTTATAGCTTCTTTGAGAGTCATGGATTTGTGATATACTTCCTGTTGATGATAATATTGAAGTGTGATTAGATAAAAGAAAGCCAGTTCTCAGTCGCAAGCCTTAGGAGAAGCCTCTGTCCAGCAGTGGGTGGGTATAGGCTGATGTTGCAAAGAAAACCTAGCAAATAAAGGATGTATTAACTGTGTAATACTTTAGGAAGGAAAGTTACTCTCTTATACTTGTTTACACCTCTATTTGGTTTTAGTAACCACAGCTAACAACCATTATGGCATATGTTTTTAAGTAACTCCATAATAGGTTGATCACCAATCAATTGACATACTTTTCATGAGCTATCACGCTATTCTCCATATTTTGTACTGCAATAGGATCATCTGACGTCACTTTTTTGCAAACTCAATTGATTTACTATTTATTGATGGCAAAGCAAATGAAAATCGAATTTTACAGAAATAAAGTACTATTTTAGAGAAGTAAGTGTCTTGGAATTATTGTTTAATGGTGTCAACATCCCAATTATGTAGATACAGCCCCTATAAATTAGTCAGTTATTGTTAACCACACAACATGAAAAGGCGTCGCGGTAGGCCAAGAAGGAGATGGCGGGACGAGCTGGACTCCTTTAAAGAAAATTGGTCTATTGCAGCTCACAACCGAGAGGAATGGAGGAAGGAAAGGGAGGCCTTTGCCCTGCAGTTTGACGATCGTGGCTGGAATAAATAATTAAATAATATTGTTAACCAACATGGATACCAAAAGGAGCTCACCTTCAAGCTCTGCTGAGCTCCTTCACTGCCTGAACCAATAGCTTTGGCGTCATACTGCACAAATGTACCACTAGGGTCCATGTGGAACAGTTGAGGTCCTTTCTCATCAATACCTAAAATAAAAAGTTTGTAAGTATGAAATTTGAGTATTTAAGCAGTCAGCTCCTAAAATATTTTATGAAGGACAGGCAGCTTCATAAGTAGCTGAACATTTAATTTTTAACATACCATTAATAAAAAATCAACTACATATAATACAACCATCCAAATAGTGGAAATAATCTCAGATCATCATTTGGCTGTATCTATAATTTGATACAATAACATGAGTTGATGTTTGTTTCTTTCAAATATTTGACATTTAAAGGTTTGTTAAGCTACTTATAATGCTATAGTTGTTAATATGGTGTTAACAAATCATAAGATTATATAATGCTTATGATTTGTTAACAACACATGATTTGATTTGATATTTAATATGAACATTATAGTAAAAGTAACACCACCTGTGGCTGTAAGATAGATATACAGACAATGGAAGACCTAAAACTGACAATACTTTATTCTCTGGCTTACTTTGGTTCTGGTTGACTAGTGCAACCAAAATATATTATGCAATAAGCCATATTATATTCTTTGAGACTAATATTCCAACAAGAAGCATTTTTCACATTTCATACGATAATACCTTAACTCTTAAACCTTACCGGCAAACATAACAGCAACACCAAATGGTCTGGACATCGCTGTTCCACTGTCATCATCACTGTCACCAAACTGGATAGCCAGGTTAGACACGGCCTGAGCACAAGACTCCACACTCATGCGCTCATTGTAAACAAACCAGTGGTTCTGGCATTCAACACGAGCACGCTCCACTAGAGTCCTGTAGGTGGAATTATTTAACTGTGTTATTTGTGATGACATGAACAATGGATTTTGGAAGAAGGCAGTAATATAGAATGTAGGAAACACAACCTTGGAGTGCAGAAAGTTACATTTTGTATATTATACTCAAGTTTTGACTATTGTTGTACAGTTTATAGCACAAAACCATTTTCATCATCATCATCCACAGCCTTCAACACCCCACTGCTGGGTATAAGCCTTCCTTAAACCTCTTAATTATATTGAAATTATATACTGGGCATTAGTGATTATCAGGAGGTTTGTATTTGATTACCACACTATTATTATCTATTTTAAAATTCTCTATTTGACACTGGGTGTCCAAAATTTTGTGTTGTAACTAGGGTGGAGCCAAGGCATATGGTGCAGACCCTAGAGGGGCACAGGAATGACCAGACCGGGACCACAAAGAATAAAAAGGATGCAGTCACGGCACTGCCAATAGTACATCAGCTGTGTATTTAAGCAGTGTAAATTGCAAGTAAGAGAAATACTTATTTCTCTTACTCGCAATTTATTTTCCTATTTGTTGTATTCGATATCAATACATGTACAAAACTGCATTTTTAATATTATGATTTGATCTGATTTGTTTCACTATTTCAAACCAACTTTGACAATTGATCAGTTACACTAAAGTATATATTTAACCAAGTCTTCAGTTACTTGCCTAGAATCTGCCATCAGACCAGACACGGCACACGCAATATGCCTGTCCACCTCAACGATCTTCTCAATTGTAGTAGGCTCCATTAGAGGTGAAGTAATCCTCTTCTCAACAGCTAAAACTACTCCTTCAGATGTACAGATGCCGATCGCCGTCGAACCGAGTTTTATCGCTTCAATCGCATACTCTACTTGGAACAGCCTACCTTCAGGACTGAATGTGTTGACACCACGGTCATATTCCGAACGTGTAAGAAACATCTGAAAAAAAGTAATTTCTCTTACCGGGTTAGGTTAGAAACCATGACAAAGCGTTTTGCAGATATTGACAAATAAAACACAATACGCGATAAAGATTTCACCACTTATACATTACCTTAAATGTATTTTAACAAGTTATTAGTGAATAAAATCAAAATTACACGAATTTCCTAACAAAATGAGTAATCAAAATTTTCGCTTAGTCCGGCCGTCAAGACAACCAAACAAAAGTGTTGATGAAATGTCAAACAAGCAAAAACGAAACGTCAGCGTAGTACCGTCTCATATTTCCATTAGTCGATTAAGTATAATTTAGTAATATTTACAAATATAAAAGTAGTATAAAATCCAATAACAAATGTGATTATAATTTTTCCCAACAATTTTGAACCAACAAAAAGGACATCAAAAATGTATTTCTGTTTTAATGTCAAAAGGAAAACTTATGAAGGTTATCAATCATTCCATGCTTCCAAGTTTAGCAGACTACTCTATAAACCGATCTACTACAACTTGTGTATTAGTTGTAGTTATTATTGTTCTTATCAGCGCGCTTTGTTAACGGCTGTTGTCTACTCAAATGTATTATTGTATCAGTAACTTACCTATTTGTTTTTAAATGTAAATAATATTCTTTTGTATTGAACGAGGTCATATTAGTACATAGCATCTATATAATAACATTCTGAGTAGCTGTGATCACTTATTAACTGAGTGCCGGTATCGCATCTTCCATGTAAGTAAAATTATTACCTATATTCTTATTTCAGTGAGAAATGAATTAAGTATTTCATATTATTTAAATAAACACTACATAACTTAAGAACTATTTTGTATTGACTAGTTAATAGTTTTTGTTAAAAATCTAGTAGCGGTCCAGTTAACTGTTATAGGGTTGTATATTATAGGAACTAAAGGGATTATAGGAACTATCAGTACACTTTAATTACCTAATAGTACAAAGTAATGTTGTAGCTGAATGTGATTATCGTAGCCAAGTTACCTTTTTATGATGAAAGACAAGATTATATTTTTTACACGAATTATAGTAACGGGAATAACATTATAATAATAATTTATTGGAACAAAAATATTATGAAACTTATCTTCAGTACTAAACAAACGTCCGGCATTACGTTTGGTTTGGATTGAGGTTTGATTTCCGTGACGATAAAGTTATCGGGCCCTAATTATATATTTACCTATATACCTACTTAAGTTAGACGACAGAACTAGCGCGACATAACATTTTACCAATATCTGACTAAACTCGTATTTAATTACGTAGATTCATATGAATGAATTGGTATGAACCAACAATGCGTCTGTAAACTGCAAGGGTCGGCAGAAGTGTTGTAACATAGAGTTAATATTCCCTCATTTCACCGCTCATTAGAAGCCCCACTAAGTACTTAGGGGCCATTCATTAATTACGTATGACTATTTTTGCTAGTTTTGACCTCCTCGCCCCTGGGTTATATGTATTACGTAAGAATCTAAACGAAAAAAATGAAGACACGGTTGGTTGAGGTACTGCATTTTGGTAGTATTTTGGTTAGAATGCGTATTTTTGTAATCTTACGTAAGAACTATCAAGACTCCCTAAATCAACTTACATAATGAATGGCCCCTTACTTACCTAGCCATTTGCCGGCTCGTCAGTATTTATGGGAAATTTCATATACCTATAAGTTGGTAAATTAAATGTAGCACAGTATGTGAGCAGTTATTGTAGCTGATATTTTCAAGAAAAGAATGCAAGATCGCATCTATTTTAAACGAATATATAAAACAATTTTTATTGTCTACAATTAACCAATTCTGGGAAAATCGCCCGTTGCATCTGTCGCATTATACTGCACGTAGCGGCGTCACGTTTTCACATCGTAAACTAAAAACATTCTTCGATTTTAATGAAAGCTGTTTGACATAAATGATCCGCCATTCCTTGCATTGCATGTTACTTATTATATTCCTAATCAAACTAAAAAAATCGGTCATTAATTGTAGAATCAATTGGAAATCGGTCATTTATGGAATCGGTCAATTTTAGAATCAGTATTTTTCATGGAATTATACATTTCAAGAATTGGTATATTATATATTCTGTAGTCATTCCGCGAATTAGTAATGCCTAGATTGATTGATTTAAAGACAGTAGTTTATATAGGTAACCTACAAAACAATATCAGTTTCATGGCTTATGTATTTAGTTATGGTGCACTTTTGTTTCAGGTTACATTTCGATAGGACCTTCTACAAACTGTGATAAGTATCTACCCAATAATCTTATAATAATTCACCACGATGGGAACCTTAGGAGGCATAAGTTCGTTCACCAAAACTGACAGAGATTTTATGATCGAATATAAAACTGGCGAAGTGGCTAAACTAAATATTCTGAATAGTCATACTTTTAAATATTACATGTCGCCAACAGGACATTTCCTAGACTATCCAATACCCAATAACCCGGAAGATACATCTAAAATAATTGTTAAAAAAGTAACGGATTACGATAGAAAAGCATTTGAGTACTCAATTCTCGAAACAACAAGAGAATGCTACAATGTTTACACTGATAAAATAGCCATACAGTTCTATAAGAAACAAGGCACTATGTGCGTACGCGATTTGGGAAGTAGAAAAGATGTAATGATAGAGTCATCACCATTGTCTTACGCCAACAGTAAAGTGAGACAGACATTACAGCAAAACGATGACGAGTTCTTCTACGGAGGAGGAATGCAAAACGGAAGGTTTAGTCACAAGGGATGCGAGATACAGATTGTCAATTCGAACAATTGGGTAGATGGTGGAGTAACGTCGCCTTGCCCTTTTTATTGGTCGACTTACGGCTATGCGGTTCTACGAAACACTTGGCAACCGGGCGTTTATGACTTTGGAGCTAGACATTCACGAATCGTCGAAACTACTCACAAAGGAGAAGATTTTGATGCGTTCTTCTTTATCAGTCCTCACCCTAAAGATATTTTAAAAGATTATTACGAATTAACGGGCCGGCCGATTTTCATGCCGGAATACGCATTTTACGAGGCTCATTTAAATGCATTTAATCGCGATTATTGGGTTAAAGTAGGGCACGATACGCCAGGTGCAATTCTGTTCGAGGATGGCCTTTATTACAAAAGCTATCAGCCAAAAGACATGCATGATAAAGAAGGTATTTTAGAATCCTTGAACGGAGAGAAAAATAATTATCAATTTTCAGCGAGAGCTATGATAGACAGATATCAAAGACATGATATACCATTAGGCTGGTTTGTTCCTAACGATGGGTACGGCTGTGGGTACGGACAAACAGACTCCCTTGAAGGTGATATTGAAAATTTAAAACAATTTGCTGATTATGCCAGAGCTAATAAGGTTCAAGTCGCGCTCTGGACTGAGTCAAATTTGGAACCAAAAGACCCTAAACACCCTAAAAAAGGCGATAGAGATTTGGAGAAAGAAGTAGGCGTGGCTGGAGTTGTTGCACTCAAGTGCGATGTTGTTTGGATCGGGCAAGGGTATTCATTTGGCCTGAGTGCTGTCGAACACGCAGCTCATATATTTGCAAAAGGCGCAAAACAAAGGAACCGAGTAATGATTATAATGGTCGATGGCTGGGCCGGGACTCAACGGCACGCGGGCATATGGAGCGGTGATCAAACTGGGGGAGAATGGGAATACATACGCTTCCATATACCCACTTACATAGGCGCTGGCTTGTCTGGCATACCCATAGTTGGCTCGGATATGGATGGCATTTACGGAGGACGCGGTAGAGAAGTGAACATAAGAGATTATCAATGGAAAACATTCACACCCCTTCAGCTAAACATGGATGGCTGGGGAAAGGTACAGAAAACACCCTTCAGTTTTGATAAGGAGTCCACAAATATCAACAGAGCGTACTTAAAATTTAAAAGTATGTTAATGCCCTACAATTATACTATAGGCCATGAATCCATTCACGGGTTACCAATGATCAGAGCAATGTTTTTAGAGTTTCCCAAAGAGACCTGCGCGTATACTAAGGACTCTCAGTACCAATACATGTGGGGACCTAACATATTAGTAGCTCCTGTATACAAACAAAAACACGAAAAATGTGAATGGGTTCGCGATGGAGTTTATTTGCCAAATCAAGACCAAGTGTGGATAGATATGCTCACAGGCGAAAAATATCAAGGCGGCAAAATATGGAACAATTTACAATCACCGCTGTGGAAGATGCCAGTTTTCATTAGAAACGGTGCTATTATTCCCATGACGAACCCCAATAATAATCCAAATGAAATAAACAGAGACAGGAGGATTTTTAATATTTATCCCGATGGTGAATCAGAATTCGAAGTCTATGAAGATGATGGCATTTCGCCCGATTACTTAAAGTCTCATGCTAAAACGAAAATTATAGTTAAGGGTCCCAGTTTTAATGAGAAGGGCGATTTATTCATTGATGTACAAAAAACAACTGGATCTTATAATACAATAGTTAAAGAAAGATCAACTGTTCTAAGAATAATGGCTTCAAAGCCTATTGAGTATATGACAGCAGCAATCGACGATCAACCAATATACATTCTTAAAGCGGATAGTGAGGAAGCATTTGAAGAAGCCGACAATGCATATTATTTTCAAAGCAAATTCAGTGTAAATCCTTACCTCGAAGACGTAGCTGATATTAACTTAAAACAACCATTCTTGCTTATAAAACTGAACAAAATAGATGTTACATCGAAAGAAATTCATATAAAAATCGAAGGTTACGAAAATAAGGGCGAAGTACACGGTAGTAATACGAATTTGAATACCGCCCTACACGTTCCATACGTTTTGACAATACGAGACGAAGAAATAACGCCGTCTACCATCACGCTACGTTGGGAGCCACTGAAAGGAGTTTACTACGAAATGGAAAGAGATAGCACATTGTTAACAAATATTGTGGGTACAGAATTTACAGTAGAAGACTTAGAATATGAATCTGAACATAAATTCCGAATTCGATCCGCAAACAGCGAAGGCGTATCGGAATGGAGTAACTACATTCTAGTGAAAACGAAAGAAGATCCTCAGAAATATACTGTAAAAGACGTTAAAGTAGTTTGTAGTATCCCATGTCAGCCTTCTCGAGAGGTTTCTAAGCTAACTGATGGGGACATGTCTTCACTATGGCACACACACTGGGGCAAGCCGGGAGAAGCAGATCCTCAAAAATCAAAAATAATTAAACTAAATCTCGATTTAGGTGCTACATACCCAATCGATAGAATGGAATACACTCCTCGAACAGACGCGGGAAATGGAACGATACTGCAAATCCAGTACAGATATTCGGTGGATGGTACAGTCTGGAGTCCCATTTCCAGTAAGATTAACTGGGAACATGACGAAACAGTCAAGACTATAGTGTTACATGGCATACAAATGAGATATTTCGACCTACGTATTTTAGACACAATTGGTGGTTTTGGATCCGGTAGACATATTTTGTTTTATAAGATGGTTTGAGATGATACTTCGGATATAGGTATTTCTCTGCTTATACCATTTTCATTATTATACTTTACATGGCAACTTTTAATTAACGACAATTTAAATTTTCAACCAATCTAATGTACTAATAATATGTTTTTAAAATTTGACCTGAAAATAGTAATAACCCTTTTTTGCAATAAGTACATCTTCGATGGCATATTTTCAAGATATAAGGTACTATACCTCGAATCAGGACTTATTTCGGTACCAATACATTGTGTGAAATTATGAATTAATTTCCAGAAACCAGAATGCGACTAAATAACAAATTAACAATCAAAATCGTAGCTAACTTAACTAACTAACTAATCTTAGGCTAGGTTCATATGACCGCGCAATACGAATTCTTCGCGATACCACTACCGCGCGGTCATCTAGACGACTAGCCCTAGCTAGATCATGTGCCGCTCGGTAGCCCCGCGATGTCATATGAACCTAGCCTTACTTATACTAAATATATTAACTCTATTATTATATCCAAATTATAACCATTTTAAATTATTTTAATTTACCTATTATATATTTTTAGAATTATTGATTTGTCTTCAGATTATAGTAAAAAAAAACTTAAATTCGATTTTAAATTGTATAATTTTATTCAAATAAACAATTAAAAACAACAAATTAAAAAAAATGTATAAGCCACCACAATTTCGATAAAGTCAATTGACTACATTCATCAGATTTACTGTTGCTACAGTGAATTAAAAGTTAGAATAAGAAATTATAACTACTGCGTTTTATAGCATAGTATAATAAGAAAAGTATATTCATGCCTGTTAGCAACACACTGTTTTGAATAAAAATAGTACACACGATAATAATTACTAGTACTACACCTATAATATTCAATCACACTATAAAATATAAGATTTTGCTGAGAAGATAATATTAACGTTATTATTTTCTTATTATACTATGGTTACAAATTCAAATACGTAAGCATCACTGCTTGAGACGTAGATGTAACTATTTAATCGCCATTTGGGGCACAGACAAGTGAATCAATATTTTATTAATTTTAAAAACTGTATTCTTAATTGTACATAATATATACTGAAAGAGATTATATTTATCATGTTTATTCGATTTATAATATTTACAATAAAAAGGCTAAAAAACACGCTGATGACTTATTTCCTGTGCTTAAATAAATAAGAGTAAGCAATGGTCATTTATGTCTGTAAATCCTCGGCATTCCTTATAGCTATAATGGAACATACAGACGTACTAGCGTCAAAAATGCAGCTTATAGATAAATCTTCTAATACGCAACTGTACTCATGATCTGGGTAACGATTCCTGACGTACTGAGACCTCGGATCTTCGGATAGCAAGCACTCTATGTTAGATTTAAAGGTCGGCGCCCTATCGCCGATCAAATCATTCAATCTGGTTATGGCATCGTCACTAAATCTCACATCGTAGCGCTGCGAAGGAGGATTCGAAATCCATGGAGCTACTCTAATCCCATCATGAGTTATACTTGTGAGATGGGCTGATTGTGGGGGAGTATATCTTTCTTGGCCATCAGGGGCGCCTCTTTCAGTGTCGGCCCGCCGAACCGCCGGCGTTCGGTAATTTCCGTCGAGTAAGTCGACGCTAGACGGAGATTCTGATGATGGTGATATGGGAGTATTATTGCTCGGCTGTTCCGGCGAAGGATCGTCTTCGAAAGGCGAACGGGAAGCGGGACTGGCTGTATCCAATCCAAGATTGTTCACACGCGGGCTAATGCTGAAAAATTAAAATGTACCCTGATCTATTTGTCAAATCATGAGCAGATTTTAATGTGAAGTACTGATATTGAGGAATAGTAACTAAATGTGGGACACATTCAGGCATATTTAACTTAAATCATTATGTTTTACTTAGTGCAGCACAAACACAGAATTTCACAAAGTTATGGAAGGCAGTGTACATACACGTACACGTGAGACGAAACTGGTTGAAATCCAGGCATTGTTATTATTTCTACTATTCAACTGTCATCACATATTTCCTTAGTTACATTAAGACAATGCACAGTAATTTCGAAACATGTTTCATAAATGCCAATAGTGTTCCCCATATGTTATATACACCTGCTTAGGGTCAATGTTACAAAACTCAATAAAAAAATGTGTGATGTTTTCAAATATATTTTTTATTGCCACTCACCTCCTAGCTTCATCATCAAGTGGTAGATTGGCAAGTGTTTCGGTAACATCACTGATGCCCTCTGTCGGCGGTCGGACCAGGGAAGACATCGCAGTATCCCTGAAGGCCGGCGCGGGGTAATCGTATTCCGGTATATACGGCTTTATATCCAGCACAGGTGTACCATTCACCATGTCCACACCCAAGAAGTTTATTTTGTTACCTGTGGTATGAAAAAATGTAAGCCCACCTAATCTCCCGCTAATATTATAAAGGCGAAGGTTTGTGAGTGTGTTTGTATAATTGTTACCTCTTCACGCAGCTGACAGTTTTCAAATGAAATGAAAACATACATTTAGTTTAAACTATACACATAATTACAGGTACCTACACTTCTAGATCTAGATAACATTACTTATTAGGCTGTTACAAAAAGAGAAAAATATAAAAATCCATATCAATAAATACATTAGTTTTTGAGCCATTTAATTATAATACCTGCAATCATTGAAAACTCATTTTTTTACCAATAAAAGAATCTACAACTTTTTAAATGTACATGCTAGCTAGCACATCCCTAGTAACATAACAACATACCTTCAATGCTCTGTATCTTGACCAGAGACAGTCCAATGGGGCATGGTCGATGCGGCGACCGTGTTGAGAACACACCTCGTCGTTCGCCCCTGAGCCGTGGGGGCGCCACTTTGGCTGGAGAGTTGGTACTCTCCGTCATATGGAAATGGAAAATTATCCTGAAAATACAAAATAAGCAAAATATAGTATATTTTTTACTCTACTTTCTTGTCTCTAATAACTGCCTAATAAATGGACATGAAATTTCTATACATGAACAAAAATTTAAATTTAATAATTTTTTTCTAAATTGACAAAGGAAATTTGAAAAATGTTGTGCATGAGCGCGACTTTAACCCACAACCTTCACCATACTGTGGCGCAGCTTTGACCAACTGACTTTCAAGTTACCTTTTAGTATTATGTCTTAAGGGTCAGTTTACTTGTTTTTTTAAACCATTGCCTCTCATTGCAATTGTTGCTTGATAGGATCATCACTAAGCCGCTTAGCTGAGTGGTATCCAGCCACAAGTTAGGCATCAGCATCTTCACCACCAATACTGCAGTCTTACAGCCGCTTGCCAAGCGTGGGGATTATGGCAACCCCTCTCTTTACCTAAGGAGGCCTTCTGACTGACTTGGAAATACACTGCAGGATCACTTACCATATATGGGAAAACTCCTCTAAACCACTTATTGCATGTTCTGGATTGTTGAACACAGAGGTGTCAATGACAACTGCACCTCTAGCCTTAGCCATCACAGTCGGCTGACGGGGAACTCCCCTCTTATTCTGAAACGGTGTCTCGATATACCCAATGCGCTTATACGCAATGAATTCCGGATCAAGTGGAAATATGTCTCCACCATTATGGCTGGGGGCTAACGTTGTTGCTGTAAATAATATTCATTTAAATTTATTGTAGCCTTCAGCTAAACAGTTTCATTATATGTAACAAATGCTTGTGTTGGAATAAAATTTTAATAGTCATGCAAAGGCATTGGTTATTGTTTTATGACAACTAAGCACCCTGGGCCAGTCAGCCTGCTACAAACTTGCAACCAAGGCAAGGCAAGCTATTTTTATTGTTTTGATTTAGAAGACATGACCACCATACTACTTTAGAAGAGTGGAGGGCTAGGATTGTTTAATGAGGAGCCCAAGAGCACATGTTCCTGGATATAATAGCAAAATGAGCAGCCTTATAATAATTATAGTAATGATACTAGCCAGAATTTCAAACAAATATGCAGACCATTAATATAGTATGAATAGTGCATGTTCTAAGTTCAAACCTACTCATGGTATTTTTTTGGTAAAAAGTCAAAAAGTCTTAGGGTTACACCAAATTACTTAAACCCATCAGGTAAATTCAATAATTAACTTATAAACGAGCTAAGCTCACACAATCAAACTCTCAATAAAATTCCAAGAAATAAAAACGCTCTATAAATGCATGCAGGCGTAAAATTGTACAATGATATGCGATGATATACGACACAATGAAATAGTGTTAATTACCTATATCGCCGCAATTCGCACATCGAAGCACATTCAGATGGCTTTTAATGTAGGTAGTTTCCTTGATATGCTCATGTTTCAGTGAGAGTATCTGCTGCCTAAAATAAATTTTGTGTTTTAACTAACGAAAAAGAAACCTTTAATAATAATAATATTAAGAATGACTTACCGTAGGTTTTTAATTTCGGTTCTAGCTAGAGCAATCTGATTTCGATAATAGTCTATATTTTCGGTCATTTTATACAGTAAATTTAATTTAATATGTTTTGGTTAAAAAAGCAGATAATTTCAAAGCAGCAGCACTCACTTTAATTTAATTATTGACTGACAGTGACATTATTTGACAGGAATTGCCAAAAAGCTTGACAACTTAGCTTTACCAACACCAAAAGAGTATTGTCTATGCCAACCACATTGCATGATTTATCACATTTACGTTAAGTAAAAAATTATAAATATTTCTTAACAGAATCAGTACTGAAATCAAATATGCTGACAAAACTTTACACGCCTATATATTATAACAGTCTGTCTAAAAAGAACGATTGTAATTATAGTTTTATCCAGGACAAACGTTTGCAATCACAAAGAAATAAAAAGCGCAAAACTTAACTTTCAAAAATTACAGAATAATATAACTTGAAATAAGCATAATTATCATAGTTTAAACCAAAACTTCTCTTTGTGTGAACCTTCATGCTTTAATTTTTAGTCAATTTTCGAACGTGCCAATGTTTTTTTGATGCTTTCCAAGTTTTTTCCCGGCTGTTATTGGTTTCCTAGTGATGCGCCTAATTCATAATAACACAAATAAAATCGATTAATAGATCCCGAAGCATAATACATAATAAAACTTCAATAAAGCGTAAGTATATTTTGAAAAAAATATCTTTTTTCTTTCGTTTTAATGTTACATTTAGTGAACTAACATTCAGTTTTTTTGATTACTTTATGTAAAAGGGAAAACATTTTTCTATTCTTAAAGTAGTAGTTAAATAAGATAATTTTGCTCATAATTAAACCTGTCAAATTTATTAGGGTAAGCAAACTTCGAATCGATCTAATCGAAATATTGTCGATAAGTGCAATTGTTATCACATCACTCACTATTGCGGTTTGCCATTTGCCGCACACGTGCTGAGATTTTGTGATATTTTTACCAATTTATTTTACTTTGCAGCGTTAGCGGGGCATCTTAAAAGATCTCCTATAAACAGATATTGTTTGAAAACATCCAATCGTCACTGCATTTAAGTTGTGAGTATCTAATGAAATTATTTTGACGTGCTGGGGTGGGGCATAATGTCTCTAGAAAAAGACCGCCACGTGTCCTATATTCTAATTTTTCTTTGTTTTAAGTATATTTTAGGGATAATCTGGGGCTAGGGAATAATTTATCGAAGGTCCGAAAGATTTGGTAGTATATTTTTTATTTTTATACTGCTTGAGTGATAGTCTATGTTCGGCGTAATTATTTTGTTTTCTGGTGATCGATTATTTTTGAGCGCCGGTTTTTTTGCCTGTGCCGCGATACTTACCGATCTGGAGTTTAAAACAATAACATTGATAGTTTATACGGTTTAATAGCATACATTTTCTAATCAATAATCCTGTAAGTATATATATTACAATATATCGTAACAATCTTATTTACTATAACCCTCAAATTACAGTTACAATTTCAGTCTCATATGATTGTTACCTTAGAAAATATGTTATTGACTTTTTTTTCGTATGTTACTGCTATGTAGGTAGTGTATATTCTAATAAACTTTAAAATACAAAGGTAAATAACTACGTCGTTCAAAAATATTTTGTTATTTAAACAATTATAGTAGGTATCCAAAGATATTTCTGAGATATCATTATTTTTAAGTACTACCTACTTGAAAATACTGATATTAATATTGAACAAAAATTACCTAGCTGCTTGCTCAATATCGAATCAACCTATTTTGAAAATGTTTTATAAATAATAATTTACTTTCTCTAAATATTTGTAAACAATTATTGACTATTCTTACATTTAAATAATGTTCATCAACTTGCCCTTATGAACCCAAGTATGTATACAAATTCAAATAAAATAGAAATAATCCAAAAACTACTATTAAAACAATTAATTTTTAAAATTGAACCAGTTGTTTATAAGCATAATACACATAACTTGTATACAACTTTGATTATTCCGGCATAAAACTATGGCTGAGGAAAAACAAGTAGCCAGTCAGTATATTGATTGGTAGCAAGTCTGCCTGCCTATAGTGTGCTAGACAATAAACCAAGTAATTTCACTTGTGTTTTTAATATAATCCACTTGTCTACAGTGATTCAATTTTCATCATACCTTCAAAATTATAACTTTTAAAATCTGAACTTGGCTTGTTATTCATATTTTTCCTTGTCATTGTTGCAATGTTATCATGAACTGAAAATGAGAGCAGGTTTAATTTGGCCTGCTAACCACCTTGTTGCTATGTTCTCAATTTAATGTTATTATTTATGAGCTTCCATTTTTTAGTTCCAATATATAGTAACAAACATATAGCCAGTTGTGTTGTGCATGGTATACAGAAAACTAGGGCTTTATATCTAGGCTGAAAAAAAATGTACCTATATGGTATGTCAGCATAATGAAACGAGGGCCGTGTATAAAGATTTTATTTAATAACTAGCTGACCTGGCAAACTTTGTATCACCTTCTAACCATTTAAACCTTACCTAGATTTCTATGAGTATTTCAAAACCATAAATTAGCCGAATTGGTCATTATGGTGTGACCAAGGGAATCTGTTTCTTTTTTATTATACTTATATAGATTAATACTCTTTTTTTCCCACTCTTGGACAGAGCTGTGTCTCTAAAGATATAGTTCACCATATAACAATGTGTCCCCTAATTATAAAACAGTGAAAGTATGTTAAATTTACAAATTACTAAGTTCTTCAGGTAAGGATAAAAAATTTCGCAATAATAAAAATCTTAATACATAATATTCTAGTGTAATATAATTTAAGGTTTTCATACTTCAGCAGATAACATTGATCAGGTGTTATCAGATTTCTTATCACTTGTAAACAACATTAAAAACTTCTCCAATAAGGTGAACAGTGAACAATTTTGTTGTAATCTTATTGATCATATTTTATTGTAAGTACTTTTTATTCAAAACCGAAACAAAGTAAACTCATACAAATAATGTTTTTTTTCTTCATACCAAAAATACTTTAGTTCCTATTAATCGAATCCTAGCAGTTCCATTCTTTTTTCCGGTTACTGTAGACAACAATGAATACAGGTCATTATACCCCAAACAAGAATATGCGTGTCAAATACCCCTATTCTTGTTGCTACGATATTATTTTGAAATCAAAGCGATCCCTAACCAGACGACCTATTCAAAATACGTGTTTTATATGAGAAGTCGCCCAATCCGTGCGTAGCGTTGCCAGACAATACAAGCTTTTACAATGGCTGCGATTGCCCGATGCTATCGAATGCAGCTTGCACTCGCGTCGTCTCGCAAGTTCGCCATTTTGCATTACTCTACCCTGTAAGCTCGTGCAACAAGTCCTCATTTTTGTTAGAATTTGCAACAACAATCTTCCCATGAATAGACTAGTTAGGTACCTGATAATTAGTCTGACTTAGATAAGATTACAAGAGCTTTAGGTTATATTCTTATACAACGCCATTACACCAACCTGAAACAACCAAAAATATACAACACTTAGGAAAGAATAAATTCATAAATATATTATTTTCACTAACCGTACCGTCAAAGGCAGTACCTACATAAGACGTAATTATGTATAGCGAATAAATCTTAAATAATAACATAACTAAATAGTATATTTTTTCGGAACACGACAGAATTCGCAACTTCAAATCGTTTTATTTAGTATCTTGAGAGACAGACGCGCTACCATGTTTCGATAAAGTGTTGAGTGCCAGGTACAATTATAGTAAGATGGATATAAAACTTTTAGTCTAAATCCTTCAGGCTGGTGATAAGCAGCAGCAACCGGACACCGAATGTGGTAAATCTTGCAAAGATCGGAATGTATTTCAGTGACCAGATGGTATGACCGGCTAATTAATATCGATTTTCTTGTCTAGGATGAACCTTCGTCGGCTCTTTCAGAGTTCAGCTGCGGCTATTGAATGTATGTTAAACAATTTTCACACGGGAGCATGGTAAAATCGTCACTTTGTTTTTACATGGTAGGTTAAAAAACGTTCTAGCTTACGAAATTAGTCACATATTTAGGTAAACTTTGATATAGAGAATACAACAACCTAAGTTTAACACCAGTTCTAGAAGACTCCTGTGTCTAAAACTGCGCAGCTGCGTTGATTGATTATATTTTAAATAGTTAAGTCGATACCTTTCGTTATCACCTGGTTCAGACAGGTCAATGAACTCGAAAGCAATGTCAATGATTGAACTTACCTACAATTTTATTAATGAAAAGCTTAGGAAGTGCAGTGGTCAATTAGAGAGAAATGGTTATTCAAATGTGTTCAAACTTCAGAATAGCAATTAAAATCAGATCAGACTGACATCTCAGAACAACATGCAATAAAAAAATCAATAAACCAGTCTACAAATATTTCTATACAGTACAAGCACCAACGTACGAGTAAAAGCACACACATATAAAATGTAAGCACAGACGGATAGGGGAGAGTGGCGGAAAGGGGTGCGGTGCATAGGGAACCCTTTCGCGTCCGGGTGGGGGAAAGTTTATGTAAAGAGCTCATCATGTCGCACCGGCACAGCCGCGCGAACCGGCACGGAGTGCACATCTCTAACAGGGAATTTATAAAAAATTGATTATCTGTTGGTGATCGACTTTAATACATTATTTTAATATTCCAAGCTAGTATTTTGTTTTGATTTGTTGTATTTTATTGTTTGCAGTTTTGTCAAGTATTATTTACGCGCGTGATTTTGTTTTTAAACTTGCTCGCAGGTGTGGTAAAAGTTATTAATGTTTAGGACAAGATTAATTTGAAAACTTTATATTATTGTTGATATTCCTAGTCTTGTTTTAAATGTCGGGACCTTAAAATATTTCTGTCGGTATTCATTGTTTATAATTAAAAACTTTAATCAATTTTATATTATTATAAATGCACTTAATTTGACAGGTACGTGACAAACGTTTCTCCTGTGTCGATGTCCAGAAATTAAGTTTAATCGGTCGTGGTCAGGGGTGAGATAATAGGTTCATTACCGAAGGGTGGCACTGGCGAATAGTTCACCAATCGTATCATTCGGATTACCAACCCTTTTGTCTAGTTAATAGGAGGGGTTTTATCGTGGCGGGCTAGCAAGAGACATGATTTGCTGTATAGATATTTGTTTGTAATGTATACGTGCGTTCGGTAGTAGCAAATTCTATCGATTTAGAGAATTGCATTTTAATGTAAGGGATTTTCCGGGTTCGATAGAATTGTAAGAACAGTTATTTAGTGTTGTTTCTGTGATATGTTTATGCGTGTATGCGTTAGTTAGATGTATGGGTTGCTGATGCGTTTATGTGAAGCTAATGTGGCTCGTTAGCCATTTTTATGATGCAGACCTCTTCAGATCCCCCGCAGCAGGTTCCCATCTAATAATAATTAAGGGAACATTTAATTATCTGCTTACTTTAGTTTTATAATTCAATATATTTTCTAATTATTATATACCATAACATTGACTTTTAACGGTTCGCCAAGTTGCAGATTATCTAAAAGTTTACCGCATGGAATCGTTTTATCGGAGTAATTAAAGGTCATTTGTTTATAATATTCATTTCGTCAACAATTCGGTTTTGACGTAGATACATAATTGTCTTTGTGTACTTAGTGCAATCGATTATTAAGTCGCTAATTTATAGATAAACTTTTTGGTGGAGACAAACGGATTTAATACCCTTTATAGATACTGAGTGTCATACTCGTGCGTGCATAAATAATTACACTTAATTGTTATTTTATAAAATATTTATTCTTTATATCTGGGAATCCCCGAACTATATTCGTGCTGCGGGATTCATCAGGGTCGATAACACTAATTTTATTTTACCATTACAATTATACACGTATTCTAGAAAGTTTAAATTTTTTTTTTTTAAAGATTGTGATAAAAACCTGAAGTGAATTTTTTAGGTTGATTAAAATTTTGTCTCATATACTTACAGAAAAATATAAATAATATAATTGAAATTACTAATAAGTGACTAAGTAAACTACGGATAAGTGTTATGATAATGTCAGTGTGAAGATCAAAATTTCAAGAAGGTACCCGTATTGCTTTTTTAAGGCGTGTTAACGACATTAATTAATTATTGATAAAAATATATAAAACCATTGTTTAAGAGGAGCGTGAATTTTGTAAATAATAATTGATAATTATATCGTTGAACTTATTCTAAATACAGTAGAGATGTGCTAAAAAGAAGATAAGAGTTATGTACTTTGCTCATTTTACAAAAAAAACTTTTTTATTATGCCCTATGTATATATATATATATATATAACAATAGAAGGCATTGATCGAACAGATCTATATACCTCGGGAAACTTAAAACTATGCTGCCTTTGGTCAGGCGTAAAGGCTTCTAATGTTTATTACAGTGTTTCTCCAAAAAACCTTGTTTCGCCCTGAATCTTTTTTATCACACCAGATCAAAACACTTACGTACTATACACAGAAAGGTCTAAATAGACACAACCTAAGGGTTTGCTGAAAGGGAACCAAACTCAGTCAATCTTGCCTTTATAACTCAAAAATTATAAATTATTGTATGTATGTTATTTGGTGTACGATAAAAAGTAAACTTCTTTCTGAACTCTTGTTCTTTTCCACTAGCTCGCCGTATTCGTACATGGCAATGGTGTCCGAAGCGAAGGTGAACGGCGGCGAGATGGAGGTGACCAACGAGTTGCCCCCCGCGCTGGCCGAGAAGCCCGCCGGTTTGCCGCCCGGGAAGTACGCGCTCGTCGGCTGGGATATGGACACCACTGGCCGCCGGCTCATTGATGAGGTACGTCTTCCATAATAGCTGTTACACACGTTCTCACTCACTATTGGTCCTACAGGAACTGTTACATGTACTCTCTAAGTTATAAGTAAATACCTAGATATATTAGTGTTGCATGAGGTCAACATTAAGGAAGAAGAATTGTCGTTATATAACCTAAAGGACACAATATATTTGCAAATACAAGGGACATGTTTCGCGTCCTAATCCAGGTCTTAAGTTGCCTCATCATCTACTAGGCCTTTTGCTAGTTTGGGGTTCGGTCCAGTCTTAGTAGATGTAGCTGTAAACCATTATTATATTGGGGTGACTGCTCATCTTACCAATCATTCACTGGATAATATAATTATGTCCTAAAACTAGTTGTCAGACTCAGTCTACCAGTTTAGTTGGACCTGTTTACGTTTAGGCATGCTTAGCTGTGTCGTTTTGATTATTGCACTATTTACACTCAATTCGCCCCTATTTTATGGAAGTCTCGGAAGTTTCTAAAGCTGTACTGTTCTGATTTATTGGAAACGTTGTTTTTATTCAGTCTCGAAAGGTTACCTTTGATTGGGAACTGAATATGAACGTTCTATGTAAATAAATAAAAAATATTAAATCTTGCGAAATTCCTTCAAACAAACTCTATTTTCATAAATCACAACAATCTAAAGCAAAATACTTCCAAGTATTGCGGTTCACCATAAACCTTCAAATGAAAATGACCCCTTAAAATGTACAAACATTTTACTCAATAACAGTCATATTGGCTCGATGAGTTCCGACACCTCACGAAATATTTGGGGTATTTCACCCTCAGGGTAACAACACAATTTAGCTACAAGTGTTTATGTAATCCCTCATTCAATTCAGGTGTAATAACCTGTTGCTATGATACCTGAGTCGACATGCCGTTCAATCGCGGGGCATTTTTATGAGTTTATTCCGACTAAGTTTAAGATTATTGTGGCGTACTGCCTTTGGATTTACTAATCGGTGTTCAATGGCCTATTTTTACTTAGTTTGTCTTAAGACTAGTAGCGCTAATTGTATGGCCGAGTTTTCGATTGAAGAATTAAATTTTAGGATTAGTTTTAAAATGTTGTAATTTTATACATTTTAGCTTTGTATTTAAGCTCAAACGCACCTGCTATATCTTAGAATAAATCAGGTGAAACACCAGTCGCTGTACAAATATGAAGATTGACTTCTTGGGCAAATTAAGAGACTCGCATGCTTCTTCTAGCGAGCGACTCATGGCGTCTCACAAGGCGTGGGTATACAGCAGCAAAGTACCTGGCCCTTCCAGAAATACACCCACTATGATCGTTTACCAATAATGTATGACATTGTTTCAGATTTGCCAGATCGCGGCTTACACGCCCAAGCAATCGTACTCTCAGTACATAATGCCATACGGCGACCTGAACCCAGGCGCTCGCCGCCGCCACAACGTGCGTGTCGTCACCGTCGGCCGGTACCGCATGCTCAAAGACACTAATACTCATAAGGTAGGAGTTGTTAATGTCGCTCTTCACCATCTTCTTCTATCTTTAAACTTTTTGATAGAATAGCTCATGTTGTAGATAATATTTGTAACATCCAGTGCACAGTCTACAGAATACATTTCTAAAGATTAAGGCCGGGACACTAAAAACCAATGGAATTTCCCTCTCAGCTTAAGTGGATAGCACTGAGCGTAGATCTATAATATTTGTATGGCGCGATGGAAGCGGCGATGCGAGCTGTTTCTCGCAGAGATTGAGTTTGGCCGCAGTACAAGGTGGAGTTATGAGCTTTGCCACACAAGCTTATGACGGCACGTGCGGAGACGAGTGTGCGGCGTGCAGTGAGCGATATTTTTCTTCAAGTAAAAGAAGATACTGTTTCTGTAATAGCGACATGTTTGGGACGTCTACCTTTCGTGTCAGATCGCACTAACTACTGTGTGCTCATATCTCCACTCTAAGCCAGCACACATCTCCCCTACAGTTCTAGCCAGTACGCATTTCCGTGGACACATCTTAGCTGAAAAGCATCCCTTTTCGTATCCGCTATGGACATCTTCGCTTTAGTGAACTCCAGGCCTAACAGACTCTTTCAGAGCTACCCATTGCCTAATAATTAGTGGAACAGTTGGACGCGCCAATTTATATACACGTAATATGACAATTACGGAAACTTTCCCAAAAAATAAAATTAACTTTGGGAAAAGATAAAAATAATTATTTTATGAATTAACCGGTCTATGAATATAACCGACGATCATTTCATTCAGCCAAAGATCTTCTTGAATGCTTTGAAAAAAGCTAAACTCTCATCTTTTATTCTTAAAATGGCTCTTAATTATTAACCTGTTCTCTATCCAGCCTTTTGTTTGACCTATTCAAGAATACCCAAGTTATTTATAGTTCCGCGTTGTCCGTTATTGATTTCAGCACAACTACTGGTTTATTTACAGATATTGAAAACAAAGTCTGAGATTTCCGCCCTGTCCGACTTCCTGGATTGGTTGGAGAAGGAGAAGGGAGATGGTAGCGTGATCCTCATCTACCATGAGCCTCGTCGTTTAAGTCCAACCATGCTTCTTGAAGCTCTTACCAGGTGAGTTGTATGTGTAATCTAATCTCATAAAACGATCGCACACGTATTTATATGGTATTAACGGGTGGTAAATTCTTCTCATACTTCCTTATAGTCAGCAGGAAAGAGTTTGTAAGAGGATCTTATATGCATATCAATTCAGAATCTATTCGATGTTAATTTATTAACATTAATCTTCAATTCTTCTTTGTTTTACGCGTGGGGGACGAGTTAAGAATACAAATCCCTTCGGTAGTGTGGAACTGGAAGAACACGGTGTGGGGGAAATGAGTGGCAATAATCTCGCCATGGAGCTTATAGTGGTCAACGAAATGTAATTGTTTGGACTCCTGATAAGGGTGATCACGTCTGCCTACTAATTTTGGAACTACCGGCGTATTTGTATGTACGTTAAATTTTTCTAACAAAAAGTCATGCTTGGATTTGTAGACGAAAACATCGTAGTTCGCGCAGGTCCAACAAATCAATAAAATAGTGTCTCTATTTTCGGATAGATGGCACTTAGTGCTTGCGGGCACTGAATGTGACCTGTTTTCAAGCGTCGCTTTAGATAGATGGCGCTCTTATCAACGTAACTTGTAATGTAATACAATGTTGTTATCTCTCATTGATGTACAATTTACTTCTAATAAACTTAATATTTCATCATTATAATAAAGGAATAGATGCCTACCTACTTAAAACCAAAGAATATATTTACTTCCAGAAACTTTCACACTTTGACTTCGCGTAGCAGACACTATAGTAAAATCCTAGAAAAGTTACTATCTTGGAAAATTATTTACTTTAATAACTCTCGTGGTTTTAGTTAATAATTTTCCCGCAATTCAAAACTAAGATTGAGTTTCATTCTCATAGAATATACTTAATATATTTTATGTACTTATGGTTCTATTGAGTTGACCTAAACAAACATTAATTAATCTATAGGTACCGATTACTTAAATATCAAGCTTAGTATCTTTATAAATTGTAGTAGATGGGAATGAAAAGTATTTGTCTTCTTCCACAGATACAAGCTTCTTGACCGATTCAAATCGATAGTAGCCGGCTTCGCGGACAGCTATGCCCTGGCGGCCGACAAGTGCAAGGCCACCGTGAAGTCCGTGTCGCTGCGCGTGCTGGCCCGCGTGCTGCTGGACGCCGACTCGCTGTCGGTGGACAGCGCGCTCGAGAGGGCCACCGCGGCCTATAGGATTGTGGAGCATCTCGCACAAGGTACTGTAGCTAGATTGTATTTATTACCTCCAGCGTGAATGTGAAAAGTAAATGAGGTGAAAGGGATATACCAGTGAACTTAAATCTGTGGTCCCGCCTCTTCCTGTGGAGTACATGCTTGATTTTTGTAACCATAGTTGAGATAGAAAATATGCACACATTTTATTTAAGTTTGCCGAGCTGGGTTATACCACAAGAATTGACCACCCTCTTTCCTCTCGTGGGTGTCGTAAGAGGCGACTAAGGAAAACTCCAGAAGATGGGCAGCAGCGTCTTCTTTAACTTACCACCAATACTGCGATCCTCAAGCCGCTTGCCAAGTGTAGGGATTAAGGCAACCCCGCCCCATTCCAAGGGGAGAGGCCTTTGTTCAACAGTGAATGTGCTGATATTGATATTGTATACAGCTGGTATAATGTCAGGGTAGATTTTTTTTACTTTGATTAGGATCTTTCGTATAATCATAATCTTTTTATACACTCTTAGCACCTATGCTACTTGAATGCTTGCCAGCTATTTAATATACATTTAGTGGGTCTATTTAATAGTGCGATAATATATACATAAGATATACTTGAACGATGAACTGTGTGTGCAGGCGAGCAGCAGGAGGTGGGTGCGGGCGGCGAGGGTGCGTCGGCCAGCAAGGACATGGTGGAGACCGCG
The DNA here is from genome assembly GCA_946251915.1 of Abrostola triplasia. NCBI lineage: Eukaryota > Metazoa > Arthropoda > Insecta > Lepidoptera > Noctuidae > Abrostola > Abrostola triplasia. Next base: position 4,626,688 of record OX276444.1, on the reverse strand, counting down.
CGCGCCTGGGCCCGCCCCGTGCACACCGAGCTGGAGGCGCTCGCCAGCCTCAAGAAGCTGCTCGAGAGGTACGACACGCTGCACTCATGTTTACACACTGCATGTTACAGGCACACCATCCAGGACTCAACTTACCCCACACTGATTTAGTCACTTGTTCTAATTGGGCATCTTGATAATGTTGCAACAATCAGTTTCATGTGTGTATAACGAATTTAAAAAATATCAAATATTATAATTAAGGATCCATATTAACATAAAATATTGTGAATCAGATTCGCCTTTTACTTTTTTTATTTAAAATACATAAACCATTCTTTTATATTAACATCGTTATCCATAACGAATTAGTCCGATGTAACTTTAATGTAGCGGTAACTGTAGCACTATTATTATTATTGTATTATGGCATTGCAGACAGAACACGTTCCGGCCAGTGTTCGCGCCGCTGCTGCGCTCGGCGCGGCCGGAGCGCAAGCGCGTCACGCAGCTGCGGCGCCTGCTGGCCGACGCCGGCCTGCTCTACGACCAGCTCAAGGACGCCTGGCAGGAACAGAAGCTTACTGGTGAGCCTACTCGTCATACATTCAGAAACTAGCATTCTTCTTGATCTTGCAATTCATTGCAAGGTTAAGCAGCACTTGCTTTTGCAAAACTCTTGAATGGTAGTCAGTTCTTCACATAATACATTTCACAGCCATTCATCATGATTCCTCTGGTTTGGAAATAGCATAATAATAATAGCAGCATAGTTGGCTAGTCTCGGAAAAAATTGTCACAGTAGCACATTACTGTGTGTTATCCTGTAAACCGCACCGTCAGTGGTAAATAGGTTTAAATAAGTTTATAGCTTCATTGCACAGATCTTATAATATGTATAATGTTATTACACAGGTTTGGAGAAGCAGCTTGCTTCACTGTCGGTATCCGCTAAGGAGGAAGATATAAAAGAACTGATTGAGATATTTGACTGCCACTTCGACCCCACTAAGGAGCCGAAGGGACCGAAACCAAGGATTCACAGGAATAAGAATCGAGTGAGTATTATACCAGTCAACTTACTTAGAGGCAGAACTCTGCATCCAACCAAACTTTACTATAGCATTAACTGACATAAGATTGATACATGGTTGATTATATGGTTTTTTTTTAAACTTCGCCCCACACTAGGAATTCCCGTGTCGTGGGTGCGTTTCGCTAACGTGAAATATCACATACACAAACACCCAGACTCAGGACAAGCATTTATAGATCGCACTAATTTTTGTCCCGTGCGGTAATCGATCCCACAACCCCCAGCGCAGCAGTCCAACCGCATAGCCACTGCGCCAATCAAGTCGTCAGCAATTATTTCACTTAATATTTTATTGGTTAGAATGACTGCCTCGTTGGTATAGTGGTTGATAAGCACGACTGCTGAGCACGAGGTCCTCGGTTCGAATCCCGGGCCGGGCAGTGTTACTGGGTTTTTCCATTAGGTAATTCTCAGTGGCAGCACGGAGTCTGGATTTGTGCCCGGTTAATGGCAATAGGCTCGCCCCCCTATTACATTGGGACCTAAAAACATAACTGGCGAAATGTGGGTGTACTGTGTGTGCACCTCTGCCTACTTCGGGGAATACAGGCGTGATGTAAGATGTTATGTTATGTTTTTAGAAAAGGCACGATAATCAGTATCGTACGATATCCAGTGTATTCAACTCGATTTTGGAAAATTGGTTGAAAACTTGTAATCAATCACACCTGCTATCCCTCTAGGTATAAGTATTCATCGAGCCTCCTTGATATTTATTGACTGAGATGCTTATAATAATGTATGTTATGTTGCAGGCTGCATCCTCGGCAGGCGAGACTGGCGAGGCAGAGGGCAGCACCAGCGAGTCGCAGAACAGCTCGCCACACAACTCACCTAACAAGACTAGCAATGGTTCGTATATTGCCCGTCATTATCTTTATTTAGGCATACCAATTTTTCTTATAATATGTGGCCTTTCTTGATTAAGCCCTTATATATGGATGACTATACTCTTTATTTTAAGCGCCTTCAAATTTGTTGACATATTATTAATTTAATAACTTTCTTTATACAGAACAAACTGTTACAAGGCTATTTCACTTGAAAGTTATTGAAGCACTACCTAAACTACTAATGCATAATATTTACTTTTTGTCTAATGTTTAAATATTGTTGTTGTAGATGTGGCGGCGGGTGATTCTAGTCAAAAAGCGTCGGCGCCCGAGGCAGTAGCTGCCAACTAAAGGACCTACGGTCAACCTTCACAATTAAAGCTTAGACTTTTCTACCATAGCTGTCGTTTAGTGTCGTAAGCAGCTCTCGTGTTAGCGACGATGCCACATATAAGGACGGCGTCTATTTTTTAATCGTGGCTTAATTAGTTGTCGTCATGGAGTAGTGTACTTAAGGGCCATGTTTGTATACTCACCCAGTGCCAAAAATATGGCAGCTGGGTTGAAAGAGCTACTAAAAAGAGGCAAGGTAGCGACCGTGTTGCTTATTGGACGTATGACGCCATATTGGACGCACGGTTTAGGCACCATTCACTACTTTTGTATCTTTGATTGAAATTATAATAACTTAGAAAATTATAAAAAGAAACAGAGGGCAGGTGTCGACGACACACTGCTAATTTATTTGAGTGCAATTTTGATTAGTGCAATTTTTTTTAAATTATCATCACATAATAATATTATAACTACTTAAGTAGTTGAAACTTTTTGTTTGCAAAGAATCGACGAGACGAGATATGTTCTATATTTCATATCCGTTCTTGCCCAGCGACGGTTTTATTCGAACCGTTTCGTCGCTAACTCGAAAGCAGTACATCGGAGCCATAGGGATGTGACAAAACATTTATTCGTATTATACAACTAGTTATAAGTCTCCTTTGGAATTGAGAGATATTTGTTTTGCATGTAACGCAATGGACGAGTTTTTTTCTTTCAAACGCCCACTTTATTTTTCTCTTTTGCTTACGCATAAAGTTTTTTTCTATATATAGATAATAATGTAGATGAGTGCCTTAGCAACTCAGTGTAATAAGATAACATTTTTTATATCCCACATAATAATATTTTGGTCTTACAACATTGTTGTTTGCAATGTCATATAATACGCATATTTTATACGGTCGAGTTATTTTAAAATATTGCAATTATGTTAACGCGGTAAAGTCGAAAAAGGTTTTATACATTTTTAAATAAAAAAAATATGATAACAGTTTTAACAAAGGCTTTGAATGGAGCAATATTTATTTTGAATTAGGTCCTTGCGAGTGCAATATTGTGGAATTTTGTACAATAAGGACTTACGAGTACAATTTAGTACTTATTTTATTTATTCAAAGTTACATTTTATTTATTTCGTGTGTGCAATCACAGGAACGGATGGACTGATATTAACATCCGATATTTAAAAAATATATTTATTTTTTTGTTTATTTCTTCTTGCGTTAGTTATGCTGGCTATTGCTGTAACAATTATTTGCTGACTCTATTACGTCACTTTTTCGTTTGCCATAGAACGTTTCGATTCTAAAATAAGTTTTTTGTTCACCATACAATAAGCAAAGTAATGGAAAAAGTGTGTACCTATTAACTTACCTCTAATTTAGTTAGTTTTAACATAGACTGTACATATAATTTAATTTCTTATTTTGTTCAGATCTCTAATAAATATGTAAGTCTATTTTGTGTTTTATTTGGAATGTTTTAGTGGAAGTATGGATGTTTTTTAGCATTAACATTTAACTACATATTGTATCTTATAGTAAGGTTTAAAACTATTTTGTCATTCAACAATATACCTATTACTTGTATATTACATCTTTTTTTATATGCTTCACCCCTTCACCAGCTGCTGCACTCCCTAACCTTTAGACAACCTTAACACTTATCATGGCATCAACATCAACGTTTTGCTACTAACAGGGTCTTTTTTCTACTCTTACTAACATTTAATTGTATTAAACCCACAGTCCTACACATATCACTTAAATAACCACAGGGCATCACACATTACTAACAGAAAATATTCTTTTCATTCAGACCCATTTTCTTTGAAGAGTTGCCAGAGTTGAGTTGTCTTACAAGAAAATCTACAACCAACCATTTCACATACTTTTTGCAAGAATAATAGTTATATACAGTAAATAAAAAAAATGTTAAAAGCATAATATTTATTTCATATGATTACCACATCTTGTTTCGTCCAACCTTCAGCTAAATGCTCCCTTACAGCTCTGTCGAGAATTACCTGTTAAAAAATATTCTCAAATGTTTTACTAATTTTCAAACAATCTGGTAAACATTATATAGTTTCATAATAAATATCTCAATTTGTAATTAATTTTACCTCTATATCTCTACATCCTTGCATAGCTCTGCTCAGGACGACATCGAAATAATCCATATGAAGTCTGTGGGACATCTCTATTAATCCTATACTGCCTGTAAAAAATAAAATACAATTTAAAAACCAGTAGTTGCAAAAAAATAGCAGTCTGCCCTTACTAATCCATATTATACACCGCCTTCTCTTTGGGAGATTAAATTAGATAGATTTTACAGGGTCTTCTAAAACCTTTCTCAGGCATAGACATAGGCCTCGCCCAAGTTGCACCACAACACCGTCCGCCGCGCCGCCGCGCCGCCGCGCCGCCTTCGGTATCCAGTCCGACACAGCTAACATCATTTCTGATCATATCCCTTTAAAACCACTTGACATTAATTTCTCATGACTTGGATCTTGGACTCACCAGTGCTAGGCAGACTGGCTACAGTGAGGACAACACCACCAGCCGCTTCCTCCACATGTCCCACATCTAATAAGGGCTCCGGCTCGCCGGCGCGCCACGCCATGGAAGCGGAGCACGCGCATGCGTACGCGCGCAGCGGGATACCCGCGTCAATCAGAGCGAGGGTCGCCGCGTTCACAGAAGCGCAGTACGCTCCACCATCTGCCTACATATTATCAGAATTAGACTAGTATAACTAATCTGATTTTTACATGCATATATTTCAAATAAATAAAATTACACTATAGACATTGAGACTAGACCAATATTAATAATATTTAATTAAGACTGTGTCAATATCAAGTGCATTATAACTTTTGGCTGGCTATTAATATTATGACTCCTAAATGCCCCTAGCTTTATTACTTATTTCTCTAAAAGGCTACCTCAATCCAGTAATACGTCAAGGTGAGAGTGTACTCTATTTATAAAACACATTTTACAAATAAGATATTTATCAAAGGTGACATAACAAGCTGCTTACCTGTAAAACTTCAACATATATGTCAATCTGTGAGCGAGGATAGAGCTCTGTCTTGATAGCAGCAGTAAGAGCCTGTCTCAAGTGCATGGACATCTCTTGGGACTTGCGGTCACCACGAGGATGGTTCTTCCTTTCTCCTATACACATCAAAAAATCTTTTATATTTATCTCCACAAAAGGATAGGTGCATGCAAATTTACAAATTTTAATCACTTAGCCTATAAGATAATCATTGAGTATTATTAATGATCTAATTATGATTGAACATGAAACATATATAATACTTTACCTGTGGAGAATGTAGCCATACTGTATTGGCAGTTAACAACAACTCCATCTTGTAAGCTTTTTGATTTTGAAGCCTATAACATAAAAATGAATACGGACATAAAGTATATTGGACCTATGTAGATAGTTATGAATAGATGTACTGAGGGCTAATGTTTAACAGATGTATTTGTATAATCCACAGATAAGCCTGGGTGTTTATCTATTAAAATTGTCCACAATTCATGAGAATTTGCTAGAAAAAACAGAACATCAAACAGACTTTCTTCTTTTCAGTTAATCCAACTAGCAGAAAGGTTAGTTTGTGAAAATAGTTTTAAGATGTATGTTTGACACTACTCCTTGATCTATAAACACGTGTTGTTAACTAGCTTTATGATATACATCAAACTTGTGCTGCATGAGCATTCGTTGACTTAATCAAGGTATCAAGACAACATTGAAAAAGTTATGTTAAGTTTTGAAATAAACTTTACTATAAATTTCTTTAGTATGTTACCTTGTCTCATTTCAATTTAGCTAATTTTAAAACATTCTTACTTGGTGGGGTCCATACACAGCAGCTAAAACTTTCGTGTTACCCTGCTCTAAGTATGCGCTGCCATCGGGTTGTGCAAAGACTCCAAGTTTACACCTTATACGTCGCAATTCGTTCGGTCTACGTCCATCCAGGCGAAGTCCTTGACTTGATAGTAAGTCTGGTCCTGGCATTTTGTCGATTTATGTAAAATTATTGTTTGATAAAGTATTCAAAAGCATGTGTTTTTGAAAACAGCGGATTATCACTGACACTAAGTGTCAGTTTGACATGGGTTGATAATATGGTCATATGTCAGTGTCACAAACTCTACGTTTGTGTATTAGCTGTAGTATTAGCCTTTTGCTCAGCAATTGCTTTAGTAATTACTCTGAGGCCTTTTGTAAGCGCAATACGTTATAAATATAACATTATCGCATTGGATAGTATTCACCTGTAATGATAGTTTTAAGGTTTTGTTAAATAAATAAATTATTGTCTAATACCAGGTTTAAATCTCGAATCTCGAGACTCACCTCGTTCTTCGTTCCAAGATACTTATGCATAAGGGTGAACGCAAACTACTGTTTAGACTGAGACTAGCAAATTATGCAGGAGATATTATAGTGTACAAGTATGCGCGTAAACAGAGATACATACATACATAAAGTCACGCCTGTTTCCCTGAGGGGTAGGCAGATACCACGGATTTCCATTTGCTACGATCCTGGCATACTTCTTTTGCTTCATTCACACGCATCACATACCTCCTCAAATTCGTAAACAGAGATGCAATCCCTATTCCCTCCCTCTCATAGTCTGGATGGGATGGTAGACCGACACACGACCGGGGAGAGCGCAAGACCGACGGCTTAACGTGCCTTCCGGCACGGGCGGCGGGAACTCGACATGTGAAAATGGTCACCCATCACAAGACTGACCGCGGCGAGCACAGGTTACTCGCAGGCACTCGCAGATTGAGTGATACTCTACGAGCTCCTATTATTTTCCTATAGTATGTGCGTTTATAGACACTATAAAATAAAAATACGATATTATAATTCCTCTTAGGAGGCCTTTGTTCAACAATAGACGTCTACCGGCTGATTATGATGATGATACCCCTCAGGGCACCTGTTGAATAGTTAGACTGGTTGATACCGTGAACTATGCTTAACGATGTTTAGCTGCGGCAGTATTATTTGAGTGAGGTTTTTACAGCGGGTCATTTTTCTACTTTGTTTCTAATACTTGTAAGCGTTTAGCAAGATTACCAAAGTGTACTAAAGCATACATTGTGTGACGGTGACCTGAGTAATTTATACATGAAGGGCTGTACTATATCTTGACTACGTACGTAATGTATAATTAATTAAATGTTGTATTGTCAATAAGTCTGTGGTATGCTATCATTTATTATACTATCATCACAGAAATCATCGATATCTTTTATCTCCATGATGCCATGAAATCAGAATTTTATTTTAGTCTATGTAATCTTTAATTTTTAAGTTATCTGTCACCAATGGCCGCCGGAGCTTCTCTGTTGTGACTGCAAGTAAAATCCTTAAAACTCGTTGATAATAAATCAAAATCCCTTTATTTACTAAGAAGATATGTGACTTGTGTTTGCTGTTAAAAATTAGGTATAATTATAGAAAATTAATTTTGGATATTGATACTCGCGCCCATTGACCGTTGTCTTGTCAATTGTCATCCCGGTGATGCGTGCGTGTGCATTACATTTGGACAAAAAATCGATCTAAATGATTACTAATTTTATTGTAATGTCTACATGATCAATACCTGAATGTGTTGTTCAAACTTATGTTGATTTAAAACAGTGATTGGGTACAGTGATGTGTATTATATTTATTGTTTATATTGATTGATGTCCTAAATAATTTGTGTATATTAACGTAATACGTAATTGTTGCAGAGGTGACTAACCACAATGGACGTAGACGATTCGGCGGTTGACCTGAGTGTCAGGTGATTTATTTATTTTTACAAATTTAGATAATTATATTGTTTACATTTTATGATTATCTGGAATTATGTAATTTTTGTTTGTTACAGAGCACTGCCACCTGAGCTAAGTGAACTACGGGCTTTAACAGCCAGTGGACTTACTATAACTCCTGCTCAACCTCCACCACATGTAAGTCACACAAATCAATATTTGTTTTAAATTATAAACTTAAATTCATACCACCAGTGTAAATATTTCATAATAAATCACTGTCACTTTGTCCATCTGTTATCAAAATATATTTACATACATTGTTACACCCTGGTGGTCTTAGAATGATAATTATAGTAACTCTTTATTTCTTACATCAGTTATGTTAGCATATTACTGTTATTATCATTAATTTGAGAATTAATCCACTTTATATGCAGACAATTTAAGTCATGTATTAAACAATGTTTTCTTTTCCTTCTGCCTTCGTCTGATAGATTGATAGGGTAAGTACATTATAATAAACTTCCTGTTAATTGATTTCAACTAAAACTAATCCAATCAAATTATAATGCCAGTGATTCAAACTGTAGCTTATAACTGTTCACGTAATTAAAAATCACAATTTCTGTTTGGTCTGTATTTAAAATTTCATAAGGGAAACTGTGTTTTAAAGATACAAATTATTGTGTCTATGTTTTAAAGATACAATTAAAGATATAAAGAACCACCATATTGACTTGAAATGGTGTAAAAAGACAAAACAATTGTCAGAATTTTTACTCAAAGTAGGTACATTAACAGCAGAGTTTAGTTAACAATATTAATTAAACAGTTATATTATTATATGTTAAGGCAGATAACACTACACTTAAGTTTATTAAACTAATATGAAGACCTATAATATTCTTTTATAAATAAAGAACAATAATATAAAAACATATTTTAGATAGATATTTATAATAATAATAATAATAGCCTATAACTGTCCCACTGCAGGGCAAAGGCCTCTTCTCGTATAGAGGAGGATTGAGCATTGATCACCACGTTAGCTCACTGCGGGTTGGCGATTTTAGATAATTAAATCCAGGTTTCCTCACAATGTTTTCCATCACCATTAGTCAGTGGTGTCTTAGAATAACTAAGAAAGTATTTATAACATCGAAAAAGTCACATTGATACATGCCTATACTTGCATTGAATCTGCAACCTTGTGCATACAAATCTGGTATGTTAACCACTAGGCCACCACAACATTTTAATAATACCCCCTGTAATTTCCCAAAATAGTTGTCTATCAGATTAATAGTTTCAATGTGTTTACTAAACTAATGCACGTATTTGGCAAGTGTTACAAAGCATGTTGCTTGCTGTAAAACAAAAGCCATAACTTGTAAACACAGCTGTCAATATTACACAAGTGCACATTCCCAACGTGCCAAAGGCATAAACATGTGTTGTGTGGCTCTTTATTTCCTTATTGTTCTTACATACTGTAAATAAACCATAAAATTAAATGCTAAGGCTTTAAAAAAGATCTTAGTCTTTCCTAACAAGATCTATTTTACAAAATCATAATTACTATATTCGTAAAATATTTATAATGAATGAATTTGGGAAATAATTTGTTGTGTTGGTAATAAATAAGTATTTATCAATCACACCTTATTACATGCTTATTTAGCCACTACTACTGCTTGGCAGTTCTGTCGGCTTCTTATGACAGGCCTAGCCTAGTATATATGAAGTTTTTGCCAATAATATAAATAATCTGCTGAGCACGAGGTCCTGGGTTCGAATCCCGGGTCGGGCAAAGTGTTATTGGGTTTTTCCATTAGGTAATTCTCAGTAGCAGCACGGAGTCTGGATTTGTGCCCGGTTGATGGCAATAGGCTCACCCCCTATTACATTGAGACCTAAGAACATAACTGGCGAAATGTGGGTGTACTATATGTGCACCTCTGCCTACCCCTTCGGGGAATACAGGCGTGATGTTATGTTTATGATATAAATAATCCAATTAATTGTGGCGCATCATACCCATTAATTTAGCTATATATTATATTATATGCATAATATTTCAGGTTATTTATTGAACCTGTAAATATCAACAGAAATAAAACGTTATTATTATATGAATAACAAAGTTAGGTTATTCACTTTAATCAAAAAGATGGTTTACAGTTTTAGCAAATAAAACTGAAATAGACTGTAGATGAATTTTAATAATAATAGACCCAAAGTAAGTTTGCTCTAACTAATCCTTATATCATGCTGGTACCTAAGTGTGTTATCTGTCTAGCTACTCTTCATGACTTAATTTCTTAATTCTTTATTGTACACATAACTTAAATATCAACAGAATAATATTATAAAATTTGATGTACATGATCTTCTTGAACTAAAAATTGGTGTTGCGAATCCACAGTGCTGTTTACACTTGCCCCTACTTGCATACAGTTGATACATGCAAGCTTATGTTATGCTGATAACAGCAAACTAGAGACCTGCAATTTTTCCATTATTAAGTATTTAGTTGTAACTGTCAAAATGTGACATTTAAGACATTGGTATTGCACCAACTTTTGAATTTTAATTGACTTACAATTGAATTGGATCTTAATGTGCATAATCTGTAAATGCAAGCGGGAGTAGGGTTAAACTGCATTATAAATATGTATTACTTGTAAGTGTCAACTTATTGTTACTATGATGTTACTCAGGTACAACAACTCAGGATTGTGAGTAGATTGCTCGATTTGTTATTAGTAATGCATAGTTATTATTAGTTATATCGTAATTAGTTATTTACCGTTATATTTCCTTTAATTATTTATGATAGCTGTAATCTAATATTTTGTTGCCTGATTAGTAAAGAGGAGGAAAGCATTATTATTTATTCTACTTTTTATTTATTCTATCCTCTTATTAATTTAAGTAAGCTACTTAGTTTCAAATATGCATGCTTTAGTTCCAAGTTATATAATGTGTAATGTGCAGGGCTCCAGCGGTAAGCGGGTGCTCCGCCCCCGTTCTGAACAGCGTAGTTATGCGGAGAGTCCTGATATCGTGCTGTTGCCGGCGGCGCCGCCCCACCGCAAGCCGTCTATGTCGACGCCAGCGCCTTTTACCGGTCAGTATCGGTGTAAGAAAATTTAAGTTTACCATTATGTTAATTATAAATAATATATTAATTAAAAATAAATAAATATTGGAATTTTCTCTCAGTAACCCAATATTTTTTTAGGCGGGGATCAAACTAGCGACCGTCAATAGCGCAGAAAGTCAATTACCTAGTCTGCGCCAAAGGGATAGTCTATTTAATCTAAATTGCTTTTGTTCTAACCCTAATTAAATTTGGTGTTATCTAAATTACACATTATAGATGCGTAGTATATTGATACATCAATAATTATTATGTTTCTTAGCAATATATTTGAACTATAAGTAAAATGTTTCATAAAGGTATTAACTTGTATCACATAATTGTACTTTAATAAAAACGTACATATAAAGTTTTAACTTTGTAGATAATACAATGATTATTTTGTACAGAAATAATAGAAATTTCTGCTGTATCAATAGTCCGTATGACAGTACCTCTATGTGAAATATCAGTACCTATATCACGCAAATATCTGCAGGGAATGATTACGCAATCTCCTACTACTACTGTACTATGCTACTGAACCAATTTCCATAAGAATTTATTTCTATTCAGATGTAAGCAGCAAGTTAAACTCGGGCGGTGTGAACGTATCAATAACTCCGAGCACGCTGCCGGCGCCTGCGCCCGAGTCCCCGCGCGACCCGCGGGACGATGAAGACTCTGAAGAGGATGAGAATGAACCGCCGTTACCTATACCTGGCCATAGAGTAAGTTCTATCTATCTTCTTAAATCATGATATAATAAATGGATACTGTTAAAAGAGTCAGAATCGAGCATGTTACCTATATGCTATATGACTGCCTCGTTGGTTTAGTATTCGCTAAGCGCGCTGCTGAACGTGAGGTCCTAGGTCCGATTACTCGGTAGGCTAAAGAGGGGCTCGTAGCTACGTGGTTACTTCGCAGGTCAGTCGATCTGCAAGGTGAAATCGTGCTCGCCGCGGTCAGTCTTGTGATGGGTGACCGTTTTTACACGTCGAGACCCCTCCGTGCTTCGAAAGGCACGTTAAGTTGTTGGTCCTGCGCCTGATCACTCTCCAGTCGTGTCGGTCTGCCGTCTCATCGGACCATAAGAGTGTATATACAATAGGGAGTGCACCTGTGTTTGTGGATACATTTGTGTACTATAATAATTATCTCCTGGCTAGTCACAGCTGAGACAGTCCGAAATTTGGTCAGGAGATGATAAGTGTAAAGATTTTTTTGCGTTTTTCCATAAGGTAATTGTCCGAGTAAGCACGGAGTCTGAATTTTTGCCCTGTTAGTGGCAAAAGGCTCGCTCCTTATTATATGATCTGCATATGACATAACTGGCGAAAATAAGGGTATACACCTTTGCCTATCCCTTCGAGGAATCTATCTAGCTAAGCTAGGTATTTTGTGTCTACCATTTCACACGATTGACATAACGAAAAACAAGAAGCAATAGTACCTCTAATAATGCAATTCTTTAATAAACATTATAACAAATAACTAATTATGACCAAATTAAGTAAGTCGGTCAACTGGTTCGATAGTTAATCGAAACAATTAATTATACCGAACATCTCAATCACATCACAATACAGTATGTTTACTTACTAACTGTAAATACACGTTCGATCACACGTTTGTTTACTAGAAATGACAGTAATTATTGTCACGGATTGTATTGATATGACACTGATGTTATCATAAGACATTCGGTCAAGGTTGTGGAAAGTTCAAATTTGCACCTTATTTACTAAAACATAGCTTATACTTTAGGTTGAGTTGTTAAATAAATTTAAAAGGTAGTTGCGTCATTTTAATTTGATGAGGAGACAATGCACAAAAGCATTGATCGACAACTATCACCTTTTATCGTAGTTTAGATACGGGAGAAGTTGGTAGTGCAGGTCAGTGCTTGGGTTAAAACACAAGCATTATTTTGTAACAGTGACAGTTTTATTCTAGTTCCCACAATTTCATTTTATATCATTGACTAACGCTCCAAGAATCTTCATGGTACTAACTTGTAAGTGTTAAGATCAATGATCTAACCTTTCCCCTTTATCGTATAAGAAGTGGCCTATTATTTAAATACCAACTTATTATGATATAATTCGGGATTGATTCGCTGACAGACTATTATCAATATTTATAGTATTCGCGTACTTTGACGTTTCAATCAGAAGCATTGATCGCGACCAAGAGAAGACAACCAATCATTATAATATTTTGATAAATTGTACCTAAACTTCGAAACTATATATTGTAAGTATCTTAATCTCGAAAGTTTAAAAATTATGCTTTAAACATGCGTAACTTTTAAACAAAAACTAACGAAGTTCATCAAATATCTTACGTTTCTACTCTGTTGTCTAGGAGCTGTCAAGCGCTGAGATATGGGAGCGGGAACGGCGCCTGCGCACGCTGCGTGAGAAACTTCGCGCCGAAGAGACGCGACTCGTGCTGCTCAGAAAGCTGAGGCAGTCGCAGCAAGCTACCGGCTTGCCGCCCGCTAAGGTGACTTATATAATACTTATAGGCACACTATCCCTCTAATTCATAAAAAAGGATTATGTCAGCATTAACTAAACCCTGTATTAAGTCTATCGACATCTCTATTTTGTGCTATGCAAACGACAGTGACAGGTATAATTTAATCGTTGGTTTAAAATTGTATATTGATTATATTTTATGAATAACGGGGTTTATGTGTAAGAGTGGTATAATTATGTTTAGTACACACTTCTATACAACAATTCTGTGGGTTTGCAAGGATTACTAAGCTAAAAATGCCAGAATCATCTAGTTTTATAAAATAAAGTGTACAAGTGTTTAACAAAAGGCATTTACACAAAAAAATATATTTATCGTTTAGATGAAACACAAGTCCCAAGTACGAGTCCACTTGTATAGCCTTTTGATTTAAATGGATTATATTTAATAGTTTATAAAATCTAATGAATGCGTTTATTTGTATTCCCAGGACACGACGACGGGCACGGCCCTGGCCGGCAGCGGCTGCGTCGTGCCGCCCGGCGTCACCGTCACGCCCGCGCCGCCGCCCGCGCACCAGCAGACCAAGGTACTCACACACGTACACTGTTGGCCAGGCTCAAACACTGTGTTTACCTACACCTTGCCCCACACCGGTTCAGTGTAACATTACTTAAGCATTTTCTTTGTAGATGTTTAAAATATGAGCCTATTTATGATTGTCAATAACACAAACTACCTTTCACACGCGACATCCATGTGTAAAATGTAATTGTTTTGATTTTTGTAAAAAATTGGGTACCCTAAGGTACGCCCAAGGGATTACTCTAGGGCTCAAGTTTTCTTCGTCAAAATTAGTTGTAGTTTATTGGAAATAGTTTAAATAAAGTTTAAGTTTTTTATTTGGCAACACCGTGGCAATAATAATCGCAAGTGGTTTACTCTGGCCTGCCCCAGCGCACGGGCAGCAGCTCAGCGGCGCCGGCCAGCTCGTCGAGCTCGTCGCGCCGCACGTCCAGCCTGCCGGGCGGCGCCACGCTCACCCCCGGGCCCTACCGCTCGCAGGTACTGCACCACCGATATGTACTACAGTTATCACCTACCTCTTACAGTCGCGAATGCGACCGTCGACCGTCTCCGCCGATCAAGAAGTGTTTTCATCATAAAATCTTCAGTAGTAATAAAAAATTCGATTTTTATTTTGTCGAGTGGTATCCGGCCTAGAATTGACCACCGCCTTTTGGAAAAAACCAGATGATAGGCATCAGCGTCTTCTCTAACTTCACGACCAATACTGCGATTCTATAGCTGTTTGCTGAGGATGAATCATTTTTTTTCATTCTCAGTCTTGTCTCAATGACGATTTATAAGAAAAGTATAATATACATTTTACATTCTCTTATTTCTATATGCGCCTCCCCACTAACACCTTATTGTTATGTGTATGTGTTAGTGTAAGAAAGACATATATTTTTATTCATATTTATACTTTATTGCAGTCGTCTACAAGTGGCGGGGCTAGCATAACTCCTTCAGTCACCATTACCCCGGCGCCCCCGCCTGCATCGCAACATGCATCTTCTAACAAGGTAATTAGATCTCATTTTAGATTGACAAAGTAGTCTTTGGCTCATAAAAAATAGCATTTAGAATTTCGTTTGTTTTACATTAGAAGAAACTCAATCTATTCACGAGAAAACAATAAATGTTTCTCTTTATTCAGTTTCCAGAAGATGACAGATATAATATTTTACTAAAATTGGGTAGGTGACACCATTAACCATTCATTCCAAGACACTACTTACTCTAAAAAACATGCTCTATTTTAACCCTTAAAACCAGATACATTTTTTACTTAATATTTCTTAATTTTAAATAGCAAGTTAATTGAGTTATGAAATAGTGACGTCACATGGTTCTATTGCCATACAAAATCTGTGGACGAATAGCGTTTTGACAGCCCATAAAAAGTATGTCAATTGATTGGTGGTGTCACCTACCTAATTACCATAAAAATACATTTATATACCTGACAGTCTTTTACAACTGGGTAGAAGTTGAAACAGAAATTATTATCTTAGACTTTGTAATTATTGGCCAGATATGAAAAAATAACATCTAAGCTAACTTTTGAGGTCTTTAGGATTCATTCAGGAAACATGCTTAAGTTACTCTTTTTACTGTTCACATCAGTACGTAATAATATAAGGTCCGTGATGTAGCTAAGGCTGGTAGACATAATCTTATACTGATGATTGTACGTTGCAAGCCGTCTCAGGACAACTCTTCAGTAACCAGTAGCACGAGTGATGCAGTGAGTATGGAAATGTGATGTCATTTCACTATTATTGCATTATTATATTTTATTTTCGTTTATTTCTGTTTGGGGCTCAATTTTTGGTATTGTAATTGTATCAATGGATTTAGTAATCTGTTCAATAAACAACTTTCAAATTAGGTATTTCAATCACGATGAGTGTACACTCATCGAACGCAATAATTTGCAAGGTTGCTTCGATGGGTGGAGGAAATAAAAGCACTTTCGTAGACATGTAGTAATAGCTTACATATTGCTAGAAATATAATTCATTTGTTTGATTTAGTTAGCAGTTATACAAAAATTGAGCCCTTGATCTAAAAATAAAAGTAAAATATAGTGCTTAATGTCCTCACAAGCTAGGAGTGATAAGTCCTCTTTAGTAAACTTTCATTCATCAGGATGTTTCTACAAATATTATTAAGGTGTTACTGGCACATTAAATTTTTTCTCTTTGTTTTTTACTGTCTATTATATACACAGCGTTTAACTGATGGTGTCAGCCTCTTAGACAAAGTGTTAAGTCGTGGTTTAACGTGGGCCATATCTAGTCCATAAAAACCTACGCTTTAGGCCAAATGGTTAAAGAGAAATATTCCGCCTATCAAATCGCAAAAATTCCAATATTTATATGCACCAGTTATTCGTATTTCTGAAAGTCAGCATCTCGACAGACGCTTACCTAGTGCACTACCTACCTTAAGGGTTTAAGCAACACATAATCTCACGCAATACATTGTATTATAGGCCAGCTCCCGCAGCTCCGAGGACACACAGACCCCCGCCCAGCGGCAGGCCGCCGCTAAGCTGGCCCTACGTAAACAACTCGAGAAGACCTTACTGCAGGTGTGTATCCACCCTTATCTTAATGTAATCACGTGGTACTATTATTGTAGCACTATCGTCTTCTTATGATCGATTGTGTTTTTTTTTTGTTTTTTCTTTTCTTTCGTTGATGTTTATCGCGTTTCGAAGGAGATAACATTTTATATGACAGGTGATTTGAAAATGATGAGCAGTTTTAACACTATTCTACTCATCATTATGTTTTTTTTATGGGATCTACCCCGAAATCGCGATAGAAAAAAACAACTGTGCATTACATTTGGTTCAGTGTTAAGGCCTCGAATATACTGAACAGCTGTCATTTTCTCGGGTTTGGTCTTATTGTAATAAATGTTTATAATTATGAGTAGAATGGTCAGTAAAAATACTACCTACTCGCCATTTAAAACTCACTCAGTATAAATATTCCGGCTGCACTCACTTGTGTTCTTGGGACATCCCTGACTTTAAAGTTTCATGAGTTGGTGAGCAGTCAAGAGCCAATTCTATGGAGAGTTTTTTGTTGTTTTTGATGTCTCTCACAGTTAATCTAAGGAGAGTTAAGACCGCTGAACTAAGCAATATTCTGACAATCTTGCTGATATGAAGTAACATTAGTTTCTTCTAGTGCCACTGGAAGCTTATAACCGTTCTCGCAGATCGATCGCACGGAACAAATATTTGTGCACACAGATAGTTGTTCCGTGCCTGGGTGTTTGTGCACGCGAGTGTCGTTTAGACCAACACAAGTTCCTTTTGCTTCTTTCACATTCATGCATCTTTTCATACATGCGCTCCGGTTGCGAGTACTACGCGTCTGACCTTTTGAAGGACATCACCGATAAGGTTAGTGTAAGTCCTTCTAGGGCGGTCCTCTCCCAATACATCCCTTTTTATTCGTAACATCCATTCTACTTACATGACCAAAACATTGAAGCATACTATTTTAAGGCATCAAATTGTATCGAGTTAAATCTCACAATGGTGAGATATTTCGGATAATTATTTGCATCCTAAACTATAAAGATGCATGATTGTAAAAGAAAGAAATAAGTATCTTAAGATCGCAGCACGTGGCGTTCTGATCTTAAGCCTACCTTCTTTGGAAAATGCTTTGATGATCTACAAAATATAGACTCTGTAAGGGATGACATTTATTTTATCAGTAATCTTTGCTTATTGATCCTTACATTATTGGCCCTGAGGATTTAAATGAATATGCCGTTGACTCAGCAGTTGGCAAACATAAAATTGTTGCGCCACTATCTCTTGAGAGTAGGCAGAAAATACAGAACACCACGTGCGACTCACTTGCATTTGTATTAAACACGAATATTTTTCATGCGTGTACGCAATAAGAATTGCAGCTGAGTGTGTAAGCGCAGTATTAAGTGTGGTTGTTGTAACACTCATGTTGTTTCGTAGATCCCTCCGCCCAAACCGCCGCCACCAGAAATGAACTTCATCCCGTCTCCGAGCAACACCGACTTCGTCTACTTGGTGGGTCTTGAGCATGTGGTCGACTACCTCACTAATGAAGATCGGTAAGTTTATCTCGAATATACTTCATATTATTTGTAAACTCTTCTTGTAAAATCTTTTTAACTATAAAGGGATTGTCTGCCCTACACGCAGATGTTGCTTCGAAATTTTAGGGAGGCTTAGGCAGCTGAAAGGTTTTCTTATGGGCTTAAACAGTTTTAGATTCATCTCGAAATATGTGTTTAAAAGACAGTGTAGTAACAATGCCCAATATTTTTAATCTTCACTGTGTCAAGTGATGGTCTTTCCACCTTGTTAAATTTCATCTGGCGTTCTATAACTTTATATTATGTTATTTTTTACAAGTTCTCCTTGCTAACGATTCTGTATCATCTCAGTATGATGTAAACTATTTATGAAAAAAGTTTCAGCCGGTGTACTATGACATAATTTTTTTTTGCCACTTCCGTAACCTTTCAATCCTACATCCACCGCGGGTGCGTCAAGTGACGCTTAGTTCACTGATCAGTCATTTGAGATCTACTGAAAAAATGCTAAGTGTTCGGCGTAAAAACACTACCTACAATGCGACGGTATCTCCCGGACTATAAGGGTAGAGATCGATTATCGCATAGCCCAAACCGCTGGAGCTAGAACGTTGAAATGTTGTCAGTTCGGTAGGGCGATGTGTAGTATTATACACCAGTACCTAAGTATAATGATCGTCCCTCGGGGTGTCGGCAGCATGCCGCGCTCGTCAGTGCCGGCGCTGTGCGCGCAGTGCGGCTGCGACTTCACGCCCGTGTGGCGCTGGGAGCGCGGCGGGGGCGCGGCCGCGCGCCGCCTGGACGCCACCTTCGCGCCCGCGCCGCCGCCGCCCGCCGCGCGCCGCCTGTGCGAGCTGTGCGTCAGCGGGAACGTCAAGCGGGCGCTCAAGGTGACGAGTCTAGACTTAACTTATATCTTACACACTTATACACATATTCCCATACTACATACACACATGATTCATTATATTATTTTACTGTTTTTGATTGCTAAAAAGTGACAACATAATTTTACGAAAAGTTTATATAAAATGGTATCCCAAATGTTTTATGAATGAATGTATTCAGATTGCAGGTTGCTGGTGTATTTTATTTAGTTGTGTAAGGATGGGTTAAGATGTGTCATTATTACCGCCTCGTCTGCCTTCAGGCGGAGCACACGGCCCGGCTGAAGACCGCGTTCGTGCGCGCGCTGCAGCAGGAGCAGGAGATAGAGCGGCGCCTGGCCGCGCCGGCCGCCAGCCCGCCGCCCGCGCAGCCCGCGCATGCGCACGCCTCGCCCGCGCACGCCGCGCACGCCGCGCCGCCGCCCGCGCACTCGCACCAGCACCGCCCGCTGCAGGTACCTCCCTCCCGGCCCCCCGGCCCGCGTGGCCTCCCTCCGAGCCCCTTGTGTACTGAGCGCTGCCCGCAGATGTCGTCGTCCCGCGGCGGCTCCCGCGGCGGCTCGTCGGCGTCCCCGGCCCCCGGCAAGTCCTCGGAGCGCAGCCCGGCCGCGCCGCCCGCCCCGCCCGCGCCGCCCACGCCCCGGTAACGCCACGCCCATACTTAACATTTTCTTCCTTATTTCTGTCATAATATTATTATACTCATTGAACTATGTTTACGTTAGCACGATGACGTCGTCAGATTCGCTCCGCAGCCACCACTCAGATCGCTCGAGAGAAACCAGTGAAGTACCCGCCAAGAAAGGAAAAGGTAACTCAAAATTTGGTTACAAGTGGATGGTAAGCACATTTGATTTGCTTTGGAAAAGACATATTTATTTATCAATTGTTTTACTTCCAGGATCCTCATCTAGTAGCACCAGTCAAAACAGTAGCAGCAGTAAGCAACACCAGGTAACATGAAGTTCAAATTATAGCAATATTTATTACGTTTAACAAAATTGCCCACATTCATACGATAATATTTTTTCAGCAATTGGCAGCGGCCGCAGCTGCTCAAATGGCATTCGAGCAGCATAGCGCTGCAGCTATGCAGGCACTGCAACATCAATTGCTCCGAGGTAGTAGTTTCATATAATTATATATTGGAGACCCAAACAAGATGATCTGAAGTTATTCCGGTAATGTTATAAAATATATTGCGATCAAAGTATCATCAGGAAGTATGTCCAATGTTTTTATCACATAGTGTTCTATTTATGCCTAGTACGCGCATGCGCAGTGTAGTATCACAAATGTTTGTGAATTTACTGAATGAAAAAAACATTGGATGGACCTATAGTAATGTGTGTACATACGTATCTCATGACGTCTTAATCTGTATTAGAACATGAGCATACGATATGATACCGCGGGCAAGCAAAGTGTTACAGCCCCCCTCCCCCTCCCCCCAGGTCTGAGCGGCGCGGGCGGCAGCAGCGGCATGTCCCCGGCGGCAGCGGCAGCGGCCATGATGCAGTTCTCGCCGCTCATCTACACATACCAGCTGGCCATGGCGCAGGCGTCCGCGCTAGGTAAGCGTTGTACGTATTACACCAACACATATCTCTTATGCTTTATTGTTTGCTTCGGAATTGGGGTGCTCTCAATACGTACAGTAATTTTTAACCGATTTAAAAAAGGAGGTTATTGTTTCAATACTTCAAATTAGAAATCGTTAATATTGTAGTTACAATTGAAGCTAATAAAATGTTCAAATTGCAGTAAAAGTCCTAAAACATAATTATTATATAATTGTTTTTGTGAACAGCTTTAACATCAACATTTAATGTTGATATAATTGAACAGAATTCCTTAGTTTTTAATTAACATTATTCCTGCATTATCTACTTGATGAATTATGGTTGTTAGTACTGCGGTCTTTATATTATCCAACTGGACTGAAACAACTATGTCGGAGTGTTGAGAGACGCCCTAATTTTGACATAATTTTAGTAGATTTAGAAACTTATTTGAACTGTTTATTTTTGGTTTGCTGTCTAGATTTGTTGTTTTCATTGCCACCTTTAAAACATTATTAAATTCTAATTAAATTCGTTACCCCAAATACCTGCTTTGCACTCCTAAGACAGAGGGTATCCTAGTTAAGGAGGCAGGCTGTAATAAAAATGTACACCTTTCATAAGTTGTGTAACACAAGCTAGCATATAACCAATTTGTATGGTATTTGTTCAATAAAGTTATTATAATTACCTATATCAGTTTGTCCGTGGTCTCTGTCTACCCCTCAGGGAAACAGGCTTGACTTTATGTATGTACCAATTTGTGTAACTACGAAATTTTTATCTGACATTCATAGTCTATTTGTCGACGACCTGATTGGTGCAATGAGTTAGCTATTGGACTGGTGCGCTAAGGTTTGCGGGTTCGACTCCCGCACGGGACAAAAATTTGTGCGATACGCAGATTTTTATCCCGAGTCTGGACTTTTGTGTATGTGATATTTCATGATTGTGAAACGCACCCACGATACAGAAAAAATACCTAGTGTGGGGCAAAGTTAAAAAAAAAAAAGATAAATTGGAATCTCTCTCATTTCTGTCTTGCATGAGTGTTACCATATACATACTTACATGCAGGGCAAACATTACACACATTCCTTTTACCCATCTAATAAATGTTGCTTGTGTCATTTTTGTTTACTATTTCCTGTAATTATTGCATTTATATTGGCAAATATTTTTTGTTTTTACCCTGACACAATTCAATACAAACATATTTTTAAGCTAAGACTAGTATTTATATCTCATGTTACAATCATAAGTATAGGTTAAATGGCATTCTTTCGCAGAGGAAGTGGCAAGAAAAGGCTAAAACGCAGAAATTTATTTTTGCTGCGAATTGTGATACAGAATATTTTGCTAGTCGTTTTGTCAAAATTAGATTTCCGAAAAGCCAATAGAGTAGAATTACTAATAATGTTACTCCTAAAAGTATTATAAATGTGAAATGTTACTCAATCACGCAAAAACAACTGAACAGATTTGGATGAAATTTGACAAACTGATATTTTATTACTTGCATTAAGATACGGGTTATTTAATATCTCGAAAAACGCCTTGAAGTTTACCACGTTGACAAACTCAAGGGCGAAAACTATAGTATAACATAGTAGGTAGTAGTTTAGCAATTAGTGCCGTCGTTATAGTGAGCATCAATTCTGCTCATGTGTGGTATGCCCGCAGCCGGCAAGGGCGGGAACAACGCGGGCGGCGGTGCGGCCATGGCGGCCGAGATGCAGCGCGTGGCTGAGGCGCAGCGGCAGTACCTGCTCGACATGATCCCCGGCCAGCATCCCCGGAACCCGTGGACGAAGAACTAAGGTACGCCACTGACCGAAACCATCCAATGATACTCAAGAACGGTGGTGGCACGCGATGATTCAATTAAAATCTTTAAACTAATACTAAATGAATGCCCAAATTGTACTGTAGATAAGTGATTGAATTGTTACGCTAAAGGTTCGGATAGTTTTTGCTTCATGACTAAAAATGCACCACAATTGAAATTCAAAAATTAATTCCCAAAATATGGTGTACAATCATGTTCCTAGTACAAGCAACCAAAAAAAATTATTTACTCCCAAAAAGATCTGCCCACTGAGTCAATCTTCTAAAAATTCTCAAGTTAAAAGGAGTAAGTTGAAGCACTATTTAGTTGTAATTAAAATGTGTTTGTTCCAGTTGTGAGGAGATAACATGAATTTCAAGTGACGGTGGCAGGAGCAGTGATTATCGTAACAATATAACAACGTAAAAACGTTTATTCAAACATACGTTAACATGAAATGTTTGGCGAGGGAGTGATTAAATCTAATTGACATTAGCCAAAGCATTGGTATGCTATATGAAGCTAGAATCATTCAAGTTGTTCTAAATTATAATTAATTTTAAACTATGTGTTCATCTTTTGATCGCCACGGTACACAAAATTATAACGAGTAGTTTAATAGCGATTGATAAAAGGTTTTGTATAACAAAATAAATAGACAATAAGTCGGATAAAACTGAAAAGTTAAAAAATACATTTACACTTTTCTCTTTCTTTCACGATTATTGTGTAATTTATAAAAGGAACTAACAGATACGGAAATGGTGGGTAAATTATTACCCGGTTTTGATTACATAATACAAACTTGTTTGTGCCGGTGGTCAAAAATGGAACTAATGTCAAACAGAACTAAACAAACGTCAATTTGACAGTCTCCAATACGATGACAGCTATGCTAGCGAAGTCGACATCGGTAAAGATAAGTTTGCACTGCACCATGTTGTTAAAACTAGTCGTGGCGATCAAAAGGCTTTAATTAATTCAAATTGTTCGGTTTAAGACAGTACGTTCGCAATAGTTCGCAAACGCTAGATTTACACATTCTTTACAGAAACACACCGCGGAAAAGAATGCATTTTTAAGGGAAATCTATAGAATAATTAGGCTAATTAGTATTAAGGATAATTTTTCAACGTTTAACAAATCGATGCACAAGATTTTAAATACGTAAATGGCTTAGTTTAGGTTATATCAACGACAACAGATTTTTGTGCTAACTAAACACAATAAAACTAAGATCTCAATAGAAGACATTGCTGGACAAACTTTACAAATTTAATTATGAGATATATTATATTTACAAGGTTACAATATGTGGTTAATGAGATCCAGAAATGTAGGGGCACAACTCGATTCACTGTTAATGATTTGGTTGAACCCCTTTGACTGCTTAGGCATTTACAACAATGATTTTGGCCCTAAAATATGAATTCAAATGTTTCCTAAAGAGACAAAGATGTACTTATGTAAATAATTATGCATTCTATTGAGCTGAATTTCCATTGACAGAGTTTTCAGTTAAGGTGAAACTTATTTTCGAGTTGCCCCTGCGCATTTAAATGTATTAACAATTCCTTAATTTTGATTACGTCACAAGATACTGTTTAATGTAAGTGAGTTATATGAGAGGTGTATTTTAGATTTTATTTACAGTTTATTTATATTTTTTATTAATTTTGTCTTTATATACGTTTTATTTGTTAATAATTTTGGCCAGCAATGTCCGTGCTAGCACTCCGATGGGTAAAACGGTAATTGTGTGGAATGTCTAGATAATAAGAATGATTCGATCATTTTATATGATGTGTTTTTAAACTAGGATATGAATAAATAAATGGATATTGCTAAGGATTTCATGTTTTTTTTTATCAATCAACTTTTTTCTTTTAGTCTGCTGATTTCAGCTTAAAGATCTTAATGTTTTTAGTATGGAATTTAAATGAGACATTATTTTTTCATTTAAAACACCGGTCCCCTTACCATAAATTATGAAAGCAGGAAAGTTGTCAATGTAAAAGCGAGACGCCTCTTTTGATCTTGCTCTGTACAACATCTGCAAGTTATTTAAATAGTATTGAACTAATTAATCTGTAATTTTTGTTCCTTGTCTTATGACTTCAGTAAAAGTGGATTTACGGACATTGCTCTACATCGCGTATTACACATGAGGAAGATGCTTTTCAAACAAGGTTTAAGAAATAATACCAATCGCTTAGAAGAAAATGTTTGATTTATTATAAAAATCCTTGGTTACATTAAAGAGTAAAAATGCGTCATACGCCTTTGGTTACATTGTTATACAATATACAAGTTATTCCTTCAGCATTACGGAGGATGCCACATCTTCCTGTAAACAAGAGATGGATTGCATCATTAATCTTTTAATTTTGATGAGATAAGTTACTTTTTAACTACTTGACTATGTGATAAATGATATAGGTATTATATCGTCTTCAAGCTAATAATGATGAGTTAGAATATGTAGATTATTCGGTTTTGATCAGATTCTGCCCCCTGAATATGAACTCTTAAAGCAGGAAATTTTTCGCTGTGGACGCGGCGTCTCGCCTTGCTGTTATAAAATGACTTGCTTTAAGAGTTCATGGTAAGGGGGCTGTTCTCGGTTGAAGACTTCGCTGTATTTTACAGATAATGTAAACATGTATTTACTTTGTGAGCATCCAGATACTGGAGGTCTTGCGACGAGGCTAACACCTGCAACGCGTCCAGGATGACGGTTGTGGTCTTCTTCACGTTCTTAGCGAACATCTCCAGCACTTCACTCACGGACACCTGAGATATGTGAAGCAGATCATGTAGAAATTTAAGCTGCAATATTATTGTGATCTTTGATCATAGTTTGAGATCTTCTTCGGTTCCGTAGGTACTTGTAATTTAAGAAATAATGTATTTCTTTCTTTCTTCAACGATCGTATCTTATCAACGCTTGCGTTAATCGTCTCTAAACGGAATCGTAACGTAATCGCCTCGGGTTGACGCCTGTTTGACAGCGAGGCGAAAGGCGATACGTGACGATTCCTTACTGATTTTATGTGTGCTGTGACTATAGCGACATAGCCTTATATATTGTAGCTGTTGTATGTATATTTAAACTTATTATCCTTTATATTTATATTAGTAATGACTAGGAATCCGCTGTGGCTTCGATGGTTAAGCTGTAGTGGCCTGTTTAATACTCACCGACGTCTCGTTTTGCCTCCAACAGTCGTAGTCGGTGACCAGCGCTACGGCGGCGTAGCTCAAGCCCGCCTCCTTGGCTAGCACCACCTATGTCAAAACGGAATAAATGAAGGATGAATATCTAGCGTATTTAATCCGGACCAAATGAATCTGCTTTACTCTGAAAACGTTGGAAACGTTTGATGATTTCTTGTATTATTTTTTTATTTGAAAGACTTAAGTCGATATCTTTTGAATATAGATTATGTAATTCTAAGACTAAGTTCGGGACTTCGAGATGCAATTTTGCGTTACCTATCTAGATCAAATTATCATACACCGCACACATTTTAGCAACGAAATAGTGTAGATACAATCAATCTGTTAATGACCAAGGCAGTGTTAGCATTTACCTCTGGTACTGTAGTCATGTTGACAAGATGGCCGCCCCATTGGCGGTGCATCAGACTCTCGGCTCGGCTGGAGAATCTGTGGGTAACCGGTGTGGTATTAAGTGGGGCAGGATTGAGACGTAGGTAACCGGTACAGACGAGACAATTTCATGCAACATGCTATTATAATTATTCTGTTAAAATAAATGGTAACTGGTCTTTAGGATGTTTCACAATCTGAGCATGCCTGTCTGAATTATTTACTTATAATCTAGAGAATGTTCTCCTGACTGAATTTAAGTCACGGCGGCCTATCTCATTTGATCAACTAGCCAACTACGCAGGAGATACTATAGTGCACAAGTATGTGTGCAGACAGGTGCAAGCTCCTTATTCCCTCACTCTCATAGTCCGATGGGACGGTAGACCTTACGTGCCTTCCGAAGCACGAAGGGGTCTCGACATGTGAAAACGGTCACCCATCACAAGACTGACCGCAGCGAGCGCGGCTTAACCTCATAGATCGACTGGTCAGCGCGGTAGCCACGTAGCTACTTGCCCCTCATCTAGAGTATACTCTACACAACGTACCTGGGTCCCTGGATAACTACGGCAGTGCCAGTCTCGTGGAACTTGAAGCCGCTTTTCCTGGCGGCTGCGATCATGGCCTCCCTGGCGCGCTCGCAGAAGGCCGGCTTCATCGGCAGGTGACACACGCCGCGCGGCCCGCCTTCCGTGTTATCGTAAAACGTGCATGGACGGCCCCAAGTCCTGCAAACAGAGGAACAATGATGTCTACTATCTTACGTATATCGTGCTGGTATTTTTATATATATCTATATATAGCGAACGACCTTCCCCTCTGAACAATACTGACAGTAGGTACCTACCAAATATTTGACAATAACACATCATCATCATCCGGAAGACACTGTTGAACAAAGGCCTCCCCCTTAGGTGAAGGGAAGGGTTGCCATAATCCCCACCTTGGCAAGCGACTTGGGGATCGCAGTTTTAGTGGCGAAATTACAGAAGACGCTGCTGCTCATCTTCTGGATTTTCCCTTAGTCGCCTCTTACGACACCCACGGGAAAAAAGGGGGTGGTCAATTTTTAGGCAGGATACATAAGTTGATTATATTACCGGTCAATGAAGTCGTCCAGTATAACGAGGTCTCCTGGCTCGTACTCCTCCACCAGCGAGCCAGTAGCTGTAGTCGCAAGAATGTGGGTGCACCCAGCTTCCTTCAGCGCCCACACGTTCGCGCGGTAGTTCACGTCGCTAGAAAGTACCCACCAATATAATTATGCAACGTAACAGAAAATTAATGTTGTAGGAAAAACTGCTTTTTGAAACAAAGCTCCGGATTTTAATTCTGGCTATGCCTACCACATACTACACATATTTTAGCTTCCTATCCCCAATATTTGTTTCGTATATTAAGTGTTTCGTCTTTGTTGATGTAGAAGGAATATAATCGATTTAGGATGCCTAAATATGAGGTATCGGACTGCGTGCAATTTAATATATTATTCAACCTACTAAAAGGTTTCAAAATAAAGAACTTGTCAAATGCTTTATGATTACAATGAATTAAAACTTGTTTGCTTTGTGAATTATGAGATACTAGCTGCGCCCCGCGGTGTTACCTAAATTTTATCGGAATAAAAAGTAGCCTATGTGTTAATCCAGGGTGCCAGTTACCTCCATATGAAATTTTATTAAAATCCATTCAGTAGTTTTTACGTGAAAGAGTAAAAAATCCATTCATACATACAAACTTTCGCGTATATAATATTTGTAGGGATAAATTAAGTACTTACCTAGGTATAGAAAAGTTTAAAGAATCTAATCTCTAAGATTGTTAGATAGATCAAACGCAGTGCGAAGAGTAGGTAACCTTATCTCATTTCATCTTTCTAATTGGCTCGGATTATCAAAGATTTAAATGTGCCATAAGCAACAATGAGCGCTGCGTTCTTCATTTTCAGTGAAACTTTGCGTAGAACTTAGCTCTTAAGCGGTGAAACGGTGGCTAATTTAACATCGTGACTACAAGAATTGAGATGTTAAGTCTATGGTAGATGAAAAAAGTGTTATGCTGGCACTTCACTTGGCGTATTTGGCGAAATATTCGTGGCATCTTAGTAACGTATCACCGTAAGTTGAATGCAATAAGGTTCATAATGGAGCTTGTAAATATTTGTACAAATACGCCAAGTGTAGTGCTACCATTTGGCCCAAAGAAACCCCAATCTCTTCAAGTACCTATAGGTAGTCATACTTTACTACCAGCGTCACCAGGATCAATTGAATTTCGAAGGTTAACAGCGCATACGTAGTTAGTTTTATAGTATCTTTACCTACTCATTCTAAGAAAAGATGGTCTCAATTTATATGAAAGACTAGGAATTATAGCGAGGCAGAGCCGTTAAGAAACTCTTACACGTTTCGAAAACCGTTTGGGTCTAGTCGTCGCAAAGACAATTATGACAAAAATTACTAGGTAGGTATACCAAGTATGTAGGTAATTGGTAATCGTATTAAAGTACCTAATATTAAAATGTGACATTCACGTGGCTGAACCAAAATTATTTTTGATCAAATTCGAACTAGAATTGCCCATTTGATTTCACCAGCCGTACATCAAGTAGAGTGGCTTGCTGGTAGGTAATACGTTACCTGGGCTGAAATTGATGTTTCCTGCCGTGTCGCGCCAGGAACACGCAGGGCACGCCCCGCACGACGCCCTCAATCAACACATCGGACGGCTTCCCGAACGGCGTCATCACTTCCTTCTCGATCTGGTTCTCGAATAGCGACGGGTCATCGAAGCCCGACCCGCCGATGATGCCCACCTGTTCCATTTCGTATAATGTACATATTTTTGGAATGTTTTTTTTTTACCTATTTAGTAATCCCTGTGCAATTGAATTAATTTAGGAGATAAGTCTAAACACTTGTTTCTTGTTAAATAAATAAATCCAGTCTATATCAACAACATCCAATATGTTGCAGAGCCATGCACCTTTATAACTATACAATTTCCGACATTACACTTAGCCCCCAGATTTAGACTAAAATAATATACTATACAGCGTTAGAACAGGAATTGATTGTATAGTACTGTGCAAAAATAATAATGATATGCAAGTTTACGAAATCGCTACTTACTTGAGATTCACTTTATTTAATACTTTCTTTTATTTCAGTGAAATTTATGAATACATTTTTATGAATCTTGCTTGGTTAACCTACATAAGCCAATTTACTACTTGTTAATTTTTGTTATATAAGACTATTTATTGTGCTATACTTGATAATAGGTGGCATTTACTTGTAGTAAAAGAAAGCTTTTATCTCGCTATATTACTATGCAATAGAAAACACAGTTATGTAACAATAATTTATTTGTACATCATAATAATTATCTACAAATCAAAATACTATACAACTTTTCACATAAATGCAATTAAGAAATACATATTGGTTACTATTTAGCATCCAATCCTTGTTGGAACTTAATTTCCTTTGTAGTTTCATGTGCTTTCTGTAATGTTTGTGCGATTTCAAAGTATTTTTTGGATTCTTCTTCGTTTTTCTCCACTCCATCACCTTTTTTGTACATCACACTCACATTAGCACATGCAAACATATTGCCTAGTTCACAGGACTTTTTGGCAAAGTTAAATGCTTGTTTCATATCTGCCTTAATTAGGTACTCTATGTTTTTATTTTTGTCCGGTCTGTGAGGGTTGAAGTCTGCTACATTCTTTGGTACTCCGGTCAGGTACATTCCAGAGAGGTAGTGGCAAGCCATGGGGTCATTTTGATCGCAGCTAAGCTTGAGGTAGTTGTAGCCTGAGGGAAATAATTATTATATCAGTTTTGTTAACCCAATTTTAATGTTTATTAAAATCATAGCATGGAAATATAATATTAGTCTTAAGTATTCATAATATCTTAACATAATATTTTTTTTCTTATACTAAACTCAGGTTAAATATAAAGTAAAGCAATTGTACTTAAGATATGAATAATATTTCAAAAATCATTTATTGTTTATTGATATTTTTAACTATATCATACACTTATTTCTAGTTGGAATGAGAAGAAAGTGACCTTTTAAGATAGCATGGGTAAGAAAGCTATAACCAGATCAGTTTATATCCAGTTATTTGTTAAGTAAGCAATGTTTTCCCCAGAGTAGTGTTGTAAGTCGGTACTCTACCTTTAGGAACATCTCGAGTGATGTTCACGCCGGGACCTGTGGCGGTCAGCAGCATGCCGGCGTGCAGGCACGCTCCCGGTTCATTATATTCACATCCCTTCTCGAAGTAATTCAATGCCTCCTTAGCATCACCCTTTTCCCGCCCACGCCCGACTAGAGTGTAATTCCCAATCTTCAGACATGATTTCCCGAATTTATAATCTAAACAATTGCTTTTGTAAACTTTCCCCGCCTTATCAAAATCCTTCTTTATTGACTCCAAGTAATCACCCAAAAGATGACATACTTCTGGCTTTTTCTCTTTATAACATCCAAAACGATATTCAATACCAAGATTTTCTATATATTCCTTGACGTCTTCTTCTTGTTTTAAGTCATATGCCATTATAGGTTTTTAATTTAGAAAAAGTTGCGGATGACCAAGTGAGGTTAGATAACAACTTAGGAAATGTCAAAGTCAAACTGATTACAATAGTTTATCAATTTATAAACACACTCGTTACCATACTTTTAAAATAAATAATTGCAATAAAATCCTAAATAATAAAACCTCGATGTCAATAACAATTTTTGATTGAGACGTATATATTTCCTTTTCCGTATCTAAGCATAATATTCAACCAATCAATAATAAAATGGAGTCATTTATTTACCTTTAATCTACAGGTGTCACCCATATTTGTAATTATTATTCTTGGAAACCTATGTTTTTCACAACTGTATTAACGTGTTTAGTATCAGGGAGCCGGCGTCGTAACTCGTTGATTTAAATTTATTGATAACAGTTCATTGATTAAATCAGTAAGTACTTTAGTTAGGCACTTCCTATTTAATTAAACTACCACAGTGTAAAAATATGGTTATGTAGATTAAAAAGGACCATTACATTCGTAAGCACTGTTGTTACACGAAGCAAACATTAATAATACTGTCATGTATCAATAAATTAAAATAGCTTTTTCTTTGGACATTCTATAGAGTTGTGTTATTTTAAACATTTTACGAGCTGCGCCTGAGAATGACATAAAAATAATAATAAATGTCAGATGATTTTTATCAGCTGATACTGATTTGTTAACCCTTAAATGCTACAGTTTCATTCATAACAAGAGAGATCATAATTATCACCTTTCAATGGGATTCTATAAAAATTCACGTTTAGGTTTAGGTACTTCATTACGTAGTCAGACTCACTAACAGCTAGCTTACAACTTGTAATTATTAGCATGTTAGATTAACTTGAGGTATATTCTTGGCTACATACTATCGTAGTTCTTTATTTATGATAAAGTATTTCCTAACACATATTTACTAATACAAAACACTGTATTTAGTCAAAACAAAATTTTCTTTGGATAACAACGATTTCCACTTAATTGTATCACTTATACCAACCATAACGATAGAGGGTTAAGTAAATTTTGCAAAATGTGAAATGTCAAAATGTTATCATATTTTTCTGTCATCTCGTTGATGCCCTAGGGTTATTTAGGTTCAATATTTCGAGAGTGCGGTAACTTAAACGCGATAAAATATTGAACGAAGAGTGCAAAATGTCGGAAAGTGAAGATTTATTTACAACCCGCATGCGAAGAGCTACAAGAAAAATACACAACCTAAGTGATGCTCTTGTTAATGCTAAATTCGCTATCTGTAAGTTATTCTAAAATTATGGCATTCATTATTTTCTAATTAGTTCTGTTTAATTGTTTAGAGGGGAATCCCTCCTATTCATAATTAATACAATTTCCTTTGTTTTATTTTTCAAAAGTCATTGTCTACGCACTTGTAAACATTGGCACATAACATTGGCGGTAAATATATAATTTGATTGTAGTGTCTGTCCACTGTTAAGAAAATTACATAGAGATGTTTGATAAGTGAATACAACATAAGGGCCCATGTTCCAAAGTTACTTTTTCCACATCAATAAATCAAAATTGAATTCTTTGTTATTATATCATGATGAATACCTATCTGCTTTATATGTTCCAGCCTTACGTAATGAAGAGGTGTGGGGTGGAGGCCTATTCATATTCTACCATGTGTTCAGCTTCCTGGAAGATGCTAAAGAGAGGTTGAACATGCCTGATTTTGACAAACTATTTGTCAATAAAGTTCTCTACAGGTTAGTATCCAAGTTTTTACTTGGCCACTGTAAGACTGAGGCTGCATTACAGTTAAATCTCCACACTTTTTAACCCTATGATTTTATGAGTCAAGAAAACGAATACAAACAATCACACGGGAAATATGGCAAGTGCGGCTGTTTGTATTAGTTTCTTTATTGTTATAAACAAGTATTATATTATTAAAATGACTGTTGTTTAACCCTACTTGACTCTTCAACTTATAAATCATACAGTTTATATACAAGAAAAGTATAATAATTACCAAATTACAGGAAGAAGGCCTTTGAAGACGACCTGGAGCACTACCTAGGGGCAGAATGGCAGTCAATACCAAAAAGTGAAGCTCTAGAGAATTATATTGAGCATTTAGATGACCTGGAGAGGTCAAACCCTCAACTGCTGCTGGCATATGTGTACCATCTATACTTGGGCCTGCTGAGTGGTGGACAGATTCTGGCTAAGAAACGGAGGGTGTTTGGTGGTGGTAATTATTACATTTAACTGTTTTTAACCAAACTGCACAAATATTTGCTGTCATGGTACTCACTGAAATAGCTTATCTGTCTTAACTTCAACTGCTAACACACCTGGTAATCTTACTTATAAGAAGTTCATTGAGTTTATTTATGCTATACATGTAGGACTTAGTTTACAATTATTATGAGGCCTGAAATCCATCAATGTCATTCAAGATTTATTTTTCTCTTATTTAACCCCTTTCCTGATCTACCTGCCAGTCAAGAGCTGAGCCTTTTTGTACTCTATTGTTATTACTATTAGCTTAATTTCATATTCAAGCCAGATCAGTGAGTAGTTACTCCTTGGCTTAGCCCTTGTTTAATACTAAAAATATTCCATAAATAATAATTATTATTTCAGGAAATGTAGTGCTTTACACAGACAAAGTGACAGACTTCACTGGTACAGACATTGCCCAACTCAAGAAAGACTTCAGAGCGGCCATGAACAGTATAGCTGACAAACTGACAGAAGAACAGAAGTTAGCACTGATAGAAGAAAGTAATCAAGTGTTTGTCATGAACAACTTGATTGTAAATTCAGTCGGTGGCCAAGATAAGGTGTTCTACAAAATGATGTTCCAAGGGTTTATTGTCGTTTTATTGGGCACGAGTGTGTTACTAGCTTACTTGATGCATAAGTAACAAGCTCTGTTAATATTTTACTATTATTACTTTCGTAAATATTATCCATATTATTAACTATATTATATTTATATGCAAACTATATAAGTTGGAAGAAGAAAGGTGGCCTTAGCCTAGGAGTAGGCAACAGAATAGGTTAGTAAAAAATGTGCGAGTCTTTCGGCTCCTGATTCCGAAACTAGTCGGGCTTTCCCGAATATACGCGTGTGTAAGACCTATATGCCGAATATTATTATAAGCCGGTATCGTCCCACTGCAGGGCAAAGGCCTCCCTTCCTTCCTTCCACTTGTCCCTAATATATAGTAAATAATATCGTTAATATTGCAAGGACTTAGTCCGCATCTATTCAAATAGAGATTATAGTATGATTTCGTAGGAAATGACTGTTTTAAAATGGGACTTATGTATGTATGTATTGTGTGTGATTTGTTGCTTCACAATTTACATTTTTTTACAGCTCGAACATATTTATGTTTATTTAGGATTTCTGTTTGATTAACTAATGGACCATATAAACATAGGTAGGTTTTTTGGTTATATAAAATGATTTAACCATTGTATGGTCTCTTACAAAGTGACTATAAAGAACTGAGATTTATGATTGTTATAAAATGAATAGATGTAGTGTTAAAGACATTTTAATAGTTGTCCATTTATAAATGTATACTAAGACAGTGAATAATAAAGAATTTTTATTATCCGGGGCTTTTATTTGGGGAACAGTTACATATTCATCGGAATCATAAAATCGGATTATAATTTATTTAACCTGATTTGGTATTAGTAACGTAGGTGAAACCGCGGGGCACAACTGGTGTTAAAAAAAATCTCAAAAGGGACAATATTTGAAAATGAAATAACAATAATCTATAAAAATATTTTATTACCACAATATTATCAATGTCATACTTATAAATATTTACACAGAACATTCTATAATGTCTACAGACATCCGTGGTCTCTGCCTACCCTTCAGGGAAACAGGCGTAACTGTATGTATGTCTACGAACATCACTGTTGTACACAAACAAACAAATTTATTATTTAAGATTTATTACATTTATCAATTAATTTATTTTCCATACAATTGAACTATTACAATTCTATAAGACCTGATACTGCGTAATTCGTGAATTAAAAATACATTTTTTGTCAACTAAAATGTTATTAAATTATCCCTATTCAAGTTAATTATAAAGCCATTGTACCTAAGTACAGTAAGTTTTCACATACAGCCCGAATACATAACCTCATCTTTTAAAGTCGGTTAAAAATAGCAGGAACTAGGTTACCTAAATGTATTTTTCTAGAAATACAAAAGGCAGTCGATTTGATAAAAACTTGAAAACACAGATTATAGTACAGGTGTATTCTATTGGTACTAGTCTAAGGTCATCATCACCTAAACGAAGGTAGTGTTGGCGGTTCCATCGCCATGTCTATCAGTTCGTCGATGTCGTCAGAGTTGAAGAATGATAGCTCCATCTATAAAGAGAAAAACTCATTAGTTTTAATAATTATTACAGATTAATGGCGACTGCCTCGTTGGTTTAGTGGTTGCTAAGCGCGACTGCTGTGCACGAGGTCCTGGGTTCGAATCCCGGGTCGGGCAGTGTTACTGGGTTTTTCCTTTAGGTAATTCTCAGTAGCAGCACGGAATCTGGATTTGTGCCCGGTTGATGGCAATAGACTCGCTCCCTATTACATTGGGACCTAAAAACATAACTGGCTAAATGTGGGTGTACTATACGTGCACTTCTGCCTACCCCTTCGGGGAATACAGGCATGATGTTATGTTTATATAATTATGTATGTTTAATGGCGACTGTGGTGTATAATACGAATTTCTTGATTAAACTATATTTTTAAAGTTAGAATATGTTCCAATTTCGAACACTATTTATATTCAAACGGATGTGAATGAAGGTACACAAACATGTCGCTTGCATTATCAGATATACATAGCTATTTGCATTAAGAACGACTATTGTACAGTTATGAATAGAACAATCAACGAAGTTTCATCTATACAAAGGAATATAATGGAAATATACGTTTGTACCCACGATATAAAAAAACGTCAAATTATTTTGTCTGTCTGTACCAAGTAATCTCTGAAACGGCTGGATCTATTTTGACGGGACTTTTACAGCAGGTAGATAATGCTATAGGAAGTAACTAGGGCTACATTACATCAGGAACCCGCGAGAGAAAAGAAAAACGCTGGCAAAGGTGCGAGGTACAGCTAGTTATTATGTAATGTTAGTTAAAACAATAGCTATCAGACTTTATAATGTCCACGTTTTCTACGTCCGATAAGAGTGATAACCTCGGTCATACAAATGTTATTTTTATTGTCTTTATCTGTTGAACTATTACGAGTTCTTGACTGAGTGACTTAGTTTTATTATAATCATCTCGGCATATTATTTTAATGTAACATTTTTATTTCAGTTTTAAAATTTATGAATAAGTTTCTACCCTGTCCCTCATGAAACATTGATCAGGAAATTGTACCACTATGGTGTAAGAAACAATGCTCTGAACCTTCTTAGTTCTTATTTGAGTAATAGGGTTCAGAAAGTTGATATCAATGGAAAAAGATCCCCGGGGTCCTTAGTGACAATGGGAGTGCCACAAGGTTCTATTCTTGGTCCATTCCTATTTCTCGTTTATATAAATGACCTGCCTTATCTTGTTAAGGATTCTCATGAGATTGTCCTATTTGCAGATGATACTTCTCTTTTATTTAAACTTAAGCGCTCTAACCAAGTTACCGACGATGTAAATAGTGCTCTCTCTAAAGTGGTCCACTGGTTTAATGTTAATAATTTGCTTTTGAACGAGAAAAAAACCAAATGTATTAAATTTACTACACCAAATGTTAGACAAGTGAAAACCAGTGTACATATGAATAACGAAGAGTTGGAACTTGTGGATACCACTGTATTTTTAGGCATAACTTTAGATGCTAAGTTACAATGGGGCCCACATATACATAAGTTGTCCAAACGGCTGAGCTCTGCTGCATACGCCGTATTTAAAATAAGAAACCTTACTGATGTTGATACCGCTAGACTCGTTTATTTTAGTTATTTCCACAGTGTTATGTCGTATGGCATTCTTTTATGGGGGAATGCTGCCGATATACAAACAATTTTTGTACTACAGAAGCGGGCTGTTCGGGCAATTTATAAATTAAGTCCCAGACATTCGCTAAGGGAAAAGTTTAAAGAGATTGGTATTATGACTGTCCCATCACATTATATTTACGAGAACTTGCTTTATGCTCATAAAAATATTAATCTTTTTATTAGAAACAGTGATGTTCACAACATTAACACTAGAAATAAACACAAATTTGTTGTACCAGCCACTAGGCTTCAGAAAATTAGTAACTCATTCAAATGTCAATGCATACGTTTTTATAACAAGATTCCAAACGACATTCAAAACCTGAGTTTAAACAAATTTAAGTCGTTTATCAAGCACAAACTATGTAGAAAAGGTTACTATAAAGTGTCTGACTATATGCTAGATAAAAATGCTTGGGCTTAAGCCTCTTCTTGTATTGTTTAATTTTGACATTTAATTTGTTTACCCTTTTTTACATATTTGACGCAAAACTGACATTGTTTGATCTTTTGATCCATTTTGTTTTGTTTTTTTATATTTTTACAAACTGACATAATGTATTTTTTTTTTCTTTATTCTCATTATTATTGTTATATTAATGTACGATGTAGGATTTTCCTTCTTAGATAGTTTCTTGTCTGGCGGTTTGAGTATCTTATACAGCCTACCCAAATGTCCTGCAGATGGTACGAGACGGGGCGTCTGTCAGGACAGGTTGACTCAAATCTGCTTTGGTTCTTTCTTTAAAAGACCATCACAGACGTCCTACATTGTACATGTCGTGTATTTGTAAATGTGAGCATTGCGTAGGTTTTTTTTTCCTTCCTTTTTTTTTATTCCTATGCGTGTCTGACGGTTTGAGTATTTTATGCGGCCTACCCAAATGTCCTTCAGATGGTACGAGACGGGGCGTCTGTAAGGACAGGTCGACTCAAACTCGCCGTGGTTCTTTCCTAAAAAGACCACTTCTCAGACCACCTACACTGTTCTCGCATAAAATATTGAGCTTGTCTGGACTTTAAAAGAGACCTTGACCCCTGAGTTTGTTTCGGTATTTCTTCTCAGAGGTAGTCAGTTAGGAAATGCCGATGCCATCTAGTTTTTAAAAAATGACGTGTAAAAGTGTTTTTTTTAAACCTATTTACAGAAATAAAATCATTTATCATTTATCTACAAAATTGAGAATCACAAATTTTAAAATAATTAATACGACTTTTAATCACTAAGATATAACTTAGGTATGCAAGGGCTTGGAAAGGCACGTTAAGCCGTTGGTCTCACAGTCTACCGTCCCATTGACTATGAGAGTGAGAAAAAAAGAATAGGGAGTGCACCTGTGTTTGACGATACTTATGCACTGTAATTTCTCCTGCGTAGTTAACTAGTCTCAGATGTGATAGGTGACCGAAATTCGGTCAGGAGAACGTTATTAGGCTAGAACTGGGTTTGGCATCCTTTTGAGTCGGAAGAATCAAAAATTAAAATTTACAAAATGTAAAGTTGCAAAAACAAAGTTTTTTGATGAATTCAATAATATTTGCGTATGGAACTAAAGGGCCAGCTTACATCCAAAGAGCCTCAATGGCCCGCGAGCCGTAGGTTGCCGACCCCTGGGCTAAAAGATACATTAAATAGGTACTAAAGGGTGCAGGTGCGGGCAAGATGTATCTAAAGAGGTGTCGCTCACCAGTCGCTGCGTGTCAGCGCAGGGCCGGCAGGCCAGGCGGCCCTCGCTGCACTCGCAGCGCGGCGGGGCAGCGCAGCGAGCGGCGGCGGCGGCGGCGCGGGCGCCCACTACGGTGGAGAAGCGCCGCGCTGTGGGCCGGTCGCCCTGCAGCTTGGCGCCCGCGAATAAGGTTCCTACATACAACAAATGTTGGTATACTAACTATAATTTACGAAATGGTCTGCCATTACAGTGTCATTTGCAGTGACGGGCAGGTGTTTTGAGTCACTCTATATGTAATTGACTTTCAAAAATCACTATTATTTAATTTTGAACAAATATTTTTTTATTTACTATATATTCCGGTTATACTCACGGGTGTATTCGGGAATGCCCGACTAGTTTCGAACTCGAACAGAGCCCTTATTCATGAGTTGGTTACGCGGCCGAGTCGCGAGCCGTGTCAAGTTCGGCTCATGAATAAGGGCTCCGTTCGAGTTCGAAACTAGTCGGGCTTTTCCGAATACACCCGTGAATATAACCGGAATATACAGTTAATAGTATGGATAACACTCACGAAAGTTATTATAATAAAATATTTTTTTATCTTTTTACCCACGTCGGTACGTAGAGCGTTTAGGGTGGGAGGTTGTTTATTTGTTTGTATGTGAATGTGTGTTGCCTATTATCTCAATAATTGATGTACCGATTTTCATGCGGTTTTCAGTAACACCCGTTACCCCGGTATATGAGTCATTAGAGATGGTTCTAAGCTCATTCATGACATTTTTTGTCTACTAAAACGTGTATAACCGTCGTAGGTTCTTTAATGTATTTTATTCATTTTTATTATTGGATTAACTTGCATTTTACAATAATAAAACACTGAAAGGGTACTAATATTAGACTTGGAAACACTATTTTTACTACAGGTACCATAGGAACTTATATGAGGTTACTATAAAGACAAGGACACAATATTAGTTTTATAATACAATATTAGTATTATATTATATTACATATATATCCATAATGTACGAACCTATTTAGTATATAAGTTTAATTAATTGTGCAACTCATCACACCCACAGACAAACTGTGTAAACGGTTTTGTGGGGCAACGTTTTAGAATATAAGTTTT
Organism: Abrostola triplasia; assembly: GCA_946251915.1. Lineage (NCBI taxonomy): Eukaryota > Metazoa > Arthropoda > Insecta > Lepidoptera > Noctuidae > Abrostola > Abrostola triplasia. The sequence continues at coordinate 4,587,001 of OX276444.1, read as the reverse complement.
ATTTTATAAATACATAATAAATAAATAAGGGGTTGCATTATCATGATAGTGCCTTACCGTTGGTCTCTAAGGCGAGCGAGGTACAAAGTCCCAGCCTCTCCTTAGGCAACTTGACTTGCTTCCTGAGCGCAGCATCCCCTACCAGTCGCTCGTAATCCTTGTTCGTATATGCGAGAGTGTTGTCAACACCTAGATAAAAGGACACGTCATTTGAAATACTTAGCAGGCTACAGTGAAATGGTTGTGTGTATGGTTGATGTTCCTCACAATAAAAGTTCTACATCAGCCACAAGAACTAAGGTCCAAAAGCAAAACATTCAGAGCTATAATGATGCACACTATGGCTATAAATTTAGCCATTGTGTGCTTCATTATAGCCATAGTTTGCAAAACAAGAGTAGTATACAAAAAATAGAAGCGGTGTGTATAGCAGTTGTGTGCAAGAGTATAGACAATGTGTGCAAATTGGGTAAACGGCTAACAAAAATCCAATCTTGATAATGAGAAATATAAAGAGAACGGATAACAACATTATTTTGCCCTTAATTCATAAATGAATGTTTTTCACAACTGTTTAAAAGATTAAAGATGGTTTCATATAAATTTGAAGCTTAATAACATCTTATAGGGTTTCTAATCGATACTTACCGAACAAGTATTTAGCGGCGCGCCTCTTGGACAGCATGAAGTCATCGTCCATGAGCACGTGCAGCGTGACCGAGCTCTCCATCAGGTTGTGGTATATAGTCGAGTAGTCCAGCTGGGGGACAATACTCCTAGTTTTTACACGTGTAAGAGGCTTTTTGCTCTTTACATTTATATGGAAAAAAATCAAGAACATCAAACTAATATTACACAGGCGACAGTTTGTGAGTTTGTTTGTTACCTCTTCACGCTTAAACGGCTAGACCGATTTCGATAAAAATGGTATGGAAGTAGTTGACACCCTAGATAAACACATAGCCCACTTTGTATACCGAAGAACGTAGCAGGTAACACCGCGGGGTACAGGTAGTATTATATAAAGCATCGGTAATATCGATCATTTCGATTTGTTGTAACTTACTTTCGATTCCCGCACGGGGCAAAAATTTGTGCGATCCGCAGATGTTTGTCCCGAGTCTGGGTGTTTGTGTATGTGATATTTCATGTTATTGAAACGCACCCACGCCACAGGAGAAATTTCTAGTGTGGGATGACATTAAAAAAAAATTAAAAAGAGTTACCCTCATGAAGGCAGTGTTACACTTGGAGCAGGGCATGAGCACGAAGGTCTTGGGCACTGCGGCGCGGAAGGGGAGGCGCGTCGCGAAGCTCAGCGCCGCGAACATGTCCACCTTCAGCGTGCGGTTACCGCGGGACAGGTCCGACTTGTCTGCGGAGGCAACGTACGATAACATAAAGATACTTTTATTATGATTGAATCATACATGGTTTAGCCGCTGAGGCGTATAAATATGATGACAATAAAATCAAAGAAACAAATAACTCCATGTAGAAGCTAAAGCTGGTGACTTGAGGTTCATATCCTCAAAGGTTGACTTGAGCTTCAGATCCTCATGTTTATTTTATTAAAATCACCTAACATTTTTATTTTACAGTCAAATGGAGATTCAAATAAATCAATTCATTGAAGTCTTAGAATTACAAAGTAGATCCTAAAGATTTTTATTATCATCATCAGCCGGAAAATGTTAACTATTCAACAAAGGCCCCCTCTTTAGGTATAGGGGGTTGTCATAATCCCACGCTTGGCAAGCGGCTTTGGGATTCCAGTGTTGGTGGTGAAGTTACAGAAGACGCTGCTGGCCATCTTCTGGATTGTCCCTTAGTCGCATCTTACGATAACCACGGGAGGAAAGGGGGTGGTCAATCCTAGCCCTGATACCATTTGGCAATTTTTTTGTTATATTGTACATTTCTATAATTAAGGGAGGGAGGGGGGGGGGGTGTATGTTTTAAATGTAATAAATAGGTACAAACCGATGACGAAGTTGTCCAGGTGTTGTGAGATCTCTATAGAGTTGGTGAACACCTTATTGTTGACGTAGAGCGCGCGCGGCCGGCGGTACACGCCGCGACCGCCGAAGCCTACGATCGCGTACCTAGAGGAGAGTACGTTAGCTTTACAAAAGTGATTCGAGTATAAGCAAAAAAATAGTTGTTAATAACAGGGAGAATTGTTTTCTATTATACCTAAAATAATTTATACTATAATTAAATATAACATCTATGTGTAATCAATAAGTAAAAAGAGGAAGATGTATGTAACCGATGCTGAATTCGATGTCCAAAAAAGGAGTAAAAAGAGTTAAAAAGTAAACTTATCAGCCTAGTTATAAAGTGCCATTTTCCTAACGATAGCGTATCATTGTCTACTTACAATAATAAAACTATCATTGTTAAACTCTCTCACCTATTGTCAGAGAGTCCATTCTCCTGCAGCTTGATATCAAAGGCCTCCACAAACAGGTCCATGTTCTTGCTCTTGCGCAGGTTCTTGTTGCAGTACTGCGCCTCCACTACGAACACTACGTCGGTGGAGTTCGGCACGTACTGCAGCATGTGGAACGTGCCCTCGTCTATCACGTCGCCTTGAGGGGTCGTGCATCTGAGTAGAGAGAGGGGGGAGGGTAAGAATAGTACACTGGATTTTTATTTACTCGCCTCGATATAGTTATTTTTATGTTATACGATGACTAATTAAATATATGTTGTTCTTGTCATGTATGCCAATAAGAGGAGAAGAAATCAGTGCTGGACAGTTTAGAAATCTTTAAGGCTCGGTTTTAGTAAGACTGACTCAACTTCAGGTTGTTCTTCGCGCAGAACTAGCGTCATAATACGTAGTTTTACAAAAAAGCCGCAGTGTAGCTTTACAAAGACGAAGGTGTAATGTACAAAATAAATTAACAAAGGCCTTTGTCCAGCTGTGGGCTGAGAGAGGCAGACGATGGTGATGTTGGTACGTACTGGTGGCAGTGGTCGGGCATGTGCGTGGGCACGTGCTGGTGCAGGCACAGCTCGCGGTAGGCGCTGGCCAGCGAGCACGCCGCGCCGCCCGCCGTGCACTCGCTCCAGAAGCGGTGCGACGAGATCTGCGGGGGGGGGGGGGGGGGAGGTCGTTATGGTGCTTAGTGAACTTACTTAGCTGTACCCAATAGGGTCGCAATGGAAAATTGAAATGTATTTTTTTAAATAATGATTGATTTGAAATCGATATATTTTTTTATTAGCCTACTGCTCAGAGGTATTCCAATCAAATCATTTACTCGCACAATACGAGTACAAGGATTACCATTTCTGATATACGAGAACTAAGTACAGAAGTACAGATACAGGTGATAACCTTACATTACACTATACATCAACAAATAAAATAATAAATATAAATATTTATTGTTTAATTTGAATTAAGCTAAATTTAAAGTGGAAAAAGAGATCATGATAGTAAGAGACCTATATCCAACAGTGGAACACATAAATAAACTAACAAAAACTATCTAAGATACCTAAGAAGAATGAATACTTACAACAGAGAAGCACGGATTTAGCGGCGACACCTTATTCTTGAAGAACTTCTCGCACTGCGTATCGTTCTTCAGGTCTTTGCTCTCTACGTAGGTGGGCGTGGCCTTCGGCACGATGTTCCAGCTGTGCCCGAGGGTCGGTATCGATGTGGTGAACGTACTGTTGGGCAGCTGTAGGTCGTCGTATTGTTCGTTGTTGTAGGTACCTAGGAGGCCGCCGAGCGTCGCGTAGTACCAGCCTAGGGAATGTCGGGTAATACATTACATACAGTCATCATCAGCCGGAACACGTCCACTGTTGAACAAACGCCTCCCACTTAGGTGAGGGGGTTGCATTCCCTACGCTTGGAAAGCGGCTTTGGGTTCGCATTATTAGTGGTGAAGTTAAAGAAGACGCTACTGCCCATCTTCTGGATTTTCCCTTCTTACGTAAATTCTAGGCCGGATGCCACTCGGCACAACATAGTCATGTGATGTTATTGTTTACTTTTTTATATTTTTTTATATTAATGGCCTCCAACAAATGCTGCACACTGAATGTTTAACTTCTAATAAATAAGGTTTTGGGACTGTGTTAGTCCTTCAATGTTGGTAACTGACCAGTGAAATGAGAATATTACTAACATACTCGTATTTTACAAAGTGAGTAGCGGCTAACACATTTTTTAAATTAAAAAATGACGATACAGCCTAATGTGAAAAAGAAACCGAATGGATATCCAAAGGTCCTCATGTAAAACCTCACTCGTTGACTGAGGGGTTGCCGGTACTGAAAATCATTAACCAAGTCCTTTGTATTTGTATGACATAAATAAATAAGACACTATACCTGAAACCTGCAGCTTGCAGGTATGGAACAGCAAGTTGCACTGTATATCCAAGCCGTTGTGTCCTTGCACAGACAGCTTGTCAGTTTGTCTGTCTATCACCAGCCCGTCCACTAGAGCGGGGAGGCTCAGTACTGTGGCACCGATCGACACTTCCTAGGAATACAAGAGCCAATTCTGAGAATTTCGTTTTTTCTAGTATACATCTAGGGTGAAACTGTGAGGGGTTATAATTTATAAAAATAAATTCTATATATTGAGAACCTGATTGGCGCAGCGGCTAACCGATTGGACTGCTGCGCTAAGGGTAATGGGTTCGATTTCTGCACGGCACAAACATGTGCAACCTGCAGATGCTTTTCCAGACTAGGTGTTTTTGTTTGTGATATTTCATATTTGTAAAACGCACCCACGACACAGGAGCAATTACTAGCGTGAGGTGATGTTTAAATAAAAAAAAACTGGATACCCAGGCTAACTCACCTGTCTATACAAGTCGATATGAACGAGTTTCCGCCTCGTCAACACGACCAGGTTGTACCTTCCCTGGTCGTTGCTCTCCATGAGGACGGTGAAGTTGTCCTGCCTATAATCCTTGGTTAGAAGGAACGTTCCCGCCTCAGAGATCGTGAACACGCGCTTATCGAACGTCACTAGAGTGCCTTGGCCTGTCATCATTGCCATACCTATAACAGAGAATTATCAGCTTGTAACATGCAACACCAGCAACAGGTTGCTTCATTGCGGGTTAAAGATCTCCTATAGGATGGAGCACAGATCATACATGATATACATATATACCTTTTACCTACACAATACATGTTTCACGAATCAAATTTATCTTTTCTTATCTATAAAGCTTAGGACGGAGAACTATTTAATTTTGTAGTTCTTGAGTTTTTTAATACACAACCCAATATAACAAATCCTTAAAAGCTGTTCTTTGAACTTCAGTTTAACAAAACTTTTACGATGCGTATTTCATGACATTTCCGAATACGCAGCGCATAGAGCAGTTTTGTTAGTATATCCAGAGAAAAGAAAAACAAAAGCAATATAGGGCTTTAATCCTGATCAGATAACATACGTTCGAGTTCAGACCTTCGTGGGTAATTTGAGGGTCTGCACCCTCAAATTCGGACTTCAAACCACTATTTGTAACCTTTGAGACAAATAAATTATTATTACTTACCAGCGAACGGTGGCATCAGGTTATCGAAGTCCATATAAGGCCTGATATCGTAGTAGAAGGACCAAATGCTCTTGTTGGTGGTGAGCCACTCGTCCATGAAGTCTTTCACCATCCTGTACTCGGAGATCTCCGTGAAGTCCGGGGTCCGGTTGAAGGCGTGCCACGACATCGGTAACTTCTGTTCTAGAAGGATCTCGCCGACGCGCGGGTCGAATATGAAGTTCGTTTTTGGTGTGCGGTGCCTATAATTAGTTTTGTTGATAAATATTAAGAAATAGATATATCTTGGCCGTCCTGAAGTGAGCCGATTAGCAGCGCAGTAGAAAATTTCGTTCCTAAAAGATCCATTGCGCAGCTCATCGGCTCACTTCAGGACTGCCAAGATACGTCCACCGTACTGCACTATTGGTAGTATACAAAGATGTGTGGATAGAATAAAATACACATGAATAATATATTTTATGTATGAACAGTATTCTTTCAGTAAATCACTTTAGTAACACATTGTTCTTTATTTTTTTTGTTTCACCTGAAAACTTGAAGCTAGCACTCACAGAATAATTAAAAATTACCGCATACAAACACAAGATTTAGAACCGACTTATTCAAGCAAGAATCGACCTTAACACAGTCTATTTAAGATTCATATTTACAAGTTATACTTACAGTTCTTCATACTGTAGAGCCGTCTTGGTCATGTCAGTGAGCTTGGCGTACAGGATGTCTCCGACGGTCTCCAGCGCCTCTCCGATCAAGAAGTAGTCGTACCACCATTTTAGACGGACGTATGCTTCTTGATACTGTGATAAGAGATAACCATATTCTTTATTATACATTGCTGAGGTTACAGTGATAGGTTATGAGTGTGGGTTTAATGGACAGTAATAGGGTTGTCACCGCATAATGTAAGACTAAAGATTAGTGGCAAAATAGGGGTGTACAGATTCCTGATAAAGGAGAAATTTTCTTGTAATTTCCAAAATACAAAACAACGACGTCATAATGAGTTAAGAACATTTAATTTCTTTCACTCAAATATAATATTTATAAAATATACCTACTTGTTTGAGCTACAAGAGGCTTTTCTAACCTAATATTACAAGTCAAAGTAACTGTACTATGAATCTAGGATTAAAGTATATTAGTTGCTTAAAGCTAAAATCTTTTTTTTATATATATAATGGTGTACAATAAAAGTATATTCTATGTAATACAAATATGTTGGCCTACCTTCTCCCTAACATAAACCACTTGCTTAGTCATCAGGAAGTTCTGCCAAGCGTTTCTGAACTCCGCGTACAACTGAGTGAATTCATCTTTAAACGGTATGTACTTCTCGATCTTGCTCCACACCACATCAAACAGTTTCTTGCTGTATTTCTTGATGTTTGTTATCAAGTCATTGTTCATTAGGTCCTTGTAAATGCTATAGGAGACATAAAAGGATATTTAAAAATGTTTTACGTATTTGAACAGCATGCCCACTACTGTATTTCGTAAGTTAATTAGCAGACAATACATTCGAAGCTAAAATGCTATAATACAAAGTTTATGTTAGTAATAGAGTATGCTATGTTAACAAATTTTATACTATCATCATCATCAACCGGAAGATGTCCACCGTTGAAGAAAGTCCTCCCCCTTATAGCGCCACAATGAACGACAACTTGCCATACTATAGCTATCATAGAGTATTATGTTAGCAATGCAATTAGAATTAAAATTGGTTGACTGGACTGTAAATGAAGGCTTTCTTAGTGTAAAAATGTTAATTTGCTGCTTTATTAATAGCATCAAAAGGTGCTCAGCTTAAGATCATTATCACATATTTCTTTTTCTGCAAGTGTCATTTATTGTGGCGTTCTAAGGGGTAGGCCTTTGTTCAACAGTGGAACTCTTCCAGCTGATGATAAAGTAAGCAACCTACAAAAAACACATCGATAAGCAGTAAGTACATACCGATCCATTTCATGTCCAAAAGTGGACACGTAATTGAAGTACGGCGAGACAGTCAGCTCTTGAGTCCTATTATAGAAGAAGTCCATTACGCTCTTCCAAACAGTGAAAACGAACGATTCCGTGTAATGTAGGACTTTGAAGAACAACGGCTCTATAGACTTCAACACCTCGTGCCAGTATTTTGATAGTCTATTTGTCGCATTCACATAGGTATCCTCCCAGTATTCCAAAAACTTCATATGCAAGTCTCTTATAAAGTTATCGTACTGCATTATCATTGCCTCCAGTCTTTCTGATACTAGCTCCATGAAATCAGCTTCCAAAACTTTGTTGACCGAATCCAAAAAGTTTGCATATGCCTTCTTAATAGAATTGATTACATATGTTAAGCTCGTCTTGATAGACGCGCTGGTGTTACCCATGATCTGCCACATGTCGTTCACAATACCTGGCAAGCTCTCCAAATGGTTCCTTATTGCCATTTCGTCTAGCACGTAGTAAGTGAACTCGACAACATCTTTGACATAGAAGTCGTTATTACCGTAAGACTGGTTCAAAAACCGTTCAAATTCGTCTAAATCGTCTTTGATGACGTGTAGATCGTTGAGGTCGTCCAAGAACTCGCGTATCCTCGGTTTAGCGTCTGACCAAATGTTTTTAAGAGCTAAATGGGCTTCCATTGGCATTTCTTTTATGATAACGAGCGTGTCATTGACCTGGCTATACAAAAGCTTTAATGAATACACAGCCTGGGATTTAACTTCACTGAAAATCTGTGGTCGCCAATGAATGGCGCTGGTTAGTAGCCGAGAGTGGTTGAGACGAATGTACGAGGCTAGGTCAACTGTCAGCACGTCGTCGAAGTCACGCCATGAGTTGAACTTAGCGTATCGGGTGTCGACGATCTGGCCGATCATGTGGTACGAAATATCTGAAAATTAGGGTTCGTGTTTGAGGATCGTTTCAGAATAGAATACATACATAACATCACGCCTGTATTCCCCGAAGGGGTAGGCAGAGGTATACATATAGTATTCTCGTTTGCAGCACGGAGTCTAGATTTGTGCCCGGTTGATGGCAATAGGCTCGCCCCCTATTACATTGGGACCTAAAAACATAACTGGCGAAATGTGGGTGTACTATCTGTGCACCTCTGCCTACCCCTTCGGGGAATACAGGCGTGATGTTATGTTATGTATAATCGAAATAACCTTGTAATAACTTACCATCAGTGCTATTGTAATGTGCGATTAACGACCTGTTCCTCATGGACAACGTAGCAATTCCCGTGTCGTTGCCGGTCGGTCGGCTGACGAACGTCTTTAGTTTGTACTCTGGGTAGACGAGCTCCCACGTGCCGTTCGCTTTGTAGAAGTATGTCTCATTCGCGCGCTAAAATGAGGCAGTTGGTTAGTTACTATTAGCATTGTTACGAAGAACTGCTAATTTTATTTAAGCTTGGCTTTCAGAATTATGGTTACTTTAATGCTAATGCTTAGTAGAAAAGCAGTTTAGACAGATGACCTCAGAAAACTGTTTTGAGAATTTTTAATTATTTTAATTGAAGAGATAGAAGTTTAATATGAATGAAATTATTTTGTGCTTATTGTCGTTATGAGAAGACACTTAATATTTCTAACTATGGATATTTATAGTTTGGGTTGTGTTATATAAATCCCGAAAGAATCCAGAACTACTTTTGAAGGAATTTGAAAAGCCTTAATCCAAAACTAATCCTAAGAATATCAATCAACACTTAACCAGTACTCACCTCCCAACTGATAGCGCTGTTAGCCGAATCAATCAAGAACTTACTATGCCTCAACTTCTGATAGAACAAGGACTTCTGGAACCTGTAGAAGTTGTTGAAGTAATACCAGTGACTCCGTATGTTGATATCTGACTTCATGTCCAGATCTAACACGGTTGACGGATGTTTGCAGGTCAGGGCGAACTTGTAGTCTCTCACTGGCCCGTTGGAGTTGTCCGTTAAGATGGACATTAGTCTCAAGTACTCGTTCTCATAGTCCGAGTATTGGAGCTCCAAAGAAACGTTGGACATCACTGATGGAGTGCTGAGGTACTGGCCTTTTAGGGTTACGTCCTGGAAAGAATAATAGAGTGTAATTTAGTGGGATCATATAGGTAGAATTTCTTTGTTGTTTCCTACTGCGAATAGGGAGAATCTTCCGACTAAGTATTTATGTTTCTTTACTGTTCTTTGTCTTTTTTGAAGTGAATTTAGTTAGTGACATGATGATGTTGTTACTTTGACCAATCTAAAAAAGATTTTGGGATTTGTTCCTCTATACATACATTCATAAAGTCCCGCCTATTTCCCGCAGAGGTAGGTAGAGACCACGGATTTCCATTAACAATTTTAACTTATAAATATAGAAAAGAAATTATTATACGTTGCCCACTTAACTATGATGGTTCGTAATATTTTTATATCACAATGAAAGTTGGATGGCTGGCACGTCCGTACACCTCCGGTAGGCTAATTAGCCTAATTTTAACGTGCCTTTTTCGCATATAACCTAACTATCATTTACATACAACAATAATCACATAAAACCATCAAACATTACCTTCCTGAAGGACGGATGAGCAAGCGACAGGTCCACTCTATGCAGGTTCCCCTCGGTAACTGGGGGGTTCTCCCAGCGACCTTTCAACTCTGCCGTCTTATTCTCGGCCTTCACGTTCCAGTAGAGGCGCGCCGAGCCGTCCAATAGGGTGTCTTGTAAATTGTATAACGCGACCAAATTGAATGTACGGAGCGGGTACCACACGTTCATTATTAGCTGCTGGGATTCAGTTTCGTCCTGTGGATTGGGATTGCTATTAGTTGATCTATGTAATTGGATTAAGAAGAACTTTATAGATGAATATGGTTGAGGAAAAGTAAGGGATTTTTCAGCGTAAACAAAATCTACGATTGCTGGGACCTAAGATACGTTACCGGTTTTTGTAGGATGAACAATGCAAAAAAAATATTTTTATTGCAATTTTTACAAACATAATAAACTTTTTGGGATTGGTCCCGATTTTACATTTTAGTAAGTGACGACCTTTGTCGCAGCGGCTAAGTGTATAGTATTCATGTTTGTGAAACGCACCCACGATACAGTAGAAAATCCTAGCGTGGGGCGATGTTCTTTGAAAGAAAAGAAAGTGAGCATGTTCGTGAACCTTATTATTATTGTTTTTTGAAGAGACTGAAACTTAGGGCCATTGAAATGTATACCTTATTTCTATTAGACAAGTATTAAATTCAATGAATAGATTTTAAATTCCCTACCATCCTGTATGCCAGTTTGCGTAGGCCATACATATGTACTTAATACCGGCAGGCGTGTGAACATTTTCCACCTCTATATCCAAATATCACAAGGTCCAAATTCCTTTGACTCTTGCTCAGAATTTGAATTTGAATACACATATATACATCTTGAACAGTTTTAAATTTCGCAAATTGGTTTCCAGTTGCCAGTATATTAAAAACTCACCGTAGTCATATTATTAACATGTATATCATAGTTGAACCATACATCCTCCGCCCACTTGATTTTACTGCCTTGCTTCAGCTCCTTATCAACCGCCTCGTATTTATTGTCGAAGGTCCAGGTTCTGTTCCCGTGTATCGCAGTCAGTTTCAAGTCTTTACCTATATCGTATGTGAACACGTCTAGCTTCCCTGTTACGTTGAACTTCGTGGCATTGTGTAGGTGGAATACTGTTGCTTGTTTTACGTCCTGGTAATAAAAAAGTTTTAATTGAAGTAAGTATGATGGTAATAGATAAGGGGATTTTTTTCAATTTGAGAGAGTCATGCCTTGCTATAGGACGTCAGGAGTTATTGTTGTCATATTTAGAGAAGAACAACTAGAATAAATTAATTCATCATCATCATCATCAGCCGGAAGACGTCCACTTAATTACTTAAACTAAATTAATTATACTTTGATTAACTTTATATGTTATTCAGACAGAAAATAAATTCTGACTGTTTTATAGTCGGTAGCAAAAAATAATTTAATTTTGTCTAAAGTGATACTTACAGTATTCCCAGTTTCATCATATTCATGTATGTACTTAATACCGACAGGTGTGTGAACATTCTCCACCTCTATATCCATAGTCGCAAGGTCCAAATTCCTTTGACTCTTGCTCAGAATCTGTTTAAACGACCCCTTAACGAATCGCTCGCGATCGAAGTCGATTGTTGCGTTTCCATTGCTCCATTTGTCCCCTTGTATGTAGTAGTACTCAGTGTTGACGAGATGCTGACTGGTCAATGGAACGGAAAGTGATATGATACCGTTTTGTGTGAACCCGTGTTCTTGTTTATGGTATCGGTGCGTTGTGTTCACTGTTGCTGTTTTGTTTGGCCAGAAGATGTCCACTTTGTTGTCGGAGTTTTCTTCTAAGTTGTTTATCTGTTGATTAACAAACACAGATTAACCCTTTGAGCGCCCCCGCGGTCACCGGTGACCGCGAACAATAGTTTTTTAATCGTGTCTGCTGCGTGGAAGTTAAATGTTAAGTAAGCCTATTAAAGTAAAAATACTTTATTGTGCTGTGACGCATCAATTAACACTTAAAAACAATAATATTACTAAGATTGAACTACAGTAAAAAAAATTACATTTATTCATTTAAACAAAAGAAATAAATTAATATTTTTAGTGTAAAATTTACGGTTACATAAATAAATACCTCAGCATACAAAACTGATACTTTTCTATAGGTTATATCTATAGAAAAATACCTTATAATTATGCATATAATAGTAAGTACAATACTTCATCAATTTACAAGGTCCACTTACATCGAATATAGACTTCAGCCACGGTAACCTTCTGAATGGGGTAGTAAAGTTGAAGTGTCCGTCTGTGTGCTTCACTCCGCCGTAACGTATGTCTATCTCTCCGATCTGACTGTCACCCGGCTGGTGCATGTCCCCCCTATGGGAAAAGGTTAGGTATTTTGTAAATATTCGTATCGAATCTTAGGTTTAAGTATAGGATATTAGGTATAAGTTTAACTGAGTTTTTCCATTAGGTTCCAACCTATCTATATAAATATAAATTAATATTTGTATGTTTGTTCTCTTGGCGTTCCTAAAAGATTCATCTGAATGTGATGAAACTTTGGTAGGGTCATCTATGGACGAAGTCGCGGGCATGCAGCTAGTAAATAAATAAAAAATACCACTTACTTGACAATATGATAGTGGTGCACCAAATCCTTCTGGTAGGACCCCTTCACTTTGAGCGTCGGCTTATCCTCGCATATCGGCGAGGACAGCGTGTAGTCCACGTGGTGGGACCCGTTCACGTCCCACTTGTACTTGACGATGTTATCGATGTGTTTGTACAGAGCGTTCGATGTCCAGGTTATTGTGGAGTTGGTGTCGAAACTCTCGGGTAATGATAGGACCTAAAATATTTCGATGCTAATGAAACTTGACGTCGATTTTGATATGTTGTGCTCTACTGCCTGCATTTGGAGGTAACTTTATTTGCTTTACCGATAACTTTGGTTTACACCAGCTTAACGCAAAAAAACTAAAATAATGTACTCTGTATATGTATATACCGTGTACATACAGAGTATACATATAACATTTTTTTGCGGTGCGAGCAGCGATACGATAGCTCAGTTGTCAGAGCTGCGCCACGGTACGGCGAAGGTCGTGGGTTCAAGTCCCGCTCGTGCATGTCATTTTTTAATTTTTTTTTTTTTTTTTTTAGTTAGCCTGATTAGTGTCCCACTGCTGGGCAAAGGCCTCCCCATTATTTCTCCACAAAACCCTGTCCGATGCCATTTCAGGCCACGTCTTTCCCGCAAAAATGTCCAGATCATCTCGCCATCGCCTTCTCGGTCGACCTGGTCTTCGGCGTCCGGCGGTGGGGATCCATTTAGACCTTAATCAATTTAGATTGAAACTTAGCATGGGCAACATGCTAAAATGACACCGAAAGTCAATTAATTAAGTGCTTATGCTATAAAAGCTGTTCACGATGAAGTGAGAAGCATTATATATTTTTTTAAAGAATTAAGTTAAAACTCACCTTGCCCTTAATACCAGTGACGATCTTCGTGACGTCCGTTCTATACTCTGCTTCTAATGTCTTGAGCGGTTTCTCGGGCGTGCCCATGTCGCCGTCGATGTATAACGTGTGCACGTCTACGTTCGGCTTCGGTAGGATCACGTTGAGGATTAGGTTCACGCGTTTAGTTATTATGTAGCCGAAGGAGGCGTTGCCACCGATTCTGGTAAAGAGAATAGAATTTTGAGTATAGTAGAAGAGTGAAAACAGATGGAAACCTTAAACCCGAGGAGCAACATTCGATCTTAAAAACAGCGCACTAAAGTACACATTAAAAAATAGGTTCCTACAACTAAATATAAGTAAGTATTATCCTTCATCATAATCCAGGGTGTCAGCTGCCTCTATACCAAATAATTGGTTCAGTGATGATGATGATGATACTCACTGCCACACATGGTCGAGGTCCATCTTGAAGCCGGCGTCGGTCTTCTGCAGCATGTCGGGGGTGGTGCTGTTCCCGAAGTAGATGTCCAGGTCCACGCTTTTCTCGATGTCCCGGACATGCTGGTGGCCTAGCGCCTGGCAGTAGGGTAAATGGATAATGTTTAGACTTACAGTTAACAGAAATAATTGGTAATTGGTAGGTAGTTAATTTTGCTGAAAATGGCTTTTAAACGGTTTAGAATAAGTAAATAAAAAAGTATTCAGTTACACAACCACAAATATTATGATGAGTTACAAAAATAGTGTAAGTAAGGATGAAATACCAAGATTTCTTGTTAGAAATACACGTGACACAGTAACAATAAATAAAACTTGTCTCCACACTAGGAATTTCTCTTGTACCGTGAGTAAGTTTCACAAACACACATTTTTTTGTTTTGTAAGGGAATCGAACCCCCATCCCCTAGCGCAGCAGTCCAATCGCTTTGCCAGTGCGCCAATTGGTCGAATTTAGTATGTTTTGGTCGTAAGTACTGTAAACTTATATTATAGTTTGAATAATAAACAAATAAATGCGCACCCTTATGAACAAGTCTCCGAGTAAGAAGCTCCACTTAAGGTCTCCCTCGCCCTGCATGTCCGGCAGCTCGTACTTGCACAGGAGGTAACCAGTCTTAGGCCCGAATCTAAAGGAAAAGGATATATATATATATAGATTATAAGAGTAACATAATAAATAAATAAATAATTCAAGTAATTGTCAAACTTTTGAAGGGTGACCGTTTTCTCATGACGAGACCCTTCCGTGCTTCGGAAGGCACGTTAAGCCGTTAGTCCTCTGTCTCCGACCACCTAGACCGACACGACCTGTTGGTCTACCGTCAGATCCGACTATGAGAGTGATGGAATAGGGAACCAGTATTTGAGCAAGGTTTTCGCGCATACTTGTGTCCTTTACTATCTCCTGCGTAGTTGGCTAGTCTCCGCTGAAAAAGGCCGCCGTGACAGAAATTCGGTCAGAAGAACATTCCAACAACAACCGGGGCTGCTACGAAACGTCAAATGTAATTGCTCGGCTCCAAAGAGTCGAAGGAGAAGAACCGGCAAGAAACTCCACAGTTATGATTTTTTTTTAAATATGTTGTAGGTTTAGTTTGGTTGAGCTGGGGATTTTCCGCACTTTGCCGCTTAATAGGCTGTTGTGCGTGACGAGTAACTTCCTTATATTCTACCCATCCCAGAAAGCGAGCAGCCTTTTCAGGTTGCTACAAGCCTCCGGTAGTGATGCTGGACATTGGAGAATTCAAACATTCAATACCGCACTCCAAGAGTACGTGGTGTGTTGTAGGTATATTTAACAATCATTCATTCATTCATTCATCATGACAGGATAGTGAACTACACAATATACCTAAAATTACAATACATAAAATTATTGCATAGAGCAATATACTCACAAGAAGTCGGTATCTCCTTTGACGTATCGTAACCTCTGTAGTGGCGTCGCGGCTTGCACACTCAGCACTTTCCTTAATCCTGGATAGTTGTCAACTCGAGTCTTGAAGTATATGTCCTTGTATTTCGAGTTTGCAGTGTCCAACTATCGGAAAATACAAATAATATAAGGAAAAAGAAAGAAAAAACTCATAAATAACTGCAATGCTAAGAGTAAAAATAGTCTCCTGATCTAAATGAAATATTTTGTGAATGATGGTGATGCATTTTTTTAATAGCCTGTTCAATATCCTACTGCTGGCCAAATGCCTCCCCTAATTTTTCCACAATCCCTGACGAATGCAAATTCGGGCTCTGTCTTTCCCGCTAAACTTTATAGATAGATAGATTGCTTATTAATTTATTATAAAATACCACTAAGTAGTTACAAACCGAAATCTATTAGTAGTTTCCTTTAACTCATAAAATATCACATCATCAACAGCCGGAAGACGTCCACTTTTGAACAAAGGCCCCTCGTTTAGAACGCCCCCATGTACAACAATACCATTTGTCACATAGACCTAATAATATGTTTTAAAATCACACTTACTTTAACGTTGATATCGGTGAAGTTGCTTTCCATTTCTGCCTTAGCATGTAACGTGGCCGACACGGGACCAGTGAAGTGCGCCGATAGGATATACACTGTTGGCGTATTGTCGTACTTGATGCGGATGTTCACGTTCTCGCCTTGCCCCTTCGGTACTAGGGTAAGGGCCATCTGAAAATCATAATGGCATAAATATTGCAATTTTATACCTACACATATTTAGAACTTTTAGTGTAAGAACATTCATAAAATCACGCCTAAAACCACCCGGAGCGGTATCACAATATCTTTAGTTTATACACCTACATTTCAACTGGTCACAATTCTAGACTCCTGCTACTGGGAATTACCTAATGGAAAAATTCAACAAATCTTTTGCCGACCTGAGATTCGAACCCAGCATGCTCAGCAGTGGCATTTACCGACATTAGACCAACCAGGCAGTCTAATAACTAAAAAAACTATTACTGTAAGGTTTTTACTCACTTCAAGTGGCTTTTTGTTCAGCACTTTCCCGTTAATGCTGTATTCTGAAGAGTCAGTGACGAACGATCCCCTGATGTCATCCTCTTCTAACTCGCCTATTATCTTCATAGCTCTATAACATAATATATTAGTCTTAAATTATTTTCCAAGCTTATATGAATTTAATAATAGAGGCTTATACTTAGGAGTGGGTCAGGTTTGGTCTGATATGATGACGACGATAGGAGTTTTAGGAGACTTTGAAATAACCTAATTTTTCTGAAAAATAGACACACTAGAGACACAGTTTCTTTAAGAAGATAACTGCGTTGCGGGCTGGCAACGTCGCTTTTTCAATGTCAATAAATAATATGTATAAAAAAATACGTATTTTTTTATGTCATTTATTATACTTAACACTTTCCTTAACTTGTCAATGAATAGGGAAGTCAATAGTTTTAAGAGAATCATAACTTATGAGGCGTTTAATCATCGTTTACAGGGTAAGTAATTAACACATACCTGAATCCTTTATGCGGGCTGCTCAGTGCTACACTAAGTGAAGTTTGTCCCTGATCGGCCTTCAGTGAATAGTAGTTGTCCTCGCTGTTGAAGTCCACGGACAAAGTGCGGGAGCTCTCCTCGCTGTAGAGCAGGCTCAGCTCCGAGGGCGGCAGCACGGGCCCCAGCGCGCCGCGCGACTTGAAGCGGATGTGGCGGGAGGGGGCGGCCCGCCAAACCACGTCCGCGAATAACTGGGAATTGTGATATACGCATGACAACACATCACACCTATATTTCCTATCGCATACCGCGTAAAGTGTACAGCGCCTCCATATTTCGCCAGTTATGGTAAAGGTCCTTATGTAATCGGGCACAAATCCAGGTTCCGTGCTGCTACTAAGAATTAACTAATGGTAACCCTCAGGACCACTTTGCCCGATTCGGGATTCGAACCCAGGAACTCGGCAATCAAGTGTTTGTTTAGCTCGGCAGTCGAGCTAAGCGAGTACTAGACCAACGAGGCAAGTTTAACATATTTAAAAATAAAGTTAAAAAACCCTATGGTATTTTAGGAGTTTCGTTAGTGCAGGAGAGACTGGATAAAAATATTTTGTGATTCTATATTATATATTTCTTTCTCATTAGAAAATCTAATTAATAGACATTTACATAGGCTTTTCCACGTAGCTCCTTGACTACAAAACTTAGTAAAATACTCACGTAATTATTCTGTTCTCCCTGTTGTATCTGAATACCTCCGCCGACCACGTTCTCTACGTCTGAAAAGTCTTTCTTGAACTGCATCTTGATGAAGTAGTCTTCTAGGTATGCTGAGGTGAGGTTCAGACTGCCCGATGTCTCCACGAAGGGATCGTCCAACTGTTAGAAAGTTTGTTTAGGAATTTAGGTTGTAGTTAATCGTTGTTAAGAAAGTGATGCAGAATTTTAAAGAAACCTGGTATAATACATAGATAATGATAAAAAAAACCACCACAGATTTTAAGTTTTGGTATATATCCTGTTAAAAGCTTACTGGGCAGTTCCAGCCCATATTCACTATTTTCCATCATAATCTTATTCACAAAAAAAGTCACCCTAATATACGTCACCTATAAGTCAGTCAATTCCTTGAATGTGGCCTCGTGGGTGCTTTACACAAACGTCAAACATACATAAACTACTGACTCGGGTCATTTGTGGGCTCTGTCACATATAAATAAGAAGAAAACTGGAAAAATAAATAAATTCCTGGAACGAATAAGGGATAGCATCTGTAAGGTCCATCTGTAAGGTGCTCTTATCGGCAGAACTCCTTCATGATTAGGGCTTGTAGAGAATTTAACGCGACATGTCAGAGTCTTGATATTGACTTGTTTTCCACCAGTGTTCACAAGCTTAAAAAGTTACTGTGTGATCACATCTTTAACGCCCACTTGTGAATCTGATTTCCTTCCTTACTTTTTGTTGTCTGCTTATTCTATTCTATCATGTATGTATCTGTGGAAACTTGTAATTGGCCTTCCTTCACTAAATTCTGTATTATCTGTGTAATAGCTGTAAGTTTTCCTAATAAAATAAAAATAAAAAAAATAGCGTTAATGAGTGTGCTTTACCTCCAGACTGGCGAGAGCAGTGATGGTGAAGGACGGCATGGCGATGTCGGCGGTCATCTTCCACAGCGCGTCCTCCAGGCGCGCCGCGACGCGCGCCTCCAGCGCGGGCAGCACGGCCAGCGGGGTGGCGATGCCCACGGACGCCACGTACGACTGGTACGTGTCGTCCTCGCCGCACTCGTACGAGTAGAACAGCTTGTTCGATATCTGACGACACCAGTGGATGGATTACTAGCTGCGCCCCGCGGTGTTAACCGCTACATTTTTACGGGATAAAAAGTAGCCTATGTTTTAATCTAAGGTGCCAGCTACCTCCATATGAAATTTTATTAAAATCCATTCAATAGTTTTTAAAAAGGCCTCTCCCTTGGAGTAGGGAGAGGGCTGCGAAAATTCCCACACTTGGCAAGCGGCTTAGGGATCGCATTATTGGTGGTAAAGTTACAGAAGACGCTGCTGCCCATCTTCTGGATTTTCCCTTAGTCGTTTCTTACGACACCCACGGTAGCGAGGTTGACTGTCCAGGGCGCGCCGGACGTACTTAAGTATTGTCACTCTTGGACGGTCTCTACTTGCAGCTTATATGGTTAGAACATACTTCAATATATACTGACCTCATGCCAATAAGTCCCGTTATACAGTAGCACAAGGCAGGTCACGTTGATCCTCTCCCCCATCAGTATGTCTACTGTGTACACCGACTTCAGTTCCTTTATCGCTGGGAACGGGGTTACCAAATTGAGGGTGTTTCTCATTACTGTAAATTGCTGCGAAGAAAAATATGAGTTTATTAAAACGTATTGACGCAGAGAATGGTATACGTTGTGATGCTTTAGGGGTTCGATCTATGCATGAGGCTGATGGCTGAGATGATTGTGACCAATTAGTTTCTTTTAAACGTCGTCGCTCCACACCAGGGTCTCTCCTGTATTGTGGCTGCGTTTTAAAAACATGAAATATCACCTAGGCCCGGAAAAACATTTGCGATCACATAAATGCCCCGTGCAGGAATCGAACCAACAACCGATCTAGCGCAGCAGTCCAAACCTTTAGCCACTGCACCAATCATTAATGGCCTAGCTTTTTTAACAATACATAAACATACAAAACTTCAATTTTAAACCAAAGGTTAAATTATATCTGTCAATGTCGTTTGCATCAAAGAAAAGAGATGTCAATAGACTTAATACGGGGTTTAGTTAATGCTGGTATGGTCCTAGTTTATGAATAAGAGGGTCAACGTTCCAGAGCTTATTGCGCATTACCTCTAATATAAAGACATCGGTCAACACAATAGGTGGCTTGTCTGGTAGATGTAGGGTCGCGTTAACTTCCAATATCTCTTCCTCCTCTGGACCTACGAACTGTAACAAAGATTACACGTTATAATTACAATTACATGATTATCGGGTAATCGATCAATAATCGAAATCGAGAATCGAAAATCTGTCTAGTAATTTACGTTTTAAAATTACTCATAGTATAATTAGCCTACTTTAAATAAATTGTTTTTTTATCTTTTCATGTTTTGTGTCGATTAACTAAAATGAAAACCAAATTATTTTTATTATTAGTCAAGGCAAACAGTAAATAATATATATGTATAATATAATAACAGTAAAGTCAAAAACAGTTAAACTGTTTTGTATTGTTTTTAAACGTTACCCCACACTAGGAATATCTCCAGTATCAAACATGAAACATCGCATACACAAACATCCGGACACAGGACAAATATTTGCGGATGACACAAATTTTTGTCCCGTGTGGGAATCGTATCCGCAGCCCCAAGCGCAACAGTCCAATCGCTTAGCCACTTCGCCGAACAGGTCATTAACACCCTCCCTTTTCATAGTCGGAAAACATTCCAATTACCTTCATAAGATGAGCATTGAAGGTGATGGTGGGGTAGTAGAGTGTGTCTAGTACGACGCGGGCGCTCGTGTCGAAGTTCTCTATGACCATGTCGGAGCTCATGTCCATTTCGTGTTGCATCCTGTCCTTTACCACGTCGATCAGCCCCTTGCCGTTGTCGTGAAGTAGTATGGCTATGCCAAACTGGGGAAAGAGAATATAAATATAATTATGTTTCTTAATGCTTAAATAGAGGCTCATGTGGATTATGCTGTTGATATGTATAAAATATAACATCTATACGTGTGTATTCTCCGATGGGGTAGGCAAAGGTGGAGTTACACATTTCGCACGTTATGTTATAGGTCCCAAATCCGGGACGAGCCTATTGCTATCAACAGGGCATAAATCCAGGCTCCATGTTGCTACTGAGAATTATCCAGTTACTCTTTGCTCGTCCCCGGATTCGAACCAAAGACCTCATGCTCAGCAGTCACGCTTAGTGACCACTAGACCAACAAATGCGACCGTGTGAGCGTGAGCACCGTGAAACGCATTTACTTAACAAAATAATACACAGATTTAATATTCTAGAAAATAAGTACTTACTTTATGCGTCGACAATCGTATAGAGATTTCAGTATCTAATCCATTCCCGTATATATTCTTCAACACTAAGCCGTTCTCCTCGAATCCTTCGAGAGGCGTGTAAAGCTTGTACAAGTACACAAAGTTGGTGGCTGACCGCCAGTGCCAGATGCCTGTGAAGCCGAAGTCCATTTTTCCCCATCCAACTCTGAAGTCCAACTGAGGAAAAATACTTTGTTTTAGGGGTGCTTATGAACAAGACCAGGAAAGCTGATTTTACTACAATGTAGGATATATAGTGAGGAGGAAGAGGGTAGGGTATAGGGGGGGTTAGGGTAGGGGGGGTAGGGGGGGGCATAATCCCCACGCTGTAACAGCGGTTTGGGCATCGCAATATTGGAAAAGTTACAGAAGACGCTGTTGCCCATCTTCGTTTGAGACCAATTTTGGCTAGTTAGTTTCGTCGAGAGAAAGATGGCACAACTAGTTGAAGAGTTGCTTACCTCTTCAGGCGCTCGTTTAGCGATGATCATGGCTCTATTGAGGTACTGTATAGGCAGAGCTACGTGGCCGAACACGTGGAAATCTTGAAGAGTTACCAACTTCAGGAGTACTTCGATACCTGAGGAGAAATTGAAATACAATATATATAGTGTTTCAGATTTTTTAAATAAAAAGGACTTTTCTCTTCCAACAGCCCATAAATTTTAGGAATAATAACCAAATAATGTAAGTTTGTTTAATTCATTTCGTTTTTTTTAATGTATTTGATGTGATTCCTTCACGAATATTTTTGCATGCCGACTGGTAAAATATGGCTGAACTCTACTTTTATGCAACTACATCCTGTACCCATATTTGCAAAATAAATTATCTTTCTTTCTTTTTTTCAATAAGAGATTAATGGTTTTAGATAACCAATAAAAGCAAGCCGAAAGTCTTACCACTGCTTCTAAAGTGGTTACTTCTATCTATTAAGTCTGTCTTCATCTATTAAGGAATTGTTCTCGATAAATTGTTACGGATGTGATGCATACACGGACATAATCCGGATCGGATGCGTAGTTATTTGTCTCGACCTTTGGCGTTTACGTCCGAAAATGCGCCCACAATACACCATCCAGAGTAAGACAAAGTCTTGCAAACTCCTGTTATCTCTGTACCTGTGGTGGAATTTGTGGTGACAACCATAGCGACCAGATGCCTGTCAGCCTCCACGAAGCCGAAGCGCGCCGTCATCTGTGGGAACTCCACCATGGGGCTGGTGACGTTCACCACCAGCATGCTGTTCGTTATGCGCCGCATATGACCTGGTGGAAGTTATGTTAGCAGTCAACTTCAGGTTTAAGGACAACAACAGATAATTTAGAAAAGCGACATAAGAAAACAATATATGTACGTAGTTACTCAATGTTAAAATAATAAATTGAACAAATCAATAAGGACTGAAATCACATGGGAAGTATACCCTTTCAAATAAAAAACAACCTTTCAAATCAGTTAATAAATAACGAAGATATTAACACACAAAAAAAACATTCTCATTAAGAACCTCCTCTTAATTTTAAGCTGCAGACGGATACGGACTTAGCGGGCTGCTAAAGATAAGAATGGTTGTCAGACCGCAGATTCTTTGAAAACGCCTATGTTTAGGTTTAGGCTGCTATTCAGTGATAAAAGTTTATTTACAAAGGCACTTTTACTCTTACCATTAACATGAATCTTGAGCACTTTCTCATCGAGGTCGAGGTAAGTAATACCTTTGATGTCTCGTTTGTGGCCCAACACGAATTCTGTGCGGAGGAAACCTTTCCTGTAACCCTAGGGACAGAATAATTAATATGAGGATTAAGAATGCTTGGTTTGTTTCCTGAATTTTTTAGAAGAACACGATCCTTCATTTATTTTACATATCTTCTGTCGAGTGTTGCAGAAAATAGCTTCTGTCGAGTGGAAGTTAAACTGTGTTTTGTAAATGAATTTAAGCAGTTATAAAAACGCTGTTCAGACGAGCAGTCGTCACGGATTAAAGATGGTCGGGCGTTCATGTCTCGGTCGTATCTATTATTCTTTATGTTCGTTTTCATAAAGTATTAAGAAGCATTAGGTAGGTCCTTCCCAGTGATATGCCAAATAGGCGTTGCTTGGGGAGGTTCCAGAGTTGGTTTTCTTAAAGATCCTGGGACTTCCGTTGTTTGTCTAGATGGTGACCACCGGGGGGGTTTTAGTAAGGTGGGAATCCTGCACTCCCCGGTCCTTACCCCACAGGGGCCGGGTGCATTTTGAAGGTTATCCTCCGAAAACAAAAAAAGGTAGGTATGTCCACCATAGAGAGAAAAGAGAGTAGAGTATTTAGAGTAAAAAGTTGAATGGTGTTTTTGTATGAGACTTACTTGGAAAGGAGTAAGCAGTATTACTCTGCCAGTGATATTATTCTCCGTTTGGCCTCTGTCTAATGTCCAAGACGAGTTGATCATAAGATGGCCGTCTTCATTGTACTGCAATACAAAGTTTAATTTAAAACGTCTTACGATACTAAACATAGTATAAGAACGCAGTAGCTAAGCGCTGTCGAGAATCTCACTAAAATATTATAAGGCAACATGTTTGCCCCCTATTACATTGGGACTGGCGAAATGTTAGTGTACCTACATTCCAGTTACCTATGTTATAAGTTATGGTACTACTATACATCTCTGCCTACCCCTTCAGGCAATACAGGCGTGATGTTAAGTATCTTCATCATCATCAGCCGGAAGACGTGTACTGATGAACAAAGGCCTCCCCCTTAGAACACCACAATGAACGTCTACTTGCTGTTAAGTATAAATCCTATGAAATACTATTATAAGTCAATGACCAAAAATTTGCATGTGTATTGTAACAAAGGTGAAACAATATTAGGAGCATCAAGTAACAACAAGAACATTGTATTTATTTTTTTTATTTGTGAAAACTCTCAATTGCTGTCTTATCAGAAATTCTAGCAACCGCTGTGATGAACTCCATAACCTCTTCGCAGTTGATAAGGAATACAATATTCATTGGTAAGATCAAGAATCATTTTCTGTTAAATAATAATTTATTTATGTGTACTGTATGAAACTGCCTCGATATTCAAGTGGTTGCAAAGCGCAACTGCTTATCGTAACCTCATAGGTTTATTCCCGGATTACGCTAAGTTATTTGAATATGGCAAATAGTTCCGTTGCAGGAAAACGATTATTACAACGTACTCGTGTAATACTTAAGTATTAGTTAAATACCAAATAAAAAAATAGTATTTAAAAAAATATTTCTCAAAATTATACTAAAGTACGAAACGCAAGTCATGGTTAAAGTGTAACGATCCCAAATCAAAACATGGAACGCGTCCGTTGACAAAATTATCGAATGACGTTAGTTTTGACAGACGTCAGATAATCTCAAATTTTGTTTAACTTTGAGTCGATTCGTGTTTGTTGACAGTTATTTAAATAAATGCTTTAAATAAAATTAAGAAAGCGATACATATCAATCAAGTAAATAGTAAATATATGTTGGTTTAATAACCTACGCTCATATAATTTCTTGTGAGCTAAAAGACAACATATCATCTTTATAGGTTAGGTTATAGTAATACATTTTGTTAAAAGTGCGTTGTTATAATTTTAACAATGAATAATTCGGCTGCTAAAGTTGGCGAGATATTTCGTGAAGCAGGAGCGGCGTTCAATAAGTTGTCTGAAATGACGATGCTTCTACATCCAATGGGTGACTCTCAGCCGGGAGGTAAATGGACAGACGATGAGATCGAGATGCTCCGCTCTTGCGTGCACAACTTCGCGACAGACTTGAATAAGATAAGCCAGCACATCAAAAACAGAACTGTGACGCAGATTCGCACGACCTTGAAAAAGAAAGCATTTGAGGAGACGGGTATACCAGTCCGACAAGTTACCCTGAATATGTTGAATGCTTCCGAAAACGAGGTTGACGTTGATGGGCTGAGCGGCGACGTCAAGCTGGAGTTCGAGGGGAGC
This sequence comes from Abrostola triplasia, assembly GCA_946251915.1. Classification (NCBI taxonomy): domain Eukaryota; kingdom Metazoa; phylum Arthropoda; class Insecta; order Lepidoptera; family Noctuidae; genus Abrostola; species Abrostola triplasia. The sequence goes on along the minus strand of OX276444.1, from coordinate 4,561,894 downwards.
AATGAGGAAGTCACTACTTCGTGAAGCGACAAGTACCAACTTCCTTTATATAGTGTAGGTTATGGGGAACTATTGAAATGTTGATTATTGTATGTTGTGTAAGAAATATTTTAATAAAAAAATCTATAGTACACTGTTATATTACATCCTGAACAGGAATAGGACCACTTGTGCTCATGTAACTTTTGTTAATTGAAGTTGCAATTTAAGCTTTCAGCTAGAACTTTGATTTATCTCACACACTACTTTCATCTTTAGTAAATTAACAGAGCCAAGAAGATAGTAGACAATACATGAACATTTATGAATTATTAAGGTACTGATCAAAATAAACGACAATAACAGATTCCTTTTTCATTTCGTTAGACTATATCTACATTGTTGGTTCATAACTATAACTGAGATTTTATAGTTATTTCTTCACTTTGTGTTAAAATTGTATACTTATGTGCATCTGTGACAGGAAGCATGAACTGACGAGGCTAATGCCATAAAAATGACATAGATAGGCACATTGTTTAGTTTTAATAAATATAGTTTTAAGTATGAGTGGTGTTTTATTTTTTATGCTAGCAATGCTAGCATACACAATTTTAAGCAGGGACTTAAAACATTACTTAAAATATTGTTATTGTTGTTTGGATAACATTATGTAGTACCAGGAATGTTACTAAATAATCTTATATCAATCTATCATTATAAACATTATATCCAAACAAAAATCATGATATTTTGAACAATGATTCAAGTCCCTGATTTTAGGACTAAATTTGTCTGGTTGAGAGGTTTTAATGATAGTTTTTAACAGGCAGACATCTGTAGTTTCTTCTGATCAAAGAAACAGATATGACAATCTCCTGAGTAGTCAGTAACACTTTTAAGCAAGACAATAAAGTGGAGTTTAAGCTGCAAGTATCTAGTGCAATTATCTTTAAACTAACATTTTATCCAACAGTAGTAGAGAATTGTTTAGTCTTTTATGTTGTATCTGCAGTTATATACTTACTCATGTAGTGTTTGTGTTTTCATGGAAAAGAATTGAGTTTGGTGTTCCAGGATAAATTTTACCATAGTATTTTAATTTACATCATACCATAATGCCAGTATTCCTCGAAGGAGTAGGCAGTGGTATTTCAACCACATAACACTCAATGTAATGGATGGCAAGCCAATTGCCTTTAACCAGGCAAAAATATAAGCTCCATGCTGCTAGTGAGACACCTATTAGAAATCCCAATAGCACTGCCCAATCAGTAAATCCAACATAGGACCTCATGGCTCATGAACAATATACAATTAGGGTTCAAGTAGTGTGACATGTGATGGTACCTAAGGATGTCTGGCGCACCCTAGTCATCGTCGCTACCATCGTTGACTGGCCTACCTTTACACTATGGATAAGCATGACCCGTTTTCTTAGGTATACTTCATGCTGATACGAAGAAGATTAACGATCAACTCGCGCTGTTCCACCGCTAGACCTAGGACACAAAAGGTAGTATCTCAAGGTTTATCTTACCTGGAAACTCAACAAGGTATCAGCACTCTTCTTCCAAATCACTCTATGTTTCGCTATCGCGGCTGCCTTCGGTAGAGTCGGTATAGTAGAGTTGACCACTGCGTTGATTTCACCGTAGAACTCGTTCGTTTTGAACAGGTAGTCCGCTAGCAGACTGAAGGCTAGGTAGTCTTCTTGCCAGTTCATGCTGCCGTTTAGGGCTTGGAGATTGTCGTGGTAGCGCCACCTAGTTTTGTATATTTGTGTCAATCCGATGGCAAGTAAATATGTTGAAATTATGAAAATTTATTCAAATTTTATTATTGAATTCTAGTGGTCTGTTCCTATTTTTCCCTGCTTTTCGAGATTACCCTCCACATACAGTGTGCGGTCGCGGGTACCTGCATCGCAGTGCGCATAGAAATGAATATTACATACATTATTGTGCTTGTATCAGTGCGTGTAACCGGACAGTGTGTATGAGCTCTAAAACTTACCTATTCATATAATGATTTTAACTATCGCCGTAATAGGAACTTTAGGCCTTAAAATCTACATAACAATGCAACAGAATATTTTGTACACTCCTTAGTATATAAGTATCTACGTCATAAAGTAAAAGGGTTAAAGCTCACATAACATTGAAGCTAGTGTCCCTCCATCCTTCGAAGGGCGTGTTCATACTGGACAGCAGAGCGTACACCGTCTCGTCGTGGGCCTCTGAGAACATCTTCACGCGCCACAGTATATTCGCGTTGTTCGACCAGCCCATGCGCACGTGCCATTGGCAGAACCAATCTGTAATAAGTTACTATAATACTACCAACGAACTGTGGTCTTCTTTTTAGTATAGAGATTTCATCTAGTAGTGTGAAAATCAGCTATAAAAAGATAGCATGCTACGGACTATAAGTAATTTTTTTCTAGCAGGCTTGTTTTCGTTCTTTCGCCCAGGACAATTTTCTTTTCGTAGCACGGAAACTGCTAGCCTGCTACGGTTTCACTGCATATGTATATGTTATGAACACTCATCGTGCTATCATATAGCGATTGCTATTCAAAATAGCACGTACTAACCGTTAAGTATAAATCGCATGCTTTGCTATGGTGCTATGCTATATTAGCCATTACTAATTTCATCAATATTGGCGGAGTGGTTTAGCTGCAAAATTGTAACAGACAGTCATACGTTACAATATGAGTACCTACCTATAGACTGGTATATTATAATAATAATATATCATGTTTATTTTCTTACCACGACATTTGTATACAATTAGGATAAAATAAATACCTACATAGTTATTGTGTTAGTATAGATAAGAAAGTAACTCAGCTTGTCTGTTAAACCACTAATTTAACATTGATAAAATTTAGTTCGGAGGAAACTTCAACACCAAGAAAAGTCATAGGCTACTTTACGTCCCAAAAATGCCTTTTTTTACAACGGAATTAAATTACAACACGGGAATTAACGCGGACACTCGTTTATAATTTCGGCTGCCTGCTAGTGAACACGGCTGTTGCAACTCAGTCGAAACGTCAAGCCAAAATTAAAAACTTCCCGTCTTGTAATTTAATTGTTTTATAATCATGCAACAATAGTTTTATGTTTTTTTTTATGTAGCCTGTTCGGTATCCCACTGGTGGGCAAAGGCCTCCCTATTATTCCTCCACAAAACCCTGTCCAATGCCATTTCAGGCCACGTCTTTCCCGCAAAGATGTAGGCGATGGCGAGTTTATAAGTTAGTATTTTTTATTTATACGACAAAAATATGGCTTGATTATAATAAATCCAAAAGTTACCTCTGAGCATAAACTCGAACTCTCCATTGACCATCCTGCCCGGGTAGTACAAGGAGACGTGGCCGCCGTGATGCCACGTGCCCTTGTTGTCCAGCTGTATGTCGACGCTGACCTTCTGCGAGGGGTCGCGGTTCGCGTCCCAGTTGAAGGCCGCGCTCAGCCGCTTCTGGCGCGCCGTCACCCAGCGTTGGAACGATATGTGCAGGTCGCGGAGTCTGAGTTTTAATGGAGATTTTTTGTGAGTAAAAAAAAACGGATTTTCGGATTGAAAATTCACATATTTCTTGTAAGGCGCGACCAGACTACGTTTTAGGACTCATTTCAATAGAGGACGAGCTAGACTCTGGTTAACTTCTTCAAAATCAGTTTTACAAATACCTAGTGTAGGTAAGTTGTAATCAAAAGATTTTTCTAATAGCAATGATATAGATATTATAAGTGGGTATACAAAGACTATTGAGTACATATTTTATTAAATGATAATTTCCTCCTAACGGTCGCGGCGGCCTCTCAATTAGACAACTACGCAGGAGAGATATTATAATGCACAAGTATGAGCGCAAACAACAAATTAAATGTGGGTAGTAGATATACTTTTTTTAAAAAAAACGTCGCCCCACACTTGGCATTTCTCCTGTGTTGTGAGTGCGTTTGAGAAACATGAAATACCACATACGCAAACACCCAGACTCGAGACAAACATCTGTGGTTCGCAAAAAGTTTTGCCCCGTGCGGGAATCGCACCCGCAACCCTTAATGCAGCAGTCCAATCGCTTAGCCACTGCGCTAATCAGGTTGTCAGTAGATAATGATGTAGTAGATGTGTTTATATGGTGTACAATAAAGCATACTCTATCTATCTAGGTAGTATATAGATAGATTCCTTTTTATTTAACTCCGAATATAAGTATGATCTAAGTATGTACCTATATAATGAGCGGGAGGAATTAGTAAGTTTAAAATTTTATAACATATACTCACTGGTCGAAGTGAATATCCATGTTAACATTGGTGTTATTGCTTAGGTCCGCGTTCAGGTTCACACTGTAAGACTTCCCGCTGACGTCCACCTCGACATAGGTCGTGAAGTTCTGTTCAGCCAGCAGTATGTACCGGATGAGGGTTCGATACTTATCGTCGTTGTACTCGCCCTGAACACAAAACATTGTAATTACCGCGGTTATTTTTGTAAGAAATAAATCTAGTAAATTGTTTAATAGTGAGATGAGTCATGCGTTTCTCCTTGTTTTTAATCATTGTTAATAAATCAATTAAATCTTCTTTTAAAATGATCATCTGATAGAATCTTCAAGAGCCTCATATATGGTTCGATCGTCGCTTCAGACTAATCTTAACGACGTATCAACATCAATTTCGGACGTTATGGCTTCGCAACTAAACCGACAGTACAGTAACGGTAAATCGACAGTGCACCCAAATTTTGCCAGTTACATTAAGGCTTATGCCCAGTAGTGGGTCAGCAGTGGTGATGATATTAAAGATCCTAATATAATAGGCGAGCCTACTGCCATTAACCAGGCACAAATTCTGAATTACATGCATACAACAGTCGAGCTTTGCGACCACTAGACCAACGAGGAGCTTGAATTTTAAATATCGCAACGATAAATTGAATCGACAGTGTATCGGGCCTTGCAATCAATCGTCACGACTTATTTCCGATTGTGACAGCGATCCATCGTTCATATGTAAAATTATAAAGCACTGATAGCCGAGTAGTATTACTATATGACTGCCAAGTCAAAGGTCGTAACTTCAAACCCGGGCACGCACCAAGTCTTTTTGAATTTATGTGCGTATTTTAAATGAGTTATTAGTTGATAAAAACGTTGAAGGAAAACATCGTGAGGACACCGGCACACCTGAGAGATTTTTCAACGGTGTGTGAACCATGTCAGAGGCCTAAAGTTGGTCTAAACACTGACACCAGGTTGTTCATCAACCATACGATCAGAAGATCGTTCATATTATACCTGTCCAATGAACGTAATCTGCCTATTATCCTGCGTGAACCGTCCGTCCATAGCGATGTTCTTGAAGTGTGTGCTGCTGATGAGGGCCTTCAGGTGATGCGACGCCATGTTGGTCTTCGACTGGTCTTGGTACGAAGCGTCTACGTTGAAGTCTACGCCAGTGAACCACACACCTGCTGCTGTCACCTGCGTGGATAGTGAGTATAGTTATGTTTGAGCTATGAAGGTGTTTTAGGTGATAAAAGTACATAAACGCTGAAATTAATGGGAATCAAGCTGACGAAATTCTTCACTTTCTCTATGCGTTTTAACATTAATAACTTTAACGATATGTTCTAACAATATAGTACCATTCTGTGAATGCATAATTGGAAATAAGCTTAAGTGTATTGTAAAATATTATATGAATAGAAAGAGAAGAAGATTATGTTAATATAATAGTCGAATACATACGAGTTTTCTTAATATTAATTCTTAATATTTCATAATACATGTCTTTGACAAAAATGATAAAACGGTCACCTATCCTCTGAGGTGTTCCTTTTAAAACGATTACTTATCTGAATCCAGAATTGAGTATGTAGTAGTTATTTTTTATTCTTTACTTTTAGTTTCCTTTAGTACATTTTAAGGGTGTTTAAAGAAACAGCCTTAAAAAAAGATGATGGAGTGAACAATTTTTTTTACTACCTATTTTGTTTTCCACCGTTTGGCAAAGACATTTTTTTTTTCATTCGAACCCCTCTATCCTTCACAGTTTCCGACCACGTGCATCCGTATGTGATCAGCGAAACTATACTCAATTTAAATAGAGCACTGCTTTTCAACGCTGCCAATATTAAAATAATTAATCAAAGAATACTCACTTGGAAGTCATTAGGCTGTTTCTCATGCACTTTAGCCTTGATGACACACGGGTGTAAGGTCGGCAGTGTCATGTTCAGTTCCGCGTTCAAGTACAGCTGAGTGCCGGGCGGGAAGAATAAGGAGCCCGACACTACAATCTCCCTGGATTTGGGGTTGAAGTTCAGAAGAGCTAGCGCTGTGTATTTTGGACCGATCTGTAGGTAAAAAGGAGGGTTAACAATAAGAATTTTAAGATATATTTTTACTTCCACTGCCTCGTTGGTCTAGTGGCTGCTAAGCACTGCTGTGCAAGAGGTCCTGGGTTCGTTCCGTTTGGGTAACTAGCTGCGCCTCGCGGTGTTACCCGCGTTTTATCAGAAACTCTAAAAATTTATTATTTCAACGGTCTTCTTCATCTTCTTATCGTATGGTGGATAAATAACCTGGTATCAGAGTTCAAACTGCCTGTAGGCCTCTGGCATGGCTTTACACACTGTTGAACAATCTCTAAGGTGTGCCTGTTTCCTGACGATGTTTTCTTTCAACGTTTTTACCAACTGATTACTCATTTAAAATACGCATATGAATTCAAAAAGACTGCGATGCGTGCCCGGGTTTGAAGTTGCGACCTTTGACATGGCATTCCAATGGTCATACCATTCAGCTATTAGTGTAAGTATTTAACCTGTTAGTAAAATATTCACATTTTTATAGGCATAAAATATGATAGCATCGAAAAGCCAGTATGGTTGGCAATCGACAAAAACTAAACTTTTCGACCCAACCAAGCTGACTTGTTTAATTGATTTTTGTCTAGGGTCATATAGAGTACATCCCGGTAAACAACATTACGGGACTTATTGTATTCTGCGTAAATAAAATGATTTCTGGCTTTCGACACCAGCGAGCAACCTACGTAGAGCTGCTCATTGGAAAAACAGAGGCCCCTTAATTTTCATTTAGACAGCCGAAACATAATGAACGAAACCAGAACATTCAGCCAGTAATACTTACTCCTTCGAACTGGAACCTCGTATCGATGAGATGCGGGCGCTGCAACGTCAGTCGCGTGTCGAGCCTCATGCCGGTCAGACGCTCGGCGCGTTGGAAGCCGAACGTGAAGGCTGGGTCCAACTTGGTTTCACGAGACGAGCTCACGTTGAAGCCTATGTCGACGTGTGTTTGGGTGTTCTACGTAAATAATGTTTCAAAGTTAGTAGCAATACAAGGCTGATGACGAAGAACACGGCCCCTAAAAACGCTATACAAAGAGAAATAGAATGGTGCATATATGGGGTTGACATAATATTAGAACTCTATGGCATAATGAGGTCTCCGTTCTATTTATGTACAGGTTTTGACACTTGACTGGAAGGATCGTAATTTACTCCAGCTGAAGTTATTGCCTTTAGCAGATTTTGGAGAAAAACAGCCAGGCTGAAGTGGGAATGGACTGGCCACGTCTTTGTAGATAAACAGGGCACATGTAGCCAGAAATCACGACAAAACAGGAGACTTCTGTGCATCAGGGGGACTTAATGTAGACTATGAAAAGCGGGGCTTAAATGTGCAATAAACTATTTTCATATATCAACCTCGGCAAGTGTTTATCTTACGTACCTACCTAATAAAATAAAACCAAGTAATTACTTTAACAGTACAGTAGACATCAAAGTACTCACAACGTTCCTCAAAACGGTGTAGAAGTTATATCCAGGGTACGCTGTAAACTGCATAGAGAGGTCTGCGTACATATCGTGTCTGAACCCTCCCGACTTCTCACTATACACGCCCTCAGCCTTGATCGTTTGTTTGGCACTCTTATAGAACTGGTAATCGAACTGTAGTTTCGCTCCGTGAGTTGGTCCATTGATAGTGTAGTAGCCCACGAGGTGACTGGCTAGCTGTTTCGTTTGGAATTCAGCGTCAAAGTCGCTTTGGGTCACACTGCCCTTTGTTTTTACTTTGATGACACCTGTAAGACAATAATGACTTAATTGACCAGTAGTGTTTTATATAGTAGGTACTAAACTTTATCAAGCGTAGAAAGAATAAGATTGTAAAGTTAATGGTCATTATTGCAGTAGCTTCTAATCGTTACTGTGCTGCCGGAACTCCTGCATAACTCAAATATTATGAATTGCTCCATAAATTCCAAAAATAAAATCGTACTGTATGTGAGGTCCTTAATACTACTGAACAATTTTTTTTTATTGTCCTGTTCTATGTCCCACCGCTGGGTACCGTCATCATCATCACCTGGACGACGTGTTGAACAAAGGCCTCCCCCTTAGAACGCCACAAAGAAAGACAACTTGCCAACTGCATAAATCGGTAAGACATAAACGCAAGCCGAAAAAAACTTGTAAAACTCACCAGACATCTCCGCGATCCTCTCATTATCGACGACCCAGTAAGCGTGTGGTATCCACACGTACCCATACTTGATATCGTGTCTTTTCAGCGACATGACAGTGTCAAACTGTTTGCGGCCGTCTACGTCAAGGCTCGCCGACAAAGACTTGTCGTACGGAACGTTCCGGTACATAGCTTTAGCTTTCAGCGTGCTCTTCTCTGATTGGAGGGTTAGGAGAGCGGAGCTTGACGTGTTTGAGATGCTCAGTATTGCGTTGATCATACGCTTTTCCTGCAGAGAGAGGGTAAAGAAAAGATGTTTTTAATTGAACTTCATCATTATCACCAACTGAAAGACGTCCATTGTTGAACAAAAGCTGCCCCTAAAATTGGGCTAGTGATGATGGTATTATGTTATGAGTTATGATCACGGGTAAAATCAAGAAGAAAGTGGAGATCCTTAAAAAAAGTTTCCTAATATCAAACAATTTTAATTCCACATAGGCCTGTAAAAGGCTGTTGTTTCGTCAACGGAGATCAGATGGTGTTAAAAAAAAAAGGAAAAAAAAAATTTGCCCATCATATCATCATCAGCCGATCTCCGTCCACTGCGTATACAATCAACTTATACATACAGACATACTCTTCATATTATTTTTAAACTTATTATTATTATAAGCCGGTATCGTCCCACTGCAGGGCAAAGGCCTCCCTTCCCTCCTTCCACTTGTCCCTGTCTGCCGCCACTCAACGCCAGTCTCCATTTTTAAACATAACATATTATATTAGCGAGTAGCAAATAATGTAGTCCACACCTGTGTTTGTTATATTTACATTAACACACATATATGCTACAGCCTACATAAAAACGACCAATACACTTACTTTACTATCAGGAGTGTCGAAGGAGAAGTTAAGTATGTTGTACGTGTCATTCTTATCCCATTTGTACTGGAAGACGTAACTATCAGCCGTCGGGTCGGCCTTCTCGAGCGACAGAATGTATTTAGCCGGACCACTCATTAGGAAGTATGGGGCGTTGTGCAAATTCGTCATGTTTGGGAACTGAAAAAGGACATTTGCATTATTGTTTTCGGGTTATTAAAAGCTAAATTAAATGAATGAGTCTTTAAGTATTTTTTAAGAAGCCTTAATTATCAAACACTGTAGAATTCATATATCAGACTTAGGATAGTAAAAAAAATATTTTTAGTCACTTTGAAATTAATCAATAGTAAGTCTAGTTGGCAGATTAGTGACGTCACAGGTCGCTATTGCCATACAAAATCTATTGACGAATAGTATTTTGACAGCTCAAAGGAATTATGTCAATCGATTGGTGTTGTTAACTACCTAATTAAAATTCCTATTATACGCTGGATTTAAGCAGCTTCAAGCAAAAAAATCTGATTTAAGGTACAAAAGAAGTTTTCGTATTTATTTTCTTCCTTACCTGATACGAAGCGCACATCTTGATTCCGATAGCCTTGTCGAAGGTAGACCAGCTGCACGTGTTCCGTTCTATTCTGTTCTTGTTCAAGCCTTGTTGTTGCTGCTCTTTGTCGCCGTGCAGAATTATGAGCTCCGATCTAAATTATTATATTGCTAGTTAAAGACTGCCTTGTTGGTCTAGTAGTTGCTAAGCGCGACTGCTGAGCACGAGGTCCTGGGTTCGAAACCCGGGTCGGGCAAAATGTTACTGGGTTTTTCCATTAGGTAATTCTCAGTGGCAGCGCGGAGTCTGGATTTGTGCCCAGTTGATGGCAATAGGCTCGCCCCCTATTACATGGGGACATAAAAACATAACTGGTGTACTATATGTGCACCTCTGCCTACCCCTTCGGGGAATACAGGCGTGATGTTATGTGTTATGTTAGTTAAAGATTTTAGATTAATGGAGGTTAAGACCTCTTCTTATCGTATCTTCTTGTGATGAACAGCCTGATGTCTGAGTTTAAGCCGCCTGTAGGCCTCTGGCATGGCTTTATACAACATTGAAAAATGTCTTAGGAATGCCGGTTTCTTTTACGATGTTTTTTAGTTTTTTTTAAGCATCTGATAACTTTTATAATATGCACATGAATTCGAAAAGACATTAGTGCGTGCCGGGGTTTGAACTTTTGACTTGGCAGTCCAACGGTCATACCAACCAGCTATCAGTGCATTTAACAATATCTTATATAGTAAAAAATCTTATATATCTCAGATCGTCATTTGGACGTTTCTATAATTCGAATTAATGTTTGTGTCTTTAAATTATTTGACATAAGGTTTTTTAACATGTTAAGCTATTTATGGTGCTGAGTGTACCAACCAAAGGACTTACACACTAAACTTACTTGGCAGCGAATATCTCTTGCTTATCAATGGGCAGGGACAGGTCCAATCTCAAGAGCGCTACACCTCGGATACTGAGACGGGCTTCTACAGCCGTCGCTGTGTATAGCCGCCAGTTGACTCTGATACCACTTGAGCTGAGACCGCCGGCGTCAACACTCATCGTAGCTGCTATGTTCACTGCGACACTGTATGACGAGTAGGTAATTAAGTATTCACGATAAGTATAAATACTACTAGAGTTTGTCTAAAACAATATCGAATAAAATTTTATTTAAAAATTATATTTTATGCCAATGACCAATCAAATTGTTTTTCAAACGTCTATCTATAGGGTGTTCTGCATGTTGTTTTTGCATATTTGCAGGGAGTGTTCGTTAATAAGCATTGGGTGCAAATGGCAATACTGTTAAATATTACAATGGTAATACTTTCACCTAATCGGCCAGTATTAGGCCTGTTATTGGCAAAAAAAACATTATTTTAAACTATATTTATTCCTCCTATTAGGCTAGGTTAGATAGAATAATAATAACAGCCTATGAATGGCCTTGCAGTGGGCCTAGTAAAATAATACACACATGATTTATTTGGGACAGTACCAAACCCAGTTTACCCAGTACGTATAGACTATCGACATTTAAGCCACATAAAATAACTAGTTGGGCCCCATGGTGTTACCCGGTACATTTTTCAAAATAAAAAGTAGCCTACCTGTTAATCCAGGATGGCAGCTACCTTCATATCAAAATCGATCCAGCCGTTTGAGCGTGAAGAGGTAATAAACATACAAACACACTTACAAACTTTCGCCTTTATATTAGTGTGATAAAAAGGCCGTGACAAGCTCACCTAGGCCTCAGCTTCCCTTCGAAGTCCAGGTTGCCGGACTGCGTGTACTTGTCGGTGACTGTGCCGGACATCTTGGTGTTGACATAGCTGGTGCCCATGAGGTTCATGTTCATGGGGAGACCTGCCCCTGTAGGCACTGAGAACGTCGTGTCGAGGAACAGCGATGCTTTGTTGTAGGATATCTCCTGTTGGTGAATAGGAGCATGTGTTATATGGTGTGGATCTTGGTGAGTATGAATAGTAGTCATGCTAAAGACTGGACCCTATATTTATACCTATAATAAAAACTTTAAAACAATGCACATTTGGTTAGAAGTAAAATTTAAAAATGACTGAATGTACAAAATTGTACTTAAATTTAACATCGTCTGTAATAGCCCATTTAAAGTCAATAAATATATGATTAGAATTTATATCATCAAATCACTATTTTGATACATTAAAGTACCTATTTTTAGGTTTTAATATCCACATAAAGGACGATCGGGACTTACAAAATTCAATCAATTTATGAACCAAGCTCTTGTCGGTAAAGCAATCTTTATTCTTTTCTTTTCAATGCCAAAGTCTGACAAATAAGACGAAAACTCTTGAACACATAAGCTGAAGCAGGAAGGACTACGTTACCTTTCCGGACAGAATCTCCAGGACCCTCAGTTGCGGGTTCATCCTCGCCAACGACCTCATAATCTCATCATCGCCTTCAGCGTTCCAGTATGAAATCTCGTTGCCAAACACTTTGATACCTAACTCTGCCATGGGGAATCTGAAAGTATCAAAAATGGTGTTCTTAAAATGGTATTGGTAAACCCATCACTATCATTTTTAACTTCGGTCTGTAACTCATTATTAGTTGTTTGATTTTCGACTTTATTTTATTGGTTGACTAGCTGACCCAGCAAACATTGTACCGCTTTCTTATCGTTTAAACCTTCCCTGGACCTCCACGAATATTTCAAGACCAAAATGATTCAAATCGGTCCAGCCGTTCTCGAGTTTTAGCGAGACTAACGAACAGCGATTCATTTTTATATATAAGAAGAAGAGAAGAAGAAGATATTAGTATGGCAATGAGAAGGTCAAATTTTCGTAATTTTTGATTTCTGTAAATGCTCTAACGGTAAGGGGAATTTACTTATTAGACATTATATTTTATATATATTTAGAGAATTCCCGTATACCTATGTTTTAAAGCCTCATTCTTATACTCCAAATTGTCGATCTTCTCTCTGACTTCATCTGCCTCGTTGGTGGACCGGAAGACTCGGAGGTTGGCGATCTTTTCTGTCAGCTTGTTCTTGTTAAGAGTTCCATTGTTACCGAAGAACCGCTCGAAGTAGCGCTCGAAGCCTTCGGCGCGGACTTTCATCTGAAATTGAGAGACTCTTGAGGGTCTAATATTTTTAAGACTAGATCAAAACATAACATAACATAACATCACGCCTGTATTCTCCGAAGGGGTAGGCGGAGGTGCACATATAGTACACCCACATTTCGCCAGTTATGTTTTTAGGTCCCAATGTAATAGGGGCCGAACCTATTGCCATCAACCGGACACAAATCCAGACTCCGTGCTGCAACTGAGAATTACCTATTGGAAAAACCCAGTAACACTGCCCGACCCGGGATTTGAACCCAGGACCTCGTGCTCAGCAGTTGCGCTTAGCGACCACTAGACCAACGAGGCAGTTAAGTAAGACTAGAACAAGTTTTAGGTAAAGGTCTACTTCTTACAATAACCGAATATTACTTCTGGCTATAATTCTAACACACTAAACTGCGAGCTCTCGAGCCTACTGAGTTTAAGAATTTAAATTTATTTCAGCCATGATAGTCTCACTACAGGACATAGGCGGGAAGCCTTGGTCCTGCAGTTTCCTTCCTCAATTCTGCTTGGTCTCTGAGCTGCAGTAAGTCCATTTCTACTTAAAGGAGTCAAGCTCGTTCCGCCGTCTTCTGAGGTATTTTAACTTAATTAAAGGAAATGTATAATGTTTTTTCTGTGTTATTCTAAACAACAATGTAAGTATAATACCTGAATATGGAGACTTACCTCAAACAAGTTGATGGACTCGCCAAACATGTCGACAGTCAAGTTAAGAGACACAGACCTCGGTATGTAGGAGTCGGGAGAGAATACCACGTTCGCTTCGTAGTTGCCACCTGTACACAGACAATTGTACGTAGAATGCTTATTGATTTATGGCAGATATATTGCATTGGCTTAAGGTACATTTTTGCGAAAAGTCAAAGAGTAATTTTTTGTTGTAAGATAAATAAGAAAAATCCTTGCCGCATAAAGATTTCGCAAGATTTAAAATAAGCTTTGAGGCCTACACAAGTTTTCGTCTAGAATTGTCTTCAAAATTACCATTAAATTAATAACATGAGCAAAGTATTCTTACCAGCATTATACTGATCGAAGAACATGCCCTGCTCGTAGTTCCTGGAGTATATCCTGAAGTCGGGACTGTCGTCCAGGTGGGGGATCTGGTTGCCGGACAGCAGGCCCTGGATCTCCACGCGGGAGGGGAGGGTGGACTCCGCCAGGTTCTTCAGGTGACTCCATACAAACGTCGTAGCTGAAGGAGGGTAAAGAGGACAGTAATATATTAAACAAAACATCACGCCTTTATTCCCGAAGGGGTAGGCAGCGGTGAACATAGTCCATCCACATTTCACCAGTTATGTTTTTAGGTCCCAATGTAATAGGGGGCGATCCTATTGCCATCAACCGGGCACAAATTCAGACTCCGTGCTGCTAGTGAGAATAATCTAATGAAAAAACCCAATAACACTGCCCGACCCGGGATTCGAACCCAGGACCTCGTGCTTAGCAACCACTAAACCAACGAGGCAGTAATATATTACTCAATATTATCATTTTCGATGTATTGGCTAATAACGAAAACTTTGCACATTTTTAACACGGTTTTGTTGGCTTCACTTGTAACTAACTATGTAATGCAATTTTATTTCAATTCGTAATAACTTACTCCACTATGTTTACAAAAAACTAGTTTTATTATTGTACTTGGAGTTGGTGCTTATGTCACTTTCAAAGACACAAGACCATTATCGTATACGTATTATGCCAGGATCGTAGCAAATGGAAATCCGTGGTCTTTGCCTACCCCCTCAGGGAAACAGGCGTGACTTTATGTATGTATGTAAAGACCATTATGTCTTAGTCTAAGCCCGTTGTTACAAGATTTTTTTTAAACTAGCTTTTGACACAACCAGGCCTAAGAATTATAAAGTTTTTTTTAAGATTTTAGGTAACTATTTCTTTTAAATGTGTGTCTTAAATTCAATAGTAACCTACCTTGGTTAACAGGCTCATCTCGAAGGGTGTGGAATATCTTCCGGAGCGTGCCCAAGTCTGGGCATTTCATCACTTGTAGATACGATGCTAGTCTTACTTCGATGTTCAGGTAGTCTGCGCGGAAGTTTTCTAGGAAGTATTCACTGTAATACATCGAATAGTGTTAGATGAGGGAGAAGTAAATGTAGTATAATTAAATGTATTAATTAACATTGTAAAGTCATTTGTTGAGGCGATATTCAGGATGGGGCTGCGTTTTTCTGACGTCATATTCGATTTTGTTTGGATTTTGAAAATGATCTTCATCCGGTTTAGTTTGTCAGTTTATAAACACAAACGGACAGTAGATAGTTTCTCAGTAATTTGGTTGAGAGTCAAACTGACAAAAACATTACCGTCTCTTCAGTAAAAGGTGTGTAGTTATGTGAGTGATACATTACCGAGTCTCATCGCACGGTGTTCTTCTGAACGCATCTACAGCAGACAATCTAACGGGCACAGGCGCAAAGCTATCGCCTATTATGTTCATCAGTATGTCAGCGAAGTCCTGTTTGAAACCCCCGATGTTGCCCAAAGCTTTGATTGCTATCATTACCTGCAAAAATATAATAGTGCCAAAGTTAGTTGAGATTCGAGAACATTCAAGAATGGATTTGTATATATTATGTTAATATTTTATTTTGACGACCTGATAGGCGCAGTGGCCCATCGATTGGATGCTGCGCTAAAGGTGGGCTTGATTGCCGCATGGGACAAAAATTTGTGTGACCCGCAGATGTTTGTCTATAGTCTGGGAGTTTGTGTATGTGATATTCCGTGTTTGTGAAACGCACCCACGATACAGGAGAAATTCCTAGTGTGAGCCGACGTTTAAAAAAAATGCAAAAATATCTCTGTCTGTTCTTCATGGCTAAACCACTGAACCAATTTAGAAGGATTTTATTGAAAAGTAAGCTTGAATTAAAAGTAGCCCATGTCCTTATGGAAGGACATGGGCTACTTTTAATGCCGGAAAGGACGAGTTTCCATGCGTGCATATGCCCGGGTAGATGTTCGATAGTTAAAATGTACTTAACGAGCCCTTAGATTTCAATCCAACCTACAATCTGCTAGATGATGAATGGATCAATATATTGTCTATATAAGAAGGTACCTATAAATGCTAACGTTATATTGGGCTTTTAATATTCTTAAATATTTATTTATTTATTTAGCGAAACCTTAAAACTATCCTTACAGGTGAGTACTACCCAATGCGATAGCTAGGTACTTATGACTATTATTATTATAAAGACTTATTATTATTAACAAAAATGTAACATTATAAAAATTAAATATAAAAAAAAACAAAATCAAACATAACCTACAATACCTACTGAAATAAAACTTTTACAATATAACACAAGCAATTATTTAATATAGGACAAGTTGAACAGTAGCACCTTTGCGAGTTCACTCTTGTTACATGAAAACACATCTACTGTATTATGTACTTCATTAACAGTACGTAAAGCACGTGTGAGATGACTTTTCGCGAGTAGGTTTGTTCTGGCTGCCGGTACCACCAGCAGTGGTGGGCGCCGCCGTCTGCACACATAACCATCCGGCACATTTATACTAATCCGGTGAAGTACTCCCGGATTTATTTACATGCCGCGGAGTAGTTTCACAATATACTCTACAAGAGCGAATTCACGTCGCACCCTCAACTCATTGTACCCCACCATACCCAACACAAATAGTGTAGGGTACATTAACGGGTAAAAAGGGTACACGCCATATAATTTAGAATATAAATGTCTTGTAAATTTATTCTGGACACGTTCCATCATGACACTATATTTAGCCTCATGTGGAGCCCATATCACTGCACTAAACTCTAGGTGACTTCTCACTAGCGCATCATACAATACCTTAATTGTTGTAATATTTGTGAACCCCTGTGTCTGCCTGAGGACAAAACCTAAATTTCTATACGCTTTTTTGCATATCTTAACAATGTGCTCACGAAATGTTAGGTCTGGAGTAAGATGTACACCTAAATCTCGTACTTGTGTCACACGCTGCATCGTATTCGCTTCTATGTGATACTCGTAGCGCACTGGGTTCCGCGCACGAGTGAATGTCATCACCGAGCATTTGGAGACATTAAAATAGAGATTATTCTCTTGGCTCCACTGTACCACTCGGTTTATGTCCCCCTGCATGCGTTCACAATCCGACTCATCCTTAACCTCGAGCAGCAATTTAAGGTCATCTGCAAACAATAGACATGCCCCATGTCTGACGACGTCCGGCAAGTCATTTACCATTATGATAAATTCGAGAGGCCCCAAATTGCTGCCCTGGCTTACACCTGACCTGGTGTAGTATGGCTCAGATTCACACCCGTTGTAGTCAACAAACTGCTGACGGTCCTGCATGTAGCTCACGAAAAACTGTAACATATGCGGCGTACATCCGACTTCAGCGAGCTTCCTTAAAAGGACGTCGTTGTCGACGATATCAAACGCTTTTTTAAAATCAAAGTACGCCGCGTCTACCTGTACTCCAGCATCGACTGCCGGAATAACCTGTGCCATAAAATTAAGAAGATTAGTGGCAGTGCTGCGCCCCGGCCGGAATCCGTGTTGAGCATCCGACAGCTGCGCGCGCAATCAAATAATCTCTTAATGTCCTTTAATTATGAAATTGGTGTACACTGTATAAATAAAGTAAATAAATAATATTGTAATCTGGTAATTTACACCAAAATAAATTGTAAAAGTCTTACGTTATTCCTGTCTTCTCTAGTTTTGATCACTCCCTTACTAGCGATCTCCTTGACAATAGTTTCGAACTCTTCCAGAATAGCTTTAGGAGTTTCTTCTTCACAGCATTCGCGCACTGAAAATTATTTACTCATTAAATTTGTTAACAAGTGACGTCACGAGTTCCTATTCATCATCATCAGCCGGAAGACGTCCACTGTTGAACAAAGGCCTCCCCCTTAGAACGCTACAATGAACGACATACAGAATCTATGGGCGAATATTTTAAAATAGGTTTTTAAAAGCTCATAAAAAGTATTTCAATTAATTAGTAGTTTCAACTACCCAAATGTATTTCGAAAGTAGTAGTAGTATATTAATGTATATTTCAAAAGTACCTATAGGTATAGTGTATTAAAGTATACTCACATTCTTTCCCACTATGTTTGCAATACGAGTGCACCATGGACGACACAGTGAAACTAATCACTTTATCGTTCTTCTGTTTCTGAAGTAACTCAAGCATACTGTCTAACATCAGCTTTTTGGGTCTGAAATAGTTTTATTAATTTGAAAATCCAAGTCTAATATGTTTATATAATATGTATGGCGGATCCGGTAGTTAGTAAAAAATCGCAAGCGCGCCATTAGGAACATCACGCGATGTTCCTAGACACATCTACCCACACCTATAACACAGGTTTCTACAGAGTCGTGATGGATCAGACTCAGCGAGGAGACCCTGCCCACATGATGCCTGAGTTTAATGACGGCGATGTTCTCCCATTTTTTAAACTAAAAAAGCGTGTAGGAAAAACATACATGTATTTTATTCGCTTATTAATTCTCTATTCTAATACCTTACCTGGGTATCATAGCCATGGACATCAGCCATTCGTGCCTGGTCTCCTGGTCGACATCGTTCTCCATCAGCATTTTCTTGATCAGTTCCACCGACCCTGGACTTGCGATATACGGCAACGCGTCTAGGATGTGTTTGCTGAAAACATAAGAATTTGAAAAATACTGCTCGAGACCGGGCATAGTGTGGGTGGATTTACTTTTAATTATACAAGAGATGGTGGTAAGTTATTTGTAGGGAAATGTGAATATTTACCCAAAAATACCTTATTACCATCTTTTTTTAAAATTGATGAAGGGTAACTTGAAAAATGATGGACACGAGCGGGACTCGAACCCACCAATCACCATCTTGTCTTAAATAAAACCAGTTATGTTACAAATTGAGACAGTTTTGAGAATATCTGGCCAATTAATGTTGGCCTGAACTAGTAAAGGCCAATTTTTTCGAAATGTTCTGGGAAAGACCACTGGTCCGCGGTCCACTAGTTGGGAACCACTGCTATAAACCGTAAAGTTAAACCACTTACGTAGCAGCCTTGCATATGCTGGGCGCGCGGGCCAGCAGCTGCGACAGCGCGGGGAAGTGCAGCGGGCGCGCGGCCCGCACCAGCCGCCCCCACAGCCCGACCGTGGAACTACTGTCCATCTTCTCGTCCACATTCATCGCGTGGTGATTCTCTGTTGTTGTGTCTTTTACCCTGGAGTTATTGAAACCGTATATATAGTACTAGTATTTGTCCGCAGTTTCGCCCGAGTTGAGTTAGAAAAACTTGCGAAGTTTCGTACAAACTTTCAACCCCTATTTTAACCACTTAGAGGAATGGATCTTAAACTTTCTACAAGCCAAATTTCATTTATCCGTCCAGTGGTTTAGTGGTTAGGCGTAAAAGACAGCTGTTACGCCTTACGACTTCACGTCAGACAGAGTCACTTTCACATTTATAATATTAGTGTGGAAGTATGGATGACTGGGTTACGACTGTGCAAACTTTAAGAGAGTGTTGTATGTTTAGTTCTGACAGTTAAAAATTTCCACCTTATGGGTCTAAATCCCACTCCCCCAGAATGGCAACAGAACAAAAGAAGTTGCCTTACGGGGCTACTGCGTGCCTAAAAAACGCCAGTTGGCATTTTGAACAATTTTTGTAGATATCATTTGCATGTGTATGTATTAATATTTTTAGAATATTTTTTTACCTTTCATTACACACATATCCAAATGTTGTACAATAAAAAACACTACATTACTTACACACCTACATATTATAATAAGCCACGCCTACTTCCTAGGTTGGTCGTTGATAATGGCACTGTGCAGAGCATACCAGTGAAAGCAACCTTAATAAATTCTAGAAGAAAAATTACATTACAAAAAACTCACATGCACAGCAATTTGAGCACATCTCTAGCTGACTTGAGACCGCCGGTGTCGTCCCCCACGTATACCAGATGATGATGTAACAAGTTCGAACGTTTGGGTATTACTGCCCAAGCTAGAAGAGAAAAATATAGTGATTGAACATTTATTGTATTTTCCAAATGAATGTAATAATATAATTATGTAAGTTCCTATGAGGCTGGCATAGTTACCTAGAGTGACTGAAGCCTTGGTCAAAATAATATTTAAATTTGAGCCAATTTGAGTAAGAAGACATAAAAGCAAATTATCAGTATCATGCAATGGACAATTAAACAATTTTAGATGTTTGAGCTTAATGCTACTAAGAAATTGGCCTAAGTTGAACTGCATAAATCTGGCTAGCCAAGTTGACCACAACGGCGCATGCGCATTAGCAGCTAATGAGTGCGCTTGTATATATCTTGAAAGACTTCAATTCATTCATTCACACCGGATGCGCGGGAGATTGACTGGAATCATTCACTCAAAATCGCTTACCTTTCGGTTGAGACTCGATGACTTCAGTGTCGGTCTTATTGACCTCATGCAGCAGTACCAGGTCTTGTATCACGGTGGTCATGGCTCCGGAGTTCTTCCCGGAGAACGGCTCGAACAGGTGTCGCTCGCGGCAGTTCACAGACTTGTATATGTGGTGGTCCACTGTGATGCGGCATTTGCTCTCGGACTTTAAGACCGGCCAGGTTTGGAATTTCTGGAAGAAATTATTGCATTGATATCCCACTTATATTTTTATGTAGTTCTGTAACGCGACACTGGTATTCCTTGAGGGGGATAGCTTAGTATGCCATCTGAGCTCAAAAGCTTTGGCGGTGATTGACTCTGAATGACTACTACACACAAAGGCATCGCATACTTGCTCTACGGACGATAATAATTAAAAACAAGAATTGAGAAAGTGTCCATTTCTAAGTGAAGTTTAATATCAGAAATTAAACTAACCTTTTTGTTTCGAGATTGAATATAAAACTCTAAAGCTTAGTCTATTATCTTTATACTAAAAAACCTAGTATTTAAAAAGCTCCGTGAATGGTCAAGTATTTTCTAGCATCAAATACGGCTTGCGACTCTATTGCGTCGGCTCATCAATAGTCTTTCTTTTAACCGGGCATTTCCTAAAATTATTACACGTGAATTTATAAAAACATAAAAAGAATACTCACACTCTGAAAATCATATCTGACAGTCTGCAGTATGGACATGTACTTGTATCTATTGGTGCATTGCGACAGATCTCTAGTCTTCACTAATATAAGACTCGTGTTCTCCTGGCCGCGCACTGTGTAGTCCACATTACATGTGCCATGGATGTCTTGCTGTGGAATACATAACAACATTACTGTTAACTTGATCGATAACCAAATACCGAGTAAAAGGGCTATTACTTATGCAGTATAGAGTAATGAAAAATCAGAGGCTACAATTATATTTTTAACTGATTTCAAAATTAGAAGGTTTTGTTTTCGGGGTAAACGCGTGTTTTTATTGGACTTTTTTACGACTTAATTTTTAACCTTTTATATACTTTTTTATTTAATGTAAATAAATATAATAGGAAGAAAGTTTTCAAAAATTAAATATTTGATGGTGAAAATGTGCTTTTAGATTATTTAGTACCTAGGAGTACCTAATACACCTAGTACATGGAAATACAGACTTTAAGATATAGGATCTAGTATAGTACCTCAACTCCATTGAAGTTGATATCAAATCTTTTCATGGAGTTTTGGAAGAGTGACAATATGGCTCTCTTGAAGTTAAGCACCCAGTCTTCTTCCTGCTCCTCTGGACATATCTCCGATATGATGCCATCATGGAATGCAAATCTAAAAAAGGGAGATGGAAATAATAATTATTACAATAGAATACAACATTCTTTATTGTACATTAAAAACATAAGAATATAATAAGTAAAAGTTAACTCTCGAGTTGATTTCTTATAATTATCATAGTATTTGTAATATTGTGAATCATACAGAAAAGAACACAAACTATTATGTATATATTCATAGTCTGATGGTAAACTGATACAACCAGAGAAAGATGAGGCTCAGGGAGGGGCTTGACATGGGAGTAATGGTCGCCCATCACAAGACTAACTGCAGCAAACACAGTTTAACCTTACAGATTGACGCAGATTGTCCTTTGACGACCTGATTGGCGCAGTGGCTAAGCGATTGGACTGCTGCGCTAAGGGTTGCGGGTTCGATTCCCGCACGGGGCAAAACTTTGTGCGAACCACAGATATTTGTCCCGAGTTTGGGTGTTTGTGTATGTGATATTTCGTGTTTGTGAAACGCACTCACGACACAGGAGAAATTCCTAGTGTGGGGCGACGTTTATTTAAATAAAAGAAAAAAAAGATTGACCGATCTACACAGTAGTTATTCAGCCACTAAAGCTCCTTTAACATTTCCATTCAATGGTTATAGATTCTTATCTGTACCATGTCAGGGTTATCCATGTAGTACCAGGTACCCTGTATAGTTACCAACCTGAGGTCATTCAAGGAGACCGCATGAATGAACTTCTCAGCCCTCTCTACCGGATAGCTCTCATCTTGGTCTATTAAGGTCACATCTGACAGCTGCAGGAATCCCTCGCAGGGACTTATGAATTGTATTTTAGCCTGGAAATGTTAATGAGTTGTTAAAAAACATAAATAGATGTAAAATTGGGAAAATCAAATATTAAAATAAAAAATAATATGACAACAAGTGTATGTACATATACATGGATACATGAATTCTTAAGTATGTAAGCTTTTTCCAAATGATAATTATTTTTTCGAGAAAGACAGCTCACAATATTTCAAATTTTACCAATAGCAAGCTATACTATAGAATCAATAAAAGAATTTCTCATGTTAAGCTTAAATTGTATCATATAAGATTATCACTTTTGCTCAAACTAGTAACTGTCATAATTATGTCCCACGATATTCTAAAACTATCTTTTGATACTTAAGTATCAGTCTCGCCATTTAATTTAAAAAATAATTAAAAAGAATAATAAAAAATTGTTGAGAATAATAAATAAAATTTAAATACTTACCACAGCATGAACATCCAATGTGGAACGGTTGTTACTGGACCCAGCGAAGTAGGTATCAACATTGACTTTGTATTCATAGTGATAGATTATGTCTAATAAATACTTGTACTTCTCAGATTCTGAAAGCACATACAGACTATACTTTAAAACTTATTCTAACACAAACAAAGTGCTGGTTAATAAAAAAACCATAACTTAATTCCAATTCCAAAATGTTATCTTCAAATAAGTGCTAAAGAAATAATAGCTTTAACAGTGAAATGTAACGTAAAGGGTGGAACGAAACTTAATAATTATATTTATTTGATAGTTAAAATAAAATAATGTAAGTATTGAATTTTATATTAATTAAATAACTGATTTACAAGTAAGCACTGAATGAATGCACAACACTTTTAACTTTGAATGTAGATAACATTTAAATAGATAAATAATGTCACTTACGTGCGCATGATGGAGGCCCACAAATGTACGGGTCTTTCAGTGAATCTGTATAGCAGAATAGCATACATTAATTAAACTGTTTTACATTATTTTTGTATTACTGGAACCTTTGTTTACAAACAACGAAGATCTGTAAAGTAGTCAAGTGGATCTGACATCTGTCATTTATTTCATAGTAAGCTGACAGTTCGCAAAATCACTCCCTTTCACGAGAAACTACAGAAATCGAAACGTTGTTAAGAACAGTTTTTATTATTAAATGTTATCAAGTTACCTAAACCCGATCAATTAAGAATATCATACTGGTTTTTATTTTATTGCATTCTTCCCATTAATTTGAAAAATGACATTAAGTTTATTAAAGAAAAAAAGGCTAGTAAAATAGATAATATTTCAGTATTCAATATAGTATAGATTACTAATGAAACCTTTATATTATACAATTCAATGACAAATTATAGCAAGTTAGTAATAAACGTAAATAATTATGCATCCTTGATTAAAGACAAGTCACAAGTCAAGCAGTTATCGCGTGACGAGGCCCATTGAATAATTATTGTTAATAACGGACACATCCTCATTGAGATACAATCTAATTAGTGTAAACACGTGTTTAAGTCATACATATAGGCATAATTATAATAATTTATCATTTAGTACTCTTTTATCAATACTTTGCTTTGCGCCAATTTTACTTTCATTCTTTCCTGTAAGAAAAATAGTTTGTAAGGAAGGGGAGGCCTTTATCAACAGTGGACGTCTTCCGGCTGATGATGATGAGTTTCGCAGACAAGAATTTTTATACTAACTCTCAAACTATCCTTGCTGAGACGTGATCATTTAAAAAAGAATTGTCGGTTTAATTCCGTTTAAACTAGTTTAAACCTATATTTATACATTCACGATGGACCTACAGACCTAGGCAAACAACATTACAAGTGGTCTTTAATAGGGGAACTAAAGGCGATATTAGCCGTTTTACAGTAAACGCACGATTATAGATCACTTTATTTTAACAAAAACTGAGGCTAAATGTATAGGAAGTATGCGCCCTATGTCTTTGCCCGTTATTTATGACGCATCATAAATCAAGGGATGATGCGTACAGATTTAGTCGAGTAGATAAATAGTGAATTTTAGCGATCCTTATCTCACCCTCTAGGGCCACAGTGGGAGGGATGGGGCATTCCACAGTGCTCGTTTTGCTTAGTAAACAACTATGAAAAGTAGGTAATAAGATAAAGGTCGGTAAGAATTTACAAATAATACGAATCTATAAATGAAATATACAGATAATGACGTTGTTTATTTTAAACGTTTGGGAAATCCATATTTTGTTTTCCATAAAAGCTTTTATACAAACAATTAAAATATGTTATGTATAAAACGACGATTCTGATAACTAGCAAAAAGTAAATGATAAATGATAAATGATTTTATTTCTGTAAATAGGTTTAAAAAAAACACTTTTACACGTCATTTTTTAAAAACTAGATGGCATCGGCATTTCCTAACTGACTACCTCTGAGAAGAAATACCGAAACAAACTCAGGGGTCAAGGTCTTTTTTAAAGTCCAGACAAGCTCAATATTTTATGCGAGAACAGTGTAGGTGGTCTGAGAAGTGGTCTTTTTAGGAAAGAACCACGGCGAGTTTGAGTCGACCTGTCCTTACAGACGCACCGTCTCGTACCATCTGAAGGACATTTGGGTAGGCCGCATAAAATACTCAAACCGTCAGACACGCATAGGAATAAAAAAAAAGGAAGGAAAAAAAAACCTACGCAATGCTCACATTTACAAATACACGACATTTACAATGTAGGACGTCTGTGATGGTCTTTTAAAGAAAGAACCAAAGCAGATTTGAGTCAACCTGTCCTGACAGACGCCCCGTCTCGTACCATCTGCAGGACATTTGGGTAGGCTGTATAAGATACTCAAACCGCCAGACAAGAAACTATCTAAGAAGGAAAATCCTACATCGTACATTAATATAACAATAATAATGAGAATAAAGAAAAAAAAAATACATTATGTCAGTTTGTAAAAATATAAAAAAAACAAAACAAAATGGATCAAAAGATCAAACAATGTCAGTTTTGCGTCAAATATGTAAAAAAGGGTAAACAGTAACTACTACTACTACTTATATTGGAATAAAACTGGTGATAACTGGTAAAATTCACCTCGAGCAAGTTAGTCAATGCGTAGAATAAAGCTACATAGATCGATGGGATATCAGTGATCGCTTATACATTTCCCTGGCTATAGGGCCTTTTATTAGGTCTCGCAAAGTATCAAGGGATGCCTATACCCAGCAGTAGGTGATATCGGTCTGAAATGATGATGAAAGTGTGAAGATAGGCACACTCGTAGGTAGGCTGCGAATGACACCACAAATAAACACACATTCGTATTAATTTTAAAAGTTGCATTGTCTTCTATAATTCCGAATCTTTCGGAAAAAGTCTAGAAGGTAAAAAAGTCTTTGTCGTAAAACTTCCCATAAAATATAGTGGTATATTTCTGGTTGATAACAAATGTATGCAATATTGCTACATTGATACATTGAATTATCTTCTCTATCTAAAAGGGAACCACGTCACACAATATGGTTGTATCGTCATCCCAATTTGTACTGTCCTGTAATAAAGCATGTCACAAGCGCCAACGAAACAGCTGTGTAGCATATCAATTTAGTGATTGATCTCATCTACACAGACTGATATATTTAGCCTATAGGACATGATAAGGATAACAATTGAATTCCACACGTCAAGTGGTATCAGTTAATCTAATTAGCTGTTATTGGCACTCGGCTAGATAATAATCAAATTTAGGTCAGTTTAAACACTTGAAGAAAACGAGGATAATCCTGTACAAAGGTAATCATCAGCCGGAAATCGTCC
The DNA here is from genome assembly GCA_946251915.1 of Abrostola triplasia. NCBI lineage: Eukaryota > Metazoa > Arthropoda > Insecta > Lepidoptera > Noctuidae > Abrostola > Abrostola triplasia. The sequence goes on along the minus strand of OX276444.1, from coordinate 4,535,440 downwards.
TCTGTTGAACAAAGGCCTCCCTCTTAGGTTAAGGGACGGGTTGCCATAATCCCCACGCTTAGCAAGCAGCTTGGGGATCGCGAGTATTGTTGGTGAAGTTACAGAAGACGCTGTTGCCCATCTTCTGGACTTTTATTGACTTACTACAGGGCAACGGCGTCTTCTCATACGGAGAAGGATTAAGCATTGATCATTGAATGCACCATCTATAAAGGTAATTTATATTTTTAGACTGGGTAAGCTTCTTAAGATCCTACCTTGATTACTCAGTGGTTCGTTCCTAATATAATATTACAGGATCAATTATTTTTGAGAAGGTGGAGATGACATGGTTACACATAAGATTCTACGATGTTCAACTCAACCTCTTCATTTAATTGTGGTTAAATTAGGTACCTAGATGCCCAGTCAAAACTATTCCAGATTAGATAAGTGAAAATACGCCTTCTACAAAATAGAAACTTTATGAATAAGTAAATAAATATTCTCAATTTATTTAAACTTTTCAACCAAACCAACACGAGGGCTTTATTATTAAAAATAGTTTTCAAATATAACGTAACTTTTTGATAGGGTTTCCATACTGTGGTTTTAATATGAATTAATTTCGAAGTTTCGGAATCAGTCTCGTGGATTTTGGAAGACAAATAGCAGTGCCTATGCTAACTGAACTATTTATGTAGGTAGGTAGGAACCGCAACCACCAAGGCCAGTCAGAAAGACGTTCCAACTACCTACAATCTGTTATATTGTTTCTCTGGTATTTTTAAGTTTGATTATTAATTTTGTGCGGAGATAATTAAGATTGGTTTTTGCATTGAACTTTTTTCTTTACTGCGTGTTAGAGATATTTAGATCAAATTGATTGAATCTGGCTTTTAACCATTAAGCATAAGCTGAATTTTAAGCATAGGCAAGCATTATAATACGTTTTCTGATACTCTTCTTAGAATCGGCAATTTCCAACAACTGTTGAATTCATACATAACTTAATACATTTCGCTACGATGGAATGTTTGACAAAAGTGGATCCTACCTCTAATGCTGATATGATTATCAATAGATCAAACAGATTTTGAAGGCCTGTTTATGTCTTTTTGGCAGACATAAATGAAAGTTAGATTTAAGCATAGTCCTACACAATTTCGAATAAATCATGGAACTCTTAAGTTTAAAAATTTAGTCAATATTCAAGGTTATCAATACTCCTAATACAGACATTTCTATTTCATCGTCATGCATAGTTATCCACTAATAATGTAGTCCAATTCCATAAAAAAGATATCTACGATAATTTTAAGAGAACTTCGGCAAAAAATCTTCTATGATATGACCTTAAATGTTACCTATTTAATTATCAGACAGGAGGACAAACCTATAGGAGAAAGGTCCTATAAAGCAACACAATGAGTACTTACTGGGAGATCCGTAAACAGATCCTGTTACGCACAAACACAGAAAAATCACACACAAAAACATGTTGCACATCAATGATCCATGTTGGACCATCCGAGCTGCCCGCCGAACACCAAATAACACCACAGTAAGATGTCTTATCGAAGGGTCAAAGTGTGGGGTCGGGACGAACAATATTATCGAACATTATCGAAGCCACGGAACTTCAATGTGGACGTGTTAATTATAATTTGTTGTAAAATAATGTACGATGCAAATCGTGCGGTTTGTACGAGGGAGACGGAACAACGGATATAAGGGATCGAGTTACCGACCGCTTGTTGTGTGAGTTTCGGGTCCCGTATGTTAGAAAGGACGTTTGATTCTAGTCCTTAGAGATCTGTAGTAAAATATAGGAGTCATACTATTTCTTTACGATGTTTTGGATAGCACCGTATTTTTTATGATTAAAATATAATTTAATTTGGCGTAACGTAATTAAATTACAAGGTATACTTTTATATCCAGGAAGACCTACCTCTAATATTTTTTTTGACCTAGCTAAAGCATCTGAAATGATGACATGAATGATGAAATCCGGCTATCAAAACTGCAGAAGAAATTGTATGCAAAACAGCAGCTTTTTTGGCCAAGACACAAAAGGTATAATGAAAGATCCGAGACGCAAAAAATATATTTTTTGTATTATATAGTCAAGTAATGTTTAGTCCTGTGACCTGTTTATATTCGTTTCTCTAAAAAAAATAAAATATTCATGGCTACGGAATCCTGTAATGCGCACGACACACACTTGACAGGTATAAAATTGTTGACTAGTAGTGTCTGCGGCTTCGTCCGCGTGGATAGTTCTGACCTTAACGTCATGCTACCTGCATACCCTGTCTGGTAATCCAGGATCAATACTATATACATTCTGTTTGTTTAATGAATTATTTATTTTAACTTCGTTCTTGTATACTAAAGCAAGTAACAAGGGGTACGTCTAGACATAAATGTGCGAATAATTGGACTTAATATTTTGTCATTCTCATACGGAGAAATCTTTATCATGCCCCTCCATTACTCAAGGGCCCTTGGAGTAAGAGCCAGCAATTGTCTTGACTTCTAACCACCATATTTCACGTCTCGTTCTAATGTCGAATTGTCTCGTTTGGTTCCATTGACATGTTAACTTGTATCGAATAGATTACTAGCTCTTGTTTTGAACTGTAGAAGACCAGTGTAATTTAAAAGCCACTAGTCATGGTCTAGGATAAATATATAATGAAGATAAACCTTATATTATTGTTAGTAACTATTCGTTGAAATATTTTTATATTATATGTGTGCCGTTTATATTTAAATGTTGTTGCTATGTAGGTACGTTTAACAATAATAGAATTAGATCCAGTGTTTAGACACACGATTCCGAAGTAACTACTGTTTATTTCAATTAGGTACGGTCTACTTACTGTATTACGGGCGCTATTGTTTTGCTACGAATTGTTTGTGAAGCCCGTTTTATTGAAGTTACGAGTAGCAGCCTCTATATACTCCATTCGAAATAAAATCCGCAATTCAGGAAACCCTTATTCACTGTTCATTCTATTTCGATCGCATTAGTGATATGATACATTACAGCTGATGCGCTAAACAGTATTTATTTAATAGATTTTGCTTTTAATGGTATCTGTGATGTCTATAAAAGAACAACCAAATTCTAATGTTATTTAAATAAATGAAGTACTTTTAAATGGTTGTCGAATCTATATGCGCAATAGGTTCTGAGCTAAAACAGAAATCTTTCAAACATCAAATAAGCTTCCCAATTCGTTTTAAATGACTAGTAATCAACGATAAAGTCAAATGCGTTGGTGATCAATTCAACGATAAAGCTTGTTCCAATTTTATATTTTACTATTAACTATTAATATTTGCATGCTACATTAAGGCAGAATTGTACAAGGATCCATATATAAATGTAACACCTTATTATTGTACCTACAGTCAATGCAAATAAAGATATCTATTCTATCTATTCCATTCTATCTAAAGACAGATGCGAGAAAGCAAGAATTAAAGTTTAATCAGTCAACCTCGCATCGATACGAAAGATATATCGACCCAACACTATTAACTATCACTTATCAGCAAACAGAAGCAACAAAACAGCTACCTAAAGGGTAAAACTTAGTAATGAAAATGATAAAATAAAATCACCAGATGTCCCATGATTGATGATTCAGTAAATATGTCGCAATATCAATGAGTGAATGGAATACGTATCAGTGGAGCTTTTGTTGTATTCGTATGAGAAATGTGAATTGGCGGGTTCAAGAACCGATGACATTTAGTCCAAATTAATAATAGGTACTGCTTTACGTGGAGACAACGATTTCAAACTTTTGAGCAATAAGTCGGTACCTATTGTTATTATAATTACTCTTAATTACAGATAAAGTCTAGTGTAGCGATGAAGGTAAAGTTGTAGTAAAGCGTAACGAAATAGGAAACCTAGTTTTGGGTGAATCATATTTTCTGGATTCAAGAATTCTCCTAGAACTGATCCAAAAGGTAAAAGTACTCCATGGGAAGTGATCAAGTGATCCATCTCTTATTATTCTATGTATTTTATCAGTATTTAAATACCGTAGCTACATCTGCCATCGTATTTATATTATTTTACAGGCCAAACAGTTATGAACAATCGACTGTTTGAATAACGTTTGTTATCAAGTATTTAACTAGGTACCTAATGTATTTGAAATGATACTGATGTTTTGTTAGTTTTTGACGTTAACGCCCAATAGATATCCACATAGTAGGTACCTATATGGTAACGTGCACGTGCAATGACGAGATATCCTTTCGCTTGACACGTTTTACAGAATTGTAAACACTCCTTTGGAAGGCGCCTTGACAGATGAAGGAATAGTTTGGTACTGACGCATGCAGTTTTAGAGCTATAGATTTTATAAAGGAAACAGGCGAGATCCTCATCTTTTTGAACCGTCTTCAAATATTTCGTCTGTATCAAGGCCTGCATCATCATCATCACCACATTAGCCTATTGCTGAATGTAGGCTTCCCCCAGGGTACGTATCGTGGCCTTATGGGTGCGTTTTATAAACATCTATACCTGGGACTACAATTTGTCTGATCTGCTGTTGTTTGTCCCGAGTCTCGGTTCTTCCTTTTTTCGTATCGACGGTACGATTATAATTTTTACGCCCAGTAAGTGATCATGTCTACAGCATCAGAGGCGTTCTTTAGGTCTACCAGTCTGCAGGTGGACTGGGTTGTGTATGTGATTATTTTATATGTAGGGGAATTAAATCCACGACCCTTAGCGCAGCAGTCCAAGTCTTGGTTCTTATCAACTTCGTGTGACCAATGTAAGAAGTGAGGCCAAGTAAAAAAAATGGTTGACGTATGAAGCAATTTGTGTTTTCTGTTCTAAAAATCTCATCAGTTCACCGATAAGAATACTTACTCACGCATGTCGATAAACTATAATAACGCTGGCCTCTGGAATAAGGCGTGATGTTATATTTAGGCTGTCATTGAAAATATTGTTTACTACTTACTCTAGTGTTACCAAGAAGTTTGTAAACTCGCTGATTATGCTAAGTCTAAAGCTAATGTCATTAATAAGCATAAATATCTACAATAATTTGGGTTCAAAATGTTTTTATTATCATACAGTTTGTCAGTTACTATAATGAGTTTTTCATTTTGCTTTACCTTAATGTAATTACTATCGAAACAATGGTTCTCAAAAATGAATTTATTATTAACTTAATTAATGGATAATGAGGTACATGGTATCCCTACGCTGTCGGCCATATTATGTTAAACACAATCACCGAATATAACGTCAATAACGAACCTATAAAGGTATATCGACACCAGTGCGCTTAAATGTGCATCTTGCGTCTTCACCTTGCAATTCGTTGCAACAACAAACAAGTGCACTACAGGATTCATCGAAATGTGAATTTTAATGGATTCATATTAAAAAATTCCTTACTGTGAACTCTTAAACCAGGACTGTTTAAGATGTAAAAAAAAACATCAAAATCGGTTCACCCAAGCGAAAGTTATGAGGTAACAAACATAAAAAAAAAAATACAGTCGAATTGAGAACCTCCTCCTTTTTTTGAAGTCGGTTAAAAAGCGAGACGCTCCAACATACAGTGCAATGCGTGTCTTTTCACAACGTCAACGGCCTTGCATTAGAGCTCATGGTATGGGGCTACATATACCTAAGCTTTATCTTATAAATATATGGATAAAATCACCTCTATTTTCTAAAAGCGATAGACAGAAATTACATTTTCACACCTGAATTCCGCTAAACTCAGTGTAATTTGCTTGTAATAATTATGGCCTAGTACAGTCATAAATCCCAGGCAGTAACTCAGAACGTCAAAATATCAACAGAAGTTTCATCTCAACGCCCTCCTTACTAGAGCTAACAATCTTGCTAAAATGTGTAACTGAACATTTACTGTATGGCTTAAATGTTGTACTTAATAATACTGCCAGTTTCTTGATTTTGAACACATTACTTTCACTAACCGTCTATTAGGTAATTCAAATGCACAAGGCTAGGTCCAAAGTAAGGAAAATTCTATGCTTTTTGTTTGATACATATGCCCTATAAATGCAGCACTAAATTATCAGTCTTATATTTAAAAATTAGCTCTCACTCAAGTGTTTATTTCTGATAGTTTATGAAAGTTTCCATTTACACTGACTAAGAGCTTCCTTTTTCTTTCTTCCAAGAAAAGATAAATGTTATGCCTATATTAGCAAGTCAGCGTTCCCCGTTCCTGAGGATCGATCTTCTATCTACTCGTAACGTAAACTATGCACGGCAGTAACAACTAACAAATAATTCACGATAACATTTTCATATTGCAAATTGGCATCAAAATGAGGGAAGAGACTCGCAATCCTGAAATGCATTCCTTTGCAGTCATAACAAACTTTATCTCTTTACAATACAGTTTAAATTCCCTTGATTTTATGTTGATATAAATTTGCATGCAGATACTTAATTGGACTGATCTGACGGGGGCCAGATGTCGGAGCTTTGTCAATAAATGCGATTGTGAGTCACGGAGTCAAACAGTACACACAATGTTTAATAGGTAGCTATTGTTCAAGCTTTGAATTGATTCATCACGTAAAGAGAACTTTGAATTATTTCCGACAGACTTTTGTTTGATTTTGTGTCTCGTATGTTAGAGATTTAGCTGACTGTAGCATTGGTGCGTTTGGTTGGATTCAAAAGATTTTACTAGAATTAAAATGCTCTGAAATGGAACACTTAGACGCTGATATAAGGTTTTCTTACCAGTGTGACTGTGTTAAAAGTTGAGAAATGCAAAATGGGAAATCTGCAAATGCGTGGCCAATTTTAGATCTTAATGATAACCCACCACTACTGGGATCAGTCTTTTTTAAGTTAGATAAGGGGATTTGCTCAATGAATGAGGTTAATATGGCTTAAAAAAGATGACATAAATGTTAATCTATTCCTAAATTAAACGTTTTAATTGATAAAAGACCTATCGGAATTAAATACGTAGATAAACACATTCGCAGAACTATAAAGTAGGACGATCAGTCTTTTTTCAGAGAAAAAACATACTCCCGGGATACGGGAAATAGAACCAGCGACCGAATCCGTTCGCAAACATTCTAATACAAGATAAATATACACAGGCTTTGTGTACTCAGTAGATTTTTTCTCTCTTTGCCAAATAGCAATTACGTTAGTCCACATAGCTTCGTAGTTATATCTGCTATTAATGTTGCGTGTTCAGCTTTTTCGCTAATTTTTAAGTGCGTTCTGCTACTATTCAAGTGGTGGTCGGTGCTATTGAAAAAAAACAGGATCTCAATTCAACTGTTTAGTTTGTTTAGCAATAACTTTACAAATAACGATTTTTTTGTTCTTCTTTTGTTGCACTCTTCAAAAAGTTCCTTTCTGCATATATTAAGAAAGAATTACGCAGATGTTGACTGTTTCCATTTTGAAGCTATTTAAAAGACATGAGTACCTATTTATCACATCACACTAATATTATAAAGTCGAAAGTTTGTGAGTGTGTTTGTTACCTCTTCACTCTCAAATTGAATGAAATTTCATATAAAGTTAGCTGAAACCCTGGATAAACACATAGGCTTTTCATCCCAAAAAATGAAGTGTAACACTGTGGGGCGCAGCTTGTATTTTATAATTTCGCTAATTCTCATTTTCAACATGATGTAAGTATATTATAGGTTCGAGAAATATCGAGATATACCTACAATATAATTACCATGCAAAAAAAGAGCAAAGAGTTCTCCGGACTATCTAATGAGCGTCTCTCATAGACTTTAATATAGATCCTAGGATGTATGATGATGATGATATCCTAGCCGATGTCGGCCAAGGCGACTGCTTCAATTTTGGGGTGAACGCCGCTAATCCTAAGATGTATGTTCTATGAGAACTTCGATCATTATTCTGCATAACTATTCGTGATTTGCAAATAATTCTCAATTCGTAATTCCAGTTTCTATGATTACCGTTTGATATTCCTATCGACTATTATTTGCTTATCTATAAATACAGTGGACTTCGTCTGACCTACTTAGGTCCAGGTCATTATGCATTTAATTAATGACTAATGAAGATTATGAAATATTTATCGACAAGGTTTTATCGGAGCTGCTTTTAGAAATGCGAGGTGAATATAAATCAAACCGGTATTTTACGTCGCATAGTAGCTGAGATAATTTACCAGAACATATCTTATCTATTATGGCGTATATGATGTTAAATTTCCAATAAATAATAGGTTAAAATCAATTGAGGAATGAGCACGATTTTGAACTCACGTTGATTTTGTACGGAAAGAATTCCGTTGTGCGTTTTTTTCAAAGGACCACTTTCAGTATCATAGGACCAAAATAATAATATTTTTTTTTTTATTTTAAAACATAATGTAACATTATTCAATAAAAAGCTGTAGTGTAAATAAAGCGTTCTAAACTTCCTGTATTCTGAGCTTCTAAAATAGTATATGTTTTTCCTCAATCTATATTTATAACAATGCTTGTATTCTTGTTCCTATATCATGTTTATTATCTTTATATAGTGAAACTTTAACACACCTATTACATGACGTAATAATAATAAAAGCGAATGTGTATACCTTGCCTACGTAAATTAATTAGTGATCCTATTTGACGGGGAAATACGGCTCATTGAACACATTACCGCTAAGCATAATTATTTAAAACATCATTGTATTAATTTGTAGCTTGTTTGAGGTTATAGGAACTAATTTAGATCATCATTATTATCATCAGCCTCTCGGTTCACTGCTGGACATTGGCCTTCTTCTATGGCATGCTATTGATCTCTATCTTCGGCGAATGTGGTATAATAGTTTTTGTCGCGATTTGGGCACACGTAGTTAACTTCATCTTTTTAAATCATATTTAGTAGGTACTTTCATATATCACTATACACTTTTGGGTATAGGAAGACCGTTTTGTCTTTTCGGCTCTGTGCCAAATTGATCCAGAAATGTCTCGATTTTCTGAAAATTTTATCGACACCACTTATTTATTTGAATTTTGTAACAAGATGTAAATATGTATATTTAGTTACTCTTCTAATATCTTACCATAATAACTTTCATAAGTGTCCATATTATTTACTATATATTGAGTTTGAGTCCGAAACTAGTCGGGCATCTCCGAATATTTACATGATTAAAACAGGCATATATAGTAAATATTATACATTTTCTAATAGCTTATAATGTTATTAACATTACCGTATTTATGTCCCAACAGTTAATATATAAATACATCTAAATCATCGTCTTTAAATTACCATTTCACCGATTCATTTCTTAGTTGGCCATTAGCCTAATTATATAATTAATGTTTGTGTGGTTTGTGGAACGTGTGACAAAATAGTACACAATATAACAAATGTGTATTTTTATGGTAAATATTTCTACGGGATAATATTTATTGACATTCGGTTTAAATAAATTATGCGGTACATGATCAAACCATACATTTCAACGCGATATAATCAGAATTTAATTAATATATTAAAATTATCGGCTAGATCTAACCGTGATGACAGAAATATCATAAAAAGTTTTGATCAGATTAAAATTAAGCGGTTTGTTTTCGTGTGGAATGTGTAAACGTGTACATTGCGATTTTCAAGATAGTCAATCCTTTTGTGTCTTTACTATTCGATTAACTATGTAGTGCAGATCGAAAATGAATTTGTTTTACTGAACCTTTTAACTAAACCTAACACTTGCAAAATAATTGGCCTTTTACGAAACTTGTAACTGCCAAACAAGTTGATGAAAGATAGAAGATTTAAATACTTCACGTATTAATTAGGCATTTACAAACGCCCACAGTCACTGTGAACTACGACATTAACAAATCTATTGATTTTATCCACCATAGCAATGTGTATATTTTGCCCACCTCAAAGGTATATTCTAAGCCGTGAATAATTTAATTATGGTAATGTTAATAATATTGATGAAGAAAATCTAAATTTGGGAAGAGTGAATTAATTTCCTTGAGTTTTGGAAATTGTTTTCTAATTGGATAAAATCATTGTATTTGCAATTAACCTACATTTGTATAAATTCTTCGTAGGGCATGGGCGTAGCGAACTCTGTTAAAGCAAGATGGTGTAATTAATTTTCATGTTCCTTGGAATCCATCTTTTTTGTTGTTTTATTAGAAATATTATATACCTATTTAACTTTACCTTTATTTTATTAGGAACGTGCGAAAATACATTAATATAATATACTGTAGCTTTATACAAAGTTTATGAAGGGATCCACACTTTAAAATAATACATAAAATCAGGCTTAGAGTTCCCGAATGGGTTTACTGTGTACCTATAGTTTGCCGCTCATCATAAGGCCCATGTAGACGAGTCTATAAATTCTCGGTCTTACACCAGGTCTACTCTTATCCAACGAAAAAAGAGAATGATATCTTAATCCGTCTCCCAAATACAGTTATTCGTATAGTGTGTAAATATAATTTTTATAGCTACAGTAACGTTTATAGTTATGTTAAAACAAAATAACGACCTGTAATCCCCGGATTATGGTGTGTGGGTGTCCGAAAGTATCGCGCGTACACCCACAGGCGAGTTACAACATAAGACCCCAATTTAGCAGCCGTTCATTCATGACCGCTCGATTGGCACAGCGTGGTAAGTCCGAACTCTGCATGGGGCTATATGAACCGCAGATATTAGTCTCGAGTAGGACGTTTAAGTATGGTACTTCATGCCCGTGAAACACTCATGATATAGGTATCAGAAAAACGGTTTAGAAGGCTTTTGTTAAACAAACACAACTTCATATATAATCTATTATTGTTGAGAGAATCAATTCATTTATATGTGTAGGTACTGATATTATAATAACCTAAGAATTTCACTAAATTATCTTGTTATTATACCAAGATAGAATAGAACAAGAAAACATAAACTTTGCCCTAAAGTTTGCGTGTAGGTGTAAACCTCATTTTCACGTAGGAGTCAAATCCACAACCCTTAAAAATATAATAAGGTTTTTTACTATAATAACTATAATAAGGTTTGTTCGAAATTCTTGTTAACTGGAGACTACAACCGAGTGCAATGACTCAATCAACAATTAGCGAGGTTATTCCTCCCACTAAGATTCCACGATATGCCTCATGTGCGAATATTGCGGGTTCTAACAAATGTTTTCGTAGATGCTAAATAAACAAATCATCGTAAAATACAAATGTATGTTCCTCACACAAAGCTGAACCTATGTATGTATAGTAAGCGTTAGAAGTATTTCTCACTCACGCCCGTACAAAAGAGGCCACCGGAATGTAATGCGACTGTTTTCCTAGTGATGATTGAGTTCACATCATTTAGCCGTAACGGCCAACAACCATGCCACTGCGCTAATCGGATCGTCTTTAAATGTGTAAAGTTGTAAATAAAGCTCCTTTCTAGTTGCTTGGTTTTATAAATAAGATCTACTTAATCTTTTCATTAAATCAGTTATTTATGCTTAAGAAATACCTCTACCAAAGTAGGAGTCAAACCGCGGACTTCACGCAAAAAACTAAGCCTTAATATCTTGGACTGCGCCATTTAATCTCATACAGAAATATCTAAAACATTAAGCTGGTCCTTAGAGACGCGTTGATCTCAGTTTGTACACTAAAGTGTTTTGTTCAGCTTATTACCTTAGTCACAGAAAAAAACTTTCACTAAACAAAAATGTCAGCTATTTAAGATGCCGAAACATTATATGGGCGTTCTCGCGGCACCATAGGAGACGTCTAATTAGGACTCAGAAGCGACTCGACGATTTCATTACGAATGTATGAAGCTGAAGACAGGACGTGGCTTGCAAGCACACGATCTGTACAACGCTCCTTCCTTAGCGGAAAACGGCCATTCAAAGTAGACACCTGCTACTCCTTTTGTTACTGCATTGCGCCGAACTTTATGTGTTTGGTTAAGGGACGGGGGAGGTCAGCTTAGACTGGGCATGGCGTCCCTACCTCTTTCCTGCACCGAACGGCAAAAAGTCGAACGTGTGGGACTGCAGACGAACCCGTTTCTCCATACAAGGTACTCCTCGACAAGTCGCTTCCCAACGCACCGGCTCACATAATATTGTTAGCAGACGCCGATAGCTTTTTATGTCGAATGCATTATTCGATACTCATTTAAAATTCTAACATACGCTTATAAAGAAAGCTTGCCATTTTCATGCGGTCCCCTGCTGACGGCGGTCGTTTCGATTTCAACTGACTATATAAGATAAGCTAGTGAGGAATATACTTATAGTACATAATATTTAAGTAGTTTTATTGCTTAAATTTATTACGCAAATTCGGGGCCGGCTGGCTCGCGCCCACGCGCTAAAAATCGCGGGGGCGATTCTCGGAGGCTTCGGCGCGTGCTCAAACGCGCGCGCGCACCGACTGACACACACGCGCTTACTAAAAAAAACTAAAAAGTAGAAAAAAAAAACGTTATACGAGTTCAAATTTCGAAAACAGTGACAGTGGATTTTGAAATCTAAGTTCGAAATTTAAAACAAAAATAGTGCGTTTACAATTGAAACTAACTCGAGTTTGATTTAGTTTATGAATGAAGTGCTGTAGGAAGTGACGACATGCATAGTGTTGTGCTTGCGCCTGCGCTCCGTACGGTGGGCGATTTGTTGACAATGAGCGCGCAATAGAGGGGAAAAGGTGAGTGTAATGAACTAATGACTAACCCATTAGAGTTAAGAAAATATTTGTATCCGCCTATTATGCTGCTACTGATTTGTTTATTTAACTATTAAGGATACAGAAAGAATGGTTACATTTGTAATGTATTTATCTATAGAAATATTTATAGGATGTCATTAGTTATAAGTACAGAGAGTATTGATGCACAAAAATAAAACAAAATAAATGTCTACTGTCGCTCATTAAGTAAGATTAATTCTCTGTATGCGGTATGTCTATGCGACTTTATGTCCCCAAGAAGAAATCGCGAACGTTAACTATATTGATAATTACAACAAGATGTCACAACTACCTACACATTCCTAAATCGTGACAGCATTAAAACGATTTGAGTAAGGCGTTGAAGAGGAATTGGTAGATTGTTATCCTTTACTCAGAACGGCAATGACTACGGATAGAAGATACTGGGTGTATTGGACTGTGTTCTATTAGATAGATCTTCCTTCTTTGAATCTAGGTTGTCAAAAAGTTCCGGAGAGGAGTTTGAAGTACGGAAGTACGTGAGTATCCTAAGTTTAGACAAATGATGAGCGGCGAAATGTAGGTACCTAACCGCCGAACTCAGAGACATTAATGATTACTTAACTAAAACCAAATTCCAGAAGAAAATCTTTACTAATTAATTTTAGTAATCATCGGCGCTGAGTGATAGTAAAAGGCGAATACCTATGGTAATTTGCTTTGCTTAGGGATAGCCTTTAAGAAAATACAGGCAAAATTATACATATGTAAAAAGATAAATTAAGAATGTTATTATCATTCATGTAAAAGGAAGTTTGATTTATAATTCTGTGGTAATTGTCCACAACAAACCACATAGACAAGAGTCAAAGGAAACACTACAAAAATTCGTAATAGAAGTGATTGAGGAAATAAGGGCTATATTTCAATGACTATCACACCATTGACTGCCTTGTTGGTCTAGTGGTCGCTAAGCGCGACTGCTGAGCTCGAGGTCCTGGGTTCGCATACCGGGTCGGGCAAAGTGTTACTGGGTTTTCCCATTAGGTAATTCTCAGTAGCAGCACGGAGTTTGAATTTGTGCCCGGTTGATGGCAATAGGCTCGCCCCCTATTACATTGGGACCTAAAAACGTAACTGGCGAAATGTGGGTGTACTATATGTACACCTCTGCCTACCCCTTCGGCAAATACAGGCGTGATGTTATGTTACGTATCACACCAAATTGTAACAATACAATTTCATATTCAATTACGCATGAAAATGCAATGAAAAAGGATCACACACATTAAGGTTTATTTGCTGCAATGGGTTAGTGTTGCCAGAATTAATGGCTTCATTTAATTCAATATTTCGTGGGCAAAACGTAATAATTATAACTGTTGGAATTGTGACAATGTATTAGTTGTTTTATTTAAACCGTTGTGCGTTACAATTGCTTAACGCAGATGTTACTGCTATTATTATGGTAACATACGTCTAATTAATATTAATGTAATTGTGTTTTAAAGGGGTAAATATTGACATTGTCGGAACGGTGCTAACAATTATAGGTACATTTATTAGCTTTTAAGAGAATATTTACAGGTTTTTTTAAAGTAAAGGACTGCCTCGTTGGTCTAGTGGTTGTTAAGGTGACTGCTGAGCACGAGGTTCTGGGTTCGAATCCCGGGTCGGGCAAAGTGTTACTGGGATTTTCCATTAGGTAATTTTCAGTAGCAACGCGAAGTCTGGATTTGTGCCCGGTTGATGGCAATAGGCTCGCCCCCTATTACATCGGGACCTAAAAATTAAAGCTGGCGAAATGTGGCTGTATTATATGTGCACCTCTGCTACCCCTTCGAGGAATATAGGCGGGATGTTATGTTTTATGTGTTTTTTAAAGCATTTAAGTCTTGATAATTTTCAATTAATATCTTCACTAATGTCATCGAATTCTGATTCAAAATTGATTTATGCAACTATAGGTATAAGTGTACAGTCGTTAAAATGATAAATTGTGAACTAATTAGTAGATGACAACTATGAAGACAATATAGAATTTTTAATCAACTGCACCTACAGATTCTAGTAATTCAATACCTGTTCCATAAATATGGCCGCAGCCGTTCTCACGTACAGTCGTCAGCACAAATGGTTAAAAAATACTCCGTATCGGTACAGTCCGGTGCGAGAGTGACACAAACAACCTTAAACTCTTCACTCGAGACCTTCACAGACTTCGATATCTGCGAATCACCGATAAAGATGACATAAAGAAATCAATGATCCAAATAACATACCAGCATTCCCAAATATCGTTAGGTGCACACTTAGGCATCCATCCGAGGAATTCTTTAACATTGTCGTTCTGTCGTTAGGTTGGCAGCATCTCGATATACACTTTAGTATATAGTAAATTTATGAGGAAAAATATAATGTTTTATGTTAAAACATTGCTATGAAACTGGTTTCACACACGGCTCTCATTCTCTGTCCCCACGCCGCGTGGGTGAAAATAATAGACCGAACCAGCTTGACATTTCGAAATAGTGCGCCCAGACTAAGATATTCATGGTATCAACGTGATTTAATAAAACAATATGTGTTTATAACAGTAATGGGTGGTATCGGAGTTTTATATGGCTTTATTATTTGCTTCGAAGTGAAGAGACGTGGAAACTGACTATTTAATTGTTGGACTGCCTCGTTGGTCTAGTGGTTGCTAAGCGCGACTGCTGAGCACGAGGTCCTGGGTCCGAATCCCGGGTCGGGCAAAGTGTTACTGGGTTTTTCCATTTGGTAATTCTTAGTAGCAGCACGGAGTCTGGATTTGTGCCCGGTTGGTGGCAATAGGCTCGCGCCCTATTACATTGGGACCTAAAAAACATAACTGGCGAAATGTGGGTGTACCATATGTGCACCTCTGCCTACCCCTTCGGGGAATACAGGCGTGATGTTATGTTATGTATGTTATGTGTTAATTGTTGGATAGGCGGCTCATGCTTGCTGCATTTATTTTTTGTATCAGAAACCGCTTCTATGATACCTATTGATATGTTAATTATGATAGGTTATTAGGCTTCTTTTTTTCGTCTGTTTGATGAACAAGAGTAGTGTAAAGTGTAAGAGTTTAAACCGCTTGTAGCCTTCTGACATGGCTTTACACACCGTTGAAAAATGTAATCACTTATTTTGGTTATTAGGCTAAAATAATTAATAACTGTTCTTCATGCACACCTAGATCCTGATCATTATAATTTGTATATAGAAAAAAATCTTTACTAACTAAAGAAACAGATTGAGGTTTGAGCATCAAACCATCAGTCCTTTCGCGCAGGCTTCATAATGACTTTGTTTCTTAAGTTTGTAAAGAATAAACTCCTTACTGGAATTAACTTGTACCTCAAATTAGTCCATCAGGTACTAATAACTTCAAACACGGGTAAAGCTTTGGCATTTCATCATATTAATGTATTCATTTCCATCTTCGACCCTGTAATAAGCCCGTTTTTCCCAGTAGGGACCACGGCAAAGACTGCTGAGGGAAATTATTGTGTGGGAGTTAATGGTGCGGTGGTAATATCTGAGTTGTGGATGGAACTTGTAGGTGGATGATTCGAAGAATTAGGTTGGGTTGTTCTCGTAGGCGGGCAACCTGCCACGGCCTACGTACAATCCATATTTAATTTACCTTATTCGCCTTTGGCTGTGCTTTTTCTTTGAGTTAGATTGGTACGTAGAAATAGTTCATGTCGTATATTCATTTAGCACGTCCGTAGAGGCGCAGATTGCTTAAGATGCGTTCAATGTTTTGCTTATTTTTGGGTACAGTTGCTTATTGGGAATAAATGCCATGATAAATTTTTCCAAATTACCACCGTCTAAACCGGATAACGATTACAATTTTGGCCAAAAAGTAAATAGTATCAAGCTGCAATTTGCAGAAAATCGGGGCCTTCCGTAGTTCTGCTTAGAAAAACTCTAATTAGATCTTAAAAACAATGTACAAATGTGAATCACCCTGTTTATAATTAACCTTCGTACTAATTATATAAACATCGTTATCATAAACATCTTCTAAGTCTATTGACGTGTATTATATTCTTTGACATACAAACTACAGTGACAGGTATAATATTATTTATTGGATTATAGATTGACAATTTTTGTTGGTGTTTTTCCAACGATCTGATTAGCTCTGTAATATTTGTTTTGCGTGACCTGCAAATATTTGTTTCGAGTCTGAGCGTCAGGACATGTGATATGTCTTTAAAAACCACCCACGATACAGGAGATATTCCTATCTTAGAGCAGCGATTTTTCCCACACAGAAAAGGGGTTTGTATTCAAAACTTTAGCCTTTTGCCGCAAAATGTGTTCTGACCTTTTCCAGTTGTCTTCGTATTCTCCGTTTTCAGCCAGTATCTATTCTACTCACACGTTACCTCGTCTAAGGTAAACCTCAAATGTAAGAATGCCAAGTCTAGGGAGAAATATATAAATCAGTTAAGTACCTATATGTACCTTTTATATTTATTTTTCTAGACCTGCTATTTCTCGCGCAGAAGTCCAATGATTAAGGTGTCCAATACAGTTGTTACAATGACAAGTGCCCTGAAATCAGATACAAAATTCAATAAGTACCTTTTAATAAATGTCAATTCTTGTATTAAAATAAAAATAAACAAGCACTAAGACAGACAACTGTTATCTCAATTTTTCACTCTAGAGTTTTGGGCATTTCTCCATTATTGTAACATCTAAACAGGTTTTATTTAAGTATATTTTATCACATTATCGCTTAACCGTTTCACACTTAACCTATGTTGTTCTACGTTTCAAAGTTTACGTTCACAAGCGAACAATCTTCATAATATATCAAAGTCCAAGTTGTTCGGAGTTCAGTTGGCTTCAAGTTTGTCAACCTATACATAATTTTGTATACTAGTTTTGTGTTATACATTGTATATCAACGAGAGTTAGTGAAGTTGGTCGTATGACCGGGGTGATGTGGGCTGGTGTTTGAATGTATTACATATCACTTATGTGGTTAGAAGTTAGTTGGACGTGAAGGTGTTGCGATCCCAATGGGTTTGAGAACGTTTTGAAGCTATTTAATCCAATCCCTGTCCAGTGTAGTTGAATACTCTATGATACAAGCCAATCAAATTATTATAATGTCAAAGTTAAGATTCCAATTCGTGAAGTATGTTTTCATAATGGCTACATTAACATAATATCGCGGCTGTATTCTTTAAAGGGGTAAGCAGTAGTAGGTACCTATAGTGGTACAGCCACATTTCACCAGTTAAGTTATAGGTCCCAATAGGAGGCGAGCCTATTACTATCTACGGCGAACAAATCCAGTTTCCATGCTGTTACTGAGAATTACCAAAATATAACACTTTGCCCGACCCGGAATTCGAACCTATGACCTCATACTCAGCAGTCGCGCTTAACGACCATTAGACCAACGAGGCAGTCAGTGATTTGAGTATCTACGTGTATCGATCATGTTGCTTACTTATCATTTTTGTAATCCTTATCATTTCGAGTAAATAAAATCAAAAAGAAATAAGCATTCGAGTTAGGAAGTTATACCAAAAATTATAGAGTAAGAAACTACAGACAATACGGATACTAATAAGAGAAATTCTTGTCTGAAATGTTAACAAAACATTATCTTATTACCGCGTAACTTCGTGTAAGAGGCCAAACACCAATATTTTACCACCATACACCGCATTATAATGGAGTTTCATTACACTATATCTGTTGTACCTAATAATTAACGACGCGATTATCCGCAAAAGCTTTTAAGCATGAACACCATTATTCTGGTAGTTCATATATGTGCACATATTGTTATGGTGTCACAGAGTAGTTGGAGACAGAGAATTCATCTTTTTTTTCGTATAAATGTGACATCACCTGTGGTGTTCGGTGTCCCTGTTTGGGCGCCAATTATAGTGGGAAACTCACACTGGGGAGGGAGATATCAGTGGGGAATATTAAAAGAGTCTTTTTAGAACTTTGATTTATTGTTAGGTTAGGTTAGGTTTTTTATTACTCTCATCAGCCGGACACATCTGGCGACAGAATACAACCTACACTTTCCTGCCGTAACTGGGAAGGCGAGTCGTAAGAGGTGACGAGCCCAATGTAGGCTTGACTAGTACCTAATAGGACCGCTTCCCTACATGGGCCTAATGATGAGAAGGAAATTGTAGGTGACTCCAGATACAAGACAACAAATCTGTCTTCCCCATCGGGGACAACGGGCGTGATCATAATTATTGAATGTACTTATTTGTTCCTTCCAAAAAATGTAGAGATGATACAACAAATTAATTGTCTAAAGTAGGCGATATAATAATTCTATAGTAACGTCACGTTGACGTCAATATCGTGTTGTGACGTCAAAACAGATAACAAAGGGCAGTAACGTTTATTTGAAATCTGCTGAATATGACTATTTGGACAACATAACATAATTTAACTTGAATCCCTTTATTTCTTGATAATGCACGGAATAGTCCAAAAATAAAATAAGACTGTATATTATGTAGCGCAATATAAACGGTGTGAACATTTTCCGCCATCTTTAAATTCAAGTACAGACACAGAAATACTCGTAGATTTGGATACTATTTTATTGTACTACGGAGGAGTACGGGAACGAACATTGTAACACGAGAATTTTATATATAAGATAAGATTATTGAGGTATAGTACCTGATAATATACTAGTTTTAAATATGGATTACATTGGGACCAAAAAAAAACATAACTGGCGAAATGTGGGTGTACTATATGTGGAGCTCTGCCTACCCCTTCGGGAATACAGGCGTGATGTTATGTTATGTTATGTTTAAATATGGATCGAAATGATAATATCCAGTATAGTACCTGTACCAATAGGTGCAGGTGATTGGCGCAGTGGCTAAGCGATTGGACTGCTGCACCAGGGGTTGCGGGTTCGATTTCCGCACGGGACAAAAATTGTGCTATCCGCACATGTTAGTCCCGAGTCTGGGTGTTTGTGTGTGTGATATTTCATGTTTGTGACGCACCCACGAGACAGGAGAAATCCCTAGTGTGGAGCGACGTTATTTTGAAACATAAAAATTATCCTCTACATAATCTAGCTAAAAACAAACATAAACAAATTCCTTCATAAAATGCAAGCTAAGTACAAAGTCTAGCACCGTTTGTCGTACAATATCGAGATTTAACTTACTGCACACGACACTTCTCCGCTTCCTCGTATTACTAATTCCAAGTTGATCTTTGTTTACATCAGAACTAACTGGGCCTTCGCTCGGGTGGAAAGCAAGCATTATTCATCCCGTAAACTAACTGCGAGATGATAGTAGTATTACATTGCCTGAACTTTGAGAAATTTGATTCTTCTTTGCTTGTTGAAAGGAGTTATTCTTCATCATTGGAGTCCTGACTTTTGGGTACCATCATCGTCATCAGCCGGAAGACGTCCACTGTTGAACAAAGGCCTCCTTCTTAGGTAAGGGTGTTGGCCTGCTGGGTAAATGCATCTCTTTTCTCGTACCAGGCTTCTGCTTTTGTATCAGCCTCATCCAGGTTTCCGCCTGTTTTACCAGTCCTAGGATCAGCTGAATTTAGAAATAGTCTATGGTGAAGAAGCAAGCAGTCAGGAAGATTGCGGACATTCATTTTGCGGATGGATTAATCTTAAACATTTTTTAAAGGTAAGTGAGGTTAAGAAACCAACTTGCAAAACTAATTGCTAGATAATGAGTGTTTGCACCATCAGTACTAAAAAGTTCTCGGTGAAGCCTCGTAGAATAAAGTTACCTTCAAAACTTGCTACCGCAAAGATAGTATAAAATAATTAAAGTGCATCTAATTTGTAAGCCCTAAGTGCTCGCTGCTAAAGCCTGACCATGCGCCATTACCATCATAAACAGCAGCCGAGTTTATCTCTCACAGCATCCAATCAACGCCGGCCCTGGGGACGCAAAAATATTATAATAGTGAACCTATTGAAGATAGTGTTGACACGTTCTGTCGGGCTACACCGGGATTTTGAGCGGGATTTTGATGTACGACAACTTTTATAAATATCCGATGAGTTAATTTTTTTTGAATGATCGCTCCTTTTGCTTGGGAATTTTTGATTTTATTGTGTTGAATATGTGATGTTTTTTTGTAATTTATCAAGTTAGTATTTAGTGACATTTGATGTGACAATAATTTGTATTTGTATACATTGAATGTATTATATAGCAGACTATATACACCTTAATAATACGCAAAACTTGGATCCTGATTAAATGATGCTGTTCGTAGAAGAGCATCTCGAAAATAATAATAAAAATCACGGAGTATAAGTAAATTGACACACAATGAAGTATTCTACACAATTTTAACATAGTAACCAGTTTTCAGTTCACTGCAACCAAGGACATCGCGGTTGAATGTGGGTGAACAGAATTCCAGCCCATGCTGCATCTTTTGAAACCACGTGAATCATTTCCAAGTGATTATATTACGACAATGTTGACTATAATGTTCGCCTAATTTGTCGAGATTATTGAACTTGTTGCATGTGTACAGGTTTTACAGGTTTTTAACCTAGTCCATCATCAATAAGGTCAGGCTTACATACAATTTATTAAGACTGAAGCTTCTCAATATTATAGATAAGTAAGTAAGTATGATAGATAATAATATTCTGTTATATTGTTGCACTAGCTGCGCCCCGTGGTGTTACCCGCTACATTTTTTAGGGAGAAAAAGTAGCCTATATGTTAATCCAGGGTGTCAGCTACCTCCAGATAAAATTTCATCAAAATCGGTCTAGCCTTTTGAACGTGAAGAGGAAACAAATATACAAACACACTCACAGACTTTCGCCTTTATAATACTAGTGTGATTAATTTACACTTTATAATTTCAATTGTTTACATTCACATATAATGTCAAACAATTACCAATACCTTCACTTAGTAAGGTAACTGTAATCACCCTAATAAAGTCATTAAAAATGTTAAAATTTAAATCGCCTCACTATCCTACAACTAGTTTATTGAAGTTGCCCTTAAAAGAAAAGTGGGAACAAGCGCTCTTGAATCCCGGGAATCCCGCGTCCCGTGGCGACCCACTCTAGCGGGCGGCTAGTGGTCCATTGTTCGCTAGAACCGGGACACGAGCAAAAACAATGGTTTATGTATGTGAATATAATGTCCTATGACCGCAGAGACGCTTTGTTCATTATTGTAACTTCGTTGGTCACTTTCATAGCCTTTTTCTATGGGCTATTGATATTGTTTAGTTGGTTTATCGAAATAATCGTTTCATTCGCAGTATTATTGATAGAGATTTTGTATTATTGTATTTGTAACTTTCTTATTTCTAATACTTGCTTATATATTGATAGTTTCGTTACCAGGAAGTATAAAAGTTTGGCTGTCTTTCCTTGCGTTGTGTTCTTGTTCTTTCTTCCGTCATCAGTCTGCACTCACTACGCAGAAAACCCTGCTATGAAGTATTATGGCAATAAAGTTAAACAACTCATGGTTATTTAACCCCTTATTCATAAAAACAAAATTAAACCATGGATTAAATTATACCTGTCACAGTCGCTTGCAAAGTACTAACCTTGGGTTTAGTTAATGCCGGTATGATCCTCGTTTATGAATAACAGGCGGGGTTTAAGTACCTGGTTAAACTCTTAATTTCTAATCACCGTATTTAATTGTAATTAAAAATTGTATGTTCACACCTAACGACTTTTTGATCACTTTTCTACGAGTGTCCTTGATGTATCTATTAACACCTGTAGGTATACATTATTATGATTTATGCATATACACGCACCTACAGAGTCCTCAATGCGTGGGTGTCGTATCATACCTACTGATATTAGTGTGAAGTAATTATTCTATTGGCCTTTTGGAACCAAATATGTACCTATGAATCTATTTAGTAGGTTATATTAAAAAAAGAAGATATCTGTATGTAATTGTGTACAATACAAAATTAAGATTAAAATGCACGTTCACATTAGGTAGACAATAGACTTACTAATATACTATTAATGCAAGTAGCATCTTCTTCCCCTCTTATTTATCCTGTATCTAAAACATAACTGGCGAAATGTGGGTGTACTATATATGCATCTCTGCCTACCCCTTCGGGGAATACAGACGTGATGTTATGTTGTTCTTTCCCTCTTAAAAGCTGGGCTCACAGCTATGTATAGCACCGTACAGATCGACCAATCTGCGATGGGTGACCTTGTGATCGATTTTGCGATTGGGATCTTGTGATGGGTGACCGTTTTCACATGTCGACACCCCGCTGCTTCGGAAGTCACGTGTCGGTCTACCGTCCCATCGGACTACGATAGTGAGGGAATTAGGAGTGCACCTGTGTTTGCGCGCATACTCGTGCACTATTACATATCCAGCGTAGTTATTTAGTTAGCTAGTCTCAAATGAGGTAGGCCACCGTTACCAAAATTCGGTCATGAGAACATTAGGTACATCTTTTAATTCTCAAAGCACCTAAAGCAAATATTTTGAGAAGTCTAGGCAAGTGATGTCAAGTACATGACATAATGTGCATTTGTTTACCACGTGAGCAAAAGAATTACATCACAAGAAGCTACAAAAAGGTCAGGTCGGTAGTCTGAACCGGTGCACATGCATAAAAACATGCATGAATGTGGATAGGAGAAAGGCACCGTGTATGACGGTGTATGTAAGGAACTGCACGTGGTTTTCTGGCTACTGAGAGAGTTGAATGTATGTTATCGCGCCGGAATTCTTAGAACACAGTAGTGCACTAGAATAAATAAGATACTTAGTACTTTTTATTCATATTTTATTTTTACTCTGAAAACGTTAGGATTAATGATAAAGTA
This sequence comes from Abrostola triplasia, assembly GCA_946251915.1. Lineage (NCBI taxonomy): Eukaryota > Metazoa > Arthropoda > Insecta > Lepidoptera > Noctuidae > Abrostola > Abrostola triplasia. The sequence continues at coordinate 4,511,841 of OX276444.1, read as the reverse complement.
ACGGGTCAACGGGTACTCTTCAACTCAAATAAACAATTGTTATATAATATTTATAGACAGGATAGTCTTCTACTAAAGAGTCGGCTAAGAAGTTTGTTCAAACCTATGACAATGTAAAACTTAGTTACTGTGAGAGATACGCTAAGGGAATTGCAAAGATGAATTGTGGTAATCTCATTATTTAATCGTTAAGCGGCCGTACCACCTGATACCATAATTAAATCACTTGCCCTGACAGTACAGTAGCCGCTCCGACCACTAGACCAACGCGGACAGATTAATCAACAAAATAAATCACCTAATTTACTTCACAATGGTAACAATTTGCAAGACCCAAGGAATGTCGTCCGCTTCCCACATGTAGCGCAAATTCACCAGTTAGTGGTCTAGCAGTGATTGGCCTATTGTTGTCTCAAGGCACCCACTGTGGCCCAGCGTGGCCATGTGGCCATTCATGTTTGTGTTGCTTTCACAAAGTGTAGGCGTGATTAAGATTGTCAGTGAGAGGCTTGAAAGATTAAGTGGTCTTTGGTGTTGATTAAGAAATGTTTGGACTATTTTTAATAAGGTTGATTGATTGCCTGTCATGCTGTTGTATTCGATTTACTTATATCCTTGACTTACACGTAGGTGAGATAGATAGTATTTGTCTATCGGACTGCAATTCGACACGTCTTAAGATTTATTCGCTTACTGCTTTAGCAAACCAACGTGATTTTATTCTAGATTCCGTCCACGACTTCCTCCGATCCATGGTGATCACTGCTCTGTGAACTGAACTATCAATTCGTATTGCTTTTAAGTTTCCTTTTGTTTTATTCGACTGTTAGATGCTTAAAGCCATTTATTAGCAAACTGTGATAACCAACTGTTGTATCATCAACTATGGATATTAGCCTATATGTATATTTGGTTCCGTGGTAGTGATTTGTATCTCACGCCTAAAATGCTCTTTACTAATCTTCTTAGATTGTTTTTTTTTTTTTGTTTTTTTTTTAAAAAAACGTCGCCCCACACTAGGAATTTCTCCTGTATCGTGGGTGCATTTCACAAACATGAAATATCACAAACACAAACACCCAGACTCGGGACAAACATCTGTGGTTCGCACAAAGTTTTGCCCCGTGCGGGAATCGAACTCGCAACCCTCAGCGCAGCAGTCCAATCGCTTAGCCACTGCGCTAATCAGGTCGTCAAATTGTATTTAATCAATGTTTTATTTAACATCACCTGTAGGTACCTATTAGCTCACCTCCTGGCGGTGGGCGGCGACACGGTCATCGATGTCAAAGTTTTCGCTACCTCGCCGAGATGTGACCGGCGGGTGACGTCAGACGGAAGTCGGCACAATTGACTGAATCTATTATGTGCGCTGTTTCATTAATATTTGGCTACAGGTTTCCGTGACTGCCTAGTTAAATAGCATCTATACATATAAACAGAAGATACCCTGTTACTAACAAAATGGACACCTGGTCTGAAATAAAGTATTTATTATACAAAACGTATTAAAAGCCACCCTACTAAAATGCATAGAACAGTTTTTTTACTACACCTCATAATTTTTTAAGCTTTTTTTTGCGTGGAATTAATTGTAATGCACTATCCCACACCCAGTGGGGAAGAGCGGTGGAGGTGTGTGGGTCTGCCCGTTGTAAAACAACATACCCTACCCACTAAAATAACCTTGGGGCTTGGTGTATCCTCATCGCTATATAGGACGGCATGGGGTTCCCTAGAATGACGCCACGCCGCGCGCTGCCCCAGTTTTCTTAGTCAACCTATTGGTAGTTAAGTACATAATATATGTAAATATTAATACAAGTCTACGAGGGCTTCCGCCACAGCATGCAACATCAGTGGGTGTGATGACGTCACAGTGACGAAACCGAGAGAAAACTTGCATATCTCATTAAAATACAAGAATGAATGGGAATGGAATGTTCGATTATGTTCTATGGATTATATTATTGTGTACTTTTAATATAGACTTGAACTGGTTTAGCTACATCACTGCATCGTTAGTTAATCAATTTATTTTTGATTGGTCGATTTGCATATGATTTGAAAGTATCGGGTGTTCAGAATTTAAACTATTAGTACCTAAATGCAGTTTAAGAAGTGTAAAAACGTAAATATTCATATTTCATGATCATCAGCGTATCTCCGTCCACAGCTGGACATAGGCCTCTCCTATGGCATGCCACTGGGCTTGATCTTCGGCCTTCCGTTCCCACCGTTGCCAGCCATTTTGCGTATATCGTCATCCCATACTTATCATTTTTATTGCATCTTAATGGAATTAAATATGGAGCTAGTACATTTTATAACAATTAAACTAATTATCTGAATCCTCCATGTCATTCGCTAGGAACAAATTAACATAATAATTCTCTCTTTCTATCATTAGTAAAAATACTTTCAAAAGAAGAAGACAAAGCAAAAGTACCTACATACAACCGCAATACGTTTATTAGTAAAGGAATAAGAATGTACGGAATGAGCGACATACGAGTACATACATACAAAACTGTTACTAATATTCCCTAGAAGGCTAGCAAAACCAAAAGCCATACAAAGCATTCCTTGATACACAGACCACTTCGCGATTTTAAGGCGCGTTTAGACCAAACGAACTTGGTATAAAAAGTACATTCTTTACGACATTCCGTCGTCGGTGGGTCGCATTTATTAAATCTATATGGCCAGTATCGAGTGGCTTCCTATAAGAGCTTATGAGAATTTTTATGATTGAACGATGGGTACTTAAGTGGGTATTAAGATTTTTTGAAAATATACCTATATTGTCCATAAATCTTTAAAGCTGCAATTTTAGATAAAAAAATCAAAGACAGCCACATCCATTAACTGCATAACTGGGATTCTATTATCTTTCTTATCAAAACGATGGCGTTTTCGAAATTTAAAGTTTATATTTCGCAGATTTACTCAATTTAAAATTTAAGATGAATGAACAATACCTGTAAGTCTAGATAATCATAGACCAAGTATTTTTTGTTTGAAGTTTGAATTTTTTGTTTTAATTACTTATGATATTTTTTCTCCACTTTCGCTTAAGGTAAGTTGGTGCATACGACATTATTATCATTTTTTTATATTCTGAGGCTCGAACTAAGAATAATTATATATTTTCGTGAAAGCATATCATTATACCTAATGACCTTGGATTTTTAGCTCAGAAAGTGGCCCTTACCATACAGCATCTATCGAGTAGTTGGCTCGAGTTCATCAGAATTACATTGAGCATAGGTAAACACACCTTTATTTATTTTAACATAGAATAGACTTAAATTATTTACATACACTGCTTTTGCAACAAAGTTTTATGATGTACGCATTCACTTAAGTTTACCGCCTTTTGTGTGTCACATAAGTTATTTAAGTTGAAAAACAATAGTAAGTTACCCATTTAATTTGTTTATTGAATTCTCGCGTTTTGTTTATTTAGATGTAAGAATAAGATAATAGTAATAGAGGGACAATCTGAACACCTTTGCGGGAAGCACGGCCGGAAATGCACTGAACAGAAATTTGTGGACAAATAAAGATTAGGCCTTTGCCCAGTAATGGGACACATTACAGGCTAATTAAAAAAAATACAAGATGTAAGTTATACAAAACAATAATTTCTTAGGAGCAAATAAGTAACATATTAAAACAATTAATCTCCAGCCAGTTAATTCAATATAAATAACGACATTATAAATACGTCAAATTGATTAATTATTCGAATGGAACCAGCAATGTTTGCCCAACAAAATGAGCAAATAATGCAGCAAAACATACAACCTAGTTATGACATAGAATATTCAAATGGTTACGCAAATTTACTGGCAGATACTACAACAAAATCTCCAACGCATTACCCACAAACAGTAAATTAAAAACAATAAATTCCAAAAACAAATAAAATTCGAATACGAAACACGTGGGAAAATATTTCAATCAATCAATTACATATCGATTGAACTAAAATCGTGTGCATATCGATATAAAAGCGTTAATTTACATGTCAACGGGCCGCGTGTAATTATTGATGATTATAAACTCGCCCACACACAATGGCTGCGGGCGTCAAGCCTACGCGAGTACGGTGAATGGGCGACGGCGCACGATCAATGAAACTAGTGTGTAGTGAATCGATTGTTGTTATCGGTGTAGGTATCAATTATACTTATCGATATGACAACAGTTTTGTTTGAATGTTGCGTGTAGTATTATTGTAGTACGGGATTTGATAAATGAATGGTTTTAGTCCCGTGGTTGTGCGTCTATTAGAATTTATGCGTAGAAGTTCATTGAAATTTTGCCGTATATCTGTTTTCTTATGAAGAGGCTCGTGATTACATGAGGCTAAGAGCCGTCATTACCTAGGATCTACTTAATCAATAAAATATGTATGAGCATTTCTCATCTCTCTTTTTAGTATCGTTGATGATGTTGTAATTACCTACATATATATTTAATTAGCTGCTACAACATTAGATCTCTTTGAACTTACGAGAAGGTCGTAGCAAAGTCTCTTTGCGTCAGTATCTATCGTCATAATATTATTCATGTACAATAAACTGCGGACTATAAATCGTTCAGCAATTCAGTCGACTGTAATGAAGTCAACTATTAATGCTATCTCTCTACTTCAATTTCAAAATTATATAATACAGATACAAACCGATTGTTACTCGATACTTATTTATCGACTGAGCGCATTACTATTTATCAACAATGAATATAAACGGGCACAGAGACTAGTGCTGTAATCTCGATTTCACGTTCGGATTTGTAACACGATAAATTTTTTGTCCATCGACAATAAAATGCAATAATAAAAAAGTAATAAAGTTGTTAAAGGTTTCACTGTTAGCGACATCGGAATAATAAAGTAACTATGCTAAATAGGAAAGCCTATACGAATATATTATGGAGATTTTTGAACGAACACTTTGATTTTATGGGACTGTAAAATATTTTCGCTTCATACATAAAGTTATCATTAATTTCGTGTTTAGGTAAAAGAGCAATATTAAGAATTATTTAGGTACTTATCAGATGCCATTTGAAAACGTAAAATCACTAGAAATTCAGATATCCTTTGGAAAAGAACGTTTTAAAAGGAACAAATGACTCTAATTCAAAATGATGTCTACAGCTTTGGCAATGATAGGCCTGGTTTAAGTTTCTACATCACTTAATTCCTACATTACATCCATTCCTGGTCACTTTTAGCAGGGCATCAGTCATCCCACGCTACGTTGGCGGCCTAGAGGTCAGTAGTATGGATAGGTATGTCTTTGTGACTAGCCAAGCATTAACTTACAATTTCTAGGTATGTGAGTTATCTTTGTGGCTTTGAAGGGCACGTAGAGAGGATTTTAAAGAACGATGTGGATGAATTGACGTAAGAATAAGTAGAAGCGTTTTTGAGTTGGTTAATTCACGTTAGTAGACGAAAGAGAAAGGACAGTTTATAAAGGTAATAGATAAATATGGAGAGAGAACTGAATTAAAGGCTGATGACTATCGTAGCAATTGCTAGCTAGAAAAAAATAGGCATAAATCAACATAAGATTATCTTCATACATATGTAATTCTTCAGAGATACTCCGCCAGAGCCAGAACTTCAATATTGAAAACGTATTTGGATATCCAAGGTAACTGAATGCTGTTCTCAGAATCCGACATCGGAGCTGCACCAAAATATAAATCTCTTTGTAAAAGGCGATGACTAATTGAGTGTCTCATTCATCAGCATGATAATTAATCACATAAAGTCTAGACGCATTAATATTGTCTTTAAATCATTGTAATCGGTATTAACCTTGTGATTTAGGCAATAGTTCCTGAACGTGGATAATAAAAGTATGTAGGCAAGAAGGGAGTGGCTATCTAGGTGTTAGAAAATGGGCAAAGTTAAATTCATGGCATACTTGTAAGTTTTATGGATTTGTGCTAAAACGTAGACGTACTGAGTTCATGTCCCGTCACGGACATGTTTTCTAACAAAAAGCCATCTTCGGCTTGACAGAAACTTTGATGTTCATTGAAGCTTCGAGGTTACATGACAATATGTAATACCCAAAGTTGAGGTTTTAAACCTTTATAACAAAAAAATATATATTGGCATTACCTAAAGTAAAGGCATTTTATTCGCAACAGAACTTCCACCTTCTGATTTTTTATATATCTTTACGGCTCCGGCTACGGCTTACTAAGCTCCAGATTCTATTCTGATTACATCTCATTTAGCAATAAGCATATTATAAACAAGAAATCATTAATACAGACTTCTAAATTAGGATTAATGTGACCATTAATGTCGCTTTGAACACATGTCTCTGACAAACAAAGAAGCAGATGCTCTATAAAATGAAGCGAACGAACCTGTTTGAAATTTCAAGTTAATGCAAAAATACCTCCATGTTCGGTATAGTCTACATTCGATTGCTTCTAATACAAAGAATGTATTGGCTAACTAATTTAAATATATTGTGGGATATTTGTTATGCTTTTTTAAGGCCTCTGTCATTTTTATGAGCGGTAGCGGTTTAGGTTATTTTGTAAAATGAAAACCATTGAGAACCATTACCAACCAGACAATGAAGCTCGAGGCACCCAGAGAAATGACTTGACTGTCTTGAAACGTAATCGTAAAAAGATAATTACTAAGAATAAAAGCTGCTATAGGGGTATATACTCGTAATTGACTGGAATAGTAGATGCCGGTTGTGAAAGGGCTAAGACTATTGTTATTTTTTTTTTAAACGAGTTCTTACTCTTGTATCCTTGGTGTGGAAGTCCATTTATTGTAGCAGCAGCTGGTTGCCGTTAATTGTGGTTCGTTTGTGTCACAATAGACGTCTTTCGGCTGATGATGATGAGTTTAGAACCCCGCTATCGCTCATCACAGGCACACAATACACCGTTGCCTTCTAAGTAGGAACACGGACCGTTCTGTCATTGTAGTCGCCGCCTACACAGCGAGTGGGCGCGACTTGAGGCAGCACCTTTACTTTCCAATTTTAGATGTTGGATCGTGTATTATGAGTTATTCGCTTTGTATCACCATGAATAATGAGATTAGCTCGTAGTGATGGCACTGCTGCTCGATTAGAAGATGGTGATAAACGTTGACTGCCTCGTTGGTCTAGTGGTTGCTAAGCGCGACTGCTGACCACAAGGTCCTAGATTCGAATCCCGGGTCGGGCAAAGTGTTACTGGGTTTTTCCATTAGGTAATTCTCAGTAGCAGCACGGAGTCTGGATTTGTGCCCAGTTGATGGCAATAGGCTCGCCCCCTTTTACATTGGGACCTAAAACATAACTGGCGAAATGTGGGTGTACTATATGTGCACCTCTGCCTACCCCTTCGGGGAATACAGGCGTGATGTTATGTTATGTGATAAACGTATTTCTGTGTATACTTGAAGTGGTTGTTTCCCATCCTCACACTAGGTACTGGTCCCAGTCTTATTCTGGTTTCAGTTAGCCTTTCTGGCTATTAGGACTGGCCTGGCCCCACGAATGCTTCATTCTGAGTAACTTCTGACGCCTTTATTGATCTTTCAGCCTGTGCTTTCGTATCTACTCGATTCGTTCACGTACCCAACAGTTTCCTAAATACTTGATTAAGCTCGTGACGTCGTGTATGTCGAACATTTTGACCAGTGTTTACAGGATTAAGGCCTCCTTCAACCCTAAAGTTCATTCCAAGTAGATATTTGTATAAGAATTGAATTTGGATGAATAGTTTCGAGAAATACCTCTAATATACAATCTTTTTTTAAATCATTAAAGTACCTATATTTTTCTTTTAGATACCATGTGTGGGTAGGTCGTGATAATGACCCAAAATGAATGCAGTCTGTCTTGGTGCAGTTGTCTTTCGATTGTATTGTAACGCAAGTGACTCATCAATTTCTACTAGTTTCTTAGAGGAATGTGCTCATATATTGTATATTAGCCTTGTTCGCCCCTACCATGATTTCTTAAAACAAGGCAGTTTACGGTGTGAAAGCGAGACGCTGCTACATGCAGTGTGATGTAGCCCTTCGCTCCTCCAAAGTAAACTGTCCTACTTTATGAGATCATAGTAAGCGGGCTGGTCAAATTTACTAGATTATTTACAAACATAATCACGTCTATTTCCCAGAGGATCACGGATTTCCATTCAGCACGATCCTAGCATACTACTTTTGTCTCATTTAATCAATTCTTAGACTATATATGCTTGGAACTCCTGGTAAATGATTCAGTGATCATTGATATGAATTCACCAATCCCTGTGTTAGATAATTCATAATTTATGATAGTGTTGTCACCTATTCCCGGACTTAGAGTGATACATTGTACTGTGGCTTATATTGTGGAATCTGAATGGCACAATGGAGTAATGAATTATATGGACCTCTGAGGTCCTATTTAACTAATCGCTCTTCAGATCGGGCGTGAAATTGAAGGATTCATATCGATTGTAAGTTCAAAGGTTGAAACATTATCTGACGCTAATCGGATACGCATTGTATCTGCGTTTAAAACATTGGTGATGTTTGTTATTTCAGCTTATTTAATACAGGCTGCGGCACCAAGTATTCGTTGTTGACTAAATCTAAAACTGAGAAAAAAATTAAAACTGTTTGCGAACTAACCAACTTACTTACCGTTGATTTTTGAAAAACAGATGGTTTACTATTGACCCAATGATCATATAAATCATTACCGTTTATTACACTTTTATGTCTCCAAATCTTCCACTATAACTTAGATACAATCTATATAATACAGATTTTACACTTGTTTAACACTGTTTTCTGTCGATCCATAAAGTATTATCAAGTCCACGGCTCAGGTGACGCCGCGATAAACTTAACGATATCGAACTTCATTTAAATTTCGAAGCAGTTCCGTTTCGAAACAACGAAGTTAAAAAAAGAATGTTAACCTCTTTGGTTTACATCTATATTCTAAATTCCGTTATGATTTTAAAAAGTTTCTATTTGCTTGAAATTGTGTTATGGCCTGTCATATTTCTTGTTTGTTGTTTTATCTAAGTGGGTTATTCGTTATGTGGCGATTATGGACTGAACTTGGAGCGACGAGGTGGTCCAAAAATAGATTTTTTGTTGGTTGGCAAGCAAGCGTGTCGTAAGTTGTGACGAGCCTATCAACATCCCTACTACACTTTATAGATTCGCGATAATGTTTGAAACATAGAAGGCCAAAGAAACACCTAGTCTACCTACCATACCGAAGATTTCAGTCGTGATTATACTGAGTTAGTTCGTCATCTATTAAATAAGTTATCTATTGTGCTTTGTAGGTTATGTCATATCAAACTACAATTTCATGTAATGTTGATCTTCGAAAACTTTATCGCGGGATCTGTAAGCAAATAACGTATGACGAACTCAATTCGTCTTGAACTTAGTTCCTTTGTCTCAAGTTACAATTCATATCATAGACTCCTTAATAAATGATTTCCCTCGCAGCTGGAACATCAGGGAATCTTAATGAAAGTTCTTGAGCAAGAATTATACTGGCTTCAATTTTTTCAGGAGTTTTGGTAGGACCAATCAGTTTAAGAGATCTCAGCACAAAAGATAAAAAACTAGACTAGGTCATTAAAGATTCTTTTGGTACCAAAATAATATTTAGGTATCTTTTTACAAAAGATAATGTTATATGTACGTGTTAGGACCTTTTGGTTTTACAACTACTATGTATTCTACGTACTCTGATATATTTAATGTTTGACTACAGAAACTAAATTTGGTAAGTTATCTATGTACAAAGCTTATGCATCAACAGCGTTAAAGTCTTGTTCAATCGATGCTCCGCACTAGCGTCTTAGTACACAACTATGCTCAACAAAAAAACATTGATTAAAACATTGGTGTTCCATTCCCACATTGACTTGGACATACACATATATCTAAATGTGGGAGCGCACACATTAATTGATTAAATGCATATTAAAGAAGCAGCAGTTGCTTGACGTGTTTTCCAAAGAAAAAGATAAAAGAAAATCCTAATAGCAGTCAGTATTCACATCAGCATTCCTTCTATAGCCAAGCGGAGAGCGTTTACAATGTGACAGAGCGATTGATTCTCGAACATCTATCGCGGGAGTATGAATGTGACAAGCTGTAACGCGCGACTAATTTACGACTCACGGTATAATAGATGGTTTTTTATCTACTCCTATTTTCTAGCTCAAGAAAATACTGGCTGACGATATTTGCGCAGAAATATAGCGCCTGTATTACACTGACTTCTTTTTCTGTCATCAGTAATTCGGATTTGGAAGAGGTAGATCAAATGTTGTGTATCTATACAGTATGTATTAGTTTGTGTGTTTTAAGCTTTATACATAGTTTCCAGGTTCAATACCCTTCCAATACTGATTTCTATATAGCCTACTTTTTGTGTTGTCAAATGAGTTCTTGAATTAGGAGGTTAGTTGTGCCTGACTTACTTACCCTCTTGTTAATTCTTAGTACAAGAAGAATCATTTGCACTCCATATAAAACACATAACATCTCGCCCGTATACCCGAAGGGGTAGGCAGAGGTGTACTTATAGTACACTCACATTCCGCAAGTTATGATATATGTACCAATATAAAATAGGGCTAGTCTATTGCCATCAACCGGGCATAAAGCCAGTCCCCGTGCTGCTACTCAGAATTACCTAATAGATAAACCCAATAACATATTGCCTGACCCGGTATTCGAACCCAGGACTTCGTGTTTAGCAGTCGCGCTTAGCAGCCAGTAAACCAACGAGGCAGTCAATTGCACTCGCAATTACTGAATATACTTATACTTGGTTACTTGATTTTCTAACTTAATTTTTATAGAACGATATATTGACTTGTTTTCCAAAGAACTAATTGGCCATGATGTGCGCTAAATATCTGATTCATACTCTGTTACTACCGATAGGAAATAGAAGTTTCTTCAATGCTTCGCTATGTATTGAAAGATTAATGGGTAAACACACAATGGGAGTTAATAACAGAACTATCTACAATGATTAGTACGTGATATGTATAATTTATAGAATTGCTATATATTTTAATTGCTTGTAAAAGCGGTACGTGATTGCTTGAGTTTAAAGGGTGGATTCCAAGAAAATATTATGTAGGTACTTATATAATTTTTATGCTTTAATCCTCCTATTAATAAACGACGATCATACCGGTATTAACTAAATCCCGTATTAAGTATAGACATCTCTATTATTTCAAATGCAAACGACAGCGACATATAATTTAATCCTTTGCTTAAAATTGTATATCTTTGTGAATAAGGGGTATAAATGGGTATAAGTGGGTATAAGTTTAGTTTTGTGCCTCTATTTGTCTACGGCTGTTTTAAATCTCCTACAGACCTACACATTCCGGGTGGTGCCTTTTTCATAATCAGAATTATTGAAATAACAACGAACAATGAGATGATTTTTGGTGAGAGTTGAATCCAAAATGGTCGCCTTCGGTTCTTCTCTTATGTTTACCGAGCACACGGAGTGGTGCCAAAGTCGTGACGTCATTCAATAGATCTAATTAAATAACGTAATCAAAGTCCAAGTTCCACAAAAACAAACAGTACATTCTACAACATAAAGTTACAAAGAAATCTTGAAACTTATGAAACAAATGCTCGTATTGGCATCAAAACAAAACTCGCTCGTTAGCCGACGTAGGCCGAAGCATCGTCGGAATCGATTGCAAAAACTATCTCGTTGCAATCGATGGACGTCAATGACCTATCAACGGACGTGGGAATCTTGCCCCGGTGACATTACTGGCGACATTGTTATACTTTTTGGGTTCGGGATTGAAGGCTGAGAGAAAAGTATTTAGTGCCTACTCCCTGTGGCGTAAACATCGCTTCATACGACTCTGATTCTGACTCACCATTGGTTTTAGGCGATTTTGCTAAGGTTTTGTGTTTGATTCTTAGTATTTAAGTCACTTCATTCCACTGGCGGACGTCAATTGTCCACATCGAGCTAAAATGCAGCTTGGTATTTTAGTTCGTTTTTTTTGGGAATTTGTCCTTGCCAATAGTAGAAGTGCCTCTTATGTTTATACCATTTTGTAGTCATATTAGTGGCATTTTTACAAAACATGGGACTTTTCTTATACATAGATATAACAGTATTAGGCATAAAGAGTCCACGCATATTAAAAAATAAAATTGGATTGAACATAATGAATGCAAAAGATTAATAAAACATCTGAACAAATAAATTCAAACATCGAAGTTATTTTAAAAATAAACATGACTGATCACTTCATTCAATCAAGCGCACACAATTTTCATTCGATTACAAAACAATTGAGTTTCGATAAAAATAATTCGATTAACACAAATAAACTCGTTCGCATCACTAAGTTCGGGTTGATTTCGTAATGTTATGGTATTTTCCTATGGGAAAGTGGAGAAATTTAAATTTTAACGATGCGAAGCAATTTCGGTATTATGTTGTGTCGTGTAGGTTTGATGTATCTGGTTTTATCGATGATTTTCGAATCGAGGCCGATGTATCGATGTTATGTTTATGGTTATGACTTATGACAAAGCGGGAAATTAAATTAAAAAGTTTTTATGCAGGAGAAAATTAGTTTTCTCTGACAGCTGATTTAGTAAATCCAAGGTTATTGTCTAATCATTGGCAGATTATATTATCTGTTTCATGTTATCGTGTATCATTTCACGATAAAAGTTTAGTAATAAATTGTAATTAATTTCACACAACTAGTTTCTTGCATCTATGATCTTAGACTGTCGTTAATTGGCTTTACGTTGGCTCACTAACTGTAACTCTTTCATCGACGGATTGAATTTTAAACGATCACACGCATTTACATAACTAAGTGATAATTGATTATCATCATTAATCACGTGATTTTGCTTATAAATTACATGTAGTACTACCACGTGCATTTGAAGTTATGGTTTAAGATGTTGACGGTATGTTTATTTATTTATTTATTAAACTATGGAAGACTTACAGCTATATATGTTGAGGTCGATGTAGCTGACAGGTGATAGTGGGCTCACTACAGGGTAGATAATACTGGCAGGGTTGGTGGTAGAATGCCAATACGACACCGTCTCCCCACCTAGAGGTATTATTTTTGTTAAAATCTCGCCCCACACTCAGAAATCCTCCAGTAACGCGGGTGTGTTTCACAGACAAATACCACATACACAAACACCCAGATTTGGGACAAAAATTTGTGCGATCCGCATATGATATCCATTGAACCCGCAACCACTAGCGCAGTAGCATAATCGCTTAGCCACTGCGCCAACCAGGTTGTCCAGATCTAAGGTAAAAAAAGTAGAAAACTACAGGGCGGATGACGCTACCAGGGTTGGCAGTAGAATGCCAATACAACCCCGTCTCCCCACCGTCTCCCCAGACGGGTATTAGGGTAGGCCCTCGTAGATCTTATTGGGTTATCAGGGGACCCACATAACCCTGTCGTCTTCCAACAGCAGGAATTAAAGCATTTCCAACACAGCAAAGGTGTTGTAGTGGGCTACTGTTAATCACTGATAGACATCCCCTTAAATAGATTTGTAGCGACATCTACATGTCGAAGGACGAGTGACGTTGCGATCCTGCATCGCGCTAGCGAAGTAATCGCATTCGCTAGCAATATACAGCCGCCCTGAGCTGAGAAGTGGGGAGTCGCGGCCCACCAGGCATACCACTAGATGGAAGATTTTGCCTTTTCGTTGGAGGAACTCCACATCCCTTCCACCGCAGATTTCACCACATTACTCCCAGAACAGAAGTTCTAGAAAACATAACTCATCATTGGAGACAAAGGAATTACAAAAACTTGAACACACTGACTCACTGATGACTCACACTCACGCGTGATTGTGAAAAGCAACGACTTTTACAACTGCCCAAATGAACTTAATATTCAATTATCAATCTATACAATTAATTAAAAGCGGTGCCGATTATCTCAAAGAGGAGTCGCTTAATTAATGTCAATTAGATGGAAGCTGAGACGGTATCTTTAATGACCACCTAATGCAAATTAAAAATACTTGGATACGAGTTTTACATCAAATTAGGTCACTATTACATAAACCATGGGTGCGAGCAGCGACACGGTGAACTTAGTTGGCGAGCAGCCCCACGATACGAAGAAGATCGAGGCGAAGATTGCGGGTTCAAATCCCGTTCGGGTCCCCGGCATTTTTCAATATTTTCCTTAATCAGTTTAGATTCAAGCTTAGCATGGGCAACATGCTGAAATGATACCAAAATTCATATAAACCATTGTGTATAGTCATGTGGTTTAAAGTGAAGGGTTCGATTTCTAGTTTGATCATCATGTACCGTATTCGCGCAGTGGCTAAGTGATTAGAATGCTTCATCTGTGCTACAGGTTGCACGCATACGGGACTAATATATTTTATGTGATCTACACTTTTCATGTTAGTAAAATGCAAGGTTTTATGTATAATGGTACCTTGTACATAAAACCTTGGGTTGTTGCCAATGATTTATTGTCAAAATGAGATCTCGAATACTTAATTAATGGAAAAGGCAGTTAAAATATGACTTGTGAAATTGTGGTTCAAAAATTACGCGAATCTGCCCACAGTGTCGAAAAATTGTCAGGTAAAGCAGTTTAAGTTATTTCCTGAGCAAACATCGATATACCAATTAAAAAAAATACTAACCAATCGTGTCGCACAGTTTGCAAGCTACGCGTCGCCATGACAACAGTCGTCTGTCAACATGATAGAAAATACCAATATTCAAACATGATCCAATGATTGGCACGACACGCACAACTCAAAGCAAATTGTATCGAACACGAAAATAAAAACAACTGAAAGTATCGCTCGTCTGTTTCAATTCGACACGTGCCGAATTAAAATTGTGTTATTTTTTATCGTTTTATTAAAATGCAATTTATTGGGTTTCGTCTTTCTGGCCAGATATTATTTCAGTCAGTTTTCAGTAGGCTACAATCATCTATAAGTTATCCATTCTTTTTGGATGCAATCTTGTTTAATTTTCTATAGTGGATTGCTGAAAAGTGCTTGTATTGGTTGGCTGTTATAAAAAATTGCGACAGAATTTAGCTCGTAAAATGGATCGCAGCAAAAGGTGTTCGTAGACCGACAGATTGCAGTTGTGACATCCTAAACTAATATTATAAACGCAAAACTTGGTGAGGATGAATCGACTCTTTTACTGAAATAGTAAAGGACGGATTTTGATAAAAAAAATACAACCCCCTTACCATGAAATCTTAAGCGAAGACTTCTTAAGGAAGCGAGACTCTGCACACACAGCTTCCAGTTCATGGTAGGGGGGCAATAATAGTTAATGCCGACCCCAGAATAACATATAGGTTAGAAATAATATACTTGAAGTAGGTAGTTTCTGTAAGATGCGAGTGACACCGCGGGAAAAAGTTAGTACTAAATAGATACCCGTCCTTCAGGAATACCTGAGTAGTAGTATTTTATATACTTAACTAAATTATAGGCTTTACCATGCAGTTTTGGACTTGCAACTGCATAACAAATAAGTTCAGTACAGATATATAAAAGTAGTTAAAATAACGGCTTATGTAGCTTGCAGCTTAGCAGACTGTAGCCTGCAGCTTAGCCAGACGTCCAGACGGTTATCCCGCGGCTTCCATCACACGATATGGCCGTCTGTAGGGTTGTCACACACTGATAAAGAATTTTTGTTTTAAAAGAGACGAACTGGACAAGTAGACATGTCTTGTGGTTGATAAGCGCGACTGCTGAATTTGATCGTCGGCTCGAATTTGGTCGGGCAAAAGTGTTACTAGGTTCTTCCATTAGGTAATTTTCAGTTAGGATTTGTGCCCGATTGATGACAATAGGCTCGCCCTCTATAACATCGGGACCTATAACGTAACTGGTGAAATGCGGGTGGACTATATGTGCACCTCTGCCTGCCCCATGTGAAGCGCCGAGACGCTGCTAAGTGCAGTGTAGTGAAAAGGAAAATATCCTGCTTTAAAAGTTCATGGTAAGGGGGCCAAAACATTTGCCAATCTAGTGACATAACATAACAAAACATAACATAACATCACGCCTGTATTCCCCGAAGGGGTAGGCAGAGGTGCACATATAGTACACCCACATTTCGCCAGTTATGTTTTAGGTCCCAATGTAATAGGGGGCGAGCCTATTGCCATCAACCGGGCACAAATCCAGACTCCGTGCTGTTACTGAGAATTACCTAATGGAAAAACCCAGTAACACTTTGCCCGACCCGGGATTCGAACCCAGGACCTCGTGCTCAGCAGTCGCGCTTAGCAGCCACTAGACCAACGAGGCAGTCTAGTGACACGTGTTTTATTTCGTTCCGAGTTTACAACCCGAAGAATGAAAGTATCAATTTTTATCTCCAGTTCAGCAAAACCCTGCAATATGAAAATAAAACTGCAAATAACCGCATGTAGTAATATCCGTAGCTTTGAAATCTGTACCGTGTGGAGCGACGGCCGGCCTCCTCATCGTGTCCGGCAAGGATTTACTGACGGGCTCTTAATTTGATAACGTTTTACATACAGACGTTATACTAGCGACAGATATTGATTGGTTACGAGGTACCTATAAGTATTGAAAACTGTTTGCTGAGATATTCGTTTTTGGGATTCGGGTTGTTGGTATTTTTAACAAAGCCTAGACTGTGATGAAATGAAAATGTTGTGTGTTTCGCGAATTAATTTAAAGTGTAGGTATTGAAATTATGTTTCTTATTTAATCGTTGGATTGGATAAGTCTGTTTAATCCAATGAGGTCTCTTATATCATATTTATCAATTTCGATATCAAATGAGATATTTATAGTTGTGACAAGTTTATAGACTGAAATACTACTATACTATATTATATTTTACCATCTTTTCTTAAGAAACGTCGCCCCATAATGGAATTTCTCCTGTATAGTCGTTTTACTAACATGAAATAACACATACACAAAAATGCAGATTCGGGACAAACTTACTTTCATTCTCATTCCATTTTTTGTTTCGTGCGGGAATCGAACCCGTAACCCTTAGCGGCGCAATCCAATCGCTTAGCTACTGCGCCAATCAGGACTATGTTGATTTGATTTTTATTTTACCTTAAATTATTTATGGTTCCTGTCAAAATACCAATAGCAACTTGTTACATCATAACTACTTTACAACTTTCAGATAGTTTAAATTTAATTATGAAAACTTATTTGTACCGAAAAACACTTTTACGGGCTCCTAAATAGAATTGAAGAGCTCTCAACAAAAGGTAATTTTAGTAATAACTAATATACACGAGTAACCTTAAAAATTGTAATTTATTAAATCTCGTTATTAAGTATCTACTCTACAAGTTATTTTAAAGTAATAAAGCGATAAATTCTTAAAGTTATAATTGGGTCATCGAGACGGTTAATATATTTTATTTTAATTCCGTCTACCTTTTATAAATCTGTGGGTTATCTGGACTTAAATTCTCTATTCATGTTGAAGCCTTCATCATTTACAATGTGGTGGAAATACAATAGTAAATTCGAGTTTTTACACAAATGTATTTTTGTGACTTACTTACGTTAAAGAAATTAAAGACAATGAATATTTAAATCGAGTTAGTAATGTATTTATCAGTTCAGCTATAGGAAAGTTTAGAAGAGGTCGTAAATATATGGTACCTACATGCCTACCTATGTTTGTGTGATTTTTTGCGTGACAAAGACTACACCTAACCGTAAAGCTTTATTTGAAAAACCTAGGTTTAATATCCCATGTCAAAAGCCTTTTTGATGTATAGCAGAATATTGGATAGGGGAAACGCGTGGGAACGAGTTTGGAGCGCCTGTGTAACTACTTATAGCAATATTACACACGAGTTATTTGCTCAAAGTTTCTGAAAGGCGTTACTTGTGTTACTGAGAAGTTTTGCATGACATGTATTATATTTTAGTAAATAACTAGAACAAAGGACATGTTCGGAAAAAACAAGTATATTTTCCAGAAAAATGAAATTATCCTCAATACGCATAATCAATATTCAAATGCCTGCGGCTAAATCCAATGCTGGATTTTTATGAGGCGCTAATAGCTTAGAAACCGCAGTTTATGGAATTTTAATGATTTCAAAAGAGCTAGCATTTCAATTTTACATAGAATCATTAATTAAAAATCTAGCTTAATCTTTCTACAAAAATGGAAGCAGTGAGTCTTACTTAGATTTGACATAATGGCTAGTCTGTCTGCTGATTGAATGGTTGAGCCAAACCCTACCGATGTTATAGAGGTATATTATACTGGGCGCGTCGTTAGGTATTTCTTTAAGCATCAAATTTTAGTGTGGATGGTGGATATAAAAGTAAATTGCCTACCTGTTTCATTTTTTTCTGTGGTATCTATGGTATTTATTTTTACAAAATCTTTATGTAGATAGTTATACTGTGGGGATTCTTAAAATAAAATCATAGTATTAAGAAAAATAGCGTATATTAAAACAAATGAGTTCTAAAATATAAATATGGCAAACTTTGGTGTTATCTTAGACGATCTAATTTACATAGATAGGCACAATATCTATTAAACATTTCATAATTCTATTAAACTACGACATTATCTTCCAAGACCTAGGTACGGTTGGGAGGTTATTATGTGTAGTACCTAATCAAGAAACTTCTAAGGTCATTTCGGGGATAGTTAACTCTAATATTACCAATTTACTCTTCAACATTGAAAGACATTTTAATGAAATACACGTCTAATATAACACAGTACACAAACATTAACCTACGTACATTTTGTCTCATTAAAGCGAAAAGTTCTATATAAAGAGCAAACATAATTCGTTCTAGAATCTTCTGGTGAACATTCTAAAGCAAGTTCTCATTGGGTCAATCCTATCCATTCTTTGGCTAGAGTAGATGATGACATGATGATCGATAAAACATACCATAACATCACGCCTGTATTCCCCGAAGGGGTAGCCATAAGTGTCGTCAATTTTGAATTTTATGAACTCCATAGACCAATCGCTTTAATAAAAGATCTTAAAAATAACAATAAAACAATCTTTGTCATCTTAGCACTTTCCCGGCCTAATATTTAAAGTCCAATATATGCATTTTAAATTTGTAAATTTACTAGGCGCAACGTGCGTGACCACGGTGACTTTATTCTTATAGGGAAAAAGTTCTGATTCATGCGGATCTTAGGTTTTACTACCACATAAAATTCATACAAAATAATCAATTAATCTTAAATTAATCTTAACAGCTAACGAACACGCGGGTAAAAGGACCAAATTTTGCTAATTAGCATCTTGACAAATCCGGGAGGCTGTTCTCCTTGCAGTAGGAGAAAGAAGTCGGCCAAGCCTTGAAGCCCACTCTATCGTAGATACGTTTGGCGCATCGCACGTCGTCTGCCAAGTCTTCGTTCAGGAGATCTGAATAAGTAACAAAATAAATTAAACCTTCATGTTATAGTTTGCGTCCTACAACTGCTTAACTAATTTCGATGTAAAGAAATTCATAGAAAAGTATATTGTCGGTATCAATAAACTTCATACATAATGTACATTTTAGGTATACCATAATATACAAATCTGATTATAACCAATAACAGATAAACCTAATTTGAAAAACTCAAATTGTATAAAAAGTTTATATTTCAAGTAAAATGAGCAGCAACTGTTAACAAGTTGAAACTTTTCTTTTTATCAATATAATGATTATAAAGAAAATACGATTTCTTTGGAGACTTGGTAAATAATAAACTAGAATTGTTGAAAGTAACCTTACAAGTTTGGGAGAGCACACTAATTGAATTACCGACAGTACTTTGGTGACGAAACGTTCGATATCTTCGAAAGAAATTCTGTTTGAAGAAATTGTTTCTATTTTTGGGATTTTCGACTCGTGGAGGAAGTTATGATTTTGTAGATAGGCAGATTTGTCTAAGCATGGAATTATTTTTTCAGTTTTAATAGATTAAAAGCTTGTTTGTTGTGCCAAAAAAACAACGCAATTGACAAGCTAGAGACACATCGATTGAATGCTTTGACTGAACAAAGTTAACCTTATATTACAAACTTAAATTAACATTTTCGTCAAATGTGAACTACGTCTTAACTTATGTGTCAGATTCTCAGTTAAAAAATCGACCTTTTGGAAGAATTACGTGAAAATCTGACCTTGTCAATTTATACACCACTAGAATTCGTAATTTTCCTTTTCTCTTCTTCGTGTGTCAACATGCAAAGAAAGGTTCATCGTAAATAGACTCAGTATTAGGTGAGTAGGTAGTGTAGTAGTAGAGGGGCTGGCCCACGGTGAGTTGGACGGATTGAGTATCGTTACACGTGTGCCATACATATTTAACGTCAATCAAACATACCTTCTTTGCCGTGTGGTATCCGGCTTAGAATTGACCACCCCCTCTCCTCCCGTGGGTGTCGTAAGAGGCGACTAAGGGAAAAAAATCCAGTAGATGGGCAGCAGCGTCTTCTGTAACTTAACCACCAATACTGCGATCCCCAAGCCGCTCGCCAAGCGTGGGGATTATGGCAACCCCCCCCCAAATGACAGACAGAACGGCGCGACGGCCCCCAGTACCCGGCAGCTCCTCTATCCCTGGCTATGGTAGCGGGCCAGGTAACGGAGGAGCAGGGGGTGCTAAGAATCCCCGGTGGATTTCTCGCTACCACCCCCACCGGACCTTGGCCCTGGCAACACACAACGTCCGCACGCTCCGGACTGACGAGAAGATTGTCGAGCTGGAGGAAGAATTGAGCAGGTTACGTTGGGACATCATAGGATTATCTGAAATCCGACGAGAGGGGCAGGATACGATAATCCTTGATTCCGGCAACATGCTCTTCTTCCGGGAAGGAGACCGAAAGTCCCAGGGTGGTGTTGGGTTTCTCGTCCGTAAGTCTCTCATTAACAACGTGGTAAAAGTCGATAGTGTGTCAAGCAGAGTAGCATACCTGATACTCAGAATTACCGACCGGTATTCGTTGAAGGTCATCCAGGTATATGCGCCGACCTCGACACACCCTGACGATGAAGTAGAGGCTATGTATGAGGAGATCTCTGAAGCCATACATACCTCCGAATCCTACTTCACCGTTGTTATGGGAGACTTCAACGCTAAGGTGGGCACTAAGAATGGCGATGAGTTGAGAGTAGGGTCGTTCGGATATGGGCAGCGGAACCAGAGGGGCCAGCGGCTGGTCGACTTTATGGAGAAGGAGGAACTCTATTTGATGAACTCCTTCTTCCAGAAGCGACCATCCAGGAAGTGGACGTGGATAAGCCCCGATGGTTCAACCAAAAATGAGATCGACTTCGTCATGACAACCAAGAAGCGTATATTCAGTGATGTCTCTGTGATCGGGAAGGTCAAAACCGGTAGCGATCATCGCATTGTCAGAGGCACACTGAATATCAATGTTAAGCTGGAACGGTCTCGTCTGATGAAGTCCACGCTCCGTCCTGCTCCTGCCCAAATCCAGAACCCCGAAACCTTTCAACTCGAACTGCGTAATCGTTTCCAGTGCCTAGCCGAATGCGAAACAGCGGACGAGATAAACAACGGGTTTGTGGAAGCTGTCCAAGCAGTGGGGTCCCAGTTCTTTAAGACCCCACGCCGAAGAAAACCTCAAAAGCTCTCCAATAAAACCATTAGACTAATGGAAGCCCGGAATGAGATGAGATTGCAATCTTCAGCTGATATGTCGGAATACGGCCATCTCAATAGGCGGATTTCAAACTCCACGCGACACGATCTGCGCTCCTTAAATACTAACCGTATAAAGGACGCAATAGAGCGGAACCAAGGCTCCAAAGTGTTCGCGAGGAATTCCTCTATTGGGAAAAGCCAAATGACGAAGCTGAAGATCGACGATGGCAGTATCATCTCATCAAAACCGGAGATATTGAGAGAGCTGGAGAGGTTTTACGGACAGTTGTACACTTCGACACGGAAACCCGTTGTCGGTTTGGCTCAGGACTCTAGGGCTAAACTGACCCGACACTACACCGAGGACATCCCAGACATCAGCCTGTACGAGATTAGAGTGGCTCTGAAACAGCTTAAAAACAACAAGGCGCCGGGTGATGACGGAATTACAACAGAGCTTCTGAGAGCGGGTGGAAAACCGGTACTTTTAGTCCTCCAGAAGCTATTCAATTCCGTCATACTCGAGGGTACTACGCCAGAAGCATGGCACAGGAGTGTGGTGGTGCTCTTCTTCAAAAAAGGTGACAACACCTTATTGAAGAATTATAGACCCATCTCGCTCCTGAGCCATGTGTATAAGCTGTTTTCGAGAGTCATTACGAACCGTCTCGAACGCAGGCTTGATGACTTCCAGCCTCCCGAACAAGCCGGCTTCCGAAAAGGCTTTAGCACCATAGACCACATCCATACGCTCCGCCAGATTATACAGAAGACCGAGGAGTATAATCGGCCACTGTGTCTAGCGTTTGTGGACTATGAAAAAGCCTTCGATTCTATCGAAACCTGGGCTGTATTGCAGTCCCTCCAGCGATGTCATATCGACTATAGGTATATCGAGGTGTTGAAGTGTTTGTATAGTAACGCCACCATGTCAATTCGGCTACAGGACGAGAGTACGAAACCAATCCAACTGCAGCGTGGTGTGAGACAGGGAGACGTTATCTCTCCGAAACTGTTCACAAATGCGTTGGAGGACGTTTTCAAGCTCTTGGACTGGAACGAGTTCGGCATCAACATCAATGGCGAATACATCACTCACCTTCGTTTTGCCGATGATATAGTTATTATGGCGGAGTCGCTGGAGGAGCTCAATACTATGCTCAGCGACCTCAGTATCGTCTCCCAACAGGTGGGTCTTAAAATGAACATGGACAAGACAAAGATCATGTCCAATGTCCATGTCGCACCTGTACCGGTTGTCGTTGGGAACGATACCCTCGAAGTTGTCGACCACTACGTCTACTTAGGACAAATTGTTCAGTTAGGCCGGTCCAACTTCGACAAAGAGGTCGCCCGAAGAATCCAACTCGGATGGGCAGCGTTCGGGAAACTACGCGACATCTTCTCGTCCAAAATTCCGCAGTGTCTGAAGACGCAGGTCTATGACCAGTGTGTGTTGCCAGTGATTACGTATGGCTCAGAGACGTGGTCGCTAACGGTTGGCCTTTTGGAGAGGCTCAGAGTCACTCAACGAGCTATGGAGAGAGCTATGCTCGGGGTTTCTTTGCGCGACAGGATCCGGAATACGGAAATTCGCCAAAGAACTAGAGTTACCGACATAGCTCGAAGAATATGCAAGTTGAAGTGGCAATGGGCAGGCCATATCGCTCGAAGAACCGATAACCGCTGGGGAAGAAAGGTTCTCGAGTGGCGACCACGAACCGGAAGACGCAGCGTTGGCAGGCCTCCCGCCAGATGGACCGACGATATCGTCAGAATTGCGGGCAACCGGTGGATGGAATTGGCAAGCTGTCGTTCTTTATGGCGTTCTAAGGGGGAGGCCTTTGTTCAGCAGTGGACGTCTTCCGGCTGATGATGATGATGATGATGAAACATACCTTCGCACTTAATGTTGCAGTGGCCTCCTTTCCGTCCCTTCTTGCACCAATCCTTGTTGTTGATCTGTAAATAAAAGATTCTCATCAGTGATTTGTGAGGAATTTCGTTCGCTTGGAGGGTTCGTTTAAAAATGTGCTACCTTCTCTTTTCCTGTGTCTGATGTAAGGGGCGGTATGGGAACATTATCGGGTAGATTGGCAGCCGCAACTGGGACCTGAAATTAATCATTCTGCGGTCATCAATTCTAGCGTGGTGGAAGAGCTTTATCCCCAAAGTTGGTTGTTCTAAGACTTGGCAAGGGGCAGAAGAACATTGTTGTCCTGGGATGGGCTTACATCCAGTAGACAGTGCTGCTTCTACACATTTAAGTTGATGCATCAACAGAATGCTTTTAGTCAACTTTTACGATTGCTATGGGAAGGCCAGGTCTGTGCAGAAAGCAACTAGGTACTGTAAATTGTCTCTTGTAGGAATCGAACCTTTTTGACATTCATGAAAGAAACCGTCGCAGTGCCAATCAGTGTAATAAATTTAGTAGGACGAAAGTAGCACATTTATATTTTTTAAATTTGGTGATAGAATTATGTAAGGGTTAAAATGTCATAACACACACAGGTCTAAAAAGAACTATTATATTAAGCATTAGCTTTTAGTACCTTTTTTGTAGTCATGATTTTGACATAAAAGGACGAATACCTGCAAAAATAGTTACGTCCGCCGACCACCTCACTGATGACGGCTCAAATAAATAAGCGAATTAATTAAAAACGTGTTTGCTGACAAAACACAGGACGCTGTGGGTATGCCGTGTCGTTGCGGAAATTTGCATTTACATGGCTCGCTTTATGGATAAACGCGTAAAGGATTTTTGGGCAGCACTCCACGTGAATACTGATTTGTTAATTGCGGATCAAAATGTTGAGTTTGCTTACGCTTTCGTTTCGACTGTGGCTGAGTCGCTATAATTTTTGCCTTTGCAAGCCAGTCGCTATTTTAAATGTAAGGTCTTTAACCATGTTTAGGTGACATTTGAAGTGATAACTTCTTATGGGAGGGTGAACTGCTTCGTAACGTAACGCGTTATGGCGCCACTATGTCCTTCGCTTTTTCATGCATACGTCATTAGATTAGTTTAAGTTATTACTTCTGTCGAGCTTTCCGAGACGCACACGTTTTTTAGAGTATGTTTTTGTAGCTTATTTGTCAATATTTCTTACTGCTTATCTGGATTATTAGCAAGATATAACAAAAGTCCTTCTACCAGGACATAAACAACAGATCAGTCGACGGCAATACTTGGAGTTACAATTTTTTTTTACATAATTATTGCTTAAGCTATAATACCAATTACGTTATTTACATTATAATATGACAAAATGTAATTAAAGGTTGGGAATCAAGTGCTAGATGTATTGCTCATAAAATAAAGAAGATTGACACTTTGTTGTATGCTGTACAAATAATTATTTATTACAGATACCCGTTATATACACCTACGCTTGGCAAATGTACACTTTATGTTTATGCACTGACAATATAAATGTTATAGATGTATATCTGAACTGTTAGTAAAATGGTGTGAAATAAGCTCGAGTTTATTTGTACAGTTAACTTGTCACTATGTATTGTAAGCATTAGGGTTAATTTGTATTTTAATGATTTACGAAAATAATTGTTTAAAATGTACTAGAACAAAGATTAAAAAGATGTTTTTAATTTGTAAAATATTGGTCCTTGGATACGAATAATCCCAGATAACATGTTGAGTTTTAGTTAATCTACAAAGTCACCAACTGAAAGCTCAAGAAAGCACTTGGCGAGAATAAGCTGTAGGTATAATGATTATATAAAACACATTTTTGAAATGTATTCTTATTAAAAATATCATATACAAAAATACAGTAACGAAACTTTTCGCAACAGGGAGCAAAATGTAAAATAATTCGATGGGATTGTGGCCCAACTATTAATACAGCCACCGCAGCATTAATGAGTGAAAACGTACTTTTTTGCCGACGGTACAAGCTTTGCGGGATGGGATTACAACGATGCTATCGATTATCGAGATACTCGGAAACGATTTTATTGGTATCTGTGAAGTAATGTTGTTTTTATGCTTTTATTAAAATAGCAGCGCTTTATGAGCTCGTAGCGCTATGTATCAGGTACTGTCGATATTCGAGGTTAAGCAGCGCTTTCAGCGGTCAGGCAATAGATAGGTGACCGTTGTCATCTAAAGAGAACTTTCCGTGGCTCAGAATTTCATAACACCATCGTTTCTGATCTCTTTTCAGTAGTGTCGTTTTACCAGCCTATTGTACTATGTGAGGGAATGGAAGGAGCACTTAGTTTTGCACAATTCATTATGGTGCACTATAATATCTTAGTTTTAAAAACCTTGGTCATTTTGTCAACATGAATAACATGCGAAATGTTATATAGATGACCTGATTGACACAGTGGCTAAACGATTGGACTGCTGCTCTAGGGGTTGCGGGTTTCGATTCCCGCACCGGACATGAAGTGTGATCTGTAAATGTTTGTCCCGAGTCTTGGTGTTTTTATATATGATATTTCACCCACGAGACACGAGAAGGTCCTGTGTGTGGGGCGTCGATTTAAAAAATAACCTACACTACTGTCTTCTCTGTAGAGTGTCAGATGAATGTATCAAAATTAAATTCCCAATGTTAGTATACAATTAAACCGTTCTGATCGTGTCATAATTTGAGCTCCCCATTCAGTGATTAATTTATTATGTCCGTAACGAATTGGTTAACTAAAATGTTGATATTATTTACTCAGTTTTATTTAATACATTTACGAATGCAAATGTTTCTTTGTTACTTGTTATTGGATTTGTAGAACATGTGCTATAGAAATGCTTATGGAATTTTGAACTAGCTGTTGTCAATGGGTTCCCTTAATTCTTACGTAACTCTTCAAGGATCACAAGTATAAATCTGTTAAGGATATGTACCTTTAAAAGTACCTATATGTATAGTTATTGTTCCGTTTTTGTCGATAAGGTATTTCTCAGTAGCATGGATTCTGGATTTGTTTTTGGCTCTCTCAAAAAAGCTCGCTAATATAGCATTGAGACCTTTACATGCCTGGCTAAATGTGGTGTGGGTGTACTATTGTACACACCTCTGCCTACTTCTTCGAGAAAGGCGAGATTTCATATATATAAACAGTTGAAGTATAAATAAAATATGAGCCGGTAAAGTTCTAACTAGTTATACTTCCCTTAAGCTCATAATACTAAACACGAAGTCATAAGAAATTCTAAAGCTGTAAAACAAAGATCAAACTTGAATACTAAAATTATCACCCTTAGTTACTACATTCTAACTCGATGATCGTAGCCGATTGAATCGTATCGATACCTTATTCGAGTCGATGCATTATTCGAGTGACAACTATCTTGTTACCAGGTTCTCGAGTCGGCGGAAATCAAGTGTCGAATAAACGTCATCTTCCTACCGCCATCTGCATAATCTATGTCAGTATAATCTGGTGAAAGGTCGTTGGGGGTGGAATTTATTGGGTTGTATCTAGAGGATGCATATTGTTTCTAAATACCATGTATTTCATCGCTATTAGGCATTTGAAGGGTTACTTTAGTAGGGTTGTCAAATAATACAAGAATATTTTCTGCGTTGATGTATTGATATTTCGTGCAATAAGGGTTGTGCCTATTTCACTTTTTGGCGATACCATGGAATTCTATTTAAGACGATATTCTCGGAGCATACAAAAGTGACAAGACAAAAATTGCTTGGTATAATATACAAAATCTATAGTCTATATTTGTATACATTAGTACCAAAAATTTAGACAGTTAAACACTCCCTACTCTGGTTCGTATCAAACGTTCCTCGACATTTTAATACGACTTTCATAACCGATAAGCAATATATTCGTATCGACGCGTATAACTTTTGAAGTTATTACTCTTTAGTGACGTTCGTGTTCAATATCGATAATTATTCTGAAGTCATTATTTTAACACACTTTATGTTAAGTAATCAAAATAAATCGTTTATTACTTAACAAAGAAAATACGTCTTCAGCAGTATAATCAGATCAAAGACTTATGTTGCCTTAACAGAGAAAGTTGAAATTCGAATGAGCATAGTAATAAGTCGGTAGTTTAGTAGACGAACATGTGACGTGACGTATTCAGACGGAGAAAAAGGTAGATATCGCCAAGGAAACATGTATGTACCTTCGAAAAAACATAGCGAGCTGAACCTTTGCATTGGAAGTTAAATAACAAAGAAAAAACTAATGTGCAACCTTACCTGAAGTACCGCTTACTGAAGTAGGTATTCAGAAGAGATAATTCATATACAGAAAAACAAAACAGCCTTTGGTCTTACTAATCTTGAGGAAATAGCCAACAATTCGTTGGCAATAGACACATCAAATGAAGACGGTTTAGAAGTCAATACAATGCGACAAGACAAGATGTGGTAAGGTGTTCCGTGGATTACTTAGTAAGTCACTAGCCCCCATAGTATAGATCCATGATAATTATAAGTGCAGTGGTATGTCACGTCTGCAAGGTGCAATTTGCATTGTCGCTTCTGCCGCGCTCGTTACCGCGAGCCCGCGACGAGATCAATTCAGATCTATTCCTTTATCGAGGTGTACTGTTTAGGGATGCCTGGTGATTCTATTATGCGGGTTGTCGATAGTTTTGCTTTTTTGTACAAGATTATGGGTTATTGTGAGGTTGTGGAGATTTCAAAGAGGGTAATTCGAGATGCTACTTATAGTTTATGGTGTGATACAGTTATGTAAGATGGCTGAGTTTACATTTTTGTTTATTGTACACACTTCCATAAAATCTTAAACAGGCTTCAATCGTTATTGCTCTTTGGAAGAAAAGTTGGATTGAATACTTAGGATAATAGTTTTACGTAGTGATATATACGATACTTTTCGAGTTTTTCTTTATATTTAAAAAGTCTATTCATTGAATAAGAAAGTAACTTGATAGAAAAAATATCGATATCTCCCAATCGATACTCAACCACATCACTGTCAAGGAGCTTTCCACTCTGCAAATCGAAGCTTCGATTGAAATCAGGCGGGCGGTCGGTAAATAACGTCTTGCGAACTAATACTTTCCCGTGAGATTGCTAATCTCAAGCCTGTATCGCTCTGATGAACGTCTCGCATAGGTGCTCCATGTTTGTCCCCGGTAAATGATCTCCTATGTACGATTTTATCTGATGTCTGTTTGTTTTTATCGAACGGTGATTGAAGAAAATGTGTGTTAGCAATTCGTTTTGTGTGCTCCTCCTAATTTCGTTTCGTTAAAAGGTTTTCAAGAAACGGGGATCCTGTTTGATTGCGTGTGTAAGATGTGTTATTTGAAGTGTAGCTAGGCAGGGATTTTCTTCTGTATTTAGATGTTGTTTAGTATAATTTTAATAAAGTCATACGATGGTTAAGGAGTTGAACGGTACAAGTAGCGCAGTATGGTGTTCGGCGATTATCAAATATCAAATAGTGGACGTTCATCGACTGAAACGACGACGATGAAATCGATTTTGAATTTAAATAAGCAAATCTTCAAAATCGATGCGGAAAATATCAGTGCATCGATTCTTGTAACATTGTACGCAGTGCGACTGCCAACAGGTAGCAAAGTGATATTACGATGCTGTTAAGGATTACTCGGGTTTAACTCGTATATGGATTTGCATAAAAACTAAAATAATAAAGCTTCACACAAAATTATTAAATGTGATTAATATCAACATGACTACCAGTGCCTTTGTATCTTACAAATTGAGCTGATCCCAAGACTCATGTGAATAGAGTGTTAAGAGAGATAAGAACGGACTATAGAGACTATAAGATATATTTAATAAAATGATAAGCCATGTATCATACTAAATAGCAATAAAAATACCTACCAAAACTACTACCTATTCCATAAAGCTGCAAAACTTGGTCCTTCTGTCCGCATTCCGACATAATTCCAGTAACGTTACCACCTAAGTTCTACAGTAGATAACACTGCTCAATTCACTGGAATTACGTTAAGTTTAACTCAAAGGACTATAATTTCGCACGTTTGTGGCTGAGCTGTGCCTACAGTGAAAGTGCCGAGTAGCCGCGGGACGGTAGCGGTGTAGGGATGTTAGCCGCGTATAGAATAGGA
The DNA here is from genome assembly GCA_946251915.1 of Abrostola triplasia. NCBI lineage: Eukaryota > Metazoa > Arthropoda > Insecta > Lepidoptera > Noctuidae > Abrostola > Abrostola triplasia. The sequence continues at coordinate 4,482,030 of OX276444.1, read as the reverse complement.
CCAGGATTTGTATGAAAATAGTTGGTCTTTCAACGTAATATAGGTTTAATTACCTGAGAATTCACACGCCTACAAATGAAGCTGATATTTGAAAATATTTTTTTTATCATCAATCAACATTTGATGATAATTGAATTAGGACCAATATACACGATTTTGGGATTTAAAAAATTCTGCTTATTCTACATCTAAGGTAAAATAAGTGTACAGCTTGGTAAACGTGCTCCAAAAACTGATAGGCCAAACATAAATATTAACAAGATGGCTAAAGGACCTTAGTCACAGGACGGCAATCAAACCCTAGCCCTGGCTTCACAAGCCGCTTGCCCCACTTCTGTTTAAATTAACACGAGGAGATCTATTTGTAATACACCTTATCCGGTCCAGTGGAGATTGCAACATAATCGGCTGTATGTAGGCCATCCGCAACCATTGTACTACAACTCGTAACAAAAACTGACAATTGGTTTATTGTTCAGTCCTTATAATAGTTTATATACCTATTGAAAGGGTGACATTCTTTGCACTTCTTCGACTTTTATGATATTTTATTAATATTTAAGTGTCGTGAACTACTTGCTTCTATGTTAATGTAGTAAAATTTTTAGTATTTACAATTGTAAGTGAGGAGTACCCTCAACCGACGAGCGTGTATGAGGCATGTGATGCGTGAATAAAGCAAAAGAAGTATGCCAGGATCGTAGTAAATGGAAATCCGTCTGCATACCCCAGGGAAACAGGCGTGACCTTATGTATGTATGTATAATTGTATTAAGGAATTGTGGATTAAAACTCAATCCAACCACAAAGTAGCTGCGAAAAAGCTAGGCAGATAAACGGAATTAAGCGGTTTGGGTGCGAATAACGCAAACAGAAATCTACGAAGTTTATCGGGCATAAAATGATATTCCATCTTGTAAATCGCACGCTAGTAAGAAAGAGGCTTGCTCTAGTCGCACTAATAATATCTTAGATATTGTATTTAAATCCCTTCTTCAACTTAAATAAAGTTATTTCCGAAGAAACCTACTACGAATCTGTTATTAAATCAAATGATTCTCAGTAAATTGTACGAGTATTATTCATAAAATCTCCGGAATTCTAATTTCTTGTGTAAATTATATTATTTTGAGTAATAAAGATAAATTGCGGAGTTTAAAGGTCAGCTTTCCAGCTACGATATCTTGATTTATTGGGGCGCATTTCTGTATAATACGCAATAGAGAAATTTATAGTATCGGAAAATTGGTATTTATATGACAATATAAAATTCACGTTTGATGTTAGCTAGTACTTGATGTCCACACTTTACACTAATTACACTAATATTATAAAGGCGAAAGTTTGTGAGTGTGTTTGAATATTTGTTACCTCTTTATGCTCAAACGGCTGGACCAATTTTGATTAAATTTCTTATGGAGGTAGCTGACACCCTTGATTAACACATAGGCTACTTTTTATTCCGAAAAAATTTAGCGGGCAACACCGTGGTTTCCATAATCCTAAAAAGAGCGATATTTTGATTTTGATATGACATGCCTGAGTTGGCAGGTAAGTTCTTATTTATCATGAGTCTAGCTCATAGTCATTCATCGAGATTACCTTCATAATATGTGATTTAATCCAAAACAACACATAACATCACGCCTGTATTCCCCGAAAGGGTAGGCAGAGGTGCACATACAGTACCGCCAGTTATGTTTTTAGGTTCCAATGTAATAGGGGGCGAGCCTATTGCCATCAACCGGACACAAATCCAGACTCCGTGCTGCCACTGAGAATTACCTAATGGGAAAACCCAGTAATACTGCCCGACCCGGGATTTGAACCCAGGACCTCGTGCACAGCAGTCGCGCTTAGCAACCACTAGACCAACGAGGCAGTCCCTAATCCAAAACTTTTTCTACATTAATGGTCTATAATAAAAATGGAGACGAGCCTTCTTCTGATTACTGCAAAATATCTACTTAAACAAGAATATTAATGGAAATATTACTGAGCAATGATAATTAACATAATTCTTATGAAGAAACACAGTTCTCTACTACCGAAATTACAGAAAGCTCATTATATCTCCCAGTATCGTGTATACGGATCTACACATTTCAGATTCAAGTTCTGTACTATTTGTTAGAGTGGTATAATGTCCGAATAATGTTCAAACCGACTGATTAGTGCGAGTGATCATGCAAATATGCGCTGGATACCTAATTGTAATGTAGATTTATGAATGGGCCATACGAGATTTCTGTGGACGAACGGTTTGTGCCATACGTACTGTTGCCGATGCTTTTTGCAACTAGTCATTACTGGTAGTGGTGTGTTTGAATGTCAGTTGTTTTTGATTTTGTACAGCGGCTATTTAAATAATGAATCAGCTACCCGCGCCTTCGTTCGATCGGAAATTTTTCCATTCTTTTCCAAGATTAAAATTAACCAATGGCCTGCCCTAGGGATCATATCATATTAGATCGATATTGGTTGATAGGTTAAATTTGGATAAGGTAATAATATCAAACACGGTGATTTTCTTGTTGTTCAATAAGGACATACATACAATCTTTCGGTGAATAAATCAGTTTATTTTTTGTTACAGGTATGTGGTGACTAGCAAGCAGCTGTCGTTCATTGTGACGTTCTAAGGGGGAGGCCTTTGTTCAACAGTGGACGTCTTCCAGCTGATGATGATGATGTAGTGACGGCGATAAGATATTTATTTTGAATTTAGTATATTTTATGGGTAAGTCGACGAGTAATAGCCCAGCGCATCGTGACGATAAGACCTAAGTTATAGGCTTATGATCATCAGCCTCCTTACCATGAACTCAGCTGACACCGCTACGTGCAGTGTAACGCGGCGTTTAGCCTCCACAATGTACACTGTCCTGCTTTAAAAGTTCATGGTAATGGGCATAATAAGTTAAGGCTGCCCTGAAATAGGGACATCAGCTTGCCAACTATTTTATTTATTTAATTTCCTATGTTCAGATGTGGATGGAGACAGGCTGATGAATTTGTCTTCTAACAGCATGTATTGTTGCTAAATAGTTAAATATAAATACTAATGAATTAAAATATGTATTTTGAAAACCAAATCCATTATAATAAATCAATCGAATATGAAGTTAAGTAATACAGAAACAGTTACATCATCATTTAACATTACTGAGCGTAGAAAATAACAACATGGCGGCTGTCACTGCGCCAAATAATAATTAACAGTGATCGATGTTATTAACGAGACAAGTTAATTTTCACACATAGTGCACCAATGTTAGTAATGGTAATCAAATCTAAATTAACACTAAACTAATAATACAAACTTTTATGTTTAGTTATAATTTTTTCATATATTTGTGTTTGAATCGAAGGACCAAAAATGGTCCTTCTAGTCAGTTTATATGATTTGTGTCTAACTAACTAACTGTGTATTTTAACGTAGAAGCTGAACCACAGTTATCGATATCGTTGATGTCACGAAAATGTATTTGCCAGTTAACGTTTATAATTATAGTTTAAGTTGCCTCTATAACAAAGAACCCTGTGTCTTCGTTAGTAAGTAGATCAGAGGTTTCATCATTCCCTTTGACATCCGATTGGATTAAAATATTTCCCGAGGCTTTGCTTTTACCTTATACCATTAATACCTCATATTAACACCGCTGTGTACCTCATTTAAGATCATTATGTGAGCGAGCTTCGATAAAATTAATTCGCATTAGGCGCTAACATGATTACTTTGGCATAATAACCTTATTATTTCGTGAAGCTACAGCAACGAGATTGGTAATTATCAATAAATAAACCCGCGTAATTAACTTGGGATTTCCTTTGGTTTAGCGGGAAATATGGTTATGATGAAATATTTGGTAATTTTATTAAAAGCACGAGGTGAGTTTTTACCCCCCGTTGGTAGACTTAGCCCTCCAACGTTTGCCTGTTTATACCAGTACATCCGTCGAGAGATCGTTATTCTGAAAACGCGTTTTGAATAACATTATATACTTACCTAGAGCATGATTTGCAGGTTTTTTGTCATTATCGGTTTTCTTAAACTAAACTCCTAACAGCGCCACCAGTAAGTAGAAGTTAAGTTTAAGTTCAATTATTGGTTTTGACTTACCTGAAATAGTCCGTAGCTAGTATAGGAGTTATTGTGGGTTGTTACTTTGTCCGTTGTTCGACCACTCGCGTGTTCTATCAGACACACCCCTAGAACAAAATACATTAATTTAGAAATAAATAGGTCTATCAATTTAGGTTTTGTGTCAACACGTATCTGACCAACGAGCTTGGAGTCTTCATACGCTTATTATAAAGTGCAAAGTCAATCGTCAACTTTAGAAAAATGTAGAGATTAGAAAGATGCATATATATCTTGGTTTTGACGTTTCGAACACATATTGTGCTGAAATTTCTGACCTAGATGATCATTGTTGTATGTTCCTCTTATCTTTAAGAATCAAACTTCTTCCCTGACATCTGCAAAATGTATACTGTGATTTTTGCTGCAGTTATAATAAATATTGCTTAATGAAAAATGCTATCCTTAAAAACATAGGGCGAGCCGTTGATGTGAGATCCAGAACTATAATATAAAAGGGGAGGTTTCGATACGTTTGACACGGAAACACCAAAATTTATCTAAGTACCTAATATCGATTGACGTTATAAAAGTATTGGGATGCATCAATATACATATATTTTCAATTTGGAGAGTGTATCGCTTATGGATGACATAATATCTCACAAATAATGAATACTTACCTACAAAATTAATCAAATCCGACTTTTTTTCTAGCTTTATGTTAGAAAGTGTAAAGTTTCTGGATGCAGATAACCAAATATAAAAGTAAAGTGAAACTTAAAATAAAAGGGGAACGTGTGAAAAAGCCAGCACATCTCGCATAAATGAAAAAAATAGTAGTGTAACACTAAGTTTAGCAAATTTTATTTAAAAATTCCAGATAGAATAAAATCATCTGGTTGTTTAGTCAAATTAAATTCGTCGACTTCCAAATTCTTAATTCGGATAATAACATTAAAGTGGGACACACTAAATGAATCGACTCTGACCTTAATAAGAGTTCACGTTAAACTTTTGGCGGAGAGATCTCCTATTTGCATAATAAGGAGGCATTCAGATGACAAAACATCCACAGAACCCCCTTTTCATTTAAGTTTAAAATTGTTGGAGACATTTTAATTGATGGCACTGAGCTGGAGAATCGTTTAATCCGGATTAATTAGAACATGTACCGATATAGAATCAAAAGTGAACATTTAGAAATTGAAGGTATATACTAGTTTGTAGTAATAGAAGGTTTAACTTTGAGCAGTGATTATAGCTAATGAGTTTCGATTACTCGAGCGTAACAAATTGATCAGAAATTAAGTTTATGTTGATAAGTTTATGAACTTAAACTTGATTTCTGATCATGTCTATAATTGCTATAAAAACAAAAATGGCTATAATTTGATAAAAATCTACAACTGAAATTATACAACTCGCTAGGTTTTTAAAAGTGCTCCAAAAATGACAATGGACGATTTTTTCTTGGTACGAGTGTAAGTGATCATCCCCTTTGGAACATACAAGCGTAATTATGATTATGCACAGACCAAGCATATATCAATAATTTTAGATAAAATTTAGTTGCTCTTCATGACTACAAAATTGGTAGTCGAGACGAAATACTGTGCAGAGATCTCGTATCCCCATCTATTTCGTCGAACTGAAACAGGTTACAGTTAAATAATTATAATGAAATCTTTTAAGCTACAAGAATTCTTCAATATCGGTTCCGTGCTCCAATAAAGTTAAGGATCTTGGACAATCAAGTTCACGTACGAGCTGGATGAATCTATTGCCCTTATTTGTCTCTTATTAGCCTTCCACGAGAACGACAAGCTGTTATTGCATTCCTTATTTCTCTTCCGTCCCCAAATTGACAAGAGATAAATTCAAGTCCTTTGTAAATTGCAGTCTACGAGATTCTCTGGCAGATTAGTACCGAACCACATTACATTCGTCTGTGATCGGAAATAAGTCAGAGCTATGATAACGTCGTTTGTACAAACCCAATCTGTGGGAGAATTGTATTACTTTTGCTTACCGTAGATTGACGTAATAAATGGGGCGAAGCGATCGACATTTGGACTGGGGTTTTTGTTTCATATTGGATTATTGTGTCTTAATAATATGGTCCTTTAAAAAAGGATTAGGTTTTTTTTATATAAATTTGAATTCTCCTTTCTTTATTTTAATTGAAATTAATTACACCAAACAATAAAGGTCCTATTTATTTAAATGAGATATCAAAGATAAAGAAAGTGACGTATTTTATTTTGCTTTTTATTGCGAATATAAAATTTTAAGCGTTTTGGTCCTAGGTACCCATGTATGCTTACCAAAGGACCGCTATTCTATTAACAAAGGACCAACATTTTATAAAATGAATACATTTTTGTAGAATAATAAATTATTTCACGTAGATAATATTATGATAGTTCATGCTATAAACATAACTTGTTTCAACCTAAACTTTAGGGTTATGCTATAATCAACGTTCTAGGATAACATTATTTAACTTCACTAGATTTATGCTCGCATATAGATATGAGCACCAACGTAAACGCGCATTCAGGTAAGACGGAGATCTCACGTGAATGCAAGCCATAAAATTTTATCTCTACACCAAAATGACATTACCAAAAGTACACTTTATTACAAGTCCAACAAAGTTGTGATTCGCTTGCACATTTTTAATAGTATTTTTATTACCTAACTATGAATGTGTATGTGCTCATTGAAGATATTTTCGAGTGTATTCTGTTAAGAAAACCGTGTTTATCTGTAATACGTAATTTGAAAATGAGGTCCTCAAACTTTGTTGAAACCCGAGGGGTTTATTATGGTAATTTGTCTTTGAAGGAATATTATTGTTATGTAGCAAATAATTGGATGCTTCATCCTAAAACTCTGACGAGAATTGAGAACGCCACGTGGATAGGATACTGTAGGAAGTTATTTGCCTTATATTTGTCGTGTGGTATCCGGCCTAGAATTGGCTACCCCTTTCCTCCCGTGTCGAGAGAAGCGACTAAGGTAAAATCCAGAAGATAAGCAGCAGCGTCTTCTGTAACTTGAGCACCAATACTGCGATCCCCAAGCCGCTTGCCAAGCGTGGGGATTATGGCACCCCCCCCCCTTCTAAGGGGGAGGCCTTTGTTCAATAGTGGACTTTTTTCGACTGATGATAAAATGAAATATTTTCGTATTTCGTATATTATCGTAGAAAGCCCAAGGTTTACGATCTAGCTTAGTTATGAGTTTGAATCTTGGCATGTGCCAATCTAAGTAACTTATTACTTAAAGATGGTGAAGGAAAATATCTCGAGGGACCTGGTTTTTATGACCTCAAATCAATAAATCGAAGTAAGCCATTCAAAGGTCCCTTATCTATAGAAAAGAAGTGCTTTTACCTCACTGTACCTCAATTACGTACTATAAGGGTTCTAGGTTTATTAATTTAGGGTACTTCTCAATAAGACTTTTTGGCTTTTCATGTATTAAAACTGTATAGATAAGGAACACGAACATTGTCAGTGCAACTGTTTAGAACTTGCACACTGCATTAAACCACTCACATTCGAATCTTATTTTCTTCTTGCATTTAATATAAAAAAATACCTATAAATAAAAGTAGTCTAAAGTACCTAAAAATAAAAAGGCCTTGATGAAATATAGGAAAAAAACAATTTGATTTAAGTGAAAATGTCAAATTCTTCACGAATTCAAAACGTTATCGTCCATCCGCATTTGTTAACACTTTAACCCCAGTATTTCCACAAAGCCTAGATCGAATGATACCACAGGCACCTACAACCTAAATAAAGCAAAATAATGCTGGTAACGTCGATACAATTAAGAAGAACGAAAAGAAGTCTCTACAATAGCAACATTACAAAAATACACACGGCAACGTCGTCCCAGGAGAGGTACCTTATTAGCTGGAGTTAATGCACCCGTTATGTGCCATCGTTTCTGAGGTAACTCCTGGGAATAGACGTACTCTTCGATGCATTAAATCTAATGTTAGAGGTTGCTATTGTAAGTTTCATTCAGCTTGCACTAATTAAAGGTTTACCTGCGGTTAATGAATTGTGGAATATAGATCTACATTAATCTATAGGGGAAAAATGCTTCAAGAATTCATAGTTAGAAATCGATATACATGCTCAATTACATGGTGATTTTTTCTGTCCTTTTATGGGTAGAGATAGATCAAATTTAGTTTCGGATTTTTTATTACTGCAAGTTTTATAATATGTCGTGGTGGTTTAGTTGACATACCGGATTTGTTTGCACAAGCATGTTTGTTTAAATGCAAGCAATTATCATTGTGACTTGTTCAATGTCATAAATACTTTCTTTTCTCAACACCACTAACGGTGACGGAAAATATCGTGAGGAAAGCTGAATTATCTGAAATCGCTAACCCGCAGTGAGTTGTGGTGATCGATGCTTAATCCTTCTCTATACGAAAAGAGGCCTTTGCCCTGCAGTGGGACAGTTCTAGTAGTAAATTTTACAGTATTCAGGTAATTTGTATACCTTTGAAGCTGTACGTTTGTAAGCTTCAAGTCCCTTCCGTAGGCCTTTGCAAAAGCCACGCCACATCTTGAATTAATGTCAACCCGATTATAGTTTACTTCGCTAATCTCGTTTGATCCCCGATAAACATGATCGACTTCGCGCCTTTAGATCATTCATGTTCTGTGGCAAAGGTATTTCTCTGTAATCGGACTTGTAAAGGGACAATCATAAGGTGTTGGCATGGATTACTTATTTAAACATTTGTATATAAGAAACGTTGATTCTCGAAGATAATATGGAATATATATAATAATATACATTTATCAAATGCTAAGATGCTAAACTTAGCATTTGATAAATGTATATTATTATATGCAGATAAATGTTCAAACCTACGACATTACTTAGAGGAATAAATCACAGGAGTATAGCTTTTATTATATTTAAATTCACAAACCTTTAAGTGTAAGTCAGAGTAACTCAAGGGAGAAAACCAGGGCTAAAGTAGTGCTTAACACAGGCCTTTACCAAGGCTTAGGGAACAAACTCGGCCTAAAAATGGGGATTTTTCTTACAATCACTAACTAAAACCTAAGCAAGTGTCCGCAAAAAATTAAATAATACCGTTTTGAAGACAAATTTAGCTCTAGTTCACGTTGCAAGTTTTTTTACTTCTTTTCAAGAGAATCTACGGGAATTCAAAGTATTTAATAAAACAGAAACTCCGTCTCATTATAATTACTTCGTGCAAGTCAAAGACGTTTTTCAATTTAATTTGATAGTGCAGTAAGTCTGTAACTGCCTTTACGTGAGCCAGGCTTTGATGTGCAGTAGTGTGTAAATGTGTAGGATGCGTTTGAGTGGGTTAATCATGTGTAGCCGCTCTAGTGTGCAGGCGAAGGAGCGAGCTATGTTTGGAGGAATTCCTTGTTATCTCAACTCGATTATACAAAAATAAATGGTTCAATTTCTCAATGTAAGTATGCTACAAACAAAGGTACGTAAATAGTAATAGTATAGGAAAATGGATAGAAAACCAAAAAAAAATCTAGAGTTCGACAGTATTTTTATTTATGTCTTATATTTTTATTTTTGTGGAAGAGTAGGTACATATTTTAACTAGGTGGCAGCGCTACAGTTTATACTTTTGCAGCTATCACCTTGTTCTGATTTTAGCTGTATTTTTTGTGTTCCTCATGGTTTTTCCCTTTCTTTTTGTACTATTAAAAAACAATTGTATGTCATAAACCAACGTATCAGTCAACTTTAAAAACTCAGATATCTCTAGCATCAGGCTTCGTGCTTGAGTTTTTATTTCGGCCATTAACAAAAATTTCCTAAATTTTTGGTTTCAAAAGCTTTACTTACTCGGCTCGTGCGGTCGAAAATCAGTGAGCATACTAAAATACTGATATGAATGTATACCTACCTTCCTGATGGTTACATACGTATAAAAGTATAAACATATAGTTAGTATACTCACAGTTGGGTATCATGCTCCTGGGGAAGTTGTACCGCAGCAGCTCCCTGGACAGCTGGCAGCGGGTGAAGGAGCGCGCGTGGCCCTGCGAGGAGTGCACCGCGCCCAGGGTCACGAACAGGAGCACCAGGTGGGTCGGACGCGTCATCCTGGGAGAGGATTAAGATTAAAAGAACAATCATCATCATCATCAGCCGGAACACGTCCACTATTGAACAAAGGCCCCATTGGAGTGGGGGGTGGGTGCCATAATCCCGCTTGGCAAGCGGCCTGGAGATCGTGGTATTGGTGCTGAAGTTACAGAAGACGCTGCTGCACATCCCACTTAGTCGCTTCTTACGACACCCACGGGAGCTTAGAGTTAGAGCTATAGACCTTTATATTTTCATTACGATAAAATAGGTTACCTACAATTAAAGCCTTCTCTTTTGAATAACGCTTGCCTTTTCTCACGACGCGACTGTACAAGTAATTATACTAAGAAAACTACAACTCAAATTACTCCGTAACTTTCCTCAAACAGTCGGTAATTAAATATGTAAACTATTACAATGGGATGCTTACAGCTGGCAACACTGAGTGTTACGTTTCAGACTCCAGGCAAATCATTATAGCGAACAACGACAAAATGTAATTTTAGCTATTAATTAAAATGCTTTGCTTTCCGCTAGTTTGAGCGGTGTTCTGTTTTAGTTTGTGGTTGAATATCACAGTTAAAGAGCTGTGATACATGTTTGGTAACATTTAAACATCTATGTGTTTTGCTTTCCACTACATTGGGGAATGCCTGACTGCTCAGACCACTAAGGTGCTGCAAAGAAGGTTTTTACTTCAACAACCTCTTGATGCTTGTAGATTGTAGGTATATTATAATAGAGACTACATTTATTGTTACTTAGAGGGGTAGGCGGTGACCGAGAATTTCCTTACCATTCAGGTATAAATAAGCTCGACAGTTTTTATTTGTATATTATCTACTATATATACCGGTTATACTCACGTTGATATTCGGGAATGCCCGACTAGTTTCGGACTCTAACGGAGCCCTTATTCATGAGCAGGAGACGCGGCGGGGTCGCGAGCCGAACTGTATGTATATCAACGTGAGTATAATCGGTATATATAGTAGATAATTTGGATAACACTCACGAAAGTTATTATAGTAAATTAGTTTTTATTTGATCTACGAAACTTGAAATCTTGTTCGACGCATAATTTACGCGCAGAACCCAAAAAGAACTGGGTCCTTAATATGAACTCTTAAAGCAGGACATTCCCGTTGTAGAAGCGAGACTGCACTACACTGCACGTAGCGGCGTCTCGCTTTTACATAGGAAAATATCCTGCTTCTGTTCATAGTAAGGTAGCAGTCTGCTGTAAAAGTTCCGCTGCCTTAAGCGCTGTAACCGCTATCTGAAGCAGATTACTCTGCTTTACCGTGTAACGATATTCATGAATGTTTAAGAGCGATCCGACGGAACGTCGCTGCTCAATTTGACGGTCAGTTAACTCTTACGTGATGCATGATAATATAAAACGATATGACATTAACGTGAGGGTACTTTCGACCGTTTAAATGTAATGTTGTATTTCTTTAGTTGGGGAGGGGGGTGTTAGTGAGGATATTGAAAGACTTAACTTTATATGACTTTTTGTATGTTTTTTGCATGTTGCCATTCTAGGCTTAAATTTTAAATTAATAAAGATAACTTGAAAAATGATGGACACGAGCGGGACACGAACCCGCGACATTCGCCGTACCGTGGCGCCGCTCTGCCAACTGAGCCACCGTGTCACTATTATCTACTACACGAAAGTTATTATAGTAAACACCGTGTTACTGCTCGCATCCATCGAATTTCAAGTTCCCTTTTAGTATTTACGTCTTAAGCGTGACGTCAGGTATTATATGTTGGAATCTACGATTACCAACTCAGTGTTGTACCTTTACAGCTACAGTCCCGCTCGTGTCCATCATTTTTCAAGTTTCCTTTGTCAATTTAAGACTTAACTTTGATAAATTGTTATTTTTAAATACTGATTTCCAATATTTTTCTATCTCATCAACAACCGAGGAGACAGCAACGGGTAGCACCCTCTACAGGGTTCAGAGGGAATGCTGTCTGAACTGAACACTGGTGAGGTAGGACCACAACTAGAGTTCACTTCTTGGTTGGCGGTGATTACTCGACTCGAAGGTTACCAGAGGTGGAGAAATCGCCTCCAACGTTTTGTCCTTCCTTGTGTATCGTATAACGGCAGTAAAAATTTCGTATTATGAAAACTTTTAAACCTTCATGACAGTATTAGTTCGATGTATGTTTTTTGTGTTTGTTACCACACGCTGAAGGAACAACTTTAATTTTCGATAGAGTTTACTTTTATTCAGATCCTATTAAAATCAAGGCACAAAAAATATAATTAAAAAACATTGTTGTGGACATATATTTTTTCCTCGAAGTTATTTTCAATCCAGGTTTCCCGGTACGAGTGTTGCGGGCAGCGCAACCCATAGTTTTTGACACTCAAATATTCGTTACGAGACTGGATGTTTGTGAATTGTATAGTTTCAACGTAGAGTTGCATATACGGCAAAAGCAAAAACTCTAGTATATAGGTACATTTTCCGATAGACGACTAGCTTGTGAGCTATTCACCCCATCCAAATTCGCCCAGTTATATCCAGCAAAATTGTTGCTTCATGCGGATCATTCGTCACGCGTTGTGCCACGTGTCTGGAGGGTACAACAGTACTCTGAGCAAATAAATGTTCTTATTCTTATTCGGGCCTAAAATACTGAAGGGTCAACAACCCCAGCTACTACAAACCAAACAAAAATTGTTCATTTCAGTTAAAACTGTGTAACAGAAATATAGTTTTGCTGCGTCGAGCGTTCGCTAGATAAACATGAGAACAACAACATTGACTCGAGAAGGGATCTTCTCGAGCGTAATGAAATTTTCTTAAGCTACTGCAGTCGGCACACACTAGATAGCAAATATAAGCTTTTGTTACTAGTGTCAACAGTTTGATGCCGTGTAATGCATATTTTATGAGCGAAGTTGGAGGAACTCTATGCATTTAGTTAGGGTTTAGTGTGGGTTTTTGTGAGGTTGTTTTTGCTTGTTTTAGGTTATGATTTTGTAAGGGCGGGGTTGAGACGTGATCGTTGTTCATTAGTTTTTGATTACAAATTCTTTCATTGTTTGAAAGTGTTTTTGCTTTAAATACTCAATATTTTATTGCGTTCCATTACATTTTTTTAAGTGTTTTTTTTGGCTTTAAATATTTAGGTAATACTTTCCATAATAGTATAAAGGTGGACTTACAGATCATTATGGAGCCTGTCGGGCATAGCAAAAGTTAATAATGGTTTCGTTAGCAATTCAACTATTTAAACAATTACTTAAACTACTGACTGAAAAACAATTGTGAATTATCTTTTAAATTTCGTTTTTAAATTCTGTAAGTAAAGCCAAACGCCTACTTACTTTAAGCAATACATACGATCCTTTGACATGCGATTGAACCAACATTTTAGATCTAACAAGGGGTATAAAGTTATTCTTACAAATGACAGTAAGTACCCAAGTCCCGCCATCCTATACCGAAAGACTTAATCACATAAATCTGCCAATTCCAACACAGTCACAGTGTAGTACTAAAGTATTTTAATCCCAAAACTGCATAAATCTCAAACAAACGCGAGCATTTCACGATCATTGTAGTCCTGTACCTACAATCGCTGGACAATAGCGCACAAAATCACAGTGTGAACAAGAGAGTGCAGCTTCAAAAACTCGAAACTCAATTAAAGCGATGAGCCAGTGAGTGAGGAGTGAGGAGCGAGGTGCGTACTCTTTGTGAGAACAACGAAACAAGCTCGCTTATTAGGACGGTTATACACGAGAGAGATCAGGATCTAAATATAGATAAATAGATAATATGCTTAGTTGCTCGCCAAGTAACAGAATACAGAAAAACCTTAAAACTAAAATAACGTACGTACCCAACGTACGTACAACAACGTACCCAAATAATTTTAGACACAAAAATATTTTTAGGGGCACAAATCTAGACTCCGTGCTGCTACTAAGAATTACTTAATGGAAAAACCCAGTAACACTTTGCCCGACGAATTCGAACCCAGGACCTCGTGCTCAGCAGTCGCTCTTAGCAACCACTAGACCAACGAGGGAGGCTATATACTTCGTAACAAAAACTCGCCAGTGAGCACTACCCCTAGTATGTTCTAACTGCTCCCCGGATCAGAGCAAGTTATAGACCGGAACACCGCTGTAGGCATTTGTTTTGGATATCTTATTATGGCCGAGAGAGCGAACTAGAAAAGTTTAGGTGGTTCTCGCTTTTAAGGCGAGTTTGTACGTTGATTTGAAGTTGAGCGGCGAATTCTGTATCAACACGGACGACTAAACTAGACTTTGTGAATATTTATGGCGTAAAGCTAGGAATGAATAAATTTCAGCTGTTTGGAATAGAATTTGGTATGTTATGTCCGCTGTATAAGTGTACACACCTGTATACATATAATTCCACTATATTGTGATTATAATAAACATTGTAATTTGTATAAACTCTTAATTTCATATCATCACACTAATATTATATAGGTGAGTCAGTGTGTTTGTTACTTCTTCACGCTCAAACGGCTGCACCGATTTTGACGAAATTTCATATGGAGATAGCTGACACTCTGGATTAACACATAGGCTTTTTATCTCGAAGAAAAAGTAACGGGTAACACCGCGGGGCGCAGCTAGTAATAAATAATTTTATATTTTACAGTCAATAAAACTAAGTTTGCAAGATTCGTGCTGTAAAAGTTATACTCAAACTGTTACAGCGTTGCGAAAATTTTCTCGTATGAACCACGGGTGTTTTGAATATCGGAACTAAAAGCAACATATATCGTTTCTTCAGAACTACCGATTTCAAATCGATACGGTTCTCCTAGAAACATCGATTTCTAAATCTTTGCGTGTTTCTAGAAGTATCGACTTTGATTCGAAACTTCTCCAGAATTACTAATTTACTAAAATCGATATATTTTTTTAAATTGATAAAGGGAAACTTAAAAAGCCTAGCATGGCAACATGCAAAAAACAAGATACAAAAAGTCATATCGATAATTTTTGTCAAAAGCATCGACGTTAAAATTGATACCTTTTCCCAAAATGTGTCTTTAAATCCGGGTTCGCAGTTCTCGACGCTAAGCAGAAAGCATTCGAAATTACCTGAGCTCTCATGTATCAGTCTTACTAATTAATATGTGCTAAGCGTGCACCAGCTCGCTGATTAGACGGCGCGGTTGCACTGTTTGTCAGTTTATCTAAGATCAATCAGACAATGCATTATTCGAATCGGAGGAGGATCGAGCATATTGGGCACATTATATAAGATCGTCATCTTAGTTTTTGTTCACGACTTCGAACGTGTGGTCTTTTCAATGCTTTTTTCAGGATAAAGAGTGACCTATCATTTCCCAGGTTTAAGGTATTTCGATTGCAATCGGTTATAACGATTTATGGATATCGATAATTATGATCATATTTTTTTGTTAAATAGTTTTTTATTCATTTTTAGGCTCATAAATCTATAGAGAATAACTGGCCAAACACTGCGTGGTTACTCTTTTTAAAACAGTTTTCACAATAATGTAAGTAGCAAGGCACAATAATATAGAACGGTGCCAAAATTTCTTACAAAACTCAAATGTTTCTTTACCTAAATATATGCCAACGTTATATATAGGAGAATGTAGGTATATAGTACCGTCTGGGCTGGCCTTTTGGTACGCCCACAACAGATTAAATTTGTCGTGTCCTAGCAGATGGTACGCATGAATCAGTCATCGTGAACTTTGGTTCAAACGCAATTTTAGGGTATGTAAGAGGTAATATTTGGCCCAGTGGTTTGTTGACAAAAATATGCATAAGCTTGCGACTTCAAACTTAGAACAGTGACAATGTCACTCTGATATTTTGATAACTATGGCTCTTTATATTTTGTTCTCCTGACCGAATTTCGAGACTTGCCAACTACGCAGGAGATACTATAGCGCAAATGTATGCCCACACACAAGTGCAGTCTATGCTCTGTCTCTCATAGACAGATAAGACGGTAGACCGACATGACAGAAAAGAGATCAGGTGCAGGACCAATGACTTAATGTGCCTTCTAAAGCACGGAGGGGTCTCCAACATGTGAAAACGGCTCTCTGTATATTGAACTCTTGAATGATCATAGGTTTTATTAAAAAATGAGGTTTAATCGTTGCAGACCAATATTTTGATTATCCAGAAGCTTGGAACCATCTCGTTTTAGTTAGGCATAGGATTAAAGTGAATGGTGCATAAAAGGAGAGGCTATCCCGAGTGGTGGCTTGAAAAAGACTAGATGATGAGGAACCCTGTTTGCTGTGATATATTATGTGTGTACTTTTGAGAAATACAAACGCGATATGTTTGATTCTGTGATGGGAAATGTGGCGCACATTGTGAGAGGCCTATGTCCTGCAGTGGCCTGCAACGCGCTGATGATTATGAAAGAAAATATATACGTATGTGGATTTAGTTCGTATATCTACGTACAATGGAGATACGCACCGACATCACAGAGCAATGATCAAATAAAACATGCACCAACTTCACAACGTAACATTAAGAGTAGTGTTATCTACGTTAAGAGCGTTGTCATTAACAATTAATAATATATACTAGCTTTCATCAAGGATTTGGTCCGCGTGGAAAGTTTCGACGTATCTTTTTCGGAATAAAAAGTAGCCAACGACCTTCTAAGGTTCTAGTTTATTCTTTATAGAAATATTATCAAAATCGGTCATACAATTTAGGAGAAGAAGTATACTTACAAACATAGTTAATACTGCTAAGGTAGAATAATTACATACACCAGAATTAGATACCTATTGAAGGTTAAATTGCCCTTGTTTTGAGAGCTTTTGTAATATGTTTTAGGAAACCTAGTGTTTCAGCGTTACCACTGGAATAACGTGTAAACATAATATTCGTAGACCGCAACCAATAAACCGTTAACAGCGAAGGAATGTTAATAATTGGGTTTTTATCGATAATAATAAATAATAAAAATATTCGAGTGAATCCAATCACTTTATTGTTGTCAACGAACATTGGATACACGATTATGCATGTAAATTATATTTCCGACATTAAATCTGCATAAAATCATTAATTCGTCCAAAGTTTTTAATTTTATTGGCCGAGAGAGATGCACGAGTATATTTATTTGCCAAGTCAGTTTATTATTGAAAATTAATTGAGAATCGTCGAATCAGCGACCAATGGAAGTTTTATTACATCAAAACTGTTTGTGTCAATTTAATAATTCGTAGAATATAAATGACGTTCGCTGTATTCAGTAGTTTATTAAAATTTGGGAATGCACACCTTTTCAAAATTTTTACGTACCTATTTTATTTATTTGTACCTAAATGTTCCTTTTGCTGAGGTCTATTAACTTTTGACCGAAGTAGAATAAAACAGAATTCAGGAACATAATGAATTTCGCGAAATTTTTTAATTTACTGAACGTAAAATCCAAACGTTACTTTTTTAATAACAAAACGCATTTCCTAACTTGCTGGTACAACGTCTGCTAAATTAGCCTTCTGAATGGTCCTATAAAGGTGATTTAAGGCAAGTCACTTACCTAATATTCCGTGAGTATCCTATGTGGCTTGCTGCACTGGCGACCGCTCTGCTCTCCCTGCGTTCAGTGGCTATGAGAGGCCAATTATCCACTTAGTAAACTGCACGCAATTGTAACGCATAGACCTTAAGGGGAAGCTTTACTTTCTTTTTAAAGTGCCTCGGTTTTTACACCAGGATTTAATATTTTAGGGACAGATTAGAATAGATTGCAGCTAAATACTTATAGACCTAAGTACCACATAGAATTACTAAATATGTTAATATTTTTGTAAATGGTAGAAAGCCTGGTAAGTGACAGACGTTGAATTGAATGATACACGAAAAGGTGAAAGGACAATATCCCATTATCCATCTTCTGTAAGGTTGGGAAGCAGATACCAAACAGTATGCGGAGCAGGATATTATAAGGAAGATGATAATACTTTATCTCCAGGAGGAGGAGGTAAAGTATTACAAGAGCATTCAATTGGCAATATAATACAAGAGGCTTTATCAAAAGACCAAATGTAAAAACACATGGAAAAAGAAATTCAAAACAACACCCAAAAAAGTAACTGGTAAATTCAATTATTTCCCAACAACCCAATTACAAACCAACACGCCAATTGAAGAAGAATCTCAAATCCCTTGATCCGAATAAATCCAAAAGTCAACGCCTTCATCCAAGAGATTTGGACCATGACTATTATGGTGACCAATTTGGCCGGCAGTAATCCTTGAAACCGTAGATATCTTCTGTCAATTTGACAGGGTTTTAAAACTGCGACGTACACTAACAACCGCTGCTTCGTTGGCATGGCTCGTTGGAGATGTAGGAACTAGTTAGGGCTTAGCCTCGGACTAGTGAGAGCTTGGATTAATCTAGGGATTCATCCAGGGACTTTTCGGAGGCAGCGAGGATTCAGATTAGACTTCACCGAGAGACCCGTTTTGTCTGTGGAGTATTCTTTGCTGGTTTCCTTTTATTTAGCGTGGATGTAAGTATATCTTCTGGAGTACATAGAAATAAATTAAATAATTCCTTCCTATGTAGCTCAGGTTTTGGTTTTTGGACATTATTATAGAACAATATATTTGTGGAGTGCACAATCAATGATCTGAAGTTAGTCGGGCATTCCCGAATAAATACTTGAGTAAAACAGGAAAATAGAAAATATCTGTGACTCCTATTTAATAATATAAGCACTTGCGAATGTTCGGTGCATGAATACAAACTACTTTACCCAAAATCCAAGATCTTACTCCCCATTCAAATTCAAACCAAATTTCTTATTAAAGCCTGGTTCCGGGGAACTTTGGGCAGGTACAACTGAACTCTAATTCCTATACACCGCATAAACTTTGTTGGAACAAGCACTAAATTCAATGTAGCTAGTGGACGCTAGCTTGGACCTCTGGGAGTTTACAGGCTACAGTATTCCCTGTAAGGCCAGGGTAAACATTGCATCGAGTTATTATCACTCGGTTCCACATTGCTACATTGTATTGTTAAAGTTCTGTATTCTTGCACGTTGCTTCGTGTTATTTTGCTGCTACTTGACTTTGTGACTTCAAAACGATTTTAGTGTTTATTTGTGACTTATATAGGACGAAGCTTATTGCTGTTGGATTACACGTGCCTTTTGTGATTTGTTAAAGTTTATCATATCACTGTTTGGCCCATTACCCAGTTCTGAAAAAAAAAAACATAGAAATAATGTGCCCGTTACTGCCTTGCTCCATAAAACAAGAAAGCATAATAATGTGTTTACCTACCATATACTATGAAATGAAAAAATATATTTAAATACATACATAAAATCACGCCTGTTTCCCAGAAGAGTAGGCAGTAACCACGGATTTTCATTTGCTACGGTCCTGGCATACTTCTTTCGCCTCATTCACACGCATCACATTCCCAATAATAATTATGAAATTGGTTTACATAAGGTTTAAAACATTTGTTTACTAACAACACTGAATAAAATGGATGGATGAAATTAAATATGATAATGGGTATTATTTTTTTTCATGCAATTGAAACTGCCAATAACAATTTTGAGAGATAAAAATCTAATATCAATAACACGTTTGATACGTGTCTATTTAGAAGTTTTAGGGCTCTATCGATAACACTCAAGTTTTATTTTTCGTCGGTGCAAATACTTAACACCATTATCAATATTTGGTGTAAAGTGATAAGTATACTAAACGTAAACAGATAGGTATAAAATTATATGTCATAGACCCAACGTGGTATTAGTTTAAAGTCAGAAATAAGTTAATATAAAGATATATTTTTAACACTAGCTTTTGAATCAAATGTACCATAAAATTGTGTTGTCACCAAACCTATTTAAGTATGCAAAATTTCATTTCAATCGGATGTCAGAAAGTGGTTCTAGTTTAGATTGCAAGATTTGACCTAAAGAAACTCACATACATACATGCATACATACAAACAATGCAGATTAAATAAAAGCTTCTAAAAAAAACCGAATAAATAAGAATTATAAGACGTGAAAGTGATTAAAGATTATATTAAATCGATAGACCAGTTAAAACCACGTCTAGATATAAATATCTTTATTTTAATCCAATATCTAAACTGACAAAATCACACATTCCTTTATTACCTTACGAATAGGATGAAACAAAAAACAATAACAGAAGGGCAGAATGATTTCGATAAGCGATCGGGACCCAACTCCGGAACTTGGGCTATTCTCTAAATGGCTTCGATTCCGATTCGGTCTACACTTGTGATGTTCTGTCAATGTTATTGTCTCTATAGGCTATTGGAAACTGATTATCTATTTATATATGTATCGGTGATAACGTTATGAAGTGGAACGACTTAGTAACATGTTTTGAGAATAGGTGCTTATGCATTTCGTTTTAAATTATTTTTTTGGCTTGTGGGAAATCCTATTACAATTTCTCAGCCTCTCTCTGTTAATCCTATAGTTAACAAGTTTCCCAGAAATATTTATACAACTCTAATATTGTAAGAGATCATCTAATTACCCATTATTCTGTTCAAAAAACTGTCTAATTTCTTAATCTAATATTTTAGGTAGCAAAAAATGCTTTGTCTGAAAAAGTGGAAAAGTCAAACCCCTGTTGTAATTTAATTAGTCGGTTCTCGATAATTAATCGGGGTAACCGTCGTATAATTTGGATCAGCGGTTATAAGTAAGATTAAGTCTTAGAGAACGGTTCTTATTTCAAATTAGCAATTTTTTATTTTTCGTCGGATCTCCATCGTTGTTTAAATCAAAAATGTTTTTATTTACCTTGAAGCAGGGTTACGCTTTAAGGGATTTGAAACTTTAATTAAGCGAATCATACAAACGACAATTCAATTAAACAAATTCAAAGAAACAGACCATTGGGGATTGCCTCAAAATCGTTTTCTTTAACTTTGTTAATTGCAATTAGACAATCGGGCGATGTTGTTGCAACCCCTTTACCAGAATATTGATCCACTAAGCTATTCACGTCATCAAAATAAGAATACCCAACGCAAGCCTTTTAAAAAGGTTGAACACCTAAATCACAATGCAAATGATAACTGGCCCGCAGTAAAACACTGTTTGCACCCTAAAGTCTGGCAGTCCCTTGTCAAAACCACTAACATTTGGTGATATATCGTAAAGAAGACCAACCACTGTACGGTGACCTCTCGTAAATTCTGTAAAGTGGCGAAATTACGGTGCCTCAGGGATCTCGATTAATTGGGTGACAAGGGGACCTGCCCTTAAGAGGGCATAAACGGTTGGTGTGAATGGTGACAAAGAATACGTACGTAATGTTACTGTGATAGTAACAGGATAGAGTTGCGCCACTCAGTGATGTATCACAAAGTATATAATATCATTGACTCTATATATAGCAAAGAAAATAAGCTTATAATTAGTAGGTATATACATTTTTTAAGCTTCCAATATTGAAGGATATTATAATAGACACTACACATCGCAAAAAGACTACATAAGATACAGTCAAAGTTATCACACTCATGATAACTTACAAGTTAATTGGTGGCGTATTGCAATCAACCGAAATCTTGTAATCATGTTGTGTTTATTTTTTCCAAAACGTCGCTTCACACTGGGAATTTCTCCTTTATCGTGGGTGCGTTTCACAAACATGAAATATCACATACACAAATATCTGCGGATCACACAAATTTTTGTTCCGTGGGGTTTGAACCTGCAGCCCCGAGTGCAGCAGGCCAATCGCTTAGCCACTGCGCCAAGCAGATTGTCTCCATCTCTTCGGGCTCATCAGCATATAACTCGCATTTATGGTGATGAAAGAGAATAGTATTTTAATAAAAACCTCCCATGGACTACCATAGTTTTAAAAAACATTGCGGATCAATATAAAATAAAAGTGCTTCAGACGTTGTTCGGTAGATAAAGAAATGTCACGTTAAACGAGGGACCCATCTTACAGAATATAACCCGCCATTGATAATGCAACGGTCTAAAAGACCCCGAAATACAGATGTATTTACTAAGCACTTTCTGTGAACTCGTAGTAACTCTCTGAACGGATTTATGCACATGTACTAATCGGATTGTTAATAATAATTAAAATCTATGGTATTTTTTTGTAATAGTTCGAATTAGACGTTTGACACCTCAGTCTGCCCGTGACCATAATATATCTGTCTATCAGGCGTAATATTGGTATGTTGAAGTATGTGTGCAAATATATAAATATATATACACTTTAAACCCCTTATTCCTATAACCATGGACTAAATTATACCCGTCATTATCGTTTGCATGTCCAAGAATAGAGATGTCAATAGTCTTAATTCGAGGTTTAGTTAATGCCGGTATGATCTTCGTTTATGAATAAAGTAAAAGTATCTAAGTTTTGTTAAAGCAAGCCACATTTTAACACAAACAATTCCGGTCTCTTCAACCGATGCTACGAATTTGTATTTCTATTTCGTCTCATCGATGAAGGGTTGAAATATATTTTTAGGGTGAACCTTTCTGTCTGTCGAATCGTGACGGTAACCTTAGTGGATTTCTCCCTTTCCGCTTAAAGGATTACCAACAAAAGGTGACAAACGTTGCCACCTACACATATTGTTTGATTTTTGCGTTTGACCTCCTTGGGACTTTGTAAAGATTGCGCATAGTATATAGTATAGTACAGTAAAGGTTCCTTTGTGGAAATGGTTCTTGATTTTTCATCGGTTCTGTTGTAAGGATAATATGCAGAAAGCTGCAGGTTCAAACCCAGGCAATTACCAATTTAATTTTTTTAAAGTATTTATAAGACCAGGTAGACTGACGACATTATCAGATTTTGTGGCAACCGGTGGATGCAAATGGCAACTTGCCGTTCATTGTGGCGTTCTAAGGGGGAGGCCTTTGTTCGACAGTGGACGTCTTCCGGCTAACGATATAAGACAGGTCCTAATGTAGTCCTACTTAATCAATTCAAAATTGTATCTATACAAAAATCGCATTGGGACTTTAAAAAAATATTTTTGCACAAAGCACCTGCTGTTCTATTAGGGGGGAGTGGGGGTGGTTAAGGATTACTAAAACCAACTTGTCGTAAAGTTAAAGAGGAGCGAAGGTTAGCCAAACACAGTAAATTGAAGGTGGCGGGAGTGGGGGTCAATGGCCGTCCGTCACCCACTGTTATCAATAGTCATGTTACTCGCTCTTGTTCCCAACGTAGCCATTTGAGGTGCAAAGTATAAACTTGCAGCGGATAACGAAACATTCAATGCTTTACTTAAGAAAACATCGTGCAAGTAGTGGCAACATAAGTGATGACAACTCTACTTTGTACCCGTAGACGGCCCCAATCTCGTTACCAAGGCATGATTTGCTTTTGCAGCAGTGCCCCCGCTAAGTCGAGAAAAAAACCGCACAGCCGTACCAACCTTTTCTCGAAGCAGTTCAGGTCATTTTTGACACCTAAGATTCTCGTGAGAAGATGAAATAAAACATGTCTAAATACTACCAGATAATTTGATCTTAACGAATTTAATCATTCTTTTTACTTATGTTTCTCTTATTTTCATTTCAACTGAAGCTTAAGCACATTAATTTAAAACAATACGCCGAAATACGATGTATGTAGTATGTATGACAAAAAACATCCAAGATTTTGACATCTGTCCGTTTTTGTTTGGACCTTATTTTGTGACAGACATAAAATACACCCCTGACTCGCTTAGAACGTAGTAGCTCAACTCGCAACAAAACACGAGTGTAGTAATAACTCCCAGTAATTCGTGTCAATCGCTCACAACTTGTGTTTGAGCTCCCTCGTCCGGTCGTCACTCAGTGGAAACGTCCCATTACGTCGCAAGCACGCATTGCACCAGCTATTCTTCTATAAGTACCACGGATTATGACCGGAATTGCCTCTTGAGATCCCACTTGTCCCACTCTCTGGCACTTTCACAACTTTATAGCGAGTTCCCAGTGAATTTTGTATGATATAACTTTCTGTTTAGTTCGAATTCGTATTAAATTTAATGTGAATTGTTTGGAGTTTTATGATTTATGTACGAACCCATATAAAATAAATATGTCTGCAGCAGAAATGAATTGGTTTGACGACCCAATTCGAGTAGCGGAGCAAGCCGTGGTACGATTTCTGCATCTTCATTTCTGCAAGGTCATATTTAGCCTAAAAGTTAGATTCTAACAGCTGGTAGCCGATCTTCATTAATTGGAGTGGCACTTATAGAAGAAGAATATACAAAACAAGGTCAATCGTAACGTAACAGGCTTACTGTTACGTTACGATTGACCTTGTTTTGTTCAAGGCTTTGATATTGCAAACCACGTTATCGTTATAGCAAGGAGTTCCAAGATATCAATGATTACATTATTTAAGTCATCATCATTCTCTTCACTACATTTTGGTATTATCGAGATAGCTCTTACAAATAAGTAGTAGCAGTGGTAAAATAACGAGTGAATATTATACGATTCTATGTATTTACTATAGAAGAGTATGCATGGTTAGTCGTTATTTTGTAAGACAAAAAATAAAGCGAATTAGACTCGCAAATACCTATTATAAGAGAACTTTAGGCGTGCATGTCTCTCGTGCGCTAACCAGATTGAGTAATAATAACCAAATGCATAGAAATAGAAGGAGGTTATGTATTACGGCTCCCGTACCATGAACTTTTAAAGCAGAACAGTTGTGGAAGCGAGACGCCGCAATACACTGCAAGGAGCGGTGACTCGATTCTACATCGTAAACGGTTCTGTTTCAAGAGTTCATGGTAAGGGGGCAGTAGAGAGGTATTTTTATGTGCTAATGTTGTCCTTTGTTCCAGAATGTGGCTAATGGGCGCGGTTTGCGTGCTGTGCGCGTGGTACAGTGCCGTGGACGCGCAGTGGCGGTGTCCGGGCCTGTCGGCGCGACCGGCCGCCGAGTGCTCCTGTGATCTGCCGCACACACTGCGCTGCGCGGGCGATCATACTGCACTGCAGGTATTGTACCTTCACTGACTTCATTATTTATTAAGAAAAAGCTACTGCTAGATGAGATGGTGACATTTCGAGTTTTCCTGCAATATGCTACTGCTATTTTTTGCATGTGCATTGCCTCCAACTTTAGGAAAAGCCAACACGACTAACAACCTAATAATAAACATAACATCACGCCTGTATTCCCTGAAGGGGTAGGCAGAGGTACACATGCAGTAACCCACATTTTGCTAGTTATGTTTTTGGTCCCAATGTAATAGGAGGCGAGCCTATTGCCATCAACCGGGCACAAATCCAGACTCCGTGCTGTTACTGAGAATTACCTAATAATAGACCTAATGGGAAAACTCAGTAACACTTTGCCCGAATCGGGATTCGAACCCAGGACCTCGTGCTCAGCAGTCGCGCTTAGCAACCACTAGACCAACGAGGCGGTCTGTACCTAATAATACGTGTCATTATTCGTTGCATATTATATACTACCTGAACCAACTTCAAATCCACACAAATTCACAAAATACTTTACCGTTTCACCGATATCATTTCAAATAGAATTCCAGCAAATTATCAACACAAAGTCAAAGAAAATAAAACGACTGTAACACAAAGTTAAATCAACGTAGTTACATCGTCACTAATAAAAGAACGGATCGTGGAAACTGAGCGTAAAGGAACGTTGGCTCTGGCCGCCACTTGTTTTGTTCTTTTACAATCTTCAACTGGCTGGAATTTTATGGATAGATGAAATTGCAAATGGAATTCATGATATCGATGCATTCTAGCGTTGGGAACGTTTTTTAGTTCAGACTGTTATTATTTAACGGATAGGCACCATTTAATCACACTAATATTATAAAGGCGAAAGTTGTAAGTGTGTTTGAGTATTTGAATTTTTGTTACCTCTTCACGCTCAAACGGCTTAATCGATTTTGATAAAAATTTATATGGAGGTAGCTGACACCCTGGATTACCACATAAGCTACTTTTTATCCCAAAAAAATGTAGCGGGTAACACCGCAGCGCAGCTGGTTTTTACAATAAATGTTAAATTTATCTTTACCTTCTCTCTTTGGAATGACTATACCAGCTTTACATGCTTTCTCAGTTTTTCATTGCTTGTCATTATCAATTATTACAATAAATTATTTGAGATATTTGATAATGTCGTCACGCAAAGCGACAGCTTTTTACTAACTGTAGCAATTTAATACTTTTCTATTTCAGAACTGTTCAAAGCCAGTTTTTTATTCCAGTATCGTATGGAGTAGGCTTAGGGTACATGATAACTGTCCTATACATAAAGAGGAGCTCAACTTTTTTATTTGCGAAGGTCGGTCCTGCAGGCATTTGTTTGAATTTTCCAAATTCGTTTGAAGTCCTATTTTGCTGTTTAAATGCCGGTTGAACAAAATTCTCTCGGATATTTGTCTTAAACCTTTTTTATTCCAGTTTAACAGGCAGGTACGGAAATGTTGAATATAGATTGTTGTGTAAAATGTTTATTGTTTAGAAAATTCACTTTTAGTATGCTTAATTACGCTTATTTTTAATTAAATTACAGAATAGAACACCTAACTCAAAATTTGGTAAAAACACAGCCAAATTATGGCTATTATCCGCTCATCCGTCCATAATGGTATAGATTGTTTTAGATAGCAAGTAAGGTGTTCTGACAAATCGATTGGCACAAAGACGGCGCGATAAGCTAAGAGTCGCTAAGAGATAAACATTAGACTCCAATAAACCTTAGCTCTAATGCCAAATTGCTTACATTGCACAGAAAAAGATGACGATGCGTGGTACAGTCAACAGCAAAAGTAGATGATCAAAATCAGAAATTCTGTACTAATGAACGGAGTTCGCATCAGAACTCTGTGGCGTCGTAGTGATTCAAAAGTATTTGATTGTAAATTATACCAAACGTTTACTACTAGTACAGCTGCCGTATATTCGTGACTGTACCTACATAGCAGTCAATGAAAACGTTTACTGGGAGTCATACTTAAAATTACCAAACCAGTAAGGAGAGGTGTTAATGATCATAATAGAATTTATAGAAAAACACACCATAATTAATGATTATTATTATTAGCCCATATCGTCCCACTGCAGGGCGAAGGCCTCCCTTCCCTCCTTCCACTTGTCCCTGTCTGCAGCCACTCGACGCCAGTCCTTTAGGTACGAGTCTAGTTCGCCACACCGTCTTTTAATTAATAACATTTCTAAATATTCATCACATACATTCTCATCACATAAACGACCGAAAAGCTGAACCGTAACCCAACCTTTTTCTCCTATAACACCCTCATTTCTTCATAATCGGTCAAAGGCACTTAGCTCTACGCAGTAAGACGTTTATTGACGTGAGGATCTCGAAGGGTGATCACGGACCCTACTCAAAGTCTCGCCGATTCACGCACCTGCCAATCGATAGGCTTTTGTTTACTGAACGCCTCTCTACAAGTGAATTGTGGCTGGTTCCAAAGAACTATTGTTTCTCGATTGTTGTTAGGATTGAACTCGAAAAGAAATTATAACTATTGCTGAGTTTGGTGTGGATTTTCCTTCCTAATACCTACGGTACCTACCTGAGTGAGGTTTAAATTAGGATACTCAGCTACGAGTAAACTGTTGATGGTTGTGGCAGAGGCTTCACACCTTCGTTTTTGATAAGTTGAATGCCGTTTATTTTTAGCCATCTTCATATGTTTTTTTTTATTTTATTTAAATTGTGCCACATATTGTCTGGTGAGGAGAATTTCATATGGAAATTAAATGTCTTTTAAAGAGGAATCAGTAAAACAAAGTGTACACCTCGATAAGTTTGCGTTAACATTTCCTTGCGAGACCTAAGTAAGGGACGTATAAAGGTATTGTTTCGGAATCAACGTCCATCGGTTCTGTACAAATACGATGGCCATAATACCTCAGCTTTTGGCCCATTGGTTATTTAGAGACACATTGTATTCTCAGCAACAATTGGAAGGCGTTATTGTAAGCAATATAGTTGGCTTAGGTTATTTATTAATGTGACTAGATTTCTAGACCCTGGATTAAAGAAATGAAGAATAGAATACAAAAAATGTTACATTATTTGGGATAATAATAATAAAAACCAAATGGAATGGGTTATTGGAATTAGATCGACGAAATGTCTGAAAGTAGATCATTATAGAGGTTTCCAGAATTCCTTAATATTTCGATGATAAATAAGCAACACTTTAATTGGACGTGAACTATTTTCATTATTATATGTGTAATTAATACCGAACATAATCATAGGATTATGTGTTTTATACAAAAATCACTTTTCATCCAACCTGTAAAAGCGTTAGTCTGCAAAGCTCGTAATACTGTTGGACAGTTACGTTACGATGCGATAAAAGATATAGTTAGAAGAGCCAATTGAAATCCAATTATCAATGAAATCATCTTAAACATCATTCTTCGATGAGCTTATTTCCATCCAACTGTTAACCATACATCTATGGTGATAGAGATATACCAGCATACATTTATAATAGGTTTATTCTATAGCATGTTTGTCAATGGTACGCCATGCCCCTTCTCGCACAAGCCGCTTTCAGTAATCCTCTTGAAGCACCATACGACACCCGTCGATATATTTGATATAATAGTTTCATCTAGTATTCTACCTATAAGTCTAATACCTATAGAACAATTCTAAATTGATAAAGGAAACTGGAAAAAGAGCGGGACTCGAACCCGCGACTTTCGCCAGCAACACGATGGCTCAGTTGGCAGAGCGGCGCCACGGTACGGCGAAAGTCGCGGGTTCGAGTCCCGCTCATGTCCATCATTTTTCAAGTTTCCTTTATCAATCTAGATTTAAGCTTAGCATGAGCAACATGAAAAATTCATACACAAAAAGTCATATAGAACAATTTCTTCTGTCTTCCATTGACGTAATTAAAAATAGATCATACCAGAAGAAGTAAGTATAACATGCAATGGACATAAAACAAACAACATTTTTCAGAACGTCTTTTATCACACAAATAATTAGATTCATTTGATAAATTCTTTTAATTAAGTCGTCAATAACAGCCCCAAAACGAGATAAATATTTTTCGCGTAATTAATTCGATCATTAATTAATAATGAATTCAGTTCAACTAGTGTTTAATTAAAATGTCCCAGATCCCGGAATATCATTACTTAGGCAAGGCATCCATTTTAAATAATTCCTTCGAGAAAATTTCCTTGACACAAATCACTTGAATTTATAAATGTTTCATTGGTAATTTCCTTCTTAAGGCCCCGATTGTTTTTTTACGTTTATTAAGGATTCTTGAGTTCCAATTACATTGAGTACATTTTTTGTTTAAGTGTTTACAAACAATGTTGTATACTTATAGATTTTTAATTACAGACCTAATTAGAGTTAATATAGCTGAAAATAGAATTATGGTTTGAATATATTTAACATCTATACATATGTATATATATAGGGTGGTCATCATCTACACAGTAAGCCAGATTTTGGGGGGCTGGTCTTAATTCCCCATTTAATGTATCCACAAAACACTATATCTTTTCGTTTGTGTTCGTAACCACCCAAATTAAAACATCCATACGTATAACATAGACATAAGTCAAACAAATTAAAAATAACATTAGATTAATAGAAGTATGTGTGGCACAGGCGAGCTGATTCTCTACTCTCGTGTGGTTTTCCTAAACTTCTCCTTAATAACACTTTCTTACATTAGTTTTAATAGCTTCTCCTTTTTAGATTATCGGTCGCCATCTTCGGGAACAAAAGGCTCGGAACAAGAACACGGCAGTTTCACTCCTGGACTGCGCACTGCGCGGAGTATCGGTGTTGTCATCAGCATCTGTGTCGGAACTGGCTGGTGTTGGACTGCACGGGCTGGTCATATCCTCAGGGGATATTAGAAGAGTCCAGCAAGGTGCTTTCAACACTGTGTCTGCTACGCTGTTTGCATTGGGTAAGACAACAGTATTTTACTATCGTATTATTATTTACTAGTTTTTGCCTGTGGCTTCGCCCCCGTTAAGTAGCCTATATCCTTTCTCGGTTTAACTTTCTGCATGCCAAATTTATATTTCTTTGCCAAAATGTTTTTATTTATAACCAACGTACTTTTTAACATTTTTGTTTTATGCTGTTCATTATATTTTTTATTTAGTAAATCTTACAACATAATAAGCTATCCTAACAAGAATCCAAACAACATCAACACAATCTTCCACCTCACAAGTATATTTTCTTCAAATTACATAATTTTGCGGCATTAACTGATTTCCCCAGAGCACGCCCGACTTTAGTAATAGACGCTAGGAAAGTTGGCTCGCTGTAGTTCCAACGATTTACTAATTTTCAATGTGCTAATGTAACTCTCCACCTTAATTAAGGATGTATTTATGTAAATAAATGCCGAACCTTGGGAAGGAGTGCGTAATGCGAATGATTTTAGTTATTGTTTTGTGTTTTGGTTGTGTTGTTGGATTAAAGGCAATTTTGATGGTACAGGTTTGTAACATAAGGTGAGCAACGTAATATACGAATGTTGTTCTATCGAGTTAAATCGTACTTTTGTATTTGAAGTTTCATGCCCAGTCATCCCTATAGTTTTCATAGGACCATTTAGTGGTGTTCTCCTTTTTCTGGAGTTTATACATACCCATTTCGTCGCCTATCTCATCTAACATACTGGCAGCCTACTGCCATTCGAAATTCTCGATTTCTATTTTCCGTTATGGGATAATTTTAGTAGATTACCTTTCAATTAAATGTTTCAATTGTTTCAGGTCTACCAAATAACCAGCTACCCACAGTTCCCACGGAGGCATTAACTCGACTATGGAATTTGGATCGTTTGGACTTGTCTAACAATAAAATTCATACTCTAGACTCTAATTCATTTAAGGTAAGCTTTCACTAGAATTTAGTTGGAAAGTGTTTTCAATTTAACAATTTGGAGGTTAAGTTATTTTAGATTGTGTATTGAAAACTTAAAATCGTTTACTTTTTGGTTACTGAGTAAAAATGTATTTTGTTATTTGATGTTATGTAAAGAACAATCATATCCATGTTACTGTAATAATATATACCTTTGGTAAATTCAGATTTATATCTAACGTTTAGCGCTTATACACTTGAACAGACTGAAGAGACAGTATCACAGACTAAACAGCCCCCGTACTATAAACTCTTATAGTAGCAACCTTTACGATGTAAAAGCGAGACTGCACGTGCAGTGTAATGCGATTCTCGCTTCCACAACGTAAACAGTCCTGCTTTAAGAGTTCATGGTAAGGTTAGGATTCTATCAAAATAATTGTTTTCACAGGGTATTAAGAACTTAACATACTTGGATATAAGCGATAATCAGCTGACGGATATATCGCCGACGGCTTTTATGCCGTTACTGAAGCTGAGCGTTCTGAGGCTAAGAGGGAACCTATTGAAAGTACCGGCTTTGGCGGCTTTGAAGGTAAATTACAAATTTATTGAGAATGCTAACTATATTTTATAAGAACATAGATTTAAGTCTTACTAGTGTGTATTATATTACCTGAGCCGACAGTAGATATGACTATGAGTGATCCTTAGTATCTTGTTAAGAATGTTTTTTTTTAAACTGGATTTGATTAAGAATTCTCTTTGCATATCCCTTTTTATAGAGTGTTAATATCATAAATGACTATCATAAAAAGTGCATATTACTTATTATGGTAATAATTATACATTTAGTATACAAAAAGCAAATTATTTTGCGATAGTGGTTATAAGTTTTAAAAGCTATAGACGTAAACTTATTAGAAGTAATTATGATCGAAGCGTTTAATGAAACCCTCATTACCTTTCATAACCTAATAGCATGATTTTGCTAAATGTTAGCACTATTAATAGAATATTTCGCAGTAATTGGTTTAGTTATGTAATATCTTGTAGTAGGTACATCGTTTATTCCCAATCAAATGTACGAACCCATGTTGATAAAGAAAAATGAGACGAATTAGTTTCTCACATAATCAAATTAAGACTTAATATAAGAAGTTTATTAATATGAAGCTGAAACGTAATATTAATATTGCGAACGCTTATTACTTTTTAATATTTTATGTTTTTATTGCATTTTCTATCTAACATTAAGTAGATTTCATTACTTCAGTTGTTGGAAATAGTTAATTAGCGCAAGCGATATTATTGTATGTTAAAAATAAATAAATAAAAGTTTGTTTATTTTATCCTTTACCTTTTACTGTGTGGAAACAGCTCGATTTCCAGCTAGTGGATAGCAATTAATTCGAGATGTAATATGGACACGATAGTATTTCTGCAATTTGTAAATGTTGACAAACTTCATTTAACATTTTACTATAATAACTTTCGTGAGTGTTATCGATATTATTTACTATATATTCCGGTTATACTCACGGGTGTATTCGGGAATGCCCGACTCGAGAGTCGCGAGCCGAACTGTTCGGCTCGCGACTCTGCCGCGTAACCAGCTCATGAATAAGGGCTCCGGTTGAGTCCGAAACTAGTCGGGCATTCCCGAATACACCCGTGAGTATAACCGGAAAATATAGTAAATAATATTCTTTTAACATTTTTGAGAAAGTAATTCAACAAAATGCTAAATTGTAGTTGATTGTAGTTGAACAGTTATAAACATAAGGTTAATAAAATGACTATAACTCGTACAGAAAATCGAACTGCTTTATTGCATATTCTGGATTCGTAGCACCAGTAAACGAATAATGAGTGATTGACTGACGGCACCAAAACATACCAGCCAGTTTTAGACAAGTTAAAGATCAATTACTTTTTTTTATTATAATCTTTGTAATCTAATCTATGAAATATTTAACAACTATTTACAACTTAATTCTAATCTATACTAATATTATAAAGCTGAAGAGTTTGTTTGTTTGTTTACTTGAACGCGCTAATCTCAGGAACTACTGGTCCGATTTGAGAATTTCTTTCGGTGTTAGAAAGCCCGTTTATCGAGGAAGGCTATAGGCTATATATCGGGTTGATTTTTTTCCATTCGACAGCTTCCCCTGCGTGCGCTGCTTAAACGGTTTAAGATTCGCCAAAATCATGTAGGACAGAATTGTTCTTCCGTAAAAGTTCTAAAAAAAAGTCCTCGACAGCATACGTCTATCTTTTAAGGTTGGCTCACTATAACCATTTTTATGCTTACCAAATTTGTTCAAAAATAATGCGTTATTTGCAAAGGTGGTTTTATAAACATGAAAATAAATCCATATCCAAATAAATACGTTATTCATCACAAGTGTTTAATTAAAAACAAAATTGCCCTTTATCTTTACTAATATTATAAAGCTGAAGAGTTTGTTTGTTTGTTTGTTTACTTGAACGCGCTAATCTCAGGAACTACTGGTCCGATTTGAAAATTTCTTTCGGTGTTAGAAAGCCCGTTTATCGAGGAAGGCTATAGGCTATATATCATCACGCTACGGTCAATGGGAGCGGAGCACCAATGAAGAATGTTTCAAAATCGGGTTGATTTTTTTCCATTCGACAGCTTCCCCTGCGTGCGCTGCGTAAACGGTTTAGGATTCGCCAAAATCATGTACGACAGAATTGTTCTAATTTGCATTATCACCGTCCAATTTTTGCGTTAGTGTTACAAAATACTATATTATTATAGTCAATGTCATATTATAGTTAAGACATACATATATTGTGTCACTTAGTCCGGGTGAGAAAACAATCATAGAATATTATTGCTGTTTCCGAATATCCACGCGGACGGAGTCGCGGGCACAGCTAGTACAAAATAAAAACAATATTTACAAAAATAAACAATTAAAAAGCATCAAAGTATTCCTCCTCATCGTTGTCAAAAGGTAACGTGCCCAGAAGACTGGCAGCATTGCCACGTCGAATGGCAATGCTGACTCTTTGACCCAAAAATAACCCAGCCGTCTTATCACGCGAAGAGTCGACTAAACGTATTACTTACTTTTAAGTCACGCCTCTAAGTAACCAGGTTAATTACTTATAGTGAGGAATATAATTACCAAACAAACCAATCCCATTTTAGCAGGCGCACATGTTGAAGGATCTAGATTTATCGAGCAACGCGCTAGAAGGGCCACTGGGCCCAGCTACAGTGCCTTCACTGACGTGCCTGACTTCGCTTCAGCTGTCTGATAACACATTTGCAAGCATACGGCGAGGGGCTTTGGCAGGTAAGATTTATATTTGAGTCACATTTATGTAGACTGCCTCGTTGGTCTAGTGGTTGCTAAGTGCGACTGCTGAGCACGAGGTCCTGGGTTCGAATCCTGGGTCGGGTAAAGTGTTCCTGGGTTTTTCCATTTGGTAATTCTCAGTAGCAGCACGGAGTCTGGATTTGTGCCCGGTTGATGGCAATAGGCTCGCCTCCTATTACATTGGGATCTAAAACATAACTGGCGAAATGTGGGTGTACTATATGTGCACCTTTGCCTACCTCTTCGGGGAATACAGGCGTGATGTTATATTATGTTATTTATGTAATGTTTTCCAGACCGAATTTCGGTCACGGTGGCCTACCTCATTTGAGACTAGCCTACTATAACATGCCTTCCAAAGCGCGGATGGGTCTCGATGTTTGAAAACGGCAAATCGAATAATTTGCGTAGTAGCCACGTAGGGTAAAAAGGAGTTTTGGAATACATTTTTTATTTTACTGCGCACTGATTTAGATGTCCTGACTTGTTCTGGATCTTGATACACTATCGTACGTTGTGTTTTACTTAAATGTCAAAGGGTAGCTGTAGAAAATGTTGAAAGAAAAACAGTGAAGGGTAACAATGGTTTTGGATTATAATTAGGTAATTTTTTTAAGGCCTTCTGTCTGTAACAAGGTTAAATAAACAAGATTTTTCTAGTTTTCTTTTTGAAGAAACATAAAAATTTAACATCAAGCCTGTATTCCTCGAGGGGGTAGGCAGAAATACACGTACAGTACACCTACATATTTTTGCCAGTTACATTTTTTAGGTCCCAATGTAAAAGCCTATTGCCATCAACCGAACACAAATCCATGGTGCTGCTGAGAATTACCTAATAGAAAAACCCAGTAACACTTTGCCGGACCCGGGACCTCGTGCTCAGCAGTCGCGCTTAGCAACCACTAGACCAACGAGGCAGTCTTAAACCAAGTATAAATACACTATGTAGATTAAATTTCGTCGATACTTTAGTAAACAGTGTGTTTTATACCAAAATCCTGTTGATCACCTAAGTCCGTGTTGCAGGTCTCACAAACTTAACTCATTTGAACTTGCACAACAACCAGATAGATGTTCTAGAAGATTACGCCTTCAAACACATAGTGAACTTGACGCACCTGGACTTGTCCCACAACGAGATCGTAGCTGTTTCTGGTGAGTGCTAAATATAATCTTTCTTACTTATAAATTATGCTAAAATGTATTTTAAATTCTTTTTTTAAGTCTATTGACATTTCCATATTTTGACAGTGACAGGTATAATTTAATCAATTGTTTAACACTGTCGATTTTTATTAGGAAGAGAAATAATATTAGGATCGTCATACCAGCTGTTAAAGTATCAAATAAAGGAGAGATATAAAAATTCTCGTTTATGCGTCAACTGTGACGACGATGCCATTAATAAAAAAACCTAAATGCAGCCAGACAGTAACATCTGAAATTACAATCACGTACCTATTCATTGTTAGACCAATCAAAGCCCTGTCGTTAGTATTATTGAGTTTTCTCTTGATTACCTAGTTCAGTTTAACATGGATAATGTCCATTTAAAGCTTTTAGTCAATTCAGTGAGTTTTAATTTCCGGCAAAAAATATCAGAGTCCCCTGGGACCGACGGAAATAAGGAGGAAAAGATTTTTTAAATATTTACATAAGAGCTAAAGAAATGATTGTACAAGAAAATCAAATAAAATTTGGTACGACTGTTTTAGAAAGGGTATACTTAATACAAAATTATGGAAATGGTTTTGGAAGTAGGCACTCAAAATTTATGCCAAAGACGTTTAGAATTATTAATTTTATTACGAGCCATTGTATGAATCTGAAAGTTATTTATTATTAGATGTATTTATTATAGTTGTAGCTATTTCTTATGTTGCTAGTTGATTAATGCAATATAGTTAAGTATCTTTCTGGAAGATCAGTAAACTGAAAAATGAAAAAAGATCAATATATTATTACAGGCGCATCACTAGCCCAATTAACCAACTTGGTCCACCTGGATCTCTCACATAATTTCCTTCGGTCCTTATCTGCTGAACCACTGAAATCTCTTCGACTGCTGACCGAACTCCTTCTCCACGATAACGACATATCGATGATAGATGACGGAGCTTTGGCGCTGCACAAGGACCTCGGGCGATTCACCATTGAAGGTAATGGCGGCGCGATGATACGCACTTTGGGCGGACATACTGTTGAAAAATGTTGCAAACTAATATGTTGAAATGTTTAGTTGCGAGTAGATTTTATTATGGCTTACTATCAGTGTCCAGTGTTATACATTGATATTGTTTATTCCGTAAATTAAATCTCATAAATACGGTTATTTGTTTCCTGAGATAGTCCAAATACATATCTGGTTCATATAAGTATAATCGATAAAATTTACAATAATAAATTATTTTTACATATTTTTCCAAAATATGCCAATTAAATACGGTTATGTTTTTTTTGACGACACGTTTGTTGTTCGAACTATTTCGGCAGTATGTATCGCACAGATATTTGTCGATACTCAACGTTTCAGTGAGGTGACGTCGAAGCCTCTTTGTTCGCCCATCGATATTCGCCTGTTATATTGTTGCGTGACTCTTAACTATTGCTGCCTTTGTGACTAACGTTCTTTATGGGTTTTTTTGTAAGAAATAATCCTGGCCCCTGACACTTTTGTTGATGTAACTTCATTTTTCTCGCGCTTTGTGTTTTCTTGGGCGTGCAAAATTAAAATAAGGAACAAATAAATGTCGAAAACCGAATATAGCATTCACATTTTTTTGCTTACAATAGAAACTCAGGTCAGGATTATTAAAGCAAAGTATAATAAAAAGTCCAGTTTAATTTTTATGTCTTACTAGCCTACTATTTGTCTTATACTAATAGACAGTTAAATTACCTATCATATCTTAATCGTATCAGCCTGTTTCTGTTAAATACCCTATTAGAAATAACAAAAAGTTAAATTGCATGGAATCAAAGGAGCAATTACTCATACTTAAAACTTCCTCTCTAAACTTCAACCACATTATTCGAGGTCGTAAAGATAAATTTTGCTCTCTTTTGCAGATAATCCTCTTAATTGCGATTGCCTAATGGCCGGATTCGCAAGGTGGTTACGAGAGGCAAAAAACCTGCCCCAAACTGATAAATCTGCTGCCGTGTGTGCCACTCCACCTCATTTGGAAGGTGCATTGCTATCAAGATTGTCGAAAAACAAACTCTGCGATGATTTCGAACATACAGACTTGAAACAAAAAGATACGAACTTCGAATTTAACAAGGTTTTAGCGAATTCGATAGTTAATGACTACAAGATTAATGTTGAAGGTAATGATAGGGATATGTATGTTGATAAGCAAGAGGGACTGGATGATGATCTTTATGATGAAGAGCTGGAAGTCCCTGCTGAAGAGGATTTGCCAATTTCTGAAGCTAAGGTAAATACAATCTCAATTCAAATACTTATGTTAACTTAAACTAACAGCCTACTATTCGAAATTCCATGGAACTTGATTATGAGTCATTCGAAATGAATGTCATAAATAATTTATTAGATTTAATAATTTAAATATATTACATAAGATATTGAATCTAATAGCTTTTATGCATGATAAACATATTTTAAAGGAATATTCACACTTTTTTATAGCATGAATCACCTTGCCAAATTAGTAGGCGCTTAGATAATATTCGATAAGCGTATCCGTTATTAATAGTGTGGGATTTAATCTTCTTCGTTTGAATTAGTCATCTCATATCAATTTGTTTGTATAGTTGCTTGGCAACCAAGGTAGGTAGTAGAAATAGACGACTGTTTACAAAACGTTGCAAAATTCAATTTACTTGGTACAGAGGCGGAAATGTTAGAGTGATCTTCAGATATTTGTTTTTGATTCGGTAGTCGTTACACACGACTTATGGAGCAATTCATTTGATAAAGTTATAAAAAATATACGTTAAAAGTTGCAGATAATTCTATCTGCACGCATTTTTGTATCGGAATATTCTGGTACAGCTTTTCAACTCTCTACTAGTCTTTATTTTCAGTAAACTTCATCGCCATACATTTAGACCTACAGTCATACCTGATTACTAAATGGGTTAACAGAGATTTTTAAGTTACGATCGTGGTATACTCTTTCGCCTCATTTACTATCGCCACATTCTTCATACATAGTCGTAGGGTACTCAACGCCATAACCTAATTTTTTTTTAATTTATTCTTCTCCTATATTCTCCAGGTTCGTCTCATAGACGCTTGGCATGACGACGAGGAGGTCCATCTCTCTTGGTCCGTGGAGCCTATGTCAAGCCGCCGCTACAGGTGTACTGGTGTTACTGCCTCGAGGGCTGGTGGTCTACCGAAGCATATAGCCTGCCACAGAGCACCTCCTGCCAATGTGGTGCTTAGAGGCCTGAAGATTGATGCTGTTGATCAGTATACGTAAGTGCAGTGTCATGTGTCAAATTTAGGAGCCGTGCCGTGCTCAATAACACTCAATATTTATTAAAATTTATTTCAATGTTTTAAACTAACTGAGACTGATTAAGTTATAAATATTTTGATAGATTTAATAATCCGGCTCTTACAATCTACCGGACCGTGGTGTATTATAAGATCTTTACCCTCTTAGGCGTATAAATGACAACTTTAAACAATTGATTAAATGACTACTACTATTACCACGTCTGTCACTGACGCTGACGTCATGTCAAATAATAAAGATGTCAATGGTCAATCATAAGGGTTTAATTTAAAACAGGTATTATCATCTTTTAGTAACAAACAGGTTAGTCAAAACACCGTAATACTAAGGACACCTTTTGCATAACTCAGTGAATTTTCAACAAAATAAGACGGAACCCAATGAGACAATAAATGAACCAATTACAACAACATTATAACAAGTTAGAACCACAAAGATAAATTAAAGAGTTAAATATATTATTTATTCGTACCGAAGTTTGATAAGCGATGTCTTTGGCAAAATAATATAAATTAATTTAGTAAGATACGGGTGATCCGCTGCCTTCGGGTGGTCTTAACATAACATCACGCCTGTATTCCCCGAAGGGGTAGCCAGCGGTGCACATATAGTACACCCACATTTCGCCAGTTATGTTTTTAGGTGGTCTTAAATGTTATTATAATACCCGACTGCCAAGAAAGAGTTATGTTTTTTATTCTTTTACATAGATTTCATGTTTAAAACCGTCACGCCTGTATTTCCCAAGAGGGTAGGCAGTGGTGTATAGTACACCCACGTTTCGCCGGTTATGTCGGTCTTAATGTAATAGGAGGCGAACCTATTAAGGTACTTCGTTTATATCTTGTCAAGTTTATACCAAGCTTAACTATTGACCTGTAGGTATCAACCTTAACTTGTAGGTAAAAGGGTAGTTTTACTTAATAGATTATAGGCGATTATTAAGTTCTGGGTTATAATTAAAATCGTCTGGTCTGGTCTTTCTAAAACCGGAGCATACGCCTAACTTATCATTAGAATAATTGTACGAGCAAGGAATATAAGAGACATTTGACAGGCGCTTTTATACATATTTTAGTTTAGTACCCTTTCAAAAATTGAATATAGAACTACTGTTCTTTTTTTAAACGACTAATTTGATTATTTTTTTCGTTTAAATGACTTTCTACCTTTTTTACCGTTTTAAAAAAGTTACTGTAATATTTTCACAGGTTCTGCATAGCTCTTGAAGAGATGGACAGCTCCGATGTGCCACTGTCCTTAGTGTTGGGTTGTGGTGTTCCTCAGACAGTGAGGCAACGGGCTTCGTTTGCCACTGTGGTCCCCATAGTAGTGACGCCAGCACCGGAGAGTAATCCTCTAAGGTAAGAACTCATAGATTGAGTAGTTTGATCTAATTATGTCAGGAATCAAATTCTAGTACTTTTTTTAGCTTCTATAGGGTGCTGTATATAAGTGATTATTTAGTAATCTCCGAAAATTTCTTATTCGTGAGCTGGTGATGTTTCACCGTCCGATTGAGTCCGGAATTGATAAAAATGCTGAAAGTTATAATAGTAGTAACATTTCCAAGAGTATTTTTTTTTTAGTAGAGAAACTCTCATTCCAAGGATTTTTTGCATAGTAAAATCCTACCATTGTTTTACAGGGTCTCTGAAGTTCGCTCAAACGTAACAAGCGACGGAGTTCTTACAGTCCTCATATCAGTCTTGGGGCTCCCCCAAAGACCACAGTACGTACTACCTCGCTCCCAAAGACTGTCTGATGACGTCAGACCTATCAACAACTGCTACATCGTCCTCGCAGTGCTCTCTCGAGGCGCTCTTGTTGCCCAAAAAGACACGCCGTGCCAATCGACTTTAGAGGTATCCATGGAAGGTTTTATGAGGGGGCCATACGAAGTTTGTGCAGCAATTTCAAAGTACAAAATCAATGAACGACGAACAATTTGTGTAGTCCCACAACTGATAGAATCTCTTGGAACACTGGAAATGAAGGCTGGTTTTAAAGGCTTGAATACGGCGCTAATCGGCGTGGCTCTTGGATTAATGGTTATAGTGATTGGTTTAGTGTGGTTTGTGAGAAGAATGCTTAAGAAACCAGTGGAGTTTGAACCGCACAGGTGCTTTAGACAAGAACCGGTGCAAGAGGAAAACCCTAGGGCTAGTTATGTGATGTTGACAGCTACGTCAAAAGTGTGAACTGCAAAGAGTTGATTAAACTAGTCGTGAAAATTTCATAATATATAATTGTTTGGTTATTAATGAAGTATTAAATTCAAATTGTATTTAGATGTTGTGAAAATAATTTTATTGTTTGTATAAATATTGGAATTCCAAATGGCTCACTAATTGGGACGTTTATATTATTTAACAGATACGCTTAAGATTTATGTTTATTTTCTTTGTTTACAATATTGTTTAATGCTATTTCGATACTACAGATTTATGTAAAATATATAAAATACACATGTTTGGAATGTGGATAAATATAATTCTACGCATAACATTTAGAGTTTATAGTTAACTAGCTGCGCCCCGCGGTGTTACCCGCTACATTTTTTCGGGATAAACGTAGCTTATCTATTAATCCAGGGTATCAGCTACCTCTATATGAAATTTCATCAAAATCGGCCTAGCCGTTTGAGAGTGAAGAGGTAACAAACACACTCACGAACTTTCGCCTTTACAATATTAGTGTGAAGTAGGATGTGAAACAAATCAAACTACAAAGTGGTGTAGATATCAATGAGATCAAAGTACAATCAAATAAACGGGATTAAATATATTTTACTATAAGTATAAATAAGTAGGTAACATAGTAAGAGACATTAATAACTCATATCATAAGAACTGTTTACATTCACCTCTTGCTTGTGATATGAATATTGAGAAATAATCTATAATTAATTCTTAGTATAGGGTTATATAAATTTAATAAATTAATGATAAATGTATATTATTATCTACTAATGATTCTCGTTAGTCTTTAAATTGACTGATTTTTGAAGCTGCAACTTCGAAAAGTAATGGATAAAGCCTAGTTCAGACGGGTGTGTGTTTTGACGCGCGATTTACTTTCACGCGTGAATATGAAGTGAGTTTTACTCTTTTAAAATCATAGAGTTGATGATGAGTTCGTATGAAATTTGAAGACAATGTAATGTTTACCTTTTATTTATTAGACTGAATAGCCTACGGATGATCATGGGTGAAGTCTGGTTTAGTTTTCAATATGGTTGAATTAACAGCATCTAAAAAAGAAAGCATTTTGTTTTAATTATAATTCTGTGAGGATGTAGAGTTGTAGACGATGAAGATGAATATTAGGCGTTAGAAGGTGGTTTTATAAAAAATATTTTAATACTAGTTGCGCCCCGCGGTGTTACCCGCTATATTTTTTCGGAATAAAAGGTACCTATGTTTTAATCCAGGGTGTCAGCTACCCCCATATGAAATTTCATCAAAATCGGTCTAGCCGTTTGAGCGTGAAGAGGTAACAAACATACAAACACACTCACAAACGTTCGCCTTTATAATATTAGTGTGATTACTTTCTCGAAGTTGCGGGTAACTGAATTTCACGAGCTTCTAATAAATTACTAAAATATAAAATATGTCTTCTGTGAAGATGTAATTCACAAACATTTAGTTAAGAACTAATATATTAACACGAGGCTCATTCATTTTGTTATTAATTAAGATATAGTCACTGCGGAGTCTGTATGTAATTTTGATTTTAATTAGTGACTTGTTGACATTATTATAACATGTTTTAATATTTAAGTCGTTTATAAATTTTGATGTCATCTCAAATTTGATGAAACCGGTAATGACGAAACGGTAGGTTCTGATTTATATTTAAAATTTCCTTTTCGAATATATATAGATACCTACAAGTGTACCTATAACACACATATTATAATAAAAAAAATATAGGTATTAGCTTCAGAAACTACAACAAAGTAATTAAATAATAATTGTTTTGAAAATAGGAAATTTAAATAAACATTAGGCAGACATAATTCACAAGTTTTTGAATTATATTATTGAAAAAAAAAAAACATGACTAAATAAGGTGTTCTATTCAACACAGCGGCTACTATACTTATAAGATATCTAGGAAACATCGTCCCACTTACTAATGAAAATTTACATTGTTTAATTGATTAAATTATACTTGTCACTGTCGTTTGCATGTCAAAGAATAGAGATGTTGATAAACTTAGAGCTGTAAGTTGAAAGACATTTTAACATCGACGTAGTTAAGCAAAAAGGATCCATATCACACCAACTCCGAAATTGAGTTAGATTTACTAAAGAAGTGAACGCAGTCGGGTAAAAAGGAAA
Source organism: Abrostola triplasia (assembly GCA_946251915.1). Lineage (NCBI taxonomy): Eukaryota > Metazoa > Arthropoda > Insecta > Lepidoptera > Noctuidae > Abrostola > Abrostola triplasia. The sequence continues at coordinate 4,438,687 of OX276444.1, read as the reverse complement.
CCTAATTCCATAATTCAAATATTAAAATACAAGAAAATACCCTTCGCCTCGCATTAAACCAGCAGGTTTACTGTATCGCATTGATAAAGAGATACGGTCTAAACTTTAAAGTTAAATATCTCAAAATTAATGTTGATTGGATTGTTTCTGCTCAATGACCACATCGGTTCTAAATATGAGGGCCTATGTCTACCATTTTCCTCATAACACTTTAAAATAATAAGCGTAATACATAAACTTATTTAAAGCATTGTAAATAACAAACCGCAAATTCTTGACGTAAATAAATTGATAACAAGTCTTTGGTAATGGCATGTAATGCAACGTTTATCGATATTTATCTGTAAATGTATAAAATTTCGAATGGGTTCACATTAGGCGACTAAGAAGCGGTTTTTTGCCGCGTGTAGACACTTATTTGTCGCAAAATCGCATTAATAATACAGACGCCAACCCGCAGCACAATCATTGTATAAATACTTTGATAATACGCGCGACTTAGTCGTCTAATGTGTGTCTTATAATGTCATGTAATATCGTAAGAGCGTTTATTGTTATTTGTAGTAGACTTGTAAGGGTTCTATGTTAATGTCATGTGCATTTTGTTTGATAGGAGACATTATATAGGAGACACTATATAGAAGACGACACATACACGATAATAGTAATAAAGTATATAGTTTCAAATACAGTTTAGAACTTAGATTATAGCACGTGTGAACAGCTGTGTTATTCTAAAGACATTACTTACGAACTCACGTATAAATCCGCGGTGAGTTCGACACTAGCGATCGAGGACACTAGGGCACAGCGAGGTTACGTGCGAGATGTTAGTCTTTCAGAATAGCAGAGGGTTTAAAAAAATCCACAGACCACATTTGATGTTTGTCGAACTTTACACAATACACACTCACATTTGTCCTTCATGTTATAAGAAATGTTTTTAAGTTTGCACCGTATGTGTGATATAACTAGCTCCTTCATCATCAGCCGGAAGACATCTACTGTTATAAGGCTTCACCCTTCAAAGGGGTGGGTTGCCATATTCCCCACGCTTGGCAGGCGGCTTGGGGATCGCAGTATTTGTGGTGAAGTTATAGAAGACGCTGCTGCCCATCTCCTGAATTTTCCCTTAGTTGTCTTACGACACCCACGGGAGGAAAGGGGTGATCAATTCTAGGCCGCTATATACCACTAGGCACCTCACTTCCCCGCTAATCTTTATTTACACGTACGATGTCCATGTGTGCGTAAGCCAGGCAATGAATTCAGTAAGTGTGTAGTGTTTTTATAACTGCCCCCTTACCATGAACTGTTGAAGCAGGGCAGTTTACGATGTGAAAGCGCGACGCCGCTACGTGAAGTGTAATGCGACGTCTCGCTTTTACAACGTAAACTGTCCTGCGTTAGGAGTTCATGGTAAGGGGGCTATTTGTCTTCTAACAGCGATGTATAAATGACGCTAATATTTAACTATTATATGTCTTGTATAGTTTTGAAATTGTCTAACATGCGTTGAATGGTATTTGAGCTTTATTTGCATTGTAATTAACATAACGAGCGATTGAACCGCATTTATGTTAATGTTTTCAAAGAACTATCGTTCTGCTTTAATTAGTTTAAATTATGTAAATAAATAATTTATGTGATGCCATTTCCAGTCTTAAATAAAATATTAACAAATATTTGTGTTTTACTTCACCATTCATTGATATCGTATTTGTTAAATCCTTATTATCATAACATCAATAAAGGGACTGTTAATTACGTCCTCATGTCACCAGCTATGTTACAGGTCCAAATGTAATAGACAGCGAGCCTATTGCCGTCAACCGGGCACATTACATTGGGACCTAAAAACATAACTGGCGAAATGTGGGTGTACTATATGTGCACCTTTTCCTACCCCTTCGGGAAATACAGGCGTGATGATATGTTTATGTTTTGGTCATTCACGATTGGAAGAAATTCCCGGAACGATGCAACGCAAAAGAAAACAATAAGAAAAAAGTTAACAAAATAAACTTGTTGCCAACGTTATTTATTCCAAAAACCGCCTCAAGACCATTGTGTACTAGAGTGTACACGGGGTTATTGACTTTCCTCATGGACTATTGGACCAACAATAAGATTATCATTTAAAGCACACTCATTATAAACCCGTTTGCATCACACGTAAAACCTTCAGTGAGGCTTAGCATAAATGATTAAAATTACTTGTAATATTAACAAACTTATATACTGCGAAAGAATTGTATCAAATTGGCAAAGGAAAGAAAGAAATTTATCTTTGAGTTTGAAATTGATAATTGAAGTTTTCAATCGTCATCAGCCGGAAGACGTCCACTGTTGAACAAAGGCCCTTAAAAGGGGTGGGCATCGCATTATTGGTGGTAAAGTTACAGAAGACGCTGCTGCTCATTTTCTGGATTTTCCCTTAGTCGCCACTTACGACACCCACGGGAGGAAACGGGGTGGTCAATTCTAGCCCGGATACCACTCGGCACAAGTTGAAGTTTTCATTGCTGAGTCAATAATTATAGATAATTGTTATTGACATTGCCTTTAGCTATAGAATAGTTTCTTAATGGCGACTGCAAATATAGTTGACTCTCCATAAGTGTTTATTGCTAAAATATACAATATTACATCACGCCCGTATTCCCCGGAGGAGTAAGCAGAGGTGTACCCATAGTACTACACCCATAATTTGCCAGTTAAGTTATAGGCCCCAATGTAATAGGGGGCGAGCCTAGCGCCATTTATAGGGCACAAAGCATGACTCCGTGCTGGATAAACCTAGTAACATGATGCCCAGAGATTCGAACCCAGGACCTCGTGTTAAGCATACGCGCTTAGCAACCACTAGACCAACGAGCAGTAAATAAATAAATGTTACCATAGCGATGAAGTAACATGGTACTAAACTATTCAAGGAGATTACAATATTATCCTTTAGATAATACATTACTAGTGTCTGGGGAAAACCCGACGTTCAATAGGTGTAGCGAGTGTGCATCTCACGGCACTCCATTGGTTTTCCCGTTGTATTTGGACGTGAAATTGTAAATTGCGGTCAAGGGGACGAGCAGTAGGTATAGATAGACAAATAAAATTTTGGTCATGATAGTTTATTTATTCAAATAGATCAGTTTATATAAACACAAACACTACTCAACAAGATTCGCATAACAAGGTCAATGTCACAAATGTTCTGAGAAGTTTCGTTCCATATCTCCTAAGTTCATAATCAGATTCTAACTTGACAATGGGTCTACCTCAACAGTATACCCTATCGATTACAAAAATAATTTTGAAAATCGGCCCATAATTGACAGAGAAATCGTGTTATAAACATACAAAATAGAAAATACAGTCGAATTGAGAACACCTCCTTTTTAAATCGGTTAAGAATACACAAATTTTAATCAAAGCCCTATCCCTTTATACACTTTTCTCTATAATATAATTAATTAATCATCAATAGGCATTATGGAAAACAAAAGAAGGAAAAAAAGTTATCACAATGTTCAAAAAGACAATTTTCATAAGTTTTATTGTACCTCATGATGCATTTTTACACTCATTTTTAAGTAAACAGCCCGTTACCCTGCTGAACAAACAAACGCTGCTACTCTTATATGATCAAGGTTACTATCCAGATAACAGAAATGTACCTCCATTTAACAGTTTAGAAAAATCTCATTCATGAATTCTGTTAACACGATTCTCCCGCGCATAAATTGATCTCGCAACCTTGAACGTACAGCGCATAACATCTAGACTAGAATGCTAAACTCAAACGGCTTCTGACGCCAGTACAAATAATTATACAAACATTTAGCATGTCATTCAAAACCGTCGCAACTTAAGCCCTGCTTCGCCATTTCCTCGAAATAAATCGAAATGTCAAAGGTGCGTAGGCGCATACATAATACAAGATTGTAAACAGAGTCCGCTATCAGAGTGACGCCGGTCGTCATGTCGAGCGCACGCGTCGTACAAATTGTTCTACTTTTAACATTATGTTTAGGATTGCAAGCGCGAGTGTATACGCGATGCCAGTTGACCCGTGAATTGCTGAAAATTAACTTTCCAAGGACTTTTATTAGTAATTGTGAGTTCTAGTCTATTTCACTACTATTAAGATAAGATAAAAATCATTCAATCATAATTATTAGACTATAAAATTACTTTTGAACATCAAATTACATCAAGACAGCCCGAATACCACTTCCTTGTGCTATAGCTGGGTATAAGAGGCGCAACAAACTACATAGCAGCCTAATCAGTCTGTTAAATGTTGGAATATATTTTAGTTAATTATTGATAATTAATTCTCTAGTTGTAGTTACTTGTCATGATGTATCAAGTACCTAATCATTTTTCCTATTCTATTTTCTATTGTTCTTAAAAATTGTCTGTCAGCTTCTGCAAGCTATAACAATCTTCTTTCATTTTTCTTTCTGCCATCTTTCTCTTTCTTTAAACCTACTCTAGAGGGAAAATAGAAGGAGAAAGCCAAGGCTTAGTTTTATTCAGCAATTAAAGGAGAAGGTAGGCGTTGAGAAGTACCAACCAGTCAAATGGAATACTGGAAGTAGAGAGCAGTGGCGTTTGCTTCACCGACAAGAGCAAAGCTCTTTTTACGTGTATTTTCGGGGATGCATGATTAGTTACAAGCTCAAACAGAGTTCATGAGCTGGTAGAACCCCGAGATTTTGACCAGAAATAAGGGTTCCATTTATGTCCGAAACTTGTCATTCCTGAATACACGTGAGCTTAACCGGACTAAATATTAAATACACTAGTCGATATTATATATTTTCAATGTGGTACCTATGAACACGAACGATGTGTATTCTTTAGTAATAGCATAGTTGACTAATGTGACGAGTGACAATTAATCATTAGGTTGGCTTCAAAATACAATTAGTGTCGAATCATTGATTGTCAAATGTCTACAGCATCTATTCTGGTATACATTACTTAATAATATACAGCTACTGTTTTCCATAGTAGTTACTGTGTGACATTTTTTATATGTTGGTCGGAATGTTATAACGCATATATTATACTAGCTGCGCCCCGCGGTGTTATCCGCTACATTGTTTGGGGATAAAAAGTAGCTTATGTGTTAATCCAAGGTTTAAGCTACCTCCATATGAAATTTCATCAAAATCGGGCAAGCCGTTTGAGCGTGAAGAGGTAACAACCATACAAACACACTCAAAAACTTTCGCCTTTATAATATTAGTGTGATCAAAGCATGAGCAGTAATTGGCATAAGCCCCCGTACCATGAACTCTAGGAGCAGGACAGTTTACACTGTGGAAGCGAGACACCACACTACACTGCACGTTGCTGCGTTAACTGTCCTGCTTTACCAGTTCATGGTAATGAGGCAGGACCACCTATTATGTGTATTATGTACGGTATGTACCACATCCTTGCACTTAGCATTCGTGATTGCAATCGACCACCGAGGCAGTCAGTTCAAAGAACTCTTGTAAAACCCAATTATAATAATGGCAGTACGTCTACTGCGTTTGCGTATGTATATTTGATTACTCACAAGATAATTATCATTTCAAGTAATAATTAATTACAAAATAATTATCATCTCAGTAGCCGTTATCAGATAAGATTACGCAGCATCTGTTGTCTATAGGTGTTTAATTTAGATATCAATTCGCTAATGAATGCTCGCTAAACCGTGTTGTTAATATAATGATTAGACGCTTTTACATGGTACACCCCTGCACATACCTTTAGGATTTTGACGACCTGATTGGTAGTAGTTAAGTAGCAGTAGTTAAGGGATTGGACTGCTGCGCTAGGGTTTGCGGGTTTGATTTCCGCACGAGACGAAAAGCTGTGCGATCCGCAGATGTTTGTCCCGAGTCTGGGTGTTTGTTTATGTGATATTTCTTGTCTTTGAAACGCATCCACGACACAGCAGAATTTTCTGGTATGGGACGACGTTTTATTTAAACAAAGAATATAAAAGAAAGAAATATATTATTACTGTTATTCGATAGTTGACACCATTAATCAATAATACCAAGACACAAATTCCCAAAAATGCTTTATTTCAATTAGTGATCAATTAACTGAACAATTTACTTGTGATTGCATTTTGATTGGCAAGATACCACCAATAATTAACATTGCGCGCTATATCTAGTGGATAGGGTTTACTTTACTATGCATAACCCTTCGAGAAATAGAGGTGTCATGTCGTGTTATTGATTTCAGATAATAATAAAAAAAAACACGACTGCCATGTCAAAAGACGAACTAAAAGCAAAAAATACTGCGATGTAACTAGCTTTTCCTTTTTAGTTCGTTTTTTTTACTAGCCTGGAATGTCCCACTGCTGGGCAAAGGCTTCCTCACTCTTTCCACGTTTCTTTTCTTAATATATATATTTTTTTAGTCCTTTAGTTTTTTTAAAGCGTGTGTTACTAGCGATTTAAGATAAATGTGTCAGAATTCTAACAACACCCCATACATCAAAATCGGTTCATGCATTCATAAGTTATGGTGGAATAAAGAAACTCACATACATACTTAAGTCTTAAAACCTAAAAACATAATTTTTTTTACTCGATTTTTTCAAAAAGAAAGAAAATCGGCATACTATGTTAAGTTTTGGTACACACCTCGTATCAAACTCATGGCCAGTTACAAAGCATCCAATTTTTTCTTCTTTCCGGATCTGTGTGGCAAACATTGAGTAACAATTACGTACGGATATTTGTATGTGTGCGTGAATAATGTATTTAGTTGTAGTATGGTAGCTATTGTATTCTGTCATTATGGGATCGCGAGTCATGGTTTTGTCAATGGGTTTTCCTTATATGCCACCATGTTTTTTGGTAGCGGCAATTAAATGATTTATATTCAGTGTGGGTTACGTTAGTCGGGGATTTTTTGTTATATTTTATTCGTCTTTGTTTGCGTTTTTTGTGTAAGACTTCACTTGAACTTTAGAATATTTGGTTTTGAACTTGCATAATCATGTACTGATTTTTTTTAAACTGCATGTCTAGACACGAGTTTCGTTTTAGTATTTTTGATATAAAGATCACCTATACATAAATTAAATAAGTTATACTTAATCATTATTGATATTTGGTCTTTTTTACACAATTAACCAAAAAAGCAGATCAAAAACACGGCCGCCATGTCAAAAAAAAACGTGTCTTTAAATTATTGTTTTCTTCTTCAAAAGAAAGCACTTTAAAACATAAATTGTACAGTTCTTAAGCAGTGACAACGCTCCTACAAACTATAAAAACAGTCTGTGCAGTCGATAAGGAACTGTAACAGCCACTTTGCAGTTGCAGTCTAGCCAGCAGCAGTTGAATTGCAACTTTAATACGACGCTGCGGTCCTTTTCTTTTATCACCTTTTGTCACCTGGCTCCTGTGGGGGTAGAGATCGGGAAGTGCAAGATTTCTACCTCGCTGTAATTACCCGGACGGGCCGAGTGGTAAGCGGCCTAGAATTGACCACCCGCAAGCCTGGAGATTATGGCAACCCGCCCCCCACTCCAAGGGGGAAGCCTTTGTTTAGTGGACGTGTTCCAGCTGATGATGAAAACCATTCCGGTGGTCACCATCTGCACGAACAAGGGAGGTCCCGGGACCTCTCAAAAGACCAACTCGGGAACCTCCCCATGACGACGTTGCGGTCCTACTGCATTATGACTTTAAATATAGACTTAAGAATATATTAGACAGGTATAAGTATTATTTCTTGTAGCACAGAGGTCAATTGTGTGGACCGTTTAACAATGAGAGATGAGTCATCAGTTTTAGCGGGTTATTACAGTCTGCCGGGCTACTTAGTGGCAGTTGTTTGCTTCTGAAGTGCTGTAATTAATTATCTTGTTTGGGTTTCATGGACGGTAATTGTGTTGCAGAAATTAGTTGTTTTACTTAACTCTTTTCTATATAAAATATATGTAGGTATATAATTATGATAGACTGTTTAGATATGTAGGTAGAAATGTCGGTGCTTATAAGCTGAAAATTATTCGAGTGTTCTAAACTTTATAGTGAAGCCAATATGGCTGCTTCTAATAGGTTTAGTCGAATTGACAGGAGTCAGGCAAAGAATTACTGGGTATTGATGACTTGATCCCCAAGCCGATTGCCAAGCGTGGGGATTATGCCACTCCCCTTACCAAAAAAGGAGGCCTTTGTTCAACAGTGAACGTCTCCCAGATAATGATGATGATTTGTTCGACTATTGTGTAAGTTTAATACTTGCAAGTGACAATTGCAGATAGGATCTAAACAGATAGTGTTATCTAATTACAGACGTAGGTAATATCATGTGCAAATTTAACGAAACATACGGTTAAGGTAAATAAATTACATAATAATAAAATTACTTTTCTATTTTTTTAACCCTAGGAATTTCTCTTGAGTCGTGGGTGCGTTTCACAAACATGAAATATCACATTCACAAACACCCAGACTCGGGACAAAGTTCTGCGGATTGCATAAATTTTCACCCCGTGCGGGAATTAAACCAGCAACCCTTAGCCAAGCATTCCAAGCCACTGCGCCAGTCAGGTCATTAAATTATCTTACATTTTATATAGCCTTTCGCTTGTCATGTTTTGCAGACACAAAACTAAAACAATCGCAATTAGAAGGATGTTCCTTGAGATACCTATGTTTGTCACAACGGCTTCAATAATAGCAGATTTGCTAATTTATCGTTATAACGATAAAATAACAAGTAAACAAGTTACTGCTTAATATCATAACATGTTGACAGGACGTACCGTTCACTCTGGGATTAAGAATGTCACTCGTCTGTCTGTCTAAGAACTAGTCTGGTAACACCTACATAAATATTAGCTACTACTATATACGTAATGGTGGTAAACTTGGCGTATTTGTACAAATATATGCTATATTTACGAGTACAAAAATGAACCTTATTGCAATCTTCTAACGGTGTATTTTGCATTACTGATGCCACGAATATTTGGGCAAATATGTCAAGTGAAGTGCCAGTATTATACTATTAATATTTGTGTTAATAGTACACTTATTTTAGTGCAATGTGCTGTATGTGTGTGTGTGTGTGTGTGTACAATGTGTTATGACATTTTTTTTTACTTATAACTTAACAAAAACACTTTTTTTTTAATTACGTCGCCCTTCACTAGAAATCTCTCCTGTATTGTGGGTGCGTTTCACAAACACGAAAATATGTCCCATACACAAACACCCAGACTCAGGACAAACATCTGCGGATCACACACATTTTTGTTCCTTGCGGGAATCGAACCCTTATCGTAGCAGTCTAATCGCTTAGCTGCTGCACCAATTCTCTAATTATTTATAAAGATCTTACAATTATTTAAATTGCTTAGTTACTATAAGAGAGAATATTAAAAGTTCAAGGTCAATTTAATATAATATCATAATTAACTATGTTTTTAATTAAATATTATGAACGCATCGTGCTATACAACCAGCCTAGTTACCATAAACTGTTAAAGCAGGACAGCTTACGATGTGGAAGGGAGATGCCGATATGCGCAGTGTAATGCGGTGTCTCGCTTCCACAACGTAAATTATCCCGCTTTAAGAGTTCATGGTAAGGGGGCTGTATTATATATTAATGTTGAGAATTGAGACAGAAAAAATACCTTTAGTAGGTACCTAATATCTTTTATAATGTCGTGGTGGCCTAGTGGTTAACATACCGGATTTTTATGCACAAGGTTGCAGGTTCAAACCTGGGCAAGTACTGTGTGACTTTTTCAATGTTATAAATACTTTCTTAGTTATTCTAAGACACCACTGACTAACGGAGACGGAGAACATCGTGAGGAAACCTGGATTTAATTATCTGAAATCGCAAACCCGCAGTGAGCCTTCTTTATAAGAGAAGTGGGAAAGTTATAGGCTGTTACTATTATTAATAACTTTTGCTGCAATAACAATATTTGTTATCTTTCTAGGGGTATGCCTGATAGAACAGGAGAGTGACAGAAATACATCAGCGCTGGTCGTGAAGACAGCCAGAAAAAAGTTTTATGGAATCTTCCAAGTAAGTGTCTCACTAACTCTGTTGATAGGAATATTTGGTGCCTGTATGGTTACCAAGCGTGATGAATGACGATAATATTTTTGTATTTAAAGGTGCGTGTAACATTTGCCCGTAACTGGGAACCGTATGGGAACCACATAATTATGTTACGTCACTTTGTTACGGTTACGGAGGAATGTTCGCCAAACTGGAGACGAAGTTGAAAATCCTTCAAATCGCCTAATAGTTATTTATCGCCTAATAATAGCCATTTATGATTAAGGGCCCATGTAATAAGGAGGGAGAGGGGGAGCCGATTGCCAGTAACGCTTAACCCGGCCAGGGAATCGAACTCAGGACCTCACGCTTAGCGGTCGCATTACGTGATAACTGTATCAACGAGGCAGACCAGATAATCCTTAATTAAAACGTAATTAAGCAGTAAATGTTAATAAAATCGTTCCAGAATTAAATATAGCGGTTCATTATCCAAATCGAGTATTTTAATTGTTGTAGATTTATTTATAATTGCAACTATTATTCCGATAAACGTACTTACTGGCCATTGTGAATTTTCTTTGATGTGTGTAATAATCAATTTAGTTCAACACCGTTCGTATTTAAATTGTAGAATATAATTAATGGAGTAATACGTTCGGTTTTCAATGGTTTTATGTTATAAACCTTATAAAATTGTTTCGTAAAAATTTGGAAATCAGTCATCATCATCATCAGCCATAAGACGTCCACTTTTGAACAAAAGTCTCCCCCTTAGAACGCCACAATCAATGACAACTTGCCAATTGCATCCACCGTTTGCCCGCAACTCTGGCGGGGATAAAAATCTAAAGATTAATATTTATTCTACCTATATAGAAAACAATTTTTTTTGGCAGATTTTGTTCCTTGGCCGACCATTTTAAATGCAAAAAAACAATACATTACATTCTTTTAAATCATAACAACGGTTAATACAATTGTTCATTGGTAAAAAAATTGTTAACTCAATAGTCCAAAAGTCATTTGACGTGTCACATGATGGGTTGCACCTGACCAAAATATTAAGAGTCATTAATTAATTTGGTGATCATTACGTTTGTTAATGACGTCGACAATGAAGATTGTCATAATAATGAAGACGTTGCACTTTATAAATAAAAACTAAAGTAAGAACCTCGTTGGTTCTGTGGTTGCAATCACGACTGTTTAAAGCCAGGTCTAAGGTTAATTTCTCGTTCATGCAAAATTTTATCAGTTTTTCTTTCAGTCAATTCCAAGTGAGACCAAGGTCTACTCTCCAATTTAATGCCAATTGTAATACAAGGCCAATACAATATTAATATTAATTAACGGCTGCAACTTGATTCAGTTTTATTGAGAAGAATTGCTGTCTGTCTTTTGATCTCTGTTAGTTACTCCCAATCCCACAATGTGTCCCAATGACACATCATATTGAAATAATTTGAAGACACTGACTCCTGTAACACAGGTTATAAACCTAGCACGGGTGTCAGGGTTTCACATAACTGTACCTACCTCTTTTTATGTCAATAATTATTTTTTTATTCTTTTTATAATTGTTAAGTCACTGATAAGAAGACTGCCTCGTTGGTCTAGTGGTTGGTAAGCGCGACTGCTGAGCACGAGGTCCTGGGTTCGAATCCCGGGTCGGGCAAAGTGTTACTAGGTTTTTCCATTAGGTAATTCTCAGTAACAGCACGGAGTCTGGGTTTGTGCCCGGTTGATGGCAATAGGCTCGCCCGCTATTACATGGGGACCTAAAACATATCTGGCGAAATGTGGGTGTACTATAATGTGCACCTCTGCCTACCCCTTCGGGGAATACAGGCGTGATGTTATGTTTTTTTATGTTATGTTAAGTTTAAGAGTCCGAAACTTTACAATTCCAATCCAATTTGGTCGGAAATAAATTAGAGAGTAAGCCCACGTGACCCTGTAGCTTAGAAACATGCTTGCTATATGGCAATAGACTCGCCCTGTATAACAATCATTCACTGTTGTTGTCTTTGTGTTCACTTTTCTCTTTTTCCAACTTGTACCATTTTTTTTTAAATGAGTAACCTCTGGAGTTTCTTGCCGGTTCTTTTCCATTGAAATGAAATTCTGGAACCGTTCAACTAGCATACTAACGTTTCATAAGCACTTGTAATAGGTTTACGTGAAATAAAAACATTTTAAATTTGAATTGAAACTGCTGGCTACTTAAAACGCTTACTGACTGTTTTTGATGATATATTGGTGCTAAACAGCATCGTCTTCTATCTGCCTCTTTGAGGGCATCAAGGTATAGGTATATTCATGCTGCTGTGTAGTAACCTTCTCTTCTCAAAACTAATTATTTATTTCAGATAGGAAGTGAGTGGTGCAAGGAAGGCAAGAAAGGCGGGAAGTGTGACATTACATGCGAAGGTAAGCCAATTGTTGAATTGGAACGTTAATTAATATAACATAACATCACGAACGGCAGAGGTGAATATAACACCAACTAACATTTCGCCGGTTATGTTATAGGTCTCAATGTAATAGCTTACTACCGGATGCAAATCCCAACTCCATGCTGCAACTGAGAATTACCTAATGGAAAAACGCAGTAACACTTTTCCTAACACGGGATTTGAACCCAGGACCTCATGCTCAGCAGTTGCATTCAGCAACCACTAGACTAGACCAACGCGGCAATCTTAATATCTATTTAATTGATTGTCAATTTTTTGGTTTATATCATTGTGGAAGTAAATTGGTTTTTAATTAGTGGTATTGATATATTAACTAAAAATATTGTAATGATACTTTAAAAAGTATAAAACCGAAATTCTATCGACCGGATCGAAACATGATCTCCCTAGAATATCATATTAATAAAACATAACGATGTACTCGCAGAACTAACAAATGAATTATTAATACCAATTTAGACATTTACAATTTATAAATATTCTGATAATTATGATCATAGTAATAATGCAGTGTTAAAGTTATTTTTTTCATGTCCACAGCATTACTAGACGAAGATATAAAGGACGATAGTGTCTGCGCTGTGAAAGTGTTTGAACAAGTGGGGTTCAAGTACTGGGCGAAATGGGAGGCCAGGTGCAAGGGGCACTCGCTGCCTGACATAGAGAAGTAAGTTCAGAAACGTGTAATTATAACATAACGTCACGCCTGTTATCCCCGAAGGGGTAGGTAGAGGTGCACATATAGTACACCCACATTTCGCCAGTTATGTGTTTAGGTTCCAATGTCCTACTGCCCCCGAGGAAATAGTGATGGAGCAACCCCTTACCATGAACTCTTAACGCAGAACAGTTAAAGTTGTGCAAGCGAGACGCCTCTACAACATAAACTGTCCTGCAGCTGCTTTAAAAGTTCATGGTAAGGAAGCAGGTCTGGCCTAATAGAAAACCTACTACAAGGCCCTTTTATTGAGTCTCAAATTGTAGGTGAACACTGAACAGACTCCTGATAAAGGAAAATGCCTTTACTGACCCCACAGGTATTCTTGGCGAAATGTAATTCTTCTTTCTTCAAGTAAAACCTCAAAACAACCTTGCAGAAGGCAGTGACCAATTTTTTCCCACAACAACGCACGGAAACGTGTCAAGCATTACATTGACTTAATAATGTCTCGCATCGGTAAACATTCAGCGTAAAATCCAAAGTATTTTTTCGATCATATCGTGATGAGGAAAATATACCGCATTTATACATAACATTATGTGGTGTAAAATGTATTGTATCAAACATGCACTTGCTATGAAAATCACGATATGATGTGTCAGGCTATCTGGTCAGAAATTTCATCAAAATTAAACTTGTCTGGACACGTCTGCCGTACGTCAGGTAAACTAAATAATGAGCCAAACATACATAGCTAAGGCCCGTATCAGGGAAGGTCCATAGAATGGAGGAGGTGGGAAGAACTGGGCTTGATGCACATGGATGTAATGCGATCTTAAAATCTGATACATAAAAATAATTGGAGCCATGGTGTTTCGCCAATTTATATTCTTGATTTTATTATGGTAGTTAATTTATCACATGTCATTATGATATCCTGGACTATATCATAAAACTTTTTAAAGTCATGTGGACGTTCATGGCTGCTATTAGTGAATTAGTTCAATGTAAGATTGCTTGAGAGAAATATAGATGAAAAAATGATCTGATGATATTATTTCAGGGTCCAGGTATTCTTGTAAACAGTTTACTTCTACGTTCCCAAAAATATTAAGCTGAAGTGTTGTTAAAGCGTTCCAAGTAAGTTTATGATGGTTGCATTTCAGGTGTCCAGATTGGGTGCATCCACCGAGCAGGAATTCACCCCCACGTGACAAAAGGACAGCGAGAGGGAAAAGAAGTCTCAGGAGTTTTTACAGAAGAGCAATATTTTCTGCTTAACTTTTTTAGCCTGTGTCAAATTTAGGATTAAAATATTATCTGTTGATTGTTGATAACTGTCACGGATGTGACGGATTCTTTTGTTTTATTTTTTTTACTTTCTTTTTATGTATTCTTTGTTTGAAATTTTAAATTAAACCTTGACTATAACAATAATAATAATGTTCTCCTGACCGAATTTTTGTCACGGCGGCCTGTTTTATCTCAGACTATGTAGACGATATTATATTAGTGCTCAATTATGCGCGCAAGCATAAGGGCACTCCCACTTCTCTCACTCTCAGGCGCAGGACCAACGGCTTAACGATCCTTCCGGGGTCTCGATATATGAAAACAGTCACCCATCACAAGACCGACCGCGGCGAGCACGGCTTAACCTCGCAGATTGACTGATTGGCAATAAATGTATAATAAAACACTAAAATTGTTTAAAAGTATCATTGTATCTATAGTTATATATAAATAAATAAAAATCCGTTTATAGTTACACCTCTAATCTTTAAAGGCAAAGCAGAGGAGTTTTTATTCGTAAACCACACCCACATAATGTATTTCAGTGTCATGGTCACAACATGTTATATAACATCACGCATGTAATTTGAAAGGCTACGGGATAGTAAACCCACAATTTGACAGTTATAGGTTCCATTGTAATATGGGGCGAGCTCATTGCCATTGGCCCGGCAAAAAGCCAGACTTTATCACCAGACTCCATGGAAAAACCCAATAACACACTGTTCGACGTGGGAATCAAACCCTGGAAAGCTCAGCAGTCGCACTTTGAGACCACTAGACTAACCAGTCAGTGGGCTACGCAATCATATGATTTATACAAAACTAATCCCTTACACAGCTCGTATCACTTCTGAATAGCCGGTGGTGGCACAACACGTAAATTGAATAGACTTTTAGAAAGCCAAATGGGTGGATTGAGCCCACATTTTTGAGGATTTTTATTCAGGTCAAACTCTTATCGGCTTTTCAGTATTTTATATGATTTTGTTTCTCGGAATTTCGTAGTTAGCATGACAATATTGTAATAAAAATTCATTTTTGCTATATTAATGCATTTATTAACCTACCTAGCCTTTCTCCTAGGAAGTCATGATAGTGATTGCGTTATTACTGGCTTAGTATATAAAATATCATTGCGATTTCACTGAATTTGTCCTTAATAGCATAATATCCTTAAAAGTCTATATTTTCCAAAGGTATGTTGTTCACCAAAATGTCGCCAATTATGTTATAAGTGCAAGTAATAGGGGGCGAGTCTATCGCCAATAACAGGGAGGAAATCTTCACTCCATTCAGTATTACCTAATAGAAAAATACTTTGCCCAACCCGGGGCTTTAACTAAGGACCTCAAGCCCAGCAGTCGCGATATCGTAACATAAGACCAATGAGTAAAAAAAGCTATCGAGTCTAAAAAGCTAAATTAATCACTTTATAATGAGTAACTAAAGGTTTCGTTGGCTAACCATCAAACTACTGAATCCTCGATATATTGCATGGGACTCAAATTGCGTAACATTAACCGAATCGAATCAATTTGACTCGACATTCGTTAATTAAAACAGTGTCCCTTGCCGATCGCTAATTACTAAACGATAATTTCGTCGAGGCAATATATAATATTGTTATACAGTATTAATGGTTATGTTTACAAAGAAAATAATTATGGAATCTACCGTAGATCTCAAAGCTTTGAAATGTAAGTATTTTTTTGTTTTTTTGATAGTGTCAGACTTGGGCAAAAGTGAGCAAGCGTGTTGGTATTCATAATTAGTTGGAAGACGTCCACTGTTGAACAAAGGCCTCCCTCTTAGAACGCCACAATGAACGACAACTTGGCATTTGCATCATACGGTTGCCCGCAAATCTGACGATATCGTTGGTCTACTTGGTGGAAGGCCTACCAACGCTGCGTTATTCGGTTCGTGATCTCCACTCGAAAACCTTTCTTCCCGTTCCTATCGTATTGCTAATTTAGGGTATTTTTTATGATATTGATTTTATGGAAACAGGTAATGCCGTGGTAAAGAGACTGACCAGCCAACAAAAATGTATCAGCTGGGATAATCGTCCAGCGTGCGCAGAACTTTGGGTATCCTTATTCGTCACTCGTAGAGGATCTACGTGTAAATAAATCCTCGTGTGTGTAAAATTTCTAAATCCAATTGTAAAAGTTCATTTACCTATGTTTATTTCAATTTATCCCACTTCACCAAGGAAATCTTTCCAATCATATCCTAGATTTTAAAGATCAGACAAAAAGACGCTTACAATATCAATGCATTCTGCAAAGTCTCACATAAATTCTTCACAGTACAATCCCCGCGCTATGCTCTTGTCGGAATAAAAAGCTCAATCGTTGGATTTGTTTCAAACCTTTTCGCAAATTTCTTCGAATTATTTTCTTTGTATTTATTATTGTTTTAACACTTATCTTTATTGTTATTGAGTGTATTAAGATGTCCTTATTGATGCAGTGGCTAAGCAATTGGACGTTACGCTAAGGGTTGGGGCTTGTAAAATTTATATTACCATAGATATTTGTGCTAAGTCCAGACACCCAGGTGTTTGAGTATGAAATATTTCATGTTTGTTAAACGCACCCATGACAATTAAATTTCTAGCATGATTTCCTAGTGGAGCAGTGATTTTAAAGTACAAATATGTGGTATTTATTGTATTCATTGTTTATTTGATGGTTCAAATAAAACTGGGTGTTAATTTCCCGAAGAGAATTTAGATTTTCACGGAATTGTTTTAACGAAATATTTACGTTTGATTTGCTTAATTAATATCAAAACCTATTGATTCTTCTAATTTCAATATAAAACATCGATCTGGCTTACTTTTGAATGTAATGATGTTATTAATTTGCTGTCAAAGTGGTAGAAAGGGATACAGCTAAGAATTCTGTCCAATTCATAATATGGACTTCGACGGGCTGATGATTACAAAATGATGCGAATTAACACACATAACTAATGTGAATAGTTCAGCTGATACCATAGGTGAGCACAAAAACAGAGACTTTTATATACCAACCGCTTCAAACAACAGTTCGGTCAAATTCCGACTTCAGACGTTACAAGCAAATTTCAAAGCATTGTCTTAAGACGAAGCAAGAGACTCGGGCAGCGTATTGTGTCCGCTCGTAAACAAACGTGTTTTGGCAACATGCGTTCTAGCGGTTCTAGTTGGAGTCGTATGAAGGGGTATGCAACATAAAACAAGCGGGCATAGTGTGAGCAGCGTCAGAATAGCGCTGGTGCAGCGATATTGTACCGACCGGTTATGTCTTTGAACTTTGTACGAAGGCTGCCACAGAGTAATGAATGATTTGGTGTCGTTGATTTTCAATTCAATTCAAGCATAGTATTCAAAACTACACAGTTTTGTTAGATAAATGGCAATGGTAAATGATTGTCTGTAAACGGTTTTTACAAATAATATTTATTGAATGTCACTTTTGATAGCTGGCGTTGGTATTTCTTTACTTGGTTCTATTGGTATGTGTTCCTAATAGTTAAATATTACTTTTATATAAACTTTGGTAATATTAAGTGGTCTCTGCCTACCCCTCTGCGAAATTGGCGTAACTTTATGTTTATATAATAGTACTACGTGCAAACTTGCACAAAAATTCGCATGCCTGTTTGGCGAAATGTTGGACTATATATTTTAATATGTAACACAAATTTGACTTATTTCATATTCCTGTTCTTACCGACTTTCAAGTCTACTGGTAATTCTACCTAGCATTGTATAATTTTTTCTTCTATTGCGTCGACACCAGCTTAAGTCTCCAGTCAAGACAAGTCAATACAGTTCTACGGCCTAATTAATATTTCTTGACTTGTTTTGGTAACAGCAACAACAAAATTACATAATCCTCCTTCGGGTGCAGTCGGGTAAAAATAATATAAATACTCAGTGTACCTCTGTTTCGTCGCCTACTCTATAAGATCTTGTTACGGACTAGAGAGAGCCCGCCACATACAATATCCACAAGCAACTCCTGTAGGACTAGCTATTGTTATATTTTGTTTTGTCTACCATATGTTGCTGCATATTAAATTTAATCTGGTAATTGATGGTATTTCATCACAATTTTATTCTATAAAGGGTTTAAATTATACTGGACATGACATGACATGTCGGGGAGCTTTTTTCTAATTTGTATTCCAGGTTTTGTTAACCCTTTGTTTGCTATCGTTTTCCGGAGTCTACGACGAGAAAAAGTCTGTTCACACGTCTCCAAGAATCTGTTGGAAAACAAAAAACTCTTTCATTAATTTTCATTTTCACAGCAACTGGTTGCCGGTCCATCGCCTAACTGTCGTAAACAAGCATCCCCTCCCAACTTCAATCGAAAGATAAGGGTTTACTTCACCACATTCTTCTCTCGATAACAATGGAATTACGTCACTAATTGAAACAAATGTTTTGGTAGATGATGTCGACGATCGGTTTAGAGGTTGGGAACATTTTGTCATCTTGAGTTTATTTTATTGTTTTGTTTAGATTAATATAATTATAAACGCATAAAGTATACCAATTAATAAGAGCACTGGGACTACACTAAAATAAGTGTGCTCCGCCATGTGCTACAAAAGAGTGACGAATTGAAGTAGATAGACATTCGGTCGGGAGAACATTACTTTAATTTTACGTTCAGTCATGAACTGTGATTGGCTGATGTCATCTGTTATTGTAAAAATGTTACGTATTGTTGGTCTTTTTTTCTTAATTAATAAATAATCTGTGTAAAAGTACCTAAAAATATAGTCATAGTATAAAGAGTTAGCAATGCGCTTAGTCGACTTCACACGTGACCAAAGGGCTGGTTCATTTTTTGGCCAAAGAATCAGCATTGCCATTCAACGTGGCAATGCTGCCAGTCTTTTGGGCATCGATGGGAACTAATTCTTTGATGCTTTTTATTTTTGTACCTATATAATTGTTTTTACTTTGTATTAGAATTAAGTTGTAAAATAGTTATTTGACGGCAAATGACAGGATTAGGTCATAGTACATAATAAAATAAAATAATTAGATAGTGAAAGATTAGTAAAAAGAACTAGAGCAATCTAACTAGTGACTATGCAAATAGCGCATGTAGATTGTACCTCCCGTAGGTTTTTCATTCCTGGCTCGAACAATCTTTGGCTAAACTTCTTGGACACTGCCGGTTGTTCCCAAAGAACGGTTATTAGTAAACTTTGCGACCTAGTTTTTGGTCGTGTTGGCTTTTAAACTATCTTAGTACTGAACTAATAATTGAGAATCCACACCGCAAACGTAGCAAAGAAAACTACTGTTAGTCTGTTCAATTAAGAAGTAAATGAAACTTCAGATGAGGCAGACTGTTGTAATGTCTACTTGAAATACACAGAATATACTTGCGAACTGTATTCTACCAATTTGGACTTCCTCCTTAGTTTTGGATGAGATTGTCCAAAGGATAATATTGTAAGAGCATGTTTTGCGGACATTTTCTTCAAAACTACTACATACATACATAACATCACGCCTGTATTCCCCATAAGGGTAGGCACAGGTGCACATATAGTACACCCACATTTCGCCAGTTATGTTTTTTAGGTCCCAATGTAATAGGAGGCGAGCCTGTTGCCATAAACCGGGCACAAAACCAAACTCCGTCCTGCTACTGGGAATTACCTAATGGAAAAACCCAGTAACACTTTGCCCGACCCGGGATAGCTACCACTACACCAACAAGGCAGTCTAAAACTACTTTCATAATTTAATTTGGATTTAGATTAATTTAATAATGAAAGATACGTTTTTCCAGTTGTGGCATGTAATTAGGAAGATGATATCAAAATAATACAATCCATTTTTCATAACTTTAAAAGTAACGTCAAAGATAAAAGATATGGACTCTATATATAGGTATAATAGAGGTAAAAATATTGATTAATATGTAATTATTCCTGATAAAGGAAAATACTTCTGATAACTCAAATACAGATTACAGACATGATTGTTAATATTAAAGAAGCTAAACAAACTTAAGTACCTACAAAACAATAATCCAATGATATGAAAAACACAAATGAACAAGTAGCCCGTTATGTCAAAGAGTCCCACAATAAGTTTACAAACGGCAAACAAATAAGAAAATCGTTTTCCTTAAACCCATAAGTAAAAACAAGAGCAATATAAGAAAATCTCCAGCGAAAAACACGAGGCAATCCGTCTAAAGCTGAACACAAATAGTCTGATCTTTGCAACAGATATATTGGTGGCGCAGAAACCAAAAACGCGAGTAACAAGATTCAATTTTCATATTTTAGGGGATGCATCGTGGCTGAATGTAAGTGCGATTCCACTGCCAAACTTGTGATAAAACTGTAAAGTGATAAGGAAAACTTTAGAGTCGACGTTTTGTCGTCGCCTGCATTACATAAAAAGATTGCTTTGTTTTCGTATTTTTTTCTCAACTACACGTTCATTTATCAAAAGGAAGCTCTTTATTTCTATAATATCTGATGCCGGCGACTTCATCCATGTGGATTTCCCAGGATGATAAAGAAGAAAATTGTAGGATTAAAATTATTTAATGGGGTATGTTTTCGTTGAACAAAGATCGATTTTTGGCTCTTCACGAATTTCACCAAGTTGCTGTTACACAATTGAATGAATATTATGTTACAAATTCCTAAAACAAATAACTTAATACAATCTTTGGGACTCGTAACGCTAATGAACCGATAACCAACTGACAAACGATTTAATTTCTTTGTACCCATTCCACGTTTTTCGCAAACCCTTTCGTCACCCAATATTCTTATAAGGTCATGCTCTCAGTTAAGCTATTATCGACCTTATGTCTTAGTTCACACGGTTCTTACAAATATCAATAGTGGTTCCTGCTTTTGTTCTAAGGCTAAAAACGCGTCGCCTTGAGACCAGAAAATCTAAATTAAGGTGACCTCTCCTGTCGACATCTTTTCTATATACGGGGAGATTTGAGAAAGAACCGGCTGTTACGGCAGGGTTCTTTTTATACTGGTCAACATACGTTCCCGTCGCGTCGGTACTTAAGCAAATACTAGCAGTTAACTTTTATGGAACTATTACATACATTCAGTCTAATAAAGTTATGTTTGCAGTTCTTAGGTCCTGACTTTAGGAATCTGTTTTGACTTCCAAAATAGTAGGTGATTGTAGTTAACTAGTGGAATGCTGTTAAGAAAATTGTGTTTTTCCTTGTTTTTCGGATGTATTTTATTTGCTTTTAACAAAAACGAAGCGAAAATCCTTACCTACTTATGTATCTTTGCTAGATGAATAACGGTTTTTTAATAATACTCACATTATGCTAATTGGAATTTTTGGGGATTTCAATTATTGTTGAGTGTCAATGCCTATGTTAAATGATTGTTTTTAATCTTCAGTCGAATATAACGAACAATTAGACTGTTGTATAATAAACAATCTGTGTGTATTGGTCGTATTCATATTAAGATTATCTAGACAATTACACATTGGAAAGCAATCGATCCTTAAAGAACTCAATACGCTATGCAAAGTATGCAATAGTGCACTGATTATCCATGTTTCTTGAGCTTTGAAACTGTCGTCAGTAGTGTGTTAAAAAAAAAATGATATTTTCAACGAAGTTAAAAAAAAGTTTTGTTACTAATTTCTTAACTAGGCGTCTCGTTTCTTCATAATTGAATAGTCAAAAAACTTAATTATTCCATTAACTATTCAGGAGCGCCGCGATTAAAAAATAATCGAATCTTAATAAAGATTAGAAAAATGTAAATATCTGAAACGAAGCTACCGGAATCACGGCATAAGATCTCCTTAAGTATTCGCACCAATCTAAACTTGTCAAACTCGTTTTAGAAAGTTCATTGAAAATTTATTCAAAAGACAGAGGTCTTCCCAAAAGTTGCGCATAACTTATCTCTTAGAAGTCTGTCAAACTGAATTAGTCTCGTTATGATGATCACTCGATAGCCCTTCGCCCTTTTATTAGCATTAGGACAGCATTAACGCAGTTTGGAATGGTAATGAAAATAATTGGAGATATTCCATTGAAGATATTTGGGTTTATTTCAGTTGTAATTGCTGGTAGCATCTCTTTTATTGGCGTTTTCTTTATTGTAACTGCGTGAATAAAAATTGTTAAAAGATTTTTTTTGAAATTATCATAATCATGTTTTTGGATCTTGATCTATTTCTTCATAGTTATAAAATGATAAATTGTTTAGTTTGCCACTCAAAACTTGTGCTTCATTTGGCGTTCATTTAACTAGCGTTGGTAACATTTAGGCACTTTCGTGAACCTGGGTTGCTACCGAAAATTTCCTAATTGCCCAACCTCAGAATAGTTTCGAAGTCAAAACTTAGTTAAACTTTCCTTCACCTTGATGTCGTCCTAAATTCTCACGGTCAGTAATGTGAGTGACCACACGACTAACTAAGGAAATAGGTTCCAATTTTATTACTCTTGTTATAAACTATTTTAGGATTTTCAGATCTTTATAATATACTGTTTTGTTCGGACACTGCCACGACAACAGTTCATAAATAAGGGCTGCCAAAGCCCGAAACTAGTCGGTTATTCCCAAAAAAGTATACCAATACAAGCAGTGCACATAATGGTAATTCGAATGGGTGCTCAGCAGTGGACGTCTTCCGGCTGATAATGATGAAATAATGGTAATAAGCCAACATGTTTTTGGTATGTCAAGACGAAATAATAAGATAATAATTGGCTAAAACACCTGGCTAAGAGACGCTCAAGATAGAAAGAATGGGCAACAAGGGAGGCCTAATACCTGTAGTGGGTGATACCGGGCTGAAATGATCATGATGACGAAGTCAAAATAGGTTTTAATGACGTCATTTTTAGTGACACAAAATTCAAGGCAAACTAAACGCTCTCACGTACATGAGAGTTAGCCATCTTGATATATTTCTCATACGTCGATATATTTTTTGTTTCAGACGTCCCTGGCCCGGTGGGAGGGCAATTTATTTTATCTAACGCTGAGTCAATCAGCCCGATATGAGGTTCCAAGAAAAATGTTGCCACCTTCGAGAAGGAGGACCTTGGGAGATAACTGACATTATTTTACTTGAGATATATTCTAAATCTACAGCATGATATGAATGAGACATGGGTCTGTCTCGATCTGATTGTTTTAAGATTTGTAAGAGTATGAAAAATTTTGGTATATCTGTATTAGTCTCCTTATCATAAAGCCCTTCTTACAAAGCAGCGTACTTATTATAAATGAAAGGATCCTATAATAGTTAACTTAAAAATCCATGATGCAACGACCAACTATAACTATTTATCACAAACTTAATAATACTAGGCTCAATTTTTTGTCAAAATTTGACGACCTGATTGGTGCAGTGGCTAAGCGATTGGACTGCTGCGCTAAGGGTTGCGGGTTTGATTCCTGCACGGGGCAAAACTTTGTGCGAACCACAGATATTTGTCCCGAGTCTGGGTGTTTGTGTATGTGATATTTCGTGTTTGTGAAACGCACCCACGACACAGGAGAAATTCCTAGTGTGGGGCGACGTTTAAAAAAAAAATTAAGCAGCGACAAAAAATTACCATGTCCAGACAATCTATTAAGTTTACAAATGAAAAATATATGACTCACAATTAATAAAAACTTTTTGTATCTTTTTTTGCATGTTGCCATGCTCCTTCATCAATTTAAAAAAACTTGTAAGTAAAGGAAAAACTTGACACATGCTAAACTCAATTAAAGTCGAAGAACCTCTCACTGTTCTATAAAGCAGAGGTAGAAAGTAAAGTGATTGCACACAAGAAATCTCAATTACTGCTACATTAATCGTGATTTATACGTACATTCTCTACAATGTCTAAGTCTATAGCCTATAGAATCGTTTAAACGCAACACAGGAGTTTGCCAATAGTTTCAATTAGAAAAATACTCTAAGATTAACTTTAAGTCCTTAGCCTTTTGTACGCAGAAATGGTGCTAGTTGACCCCGATATCACTTAGATATTTTAGTGTCTTGAAAATATATTTATAAAATATTTCCCATTTTGATAAATATTTAAATTATTTTTACAAATACTGCATTATCTTTCAGTGGGAAATGATAATAGAGGATCAAAATTTATGGAAGCAGATTACTAAGGAGTAACACGGTGACTTCACACATGCCAAATAAACTGTGTTAAGTATTATTAAATTTCAGTTATACATCCTCTTACTGTAAGATATTGACCTATATTCTGATTTTAATTTTGATTTTTGATCCCAAAATACAATTATTGTCGAAGTTAACGAGTTAAATTGCGAGTGTGTTTGATTACTAAACTGATGTTAATTCATCATCATCAAGAAGAAGACGTCCACTGTTGAACACAAGCCTCCCCCTTAGAATGCCACAATGAAAGTCAATTTACCATTTGCATCCATTGGTTGCCCGCAACTCTGATGATATCGTCGGTCCATCTGGTGGGAGGCCTACCAACACTCTTCCAATTCGTGGCCGCCACTGGAGAACCTTTCTTGTCCAGCTGCTATCGGTTCGTCGAATGCCACTTCAACTTGCATATTTTTTGAGCTATGTCGGTGACTAGTTCTTTGGCAATTTTCCGTATTCCGGATCCTGTCGCGTAAAGAAACTCCGAGCATAGTTCTCTCCATAGTTCGGTTTCTGATGTTTTTTAGTCACTGTTAATGAAACAAACATTTTTAGAGTGGCAATAGAAAAATAAAAGCAATCAAGAATACAAACTAACATTGTTATAAATTACACAGTATTAGTTTAGGTAAAGGAAGAAGTTCCATAAATGATTTATATTCCCATTTTTAATGTGTAGCGCTTAAGAAGAAAGACTTACATTACATAACATAACATCACGCCTGTATTCCCCGAAGGGGTAGGCAGAGGTGCACATATACTTAGTACACCCACATTTCGCCAGTTATGTTTTTAGGTCCCAATGTAATAGGGGGCGAGCCTATTGCCATCAACCGGGCACAAATCCAGACTCCGTGCTGCTACTGAGAATTACCTAATGGAAAAACCTAGTAACACATTGCCCGACCCGGGATTCGAACCCAGGACCTCGTGCTCAGCAGTCACACTTAGCAACTACTAGACCAACGAGGCAGTCTTAGATAGACTTACATTAATGTTAAAATTATTTAGCATTTTTGAAGAAAATGTTAATTTATTATGTAATAGGATTAGTATTAGTTACTGTTATTGGTTGTGCACAACCGTTGTAATTAATTAATTAATTAAATAAATAAATTAAATAAATTTATGTAAGGAATACGGAAATTCGCCAAAGAACTAGAGTCACCGACATAGCTCGAAGAATATGCAAGTTGAAGTGGCAATAGGCAGGCCATATCGCTCGAAGAACCGATAACTGCTGGGGAAGAAAGGTTCTCGAGTGGCGACCACGAACCGAATGATGATGAATGTAAGGTAAGTTAATGTGTTAATTCTAGTAAATATACATCCTATTTTATTTCAAGCAAAAGTTCATGACACGCTGCGACGCACTACACTTAAGTACGAGTACAGCAAAGTTAAAATGTCCTGTCAAACTTCTTCTGCAATTTAAGAGCCTTTGTTTGTTAAGCAATTACCGTTGCTGCTTTTACATCCTCCTGATATGATACGACATGTACTTAGTTTTTAAATTTGCATACGAGTTATTCTACGTCATCTTCAACCTTTTTGTTTCTTCTTTTTCCTCAAATTCTAGCTGAAAAAGTTTACACGTCATATTAAATTGTTTAATATATTTCTCAATTGCTTGTCAGTCAAAAAGATTGGCCCTAAGAAGTGCCTTATGCTTGCCTCTTATATTGATTAACATTGATACACCTACCATTGTAAACTACAATGGTAGGTGTAATTCAATCAATATCTGAAGTGTATATGATAAAGATACAATTCAAATATTACCTATAAT
Source organism: Abrostola triplasia (assembly GCA_946251915.1). Taxonomy (NCBI): domain Eukaryota; kingdom Metazoa; phylum Arthropoda; class Insecta; order Lepidoptera; family Noctuidae; genus Abrostola; species Abrostola triplasia. The sequence continues at coordinate 4,412,228 of OX276444.1, read as the reverse complement.
GATTAAAAAAGACTATTTAAAAATAGTGTTTTCTGAACGTCTAAGACAGCCCGCAACAACTTACATCCCTCACCTTATAAGTGTTTGTAAGAACTCATTTACCAAAAATAAATCATTATAATTTACTTTTTAATTTATCAATGATAACAAAAATATGTAGAGGAGATAGGATGTAGAAAATACCAACAAGTTGAACTTCTCTTGAACCTGCACAGTGGTCCAAGTCACCCACTCAAGTGCGATTGTTCCACTACGGATAGTCGGGACCAATACTCAGTGCCAATATTTGCTCAAGCCAGCAAATAGCGCGCGGCAAATTAAAACGATTTTCTTCCATAGACAGTGGGTCGGCTGAATCGTAATGTATTGTTTTTGCTGAGTATACCTTGATTCTAACGTTGATTATTCGATGAATAATCTTTTTGTTATTTATTGAGTTGGAAGGGGAGGGAAAATTACTTACTTACCTGTATTTAATTTAGTACTGGTTGGCAGGAAATTGGGAGGGAGTAGCGGAGATTAAAAATGATTGGAGTGCAATAATGACGATATGGTTTAACAGCTTGGGGCTGTTGGTGATGCGGATTTTATAGGCAATTGTTATGAAATGCTTTCGATTTTGTATATTTTGACACGCAATAAAGTGTTGAGTAAATGTTTTCTCGGTCTCAGTGAGTACCTATATATTTCGGAATCACGACGTAAATACTAAAAGGAACTTGAAATTCGATGTATGCCAGCGGTGACAAGATGGCTCAGTTGGCAGAGCGGCGCCACGATACGGCAAAACTCGCGGGTTAGAGTTCCGTTCGTGTTCATAATTTTTCAAGTTTCCTTTATCAATTTATATTAAGCTTAGCAACAGATAAAAATGACACTAAAAATCATATTAACCTTTGATGTTGTTGAATGTAGGTGCTAGTGTATCCTTAATTCAAGATCCGGATTTTTAAAAGCGTAAGGAAATTTTAAGTCATGAATTAATTTTGTTTTTGTTTTTTTTTATAATTGGTTTTACGTGATAATTTTTAACCGACATCAAAAAGGATTCTCAATTCTACTGTATGTTTGTAAAGTTATAAATAGTAATAAAATATGTAAGTTGCGAGAGAATAAAAAAATATTTTGAGTTAAGCTCGCCTCTGTACATCAAATTTCATGTTTAAAACATTTGTATGTTCTGTGTGTATAGGTACAATAAAGAATTAAGGATTAAGTCTTCGAAATTTTTTTTTGGGTAAATTGTAAATAATAATTCAAAAGAATTTATAAATCTTTGGTAAGAATTAATACAGTTGTTATGTTATATTTTTCCCGCAAAATCATTTTAAACCTTTCAGAAAATATGAGCCCAAAAATGGATTATATTTTCTGATTTATTGGAATGACGGAAAAATTTAAATGCCGCTTTCGGTATAAGCTTGCACGCTTCATAAGGATCAATCGTCAGAAGTTGTTCACTAACGAGGCTTTTAACGATAGGCGAGCAATTAGTCAGTCCAATACGAACTCACGTATATTTTCACCTACTAGATTTCTGGGTATTTTACCTAAAATTAGACGACCAATAGGAATCGGATATTTGTAAATTTGCGAAGAATACACAGACTAGAGACGCTTAGAGTTTTCTAGACAGTTGTTCTTGTATCCAGACAGACAGGGGTTTTAGTGGTCTAGGAGTACAAATAATGATAGTAGAGGAAAAGGGAGGTCTATTCCCAGCTGTGGGCAACAATACTGATAGCCGAATGGTTTGTCCGTTGGACTGCCAAGTCGAAGTTCGCAAGTTCAAACCCCGGCACGTACCAATGTCTTTTCGAATTCAAGTGTGTATTATAAATTCAAGTGTGTATTATAGTGTAAAGCCATGCCAGTGTACAGGTGGCTTAAACTCTAACACTAGGTTGTTCGTCAACCAAACGATATAAAGAAGTGGGCGATACCTGGCTGAAATAATGATGATCATAATGATAGTCACAATGACGACAACAACTGAAGCAAATTTTTTTAAATTCGATTGTCATAAAATAACAAACATACTCCTAAAAATCACAGAATTAGTGAAATACATTTTGTTCGCACCAAAAATTCGTTAGTCCTTAAAATAAAAAGATTTGAAGTCAGCTAATTCCAGATGTCTTAACTAACGGGTAGTTAAAAAAAAAAAAATCGAACGCCCGGCAAATAGGTGTTCCCATTGTGCCGAAGCGTTTTAATTTCTTCGTATCTAGTGGGTTTGTTCGGGGCAGTTGGACTGACAATATTGAGGGCGAGATGTCCCCAAAACAGCTGTTTAACGGGACTTAAGGAAATGAGAGAGTTTATTCCTAGTTTTTCTTTTGTCTTGTATTGAGTACTTTGAAGTGGATTTTAATGCAGTTTATGATGTATGTTTTATGGACCTAAAGATTGGGACTTCCCGTTTGAGTTTTGAGGGTTAGTGATGATTAAACAGAATTGTATGTTTGAAATTATATTTGACATTCAAAACATGATTAATATTTGATAGCTTGCTTAGTTTAACATGGACTACATGCTAAAATGACACCAAAAAATCTATAAATAACACATAAACACAAACATAACATCACGCCTGTATTCCCCGAAGGGGTAGGCAGAGGTGCAGATATAGTGCACCCACTTTTCGCTAGTTATGTTTTAGGTCCCAATGTAATAGGGGGCAAGCCTATTGCCATCAACCGGGCACAAATCCTGACTCCGTGCTGCTACTGAGAATTACCTAATGGAAAAACCCAGTAACACTTTGCCCGACCCGGGATTCGAACTCAGGACCTCGTGCTCAGCAGTCGCGCTTAACGACTACTAGACCAACGAGGCAGTCTAAATCTATAAATATTTGATGTGATTCGTTAGAAATAACCAGAAACGATTTTTTTAAGAAATTATTTCATTAAATAATTTGTGTAAAAATACAATTATTAGAATACCATAAACATAAACAAGATTAGTTCATAATTAGAGGACGCTTTGCGACGTAATTAACGAATCTCAAGGGTAAAAATCCTAAAATAAACGTAGACGCTAATAGATGTAGAGGGCGTACTTACATGCTATTATTAGACAAAACAACTCAAATAATGTTACGACACAGGGATTATTAATTAAGAGAGAAAGAAGATAGTAAATTCATTGAAATGGACTACTATACATCTAACAACAATATTAGATAAATTTTAACCAACTGAAAAGCTTGAAGCAGACACTAAGCATAGACACTGAAGATATTAAAATCCCAAATCTTGCAGCAAACCCAAAACTGTCTACAGTAAATCACCACGTCTCATCAACAACATTGATAGTAATAAAGCCAAAACAATAAGTAATATTTTAAAACGCGACACGTTCGACAATGTAGGGGGAGTTATTCACCCCTTCCACGGAAAGTACTGAAACTGCAGTGTAGCAAGCTTTAAATCATTTTCGCGCATGTTGAATATTAATAATGTGGCTCTCGACAGGATGAGGGGAACTATGGAGTCCCATTACCTGATATGCGCGATAGATGAACGTTTGTGATTGGTTGATTTTCGTTTGTTACTTAGTTTCGGTAGGTTTGTTGTAAATAATATTGTTATATTGAAGTTTAACGTTCGTAATATTATTTATGTTGCTGTGTGGTGTCAGGCCTAGAATTGACCACCCCTATTCCTCCTGTGGGTGTCGTAAGAGGCGACTAAGGGGAATCCAGAAAATGTGCAGCAGCGTCTTCTGTAACTTCACTACCAATACTGCGATCCCCAAGCCGCTTGCCAAGCATGAAAATTATAGCAACCCCCCACTCCAAGGGGGAGGCCTTTGTTCAACAGTGGACGTGTTCCGGCTGATGATTATGATGATGGTTGCTTTGAATTTAATTTAATAACAATATTTCCCCGCACTGTTTAGTTTACTATAATTTACATCAATATTTTTTCTGCAACATGTTTTGCTATGAATTTAAGCTACGCTACTTCATTGTACTACCTCGTACCGTACCGTAAATACTGCATCAAATAGAAACATTATCTTTCTAACAAATCTTTCAAACAATTACATCATTACATTATGTTGACAATTACATGACGCAAATCGTAATTTACATTGTTTATATCAACGCATGACACTATCGTACTATACAATGATCATTCTGTTACGTTACAATTTGTAGTAGATGCCATAATACGGTTGAAATTAATAGCGTATTGCCGATAAATGGCAATTGGATTACCCTTTCTATTTATTCCAGAAGCAAGAAAACACAAATTATATCCATACTTAATATTATAAATGTCTGATACGCCTTCACGACTAAACCACTGGACGGATTTAGATGAAATTTGGCATGTAGAAAGTTTTAGACCCGAGAAAAGACATATGCTACTTAACGCGGGCAAAAGCTAGTTATTTTATAAATACCTAAAGCTTTGAATCAGCATTATCTAAAAAGATGAATAAATTTCAGAGGACCATTGCATCAGATGTATCGCTAGAAGTTACATCATTTGATTATGATGGACATCTAAACATTCGTATAGCATTTCTGACGAATACCCGTGTATAATACAAACATTATTTACTTTTCATTCATTACCAGAATTGATGTTTTCAATAGTGAAGTTATGAGACAATCGGATTGTGGGCTGGAATTCATTTACGTTCTGAACTCCAAAAAGATCGGACGAACTCAAAATGGTTTCCAAAATTTTAACAATTTTTTTCATCTTTGTCGTCAGCATTAAATGCAACGATGTGTTCCTCGGATACCCGGATGTGAAGTCGAAATTGATTTACTGCAAAGTCCACAAACAAGATGCGGCTATTTGGATCAGGTCCGACACTTTTACAGTGAACTGCTCGAGGAATCAGGTGATAAGTGCCGTTCAGATCGTGGATTTGAGGTCCGACAAGTGGGGCACAGCGCAGATCAAGGCTGGTGGGATCGGTGAGAAGTTTGTAACGATAGAGTTGGATAGCCCAGGAATTTTCCGTGGTTTACATTTTTTGGTGGAAGTGTATGCATTGCAAACCGGTTATTTCCTATATAATCATGGAAAATGACTATATTATTTAAGTCTTCCTTGTGTAATTTTTTTATTAGTCGGTATTTTTGTAACGTGATTTAGTAGTTCTAGAATTAATTATGTTAAGTGAAAAGTTTACCTCCTATGCTGATAAAATTTGTCATGTAAGAAAACGATTGCCGAAAAAATCTTTGGAGTAAGACTAAACCAAAATATCATTATAATGTTGTAGAGGAAACTGTACAAGAATTGTTCCTTTTATTCAGGATAAAATCAGTAAGGCCAAATAGTGCTTTCATTAATATCTCATATCGAACGATCCCCAGAATACTCCTCACAAAACTACAGGATATGATTTATCGTGTTTGCCCTAGCTTGTCTCCCGTTGATATCGAGATTTCTTCGGCAAAATAGAGATGTGTTATTCAGATATTGTGACTTCATATAACTCGGTAGCTATTGTGTTTAGGCTCGTAACAATAAAATAAATGTATGTGGGGTTATAAGAACTCGTTGTTTTGGTTGCAATGGTTTTTTATACGGCCACATTGAGAGGCGAAAGGATTCCTTTATGTGTTTGAAGTGTGTTAGTGCCTTAAGTATAGTGTTTTCTTTGCTTTTGTAAATAAATGTTTGTTTGATATTTTTGTATCTTAAAGTCGCTGTCTATCATTGTGATAAAGGTTAGTGGCAGGATAAATTTCAGGTTACTTTCATGGAATTTTCAATAATTCTTTTTCCTCAGTGATTTTTTTCTGAAAATAAATGATTCCTTACCGAAAGGAAATTATAGTAAACTACGTAGCTTTTAATCGATTTGAAATAAGGGTGATATTTGCGTGAGTTTTGGCAGTAACAAAGTCAATTCTTGATTTATCGCTTAGAACATTGCGCGAATTCTGGATGCTAAGGAATCTACATAGTTACGTTGCCGAAGTCTTGAACGAATTGCAAGCGTTAGCAAAATCTTCTCGAATACCAGTATGATTCTGCATATCCATTATATTTGGGTTTCAAAATTAAAATTGTTCGTAGTTTTAAAAACAAAGCATGCGTAGGATCATAACCTACCTATTAGTACTCTTAAAACTATTCATTTAGAACTTTGTCTTATGAAAAACTTTCAACCTCGCTCACTATAGCTGCGTTTAGTAAACCTACATCGACGAGGGATAACATTAAATTTTTGTTAGTAAAAGATACCGGGATTAATTACTTTTGTTTATAATTAAACTAGCTGTGCCCCGCAGTGTTACTCTCGACTTTTTTCGGGATAAAAAGCCTCTGTGTTGATCCAGGGTGTCAGCTACCTCCATACAAAATTGCATGAAAATCGGTCTACCTGTTTAAGCGTGAAAAGGTAACAAACATACAAAAACTCTCACTAACTTTCGCCTTTATAATATTAGTGTGGTACTGTGATTGGTCAATTGATGATCAACAATTCCTCCCTGCCAATTTTTTTTATTGCTAACAATTTGCATTGTGCTTACTCAAATATACAAACTAAAATGAGATGAAAAACAAATAATATGTAATGAAATATGTTACGAGTCAATACATTTGTGATATTAAGTCGGTAAATCAAGTATACTCTAAGCACAACATTAACTTAGATGGACACACAAATAACATGAGTCTAGAGTTGGTAACACCACCTATATGTTTGTAAAATAGTATTTATAATTAATGTAGGAGATAATAAGTTTACAATGTAAATAAAAATATTTTTTTTCTTCTTTTTTTTATTTCAACTTGTTGAATCCTTTTCTGAAGCATCGTCGATCTGCGTAAGTAAATAAATCGTGATGAATCTTTAAAAGTTGTTTTATTTTGATGTCTTAATGTCAACAGCGATCCGATGCCTGAACAATGACGTTATAGTCAACGGAAGACAACATTACAAATGCAATCCCAAATTTAATTATCTGCTTGCTTATAACCAAAACCGCGAAATTTCGGCCACACCACTCTATATAATTCCATAACCAATCCGAACAGTGCGCGGAATATTTTTATTTTCACTGTATTCAAGGGATTGCCAAGCGGTATGTTATTGCCGCCCAACGGGGGGCGTGCAATGTTGAAATATAAAAATATTTCCACTACCCCACTGTTTTGGATGTTAATTCGTTTTTCGAATCTATCTTCTTCTTATTTGGAGTTGGGTTGATGCCAAATGTGTGTGTATTTGGGTGTCGCTCCGTTGTAAATGTATAAATCTTCTTTATCTAGCCGTTCACGCCCTTTCTTCCTTGGAATGAAGTAGATTCAGTTGTTTGTATGTTACGCATTGTAAGTTTATTGACCGTTGCAACTTGAATGAGGGTTGAATTTTCAGTACCAGGAGATAGTAGTACGAATCATATACTGATTTTAATGATACGTACGTCTTTGTTCAACAGAGGACGTCTTCTGGCTGTTGATGATGATGATGATTTCAATAAGTGAGGAGAAAACTTTGTATCCTTTTTTAAATACAAATAAAGCCATCATTTGACTTCAATTTGTTTTTCAATACAATCAAAAGTAATAAGGAATCCTTTGAGAATTTAAAACCCCAAATAGGCACTTCCGAACCTAACTTATCTTCTAAAAGACTTCAGCCACACCAATTCATCACTCCAGAAAATAAAAGAATGCCACAAAGGACCAAACGATAATAAAATTGAAACGAGTATTGTTCTGTGGGCCATTTGTCATAGCGAACGAACTGACCAGTTCATTTGCGTATTGGTACTCGGCTTTGTCGTTACTGTTGGGCTGGTCCAGTGTACGTATACAGGAGAATATGTAACTGTTTGCGGCTTCAGATGAAAAGGAAACTTTTTGTAAGGTTCTCTTGGATAATTCGGATGAACTATAATCCCTCTTACGTCTTGAATGATGATAAAACGCCTTTCAATTTAAAACCTTTGAAGCCCTCCAGAACTGTGAATTTGCTATTAAATTCTAATCTTTGAAATAGACCTTCAGGATCAGAATCAGAAACCAGGACTCGAACGTTTTTTCCATGCAGACGGAGTTGCGGACGGAGGCACGCAAAATAAATTTCAAGTTATTAAGTTTGGTCACTTTTGTATTTAGGAAAATCTTTATTACAATTTAGGTCAAAATCTCCAAAAGTAAACATTTGATGTATTGGTACCAAATTAACAACGAAAATCGAACACACACATTGCACCCTGTAACAAAACGTCACTGTGAACTATTCACAAGTAAAACCTAATACAATCCATTAGATTAGTGACACGTCGGAGAACAACAAACTTTCCTTACATAAATATCATGTTTTCATATTTCCTCGCGTTGTATAAACCAACGCAATCAAGCTAATAAGGCGAGGCGAACACTATTGAGTTGCAGGATATAAATCATCCTGGCACATAGTGAATAAAGCCGTGCGAATGAAAAATAACAGTAACACAAAGATATTAGATTTATGATGTTTGTATACGACTGACGAATGGTGTCTGTGCATAGAGTAGCCAATGTACAGAGGCGACAGTTAGAAGCAGTTAGAGAGTAGTTTTCTGCCTTGAATTTTGCTTTAAATGTTATGAGTTTTCTAGTTGGAATTTGCTGTTATCGGAAGACCTCCACAGTCTTACAAAACTAAATTTAAAAGGGGGAGGGGGTGTCATCATCCTATCGCTTAACAAGTGTTTTGGGGATCGCAGTACAGGTAGTGAAGTTACAAAAGACGCTGCTGACCATCTTCTGTAGCCGAGTTGACGTATCAGAGCTGCTGATCAGTTTGGGTAACTTGCTTACGTAACGTCGCTACGTAAGCTTGACACGTGTTAGCAAGGCGAAAGGCGATATGGTTATCCTCTTTCGATTTGCTATGTGAGCTATGAACCTATTCCGTCAAGATAGGTTTCAAAGAGAGAGAGTGAGAGATTCATCAGTGTTGTCAAAAAATAATTTATACTACGAAAACGTACAAGAATTAGTGTTTTAGTGTAACTTGTATACTTTTTAACCTTTATAACAGGTAAAGCAAAACCTCGCGGCTACCAATGGTAACAAGCACTAAATACAGTTTAATTCTTACTAATGTGTCCACAATGTAATGAATAGTGATAGCTAGTAGTTTTAATTGCACCGTGGGTTTTTGGCCCAATTTGTTATTTTTTTCCCTTCTATCACTATTAGTTTGCTTTGTTGTCGCATAATGAAACTACATATGTAAATTTACAAATTTGTACCATCTTTCTTTTTAAATGAGTAACCTCTGGAGTTTCTTGCCGGTTCTTCTTCATTGGAATGACATTTTGGAACCGTGCAACTAGCATCCTAACGTTTCATAAGCGCCTGTAATAGGTTTATATGAAATAAAAACATTTTGAATTTGAATAAAGAAAAATTACGCAGAATTTTATCTTACTTTATTGAAACAATAGACTCGTGTAGTATATACAATCAAAGTAAAAAGTAAGTAGTGACTAAGTCTAAAAGAACAAAAACAAAAGAATCCAACATAGAATTTTATAATTACACCGCCTTAGGTAATAATTGTGTTTTCTAAAAAGTATTACCTAATTGAATATTTCTTAGCAAATACAGGTTTACTGAATATTAGGCTTCGTCTTTCGTCAGTAACTATCGATCTGCTACGTAAAAAAAAACATAATACAGCATAATCACGCCTGTATTCCCCGTAGGGGTAGGCAGAGGTGCACATTTAGTACACCTACATTTCGCCAGTTATGTTTTAGGTCCCAATGTAATAGGGGGTGAGCCTATTGCCATCAACCGGACACAAGGGTACTGGGTTTCACCATTTTGTTTCGCCTCTAGTAGGCAATGTACCTGAGCATATTTTTGCATACTTATTTTATCGTATATGTACCTATATCCTATTATTTACCAGAGGTGTTATTACCAGAAAATCGGGGACAATCCCTTCCCATCACTCTGCAATATAATTTTAATAAAAGTACTCCTTTAGTCGCGTTCCCGAACAAGAAAAGACACAAGGAACAATAAAGACACAAGTACAACCCAACATAAAGGACTAGCAATAAAAATCAAACTTCCGAACTGAGTCAAGGGGGAAATTACAGCAAAAATTGTTCGTAATAAGAAATACTCGTTTGCTGCCACTCAAACACATATCAAAGGGAATTTCTTCTTAGCCTTACAAATCAAAATATCAAAGGGGTGTCACTTAAGTATTTATAACGTACAGTGTCACTTTCTTTGTAAGTATATCATTTAGTCATTTTTTTAAGTACACCTCATACAGTTGATTGGTGTGACAGGTACAGTTGGGTACAATAGTGTGATATTGGTAAGCAAATATTTATTAGTTAAGAACAGTCTGAAAAATATTGATTCGCTTAATTTTTTTGTGGGTGCAATGAAATTAGCAACACATGTGCAATTGTGCAGTTACAAGCACAAAATTGTTAGAGTTATTCGAACAATAGATAAATTAAACTTGATGTTATGTCTTCTTAATTTGATTAGGCTTGATGATAGGCGAGAGGAACCTTACGTAGGAATTACGATGAAAGAAAAATAAGAATGTAATGTGATAAATAAGAAACTCCATAGTGAATTACGGACTTGATTGATATTATGAATGAAAACGTAATTTATTGCATGAAAATATATTTAATTAATTTTGCACAAGCGCAGAAACAACTGTTAAATAAAACCAAACAAAAAGAAACCAACATCAAAAGACTATCTAGAGCTTCCACATCCAGACAGAAGTAGTAAAAACTTACTAATTAGAGCAACACTAAACTTTTACAACACACGTACATACTTGACTGTACCAATTTGCGCTTCAATAAAAAGCCATGCATTAGTTCTAATATCGTTAAACGCTTCACGATGGACGAAACATTTCGAACGTTCCATCGGGTCTTATCTTTCGCTGGGATTCCCATTTTCGCCCAACGCGAATGGAAATCGAAACCGTGGCTTCTCTACCAAATCTTCAACTTCATCATTGGAGGTTTCTGTTTCGTGTTCACCACTGGTTTTGTCGTCACCAACTACTCCGACTTCCTCCTGTGCATCCAAGGCGCTTGTATTTGGACTACGGGCGTTGTAATGACGATATCTCTTGGCGTCTGTCTCGTATTTCGCAACGATTTTCGGTGTTTCCTCAGTGAAATGGCTTTCAAGGATGGAATGTTGGAGATGCCGTTGATAGAGCATGTTATGAAGATGCATCATAAAGGTGAAAGGTTGTCGGAATTGAGACACCTAGTTTTGGATAGCCAGGAAAAGTTGTTGAAGTATACCAGGGTCCTATTGAAGACCTACGTCGCTAGTGTATTTTTGTGTGCGACCCTGTATCTTTGTGGTCCTATTTATGGGATGGCTGTAAGACAGGATGAGTCACTTCGTCTTTTGGGTAAGTATCTAGCACTTCTATGAAGAATGTGGTCAGTTTTCATGGTCAGTGGTTTACATATACATTATCATGTGTAGATTGAATACTATTGTTAATAATTCCTGTAAAGGCTTTGGATCCCACGAAGACTAAAACCTTGGTGTTACTGCGCGGTAAAATACAAGTACTACTTATTCGGCGTATGAACTAAATTGTGTTAAAATCTGTGCTACTTTTACTTGGAGTGGATTTTTATAATCTTAGATTGCTTCGATTTTCTTTGTTCCAGCATTCGACATGTGGTTCCCATGGAGTTTGGAAAACTTAAATGTGTATATTGTGTCGTTCATATTCCATGCGTATGCTGGCTACTTATGTTGTATTGGTAAGTATTTCAGGTAAAACGATAAACGATGTAATAAGAAATAATATGATCGATGATGAATTTTTAAGTGTAGCCTCAGATTTATGGAACCGAACTTAGAGAAGAAGACTTAGCTTCATATTACATGTACCAAATAAGGCACAAGACAAACAGACAGAATAAGGCACTTCAGTGATGAAAACAAATACGGATTTATAAATCTTAACGCGGCTACAGACGCCGACGCAGTTTAGTAGACGAATGGTTAATATAAGACTCTATTAAAAGTTCTTGAACTTTTATAAACTGGCCAAAATAATGAATGACTTAATTTGAAAGGCTTCGAACTACAGTAGACTAATATTGGTTATTTTATGTTAAAAGCTTGAATTATTTTGAGTAGGGTAATTTGTTAAAACTAACTTTTAAATTATTTATTACATAACACCTAGCCTCTATTCTCCGAATATATTACCCTAATGTTTCGCCAGTTCTGTTATTAGGCAGCGAGCCTATTGCCATTAACCGAACCGGCACAAAAGCAGACTCCGTGCTGCTAGTGAGAATTACCTAATGGAAACCCCAATTATACTTTGCCTAACCCAGGGTCGAAAATTTGAAGCTTAGAACCTCATGATCAGAAGATAATTTTTTGCTATTGTTAAAACGACAGGCGCATTATTTATGTTTATTTTGTCTGCTTTTAGCATACCCAGGTCTTCAATCAACAATAATTCTTCTTCTTGGCCAGCTGATTCGACAGATCAGGATATTGTCTTTCATATGTATTCATATGAATGAGTTAGTGCTGGAGGTGACCGGCGTCCAGGATGAGACGTGGCAAATTTATTGCACCTTACTTTTGGCGCAATGCGTAGATCATTACGTAAAAATAAAAAGGTGTCTTCTTGTTTCTTACTTATACATAATCCGTGGTCTCTGCCTACCCCTCAGGGAAACAGGCGTAACTTTATGTATGTATGTATATTTACATACTTACTTCCATACATTTACTGCAATTCATTTCTCAATATGAGCTCTGCTGCATACGCCGTATTTAAAATAAGAAACCTTACTGATGTTGATACCGCTAGACTCGTTTATTTTAGTTATTTCCACAGTGTTATGTCGTATGGCATTCTTTTGTGGGGGAATGCTGCCGATATACAAACAATTTTTGTACTACAGAAGCGGGCTGTTCGGGCAATTTATAAATTAAATCCCAGACATTCGCTAAGGGAAAAGTTTAAAGAGATTGGTATTATGACTGTCCCATCACATTATATTTACGAGAACTTGCTTTATGCTCATAAAGATATTAATCTTTTTATTAGAAACAGTGATGTTCACAACATTAACACTAGAAATAAACACAAATTTGTTGTACCAGCCACTAGGCTTCAGAAAATTAGTAACTCATTCAAATGTCAATGCATACGTTTTTATAACAAGATTCCAAACGACATTCAAAACCTGAGTTTAAACAAATTTAAGTCGTTTATCAAGCACAAACTATGTAGAAAAGGTTACTATAAAGTGTCTGACTATATGCTAGATAAAAATGCTTGGGCTTAAGCCTCTTCTTGTATTGTTTAATTTTGACATTTAATTTGTTTACCCTTTTTTACATATTTGACGCAAAACTGACATTGTTTGATCTTTTGATCCATTTTGTTTTGTTTTTTTATATTTTTACAAACTGACATAATGTATTTTTTTTTTTTCTTTATTCTCATTATTATTGTTATATGGTACGATGTAGGATTTTCCTTCTTAGATAGTTTCTTGTCTGGCGGTTTGAGTATCTTATACAGCCTACCCAAATGTCCTGCAGATGGTACGAGACGGGGCGTCTGTCAGGACAGGTTGACTCAAATCTGCTTTGGTTCTTTCTTTAAAAGACCATCACAGACGTCCTACATTGTACATGTCGTGTATTTGTAAATGTGAGCATTGCGTAGGTTTTTTTTCCCTTCCTTTTTTTTATTCCTATGCGTGTCTGACGGTTTGAGTATTTTATGCGGCCTACCCAAATGTCCTTCAGATGGTACGAGACGGGGCGTCTGTAAGGACAGGTCGACTCAAACTCGCCGTGGTTCTTTCCTAAAAAGACCACTTCCCAGACCACCTACACTGTTCTCGCATAAAATATTGAGCTTGTCTGGACTTTAAAAGAGACCTTGACCCCTGAGTTTGTTTCGGTATTTCTTCTCAGAGGTAGTCAGTTAGGAAATGCCGATGCCATCTAATAGTTTTTAAAAAATGACGTGTAAAAGTGTTTTTTTTAAACCTATTTACAGAAATAAAATCATTTATCATTTAATCAGGACGATAATGCAAAAAAAAATTACTCTTATTGAGACTATTATTTTTTCCTTTTTTTGAAGCTGTAATCTATTTTTTGCGAGACCCAATGCTATACAAGAGTGAAATTTCTATGTCCCATGTAAGTATATATTTCTGGGACACAGGCTGTATATGGCAATAAAAAAAATTACAATTAGACATAACTTACTAAATGATTATCTTTCCATTTCACTTTACTTAGAACCTCATTTTTATCACGTTCGCCATTGTTATCAAAACCATTCCAACAGTTACAAATATTAATTCTAATTCTATCTGTTTTTACAGGTTCAGCAATCGATTGAACGTTATCTGTCGTCCATTTTACTTAGCGTTGATATTAGTAGCCATAATGCTAGTTTGTATGTGCTCTGTGAAAATCGCCGTATCGGTAAGTAATTCTGCAAACTTTGGTAATTGAGATTATTAAATTTTATTGCTCGGTCCCTTTGTATAAATTGTTATTAGATTTCAAATTAGCTATAGGTATGAAGTATTTTGAATTTAAATTTGTTTGTTGTTGTTGCTTTGTATAATTCTAAATTTGCGTCTCGTGCGATTAGTTTTATCTCAGTTTTAGTTTATGAACTGACTTTGACTCATAATCCTGGAATTAAGATTGAAATTCGAAAACAACCTTTCTTATTATTTCAGTAACGCACGTTTGATTTAGTTTTTATTGCTGATACATTGATTCTAGATAGCCTTTGTTCAATAGTGGAAGATTTCAGGCTGATTATCTTAAAGTACGTCGAACGAGCTCGCACCACTCCTCAAACGCTAGCGTGGCCCGTGTTATCACACGCAGTGAGAAGTCGCTATAATACTAACCTCGCCCAAAGTGCAGCGATAGTTTTTGTTTAATTAACGAACAAGTTTTGGTTTCAGAATAAATTATCATTAGACACGATGAAGTATTACGTTCACGAGCTCTGTTTCATCCTGGTTGTGCTCATGTTCTGCATGTTGGGACAACAAGTTGAAAATGAGGTGAATTATTGTTTTGTTTCAGAGTTTAAGGCAGTTAATACTGGTGATAAACCTTTTTACTTGTTAAAATGATAAAAGGTTGTACTTCTCAAGTCTATCGTCACCTCTATTCATTGATATGCAAACGACAGTGATAGGCATAACTTAATCAAAGGTTAAACGTTAACTGGAGGATATAGGTCTGTAGAAACAGGCTTAGATCGGAAATATAAATAAAAAAACCTTTACTTTTAACAAGCGATACACCTAACGTAATTAGCATAATAAGATCTTCTTAGAACATATTTCTAGCTGAATTTAGGTACTTCAAAATGTAATCAAATACCGTATATCCAACACTAGTCGCCATGGCTGAATCCACTTTAAAATAATGTAGATCACAATTTACAGTGTGAAGCATTGGAGAAGGCCGTGACAGAGAAATGGTACATCTTCGACAGGACTCATAAGACAAATGTACTAATCTTCAACATGGCGCTCAGTCAAAGGATGCCTATCTACATATTTGGCACTATTACTTTGTCTTTACCGACATTTACTTGGGTAAGTGTGAAAAAAAGCAAAAAAATGTTTGCCTGCGCGGATTATCGGGCGAGACGGCAAAGGATTTAAAATTTATCATTTGAATTTAATACGTATCCAATCGAAATAAGCTATATATTTCAAAACTTGAGCACCGTCCCGTCCGCCTACCTGCGCAGGCCCTTCTTCCATTCTTCGAAAGAAAAAAACCGCGTTGAATAAGAACAATTAATATCATTGAAGATTTTTGACATTTTAGTCTTGTTTAGTGAAAATAAACTCTGATCCGAGAAAAAAATTATGGGAAGAATGATCATAATCATCATCAGCCGGAAGACGTCCACTGTTGAACAAAGGCTTCCCCCTTAAGCGTTCGTGCCATAATCCCCACGCTTGGCAAGCGGTTCCGTGTTCGCAGTATTGGTGGTGAAGTTACAGAAGACGCTGCTGTCCATCTTCTGGATTTTCCCTTAGTCGCTCTTACGACACCCACGGGAGGAAAGGGGGTGGTTAATTCTAGGCCGGATACCTCTCGGCGGAGGGTGGAAAGGAATTATGGATAGAGATCGAACGGTATCACAATCTTTACCAACATTTAATGTTAGAGCCGGTATTTTTGACAATTGAAAAACGATTTTTTTTCTATAAAAAATATAGGTAAAAAATAAACAAATGGTGTTTATTTCAGTTTATAAAAACCGGAATGTCATTCTTCACTCTAGTGATGTCTGTTTTGGAAGAAAAGGAGTAAGAATAACAATATCACAAATATTTTTTGTAGTTATTAGTAAGTGATTAAATTATTATCAGAGATACAAACTTGTTTCATTTCTCTATCGTATGATAATATTTTAATTATTCCAACATTTTCAAATTAAAAAAGATATCCTTAATTTAACAATTCTCGTTCGTTCACAACAGATCCTACAAGTCAATATAATCAATTATAATTAATTATTAATGAGCCAACGGCCGGTTGAAGCATATTTCGCGATTGATTTAATTTCAATGTTAAATCGCAATTACGCACAATATCACACGATAAATAACGGCGAAGGTTTGTGAGTGTGTGTGTTTGTTTGTTTGTTTGTTACTTCTGTACGCCCAAACGGCTGGACCAATTTTGATAAAATTTGGTATGGAGGTGTTGTAGCGTAAGAGTTAGTGTGAGCTGACACCCTGTATTAACACATATTGAAATGCAAAGGTAAGTTTGATACGTTTTCACGCTTAAACTACTAAACATAACATTACGCCTGTATTCCCCGAAGGGGTGGGCAGAGGTGCACATATAGTACACCCACATTTCGCCAGTCATGTTTTAGGTCCCAATGTAATAGGGGGCGAGCCTATTGCCATCAACCGGGCACAAATCCAGACTCCGTGCTGCTACTGAGAATTACCTAATGGAAAAACCCAGTAACACTTTGCCCGGCCCGGGATTCGAACCCAGGACCTCGTGCTCAGCAGTCGCGCTTAGCAAACACTAGACTAACGAGGCAGTCTGAATAAATTGTCAGAAGTACATAGGGTACCTTTCATTCGAACAGTGCCTACTGTTCATGAGGAAAATAAAATATAAAATCTCGGAATCGACAGTAGTGTTAACGCAAGTAATCGTCACAAATTGAAGATTTTCATTGCATGTTTTTTAATTAATTCATTGTGTACAGTTAAATTCGTGTTTTATTTATAAATACATTTCGAGATTGTATGAGTATTTCCAGCGATAGTAATAACTTGGTAGGTGATCAATAGTAGTCATTACCTTCTTGTGTGTTTATTGGAAAGCTATTTTGTAAAGAAAATCACTATGGTGCCTAAGTATACTTCTATAGGTTAATTATACCTATTGAGGCCCTTTGTTATCGAGGAGAACACGCGTTATTTTATTGACAACACCTGTTTGGTGCAATGGCTAAGCGATTGGACTGCTGCGCTAAGGGTTGCGGGTTCGATTCCTGCTAGGAACAAAAAATTGTGCGATCCGTAGATGTTTGTCCCGAGTCTGGATGTTTGTGTATGTGATATTTCATGTCTGTGAAACGCACCCACGATACAGAAGACATTACTAGTGTGGGGTGCCATTAAAAAAAAACTGTGGGGAACCAGCAAACACCAGTTTAAGAACAAAGAATATTGTAATCTTTATAATCTATTTTTTATCTTTTTTTTCGTTTGATTATGAACCATTATAGCCATATAAGTTTGAGACACATTTCGTGGCGGTCAGTATGTGTGAGTGTACCTTAATAAAGTAGCTAGAGCAGTGAAGCCGATGTAGAAGACGTTCAAGTGTCAATATATACTTTAATACTACTTATATTAAAATGGTCGGGCGGGCTAGCTGCAAAATAATCCGATTTATGACGTGTATTGTACGGTGCGGGAGACGTGGTCTTTGTACACTTCGGCCCACATGAGGTTTAGAATATTCTCTTTTCAATAGCAATCTTAATATGTATACATATGGTTTAGTTTAGTTTGTGCATTTATATCTGCACTACCTGAAGGTTCGACTGGTAAAAAATGCCAGGCACAAAGTCCGCCTTGTACACAACTGCATTAAAGCATTAAATAAATAAATACATAAACTTCTGTGAGCGTGTTTGTCACTGAACTCCTAAACGGCTGGACAGATTTTGATACAGTTTTGTGCGTATATATCAATCGGCATATTTAGATGGTTTGAAAGCACAACTGCAGCCGGTAGGTGGCGCTGCTTTTCCGGGCAGGACGACGTCTGTCGGATCCAAATCCCTACTAATATTATAAACGCGAAAGTATGTAAGTATGGATGGATGTTTGTTACTCTTTCACGTAAAACCTATTGAATGGATTAAAAAAAATGGAGCGGGTAACACCGCAGGGCGCAGTTAGTAATAAAATATACCATAACTGGACATATGTGAGTAGGCACACTATACACGTCAGCCTACCCCTTCGGAGAATATAGGCGTGATGTAATGTCACGTTTACGTCCAGCTGTACAAATATCTGAACCCATTTAATCACTTCTTGAACAATGGATAACGTCTACGGATATACTCAATGTGAGGTTAACTTGGGTTCAAGTTCAAAAGGTTCACATTACATTTACATGTTGTTTATCAAAAGACGGTTATCGACTGCACGATGACTCAAGTTGGGTGTTTTTAGAATTATACCTCATATTTGTCAGTGTTGTGGACTTCAATGCATAATTTTTAAACTTTTTATTTGTATATAACAAGATGTATTTTTAATTATTATGTAGGTACCTAGTAAATATAAGAAAATGTTATTAATATAATTATATAAATAATGAATATTAACTAAAAAAAGAACCTAATATTCAATTGTCACAACATGCGCGATGAAAGTCAATATCGAATTTGAGAAAGCAAAAAAATAAATAATTTCGTAGTTAATAAAAAATGTTTATATGCATAACTAGCTGCACCCCGCGGTGTTACCCGCGACATTTTTTCGGGATAAAAAGTAGCCTATATGTTAATCCAGGGTATAACCTATCTACATACCAAATTTCAACCAAATCGGTCCAGCCGTTTATGCGTGAAAGAGTAACAAACATCCACACATCCATACTCACAAACTTTCACATTTATAATATTAGTAGGATAAATAAGTAAAAATAAAAATAAATTTAAATCATACTTCAAATACAAACAATACATAACTTTTGTTCATCTGTGTTACCACATTCGTAACAGTGACTCAACTATTTATAAAACTAGCATCACAAAATGGTGTATCATATTTTGACGCTGACTCACATGGCCTCCGTGGCGCAATTGGCTAGCGCGTTCGGCTGTTAACCGAAAGGTTGGTGGTTCGAGCCCACCCGGGGGCGGCCACTTTTTACATTTGTATTAACATTAATTTGAGTAGATAACATTCGAGTCGTACCTGGATAAATTAAAAAAAAAGGTTTAATATAATAAAATCTATGTTTTTCTTATTTACTTTTATTTCGATAAAATTTCATATGAGTCAAATTAAAACAAAATGTTAAACTTAGTAGGATTAGATTGCGCTCTTTAATTATTAAATCACTTGAACTAATAGTTAACCAAATATTGAGACCTAAAGTTTAAATTTAAAGAAAGAGTAAATTCAAAACTATTTGATAGGAAAAATTATTAACACCGTGAAGTTAACTAATACCATTGATATAATTTTCATAACAGAAGATGATATCACACTTCACACTAATATTATAAAGGCGATAGTTTATGAGCGTGTTTTTGTTTTTGTATGTTTGTTACTCTTCACGCTCAAACGGCTCGACCAATTTTGATTTGATTTTTACACTAATGTAATAATTGTTCTTGTTTAGGGGTTCTTATAGCGAGGTAAATCAGTTCTCATAGATAGGGAAAGCCGAAACAAAAAATAACAGCTATTAAGTAAAATTAACTAAAAGGATTTTGTTTATATCTGACAATACTGGCCACTACAAAATCACAATGAGGAAGAAATCTAGTAAGAATCGCGTCGTATCCCAACACTGCTGTTCACACATACAGTTTCATCACAAGTTAATTCGCACATAAAACAGCCACCGTAGTCCGTATGCATTGTACTTCAACACGCCACCCGATCGAATGCAATCGCAAAATGTAAATAGCATTGACCATCTCGAGACATATTAGATGGACGTCTCAATACTCATTGATGTATAGGATAGAGGAACGCGTGAAATATACACCGAGTATACCAGACAGTAGACAGGTTCAGACGATTGAGTAAGGTTGATTATACTCAATATTCAGGTGCCATGGAGGTTTGATTGCTGCTTATGACGTATGTCACACGTGAAATTGTTTTTGACAGACACTAATTGAACTTGCAAACAGTTTTAGGAAAGTAAATTGATAAAGGAAACTTGAAAAATGATGGACACGAGCGGGTCTCGAACCCGCGACTTTCGCCGTACCGTGGCGCCGCTCTGCCAACTGAGCCATAGTGTCACTGCTCAAGTTTCCTTTATCAATTTATATTTAAGCTTAGCATGGGCAACATGCATAAATGACTCAAAAAGTCATATAAGTTTTTGGGAAGTTAATTTTGTCTATGATTGGTATTTTCTCACCACTGATGATCGCGAGGTCATGGGTCAAAATATTATTATGACAACCACTATTTTTCGGTCAGTATCTGTGCACCAAAATATTGTATTGTAGTAACCCAAATTGGATTTGTATTATTTAGGCAATCGCTAAGAACCCTGCCTCATTAGGTTGCCATGGCAACGTCGCCGGCTACGTACCCAAACAGATTATATCGAAAATGAAATGTACCTATGGTTGCCAAACCGTAGCCAAGTGAGTTAGGTACCGTACATTTCAATAAACACTTTTTGGATACAAGTAGCCGGCGTCACCATGACATCGTAGTAAGTCAGGACTCTAATTTTATTGACAAATTTATTATAACTTTTACATTTTTTTTATATGTAATTAGTTAAAAGCTTTATTTACAAGGTTATTTACACTTCTTAAAAATAAATATATACAAAATAAAAAAATTAAACTAAAAATTATGCATCAAAGTATTCCTCCTACCAGTCGACAGCGATGAGGAGCAATACTTTGATGCATAATTTTTAGTTTAAATTTTTTATTTTGTATATTCTTTTACATTATACCTACCTTTTGCAACGTAAAAGCCTTCTACAGTCTTTCAATTACCATCTTCATTTATTTATTTTTACTTCTCTTGGAAAGCCATTCTGCGATTGGGACTAAACGGAAATCACGAGAAACACCGATTCAGAGAAGCGCAACTAGTCCCTAGGCATACCTAATTAGGTTTCCTTGGAACGCAAAGATTATCAGACAAAATAACTAGAAGTAGGACAAGGCATTTAGTTTCAGCGTTTATCCGTAGCCTGGAAGAAATATTTTTATAAGGCTCGATGCAAAAAATACATCATAGATAGAAAACATGTAACATGAAATCACCGTAACTGGTGTAGCTACAGATAACACTCATTTTAAATTTGCGAGTTCAACACTGTTGTCTATTTTCAATAGTCATTAAAAGAAATTCACAAAATGTTTATAGACCATCTACAAATAGGTAAAATGGCAAAAAAAGGTTAAATATTTGATAAGATATTTATCATACACATTAAAAGACACTTACTTACTTTTTTTAAGTCCATTGAAATCTATCTGTGATTGCATTATTCCCGAGTCAGACAAGTTCTGACAAGGAATCAGAATGGCCGTGTAATTTATCTATATCATGAACATTGGACGGATACAAAGGATGATTGAAACTGACTAATCTAGAGCTAGACTATACTAGACCTATGGTATAATGGCTAGATTGTAATAGAGACCTGAATAGGGAATAGTATTTGAGGTTGATTATTGACAGCGTCGAGCAATGTAATTGAGACAAAGCCTGTATTTTAGGGCGTATGACAGCAAACATTCTCCACGGGAAATATAATTATTATAAATCGGGTTTCTATAATTGTCAGTGAGCGACAGATATTTTCGATGACAGTTATTTTTTAAATTCCGAAGTTTTGACAGCTAATGGGTTGTCAGAAATGGAGTTTTTAATGTCAGTATCTCCTATCTCCTAGGCCTAGCAAACACGGGAGACCCGTAGTTATCGGTAGTGCTCGCAGTGCTTTGGAACGAGGATTCCGTACGGCAGGCTGATAAGATGCGGGTAGCGTTGTGCGGGCTCTACATGGCACGGGTGTCATACGGTCCAATCCGCGTCGCTGTGAAACAATGTTCTAGCGTCTTACGTGTGTCTCCGTTCCGGGAGCTATACGAGCGGCCCGTACGGGTCTCCCCGACAGCTGTGAAACCAGATTAAGGAATTCTAGTATTCAATTGCATTTGGCTATACTTGAAGCCAACCCCAAATAAGGAATCAAGTGGTAACCATGGTCTAAAGATTACAGGCCCCTTACCATGAACTTTTAAAACAGGAAATATTACGATGTGGAAGTGAGACGCCGCTTCGTAAGTTCATGGTAAGGGGGCAATATAGTGTAGTTTTAAGATCGTCCCAAAATAAATATAAGATAACAAATTCTTTTTAATAAAGAACAGCGATCCAAGCATTTTTTAAAGTACGCCCTGCAGATCTGCGCTCAAGTTCAGCCAATTTTATTTTAAGCTTCAATGCGTTAGATAACGACGCTCCTACAGATGATTTCAGAGAAAAACGATAAGGATACTGGTAACAAATACTGTTCTATATTAATTCATATAATTTTGTGTAGAATAAATGAACTGACTTGACTGCCTCGTTGGTTTAGTGGTCGCTAAGCGCGACTGCTGAGCACGAGGTCCTGGGTTCAAATCCCGGGTCGGGTTTTTCCATAAGGTAATTATCAGTGGCAGCACGG
Organism: Abrostola triplasia; assembly: GCA_946251915.1. NCBI lineage: Eukaryota > Metazoa > Arthropoda > Insecta > Lepidoptera > Noctuidae > Abrostola > Abrostola triplasia. The sequence continues at coordinate 4,389,249 of OX276444.1, read as the reverse complement.
AGTCTGGATCTGTGCCCGGTTGATGGCGATAGGCTCGCCCCCTGTTAAATTGGGACCTAAAAAACATACTTACTTACATAACTGGCGAAATGTGGGTGTGCTATATGTGCACCTCTGCCTACCCTTTCGGGGAATACAGGCGTGATGTTATGTTTATGTTATAAATGAACGACAACTGTTTTATTTCTAATCCTTATTGAATTTGCCAGCCTTTTCTATCTATAATTTTCTTTATGACATTGAAATTTCCTCTATAATATTTGAATATTAAAGCTCTTGATCCGGGTGGTATCCGGCCTAGAATTGACCACCCCCTTTCCTCCCGTGGGTGTCGTGCGAGGCGACTAAGGGAAAATCTGAAAGATGGGCAGCAGCGTCTTTTGTAACTTCACAACCAATACTGCGATCCCCAAGCCGCTTGCCAAACGTGGGGATTATAGCAACCCCACGCTTTACTTAACGGGGAGGCCTTTGTTCAACAGTGGACGTCTTCCGGCTGATGATGATGATGAAAACCTCTATAATAACTCTATATACACAACTGACAATACTTGCCAGATTAATTAATCTTACGGTTTAATCTGATGACGAATTATTCTTTTATTACATCAAGAATTAAATATCATTGTCAAAAATATAAAAAAATAATATAGTTTTCCTTTTCATGCAAAAATATTATGTTGTTAATTAAAACAGAAATATGACAAAGTTATGATATTTTTATTTTGTTGAAGCAAATTAATTGGATGCTATGTTGAAACAGTATTTTGAGGAACGATATTTAAATGGCTTTCGAAAAACCAAACATTTTATTGGCTTGTATGTTCTGGAAAATTAAAAATATAATGTATTGGGATTTAATACCAATGTTAGAGTATTAATATATCAACGCACGTTTTCTTGTGATATTACAGTTTACCTGCATATGAAGCTTACTTTGTAAAAATAATAAAGTAACTCTCACTAGTTCTTCCTATGTTGTGGATACCGTCAAGAACATATAATATTTATTATGCACTATTGCCAAGACGGGCCTCAATTTTTTTTATGTACGACCTCACGAGGGTGAATAGAATAGAATGAAAAATATAAAATGTGTATGGAATGGACTTAATAATTCATCATGGATAGACGAAACTTTATCATCTATCTTTCCGATTTCTATTTGTCAAGCGGCTTGTCGGCTGTGCAATCATCACCAATCTCTATCATGCCTTCTTCAAACTTTCTTTATTTATAACAACACATGAATGAATTTAATGAATTTATTTAGACGACCTGATTAGCGCAGTGGCTAAGCGATTGGACTGCTGCGCTAAGGGTTGCGGGTTCGATTCCTGAACGGGGCAAAACTTTGTGCGAACCACAGATGTTTGTCCCGAGTCTGGGTGTTTGTGTATGTGATATTTCATGTTTGTGAAACGCACCCACGATACAGGAGAAATTCCTAATGTGGGGCGAGGTTTTTTTAATAATAATAATAATAATTGGACATTAATAAAGAATTCTTATCCATTAGTTTTGACAAACCAAACACCACAGACAATACGAAACGTTTTCCTTAGGCATAATATAAGAATTTCATCTGTAAGCTACATTAGGATTATTTTCTTTGTTGATGGGACCATTTGTGTTAATGGAACGGCCTCGTAAATATGCCCTCACTCTCTAAATCCTGATTGACTTATGTTTATTTATTAGTGATAATCTCGTTATATTTTAATGGCCTGACATAATTACGATTGTAACTTCCTAAGTGGTTGGCTAAGACGTTCTTTTTCTGGTGTCTAATAGAGGAAATTGACTTTCAATGCTACTAATGTGCTTGCATGGCAGGGCATTGTCCGCTGTGGAAGACAGACGCCGCTACGTGCAGTGCAGTGCGGCGCGGCGTCTCGCTTTAAAACGGGAAATGACCTGCTATGCAAAGTCATGGTAACCCCACAGGAGTCGATAGCTCCCAGCCGTTCATGACTAGTCCCATGTAATAGGTGGCAACCCTATTGCCATTCTTGAGGCCTACTGGATTTGTCACCTCTTAAGGCTCGCTTTTAACAGTGACAGAAAGAGAATACTATTCTTGATCCGTTAATAAATAAGCACAGGAAAGGTTTTGCTTTGACTGCCCCGTTGGTCTAATAGTCGTAACGCGCAACTACTGATTCCTAGGTCAAGCAAAATATTATTGGGTTTTTTTATTAGGTGATTCTGAGTAGCACGTAGCCTGGCTTTTTCCAGGTTTATAGCAACAGGCTCGCTATCCTATAACATTGGGTCCTTTAACTTAACTGGTGAAACGTGGGTGTCCTTTGCACTCTTTGGAGAATGTAGGCGTGGATTTTTGTCATCTCTCAGTCTATCGCAGTCCACTGCTGGTCTTAGGCCTCTCTCAAGTTGTGCCACATCACCCGGTCCTCCGCCTTCCGCATCTAGTCCGACCCAGCTACCCTTTTCAGGTCGTCGGTCTATAGGGCTACGGGGCGTCCTACACTACGTCTGCTGATTCGCGGTCTCCACTCAAGGACTCGTGTATGTCTGACTCTGGCCTTTAAGATAAATATGTTTAATCTTTAAACAGAAGGCGTATGATTTAGACTAGGTTATGCATATAGTACGGGCTAACGTTATTACAGTTAAGATGTATGTCGCAGATGTGTGTTGGCACTTGATACTTTAATATTATATAGAGCTGATGATCTCATTTTGAGTATTTATTATTGTGTGGTAGTTAAAATTCTCTATTTGTTTACCCGTCAAATAAGTTTTGACCATAATTTCAGTGTTTAAGTAGTACAAACATTTTTTTTTACCTGGGTAAGATTTACCTGGGTCTGTCTTATCGCTTGCTATTGTCATTCAAATCCTATTTTGCATATGGCTTATCACCATTTATCGGGTTCAAACCGATTTATCGGAAGGCGACAGAAGACTATTATTATATTCTTAATCCTTCATTTTAACTATGTATTTTTAGCTACAAACAACAGTTACAATAATGCTTTAGAAACAATTCCCGTATTATTTAATTCGTCCTATCGACCGATAAATAAAATAAATGAATTGCTGTGTCTCATTTTGTTCAAGCTCCGTCAACTGAGGATTGTTGGTTTCCTGGCATTGTGCCAGCAAACATCGTTGGGTTCCAGCTTAGCTTTGAGTGCTGTCAGATCAATTAAGCCTGGACTATCACTTCAGCTCGACGACCTGCAGATAGTAGCTACAGAAATGTATGTGTTTACTTTACAAGTGCTAACACTTATTTCTAATTGGGCCATGGTTGTGTTTAATATCAAGGCTTTGTTTTTAACTCCTAGCGTTTTTCTGTCTTGTAGGTACCTGTCTGTGAGAAATTAATATCGGAAGTTAATACTTTTTTCAACTTATAAGTAACTTTTTAGAAGAAAACTGAATTATTTGAGTCGTTGTCAAAGTTTTATATATTTAGTAGTTAAAAAACGTAATCAAAGTACTTTTTTATTAAATTATGAATATTTATATTAGACGCAAAAGCTGTACGGACAATTGTTATGTAAGTAAAACTAAATTGTTCTGGCCGGAGGTCTATTTTGGTCTCTCCAAAAGTCCGATTAAATGACGAAAAAAAAAAAACAAAAAATCTTAAAAAATTTCAACCCCCTAGTTACTGTGAAAAACTTTGCCTATAAGTGTGTAATATTTTTCTGTCATACCACCTCGAGCTACCTCATTGCTTAATCATCTATCTAACAAAATTGATACTCAAATTATTTCACACGAGTAACCGGTTGTATCATCTCTATATAACACGCGCCATCTTTCAAAATGCAGCGGTCTATACTTAAAAGTTTCTGTTCGTTCCTTTTACGTACGCAATGCAAAGGAAAGGAATATTTCTTAAGGCGACAATTTATGTGCCCCTTGCAAATGTAGCGTTATGAGGCTTACTCTTGGAAGCAAACCTGATTTATTTGCTAACTAATAATTTTAAAGAGGATTTGTAAAACATATTGTTAGAAATATGTGCTTCGTATATTACCTATTCATTTGTTCAAGAGTCGTCGGGAACCCGTACCTGTATTCTCTTCTTCATTTGGTCATTGTCGCGCCTTTAAACGGGGATCACTGTCAATATTTACTGTATATTTTCTTAGTACGTTTTGATGGAAAGAAGTATAAAACATAACATCACGCCTGTAATCCCCGAAGGGGGCTGCAGAGGTGCAAATATAGTACACCCACATTTCGCCAGTTGTGTTTTTAGGTCTCAATGTAGGGGCGAGCCTATTGCCATCAACCGGGCACAAATCCAGACTCCGTGCTACCACTGAGAATTACCTAATGTAAATACCCAGTAGCACTTTGCCCGACCCGGGATTCGAACCCAGGACCTCGTGCTCAGCAGTCGCGCTTAGGGACCACTAGACCAACGAGGCAGTTCAGGAAAGAAGTAGACTGATACAATCAAAATTAGTTTGATCCTATATAAGCTAGTCTTAACAAAACAAGTACAGTGTGGTGATGAGATCTGTACGCATCTGGCCTCAATCCTTATATAAAGGAACTACTCTAAGTTGCAATTGAATGTAGTATCTCATAGTAACGCTAGTTACAGCTTATAGTAATCCTGCACATACCATATTGCAGATGCTACTAACGGCTGCAGAGAGAGAGATGGGCGTTTAGTACGGCCTCGGTGAAACAATATCTTCAATCCCCAAAAACAATATTCGTAACAATTTGATATGATGTCTAGACGGCGAGGGATTAAAGAGAGAAACACCCATCATAGAAACATGGCAGATATGACAGTTTGTATATCTCTTACAATATTAAAAACCTAGCTGCGCCCCGCGGTGTTACCCGCTTCATTTTTTGGGATTGAAAGTAGTCTGTGTTAATCCAGGGTGTCAGCTACCTTATATGAAATTTCATCAAAATCGGTCTACCCGTTTGAGCGTGAAGAGGTAACAAACATAAAAACACACTCACAAATTTTCGCCTTTATAATATTCGTGTGATTTTTAGTGTGAAGTCTTATAACACTAACTATATTAAAAACAATTACAAAAGTAGAAGCCTTATAATAGGACGCCAGTGCCACTACACAGAATAAAAAACATTTGCAGGGGACAAGTGTTTTTGACAAGCCCTGAAAGGGTTGTATTTAATTGTAATGTGATTACCAATTACGCATTGCTTTGTGCTTCTATTTTAATTGGCTGGTGACAGAAAATTGTATCTATCCTATGAACCTATCACAATGATTATGAGTATGGCTGGTTGGGTAAGCTTAAGCGCTTCTTTTTACACGTCAAATGATAAATTTTAATTTTTGTAAATAGATTTTACAACAACATTTTTACATGTCATTTTTAAAACTAGATGGCATTGGCATATCCTGACTGACTAGCTCTGAGAAGAAATACCGAAACAAACTAAGTCAATTATTTTTTACGGTGATCTAACTCACACGCGATCATTCAAACAAAATAGACTGGCAAACATAATAGAGAACAGAGACAGGACTACATTAACACCATATCTCATTTGGTTCGTGCTCTACGTCTCCGTTTATGAAGCAACGAATTTGTCTCAAAATCCGCGGCGGCACGGCCGGCCGCACGTAATCCGTCGCGAGTGCAATATGCAGTGTAAGACGGCTAGCTTACATTGTTTTCGGCTGCGTCATGGTTCCAGCTTATGGCGTATGGTATTACGTGCATTCATTTGTTTGTTTTGCTTCAGGTGGATTTGCTAGTCGTGCAGTATTTGGATTATTACGATTTTGGTAATTGACTTTATAAACACTTGGTTCTTTTTGTGTTTTGAAGAATATTGTGGCACTTTCACTTCTACCAAGTTATATTCAACCTAGAAATGACCACCCCTTTTCCTCCCGCGGGTATAGTAAGAGGCGACTAAGGGAAAATCCAGAAGATGGGCAGTAGCGTCTTCTGTAACTTCACCACTAATACTGCGATCTCCAAGCCGCTTGCCAAGGCAGAGGCCTTTGTTCAACAGTGGACGTGTTTCGGCTGATGATTCAATTCTACACAGGACTATATGATTTATGCACAGTTTTCGAATAGTGTATCCAGAGTAGATATTGAAAATAAAAACATTTATATTTTGTATTACCATAGAATAGACTTATGACCTAAAACAAAGTTTTAAAGGCAATATTTAACAAGCATAATAAATATTCTGTCTATAAAACCTAAAACACTTTAGCAAAATTGCGGCAAGCAAGGAAAACGGTACAACAATACCAATACAAACCCGAAATTCACACGCAATACCAACAGCTCTGACATTTTGACTGACTGAAGCGTTTGACAATCATGCGGGAGCCTTGACGTATTGAAAGCCCACAAGGCGTATATGTACGTGTATTACCATAATTTAAATCGATGAGTGCGATGAATTCGCGTTGTGTAAGCTACGAGCTATTTTACCAAAGCAAATCGAAGGGTAACGTAAAGTATTGAATACGGATTTCTATTAAACGAATAATCGTGTTAGGCTTTACTTTAAGAATTGAATTTTATTGTTGTGTATCCATGTTTTATATCATACTAGCTTCCACCTGCGGTTCCGTCCGCGTGGATTCCGAATGTTTTATAGGCCATTTATCTTATATATTTATATTTAAGGTTATATTCCTTGATAAATGGGCTATCTAACAGTAAAATATTTTTTCAAATCGGAGCAATAGTTCCTGAGATTAGCGAGTTCAAGCAAACAAACTCTTCAGCTTTATAATATTAGTATAGATGACAACGCTATTAAACAGACAATCTTAATAACGTATATAATATGAGACTATAATATAATATTTGAAAGTGTAGATAGATCGTAGAAGAAGTAAAAAGATCGCATCTTCTGATAATTTTATTGAAATGCAATCAGGAATTCAAATTTCCTCAAGGTTCCATATTGGGACCTTTCGATATTCAGTCAAACTAATCGCCATTAATTTTACACGTCACTGATGAGTATTTTATTTCTATTTTATCGTTTATCTAAATTAAATACTTAGAACCTAAGCTCTAAAAGTTTGTGCCAGTATTTAAGAGGCGACGACAGGGAAAATTCTAATGTAATCCGTTCTGAAACTAAAACAAAGTTAAAGGTTATTTTTCTTAAGCTCTAGCTTGAGTTTCTACTTTGAAATCCAATCTTAAGGTCAATGCCTAACAAATTGGCTTTAGTTTGTCTCAATTTCAGGTTGGGAACAATTTGGATTTTTAAACGTATTAGGTGGGGTTCAACATCGTGTTAATTGAATTCTAGGTATTTTTGACGATCGTCTGTACAACACAATACAAAAATAATAAAGAACTGAGGTTTTAATATAAAACAGAATAATCAAATGCGAAAGGTGAAGAAAAGAATGGAAGTAAAAAAGTAGGTTCCTTCAAACTATTACGAAGAAAAACCCCCAAGCTAACATTCATTCGACACAAAACATTTTTCAACTTTCACGCAAATTATATCTGAATACAAACTCTATAGTAATAAGTAAAGGTTTCCATTTTTTGTTGTGAACGGAAAGAGCGCAATATGCCAGTGGAGTGGCTCTTAGCTGCTCTCGGCTTTTTATGGCTCGACTCGGGCTGGGCAATGACGAGCTCTAAACAACTAAGGCTACTCGAGCAACTTATGAGCACGATGGTTGAACGTTATTTTCGCCTGACATTTATACTATTGCATTGTGAATAAGTCTTATCAATATACATAAAAATGAATTTCTGTTAGTCTTGCTAAAACTCGAAAACGGCTGGACCGATTTGGATAATTTTGGTCTAGACATATTTGTGACAGTCCAGGAAGGTTTAAACGGTGAGAAAGCGGTACAAAGTTCGAGTCAGCTAGTATACAGTAATTTCATTATTGACTAAATTAGTAAAGGTTTGTAGTGACAACTATTAAATCTATATACAAGTGTATAAACACTAGTTCGAGTAGGACAGAGAATCATTCGCTTCTTAAAGAATATTGGTATTCAGTTGCTAGACTGTGGACCAACTGTAACATGGATGGGAAAAGACTAGATAGACATAACATAACATAACATAACAGCACGCCTGTATTCCCCGAAGGGGTAGGCAGAGGTGCACATAATTATAGTACACCCACATTTCGGCAGTTATGTTTTTCGGTCACAATGTAATAGGGGGCGAGCCTATTGCCATCAACCGGGCACAAATCCAGACTCCGTGCTGCTCCTGAGAATTACCTAATGGAAAAACCCAGTAAAACTTTGCCCGACCCGGGATTCGAACCCAGGACCTCGTGCTCAACAGTCGCGCTTAGCAACCACTAGACCAACGAGGCAGTCAAGACTAGATAGACGATTGCTATTACAACCTACATTCTACATTCCAGTGATTCTTTATAATACGTAATACCTTAGATAAGCTCTATTTATCGTATTTGACATACAAATTAAGCGCATGTTGGGTATGTAAGCGTAGCATCAAAAACAGCTTCCATTACTTTGCCTTCCAAAAAATATAAAACTTCTAAACCGTTCATAAAATCATGCGTAATGTTACGTTTTACAGCACACTTCTCACACCCTTTCCACCTCCACCTACATTAACGAATACAACACAAATATATTCACAAAATAGGACACCAGAAAACACCTTTACACTATAACACTCCCCTTAAAACAGCTGTCAGTCAAAACATTGTAAGGTCCCTAAATGAAACCTGTACACAAACAGAATTCAACTCAGATATATTGAAGGCAAAAAGCTTAGAATAAAACGGGTGATCCATTCATTTAGTATTACAATTCACTCGGCATTGTCTCGACCCCATTCAGTCAAGTTGTCATACCGTAATGTAATTTATCAAGGCGGTGTCATCTCCCTCTAAAATTGAGGACGTTTACTCTGAAAACTCGTTTAAACCTCGCTGTATAGCGACATAATGACTATAAAAGAGCTTTGGGTTTTGTGTGGTCATTGCATAATTATACGTTGTTTAAGGAACTCGTAAGTACCTTGAAGATCAGACGATCTGTAAAGTTAAGCAGCGCTTGCTGAGGTCAGTAATTGGATGGGTGACCGATTTTCATATATTTATATTTAAGTCGTCGTTGTATCGTATAGTTGGTGAAGAACGCGGTGTCAGAGTTTAAAAACCGCCTGTGGGTCTCTGACATGGCTTTACACAACGTTAAAAAATCTGGCATCTGTTGTGCCAGTTTCTTCACGATGCTTTTCTTCACCGTTTAACTGATAACTAATTATTAGTACGCACATGAATTCGAAAGACATTGGTGCGTGCCGAGGTTTGAACTTGCGACCTTTAACTTGACAGTCCAACGGTCATATCACTCGGCTATCCGTGCACTATATATATTTCCATTAGTATGTTAAGCCTGGTCCTAGGTCTGTATCTTCTCCAACTGTTGTAACCTGAGTGAGGGATAGACAGAGACAGAGAGTAGAGGAATATTCGTTGCTTAAAGTTTGAGAATCAGTTTGGGAAGTTATTTCCACGATGATTAGGATCTAGAGTAAGGATAGTTAGTACTTCAAGACAGGATATCTGCTAACGTTGAGTTGAAGCTATCTGTTCAAAACTTTTCCAGACTAAGTCCATAAATCCTATATTAAAATATGAAAAAAAACTGGGGAAAGATAAAATTCAAGAAAGTAAGTAGGTTAGTGATTATGTATCAGCCGTTATTTTTATAGTTATGCCATTTTTATGACATTATGTCAAAAAAGTATCGACACTTAAAGATACATATTGAAATTTTTGGTCAAATAATTAAATGGACCATTAAAAGCTTAGTTAGTTACAACTATGTGCATATCTTTTGCACATTTTATTAGAAGGTCAGTGCCCTATCCGACTAATTCCTAATTACAATTCATAGAGCTATAAAGCGAACATTCACAATCACGACGTTCGGCGATTGTCGACAAAACGCAATTAACTTAATTGGGGAAGACTTCATTTGACTTTTACGACTTTTTGTTTGTTTTTCTCGGAAATGTCGTTTTGGAAACGGATAAAGATAAAGACATCGCTGTAGTTAAGTGTTATAAAGACGCAGTAGTTTATCTAAGGAAATGGAAATACGTAATATTAATAAGACGGATTGTCAACCGAAAATCTTGGTAACAGTCAGTCTTTTTTTGTAACATCATTACAATCAATTTCAAAACTAAGCTACTTTTCTTTTGCGGCATTATATTTGTGTGGGCTTCTAGAAATTCAGCTCTCACGCGAGACATTGGTTATATTTTTGATTTCTGAGAACAAGAATCCCAAGCTCGAACGTTAGTGCGTTTGATATTTCAAGTCTGTTAACGGTGCACGCATTTTCATAAAATACAGGAACAATATTACATTAAATAATCAGGGTTCTGTGCTTGTTCTTCTTTCCGTGTGGTATCCGCCTTAGAATTGATCACCCCCTTTCCTCCCATGGATGTTGTACGAGGTGACTAAGGGAGAATCCAGAAGATTGGCAGCAGCGTTTTCTCTAACCTGACCACTAATACTGCGATCCCTAAGCCGCTTGGCAAGCGCGGGAATGATGGCAACCCCCCCTTTAAGGGGGAAGCCTTTGTTCAAAAGTGGACGTGTTTCGGTTGATGATGATGACTTGTTCTTTTCTGCTATAACAACACTTTGCAGCGATGGAAAGGAGGCAGATCAGGGTGCTCTATGATGGTATCATAAAAATCAAAACTTCTTATACCTCAATCAAAATATTGCCAGCGACATTTGTGTAGGCGGCACGGTACCTCGAAGCCAATCAATATTACAAGCTATAAATTAATTATGGTTGTATGTTCTGTTCTAAAAATCTTAATTAGCTTTACATTCAAAGACATCAAAGAAAGAATCGAAGACATAAAAATGTTTATGAAATTAATTTTAATGAATCAATTACTTTTACTGCTGGCCCTCCATTAATGTTTTATTGATTTGTGTAAAGAAAGGGAACTTTTAGGGCTTGATTAAAAAAGTGTCAGTTTGAAAGGCAAGTAAGAGGTGAATAATAAAAGCTATGTCTAGGAAATGACTGCCTCGTTGGTCTAGTGGTTGCTAAGCGCGACTGCTGAGCACGAGGTCCTGGGTTCGAATCCCGGGTCGGGCAAAATGTTATTGGGTTTTTCCATTAGGTAATTCTCAGTAGCGGCACGGAGTCTGGATTTGAGCCCAGTTGTCTAGGGAATTAGGGATGGTATGATTCTATTTGTCCTGGTAGATTGAACTATGTTCCGTTTTAAGTCTTCTTACCTTAAAACATTTTTTTTTATTATCATCGGCCTATCTCCGTCCACTGCTGGATATAGGCCTCTCCTATGGTACGCCATTGAGCTTGAACATTTTCTCTGTTTTCGATTATAATAAAAACCTGCTGTATTTCCTTCCAACTAAGTTTCAATATCCAATATCAATATTACTGATCAGTTTTAAAAGGTTTTATAATCGATTTGCCTTCTCTGCTGGGGTCCTCATTATTACATTCTTTACGGGTATTTCTTGCCATATTTTTTTTTATTTAAACTTTATAGCCTGCCATAATTAATTCATATATTATAATTATATTCCTTATGCAAAGATTTTTGATTTAGCTCCAGCGCTTGGGATGGATAAAATAAAATACTTTTAATTTGGAAGTAAGTGGCTGTGATAAAATATTCAACAGTTTCTTCTACTTTTGATGATACCACACGTAAAAAATTTGCCGCTTTTCGTTCAAAGGCCACAGCAATTTAATATTGCACAAGGTGTAGCAGCACACGAGAAAAGCAATGCAGTTGGTAAAGTAAAAACAAAAGTAAATTTAGAATCGCGTCGTAGAATTCCTACAGTAAATGTGGTACAATATTTGGTATGAACAAAGAAACAAAGGGAAGCCAACGTAGAACGCACGCCAAAGCACAAAGTAAAATAATTTGGCCAGTCTCTAACTTCAACATTTTCGACAAGTAACTCTGACACAACTATTTTAATGGGGAATGTTTCTGACATCGCTATCTCGCGTTTGTAACTACACGTCACACCTCCCCTTTTAACATATCTTGATTCTAATTAGCGGAAAAGAGATAGGCGATGCATTCAAAAGACGACGAATTAGAACGGAAATTGAGTGGACCCTTTCCACTTTACCGTAAAACCTAACTACAAGACTCGAGGAAGAAACTTTTTGGTGGTAAATTGTTAAAATATTAGCAAGAAGAAGTTCCTAGTAGTGTTTTGAAAAGAAGCGTTTGATAATATAGTTCTAAAAGTTCTCATTACCAGTAGAATAGTTAAATATATATAATATATATAGTAAACTTCCATAAAAAGTCTTCGAAGTGAGTAATTTCTTAAAAAGCAATTTTCACATCCATACTATTAACATTTTCTAAAGCACATATGAAGCGAAAATGTTAAACAATAAAAAGCCCCACCGGATTCCCGCACACAAACCGCCTTCATAATTTGTTGGCTATTAAAAAATAAACTTCCATTCCAGCAGCAGAACCGTCAAATGACGTTGCGGCCAAAACAAACGGCTAACGGATGAATATCTCGGAGTCACGGATCACAAATTGTTTTTGTGGTCGCCCTAATTATTTCCACTTGATGATTTCATATGTGGATAGAGTTTGTGGAAGTGGCTGGCTCAAATTAAATTCAATTCTTTATTTGTGGTTCAAGATTTTTGACGGATAAAACAAATTTTTTTAATCGTCGCCACACAATAGGAATATCTCATGAATCGTAGGTGCGTTTCATAAACATGAAACATCACATTGATATGATTCGATTACTATTTTATATTTGAATGTCCTAGGGACAATTTACTTTGTACGCCAATTGTGGCAAAATATGTTGGGCCAAATATATATTTTTTTTCCATCCACTGTTACACATGTTTATACAAATAAATTTATCTTTATCACATTCACAAACGACTAGACTCGGGATCAACATCTGTGGATCACACAAATTTTTGTCCAATGCGGAAATCGAACCCGCAACCCCAAGCACAGCAGTCTAATCGCTTAGTCACTGCGCCAATCAGGTCATCCAATCTGGGTCACGTTTTACTATAATGAGAGGGCAAAATAGAACACAAATTGAACTATGTTGTTTAACGCACAATGAGTATAAAAAACTACACATTATCACTATAAAGGTTGGAAGAAAAACATTATATTCCAAAATCCACGGACCATTTTTACAATTGATTACTATCAAGTATATTTTCCCGGGGTAAATTCATTTTGAACTTTGTCTCCAAAAATTCTCGATTGTGGTAGCTTACAGGGGTGGATGTCTCACCAAAATCAATCAATTTAAAAAATGGTCCGTGGATCTGTCTAGTAGGTTCGTCACACTTCAGGACTCCATTCGCAGAAAACCACAAATAATTCCGAATGTTTTCCAAACCATCATTTTCTTATTAAAAACTCAGACCTCTTTCCATGTACATGTCTCTAAATTAGTCTATCCTATAAAAAAACGTAGCGCGCTAGGACACATGTCATGTTTTCCTTTATTATATAAAAATATAAAATACAATCACGCCTGTATTCCCCGAATGAATAGGCAGAGGTGCACATACAATACACCCACATTTCGCCAGTTACGTTTCTAGGTCCCAATGTAATAGGGGGCGAGCCTATTGCCAGCAACCGGGCACAAATCCAGACTCCGTGCTGCTACTACGAATTACCTAATGGGAAAACCCAGCAACACTTTTCCCGACCTGGGATTCGAACCCAGGACCTCGTGCTCAGCAGTCGCGCTTAGCAACCACTAGACCAACGACAACCTTAATTATTCTAGTCAGTAAAACAAAAATTCCAGTAGAAAGCATTTTTTATATCACTAGTCCATTCATTGCACGGTCCTATATCTGCAACTCTTAGCGCGTTGAACGCAGCCACTATTTAAACCATAAAGAAGCAAGCTTGACACCGTTTATGGCAACTATTTTTGTTCTTTCAGTTAATTTTGAAAGCGTTGGGTAATACGAGGGCATCATTCCATAGGGGCGTATCCAATTTTGGCTACTTTTCAGGAGGAACAAAAAACTGTCTAACTTTTTAATGGGGTGTTGTATCGAAATGAAATTTTTAGGAAAATTATATATTATTGTGACACACATCATGGTATAAACTTTGTGAAAGTAGCTTATGTCTTTATAGTATTTTTGGTCCTTACGCCTATATGGCGTAACGAATATTAGAGAAGTATCTGCTCAAACTCACCATACATTTAGGGGCGTATAATATTTTTCTTACTTATATCTTAAATAATGTTACGGTAAATTAATCGATATTCATTGAACTAAATTAATAACCGTCTGGATTTTTTTTAGGTGGCATATATCTCGAAATAATTAATTTATACGCCCATATGGTGTGACAAAACAAATGAAAACACCAATAATTCTATAGAGGCGTAAAACTTAGAGCCCCTTTTATACGGTATTCTTCCACTTCTATTCGACTTACGTTCTCTACTATGCTTTCTCGTTGTTTACTGAAGTCACCAATATTCCAAAAAACATTAATTCCAAGACTATTTTTTGACTATTCTTCTATAAGTTGATGTTCTTGAAAAGCGGTATTTACGGGAAATAAAACAATGGTTTGCCAGCATTCACTTGGATGGATGCTTAGATATCTTCGTACAGTACGTACCACTATATAGGATGCTGTCAGGTACCACTGAGATACCAGTTACTACTCTACAAGGCCCCATATACTGTCTAGAACTCTAGAAGGTTCTTGACTTCTGGATAGTATAAGGGGCATATTGTGAACCGTCTTCTTAATAAGTATTAAGAAGACGGTTCACAATATTCTTAGGTAATGAAACCGTTTCTTTTAAGTATGAAATCAAAGTGTTGTCTATCAAAAATAAGTTAAAGGTTTAGCGTAGAGAGATTAAGACCCATTTCGATCGGCTGGAATACTACAACTGACCGCAGTGCACAAAAGTGTGAGACTGCCTAATAACAAATTTAAATTGGTCTTAACACAATGCTGGAAAAAAACAATTGCTGGGATAGGTCCTGATGTATGTCAGGGAGCGTATAGACGTAGTAAGAAAGGTTTGTTAAATATTTTAAGGTAGAATTAGTGGACTTTTAGAATCACATATGGTTCCATTTATGATATAGGCCATAATTACATTTTAATTTACGATAAGGCTAGTGAATACCCCGCGAGACGATGTCAATATTCAACGAAAAGATTAAATGAACAGCTCGTAATCCTAACCTGAACCCAATTTAAATCGACCTGGATAATCGCATAAGATGAGGTAAATACTAAATCATAGACCAGCTTTTACTAACATAAGAGTACACAAAACCTGTATTTTACACTTGACTAAGGTTTCTTTTCTTATTGTAATGGTTCACTTAATTTAGTATTGTAAAAGCACCAAGAAATTCTAAAGAAATGTGATAATTATCTACTGTACGCCTATATGGCTCGACAAAATAATGTATTTTTACATTATTTTTGTCGTTTTAAGTTATACGCCCTTTATATTTTATTAAATATAAATAAAACTATAAGACTTAAAAATATGGGTGTCAAGCCAGATTGTGTATTCGCACTTCTAGATTTCAAAAATGCAATAAAAAAAAATCGCATTTTTGGGTATACGCCCCTATGGAATGATGCCCTCGATATGTATGTTTTATGAAGCTTACTTCCTTGTCTTTCTTTAAGTGTTAGGATGCGAGATTAGTGATTTTGTGGAGATTATAACATAAGTATAAATGGCTTATTTTTCGGCCAAAGAATTAGCATTGTCATTCAATGTGGCAATGCCGCCAGCCTTTTGGCCACCCAGTCGATGAGGAGGAATACTTTGATGCATAATTTTTAAATCTATTTTTTTATTTAGTATATATTTATTTCCTAACGTAGATTATAGTGTAAAAATAAGTGTAAATAAGCTTAAATATATTGTAAAAAAATATATAAATAAAAATTATAATGTGTAGATTTTTTTTAAGTATTAATTAACGTAAAATCACACCTGTTTTTCCAAAGGTTTGGGCTAGTACACCCACAATTCTGCAGTTGTGTTATAGGTCCAAATGTAACAAGGCGCGACCTTATGGCGATCAACTGGGCACAAATCCAGACTCCGTGCTGCTACTAAGAATTATCCAATAGGAAAGCCTAATAACATTTTGCCCGGACCCAGGACAGTATTCACGTTAAGCGACCACTAGACCAACGAGGCAGTCATTTAGTGATTACTATAATAATTATTATTTATACAGGCTGTTAGTAACTAGTAAACTTTTGATTTTATTATAAAGGATGTAATGTTTTCAGAACATGTCCTCATTACCGCTCGCTATAACGAAGTTAGTAATCATGCACTAAAATTAAACAATAACGATGATCCTAATATATATATTTTTTGACTGCCTAGTTGGCCAAGTGGTTGCTAAGCGCGACTACCGAGCACGAGGTCCTGGAGCACATTTTGATATTAGGTCAACACGAACGTCGAACATCTTTTCCACACAGCTATCACAGTTCCTTTCATATTTTCACTCAGTAAGCGAAGATATGAATAAAATATTGTATGCAAACGACGCAATGGCAAAAGTTGTCGGACCGCAGCTTGTATTCAGATATAATCGTTTGCTAGTACGATCCTTCCAAGAAAATCTTACCCAAGTCATTGATCCATAAAACAAAGCTGAAGAGCAAAATATAATGCAGTATTTGAGAACAGTGCAATATTACGGTCATATATTTTGAAATGAAACGAAAATATTTGCGAACCAAAGCATTTCCCACTCAGACAAAGTATCCCTATCTCTAGGGAATGCCGATCCTTTACTTTGTTGATTGCTCATCTCGGTACAAAATGAAAATTCAAATAGGTTTTGATAACTTAATCAATACTGGCTCTCGGAAATCTCTTAATAAAGATTACAAACCCGAAATCTTCAAGTTTTGTCCCGGCGCGACCGCTTACTGAACTAATGGGCGATAGGAAGACATTTTCAATTTTACCTGCGATTTACATATTCAATGAGATTGAGACTTGATGGCATTTCGACGTTGATCTAAGAATTTGCATAAAACTGAAAAAAGGCCCCGTTAGTTGCGGAATCTCGGAATAATTAATTAGGAGTACGGTTACGGGTCCTCGTGTTGGTACAAGTCGTGTTTCGTCTTATTTGTTTTGAGACTGACTTAATCCTTGTCTAGCCGCTTCTTATGACACCTTCAAGGATTTAAGGCGACAGTGAGAGAAATAGTAAGCCTTCTCCGTCTGCAGTTTATTCTCGTTCTTGTATCATTTCTTGTATAATCTTTGCTAAATTGTATCTATTTTAGTAAATCGTGCTTTACATAGATCCTTTGTATCTTTATCAAATAAGTCTTTAACATTTGCACCATTCTCACATAAACGCGAAAAGAACATTAAATTAAAATAAATCTGCTTTCGTCTAAACTACTCTAGGTTCCTTTGCAATACAGGATTTAAATGATTCGTTCAAAGCGTCTGACTCACTCCTATTTCAACGTCTGTGTAATTAGAATTGGCGTTGCTACTATTTATTTCGTTCTAATTTAATTACAGTTTTGACGTCATTTTTTTGTAATATTTATCAATTTGAAGGAGACATTTCAATTGTTTTACATATACCAAAAAGCTAAGCTAGTCGCAAAGATAGAAGATACATTCAAAATCAGTATAAAAAAACAGTAAACAGAATTTCCGAATTCACCTATTATTAGTACAGTAGTAAGCAAAAGCTTGGGCATATCTGTGAAAACACTCGAGGAAGGTTATAAAAATGAGAGAACTAATAGTATAATCAACGCTAAAGTTAAATCATTTTACCTAGAAAGCTGATTCATGAATAAAATTGAGTCTAAATTAATTTTACCCCTTTTAGCTTGATAGAGCTGCATTCCTTTTGTGATAATAGTATTTATCTTTCAATTTTCAATGATATTCTTCCACTTTTTGTTAGTGTCGGACTATGAAGCAAGTGATGTAGAACAGTTCGATTATTTGTGATTTCAAAACATGGATTGTATAACTATCTTCAAAATCTTCTCCTTCGTATCGCAATGGGCTAAGAGTCGCATGAAAACAAATTATGGCGTGGTATAGACATTTGCCAGGCAAAAAGGATGTTATCGAAGTTGATCACTCGGTATGCGCCGGACATACTTCGGTATAACTAGTAGTAGACGCAATCTACTCGCAAGCAGTAATGAAATCTCTTCTAACATTTAATTAAGTGACAAATCGCTGGAGCTAACAAAGCAAGCACGCCATTGGAGCTAAGCTCGACTTCATGTATAATATGGCCATTGTTTTCACAACAATAATTATACAGGCCGAAATGAATCGCCTGCATAGTAATTATAATATGTTTTGAAGGAAAATATTATGTTGTTGCCCCTGGAAAACAGGCGTAACTATGCAGCGTGTGTGTAGGTACTTGTGTAAAAAGAAACTCAATGTTTATTTATAAAAAAAACAGTGATTTCCTTTATTTTTGGTGCAGTAAATAAAATAAATTATTAGACATTTACTAAAATTTCAATTAAATTCAAAACAGGGGTCTTCATTTGTAAACAGTCTGTGACATCTATTTTAAGTACAAATATACCTACTTCAAAACTAAAGCTCAATTTTACTCTAGTGCAATTTCATTAACCAAACGTAAATCTTGATTCAAACTACGATTGACGGCAAAATGGCGTCTGCAGGACTGACAACGTTGAGATAAACGCAGCTATTCTCAAAGCTAGCTAAGGTCGCGTACTATAACTTATTTTAAAACGTTTTTCGAATCAGTTTCGATCATTTCAGAGGTCGAACAAGTTTCGGGCGGGTCACAATCGTCTACAGAAAGGGTATAAGCTTGTTTACACGCATCGATATTGTAGCGTTTTAGGGTTGAATTCAATTTGGAGTATTTGTGTTTGATGATTCTGTTTATTTTTGAATTTGCGGGTTGATGCCCTGTCTGGATGTTATTGGACTTTGTTGGGACATTTTTCATGTTTATTAGGAATTCGTTTTGTTTTAGTGAGGCAAATGTGCATTGTGCAAATTGAATAGTGTGCATACCCTGATACAGTGCAGCGAAACTTTTGAGCTCAGTCTACAAATAAAGTAACAAACTCAACGTCGAACTTAGAATTATTCTCTAAATGGAAGTTTATAAAAGCAAATCCGAAAGATACCTTGAAAGCACTCTTTTGTCTTTCGGGATACCATTACTAACTTGTTTATTTTAGTTTGTAACATACAACTTCTGTTATGGGACTTTGTCATACATAGAAGGATCAAGCATCACCACGCTTGAACACAGGTATTATCGCATGTGTTCTTTTACTATTAGCCAGAGGTAGCTTAGAAATTATTGAACCTGCAATCTTAAGGATATAAATTCAGTCTTTCAACTATGAGACTGTCCCCAAAATTGTACATAAATATCGAAAAAGCCGAAATAACTGCGACATTTTCGAAACCAATACTATACAATGCCAAAATCTAACAAACTCCATTCATAAGACTACAAAAGGCCTCCAAGATATTAAACATTTAAATCAATGCACAACACAATGAACGAGAACTATGCACGTTCACACATGCAACTGTCAGGCGGCCCAGATGTGGCGCTGTGATTATCTGAAGCCTGTTGTAAAGCTCCAACGGATTGCCAGTAAACTTGTTATTGGGTACAAATGAAATACTCCTAGGTAATTTGTTTTCTATACATCACACTAGCTTTTCGCGCACTTACATGGTAAAATCTGCGCAGGTTTGAAGAAGGTTTTGCATTAATTATTTGTTCCGGAGATAATCGGAGTTGGAGTGTTACATTGATAAGCTTATACGAAGAACGTGTTATAAGAATATGAGGGTGTGAGATGTTCCTAAATAAAAATGGTGGTAAATAATTACGTTGATTAATTACTTTAATATATGTTATAATATATGTTGATTAATTACTTTAAAATGTGAATAAAAATATTTGAGAGTCATTCGTACAATTTGTGATTACTTTAATTTAAAAATTAAGTGTATGTTACGTCACAACCGGTAGTCAGAGGCGGGGCGGAGTGACGAGGTTGTTTACTACTGAGTATAAAAGAGGCGGAGCGGCCGATGAAATCATCATTTGCTCTTGAGACTTCAACAGTACCGTTACTCTACCCCCTGTCGGTTAAATCTGACTCTGAGTACCTACATATTGTTATATTCAGATAAGTATTTTCTTTATTTATATTTTTTTTTTTGTATAACTTTATAAATAATTGTGTACTTAGATAATCTGATGTAAAATGCTTAATAAATAGTAGTGTGGTTTACATATTAGTAAGTTATTGTGTTTTAATTCATATTTGTAAAGAAATTATATTTCCTTTGTTATGATTTGTTTTTTTATTTTTTTTTATTTGGGTGCCAACTTCTAACATCAGAAGTGGGATACCTACTCGCTAGGCTGAAATATCTAATAAAGGCATCTTAACAATTCAGTGTGAACCATGGACGCGGAACTTGTAAAAACTTTATTGGAATCTATCAGGATGGCCATTTCCACAAATCGACGTCAGGATGATATGGCCCTACCCTCATTTGATCCAGAAAAGATGCACAATGGCGCAGAGAGCTGGTGTAAGAATATCGAGGACCTTGGTGCCGAATTCAACTGGAGCAGTTTACAAATGGTAGCAAAGGCCGGTAAGGCCCTTCGGGGCTCTGCTTTTTCTTGGTTCGAGTCATGGGAACCTGAACATCGTGATTGGGAAACTTTTCGTCAAGATTTAGTAGCTCTTTTTCCCACTAAAAAGAATTTAACTGAAAAGTTAACAAAAGCTGTTTTTTACAATTCAGAGTCTGCAGAAACTTATGCCGAATATGCCAGAGAAAAAATTTTACTTCTCAAAAGGACTAAAGTATCATTTACTGAAGAACAGCTTGTTGAGCTTGTATGTGGGGGGGTTCGCGATGTAAATGTTCGTATGGCCTCTTTTAATAGCTCTGTGAATACCACTAACGAATTAATTACTCTCTTCTCTAGTTATAGTAAAATTCCTAGAAAACGACCTTTTGACAAAAATGTAACCGTTGATGATTCCGGTGCTAGTACATCCAAGAAACCTCGTACAGATTTTGCTATTAAACAATGTTTTAAGTGTGGTCAAAAGGGCCACATTCAATTCCAATGTCCAAAAAACTCAAATTATAATAAAAACGGTTCAGAAAGTGAAGCCAAGCCTAAATCAAAAGATGTTCCAACCACTAGTAATAAAAACTTTAAATGTGGGTATTGTAAGAAAGAGGGGCACAGCATAGAGAAATGTTGGACCAAACAACGAATTGATCGCGAGAAACAAAATAATAAACCTGTAAATTGCATGATCCAGTCAGGCTTAAAACTTACAAAAATTTACATTAATGATATTGCTGTAAATGCCTTGATCGATACTGGTGCTAATTGCTCAATCATTAAAGAATCTGTAGCATTCCGATTGGGCTGTCACGTTTCCCCTTGGACTGTACGTTTGGATGGTATCGGTTCGGGTCACGTAAATACTTTTGGTAGAATAACAGTACCAGTTCGTTTTAATGATGTCTGCATTGAATTAGATTTAAACGTAGTGTCGGATGATTTTGTTTATGATTGTATAATAGGACAAGATGTTGTCAAATATGCAGATATTGCCATAATTACGGACACATCTGGGACAAAATTAGTACGTAAAAATATAGTCAATCTAAGTAAGAATAAGTTGGAGAATAATCAAAATCTGCTCTCGGAAAGTATTCAAAATCTAGATAAGGAATTGCAAAATAAAATTATATCTATTTTTGATAAATACCCTCGAATACTACCTACTAAAGATTATATTGGAAACGTTAATACTGGTAAATTAGAAATAAAATTAAAAACAGATAAAAATATTAATTATCGTCCTTATCGTTTAGCGCCGGTAGAACGTGAGAAAGTAAAGGATATAGTGGGTGACCTTTTGCGAACTGGTATCATCCGTGAGAGTGATTCTTCATATGCGAGTCCTGTATTGTTAGTGAAAAAGCGTGACGGCGGTGATCGAATGTGTGTGGATTATAGGGCGCTGAATTCCATCATCGAAAAAGAAAGGTATCCGCTACCTTTGATTCAAGACGAAATTGATCAATTGGGTAAGGCAAAGTACTTTATATCTATAGATATGAAAAACGGGTTCCATCAAATACCGGTTTCTGAAAATAGCATCAAATATACAGCTTTTGTGACCCCTGATGGGCACTTTGAATATGTCAAAATGCCGTTTGGGATATGCAATGGTCCATCAGTATTTCAACGTGCCATATCCAAAGCAATTAAAGATTTGAAATTTCTTAGGGTTTACATAGATGATCTACTTTTACCATGCGAAACCATTGAACAGGGAATAAAGTATCTAGATTTATGCTTGGCAGCACTTGTTAAAGCCGGATTTACCATTAACCTAAAGAAATGTCGGTTTTTTGTAACATCGATAGAATATTTAGGCTGGATTATTTCGGCTGCAGGTGTGCGACCCAGTGAAACGAAAGTTAAAGCTCTGGTCAATTCTCCCATTCCCAAAACTGTTAAGCAGGTTAGACAATTTATGGGCTTAGCAAGCTACCTCAGAAAATTTATACCTGAGTTTGCGTCTAAGACAGCTTGTATAACTAAGCTTACTAAAAACGGGCAGAATTGGGAATGGGGTGATCAGCAAAACGCAGCTCGTAAATATGTTATTGATAAGTTGACATCGGAACCCATCCTCTCTATCTTTGACCCTTCGTTTCCAACTGAGCTGCACACTGATGCGAGTTCTATTGGGTACGGTGGCATGCTCGTCCAAAAACATGGTACAAACAATAGGGTA
Source organism: Abrostola triplasia (assembly GCA_946251915.1). Taxonomy (NCBI): domain Eukaryota; kingdom Metazoa; phylum Arthropoda; class Insecta; order Lepidoptera; family Noctuidae; genus Abrostola; species Abrostola triplasia. Next base: position 4,366,354 of record OX276444.1, on the reverse strand, counting down.
GTGGCATATTTTAGCCGCCGTACCACCAAGCCAGAGTCCAAATACACCTCTTACGAGTTGGAGACACTTGCAGTATATAACTCTTTGAAAAATTTCCGTGTTTACCTTTTAGGTATATCATTTAAAATTATAACTGATTGCAACGCGATTAAATCAACTATGTACAAAAAAGACCTGTCTCCCAGGGTCGCACGATGGTGGACCTACATGCAGGATTTTAATTTTGAGGTGGTCTATAAAAAAGGTATTTATGTTGGACATGTAGATTATTTAAGCAGGAACCCTGCTTCATCCACTGCCTCAAAGTTAAAATATTCAGAAACGCCTCTTAGTATTAATTTGTTAACTGAACATTCTTCTTGGCTAGAGGTAGCTCAACATAAAGATCCCGAAACATTAACTTTAATAGATAGAGTACAAACCGGAGATATTGGTAATGATCAATACGTTTTTAAAAAAAACCTATTATACTACAAGTGTCCATTAGACCACAAACTGAAAGCATATGTACCTAAAGGAAGTCGGCTTGGTATCCTACGTTTGTACCATGATGAGAACTGTCATGTCGGCCAAGAAAAGACTTTACAAAAGATTAGAGAGTCTTTTTGGTTCCCTGGTATCAACAGATTTGTTAAGAAATATATTTCTCATTGCTTGGTATGTGTTAAAGGAAAGTTTCACTGCGGTCCACATCAAGGTCTATTACATCCTATTGATAAAACGCCAATACCATTTCACACAGTACATCTAGACTGCACAGGCCCCTTTACTCAATCCCGTGATGGCTATAAGCACATTATAATAATCATTGACGCCTTCACAAAGTATTGTATCCTTAAACCTCTTAAAACTATGAGTGGTGAGGAAATGTGTATAGTCATTCGCGACGCTTTAACTATGTTTGGAACTCCATTTAAAGTTATTACAGATAGGGCCACTAATTTTTCCAATGTTATTTTAACTGACTTATTTCGAGAATGGAATGTTGACCACCATATGATTTCAACTGGTACACCACGTAGTAATGGCCAAGTCGAACGATACGTTGCTACAATTATAAATATGTTAACAACGGTTTGTAATACCGAGACAGAATGGCCGAACTCATTATATAAAGTACAGCAGACACTTAATACAACTGTACAGAAAACAACAGGCTTGGCACCTTTGAGACTACTAATTGGTCGTGATTCAAATATCCCCAGCGTACAGGCTCGACTAGCTGATATAGAAGAACCTGGTCCTTCTAATGTAGATCAAATAATTGATATTAGAGCTGATAGGGTTCTGGCATATAACAAAATGAAATCGGCAGCAGACAAATACAAATCATGTTTCGATACTACAAGACGAGACAATATAAATTATGAAATAGGAGATATTGTCTATGTCTGTCAAGATCATCGCCGCCACAGCAAACTTAGTCCCAAGTTCAAAGGACCCTACGAAATTATAGAGATACTCCAGAATGATAGATACCGATTACGTGGACAGGGGCGATTACACAACATCATTATTGCAAAGGAAATATTGAGAAAATGGCAAGGCGAATGGTCTGAAGAGAATCAAACAGCTGAACAAGGTAAATAAGATACTTTTTATTTATTTTTGAGAGATGAATGATTCTTATTAATATAGTGAGCTCACTAATAAAATACGTATGTTAGTATGTGTGTGTGAGTCGAGTATTTGAATAAGAACATACATGAGTCTAAAAGTGGTACACGTCAACTTGGTGAAGGGTACATAAGAAACCCAACACGACAAGGATGACAAGGTGTGTGAGATGTTGATATGGTTGTGATCATTGATAATAAATTATTTGGTGCTGCAAAGGTGGCCTGGTGAGAAGTCTGGACACCATGATGCAGCACATGGTGGGATTAATCACGACAGCCCAACCTATGAGTTTGCATTGCTGGAGCAATTGACTTGGTGAAAGGTTTAGACACTATAACCAGCATATAGTGGGACCAATCACGACAAGTTCAATATAGACAAATGTTTTTTTTTTTTTCAGCTTTAACAGAGAATGACTCCTCTGATGACGAATAGTTTTAGATTACTTCGAGAGCGAAGTAATTTTCAGAATGGCCGTGTGAGATGTTCCTAAATAAAAATGGTGGTAAATAATTACGTTGATTAATAACTTTAATATATGTTATAATATATGTTGATTAATTACTTTAAAATGTGAATAAAAATATTTGAGAGTCATTCGTACAATTTGTGATTACTTTAATTTAAAAATTAAGTGTATGTCACAACCGGTAGTCAGAGGCGGGGCGGAGTGACGAGGTTGTTTACTACTGAGTATAAAAGAGGCGGAGCGGCCGATGAAATCATCATTTGCTCTTGAGACTTCAACAGTATCGTTACTCTACCCCCTGTCGGTTAAATCTGACTCTGAGTACCTACATATTGTTATATTCAGATAAGTATTTTCTTTATTTATATATGACGGAGAAGGAACCTCCTTATTGTTTTTAAAAAGTGTGACGTCAGCAATGCTGACGTCACAATTGTTGTCTTCTTGATGACCACTCATTTTCAAAGAAAACTACTCACACTTTATAAACTTCGTTTATTCAATGGGCAACATAACGACGTCCCAGAGGTCCGTACTGTACGGCGGTTCGAGTGCGACTGACCCGATCGCCTACCGTGCGGCCGTATTGGTCGCGCCGATATATATATTTTTTTTGTATAACTTTATAAATAATTGTGTACTTAGATAATCTGATGTAAAATGCTTAATAAATAGTAGTGTGGTTTACATATTAGTAAGTTATTGTGTTTTAATTCATATTTGTAAAGAAATTATATTTCCTTTGTTATGATTTGTTTTTTTCTTTTTTTTTATTTGGGTGCCAACTTCTAACAAGGGCATAAGGATATCTAAACCAGATCATATCAAGTGGAAATCTCCCTGCCCTCCTCATTGGAAGGCAGGCGTGGATTTGTTTATGTATTTGCTTCGTTTATGAGTTTAACAATTTTAGTTATTAATCTCCCTTTTTTAATAATACAGGATTTTGTGTGTTTCAAGAGTAAGATATGTCAAATTTTAGCTATTCTTGTTATCGGTATTCTAGTTCAATACATTTTTTTAATTTTGTTTCATTTGACGAACTATTTTGGAGACGAGAGATACCTTATTTGGATGGCTATTGCCCAAAAGTATAATTTCTTCAATATTTCATGTATCAGTGATCTTTAATATGTTGGTAAATGTCAAAACCTGTTCTAAAAGTATTTTCCATGTCACGACCTGCAAGTATTTCACAACTTATGTAAATTAATTCTGCCACGTCTATTAGCATAAGCTATGTCAAAGTGTAATTATCAAACGATTATATGAAAGTTTACACGAATTCATATGCTCTACTTATAGTGGGAGGACGAGGTTTAATATCTCTTTAATTATGTTAATGTGTAATACGATATACTGAAAATCATCCAATGTTGAAGCAAGTTAATATTCATAATATGTTTTAACTGAATTTAATATGACTACACATGACTTATTCATCCTTATTGGGCTGTGCAAACGTAGACACTTTTTGCTACCGACACAGCACACCATCACAGAAATCAGTGTTTTGATCGGTAACGAGTATGTGTCGGAGCTCAGTGGCGTGTCATAGGAGAGGCCTATGTCCAGCAAAGGACTGAGATAGGTTGTTGATGATGATGAGTAGAGTCAAGTGGAAGTAACTGGACAGAAAAAATGTCTGCACAGGGAGTGGCTGATTTCATACTAGTTACATAGAAATCGTAGAAAATAACAACACGGGAATTAACGCGAACACCACTTTATTAATTTTTGGCTTTACGTTTCGACCGAGTTACACCGGCCGTGGTCACAAGCAGACTGACGATGCGCGTGTCATGTCCCCGTATTTATACTGTCGATGTTTTTCACATACCCTCAATTTGTTCACTTCTACACACTACACTGACTGTGTCCGTAATTCGAATGTCACCTGACACTGTCGAAAATCGAGGTTGCGTTAAACAAAGTATTCCGCCGAGTGGTATCCGGCTTAGAGTTTACCACCCCCTTTCCTCCCGTGGGTGTCGTAAGAGGCGCCTTAGGGAAAAATCCAGAAGATGTGCTACAGCGTCTTATGTAACTTGACCACCAATACTGTGATCCCCAAGCCGCTTGCCAAGCGTGAGGATTATGGCAACCCTCGCCCCCTAAGAGGGAAGCCTTTGTTCAACAGTAATGATGATGATGATGATTATAAATGTGAAAGTAACTGTGTCCGTCTGTTACGCCTTCACGACTAAACCGCTGGATGAATTTCGATGAAATTTGGCATGTGGAGTTTAAGACCCGTGAAAGGACATAGGCTACTTAACGCGAGCGAAGCCGCGGGTATAAGCTACTTTTTTATAATCCCTGATTATAAGTTGGAACTAACTTGCAATGAATTTAATAGAAAATGTTGATGGATTGATATTATACTGAACTGAATAATTAAGTTTATCGGATACACAGACTTGGTTCCACTGGTGTCGATAGCACCTTTAATAAAACTCCCACTAAAGGGCAACTTGTTTGAGACAAAACCTATAATAATACCATTATAGTGCATATTGCGTGGTGCGAGGATCTTGGCACGGCTGTTGTCTGCTCGCTCGGTTGAATCTTATCGTTGTAAGATTTTATTCTTCACTGTTGAAGTTGGTGACAAAACTGCACTATTTCCCGCATGGGTAGACACCGTTTTTGTTTGTTATTTTTTATATTACTAGCCAAGAAGTTGACTCGTGTCAACGATAAATGAATATTGAGATATATTTCTACGAAATGTTAAAAACATATTGAATTACGAATTAAACATAGTATTTTTATGTGTCAGGATTATTCATAATGTTTTTATTTCATATAGGCTACAAAAGAACACTTAAAATGTCAAATCTAGTTATTCGGTTCCAAAATGTCGTTGTTATAGAGAAGAACCGGCAAGAAACTTCATAGTTTTTCTTTAAGAATATGTTGTAGGTATATTTTTTTGTTAATGTACGATAGTATAATTAGTGTTATTTGAAACCAACCACTTATTTTAAGTATGTTATCTAATATCGTATAGCATTACTGGCGACATGTGGGTATACTACAATTCTGTCTAGCTTTTCGGGAAAAATATTCGTAATGTTATGTTTTATACGAAACTTCCAAAACACGGTACTTAACGATCGATACACCAGCGGCTATTAATCCAAGAATTTCGGCTTAACTAACCTAAGCTTAATAGCAAGATAGAAGAATGTGCCGCTGTAACCGGCATTTGTATGAGAGTGTAATGTCACCCACGACTTCCATCAAATCAGGCGGAAGAAGTTCCTACATAGTTATCAAGAGTTGGGGTGATGACGGCACCATAGATTAGATAAATGAACGAAGATAAGATTGTCTATGCAAATCAGAAAGTCTACAGGTGTAGCTAGCCTCCTTCGCTAATTAAAAGTTTTTATCGGACCGACTTTTGCTCTTTAACTTCTATTCGTAATGTTAGAGATTTGCATTTTAAGATGTTCTGCGTTGAGACCGGGATCTTGAATTAAGCTAAGCGCGTCTGGCTTTTATTTTTTAGTCTTTGATTTTTATGCAATGATTTTGCAGTGTGGTTTGTACCTACTGGCAAAATTTGTATGTAGTTTTATAAGCATTGTTTTTATGTCTGTCGGAATTCTTCTCGTGAAGCAGCAGGAGCAAGAGACTTGGCTGGAGGCTCTTGAGTCTCACTAAAAAGTCCGGGAAAGCAGATGAGGCCGCCCTGGGGTAGCCTGTGGCAGTCCATACCTAAAAGAGGGAACAGGAGTAATACACAGAATTATTAGGTATACATTAATAATTGTTTATTTAAATAATCTGCAATTAATCTTAATATTTTTCGACGACCTGATTGGCGCAGTGGTTCGACAATTGGACTGCTGTGCTAATGGTTGCGAGCTCGATTCCTGCACGAAACAAAAATTTGTGCGATCCGCAGATGTTTGTCTCGAGTCTGGGTGTTTGTGTATCAGATATTTAAAAAAAAATCATCATACATCATCTTACTATAATTCCTTTATCGTTCCCCTAATAAATACCATATCTGCCTGCTCCTGTTTTTTACCAGGTCAAGTAAAAGATAATAAAATTACGCGACATGGCCATATAGTTTTCAACTTTATTCGCAAGAACAGCTTAATCTACCGACGTCTATACACAAAACGAAAGCCCGAGTCTGAATAACCCAATCAATACGTTACCAAGTACATCAGCAAATGAAAAGTTTCCACGTTTGAAAGCGCTCTAACAAATTTGTAAAAATAACTTGTTTAGCCACAAATGTATGGAAGTTTTTGCGCAATTAATATTTCGGTTTGCTGGGTTTTTATTGGGCATCTATATTATTGGCTTTGGAAGCAGTACGTATGAAAATATAATTTTTCTGTTAGATGAGTACTTAGCTCTTTTAATGGCTAAGAGTGAAAACAGTTTGTAGTTTTTTTTACCCTTACTTATGTCATATTATGTCGTGGTGGCCAAGGTTAACATACTGGATTTGTATGCACAATAATGCCGGTTCAAACCCGGGCAAGTATCAATGTGACTTTTTCAATGTTATAAATACTTTCTTCGTTATTCTAAGACTCCACTGACTAACGGTTACGGAAAACATCGTGAGGAAACCTGGATTTAATTATCTGAAATCGCCAACCCGCAGTGAGCTAGCGTGGTGATCAATGCTCAATCCTTCTCTATACGAGAAGAGGCCTTTGCCCTGCAGTGGGACAGTTATAGGCTGTTATTATCATGTCATATTACTTCCATATAAGGTTGTCTGGTAGAGATCGCCGTGAGCGATAAAACCGCCCATTATACAATTTTAGTATTAAGATATTCTCTGTATAATTTTATTTCGTTTTGGTGTGCAATAAAAAGATATATTATTATTGTTATTTAGAATGTATCGTCTGTGTGGAATATGTCGTCTGCTAAATTAGATTTAGGTGTTCATGAATAAATTTCACAGTTATTGGTCAACTCATCCATTCTTAATAATTCTTCTTTGCGTCTCGTAGTTAGGTAAACATTTTAGCTATTAATAATATATAATCAGAGAAAAAACACGCGGATACAGGCTAAAGAAGATTGAGAAACATGATACCTACAGAATAATTGTAATAAAAAACGCATTGATTGACGCAATGACTGCCTCGTTGGTCTAGTGGTCGCTAAGCGCGACTGCTGAGCACGAGGTCCTGGGTTCGAATCCCGGGTCGGGCAAAGTGTTACTGGGTTTTTCCATTAGGTAATTCTCGGTAGCAGCACGAAGTCTGGATTTGTGCCCGGTTGATGGCAATAGGCTCGCCCCCTATTATATTGGGACCTTAAAACATAACTGGCGAAATGTGGGTGTACTAGGTATATGTGCACCTCTGCCTACCCCTTCGGGGAATACAGGCGTGATGTTATGTTTTTGTTATGTTGTAAAAAACGCATTGCAATGATCTTTAATGGCTAAAAACTGGGCAAACCATGATGATACACGAGGAAACCAATTTACTACTCAGAAGTTTGTCATAAGTCACACCTTAAGAGCATTACCTTTCAACTTCGCGCACTCCAGCAAAAATAATGTTTGCAAGGAAACTCACTTACTATGCAAGTGAGCTAATAAATCAACCAGGATGGATCAACTTCACCCAAACCATGTTCAAGTATCGGTGAACAACTTACAAGTTATTTGTTTAACTTCCTAGTAGGGTTGGTAAGTACAACTGAAGACGAATAAACATGGCCTAACATTTGTTGAGAGGTTAAACTATAGGCTGGAATTCATTGTGACCGTTGGACTGCCATGTCAAAGTTCAAACTCAATTGTTGTTTTTTTTAAATAAACGACGCCCCACACTAATAAATAGTCTTGTATTGTTGGTGCGCGTCACAATCATGAAATATCACATACATACACAAATGCCCCGACTCGGTATAAACATCTGCGGATCGCACAAATTTTAGTCCCGTACGGGAATCGAACCCGCTTCCCCTAGCACAGTAGTTCCGCCAATCAGGTTGTCAAGAAGTGTAAAGCGTAAAAGTGTTGTATCTATATAACTAGACAAGGTTCTAAAGGCTTATGCATCGTGTTGGAGATAGAGGCTTATCTTGAGTTCATGAAACTGATTCAAGTGTTACTATATTGACAATATCAGAACGATAAGATAAGATCTACTCAATATAACATTATTCTGATGTACTCTTATAATGAGTCACTTAATTAGTCATTTTGTTTTATAATTGTGTAATATATACCTAGGAAAGAAAGAAGAAATGGGAAGAAGGAAAGGGAGGCCTTTGCCCTGCGATGGGACAACACAGCTGTTAAAAAAAAACAAAAAAATATATATATACCTACCAGTAATAATATAGCTAATGAATAATAATGAACTCCTGATATATTTCAGTCACGGCGGCCTATCTCACCTGAGACTAGCCAACTACGCAGGAGATATTATACACTGCACAAGTATACGCGCAAATACAGGTGCACTCCATATTCCCTCACTCTCATATTCCGATGGGACGGTAGACCGACCGTAGAGAGATCAAGCGCAGGACCAACGGCTTAACGTGCCTTCCGAAGCACGGAGGGGTCTCGACATGTGAAAACGGTTACCCATCACAAGATCGGCTGATCTGCTTAGTGGCTACGAGCCTCACAAATGTATTTACTATGGTAAGTATAATAAGTTATAAGTGTCTATTTATGAAGTAAAATTAAAATAGAGATAAAAGAGAACACCTCTGATTACCTCTTTAGGAACACCAGGCGTGATTATACGTAAGCAAGCATCTCTCAAGTCTTTGATAACAAACCTCTTGTAGAACATTCATCTCTATCTATACCCTTAATAAGGAAAGAGACAGGTAATATAGATAAAAAGGTACAAACTCCTAACAGGTAAATTGATGGTACAAGCTAGTGGTAAATATAAATTGCCTTTTAAAAGCGATAAGACTACAGAGTGCCTTGTTCTAATAACTTGTAGAGAAGAAATTTGACATATTTTAAAAGTAGTGTTATAGTACATAATCAATTAATAAAAATAACTTTAAAAAGAAATAAGTATAGCTACGCCAATATGAAAATATTGTATGTAATAGTATGTTGTTTGATAGTAAGTTTGTGTGAATGTAAGCAGTTCGGAAGATGCCAGCTTGCAAGAGAACTGATGAAGAACAAATCGATTCAGAAAACGTTTTTGGGGACATGTAAGTTTAAAATATTCATAAATTTTAACCATCAAAAAAACATCGTTTATTGTGGTGAGAATTATTGAAATAATTGGCCAGTTTGTTACAGTATAAGAAACTGGAAGAATTTGGCCATTCACGTTAAATAAAACCATTTGTTTAAGTAATTTGATAATTAATACATCATCATCATCAGCCGGAACACGTCTACTGTTGAACAAAGGCCTCCCTCTTAGAGTAGGGGGTTGCCATAATCCCCACGCTTGGCAACGGCTTGGGGGTCGCAGTATTGGTGGTGAAGTTAAAGAATACGCTGCTGCCCACCTACTGTATTATTTTAGTCGCCTCTTACGACACCCACGGGATGAAATGGGGTGGTCAATTCTAGGCCGGACACCATTCGGCGTTAATGTCAATGATATTGATAATTACATATTTTAATCGACACATTTTCGACTAAGCGTGTACATTAATTCTATTATCTGACCTCTGCGACTGATAACAATACCACAATATACTTTGTTATTCTTATTTTCTACATAGTATTATTCTGATTCTTGGTCTAGTGGTCTTATAACTCGACTGCTGAGCATGACATGGGGTCCTAGGTTCGATTTTCGGCTCGGAAAAATTGTTATTGGGATTTTCCACTAAGTAACTTAGTAGCATATTATTTACTATATATTCCAGTTATACTCAGGTCAGCTCGCGACTCTGCCGCAAAATAAAAAACCAGCTCATGAATAAGGGCTCCGGTCGAGTCCGAAACTCGGCATTCAACGGGCATTCCCGAATACACCCGTATGTATAACCGTAATATATAGTAAATAATATGGATAACACTCACAAAAGTTATTATAGTAACTTAGTAGCAGCATGGAGTCTGGATTTGTGCCCGGTTAATGACAATAGGCTCACCCGCTATTTCATTGGGGCCCACCACTTAACTGGTGAAACATGAGTGTGCTTTACAGTTACCTCCGCTTACCCCTACGGGGAATACAGGCGTGATATCTTTTAACACAAATATCTGAAAAACCAATACTGGCCATCCTCAAACCGCTTTTCAAGCGTGGAGATTATGGCAACCTACCCCCTTTACCTAAGACCCTTTGCACAACAGTGGACGTCTTCCAGCTGATGATGATGATCAGAAAAACACACAGATATTCATCCCTAATATACATGAACTAACAAGTATAAGCAGGGACAGAAGCCCTCACCCTAGTGGACTCAGATAACAGATAAGATACGTGTGTGCGCACGTGGGTGCTATCTCATCCAATACAAATCACTTGAGACGTAGCGCAGTTAACCACAATCATTAGCTATCCATCTTTGGACCATGTTTATAAATAATACTTATCTATATTGCATGATTTATGTATTATAAATAGATAAACATAAAACATAACATCACGCCTGTATTCCCAGAAGGGGTAGGCAGAGGTGCACATATAGTACACCCACATTTCACCAGTTATGTTTTAGGTCACAATGTAATAGGGGGCGAGCCTATTGCCATCAACAGGGCACAAATCCAAAAATCGAATGTATAGATATGATAATATTACTAACATGGTAACCAAACGAGTTATAGAGTCGCTAGGTAACTAGTTTTTTACTGTTACTGCATCTGCTGGCGTCAATGTCATTTGTATTCAGTTTTTATCAGTGTATACTTGCATCCATGCGTCTATTTAAAGACGTCATAACCCCAATGCTTCTTAGCTACTATATATATAAAATTGTTTGGGAAAGAGAGGAGAAAATGGTGTTGAATTCTTACCTAAATAAATAGATTTATAGAAACAAGTGAGTAAAACTATTGGAGCTTACTAGATGAGATTAAAACTGTCAGGACAGTGTGACCTTAAAAAAACTGCATACCTACCTAGTGCAAAATACTCTCTTAATTAACAGCCGAAAGACGTCCACTGTTGAGCAAAGGCCTCACCGTTAAATAATGGGGGGGGGGTTGCCATACCCACGCTTGGCAAGCGGCTTGGGGATCGCCGTATAAGTGGAGAAGTAACAGAAGACTCTGCTGCCCATCTTCTGGATTTTCCCCTAGTCACCTCTTACGACACCCACGGAAGAAAAGGTGGTCGATTCTGGGCCGGATACCACTCGGCACAATTAATAATATTATCAGAATATACTACACAATATACAAGTTAAATGCTATTATTCATAGCTAACATTAGCACATAGTAATTATTCAACAAATCAGATCCACAACCGGTACTGAGTGAAAAACATTACGGAAAATACGTTTCTCGTACACACACGTACCAATCAGCTGGGATTGACATTTAAACAAACAAACACTAAGAAAATAGACCTTATGTCGTCCACATAAGAGCTACAATCAACTTAATAAGATAATCGCTTGATGTGCGTTCATAAACACAGTTAGAAGCATGTTGAACGCACGTGTTATAGTTTTTGTTGTCTGTGCTTTAATTATAAACAGCGTGAATTGCAAAAGATTTGAAACGCGATGTAAGTTAGTGAGGGAGCTGCTGAGAATTGGAATGCCAAACAACATGTTTCTTGGGCAGTGTGAGTATTAAATACTTTGTATCTATAACCATAAAAACAATATTTAGTATACCTACACTGTTTGAACAAGTCCTACTGCAAAGAAAAATCACCTTTTTATACAGAGAGAGATCATTTGTAATCAGTACGTGTTTCGCTAAATTTTATTTAAGAAATAAACGTTATATGGCTGTAATTGAGATGTTCAATTAGGAGGTGTGACTGTATAGTCTATGAATAATGTCTTGCGCAAGGCCAGTTCTTACTTAATATTTTTTTTCAATTACATTCGTTAGCTATACGAACTCGATGACGCGATGTCTGTTTTGAAAACGTCTATAACCATTTTGTTATTTCAAAGCAACTTTATTAATTTTTCGGGCAAAGTGCTACTGAGTTTTTCCATTAGGTAATTCTCAGTGGCAGCACGGACTCTGGATTTGTGCCCGGTTGTGCAATAGGCTCGCCCCCTATTACATTGAGACCTAAAAACATGACTGGCGAAATGTGGGTGGTACTATATGTGCACCTCTGCCTACCCCTTCGGGGAATACAGGAGTGATGTTATGTTTTATTTAATTTTTGGCATGACGTTTCGACCGAGTTACACCGGCCGTGGTCACAAGCAGACATTCCCGTGTTGTTATTTTCTATCATAATCATGCAACGCGATAGTTTAAAACTTAGTATTTCAAAGCAGTTTCTTTAGCCTAAAAGACGCTTATTTAACTCCCTGGTTTCGTCAAAGAACCAAAAATACGTTATATTTTTATAATGAACTCGAAATAAATTGGTATACGTAGGTTAAAATAATGTAGGTACTTAGTTACAATTTCAATTGTGTAAGTCCAAGTTAAAAAAGCTAATTACTATAAGGCAATAAGTTTTGCATAGCAGTGTTATTATAGCATAGATTATGTAATAAATGCGATACTTAAGTCACGTTCAGACGCAATAAAAGTGCCTTGCATAATAAAATTATGTGCTTAAACACGAACATTTAGTTTTTAAGTAACAAGTTAGGGTCCAAAGAAAACTATTATAGAGCTGAAATATTCACGCAAACTTACGTACGTAATTATTTTTGCAATTATTTACTTCGTTTTTAACCTACATTTTTGGTCCAGTAGATTGGACACTGGAAACGTTGCGTTACAGGTAATACATTTTCCAATTTGGTCGTTTAACATAACATAATATCACGCCTGTATTCCCCGAAGGGGTAGGCAGAGGTGCACATATAGTACACCCACATTTCGCCAGTTATGATTTGGTCCTTTGTATCTATGTAATGCGGTATTTTTTGAAGGACAGCTAAAATTTCAGAAGTATTATCTAGATTAGGTACCTATTTAAATGATGTAATCAAAAGTAGTTTTTGCTCAAGACCATGCAGATATCTACAAGCAAACAATCTACATCCTACAATGGAAAATCCAAAACTGATTTTAATCTTTCATAATATGATTCGGAGAAGTGCAAGGACAATTATAATTGTTGTGCCATTATAATACCACGTGTGCGTGGGAAAATGTGTAATTTTGATCCATGTGTGGCTTTAAATAAAAACGGAATATTCATTTAAATAATTCAACATTTCATTTAAATGCTGTCTTATTACGGATCGGACAGCACTGATCCATAAATAGCATGATCGAGAATAAATTTTTATTACTAGTTGCGCCCCGCGGTGTTACCCGCTACATTCGGGATAAAAAATTAAAGTAGCCTATATGTTAATACAGAGTGTCAGCTACCCCCATATGAAATTTCATCATAATCGGTCCAGCCGTTTGAGTGTGAAGAGGTGACAAACGTACTTACAAAATTTCGAATCAACGACGTGACAAATAATATTATGCTATTAAGAAAAAATCTGGAGAATATGAAAAACGCCGGAGTAAAATCGTCTGTGTGTGTATTTAATATCTTTTGAAGCAGTCTATAAACTCTACTATTCAATAAAAACTTATTGAAGTTATACTGTTGTAAGATACAAATCAAATCCCAATTTACGTGTATTATCACTCCACAGATGTCCGAACCTTAAACCTTGACCATGACAGGGCAACGACCTTAAAAGTCCATTCAGATTTAAATAGCATCCTTCAGGAGATAGATAGGTTATCTAAAATGCCATTTTAGAAAGGTTTCTGTGAGTGGAATGTTTTCAATGGATGTGGTATCCCACACAATTTATTATTTAAGCTAATTGATAATTGGATTTTTGTGCGATCACCTTGAATATATCTTGTGGTAATTTAAAAAGTATAATTAGCAAAATTAAAGCAATTTTTTCAAATATACCTTACTAAACATCACGCCTGTGTTCCTTAAGGGGCCTACCCCTTAGTATTTACGTCTTAAGGGTGACGTCAGGTATTATCTGTTGGAATCTACGATTACCAACTCACTGTTGTACCTTTACAGCTACAAAAAATGGAACTTGAAATTCGATGGATGCGAGCGGTGACTCGGTCCCTTAGTTGGCAGAGCGGCGCCACGGTACGGCGAATGTCGCGGGTTCGAGCCCCGCTCGTGTCCATCATATTTCAAGATTCCTTTATCAATTAAAAAAAAATCAACTTTAATCAACGCGATAACCAATGATGAAGTCACAGATTTAGCAGAGTTAAATTATAACTATGGACATTAATATCTCAAAAAAATTCAATGTGTAGCAATATTAACCTTTCCGTGATGTTACAGGGGTGTGTCTAATTGAAAAAGCAAGCAATCGAGAAACAAGTGCCTACACAGTCAAACCAAGTGGGAAGAAATTTTATGGACTCTATCAGGTAAATAATAAAATACTACTTTAAATGAAGACCAACAATTTAATTGTGTACTACCTATTTAATAAACATTACTTTCATCAATATTATTAAATTGTAGCTTTGCTGTTTTCATTCAGTAGTGAAGTTTAAAATAGCATACATATCAACTCGGAAAGAGATCGTCACCATATCAACTCGAACCGTGCAGTATTATCTATTTGTATGAAACTCCGCACTGCAACGCACACTAATCGGAATCGTAACGTAATCGCCTCGCCTCGGGACAAGCTCGAACTGTGTCACGTTGCAAATGTTGGTCAACTCGCAGTTCTCAAGCTTAAGGCCCGTCGTCCCCGTAGCTCGCGGTCGGCGAGCCGAAAGCGCGGCGTCGCCTAGCCGTGGCTGAGTCGACGGATCGGAGCAGCTGATCCGTTTTGGTTACGTGCTTACGTTAAGGTGGACGCCTGTTTGACGGCGAGGCAAAAGACGATACGGAGACGTTCCCCTTCCAGTTGACATCTATTATAGCCTTTAATCTAGTCACACGTTTGTATTCTTTCGAATTAATATCGAGCCAAAGAGGATACACATTATTAATACCGATAATGATACAACAGATGACTTAATTTTGATATAGATTCCAAACCAATGGTGCCGAGAAAAAAAACGCGGTGGGCGTTGCAACATAGCTTGTGAAGGTAAGGAACTTATATTATTAAAATACCTTGCAACTATCTCGTACAATATCTTCAAGACGAATGGGATTGCAAACATATTCCACAAAGAACATTCGAGAAGTAATTTCAGAATCTTTTATATCGACTTTAAAGTATCTAATGTATTCCATATTTTATGCGGGGGAACTTTAGTAGTACCAGGAGAGCATCAAATGTTACATCTGTATTTACAATGTAAGTAATTGACAAAGGCATCACTGTAGCAAACTGTGAACGACATTGCAAACAATTCGAAGCTTCCAGATTTTATGATGCACATTTTACATCAAGACTTTATGGGGTTTGGTCAAGTGGTATCTTTTGTAACATTTTGGTTATGCTTCACTACTGCTGTTAGTATTGGTGTACTAAAGATTTTCGTCTTCCTCAATTTTATATAATACATTGTGCGCACCGTGGTGTTACCTGCTACATTTTTTGGGGTAAAACGCCTAGCCTGTCAGGTACCTCCATATGAAATTTCATAAATCAATCAGTAGTTTTTACGTGAAGGAGTAGCAAACATCCATTCATATTTTCAGGTTTATAATATTAGTAGGGATACACTACTTTGTTTTAGAAATACACTGAGGTGAAGGAGTAACACCGCGGGGCGCAGCTAATTATTAAATAATTACTTTCTATAAACTACAAAATTGAAATAGATTCCACTTTTATCACATACACCATATGGCTCGCAGCCTTCTTAAAAAAAATGTTGTCTATTCTAAAAATAATATGATTATTTGATATTTTTTATCACAACAGAAACATACAAAAAATGTCTGTTCTTAACGAGAAATAACAAAAAGTTTAAGTGCCTCGTGTTACGTAGGTGATTTCACCCACATAACAATCGAGTTACGATCTTATTTTTTAGACGTTGGCACTTCAAAATAAAGCAATTTCGCTTATCACGACATCCTAAATCACAATGCTGTCCGTCGAAAACAAGTCCCGATACTCGCATATTCGAGAAATTCCTGATTTGTTTGAGGTGAAAAATATGAGTGAGTTATAGAAATCCCGTGGTAGTGGCCAGCGTTATCTTCGTACCACTCTAGTGGAAATATTAAACTAGGAAAGTATAAATCAGGATTCTGTAGTGGCGGAAGGTTAAGCAACATTTTTACGAGCATTACTCTAGTTTATTTGATTGCGCAAGTTTAGGTTGTGTATTAAGATTGTTACTTAATATTTTGGTAACTTTGTCGCGATAAGTGATTGAATGTTTTCCTTTGTTAGATCATTTGTGTGAAAGGCTTGACGTGAGTGAGTGAGTGAGTGAGCTTTGAGTGTGAATCAAAGGTATTGTCTTAAGCTGTTGGTGCGTCTTTAACGTTTTACTTGATACGCCTTTTGGTATGGGAGGTGTTTGTTAACCGTGCTTTGGGTTTGACTGATTTGTTTTTTCTTGTTTTCCAAAATGACTATTAACTAAATAAACGTGTCCTACAGTAATATAAGATCTACATTGACTGTTATGTAGTAGATATAATTGTAATAAAGTAGGTACGATATTATGTCATAGTTTTAGGTATGTCCATAGTTAGGGATACTCCTTTGCGCATCCTGGGAGAAACCTATGTCCAGAAGTTGACAGCGATAGTTTGAGAGAGTAACTCCTTTTTTACTACAGAATTCCAGATTCTGTCGGTAAAAAAACATTCCATATACTCTAACAAAAAGACAAAACATTGATCACCATGTGGCAGCAATCCTACATGATCGATAATGATGTTTTTTTTCTGGCCTGAAACCCAAAATATTTAACAATCTATTCTTTGAGCATCTAAACCATAATGACCATTATGAACACGGATGCAGCCACAAAATTCGCAGTATTTAACGAAATAATTAAATTAACTGTTTACAAAGTAAATTAATGGTATCATCAGTCTATCTCGCGTGCCAAAAACGTGTGCATAGATTGATTAATTAATCAATTTCCCATTGTATTCCGGGAATCGAATAATGCGATCATGTTGCATAACACGTTTTTGCGGCAGGATCCTACCGCAGTCGATGATACCTTTGCATATATAGGTAATGTTGTAATCATCATCATCAGCCGGTAGATTTATTTATTTATTTAATTCTTAAGTACAGTTGTGTACAAGGCGGACTTAATGCCTTAGGCATTTACTACCAGTCTAACCTTCAGGTAGTGCAGAGATAGAAACGGTAGATGCACAAACGATTTTAAAAGATAAGCGAATTAATAATACATATTATCTTATTTATACATTTATCTTATACTAGATGTCCACTGTTGAACAAAGGCCCCCCCTCCCTCTTCCGGCTAATGATGATGATGATGAATAAAGTAGATGAGGTTGAATCTTTCCGAAATTCAGCATTCCTGTAGCTTTAAAATGGCAGTTCATAGAAAATGGCTAAATAAGCTAATTTTAATCGACCCTTCAAATCAAATCGAGAATTAGCTTATTCACACATTTGTTGATTGAACCTAATTATGTATTTGCAGTTATTCATTAAGTAATTACAATTATTATTAGCGCGTACCATTCTATCATTAGTTGCGACAAATAATTATATTCTACATAAACTTTTACTAAATACTAATTGAAGTTAGGCGCTCACGTAATTTTTGAGTATGCTTATTGTTGAGAATGGTCACCAAAAATAAACAAACTCAGTGGTAGAGGATCCTTTAGGATTTTAGACCATTACATTCATTTGGTATGACAGATATCATTCTCTTTTGTCACCGTCAAAGAGAATAAGTAACGAACCGAATATGGGTTTTATAAAAGGCAAAATGCTTGCCATGTATGAGGTACGTTGGACTGCGTTAGAAGGATATAAATTTTATTGTTGTCATACAAACATATTGTATGTAGTCAAAATGATTATTTTTAACATGATATTATTTTGGGAATTCTATTGTTCTCTATACTAAGAACTAACACTCATGACTTTGTCGGCGTAGAGCTGATTTTTGTCTTTTCTGGAATTGACAAATAAATTAAAGTAATACATAAAAAAGGCCTGTGTCCACCCTGAATGTCTATTCTAAATATCGGTAAAAGAATTTTGAAAATGGAATGGAATACGTAGGTATCCATTCGATTTCCAAAATTCTTTTTTCTTTCGGCGCTTTATAATATAAGTATAAACTACTTCCTTATTCAGCTTTACTGGATGAAGATATCAGAGATGATACAGCGTGTGCGGTCAAGATATCACAACTAGAAGGCTTCAAGTACTGGCCGCAATGGACGGCCAGGTGCAAGAACGACAACTTCATCACCAATGAGATTTACAAGTAAGTACAGGGTAATTGTATTGGCAATAGACTCATCCTCTATTACATTAGGATCTATAACATAGCTTAGAGGTATCTCTAAGAGGTATTCAGGCGTTATGTCATATTCTTGTTGTTGTATTACAGACAGGGTAAAGGTATAACTCTAGTAGATTCGTATCAAGATATACGGATAGGTGAATAACTGCATTCAGTCTTTTTTGTATTTCATATACCAATTTCTGTAATGTTGAAAACAACGACCTGATTAGCGCAGTGGCTAAGCGATTGGACTGCTGCGCTAAGGGTTGCGGGTTCGACTCCCGCACGGGGCAAAACTCTGTGCGAACCACAGATGTTTGTCCCGAGTCTGGGTGTTTGTGTATGTGAATATTTCATGTTTGTGAAACGCACCTACGATACAGGAGAAATTCCTAGTGTGGGGCGACGTTTTTTAAAAAAAAAAAAAAAAAATATACTATTATATTCTAAATCGACAAATCCGGATAATTATGACACGTGTATGTTTGTCTCACGAAATTCAATCATCATGTGGTAATAGAAAACATTAATAATAACGTGGTAGTAGGACGCCTACACACGTAGCTCCCTAAGCATAGTAACAACAGAGAGATTTTCCTGAAAACTTAAATTAAATTCTGATTACCCTTAGTACGTAAATATGTAAGTAAATATTAAACTATTTTAAATAAGCGTAAAATTTTACTGCTTATTAATATACAATCATAAACGGTTGACATTTATTTGCACCATAGGCAAACAGTTTTATGGCATATTACGAATGTATACTTGCACGAAATTTTATCGAACTCTCAGAAATATTATGAATATTAAGACCAAGCTTCCCAAAAAATGTTTAAGGTTGATTTATTTTGTGTTAACTATTCGTTCAGGAATTGGTCTTTTAAAATCTCGGGACATTATCTTTATGACCGCCAAAGTAGTTTTACATACATATTTACAGTCACGCCTGTTTCCCTGAGGGGTAGGCAGAGACCACGGATTTCCTTTTGCTACGATCCTGGCATACTTCTTTTGCTTCATTCACATTCAAAGTAGTTTTAGGATGACAGGAATCCGGTCTCTATCCCGAGGGCCTTTTGATGGTATCCCTTAAAAAAAAGAACGTAGAACGCTTTATTGACCAATAGTTAATTTAAATATAAACAAAGGCGTATACATTGAGTATACTAAGGAGGTTTATTAGTTTTTTTTCTATTAATTTCTTAAGGACTTTTATACACGTCAGTCCTTAAAGCCTACACTTAAAATAAAGACCTACACTAATTATAATTATACATATATAGTGCTGGGTCATATAGCATTAGAGCCCTCTCCGATGTCGGTTCAGCCAAAATGATTTGGATAAAAACGACATTCAAGCGGTTTACTCCCAGCTGGTTCAGAACCATCTTTTAGTTTTGGTTCTTAACACATTTCATCAACAGCTGTTGGATATCATCTAAAACACCACATGTATTTTTTTTAAAACGTCGTCCTATACTAGGTATTTCTCAATACCACATGTATCGAAGATGGTAAAGCTCTTTTTTTTACTAGGAATTTCTTCTGTCTCGTGGGTTCGTTTGACAAACATGAAATATCACATACACAAACACCCAGACTCGGAACCAACATCTGTGGATTGCACAAAATTTTGCCTCGAGCGGGAATCGAACCCGCAACCCTTAGCGCAGCAGTCTAATCTGCCACTGCGCCAATCAGGTCGTCCAGTTGCTCTTCATAAGATATTCAAACGTTAATAAAGGTTGGCCGTTTATTATTGGTTCTTACTTCTTACTATATTATTTCTGCGCGTTACTTCTAGCTGTGAGAGGCTGTCCCTTCCTTATTTGTTCAGGCCACGATTTAGAGCCGCTTTATTTCCATAAAAGGTTAAGCGGCCCTTTTTCTGAGCTTATGGAAATGTAATCTTAAAATCGGTTTCTGCCGATTTAGTTTCAATCAAATATTATGTAAATCATTCTTCAGAATCTTCTTAGAGGCTGTTGAAATTAAGTTTTTATTTTATTCTGTGGTTATATTTAGGTAGTAGCTTTATCTGGGATAACTGAGGGTTTTTTAGGACATACTAATTATTGTATTAGCTGAAAATAGTTCTTTTATTTAACTTGCAATGTTTGTATGTGTGTGAGTTTGTTTAGGTCCAATCTTGCAATATATTAGAACCACTTTTTGACATCCGATTGAAATTAAATTTGCATACTTAAATAAGTTTGGTGACAATACAATATTATGGTACATTTGATTCAAAAGCTTGTGTTGAAAATGTGTTTTTAATATTAACTTATTAGTTTTGAAAGCTGATTTATTAATAAGAATATGCAAGGAATTTGTTAGTTATGACTCCTTTTTGATTACTAAGAAATGAAAAGTAAAATGTATATAAAATATTGCACTTTATTAACGAGAAAAAAAGCTTCAATATAGTCTATATAAATTCATCCATTAAAATGGGTTTAATTGACGAGTTAAACTTTCACAATACTAACATTGTTCTCAATTCTAATTATCGTTTGAGTGCAAAACCTCTACTTAAACACTTAACTCTTTCAGATGCCCGGACTTAAGCCGGATCAGCCCTGAACGGAGTCCCCCGAGCCTCGAGAACAAAAGAAGTTTCCACTCAAGACGAAAGCGGTCGGTCCACAGACAGATCTCCAAAGTCACCAGGCTGAGACAGTCTAGACTCATTAATTAAATTGAAGTGTTTGACATCTTAATAAATACGTGTTAAGTTTGTTATTTGTTTGCTTGATACTCAGTGGTTTAAAGTTATAGGACACTATGATGACTGCTTTGGATTGTGTATTGGCAATTATTTGTTGTCGACAACGTGATTGGTGCAGTCCAGTGACTACGTGTTTGGACTGCTTCGCCAAGGGTTCGATTACGCAGATGTTTGTACCGTGCCTAAGTGTTTAGGCAGGCTAAAAACAATTGTTTGATCCGCAGATGTTTGTCCCGAGCCTGGGTGTCATCATTATCATCATAATATCCCAGCCTATCGCGGTCCAGTGCTGGACATTTTGTCTAGGTGTTTGTGTATGTGATATTTCAAGTTTATGAAACGCACCTATAATACAGGAGAAATTCTAAATAAGTGGCAACGTTTAAGGCCTAAAAATTTGAGGCCTTAAAACACATTATTATAAATAAACATTGCTATAACAGCGTTGATCAGTGGACTAATAACCGATTGCTGCAATCTTTTCTTGGATGGTTGTACTTGTCTTTACATAATGTCGGAGAGCACGTAAAACCTAGTGCAACCTACCTAATGCCCACAGTAAGCCTATAACCATAAGTCAACCTTTAAGAATAAATAAAGAAAGCTGTTGATCTTGCGTCTTACCTCTCATGTCTTTGTAATGCACTAACGCTTTCTTTCTTCTATCGCTTACAATACAAACGCCTGACCCTAAAAATATTAGTATAATAATCATTTACAGTCCAAAACCACCCTCTTAGTAACAGAACCAATAATACTTCAAGAAAGTACAAATAAAAAATCACACTTTGCCCGAACTGATATCAGACCAAAGACTGTTTCAGATTCTCCTAAATAAGCACTAGGATAAAATACTCTTGCTATAAAACATCTTTATCAAGAAACCTTCTGTCTAAACTTTGAAATACAAGGCGTATTTCCTAACTGAAGTTCGGCCTGCAATGAAACCCAGGGCACAGGATAAACGGGCTTAGTTCTTAAACTATCCGCTTTATTTCACAAAGAAAATATCAAACAGTTTGCTCGGTTGGAGTTTGGTTTTTGTTTCCACACGAAGGCGTGAGATTTTCTGAAATCTATAATGATTATATATTGGAGTAATGCAAGCTATAATAATAATTATTTATAGAAAATTAAACGATACCTACTTGACAAGACGACGGATTCATGATATAGGTATCTCGACCAAACTATGGATATTATTATATTGTATGTATGTATTTATGTATGTATCATATGTTATGAAGTATTATAATTTATGTATGTTTATAAGATAATAATTATGTATTATTAATTCGCTTGTTTTTATAATCGTTTGTGCATCTACCGTTTCTATCTCTGCACTACCTGAAGGTTAGACTGGTAGAAAATGCTGAAGGCATTAAGTCCGCCTTGTACACAACTGTACTTAAGTTTAAATAAATAAATAAATTATATATTTATTTCTCCAAAAAATAGTACAATAATTTAGTAACAAAAACTGATAGGCTAATATTGTTATTATATATATATATATATATATATATATATATATATATATATATATATATATTACATAACGTGGGAATACTGTAGCCGAACTAGGAAATATTCTGTATCTCGGCATACAGCGCTAATCCCTCAAATTAATATGGACAAAAATTAATCAACGGAAAACTAGCTATTGATTCATTTAATTTGTATTGGGGGCCTTCAACAAAGGTGGTACTAACGTACTTAAACTGAAAGAGGTTTTGGTAGTACTCCTTTTTTACAAGATCCTCGACTAATGGACATCGGCTTGCTGCTTATCATCACCATCATCAGCTAGAAAACGTCCACTGTTGAACAAAGGCCTCCCCCTTAGAACGCCACAATGAACGGCAGCTTGCCAATTGCGTCCACCGGTTGCTGACTAAATTGGGATAATATTATCTCGCCACCTATTTACTCCTGTAGATCTTCGTTTTGCTATTTTGTCTCAAGCGAGGGTCTCCACCATACCTCTGGCTTTTGACCCCATGAGGAAATACAGTCATGATTGTATGTAAAAATAGATCCACCATTTTCATCACTTTTTTGCAGCACTCTAAAATATCCAGAAATATTGCGATCGATGGATGGACAGCGGAGGATTCATTTTTTATATTTTTTTTTAATATTCTATATTAATAAATGAAATCACAGACATATTCATAGCTCGTCTGTAATAGATGTACAGATGATAATATTAAATCCACTAATACCCAAAAGGAATTTCAAACTTAGCTCTGAATATAGATAGACATGAATGGACGAGGCTGGGTACTGTAACATAATATTGTTTCTGAAGTTAGTAGTAATGGTGCAACGCTCGATCTACATTAGTTTGGTCATGCACTAGGGATGCAGCTTTGACATCTTCAATTATAATATTACCCGGCCTAACAGATTATTGTTATCTTAGAGCCAATTGAGTCACGTTCCTTCAATGAATATCTTCAAAAACGTTTTAACTGATTGCATTCAAGCCAAGCAGTAAGCCACTGAGCCAGAAGACTCCATACGGGTTGAATCAGTATTGTTCCATTTTCAAATCCACGAAACTTGGTCTTATATACTAGCGGACTAGCAGACGTCCTGTCCGGATAAGCAGCGTGACGTGAGCTGTCAATTGCGGAAGATGGTAGAGTACCAAACCTAATTAGTATTAAAAAAATAATTCCTGTTTTCGAAATTTTAATATTTCTGCTATTCGAGGCCGAGATGAATTTTACAAAACCATATCGGTCCAGCAGTTCTCAAGTTATGTGTTTCAACAAACCCGACTTTGTTTAGATTGGTATTTATTTTGTTTGTGTATTACAACCAAACACTGGAAAGAGTAAACATCCAAGAAAATATAATACCATATATCGCCGTCTGATTACGTAATCATTTCGATAAAGGGTCCCAAATCATAAAACCAACAACATAACAATTATTGTTTATCGTTTAGACACAGTTAATTTATGTCCTACACAGCTATGCAATTTTAACCCTTATTACTTAACCATAAAGCGTAAAACATCACACGTTAAAGTCTTGTATTTTGTTTGTATCTATATGGGTCTATTGTCTCCCAAGCAGCGACTAAACGGATTAACTCCCCTTTATTTTGGGTCTTTATCTTTAATAGGCTGTTAAAAAGAGAAGAAAGAACATGGATAACAAAGACGTTTTCCTTTATAATCTCTGTAATTATTGCTATAAAACTTGAATGCAGAAGGTACGGAACTCACAGATGTGGATGTTAGTCGCCCGAGCGTTTTCTTGTGCAATCCAAAGGAAATTTCAACGTTATTCTGGATAAGGCTTGTGTAATACGTTATTTAAATAATGCTTATACGCTCATTCTAATTGTGCAGCTGTTGGAACGATTCGTACCGTGTTAGAGGGATATAAGTTATTATGATTGTATTTAAATACATTTTATGATTATTGTTACTTTGTTAAATGTTACTGTACTGGACCTAAAAACATAACTGGCGAAATGTGGGTGTACTATATGTGCACCTCTGCCTACCCCTTCAGGGAATACAGGCGTGATGTTATGTGTGTTAAATGTTATGTTGAAGTTGCCTTGGGTTTGTAAAAGTCTTTCTTGATACAAACTGTAAATTCAAAACCAAGATCATTTTTTTCAAACTCCTTAATTTTTTTGACTTTTTGTATCTTCTTGACATGTTGCCATGCTAGGCATAAATCTTAATTGATAAAAGAAACTTTAAAAATGATGGACACTCCTTATTTTTTTTTTAAATAACAAGTGTAGGTGTGTTTAAGTACGCCAAACGTACTTAAAAAAGAGAACGTCACCCTACACTAAGACATTATTACTACACATATTCTCCTGTATCGTGGGTGTGTTTTACAAACATGAAATATTACAGACAAAAACACCTAGACATCTTCGGATCGCACAAGTTTTTGCCCCGTGCGGGAATTGAGCCCGCAACTCTTAGCACGCTAGTCCAATCGCTTAGCCACTGCGCCAAACAGCTCGAGAATTTAGACAGATGTGATAGCATCAATCATCGATCAATAATTCCAACACTTTTATAAGAATTAGCCTTCACTATCATAACCTTTTACCGTCTAATGCAGAAGCTTCCAACTGAAGACCAATAATGGAGAATAATGAATAGAACAGTGTTGAAAAGACTTTTAAAACTGGCCGTAACTTCCTATAAGTACGGTAACCGCAGTTTGTTATAGAGATCCAACCACAAAGCTACGATTGATTTTACTTGAACTTGTATTAAAACTTCTAGAAAAGCTAGATTAGACGAAGTTTATTGCCCGTTCTTCTCATGGTAACTAGATTTAGAAGTGGAAGTACGGTATTTAGGATTCAATTGCACTAGAAAATATGTTGTCGAATCAGAGTATGGGGGTCCAAAGGCTGATAGAATTTATGAAGCAGATTGTGTTACCGAAAAAATCAAAAAAGAAGTTTTCAATGCTAGTGAGAGAAAAGTCTTTGTACTAAAGGAAAGCTGTTAATTGCATAAACATAACATCACACCTGTATTCCCCGAAGGGGTAGGCAGAGGTACACCCATATTTCGCCAGTTATGTTTTAGGTCCCAATGTAATAGGGGGCGAGCCTATTGCCATCAACCGGGCACAAATCCAGACTCCGTGCTGCTACTGAGAAATGTTAAACCCAATAACACTTTGCCTGACCCGGGATTCAAACCCAGGACCTTGTGCTCAGTTTGCGCTTAGCAACCCCTAGACCAACGAGGCAGCTGTTAATTGCCTGTATTTAAAATTAAACTTGGCATTTTATCAATGCCCAATCTAATTGCAAATCCTTTGTTAGTGAAAAAATCGCACCACGAAAAAACATTCACAAAGATATTCGCCTAAAATAGCGAAAAACAAGCTACTGAATTCCAAAACGTGTTTCTTATAGAAATAAATGGGGTGTTCTAGAGTGGAGAAAAAAACGTATTTTTATATGTAGAAACAAAGCCTCCTCACAATTTTATTGGGAGTTTCGTTCGTGTTTCAATTCCAATAGCTAGCCAATTTCATGCTACATTACATAAACACATGTCGAATGTTCTATGGGCTTTCAAGACTTGCTCGCCAGTACAATGCTGTTGATTTCTTGTTTTGTGATGCTGGGAACGTTTGTTCCAATTTGACAATTTAAAGTACGTACTTATTTTGTAATAGCCTTGTCTCATGTCATTATTTCTCAATATAGTTTTTGTTGTCATTGTTGAAATTCATAGTGGCTTCCACAACAATTTAAAATGTGTTTTTAGTTAAGATATCTGCAGTGTATTTTTGCAAAATTTCCATATGTGCCTATAGAAAGATGTGTATTAAATTGACGTAAGACAAAGCGACGAATTGTTTTTAAATTAAACACTTGGCGAGATAATGTGGACGAATATAAACAAAAATAACACTCGTAACCAACTTTAAGAAAACCTATTATATTCAGCCGAACAAACCGATTTTTCGTTTGCAAAAATATTCTTTTATAGCCTCAATCGATGATATTTTGATGAAGACCTTACTGCTAAAAGTAATAGTAGTAGTAGTATTCCGTTTCGTAATCGGCTACGAAGATATTATTTGAATCTCACACTATTGCCTCTTTAAATAATATTGAAAGCCCTTTTAATACACATATGTGAATCGATACGCTTTCGTTCAGATTACAGTTTGTTTAAAAAGTAAATAGATACCACTCCAATTCTAAAACCATTTTGTATTTTTTTCAACGATACCTATTTCCAAATCGAAAAGCTTTTGCCATTATTATGTAAATCGGTTGCTTAAACCTTTTTAGTTTCTTTTTTTATAATGTACACATTTATAGGTAAATGGAGCGCAATAATAATGCATTTCTTGTGATATCTTGTAGTAACATCACCTAAAACAAAGGTGGTATTAGAATGTTCTAGATATTCTTTTAAGTGCCTCGTTTGTTTAGCTGTCGCAAGTGACGGAGCGAGGACCCTGTCTTGATTCTCGGAACAGTCAGAGAGTTGTTATTAGGTTTCTATTATGTGATTCTCAGTAACGGCTTTCAGTCCTGGTTTGTGGCTGGCTCGGCTCCTTTCACATGGGACGTCTACCTAACATAACTGGCAAAATGTGGGTGAACTATACCGCTCTGAATATAGTAGGCAAATTTAGGCATGACTTTATTAGTATACTATTATAACTGGTCTTTTATTCATAAACGGAGTAGTCACAAGCTAACAAGAACATTCCTCTTCCTACAACAATATCTAAATATAACATAACATCACGCCTGTATTCCCCGAAGGGGTAGGCAGAGGTGCACATAATATAGTACACCCACATTTCGCCAGTTATGTTTTAGGTCCCAATGTAATAGGGGGCGAGCCTATTGCCATCAACCGGGCACAAATCCAGACTCAGTGCTGCTACTGAGAATTACCTAATGGAAAAACCCAATAACACTTTGCCCGACCCGGGATTCAAACCCAGGACTTCGTGCTTAGCAGTCGCGCGTAGCAACCACTAGACAAACAAGGCAGTCACAATATCTAACCTCAAAATGATGACTTTAACTCTTAAAAAGACGTAACTTCATTGGTAAAACAAAAGAAAATTCAGTTTCCAAAGTTCTTTAGTCGCTAGGACACATCTGCGACCAAACACCGTTCGCACAGTACTATGTCTTTGAAAATGGTGAGCGAGGATTATTTTAAAGCTTATTTTAATGGTAGCTATTTGGAGAAGTTATGTCCGGAAATGCGACAGTGTGCGCTAGGTGTTACTCCAACAGATAATGTGTTTGTGTTTGCACTTTATATTAATTGTAATAATGTTATGGATGTATCCTTTGTTCGTGATTCACGGTAAAAATGGGGATGAATCTCAATTTATATTACAGTTTTAAAATGCTGGGTTTTCGGCTTAAAGAAGACCAGTATTCCGTAGCTAAAGGCGTATAAACGAACTTGGCAAATTAAGATATTTCTTTATTTAACTAACATTAATACAAGAGGTTCTCTATTCGACCAAATGTTAAAGACAATAAATTATAATAAACTAGTAATGATAATTCTTTTTTGTTTAATAAATAATACTAGCTTTTACCCGCGGCTTCGCTCGCGTTAACCCATTAAGCGCCAGCGCGATCACCTCAAACAATAGTTTTTCTATTGTGTCTTCCATACGGCAGTCAATGTGTTAAGTAGCTTGTCCTTTCTCGGGTCTTAAACTATCGACATGCCAAATTTAATCAACATCCGTCCAGCGGTTTAGGACTGAAGGCGTAACAGACAGACAGAGTTATTCGTGGAAAGACAACACAACACTGTTAATTGACTACTCTTTTAAAGACAGTATATTGAGCGCTTCCCCTAAAATTCTCTGTAACGCTAATATGAGAATGTTTTATTACGAATTGTAATACTTATGGCCATCGGCTACCAATTCAAGGAACGTAGGCATATGACATTTGTTGGGGTATGTTTAGGAACCTGCTAAAGGCGTTTTCTGTTCCTCTGTGACATCATATTGTATTTTTTGTGCTAGACGATTATTTTCATGAAAATACAATTTTACATTGAGTATTTCTGTACCGATTTGGATTATCCCGATTAGTTTAATAACTACACGAGTAGACTGTAGCACAAAGGTGCTGGTTGGGTAGGCAGAGGTACACCTCTGCTATTCGTGAAAAATATGGGAGTACTATACATAGTACTCCCACATTTTGCCAGTTATGTTATATGGAGCGAGCTTATTGCCATCAACCGGGCACAAATCCAGACTCCATGTTGCTACTGAGAAATGTTAAGCCCAATAACATTTTGCCTGACTCGGACTTCGAACCCAGGACTTCATGGTGAGCAGACGCAATTAACGAAAACTAGACCAAGGAGGTTAGTTTTATAAAACTAAGTTAGATCCATTCTACCCAGTTAACGTTATTCTGACCATGATTTGGGAATCAGATCGAATAAATAATAAAGACGAATCCTTAGGTTGATGTTTTACCCGGAAAAAGCCCGGTTAACCCTTTTGCTCTCCCCAGGGCATAAAAGTCGCAAAAGATCAGCCCACGTTAAATCTGCGTACCAGTCATGACTGCTTCAAGTAAAATAAACTTACACTGTTTGATTGTCACGTACTCTACTATCTGATCTATTGACTTTGAGGTCCTGGGTTCCATTGTAAGGTCCGGCGGTGTCATTTAATAAAATGTATTTCTCTGTAGCACGTATTCTGGTTTTGTGCCTAGTGTAACAGGCATTATAATATAAACTGCAACACCTACTTGATCTAATATCTCTTTTAAGAAGTGTCACTGTGATGTCAAACGTCAATACTTTCTAGAATTGGAAGGTCAGTTGGTTGTCCGCCGTAAAACGAGTAAGCGTAAGTATCGTTTGAATATTAAATTATAATAAAGTGATTGTATTAGTAGCATTTTCTGTTTGATTACGTCCTTTTCCCAACTGAGTTTTCCACTAGTTAATAGCAATAGTTTCACAGGCAATTGAAAGGGATATAATATAGTTCTTGCCTCATTATCAGCCGAAAGACGTGACAACGCCACAATGAAGGACAATTTACCAATTGCATCCACCGGTTGCTCGCAACTCTGACGATATCGTCGGTCCACCTGGTGGGAGGCCTGCCAACACGGCGTCTTCACGTTCTGTCCTTACCTATCCTTCGGTGAATACAGACGTGATATATTTCACTTATTCCTGGTTATCTAGACTTCTTCGGCTTGCGACACTAGTTCATGAATAAGAACTCCGTTTGAGTTCGAAACTAGTCAGCTATTTCCGAATAAACGTCCAAATACGTGGGAGGAAAGTAAACATCTTTACTTGCATCAAAAATTATTAATATCATGCAAATATTTCCAACAAATTCACCAAATAACCGTTCATAGTTCACCCACGTCCATATTAAAACTAAAATGGAGGTCCTCAGGCAACTAAATTATGAATCGCTCCAGAATATTTTTATTTTGTGTATTTTGATAAAAACCGCATAAATTTACCACGCGGCCCGTATGTGACGTCGGGTACCGAATATTTTCTCTGTTTATTTTCCTCTTCATCTTATTTTTGTGGTGGGTTCAGACTATCGGAGTGCCTGTCCTTATTATTAGAATATCTTTTTGTCTAAGTTTTAACTTGTGTTTACCCAGTGGGTGAAATTAATCCGTAGGTATTTTATTTAATACATAAATATTAGCTTTCTTCACTTTGCTTTCTTAAAGGTCGCACATATATCAACCCGGAAAGGGATCGTCACCGTATTTTTTGTATGAAACTTCCTACTTCAACGTAAAATCGGAATCGTAACGTAATCGTCTCGCCTCGGGACAAACTCGAACCGGCGGGCCATAAGCGCGGCGTCGCGTAGCCCTAGCCGAGCTAGAGTTAACGTATCGTAACAGCTGATCCGGTTTGCTTACGTCCTTGTTTGACGGCTAGGCGAAAGGCGGTGACGATCCCTTTCCGATTTGATATGTATGCTATAACCCTGACTAAGCCAAACCTCTACCTTGTGCATATATGCTTAAAAAGCGGTACAAAGTTTTCTTGTAACGCAGTCAGTAAAAGGTTCATTCACACTCTTAAAATTATGGTGTTTATGAGAAGTAAATAAAAATGTTTTTTTTAACATTTTTACGGAAAGTTTTTTTTTAAGACTTTATTAATTGATTCTCATACGAGTACAGTTTTGTTGCTTCATATTACCTTTCTATTAACAGATCTTATATCGAAAATATTAGGCAATCGTAGTCGTATCGTTTTTGCAAACTAACCATTTATTATTAATTCTACGTTCAACTAAATGTCAGAGTCTAATAGCCTTTTCTTTGTCTTTTATTTAATAAATGAATATTAATAATAAGTAAAAGATCTACGTCATCTAAGTCTAATGAAAGTGAATAAAATAGGATCAAACTATAATTGGTTTAGGTGCAACATTGAGAGACAAAGAGCTGACCGCATGTACGAATTAAGTGGGCCTGGCAGAATAATAAGCTGTGGCAAGTCCATTAGCTTTGATAGACACTTAGGCTGAAATATAGTCTCAAATAACACATAATAGGGTCATTCTTTGAGAGATTTTAGCATTACGAAAATGGGATGAATAGCTTTTTACAAAATTCATTGTCGCAGTGATAGCTGTGGTATGACCGTTGGACTGCCAAGTCAAAGGTCGCAAGTTCAAACTCCGGCACGCACCAATGTCTTTTCGAATTAATGTGCGTACTAATAAGTTATTAATTGCTAAAAACGGCGAAGGAAAAGATTGTGAGGAAACCGGCACACCTGAGAGATTTACCACTGTGTGAAGCCATGTCAGAGGCATTCAGGCGTTTAAACTTTGTCATCACGTTGATTATATTATCAATCACACGATAAGAATAAGAAAAAACAGTATTTTCGACGGCCAAATCGTCGCAATAACTAAATAGTTGTACTGCTAACCGCCCTTAGGGCGCAAATCCTAAATTGAATTAGAAAAAACAAAAAAATATAATTTTTATCTTGTACTTTGGATCGCCCTGAGCAAAACGATTCACCCCGTCAGGTATAGGTACCGATGAAAGAACTAGAATCGTCAAAGCTATCCAATGTTATCATCGACAGCTCGTACAATATAATATCTCTAATATATTTAATTCTACACCACAAAAGACCCTTTGAAAATGTCCAAGTAAAAATAATGATCAGTAATTTCGTGTTTTCAACTTTTTTTCACGTACCTAATATTATATCGAAGATTATGATTGCGCATTCTACGAGTATAAGCTCACGAAATAAATGAAGATCGTCTGGAGGTTAGGAGATGAGCTAAAGATAAATACTCAAGTTAGACATCGATGATCTAAATGGACTTGTGGGCGATGTAATTGGGCTTGTATGCATGACGCTGGAATAGTATTATTTTTATGAATATATAAGATGTATGTAGTTTTATTTTATTAAATTTATAGAGCGTGACGCGCTGAGTGGTGATCGTGCCTAGAATTTACCACCTTTCCTCCCGTGGGTGTCGTAAGAGGCGACTAAGGGAAAATCCAGAAAATGGGCAGCAGCATCTTTTGTGACTTCATCACCAATACTGCGATCCTTGAAGCCGCTTGCCAAGCGTGGGGATTATGGCAACCCCCCCTTACCTAAGGCGGAGGCCTTTGTTCACGTTGGCACGTTGTTTGTTTTTTTATCCAATGAATTTAAGTCCCATTTTAGGTGGTAGTCCAGAGGTTGTAATACCGGACTTATATGCAGGTTGTAGGTTCAAACCCAGGCAAGTATCAATGTGACTTTTTCGATGTCATAAATACTTTTTTAGATATTCTAAGACATCAATGACTTAAGTGATGAAACCTGGATATAACTATCTGCAATCACCGACCAGCAGTGAGCTAGCGTGGGGATCAAGCTCAATCCTTCTCGATACGAGAAGAGGCCTTTGCCCTGCAGTGGGACAGTAATAGGCTGTTATTATTATTATTTAGGTTTTCAGTTTATTCCTAATAATAGGTCTTATAACTAGTTCGACCCTTGTAGAGAAGATTTTTTTTATTCTAAATCTATTCTCCAATACCAGTATCATCTGCAAACATTGCAAACCAGGAGTTGTGATTTAGAGTTTCTGTCTCTAAACGCGCATGACATCAAGTAATCTCCAGTATAGGATAATGATGATTAACAAAAATATATCTATATATATAAAACTCTTCCGTTACTGACTGACTGACTGACAGACAACGCACAGCCGAAACCACTGATCGTAAAGAGCTGAAATTTGGCATGTGTGATTGTTGGGAGGAGTAGGCTACCAATAAGAGAGGATTTTTGGAAATTCCCAAAAAAAAAAACAAAATGTCATTACTCCACGCGGACGAAGTCGCGAGCAAAAGCTAGTGTTATTATAATTATAAAGACGCAAGTGCCGCAGCGGTCGTGTATTCCTATAAAATAGGGTTAAAATTCATTCCATTCATGCGAACCATTAGTCTGGAGGGTCAACTCAAACTGCTATGACACTTATGTGAAAAAGGCAGCTTAGGCCAGGGTTGTCACCCGTTTTATTATAATACAAGGTTCGTTTTCATAGACCGGCCTTTTTAGAGATTAATCAGAATAGATAATAATTATTATTTATCGTATCAACGGTTTCGTAATATTTTAACCAATTGTACGATAATCATATTATAGAAAAAATATATTATATGAATAAAAAACAAAATTTAGTACCTATTTTCATCGCGAATTCAAATGACGCTAGTTTTTCAAATGAGTATTAAAATAATATTAATAATCATTATCATCAGCCGGAAGACGTCCACTTTTGAAAAAAAAAAATTAAAGTGTTAAAAATAAAAGTTCCAATACTACTATATTTTTATGAACAAATACTACTTTCTCACTAGAAAAAGGAAGTGGCAACCCTACCTCAACCCTTCAATTACCATTTTTATCATACCCAACTTCATACATAATTAACCGTTAATAAAATATTAACTGCGCCCTTGATCCTGCGTTTGTTCCGGCGTTTCATAACAGATAGGTTAGAACAGAAAATTTTAATAACAGGATTTGCATTTGAAAAAGAAATTAACACAACGAACTGAGGGTTAATGACGTTGAAAACAATAGTGAACTATAGCACTAACTTCGTTGAAGGTATCCTTTTTTTACTAGCCTGTAATCTGTCCCACTGCTGGGCAAAGGTCTCCCCTTTATTTCTCCACGAATCCCTGTTCAAGGTACTTAAGGTATTCAATTCAAATCTACCATGTTTCTATTGTATGTAAATCAATTACAGGCATTTATGACACGTCAATTTACCACTGTTGTTCTTATTATTGTCAATGATCCCGCTTCTTATATAATTTCTATTACCTTTTTTTCTTTTAGCACAGAAAAGTCTTAGAGCTCAACTAAAATAAAATAGTCATTTGTAGAAATAAATCTCGCTTATCTTTTAAATCCATCATAATCATCAGCCGGAACTCGTCCTCTATTGAACAAA
Organism: Abrostola triplasia; assembly: GCA_946251915.1. Taxonomy (NCBI): domain Eukaryota; kingdom Metazoa; phylum Arthropoda; class Insecta; order Lepidoptera; family Noctuidae; genus Abrostola; species Abrostola triplasia. Next base: position 4,332,000 of record OX276444.1, on the reverse strand, counting down.
GGCCCTTGGTTTAGGGATCGCAGTATTGGTGGTAAAGTTATATAAGACGCTGCTGCCCATCTTTTGGATTTTCCCTTAGTCGCCTCTTACGACACCTGCAGGATGAATAGGGGTGGTAATTCTAGACAGGATACCACTCAGCAAAATCTCTTCAATTAGCGAAAGAGAACCGAAATTATACAAAGTAACTGGTTATAAGGAGCTCCTTCAATTAGTAGTTCCAACCTAAGAAACCAAAACTTTGAGATCAAAACCTAGCATACAGGTCAATAACTTGGATGTATTATGACGTAGACATCTGGAGTTCAAGCGCCCTCTATGGGCCGGTTTAACTTAACATTACAATGTAGCTAAAACGAGGGTAGGGTTGGTAACGATTAGATTCCGCTTGGATAAGCCCCACCAATTAGAAATGTAGTTAGTTGCCCAAATTTAAATGCACCTTCGGTGGTAAAATTGCTCTGGAATTAATATAATGGGGAAGACGTTTCGGCTTACCTTTTGTTGGAACTTTGATAATTAATACTGTCTTATAATTGTGGATGTTTGGCTTTGCACTTCATTATAAAATATAACATAACATAACATCGCGCCTGTATTCCCCGAAGGGGTTAGGCAGAGGTACACAATAGTACACCCACATTTCGCCAGTTATGTTTTGGGTCCCAATATAATAGGGGGCGAGCCTATTGCCATCAACCGGGCACAAATCCAGACTTCGTGCTGCTACTGAGCATTACTTAGTGGAAAAACTCAATAACACTTTGCCCTACTCGCGATTCGAACCCAGGACCTCGTGCTCAGCAGTCGCGCTTAGCGACCACTAGACCAACGAAGCAGCTAAAGCCAAATATAGCATTTAGATAATTATATGTCATGCAGAGAGCCATTGAGACTGAGAATATCTAAATACCTCTTTCGTACCCTAAGCAATCAACTTCGGTACCATTCATGGTACATTGGAGTTTTACCATCCAAGTGTTCTATGGCTTTACCGCAACTCGCCTATTTTCAAGACATTGGATTCCCTATAATATATACCAGAACTTTATGTTCTAAGCGTACTTAAAAACGAGAATGACGGAAGCATGTTATCAATCAATCAAATCACTCCATTTACCAATATCTTCTAAAACACATTCGATCACCAACGACTCGTCCGACCCATATCTGGCATCGACACATCTCCATACCATTCAAAACATAAACAAATTCAAACCAAACATCTATTTAGTTGCGACATTTACTAAATACCTCGTCTGCACTCTGGCGGTGACATTTCGATAAATTATCGTCAATGTCGATGAAGCCGACCATATTTCATAAAACAAGGGAATCCGTTGAACAAACTTCGGATATAATACTGAGTATCATTCCAGTCTGTAGCCCCTATCCATCAAAGTCGATGTTTTCACAAAGTTACTTTAAAGTCCTCCTAATGAAGTTATTCGACAAAAACCGGGATAAAATGGTGTCGTATTTTCATTATTCGACGGTCCTGGCATCCTAAATTTGGTGGATAATGCTTAGTGTCGAGAATTATCGATTATAGATTACCGCTTTTATAGGCAAAACATTCAAGTAAGAATTAGACTAAGTTAAAAGCATTACAAGAGACGTAGTATGTCAACTCTACTAAAATACTAAATAAAAAAGAAATAATAAATATATTTTGAATAAGGAATTAACTCCCATGACTATTCTTTTAGCAGCCTTAGTGTTCGACAATGACCTTAAAAACGTCACTTTGCAACTACGTTTGCGTTGATCCAAGACGAGTAATGTTGATTCAATTTCTTTTTAATATTAATCTTGTAAAATCACGTAAAATCAGGACTGGAAAAGATAACAGATTAAATTATGAATAAATTATTTTAAATCAATCTTTTAAAGTCATGCCTAGTTTATATTATATTTCACTAGGAGTATTAAATTTTTCTTTGGAATGATAATATCAGCGACTAACTCTTTGGCAAGGTAAATTCATTTAATAAAAATCTACATTAAAACTACGTTAAAGAACTCCTTTTCATAAGAATCTAATGATAACAACCTATTACACTATGACCTATACATAGAGGCATGTTGCAATGTGCGACAAAAGCAAACTGCTATATATCACACTTTGTCCCATTCATACTCCAACGGCGAAGCTTTACGCGATGTGTATGGCAATCAATCAGAGGAATCGATTGTTTCCGCCAGTTTCCTCAAAGCGTTTTATTGTTAAGATGCGAGGATTGTTGGCAGACGAAGATACCGACGATTTTCAAAGGTCTTTTGACGTTAACGCTTTGAAAGCAATTTGTCATTATATTGTACTGTTTGTGTGGAATAATTTTTAGTACGATTATATATATTTTGAGTGTGATTTAATTTGAGATTGTGATGCCGGAACAAGGAACTGACAAAGAGTGATGCGTTGGACTAATTGACAACATCGACTTTGAAGAGACACTTTGAGAAGCAGTGGTTTTGTTTCCAAGTTTTAAGATCGTTTATGGAACAGAAAATTATTTTAGGAGTTTACACATAGGTTTTGTTATGATTGTATTTACTTTCATCAGCCTTTAATATAGAATATTTTCAATATCTTTACGTAGGATTATTATAAAACATTTTTTTTTGTATTGTTGTCATAGTTCCAATCATGAATGCCGAGTGTGAGGTTTTGGCTTGTTTTGTTTATGACTTTTCCAATAGAAAATTCTCGGTAATACTACTAGGTATAGGTATTGATACGGCTTTGAATACCTTTAAGGAAAAACAGTTTTGATACTAAACGTATTCTAAGACCCAAAATGAGCTCACATGAACATAAACAAACTAAAGCTCTCCTGTTCGGTATCAAAGCATGTCTAATCCCTATTCTACAGAAACGCAGTCTCAGAACAATTACAGCATTTAGACGAGTCGGCACTAGCGTTTGTGAATCCAGTTGATGTAAGATCACACCCACTGTCAGCTAAAACGATTGGCGTATGACGCGAAGAAAGACCTGTCTTGTGGCCCTAGATTACATAGGTACTAGACTAGGCTACATAGATTTTATAAAGCTTTTTCTTTTCGCCCCACACTATGAATTTCTTCTGTATGGGTGCGCTTCACAAACATGAAATATCACATACACAAACACCTAGACTCGGGACAAACATCTGCGGATCTCTCAATTTTTTTCCCGTGCGGGAATTCCGCCACCATTAGCGCAGCAGTCCAATCGCTTAGCCACTGCGCCAATCAGGTCGTCGGTATTTGACTGGCTCTGTATTTGGATCTCAATTCCTAGTATTCAAGCATTTTATTTCATACCTCACGTTAGCGGCAACGCGGCAGCGGTGTCACTCCTATGGCTTCCTGGTATTTTGGGTGAGAGCGTATGTCATTTGACTCTGTTCTTTGTGAAAAATTGATGTTGATTTGTTGTCACTTTCCTGCGCGACGGATTAAAAAGTTCGATGTTACTGTTATACAAAAATGCTTTTCGTATTTTTTTACTAAATTCTGAAATAAAATATAGTTGATGCTATCATTATTATCAACTAGCTGCGCCCCACGGTGTTACCCGCTACATTTTATCCGGAAAAAAGCCTATGTGTCCAGGGTCTCAGCTATCATATGAAATTTCATCAAAATCGGTCTAGCCGTTTGAGCGTAAAAGAGTAACAAACACCCATTCATACATACAACCTTTCGCGTTTATAATATTAGTAGGGATGTGAACTCAAAACTGCAACGTCGTGAAGCCAAGAATTTTTTTTAAACTAGTCTCAATGTTTAAAAAGTCGTTATTTTTCATACATTAATTAAATAATGTACCTATAAAATAAGTCCTTCAAAAATTTAAATATCGCATAATATTTTAATTACGTAATGAAACCACCTCATTAACTGTAGGTTTAAATACTTGACCACTATAGCAACTAGGTCATTAACATTTTGTTTTCATCGCTACCATTCTTTAGTATATTCGTTAATGAAAAGCTCAAATTAAGCAATTAACCAACATTGAATTAGGGCGTGGAAGTTTTTGTCATCATTAGTGTTGTAATTGGCGCAGAATGAGCACTTCCATTAGCACCTGTATTTACATAGCAAATGGGCAAAATCACCTAATAGCCGCGCTTTGCAACTGGGAATTGTGCAAAACGGAACTTATTTCAGTATGAAATAACGTCTAATGTATAACTTACTGAAATATAATTGAATACAGCTCTACGAGTTATTTACTATATCATCATCATCAGCCGGAAGAAGTCCTCTGGTAAACAAAGCCGCCCTCCTTAGGTAGCGGCTTAGGGATAGCAGAATTGGTGGTGAAATAACAGAAGACACTGTTGCCATCTGAATTTTCCCTTAGTCGCCTCTTACGACACCTACGAGAGGGTCAATTCTAGGCCGTATACCACACAGCAAGCATAACATAAGCATAAGCATAGCAACACGGTACACAGCTATTAAATATACTACATCGTCACGTTCCGCCGGCATATCTACATAATACAAAAGATTTACTATTATTATACATAGCTCATAAAACACAAACGAACTACAAATAAAAGGGATTGGAGCCTTATTTACTTCGGCAAGAATACGAGACGTTCCATACATAATAGAAACATTCTCTTCCTTATAAATGCATGAATATCTTCTATGTAAACAAAACTCCTTTGTCTGTAAACAAGGTATTTATGGACAACTGCATGTACCAATTTTTATGGTGTCACTTATAGTCGGGAAAGTTCGGGTAAGTTCGGTAATCATCGGAAAATATCCTTCTAATCGCTTGACGGATTCTTGCCCCTTATTATATTGGGGCCTAAAACATACTAAAACATAACTGCTGAAATGTGGGTGTACTATATGTACACCTCTGCCTACCGCTTCGGGGAATTCAGGCGTGATGTTATGTTATGTCATCGCTTGACTCCTGAAGGTGGTCTACAAAAAGTGATTATCATTAATTAAAATCTAGGCAACTCTCTATTTGCTTTTGTTAAGTTTATTGTAAGCAGTTTACAGCGGGCAGGTAAAAGCGAAACGGTATCTCAGTTGGTAAGGAGCGCTATGGATCGGCGAAGGCTGCGACTTCGAGTCCCGCTAACAAGTAAGTAATTTTTTAATTTTAATTCGGACTATAAAAATTTAAATATAGTCTATAGAGCCTAGTATAGGCTACCTGCTATTTTTATTAGCAATTTTTTACATCATACTAAATTCTGTCCTCAGCTGGTGTCCTCAGTTGTGTCGCAAGTGATTCGATTTCTGTTTTACGAAATTTTGATTTGTCGTTTAGACAATTTTCAGAAAAAGCTTGGTTGGAGTCTGGATTTTTGTCTAGTTAATATGCTCACCAACTTTTACAACATTCTAGATAAATAACACCTCAGCTTGCTTCTTAATTACCTATTTAGCTCATGTAGGCGTAGATAATTATTGGATTCACGATTTGGAAGTATGAGCATTTTCATGATAAAATTCTATGTATGTATAGGTACTAGCCTACTGTCATTACTCGGATCCAAACAGTATTTATCGCCATTCACTTCTACTAAACACCAACCGACAAATATTCGTTTACAGAATACATTTAAGCGAACGTTTCATTGTAATACATAGGGAGTAATATTAAAAAGGGACGAACGAAATACGCCTTTGCGTTCGCTCTAACAAAAATATGCAGCAAGCTGCACAGTAGCGGTATGCAACACTCAGTTTGAAGCGTTTCAGGAATTTCAACTGAAGTACGAGCGAACCTATTTTCAGTCTCCGCTCAGCTGCCGTACCGAGCGCACGCGTCCCGAGCAAACGGCCGAACCAATTCCGATAATTGACGAATAAACGTGGGCTTATTAAATTGGATATACAGCGGTGTGATTGAGAATCGGAACGCATTTACATAGCAATCGTATTCGTAAATGTGTTTCAATTAATTTGACGTTCTTAATTAATATTTTTGGTGTTGTGGTTTGACTTTGTGATTTTTTGTGGAGTGTGTTGTTGTGTGGTTATGGTAAGTTGTGATTTTATACTTTTATTTTTATTAAATAAAAAAGAAATTGGTATGTAATAAATGAATAAATATTTTAAATAGAGAAACAATAGGTACTTATTAGCACCTATATTAGATACCTAATAATAATAATCAATTTGTTTCTTTAAAATAATTATGTATGTAAATATTGTTGATTAAATATTTACCTTACATAATATACTTTTGTATTTAATAAGTATAATTAACACTAATAACATTCTGAACCAAAGAATATTTTGTACTAGCCGTGCTTAATTAATTTCGGAGATTAATAATATTAATATGATAAAGAATATCTTACTACCCAATAATTCACAATAAGAGCCTTAATTAGCACTTTTAATTACGACAATAAATCTAAATAAATAGTACAAACACGGAAAAATATTGCGACGACAGAAAATATTCCTAATGAGTTTCTACGTCAATTATTAATTCATTTACTCGAAAACATATAATTATATAAAAAAAATTGATACGCTATTAAAATATTTCACACCTTCCTATTATTTAGGCATGTATGTTAAAATAACTGATATAGCTATAAGTTCTATAAAACAAAAATAAGGCACATACACTCGCATTTTTAAAATAGGTAAGCCATACTATACTATTTAAAAAAAGTGTAATAATATAAAAAAAAACAACAGTAACACGACTGTGGCAGTACCGATAACAACTGTCAAAAATAAAACGGGGATTCGAGATTTAAATTTTATAAAATCGAATAATATTGTGCCAGTGTTTTTGGATGTCTGGATTTATTATGAAGTTTTGTAGACAAGAATATTGTCCGTAGCAGCATAGAATCTGAATTTGTATCTAAAAGAACAATCAGTAATATTGCTGTATAAGATTGTATACTTTAATAGTGTAGTATATACCTTATAATGTACTAGCTGCTCCCCGCGGTGTTACTCGCTACATTTTTTCGGGATAAAAAGTATATGTTAATCCAGGGTGCCAGCTACCTCCATATAAAATTTCATTAAAATCCATTCAGTAGTTTTTACGTGAAAGAGTAACAAACATCCATCCATACTTACAAACTAATATTAGTAGGGATATCAACGAAACGTCATGACCTTTTCCCATACGAAAATAAGCTCATATCGATACGATGAAGAAGAATCAACTATACCCTAATATTGTAATTTCCTACAGTCACAGGGTAATAGCATAAGACAGTTACCCTGAATCTGTAGGCAATCGCAGTGTAGCATAACTGTACACTGCACAACTATAGGCAAGGTATCATGTTATTTACTATATATTCCGGTTATACTCACGGGTGTATTCGGGAATGCCCGACTAGTTTCGGACTCGATCGGAGCCAGTTCGGCTCGCGACTCTGCCGCGTAACCAGCTCATGAATAAGGGCTCCGATCGAGTCCGAAACTAGTCGGGCATTCCCGAATACACCCGTGAGTATAACCGGAATATATAGTAAATAATATGGATAACACTCACGAAAGTTATTATAGTAAAAAAGGTATCATGTGTATGTTTTTAAGACCATTAAAAGGCCTGGAAATATATTTTAGTTTTCAGTAAGGTTTTAGCAGCAATGTAGAGATTGAAATTTTGTCTATTAGGCATCAATAGCCTTGTCGGACTGGCTCTGCTACCTGAATATGTAATAAATAAATAAAGATTTTTATTTGTTAGAATAGAGTACAATTTGACTGCCTTGTTGATCTAGAGGTGGCTAAGCGCGACTGCTGAGCACGAGGTGCTGGGTTCGAATGCAGGATCGGGCAAAGTTTTACTGGGGTTTTCCATTCAGTAATTCTCAGTAGCAGCACGGAGTCTGGATTTGTGCCCGGTTGATGGCAATAGGCTCGCCCCCTATTACATTGAGACCTAAAACATAACTGGCCAAATGTGGGTGCACTATACGTGCACCTCTGCCTACCCCTTCGGGGAATACAGGCGTGATGTTATGTATGTAATTCCAAAACCCTTCCGGGAATGCAAGCGTGATACAACATCATTACATAATGACAACGCCACGGGGTATGTTAAAGTGAATTGTCAATTAATCAGATGTGTAGGACACAATCAATCTCTATTAAATGACCTCTGTTATAATTGGCGGCTACGATTGATTGTTAATTATTCTTGCCTTCAGGCTATAGTTGTACCCTACAGGCTACAGCTGTACCCTACTGGCTACAACTGTACCCTACAGGCTATATCTGTAACCTAGAGGCTACAATTATGCCTTATACTTCTAACTGCAATTAAACTACCTATATAATGTTGTGAGTATATTGCGAGCTGACTGCCTCGTTATTCTAGTGGGCGCTAAGTGCGACTGCTGAGCATAAGATCTTGGAGTTCTATTCCCGAAGCGGACAAAATATTTTGGGTTTTCTATTAGGCAATTGTCAGTAGAAGCATGGAGTCTGGGTAATTAATAAGTCTGGGTAATTGCCAGGTTTATGGCAATAGGCTCGAACCCTATTACATTGGGACACATGTTAACTGGCAAAAATGTGGGTGTACTATACTGTACTAATACGTACCTCTGCCTACCCCTACGGGGAATACAGGCGTAATATTATGTTTTGCAAGCCAAATGAATGTCAGTATACTCACGAGTCACTCACGACACCTGATGACCGGCGAAATGAGTTTAAATAGTGACTCTGATTTATAGAAAAAAGGTTTGTGTTAACAACAGATTGTGATCAGATAAGTTTGCCAAGCGGGGACTATTCTTACCACAGTACTCCCTCAGGACCGGTTCCATCGTGTGATAGGACCGTGAAAGTTGAACTCGGAACATGGGACTCGAAGTTTGACGGATACAAGTTGACGTTTAACTTTAGTTAATAGAATAGAATATAGTTTATCGTACAACATATTTATAGTATTGTTAATCGAATGCTAACAATATTTGGTTGAAAACCGTAATGTCCACTTAACATAACTTTTCGCCTGTATTCTCCAAAGGGGTAGGCAGAGGTGTGGAGTTCAATTACATGTCGCCAATTATGTCGAGGTTCCGTGTAATTGGGGGCGAGCCTATTGCCATCATCCGGGCACAAATCCAGACTCCGTGCTGCTACTGAGAATTTCCTTATGGGAAAACCAAATAACACTTTGCCCGACCCGGGATTCGAATCCAGGACCTCGTGCTCAGCAGTCGCACTTAGCAACCACTAGACCAACGAGGCAGTCGAAATATATTTTATACCTCTAGAATATTACTACATAAAGCTTAACAGCTAACAACCGTTATATGTTTATTATCTTAAAAACACTCCATTATTATACGAACTTTTGCTTTATTAACTCGAGGTGTGTGTATTCTTTATGTGACTGCCTCGTTGGTCTAGTGGTTGCTAAGTGCGACTGCTGAGCACGAGGTCCTGGGTCCGAATCCCGGGTCGGGCAAAGTGTTATTGGGTTTTTCCATTAGGTGATTCTTAGTAGCAGCACGGAGTCTGGATTTGTGCCTGGTTGATGGCAATAGGCTCGCCCCCTATTACATTGGGACCTAAAAACATAACTGGCGAAATGTGGGTACTGTATGTGCACCTCTGCCTACCCTTTCGGGGATTACAGGCGTGATGTTATGTGTGTATTATAATTAAAATGAGATGAGCACGTTCGTTATTGGAGACCTCTTCACGGCCTGTCACCGGGTGTCAGCCGTCGAACTGTCGATGACGAAGTGCCGCGTGTTTTAATTATGAAGATTTAATAAATGTATTGTTATAGACTGCCTCTTTGGTTTAGTGATCACTGAGTGCTCAGCATAAGGCCCTTGGTTTGAATCCTTGATCGGGCAAAGTGTTACTGAGTTTTTCGATTACGTCATTCTTAGTAGTTTTTGGTTTTTTAGTACTGTTTGGATTTGTTCTGTTCCGCTTGATGACAATAAGCTAATCCCCTATTACATTTATAAAATACGGTCTGTCAACCACTCTACAACGTCCAGAACCAACAATTTTTTTTTTTTAAAACGTCATCCCACACTAGTATTTCTTTAACGTTTCACAAACATTAAATATCACATACACAAACACCCAGTCTCGGGACAAACATCACATCACACAAAATTTTGTCACGTATACGAATCGAACTCGCAACCCTTAGTACAACAGTCCAATCGGTTACCCACTGCGCCAATCAGATCATCGATATACGTAAAACATTCGTGCGTAAATAGTTACATCATTAGTAAATTTTCATTCTCTAATAGAATACTTTCGGGTAACCGACCAATCTCCGTTTATATAATAAAATCGTTGCGTATTTATTTTGTCCGTACATTTTTTATACGAGTAATACAGGGGGCTGTAGAAAAACAGTTCGCTGCCCGATCACTACACAAGAAGATGTAGAAGGTTCACTAACTCGAATGGCGACTTGTAGATTCCTGTTGGTGTTGGTGTTAGAGCTGTACGTAAAACTTAAGTGTGGCGTTCTAAGGGGGAGGCCCTTGTTCAACAGTGGACGTCTTCCGGCTGATGATGATGATGATGATGAAGTCACGTTTGGAGAAGCATGGTAGTTGTTAGACACCCACGGGAAGAAAGAGGGTGGTCAATTCTAGGCCGGAGTCCCGACAAAACAAACTCGGTAAAAAATACAAACTTTCAACACCAGACTTACATGAGCTTATAGTTATTTTTTTTTAATTATGTCTCATAAATGCCTGTTATTGGTTTAAATGGAATAAACACATTTTCCCCTTATATAAAATTACAATATTGTAGTTTTTTGTTTTGGTAACAGAGCCGTTGTCGAGTGCTCAGTTGCTTCCGAGAAATAAATAGATAATTAGAGATGTCAAAAGAATTAAGAAGTGGTAAACTTAAAAAAACATTAAGCATAGTTTATAAGTCAGAGGTTTTGAATTTGAATTCCACAGGTTATTTTTTATGTGGCCGCCGCGTTACAGATAATAACAATTCGATGAATTAATAAAAAGTATAACATATGTTATTTATTTAGACAATGTTGCACCAAAATCACGATATCGTTGTTAATCTGATTTATGTGACCCATAAAAATTCTCCAGTTATTTAATATTAGCTGTGCCCCGCAGTGTTCCCGCTACATTTATTCTAGATAAAAACTAGGGTGTCCTAATCAAAGGTGTAAGCTACGTCCATATCAAATTTGATCAAAATTGGTCCAGCCGTTTGAGAGTGAAGATGTAACAATCACACACGCACAAACTTTCGCCTATATAATATTAGTGTGATCCGATTATTAGAAAGTCTGTCTAACGTAACACCATCACAAAATGTATAGCTATGATGGTGGTTTAAAATTAACCACAGATCAAAAAAATTTTTTTGACGTCACGAACTCAGTTTGCCTTGCATTACGTTTTGTATCGAATGGGCATTCTAAACCTGCGTATGTCGCGGCGTACCATCCCACCCTTTGTGCGAGATTACGCAATAAATAAAGGCGACTAGATGTCGAGTGGTCGTGTGTGTAGTGGGGCGTAGATTTGCGTTTTTATCGGATAGTCCCAAACTGATGGTAACGTTGGATTGTTTTTTTCGTCTCTTTTTTAAGCCTTATTGCTTTAAGCTGAACAAATATGGTATCGTTCGTGTTGCTGTTACTGGCCGCTTAATTAAAATGTGTGTTTAATTGAATTGTGATTTATTGAATATTTTTATTTGTTGATTTTTACAAGTTTTTACTCAACTTGCAATGTTTGTATGTATGTATTAAGGTATGTGAGTTTGTTTAGGTCAACTCTTGCAATCTAAATTAGAACCACTTTTTAACATCCGATTAAAATGAAATTTTGCGTACTTAAATAGGTTTGTTAACAATACAATACTATGGTTCTTTTGATTTAAAAGCTTGTGTCAAAAATGTTTTTTTTTTAAATAACTTATTGATACATTAAGTTTATGTATAGTATAATTATAATTGGTTTAATTAATGGTACTTTACACGTATTATATGCCCAATTGTCAAAAAAAACTTTGAGACACCTATGCTGTAAAACTAAAGTTCTCTATTAATAAATTGCATCAGAGCTTTTTAATACAACCTCACTGCTATTCATGTTGACTAGCCAATCTCTGAACAACGGCATCACTCTCTATGTCACAATTACCTCATGCTAATCACAAGAAAAAAAACCTACAAACCACATTACTACAGTAAAAACACACACGCAATTGTTTATTTTCTCATAAGACCTACACTAGCGGTAAAGGTGTTCCGTGTTTTACAAAGCACTGTAATGATTGTATCATTTCTTTAATGGCTTGCGTGACATGGGTTTTACGTAGCTACGTTTTGTTATTTTATAAGCAGTTATTACTTAAGCTGGGGGAAGAAAAACAAACCAACTTCAGTCAAGATCTTCATTTAAATAATGTAGCATTTTATTATTGGCATACAGCCTTTGGCGAAATTTGTGTGTATGTATATAGGTTTACCTTTGCCTTACCATTTGGGAGTTATGTTTTGTTTGAAGATATTATTATAATATTGGTACCTAGTAAAGCTTATATTATTATTTTTTCTGCTATATTTGTTTGTAACGAGATAAAATAATTGTACATACATTATCAAATAACTAGACTGAAGGATAACTACAATAGATAATCGCGAACTTTTTCAAATAAACTTTAGAACATGAAATGAGGTATATTTTTTTACAAAAATTGTTAAAGTAACCAGCTAAATCAATAAAAAATGCCTGGTGATTAAAAAATCGGATTATACATTTTTCATAGCAATCATACGAAAAATAACGTTAATGCACGTCACTGTATAAGTAATATTGTACGTTTTTTATAATATTTTATACATCACGCCTGTATTCCCCGAAGGGGTAGGCAGAGGAGCACATATAGTACACCCACATTTTTTTATAATGTAAGTACAGTATATATCTTAAGCCAAAGGTTAGCTTTAAGGCCTAGTCCATTAAGAAACAAATGTAGCTATCCACAACATTCACCGTGGCTTCCTAATGGTCTTTGGTTTCATTGATTGAGATTGTTATAAAGTTGTAATTAACAAGATTTTAGTCTTGCTGTATTGTAAATATTTTCATGAAGTTTTTGCAGATTTTACCATTGTTATTATTAAATAGATGCGCCCCGCGGTGTTACCCGCTACATTTTTTCGGGATAAACAGTAGTCTACGTGTTAATTTAAGATGTCAGCTACCTCCACACCAAATTTTATTGAAATTGGTCCAGCCGTTTGAGCGTGAAGATGTAACAAACATACTCACAAACTTTCGCCTTTATAATGTGATGTGGTAGCATGGTATTTCCTACTGCTGAGCAACGGCCTCCCCACACTCTTTTCACATCTCCCTGTTGCCAGTTCCCAACGACCAGTCTTATTTACTATTACTATTTCTTATGTCCTCTACAATAATGACATTAACATATAAATATAATTCATTATACGAATGTTGAGTAAAATCTGATGGAACATATTATTTTGTGTTATCTCGCATGTATTCCTAAAGGGATTGCCTCAGATACTGTTACCGTGGCTCACATTGCGTTAGTCTACTCAATCTCTTATGTGTGGGTAGTGGGTACCTATAGTACTATAGTCTACACAAAACGAAATATTTTTTTAATTATGTTATTCAAATATTACGTTTTAACCAAAAATGTTGCGCCTAATATTTAGATAAAAAAGAAATATAATAATAATCACAGCCTATAACTGCAGGGCGAAGGCCTCTTCTCTTATACAGAAGGATTGAGCATTGATCACCACGCTAGCTCACTGTGGGTTGGCGATAACAGATAATTAAATCCAGGTTTCATCGTTAGTCAGTGGTGTCTCAGAAAAAATAAGTTTTTATAACACTGAAAGTTACATTGCTACTTGCCCGGGTTTGAACCCGCAACCTTGTGCATATACATCCGGTTTATTAACCTCTAGGCCACCACGACAGTATAATTCAGATAAAATGAAAACGGAAATATTTCTAAAGAAACATTTAGATTTCATATCCATAACCCATGGTCACACCACAATAGATATTATGTTTCTTTCCCATACGTCCAATTCAGAAAGGACATTCAGAATGTAAGCAATATTTTTTTACCGAGTGCTTTCAGGTTGAATGATTGCTTTTTTTAAAGAATCGCGATACGCTATCGTGTTTCATTTGAGAAAACGATTGAGTTTTGTGTTTTTATTCTCTGGTAAAAAAATACAAAGGCGGAAACTTGTCGTTCGGTTTGTATGGGGTTGATTGATGATTCTCTATACCTATTATGTAGCTTAGATTTAAATTTAATATATTTATTCATAAAAAAAATAATTAATTAATAAGAATATTAAATTGATTAAAAGAACAGGAACAAAGAGAACTTGAAATTCGTTGGGATCGGCGATAAGATAGCTCAGTTGGCCATGTACGGCAAAGGTCATGGGTTCAAGACCCGCTCTTGTCCATAATTTATCAAATAAGGAAACTGGAACAAGATAATTCAGGTTATTTAGCAACACCCAGTTGTTCAAATTAGGGTGGTTTAGCCGTAATAAAAAGGCATGTGTTAGAGGCTACGGCTCTTATTAATTATGCGTTGTGTTTAGTTAGTTAGTTTTCGCTTTGGCCCCGCAAATAAGCCACGCCCACCTATGCGAGTACCATGGGTTTTCAGGGTAGTAAGAAAACTAGCATATGGATATTTTTTTTTTCGAACTTGTCTCTCGCAGTTCGCTCTGAAAGAGCTCTGACTGCTTAACCGGTCGTTTGGCGAGACCTAATAAAAGGCCTCCAGCCAGGTAGTATATGGGTAGCATCTAACATCGTACTTATATTAAGTAACAATGTTATGTAAAAGGTTACATTTTTACGCCCAGTAATTGGCTACGCCTATAGCGGCATTTGGTTTGTACAAGTCATCTAGTGTGCGGTGATATGAGACATTTGACAATTGGACATTTTTTCAACCGTATAGTTGATGAACAACCTGGTGTCAGAGTTTCGACCGCCTGTAGGCCTCTGACATGGCATCATTATTAACGGGCAATATGTCTATACATATTGTACACATTGAAATTCTAGCTACTATAAAACTAAAATATAAAAAATGCATAATCAACTATTTGTATAAAAATTAAATGGAATTAAAAAGCATCAAAGTATTCTTCCTCGTCGTTGTCAAAAGTTAACGTGCCCAAAAGACTGGCAGCATTGACACGTTGAATGTCAATACTGATTCTTTGACCCAAAAAGACTATGAATTATTTTCTTTATTATGTTGTGTGTAAACTGCGCACTAACACTATTTTCACATCATTAACCTCAAATTGATTCCGACAGTCGCTTTTTACACAAGCACAAAACAAAAACTATACACTACAAAAGTTTCCGCCTCATCCTCCCAAAACTAATTCCTATCAAAAATATTATAACTCTATATCGGTTAAAAGTTTTTGTAGCCGTATAAATAAACTGGGAGTTTCGGGTGTTCGTGAACTAACGTTTTATCTCCCCTGTGCTGTATGGCTAAGTGCTAACAAAGCTTAAATATTACAACATAATTTAGGCGGTGTTCGGGTTTTACTTTCATGTTCTGCATCGATTTTGTGACCTGCGGGGGATGTCAACGATTGGAATTTGGTTTTGTCGACATATATAATATAATGACACGCGTGTATTCCCTGAAGGGGTAGGCAGAGGTGCACATATAGTACACACGCATTTTTCCGCCAGTTATGTTTTTAGGTCCAAATGTAACAGGGGGCGAGCCTATTCCCATCAACCGTGCACAAATCTAAACTCTGTGCTGATGAGAATACCCAATGGAAAAAACACAGTAACACTTTGCCCGACCTAGGATTCGAAACCAAAACCTCGTGCTCAGCAGTCGCGCTTAGCAACCACTAGACCAAAGAGGCAGACAGATACAACAATGACTATTCGACTAAAAACGATCATAAATTCCTACTCAATCCATAAATTCCATACAATGGAACTATATTTGTCCAACATTGATGATACTGGCCATAAATCTTGCAACAGACACACATTTTTCATCATTTTAAAAATGGAATACATTCTGCACGAAACAGAAGAAGATAGAATTCGACGATGCAATGACTTCTTCATATTCATAAGGTTAGCGTTGCAAAGTTCCAGTGAATAGTCCAATGCTGTCAGCATTGAAGAATTCAATATATTCCTGCAATACTTCCAACAGATCCTGAATAGTCACTTATTACCATATTTCAGAGTAAGAGTTTCCTGAAGCGTGTAAGATTTTTGCTGATTTAGAAATGAATTGTCAAGGCTGTTCGGATTTAGCGAGGTCGGCCATTTCTTTTGTATTCGATGTAATGCGTGGGAGGTAAATGCCTACATGTTAAGAAATTTCGGGTATTATTTTGTTGGATGAAGATTATTTATATTATACGAAAACACATTTGCTTGTATTGATATTTTTTATGTTATTCTTAAGTACTTATTTATAACAAAAATGTTCACATTTCTTCACTCAACTTTAAAAAGTCACTGTTTGGTTCCTCCTAGCTCTTAGTAATAAGTGCTAACTCATTGAGTATGTAGTAGTAATATTATTTTTCTTGATGTTTTCACATTGTTTGTTTCCCAAATTGAATAGTGCGATCTCTATAATGCATTGTTGAAAATAAATTACGAAAACTGTGTAACACCTAGTATTTTGATACAATATAAATGAATGATCATAAAGCCTAATATCGCATTAAAAAAACACGGAATTGAAAATGTAAATATAAAACGTAATCGTATTATTCTAAAATCCATTTTTGTTTGCGTGCTTGTATCGACCATTTTTTGAGTCTGTAGGTGGGATACAGACTTCAGTGTGTATTCAAAAATTTATCTTATATCCATAATTTTGTCCGATTAACTTCTACTGCCTGACATAGAACTTACTAAGAGTACCTTAGAAAACTATTCATCTATTAAAATGATCCTATCCATTTTTTTTTTAATATGAAACGTCGCCCCACATTTGGAATTTCTCCTGTATCGTGGGTGCGTTTCACAAACATTAAACAACCAGACACATCGCTCAGCCACTGCACCAATCACGCCATCAAATGTGTGTATTTCATGTGCCAATGATCATACATTTAATCAGAATGACCCCAGTTGAATGCAGTTCTGCTTTCACACTGAATTAACATCATTAGGAATCCCTGTAATGAATTAGAAGCACGTAGCCACATTATGAACCGACCTAATTTGTAGTGTGGCCAACGCGGACTTGGCTTTTATTTAACTGCTTCTCGCGAACCTGCTATTTATTGATTTGAACCAGTTACCTGTTATTTCGGTCTCGTCTTGACAATTTAAACGATAACTTCCTAATATTAATCGACGACCTGATTAGCGCAGTGGCTAAGCGATTGGACTGCTGCGCTAAGGGTTGCGTATTCAATTCCAGCACGGGGCAAACCTTTGTGCTAACCACAGATGTTTGTCCCGAATCTGGGTGTTAGTGTATGTGATATTTCATGTTTGTGAAAACGCACCCACGACACAGGAGAAATTCCTAGTGTGGGACGATGTTTTTTAAAAGAAAAAAAAGAAAAAATAAAATCCCACGTGCCAACATACTATGAACTATGTAACAAACAGGGTTGACTTTACAATCCTCAATTTAATTTTCCATGGAGGGAAAAAATGGGCTGGTTCTGCTAGTAGATAAGGTCTCTCTTGCTTGTAGGTGTACCCGTCACACATCTCACCTAAGTTACGAGCGTGGAGCACCATACATAGTTTTATTCAAGCAACTGGGTGACGCGGTGAATGTACAGTTTTATGTCTAACACCCGCAGCCCGGGGTTCAGCAGTTCACGAGCTCCTAAAAACACATTATATCCAAAAATATATTGAAATTTTGTTACATATTTTCATCCTTATCCAAGACAGCTATCGTAAAAACCAGATTTCAACAATCTCCACCAAGATAACACAGCTACTGTTCCGTAAAACCCGACCCCCATAACATGAATGAAGAAACTGGTCGCAAGCCAAATACATTCTTATAATACAACCTTGGATATTCGCTAAACCGTAAGGAAAGCGCGTGTGTACGCAAACTGTATTCTACTTCCAACAGAACCCATATCAAACACGTATAAGTCACAGACTTATGATGAACCAGACGAAATATTTTTTTTCCTAAACTTGTATGTAACGAACCGGGAATATTTCTGTTTGGTTTTCCATTTGGATGGATACGTCACCCGTCCTAATATGTTCAATTGGAATGGCACTAGGATTTATGGAAGGGGACAAGTGTATCGCTTCGTTGGTCTCGAGGTTGCGAATGTGACTGCTGAGCAAGAAGTCGTTGGTTTCATTCCAATTATTTTTTTCCATATAAATATTGTGTATCCTAGTTTTGCTTTCTCTTGTGTCGTAACATAATTTTCTCCTTTATCGTGGATACGTTTTACCATTATAATGTTAGTTATAACTAAAACGTTAGCTCTGCTTTCAATGCTAGACGGTCATCTGTATTTTATTAATACCGATTGTCGAGTAACCCTACAACGGAGCAATTGTGGCAAACCAAAATTTCAGGTCAATCTGACCGCAAAACGACGGTCATTGTCACTCATTAAAATATAGATATTCTATCTTTCTCTACTACCTAGACAATTGGCAAAACGTTTGACTAGACACGCACAAAACATAAACATAACATCACGCCTGTATTCCTCGAAGGGGTAAGCAGAGGTGCACGTATAGTACATCCACATTTCGCCAGTTATGTTTTTTAAGTCCCAATGTAATAGGGGGCGAGCCTATTGTCATCAACCGGGCACAAATCCAGACTCTGATGGAAAAACCCAGTAAAACTTTGCCCGACCCGAGATTCGAACCCAGGACTTTGTGCTCAGCAGTTGCGCTTAGCAACCACTAGACCAACAAGGCAGTGACTAGAAATTGAATATAATGTTAAATGTATGGGGAAGACAATGTTTCGACGATAATATTATTATGTCAAACCAATATAATTATGTTTCAATCTATTCGTATATTATGCCACGTATGAAGTAGAGGTTGATACGCAGTTCAAACTCAGCCTTATTGAAATACCTCATGTAGTAGAAATTCGATTACCATTTTTATCATTCTGAAGTATTTGCGAGTTTGCACGAATTGAAAACAAAATAATGCAAACAATTTACATATTTCGTGGTGGCCTAGTGGTTAACATACCGGATTTGTATGCACAAGGTTGCAGGTTCAAACCTGGGCAAGTATCAATGTGACTTTTTCAATGTTGTAAATACTTTCTTGGTTATTCTAAGACACCACTGACTAACGGGTGACGGAAAACATGGTGAGGAAACCTGGATTTGATTAGCTGAAATCGCCAACCCGCAGTGAGCTAGCGTGGTGATCAATGCTCAATCCTTCTCTAAACGAGAAGAGGCCTTTGCCCTGCAGTGGGACAGTTAAAGGCTCTTATTATTATTATTAAACAATTTATATAAGATAATATAAAAATCGTAAACAAAACTAATAGTAGATAATATTTTCATTGTCATTTGCCAACAAAACATAAATCTAGTGGCGTTAGGGATGAGCTTATAATACTCGGATAAATATCGGAATCACGTACCTAGTATCATGCGGGAAATTCTATCCATAAAACTCAAGTCTAGAGGATTAGTACTAAGTGCTCTAGAGTATATCATTTTGAAAACGTAGAAGAGTTTTATTTGAATTCTCACAAACGTAGTTAAACTTAATAAGTTAATATTCATCCTGGTGCGCACCAATGTCTTTTTAAATTCATGTGCGTACTGTAAATTAGTTACCAGTTTCTAAAAAACGGTGAAGGAAATCATCGTGAGGAAACCGGAACACCTGAGAGATTTTTCAACGGTGTGTGAAGCCATGTCAGAGGCCTATAACAGACGGTTTAAACTCTGATCAACCAGGTTGTTCATCAACCATACGATAAGAAGAAGTTAATATTAAAAATATTTTTTTAACACAAGTTTTTAAATCTAAAGTACTATCATATTGTAATGCCACCAAGTATTCCATTCAAGTATGCAAAATTACATTGTAATCGGATGTCAAAAAGTAGTTCTAACTATTGCAAGATTTGACCTAAACAAACTCACATACATACAAACATTGCAAGTTAAATAAAAGCTTGTAAAAATATGTGCTGGTTATTAACAGTAAATTCGCGAAGAACAGGTTAAGAGTCGATCAGGACAGAATTGGATGGCAGAGGAAAGGGCCTATACCCATAACAGTGGGTGATACCGGGCTGAAATAATGATGATTTATATAAAACTAGCTGCGGTGTCACCTGCTACCTATATTTTTTCATAATAAAAAGTATGTGTTAATCCAGGGTGTCAGCTATCTCCATATGAAATTTCATTGAAAAATGATTTTTTTTCGTTTTTACGTGAGAGAAAGTAACAAACATCCATCCATACTTACAAACTTTCGCGTTTATAATATTAGTAGGGATAAGCGTGTGCTCATGATTATGTTGAGGTATAAACAAGGTGTACTTTATTTTTCGTATAAAATGTGTAAAAATATGCAAATTAATAAATCTATAGGTAATGCATTGACCGGAAGTTTTCATGAATTTTAATGGAAGCATTACGTACCTATCAATATTTTGATGCTCCACCAACCTACTTTGGTCGGTAAATATGTATAGTAGTATATAAAGGGTTATGAAATTAATGAGTACAATATTATTTGGTTATCATAAAGATTAAATTATTCGAAAACATTGATGCAATATTTGTTACAAAAAATATATAAGAGTTTATTCCGTATCAACTAAATAAAAAAACATTATATTAGGTAGTTCACATTTTACCTAATTAATATTTAAAGTAATGAACAAGACGATTGCACATGACATAACAAGATGCAATTAAAAACCAAAAAAATAACGAGGAAGCTTCCAAATATCTTTTAAATTGAACCAACTAATACTCCAAATCAGGGTTTTGAAACGTTACTTAAGATATCATTATAGTTCTTCGCATAACGTTATGTAGTACCTGGAACGTTGCTAAATAATGTTAACCTAACATAAAAACGTTAAAGGAAAACATTGGAAGGAAACCGGCACACCTGAGAGATTTTTCAACGGTGTGTACAGCCATGTCAGAGGCCTACAGGCGGTTTAAACTCTGACACCAGGTTGTTCATCAACCATACGACAAGAAGAACAAAAATAACGATTAAGAGTCGCGTCAAGACCCTGACGTTTATCCCTTAAAACTACAGAGCGTTGATGTGAAAACAATACAACATCAACGCCACGGTACGGCGACTGTCGCGGGTTTGACTCCCGCTCGTGTCCATCATTTTTCAAGTTTCTCTTTATCAATTTAATACAACATCAAATTAAACCAAGACCACTTTCACCCCGTTGATACCCAAACATATCTTAAAGTTAGTATCTACACAGACATCATTAATAACATCTCTTGATATAACAAATGTTTTGAACTTCTCTAACAAAATGAAGCGAATGCCCTCACTCGTAATCATGTTATTAATCATGATTACTCAACACTTCACTAGGCATTTGCTTTAAACTAAAATTCGGTTAGTTTGTGACAACTCGCAAATTATGGAAGCTTACCCTCTCGTGTTAAAGTAGTGTGTAGACGTTGTAATTATCCCGGATCAAAACTTTGATTCTAACAGACCAGTATTGAAATAAAACTAGGTTTACGGATTTTATCGCGGTTTTTAAATAGATTTTTGGTCCCGACGTTTCGAATCCTTTATAGCATTCATGGTCACGGGCAGACTGAGGTGTTAAACGTCTAATTTAAGAAACGTTAATTAACGTAAATGATAGTAATTTTTATATAGTTTAGTATTTTCGTTATATAGACCTTTAGTTGTGGATCCCATATTTATTATGCTTTTGGCATATTAATCTTTGTGTCTCCCGCTTGCTATGGAGGGAAGTCGGAACTAAATTTATATTCCTACTTCTCCTATATATTCTTCTATGATTAATTTCGTTGCGGGTTCCAAGACAGTCGAGTCATTTCTCTGGGACGCCTCGAGCTTCATTGCCTCGATGGTTCTCAACGGTTATCATTGTAGATCCTGGCTTACAGGAGTTGCAATGATGGGCACGAGTGGTGGGCTTGTCCCAATTAAAAAAAAAAATATAGACCTTTAGTATTTTCGGGATAAAGAAAATGAAAGCAAAAGATAGGGGCATAGGTTTCTAAAAGTGTTTGCATGGATTTACATAAAGAGTGCATTCGCTCAGTGGGGGAGCTGAAAAAATCAGATCACCTTGCATATTCAGAAGGTGTTGACCAAGATCACATTTAGAGAGGAACGTTAGATGAAATGTGTGCGTCGAGCAAACAATACGTGGATCCCACTTCGGGTATTAAAGCATATAGACTCATACAATCATGAGCTTGGACTCGTTAGGATAATTACCGACCTGTTGCCAGATTTCTATCTTTTAATGTAAAAAGAAATCTCAACCCTGCGAACATCGGCACAACAACATGCAATAGTAATGCAGTTTAACAATATGTAATTATAAGTACTTTAAACGCAACGCTAACTGTCAGATGAAATGTGACGCCAAAATCTAAGACATCAGAAATGTATTTTATATTTATGTAGGTACTTTATTACAGTATACACTAATATTGAATAAAGTACTTATAAGTAGGTTTCATGTTATTTTTCATGTTATTATAGTTGTAGGATACAAAACATTGATAAATTTCAGAGTTCAATATTTTATAGCTATTTACTAGTTGTTTGATAGTTAGACTTTTACGTCATGCCAAGCGCGCCAAAATGGCGGACGTTTAAAGAGCCCCCGTAATAGGATATTTTTAATCGAATAAAAAAAAGTATGTATGGGAATATACATACTTTTTTTATTGCCTCTTGTTATGTACCGTACACTCCTCTTTTTCAAAACTTTAAGTAAAGAATGTGTACCATAAATCCTTTGATGTGAAAGAAATTTTAACCCTGCGAACATCGGCACAACAAAATGCAATAGTAATGCAGTTTAAAGATCTCATCCTGCATATAAAATGACAAGGTCCCCATTCAATGCTATTTATAAATCATTTCATTACACGTCTCTTTCATTCTCAGTTAACTTGAAATTACAGTGATGAAGAATAAATTGGACATAAAAAGGCTCAGCCTTTGTGAGTTCCAAAAGCATTATCATTCAATCAGCTTGCATATTGCCAACATTTTGCATCGAGCTTGGTGAATTTTTTATATCGTTAGCTTAATATGATATGGTACGCTATAAACTGCAAAGGTGCATAATACTGTCCAAATGTAATTTAAAAATGTTGTGCCGGTGTTTCAAATCCAGCTGAAGTTATTTGTTTTGATGTGTAACATTTGCTGTAGTTTTATTTTAGAGAGTAAAGCAAATTACTTTTATTTGATGCGTGAGTTTTTTTATTGTTTTTTTTTTTTTTTTTAAAAAAACGTCGCCCTACACTAGGAATTTCTCCTGTATAGCAGGTGCGTTTCACAAACATGAAATATTCACATACACAAACACCCAGACTCAGGACAAACATCTGTGGTTCGCACAAAGTTTTGCCCCGTGCGGGAATCGAACCCGCAACCCTTAGCGCGGCAGTCCAATCGCTTAGCTACTGCGCTAATCAGGTCTTCGAACGTATTTATAACAGTACCTTAACTAATAATCAAAATTAAGGCTTAATCAAAATTGCAGTAGCTTTATTGATTTATCTTGCAGTACCTCCTAAAAATGTCTCGTTGGTCTAGTGGTTGCTAAGTGCGACTGCTGAGCACGAGGTCTTGGGTTCGAATCCCGGGTCGGGCAAAAAGTTACTGGGTTTATCCATTAGGTAATTCTCAGTAGCAGCCCGGAGTCTGGATTTGTGCCCGGTTGATGGCAATAGGCTCGCCCCTATTACATTGGGACCTAATACATAACTGTCGAAATGTGGGTGTACTAAATGTGCACCTCTGCCTACCCCTTCGGGGAATACAGGCGTGATGTTATGTTATGTTTTACCTCCTAAAAATTCGTTATTATAGCTGTAATGTTTGTTTAAGCTAGAAATGTATGTTCTTATTTTCCCTGATTCCATCTATCTCATCATTGGCTCATCTGTCTAAGCCAGTTCATCCAATAAGTAACGTTTATCTGGTTATAACCAAGTTATTACGAGGTCTCTTGTTTATCGAATTATAATATTCTGATTCAGTTTAAGTCTAGATAGTAACAGAAACCAAATAAGAAAGGCTGTCTGAAAACTGTCTTTCAAGCTGCTATGAACTTTATATAGTAAATAAAACGGTTAAATCTATACCTTATGGCATAATAATGGAGAATTACAAGGGCAATATAAATTCCTCTCTACCCTAAAGCAAGGGAGCATTATAAAATAAATTTCGATCATGTAGGTATAATATAATTTCACTTTTTCGTCGCAAGCATGCAGATCTCAATTTATGATAACGGAATTTTATGCATTTTAATAAAACACGGTGTTTTAGTGTCGATAGAAGTTATTACGGGCGCTTATCGATAATTGGGAACGTGGTCCCATCCTTATTCCTACACTTAGTTTCTATACGTTGCAGGAAAAATGTGATTTCATTATGAATTCCGTGCACAGTTGCTCACGTTGGGTACATTTTAACATATATTGTACCTTATTGTTATGTATAGAAGGTTCATTATGCTAACTTTATCCTTGTATTTGAAGTGTAGACTATTACGCCTTTTGAAGGGGTCGTGATAAATCTTAAGATTACTAAAAAGAAAGGCATATTATTTTAACTTTATCGTTTAGGAAGTTTAACTTGGATTGAACGCGTTAACTTGAAAACAAACCAGCCAATAGGTACGCTGAACTTAGAAAATTAAATATTCTTTAAACTTTATAGAATTCTATCGAAAATGAATGTTATGAATAAAAGGTTATTGATTGAAATGCTTTTCTTTGAATCTCGACCCTTTATTTTCAATTCTTATCTTCTTCTTATCGTATGGTTGATGAACAACCAGAGTCAGATATCAAATCACGTCTGTAAGCATCTAGGCCTGAGACTTTACGCATCTTTAAAAAAATCTCTCAGGTGTGCCGGTTTTCTGAAGATGTTTTGAATTTGCAACGTGTGTCTTGGCAGTGCAACGGTCATATCACTCGGCTATCAATGCTGTACTTATTATTCCATTCCATAAATTCATCGTCCACGTGGCCATTTGAAATTCCCTCCAGAACATTAAAAATCTCAGTCCCATAATTGAAGCCACAGCCTGCAAAAACATTCTAAACCTCAAAACAAAAAAAATGTCTTAGCATTGCAAAACAGAAATACAATCAACGTAGGCAAATAAAAGCGCAAATTAATTAACCCTACTCAGTTTCAGCATCAAAATAAGCTACAGTGGGATCCCCTTTTTAAAATTCAACTCCCATTTTTTGTGCTGCAGAGTTCTTTTGCGCCAATTCGGAGTTCGATGGTGCTCTCGCAACGGTATTAGCATATTAATGAACGGCAGCTACGAACTAACATTTGTAATTACTTTTGTCCTGACTCGGCAAGTAACGCCTTAGGTAACAAAGGCCTTTTATCTCAGGGAAGAGCAGTGGTTGTATTTATTTCAAATTGTAAACAGGATGCACTTTTATTAACGGTATGCGGTGAAGCTTTTAAAACTGGAATAGAGTTTTAACAGAGCTTTTGAAGCGCGGGCAATGTGATTGTGTCGTCCACAAAAGAGAGAAAACTTAAAAGTATTACCACACGTAAAGTCCATAGCGATAGGGAATTATGCAAATCCAAAAACTTGGTTATAGAAAGAATTCAGATTTCATTTTAATTAAATTCTCGTGGCGTTTCAATAATCCGAGTCTCCAATTCAACTTATGATAATTTTGGGAAAAACATCACACAAAATCTACTCTATTTTGGTCTGAGCAAAAACGGTTTACGAATTTTTGCGGAGAGAAAAGCTCTGTTACAATTGTACGGTAGCTACCAAGCGATGCGTTATTTAAGCTACGTCCACACAAGAACGGTGAAACGTGAGGGGGAACCTAATACTGTCAGTTTTTGCCTGAATATTATGAAGGCAGAAGAGGGCCAAGACATACGAACAACCTTTTTTTTGTGGAGATTGTAAAAGGTAAAGGATTTTTTAGGGTTCGACGGGTATTTTATGACGCGTTTTTTATTGGTGTCACTTTTTCTTTGGGTGAAATCGTCCAAATCTATTTTTCATTTACTTGAAGTATCATCAGCGAGTGAAGGGTCGGGACCGATATAATCTCGTCTAATTTTTCTAAGAACTCTGTGAATATTTACAGCTGTTTTTACTTAACTAATTGTGTATAATTTTACTTTGCTCTTTATTTCTTTAAACTAAAATAAAGTAAATTATATTGCAAGATATTTCTAACCAAACAATTAAGCGAAAATTTGGATACATTTCAAATTCCCTCACATAATCGTATTAAAGCCATATGATACAGTATTTATGCCTTTTGAACCTCAGCTTTTAATACAACGGTGAACGCTGATGAGTTGCGTAACTCCATTTGTGAAAATGGGCCACATCTTTCTGACTTTATTCAATGCAATTAAATTTTGCCTTAACAGCGTTAATGATACTTTATTTTGGTGCTATGTCACTAATAACTTTGTGGCTTACAAAACAGCATGAATATACATAAACATTTATTTTGGAGTACTTTTTTAGGTGATATAGGTATTTTGGTGCTGGAATAGTTTTTATTACAAGCTTTTAATTAACTTGCAATTTTTGTATGTATGTGACTAGTACATGTGAGTTTGTTTAGGTCATAACATAACATAACATCACGCCTGTATTCCCCGAAGGGGTAGGCAGAGGTGCACGTATAGTACACCCACATTTCGCCAGTTGTTGTTTAGGTCAAATCTTGCAATCTAAATTAGAACCACTTCTTGACTTCCTATTGAAATAAAATTTTGCATATATATGTAGGTTTGGTGACAATACAATATTTTGGTACCTTTGAGCTGGTTTGATGATGGAGTCGACGGTGATCATAGGAACACTGTAACGAAATGACGCAAACCCATCGTGTTTGGGCTTATTTAATTCGTCTTTACATGTACTTTGAGCCTAGCTGAGTTAAAAGCTTGTATTTAAAACTATGTTTTTAATATAAACTTATTCTTGTTCAGATCGTATCCAAAAGTAAAATAGTTAATACTTAAAGGCTTAAAGTATTTTGTGTAATATGTTTCGATGAGCGTGTATGAGGAATGTGATGCGAGTGAATGAGGCGAAAGAAGTATGTCAGGATCGTAGTGAATGGAAATCTGTGGTCTTTGCCTACCCCTCTGGAAATAAGCGTAACTTTATGTATGTATGTTTAGTACCGACTAAATGTAAGTCAAAATCTTTGCTGTAATAGTCATATTTTTCCTAATCACCACATACCGAATAAACCTCTTTTCAACTGCATTCCAACAGTTTTTAGGTAGCTCTAACAAACGTTAAAACTGTCACAGAACAGTACAATCTACGCCACTTTCCTCACAAAGGATGTTTCAAAGACAATTGCGGGCCGCTGTGGCTAACAACTCGGTGTTTATGAAGGGTAAATTGTAAAGAAAGACAAATTTAAAATTGCAGTTCGGAGTAAAAAAATTCGTTCGTGAGTTAAAACTTTTGCACAAATTGTAGCTGCTTGAATAATTTTGTCAAGTAATAAGTGTCTGTTGCTTTGATTCATTATGTTCAAAGTGTTCAATATAAGATATTGGGTTTTGTTTTAGCAAAAAGTTAGGAGAATTGTTCGGTTTCTTCCTTTTTAGATTACATTTACTTGTTTCCTCATTTATTGTTTCGTTTTCTTTGATATTATGACGGATAATTCTATTAGATGCGACCTTAGTTTACTTGGAATTATTATGTATGTAGGTAATTATGCCCCTTATGGCATACATTTTATTTCTCTTCATGTTAAATTTGCTCTGAGTATTATTAATAAATCACCATCATTAAACACATAGCCCGTAATGGCATTGGACGGGGTTATGTGGATGAATAGTGGGAAGCCTTTGCCCATCAGTGGAACACCAGGTGTTCGGAGTGGGTTTACCATCTATCGAATCCCAAACGCAGATCGCTAATGCACTGTTCCAATCAAAATTAATCATTAAAGCCGGTTGTAATTCATCCACCGGCGACTATAATACAAAACGATTCAGAAAAATAGTTCATCAGATACACGGATACTCCATGGTCTTTCCACGGGACAGTTATGCAAAAAAATGTTTTCGCTTTCAAAATGATGAATGGTACAGTAATCCGTTTAGCACCCGGATCATTGGCAGTACTATATCGTTGACTTTTCCCAACCTGACAATTTTAATCTCCGTTTAACAGGATTCAATCAACAAACAGACTCAAATCACAGTCATTTTTCCATCACTAAAGCGGGAATGCGATTGATGGGCACAAATTTGAACGAGGTCTGATAAACGCGCTCTTGGTACCGCTGATTGAATGAGTTATTGCTGGTTTCTACAGGTCTTAATGTTTTTATTTGTTAACAATGTTGGTGCTGATGGAATTGAAGTTTTTCAAGAGAAAATCTTTTGGATGGTATTGTTAAATGCGAATTAACGTGGTCGGTAATGGCCAGGGAGTAAGCAGTGTTGCAGTATGACTGTTGGATCAAAGGTCGCAAGTATAAACCCGGCACGAACCAATATATTTTCCAATTCATGTGCGTACTATAAATGTGTTATTAGTTGCTTAGAGCGGTTAAGTAAATCATCTTGAGAAAATCAGCGCACAAGAGAGATTTTTCAATGTTGTAAAAAACCATGCCAGAAACCTACAGGCAGTAAGAAGTGACACCAAGTTGTTCATCAACCATTCGATAAGCATAAACATAAGGCTTTACATAACCTTTACAGTTTTGGCAGGCAAATAGCAAGCCATAATAGCAATAATTACATTAGTTTTCAATGTAATTGTTACACAAAGATAAACAGTTTTCGTAAATAAATATTGACTTCTGTATTTGTTTAGCGAGGACAACAAATAATATATATATTATATACATAGCAGCCTTATTATTCAATAGCCATAAAATGTTACCGTTCAATTAAACAGTCGGGTTATACCGCAAACAATATAGGTACCTATATTAATACCCTATAAATATTTTACTACGAAAACATGCTATCCCCAATTTTGCGATGTAAATACTGCATTTAATAATAACTTAATTACAAATTGATTGTAGTATTCTTTTAGGTACTTCGTCTCTTTCAGCTGATTCTAGGAGATGACTGCTTATCAAACAAGCTCAAACACGATGGGGTTGAGTAATTTCGTTACAGTTTTCCTAAGACCACCTTCGACTTCATTATCAGACCAGCTCAAAAGTACCATAATGTTGTATTGTCACTGAACCTACATATGTATGCAAAATTTCATTCCAATAGGTCGACAAGAAGTGGTTCTAATTTAGATTGTAAGATTTGACCTAAACGAACTCACATACATACAAACAATGCAAGTTAAATAAAAGCTTGTAAAAATGAAGGGCTCTTCGACTATACGGGACTCGAAAATTTAATTTATGGCTACACGCCAATCTGCAAAGCGGATTTAGCTATTAAGCCTCCTAGGTATAATTTAAAAAAGGATCATCTAATATTGTAATATTATTATATAATCCATGAAAGTGGATCAGATTAATGTCTCAAGTCTTACATTATCGAATGTTCTGTGCATTTGTATGGGTTTTTAGCTTCAATAGGTACTACTAATATATGCTAGACCATGGCAGGTGATATTACCTACATTTTTGCCATACATGCATGCACAAATACGCGATGTATTTCACGGCATACATGACGTTGAAGAATGCGTTTGGTGGCATACATGCCCATCTCTAGCGTGCTTGCCAAAGGCGTGCTTAACCAAAATGTACACGCAAATAATATTATGTTGATGAAGATTTACAGTCTATGTTCAAGGTCCCATCTTAAGCTTTATTTCTGTGTGTTTAAACTTAAAAATTTTAGTGTATAAACGAAGTACGGAGTCTGAATGGCGCTGTAGCTAAGTGATTGGACTAGTGCGTTGTGGGTTTTGTCTATGCATGAATCAGATTGTATTGTATGAATAACAGATAGTCTTCGTCTTGTGCATGTATATTTAATGGCTGTAAAACACTAGAACAATTTGGTTGAGGGAAAGTTTTATAAAGACAAAAGGAGTCTAAGTTGGTTCTACTACGCGCTACGCAAAGAGTACGTATATAATAATAATAATAATTTATTTTCTAACTGCAATACACATTGTATTATACTATCTTTTGCCCGCGGCTTTGCCCGCGTTAAGTAGCCTATGTCCTTTCTCGGATCTTAAACTTTATACATGCCAAATTTCATCAAAATTCGTCGAGCGGTTTAGTCATAAAGGCGTAACGGACAAAGTTACTTTCACATTTATAATATTAGTAAGTATGGATATGGAAGTATGGATTACATTAAAGGACGATAATACAGTTAAGTATTCAGTAGCTATATTGTGGGCATATATATATTATGACTAGCTGCGCCCCGCGGTGTTACCCACTATATGTCGGGATAAAAAATACCCTATGTGTTAATACAGGCTGTCAGCTGCCTCCATATGAAATTTCATTAAAATCGGTCTAGCAGTTTGAGCGTGAAGAGCTAACAAACATACAAACACACACAAAATTTCGCCTTTATAATATCAGTGTGATTAACACTTAAGATAATACTGCACTTGGGTATGTCCACACGACAAAGTATCCAGCCTATTTGGAAACAAACAAGTCATTACTCAAACAGGTTGACTAAGTGATGGGCAATGTTGCGTGCCCCCACAACTATTGCCCATTTCCTTACATAAAACCAACATTTATGCCGGCAGTAGGGTGTTAAGTCAAACATATAATTTATTTTAGGGTTAGGTATGATACTCCTTGGTTCTTGTTACGTGTTGAAGACGGTTGTAGGTACTGTATTGCCGCGAATAATAGAAGTTTATGCGAGTGAGGATATCCGGGTGGGAATATATCATTTTTGCAGGGTTGTCGCCTAGAGATTTGGTTCATAAAGTTGTATAGACACATCCTTGCGTACATCGCATACTGATAACATGGTTTACTTTGAATCTACTTCTACTTCAAATGCAAGTTGGTTGTTTTTTTCTTTTTTAACATGAAGTGTTAACAATGTCGTGGGCGAAAGTAAAGAGTAGGTATACGAAGCCTTGGAATGGACTCATTTGTTTATATATCTAGGAAGTATCATTAGGTATAATTCATAGAGGATAAAGCAATTTAATTATGTTTTTGGCTGGCTTAAAAATGTCGCGGTGGCCTAATGGTTAACATACCGGATTTGTATGCACAAGGTTGCAGGTTCAAACCCGGGCAAGTATCAATGTGTCTTTTTCAATGTTATAAATACTTTCTTAGTTATTCTAAGACACCACTGACTAACGGTGACGGAAAACATCGTGAAGAAACCTGGACTTAATTATCTGAAATCGCCAACTCGCAGTGAGCTAGCGTGGTGATCAATGCTCAATCCTTTTCTACACGAGAAGAAGCCTTTGCGCTGCAGTAGGACAGTTATAGGCTGTTATTATTATTATTTAGCTGGCTTTCCCATATTGAGGTATTAATCTAAATATCTGTCAAATCACTGGTCAGTCAAAGACCTTAATTCTCAAATCCATTCCAAAAATCACTTTAATCAGCGTCGCAATAATCCGATTAAGTTAACTACCTACCCAATATACAGGGAAAAAAGGTCAAGCCATAACTTTTTCCGGCCGATACCCAGTCCCTGTTTACGCATATATTCCATTTTACTGTAACTGTGTAAGTTATAAGCGGCCATCGTCACTTATCAGCCTTTTAGAGCTTTGCGTAAATCTAGATTGTGAAATCAATTTGGACGAAAGTTGAACGTATTTCGAAGATACGGACCGACCTTCGGGGACTATATTTTTATGAATTTGGGTATTTTATTATTATACATATCTACATGTTCCATCATCCTAGCCCTTTACATAATATATTGGGGTCAACCAAACCAGATGGGACTAAGGATTCAGTAATTTTAGATGGAGCGGCGGCCGTCTGGTTAACAAATAGGTGAAAATAAGGTTTATGTGATATAACAAAATTAATAATAAATATTTTAGATCTTACATTGAACTAGTTTTTGTCTACGAATTTGACCACCTCGAAAAGTTTGTTAAAATTTAAATTCGGAAGAAATGTGTTCTTCCGAATTTAAATTGGTCATGTCCTACTTCGGTTTCAAGCAGTAATTATACCCATAGTATTAACAGACAACTTGAAACCAAATACTACTCAATGTTTGAAATTTTTAAATAGATAAGAAAAAGTAGTCATATTTTTTAGGAATTTTAAATGGAAACAGCTAGAAAAAGTTCCTAGAGAAGCGAACTATCAGTCGAGACACACACAACATAAATTTAAAGCACTCCTTACTAAAAGTGTCCATTAAAGTCTGTATACAGTGTGTTCTCATCAGTATCAAATCCCTTCAACTGTCTTGTTACACAAAGCAAACTTCATTAGGGCAGTCGTTCGTGCACAGAACACGAACGGTACTAACACTGTTTGTGGCACAAGTTCCGTACATTGGGAAAATATAAATTGTCTTTTCAGAGGTTTGGTGTTAGATAAATGACGGTAGGTTTTTTTCGGACTGCCTCGTTGGTCTAGTGGTCGCTAAGCGAGTGCTGAGCACGAGGTCTTGCGTTCGAATCGCGGGTCGGGCAAAGTGTTACTGGGTTTTTCCATTAATTCTCAGTAGCAGTACGGTGTCTGGATTTGTGTCCGGTTGATGGCAATAGGCTCGCCCCCTATTACATTGGGACCTAAAAATATAACTGGCAAAATGTGGGTGTACTATATGTGCACCTCTGCCTACCCCTTCGGGGAATACAGGCGTGATGTTATGTTATGTATATGTGTTAGGTTTTTTTTGGTTGTTCTTAATAGTACCTATGTAGGCAAATAATTAATTAATACATGAGATAGGTAGAGATAATAGATGATAACTAAATTGCTTGGCCACTCTCTAATACCAACAATGTACCTATCTATTTATAGCCAGTTTTAATTGTATGTGGGTTGTAAAAATAATAAAAATAAAGTCAAGCTTGTTTAAGTTAAATCAAACCCGTCAATCTAGAACTTTAGGTATATATTTTTTTCCTTTTGCAAAATTTATTTGCTTAAATGAATGATAGCACAATATTCCCACCTGATCTTGACACAAGGAATTCTAAGTTAATAGACATTCTAGAATAAAAATAAAAAAAGGTTGAAAAAAAGGTTTTAAACGCTGTAACTGTGACGTCATTCTAATTTAGTTTCTATACGCGATCTCATTAGCTCGCGCCGTGTTGTTTCAGACACTACCTCCCCCTCCCCCCTCTTAAGTGACGTAAAAGCCGATTAAGGATTTATGTCAAGAGGTTTAATAGCTTGTGTGATAACTAACAGCAATCACCTATCAGTTTGTATACTTTAATGAATGCTGAACATGAGGTTTGAATCCCGGGAGTCGAAAAGTGTTACCGGGTTTTTCAATTAGATAATTCTCAGTAACAGCACAGAGTTTGGATTTGTGCCCGGTCGATGACAAGGCTCACCCCCTATTACATTGGGATTTACAAAACATAACTGGCGAAATTTGGGTGTACTATTTGTGCACCTCTGCCTACCCCTTTGGGGAATACAGGCGTGATGTTATGTTATGCTAGTTCGTCGAGAAATACGTAGCGATTTCGATGAGGTAATGGTCAGCATAGTCACCAATTATAAGGGATTTCGCATAACTTATCTACAGGTTGTTTACAAAAGTGTGATTTTTATATATTTAATCCTGTTTTCGGTCGGTCGTGTAAAAAGGCTGCCTGCGATGAAAAAACAGGCGACCTAAAAATGTGATTATTTTTGGAGCTCTGTAACGTTTATATTAGAGGTTAATAAATATGTATTTCTAACCCTAGACCCTAAATAACGCGAAGGCAGCATATTTCATAACTTCCATTTTTTTATCTAATAGAGTAAACTCCGTTTTATTAACTGGCTTGCCACAGAGAGTAATTAATAAAGTTTATGAACCGTTTTTATAACATTTTAAGTAAATTAAGGAGTGTGCCGCAGTAAAGAAAATTTTAAGTGAAAAAATAAGGTTTTAATTTAATAACGGCAAATATGTTTTTATTCAGAAGTTGCGACTTTTATTTTGATATGGAATGCTATCGCTGATGCTCATTACCACAAAGACAGAAAGCAGGGCTAGTTAGACTAGTCAACACTTCTGGAACACCTATCTACCCAATTTTACTGCAATGTTATATCTGACTGTCACCTTGGTCTTCTGGTCAGCAAACACGACTGCTGAGGCCTGACAGTGAGGTCCAGGGTTTAATTCCTGGATCGTGCAAAGAGCTGTTGAATTTTTCTATATTGGTAATTTTAGTAGCAACACGAAGTTTGGACTTCTTTAATGACAATAGTATCGCCTCGGATTACACTAAGACCTACAGTATATGTGCCAAAATGAGTGTGTGCTCTGCATACACCTCTGCCTACCATTTCGGGGATACAGGCATGGACTACTGCGTTATTGATTAACTCAGTAAGTAAATATGACACCTCTTGTCAGCTGTTTTTCTATTTCTACGTTAGTCTTGGACAAGGGTTCAGTTATAGACATCAAACGTCAAACGCCTTCGTCTCATAAATTCATATTTCCAGCCTATTCTGTAGTCGGCAAACATAGGCTTCACTAGCTACCTCCTAAATAAAAATGTCTTATATTAAGTACTTATATACAAATATGGATGGGCTGACAGGCAATATCTGAGGTGGTTTGAGTTTTATATAACAATGTAAAGCTTTCATTTATTTTGCTTTACTGGTTTTTGCCTGCGACTTCGTCCGCATTAAAATTAATTTAGATTAATATGTTCGAACAACTGCCATTTTTTCTTTACAATAGAAAAGAACATAATATAAGTTATGCTTGTAATGCAAGTTTAAATATATTTTTTGCTTAAACTGTAGCGCAATAGGGACTCACACGGCGCATGCGCGAGGCTCAACCATTTTGTTTTTCCTGGAGCTATCTAATCTATCTGGACTGATAGACCATTAGGTTGGTATTTGTGCGGACCGTAACTTACTGCCCTTATTTGGGTTTGAAGTATAATTTATTGTCTTCAATTCTATCCGTAAAGGAGGAAAGGTTAAGCAATAAATTGGACACAGCTGCGTTACGGACATAAGCTCGGAATTAGGTAACAAAAGAGGCGATTTGCGAACGCTCACAGCTATTTGTTATCGCAAATGTTATTGTGAAGTATTGCTTAGGTGCGGGTGAGATGGATGGAGAAAACAAAGCGGTATCTGTTACTGATCGTCAAGTATATGACCCGT
Source organism: Abrostola triplasia (assembly GCA_946251915.1). Taxonomy (NCBI): domain Eukaryota; kingdom Metazoa; phylum Arthropoda; class Insecta; order Lepidoptera; family Noctuidae; genus Abrostola; species Abrostola triplasia. The sequence goes on along the minus strand of OX276444.1, from coordinate 4,296,461 downwards.
ACTCACTATAATATAGTAGCTATCGCCGTACGCTAAAGCTTTCCAATAAGGAAAGTAATCTGGGCGAAGACACTGACTCCTGTAACACAGGTTATAAACCTAGCACGGGTGTCAGGGTTTCACATAACTGTACCTACCTCTTTTATGTCAATATTTTTTTTTATTCATAAAGTATTTGTGTATCTAGTTAGATATTCAAATACCTACACTCCTCATTAGAAGTTTATCGTAGTTAATTAACAGTCACCAGGCTTTCGATGTGATGGAAGTGCCTATATTCAATCCCTCATTCTCAGTTAGTGGAATGGACTGAAATTATATAGAACGGCTGGATTCCATGTTTTTTTTATTGCCCAAACTAAAAATAATTGAAGATATATATTTACATATTTACGTACCTAAACACGTCATCTGCACGTCAGTCTTATGCAAGGATCGAATTCACAACCCAAAGCATAGCAGTCCTACAACTCAGCTACTGAGTAAGCTCAGGTCTTCAAAGCGATACGACGTTTGAAAAGGAATTAGATTACATTGTTCCAACAAAATACATCAAAAGCCAAAACGGTTAATGTCCTAGAAACGAACGCTTGTGTTTATATATATGACTTTATTTACGTGTATTTTGGGATGCTTGTCTCGTTTCGAACTCGATTAGAACCCGTATTCATGAGCTCCTCAAGCGGCGCGACCTAGAATGACGCTCAAGAAAGTTGTAAGTATTTAATTGGATGGCTGGTATTACCAGGTTGTGGTGAAGGGATATCGTTAATATTCAGGGAACCACGGACCATTTTTACAATTGATTTCTATCAAGAAAATTTTCCTGATTTCCAATGAGTCCCTATCTGCTAATCGCAGTTTTGGCTAAGTTAGAAAAAGACGCTGCTGCTCATCTTCTGGAATTTCCCTACCTCTTTCTGTACTCCATTTGAAACAACATAGATATTTTTGGAAATTTTAGAAAGCTCCTATTTTTAATTTGTTTGCTATATTTGACTTCTATGTGTGATCTATGACAAGCTAGGCAAACGGCGTGACGTGCTTTCCAAGACACGGTGGATGGGTCATCTTCCAGAGAAGAAAATGGCCACCCATCCACTGGCCGGCCGTGGTAAGTGTAGCTTAACCTTCGATGAACTAATCGTGGGGCCTGTCTGTCTAATTAATAAGTCAATACCACACACAACGAATCCTAACTACCTGGTTTTGATAGAAATTGATTTTCTGAGTAGGGACCCAGAAAATCAATTTCTATCAAAACCAGAAAAAAAAATTGTTTATTAAATCAAAATAATTACTAGAAACCACCGATCACGTTTCGAAGCTATATAAATGTGATTTAGTTTCAAGGCTGGTGAAGTCGTTTCTCTTTGTGGATCTAATCACTAGCTTCGATCGGCAACTTCGTTCATTTATTCTACCAATCAGAAAGTTTGGGTACGTAGCCTAAACAAATAAAGATGGATACACGTACTGGAAGGCAGGTAACGATTAAGTTGGTGTCGTGTGTGACACATGTAGACTTGAATAGTAGTGGCAACCTGATTGGTGCAGTGGCTACGTGATTGGACTGCTGCGCTAAGGGTTGCGGGTTCGATTCCCGGGGGGCATAAATTTGTGCGAACCGCAGATGTTAGTCTCCAGTCTGGGTGTTTGTGTATGTGATGTTTCATGTTTGTGAAGCGCGCTCACGACACATAAGAACTCTAGTGTGGGGCTTTTTTAACAAAAGAATTATATCGTAGTGGCTAAGCGATCGGACTGCTGCGTTTGAGATTGCGGGTTCAAAAATATTTGTGAGATCCGCAGATGTTTTTCCCGAGTATGGATGTTTGTGTATGTGATGCTTCATGTTTGGGAATCGACGTATTATTAAAAAAAAACTATCTTATCTTAAAAACCATCAAGGAAGTCAAACTTTGTAACCAGACCCAAATACTCCCGTTGATATTATTAACGACCACCTCAACCATGAAACACAAGACTTGCCAGACGAACCTACACATAAATCAGGTACTAGGTTACGAATTCAAACGTGCTTTAAGTGGTCATTAAGTCGGCCAATTACCTCACGTAGAGCAGTTAAATGTGAGAGGGCTTTGTGCCCAGATAGTTGGAGAGTCGTCAAGTGTTATTACCTACAGTTTTGTTCTAAAAAGAATTTGGCTACTCTAATTTGGTTAAATGTCATTAGAATTCAGAGAATTAACTTTTTTTTCGGATGTAATTATGATTCATGTGCGTAGAATAATAATTTGGCTAATGCTGTTGTTACTTTATATAATTAAGTTATAAGAGTGGTCACATCTGCGTAAAATAATGTTGGATATATTTATTCTATGTCGGCACGTCGTAAATTTTCTAAACAAGAAGTGGAAGAAAAAGTGTGTAACAATATTTTGTGTTGTTTTAACTACAACAGATATATTAGATATGCGGTGGTTTTGCCTATAACATCCATACTAATATTATAAATGTGAAAATAACTCTGTCTGTTACGCCTTCACGACTAAATCGCTGGACGGATTTTGATAAAATTTTAAAGTTGAAGACCCGAGAAACTTACTGCGGGCGAAGCCGCGGGCAAAATGAGTTTAAAATAATTTTAGCGTATTACATGCAATTAAAATCTCAGTCAGTCTATTTATGAATATTTACAAAATCAATAGGTACGAAGGATAATTCGAGTCTATCATCATCATCATCAGGCGGAAGACGTCCACTGTTGAACTAAGGCCTCCCACTTAGAACGCCACAATGAACTACAGCTTGCCAATTGCATCCACCGGTTGCCCGCAATTCTGACAATATCGTCGGTCCACCTGGTGTTAGGCCTGACAACGCCGCGTTTCCCAGTTCTTGACTCGAATCTATAGTCATGGGTAAAAGCCCGTTTCTTACTCAAAAACCATTTTCATCATAATCTTTTCTACTACTAATAATGCATAAAAAATAATAGATAACCCACCCATTAACTTGTACGCCTGACGGAATGGTCATTATGATGAATAATTAACGTATCGATTGATCATTAAATCGAATGCCAGAATGTAGAACGTCATTAGATAGAGAATTATGTAACGGAGTCACAATATAATCGGTATTCAATGTAGGCTGTGGTTTGTTTACCCCATTTTTTCTTTAATCAATGTAATTGGTATTACATATATAAAGTCAAGCCAGTTTCCCAGAGGGTTAGGCAAAGACCGCGGATGTCCATTTGCTACGATTCTGTCATACTTCTTTTGCTTCATTCACTCGCATCACATTCCTCATTAATGTGACACTTACTAATAAGGACGAATTCATTAAAGCAGTAAAAATTTAAAAAAAAATAGAGTGCATCTTTTGTTTTTTTATTGGGAAAATAGACCCTATTTTTTTCTGTAAATTGTACTTCGGACATTGCCATCACGCATTCTCACATTCGTAGTTTTACATTCGCAGTTTCTGACATTCGTCGAATGGTACTTTCTTGTTTCATACTTCTCATATCGCTGTTTTATCGTTATATATTTTTCACCATTTTAGTACAAAACCTCTCTCAAAACACACTTTACAAGCGTCCACAAAAGATCAGCATGCACGTTTTTAAAACCACACACTCAAACTACGAGCTCACATCGGCCATATTTCAGTATGGGTAAAATGGAGATAGCGCGTGACTCTGAATATAACAGGCTGGGAGGCTCGGCCCCGGGCCGGACGGGCCGTGCGGGCCGTACGGGCCAAACCAGCTCCTAATGCACTAACGACATTCGTTTGTGAACACTTGCAGAAATTGTATTTTGAATGCGAAATGGGAACTCTGATATGTGGGATGTAGGGCGGATCTTTGATAGTAGAGTGATTTCACTTTGATGAAATATTTGGGGCGTTACAGTCATAATATATTCTCAATTTCTCAATTCTATTTTGCATAATGTTTACATTCATTACAATTTATTCTATTCATTCAAGAGATTTCATTAACTATACACTTGTGTTATTGTACAAAGTTTATCTGCATATTAAAATAATACTTTTTTGACCAAACCTATTTGGAATTCGTAGGAAAAAACGACTGCCAATTGTTTGTCTGAGTCTGTTGTTTACTTCTAAGGTCGATCAAAATATTATCTAAAGCCTGTTTGCCCACATTTTACTGATGAGCATGTCAATAGGTGGAGAGCCTATTGCCATTCATCAGGCTCTCATCATGTTTGTGTTTAGGTACTTAAAACTCGCCTTCCCAGGATTATAAGAACCGCGTTCTCTTTCTTCCCTCCAAAGGATACAACACCCATTGTATTACTTAAAACAATATCTTTATTATACTCTTAATACACATATATCTTCATCCTCACACTCCCTCGAGCTAGACAGACACCAAATCGAGTGTCAGTGTGATGAATGTAACGGACGACGAATCTATTTGCAGGAGTGGTACCAGTGGCGTTTTCGTTCACAGAGAACGCGTCATGTCGCCAGCCCCGGTTTTAATACGGTAACACTAAGATTGTAGCTATCTACGAGCGCAAAAACAATTTAAAATTTTCTTCCGGCCCGATTGGCATTTTCATTAAGCAATTATTATTGGATTACTTTGCTAAGGGTAGCGGGTTCGATTCCCGCACGAGACAAACATTTGTTGGATCCGCAGATGATTGTCTCGAGTCTGGGTGTTTGTGTATGTGATATTACATGTTTGTGAAACACACGATACAGGAGAAATTCTTAGTGTGGGGAGACGTTCATATTCTAGATCGTATCCGTCTGACAGTATGAATAAATACCTTGTAATAAGTGAGGAACTACACTAGCAAGATAATTTAAATAAAGTGATCACTAGTCTAATATAATTGTATTATTATCATCCTACACAAAAATCATACTAAATGTAGGTAATTAATCTTCTTCTGATTTATTTCTTCTTAAATGCACTTGGAATTCAATGACCATTATTGAGTCCGAAAATAACAGTAGGCTTCTCTCCTATTACATATAGAACTTACTCCGCCTTGCGCATCTTTAAGTACCCCTATTGCGATTTTTATAGCAATAAAGCTAATAAAAGTACTAAACAACAAACACAATCTCACGCCTGTATTCCCCGAAGGGGTAGGCAGAGGTGCACATATAGTACACCCACATTTCGCCATTTATGTTTTTAGGTCCCAATGTAATAGAGGGCAAGCCTATTGCCATCAACCGAGCACAAATCCAGACTCCGTGCTGCTACTGAAAATTACCTTATGGAAAATCCCAGTAACACTTTTCCGGACCCGGAATTCGAACCCAGGACCTCGTGCTCAGCAGTCACGCTTAGCGACCACTAGACCAACGAGGCAGTCAACGGCAAACACAGTTAACACAAAACCAACCCAAACAAGTTACACTGCAATACGATCTCCTGCACCAAGTTAAATACAATTTTCATTTATACCGTCGGTCTCAACGAGACCTCACATCGTCACTGACAGCAAAGGATACTGATTACATTTCTCGCAAAATAGGTCATAAGACTAAAGCCAGGAACAAATGTATTGTTCTGATGTATTTTTTTCTTTTTTCCCTGATGTTCACCAAAACACAACGGGACCAGAATTTTAATGTTAATTGAATAGAACGGGAGAGTTTTCGAACCGCGGTTAATATTGTAACTCAGGTTAATTGGTTTATACAATATAGTAGGGGGATTGTACATTGTGTATTAATTAAAGTGGATGTATTGTACATGTTTTTATACTGTATTTAGGTTTTGCCTGCGGCTTTGCTTTTGTGGTATATTTCACAGGAAAGGTGCTGTTTTTGGAATAGATGTTTTTCCTATTCTTTGGCCTTTATACTATCATTTTGATGCCCGTTTGTTTGTTCCTCCATGACCACACAAAATCAGAAAAACACAATTCTACATTTACTACATTAGCCAGATTTCGAGGAACCTACAATCTTGCTCATAAAAACCAATAAAAGAAAGTCTCAGGTACGAAGTTGAACCTTTCTCGTAGAATAAAGCATCAGAATCTAAGAGACAAAATCACTATACTGGTTTGTTTCCAGCGTATGGACTTTAGGTAATGATTTTTCATTATTTAATTTCGAATGATTTTTCCACAAAATACATAGTAAGAGAGTAACTAAGCAAAACCCTTTTCTGATCTTCTTTTACCTTTTGGTAATTCATTCATGATCGTAGCAAATATATGTAAATCGAGAAAAAGGCGTTACTTTATGTATGTATGTATTAGTCACTTTAACGAAACCCACCTCTTTCCACACCTCTTTGTTGCTTCACATAACCACTGCTTAAACTAAAAAAAACAAACATAACATCACGCCTGTATTCCCCGAAGGGGTAGGCAGAGGTGCACATATAGTACACCCACATTTCCGTATTACATTGGGACCTAAAACATAACTGGCTTAAACTAAGTATCTAAATAACCACTTAAAATATCAGAAATTGGACAAACAAGCTATACATTATAGTAACTAGTTCGTTAAAAAATTCCACTGTTGGATTCTAAAGCGGACTTTAAAATCTTGGGCGCGTCGGCAGTGGCGTCGGGCGTTCTGTGATAGCACTCGTGACTGGGATCGAGGATCAGGGGCCCGTTTGAACACTGACCCGCCAGTGATTCACGCTAGTGGACGGGACAGTTCCTTTTGGTCTAGGTATTGAATGCTTTTTGTTGTAATGGAACAATGTAACTGTTTTGGTTGATTATCACGTTTTTGTTTAAACTCAATGCCTCTAATAATAAAAGACATAAAGCATCAAATGTATTTAAGTAAATTTTTGTGAAATTTCGTATACCATTTACTTATAATTTTAAGCCTTACATTTTTTACGTAAGAGGCGACTAAGGGAAAATTCAGAAGATGGGCTGCAGCGTATTTTGTAACTTCACCACCAAAACTGCAATTCTCAAGCCGCTTGCCAAGCGTGGGAATTATGGCAACCCCTTTACCTAAGGGGGAGCCTTTGTTCAACATTGGACATCTTCCGGCTAATTATGATGGAGTAAACTACATCTCAAATAACTAACGCTTTAAAAATAATGAAACTCTTAAATTTGTATAGAACAGATAAACAACTTAGAGTAGGTACCTTCTACATGATCAGTAAAATATTCAGTCACAACAAAGTAATATCTCAAGTCTACATAATATGTAAATGAGCCAGACCGTCTAAAAAGTTTCACACAGGTTAGTTACTGGCTCAAGTTTACTCTGGAGAAAATACTGTCTAAACAAGCCTTTGAAGATTGCGAAATAGATACTTAGATATCGCATGAAGTGTTTTCAAATGGATTTTTAGGTTATCAAGATCAGTCCGCTTCGTTATAGAATTTGTTGGCAAAAAATCTTTCCAAGTAGTCTAGTCTCAGCGGTACTGACGCCAAAAAACGTCGAATTGTATGCTCTAAAATTATGTGCGTTTGGAAAGTTTTGGGAAGACTTAAAGGGAAAATAAAAAGTTATTATGAAAAATATTTACAACTCAATTGTTTTGACTAGTGGTTTTGTTTTACTTTGTGGTAATTTAGCCGTGTCAACATGGCCGATAAAATAAGTGTATGACGTATTAAGACATGCCAGACAACAGGTTGGTAGGAGTGACTGCCCTGTGCTGTACGGTCTATTGAGTATCGTTATTCGTGAAGGAGCTGAGAATGACCCCGTTATAGCTCATCTGCCGTTATAGCAAATCTGGGCATCAACCTTACAACAGTTTGATGCCTAGATTTGTGTATAAGGAAACTATTGAAGAAGAACAGCCATATAAGAATCAATCCCTATTCTCTTCTCAAATAAACGAAGGCTTATTACAAGACTAAAAATATTAAACAACTGTGCCTACCCTGAGCAGGGCAGAGAAAATAAACAGACTTGAGACCCTCTTTCCACTCGTATTTTAGTACGATTATTAAGTTCACAAACTATAATTTCCTGAAGGCGTCAGCTTCGAATGCAAAACTCGAGACGACTTTTAGGTATTAAGTCACACTGCCAGCAACTATGTAGAATATGTAATAACTTTTAACATTTTACGGCGACCTCCGTGAAACTTCATAAGTCCATCTTACGTCAGCCGCTTACTCCATTCATTCGCTAGCTTTCACTCCACCTTCCTTGGAATTTGATACTTCCCCGGGAGAATAGAGCCGTTTCATACTATCCTCTACGGAGTTCTCAGAAGGAATATATAGAGGTGTGATATCAAATTCTCAGCTTCCCTGAGGCAAGGTTGGGTATGTAACACGTAAAATTCTAACTTTCACCTACTGATTTTGAGTGAAGATGAACTTTATGAATAAATAGAATTTCATTTTAAGTCGGCCAGCATTTACTTCTACGTGAATTTTTGGTTACCAATCTGTTTTAAATACTTATACCTTCTACGAATTATTAAGTAGGTAGGGACTCGTAGATAAGTTGTAAGTCAATCTGCGAGGTGAACCCATGCTCACCGCGATCAGTCTTGTGATGGGTGACCGTTTTCACATGTCGAGTGCTCGGTGCTTCGGAAAACACGTTAAGCCGTTGGTCCTGCACCTGGTCTCTCTCCGACGTGTCGACCTACTGTCCCATCGGACTCAGAGGGTCAGGGAACAGAGAGTGCACTTGCGTTTGTGCGCATACTTGTGCACTTTTAAATATCTCCTTCGTAGTTGGCCAGTCTCCGCTTGGAGATAGGCCGCCGTGAACAAAATTCGATCAGGCGAACATTATTATTATTATGTCGGTAAATAACTGACTCTGTGTTCGTGGTTTATGGATAAGCGATTCTCTACACTTCACTCTCTTTTACTACAATATGATCCTAAAACAATATCTAATAAAAAAATCGTATTTTGACTGATTATAAAACAAACAACACAATTTTAATAGTCAACCGATTATAATAATACAGTTTAAGTCTAAAGTAACTAGTCAAGTTCCTACTAACTACGCAAGACATTCCTAAATCAACAAGTATACACCCAAGTTTGATATTGATTGGAGTTTAGTTCCTGATTCGATAACTACACCTACAAGCAAGAACTTCCACAACATAGAGCTTTAATCAAAACAGTTGCGATCCGTTCATTGGCCCATTGGCATACAAAATTAATTGATCGAATCCACTGCCAACTTTCATTGGAAACTTTTTACGCTTGCAACTAAATAAGAGCATAAAGAGTCTTGGCTAAGTTACGAATGCTCTCTCACGGGTGAATTACAGATAAGCAGTGCTTGTCACGGATGGTATGACGATGGGTGACCACTGACAATGATATAGGATTTATTTATTATTCATACATAGAGTTGGTCTAGTGGTCGGTAAGCGCAACTGTCGAGCATGAGGTCTTGAGTTCGAATCCCGGTTAAGAAAAAGTTTTTCCGTTAGGTGATTCTTAGTAGCAGCAGTCTGGATTTGCCCGATTGACGTCAGTAGGCTCGCCCCCTATTGCATTGGGACTTACATAACTGGTGAAATGTGGGTGTACTATATGCGTATCTTTGTTTACTTCTTCGGGAATACAGGTGTGATGCTATGTTATGTCATACTAAGAGATAAACGTGCCTCGAATAGGATATCAGGTTGTCAGGTCTAGCTGTTTTTTGCAGTCAAAAGTCAGAAAGTCTGTCAATTAGTATTTGTAAGCGTTATAGTAATAGCTGGCAACTGGGTAGTGGTTTTTTTTTTATTTATTTGTCTTAGTTTTCCTCCGATGTCGGAGACTTTTTCTTGAGGTTTTCGTTGTATTTCTGTTTTATTTGTCTTGTATATATATCATATAATGTTGTCGGATTTTCGGTATAATTTAGTTTGTCTTGTGGTCAGATTAAGGCATGTCAGAGGCCTTCAGGCGGTTAAAACTCTGACACCAGGTTGTTCATCAACCATACGATGAAAAGAAGTGATTAGGTAGGCAGTTGCTCCAAATAACGACCTGATTGGCGCAGTAGCTTAGCGGTAGCGGGTTTGATTCCCGCACGGGGCAAAAAAATTGAGAGAACCGCAGATGTTTGTCCCGAGTCTGGGTGTTTGTGTATATGATATTTCATGTTTGTGAAACGCACCTACGACACTGGAGAAATGCCTAGAGTGGGGCGACGTTTAAAAAATAGAAGACTAATATCCGAAAACCCTATCTCATAATTATTCAACTATGAGATAGGCTTTCAGACTCTTCAGTCTAGAGAGAAAAGTCTGAACTAAATGAGAATCGAGATCTTAATTTTAAATGAAACTCATTTTGATTAAAGCGACATTTATATTAGTCACGTTTTGAATTTTAATTCTTCAGGCCGCCCCTCATACCGTCGTCCCAGAATATTGAGGGGCCCACCAAATATTTTCATGTAGACAAACATGTTTGCGTTGGGGAGTTCAGAAAAATAGATTCTATATGGTGAAGGTAATCATTAAGTGGTTGAGATTGATTTAAGGAGATATTTTTGTAAGTAACGCGTCTTTTGCTAGTTTACTTCTCATAAAACTGGGTTAAGCGATAATAATTATGGTATTTTCTTACTTGGTTATAATTTATTGTAAACTAGCTGCGCTCCGCGGTGTTACCCGCTACATTTTTTCGGGATAAAAAGTAGCCTATATGTTAATCCAGGGTATAACGTATCTACATACCAAATTTCAACCAAATCGGTCCAGCCGTTTATTCGTGAAAGAGTAACAAACATCCACACATCCATACATCCATTCTCACAAACTTTCACATTTATAATATTAGTAGGATTATCAATTAATCAAGTTGGTAGGTATGATTAGGTATAGTAAAGGTAATAAGGCCTTGTCGTTTCTGGACGTTAGTAGAACTTTTAATTAGGAGACGAGAAGAAAAGCATTAGTAGTACTGAAAGGGAAACTTGTTTATGAGAAAAAAAAGCTATAAAAAAAATATTTTGTCCTTATAAGCGGTTAAATTGGTAATATTGACTAGTGATGAACATCAGACATTAAAAAGATTAACACACTACTATTATAAGGCGAAAGTTTGTGAGTGTGTTTGTATGTTTGTTACCTCTTCACGCTGAAACGGCTACACCAATTTTGATGAAATTTTTTATGGAGATAGCTGACACCCTAGATGAACACAAAGGCTACTTTTTATCCCGAAAATGTAGCGGGTAACACCGCGGAGCGAAGTTAGTAAAAAATTATGAAGAAACTAAAATACGTACACCTAGATTTTATGAGCTTTCGATAATCACCGATAGCCTTAAACAGTTGTAATAGTATATTGAGCTATCGTGAAACTCGTAAGAAACAAGCTAAATACTTTTTTAATTTTGTAAGTTTATTTTGGCACTATCCAACAAATTATAAACCTATTTAATCTATTACCAAACTTCCCCAACTTCACAAAATATGGAAAGTTTTATTACCCCTTCAGCTCAAAAGCTATTCAGGCATCCATATTATTTTCAAATTTCAATCTTGTTACAAAATATCGTGCATTTGTAAATCTAAAAAGTCAACCGCAATTTTTATGGGACTTATAAAAGCATGAATAGTATTAAACGTGGCCGCGAGAAGCCTTTCATGCAACAAAATTCACCTCATTCCCTCGCACTATGAATGAGAAGTGGGGTAGGCTTCTTTTTAATATGACTGTATTGCGCGAATGTTAGTTTTAACACTATGAAGAGCTCAAGTGAATTAAATTATATAATAAAATTATAAATAATAACAGCCTATAACTCTTCTTCTATCACCACTAGCCCACTGCGGGTTGACGATTTCAGATAACTAAATCCAGGTTTCCTCAAGATGTTTTCCGTCACCGTTGACAGTGATGTCTTAGAATATCTAAGAAAGTCACATTGATACTAAAGGACGCGATCACGACTGGTGATCAGGTGCAAGACCAGCGGCTATACGTGTTCATACGAGCAATCCTAATACAAGAATCAGGGATTCAGATAGTGGTATTCATAAGCTTTGATTCTGTATTATTTTGAACATTACATCTATTAGTTCTGATACAATTTATGAGCTTCTATTATTGGGTTCTGTCGGTTAATTGGGGTTATTATAATTCTGAGAAGGTTGTTAACGTAAACCGATTTCTAGAGGGAAGATAAATTATAATTATTATTTCATAGTAGAATATTATAAGCATATTTTGAACGTCAACAAAATTCTAGTCGTGCACAACACTAATTGATTATAATTATTTTGATAAACCCAAAAAAAATTGGCAAAAATACATTTTAGGCAAAATTTAAAAATGTTAATAGTAATGATTTTATAAGCACTGTACCTGGTACCAGCCATCTTGTCGATAAATTGGATCCATACAATTTTGACTTACATCGGCGCAGAGAAAAGTAAATCTTAACAGCATCTGCTATGATTCATTTTCGCCTCTCGCACATTCCCATCATTACCAACACACTAACTTCCTAATCTTCGTACCTAATAACAGGAGTATCTTTATCACCAAGATCAGTGTAATCGTAAAACAGTGCTACAAAATGTTCAATCGACCGCAGTGTAATGGCTGTATACGTTTTACAGCCGGAGACGTTCCTTGAGACATCGGAACAACATAAACGACACCTGGTGGCGATTTGTTACAATAAACCTGACAGGCGCGCTTAGAGCTATTGTTCGCTGGGTTTTAGTGTTTTTATGGCACCTACTAAGCTTTTTCGTTCCATTTCACACATGCTGGTGAAGAGTCGTTTGTACTGTTTACGATCACTTTTTGCGCAGTATGGTAATATGGATATTCATGAATAACACTCGCGCTGTTAAATATTGTATAATAATACCAGGTTTGAATCAGAATATTAATTTAAAGTTCTCAATGTTAAAAGTACTTTTGAAGGTAACCCCAACATTGCTGACTTATTTACTGAAATAGCTTGAAGAATCCTGGAATTAATGTTGATAAACCAATATGCAAAAAATGTAGTTATAGAAAGACGAACTGATTGGCGCAGTGGCTAATCAATTGGACTGTTGCGCTAAGGGATGCAGGTTCGATTCCCCCATGAGACTAAATTTTGTTTGATCCGCAGATGTTTGTCCCGACTCTGGGTGTTTGTGTATGTGATATTTCATGTTTGTGAACACCGCATCCACGATACAGGAGAAATTCACAGTGCAAGGCCAGGTTTTGTACAAAAAAAATCAAATTCAAAAAAGGAACCAAAAATGATTTTTTATTTAGCTCGCTTGTCACCATAACCTAGGCTGACAGTAATAATGAAATCGATCACATGAAGCCATAACTGGCACAAAAAGTGGATAGTGAAAAGGAACCAAGAGCGCGAAAAGAAGAAAAAATTACCAAAATGCTTTGGATTCCAATTATTCCACGAATACCAAACTTTAATGAAGGAAGCAAATTGAGTGTTGTCTATAACGGAAGAACTTCCAACTTTTTAACTAAATGTTCTTTGTTTTCTGTCAGTTTTAAATGCTATCTTTTTGAAGAGGACATTTTGGAAAGTTTATTTAAATTCTTTCTCTGTTTTGATGAAAGAATAGCTTTGGCTACAAAATTATGAAAAGAGTTTGAATATTTGTCACGTAGAAATATGAGGCTTAAGATGAACTGAAGGAGCAAGACATGTGTTGTGGACCATTTGTTTACTCCGTTTGGGAAAAAGGAGCCTAATTACTTCTGCGTGTGTGACACGTGTGCACGAGGTCCTGGGTTCGAATCCCGGGTCGGGCAAAATGTTACTGGGTTTTTCCGTTAGGTAATTCTCAGTAGCAGCACGGAGTCTGGATTTGTGCTCGGTTGATAGCAATAGGCTCGCCCCCTATTGCATTGGGACCGAAAAACATAACTGGCGAAATGTAGGTGTACTATATGTGCACCTCTGCCTACCCCTTCGGGGAATAAAGGCGTGATGTTATGTTTATGTTACTTCTGTGTCAACGTATATTCGTTAAAAATGTATTATCAACAATTATTTTTCATATAAACCGTTGGACTGGCAGACAGGTCGCAAGTTCAAACCCTAGCACGCACCAATGTTTTTACGAATTCATATGCCTACTAATAATTAGTAATCAGTTTTCAATCGTAAGGAAACCAGCACACCTGAAAGATTTCAAAGGTGTGTAAAGCCATATCAAAAGCCTACAGGCGGTTTAAACTCTGACTACAGGTTATTCATCAACCATACAATAAGAAGAATATTTAAGGCAGGGAATATCATCATTTATGAATAAGTGGGTTATGTTTTGAATTACATAAGCTATATTTATGGTCTCATTGGTTTTAAAAATATAGCTGTAAATTGCAAAGTTTAATGTTAGTTTTACGGGTCGTATTGTGACGTTGCAAGTTCTATAGTTGCTTGTTTCTAAGAATTTACTCTTATTTTTAATGGGGTCTGAAATGTAACTGTAATAAAATAAAACTTACGAGTGTAAAGGAATTAGTTTTGGTAATTCGATTCTTATTATTGTAGTTTTCTACTAAATTTCCTTCTTTTAAATAATCTTCTATTCTCTATCACTAAAGGACGCTTAAACTAAATTCAATTCTGACGGCTATTTGTTCTAAGATTTGCACATACAATTTGTTCTAAGCCCTCAAATAGGCGCAAGCACTGATGCACTTTCCATATTTTTCGAGTCATACATGCTTGATCTATATATCTAAAGTCCATCCAAATACCGACATCACCAAGTGCTGCTTAACCACGCCTACTCTGAACTGCGCGACATCTATTACGCTACGCTCCTAAAAACGTACAAGATGATAAAAATACTTAGCATTCAGTGAATTGCCAAAACGTGCATCACAAATGAGCATTTAGACGTGACATCATGCCGCCGCCTATCCGTCATTATACTATTATCTCCGAGGCAAAGGATACGTACGATCATTCACGACTCATAAGTACTCGTTAGAGATCGTTTGCATGTTTGAGAGAACCTACCTAACACATTCCATTTACCGTGCCGCGGCGACGAACGACGTATCTGCCAAATTCGGTATTTTGCGCTTTGATACGTTCGATCCCGCAAATGCAAGTATATTTTGGGAATAGTAAACGACAAACAGTGTAAAAGCTCTTTTGCGCATTGGATTATTGTGTGTGTATGTCTTAAGTGCAGGTAATGCTGAAATAAGCTAAACTATCTGGAATCTGGAATTTTAATAAGAAACTTAAACTTGATTCCAGATAAAAAAAAGTAATAAATATCTTTGAAAAAGATATAAGTACCTACTATACACGTTGATTCAAACTAGTAATTTCTCTAGTACCTATCGTAGTAGATTTCGGAGCATGGTTTTGGTTCGCACAAGCCACCTATATCTAGTCTTATTTCTTCACCCAAAAGTATTCAGTATTCCTCTATTGTAGATGCATTTAACAGCATTACCAGACCCATCAAAACGAATGAAAGATATCTGCAGACACAAATATAATTATGTCTCCCGAAGGGAATAAATGTGCAACAGGCCATAAACTAAACAAATCATCAAAAAATTAAACACTGCTCTCTATATTTTCAAAATTACTCCAACAAGTCTAACGCTGATATGCTCTTTCGATCCAAACCACTAGTGCTGTGAACATTAGGTCCAATTCATTCCATTACCATTCGATACTCGTTACTCGAAACGCTTTTAAACTGTTTACCCAACAAAATTGAATTCTCTCGAGTTTATCAGGGGAATATCTTTCTGTGGTACCGACATAAATTGAACGTGTTTTATTGGCGTTACTTGAATACGGTTACTGATGTCTGTATTAGGAGAATGATGGGGAGGAGTTCGTGTTTTTACTATTAATGACTATTGATTTTAGATACCGTAAAACGGGGTGAATCGAAACTTAATGGTGAATAGAAACAAAACTTTGAAACTGATTGTATAGCAGAGTGTATAGATAATTAATTGTTACCATGAAGGACCCTATACTTTAAATTGCATTATAGACAAATCTCGAATCCTTTCTGACCACTAAGTAATAATTTAATGTTAAAATCAGTTTCAAAATGTTGTTTCTATTCACCCTTAAGTTTCGATTCACCCCGTTTTACTGTACTGCCAAGATTTTCGTTTCGTATTCATATTATATTCATATAGGAGAGACCTATGTCCAGCAGTAGACTAAGATAGGCTGATGATGATGATGATTAATATTTTGCACCTTACTTGATGCCTTAGAAAACACTGGCGTGTCTAGTCATTGTCATGTTATAGTGGTGTATTGAGGGGCTCCTAGCTACGAGGCTACCCATATCAGTCGATCTGCAAGGTTAAGTTGCGCACGCCGCGGTCGGTCTTGTGATGGGTCCGTTTTCACATGTCGAGAGCCCTTCGTGCTTCGGAAGGCACGTTAAGTCGTTGATATCAACCTGACCTCTCTCAGGTCGTGTCGGTCTACCGTCCCATTGGACTATGAGAGTAAGGGAATAGGGAGTGCACCTGTGTTTGCACGCATACTTGTGCACTATAGTATCTCCTGCGTAGTTGACTAGTCTCAGCTGAGACAGGCCGCCGTGACCGAAATTCGGTCAGGAGAACTTTATAGAGTTATGAATTTTAATGAAAAATAATAAATAGATTTCCTTGACAAAACCATCAAAATAAAATGGCCTTTCTTCTATTACACTCAGGAGCAAAATTTGCTTGGTAAAATAAAACAAAAAAAAACATAACATAACATCACGCCTGTATTCTCCGAAGGGGTAGGCAGAGGTGCACATATAGTACACCCACATTTCGCCAGTTATGTTTTAGGTCCCAATGTAATAGGGGGCGAGCCTATTGCCATCAACCGCACAAATCCAGACTCTGTGCTGCTACTGAGAGTTACCTAATGGAAAAATCCAATAACACTTTGTCTGACCCGGGATTCGAACCCAGGACCTCGTGCTCAGCAGTCGCGCTTAGCGACCACTAGACCAACGAGGCAGTCTTGGTAAAATGTTGACGTGCAAATCAACGTATCTCTAATCTGCCTAACCGTTTGAGTTTAACAGGCGTGATTGCAAGCTAGTAATGATAGTCTGGTTCAATTGCTATCTTTAGGACCATGGATCCAGATAAAAATTAACAGAAAGGGATTTTAATTTTTTACACCGACCATAAAAACGATTGAAATAATATCTAAGTAGCAGGGAGTATTAATGTATTTCTCTCAGGAAATACAAAGTAAGGCTTCCTAGAGATTTATTAAGTTGTAAGCAAACACCATTTATTATTAAGTGGTACCTAAAAATCATTAATAGCTCTTCTAAGAAAATCAACGGATCTGATAGCAGATTTTGATTTTAAATCCATACTTCCATACTAATATTATAAATGTAAAATTAATTCTATTTGTCTGGCTGTTACGCCTTCACGACTAAACCGCTGGACGGGTTTTGAAGAAATTTGGCATGTAGAAAGTGTAAAACCCGAAAAAGAACATGAGGAAGTAACCTTACTTAACGCGGGCGAAGCCGCGGGCATAAGCTAGTATTATAATTATAAAAGTAACTCTGTCTGTCTGTTACGCCTTCACGTCTAAACCGCTGGACGGATTTTGATGAAATTTGGCATGTAGAAAGTTTAAGATCCAGAAACATTCGGATATAAACTACTTCTTTTTCAGATACATCCTTCTAAGGGGTTAAAATAGGGGTCGAAAGCGGACGAATCCGCGGCCAAAAGCTAGTCAGTAATATACCGTAGATACCTCACATAAGCTGCTTATATCGTTAAACACCGTATGACATAATATACGACGGTTATTGTGGAGCGGTTTAACATTTATGTGTTTATTGTATTGAGAGAATAAAGGCTGACCTTTCAATTATATTTGGACTTAGTACTCAATGACTGTATTCCAAAGGTTAAGGTAGATATATATACTTTTAACAATTTCATTTATGGTGTTACATGTAAAATGGTGGATATACATTAACTTTAAATTACGTCAAAAGCCATTCTTAAACCCGTGTTGAATATCACCATTTTTTAAGCACCTATCTGTATAATGCTCACGAATTGGAACAGTGCCCAATGAATTATGGTGATTGGCTCTTTAACAGCTCGAGCACATATCGTTTAAACTGGAAACTGATATTACGACGTCATTGAAGATCGAATTATTTGAGTTTTAGTCGGCTTTCGTATAATATAACTAGAAGATTCCCGTGGAGTGTCGGGCCAGAATAGCACCAACCAATTCGTCCCGTAGGTGTCGCAGGAGGCGACGAAGGGAAATTCCAGAAGATGGCCAGCAGCGTCTTCTGTAACTTTTCCACCAATATTGCGATCCTCAAGCCGCTTGCCAATCGTAGGGATTAAAGCAAAACCTCCCTTTGAAGGGGGAGGCCTTCGTTCAACAGTGAACGTCTCCCGGCTGATGAAGATGATAATTGTAGATACCTAGATTTGCAACTATTTTTGTTGGTATTATGTTTCAGTGTAAGCCCATAGGTTTGGTAATATAATTCGCTTTTGTGAGGCTTAATGTAAATACAAGAGATAAATTTACTAATTTATATAATATCTACAGGAACTTTTGATTTTCATGTGAACTTCATATTGATCAATATTCACGTGTCTCTCAAAAAATGTGAGACAAATAGAATAAAAAATGTATAGGGAAAATATGACTTCGACTACACAATCTATGACAATATCATTCCCATAAATGATTGTTTCTAGTCGATTTCTATTCATCTAACTTTTGCCACTCTTCTAGGGTCTCCAGTCAATTTTAACGACAACAGTTACTTAGCCGCACATTAAGCCACGCTGTAAAACTATGTACAAACACATACGGCTCACCAAGGCAGTGTTCCTCCAACTAATTAACATTGCATTAAACTTTGTTTCCCAAATCTTAGCGAGAAGATTATGCAGGCCACTGGAATATTCATAAAATGACTTGGCAACTTGTTATATGGTACGTTACAAGTAATCACGTGTTGGTGATGTTACATTAGCTCAACTGCTGTTTTCTTGCAGTATAATGTTTTAATGTTATCGGTTTGTTTAAACTGAATTTGGTAGAAGATAAGTAGGTAAAGTTCACGCTGGTATAACAGCCTACCATTTGACATGACATTTATTATTTATATAGGTAACTAATTTATAGTACCCTCATGAATTCAAAAAGACATTGGTGCGTGCCGTAGTTTGAACATGCGAGCTTTGACTTGACAGTCCATGGTCATACCAGTCGGCTATCAGTGCATATAGACAGTAACGGACAAAATAGTTCCCGCTGGTTTGTCATCCAATTTAAAACTTGCCGAGTGCTATCCGGCCTAGAATTGACCACGCCTTTTCCTCCCTTTGGGTGTCGTAAGAGGCGACTAAGGGAAAATCCAGAAGATAGGCAGCAGCGTCTTCTGTAACTTCACTACCAATACTGTGATACCCAAACCGCCTACCAAGCGTAGGAATTATGGCCCCCCTTTTTTTAAGAAGGCCTTTTTTCAACAGTGGACGTCTTTCGGCTGATGATAATGGTGATGAAATAAAAACAATGTAAATATCATCAACTGCTATGTTATCATTTAATTCACGTGCACGCAGAATTCTGCACACACTAACAATGTCAGTAAATGTTTGTTTGAACTCTGAACGTCTGATTTGTGTGTGTACCGCTACAGAATTTCAACGCCGGACTTGAATGTGAGATGTTTACTTATTGGCTTACGTCAGAACATGGCGCTCAGAATATTGTATTTAGAATTTAGCAAACATACGTAAAAGCCGACGACCGTTGGACCTAAGTTCTAAATAATTGGATTACAAGCTATCCCAAACATTTATTAGGTAAATAATTGTGTGAGTGCTGGCCACGTGCTGACTAATACAAGCGATCCGCACTACTGCTATACATTTACTGTCAAGTTTTATTATTAAAAATAATAGAACATCGCGCCTGTATTCCTCGGTAAGGTAGCCAGAGATGTTTAGTAAACATTTCGCCAGTTATATTATAATTTTCAATGTAATAGGGGGCGAGCATATTGCCATCAACCGGGCACAAATCCAGACTTCATACTGCTACAAAGAATTACCTAATCGAAAAACCCAGTTACAGTTTGCCCGACCTGGAATTCAAACCCAGGTCCTTTGGAACGATTAACCTTACGATTAACTTATCGAATTTAAATGCGCAATTGCGAATTACATGGATGCTGAAAGATTCAAGCAATTGATTATAATAAGTCTTTACTCAATTGTTTGTTAAAAAATACTCGAATACTAGCTATGCCTAATTTAAAAAAAATAATTATAGTAGCTAACCCGTGTTCATTGTGTATTTCTCTATCAAAAGGATTTTTCTAAATAGATAAAGGAAACTTGAAAAATGATGGACACGTTTGCTCAGTTGGCGGAGCGGCGGCGGCGCCACGGTACGGCGAAAGTCGCGGGTTCGAGTCCCGCCCGTGTCCATCATTTTTCAAGTTTCCTTTATCAATTTAGATTTAAATCTTTTTTGCATGTTGCCATGCTAGGCTTAAGCCTAGAAGTCATATAAAAAGGGGTTTTTGTTTCCTAGCTCTAAACAATAGTAAAACTGAATAGGTATTCAAGTTATCTAAACGTTTAAAATAACATAACGACTCGGGCAACTAACGCGGGTTAACTACCCCAATTTGAAACGCCAACGCTGCGGTTAGGGATGTGTGGTAATCTCTTTACTTATTAATTAGTTCAGTTAATGAGGAGATTAGGTGTTTTCTTTGTGTTGAGACCGTAAATCAAGTTTGGTTAATAATAAACGTAACATAACATCACGCCTGTATTGCTCGAAGGGGTAGGCAAAGGTACTTTTAGCACACTCACATTCCGCCAGCTATTTAGCAAATTTTTGTCTAATGCGGAAATTGAACCCGCAACCCTTAGCACAGCAGTTTAATCGCTTAGCCACTGCGCCAATCAGGTTGTTGATAAAAACAATAAAACTTATTTTGCAAAGGATATTATTATTATCTAAGTACACTCCCAAAACACAAAGCAGATTGGCAGCAAAGAGATTTCAACAAAATCGATTTAGTTAATGAAGAATTACTGGGACAAGCACAAATGAATTAATTGGAACCCGTTTTACCGCAACCCAATTCTTTAATATAATCAATCTTGCAAACTTGTAAGTTTTCTGAAACTTATAGTCGTTAGACTGGGCAAGTTCCAGAATTTGTGGTCCTAGTTTTGGTCGAAACGAAATGTCCGAACGTAAGCTAATGGTGAAAAATTACACTTACATTTAACCCGGTTTTTCTCTAATATTAAACTTGTTTACGTATACACTGAGACGTATGTGTCTTGTTAGGGCGCTTGGAATGTTTTGATACTTACATGTTGACGTATAAAAACTATAAAGTTGCGCCTGTAAGGGTTTGCAATGATCAAGAGTTGTTGATCGTCCGTGTTCTAGGAAATGGAATTTTTGTATGTTTTATAATACATACGCCTATACATAAAGTCACGCCTGTTTCCCTGAGAGGTAGGCAGAGACTACGGATTTCCATTTGCTACGATCCGGGCATACTTTTATAATAGTTATTTTTTAATTATATAATTTCATTAGAATGCTCCTATAATTAATGTTATATTTATGCCTAATAAATTAAATACAAAAATAAAAATTCCTTACATACCATAATATTAAATGACAAGGAATTAACTATTACTACTAAAGAAGTTAATTATGCACTGGCTAGCACGGTTATTTGGTTTAATAGTCTGAAAGAAGAACTTAAAACAAGACTAAACCAATCCAGCAATAAAGTTTAAATTCATAAAGCACTTGTCCCGAATCACTGTTTTTCTTTTATACCCAGATTAGCATGGAAATCATGAAAATCCACGTAACATCTTTCGAGTACATCTTTGGCGCACACCCAAGGTTCAGCGTGTAAGCATCCAATATGGAAATCGTATTCAAATTCCTAGACTTGATCAAATTACTCCACTTTGTTACAGGAGACTTGAAACGTGGCAAACCCGCAGCGGATATTTAGACCCCGCCGTCTTGCGAAAGATTATCTCGAGAATCGATTCTCGATAATCGGACGACTTGGCTGACTCGATTGTCAAATGAAGCCTAATTGAAAGGACCGAACATGAAACTATTGTATAAAGACAAGTGAAAATGTGAGTGTAGTGGCTGTAAGTAATGAAGACAAAATAAATGTGGATAATACTAAGTACAATGTATGGTGTATCAAAGCAGTTGCCGGCGGAGAAAAAGCAACAATGATCAAAATGACTCCTCTACATTCAGTGTTCGTTTGCATAGCACTGCATTTCATTGGTAAGTGAATATTAAAAATTCTTGGAATAGTTCCAGAAACTTATAGAATTTCACCTGAAAACGTTCCAAATCAAATAATAGAGGAAATTTATGAAATGTAAAATATTTTGTTACTTAGAATAGTAGTATTTATAATTTCAATTATTTGGTTATTACTTTTACAGCAACATGTTTTGCAGCATTTTATTATGAATTCATATTGAGACGGCTCAATATGAAATTGTTAATTAACATTTTCGTCTGTACTCTAATTCAATGTTACTTAAGCAATTGTTTATTTTTGGTGCCTCCATTGTTTTTAATTAATAAAAGAATAGATGAAATACTATAGAAGTTCTTTATATCAAAGGTTGTAGTTAATACAATTTATATGTTAATTTTAATGGTTATAGAGCTACCTACGCACTTCATTAGCATATAACTAGTACATCAGAGACGTTAGGTATTTACGTTTGGAATGGATACAGATTACCTTCGAGTTAAGATGCTGCATTACTCATAGTCGATCAGATATTATTCATGCCATCCATTACTATTGTATTGTATGGATCCAATCGATACCAACTTGCTCGATGCTGTGCTGTCTATATTATATGACTAGTATTGTATGCATACGAGAGTAGCTCATAGCTACGTGGCTACCACGCAGATCAGTCGATTTGCGTGGTTACGCCGTGCTCGCCGCGGTCATTCCTCTAATGGGTGACCGTTTTGACATCGAGACCCCTCCATGCTCCGGAAAGCACGATAAGACGTTGGTCTTCGCCAGATCTCTCTCTGGTCGTATCCGTCTGCCGTCTCATGGGACTATGAGAGAGAGGGAATAGGGAGTGCAACTGTGTTTGCGCGCATACTTGTGCACTATATCTCTGAGTAGTTGGCTAGGGCCGCTTTGACCAAAATTCGGTCAGGAAAACATTATTATTATTCGAAAGTATGTTACATACTCGTAGGTATTTAATTTGACTTCTAGTTGAATTCCTAGAACAGTTCTCAGGTAAGAACTCCTAAAAACCAATCATTAATTCTATTATCAGAGCACGCACGCACCTTTCGTTTATTTATTTTTACTTAGAAGGAAAATCTTTTGTTTATTTTTTCAAAGTAGCTTTGTTTTTCGTGTTTTTATTTTCATTGTTATGATATTGGAGAAAACAAATACATGAGGGTTTTTAAGCCGGAAAGCTAGTTCATAGACTATTTACAAAGTGAAGCCATTGTTTAAAGTCGGTTGGATTCGATAAAAGTGTTCAGCAAGAAGTGTAAGTTAGTAAAGATATTTAAACCATTTGAAAAAACGGTTTTATGACAAATATTTTTCACTAATGTTTGATAATACTCAAAATTAGGTAGCTTATGACGGCACCCTAAGTGAGGTAGTAATTACTTAGGCCGACCACAACGGAGTTAAATTCGAGGACAATTACACAGAATACTCTTTAAAAATTGTTGTACGTCTCATTAGTCATAGCCTTAAGGTTTTATTTCATATCGGCCACAAAAGACCACTAACAAAACGTCACATCAAGTTGCTTGATCCAAAAAACAAATGGTCATTAAAAACAACAAACAGAGTTACAAAAATCTCTGTGTTAAAATTCCCAATGTTTCTCCAAACCATGACAAAACCGTTAAACAGATCCAAAATCTAAACGGCGCAAATCACGCACTAAACAGACGCAAAACGCTCGTTCAAGAAACATACGAATCACATTTTATATCTGAAAGGAAACGTGTTCAAGGGTCCGACGAAAATTCCATTACCTCAATGCGTTCTGAAGATTCTCCAGCATCTGTGGAAAGGAATATACAATCTTTCTACATTGTTAACATTCGCCACAAGATGCTGGGTGTCTCATTATCGTTTAGAGTATTCGTTGGTTCTCTCTTGTTTACTTTCTCTTCAACATTCTTTTATGATCAAGTCCCTCGGGCGGGTCTTAAATTAAGATCCTATCTTCCGAAGTATTTATATTTCTTACTTTAGTTTCTTGTTTGGATTTCGGTCGATTTAGATTAATAATTGAGTGTAATTAGTTTAATTTGGTTCTGTGTTTTTGTCTAATTAATTTTGTTCGTCAAGCTTGTTTCCTAGCGAGATTAGCAGAGAAAACGGTGTTTTAGTCTAGTTGACCGTCAACGCATTTCTTGTCTTGTTTCTCCAAAACTTTGAATAAAATCAGAATACTTTCAGTTCCAACTCATTCATCAACACTATCTACAATATCTTTGCTTTGCATTTTTAATGTTTCTTATAATTATTTAAATCTAGGATTGTTATAGTTTATGTGCACTGTTATTACTTTCCCCTCACTTTCCGCATCATCATTGGCAGACCAGTCACTCTTGGTGGTTGTTGAAGTTTCACAACCTGCTAGATTTGGCCTGTCTTTTTCTGCTATTCTCCACGCTGTTGCATCAGCAGGTTCCATCATTTTAACAGCTAAGTAGTTCTGTGTTAGAACTGTGTATAGAAAATAAAGAATAACGCTATCTTTTTAGCAAAATGTTGCTGGGTTTTTTTATTAGATAATTCTCAGTAGCAGCACGGAGTCTAGATTTATGGCTGGTTGATGGCAATAGGCTCGCCCCCTAAAATAAAAACATAACTGATAAAATGTGGGTGTACTATATGTTCACCTCTGCCTACCCCTCCGGGGAATCCAGGCGTGATGTTATATTATGTTATCTTTTTAACCATACATATTTTTAACCTTTGGCCTTTATTATTCAATTATATCTTCATTCAAGCTGTCTCTATGGCAACTTTAGAAAGGTTAAAAGAAATATTATTAGAGAACACCGACAAAAAATTTACAAGTGTTGGCAAATATGTTGCTGGAGAAGACAGATTCTCGAGTGGCGACCACGAACCAGAAAATGGAGCGCTGGCAGGCCTCCCACTAGGTGGACCGACGATGTTGTCAGAGTTGCGGGCAACCGGTAGATGGAAATGGCAAGTTGTTGTTCATTGTGGTGTTCTAAGGGGGAGGCCTTTGTTCAACAGTGAATGTCTTCCGGATGATGATGATGGCAAAAAATATCAAAAACTAAATGCGCACCTCTGCCTACCAAGAAGGGGTAGGCAGAGGTACCCAGTAACACTTTGCCCGACCCGGGATTCGAACCCAGGACCTCGTGCTCAGCAGTCGCGCTTAGCGACCACTAGACCAACGAGGCAGCAAAAAACAACAAAAAAAGCATTAAAATATATTAAGTTTGTTGTGGCCAAGTTCTTCTATTTTCATGATTAGCCTTTTCCCATTTCCAATGAGCCATATATGGTACATATAAATAGCCGATTGTTTAACTACTGTGTCTTGTACGCGGACAGCAAAAGACATAAACAAAATTTCGCAACTTTTAAATTACTCATTAAGCTAACCACAAATGTATGAAAAAAGGCAAAAATAATGAAACTGTATACTTAGAGGCCTTCATTTCGGGAAAGTTAGGGAAAATATCATTATTTTTGTAAAATAAATAAAATTTGTGGGCAATATATTTCCACGCACATTGTAAGTGTCACCGCGGGGAAATGGATCACTGTCCTTGTCGATAATAGGTCAACAACCTGTCTCCATACTTGCTCAATACAATATTACGATGTTTATGATATCGACCAATTATATTGGTATGCTTCATCGCTATTGATAGTTGTAACATACAACGATAACTAAACAACGCCAATGAATATAATAGGATTATTAAATAGGACTGCCTCGTTGGTCTAGTGGTTGCTAATCGCGACTGCTGAGCACGAGGTCCTGGGTTCGAATCCCGGGTCGGGCAAAGTGTTAATGGGTTTTTCCATTAGGTAATTCTCAGTAGCAGAATGGAGTCTGGATTTGTGCCCGGTTGATGGCAATGGGCTCGCCCCCTATTACATTGGGACCTAAAAACATAACTGGCGAAATGTGGGTGTACTATGTGTGCACTTCTGCCTACCCCTTCGGGGAATACAGGCGTGATGTTATGTTTTTTTTAAATTAATTTCATTCGACCAGCAATGTACTTTTAATAGTAAATTTTCCTTTATTTTGTCAAAACAAAAATGAAGAAAAAAACAAGACGCGTAGCGGATTTGTTACCTCCACCTACGGCGTAGCAGTCGTAGCGACATCCGCTACGCGTGTAGCTACGATTACGATTTCCTTCGTTTTTTTTACGAAAACAAGGCACAAATATTGCGTAGATATAATATTCATGCGATATATTCCCTTCCCTATTACATAATAAGCTAGCAAACCGAATCAATTCTTCAATTACACCGTCCTCATACATGTCGAAATGAATCGAGAAGAGTAATCCTCAGTTATGTTTATCCCGAGCTTTCTACTTAATAAGTCTGACAAAGGAATAGGAATGGTTTATTGTGGCGTCGTAAACGCTGTGTTTATTCCGTTACATTTATAAAGATATTTAAGCCCTGTGTTTAGGGTGCTGGTGAAATAAAAATGTTTATAGTATACTTTGTTAGTGCATTTAATGTTTTTAGGTATTATGGAAGGTTTTTTTGAATGGTGTAAAAGGTTTTTCCAGTTACAAGGACCACGGATCGAAAGTTTTTAAGACAATTTAATTATTTTTAATATAACATAACATAACATCACGCCTGTATTCCCCGAAGGAGTAGGCAGAGGTGCACATATGGTACACCCACATTTCGTCAGTTATTAGTTTTTTAGGTCCCAATGTAATAGGGGGCGAGCCTATTGCCATCAACGTGGCACAAATCCAGATTCCGTGCTGTCACTGAGAATTACCTAATGGAAAAACCCAGTAACACTTTGCCCGACCCGGGACTCGAACCCAGAACCTCGTGATCAGCAGTCGCGCTTAGCAACCACTAGACCAACGAGGCAGTCAAATCTTTATCAATGGATTTTAAATTAAGAATATCCATTTGACGATAAAACTAAACCCAAAATGGGACGAGCCTATTGGTCAGATCCTATTGGTCGGACCCATACATACAAGGTTTGGCCTGTTAAGTGGTTTTCAGAGTGACGAAAGGGAATGGTATTCTTAACCCGTCCCCCACAGACGGACGACTAAAATAACAAAGAAGATAAATAAAGAGTTGTGTAAAAAGTTTTGCTATTTGGTTACGGTACTTCATGAGTGATTCCATCATCTTTAAGTAATAAGTTATCTCATCATATGTGATTTAATGTAAAAGGGTACGATGGGGCTGACATATTATTTTAATAAAAGCCCCTAAATAAAACAGATAAAAAAAAAAAAAAAAAAAAGATAAATAAGTACAATAAGTCAGGCTCTAACTGGAAGCAGACCAGTTTCGCGCTGCCGAGTCATTTTTAAGCATCAGAGAAAAATGTAGGTGTACCAAAAATGGTACGCAATAAAAATGAAAGCTTTTTTATTTATTCAACACTTGCCTTTCTTTATAGCCACGCGATTTTGCTCTCAAAAATCCTTTTGGACCTCTGGGAGGTAATTTGGGTGAAAAATAACAATATCCTTGGCACAGGGGGATCCTTTACAAAACGACATAAATGTGTAATTATATTTCTAAGAAGGATGGTGAATTTAATACTGTTAATTACATTTGGAATGGTCTTTCATATTGAAACAATAAGGGAACCTGCGTGGAATGTTATCATTAGCCGCATTGGGAATTCGCTCGTGTGGGAGTCTATAGGTACCGGTTGTGTCTGACAAGGGTTATATGCAATGGCGATGCCAAAAACATCAGTACATATTAATACATTAATTTTGTTAGTTCAATTTTTTATTTTGATCCTTATCTTGACGACCTGATTGGCGCAGTGATTAAGCGATTGGGCTACTACGCTAAGGGGGACAAAAATTTGTGTGATCCGCAGATGTTTGTCCCGTCTGGGTGTTTGTGTATATGATATTTTGTGATCGTGGGACGCAGCTACGATACAGGAGAAATTTCTGGTGTTAGGAGACATAAACACATAAAAACACAAAAACATAACATCACGCCTGTATTCCCCGACGGGGTAGGCAGAGGTGCACATACTGTACACCCACATTTCGCCAATTATGTTTTAGGTCTCAATGTATTAGGGGGCGAGCCTATTGCCATCAACCGGGCACAAATCCAGACTCCGTGCTGTTACTGAGAATTACCTAGTGGAAAAACCCAATAACACTGCCCGACCCGGGATTCGAACCCAGGACCTCGAGCTCAGCAGTTGCGCATAGCGACCACAAGACCGAAGAGGCATGTTGTAAGATATGGAAAATTATTGTGATTCTGTAGTACAAAATAATAAATAATATGAATATCTGCTTGCTCCAAACCGATCTAATAAAACATTTTTAGTAATTGTATTCTTGTTTGGGTAACAGTTTGAAGAAATAAAAAAATAGAGTGGAATGAAAAAAGAATTGAGCTATTGTTACATTGATTGCCTACAAAAGCTTTTTGGAAGCTACCTTAAACAAAAGCAGAAATGGTGATTTGCTGGTTTATATTGTTTTTTATTAAGCTTTGAAGTAAGGCTTGGTTAGGGTATATTTTTTATGAGGTATTGAATGGCAATGGTTTGCATCGACTAAAAAGATGGTGAATTCCATTACAATTTTTATAATTATACTAATACAATCCAACACTATAGGTAAAACTTATACATCGTTCATTTTCCGAGAATATTTTTTTACATCGACTTAGAGCGCAAATAGCATTATAATCATACTCTACGTGGTTAGGTATTAGTCATCATTATAGATTCTTTTGATAAAACCGCTTATAAACAAAAATAGCCAAACAACAAAGCTTTAGACTTTTGTTCGTACCAAAGGACCAGACTGTATATCTTTTGGTCCTTCGCATTCGTTCGACCCACACACAAAAACAAAGACATAATTATACTTAACAGGTAGATTAGGACAATACCTTTTCAGAGCCACACGAAGGATTTATGGCACAGAGTCAAGACCTTCAAGATTAAGCGGTTTATTATCTAAAAGTATGCAAAATATTTGGCATTACTTCAAGGTTTCTTTTTCTTGGTCTTTATTTTCGTTTTATTTTAATGTCGTGGTGACTTTGAGGTTTATCAGATTGGACTCGAGTCCAGACAAGGACTAAAATTATTTTTAATATTATGAGGTTGTATTTTTTTATTCTACTCCTGACCTAATTTTGATTGCGGTGATTAATCTAAGATTAGTACGGAGGTAAAAATGTATGCGCAAAAACAGATGCAATTACTATGCCTTCACTATTATATCTGATAGAACAACAAGCAGACAAGACTGAAGAGAGATAAGGCGTAGGATCGACATCTTAAAGAAATCTTCAAGTTTCTTGGTATTTCTTAGAATCTTATTTGTATATAATCAGCCGACTGCCTCGTTGGTCTAGTGGTCGCTAAGCGCGACTGCTGAGCACGAGGTCCTGGGTTCGAATCCCGGGTCGGGCAAAGTATTATTGAGTTTTTCCATTAGGTAATTCTCAGTAGCAGCACGGAGTCTGGATTGTGCCCGGTTGATGGCAATAGGCTCGCCCCCTATTACATTGGGACCTAAAACATAACTGGCGAAATGTGGGTGTACTATATGTGCACCTCTGCCTACCCCTTCGGGGAATACAGGCGTGATGTTATGTTATGTTATGTTTATCATCAGTCGAAAAACGTCCACAGTTGAACAGAAGCCTCCCTTACAACGCCACAACGAACTACAACTTGCCATTTGCGTCCACCAATCGCCCGCAGCTCTGACGATATCGTCAGTCCACCTGACGGCTCTAAAATTGAAATTGTAAACAAACATAAACAAATACAAAAACATCCTATATCGTCCGACTTAAAGTAGTACACACATTAAATCTTCCAAGATATATTAGAGTTACAAGAAGCTTTAATATTTTACCTTACACGTGGATTGCTTACCAACAAACATACCTACTATATACACATACTCGTACTTCCCAATAGGTATCACTTAGGGAACTGATCCTTTAAGAATGATAAAGATTAAGAGTAAGACGTATGTTCACCGTTCCTATACACATTTAAAGCTGTACAAAATAAATTGGGACTGTAATCGGTAGGGAAAAACGGTACGCCTTGGATATTCGGCTTTCCCTTATACCCAAAACTGAATCATTTATTTGTTTCACTTAAATCAACTTGGTTAATCATTTATGTCATTTAAGTACACTAATCAGAAGATTTCAATCGACCTGTAACTTAACATAACATCACGCTTGTATTCCCCGAGGGGTAAACCGAGGTGGACCTATATACTACTCACTAACATTTTGCCAGTTACTTCAGTCAAGTCTCAATGTAGTAGGTAGACAGCCTACTGCCATCAATCGGGTACATTTACTGACTTTGTGGTGCTACTGAGAATTAACGTAGAGACTCAATAACACTTTGCTGAAACCGAGATTCGAACCCAGAACCTCATGGTTAGCAGTCGGTTTAGCGACCACTTGGCCGACGAGGCAGGCTGTCTGAATAATATCAAATATTGAGTTCAAAATAGGGATCAGATTTAAAGGCAATTCTCTTGCGTCGCAAGGAAAGCTAATTATAAAAGGTAACGTACCAAATGTCAGGCTCGATGAATGGCAACAGGCTAGCTGCTGATCACCTGAGACTTATGAGAAGAGGCGGTACACAGATAGACTTCTAATAAAAGAGGCATCGACTAATCGAAATATTTAGACAGATTGTGTGAATATATACTTTCTGAACTGGTCGTTGCCGCAGCATGCTTGCTGAGTGAACAAAATACAGGCGATTTTATTCCTACTCATACTGTTAGTTTCAAATATTTGCCTCTTCATTCTTTGACGCCTATCCCATTTTGGAAGGCCTTACGCGCCGACATATCAATCAATCAAATTCTGACAACGTATACAGTCATAGTGTGCGGCGAACATCGTACAATATTATTTGTACATTGTTATATCGTTATTTGATGTTATAGAACTCTTAAAGATGTATCACACTTTATAAATTATATAACATAATACGAGTAAGTCATTACACTATTATGAAGGTAAAAATTCGTGAGTTTCTTTGTATGTTTGTTACGTTTTCACGCTTAAACGGGTTGACCGATTTTGATAAAATTTGGTACGGAGGTGAGACTCTGGATTAAAATAGACATACTTTTTATCTCAAAAAACTGTAGCGAATAAAATAAAATGAAAGTGTTGAAGGATAAAACTTATGGGTGTACATTTTGTTATTTATTAAGTACCGGTTGTAGTAAAATTATTGTTAAGTACTTACACCAACTAAAATATTAGCGGTATCTACTTTTAATTTTGCAGCAATGTAGGCCTTCGTGCCTGAAATTATATACCCCAAAAAAAAACTGGTTAGTAATTTAACTTTGTGGTGCTGATATACCCGAAAGAGAAGGCCTTTTACTCGTACTTTTGGCATTTGATATAGGCATATCGATTGTTTCATGAGACCCATAGCCAACTTGCTGGTATTCTATATGCTTGTGTGTATCACATTACCGATCTACGTGATTTTCTTTACCCAAACCCGTTTTATACCTACATGTTCACCGATAAATCTTTCTCTCTGTCACGTCATTTGTCAATCTATATTAAATGTTAAAAGGCTTTCCCGTTTATTCGATTTCATAGAATCGTTAATGAACTCTATACTATAACAAAGTGTTTTTTAGAAGGAAACCTTTGTTGGAAATATCTTTGTTTTTTCAAGAAACGTCGTACAGAATAGGACATAAAACAAACAAGTAGAAATAATTTTCTTTTAGCGGTAAATGGAAGTATTTTAGCAGGTAATTTAATTTGAAAATGAATATCAAGCTAATAAGTTCTCGAAGGTTAGTTTGTTCAATGTTTTTCTTCGTTGTTAATTATTTTCAATATCTAGCGTACAAAATCATCAGCTAATAATGATATTTAAAAAATTGCCAATCCCACAGCAGGGTTAACGCCTATCATAGAGAGAAATAAAAGGAAAAAAATATCACAGCGATACTCAACTGACGAGCGTGCATAAGGAATGTGATGCGTGTGAATGAAGCAAAAGAAGTATGCCAGGATCGTAGCAAATGAAAATCTGTGGTCTCTGCCTACCCCTCACGGAAAACAGGCGTGACTTAATGTATGTATGTATGATCACAGCGGGTATAAGTTTGTCTGATTATATCCATAGCAATATTATTTATATCCATACTAATATTATAAATGTAACTCTGTCTGTTACACCTTTACGACTAAACCACTGGACGGATTTTGATGAAATTTGGGATGTAGACAGTTTAAGACCCGAGAAAGGACATAGGCCAAGTAATGCAGGCGAAGCTTCGGGCAAAAGCTATAAATCTATAACTTTTCAAATTCAAATCTATAAAATAACTAAGATAGGAGCTGCGTATGATTTTGAAAAATTACTGAATATGAACTCAAAAACTTGTGCATGCAAATCCTATTCTATAGACTACAACATTTTTTAAAGCAATGTTAAAAATAATACCAGCTTATTATACTATTGTAACTCATAAAGTTATTACAGCTTACTCTTGCTTAAATGTATCCCACTGCAGTGCACCTCTCATACAGAGAAGGCACAAGCATTGATTTAACTCCGCAATATATAAATCGGGTCTGTGGTTTACGATCTAAATGGTCCGACACAGAAGCGACCGGCTTTTGTTCTTTGTCGTGCAGAGATTCCGGCGTCAGCTCAAATATTTGTTGTATGGCCTGAGGTATGTGTTGGCTGTTTGTGTGTATGATTTGTGCATGCAATCGAAACTTCTGGGAATGCTACTTTGAAGGGTTTCGCTTGCATATTCGTTGGTTATCAAAGCAATGTAGGTACGATTCATGTAGATACAACTTGTATTAGTAACTATGCTTTGTTATATATATAATAGAAGTATCATAGGTAAAGTGCAGGTAAATTTGGCTCGCAGTGTAAGTTTTACATGTATTTACGCAAAGGCTAAACCATTTCGATGCCTACACGGGACAAAAATTTGTGTGATCCGCAGATGTTTGTCCCGAGTCCGGGTGTTTGTGTATGTGATATCAAATGTTTGTGAAACGCACCCACGAAACACGAGAAATTCCTCTCCAGTGCAGGGATTAAGGCTGCAATCCCAAGCACAAAAACCTCCTATCAGTAAGCTTCTACGGCCATCGCCAGTAAACTGTCACTTATAAGGTGATAAATTGGAGCGATAAATAAATAAAACAAACAATTTTTCAGATAACGATGGCGATAAATATAAGAATGTTTATGACCAAACACACACACACACACATACATACACATCTAAAAACACTGGTCAATCACTATTCAGAATTATGGAGGCTTGAGAAAGAAGCTAATAACATTATCATAAATTCTATAAGCGTGGTACCCCTCCGTATAATCCAAGTAGGTCATTTTAGGGTTAGATAATAATATAGCTGACCAGGCCCGTCTATAAATTTCGCCTTCTTTTCATGAATCATTCCGGATGGAAGTGACACTGAGGTAGGCAAGGATATGTGTTTATTTTTTTGTATTGTTTTTGGCGATTTTTAGAGAAAAAAATATTTTTTGCTGGTTTTTGATGGAACAAAAATTTTGATTGCGGATAAAAATTATTATGTTGTACAGATTTGATTTTTGGTTATGCACCTATTATGATTCTGGCTTAAACGTTGAAAGTAACAGATAAGCTTTTAATCATCATGAAGCCTTTTTTTGCCTTTCCGAATGGTATCCGGCATAGAATTGACCACCCCCTTTCCGCCCGTGGGTATAGTAAGAGGTGACGAGGGGAAAATCCAGAAGATGGGCAGCAGCGTCTTCTGTAACTTCACCACCAATACTGCCCCCTGATCCCCAAGCCGCTTGCCGTGAGCGTGAGGATTATGGCAACTCCCCCCACTCCAAAGGGGGAGGCCTTTGTTTAACATGGACATGTTCCCGCTGATGATGAAGCCTATTTTTACCCTGTTGTAGTCAGGTTGGTTCCAGTCATACCGGATGCCATGTAGTTGCTATATAGAAGCTATGCCTATCTAACGACAGGCCTTAGTAAAGATTAGTCTCCAAACTTACAGGGACCTGACGGTCTAGTCAAGTGAGACGTGGATAAGTGTCCTTTCATTTTCATAACAAGACTCGTATAAAATGAGTGGGCAGTTGGACACCCATCCAAGTGATGACCGCAGCACGCGCAGCTTAATATCGATAGATCCAACCGACTGTTACTGAACTACGAGCTTTTTATAATGGTAAACAAGCGTGAAGTCGAATAGTATCCCAGTCAATTTGTGGTGCCGTTAGTCCTGACTTGAAATAGGAAGTCGTCAATAATTAATATAGGTTTTTATTGCCTTTTTTATTGTTATTGGATTGCGAGAGACTCGAGGGCTTTT
The DNA here is from genome assembly GCA_946251915.1 of Abrostola triplasia. Classification (NCBI taxonomy): domain Eukaryota; kingdom Metazoa; phylum Arthropoda; class Insecta; order Lepidoptera; family Noctuidae; genus Abrostola; species Abrostola triplasia. The sequence continues at coordinate 4,261,843 of OX276444.1, read as the reverse complement.
CACGTCTCGTCCGCCATTTTCTTGGTGATAAAAAGGTGGTAATAGAAAGCTGGTGTTCACAACAATATATTGAAAAATGTTTTGATAATGTTCACAGGAACTTTTAAACGACCTAACAGGTCATCGTTTTTTCCAAACAGTAAATACATTAGGTTAGCTCTCATAAGCGTTAAAAGCTCTATACACGTATACAGATATCGTATGAATGTTAAAAAACGTAAAAACAAACATTATATTTGACACAGTAGGTCAGATAATTAGTAGACATGATAATTGTCGAACAAGATTTTTATGTGTTGTTGTGGTGTTCTAAGGGGGAGGCCTTTGTTCAACAGTGGACGTCTTCTGGCTGATGATGATGTAGGGTTACGAGACCAATCCCTGTTTGCGACCAATAAGTAAATACTCGTCTCTTGTATATTGTGTTAGTGCATGTCACTCACACCCTTGGTGTAGGTCAGCCGAAGTGACTTTCTATAGAAACGATTGATAGTCTAATAAGACAGTATAGAAAAAACAATGTTTCTTCGCGTTGGAACTAAATAGCCGCACACAAAAATATTTTTATTTCATTTTTACTAATACTGACTGCCTCGTTGGTCTAGTGGTTGCTAAGCGCGACTGCTGTGCACGAGGTCCTGGGTTCGAATCCCGGGTCGGGCAAAGTGTTACTGGGTTTTTCCATTTGGTACATAATTCTCAGTAGCAGCACGAAGTCTGGATTTGTGCCCGGTTGATGGCAATAGGCTCGCCCCCTATTACATTGGGACCTAAAAAAAAACATAACTGGCGAAATGTGGGTGTACTATATGTGCACCTCTGCCTACCCCTTCGGGGAATACAGGCGTGATGTTATGTATGTATGTATTTTTACTAATACACAAGCATGTCTCCCGCCATCCCACGAATAATATTGAGTGGTTATTACCCCCAGTGGTTTACGAGAACCTTTAATCGTAAACTGCGATACCAATATTAATACATACGGAACCCTCAATACGTTGTTTAGTTTATTGCTACCAGCGCTTACAGATTATGTATGAGTATTAGCTTGGCTAAACGTATGAGTATTAGCTCGGCTAATGTATTGGTAATGGCTGTGGGGTTGAGCTACGTGGGTACCGCGCAGACCAGTCAATCTTTAAGGTTAAGCCGTGCACACTGCGGTTAGTCTTGGGATGGGTGACCGTTGTAACTTTGGATGGGTGTTGTTGTTAAGCTGTTGGTCCTGCGTCTCGTCTCTCTATGGTCGAGTCGGGCTACCGTCCCATCGGACTATGAGAGTGAGGGATTAGGGAGTGCAGCTGTGTATGCGCGCATACTTGCGCATTATATCTCTTGCGCAATAGGCCAGTCTCAGTTGAGATAAGTCGCCGCCGATATGTTTTTTTTTGTTTTAAAACCTTGTACGTGTCATTACAATAAGACTGCAGGAAATTGAGTTACAAAGCAAAACGTGTGTTCACCGAATTTTGTTCCGTTACCTTTCATCTGTGTGACGTAGGTTCAACGTTAAGGCTATTGAAAGTATTTTAATGGACCTTTGAGTCAATTTCGTTTGAAAAAATAAATAAATAAATGTTACAATAGTTGCTGCCTTGTTGGTTTAGTGATTGGTAAGCGCGACTGCTGAGCGGTCCTGGGTTTAAATCCCGGGTCGGGCAAAGTGTTTTTGGATTTTTGATTAGGGCCCTCTCAATAGCAGCATGGAGTCTGGATTTGTGCTTGGTTGATGGCAATAGGCTTGCCCCCTCCAACATTGTTAGTACAACTCCTGTGCAAAAGCCACTATTTTTGTCGCTACACACATCTTTAAGTCATTATTTGTGTTTGTAATGGAACAACATGTATTGCTATTAATAATTAATAAAACTTTTTTTTAATTAATTACTATACCAGCTGTCACCAGTTGTGCTCTGTAAGTTAGGACACATAACATAACTAGCGAAATATGTGTGTACGAAACACTTCTGGCTACACCCTTGAAGAATACTGGCGGAATGTTATGTTAGTCAGCTGACTGAAATCATTATGAATTTTCGTAACTATTAAATATTTAAAAATCTACACAGAAAAGAGCACGAATCCAAAATTATCGATCAATGCCAAAATTCTCACAAAACAGCATCGATTTTCTTGTTACAAAAGCACTCAATAAAGAATATTATCAGTGAATTCACTTAGAATGGGACAGGCATAATAACTTTACATTAAACCGTATAAAAAGAAAATAAACATTCCATGAGCCCATTAACCGAGAGCCCGACATTCTATCGATAAATTGAATTCCATTCAATTTGAGGCTATGACTCTTCCTTATTCTGCCAAGAGACAAATCACCTCATTAATTCTATGGCACAAGCCCACACCGTTTTGTCCTTGCGTTAAAGGACCCCTAAAAAATGACAGGCCTCCAGAGATATCGCTATACCCGGCTCTACCTTTAAATTTGGTTTAAATTATAATTATCTCCCTGATAATGTTTCACCGTTTTCAAGAGGCGTATCGCTATAATTCACAATTGTTGAGGCTTTGCTTAATGTTTGACAAATATTTTGTTATTTGATATTGTTTCCATACGCAAGTGTATACGTATTTTTTTTAATGATTTGTGTATACATACATCATTATGGAGAAAACATCCTTCATTTTATTTTGGCTTGGTTTAATATAATATGCGACATCGGTCTTTATTATTAATCTCTCTCTGTCTCTTTGAATATTATCCTTATAAAGTCTTTTTTATCTTTGAACCAAATAATCTCATACTCTCTACTTATAATTTCTTTATTCAAACTAATATACATCATTATAATATTTAAAAATAATTTGATAAATATGATGTAAGGTATTCTGTTTGTGTTTCTTTTTGAATGGTAAAGGCAAATATCGTAAGGAAACCTGGATGTGGATACAATAGTCAGTAATCACCAAATTGCAGCAAGCGTGTTGAACAAGATCTGTTTCTCCTAGGGATAAAATAGGCTTTAACATTAGCAAAATTACATTTGAAGGATTAAAATAATTAGAAAGAAAATTTAGTATCTAAGTAAACAATATAGACGTATTTATACTACTAAAAATACTTGAGAAAAAAATAACATTTACATAACATATAAATAGGCAGATGGTAATATAAACACAATATACTTATTTAAACGCAATATATCTACCACAATAACTCTCTTCCAAACTGAGAACAAACCATTAGAATATGAGTATTTGAGTAATCAATAGACATAGTACAAACAGTTTCACACGTCACTCTAGAGAGAAACTATAGCAATACACAAGTTGCCGATGAAAATTAGTGCGCTCCACAAAGCATCATGCTATCATCAAAGCTAACATTACTCTATCCAACTCCTAGAATTTGTAGCAACTCCTAATGTTATTGTAAATATTAAGGTAGCTAAACTCCTATTCACGTCAGTAAAAGCACTGTACTAGCAATGTGTTTGACAAGCTTTACACTAATATTGATATACTTTAAGCATTGAAAACAGGTTTTGTTGTGTACGTAATCGCTATTGAAATAGGTATAATTGAAATGAATTCCTTGTCGGTAATTATCGTTATAATTGTTAGAAACTTACAAGGTTGTATACAATTTTAATTGTAAGAAAAATTGGTAAAGGAAGTTATCAAAAATATTTAACTTATTAACAATGATTGTGGACTATCTCCTAAGTAATAATTTATATTTAATTTTTGTCTTACACATAACATAACATCACGCCTGTATTCCCCGAAGGGGTAGGCAAAGGTGCACATATAGTACACCCACATTTCGCCAGTTATGTTTTAGGTCCCAATGTAATAGGGGGCGAGCCTATTGCCATCAACCGGGCACAGATCCAGACTCCGTGCTTCGCCTTATTTAGGCCATTTTCATCATCATCATAATCACCTATTGAAATTAATTTGTAAAACCGTCAAAAATGCCTTATAAATTTTCTACAATATTAGAATCCTTTTAAATTCTCCACAATATTAGAATCCTTTTAAATTCTCCACAATATTAGAATCCTTTTAAATTTTCCAATCATCATAAGAATTACATTTATTTGTGTCAAAAGTCAAATTCAACGAATCACTGTTTTCACTCAAATCAAAACAAAATGTTCATACTCATAAAGCGTACTTAAGAGCCATTTCACATTTTTTGACAGTTTTCTGAATTTTCGGACGCGAAATTTACCATCTTAGGTAGTACTAAGGAATTTCTAAATACATGTAGAATGTAGACCGATCTTTCCCATTGTTACAAATAGAATTAGATTTTCAAAATATAACTTGATTGCTGTGTGGTGAGCTATTTCCCGCAACACGTTTTCTGAAAATCCATCGCAGAGCCATTTTCGGGCTTCAAATTCTACCATTTACATCAACAAATTTAAATGGAAAAAATACAGTAGGCATAGGACATATACTTTTGTTGTAACATACGGTGGAAAATTTTCGATTAATAACACTTTTAATTGATAAAAAAATAAAAACTTAAACCGGTTTTCACGGTTTTATATGGTAATTTTATCGCGACTTTTTGGTTTAAATAAAGGTATTTATTACTTTTAAAATTATGCCATAATGAACTATGCTCTCTGGGAAATCTATAAATACAATGTTTTTTAATATTCCTTTATTTAATTAGATATAATACCATTTTCAATATCACTCAAAATCACAATAAATTACAATGCACAAACGTAGAACGATCAGTCGGGCCCGAGCGCCCTTAGAGGCAGGACCTGTGTCACTTTTTTCAAATTTTGAATTACGAAAATTCGTATTAAAAACCCATTTTTATACTACGACCACAACGTTTTCATTTTCTACGAATTATTTTCATCCGGTTTTGTTTATTATAAAATGTTATTAAATTCTTTTAAAATATTTTATTTGATTAATATTCAGCAACCATCCAACCAGATATTATATCTGATGACGTAAGTTTCTGTTCTGTAGCAGCACACTGAATTATAAGTTGCGCGAAAAATGTTGCCAAAAATGTTGTCCCCTCAATGCGCAAAGTAGTCCCAGCCAACGTTCATGCTAACCTGATTTCGGAAATTTTGCACAAACCTCACATCTTATCTACTTTCTACCCCCTGCTCGAGTTCGTCCTTATTTGCGTCGGAAGGGGTGGCGCCGCTATTTACCTCCGTAACGATTCCACTGCATTCGAAACTGTATTATAATCGATAGGTTCATATTATGCACACCACATCATCATGGGAGATTTCAACACTTCCTTACTCCGCATACCTCCCAATCCTCCAAACTCCTGCACATAGTCGATTCTGCCAGCCTACTCGTCGTACTGCTTCAAGCCACTCACCACAACGATGTAGCTGAGCACACTCGGCTCGATTTCATTAATACCCCCAATCCTTCCCTGGTTTCCTCTCATGGCTGACTCGTCACCGCTGGATTCTCTCACCACGACCTTATAATTTTATCGTATATCCTCAAACCTCATAAACCTAAGCTCAAGGTACTGTACAATGTACATGCACAGCTTCGCGCGAATCAATGTAAGCAAACTGAGTTCAGATGCTTCTCTAATCGACTGGAAACCTATGATGGAGGCTCCCGCGGTCGACGAAAAGGTTAGCGGTTTTAACCGGGAAATCATCGAGCTTTATTATATACACGCACCGGGTGAAAAGGTAAAGCTGAAGCGTCCACCTGCGCCATGGATTTTGAATGGTGTAAAGTTGGCCATAAAGCGTAGGGATCGCGCTTTTTGAAAATTCAAGAAAGATCGTGATGAGGACTGGAATCTTTTCAAAGCTGCACGAAATCGGTATAATTAAGTAATATCCAATACCAAACGCCGCCATATTCTAAATTACATTTATTTATGTTCCACTTTTGCCGATCTCTGGAAGTTCCTTGAAACTCTCAGTATTGGCAAATCACCACTATTTGACCGGTTGAATTCCATTGATTTGGACGATCTCAATTCGCATTTCTTCACTAGCCCAACTTTAGACAAAAGACCAAACCTCAGACTTACGTCGATGGTCTCCCGCGTCCCAACATGAATCCCTTGCACATATCTCCAGTCACTGAGGAAGAAATCAAAAAGATCATTCTCCATCAAATCCATAGCGTTAGACTGTGATAACGTCTATCGCGGAATGATCGTCACAATAGTTGACCACCTTCTTCCAGCAATCACACACATAAAATCGTGCTCCTTGGATACCGGATACTTCCCCTCCTTGTACCGCAAAGCTTTCGTTCACCTTTTACCTAAAATATCGAGCTCTTCTCTACCCAGTCACTTCCGACCAATCTCTATCCTTTCTTTCCTATCTAAAGTGCTCGAGGCCTATGTCCATGAGAATATACGAAGAGTCAACAAAATAACCTCTTGTCTCCCTTGCAGTCCGGTTGCAGGCCAGGCGATTGGCGACATTAAGGCAGGCATAGAAGATACTAAAGTTACAGCCCGAGTTGATTTTTCCAATACCTTTAATATAGTCAATCGCGATATCCTCGTCTACATCTTATTCCATCTCTTGGCGTCTCCTAAAGCGCTGGAATAGATGAGAGATTCCTTACTTTTGGGAACGCCAGTGGTCGGTCCATGTGGAAGAGTCCTCTTCTTCCTGGTGTGAGCTAAAATCTGGCCTTCCACAAAGCGGTATTCTCCGCCCATTGCTGTTTTCTATCTTTATTAACCTTATAATCCAATCACTTCGGTGTGCGTATTCCATATGCCGATAACTTGTAGCCTTACTCTGCTTCTGGGATTGATGATGTGTACTATACAATGAGTGCAACCAACTGCGATCTTTAAGCTACAATGGACTGGTCCGAGAGATTTGGCATGGCGGGAATTCCGAATAAGTGTCAAGCAATCATACCTGGTAGGTCTAGGAGTTTGCGCAAACTACACGTGGCAATACTGCCAGTCTTTTGGGCACGTTACCGGTTGACATCGATGGGGATGAATTTTTTGATGCTTTTTAACCTGTTATTTTTGTATTTATTGTTTTTATCTTGTATTAGATTTAAGTTGTAAATAGTTATAATAGTTGAGATAATTAATTAATTATTGCTTTATGTATTGTTTTGTTTCATGTATGTATGTAACGTATTATATGTATGTTTATTATTTTGCGTATCGATATATGTCATCATCATCATCATCAGCCGGTAGACGTCCACTGTTAAAAGGCCTCTCCCTTAGAACGCCACAATAAACGATAGCTTGCCAATTGCATCTACCGCTTGGGCCGCAATTCTGACGATATCGTCGGTCCACCTGGTGGGAGGCCTGCCAACGCTGTCTTCCGGTTCGTTGTCGCCACTCGAGAACCTTTCTTCCCCAGCGGTTATCGGTCCTTCGACCGATATGGCATGCCCATTGCCACTTCAACTTGCATATTCTTCGAGCTATGCCGGTGACTCTAGTTCTTTGGCGAATTTCCGTATTCCGAATCCTGTCGCGCAAAGAAACCCCGAGCATAGTTCTTTCCATAGCTCGTTGAGTGACTCTGAGCCTTTCCAAAAAGCCAACCGTTAGCGACCACGTCTCAGAGCCATACGTAATCATATCGCATGCATCGATATGTGCATCTACCTAATATTTGTCTCCATATCGCTCTAAAGTCGACTGGTAATAAATGCCTAAGGTATTAAGTTCGCCTTTGTATATTTATTTTGAAAACTTTAAAATGGAGGAGGATATCAATTCGGATGTTTAAATATATTTTTTATGTATGTTCGGGCATAACTCCGTCATCTAAAGACGGATTTGCAAAATTCTTTTTTTGTTGGAAAGTAGTTTATTTCGAAATAGTCTCATTAAAATTTCATGTAGATCTGATGATGATCTTTGGCGATATGGAACTAAACTCCTTATAAAATCATAGCAGAACTGTCGTTACAAGTAATATAGCCTAAGTAATTGTCGCCACAAACTAGAAAGAAAGAGGGGGAGGTGGTGCCTTGTCCCCCCTTCTACCACTTTAATAGTATATATCCTGTGAGATATCGTTTGAGGGAGCATTTTGTAAGGTTTTCAAATACTAATCCTCAAAATGTATACGGCGGATGAATCCTAGGCATCACTAAAAATTGTGAAATAAAAAATATAGAAATCGCCTTAAAAAATAGGAACAAATAAATAATATGATCAAATTACTAATGAATTCAAAATATTTTCATAAATCTCGAATATAGGTATATTGTAATAACGATCAAGATTTTTTTGTCCGTCTCGTTTTTTGCGCTACACTGTTAACATTATTTTTGTGTGGGTGTGTCACGCACACATGACAATTCTACCGAAATTCGAACGTCAAAATTTTGTGAAATGGCTCTTAAAATGAACAAATGCTTGTTATTCCGTGCCTTATCCCGGTGTCTGTATTATTTCTCTCGACTACAACCTCGAGGCGGCTCTTTTAAATAAAAATTGCATCTTCCAAAGTAATACTTGGACTCCAATTTCTATCTAACAATGATTTTTATTCCTTTGTTAAAACCGTGGTCGCGAAGATAGCCTGATTGAAATTCTCAGTTCCATTTGAAAAAGTTCTGCAAAATCTTGGTGTATTAAGATTATGTAGTTCGTTGGCTCTTGTGATATTGAAATAAATGATGATCGGGTAAGAGGATTTTTTTAAATAAAATTATTGTGATCTTCTTTAGCACGGATAAGAGAAATGTTTATTTGGAGAAAGAAATACGGAGGTTTTGAGGTAAATGAAGATTGTTGGCATGGTGAATTTTGGAAAAATACAAAGCATTTGACTGCTTCGTTGGTCTAGTGGTCGCTAAGCGCGACTGCTGAGCACGAGGTCCTGGGTTCGAATCCCGGGTCGGGCAAAGTGTTATTGGATTTCTCCATTAGGTAATTCTCAGTAACAGCACGGAGTCTAGATTTGTGTCCGGTTCATGGCAATAGGCTCGCCCCCTATTACATTGGGACCTAAAACATTACTGGCGAAATGTGGGTGTACTATATGCGCAACTCTGCCTACCCCTTCAAGGAATACAGGCGTGATGTTATGTTTTATGTTTTACAAAGCACTTATATGTTCTTTATGCTGAAACAAATATTCTGCGTGAGTCAACTGCGTTTAACACATATGATTAAATTCAAAAGGTCATATAATTAAAGGTCAGCTAAGGTGTAATGTTCATTAATTTGTATGATGATAATATTTAAATTATACTTGAAAATGTATTTACTAATTTGTTGGTTTCAGTCAGTAAATTCTGTTTTAATTGAATTACCTACTGGTTAATTTTAGTAAAATAGACAGACACCAATTAGAATTCGAAAAACCTTTATGTTTTAATATTATTCCCAGACAGATTATATTATAACATATCAGAATGTCTGAAGTTCTGTAGAGGATTATAGATGATTACCTAGTATTCTAAGGACGGCCTCGTTGACCTTGTGGTCGCCAAGCGCGACTGCTGAGCATGAGGTCCTGGGTTTACATCCCGGGTCGGGCAAAGTGTTACTGAGTTTTTCCATTCGTAATTATCAGTCGCATGGAGTCAGGATTTGTGCCTGGTTGAAGGTAATAGGCTCGCCCCTAACTATGGGACCTTCAACAAAACAGGCGATATCTGAGTATATTATAATAACTAGCTGTGCCCGCGACTCCGTCCGCGTGGATATTCGGAAACAGCAATAGTATTCTATGATTGTTTTCTCACCCGGACTAAGTGACACAATATATGTATGTCTTAACTATAATATGACATTGACTATAATAATATAGTATTTTGTAACACTAACGCAAAAATTGGACGGTGATAATGAAAATTAGAACAATTCTGTCGTACATGATTTTGGCGAATCCTAAACCGTTTACGCAGCGCACGCAGGGGAAACTGTCGAATGGAAAAAAATCAACCCGATTTTGAAACATTATTCATTGGTGCTCCGCTCCTATTGACCGTAGCGTGATGATATATAGCCTATAGCCTTCCTCGATAAACGGGCTATCTAACACCGAAAGAAATTTTCAAATCGGACCAGTAGTTCCTGAGATTAGCGCGTTCAAGTAAACAAACAAACAAACAAACAAACAAACAAACAAACAAACTCTTCAGCTTTATAATATTAGTATAGATAGATAAAGGGCAATAATTTTTGTTTTTAATTAAACACTTGTGATGAATAACGTATTTATTTGGATATGGATTTATTTTCATGTTTATAAAAACACCTTTGCAAATAACGCATTATTTTTGAACAAATTTGGTAAGCATAAAAATGGTTATAGTGAGCCAACCTTAAAAGATAGACGTATGCTGTCGTGGACTTTTTTTTAGAACTTTTATGGAAGAACAATTCTGTCCTACATGACTTTGGCGAATCTTAAACCGTTTACGCAGCGCACGCAGGGGAAGCTGTCGAATGGAAAAAAATCAACCCGATTTTGAAACATTATTCATTGGTGCTCCGCTCCTATTGACCGTAGCGTGATGATATATAGCCTATAGCCTTCCTCGATAAACGGGCTATCTAACACCGAAAGAAATTTTCAAATCGGACCAGTAGTTCCTGAGATTAGCGCGTTCAAGTAAACAAACAAACAAACAAACAAACAAACAAACAAACTCTTCAGCTTTATAATATTAGTATAGATAAAGGGCAATAATTTTTGTTTTTAATTAAACACTTGTGATGAATAACGTATTTATTTGGATATATATGGATTTATATTCATGTTTATAAAAACACCTTTGCAAATAACGCATTATTTTTGAACAAATTTGGTAAGCATAAAAATGGTTATAGTGAGCCAACCTTAAAAGATAGACGTATGCTGTCGTGGACTTTTTTTTAGAACTTTTATGGAAGAACAATTCTGTCCTACATGACTTTGGCGAATCTTAAACCGTTTACGCAGCGCACGCAGGGGAAGCTGTCGAATGGAAAAAAATCAACCCGATTTTGAAACATTATTCATTGGTGCTCCGCTCCTATTGACCGTAGCGTGATGATATATAGCCTATAGCCTTCCTCGATAAACGGGCTATCTAACACCGAAAGAAATTTTCAAATCGGACCAGTAGTTCCTGAGATTAGCGCGTTCAAGTAAACAAACAAACAAACAAACAAACAAACTCTTCAGCTTTATAATATTAGTATAGATAAAGGGCAATAATTTTTGTTTTTAATTAAACACTTGTGATGAATAACGTATTTATTTGGATATGGATTTATATTCATGTTTATAAAAACACCTTTGCAAATAACGCATTATTTTTGAACAAATTTGGTAAGCATAAAAATGGTTATAGTGAGCCAACCTTAAAAGATAGACGTATGCTGTCGTGGACTTTTTTTTTAGAACTTTTATGGAAGAACAATTCTGTCCTACATGACTTTGGCGAATCTTAAACCGTTTACGCAGCGCACGCAGGGGAAGCTGTCGAATGGAAAAAAATCAACCCGATTTTGAAACATTATTCATTGGTGCTCCGCTCCTATTGACCGTAGCGTGATGATATATAGCCTATAGCCTTCCTCGATAAACGGGCTATCTAACACCGAAAGAAATTTTCAAATCGGACCAGTAGTTCCTGAGATTAGCGCGTTCAAGTAAACAAACAAACAAACAAACAAACAAACTCTTCAGCTTTATAATATTAGTATAGATAAAGGGCAATAATTTTTGTTTTTAATTAAACACTTGTGATGAATAACGTATTTATTTGGATATGGATTTATATTCATGTTTATAAAAACACCTTTGCAAATAACGCATTATTTTTGAACAAATTTGGTAAGCATAAAAATGGTTATAGTGAGCCAACCTTAAAAGATAGACGTATGCTGTCGTGGACTTTTTTTTAGAACTTTTATGGAAGAACAATTCTGTCCTACATGACTTTGGCGAATCTTAAACCGTTTACGCAGCGCACGCAGGGGAAGCTGTCGAATGGAAAAAAATCAACCCGATTTTGAAACATTATTCATTGGTGCTCCGCTCCTATTGACCGTAGCGTGATGATATATAGCCTATAGCCTTCCTCGATAAACGGGCTATCTAACACCGAAAGAAATTTTCAAATCGGACCAGTAGTTCCTGAGATTAGCGCGTTCAAGTAAACAAACAAACAAACAAACAAACAAACAAACAAACTCTTCAGCTTTATAATATTAGTATAGATAAAGGGCAATAATTTTTGTTTTTAATTAAACACTTGTGATGAATAACGTATTTATTTGGATATATATGGATTTATATTCATGTTTATAAAAACACCTTTGCAAATAACGCATTATTTTTGAACAAATTTGGTAAGCATAAAAATGGTTATAGTGAGCCAACCTTAAAAGATAGACGTATGCTGTCGTGGACTTTTTTTTAGAACTTTTATGGAAGAACAATTCTGTCCTACATGACTTTGGCGAATCTTAAACCGTTTACGCAGCGCACGCAGGGGAAGCTGTCGAATGGAAAAAAATCAACCCGATTTTGAAACATTATTCATTGGTGCTCCGCTCCTATTGACCGTAGCGTGATGATATATAGCCTATAGCCTTCCTCGATAAACGGGCTATCTAACACCGAAAGAAATTTTCAAATCGGACCAGTAGTTCCTGAGATTAGCGCGTTCAAGTAAACAAACAAACAAACAAACAAACAAACAAACAAACTCTTCAGCTTTATAATATTAGTATAGATAAAGGGCAATAATTTTTGTTTTTAATTAAACACTTGTGATGAATAACGTATTTATTTGGATATATATGGATTTATATTCATGTTTATAAAAACACCTTTGCAAATAACGCATTATTTTTGAACAAATTTGGTAAGCATAAAAATGGTTATAGTGAGCCAACCTTAAAAGATAGACGTATGCTGTCGTGGACTTTTTTTTTAGAACTTTTATGGAAGAACAATTCTGTCCTACATGACTTTGGCGAATCTTAAACCGTTTACGCAGCGCACGCAGGGGAAGCTGTCGAATGGAAAAAAATCAACCCGATTTTGAAACATTATTCATTGGTGCTCCGCTCCTATTGACCGTAGCGTGATGATATATAGCCTATAGCCTTCCTCGATAAACGGGCTATCTAACACCGAAAGAAATTTTCAAATCGGACCAGTAGTTCCTGAGATTAGCGCGTTCAAGTAAACAAACAAACAAACAAACAAACAAACAAACAAACAAACTCTTCAGCTTTATAATATTAGTATAGATAATCATGTTAACGACCTAATTAACGCAGTGGCTGAGCGATTGGACTACTGCGTTGCGGTTGCGAGTTCGATTCCTGCACGGTACAAAAATGTGTATGATCCGCAGATGTTTGTGTATGTATATTCCACGATACAGCAGACATTCTTAGTGTGGGGCAAAGTTTAAAAATAACTGTATTATGTGCACCTCTTGGAGAATACAGACGTGATGTTATAATAATAATAACAGCCTATAACTGTCCCACTGCGGGGCAAAGGCCTCTTCTCGTATAGAGAAGGATTGAGCATTGATCACCACGCTAGCTCACTGTAAGCGATGTTATGTTATGGATTAATATTTTTAGACATAGATCCGGACTAAAGTGATGTCTTTCTATTAATTTTCCTTGCAGAATCACTATTAAATTTTTCCAAGCATTTAAATAGCACGACTTAACTCATCTCCTTTTTAAAATGTTCAAAGTTCAATGTCTATCTTTGAGAACTAAGTTCGTTGCTCGTTCCTTTTTGCATCGAACTGTCGTCGATACGTTAACGACCCCTCTTACTCCGAGTTCAGAATTAAACTTTTCCTTCTGTCTTTATTCCTTTAATTGAATTAAATCGATTCACTGTTGGTTTGTTCAACAGTGGACGTCTTCCGGCTGATGATGACTGTTGGTTTAGTCAAAAACGATTGATGTTGTGCTGGGTTCGACTCCCAGTTCGGGTAAAGTGTTATTGGGTGTTTAGGTAATTCGCATTAGCATGGCGGGTAAAGTGTCTGGATTTATGTCCGGTCTTTGACGGTCGGCTTGCTTCTTATATGGGCCTTAAACATAACTGCAAAAAATTTGGTGTACTACCTCTGGCTACTACTTCATGCAATATACACGTGAAGTTATGTTATGGCAACTGCATACCACGCCTGTATTCCCCGTGGGGGTAGGCAGAGGTGTATATAACCCTTTCGCCAGTTATGTTATAGGTCCAAATACAATATAGGTGGCAAAACAGTATGGTATCGTAATTGAGTCGATCAATTTCTTTACCTTGATTTGTTTATACGATCAATTACCAAAACCACTACAGACAATTGAATTGCACTGAATAATCCTCTAAAATAAATTGATGTTTTCTCGTCCTGTCCTACACAGTTTCGTCTGGACGATATTGTAATTGTAAGTATATTGAAAGGCAATCAGACAGAAATAACAAAATAATTCGGTCGAATGAGCCACAAAATAGATTGGATGAGAATGCTGACCCTTGAACTTATTCTAGATAGTAAATGTGGATTAGAAACATACAGATGTTATAAGACACTGATTGGGCGGATAAACTTAGATTTATTTTTGATAGTCGGTATACTAACAAAGACATAATGCACATTGATTTACACCCAACATGGAACCGAACACAAATAGTAAAAGAAAAACGCCAAAGCAGTCTATCATACGTGATTGACAAAGTATTATAAATTAAATAAGTGAATGCAAAAGTAATATGTGTAGGAGAGGACTAATACAAAAATAATTTTACAAAAAAAATTATTACATACGAGGGTCAAACTGAAAGTTCTTAGAACTGGCCACTTATAAACAATATAATAAAAAAATAATTCTAAAATTTGAAAATAGAACTCTTTGCCAATATTACTGAGTATATATTTCATTAATTTGTCATTTGTTTTACGATTTGGCGGCAAATTGAAAATTGTCTGTGTCACGTCAACATGAATTTAACACGAGAAAATTTTCGTGCAATGATTTTTTATGACTTTCGATGTCATTTAAGTCAACAAGAAAGTTATGATAGACTACGATTGGCCTTTCACGATGAAGCCCCATCTCGTGCGACAGTTTACAACTGGTTTAATGAGTTTAAACGTGGTCGCACTAATCTCACTGATGATTTACATGAGGGACGGCCTTCTACGGCGACGACTGAAGATAACATCTGTGTTGTGCGGCGTATGATAGAGACTGACAAAAGAGTGACCTATCAGCAGATTCGGACAAGCTTAGGCATCGGTATGAGTCAAGTGCACAAAATCCTCAACGAACATTTAGCAGTCAGGAAGCTTTGCGCCCGGTGGATACCTCATAATTTGACTGAGGCTCAAAAACTCCATCGTGTGGATTGGTGCCGTAAAATGATTGAAAGATTTAACGGAGGTGACTCAAATGCTGTGTTCGACATACTAACAGGTGACGAAAGCTGGATTTACTGTTATGATCCTGAAACCAAAAGACAATCTGCTCAGTGGGTGTTTCCTTTCGAGAGGTTGCCAACTAAAGTGAAGAGAGATCGAAGTGCGGGAAAAAAAATGGTGGCCTCGTTCTTTGGAAGGATAGGTCATTTCGCAACAATTGTGTTAGAGGATCAAAAAACAGTTTCTGCAGAATGGTACACTACCAATTGTTTGCCACTTGTCTTGGAAAAAGTTCGAGAGAAACGACCTCGCAGTAGGATCCTCCTTCACCACGACAACGCCTCGTCGCACACCGCTAAGCGAACGATCGACTATTTGGCGACATCAAACGTTGAATTACTGGGTCACCCGCCGTATAGCCCCGACCTCGCCCCTTGTGATTTTTATTTATTTCCAAAAATTAAAGAAAAACTTAAAGGAAAGCGGTTTATGAATGCTGAAGAAGCAGTGGCTGCGTATCGCGATGCCATTGAAGAGAACCCTAAAGACGAGTGGGCAAAGTGCTTTTCCCAGTGGTTCCATCGCATGCAGCGGTGTATTGACGTGAATGGACAATATTTTGAAAAGATATAATAAAACTAATAACTGGCTAATGTAATCAGTTTTTGATTTTCTAAGAACTTTCAGTTTGACCCTCGTATATACAATTGGAAACGACCCGTGTCAGTACGTTAAATGTAAAAAAACAAACAATTTATGCGCTTTGTATTTATGTAACAGAAGTAAAAAAAATGTGTTAGGACTTAACCGATTTGAATTCAGTTTTTAATGATGTTAAGCTTCCCATAACATTGAGTGGTTTACAAAAAAAAATGTTACTTTAATTTTGTTATTATCGTCAACGCAGACGGAGTTGTAGGCACAGTAGTAGTACTAGTTAATAC
Organism: Abrostola triplasia; assembly: GCA_946251915.1. NCBI lineage: Eukaryota > Metazoa > Arthropoda > Insecta > Lepidoptera > Noctuidae > Abrostola > Abrostola triplasia. Next base: position 4,245,563 of record OX276444.1, on the reverse strand, counting down.
CGAAAAACCTACCTACTTAATACCAAAAAAAAACAATAATGTTCTTTATATGGCATCATAATTATCACAGTTATTTCTGCATCTATCTTCTATCAAGAAAAAAGAAGCAGAAATAACAACCAACCACCATTGTATGCTTCAAGTAGCATAATACTAGGTAGACAATGGAAACATGTAGCCTTATTAAAACAGTATGCTTCACGATAATCTATTATCGAGAGAAAAAAAAAACAGGCTTATTATAAGCTCTGTATCGTCCCGCAGTAGTTGTTAAACTCATAGTTACATAGGATAACGAGTACTCACAGTATCCTTTGATTCATTAATACGACACACTTTCATTATGTTCTAACTAGCTTTATTATGTCCTCAATTAGTGTCTGTAGTTGGAGTATGTATGTCGATGATGTTTTGTTCTTCTCTGCTGTATAATATAAATAGGTATAGTTTAAAAAAAACGTCGCCCAACGCTTGGAATTTCTCATGTATCGTATCATGAAATATCACATTTCCAAACACCCAGACTTTCAACAATCATATGCGGATCACACAATTTTTTGACCCGCGCGGGAAACGAGCCCACAACCCCAAGTACAGTAGACTAATCGCCTAGCCACTGCGCCAATCAGGTCGTCGTATACTATATAACATAGGTTCATATTTATGTTATAAGTGGGGCGTATAATCAAAAATAAAATCTTTATATTTACTAATAAGCAAAATATGAACTGCGATAGTCGTATCCTGCTACCCTTTAAGATCAACAAGTCGGTTAGCTCTTTGTGATACAAGCTTAAAAGGCATTTGCCTTTTAGGGCACTCTTTAGAAAAACCCCATAACTCCGTCAAAAGTGCCGCTAAGGTTCTCCAAGATATTATCCTTTTAAAACGTCCGACGCACGTACACATTTTACTCACAACCATATAATGTGGGTCGTTTTCTCAAGTGAGGTCAGCCTTCATTATTTTTTGAGGATATCATTTGCAACACAGCGTTTTCATTGTTTGTAGTGACCCCTTTTTGGGCATTTTTTCTGCGGACTGTCATTTTGGCAAGTGTGATAATGACGCAATCAGGTTCGAGACTTGTTTTCGGCCTACGATCGCTTTGATTCCCTGGTCCTTTGGTACGGTTACGTAAAGTAAAAGATTAATGTTTGAGGAAATAGGTCAGACGAATGGAATTAGTTTTACGCGCTGAGAACTTGTGAGATCATGTTGAACATAATTGTTTGAATGACGTAGATAGATTCCGCTCACAAGTTGCGAGGAAGGAAGTGGTTTAAGCGCAGCATATAGGAATTCCTTCAATAGTTATTCGCTGTTCATTTATATGAAGTATTTAGAAACTGTTAGAGTAACTTCTAATTGCAGTCTCAGAGATAGTGTACCAACGCATACGTTTATTCTATATTTTAGCATCGAAGGCAGAAATTAGTTAGTTACTACGTCCCACCATTCTAAATACCCAAACGCTTTTACTGGAGAAAATAGACTATGAAACCTCTAATGAATTTTAATGTTAAAATAACCAACGTTGAAGGAAACAACAAATTATCTTAGAAGCAGTTGTAAAGTAATAACAACGATACGCGTTTTAGAACTCCATTTATTAATTACTTACATTTATACTAATTTAATTTTCTAATGAAAATGTAAATAATACGACTCAATTTACTGGGCCGTTTCAGCACCTTTTTTATATGACCGTAATAAATTATGGTTAATCCTGACTTAAATGCGTATCTTTGTCTCGGAAAAGTAAACAACGTAGATTATATTTTGTTAAATGGTCTAGAAATAACAGGGCTGGACTGTAGACCCTAAATGATGAGGGAAAAATATGTAGGTCCTTGTGGTGTTTTTTGGTCCTTTTGTACGAAGTTAGACGACATTACTTGTAGCAAAACGTAGACCGAACATACGTGTTTCTTTGACAGATAAGGTTGCTTTTCATTACTCGAAGGTATTCGTGACTATTGCGTCGTACACACAAGAAGGCAAAAATTACATAGAAGACACTTTTTCTATTTATTGGTATATTCAGTAATTATTATTAACTATTGTGGCGTTCTCAGGGGGAGGCCTTTGTTCAACAGTGGACGTCTTCCGGCCGATAGTGGTGATTACTAACCAAAGCCAAATCATGCAAAAAAGTTACCTACCGTTACTTAAATCGCATTATACAGCTTTTACCTTTCAACAAACAATCATAATACAATCATAATATAAACAGCATAAGTTTAATCATGGTATAACATAACATAACATCACGCCTGTATCCCCCGGGGTAGGCAAAGGTGCACATATAGTACACCCACATTTCGCCAGTTATGTTTTTAGGTTCCAATGTAATAGGAAGGCGAGCCTATTGCCATCAACCGGGCACAAATCCAGACTCCGTGCTGCTACTGAGAATTACCTAATGGAAAAACCCAGTAACACTTTGCTCGACCCGGGATTCGAACCCAGGACCTCGTGCTCAGCAGTCGCGCTTAGCAACCACTAGACCAACGAGGCAGTCATAGTATAAATGCTTAAAAGAACTTTAATTGTTCGCTGAATAAAACGTATTATGTGACTTGTTATGTGTTAAGGTAAAATTCGTTTTAAATCCCAAAAATGTTAACTATTTACGCAATATTAATATGAAAGGACCATTGGTTAATCATTTCAACAAGGTCATTATGCTTAGAAGTAATGTGAGTCCTCACAAATGATTTAGGATCGCTTGACCTGAATATTCTCGTTGAGTTATGAGTTAATTTATATGCGGAAAATATGGTGCGGACATATGACAGTCAGATTAGCGAGTTGGAGCGTTCTCCTATTTATTTTGATTACGTGAGGCTTTTAACCCAATTTTGCTGAATGACCGTTCTATTTTCAGCCAAATGAGCGCCCTTTACTTGTCTTAGAACTTGTGTTGTTATATTTCAAAGGAAAACCTGTCATGTTAATAACTGCTAGTGAGAATTTTATATTAGACTTAAATATTACATAGGAGCTCTTTCTGCCAACAAAACTGCTACGAAATTTGATAAAATAATTTCTTGTGAATATGGCTTTTGGGGGCATTGGGGGCATGTCCAGCAGTGGACTGTGACAGGCTGATGATAATGATATCAATTTTCATCAAAATAAACTCCATTTCATAAAACCTAACATAACATCACGCCTGTATTCCCTGAAGGGATAGGCAGAGGTGCATATATAGTACACCCACATTTCACCAGTTATGTTTTTCGGTCCCAATGTAATAGGGGGCGAGCCTATTGCCATCAACCGGGCACAAATCCAGACTCCGTGTTGCTACTGAGAATTACCTAATGGAAAAACCCAGTAATACTTCGACCTGGGATTCGAACCCAGGACCTCGTGCTCAGCAGTCGTGCTTAGCAACCACTAGATCAACGAGGCATTCTTTCCATTTCATCATGTTCGTAAACCCAAGTCCTTGTCACACTCATCATGATCATCTACTTCACAACGTCCACTGTAGAACAAAGTCTTGTCACACTAACCTTTTGTAATAGAATGTCCCTCGGACTGACACGGAGGCTTTCCTGCCTTACGATGACGTAATAGCGCCTTAACTGCATACGCCCCGTACAACCTAAGACGAACGTGTTACTGCATAACTTGAAGCAAGCAATTTCTTAGAGGTCAGTTTAAGCAATCTACGCAATCTTAATCTCCACTCAGTAACCTTACTTCATCAACGAAGCTCTTAACGGAGACGGCGACAGCAGTCACTTTGGTCGCTTTGGTTTGTGGAGATGGGCTTCTTCAATATTCATCTTAAGGAACAAGCGTTCTGTGGAGTACCTAAGTGTTCTCGCCTTTGATCATCAGGTACTGTCAGGTAGTGGCTTATTTGAATTTGAATTTTGTCTTCCAACTTATATGATTTATTTCTGGTTGTAGCTTGTTGTGGTAGATGGATAGAATGTGATTTAGGTTACATTAGATTTTTAATTTAAATTATTTATTGTTAATTTAATGGATATAATGGCAGTTTTATTAGTATGAGCTATATCTAACAGACAACCATCTTAAGAACAAAATGACAAGACATCTATTTTCTAATAGTATCATAACTTGCTACCAGAACACAGTAATACAGACAATACAGGTACTTGTACGTACACCAAGGTGTGTAGCAATTAAAGTTATCAGTATGAAAGTACAGAAATCAAACTTTTAACTATTCGTCTTTTACCTCTTATTACTGTATCCTAATCCCATGGCAACACAATATAAATACTACGAGGGTCAAACTGAAAGTTCTTAGAAAATCAAAAACTGATTACATTAGCCAGTTATTAGTTTTATTATATCTTTTCAAAATATTGTCCATTCACGTCAATACACCGCTGCATGCGATGGAACCACTGGGAAAAGCACTTTGCCCACTCGTCTTTAGGGTTCTCTTCAATGGCATCGCGATACGCAGCCACCGCTTCTTCAGCATTCATAAACCGCTTTCCTTTAAGTTTTTCTTTAATTTTTGGAAATAAATAAAAATCACAAGGGGCGAGGTCGGGGCTATACGGCGGGTGACCCAGTAATTCAACGTTTGATGTCGCCAAATAGTCGATCGTTCGCTTAGCGGTGTGCGACGAGGCGTTGTCGTGGTGAAGGAGGATCCTACTGCGAGGTCGTTTCTCTCGAACTTTTTCCAAGACAAGTGGCAAACAATTGGTAGTGTACCATTCTGCAGAAACTGTTTTTTGATCCTCTAACACAATTGTTGCGAAATGACCTATCCTTCCAAAGAACGAGGCCACCATTTTTTTTCCCGCACTTCGATCTCTCTTCACTTTAGTTGGCAACCTCTCAAAAGGAAACACCCACTGAGCAGATTGTCTTTTGGTTTCAGGATCATAACAGTAAATCCAGCTTTCGTCACCTGTTAGTATGTCGAACACAGCATTTGAGTCACCTCCGTTAAATCTTTCAATCATTTTACGGCACCAATCCACACGATGGAGTTTTTGAGCCTCAGTCAAATTATGAGGTATCCACCGGGCGCAAAGCTTCCTGACTGCTAAATGTTCGTGGAGGATTTTGTGCACTTGACTCATACCGATGCCTAAGCTTGTCCGAATCTGCTGATAGGTCACTCTTTTGTCAGTCTCTATCATACGCCGCACAACACAGATGTTATCTTCAGTCGTCGCCGTAGAAGGCCGTCCTTCACGTAAATCATCAGTGAGATTAGTGCGACCACGTTTAAACTCATTAAACCAGTTGTAAACTGTCGCACGAGATGGGGCTTCATCGTGAAAGGCCAATCGTAGTCTATCATAACTTTCTTGTTGACTTAAATGACATCGAAAGTCATAAAAAATCATTGCACGAAAATTTTCTCGTGTTAAATTCATGTTGACGTGACACAGACAATTTTCAATTTGCCGCCAAATCGTAAAACAAATGACAAATTAATGAAATATATACTCAGTAATATTGGCAAAGAGTTCTATTTTCAAATTTTAGAATTATTTTTTTATTATATTGTTTATAAGTGGCCAGTTCTAAGAACTTTCAGTTTGACCCTCGTATAAAGCAGAGATACGTATGTCGACGCACATTAGGGTTTGGTTCCGATTTGCATTTTAACGCAGTTTGTGTCGGCCTGAATATTGTTTCATATAATTGATATCGGTCCTTTAATATTGCTAACGTTTGATTCCACTTAGTACTGACATTGGGTAGACTAATTTTACGATTTAAATGTAAAAACTAAAGTAGATATTTTCAGTTGTAGGTTTGCTACCTAATTTTTTAAAATAAATGTTGCTCTTAACACTGATTCTAGCTAAAAACTCAGTCTAGTTTCTTAAGATAAAAAACCATTCAGTAACCTTGGCGTTTTCGATTGCGTTGATACACGAATAATTTAACGAAATGACCCTCAAATGGCTGTTTAAATCAACGAAAAACAAAAACGGACCAAGAATTGTGCCCTGGGGAACGCCGCTTGTGACTCAGTAAATAGTTGCCTTTTAAATGCAAACAATACAATTTTAAGGTTCGTTGAAATTCGTGGTCTTTATTGCGTTATTTTTAACTCTTATCAAAAGTAAGTTGTATGCTTTTTTAAGTACCATGTGATATGTTAAATCATATAATAGGAATCAATAGCACTTTATAATAACCACGAAATAGAGGTGAGAAGCATTGGCAGCAAACAACAATATCCCCATTCATAAACATTAACTGACGTCTGTTTCCTGATGGATTTAGCCAAGACGACAGATTCCCAGTGCTATTAATGTAGAATAATCATACAATAATTAAAAGTCACTTAAAAACACAAATAAAAATCTAAATATACTGAAGTTTCCATACTATAATAATACTCAACCTCGAATCCTTGGCTCACCTCTAATCTATTAGCACTCTTTTCGATTTCAATCCCATTAGCTTGCCTGCTGCTGATGATAGTTTATTTTTTAATCCCCAGTTACCCATTACCGTAATATCTTGATCTGAAAGCCTTCGATTTATTGACGGCTGGTAAATGAAATGCACTTTTCATGGACCGCTGGAATAAACTAGCTAAACATATTTTTCGTTGATCGCGTATTTTTAGTAGGATTTTTGTTTAATATACTCGTATCGTGGCGTTCTAAGGGGGAGGCCTTTGTTCAACAGTGGACGTCTTTCGGCTGATGATGATGATGATGAACTATTAGATTTTTATATAATACGTGTATTCTGATGTTTGAATCAGATAAATGATATCTTAAGTCTTATAATAGAGCCAGATATAGTCTGTGTTTTAGTTGAGTAACCGTACTACTCATACTCTCATATTATAAAAGTTGATTCTTAGAAGGGTTTTATTTTAAATTGATTAAGGGAAACTTGAAAAATGATGGACACGAGCGGGACTCGAACCCGCGACAGTCGCCGTACCGTGGCGCCGCTCTGCCAACTGAGCCACCGTGTCACTGCTCGCATCCATCAAATTTCAAGTTCCCTTTTAGTATTTAGGGTTTTATTTTTTGTCATCTCCATTTATATAAAAACTTTGACTATTATGTTCATTTTAGATAAGAAAATGTTTTGTTTTTATTTGTTTTAATGTATTATCTTTGCTTTTACAGCAGTTTAAAAGGTTTTAGCTGGAGGAAATTATACATATTTTTCACCTTCATATTTTTCAATATTAACCTTTTCCATTCCTAGTATACCTGGCTTTGATTGAAATTTCTGTCCATTAATTTCACATTTCTCTTCCATTAAAATATCAAATGACTTTGCATGCTGAACCAAATCATCTACTGATTTAATCAAAACCTTATCGCGTTTTGAATCACGATATTCAACGTATTAATGCCTCGAATACCATTTTCTTTACAAAGACCAATTAAAGTTTTAGAATTTGTTTTACGTGCATATTATTTACTTTGACAATGAAATATGGACTGTATAATTTATAGCATAGGGTAAGTATTTCTGCGTTTTAAGCGAGGGTTAAAAAGGAGTAATGTAATGTATAGAGAAAAAAACTATAAGTTGTAATTAATCAAACTGACACGTCCTAAAAGCCTGGTTATTTTCTATACGTATAATTTATATTTCAGCTGCGTGGTTTCAAATATATTAATTGTACTGTCGTTAATTGCTTTCCTCGGAAACACTTTGGTTCGACCCTTGATCTTTTATGTATATGTATATCTTTAACAAATGGACTATTCTACGTGACTCACAACGATGGTGTATAGAGTAGGCCATATCTCTGTCGTTAAACAATTATAATATATTCGACGACCTGATTAGCGCAGTGGCTAGGCGATTGGACTGCCGCGCTAAGGGTTGCGGGTTCGATTCCTGCACGGGGCAAAACTTTGTGCGAACCACAGATGTTTGTCCCGAGTCTGGGTGTTTGTGTATGTGAATATTTCATGTTTGTGAAACGCACCCACGATACAGGAGAAATTCCTAGTGTGGGGCGACGTTTTTATTTTTGGAAAGAAAGAAATAAATTATCAGAGTTTACCTATTAACTATAAGGTTAACACCTATAAGCGTTGGCTTATGATGATCAAAATTATGTCCCATAACTAACCTTTCGGCAATTCGTTTGCCATTAGACATATTGCAGATGAAGATGTTATCCTTAATCAGACATCCATCCACATTTGGCTGCTTATCACAATTATGGCCCATAGGTTTACTATGGAACGTACTCGTAATTATGATAAGTGATAAATATGGATATACGTCTATTGAGGATAACATCTGCTTACCCCATCGGCGACGTTAAGTATGATGGCAGTTACACACGTTATATAAGTTAAAAATTTAAATATTATACAGATAAGATTTCATCTTTAAATAAAGTGTGAATATTCCAATTGAAATAAGTAAAAAGCACTTTATACCACAAGTTAATGCGAATAAAAGCATACATGGAAATATTTCATGTCTTAATGGTACATTAGTTGGTATTAACATTAAAATTACAGTAGGGAATGTGACCCGAGCGTTATTAGTTCGCATTCAAATTATAGCGCTAGCCACAGTCGAAGAAATAATTAACATTTTAGAATGCAGGCTGCCTTTCATGAAATATAAAGTGTGAACGCAAATTCTGAGTAAGTTTTAGTTAGTACTCGTGTGTTTGAACATTTAAATTATTTTATCGATTTAGGCCCAGCCGTGTGCAAAGGTGGTGATTAATTCTGATTTCTTCTGTATATGAGAAGAGGCCTTTGAACGGCAGTGAGATAAGCTAGTATAATTTTTACAATTTATACATAACAAGGAGGCCTTTGTTCAACAGTGGACATCTTCGGCTGATGATGCTGGTGATTATGATACATAATTGTGACTACGGCTTGGAAAATGCAGTATAGGAGGCGTCCTATCCAGTCCCCTCCAGATAGGTGGGGTGACGATTTAGGTACCTACGCAAAATGGCTGGCGGCGATTGGAAGTAGAAGGCCGAAGATCAAGCTCAGTGGCGTGCCATAGGAGAAGTCTATGTCCAGCAGTGGACTGAGATAGACTGATGATGATACATAATTGAATACAGATGAACTGAACACCAAAATGAAGGACTGGACATGGGACAATGGACTTCGGCAGTCCCTAAAAGAGACATTATATGGATAGATATAGGTATGCCTTTGCCTAGCAGTAGGACATCATAGCAAATAATAGATACTAACAGTATATAATGAAACGAGATACGAGATGCTAATGTGGGTTTTTGAAACTAGCAACATCATTGTATTCTAACGATATTATTTCACGCTCCATGTATATAGACAGCTTTGTATTTGGGCAGGGTAATTGCCATGATATAATTAATAACTTATCAGTACATACATAAACAAAACACAACCGACTAATTGACACCAAACTATGAACATGACATGGTGGTTAAAAGGTTGAACAATTACAAATTATTATCTTCAAAATTCACACCGCGGTCTCTGGATTTTCATTTGCAATGATATTTATCTATCTTTAAGCCTCATAAACTCTTTTTAAATGGATGATGTATACCCAACAGTGAGTGACACCGGGCTACAATGATAATGATGATGATGACTCCTTTCAAATCTGGAGAATATATTTGCGATTGCAGATTTTTTTTCTTGGATACAGCACAAAGTGACTGCAGAGCATAAGGCCCTGGGTTTGAATTCTGTATCGTTATTGGGTTTTTCCATTGGGTCATTCTCAGTCGCAACGCGGCACGTTTTCACCTATTTTCCATACATTAACTGTCAGAACGACAAATTATCCTTCAAATATTGCTTATCTGGCGATTGAAAAATCGCCGGTAAGGGCATTACTGACATTCTTTTCAATCTTCATCATCATCAGTCGGAAGACGTCCACTGTTGGACAAAGGCCTACCCCTTAGAACGCCATAACGAACGACAGCTTGCCAATTGCATCTATCGGATACCTACAATTCTCACGATATATAAATACGTCATCAAAACTAACCTGTTGTAAAATTCTATAATAAAAAAGATAACTTTATATTAGAAGGCAGTAATATTTTACCGCCAGACTTCTGTCTCGAAGATTAGCTAAATGAAGTCCCTAAAATGTTTTACAACATTAGTGCCGAGGTCGGTAACACGCGGTTACCAGAGATTCCAAGATAAGCTAAGTCTCATTTAAACTTAACAGTGTGCTAAACTTAAGTAAGTACTCGAGATTGTTCGCGGGATGCTAGTTGAATTAATTAATGATAAGTTTGACCTTAGCTTGGTAATATCGCAACTAATTTTCATGGTCTTGAACTTGTGGATAATGATACATTTTTTTGGGAAGACACTAGCAGTAAAAATGCGAAAATTATGTTAACAGAAAACAAAATTTACAAAAATTACGAAATTCTGTAATAAAATATTAGCTCTGCAATACTTAAAAGGAAAGACATTTGACATAACTCAAAAATAATCAAAGCGAGAGCTGTACGTTTTACATCCAATTCCCCAAACCATATGAAACAGTGTATTTCATAAATTTGGTCATCGCCCAAACAACGTCTAACCTCGTTTAGCCGCATAAATTCTATTTCCACAACAAACTGACAAGCAATAATTAATATTCAACAAAACGCACACTCGACTATCAGGAGCGGGTTTTGTAGTAGTAAATTGCTCGAGTTGGTCCAAGTCAGCCAATTCACCCTACCGCGGGCGTTTGCTAAAACTTTGCTCATATTTAATTTGGCAGCGCACTCGCTTGAGACTAGCCTGATTATTGTTGCACGTTAAACACTATTAGTTTAAACTTGAGGTTGTATGCCATCAATATTGTCGTGAAGTTTAGCTGTTTGAATTTCAATAGCGTTTGTGGTACCTTCCTCTTGGTTCTGTTCCTTACTTTCTATGTATGATAGTATGTAAACAATAAGTGTTTGTGAACATAATAATAATCATCTCGCGAATCGTCCGGATAAGCAAGCAGAGCGGATTCTAAACTACGCGCATCGAAAAAAAAATCTTGTAAGATATTTGACAAACTTGCTTGCAAGTAAAATTGTTTATACTATAGTCTTAATATGGCAGTTCTTACACCAGAACTATCAGTATGGTTGTGTCCTACAGATTGAAAAGGTATGCTTAGTAAATTTGCATTTTAATACAGGCATTGGCAAAGTGAGATTAAAATAATTAGAACACTATGTCGATTGTGCATTCAGAAACATTTTGAATTCAGGGCAAAATGCCATAAACAAGCCTGCATTGCTGAAATGGTTTAAGTGGGTGAAATGAATGCGATAAATAAGAATTCTGAGGATTGAAATCCGAGACCATAAGTTTTCCCAGATTATTCCGTCTACGAGGCAAACTTACAAGAGTCTCTGCCAGAATCAATAAGTGTGAAGCTGAACTGCATCGAACGCGTAGCAATACTGGTATAATCGAGTATCAGACCTCCCTATATGATACTCCTAACGAGTACGAACGTTAGTTAAGCAAATTTTGTGGAATTTGGCACAAAGCCGGGTACACAGTATTGGTTCAAGTCAACGGAGAATCGAGTTGACATTTTCTTTGGTAATTATAATGGAAACAGGAGTTCATTTTGTTTGTCTATTTCGCCAAATTTATGTGAAGTTAGAAACTTAAGTGTTATTAAAATGGAAGTCTGTTGGTTACCGACCAAACCACTGAACTGATCCTAATGCAATTGAATATGGAGATAATTTAAGCCATAGCCCTTTATATAATTTTTTCTAGAAAAAGAGCCAGTAAAATTTTCCTTGCGTACAAAGTCACTGGTAAAAGCTAATTGTTTATCCTACTTCCTACTAATATTATATCCTACTAATATTATAAATGTGAAAGTTTGTGAGTATGGATGTATGGATGTGTGGATGTGTGGATGTTTGTTACTCTTTCACGCATAAACGGCTGGACCGATTTGGTTGAAATTTGGTATGTAGATAGGTTATATCCTAGATTAACATATAGGCTACTTTTTATCCCGAAAAAATGTCGCGGGTAACACCGCGGGGTGCAGCTAGTGATTTATAATATCTTAATACTATGAGCGAAATAAATTAGCCTATTACGAGAATGGAAACCAAAACTTTCCAGCATTACGGCGGAAACTGTATCAAAAGATTCTTATTGCCTCAAAAGTTTATTGCAGAAAGCAAATTGGATCCAATAAAAACTTTCAAGTTGCAAAAATTAAATCTGCTAATACCACGAGCTACTCTAGTCTGGTGCCAAGTTTATTAGAACAAACACATTGAACCGGATACTGAATACTATCCAAAAGTAATTTAGAGTATTTGTTGCGAACTATTGATTAAGTGGGTTTACTAAATATTACATAACAGGAGATTATGTGCTAGACATTTTCGATTCCTGCACGGCATTTTTTGGTAATAATAATTCATGTTCTTCGATAATTTTAAATTTGTATATGGTGAGATTTCATAGTGCAAAATACAAAATTTTCCGTTTTCGTTGATTCTAACATTGCAAGTTCTTCTTTAGAATGATAAATATTATTGGCGTTATTTTATGGTAATTATTATGTAACTACTTCTTTAAGTCATGGTTTTTTTGAGTCAATTTATTAATGTCAATTGATGTCGTGTCAGGACAAAATTTTGCGCTTACCGCAGCATTATTAGTAGCATCCACAAGGTCTTTCAAAGCACAGGTGTACGAGCTATTCTACTGCACATTTTTGTCCTTTACATCTTTATCATAATCATTTATTATTTGCTTTAAGTTTACTTTTATCCTTATTATAACTACACAATAGTATGAAGAAATCCAAGTGGATTCTGCTCTCATCTCCCGTAGCCAACATGTTACATGCGCAATCCTGTAATTAGCTTCGCCCGCGTTCAGAAGACTTTCTTACATAATTGCGTTTGGAAAAATGTTTTACCAAGGAATCTTGGTAAATTATAACTTAAAACGTTATTATGCTGTGTTTACTTGTAATTATCCTGTAACTTAATAGAGTTATCATTGTTCGGTACATAATTATGAAATTCTTGGAATTGTTGCTTAAATTTCACCCAATGTTAATTTTAGATTTAATAATATTGCTTTGAATATTATCTAAGGTATCTAGTAACGTTAGTGATTTGTTAAATATTTGTTTGAATAAAAGGGTTAGGCATGCCAATGTAAGGTCTATTGAGTTTGAATAGAATGGTTAAGTATGTAGGGTCGTTTTTCTATTACGTTTAAGTCTTGTTTTACTTCCATAGGTATTTAATTTATACGTGATTTTTCAAAATTACCCAATCAAATCTATGTAGCATGTTAATTGTTTTGCCTACAACCCATATCCTACAAAAGACAACATAATAACACTTAATCACGGCAACATTAAATGAACCATTACATAGAACAGTTAAAATGTATTTATTCCCTCAAAAGCTTTTACTAAATAAAACTGTATCACTCAATTTCCCTAATTTGACGTAGGGAACAAAGAAAACAGTGGTAAAAGCGGATATTATGGTAACTCAAGCTTAGCTGGCACGTTTTGTAAGCAAATTGTAATCCAAACTAAAAGCATCATCGAATCCCCGCTCACCACTTATTTCTTGTTTTTTCCATTTTCCAATATAAAAACAAAATTCAAGCTCTGTTTCCCTGAAGCGGTACCTCATATTTCTTTTTGTGTTTTCTCTTTTCTTCTCATTGGTCATTGGTTTGGAATTATTCTTTTGTTTTTCCCGCTAGTTCGTGTTGCCATTTTTTATTTACCGCTAATTTGGTAATTGACAATGTTTAAGAAACGTCCGAAGCTTGTTATTTCTCGGTACGAGAAACTTTTTTCTCCTAAGGTAGTATGAAATTCAATGAAAATGTATATCCCAGCTACTTTATTCGATAAATATTGTTTGAAAATTTACATTAAGGTACTATAAACATAATTTTACAAATTTTGATCTATGGTTAAGTATTTTATGTCTCAGATTAATTTGATAAATTCAAAATTTCAAAATAAAGTCGACGATCTCCAAATACTGTACCCATTGTTTAGCTACTGTAAAATCCGCTTCGCTAAAATGTATTGAACTTTATCTTCTTCGACGCAATATCGGTTAAAAGTCTCCACGTTCACAACCATGACGCCTTTGGGATAGTGTGTTCAATCCACATAATACTTAATAATATTTGTTCGTAATAGTTCCAATACACGTAACGCCACTTATTTCTCCAATTTACAAGAAGAAATCGCGCAATGCTTGCTCGGCCGGTCTCCTGTGTGCAATCCTTACATATTCCAGTTGGCTTTATAGTACAATTTGTAGACGGAGGCGACGTTATTTTGTTTTAAATTTATATCTAACAGGCAGTTCTCCTGCATTGAGATAACTTGGAGTTACGCTTGTACATACTTGATAGTTTAGAAAGTCACGTCAGTCTTGATAGTGAGCGAATTTTTAATGGCATTTTCAGTTCTGTTTGTAACTTAGTTTACCTACTGGTATTAAGTACGTGTTTGGCTTTAGTTATTGTCTTCAAATATTATCATGACTGGCTAGCCCTTCAAGTTTCGCTGGTAACGCTTCTAACAGCTTAGTATTTAAATTTTGGACACGTGCTCCAGATCCTATCCTATTACAAAAATATTTTATTTCAAGTACTATTACTAAATCTTAATTAAATCAGAAACGGAAAAGTAATAAAAATAACCCTTTAAATGAACACTAATTGTGCATGTCTGCTTCGTAGAATATTCTCCTTCATAGGTAAAGTTACAAAAAACGCTGCTGTCCATCTGGATTTTCCCTAAGTCACCTCTTATGACTCCGATGGGAGAAAAAGGGGTGGTCAATTCTGGCCGGATACCACTAGGCAAATATCATAAAGATTAACTTAAGACACACTGATAGGATATTACTAAATAGTTACTTTCTCACAACAGCTGCATGTTGTGACTTGTATCACACCCCGTGCCCACATCTCAACACTCGCCGAACACTCGAATCAACGTTTACAAATAGCTTCGTTTATCACCAATCCGAAAGCTAGTTGTGAAGTTTTGTTTGCACTGCATTGTTGCAGTGTTTAAGTTGACTTGGTTTTTTACGTGAATTTATTTTTTCTTTTGTTTAGTTTGTAAAGTAAATCATTTTTTTCCTGGGCTATCGAACTTGTCTATTGCAAGGGTGCGCCCTTACACTGGACCAATGATATAAATTGATAATGATAGGAGATCTATGATAGAAGATCAAGGAATGATAGATAGGTCGATCAGAAATGACAAATGAAACCGCTTGAGTTGAATGCTTATTTCACACTGATTTTATTTGCTAATAAAATGATACTGTGCCGTCGCAGCGTTCGCGATCGCAGCAATGTGTTTCAAATGATTACATGCGTATCAAACTTCACACTAAAATTATAAAGGCGAAAGTTTGTCAGTGTGTTTGTACGTTTGTTACCTCTTCACGCTCAAACGCCTAGACCGACATAAAATTTCCTATGTAGGTAGCCGACATCCTGGAGAAAAAAGGACTTTTTATCCAGAAAAAAGTAGTGGGTAACATCGCGGGGCGCAGCTAGTGTTTAAATAAGACTCCCAACAATAATTACGCGCGGCATATTTCGTTCCGGATCATAAGTTTGGTGTATTGTGTCATTTATTGTTTCCACGACGAATAGCACCCTTCGGATTCATATGCGGCAGGCATAAATTACAGGTTTGTAATACATTTTATTATACTAGGTATGTTTAAAATCATTTTTTTTATTTATATATCCATCGCTATTCCCGCCGACAAACTGTCACACAGTTTGGTGGGTTTAATTTATGTTTATATTTTTTTGTAACCAATAAAAGGTTTTATAATTATATATATAATAATATATCGAGTACCAACAGATAAAATAAAATTCTTTTTTGACAACGAGAGAGCAAGTTGTAATTGGCAATGAACCCTGGGTCTATCTTATGTCTTATGCATATCTGACAACTAGCAAGATTTGGTTGTATTTACTAAAGCTCCAGGTCCTGGGTTCTAATCCCGGGTCAGGCAAAGTGTTACTGGATTTTTCTATTAGGTAATTCTCAGTAGTAACACGGAGTCTAGATTAGTGGTCTGTTGATGGCAATAAGCTCGCTCCGTATTACATTAGGACCGGGCTGGTGAAAGGCAGGCGCACTGTACACCTCTGCCTACTTCCTCAAAGAATACAGGCGTGATGTAATGTACTAGAGGAGAACTCCTCTGTCTAGTCCGCTTACCCCTACGGAGATATAGTTCTATAATTTCAAATAAATACCGAATTTTAAAGAGACATTCTACAATGTAAAGTATCTGTGAGACGTTCCCTATTTAATAACAAGACAGCGTCAACCCTAGCCGCTCCTATTTTACTAAAACATAGGCATCAACGTGTTTATTATCACGGTTGAAATTCTGGAGCACATTACTGTATCGCCATATCAAGCCACCTTAATGCAACTTGCTTTTAACCTACATCGGATGAAAGCGCGCACCACGTAATGCCTGCTTCAACGTAATCGTGGCTGTTAGTTACACCGAACGCTCGTTACAACTTGGAATAGCAATGGAGTTGATTATAGCGTTTTGGGTGTCTTGTCGTTTGGTGTCATGGTTTCTTAAGCACCGAATTGTCTTTTATTTGCTCTAAAAATATTTTCCGAAATATTGACTAAGGTAATATGACAAATAATAATAAATTCATTTATTTTCTGTGTTATTTAATAAAATTATGTCCATATTTTATGTCTGATTGATGACGGAAAGGGGAATAGGAGAAGAGGAATAGAAGGAAGGGTTGCGGGGTGGATTCCCGCACGGGGCTAAAATTTGTGCGAACCGCAGATGTTTGTTTCGAGTCTGGGTGTTTGTGTATTTGTTATTTTATGTTTGTGAAACGCACCTACGATACAGGAAACATTCCAGTGTGGGGCGACGTCTTCAACACCTACTTGAATGGTCAAGTATGGCATTATAAGAGTGTACCTACTTATTTGATATTTACTTAAAATGAAATTCTAGGTTATAGAAGAATTTTTGGTTGACTTTAGAAACCATTTTTAGATCGGGTGACAATCTACCAAGGACCAATATTAAACTACCAAGTTACGTTAGAATTTTCGTATTACCAAAACGTGTCTTTTAATTACCTCCACAATGATAATGGAAATTATTATTCAATTCTATTGTTAATTCAGTCCATAATTTTCTACGAAGCTGGCGGCTAAAATCCAGCTTTATGCGATGAATAAATATAGGGGAATGATCACTATGAATGGGCCATACATAGTGTGTATCGCCAATGCGGTCACGTGGTTATTGGTTCCTAATGTAAGTTGGGCGATTAGAATTAACAGCCTCGTTATTGTAGGAAATTGTTAGTTTGGCAGATTCCGTGATAACGCATAATACATGCCGTAGGATAAACTTCAGATAGCATTATATTGTAGTTACTGTAGTTATGTAAAGTTATTGCTATTGTATTTACAGTAGACTGTACTGGACATACCATAGCAATAGTTCTGTATATTAATTTTATTTCGTATGCTCTAAGAATTTGCCTTAATTTTTTTGTTCCGTTCTTATAACATTTCATTAAAATAATTGCGGTTTCCTGCAAACTATTATACGTGATAGATTGCCTTACAAATTAAATGTTAATAAAACATTAGGAAATGTGCCTACAGTTCAAATTAAGGTACGTGTGTATGTATTTCTAGTTACACTACACAACTAAACTTTACCATGTGTTCTATGTTTCCAATAACCATTATTATTATCTCTCCGTCCACAAAATACAATTAAAATGATTTTGAATTGTTTCTATATCGATAAGTAGGTACTCGTACTTTCCATTTTTAGGGTAACGCAACAGAAAATCTTACACCACGGTGTAACAAGTGGCAAGTTGAAGCATGTAGTGGTTTGTAGGTTCAGAACGTCATATGGGGCGGTTACTTTGCATATTCATTAAGCAGTTCGTTTGAACGTGCAACTATTTGCCTAAACTCATTTGAACGTCGCCTTTCGTCAATCGAATGGTGTGGAGACTACAATAATTGTGCGGGAATCGTGACAACCCTGTCACAATAGACTATAAAACTCATACTGGCTTGACCGGGCTGCAAGCCAAAGTAATAAGTTCTAGTATCAAAGAATAATAACATATCTCTTTAATGCACACCAAAATGGAATAAAAATATACAGGGAAAACCTTTAAACAAAAAATTTACAAGAGGCGGTCTTATCGCTCACGGTGATCTCTTCCAGACAACCTAAAAGTATAAAGGACGTATGATTATTTATGTATGATATAATAGCGATTTTTCACTAGCGTAAAAAAAACTTTTGAAGCCTATAAATCCGGTTCCATGTAGTACCGGTTATGGCCTGGTAAAGTCTAACCAGGGAAAATCCAAAGTGGTAGGTACTTGTCTCTTTTCCAGGGATTTACCAAATAGGCGCTGGAAGGTTCCAGAGCTGGTCTTTTTGGGGGTCCCGTAACATCCTTTGTTTGTGCAGGGGGTGACCACCGGGGGGATTTTAGTGAGGTAGAAATCCCACACTCTCCGGTCCCTCCTTCACAGGGGCCGGGTGCATTATGAAGGTATCACCCCAAAAACAAATAAAAAATAGTACTTGTGACTAATTGTGTCGTATAGGTGTTTCAGACGTTGCCTAAAGCGTAAAAAGACTTTTGCGAGAAAAAATCTAGTAGTTTTTACTGTATTTGCAATAACGCCATTCATACATAACTTCACGCCTGTATTCCCCGAAGGGGTAGGCAGAGGTGCACTAATAGTACACCCACATTTCGCCAGTTATGTTTTAGGTCCCAATGTAATAGGGGGCGAGCCTATTGCCATCAACCGGGCACAAATCCAGACTCCGTGCTGCTACTGAGAATTACCTAATGGAAAAGCCAATAACACTTTGCCCGACCCGGGATTCGAACCCAGGACCTCGTGCTCAGCAGTCGCGCTTAGCAACCACTAGACCAACGAGGCAGTCATAACTACATTCATAATGTATAAAAAATTTCAAACGTAAGGAAACAGCAGCTACGTACTTAATTAACTTACTCAGCCTTCGGGCTACTAGTTTTACTTGAGCCGTCGTTTGCGCTTTTCCTATTCATATTGTATTCTCTTTCACTCTACAGTGAAGAGAAAAAGTTAAACTGACTTTTGGCTGCTATGAGCGTTTGAAACCTTATGTTTAAACTGAATGGTTTACAGATGAGATTAATATGTTCGGCCATGACGTTCACTGATTGATTAATATGTTCGTCAAACGTCCAGTCGAAGAATAGACATTTGTCAATGTCTTTTTAGATGTAAATAGATAGCCTTCACGAGGGATAATACCGAAGTACGACCAGGGCACCCTAGACAGCTTGCTGCAACCATCCATGTTGACTAACCCATCTTTACTCTACAACATAACCTGTATCATAACATAACATCACGCCTCTATTCCCCGAAGGGGTAGGCAGAGGTGCACATATAGTACACCCACATTTCGCCAGTTATGTTTTAGGTCCCAATGTAATAGAGGGCGAGGGATAGTGACCTGTATCCATGGAACAATTGGCTCTAGCTGATTCCAAATAAGGAAAAAATCTGATGTAGTTCAAAAAGAAGATCTCAGAATAGTTTAAGATATGCCCAACGTCCGGCAATAACTCCATATCATTCCAAAGAGATTTATGTACAGGCAGTGACAGTATAACATTGGTTGCTAGTCTAATCATCTAATCGAGCATACGTACTAGTAGTTTATAAGATATTTGACAGGTAATGCATTCGATGCTGGTTCTTAAACTATTGCACGCGTTCAATTTTATTGCGGACGTGTGGGGTCTTCCAACATTTCCTTAACGCTGGCGCCCGAGACCCGTGATATATTATGTGCACGAGTGAAACTCTGATAAGCTTGCTGGTGAACACATTTTATCTTACATTTTGTCTCATAAAGCAAATCTGGTACTCATAAGTATTTTGGTGAATTTATTTGAAATTATCTTCATAGTTTTTGGATTATATATCCATTATCCATGGAATATCACTCAAAGTGTGATGGTATAGTTAGGTATATCTTAAAAAATTAGAAAGCATATTTGCATTTATATAATAAACTTTTATTTGTGAATGGTTTGCCAGAGTTTAAACTGCCTGTAGGCCTAATATGGTTTATGCACCGTTGAAACATCTCTCAGGTGTGCCGGTTTTCTTACTGTTTTCCTGCACTTCTT
The DNA here is from genome assembly GCA_946251915.1 of Abrostola triplasia. Lineage (NCBI taxonomy): Eukaryota > Metazoa > Arthropoda > Insecta > Lepidoptera > Noctuidae > Abrostola > Abrostola triplasia. Next base: position 4,225,329 of record OX276444.1, on the reverse strand, counting down.
CCTTTTGGGCTCGCGCAAACTTCACTGAACAACACGTCTTACAAGCCATTAAAAACAAAACTATTTTTACACCACAGTAAATCAAGATTTAAATTAATCCAAAATCCACTTTGTTAGTGCAAATGGGCTTTCGTTCTTTAATTTCAATTGAAGCAATCCTAAGAGAATTTACGTGGGTATACAACGCAAATGAACCATCCGGCATCCGGACAAACAGAAGGATACTCGGTATTAACGTGTCGGCATTTTGCTAAGCTGCTTTCCAATTGACTAGGAGTTTTATTTGCCAATACCAGCTACCGAATACCCACAATACACCTCTGGCAGCTAGCTTTTAAACCCGGCCTTTACTTGGATTTATTACTTTGCCGATATTTCGGCAACTTCCCAACACTTACTTGTTTTGTTTCTGCTGTTTCTGCCTTCTTACAGACTGAATTAAATAAAGTTCTAAGAGCAAAATAAAGTTGGGAGCGCGCGTGTTTTAATTAGTGCAAGTTTAGGCTTTGTAGTTAATTTGTATGGAATTTCTGTATTAGGAGTTTTTTGAAGTTTTTACTTCGACTTTTGTTTTGTTTGAATGGTGTAATTTTCAATTCAATTAGTGTAACGGTAAACTAGGTTTACAGCATAATGCAAATATTATGGTTAACAAAAGGCGTATTCGGTAAATTTTTAAGCCCTCGAAATCAGAATGCGGCTGACAAAAAAACTTGCCTCAATATTACAGACACCGACAATTCGGCCAGTAAATATAGACGCAAGCTATTCACAGCTTATTTCGACCTCTTTTTGTCCTCCTTTTTTAAAACTCTTGAAGAAAGGGAGTGAAAAGTTGAAAGTTTTGCTCAGAATACTGCGGCTCAACCGTTCTTTTCTCCCGTTCATTTTCAATGTGAATTAAAATCTTACAAATGTATATTTCTTGCCTATTTCTTGCTTGTATGTGGACGTTTGTTTTCTTTTGTTTAATACTGATAGTTAGGATAAAGAAAACATGACGTAACGTGGTCATTAAAGAGGTAAGATGGAGAAAATATAATTTTATGTTCAGATTTGGGTAAGTACCCTGTTTATATAATATTTTAGTATACATTTTTAGTGTCCTGGGTTTTACTATAATAGCCAAACACCAAACTTTTATCACCGTCGATTGCCAATTTCAGCAATGCGGTATTGCTTATTTTAAACTTTATACGTTCAGTCTGATGTATGAATTTTATAATCAAAGGTTTTAGCGAGTGCAACTGACTTAATAAGGTATAAAACGAAAATTATATAAACGCTTCTAGCAGTTGCCAAAACATTACAATTATTACGCCTAATTTACAGTTTGATGCTTCAATAATGGTTAAATTATCGTGTGTGCCTTGGTCTTTAGATACTATACCAGCACAAAATAATAGTCCTCTTAATGATTAAATGCAGAAACAATGTATTCTCTTAATGCAATTTAAACTTCGCAACAAACATCAACATTGAGCAAAAACACGAGTCTGTTACGACTATAACAATTTAAAAAGTACACACCAACGCGCTAAATAACTCACGTTATCAAAACTATTTGCAACGTTGCATTTTAGTAAAGGAACGTTATAAAACTCCTATCTCAAAGCTATCATTATTCATGAAAGACCGTGACGTCTTGATTAATGTTTAAAACAAAGTTGAAATTTTATTTCAGTTGCAGAAATGGGAAGCTAGAACTGTAACTACCATTTTTCAATTCGTAAGAGACAATTTCATGGAAATTGTTGAAATGTGTTTTCGACAATTTCGTATGGAACGGGCTGTTTGCTAATTACTGTTCGTCCGTGTTTAATGGTGTTTTTAATCAAGCTTTTAATTTGTGCTTTTGCTAATTTGCAAATGAAATGAAAAATGGGTAATATTATTACAACGTTGAGCTTATTAGTTTGTCATGAATTTAAAATAACTTTATTTAAAGTATCAGACACGATATCTCAACATCCTGGAGTTTAAATAAATGCTGTCGAATTATTATGTGGTTCTGATAATTATAAGCAAAAGCTTAAAGCATTTTATGCAACGCATATGTATCCTGTATTTGGTCCTTTGTGTTGTTGTGGCTGCAACGCTTTTGCAGCCATGCAGTGATGATTGTCAAAATACATGCGGATGGGTTAAACTACTTGTCTGTTGACTGACTGCGCGGTTAGACTATCCGCCCGTGTGTATGATAATAAAGAAGACCATCAAATTTCAAATTTCCTTTGAATTTATTGAAGACAACCCTAAAATTATTTTATACATGTAGTCTTTTATTGTTTCCTAAAAGCTTAATTTCAATATTATACAATACAAAATTAACAGTCCCAAAGTTAAATTCTTAACTGTACCATGAAAGGGTGCTAAGCAAAATTACGAGAATATGAAGACATCATCTAGATAAGTCAAAAATACTAAAACACAAAAGCCTTAGTCCTCAATGCGGTAATACAATGACAGTAAGGTCCCTACAGTTGCAATTAATAGAACAAAGGAGGGTAAGGCAAAACCTCTAATGTTCGGCTCACTGTCTACAACAATGTATGTGGTAGTTCATCTGGAAATATCCGTGAACACACTCTTAAGAGCCCCAAGCGCTGTCAGTATGCAGCGGATATGCAATTGGTTATTTACACATGGCTGGTTTGAATGTATGGTGATCGTAGTACACAGCACTACGTAATTATATAAGTATCTATATATCTACGTTACGTCTACGTTATTATATAGGTATGTATATCCGTGAGTAAATAATACTTTAGATTTATAACGTATTTCTATATTATAATTTTTTGAAGATAAGAAATATTTAAGAAATATAGCCATTTGTATTTTAATTTGTCTAGACAACTTCAAGTTTAATCACGTTTTATGGACTGACAAATGAATTAAAATTACAGATTTACATTATCATAAACACGATAAAATCAAAAAACAACCTCATGAAAATTTTAAAAATGCCATTAAAACTGTCGTTTTAAGAGTACAACAAACAGAATTATATTATTCACAGTTGAATCGTAAATTTTATAACTTCCATTCGTTTTAGCGAGAAATAAAATTTGAACTTCTTTACAACATTCATCAAGCCGTCACGAGCAAAGCTTTTGAATAATAAAAATCTTTGCCTCGAGCCACGCAACGAAGTTTCCATAGCCAAGACATACTTCCCCTTCACGGTTTTTTATAACTTTATTATAAAAGACGAGAAGTAATTTCTTACATTTATTATTATTGCCGAAATCTCATTTATCATGTCAGGTATCCGTGATAAATATCAATAACGACGCTTGTAGAATTTGTTCCTGCGGTTTTTTGTTGAGGGAAGTGAAATATGTTGTCATATTTTACCGCCGACTCTTTTGTGTTCAATAAATGTATTAATAATTTTGAGGATGTTATAAAATTAAATTTGTTATTAGTGTACATACATTTATACCTATTGTTTTGTTTTTATAAATACTTTACTGACGTAATTTTATCGCCTTTATTATTTTTATAAGTTTTTTCGAATATTTCTTGTTTTGTCACAAAATGTCATAATAAAGTATAGAGTAGAATAAGAATCTTTCTATCTACTAGCGTATTTAACTGTCGTATGTATTTCGAATTGTCTCTTAACAGCGTAAAACCTACATTTTGATCAAAACCAAATTTATAGGCCTATGTGTGTATGTTATTTTAATCAAAACTTTATACATATTTAACACGAAGAAAGTACTTAAAAATTTGACTGTATTAAATATAGAGTGAAGTTAAACTTTGTGCCAAATTACAGTTCAAATTCAGCGAAGTTTCTTTGTTGAAACTTTAATGAAAAGTTTTAGAAACACGACAACGGCTCGGCGTAATAAACAGGCTACGATCGTTTATTTATGCAATTAATTCGCTCGAGTAGTTTTAAAGGAAAGAGGCTACAAAAATTAATATAAATAGGTACGTACAGTTTATTGCTTCAAAAGTTTTCATCTTCTTCTACTTAACTTCCATGTTTCCGTCGATCAGCGATAGTACGCTGTATCTTTTATTTTTTTTATTTGCACATTTTATCACTTCTTTCTTACTCATTTAGTTATTTACATTACATCACACTAATATTATAAAGGCGAAAGTTTGTGAGTGTGTTTTTATGTTTGTTAGGTAACACGACAAGACCAATTTTGATGAAATTTCATATGGAGTTAGCTGACACCCTGGATTAACACAAAGATCACTTTGTATCCTGAAAAAATGTAGCGGGTAACACCGCAGGACGCCGCTAGTAACAAAAAAGTAACAATTGAAAAAATATTTTTTCAATAAAGTAAGTTTCATCTCAAATGCCATTTCTTAGTTCATTTCTATACAATTGACTTCAATGCATTTGCGAATAAATGATAGTCTAGAGAGCTTTTACTGGAGACGTCATCAACTGAGGTAAGAAGGTACCATTAATTATATCAGTTACTGAATAAAGGTGACTTGAAGTAAATGGTGATGAATGAGGATATTATATTATTTCTAAATAACCTTTTCAAGAACGAAAGCTGCTTAACTTCAAAATATTTATCACGTTCTTCTTCTTACCATATAATAATAATAATATTTATTTATTTCTCCTCACAATACAAGTTACATGGTAAATATGTTACAGTTAGATATGGATGGTGAACAACCTGGTGTCAGAGTTTAAACAACCTGCGTTACATTTAAATTTATGTACTTAAAAGTTCTGCTTACACAGTGTAAGACAAGTATTTCGCAAGCAAATACCTATACAACGTAGCTACAAGTACAACCAACCAAAAACGTTCCCACCTATCAAACTCATTACAACTCTTACTACACCAGAAACTGGTGAACACAACTTCGTATAAGACATTATCGGAAACTTAAGTGATTAACTGTTTTCCTGAGTTGGGTTGCAAGGCCCGCGTACAATAGGCGAAAAGTTTCGCGATCCGCATATTTTAGAATGCTAATGTGATATTGCACTTAACCCATGATATGACAAAGGGCGGCCTTTATATGGGAAGTTGTGTCAGATGGTTGTGTGGTGTCTTCATTATACCAGCCCGTAAAGTTCCAGTGTTGCACATGGGTCAGTTTATGGACCAGAATGTTTGGCTCACTGGCCTTTTTTTTTTTTTTTTTTATCTTTTTATAAAAACGTCGCCCCACACTAGGAATTTCTCCTGTGTCGTGGGTGCGTTTCACAAACATGAAATATGACAAACATCTGTGGTTCGCACAAAGTTTTGCCCCGTGCGGAAATCGAACCCGCGACCATTAGCGCACCAGTCCAATCGCTTAGCCACTGCACTAATCTGGTCGCCTTGTGAAGTATTTTATGACAGCCGAATGAAAAGATGTGCCAAAGGCTCGCACTTTTATCGCTTAGACTTATGATGGTAGGCTAATAGTGTATACTTATAGACTGAATAAATAACACCAACGAATCCCATCAGGGATCATAGGCGTCATAGTAATTACTCAGTAGTACTGAAGACAATCATGAAGATAATTAATTAACATATGTACATAGAAATTAGGTTTAAAGAGCTTTTTTAATTAACATAAATAGTATTATGGTAACTAACAATTATATATGAATTGTGAAGAATGTTAGCATTATTGATAGCTTTTAATGTTTTCTCGTAAAATTCGGACAAAAATCTTGACATGTAACCAGAACGTCCTGAACAAAGCCAGAATCTTATTTCTTCACAAAGTAAAGCGGTTAAGATTCCAATAAAGCAATATCTGGTTACCTATTTCATCTCCAGACGATAGCCGTTAGGTATTGATTTTGTGAGCAAATTCATTCTTTCTTCAGTGTCTTGAGATTGCAGTTTCCAGTCAGTGAGCTGATCTGCAATGCAAGCCCTCATCGATTTTATCGACGTTAAGTAATATAGCTTTTACGGAACCTAGTCTAAAGTTTTCTTTTTCAGTCTATTCCATCAGGATTTAGACGATCTTATTGGCGCATTGGCTAAGTAATTGGACTACTGCCTTGGAGTAGCATTAATACTGCGAAGTGAGTTAGAAATAACTCTAGTTATTCAATAAAGATCAGTAGCAGATTCTGATACAACTCGACTGTTTAACTGAACTCAATAATTTTATCACTTTTAAATTTAACCTCCCCAATTTATGACGGTATAATAAATTTTCAAATGCCTTTATCAAAAAAGGACATGAGTTATTGCTTACTCATCAAAATGAAACCAGGAAAATTTAACAAAATCCAAACTTATCGGATATTAACGATATTATGCCATAAAATATTCACGTCGCACCTTCAAATAAAATATCTCACGGGGTTAAAATGTAAGACAAGAACTTAATGGGCCGAATCATTTTGTTACGCTTAAATAATCGAAGTGGAAAGCTGATAAATTAGAAGGCGTTCAGGAAGCGAGATCTGGAGCAATCCGTGGATCAAAGTGTTCGCGTGTGAAACATTACGATTGAGGGCTCACTCACCTTTGTTTATTGGGCGTTTTAAAATTGTAACACTTTCAAATACGTTGAGACTTCTGACTGAAATATGTCTGATCTCTGAAAGCTATATTCGTACTTCGACTACATTTTTTGTTTTGGCCATTGGCCTTTATGGCCTTGGTAGTCTGGTAACCAACGGTGTTCAATTGATATTCGAACTTCCATTTATTGTTAAACTAATTGCCTTTAATTCACCCAAAAATTCTACCAGATCAGTTATTTTAGACCGCCAATATACAACTAACTTTTTTAAAATAATATTTGATTATCTCATAATACTGAACACTTAGCACATTGCGCGACCATCAAAGGCAAAGTTCTGGAGGTGTGGCAAGCTTGTAACAATTTATCGAGTCCACAATGAGTTCGAAAACACTAACGACTCGCTTTTCCGACAGTTAAAAACATAACATAACATCACGCCTGTATTCCCCGAAGGGGTAGGCAGAGGTGCACATATAGTATACCCACATTTCACCAGTTATGTTTTTAGGTCCCAATCTAATAGGGGGCGAGCCTATTGCCATCAACCGGGCACAAATCCAGATTCCGTGCTGCCACTGAGAATTACCTAATGTAAAACCTAGTAACACTTTGCCCGACCCGAGATTCGAACCCAGGACCTCGTGCTCAACAGTCGCGCCTAGAGACCACTAGACCAACGAGGTAGTCCGACAGTTAAAGGGAATTGTATTCCTATTCTGTGTCTCCACGGACAAGTAGGAGTAATAATATGATATTACCATAATAAAATAGTAGTTATACAATCTCAGAAAACTTCGTAAAATATTCGAAGAAACTGCTTCGTTGACTAAAACTGGCATTAACATAATCACAACCATTTTTACCGCGTCTTTTTCTTTATAAATACTATTTTTTTAGATTACCAAAATAATTCCAAATCAGATTAAATTATACCAACGAAAATTATTCAAATACTTAGGAAAAGATTACAATTAAAATAATCTTGTTAAGTAAATTCGTTTTGGGAATACGCATTTCAATTATGGCTTTCGAGAGTAATACTGGCTGGGAAAGGATTTTCGTATTTGAACCTACCAATTTTATTTTGTTTGTGCTTCTCTAGGAACATTTGTTTTAAAGAATGAAAATGTTGAAAAAAAATCTAAACCTAGAGTCTAGACTATTGTTAAACAAAGAGATACAATTTTTTATTTAAAAAAAAAAACGTCGCCTCACACTAGGAATTTCTCCTGTGTCGTGGGTGCGTTTTACAAACATGAAATACCACATACACAAACACCCAGACTCGGGACAAACATCTGTGGTTCGCACAAAGTTTTGCCCCGTGCGGGAATCGAACCCGCAACCCTTAGCGCACCAGTCCAATCGCTTAGCCGCTGCGCTAATCAGGTCGTCTACTCTAATTAACTTTTTTTTAATTGTCTTTTGATTTAATATGAGTGTATCTGTATGTATGTCCTCTTTTTTCATTGTTCCCACATTTAGCATGAATTTGTTGTTCTCCTTCTTCTTTATATTCCTATTCAATTACTGAAGTTCGGACCTTTGCTTTGAATATTTATAGTAAACATACATAAATTCGAACCAGTTTCTAAGATGGTAACGCAAAGACCACGGATTTCGTTTTGCGATCCTGGCATACCTCTATTACGTCATTTACCCTCACCATAAGCTCTTTTACATTACAATAGTTTTATTAAAAGTATTACCGCTTGTTCGTAGATGTTGCGCTAGGCATCGTAAGATCATACTCTGACGTCATATCCCTAAACAATTGCCGTACCATATTTATACCATCGGTGTACGTCGTGAGAGAATCAGCATCTGTTTTGATCGAAACGTCATGGGTAATTAATTTCCATCGACAATTAATTAACAATGAAGTAGTGGGAATGGGCATAGAAGGTTAGTGCGTTGACTCGTCTTTGAGACGTATTTATATAAGAAAAAAATATTTTTAACATATAACTCATATATTGACTGCCTCCGTGGTCTAGTAGACGCAGGGTTTTATTTCCCCCATGTATGTATTTCCCCCATAAAGTTGATCGATTATCGGGTGGGGAAATGTAGGTTCTTCCACTTTTGACGACTCCCCATACTAGGTAGTTCTCCTATATCGTGCGTGCGTTTTACAAACATGAAATATTCACATACACAAACATTAAACCATGGACTAAATTATACCCATCACTGATGTTGGCATGTCAAAGAATAAAGATGTCAATAGACTTAATACGGGGTTTAGTTAATGCCGGTATGATCCCTCGTTTAAAAATAAGAGGGTAAAACTTTACAATAACTGCATTTTTTAATTTAAAAAACATTAATACAGGGTGTACAAAAGAAGAACCGGCGAGACTAAAGCATACGTAGAAATAAGCCGACACACAAACAACATTACAGAAAATTCTTTTCTGCGCTAATCAGTAACGGAATTTCCTGTACCAAGGCAGTTTATCACAACTTCCCAACGAAATTTCTCTTTTGTGACACCGAAGCGGTAGGGTTACCACGCTGAGTAATATATTGGATAATAATGGACAGGGCGCCGTTTTCCTGTATATTCTGAGACACAATATAATCTATGTGGAGCGTAAAAGAGTATCGGTTGGGTATCTCAGTTTGCGTATCTGCAGTGAAGTCGGGTCGCTTGAAATTTAGTGAGTAAATTGGAAATCTTTCAAATATGTTTTAGTTAAAAGTTTTTCTTTTGCATTTTGCGGATAAAACATTATTCTTTTTCATTTTCTTTTAATTATTTGTTACACAAATCTGCAATAGTGCAAAAACAATTTAAAATTTCTTTACTATTAATATTGAAAAATATGAAAAGCCTTATATTATTGTAACAAAAAAGAAACCTTAATAATGTAGTATAATAAAAAACATTACAAAATCATAACACTAACAACGACATACCTCTAAAGAACCCTTTTTAAAAATAAAAATGCCGTAACCGACCCGCAATTATTTAATAGCCACATTGTCCGGACTGTCCCGCCGACTCAGACAGCGAGTCTACCCGTGGAGGCAGCGTACTAACAAATAAATTGCACAAAAACCGTCACACGCTTCCTGCGGGCCCATAATTAACGTGACACAAAAATACTGTGGTAAACTTTCTAGTGAAGACGTCACTGTACGGGACTCATGTGTTTTCATTTGTTGTTGTATAATGGTACAATACTGAAAAGAGTAAATCGTGAAGTTTGGGACTTCGACTAGTAAATCGGAAAGTGTGGTTACCATAGCGATGGAGTCGAGATGGCTAGTATTCATAGATGTTGTTATAACACACATGCGTGTTAAGTTTTTTCTATGAAATATCTAAATGTTATTTTGTCAAAATACTGTCTTGATTATGTGCGTCACTATATTGGTAAGTACCAGTGCCTACTCGTTTATATAAGAAATCTACAACTGTATATGCCAATAAAAAGGTCCAGAAAACTCTCACATGTAAAAAATATTCAATTGTCTTTTATAAAAAAATCTTCTACCACATTAATAAATAATTATGCTTCCCTTCCTGCGATATCACATTACAGAATTTACCTACCAATAAGCTCTCTTGTATTGTGAAAGATATTAGCAGAAAAATGTGTTCCATTGTAATGCAAAATTAGAACCAACATTCATTTCCGAGAACATGATGATACCTAACAAAGAATCTACGCGAAGTTAAATCTTATATCCATTGTACTTTTACCATTATTAACCGTATTAAAATTACCTCAATGAGTAAAAAAACTACTGAAGAGAAACATGAGAAGAATATTGCGAAGAAACATCGACTGCTCTAAACAATTACTGGGCGATTTTTAACCCGTTTCCGTATTTTCATGTTATTAAAAGCAATATCAGGAACAGGATCGATGTTATTAAGACTTCCCTTGCTCAGCTCATAAAATAATAAGGTGTATTTTGTTTACCGTAGAATGGAACGTTCAAAGTATTTCTAATGTTTGTGTTTCGAATGTTGTAGAGGAATTGGATAAATAACCCTTTGTAACTTCTCCGTTTGACAATATTTTTATTGGTATCTTTAACACAACAAATATATTCTAAAGTCTCTGTATGAAGTGTTTCATTTCTTGTTTTCCAATATTGTCTAGGAAAATTTGGGTGTGCCTTTTGTATTAAAAACCATCTTGGTATGGTGGGGTATGAGGTAAAATAACTTAATCTTTGGAACCGTACATCGAAAGTTGTTTTTTGGCAAAGAAGAAATTGTAAGAAACAGCCTTTGGGGAAATGCATAATCTAATTATTTTAATTACGATTCATGGCCCTAACACACGCATTGCACTCCTTAAAAATAAGTATAATATAAATTGGTATAAAAATATGATTTGTAGTTACTGGAATCCAAATTGTAAGGACACCTTTAAACGTACATTTTTATGGAGATCCAAAACCTTTTGAAATCTTTGGTTATCGGCAAAAAAATGGGAAATCAAAACACGCGAATAAATTTCAGCCAGGAAATAATTTACCAGCAGAATCAATGTGCATACATAGATTAGATTAAATGCTCGTTCAGTAAGCATTATAACAGTTTTCCTAAATAGCGTAGTACGTAATTCCAAGCCATTTAACCTATCACGGAGCTACCTCGGGGGGTTGCTTGATTCGAATTTATGTTTGTCTGTGTGTTCGTTCAAGCATGTTAAATTCGAGGGGAGAAATTCTGTTATTAGGGTTCCGTTGGTAAAGTAGAATGGTCGTGTCCCTTTAGTGTCCGACGACCGTCAGAAGCCAAGAGTTTAAAGTCTAGTTTTTAATGCCATAAGTGTGGTAAATAAACAAAGCATGAGGAGCGTATCTGGATCATTAAATATCAAAATCCGTGATATCTGCCTTTGCTTCTCGGAAAAGGGCGAGATTTTATTTATAAACGTAGTTTTCTCATTTATTTATGGTCCTATTGCTAGCTTAAATAACAATTATGTCCGACGACTGGCAATAAGCATCGCAACACTATTTACGGGACTTAACCGTCTGACTAAAAGTAGAAAAGCAATATGCATAAAGTTATCAAAATGGACTGAGAGAACTTATGTCGTCACATGTAGAATATTTAGATCGCGCACAGAAACAAAACAAATACTCGATACTCAGAATCAGTGGCTTAACGACACAAGGAATACCTAATGCGAGGCCAAAAAAGTTCAAAATAGCACACCTTTATGTGAATAAAAATAATATCTCCTGCGTAGTTGGCTAGTCTCAGTTGAGAAAGACCGCCGTGACCGAAATTCGGTCATGAGAACAGGACATACCATGAAACATATTATTATTATTCTTTCCGTCTATTCAATTGTTTTGTACGCGTCCATTCCATGTTTACAATACTCAAAAACTGATCATATAGGTTACCATTATCGTCAAGCCTAGAAAATATTATTTTCCTCTTCAATTCTCCGAAACTCGGACACTCCGACAAATGATTCCACAAGATCGACTGTCAATGTTTAACCGTGATCAGGGCTTCTTTGCCTAACATCCAAAATCGTGATTGAAAACGTATTCAGGCGGCGATAGTTTTTATTTTAAAACTTCTGTCACAAACGAGTTTCGGTCGGCGGACGGGAGCGAAATTGGTTTTCCACTTTTGAGTCGGCGCTACGTATCGGTCTGTTTTGTTTTCATTCGTTAAAACTGACGCTGAGTGTCAGCGTATTGTCGGGTGTGCGTAGCTTCGTTAAAATGATGCGGGAATTAATTTGTGGGTGTTTGGGATAGTCGGTTCTGTCTCATGATTTAACGGGACTATCTGCCCGTTATTTTTTCTTTCTACTTGCCCGTTAAATTTGACGACCTGATTGGCGGTGGTTAAGGGTTGCGGTTTCGACTCCCGCGTGGGACAAACATTTTCGTTATCCGCATAGGTATATTATGTTTGTTGCGAATCTGGGTGTTGGCGTGTGTGATGTTCATTTTTGTGAAACGCACCCACGATACAGGAGAAATTGTGCGGGGTGACGATTTTTAAAGAGAAAAAAATTAATAGTCGTTTAGTGTAAGGCGACGTTTTTTTAAGAAAAAAAATATTAAGGTCGCCTAGAGGAAATTGCCTTTTGCACCACCACTTGCACCGTTTTTAAGATTAAGTATTTCTCTATATTCGTTGCATTCTAAAGGGATCTAGGAAAATTCTGTGTAAAGGATTTTAGCAAATAGACTGGTAAAAGAACATCAGAATATAAGATAATTAACGAAGGGCAACTTAAAGCATACTCTCGTTGCTCTCTACACATTTCTTTAAGTTGAGTTTACTTCGTTGAACTCAGTGGAGAAACTATTGAGTTCAAAACCGTTAACTGACGTTCCATAGTTCAGGTAACTTAAGTTAATTTCAATCGTTTCCTTAAGTACATTGAGTTAAGTTGAGTTCAGAGCAGTTGCAGTGAACCCGTTATTTGAGTTATATCTACTTTAATTTGGCCGATTGGCTCAGAGGATAAGTGATTGGACCACTGCGATTTGATTTGCGGGTTGAATTCCAGTCCGCGACATTTTTAGTGATCCGCAAATATCAGTTCCGCGGTAGGTGTTTCATGTTTTAAAAACATTGCATCCACGATACAGGAGGAATAAATACAGTTGGACAACATATTTTTTTTGCTTTTCCAACACTACGATCCTCGCTAAAACCAAGTCTGAAAACTGAGTTTATCTAATCTGTGGTGCGGTATTTATTTTGCTGTGTAAACGCGCACATTTAAATGATTGTGTTGCATGTTGCGTATCTGTAGTTTACAGATCACTGAATGTGCCGAGTTTGTTCCAATATTATTTTAATTCAATTTCAGTAGCTCTGTAATTCTCTAGTTTTAATTGCAAAGTACATAACAATGCGTAGCTAGTTTTTCATATAAAATTAATCGGAATTCAGTGTAAAGTCTGGATTATCTCGTGTTGTGTTTTTATATTAATTTCACAAGTAAAATGTAGAACTCACGACCGTTTATGCAAAACAACAACCATTTCTCTGTACAGATTAAAACTATACAAATTCGTACTAGAAAACCGACAGTGTAAAGATTAAACACAATATCGATTGCATACAGATAAAACCCAACCATACTAACCCACTAATAGAAGATACGTGCGAGAACTTTACATAGTGATCAGACTCGTGATTCGGCATAAAATATATGTCGTACCCCTCCATATTAAAATAATATCGGTCCACAAACGCTAGGATTTACCAAATAGTATTCCGTTTGCACAAACAAACCATAAATTCGGAGATTTAAAAAGCTTTTATCTCTTTGTTTGCCCTGCTGTTTGGCGCAAAACCATGTTGAATATAAAAGTCGTGCTTAAAATATCATGCCTCAATGTGAGTATACGTTTAACCGTGCGGTAGCTGATATGAATACCTGAAACCTCAGCTGGGTTAGAAGGTGGGAGATGTATCGCTGCTGCGGCATGCAGGTTGAACGTGAGAAGCAAAAAGTACAGCGTACCTGATCTGACGTTTACCGTGAGTCAAGTGGTCCCATAAATAAATACTTGCTTGCAAAAATAAATCATCATCAGCCGGAAGACGTCCACTGTTGAACAAAGGCCTCCCCCTTAGAACGCCAGAATGAACGACAGCTTGCCAATTGCATCCACCGGCTGCCCGCAATTCTGACGATATCGTCGGTCTAAAAGTAAATACAACATTTTTATTAGGTTTTTTTTTTATTTATTAATTATGTAAATTAAACAATGTTCTATAGTAAATTTTATCAGTTTTCTTTGAAACTGTAGTATACTTTTTCGAGTCCTTTTTATTTTTGATCATTTTATTTACTTATTGCAATTTTAAAGTGTGATAGTGATTAGTTTTGCAGGCCAGTGTAGCTAAACGTAGGTATCGCAAGAGCGCCTACTTCGCGTTCCCAAACAGAAAATGCTTAACATGGCCACTTTAGCCTTTTACCATGTTGCCCATCATCATAAACCTACCTCAGTTGTTGGACACAGGCCTGTAGCCCAAACTAAGTTTTAGAAAAATTATAAAAAAATGAAGCAAGAAGAATGAAGCCATTGTGTTTGAATCGATTTGGTTTTCCATCACTTACTGCGCTTGTGACGTCATAGTAGGTAACCAAAGGCACGCTCGGTTTTCATACACATCGTAAATTGGTGATACTTGCGTTATCTGTGTGGTCCAAATTCCACCGTAATTATAAAGGTACAAGTTTGCTGTAATCTTTTTGCATATGAACTTTAAGTATGCATCATCTTGCAATCCTCCAAGCGCGCAATATGCTTAAAAAGTTTTCTCTTCAAATATTTAAGCAAGTAGCGTATACGTGAAGCAAAAACTTTGTTCTTATTTTTAAGCATGTCATCTCCAGGCCAAGATTTACCCAATTTTGTGGCAGACTTGCAGCAAGCAGTCTTCTTCTTCTTATCGTATGGTTGATGAACAACCTGGTGTCAGAGTTTAAACCGGTAGGCGTCTAACATGGCTTTACACACCGTTGAAAAATCTGTCAGGTGTGCCGGTTTCTATCGATGTTTTCCTTCACCGTTTTGAGCAACTACTAACTAAATTATAATACGTACATGCATTTGAAAAGACATTGGTGCGTGGGGTTAACTTGCGACCTTGGACTTGGCAGTCCAACGACCATACCACTCAGCTATCAGTGATATACGTGTCAGAGCAGGTCAGATTCTAAAGTTAATTAAAGGTTAGAAGTCCAGCTTATTCTATTATTGGCTTATCCCTACAAAAACCACTCCCACCCGCTTTTTTCTTGTGGGCGTAAGATAAAGCGACTAAAGGATTAGAGAAGTCTTTTCGATCAACGTGGATCTAATTTGTTTTGATTCTATTTTTAGCCACAGTTTCTGTAGATCTTATTTAGATTTTTTAGAGAAAAAACAAACTTAAATATATTTTTTACTATAGAATAATTATAATGTAACCATAATTATTTGATGACTTTTGTGTTTGGTCAATAAATATCCAAAAATATATCTTCAGCAGAATATTAGAAATTGTCAGAATTTTGGAACAGCAAAGACTTGTAAAGAAATGAAAATATTAGTTCCATTGTGCAGTTTCCTAGAAAACTACGCGCTCACCGTGGATTTTTTCTTTCCTGGAAATTACTATCAATAATTTTTCAGACCTAGATAAATACTTTTTCTAAAGACGCTCCAATAAATTTATACTATATTCAAATTCAAACCAAAGAAAGAAAACAAGTTCTAATTTTCATTATACTAAATGGAAACTGGAACAGAACTACCAGGCAATAATAAGTTGCAAAAGTATTAAATGGCAGATTTGGAGAGCAAAAAGCCACGATAACAGCAGGGACGTCGTTTAGCGTTACAGCCCAACTTCTAACGAGCTGTCATAAACTGGGTATTTACCCGACGCACCTCCAAGAGACGGTGCTCGAGGTAAAAATGTACTGTACGAACGTTATCGTAAAATCTTATGATGTAACTCCTTGCTCGCCTAGTCTCCTGGTACCAAGGAAGTTATTTATGTCATTTAAGAATTTTGAACAACATGCGGTGGTAATGTTATAAGTGCCTCCGTGTTATAAATATGTTATTTACCTCACTTTGGTTTTAAGGATTTCATGTTTGAAGTCCTTAATTATTTTATTCCTTCACATTTAGCATTTGCAGACAGAAGATAGAGTGTTAATAATGGTTCACCCACATTTCAATATCTTCAAAGGTTCATTCATCCGTCTTAATCTAATTACTATAATCATTGCCTACCCCAACAAGGCAACAGGAAATAAGAAAATTAGAACGTGCCAAATATAATACAGGCTCATAAAAAAACCTTTTCCTCGGAAAATGTTTCGCACCTCTGAATTTTGTGACTTTCTCAGAGGTACTAAACACAAAAAAAGTAACGAAGAAGCTTTTTCGTCATTGTTAGTGTCCGGAGTAAGTTATTAACTTTTATACGTAGTGTCAGAGAAGTGACAATGAAAATAAATTGCCTATTACGACTGACTGTATTATTAAGTCTCTGAATGTCTTTCGTCTTTAATACATTTCAATATTTTTTCTCAAGCATTTCACTTTTATAAATAAGAGAATTTTATCTTAATCTGGTTTCGCTAACATTTTGCGGAAATAAAATGTTTGGAAATGTGTTATTGTGTATAACATCTTAATAATTTAAGATATCATTTGATAAGTATTTCATAAAAGTTTTCATTGAATGACGTTATATAGCAGTTGTATAAATCATCAATTTCTCTCTTTCCGTCATCAGTAATTTCATATTCGTAAGAAGCAGAAACTGCATAATGGCTTATAGAATATTATGTCTTTTAGAAATGGAACCAAAAAGCTAACATAATTCTAAACCCATTTTACTTTTGTCCACAGGTACCGTGAATTCTCTGAAATCCCTACAAATCCACGCACCAAAGGCGGTACTAACAGGCCACGACGCTGAGCTCATGTGCACCTATGAGCTGGAAGGGGCCCAGCTTTACTCCATCCGATGGTACCGGAACATGATCGAATTCTACCGGTTTGTACCGAAGGAGTCCCCGGCAACGAAAGTCTTCCCCGTAGCTGAAATTAAAGTCGATGTAAGTAACATTAAAGTACTTAAGGTTGTTCGATAAAGGTAAAGAGGTAGAACTATAAGTTTGAAAGGTGTTAGGTATCGTGTTGAAGTATAGGACACCTGTTTCGATTTGTTGGTTGCCTAAAAGATACTTAGGTGTCGTGAAAGATAACTTGTCTGCTGTACAATGGACTGGAATTGTTAATACATTAATTTATTGGTATTTATTTTTGGAAATTTTCGATTGATGATTTCCAGTTTTCTATGAAGATGTTAGTTACTGTGGCTCAACTTTCATCAATTTCCCAGCTTCAAGAGGTTGAAATTATGTAATTACCTATAACTTAACACTGTCTAAAGTGTAGTGTTAGACGGAAAGCTACTTATAAAGTATTATTTTTTTCTGGAACAATTTTATTGTCATATAAACCAAACTATTATAACTAGTTTAAAACTATTTACAACTTAAATCTAATACAAAATAAAAACAATATCTACAAAAGTTAGTATAAAAAGTTACAAAGCATATATTAATTTAGTTTTTACTACGTCTATATATTATTCGCTTCCTGAAAAGACTAAGACTTTGATGAACTTGGTACCAAAAACTTGATTTCACATACCATACTCCTCGTGAGAAGTCTAATACCATTATATTTGTAGGTAGCAGCTTCAGATCAAAACCGGGTGGTGTTGACCGAAGTGGATCGAACGCTGACAGGAGAGTACCAGTGTGAGGTGTCCGCTGATGCGCCACTATTCCACACTGACATCAAGGCGGCCATGATGGTAGTAGTTGGTGAGTTTTTACCAGTACATAACTATTCCACATTAATTCATTCTCTATTATTTACTGTACATTCCGGTTATACTCACGGGTGTATTCGGGAATGCCCGACCAGTTTCGAACTCGACCGGAGCCCTTATTCATGAGCTGGGTACGCGGCAGAGTCGCGAGCCGAACGCTAGTCGGGCATTCCCGAATACCCCCGTAAGTATAACCGGAATATACAGTAAATAATATGGATAACACTCACGAAAGTTATTATAGTAAAATAATTCATTCTCCTTTGAACAAAAAATAACTGGTAACAAAAAGTTGGTAGTGTAACATTCTTACATTGAAATTCCAAAATAGAAATATTATTTTCTATTCTAAAAATACTGTTGATCTTAAAGCCGGTTGCGAATAATTAGGTAACCAGTATTTTTGATAAAATTATCTTACTTCCAAAACTAAATCTGAACATTCAGATTTATATTCAACTTAAAATTTGAACAATCGTTAAGTCTAAGTTCTACACTTTTTCTTCTTACCTTCTTTGTCGAAAGTTTAGCAATATCTTAAGACGCAACACATTTCTCAAGCCTAGACCTAATCCAGGCAGATGTTAAAAAAAAATCTCCGCTTTTAATTCATCCTGTTGAAAAATGTAGGCAAATATTTAAGATCCCCCAATCTACATAAATAAATTGCAGTGCTTCCTTCACCGGAAAATGTAGGGTTAATGTCTTGTAAAGCAAATTTTCTTTTTAATTTGCCTTAGTTCGTTTGAATAATTCGCCCTTTTTAAACGTACAAAAGGTGGTATTTATTTAATTATGTTAATTTCTTTTAACTTTGTTTAATTAGGTTTTTGGTGATGTCAATATGAGAAGTAAAGTTTTGTATAAGAAGGTCATTTTTGTCGCATGAAACTTTCAAGTTCTTTTACCTTTTTCAAGATCAGTCAAGATCTTTGACCTTGGTTTTGAGTAATAATTATCGGGGTAGTTGCTAAAAACGTCGTTAGAGATAGAATATAAAGCCGCGTTTTCACTAGGCGACATTTGTTCCACGACTCTGTTGCTTGTCACGAAATTTACGTGTCCCACACGGTGTCACACGACATCGCCCGCGACATCTACGGGTCAAGAGACAGCCGCTCGACATGTCCCACAATGTTGCAAAGATATAACGCGCGACATATCCCCTATTTAAATCGTGACAAAAACCAGAAAAATTGCAAAAGCCAATAATATATTGAGCACGTTGTTAATAATATATAATTAACATTGTTGTTCTATTGCCGAAAGTACGAAGCTTCATATACTAGCTTTTTCCCGCGGTTTCACTCTCCTGTAGTCTACCTAACTTGTATTCCCACCTATCAAGCTAATTTAACGTTTACTTATAAAAAGGATGAGGATAATAGGATACGTGCCGAGGTGCTGGCTCGTTTACTACACATAAAATACATTACCAGAAAACAGAATGGACATTTCTTACACGTCTTGGCGTTGTGCATGTAATTTGTATCTGTCACTGCAGCCACGATTTAGGACAAATCCTGAACGTAAGTGACAATTTTCTCCGCATGACAGATGCACAGTGAAACCTGGGTCAGGTTGTCGACCAAAGCAAAAGTCTTTAAGTGCTAAATTCATAGTCAGCGTGATGGTAATCATAAAAGACTTTGCTAAAAATATGAACACATTCTTCCTTATTAAGATGGATGAATGATTTATTTATTGTAAAGCATGAGACCAATTATATCAGTGAAGATGAGCTATAACAGACGACCTTGACTGTCGCAGTGGCTACGCGATTGGACTGCTAAGCTAGGGATGTCCGTTCGAATCCCATACGGGTCGAAAATTTGGGTGATCCGCAGATGTTTATGCCTAGTCTAGGTGTTTTTTTAGTTATGTGATTAAATGTTGATGAAACTCATTCATGATACAGAAGAAATTTTAAGACTGGGGCGACGTTTCATAAAAAACAAAAAAACATCTATGCCCAAGTTTTCACAATGAGCTGTAATGTTAAATACTTGTAAAATATTAATGTAAATCGAAGGTAAAACAGCATCAATAATAAAAATGCACGCAATATTCCAAATCGCTTACATAGTTGAACACAAAAGCGCTCAGTTATCAGACAGATAGCTCAGAGAGCTCACCGGTCACTAGCTGCTTTTCCAATACCCACTCTTTCACAGAATCTTTTAAAGGATTTCTGAAATATTGCATATTCACAACACAGCTGGCATTTTGTCGGCAAAAATAAACCGGCCGGTTCGATATCAATGCGCGCTAGGTGCTCTGTTTCACCCAGTTCGTAGTAATTTTGAAATTTCAAAACTCGGATTCGAATCCTCGCTTTGAGATGGGGTATATTGCCAAAATATTTTATTGGAACCTTTGCTCGTGTATTGTTTAAGTTGAAAAAATGAACAAAAGGTAGTTTTAAATGTGCCAGCACTATATAGGTGTCATAGTTCGTGCGTATCATATATCTCGTATAGTTTTGCCTCAGTTTAGCACCATTTATGATTGGTGTGTTATGGTAACCTGGGTTTATAGGCAAGATTCAAAGGGTTTCAAATATGAGCTTTACAATTTCACACGCATTCTTTGAGTTGTTTAAAACTTGACAAGTAATATCAAAAGCGGAAGGCCCAAGACCGAGCTCAGTGGCGTGCCATAAGAGAGGCCTATGTCCAGCAGTGAACTGCTGATGATGATGATGGATGAATATACCCACAAATGCCAACAGTATCGTCTTCTATTACATGTTTATTATGGTGAAATTCCATCTTATACATAGACTAGCTGCGCCCCGCGGTGTTAATCGCTAGATTTTTTCTGAATAAAAAGTAGCCTATGTGTTAATCCAGGGTGTCGTCTACCTCCATATGAAATTTCATCAATCTGTCACCCGTTTTAGCGTGAAGAGGTAACAAACACACTCACAAATTTTCGCCTTCATAGTATTAGTGTGATAAATGAACGTGTTGATATACGTAGATACAATGCAATAAATAAATAGATGACATAATTCCAGCAATTTTATTGTACCAATTCAAAACTGAATTTCTCAAACACAAATCAGTAGCGTGATAGCTTGTTTTGTGTGTTAGACTCAATAACAACAATTTATAAATATCATTCCAATTAGGACGTCCATAATAACTGTCTGAACATACATCCATAATTAATGATTAAATATTTGATACCTGGCTTTAATTATTTTAGCAAATAGATCACCCAGGTAACAGCTAACTTATTTAGTATACCATTTTTAATAATGCCCTAAAATGATACAAAGTTTAGAAGTAACAATGAATCCAACCGACAAAGATCCTAATTTCTTATATCATAAAACAAGTCATCATCATCAGCCGAAAGACGTCCACTGTTGAACAAAGGCCTCCCCTTAAGTAAGGAGGTGGGGGGTTGCCATAATCTCCACGCTTGCCAAGCGGCTTGGAGATCTTCTGGATTTTTCTTTAGTCGCCTCTTACGACACCCACTGGAGAAAAGGGAGTGGTTAAATTCTAGGTCAGATACCACTCGACACAAAACAAGTATAAATAAAAATCTCTTTTGTCCCCCAGAACCACCCCTAACAAGTCCAAACGTGACATCAGACCGCTTGTCCTACGTTGGTGGTGACCATATACGGGCCAACTGCTCGTCCCCACCATCACTCCCCGCTGCCAACGTCACGTGGTACGTCAACGAGCAAATGGTGAGTTATGACGTCATCGGAAACCATCTTCGTTCTAGATCGCTCTTACTATAACTCAGACTGAATATTATCTTCTTCTTATCGTATGGTTGATGAACAACCAGGTGTCAGAGTTAAAACCACTTGTAGGCCTCTGACATGGTTTTACACACCGTTGAGAAATCTCTAAGGTGTGCCAGTTTCCTCACGATGTTTTCCTACCCGATAAATCGTCATCAAAAGCTATCGTAATATAGCCAACATCACTGGCATATTTTTGTTTGCAGAGTTAGTGGTAAACTTGTCCAAAAAATATTTTATTGTTACAACATCCTATTTTGTCTAAACTCCTTTCTGATCCAGATAAGATGAACAATTTTTTCAAAAAGTTACCGACTTCCAGGTACCAGGCTTCACCGCCAACCATGTGCTCAACTTCAGCAATGGCTACGCATCTAGTTTAGCTACGCTAGAACTGGAGGCGGCCGTGCATTCGCCAGTGCCTACTCTAATGATTCGGTAAGGAAACCCAAAGAACATATTAGTCAAATTCTTATATTGTGCAGTATACAATTTATTTGTCTGATATTTTTTGAAAATTTCTATATTACTTATCATTAACTCGACATTTCATTCAATGTTCAATTATTTAGTTTGATGGACTGTCTAGTGATTGGCCGTCTGGGTTTTGACTATATTGGTCTGAGCAACAAAAGCCATTTTTTTTTAAGTACATTATATATTTCTGTTTGTCTTTATAAGATTTTTTGTATCTATTATCTTTATATTGTATACTAAATGTATTGTTTGTGTTCCTAGGTGTGAAGCGTCGATATTCGACGTTTGGAGATCGACGAGTCACACGATAGTATTACGAGAGCGGAGCGCTAACCCTGCATCTGCTTTAGGCAGAAGTTTTACAGGTGAGACATCATCATCATCAGTCTTTAGTCCACTGCTGGACATAGATGAGACGTAACAATAACGAACATAGGCGATATATGATTAGGCAAAAGTTACGATTGGGAGTTTAGGACATTGATTGCACTATACTGCAGCAATCCGGTACTGCAAATATGGCAGTGGTGCCTTTTTCCATATATCAAAAATAATTTAAAGGCAAAAAAAAATTGGTGAAATAGTATGGAAGAATAATGAACAATCTTCTTCCCCAGGTGCAGCGACTGAAACCTGCCTGCCTACAATAATGGTGTTACTCCTACAATTCTTCTTACAACTCCTTCTCCAGCGGTACAGTGGCACTTCAATAAGATAGCTGTTCGCTTAAACGTTTACAAGTTATATGAAGTTAGTAATTTGTACGTTTAATACTGTATTTAGAAATGTCTCAGGGTTTGAAGCAATTTGATTGGATTAAGAGTGTTGTCAGTATTAATTTAAAACTTACGTGTTTTTTTTGTTTCTCTCCTCTTTTATGGCCGGTATCCAACATATTAAA
This sequence comes from Abrostola triplasia, assembly GCA_946251915.1. Lineage (NCBI taxonomy): Eukaryota > Metazoa > Arthropoda > Insecta > Lepidoptera > Noctuidae > Abrostola > Abrostola triplasia. The sequence goes on along the minus strand of OX276444.1, from coordinate 4,202,337 downwards.
AACCATAAGTTAGACTACAGAGATCCCAGTCTTGTGGTTGAAAATGAATTACCATCAGCCCCTTCTATGTCCACAATAATTTATTATTCCTCTTAATGTCTTCTAATATACTTATAACAGCAACATAAAACAATATTATATTGATCAAACAATCACCATAAACTCTAAAGACAGGACAGTTTAGGATGTGCAAGCGAGACGCCGTTACCTGCAGAATAATGCGGCGTCTCGCTTCCACAACGTAAACTGTCCTGCTTTAAGAGTTCATGGTGAGGGGGCAGAACGGGAGTTGTCCTAAACAGTAGAATGATTTTTTTCATACCGAAACATCCCTTTCAGATTCATAATACAATTCAAAGCGATGTTTCAACCTTCCAATCATCCATAAATGTTAGTTCTTTACTTAGTTACATTTAAAAGTCGGTCTGGTCAATTCCAAATCAAAGAAGTTGGAATTACTTTACGAAGTTACACTACCTAACCTTCTACTTCCCACATCTGTATGCGTGCGCATCCTATAAGTGATTATCTTCGGCATCTGCCATCGAGTTTACTCTTTATAAACGGAGGGTTTAGTTTGATGGGACATTCGAAATTCGGATGGACTCGGGCCATTTTTTCACCACTCGCCGTGTAAGGGTTAAAATGAATTTTAAAAGTGGATTTTTCGTACTTTTTTGTTTGTTTAAACGCTGGACATTCTGTTCCCGGAATAAACGTGAGAGTCAATGTTTAACTGTTCTAATGTTTATAGATAATGTCTAATTAATGATGGAATATGTTTAAGCGTGCAATATTGTGTGTTTACAAGGTTTAAGATACAGACACATTCCGAAACGTAGGTGTTTCTTTTTCTGTGAATAGACTTATTGAAATCTCTATGATATAGATATATAATTCTATACTGCTAAATTTCAGTTAAAAGGTTTGTTAATTTCCAGGTTATAGGATGCTAGGGTTCATAAACATGAAATATTACATACACAAACACCCAGACTCGGGAGAAACATCTGTGGTTCGCACCCGTTCGAGCCCGGAACCCTTTGCGCAGTAGTCTAATCGCTTAGCCACTGCGCTAATCAGGTCGTCAGAAACTTCCTTTATGCTTCGTAATTTTTTATTGTTTTTTTTTTACCTTGTTTTCATGATAATAATGCGCGCTTAATAAACAATACAGATTATTTAGGAAATATACTGTTAACATAGACTGATTACATAGAATAATTTGTGTAAATAAATATAATAGTAATTGTTTGTAAATATTTACAAACTAACATTAATAATGTTCGTTTTTAATAATAATGTTAACATTTCTTATAAATAAGTGTTAGTCCAATATACTGTATGCAAGTGGAATGAGAACTTTATTTAGGTATATTTATTTAAAAAAATATTTTAAATATTAAATTATTGTTTATTTAAAATACATAGATATCTATTTAAATAAACAGGCTCTACTCATGGGTTTGTTAAGTTAAATTATAATTTAATTTGATGGAATAATAGTCTTCGTATTGGCAATGCCCAATTGCCATGCCGCGGCTTGACTCATTCAGAGCCAATTGCCTCTGAATAGGTCATGACGAAGAGATTGGATCAACAAGGATGGTAGAGAGGTTGACCGTCCAGGGTACCCCGGACGTACTTAGATATCGTCATTCGTGAAGGCTCACTACTTGCAGGAATAATCAAGTATTAATTTAATTAAAACAATTAATTTTAATAAATTAAGAAAGAGAATGCTTTATAATTATTTACACATTAATCTTTTAATATTTGATAGTAAATAAAATACAATAAATTATTTTATAAAATTATTTATGAATTAATTCGAGGCTGTGTTTTTATGATAAAATAACAAGCTGTTACTTCAAGTAGTTAATTAATTTGCGATACGTTAAAATTGATGGTGCATTAAATTATTGTAATATAAATAAAATGTTAATAAATTATAAACTGTATATAGACTTATTGTGAAGTTGGTTAAGAACGTTCTGGACTCGAGTTTTCGTTTGTAATAAATAAAAGAAAAATTATGAAGAAAAAATATTTTCTTCAAGGCTCATTATTTTTTTTTAGATTTTTTTGTCAAAACTTGCCTGTGTTTAATTGTCGTATAAAATACATATAAAAATAATGTAAAAAAAAAATTAAAAGAACCTTTAACCCTTCCTGGGTTTATTTGTTTAGACAAAAACTATTTTTTTTAGATTTTTTTTTGTTATTCCTAATAATTTTGGTGAACAATTTAATTTTTAATCAGTATGGATAAACGAAAGTATTAAAATATAATTAATATCAACGTAATTAATTAAAAAGGTTAAAATTTACTTTTTGGAAACGTAAATTTGTCAATTTATTATTGCTTATGGCATAATACACAGTTGAAACAATTTTAATATGTTTAACTCCTTCAAAGAAAATATCACACAATGTCAATGTACCCTTACTCTTATAAATTTAATTCATAATTATGTCATCACCATAATTATAATAATTTGTCATCATAATAAATTAAAAAATCCAAAGACAGATAATATAAGTTACAAGTCACTAAGTCAACCTTATATTTTTGATATAATTTTAGCATGGTGCCTATGATAAGCTTGAATCAAAATTAATAAGGATTTTTTTTTAAATATGAACACAAGCGGGACTTGAACCCGCTACAGTATGTACGGAACGGCGAAGGACGAGTACAAAACCCGCCCGTGTCCATCATTTTTCAAAATGCCTTTATCAATTTAGATTTTGAAGCTAACCTTGTAAGGTTATGCTAATTTCATTATTTCTTTGACTATGCAATATTGATTTCTGGCTTTGATTATGCCCCGTACGAACTCACATTGTTTTGATTGAAGTCTAACACCACTTCCTACATTTTAATCTACAATATATTCACCTAATTGTGCATTAAATTGAACATAATTCTAGCTGATAATGTATTGATAAACTAAAAGGGAAATAAAGAAGTAATAATTGTAATTTTGTATTTATTTTCACGTCCACCTCACCTTGTGATTATTTAGCATGCACTCAACGTGTTTAATGTATACAGCACCGCGGTGTTACCCGCTAGATTTTTTCGGGAAAAAAGTGCCCTTGTTAATCTAGGGTGTCAGATAACTCCATAACCAATTTTGAGCTTGAAGAAGTAATAAACAGACAAACACACTCACAAACAACTTCGCCATAATAAAATACAAGAATAAAGTCATAAACTAACAAAGACAGGACCAGCATCTTATGATCATGCCAAGATCATACTCAGATCACACTCTGATCATACTCAGATCATACTCTGAACATACTCAGATCATACTCTGAACATACTCAGATCATACTCTGAACATACTCAGATCATACTCTGAACATACTCTGAAAATACTCTGACCATACTCTGATCATACGAAGATTATACTAAGATCGTGCTAAGATAACTCCAAACGCCTAACCAAATAGTATTGAGCTCCTGCTTTAATAGGGCCTAATGATGACACTGCCCGTTATTAAAAAAAATACAATTTTTAAACCAAGGTTTAACTTGTACCTATCACTGTTATTTTTATATCAAATAATAGAGATGTCAATAGACTTAATACGAGGTTTAGTTAATGCCGGTATGATCCTCTTTTATGAATAAGTGGGGAGTCTATTTATAGTTTAGACTACATTTTGATATTCAGATAACTTTACTTGGTAACTAGAGAAAGCTTTGATACTAAAACAACAAGGTTTATTAACAGTACACAAAGTTACTTGCGTTTACCTCTATATTTAACTTTCTCATTATTACTCCAGTTTAGCCTTTTCCCATTACACAACTCGGTAAATCGACTTAGGATTTTCTAACTAGTTTTTCACCTATAGGTATTTAAAACTTATGTTTTAACTTTCAACCACAGGCTCAAATGAGTGGACTTATTGCCTGAGGCAACACTGCTAGTTGAATAGTTCATAATGCTTTTCATATACATTGTAATCATGCTGTAATGGTGGGACTACATTAGCGGGCTACGGCGAATATTCGGGCTACGGCGATGTATGTGGCCGGGTACATCGCTGCAACGCGATGTATTCGCGTACAGACGATGCAGCATCGGGGCTCTGTCGGTAAACTGGCGCGCTTCAAAGGACTTGTCGCACAATATTCGCAGGAGTAGCCACGTATAAAGATGGTAAAATGTATGGTATCAAAGGGCACTGCAAACAATTTATTCCCCGATGGTGTGAGCGAAGACTTCAACTCTTTATATAGTCAAATTTGAAATATAGGTGCGTGCCTAAGTGCTGACCCGGCAACCTTGCAGCATGCATTGATGAGAAGAATGTAACTTATCAGGCAAAGCTCTCTGCTTTGTCAAATAAGGCTCTAGTGGCGAAAAAACTGAAGTAATATCTATTCCTTACTAATAGGCACGCTGTAAAAATCCATCGACAATTTAACTCGTCTCGTCCATTCCGTTGCCAAAGGCGATATTAAAAAGAAATTAAAAAACAACACTTAAACTGCCGCCGCTCGAAATTCGAAAAACTGGACGATTTTTTTCTGGAGAAACAAAACACGGGTACAAATCACGAACAGTGGGTGCTTCGTGCCTTTTGAATAATTCATATTTCACCAGCGCAATAATAGCACAGGTGAATATTATTTTTCTTTTTGTATTCGGGTGCGTCAGTGAATAGAACAGAACGCCTGCGAACGACTGATAATAATTCATCGATTGTTTACTACTAACGGGCTGGCTGAATAAAGAGGCGCCTTTTTTAAATGATGAATTGTTATAAAACGGGGTCTAAGAGCGCAAAACAAGTTTTTTTTGTTGAATAAAACTGGGATAATTGGACTTTGATTTTCTATTGGGTTGACGATGTTGGCGCTTTACTTTTTACGGATGTTGAAGTCGATTTCTACTAAATACTTCTTCGAGTAAGTATTTATTTTCTATTTAGGTTGTTTTCCTTATCAAAAAGGCTATATACTACTGCTATTCTTATCATTCTAGCCCAGCATCAGCATTAGTATTCTATTTATAGCTTCTAACATCATTTCAGTGATGACTCAAAAGTTTTAAATCGTACGTTAGTCGACATACGTAGGTTTTCAGACAGACATAACATGATAACATAAGAAAAAGAAATATAAAATAAAATGATATCAATGGAAACGAAATAATATAATAATTGTATACCTATTATGTACACGCTCACGGCAGTAGATACTTATTGCTCACCAATCTAGCAAAAACTTCACAAACTTAACCACAAATACTCCAAAAACGAACTCTATCTCTAACGTCACTTCAGAGCCGTGCAATTCATACAAAAAGCCTCGTATATCGTTAAAAATACGGGGAATACAGGCTTTGTTTCAAGTCGCCAACCGTCGTGACATAGTGGGCCGGGACGTTTATACTGAGATAGTAGTTCCAGCATCGTGCTCTTGAAATTTATGGGTGTTTGCTAGCCTTGCCCGTCAACTGGAAACGGTGGCCATTTAACAATTTTGATCCGAGATAAGAGTTGATAAAGGATTCTCATCGCGTAGGTATATAGAGTAATTGAAGGTTATTAGCAAGTAAGTGACTGTCTTATTTATCTAGTGGTTGCTAAGCGCGACTGCTGAGCACGAGGTCCTGGATTCGAATCCCGAGTCGGGCAGTGTTACTGGGTTTTTCCATTAGGTAATTCTCAGTAGCACGGATCTGGATTTGTGCCCGGTTGATGGCAATTGGCTCGCCCCCTATTACATTGGGACCTGAAACTTAACCGGTGAAATGTGGGTGTTCTATATGTGCACCTCTACCTACCCCTTCAAGGAATACAGGCGTGATGTTATGTTTATAAGACGTTATAAGACTGGGCCTATTTTCAACGATCGAGAACTACCCTAGACTAATTCAAGTAGCAAATAACAGCGGGGTATTCTAAAAAAATCAACTGTATCATCATCATCATCCGAAGACATCCACTGTTGAACAAAGGCCTCCCACTTAGAATGCCACAAAGAACGACAGCTTGCCAATTGCATCCACCGGTTGCCCGCAATTCTGACGATATATATATACGCAACTGTATAGGTGATAAAATATCTAGTATAGATATAGGGCCATAGCAAACATATCACATCGGAAACGGATTGTCACTTCGTCTTTCGCCTCGCCGTCAAACAGGCGTCAACCTTACGTAGGCACCAAAGCGGATCAGTTGCTCCGATACGTCGACTCGGCTACGGCTAGGCGACGGCGTACAGCTCGCCGGTTCCGAGGCGAGGCGATTACGTTACGAATCCGATTAGCGTGCATTGCAGTAGGGAGATTCACACTTCACGAGTTGATCTCACTCGAGTTGATACGGTTACGATACCTTTCTGGGTTTATATGTGTGTACCTTTAATATTTTTAGATGGTTTGGGCATGTAGAAAGGATGGATGAAAGAAGAATGACAAAACGAATATATGAGGCGAGTGTTAGTGGAGTATCGGAAAGGGGAAGACCTAGGCGAACATACCTAGACCAAATCGGAGATGTTCTGCAAAAAGGGCAAGTGAGGAGTACCCTCAACCGAAGAGCGTGTATGAGGAATGTGATGCGTGTGAATGAAGCCAAAGAAGTATGCCAGGATCGTAGCAAATGGAAATCCGTGGTCTCTGCCTACCCCTCAGGGAAACAGGCGTGACTTTATGTATGTATGTAATCTTTTTGCGGTCAATAAATTGTGTTAATAAATTCATTTTGAACAGCTGCAATATAAATGAAGATATATTTGCTGATTATTTCAATACCGGTATTTACTAATTCGATAAACAAAACTATAAATTAAACAAAATAATGCTTTGAAGCTTCAATTTCGTGTTGATGCCGCTGAATACATTAATGTATTAATAATTTCACTGATATATTATTCATTGTGTCCATCTTATCAGTTTGGTAATGTGCATCGCATTAAATTACAGATAGGTACCTATATACTATAGGTATATACATATCTGCCTGTATTCTAAAAAAAGGAAGCAGAGCACTTCTCGGCAATTCATTTTACTTCATAAGCTACATATTTTACTGACTGTATCTACAGAATAATGTTGTTCTCCTAACCGAGTTTCAGACACGGCGGCCTTTCTCATATGAGACTAGCCCACTATGCGGGAAATATTATAGCGCTCAAGTATGTGCGCCAACACAGGTGCACTCCCTATTCCCTCACTCTCATAGTCCGATGGGGCGGTAGACCGACACGACCGACTAGGCGCAGGACCAACGGCTTAACATCCGAAGCAAGGACAGGTCTCAAGATGTCTAAACGGTCACCCATCACCAGACTGACTGCAGCGAGCACGGCTTAACTTCACAGATCGACTAATCTGCGCAGTAACCTCAGCTACGACCCCCTCACCTACAGAATAAAGAAGATTTAATATCTATTTACATTTACTTGACTACCAGGTATAAAGTTTAAGCAAAATGTATGTAATGTACACAATGTATATCTTTGAACCAGGAAGTAGGGAAACACAAAATTTAATTGAGAACCGGATTCAAATGATAGTTGTGATGTTTATTACCATAATTTGAAACATCAGTTTGCTAAAACAAATAGTGGAACTAAATATTTGCCATTCACTGAGTTTAGATTCAAACTCAATTTGGTACAAGTCATAGGAGAACGGGGCGCATCTGAACAAGATTGGCTCAGGACCGCGGCGGATGGCACTGTTTAAGGGAGGCTTATACCCAGCAGTGGGATATTGAAGGCTGTGGATGATGATGATGATAGGAAAACATGGAAATTATTAATGTATGACTCTTATGATATAAAAGTAAGATCTAGGTAAACATTAGTAATGTATGAAAATCTTACTTTTCTGAATGACGTCATAATTATGTTTTATAGCATTCACAAACATGAAAATTAATCAAACGCATTAGTTGAGAAGTATTGTACTATGAGAGTCATAGAAATACCAAATTATAGTCGTTGACGAGTGTCAGTGCTGACGAATAAATATTATCATACATTATTTTTTATCTGAAACACTGCGCTAAAGACTCGCGTAACGCGAAAAAAGCCACTTTCGCAAATATATCTCGTGAAATGATTGCCCCTAGTTGTACCCTTAGTCAGTAATCAAATTCACCGAAATAGAATCATCTTAATTCTCAATCTGCCCATAAATTACCAAAGAAAAGATTTCAAGAGAATCCATTAACATAGTATTTGCCATTATCTCCTCGCTTGCACCAATTATATGTACATAGTTTATATACTCGTGAACTCCAATTTTGCCACTAAAGCTATCAAGAACTTTAACTATCCACCTATGTGAGTATTACAGTAGCTATTAGCAATTTATCGAAATAATATTACCAAGATTGAACTCTGTGGTGCGGTATTAAGGAGCTATATAAGCTGGATCTTCGAACACATCTCACGAATTTACAGCTTCCGATAGACCCTTGGGTATTTGGCTGCCTTGCAGCAGACGAAAACTTTAATAATACTGCAGTTACGTCTTGAATAAGTGATGCTTCCTTGCTAGCACGTACAACTCCGTGCGTTAAAGATTTTGCATAGGCCTTTGATACGCCCTTGCCAACACATTAAGTACAAAATTCTCCCAACGAAGGATGTAAATATCAAGTGTGGAAAGATCTCAGCCCGAGGCTACCAAATGGCCTTGATAAAGGCTGATCCCCTATGAAATGGACCGTGATAATATACATTTAAATGAGAGGATGGGTTTATTTGAATAGGTCTAAAATTGAGTGTGACTTCGCAGTGGTCAACACGCTATTGACAGTAACAACGAGAATATTGGTCTTAAGGCCTGAATCAATATAAACTTTGCCTGGTAACTCGTAAATGAGATCAATAGGTATTGCTATCATATAATAATCCATAAATAATGTATGAGGTATGATTGTACAATATTTTTGTTTTTATGTTTAGTTTTTGTTAGTTATCATCCTTATGTATAGACAGTGGAGACCATTTTGCTCAAGTCAAATCCTATTTTAGATCAGCTGTTTTTCAATCAAATTAAGCAATTCATCAATTTTAGCAATCACGATGTCTTCCTGTATCGGTGATTTTTAAACCTGAGTCTTTAAGTTAGTCTAAATGTTCTAAATCAACACTTTCCACGTATTCCATTTCTTCCTGTATTGATAATCAAGTTAAGAAAACAGTCTAGTGTCTAGTCACAGTCTAGTGGTCGCTAAATGCGACTGCTGAGTACGAGGTCCTGGGTTCGAATCCCTGGTCAGGCAAAGTGTTATTGGGTTTATCCATTAGGTAATTCTCAGTAGCAGCACGGAGTCTGAATTTGTGCCCGGTTGATGGCAATAAGCTCTCGCTATTCCATTGCGACCTAAAAACATAACTGACAAAATGTGGGTGTACTATAATATGTGCACCGCTGCTTTCCCCTTCGGGGATTACAAGCGTGATGTTATGTTTTGTGTGTTAAGAGAACATTTAGTACAACTATCGATGCAAGACATCCTAAATACGTGAAAAGACCAAATCCCCTAATTTAAATATTTTTGCGTTCGATACAAGAAAGCTACAACTCATATCCATTTAGGTCTTCTTATGTTTACCGCACCTTAGGTTACACAACCATCTTGATAGCTTCGACATTAATCTACCGAATACGTCAGAGAACTATAAATGGATTGGACCAGATTGCGAAAGCCATGCCAAATAACGTATCACTTCGATAAAAAGTTTTCATATAAAAATTTCCACATATAGTTTATATTATTATACGAGGCACAGAATTGTGTATTTTATTTATCTATTATTATGCTAAGAGCCTGTTGTTGCCAACTCCGTGAATTAATGGATATAAAACAAAATTGTTTGTTGCATCTTCAAGTACTTCTTAATTAATTATAAGTTTTATAATAAATTACGTTGCTGAAGTTTTGTTTTAAATGTTCCAGTCAATATTACGTTTTGGTAAAATTCAAGTTGTGTCAAGGCTTCAGTGGTCTTCAATAAAACCCCCGTATCGATATAACCTAATATAATTCGGTATTTTATCTGTTTTACAATAATAATATGTAAGAGTTTTTCCATTAGGTAATTCTCAGTAGCAGCACGGAGTCTGGATTTGTGCCCGGTTGATGGCAATAGACTCGCCCCCTATTACATTGGGACCTAAAACATAACTGGCGAAATGTGGGTTTACTATATGTGCACCTCTGCCTACCCCTCCGGGGAATACAGGCGTGATGTTATGTTATGTTATGTAAGAGCGTAATGTTCGCGATGAAGATATAAAAAAACAAGTGACTAACAATGTCAGTGGACTGATAAAAAATGTAAATGCGCCTTGACGTTGCATCTTAGCCAATACACAATGTCATACAAATAATAGGCGGTAATAATAGCAGGCGCACCAACCATTATGATTTTTAGGATTTTGTCCAAACACAGTCAGGGTATAAATTATGCTATGACATTTAGAGAGGAGATAGCTTTGATTTCAAAAGTTAATTGCCCTGCAGATACTGACAAAACTGAGTTTATTGAAGCAATAAATTTAAAATGTTCTCTAAAAATCTTTTACGACATAACATTAGTACCTAAGTATGGCAGCATTTCACCTGATGTCTGGCAAACCTTAAAATTTTCTTATCCAACAATTTTACGATACGGGGTATAAGGCGAAGTTGCAACGATTTTCAGTCAAACGGTTTCAGTTTCAGCAAACGACTCCAGTTTGCAAGTTAACTCCAGTATAGGATCACAGTATTACTGTAACCCAGTTGTTAAATTTTCTGGAAGAGTTCAAGAAAAATATATGACATTGCAGATTTAGTGAATGTATTTCTTTCCAATGATGTTATTATACGGGGGGTTTATGTGAGGTAGCTTACCACTTTTATTATTTAAACTAGCTGCGCCCCGCGGTGTCAACCCCTACATTTTTTTATAAAAAGTAGCCTATGTGGTAATCCAGAGTGCCAGATACCTCTATATGAAATTTCATCGAAATCAGTTTAGCCGTTTGAGCGTGAGGAGGTAACATACATACAAACACACTCACAAATATTTGCCTTTATAATATTAGTGTGATTATAATGATGTCATCAGGCTTAATTCATAGCTAAGCAGAAGTGTGACCGTGATCCATGTTTTGCCAAAGAGTTGTAGTGACGTGTTTCCAGACAGTTTTTAGAGACTACTCAATTACCACTTAGCTAAGACAGTCAAAAAGCTAGTGGTGCCTTTGAATTAAAATTTAATAAATTAAATAAGTCCAGTAATGTATAAAATACTAATAATATTTATCGTTTTTGTCTGCAAAGATTAAAAGCCATTATAATTAAGGGTACCTTGGGCAACACTTACCGTACTACAAAATCAAAAAACTTTGGCAAAAATTAAATGCTCTCGATAACAAAGTTTACTAACTATCCTTGATAAAACTCGCTGCAAGTTAAGTGTTTCTTGAAAAATATACTGTACCTATCAACTAGCTATCAGATGTAAGCAGAACTTCACCTGACCCAACTTCACTTGTCCAACTTTACTGGACTTTATTTTAATTATCTTTGGCTGCACTATTGTTCCACTTCAATTAATCCAGGGATCCTCCATTATGTTCTTATTTTATAACTGGTTTCATAACTTTGTTAGTTTTATTTTATTTGTGCTCGATGGGGATCAAGTTCTGTATTGAGAGTATTATTTTCTTGTTTAGGTATTATTGAGACTGGTTGTTGTACCTATGTTTTTGTTTTATGTTGTTCTTTATCTGTTGGTATAAAAATAAGCTCTTATGACCTGTTTCTTTTTTTTATTCATACACAAAGACACGCCCGTTCGTAGAGTGGTAGGCAGAGACCACCGATTTCCATTTGCTACAAACCTGACTTTTTTTCGCCTCATTCACTTTCATCACATTCTTACATGCTCGTCTGTTAAGGTTTCTTTTATATGACTTAATTATTTAGTCAAAAATGTAAATTAATTGATTGATGACGTCTTGCGCCAAGGGCACATAATTGGACTGGACTAATATTGGTGTATTTTGCAGATGTTTGTCCCAAGTCTGGAGGTTTGTGTATATGAATTCATGCTTATACTGCGAAGTGCAAACCGCTTTCCAAGCGTGGGGATTATGGCACACCCCCCCTTACCTAAGAAGGAGACCTTTCCTTAAGAGTGGATGTCTTCCAGCTGATAATGATTCATGCTTGTAAAACGCACCTACAACCATATTTAGTGGAAGTGACGTTTTATGGTATGATACACAGCAGTCGATGTAGTCAGGGTGACCTAAACTCCAACAGCAAACACGCCCAAGTTCAAAGCACACCTATTGCTATTTAATACGTCAGTTAAAACATAACATTCAAGTGTGGCAGGTTGGTGCGTGAATAATTCAAGTGTCGTGGTAGCATGCGACTGACCTGCGACTTACAAATAGAATTCTATAGTCGTTCGGTCCTTTCAAGTCTAAATTTCGGGTATTTTAGTGTGCCTGTCAACGCAGCATGAAATATGGTATCATTGTTTGTATAGCATGTTCATGTCTAGGTTCATGATGTACGTTTTTTATTACCATAATAATTTAACCTGTGTAAGAATGTTCTAACATATTATACATACCTAAAGTCACGCTGGGTTTTTGTTTTAAAATCGCCCCACACGATGTATTTCTCCTCTATTGTGGTTGCGTTTTAGATACATGTACAAAAACCCAGACTCGGGACTGATTCCCGTTATACCAGGCACTTTTAGCACAGCAGTCCATTCGCTTAGCCACTGCGACATGAAGCCATTTGCTACGATCCTGGTAAATCATTCTCACACTAATTGCAGTTAGTCGCTTGTTAAACGTTAATGATTAAACTATATACAATTTAAAAACCAATCGTTTTATTTACTAGAAAAGAAAATAATTTGTCCATTTCTCCATCATAAGTTAACATAACCTACATAAATAATATATACTACTTACTTCAAAATACAGGTCAAGCTGTAATGTTGTTAAGCATGAATTTTATACGCTCGAGTCAACACTCACAGGCAAATAAAGGCACCCAAAATGAAAATAATAACTTGATAGCTTGAGTGACACAATGATTGATGGGTCGGTTTTATGCACAAAGGGTCGTGAGTTGGATGCATGGGTCGAACATTTGCATAACCTCTAAATAAATTCCTTTGATTCATTTTGTGTATGTGAGATTTATATACGAAATGCTATTGTGATATAGAGCACTGGTATAGAGGTCGGGTATTTTTCTTGGGAAATTTGACAAGTTAATCTCAGTGCCAGAAAGAGTGTAAATTTTTACCCAGGTCGAGGCAATAGAATTGAATGTTGGTGAATTATCCGTCTCCTACTTTTAATTCTTAGAATTAATTATGAGTTTACCGGACTAGCCACCACTCGTGCCCATCATTGCGACTCTTGTAAGCCAGGATCTACAATGATAACCATTGTGAACCATCAAGGCAATGAAGCTCGAGGCTTCCCAGAGAAATGGCTCGACTTTCTTGGAACTGAGACCTAAAATATAACCGGCGAAATATGTGCACCTCTGCCTACCCCTTCGGGGAATACAGACGTAATGTTATGTGTTTCTTGGAACCCGCAACGAAAGTAATCATAAAAGAATATATAGGAGAAGCAGGAATTTATGGGTTTGCTTCATTAAGTAATTCTCAGTAGCAGAATGGTTGATTTGTACACAGTCTAAGGCATTGTCTTGTTTGCATATCCAACCACCTACTCATTCTCGGAATACAGGCATCATGTTTTGTTCTGGTAGAAATCCTCGAATCAATGTTTTAGAAATATATTTTTATTACAATGTTTCCAGGTAAGAAACAAAGGACAAATGCATTTTTACATTAGCAACAATTCTAAACACCATTCAGCTAGGTGGCGTAATAGCTTAGCGAGACATACTGTCACTTGAAAGTGAGTTACAAAAATTAAAAATAAATATACAATACATTAATCCAAACCTGTAATCTCTGGTAGAGAGAAGTGTGTAGTGCCTACAGCCACACTTTGCCAATTATGTTTAGACCACATGGACTTTGGGGCGAGGCTCTTGCAACTAACTGGGTACAAATACAGAACCCTAACTCTTACTGAAAATGACTGAATGGAAAAACGCAGTAACACTTTGGCCGGCCCGGGATTCGAAACCAGGACCTAGTGCTTAGCAGTCGCATTTAGTGTGTAAATAATACACCCAAATTTCGCCAGTTATGTTTAGGTCCCAGAGGCGAGCCTATTGCCTAACTGGGCACATATTCAGATTCGGTTCTGTTACTGAAAATTGATGAAATATTCCAATAAAATTTTGCCCAACCGCGGAACAGAAACCAGCACTCAACTAACAAGCAGTCAAATCTTCTGTTAATTGTCAATTTAGTTGCCAAAAGCATTAATGTGTTATATGTTTATACCTACATATTCTGGGCTACGGAAATTATTTTCCTATTCATATATTCAGAAATCTAAAATGATCTGACAGCACTGTTAAATAGGCTTATGTTATTTGATTTATATTTTGAACAATCTGTCAGAAGTCAGAGAAGAATTTCAGAAGGTAATATACCTATTCAGTACCTACCCTATTCTTCATTGTCATTATTTGATCGTCTGTCTTGGGATACTGATTACAGACAAAAAGTTTGCGGGACCATCCCTTAAATCTTCACGTTGATTACGCAATACGCACTTCAAATTGTTCCTGGGGGAGACATACTTTTTGTAATAAGACTCAATTGCCGTTTCCTCTGAAAAACCCGGAATAATTCAGTATAGTGTTGTGAGGGACATTTTTCCGTTGATTCTTTTTCATATATTTTTCTGTCATAGTAAACTATTTGAGTGGTGTAATAGAGAATGCACCTGTCTAGGTATAGCTTCATCACTATTGAACAAGAATTATTCAAGTGGTCGTTCATTGTGGCGTTCTAAAAGGGAGGGCTCTGTTCAATAGTTTACGTCTTGAGACTGACAATGATGATTCAAGAGTAGTCTGTAAACGAAACTCGGCTAGGTGGACATTATTTTTAACCTCAATACTAAAAGATCATAATTTTATTTTAAAATCCACCCGTCTCTTAAAAGTGGAAGGCAGAAGCGTTCTCCTACAAACAGAGGTAAATACATCAAAACTTATCGCATATAGTCGCAGCCGAACCCTGGGCGGTCAACCTTGCTACCGTCTTGGTTGACTGACCAATCTGTACACATGGCATAAGATCGGTTATGTTTCCTTAGACGTAGCTCATGCCGACACCAAGTAGAAGACAGTTGCACTGTCACAAATAACCAACCTATTATCACGCGTCCATAAACACGTCAATTTAAAACAATTTAAATTTTAACGACCTGATTGGCGCAGTTGCTAAACTATTGGACTGATGCACTAAGGGTTGCGGGTTCGATTCTCGCACGGGGCAAAACTTGTGCGAACCATAGATGTTTGTCCCGAGTCTGGGTGTTTGTGTATGTGATATTTCATGTTTGTGAAACGCACCCACGACACAGGAGAAATTCCTAGTGTAGGGCGTGTATTAAAAAAATATATATAAAAACAATGACATTTAAAAGCTTTGTGTATCAACGGGTCCGTGTGTCCAAAAGTAACATTTCCCCGCCACGTCTGCAGCTGCATCCAAAGGGTTATTTCTCAAACCCGTCGCGCGCCGCGCCATAATGGGGACCATTTATACCGGTGATCACTGCTCTCGTTTACTACTGAAATTCTATATTTTATGACGGAATCGGGTTAAGGCGCTTAAGGTGTAAATTGTTTGATTGCGATTGGTTTAATTGGTCCTGATTTATGGTTGTAGCATTTATATGGCTGTGTGTGTGTTCTGAATGTAAATGTGAATGGTTTTACAAAAAAAACGTTAATAAAATCACATGTGATTTTATTTAAGTCCTATACACAAGATTGTAATACTTTAGGTGTCGGGTTCTTGAATATTTTATGCATCGATTCCGGTTTACATAAGCATCATAAATAATAAATGTTTAATCTATTTATTTCGATTCGGTTGCGTTGCCAGCTCCAATCAAGTATAATTGTGATTATCATTATTATTGCCATGAATCTGGGTCAAGGCTCAATACTACATTTTCCCCGTAATACGTGGCGTTTCATCTATGTAAAACCAAGTACAAAACAGGGGTTTCCAGTAAGTAACTAAGTTTAGGGTGGTGCTATAATTTTTTGTTATTTTCCAGTAAGTAACTTAGTTTAAACCACAAAACAAAAACATTAAAATTGATTTTCAGTCAGTAGTTTTTGAGGAAATCGCGGACATACATACACACGGGTCGAATACAGGCCCTCCTTATTTAGAGTCGGTTGAAAGTAAACTTATCGCCTTTTCTAGTGCATCCTAGTATTACCTATAGCTAGAGAAGAGAAACGGCACTACAAATAAACCAGTAACACCTTTTTGTAAAATCCTACTTATTTTTTTTTTTTCGGTTTCTCCTGCATAGGAATGACATTTTTGAAAACCGTGCAACCAGCATCTTAACATTACATAAGCGCCTGTATTTGTTTTACATGAAATAAAAATATTTCCCATTGAATTAAATTGACTAATAAAAACAAGCCCGCACAATCAACAAACCGACACCCCAAGTCGCAATACGCTGACAAATCCCAATAAAATTAGTCCACAATAGAATATCCAGCATAATAAAACTTTAAACGATTTTCAATTCAAGACAGAATTGCTTGGTTCTTAAAGGAAAGAGATAAATCGGGGTCGCGAGATCGAGTGATACAATTTATGTGTCGGCAGCATCTAATGCAATTGAACACATTGTGTGGTGAACAAAGATTCTAGCGAGACCTATTATTATATAATGTAATAAGGACAGTATAAAAGGAGACGTATTAGAGAGCTCTTGAGACATCCTTAATCAGTAAAGATTCACCTACTCTGGAACCTTTAAAGGTATATACTAAGCTCTTTAATCATTTAAAATTTACTCTGACACCTTTAAAAATAATTAGAAAAAAACTCTAGAATTTTTGTCATCATGTCAATCATGCATCATGTCAATGATGACTGCCTCGTTATTGCAACCGGCTTAGTAGTTTAGTCATGATGAGGTTACAAACAAACAAACAAAGTTTAGTAATATTTTTACAAGAGTGAATATAGATACTATGCAAATAATATTGTTCGTACGAGACTTCAACTTCAAAAATTTCAACGCGATCAAAAATGATCTATGTTCTTTCTTTTAACTTGACCCTATTCCGTACAAAATTTCATCATAATCGGTCAAGTAGTTTAGCAAAAGCGTAACAGACAGACAGACTGACTTATCTACTTTCGCACTTGTTATATTAGAGGATTGATAAATATGGAAAACCCTGTAATTTTCACCATATTCAGAACAAAATATTATTTTTATCAACACTTAGCCTGAAAGTTATACAATACTATTATTGTCCATATAACAGGCTTGTTTACTGGCAGTAAACTTGAAAGACGGCCATGAGACGCCGAATCGAAAGTTCTGAGTGAATAATTTAGAACGAGTGAACGATATGGTTCTCATGAACTATACGCGTGCCGTTTTCTGCCTAACCTCGCTTCCTGGCTAATTTATAAGGTTGTAAGGAACTTTTACATTCGATTTTTAGTTTTGGTTTCGTTTAGAAGAGCTGCCTTCTTGGTCCAATGGACGCTAAACGCGGCTGCTTAGAACAGTCTGGGGTTCGAATACCGGGATAGGCAGTGTTCTTAAGTCTTTTCATAAGCTTCTTAGTAGCAGCACGGAGTCTGGATTTGTGCCTGGTTAATGGTAATATGCTTTCTCCTTATTACAATAGGACAACTTCAATATTTGTAAAAACATAACATCACGCCTGTATTCCCCGAAGGGGAAGGCAGAGATGCACATACAGTACACCCACATTTCACCAGTTATGTTTTAAGGTCTTAATGTAATAGGGGGCGAGCCTATTGCCATCAACCGGGGCACAAATATAGACTCCGTTCTGCCACTGAGAATTACCTAATGGAAAAACCCAGTAACACTTTGCCCGACCCGGGATTCGAACCCAGGACTTCGTGCTCAGCAGTCGCGTTTAGCAACCACTAGACCAACGAGGTAGTCTTCAATATTTGTATTTAAATAATATTTAGCAATGCTCATCTACTGTCGAACTCATACGAAGCCTCAATACTCAATAACTTTATAGCCTTTATTAACTAGATCTGATTTAGTACGAAGTCGATTATTGATCGGTGTGGAACCCAATAATACTGTTTTGAGAAGCAAACCCATGGCCTTACTATACGAACGACTAGTTAAACATATTCTTAGTACGGATAAACCATCTTCAAAAATCCCCTGTCTCTAATCCTTTAATATATCCAAACGATTGATTAATGTTACTGTTACTACGTCCAGTGTGTGGGTACTTTATACAGCTCATACAATTTTTATAACAAGCGCATGCCGTAAACATTCGGCGAACATGCTCTAAGTTGTTTACGACAATTTGTGGAGTTACGGTTGTGTTTTATGTTGCTCTTGATATCTTTATGTTGGAGTTTACAGTGAGTAATTATATATTTTTTAAATCCCTGTTGGCTTATGGTTAGATAACATGAGATAAAGTATGATAATTTTACAAAATATAAGGTAGTTTAATTTATTATCACTTATTGTAATTCTAAATCGACGGCAGCAAAGAACAAAAAGATAAATGCATTTTTGCGAAATTCACTTTTTTGCATAATTGGATTCAGATTTTTTCATTTTATCTAATGATATTTTTTTTTCGTAAAAAATATAATTATTTACTTGTTTTTTGTTGCGTATATAAAGACAACTACAGCTACTTTTTCCGATGTAACGAAGTACAAACGCACACCTACAGGTGTCTGTGTGTGCGTCGGACAATTCGGCACGTCATGACCCATAAACAAAGTTATAAGTTACATGACCGTTTTGTCACGGGTGTAAAGTCAACCTTGCAATTTAATTTAAGCTTGCAAAGTTAATTAACTATGCAAGTTATTATTAGTTGGTTGTGCATGTTATTTTTTTTTAACCATACCTCTATTTTATAAAGTTCTTTTATCATATCCATGAGAAAGTAAGGACTCTTAGACAATATCGGGACATAGTGAACTCTCATTTAAATATTGTTTTTTTTATTCCTAAAAAGGGTCGATGCACTAGATAACTAAAGTCTGATGATAAGAAGCTCGCAGAGTGAGAACTGACAAAAACGACCGTTACGTTTCAGTTTAAAAAAACCCTTTCATCCTCGCAGGGCGAAACTAGTTCGTTTACTATAAGCGCAAGTTATCAGTGTTTTATTTTACAATATTCGTCATAAGATACGAGAAAAAGGATTATGCTATATGTGGGATGAGACGATTACAAAACGTGGATACAATTAGGTGGCCAGCTTCTTGTACAATGATAACAAAAGTATCAGAGAAGGGTATCTAAGACATTCGTTTATGGTTTGATAGTTGTGGCGGCCAGAACCGCAATCGATCAGTTTTTTAATTTACTTGCATGCTGCTAAGAAGTTTAAGGTGTAAATTTGCCTTAGGTTTTTAGAAAAGAGACACAGTCAGCAGGAAGGTGATAGCTTGCATCCCCTTATTGAACGGTCTTATAAAGGAAACCGATATCCACGCCTCTAGAATGGTGTACTTGTATAAGATAGTGCAAAGTAAATGGTGACCCTTATGAAGTAATTGAAGTGACTACAGGGAATATTTTGTAATTCAAATCTGACACAAATCAATATACATGGATCAAAATTTTTAATAATGTTAAGGTTAAATGGAATCATGTTATAGAGGTAAAAGTAAACTGAAAATAGCCGTTGTTATAAGTTATAAATATGGTTTAAGCAAGACTCAGCTTATGAAAATAGATTGTGGTCGTCAAGCAAATACTAGAAACAGGCACAGCAATGTAACATTAAAAAATGCTTATACTAATACCCTGCCTATAACATCAGCTAAATATAAAGATTTGATCTCTCTCTACGAAAATAATTTAATTCCTCCAAAATTCATCTATTATTTATAAAATTAAAGCATACAACGATGGTTAAAAGTACGATAATAGATGTAGAAGACTGAAGAAGAAGACTTTTTTACACGTTATATAGTTTTTGATTAGATTAGAACTTATAATAGTACCTACCATTAAAGTGATTCTCTGTGATGTTAAAACAAGATTGTTTAATAAACATTAAATCAGTTTTGTAACAATTATGTTGGTGGTATTTATTTGATAGTTAAAAAAAAATATTTTTTTGTTTTTATAAATGTAAGCTTGATTTAACTTGCCCTTACTAAAACTGGTTCATTTCATTTGTATGACTGTAGCTTGTTTATACTGTGATAATTTTTTATTACAAACATTATTAATTTTAAATATGATTAAGATGATTAAAAAAGAATCCCTATTTTGTAATTAACTCCTAAATCTTGTCATAATAACAGTGAGTTATCTCCAATATCAATGTCTAAACCTTTAAAATTACGAAGTAATTTGAGACAACTACAATATTTTGGTGTCAATTATTGTTATCGTTTATTTATTGTCGTAGTTAGATACATATCACGGTAAAGAATCGCAATATCTACTTTTATAAGTAAAATTATTTGGTAATCAGTATTTAAAAAGTCCTACGTGAAAACGAACATACGGCAGTTGACTCAGTTGGTTAATTATTTTGTGCGAAGCAGACAAAGACATCTACCGTATTTCGAAAAAAATATATAATTCGATGAATAGACCTTAACTATTTTATTAAGAATGACCTATTAATTAACTATTGCAAATTTGAAGAAGCTAGCTTTGTTCTTGTAAAAGTTATTACATTTTTTCGTTAAAAATGCTCTCCTGAAAACTAGTGATTTTGTACATAGCCGTTTGTTCTTTGCTGCCGTCGAAATGTAACCTGCGCTCTGCGGTGTTACCCGCTACATTTTTTCGGGATAAAAAGCCAATGTGTTAATCTAGGGTGTCAGCTACGTCCATATGAAATTTCATCAAAATCGGTCAAGCAATTTGAGCGTGAAGAGGTAACAAACATACTAACACACTCAAACTTTCGCGTTTATAATATTAGTGTGATGTGATTTATATTTACTAAAACTAATTGTAATTATAAATGTATATGTTAGTTTGTAAGATGTGGGTGATGGATGCAATGGGCAAGTTGTCGTTCATTGTGGCGTTCCAAGATGGTGGCCTTTGTT
Organism: Abrostola triplasia; assembly: GCA_946251915.1. NCBI lineage: Eukaryota > Metazoa > Arthropoda > Insecta > Lepidoptera > Noctuidae > Abrostola > Abrostola triplasia. The sequence continues at coordinate 4,181,069 of OX276444.1, read as the reverse complement.
CAACAGTGGACATCTTCAAGCTGATGATGATGATGAAGAAGTGGCTAAAGAAATTAAACATTAATAATAATAATAATAACCCCTCGATGTATCCTTACGTTGACGTCGTGGTGGGGCTTCTGCGCCTTGATGAGCGCTAGGGCTATGCCGGTAGAGGTACTCATGCCGGACAGGTCTAGGGTGAGAGGTCAGACTAAACAGGATACAAATTTGCTCCTGATCCACTCCCAGGTCAGAAGCATTTACCCCTCCCGGACTTCCTTCCCAAATTCCCTTTTCTAACTTCCCCAACCACTTGTTCCAATATCCTTATCCCTCCTTGGCCTTACCATTATCCATTATCTGTCCCGATCCCGTCCTAACCGAACTACTAGCCTCGAGACTGGTAGCTAATCCGTTCCCCATAATCTCGCTCTACACAAATGCGATGCGTCTAAGAAACAGAACATTACCCCAGGTGGGTACCGGAGCTAACCGCAATGGAGAATCCCACCCCGGGCCTTCTAGCCCGGGCTGCCCTTCGTATTCTGGGGAGGGCACCGTATCGTATCAAACTGCCCAGTCCCAAACTGTTGCAGCCACTCATGACCCACCACCGTCATGTTCCTCACCTACATCATCTTTATTTTCATCCATCCCTTCATCACCACCTTCATACCTCGATAATGTACATGAGACAAGTTCGCTGGATTTATCACCCTCACCATCATTTCATTCCGCTTTGGATGTTGTGCAGGAGGCTACCTCAGCCGATTTTACTGCACCCGCCAAAAACGGACGGCGCACACGAATGAAGTGGACAAAGAATATGAATATATTCATCATGCGCCATTATTTCATCCTCACTGAATTAGAAATTAATACAAGGACATACCTCACACCTTTACACGCTCGGTTTACAGCAGAGTTTCCTGAAATGCAAGTAGGCAAACAAAGAATAGGAGATCAACGCCGTGCTATAGTACAGCGCAGCTTTTTGAAAAAACAGGAAATTGATAACATTAAAGATGAAGTAAAAACTCTGCTGCAAAATCAGCCACCAGAAACATACACACACACAGATAGCACACAACCGAAGAGGATTAGGTGGTCAGATTACCTAAACGAAACGATAATGAGAAGTTACTACAGACTAACAAATTTAGAAACTGACTTAACCACTTACAGAACACTATTACACCAGGATATCATTTCTAAATGCCCCACAATTGCCCATCTCTCTGCACAAAGAATAGCGGACCAACGTAGGTCTATCATCAATAATCGGCTTTTATCAAAAGATAAACTAGATAAAATTTGTGGCGAAGTCCGGAACGAATTGGGTGGTGTTAACACATACACTTCTGAAGTCATAACCCAAGCCGTAGTTACTAACCCAGTACCCGATGCGATAGAACTGACACAAAATGAAAACACTAATATACAAAACTTAGAAATACAAAATACAGAAACTAATGAACAGAACTCACCACCTGAACACACATCAGACACATTAAACCTACCTACAGAATTCGAAGAACTACTGGACGAAATGTTTCTTGAAACGTTTAATAAATTCAGAGACACACACCCGACATCGCGACCGTACCTCCCTAAATTAAAACCCTCGAAGAAGTTAGCATCGATAATAAGTTATGTCAACTGTAATATAATCCCTAAGTATCTGACTTTGGATACTGACTTTGACACACTGCAAACGACTATATACTCTGCTGCCTATACCACGTCTAAATTTAACGGTGCTAGAATTTTAGAGGAAAAGGCAACCAATAAGAAAGCCCAAGTGATCCCCTGGTGGCAAAAGCGCCTAGAAGGAAGGATTAACGAACTCAGAGTTAACATAGGGAGGTTAACTGAATATGCAAGGGGCGTCCGATCACAAGCTTTAGAAAAACATATAAATAAAATAAAATATCATTATAAGAATCATTCGCGTCATGAATCCGAAAATACTGAAATCACACATTACCTAGACACATTAAAACAAAAATTAAACACACTTTCAAGTCGATTAAGGAGATATAAAGAAACGACACTAAGGAAAACACAAAACAAACAATTTCTTAATAACGAAAAACTATTTTACAGAAAACTCACCCTACAACATAATAGTACACCAGAAAACAATACACCTTCACCTACACCTGAATCGTTACATACATTTTGGTCGGATATCTGGTCTTACCCGATTGAACACGAGCATAACCAGTGGATTGAAGAAGATAAAGACAGACTAAAGGATATCCAAGAAATGCAATTTGAACACATAGATCAAGATCTTCTATCTAAAGTCATATCAAGAACACACAACTGGAAAGCTGCTGGATCCGATAACATACACAATTTCTGGTATAAAAAGTTCACATCGACTCACACATTACTACTCAAACACATTAACACATATATCCACGCGCCAGACACAATGCCACTCTACATCACACAGGGTACAACGTACATGCTCCCAAAAGACCTATCAGACTCAGTAAACCCTGCCAAATATCGCCCAATCACTTGCCTGAAAACATTTACAAAATTATAACATCTTGCTTAAGTGAAACTATTTACAAACACACTAACAAGTACAACATCTTAGCAGAGGAACAAAAAGGGTGTCGCAAAAATAGTCAGGGATGTAAAGAACAGCTTACGATTGACGCTGTTGTAACGACACAAGCACACAAACAAAAACGCGATATCCATACCATGTACATAGACTATCAAAAAGCATTTGACTCCGTACCACACTCTTGGTTAATTTATATCCTCAAACACTACAAGATTCACCCTATAGTCACATATTTTTTAGAAAAAACGATGTTAAACTGGACCACTAAACTAAAAATTTGTCAGACTCATAATACAACCGAAACCGATTTTATCCAAATAAGAAGAGGCATATTCCAAGGAGATTCTCTGAGCCCCCTGTGGTTTTGCCTTGCACTTAATCCACTCTCAAATATGCTTAATAAAAATAATATAGGATTTAAAATTAAACACAACACACAACTTACAACCCTCTCGCATCTTATGTACATGGACGATATCAAACTTTTTGGAAGCACACTAAACGAGATACACACACTTGCCGACATCACTCAGACCTTTTCTAATAGTATACGAATGCAATTCGGAATAGATAAATGTAAAATACAATCTGTTATTAAAGGAGTAGTAGAGCCTGCCTCCTTCGAACTAGAAAACCATAGTGTTATAGATGCCGTAGATCCAGTCGTAGGATATAAATATTTAGGATATCATCAGACTCAACAAATTCACCACAATGATACAAAAAAGCTTTTGCAACAAAATTTTAAAAACAGGCTACACAAAATACTACACACGCATCTTAACGCTAGGAACACTACAAAAGCCATCAACACCTTTGCTATACCTATACTAACCTACTCATTTGGAATCATAAGGTGGACACAAACAGACCTAAAAAATCTTCAAAGGGTCTTCAATACAACGATGACGAAACACAGGAAACACCATTCACGTGCTTGTGTCCAGCGATTAGTCTTACCGAAGAGTGAGGGCGGTAGAGGACTCATTGACATAGCGAACCTACACACTAAACAAATTACATTACTCAGATCATTCTTCCACAAACACGGACACCTATCTACACTCCACAAAGCCATATCTCTAGCAGACACCTACACACCACTTCTTCTATCTGACCAATCCAAACAGTTTAAAACAACCACCAAGCAACAAAAAATTGACACATGGACACAGAAATCCCTTCATGGCCGGCATCGTCTCGACTTAACCAACCCTATTGTTGACAAGATAGCGTCAAACGCATGGCTTAAGCGAGGTGAGCTGTTCCCTGAAACGGAAGGGTTTATGCTGGCAATCCAAGATCAGGTTATAGACACCAAAAACTATAGGAAGTACATCATCCGCGACAGCACCCTCGGCAGTGACCACTGCCGACACTGTCACAAGCAACCTGAAACAATCCAGCACATTACCGGCGCGTGTTCATCCATCACACAAACAGATTACAAACATAGGCATGACCAGGTAGCGGCAATAATACACCAGACACTAGCATACAAACACAAACTCATAACAGAAAAAACACCTTACTATAAATACACACCCCAAATCATTCTTGACTCACCTGATTATAGAATGTATTGGGATAGAACCATTCTTACTGACAAGACTGTACATTTTAATTGACCTGACATTACACTTCATGACAAGCATAATAAAACCGTTTACCTAATAGATATTGCAATTCCCAATACACACAATCTAGCATCCACACACACAAATAAACTAGCTAAGTACGCAGATCTGACAATTGAAGTGAAGACCCAGTGGAAAGTACATACAGTAAAGACAATACCAATAGTCTTATCTAGCACTGGAGTCATCCCCAAAACACTGCACTCAAGCCTCAAAACTCTAAATATTCACCCACTCACATTCACACTGCTTCAAAAAGCGGTAATACTGAACACGTGCAGAATTGTCAGAAAGTTTTTATCAATAGATTAAGAATTCCACCACCAAAATTGTTTGGCCAAAAGCCCGCAATATTGGTGTACTACCCCAGAAATGGGAGACTTATAAAAATTTAAGTACAAGAAAATAATAATAATAATAATAAATCATTTAATCTCAGGCTTCAATGGCCCATAGATATATACCTTACAGACTAACATATATAGATTAAATACAAATTGTGTTAGTAAATAAAAAACTTAAAACTATGTTAATAGCACTTCACTTTGCACTTGTCTTCGTGCTCTCCTGTGGTACTGATCCGCGGAAGCGACGGAACACCACGCCCTGCTTAATAAAAGGAAATTGTAGTAACTGCTATTATAATATAACTAATCTAAAAATAACATATCCAGTCAATAACCAGCTATTTAATACATGAAATAGCAGATACCAATCAAAATCTAACAAATTCAAGGCCATCATCCAAGGATAAGCAAAACCCTATTGTGGCCAAACGTTTAAAAGTAAACACATAATCTTGGGGATCTCCATCGCCCTCCGTTTTATAACTTCATTTTACGCATGAAATGTTCCAGTAATGACCTAGCCTCCCAAACTTTCAAGAGGTTTTTTCGTTCAGCCTTGATATCCTTATCAAGGCTGCCTACTGTATTAACCATGTTTATCTAATGTAAATAAGATTGGATTTAGTAAACTGTTGGTAGTTTGTAATTGTTTGAGGAGCTTTGAGATTATTGGGGAATAATTTTGTGTTAGTGCTGTAATTTAGGCTATATGCTTTATGTTACAGACTGGTATCCGGCCTAGAATTGACCACCCCCTTTCCTCCCGTGGGTGTCGTAAAAGGGGACTAAGGAAAAATCCAGAAGATGGGCAGCAGTATTTTCTGTAACTTTACCACCAATACTGCGACTCCCAAGCCGCTTGCCAAGCGTGGGGATTATGGCAACCCCCTCCCTTATATAAAGAGGAGGCCTCTCTTTAACAGTGCATATCTTTCGGCTGATGATGTTTCAATGTTTTTACAGTATACTGAACAGACTATAAGAGATTAAAATTACAATAATTAAATATAAATGTACGTTGAACATAAAACACTTTTTCAAATTTGAAACTCGGCCATTACTTCTTTTTAATGTCCTAAGCTATTCGGAGACTTTATAGCATTTTTAATATGTGCTCAAAAAGTAGGCACGATGGAATATTTTATGTTGATCCGAGACAAATTATGTTAGACTTGTAGATATAATATAATTATATTATATAGGCATTTTTTTTAAACGACGCCCTACACTACAAATTTCTCCTGTACCTTGAGTGCGTTTCACATACATGTAACATCACACACTAACACCCGACTCAGGACAAACATCTGCGGATCAACCTAATTTTTGTCTCATGCGAAAATCGAACCCGCAACCCCTAGTGCAGCAGTCCAATCGCTAAGCATCTGCGCCAATCAGTTAGTCTTTCATCACATACGTAGTGCTGTAGTCAGCATCTCAGAGGCTAGACCTTTTGCCTCTCCTGCCCATTACCATGAACTCTTAAAGCAGGACAGTTTACGTTCAGAAAGTGAGACACTGCATGTAGCTGCGTCGTAAACTGTCGTGTTTTAAGGGTTCATGGTAAGGGGGCAGATTTCATCACAATGTCACAAACCAATATTAAATCAACCTTCGAAGCGTTTGTCGTCGTTAAATCCCAGTTTTACGACTGTACATCGAATCCATATTTTGAAATGATAATAACTTCAACAGATACGAGATCGCTTTGTGCGTTTACTTTATTACTGAGTATATACTTATACAAGGATTTGTCCTGGCGTTACTTATCTTATCGACTTTAGATTAGTGTGAATTTGCGATTGAGTTTTCATAAACAGTAGGATTATATAATAGTTTTTTTTTTGGGAAATTATCATTAATTTCATTTAAAATCACAGATTTTTCTGAAAAAATAATATGTTTATTTTTGTACCTAAAGAGATTATTTGTAACGTTAATAAAGTCTATTATGTATCATCTAATTGAGCCCTTATTTAGCTATAGTAATTTATGATTCAAGACAGTAATGCATCAACAAATCATTGTTATCATTCAATGGTATTTCATATAACTGAAAGGGGTGGCAGCGACTGCAGTAGCAGTGGACTGCAACGGACTGATGATATGATAACTTGAATTCTGTTCAACTCTGCATCACCCTAAGGTTGACTGGTAGAAAATGCCTAATGGCACTAAGTCCGCCTTTGTAAAAATGTGCATTGAGTACCTATAAATAAATAAATATCCCAAATCAGTGAGAGTGATATCACAGATCTCCTCAAACACACACGCACACCATATTAACAATACTCGCCGCAGAATCGTAAAGTTGTTTGGTAAAATTTTATGACTTTATCTTTCTTGATTTTGGTAGGCATCAACTTGGCACTCATACTGATGATAAAGGTACGTTTTCTTAAGAAACCAGTTCGATATGTAATTTCTGTACTTAGTTAACACCCTTGGTAGAGAGGTCGTGTTACCTAAATACCTAAGTCCGGTATACATGGGTTGTCAAAATTGGTCCCACCCTGCTACTATGCTTGTTGACATGGTTGTATCAAACACTACAGCACTGCATGATCTGCATCTGTTTAGAGTGTGTTAATAAAGCAGAGCTTTTAAATTTCGACTTGACATTTCCACCAAGTTGCATGACCGGTATGCAACGCGATGCAACGTGATAGTTTAAAAGTTGGTATGAATGAATCCTTCCTACGCGGCTTCTATTTCACAACTAACTACCCTTGTCCATACACTATGTTACACCATCAAAATCATAAACATAAAACCGGCCAAATTCCTGGGAATCCTTAACTAGAACCAGTAAACCGGCGCACTAAAAATGTTTTAAAATGCCTTGTTTTACAAAATACTTGGAAGAGACCGCAGCCACCATTAGTTCGGGCGTCCTCCCCACAACTATTAAAGCGGCGCTGTTAAAAAGGTTACACATAGTGATTCTAAAGGTATAAAGATAAAACAACTTCATAGAAGAGAAGTTTTATGTATTTTAAATCTTACGTACGGCCGTCAAACGTACGTTGAATAGTGTCTGTAATAATGCTGCCATACGTATAAATAATATACGATTGAATATCGCATCTTATAAATAACATAATACGTCAATATTCCCCGAAGAAGTAAGCAGAGGTGTAGAGCACAGTCGACCAAAAATATGGTCTACGACCCTACGGTTGAAGTTCATTTGAACATCATTAAACAACCAGGTCGATTTTTCCCAAAATAACAATGACTTCATATGTCAGATATCTCGGATAATACACATAATATAAAAACATAACTGGCGAAATGTGGGTGTACTGTATGTGCACCTCTGCCTACCCCTTCGGGGAACACAGGCGTGATGTTATGTTATGTTACACATAATAATATATAGTCATATTGAGCATCTTTTATACCCCGTCAGTAAAGTCAACATTAGCGACAATTAGATTTCCCAGAAACTTTTGTCAAAACCACTCTCTTGGTCGACTGTACAGTACCTACATTTCACCCAATGTGATGGCAATATGTAGGGCTTATTGCCATCAACAGTGACATTTCTACAGTCTCGTTTCACATAAATCGAGAAAAAATCTACATTAATACAGTCGGGGTCTCTGAATATTCAATATAAGTCGTGCGGCACCAGTTGGACAAACAGGGCGAAGCTACCCATCGCTTAGCATTAGCATAGCAACGGTGAAGGAGTTTTGCTGCGACTGTACCGCGGTCTATACCTTTGTAAGGGTCGTTAAAATATCAACTGTGAAGAACTGTTCACCTAGGAGGTATAGCTATAGACACGGTAAAGATTAAGGCTGGGTTGCACCAACTGACTTAAATGTTAACAAACATGTTAAAGCTCCGGTTAGGCAAAAAATAAGTTGCACCATTTGACAATTTGTTAGATGACGTCATAACTTTAACAGTAACCGTAACCGCCTAAACTTTGCTGGCTAAGGTTGTATTCGCCACTGATTTCAGGTAAATAAGATGTCATTTCACTGGCAATCCTGATAACTTTAACTATATTATATCAAGGAATATGATGGTGCAACCCAATCCGCAGTCAGCGTTACGGTTATCGTCAAATTTGACATAAACCATAACTTTACCCACTAATATGGTGCAACCCAGCATAAGATACCTACTTGTAAAGTGAGAGTAAAAAAAAATTGGTAATGTCAACAGAATGTGAAGTTTGTATTTGGATCATGAGATAAGGCGTGTTAGATAGTGTTGTTTTTAATTTTGAGACCATACTTATGACCATAATCAATGCTGTGCATGTAAAGTGACCTTTGTCCTGCAGTGTGACAGTTATAATAAGATGTTAGAGTAATAACCCAGGTAATCAAATAAAGACACCAAGTAAATTCGAGCTGATGATTTTTCTGTCTTTCATGAGTACTTTTAAACGATTTACTTACTGCCTCTTTGGTCTAGTGGTCGCTAAGCGCGCCTACTGAGTATCTAATTCAAATCCTGGGTCGAGCAAAGTGTAACTGAATTTTCCGTTAGGTATTTATCAGTAGCAGCACGGAGTCTAGATTTAGGCCGGGTTAATAGCAAAAGATTACATTGGGACCTATAACAAAACAAGCAAAATGTGGGTGTACTTTACAGTCACGTCTGCCTACCCCTTTGACAGGCGCAATAGTATATGTTAGCTCAAGACATAAGACTAAATCTGTGGCTGAAATAACACAGATTGCTTTACTAAATAAGTCCCAAACAGCAATTATACACATATGAAACAATTTCGACTGCTAAGCCTTGTGTGGTGCACTCTTTCACTTCTCGAAATTGAAACTGTGAAGCAGATTTCGAAGCATTCCAGTCCCGGTTACGGTAAAGTAAGGGCGGGTACACACTCAACATAATTGAGCTTGCTTTTACGACATTGAAAACTATTAAAATTGTTGTTCCAATCTTTGGGAGAAGTGCTCATTCAAGTTGTGGGTGTTTGTTTTTGACGTGTGGCTTGACAAGGGTTCCGTGCGTATACTGTATTACATTATACACGTACAGAGTTCCGTATCATCTTGTGCACTTTGACTTATTGGTGTATGAGGAAATATTGTGGTGTATTTTAATTAGCGTCAGTTATGTTGGCAATTTTGGTTTATGCATGGATGTAATGTATAGGTAAGTTACTGTTTTGTTTTCGGTAATAGATAACGAATTTATTTTTTTACACTGGCATGTAGAACTTAGTATTAAACTCTTTTTTTTCTAAACTATAGAAGTTAGAGGTAACCATTACAATTTTTAGAAAATATTTAAACAAAAAATAAAAATAATACTATTTGGAGATAAAACTAGGTTTACGGATTATATCGCAGTTTTAATTGATTTTTCGCGATAAAATCCGTAAACCTAGTTTTATTTCAATGTCTACTATTCGCGTAAGTGATAGAAATTAAATATATTTTTAACAAAAAAAAAATATTTTTAACAAAATAAAAAAAATTAACAAAATAAAAAAATATTTTTAACAAAATAAATTTAAAAAATATTAATATTTTTATTTGAACTCACATGTGCACTCAGGTTCATAGTGCGCAATAAGTGTAATGGACGCTACGGGCAGAGCTATCGCGTCCGTTCTGATCTAGAAACGCTTAGGTAAATCATTTGTCTGACATCAGGTTTATTTTTAAGCTCCGTGTTCAAACGCGGCAGATTTCTCTGCAGGTCTGCGCATTTTTGCGGCAAACATTTTTGGGCTTAAATAAAGTTTGACTGCCTCGTTGGTCTAGTGGTTGCTAAGCGCGACTGCTGAGCACGAGGTCCTGGGTTCGAATCCCGGGTCGGGCAAAGTGTTACTAGGTTTTTCCATTAGTTAATTCTCAGTAGCAGCACGGAGTCTGGATTTGTGTCCGGTTGATGGCAATAGGCTCGCCCCCTATTACATTGGGACCTAAAACATAACTAGTGAAATGTGGGTGTACTATATGTGCACCTCTGCCTACCCCTTCAGGGAATACAGGCGTGATGTTATGTTTTTTAAATAAAGTTTGCCAGCTATAAAGTTTGCTTGAGAAAAAAATTGTAACTGTTATTATCGATGAGGTAAAATAAAGTCGTATATAATATATAGTAGAAACATTATAAATCATCCCCATACATATTTTATTTGATTTCTATTCGTCCAGAATTGTCACTTCACTAAAAAAAAAAGCAATTGCAATTGGCAAGCTGTCGTTCATTGTGTCGTTCTAAGGGGGAGGCCTTTGTTCAACAGTGGACGTCTTCCGGCTGATGATGATGATGACTTAAAAAAAAACAATTAAATTTTTATATATTATTTTTTTAATATAATACAATGTACTTTTTAACTAATCTACTATATTGTATTTAGTACTATTTTGTATAACATGTTTCGATATTTATATATTCGTTTTGAATATAGTACGATCTTCATTTCTTGTTAATATATGGACCCTGCCGTTGGCGTAATGTTTAGCGTCAAGCCAACTGTGAAATTACTGTCGGAGGTGAAGTAACCGTAGATAAATAAATAATTTGGACCCAAAATTTTGAAGGCCAATATTTAAATGTTCCTAAATTTTTTTATCGTTATGCAAAAACAACTATAATTGTATTTTTTTAGGAGCCTATGATGTCCCACTGCAGGGCTAAGGCCTCTCTTTCCATTTCATATATTTTTACAAGCTTTTATTTAACTTGCAATGTTTGTATGTATGTGAGTTTGTTTAGGTCTAATCTTGCAATCTAAATTAGTACCACTTTTTGACATCCGATTGAGACGAAATTTTGCATAATTACATAAGTTTGGTGACAATACAATACTATGGTACATTTGATTTAAAAGCTTGTGTTAAAATATATTTTTAACATTAACTTATTCAATTACAACAGACAGACAAAAGTGCTACGCAGTTGCTACGACGTAGACATCCTCTACATTTACTACGCCGTAGGTAAAATCGTAGTCAAACCGTTTAGACAAGACTTTGGTTTCTAAGGGATAAAAACGTCAATCATAACAAATGAAATGTCATACCAATACATTGTGTAGTTTGATATTTTTCGTATTACGTGGCTTTACGAATGCTTACGTCAATCACTTTATTTATTCAAGTTACAATAACTGGTAATGTCAAATTGTTTACCAGTTCGTTTGAATATGTGAAATTTGGTACATGTGTTTATTTAAGCATGTATAATATTGCCAATAATTTGAAGTACCTGGAGTACACTGAAGATCCTACTACATATTTCGAAGCATACTATGAATGTATAAATATAAAATATAGTTCTAACTATCAGGTTTCTGACTCCAAGTAACAACTATTAAAATTTTACGAATAGCAATCACAACGTTGCCAACAGCAAAACTTGCTATCCGAGAATAGGTAGATTGCAACAGCTGAAAGCCTTCAAAGCGCATAGGTGTCTGTATGAAATTAAATGGTCACCCATCCAGAAATTGACCGCAATAAGTTCTGCAACCTTCAATCAATCGACCCAACACATCACACATCCACACAGCCCACTGCTGCATGCAGGCCTCCCTCAAAGGTACGCAACAAGGCCCACTCTCCCATTTTCACTATTAACCCGTCCAGTTGCAAATTAACCAGCAGCTTCATTTAAAAAAAAATGTAAAAACGTCCATTTAATTTAAGCTTTTTTTAGAAAGGATCAATCCCTTAACCTTACGATGCTGAAGTTATAAGAGTTAGCAATAAAAATAGCAGTGTCGCACAATTTTAAATGCGTGCCAGCATCTAGCGTTAAAAACGCTTCGAGTTCCGCCTGCTGTAAAAATCAATCGAGGTTGCTAGGCTACAGCACTATTTCTAGACTAGAACTAACTCGAGACGAGACTTTTATTTTTAGAGTTGTGTTCCAGTTTGTTTCCAATTATCAGTTCTCAATTGTTTTAAACACCATGTATGAGTGCAGTGGTAGCCGAGTGGTATAACCTTTGGACTGCTAAGTCAAAGGTCTACTATAAATTAGTTATGTTTCAAACAACGGTGAAGGAAAACATCGTGAGGAAACCGGCACACCTAAGAGGTTTCTCAACGGTGTGTAAAGCCATGTCAGTGGCCTGCAGGCGGTTTAAACTGTAACACCAGGTTGTTCATTAACCATACGATAAGAAGAAGAATACCGTGTACCTATATGTATGTTTGTACAGAATATATTCTGACGGATTCTGCTGCTAAGAAGTTTGTTGCGCCGTTTTTTCTTCCCAGCATTATAAAGCGCAATAACGTTTGTTCAGCTCAAAAATATCTATCTAACAAAGTATTACACGTGGCTATTGGAAGGTGTTACCAAATTCTGGCATCTTCCTTTGTTTTACCACAATTAAGATTCGAATTGGAATATTTTGTCACTAGCTTTCTCTGGTTGAAAGATTTGGTACTAAATGTAAGTGTTTTGTTTCAGGCTATTGACGCTAGAGCACTGAATGGATGAATATTTTGTTTAATGTGACACTAGGATGAATAATTTTCGCGTGTGTAATTAGTAATGCAGCTATTTACTCCTTCAAAAAACAAGTACAATATCACGTATATACATACACAACACCATGCCTGTGTTCCGCGAATGGGTAGGCAAATGGTATACCCATAGTAGTACGCCCACATATCGCCAGTTATGCTATAATTCCCAATGTAATAGCGGCGAGCCTGTTGCCATGTCGTTCCGGATCCATCCATCCATCCATGTGTGCTGCTACAGAGAATTATGTAAACCCTAGTAGCATTATGCCCGACCTGGGTTCGAACCCAAAACTTAGACCACTAGACCAACGAGACAGTTATACCTACCCTTCGTATAATATTGAGCCAACCCATTACATTTTACGTTATTTATTTCACCCAACCAGTTCAGAAGAAACCTTTAAATCAGAATCAGTATTTGCCCCATCATCAAACGCTCTCATTGTTGTATTGTTTTTCGCAGACGGAAAACACTTTTGGAATGGATCCAACATACGAATTGATATTTCCTTACGTAGTACAATGAATGGAAAAATATCAATATGGATTTGTATGGGAATATTTTTCTTGGTCTAGAGAATATCTCTCTCTATACTCAGAAGTCATACTATAGTAATTTATCGATTCATTACTACGAATATAATGTCATATTTGATTCTGTTTTATGTAATTACGTCTAGCCTTGTTTGGCGTCTAACATCACTCCTGTGTTTCGTAAAAGGGTGCGCAAAGGACATCTGCACGCTCTTTTAAACGATTGCACACCAACATTACGCTAGACAGATTTAAATTAGAACCCAGAATATACCCAATGAATGTAAAAACCATATGTCCAAAGCTAATACATGAAATGGGATCACAACAGGCGTGATGTCATATTAATATTTCCCCCAATTAGCAGTTAGAAGTGCACATATAGTACACCCACACTTTGTTATAGGTCCCAATTTAATAAGGAGCGAGCCTATTGGCATCAATCAGGCTCAAATTTAGCCTCCGTGTTGCTACCGGGCTGCGTAATAGAAAAACCCAGTAACACCTTGCCCGACCTGATATGGACTCCAAGCTTCGCAGTTGCGCTTAGCGACCACTAGACCAAGAAGGCTTTAATTGCGCCACAGCTCCAAGATTGGCCCAACCAAAACAATTTAATCCTTTTTTAAATCAAAAATAGGTTACTTTCTATAGCTATGTAACGTTACAACCACATAAAAATAAGATTGTTATTTCATAAAAATAATCTAGGTTATACAAAAACATCTCTATTTATTTCCCGACAGCTTTGTTTTTTCCCCGTAAGGCCGTGTCTTCGATAGCTATGCTTCAAGTAATCCCTGAAGAGGCTATCCAATTATGGTTCAGGATAAATGTATACCTTGAGCGCATCTTTAAGCTCCCGAGTGATTGAATAGAGAAATACTTGTTAGTTCAAAGTGGGTTTGGGGTGCTAGACAAGTGGCTTGAAGAATAGAATTCGAATAGAATGTTAAATGTATGTAGATGACATAACATCACGCCTGTATTCCCCGACGGGGTAGGCAGAGGTGCACATACAGTACACCCACATTTCGCCTGTTATGTTTTTAGGTCCCAATGTAATAGGGGGCGAGACTATTGCCATCAACCGGGCACAAATCCAGACTCCGTGCTGCCACTGAGAATTACCTAATAGAAAAACCCAGTGACACTTTTCCCGGCCCGGGATTCAAACCCAGGACCCCGTGCTCAGCAGTCGCGCTTGGCAACCACTAGACCAACGAGGCAGTCGAGCAGTGTTTGTAGGTGACATCCTTCTTTTTGTCGTATGGTTGATGAACAACCTGGTGTCAAGTTTTGAACCGCCTGTAAGCCTCTGACATGGTTTTTCACACCGTTGATGGGGATGACATAATGTTTCAATTATGTAATCTAAACCAATCCCGTATATTTTTCATTCTACGAATACAAACGATCCCTAACTTTTAGTACGAACTCTTACAATAAGAAAAACATATTATATATTTTATTAAAACGTCACCCCACGCTAGGAATTTCTCCTGAGTCGTTTATGCGTTTTACAAACATGAAATATCATTTACACACAAACACCCAACCTCGGGACAAACATCTGCGATTTGCACTAATTTTGGTCCTGAGCGGGAATCGAACCTGCAATCCTTAGCGCAGCAGTCTAATCGCTTAGCCACTGCGCCAATCAGGCCGTCAAAATATCTAGTTCAAATGCCAGCAAACTCACACCCACTGTCAAAGTGTTCGCATCACGATAACATTTTGCACAAACCACAGAACCATTACAGGGGAGCCCATTGTTTTAAACCAATCCACTAAATGAATCCAAATTAGTTTGGACCTAACAAAGTGATCCGTGATTGTTTCAAACTGAATAAGCAGATAACACGAGTCGAACGCGTTTATAACAACCATATTGCATTTTCAAATGTAATTTACTATCTAGATGTAACTTTAACACATTGTTAGCGAAATGTGTGGCTATTTGCTGTTGATTGTATGATTTTAACGGCGTTCGTTTGATATTGAATGCAGAATTCATTGTGATTATGATTTGTTTGATTATCTCGATGCTGATGTGATAATTAAATTTGGATGTGATTGTGTATGAGAGTAGGTAATTTGCTGATCAGGAAGTCTATATGAGGTGAAAAATTCTTGATTTGATCGCAAGGGTTATATGAGATACAAAGAGATCTCCTCGAGCCTTGATGATACCAAAGTTCATCAGCAGCATCCTGGCCAGTCATCCACGCAACTGTTCTTGCCATTTTCTACACCACGCATGGCCCATTCCTATGAGATAATATAGCTTATGTCGATAACCAAAAATAAGGCAACATAATGAAAATCGTCTAAATGAAAATCATGAAAATCGTCTAAATAACAATCATGAAAATCAACAAATTAAAATCATGAAAATTGTCTAATCTCTTTAAAAACCCTATATTTTCGTAAAGCAAATACAAGTAAGGCTTGAATAACTAAAATGTACATTAATGATTTTCATATTAGTACACAATAATAATAGTTTTATGTCCAACTTGAGTTTTGTGGGTGCGGGAATAGGGTGGGGCCTGAGTCACAGCGACATGATTATATTAACAGCTTGTTTCTGCTTTCAGAGTGAATGTTTTAAACAACAAGTCGGTTAACATTAGTTATTATGGACAGTTTTACTTAATCATAAGTAGAGGAGAAAATAATTTCAATAATAATAATGTATTAGACTGCCTCGTTGGTCTAGTACCTGGTTGCTAAGCGCGACTGCTGAGCACGAGGTCCTGGGTTCGAATCACAGGTCGGGGAAAGTGTTAATGGGTTTTTCTAATTAGATAATTCTCAGTAGCAGCACGAAGTCTGGATTTGTGCCCGGTTGATGGCAATAGGCTCTCCCTCTATTACATTGGGACCTAAAAACATAACTGGCGAAATGTGGTGTACTATATGTTCACCTCTGCCCACCCCTTCGGGGAATACAGGCGTGATGTTATGTTTATGTATTAGCCTTCAAACAAATAAGCGTCAAGTAGCCACACTTAGCTTTCATGCAATGCATTCATTAATATCACATTGTCATATTACCAAACCTCATCATCATCATCATCAGCCGGAAGACGTCTACTGTTGAACAAAGGGAAAGATAAAAGTAAACCCCTTAAGTAAAGGGAGAGGTTGCCACAATCCCCACGCTTGGCAAGCGGTTCGACAGTTCCAAACTTAACACGTCATAGTCTATAGGTATCATAATATCCCGCTTGCACTAAGACCACGCCTCATCCCACTCATTCACATAATCATTATGGATTTTCGGAACTAAATCGCTGCGTAACACGTGAGAGCCACATTACGAACGAGATGTGTGCTTTATTTAATATCTGATGCTTATTGAATGCCTTACCTTACAATAACATCAGCCCAAATTTAGGATACACACTGGTTTACTTAATGGAAGCATACTAAGGTGACGATACTATTGGAATCTTGATGTTGAATATTCTTCTCTAAGTCTGCTAGGACATAGAACTCAATATTGAGCGACGCAAATCGATTTTGTGGCTGTAACGATGCTTCAATCCCGATTGTGGTATCGAAATGATTGGCATCAAGCATCCGAAAAGTTACTTGATCGCAACGACTGGCCATTGGACTCGAGATCATCACATCATTAGCCGAATGTCCACTGTTGAACAAAGTCCTCCCAATTAAGGGGGGGGGGGATTGCCAAAATCACCAATCGGGTTTTGGAATTCGGGATCGCAGTATTGATGGTGAAGGAACAGTAGACGCTGCTGCCCATCTTTTGGATTTTCCCTTAATCAGCTTCTACGACACCTAACGAGACGAAATAGGGACGTGGTATTCTGGCCCAGCATCCCAAGGGACTCGAGATAAAGAACAGAATACAAATTTTGTAATTAGTAATTGTAGTTGTATTGCCTTCAGGGCAGGTTTCAACGAGTTATAGCAAGCACCTATTATATTTTTCACCGAAAAGCTATTTCTTTTATAAAACCTGTACAACACACCCGTTGCCAACGAAAAAATCTACCTGCAACAAACACCCAAACAACGTGAATCGATAAAGAAAGCCTTCGAGAATTGGATATTATCTCACAAACTTCCCCTTAACTGCTAATCGTTAAGGGTTAACTCTCAACGTAGCCAAGTTTCCACATTTACAGAAATAATTACACGATACCCCTTACCCCTTCTGCGCCTTGTTCGAATCAACCTTTCTATTTACCTTTTCAGCGGCTCTTATTGAAAAACTTTTTAGACACATTGCTTTGTGAACTGCTTAGGGAGCTTGTCCACCAATCGCAGTTGATATCGTGCGTTAATCTTGAACTCTTCAGTGGTTTCATTTTCCTTAAGTAAATTGTTTTTGGAGAAAGCAGTAGAATGAATTGTATTTTTTTAACATTTTGATTCATACATAACGATTTCAATGGAAGACGTCAACTGTTGAACAAAGACCTCCCTTAGATGGGGTTGCTATAATCCCCGCGCTTGGCAAGCGGCTTCAGGATCG
This sequence comes from Abrostola triplasia, assembly GCA_946251915.1. Lineage (NCBI taxonomy): Eukaryota > Metazoa > Arthropoda > Insecta > Lepidoptera > Noctuidae > Abrostola > Abrostola triplasia. The sequence continues at coordinate 4,163,001 of OX276444.1, read as the reverse complement.
CAGTATTGGTGGTGAAGCTACAGAAGAGGCTGTTGCCATCTTCTGGATTTTCCCTTAGTCGTGTCTAACGACACATAGGAGAAGAAATGGGTTGGTCAATCGTAGGACGGATACCTCACGGCATATTATTTATCTATATAGGTATGTCATACATATTTGTATTTTTACAAATATATAAAATTTGAAATTCTGCAAACAATATGTATGTGTTGCCTTTACAATAGACCTTAGTAAATTAACCAAAAGGTTTTATCTCAAATACAAAATATTACCGTAATTATAATGGGCCTGTTAATGTCACTAAAGCTTTCAAACTCTTTGTATGCCGTTTTGAGCTTGTTCACACGTGTATAAAATTCCCTTTTCATTAACAAAGAGATTTTTTTACATGTGCTATTTTATATACATAAAAATTTAATTATCTGAAGCATCATTACACTCAAGCCTTTTGTATTGACAAGAAGGTATTACCGTTTAAATAGCTACCAGCATGGTTGAAGTTTCAGTTTTATTTCAATTCGATCGTCGGGTTTCGTCGCACGTGGAGGCACTTTTAATTAAACTCAGCACTACACTGGCATTGAAACAGAAAAACGAAAATACGCGTGCGTTTAACAAAAGTCAATCTATTATTAGCAGACCACGTGTAAGCTACAAAAGAGGTCTTGAACTCGCCGCGCCAGAAACTCCACCAAACCTCACCTCCTACCGCTTGATTGCAAATTAATCCATGAGTGTACTCGGATCCTATTCCTATGAATTTATAAGCTTAAAACTTGTCTGAAGTTGGAGGATGTGCGGACGAAATTTGCAAAAGTGCCCCTCGCCACAACTTCACGGGGTAAATTTTCCATTTCGATGGAGAAAGGATTAAGATGAAAAGTTTGAGTTTTATCTGTTATTGGAATATTTAACTAACTTTGTTGGTAGGCATGCGTAGTTTAAATGTTTTATGTTGATAAATATCCGACTTGGAACTTGGTTAATTAAAGTGTGACTACGTAACGAGTTGTATTGCCAATTATTGGTTCGGTAAATATCGTATCGTCGAGCTTCCTTGAGGTTTTAACCAGAACTGTTCGAATGATATCGACTGATGTGGTATGGTTTAAAAATGCTTTCGTTTTTTTCTAAGGCAGTTTCTTGATCTTAATTCCACATTAACATGAATAATAATAATTAGTGAAATATTTATATGTTGCATAAAGAATGACCAAAAATGATCTCACAAGGGTTTTGTACCTATTCCTCTATTTTTGTACTTTACATACGTGAGTAATTGTGTATGTAATAGGTATAAAACATAGGTACACTATGCTCCAAAAATGGGACCAATCAAATAAATCCCCGACATAACATTGAAATAATACGACAAGAATTCAAGAGTTCTCGATATTAAAAGTCGCAGGTTCTTTTTGATTTACGACAATCTCAGTTTGTACCATAATACTTCTGTAACTTTCACAACACGTTGAGTTCGAATATTTATGACGCATTTTCTCTGTTGTTTTGCCAAAAATTCAGCGAACATTTATGCATGGATGTCCAAGAGTGCGTCAACTAAGGTGCATCCGTAGAACATTTTGTGAAAGTTTAGTAATAAAATTGAATTGTTTTTGGACTTATACCCGTAGGATAATAATATAATGCTTGTTCAAGACAATATTTTGAAAGTTGTAGAAGTAAAAAATCTTTTGATTGAAGAAGACACCAGATATTTTTTTTTTAATTAATTAACACTGGTAATGGAGGTATTGGTTTGTTTTGGATTGAATTACCATTTTTTTAACCCCCAGAGAGAACAAAGCAACACAAATATAACACCACGCCTGTATTTCCCGAAGAGGTGGAATCTGTTAATAAAGATGTGGAGATCATGACTGTAATAAACTAATAGTATCACAGCTTGCTTGACATAAATATCATCACATCACACGACACTATGATATGATGTCAGTTTTTGGCGAAAAGGGTTAGGCACACTTTTGCCGAAAACTGACTACTGAATAGTGAAAGAATTTTACCAGTATTTTACGCCTAACTAGCTGCGCCCCGCGGTGTTACCCGCTACATTTTTTCGGGATAAAAAAGTAGCCTATGTATTAATCCAGGGTGTCAGCTACCTTCATGTGTAATTTTATTAAAATCCATTCAGTACTTTTTACGTGAAAGAGTAACAAACATCCATCCATACATACAAACTTTCGCGTTTATAATATTAGTAGGGATACTTTGAGAAACTGGCTATAATATGGATGTATGACCACAATACGCTTGTCTACTTACATTCGAGTAGCACAGTCAGCCGTTTCAATTTGACCAGTAATCCTGTAATACTAAGTCAGAGATTAACGTGTCTTGTCCGGCAAGTTTCGGCGTCCGGTCATAGGACTCGATTACAGACAATTGGATTATTGAAATAGCGAATCGATAAACGTGGTTTATGTGTGGTTGTTTTTAGTTTTTTGGGCGGTAAAGTGAAAAGCATGTCAACACATAACATAAAATCACTGACAGTTATAGGTCAATACAGATTTAATTTTAAAATTCATGTGTAAGCTGCGATGAAGCGATTATCTAGAAGAGCGCTTTCACTCACACCCTGGTAATTTTCTTTATGAAAATTACTGACACACATCCCAGAAGTAACAAGGGCCAAGTGCTGCTTAAATTCAAAGGTAGACTGATGGTATGTACCCGGTTTATACGCTCGAATTTGTAACTTTACACCTCTGCCTACCGTTTAAGGATTACTGGCGTTATGTCATGTTTGTTTGTATCTGGTATTTTAATATTCTTCTTTAATTACATACCATTGAAGGTCTCTACTTAACAAATTGGGGAAATGTCATAGGCAGAGTTAGAAGTAGCTGCAACGACACCCTAGCTCTGAAGAAGAAAAAAAATTATATGGAAAGAGCTTGCCGCAATGATTAATCATTTGTTCGTCTTAAAGTATTGCCTATTTAAGAAAGTATAATAAACAAAATATATAAAACAGTGACATTTGCTCTTGCCTAGACTTCAATATTTAAACACTTGCATATGTATTCAGTTCAAAACCTTCAAACCCAAGAATACTTTATTTTCATAGCAAATTTTATTCTCAAATTTCATCTTTTTTTTTATTTTCTCACCGCAAGTTCACTTAAAGTCTACCCCATTAAAAAAAACTCAAAATAATAAGTCGATTAAAATACCCCAAGTCCTAAGTAAATATAAGGGCTTGTTCGTTAAGATTTTTGCTTAGGAGTCGTCTAAGGACACTTGTCACTAATTAAATTCTCTTTTCGTTAGTATTTTTCTTTTAAAATATATAAATTGAGAGTGACCCTCGCTTTTGTGTGGTTAATTTTGAGTAAAAACGGTTTTTTCTCCTATTCGTAGTGCGAAAGTAATTAAATCGTAATTATTATTAATTCGCTGTTTAAAGACTTTGTGTATTCTTAAATGGAGTTACATCATCATCATGGAGTTATCACACTTACCATAAAATGGATACCTACCGCCGACCGCCGACGAGGCAGACCGAGGAGGCGCTGGCGAGATCATTTAGACATCTTTGCGGCAAAGACATAGCCTGAAATGGCATTGGACAGAGTTTTGTGGAAGAATAATGGGAAGGCCTTTGCCCAAAAAAGTATTAGTCCAGGGTGTCAGCTTCCTTCATACCAAATTTTTGCAAAATCGATCCAGCTGTTTAGGCGTGAAGAAGTTATAAACATACAAACAAACTCGCTTTATATCGCGTTTATTACTCCTTTTTTAATCGTTTGTCGTATTAACATTTTTTTTCTCAAGATCATTTGTCTTCTTCTTCGTATCGCTCTTAAAAGAGCAGTTATGGTTACTATTTGCAGTAGCTACTTCACCAGGTGCCTCCATTCCTCCTGCACTGCTGCCTTCTACATTTCAGGAGATGACGTAATCTTCACTCTGCCTCAAATTCCCGAACGTGAGGTTGTATTTATGTTTTCAGAAATTGCGCCAATCCTTATTAAGACTTGTATAACCCTACAAGCTCTTTTAACCCTACGCTGCCATTTATCGGTTTTATTCATCAGTAACGGTGCACCTCGTACAGTAAAAGCTTCAATACTGACCGTAAAATAAAATGTATAAGGCCAGCCCAGTTTGCGGCCACTACCGCGACCCCGATGCGGCCTGCTGAATGCGGTTATTTTTCTATAAATACGCAAACGAATGCATAGTCTTCGTTATTGCTGCTAGAGATTTTGAGTTCATATACCAATGATTATACTACATGTATGTACTGCCTACCCCTTCGGGGAATGCAGGCGTTTTGTTATGTACCCGGAATTTTAACCCAGGACCTCATGCTCAGCAGTCGACCACTAGACCAGCGAGACAGAGTGTAACTATCTGTTATAATATAGTTCAATTATTACTTTCTTGAAAACGGACAAGACAAGCTCCCGAGGCGTAATATAATGAGTACCTTCGCAAAGAAAATTAAAAAGAAAGTATTGGCCGCAAATTAAAAACGCTTCCACTGTAAAAGGAGGTAAAATACGTAGATAAACATTTCAGTAAATGATTTTCCTTTTATATAATTATACCTTTTAAAGCTTTTATAACAATGTGCTTGCCTTGGTCTAGTGGTCACTTAGCGCGACTGCAGAGCTTGAAGTCCTAGGTTCAAATACCGGGTCGGATAAAATGGGTAAAGCGAGCCTATTGCCAACCGGGTACAAATACAGACTCTCTGCTGAGAATTACCTAATGGATAAATGATAATGATAAATGATTCAAAAAAACACTTTTACACGTCATTTTTTTAAAAACTAGATGGCATCGGCATTTCCTAACTGACTACCACTGAGAAGAAATACCGAAACAAACTCAGGAAAACCCCAATAACACTTTGCCCGACCCGAAATTCAAAACCAGGACCTCGTGCTGAGCAGTCGCGTTAAGCACCCACTAGACCAACAAGGCACGTCATGCACATACACGCAGCTATGTATGAGTAAATATTGAATGTAACTAAAGAAGTTTTCTCTTCGTAAGAAACCTTTCTGCATACTCTCGAATTCAGATTAAACGTCTAAATAGCATATAATTCAAGCTTAAACTGCAAAGCAAATGCCGTATCATTTCGTTTTAAAAAGAATTTAATACCTTCTGAGACTGTTAGCGAATTTGAATAATGTTTTTCTTGGAAATAATCACGAGTTGGCAGTTTCAGCCATTTGTGGTGCTGAACAAAAGCGCTTTAAAGCGAGACGCGGGTTTAAAACAGTTTCTCCTGTATAGGGTTCTGTGGTATAATTATAAATCCTTATCAAACCAAATAGGTAGAAAATTGGGTTAAGCATCGATTAAGTTTTGACGACCTGATTAGCGCAGTGGCTAAGCGATTGGACTGCTGCGCTAAGGGTTGCGGGTTCGATTCCCGCACGTTGCAAAACTTTGTGCGAAGTACAGATGTTTGTCCCGAGTCTGGGTGTTAGTGTATGTGATATTTCATGTTTGTAAAACTCACTCACGACACAGGAGAAACTCTTAGTGTAGGGCGACGTTTTAAAAAAAAAGTTAGAATAGCAGATAATATTATATTGTGCTTTTTATAACATTAAAAATCTGGAACAGGAAAGTTATTTTATTCAGTTTCAAATGTGCTTTAAACAGACATTAGTAGAGGGGTTCGTAACTACGAGGGTACCGCGCAGATCAGTCGATCAGAGAGGTTAAGCCGTGCTCGCCGCGGTCAGTCTTGTGATGGGTGACCGTTTTCACACTCATGCCTTTATGCTTGGAAAGACACTTTAAGCCGTTGGACCTGCGCCTGAATTCTCCGAAGTTGTGTGGTTGGCTGTCCTATCGGACTATAAGAGGGAATAGGGAGTGCACCTGTGTTTGCGCGCATACAGTCATATTCGTGCAGTATAATATTATATTCTGCGTAGTTATCTAGTGTGGTGTCAACTGCATGAAACAATAACTAATAGTGTATGTAGACTTAACATTTATTTACCTTACGCATAAGAATTTGCTTGTATTTACTTCCACGAAGTAATGACGCAAATTCAACCGCCAGCCATTTTGGTATGAACAGAAAAAATGCTTTTTTGTCATAAATATTTTTATGGAAAATATGTAGAAATTGTTTATGTGAGTTCTTCTTATTATTTTGTATAATTATGACCATGTACCCTCAGGGGCTCGTAAAGAAAATACAAAAACAAAATATTTCGTCGCATGTTAGTTCGCTTGTTAAAACAAATGATTTCACATTCTGTTGGTATATTTTGTTTCTTTACTATTTTTAGTTTTGTGGGTGTTTTGGGCGTCTTTGTTTATTGTTTTTTTATAAAGTAACTTACATAAATTATGACTAAGGCTTTAATCTATGACGAGATGTTCACCAATATAAGGATTCACAAACGTTTTGCAACCGATCTCATCATATTCGGTTTACTGCTTCTCAAAACTAGCTTGTCCCTCGGGTCGGACATATAAAATGATTTCTTTAATCCAACTATTTTCACAAGTTAGCCAAATACTAGGTATTAGCCAGTCAGTAAGAATAACGTGTAACTTTATATGAGTAAGTTAGGTATCATGCAATTAATAAAAATTATAAAAACAACGGAACCCATAATACGTCATCCGAAACACTGATGGCACTTTTTTTGTATAAAATTTAAAATGCAAACCTTTATTTAAGTTGTATTCTTTCGAGGAGTTTTATGCAAATCGCGAGGTATGTGATAAGTGGACGGGTTTTGTTGACAAAATACCTAGTATTTGGCTATCTTGTGAATATATTTAAATTTAAAAAATCAAATCTAAATCTGGTCTGAGGGAAAAGGAAGACTTCAGGGGCAATAAACCCAAAGTGGTCGTGGTTGAAGAGAAATCGCCACATGGGATTTATGTTGAGTGGCGAAATGTGGGTGAAATGGGAGTCAAGTGGTGGTGTATGGGAGAACATCTATTTAGGTATGACAGGATCCTGATATGGGAGAACAGAGCGTGTTTCTTTGTAAACACCAACAGAAAATACGCCAACAGTCGTTTATATTTCTGAACAAAAAATCTTTTGTTATAAACAGAGTCCAGATTTCTATTTAATTATATTCTGGTGGAAGTCTTACAAATCAAAGTTCTGCAGCAAAAATGCACAGCTTATACAAATAAATTTCCATTAGCAACGTAATACGAAGGTCGCTGGACAGGGGAAGGGTTATCACACTCCCATAACACGTATAACTTCAAACTGGCAACAATGTATCACACTGTTACCCCTCCGCCAACCAATAAGAACATTTGGAACTTTCTTAATGGCCGTGCACATAATTGTATTAGCCTTACAATGAGCCCTCAATCTTACACGCTCATATCGCTTCCCAACTATGTACAGTCGGCAGAAATATAGATCTGGATATTGAAAACTTATATTATGCTGGCCTTTGCTTGAAGCTTAGCCACAGACTACAGAAAGTGTATTTTCTGCAAAGAAAACCCTAAAAGGCCTAAGTCACTGCGACTTAGGACTTAGGCTCAACCTAACCTAACCTTAAAATATCACAATGCAAAAATTCACCTTTATCCAGTGCTCCCTTACTGCGAAAAACATGGACATCACACTTGCATTTACAGTTAGGCGTTTTTCAGTTAGCCTAAGCTGGCTAATAGCTACCTCTGCATTCACAGGCACAAATCCAGACGCTATGTTCCTATGTTGCCCTCAACCGAAGAGCGTGTATGAGGAATGTGATGCGTGTGAATGAAGCAAAAGAAGTATGCCAGGATCGTAGCAAATGGAAATCCGTGGTCTCTGCCTACCCCTCAGGGAAACAGGCGTGACTTTATATATGTATGTATGCATGTTCCTATAAAGGATAATCTAATAAAAGCCATAGTAACATTACCTTTGGGTCCCAAACAGCAGCAAACCACTTCGCGGTAGACCGAGCAAAAGATGACGAATTCTGACTAACTGCTATTTTAAAAATTGGTGTCAAGCAGCTGTAAACAGAGACAGGTGGAAGAAAGGCCTTTGCCCAGCAATGGGACATCTGGGAAAACATTTCCAGACTCGATAATTGAACCCTGTACCGCACACTCACCAGTCTCGCTTGAGACATGCTGCATAACATCTGTTGCGAACTGTACTTTACATCTCGTGTGTTGAAATGTAACAGCTGTCCTCTGTCTTTGTCGCGGTTCACGACAAAATTAATGAGATCTCAGTAAATTTGAACCCACAGGACTATTTTACGGTCACTAAAATGTAACTTAAACACGACACAAATCTTTGAAGAGGCCAAATTGTAGCTAGCTGACAAGCCGCTAACAATAAACTGTTAGTTCAACTGAGATGGTATTGCAACTTCATTGAAATGAGTTTATTATGTGGATTTTAATGTTAATGCACTGAATAAATATCTGCTGTGGCTGAATGGTGGATTATCATAAACATTTTTGTTTGTCGAAGAGAAACGTATACCCAAGTGCTCGCATTAGCTAACGCAAACAGATTTTACGGAATGCGTCATGCCTGCATTTCACATCATGCTTTCAAATACATTTATCATCACACCTGTATTTCCTGAAGGGGTAAACTGAGGTGTATAGTACACCTACATTCCTCCAATTATGTTTTGGCTTCCAATATAATAAATAGGGGGCGAGCCTTTTACCATCAACCGAGCAGAAATCCAGACTCCATGCTGGTACTGAGAATTACCTAATGAAAAAACCTAGTAACACTTTTCCTCATCACCAGGACCTTGCACACAGCAGTCGCGCTAAACGACGCAGTAATTGTATGTCTAGAACAATATATAAACAATACACCTGTATTTACTTGACTGAACGTGTTCGTTCAAGTTCTGGATGAGTGACAGATGTTGGCACAACATGGAGTGTACGTGGAGCCATAACTCTGGGCTGTCATGCGAGTAATGTTAGTCGTTCGAAACAAATTACAATATCTGTGTTATAATGTAACAACGTGCTTGCTTCGAAACTTTTGAAGTACCGATGAGAATTTATTAATATCGGCGGTACCTACTTGTTTATACTTCTGTCGGTCTACCGCCCCATCAGACTATGAGAGTGAGGGAATAAGGAATACACCTGTGTTTGCGCGCAAACTTGTGCACTATTATATCTCCTGCGTAGTTGGTCAGTCTCTGCCGAGTTGGGCCGTCGTGATTGGAAATCGGTCAGGAGATAGTTGTTATTGATGGAAAGTTACAGAAGACGCTGGAGTTCCCTTTAGTTGCCTCTTACGACACCTAACGTGACGAGATGGGAAGATATTCTGGTCTGGCACCTCACGGGCTCCATCACGTGAATCATAGTAAATAGTAGACTTTCACTATGTGAAAATTAAACAGTCTTGTTTACTACAAAACCTGAGGAGCTGATTGACGCAGTAGCTAAGCGATTGGACTGTTCGATTCCCACACAGGATACAAATTTGTGCGATCCACAGATGTTTATCCAGAGTCTGAGTGTTTGTGTATGTGATATTTCATGTTTGAAAAGCGCACTCACGATACAGGAGAAATTCCTAGTGTGGAGCGATGTTTATTAAAGAAAGAAAAAAATCTTTTTTTTTTTTAACTTTGTATACTTTGATTTACCTGTCTTACAAGCCCTATGATTGTGTTTTTCTTGTTATGCCAATAAACTTTTTTTTTTCTGATCCGGTCAAACCGTAGCAAAACCAGTATCATACATTTATCACATGAAATTTAAATTTAAATCTTGCTTTTCTAAAAACACTCAGGTATAAATCGCCTAAAAGACTGTAAGGTAAAAGGTTGGTGTTGAATTAATTTGGATTACCTAGTAAATCCTAGTATGCGTCCACCGTGCGCTTTAAAATTATTTTCCATTATAATTCATTGCTGGCGCTGCAGAATTTAAATAATAACTTAGGATTTTATTATAGTTTTTTGTTTGTTTCGCGACAGAGATAATAAATGATGACTATCTTATAGCTTCCACCGCGACTTCGTACGCGTGGATTTCGAATGATTTTTAGTTTTCCTCGATAAATGGAAACTTCAATACAAAAAGATTTTTTCCATTAGAAACCTTTTTGCAATTCGAAAATTCCTGATATTACTGCGAACATCCAAACTCACAAACTTAACATCTTTATAATATTAGTATAGATATATGTCAAACTAAAACAGAGCTTACTAACTTTTAAACTATCACGTTGCATGATTATAATAGAAAATAACACAACTTTATTCATCTTTGGCTTGACGTTTTGACCGAGTTACACCGGCCGTGGTCACAAGCAGACTGAGGATGCGCGTGTCATGTCCCCGTATTTATACTGCCGATGTTTTTCATCTACCCTCAATTTGTTCACTTCTACACACTACGCTGACTGTGTCCGTTTTACACAAATTAGCAACATCTTGGGATCCAGTGCTTCGTTTAACGCAACCTCGATTTTCGACAGTGTCGGGTGACGTTCGAATTACGGACACAGTCATTAATTCATTATACAAAAACAATATCAATACACGAGAGGATTATGTTTTGTTTTCTTTAAAGTCCATGTATATCTATGTTCATAGTTGCACTTTCCACCCCCTAGTAACGTAAGATTCTTACAACACGCGTCCTCAGTTCTGGCAATAGGACTGCAACTCCAATAATTTAGACGTCAAGTACTGATCAAGTCATCTGGCCATAATTTAGACGTCATCAAGTCATCTGGCCATACAAGCCAACGTATGCGTATTAGACAAAACATAATTATGAAGATACAGCTACGCATTTACAACGTGGCCACTGTATGGAGTGTACGAGGTGAAAATATAACTAAAATCCTTTGCCATCACCATTAAAACTACCGCAGCAAAACAAACTTAACTGCGTTCCTTGACAACCAGGACTCCGGAAGAATTATACAATTAAATAAATCTTACTTTCTTGAAGTTGATACAAAGGGAACGCTAAAAGTACCATCGCTATTATTTCAACTGCAAAACAGTAAGAAACTTAAAACATTCAGTGTGAATCAAGGCAGTTTTTATTTACCGTTTCCTTGGCAAGTCTTAAGTACTCTAAGTTGTACGGTTTTGGAAACAATTCACTAAGAGCGATAGGTTGTGGTACGTGTGTTGGGTGCGAATGGCCGCCATATTTTGTAATGGTAGAACATTATTTGCGATTTTTTCGTTTGTGCAAGACATAAAGGTAATTGGTGTGCCAGTGAGTGATGTATGTCGGGACAAGATGGCTGCTGTTACGCTGGTAACATTTCTATTCCTGTGACAGATGTTTTAGGGGTATTTGTTGATGAGCTGTTTTTTCTCAGTTCCTAGAGCGCGGTAAATGGTGGGCGTTCTGTGATTGTCTTCTGAGAAACGTTTTGAAATAAGAATTTACAATGCCTTCTAAATATTTAATTCGAATCAAAATATTTCTGTCATTTATCTTGCAAGTTTACAAAGTTATGTTATAATATTATTGCCTAGTTAGTCTAGTGGTTTCTAAGCGCGACTGCTGAGCACGAGGTCCTGTATTCGAATCCCGGGTCGGGCAAAGTGTTACTGGGTTTTTCCATTAGGTAACTCTCAGTAGCACCACGGATTGGAATTGTGCCCGGTTGATGGCAATAGGCTCGCCCCTATTACATTGGGACCGAAAAATATAACTGGTGAAATGTGGGTGTACTATATGTGCACCTCTGCCTACCCCTTCGAGGAATACAGGCGTGATATTATGTTCATGTGTAGACATAATATTGTGATATTAGTGTGTAGGTTTTTGGGAACTTACGACTAATTTGATCAATCGCTTGAAGACCACCATTTATACCATCAGATGGCATGAAGCACAAAAACCAAAATAGTATCAGAGAATGTAAGGCAATGGCCCGACAAACCAGAGTAAGGACACCACAGTTATGATACTCGGGTAAGCAGAACACGTGCTGGGGATAGTTGAGATCGTGCCAAAAAATCTCGTGGTCAGCGTTTTGAGTTCTATTCAACCGGTACTTATATAATGTATCGTACTGTCTCCTACTGTTAAAATTTTATATAAAATTGTCTGCTACGCTTCATAATATTTAAAAAAAAATACGCTTTCTCCTGTACAAAGTGGGTGTATGTATGTATATATTTACGCTAAGATTTTCTTTAGAGGTAGGCAGAGGAATTCGCCAGTCTAATTACAATATTATTTTCGTTTAGTGGCTTAACACAATTTACATGGCATAATTTCAGTTGACTCACTCCTTAGACCTAGAGCATAAATTATTAAGTAAAGCTAAACCTTTAAAACACAGAATATCCATAAAAGGTGTTTACCATAGACTACATCAACAGTAACAAGCTACTTTGATGCGTGTGAATGAAGCAAAAGAAATATGCCAGGATCATAGCAAATGGAAATCTGTGGTCTCTGCCTACCCCTCAGGGAAACAGGCGCGACTTTATGCATGTATGTATGTAAAAAGATAAGATAAATGAAAGTGTTCTCACATTCCGCCAGTTATATATTATAGGTCCCAAAATAGGGGGCGAGCCTATTGCCATTAACCGGGCACAAATCCAGACTCCGTGCTGTTACTGAGAATAACCTAGAAAAAAACCCAAAATCACTTTTACCAGATTCGGGATGCAAAGCCAGGCTCAGCAATCCTGCTTACCAACCACTAGACCATCAAAGTAAAAATATTCTCAAACGTAAAAATTCCAAATTGACTGCCTCGTTGGTCTAGTGGTTGCTAAGTGCGACTGCTGAGCACGAGGTCCTGGGTTCTAATCCCGGGTCGGGCAAAGTGTTACTGGGTTTTTCCATTAGGTAATTCTCAGTAACAGCACGGAGTCTGGATTTGTGCCCGGTTGATGGCAATAGGCTCGCCCCCTATTCCATTGGGACCTAAAACATAACTGGGGAAATGTGGGTGTACTAAATGTGCACCTCTGCCTACCCCTTCGGGGAATACAGGCGGAATGTTATGTGTAAAAATTCCAGTTTATTTTCCAGAATTAATTGCAACATTACTGACTTCCGCAGAACCCGTGAGGGAGTAAGAATAACACAATATTATAATAAGTGCATCATTAATATTCATTTGGCGTATCTTTATCAAATTTTTACATAATGGACGCTACATTTACACTTGTAGGTTACGACATGATTTTACAAGTTCTTATGTATAATGGAATGGCTTTATAATTAGCTTTAGGCATGTTAAATTACAAGTGTTAGAGCTCAGGCGTAGCTAGGGGCTCATTGCTGACAAGTTTTGTACTAGGAGCCTGTTTAAACACCTCGAGAAACGCGTAGAAAAGCATGTAAAGCTGTCGGTCTTATGCCTGATTTTTCTATGGTCATTTATCGACCCATCGGATTATGTAAAGATAACAAATACAGTACCTTACGGTGACTAAAACAATAAGGCATAAATTATAATTATAGCCATTAATAAACACATATCATCAGCCGAAAAAGGGCAACTATTGAACAAAAGCCTCCTCCTTAGGGTGGGGTGCCATAATCGATCGCATTATTGGTGTTGAAGTTACAGAAGACGCTGCTGCCCATCTCCTTGATTTTCCCTTAGTCGTTTCTTATGAGACATACACGAGACTAAATGGGAAGGTGCTGTTCTGGCCCGGCACTCCAGGGAAATAAACACACAAATAATATCAAATCCCTACTAATATTATAAACGCGAAAGTTTGTAAGTATGGATGGATGTTTGTTACTCTTAGCGCTCAAACGGCTAAACCGATTTTAATGAAATTTCATATGGAGGTAGCTGACACTCTGAATTAACACATAGGCTACTTTTAATCTAATACTAGGTAATACCGCGGGGCGCAGCTAGTTAGCTAGTAGCCCCTTTATATAGTGATGAACGTGGGGTTCAATCAAACTTTATTAAATACAGTAGGACAGTATACTGCATGATACTAGGTATATGGACACGTATCACTATAACACCAATGTGTATGTATAGCAATGTCGTTAGTTAAGATATAACACATATTGGAAACATAGGGCTTAATATACCGAGCGTAAACGCCGCGGTTGGTTCACTTAAACGAATTCGTAGAAACGAGAACTTCTTTTTTATGTATTTTTTACAATTAACTGTTTGCTACTAAATCTTATATTTGATAAATAGCGCCATATTTTTGTACTGGAAACCCTTGGCCTTTGCGTCTATTAGAAGCTTTCGACTAAGGTGATCAATCGCTTGAACTGGTACTATGTAAAAGATAGGCACTTTTTCTGGTGGCAAATAACCTAATTCTGGAAGCACCAGTCCAAAAATAGACCGATATCAAATCATTGTTTGTGCTGTGTACATATTTAAAAACGTGGGTACATTCCACAAACATGCTATATTACATTCAGAAACACATAGATTCGGGACTGAAATCTGCGTATCGCACTAATTTTTGTCCTGTGCGAGAATCGAAGCCCTTAGCGCAGTAGTCCAATCGCTTAGCCACTGCACCAAAATGAGGTCGTCAAATGCCTGCTTGCGTCAATGATGCAGAAAAACAGAAGTAAGCAACAACTGTCTGTCAGAGACTCCTTCTAACGCAGCGGGCCCACTCCCATTCGTCTCCTGTATATCGCATCCACGTTTGATCCAGATATCTCTAATCGCCGACGGCCATCAATGTAACTAATTGGGCGTATAATTTATGCGGCGGTCACTTTGACTAATGACCACGGTTTGAACGCAAACCGTATGCTTGAGGCCAATACTGAGATTGCAGATTATAGTTGGCTGTTTAGTCGAATTGACGTGTGTTACATGTTTTGATACTCCGTCAGTTTGGAGTTCAGAATTAGAGGACTTGAATTTGATTTTATGTGACGTATTTTGCGTCCAAGAATTGACCACCCCTTTTCCTCCTGTGGGTGTCGTACGAGGTGATTAAGGGAAAATCCAGAAGATGGGCAGCAGCCTCTTCTCTAACTTCACAACCAATACTGTGATCCCCAAGCCACTTGCTAAGCGTGAGAATTTTTATATCACCCCCTTGCCAATCCAAGAGGGAGGCCTTTGTCCAGCAGTGGACGTGTTCCGTGCTGATGATGATGATGATTGTGAGGAGAAAAAGGATTATAGAATAGATTGTAGTGAGTAGCAAGAGATAAAAGAGAGTGGCAGAAATTAAGTAATCATCATCATCAGCTTTTAAATGGCCCACTGCTGGGCATAAGCCTCTTCCCCTAAACGCCATTTACTAGGAAATTAAGTAAGGACTATATTTCTATTATCATTCACTGTTGATGATTTTACACAGGTACTATACATACATAAAGTCACGCCTATTTTCCAGAGACCACGGATTTTCATTTGTTACTATCCTTGACATACATACTTCTCTCGCCTCATTCACTATGCGAGTGAATGAGTGATTTATAAAAATACAATGTAGATATAGCCTATATATATATAGCCGCAATTTTTTAAACCAATCAACTTGTCAATTATTCTGACTATGTTTGGCATTTTAAATCAATATACAACACAATAAATCAAACTGAATCCATTAATGAAGCCTTTCATTGTAAATACGAGTAATGACAAGCACTCGTCAAAATAACCCTCCAATATACAATTTAAAGATTAATTATACATAGCTGGACTAATGGCTAAGGGCGCTAGAGCATTGACCCCAAAGGATGAGATTAGAGGGACGCTTTATATTCCCTGTAACAGTTTAGTTCTGCCTCGTTGGTCTAGTGGTCGCTAAGCGCGACTGCTGACACGAGGTCCTGGGTTCGAATTCCGAGTCGGGCAAATGATTACTGGAAGTTTACATTAGGTTATTCTCAGTAGCAGTTCGGGGTCTGGCTTTGTGCTCGGTTGATGGCAATAGGTTTGCCTCCTATAAAATTAGGACCTAAAACATAACTGGCGAAATATAGGCGTACTATATGCGCAGTGTGCACCACTGCCTACCCGTTCGAGGAATACAGGCGTGATGTTACGTTTAAAAAAAAAACTAAATTAATTACATCCAAAAAAGTCACTTCACATTCACTACTATGAACAATTACTTTAAAAAATATATTTAATAAAAAGTACAGTCTAACAGAAATGGACCGCTCTTCAAGCAAGTCTAATTGAAAGCTAACTCGGCAAAAAAAAACACTTACCAACATAACTGGGAATCTAAAAGGATTGCCCGACTACAAACAGGGCATAAAACAGAAAAGCACACTGAATTTAAAACTGCTAAAGGGGAAGAAACCTTTGCGGTGGAGATATAGCTTCTAAGTTAATTAGAGCTTATGCTTAGGGTTGCGCACCTTCAATGGAAGAACAAAACCCTTTTAGGATCTCTTCAATGTGTGTGTTCAAGCCTTTTTTTGCAGAACGGCTTAAAGCGACACTGACATCCACGACTACCTACCCACGGTAGTTACCTATAGGATAGGCTGAGGTGACCTCCATTATCAGTCTCTGTATTCTGCACGTCTGAAGACTATTATATTGAACCCTAACTTATTTCAAAATTGTGTCCTTAATCAGTACTCCATCTTCTTATCGTATGGTTGTGTAAACCGCCTGTAGGTCTCTGACATGGCTTTACAAAGTGTTAAAAAACCTCTCAGGTGGGCTGGTTTTCTCTCGATGTTTTTCGTCACAGTTTTTAGCAACTGATAACTAATTTAAAATACGCACATGAATTCGAAAAGAGGGTATAAACTTGCGACCTTTGACTTAACAAACTTGGCTATCAATGACCTGGCCGTATATGAACAAGGGGTACCTAGTTGTCAATTACTTTAAATACTGGTTGAATTCAATCTCTAACTTGTATTTGATTATCAGTTGTAAGTAAAAAAAAACCGTTATATTACGACACAGAAAATATAACAAACGCGAAGCAAAATAAGCAATACGTACGATAATAAGAACACACTCAAGATGCGAATCCAAATCGCACTTGACCGTTAACCACTCAACTTTTTATGCACTGAAACCTGAGCCAGCTTCGTTTGTAACAGAATATTTTAATGATATTTCATTATTACATATTCTAAAGCTTACTTAAAGAAGCCATATTATTCACAGACGTATTCTTTTGTAGGCTTATCCTTAGTATTATGAATGCGAAAGTCTGTCTGTCTGTCTATTATTATATTACTGAACTGATAGTTACAGAAAATATCTTGAAAAAAAGCAATACATTAAGTAAGCATTTACATGTCATACGTAGCTGAGTATCGAGGTATATACATAAAAGCATGATAAGATAAATTATGTACTACCTACCAAACAACATAACATAACATAACATCACGCCTGTATTCCCCGAAGGGGTAGGCAGAGGTGCACATATAGTACACCCACATTTCGCCAGTTATGTTTTAGGTCCCAATGTAATAGGGGGCGAGCCTATTGCCATCAACCGGGCACAGATCCAGACTCCGTGCTGTTAGTGAGAATTACCTAATGGGAAAACCCAGTAACACTTTGCCCGATCCGGGATTCGAACCCAGGACCTCGTGCTCAGCAGTCGCGCTTAGCAACCACTAGACCAACGAGGCAGTCAAACCTTGGCCTACCAAACAAATCATATCGATATTTTTTTATACAAAGAGAGTCAAGGATAATCTACAAGCTTGTTAATAGTACATTTTCTACTAAAATAATATAAGAATTAAAACAATAAAACGTTGTAAAATATAACAATGCAACAAACAATATAGCAGAACGCTCGCGACAAGCTAATAGATGCATATCACGAAACGATGTACTTACTGTAAGTTTAATGCACAAGCTCGTACAGCGGTTTAGTATTGGTTTAACTAGAAACTAGTGCTTTGTCGTTACTCCTTGAAGAAGCTACATAGTTTTAACTTTAATCTGATCTATGAAAACTTACATGTGAAGACGATTTTTCTAAAATTCAAAAAGTTGTTGTTATTTAGTAGAATACAGGCATTAATTAGATAATTAGCATGCTTGATAAGTGGTAAAACCGTTGGGCTGCCAAGTCAAAGGTTGCAAGCAAGCACCGATGTCTTTCGTTTTTAAATTAGTTATCAGTTGCCTAAAACGGTGAAGGATAACATCGTGAGGAAAACCGCACAACTGAGAGATTTGTCAACGGTGTGGTAAAATAGTGTCAGAGGACTACAGGCAGTTTAACCTGTAACACCAGGTTGTCCTTCAACCATACGATAACAAAGAGAACATGATGGAAATAGACTGTATTCTAGCAATTAAAGAGTAGCTACATAGTTCCTACGCTAATCAGTGAATCAACAAGGATGAGAAGCATGCAGCTTTGGATAGGTGACAACTTTTCACACATCGAGACCCCTCCGTGCTTCAATAATCACGTTATTTGAAAGACCTCAATATAAAGCTTAAACATTTCACCCAACTGCATTGTGCACTCAGACATTGTGTCTTCAAAAATAAATTCGAATAGAACTGGGAACCATTGACCTCTCCACAGCACCGCACGAGTTTTAAAAGTCAATAAGTCAATAACTTAAGGGAGTCTGGTGGCTTCCGTGCGATGGAAAACTTTAAAACTTACTAAACAAGATACATTGCTGTTTGTTGTAGAAAATAGAACTTCTGTTTGCTTTACCGTGGTGACTTAAATAGGCAATTACTCATTTTATACGTGTCCTTTTGTTGCTTGTTTGGTAGTAGATATAAGTAACAATGAGGTTGTACGGCAGTTTTATGGAGTTGCATAATACCTTTTACGAGTTTTGGAGCGAGTTGCAAGAGAATAGCTTGATGTTATATTGAACTAATAAGTTATACCGAGAAGCAGTACTTATAAATGAAGGTGCATTCTTTTGAAGCACTTGATCCTGCATTACGATGGATACTTGCAAAATAAATCTGTAGGATATTTTTTTTAATAGCTTACTTAATAATTATATTGGAAGTCTTGGAAATTTCATCTGCTATCAAATTATCCTTTGACCGTTAACAGAACGTTAAGCGTTTTTTCAATCAATATCGTCTCGCGCCTGTTCATAAGTTGTTCTAAAATTCTCATGTTCTTGAAGAGCAACAATCAATCTTCTAAAAGTATTAAATAAGCGAATATAATCATGTCTCAACCGAAGAGCGAGTATGAGGAATGTGATGCGTGTGAATAAAGCATAAGAAGTATGCCAGGATCGTAGCAAATGGAAATCCGTGGTCTCTGCCTACCCCTCAGGGAAACAGGCGTGACTTTATGTATGTATGTATGTATAAGCATGTGTATCACATTCGGCAAAATTAGAGTTAAGTGTGAGTAAAGTGACGTGTTAATGAAACACACCTCTCCCCACCCCTTCTAGAATTTGACGCCCTGATTAGCGCAGTGGCTAAGCAATTGGACTGCCGCGCTAGGGGTTGCGGGTTCGATTCCCGCTCGAGACAAAAAATTGTGTGAGCCGCAGAAGTGTGTCCCGAGTCTGGGTGTTTGTGTATGTGATATCATATACTCATGTTTGTGAAACACACCCACGATTCAGGAGAAAATCCTAGTTTAGGGCGATGTTTTTTTTTGAAGAAAAGTAGTAGATTGAACTCATACCAATTCAAATTTGCAATAATATACGGACAGTTTAAACAAGAAGACCAATTGGTAAAAAACCACATTAAGTAATAACAGATTAAAGGTATTCCCAGATTTTTCCCTTCACAATATCGATTATAACGCATCAAGTGATACCGAAATGAAAATCGAATTCATTACTGTCATCCTCTTACCACAAGAACTTTGTACTGAAACTCCAGTCAGTAAAATTCTCTCTAACCTCGAATCAAAATGAATTAAGTCTCCGGACTTTGACTAATGAATTCGTAATGGTACACGATTTGCTTAAATATTTTATATCAAGTCCCTAACTAGATGGATTCGTTCTCTGAAAACGTACATTAATTAGACGAGAATTAATAGAGATGTTGACTACTGTTGGAATTAATTGAATTCGGAAAAATCTTAAAATTAATATGAAAACTGGGAAAATTAATAAAAACCTAGGAAGAAACAGAAGATTTACAATGTGTTTGGTGGGAGGAATAAGGGGGAGGTCTTTAATCAATGGTGGACATCGGATACTGGCTGATGATGATGACGTATTCTACAATATTCTCTCTAGGTAAATTGAGTACATACTTAAGACTTAATCGCAATAGATATTATAGAATAGGTACATGTTTACAGGCAATCCTAGTTTTTCGAGATCCAATTCACTGTAACTAAGTTAGCAAAGCCATTCCGCAAGAAAAACTAAGTTAGACCCAAATTTCCTCAATTCCAGATCACTAGTTCTTCAAGCAATAAAAACTTCACTATGAAACATTACTCTACTGGTTAATATAGCCAACTTTTTATGAAAAAAACCCATTAAAATGAACGTTAACCCGAAAATAAAGTTATTTCGACGGGCGAAGTTAAAAGTGCCGGCCCGCCGCCTCCGCGGAAATATGCAAAATATATTACATCCACTAAATCAGATTTGCAACAAAAAAAAAGAGTTTTTCCTGCACCCGAATGAGGTTCTCATTGCATATGGAAGAATTTCCTCAAAATGTGAATGTCTGGAAGTGGTAGAGACCTATCCTCGACTTATTACTGCAGGAGTTAGCGTAGAGCTAGGTACGGAGTAGATATGACTTGAATTTAAATCGCGACAGTAATTTTATTGGTCCAAGGGGGGGTCTTTGTTCAACAGTGGACGTCTTCCGGCTGATGATGATGAATTTTATTGTCCAGAATGCTGAGATAACAAAAAGAAAGGTTGATTGTCACCAATATACAGATTGCGCTTATTAACAATTTAAAAAAGCAGTTAGGACATTATTTACTAAAATAACAGAGTATACAATACAAGAATATATTACCAAACAAGACAAGTTGATAAAGGAACTTTGATGATGATAGCTAGATTTAAGTTCAGCATTGGCAACATGATAAGATGTACAAAATTCCAAAAGTTATGAAAACAAGGCAAGTTTTGATATTTCAAAACAAGGTTGGTTATTCCTTCTTTCAACCCACAAAGAAGCGGTTGAAAATACTAAATCTTAGGCAGCTCTACTAGAATTATAATCCAGCACTAAAAATCTCAGTAAATTAAAATACCTAGAGGTTCATCTAAAGACATTATCATAAAAATAGATTATAAAATACATTTATTCTTTCAGTTTAAAAGCGAACACCTAATTCAGCATGACTTTTTACACAGCATCGATGTTATTGCAGCAACTGATTCATAATCCGGCTTCAAGAGAGATCTGTTTTCCACACAATGCTGTCTTTACTAAATCTACGAGGCAATCGGTACATATAACATCACGCCTGTATTCCCCGAAGGGGTAGGCGGAGTTGCACATATAGTACACCCACATTTTGCCACTTATGTTTTTTTTTCGGTCCCCATGTAATAGGGGGCGAGCCTATTGCCATCAACCGGGCACAATTCCAGACTTCGTGCAACTATTGAGAATTACCTAATGGAAAAACCCAGTAATACTTTGCCCGATTCGGGCTTCGAACCCAGGACCTTGTGCTCAGCAGTCGCGCTTAGCAACCACTAGACCAACGAGGCAATCGGTATTTATTTCTTTTTACGGGACAACCACTCATGCCCTTCACTGTAACTCCTGTAAGCCAGGATCTACAATGATAACCATTGAGAACCACCAAGGCAATGAAGCTCGAGGCGTCCCAGTACGGCAATCGGTATACAAGTCTTTAAAAATAGATTTAAATACGCAACAGTAATTACAGAAGCAGGCCAACTTGTCAAGGTCTCAAGTTCCTCAAGTTCCCAGCCAACTCGGCTAATGTTCCCAACAGTTAGCACGCCTCAAAGTTAGTCACTTTAGCCTGAAAGCGTACTCTTATTGGACAAGGGCGCAAGGTGCCGCGGATTTTAACTAAACTTAGAACTTTGTCATATTTCAACGGAAACCATTCAAAGAGAGATTTAAGCTTTTCTCGGAATAAAACATCGTTGACGAGACTCGCTTGAATTTTGAATTGTTGCGATTTATTGTTTAATTACTTATTTCCAAGGTCATTACGGCTTGAATAAAGTCCTTTAGATGAAATAAACATCAATATTTTACCTTACACCATTATTGGACATAAGCTCATTAACAAAGGGCTGTCTTTCTTATTTCTTTTCTACATAATCAGACTAAGAGATGGCATCGTTGGTCTAGTGATTGCAGAGAACTAATGCTGAGTAAGAGATCCTGGGTTTCATTTCTGTGGTGGGTTGATGGGAGCTGTCAAAAAGGTGTTTATAAATGTTATAAGACCTAATTCAGTAGTGGCATGGAATTTGGATTTTTGCCTGATTAATGACAATAGGCTCGCCACCTATTACATTGGGATATAACATAACAAACTAAATGAGGGTGAACACACATCACAACATACCCCTTTCACGGAATACCGGCGTAATCCCTACTTCCCTACCAATATTATAAACGCGAAAGTTTGTAAATATGGATGGATATTTGTCAATCTTTCACGTAAAAACTACTGAATGGATTTTAATGAAATTTCATAAGGAGGCAGCTGACACCCTGGATTAACACATAGGCTACTTTTTATCCCGAAAAAATGTGGCGTGTCACACCGCGTGGCGCAGCTAGTGTTACGTATGTCTGATATACCTCCTCACGTTTACCTGAATGGTGAGGATAAAGCCCGAATTTCGTTTGTACGAATGAAAGGCAGATTTTACGCGTAGTTACATACTACGCTCGTGACGCGATCACGTGACCGTTCTTCCATCGCCGCCATATTTGAATGGGTACAAGTGAAATACCAGTATGGAATATTCTTCCACGGTTGATTGAACTCAAACAGAGAATGCATACTCCTTTTTCACGGACCTTTAGTAAAACTATGAGAGACGAGAACGCACACAGTTATTCAAAGTCAAGATATGTCACAAAGAAATTCTTCAGTTTACAGTGTGGAATATTTTTGATATAAAGTAAGGGTTTTGTGTATGACATATTTTTGTTGTAAAAGATTGGCTTTTAAATTCCGTTGATGCAAAAGTTTATCGAAAAGCACAAACAATTAAAAATTAAAATAAAACAATTTGATTCGACCGCGGGATCAATAATTGTAGAGTTGCGAGAAATATATAGTAGGTACTTTCTGGTTGTTTTGCTGGTAAATGGAAATATGCTAGCAAAGCACATTAAATAAAGCTATAATATAGCTTTCAATGTAATAGGGGGTACTTCGCCATTAACTGGTCACAAATCAATAACCAAGATAACAAATACACAACAAACCACAAAGAACCGTCTCATTTATTTAATTCGCGCACGACCAGCTGATTACACAAACCACATGTTGATATAAAGATCACAACTACTTACAAATTCTGTGTTGGTCGCCGTCCCCTATTGGCTCGCCGGAAGTTCCGGTTAGCGGAAATGACTGACGCGATACATCACAAACATACAGCCGTTTGAACTTTGTAACGTTGATTTGTCTGGGTGTGGCGGATTGAAATATCGTTCAGGGGTGGTCAACATTTTTGGTATTTATATTTTTAGGTTATATGCAGTTTGTGGTGATGGATTATAAATACAATTGCCGTTGCAGAGAGAGTCATAAAATTCGATTTGCCTGTTAGGCTAAAAATTGATAGGCAAGCAATACAAGATACGTGATATTGGTGAAAAATTGCTAAATAAGTTTCAGAGAAAAAAATCTTTCCAACCACTACATCAATAAAAGAGTACGAATATAATATTAATCTACATGTAGGTAGAAAATCGAAAACTGCTTTCAAAATAAGACTACCTATTAATTTCTGTTTGTTTTTATATGTCATGTCAATGTGCGCCTTTTCTGGCAATCTGACTAAGGTAAGAGATCCAATAAGATTTATAGTAGTACTAGCCAACCTAAGGTTTGTCACCCCTGCTTCAGTAGGCGTCGAGTTGTTTGCTCATTTCCGCTGGTCTGAGTGTTTATTGATTATTTTAAACTAGATGTGCCCGCGGCTCCGGCCGCGAGAAAAGTTCCTTTTTCCGGCATTTAAAGTACTTTTACTTGGTTATATTAAAATTCGTTTAGACTTTACGCTGCGCTGCATAAACAGCGAAATAATAAAACTAGCTTGTGTATACAATGTACTAAAGGTAACTGTTAAATAATAATAACAGCCTATAACTGTCCCACTGCAGGGCAAAGGCCTCTTATCATATAAAGAAGGATTGAGCATTGGTCACCACGCTAGCTCACTGCTCATTCGCGTAATCAACGTATCAAAATCAACAAATTGAATAACAAATTAATTCGAAGTGTTAGTACCGATATACTCAAATGATGACCATATTCAATTCCCTATAGTACTGTATACCATAATACCCACTGAAAACCCTCACTTCAACACTTATGCGCACTAAGAAACAGAGACGCGACGGTAAATCTCAAGCAGGTGAACTTGCAAAGTCGTGCCTTTTTTCTTGCAAAATGAAACGAACTTCACGCGAAGCATGGGTACGTAAGCCACACTTCAGCTAGCATTTTAACGCGAAATAGGTCACACCGAGGACAAACCAACTCGTACCTTGACTTAAAGCGAAGAGGAGCGAGATTATTATTTTAATGCAATAAACCTTCCATTCAAATGCAAATCGGACACTGCAGTGCCCTTTTGTCTGTCCAAATGAATAGGCCCTTGACTTGCGTAGCCTACACTGAACGGATTCGCGAACAAATTACGTAGAGATGTGTTTTTATGTTGTGTTTACCATTATTATGATAATTAGAATTTTATTTTTACAACACGAATTTTAGACCGGGTTTTTGCGTCTCTTTTAGAGAAAAACTGAAAACTTGTAGAGAATGCCTAAGGCTTTTCGCTTTGTTCATTTTTTTGAATAATTAAGTAAGCTTTTATTATTTAAAAAACTAACTTATTTTATATACAAAGAAACTGGGAAATAACAGTTGCAATGTACTTCACTATCTTTTGACTTTATTTAAGTAATTTTAGTACGAGACTGCCTCGTTAGTCTAAAGTTGCTAAGCGTGACTGCTGAGCACGAGGTTCTGGGTTCGAATCCCGAGTCATGCAAAGTGTTACTAGCACACCATTGTCCACAAATTAACAATTGAAAAAGTTTGAAGACAAACAATATTATGTGGATAATAAAGTGTGGGTGGGTTATGTATGTTATCTTATTGTATGTCAAAGAACATCTTAGTTTTGTTAGTAATGCTTATTATTAGTTTACCAGTAAC
This sequence comes from Abrostola triplasia, assembly GCA_946251915.1. Classification (NCBI taxonomy): domain Eukaryota; kingdom Metazoa; phylum Arthropoda; class Insecta; order Lepidoptera; family Noctuidae; genus Abrostola; species Abrostola triplasia. Next base: position 4,137,754 of record OX276444.1, on the reverse strand, counting down.
GCCGACTTCAAACAATTTGAACGTCATATTTATTTGAGTGTGAATTTAATTCTCTATATAACGAGCTCCTGTGAAACTTTGTTTTGCTTTATTTCAAGTTGTAATAATACCTCCCCTTGTTCAGAATCCAGCACTTGCATATTACCTAGATGGTTGGACATCCCTTGTCTTTCTCATTACTGCAATGTTCCTCTAAATAAAACTTTGTGTTTGCATAGAAATTCGCAGTACATTTTGTGATGAGGGTTGTTTTAATTCGACGTCGGTTTTGAGTTTATAAAGCGCGTGTGGTGGGATTTACTTTGGAAATAATGTGCTATATTTATCTTTTGGTTTTACTATCTCTGAGCGTAAAGTTTATTCCGTATTTAGAGTTTCGCACACATTTTCTGAAGTATATAAAACTAGCTGCGCCTCACGGTGTTATGCGCTACATTTCTTCGGGATAACCAATAGCCTCTGTAATCCGGGGTGTCAACTACAATAGCAAATTTTATCAAAATCCGTCCAGTCGTTTGAGCGTGAAGAGGTAACAAACATAAAAACACATAAACACAAACATTCTCACAAACTTTCGCCTTTATAATATTAATGTTAATTGTGAAGTTAATTTCAACAATGCCAATAATTACGAAGATTTTTAACGGGTCGATTTAACATCACGTCTGTATTCTCCAAAAGACCGTCGAGACCTCAAGGTCAGGTGTTACGTTTAGCGTTTGACAATTCCAGAATAAATCCACGGTTCATTACGATTGGTTCCATTATTAGATCGACAGTGGTCTAAGAAACAAAGTACTATGACAAAACAATTTTCACATTTAATGTAAAGTAATGATTTTGGCACTATCATCATTTCAGCCCGGTATCACCCACTGCTGGGTAAGCCTCCCTTTTTCTCTGTCATTCTTCTCTGCTTTGAGAAGAATGGCGTCTCTCATCTAGGTGTGTTCTTCACGGTTTTATACCTACAGTTACAGTACAGTCTTTTGACTTATTTTTTTTTTTTTTAAAACGTCGCCCCACACTAGGAATTTCTCCTGTGTCGTGGGTGCGTTTCACAAACATGAAATATCACATACACAAACATCCAGACTCGGGACAAACATCTGTGGGTCGCACAAAGTTTTGCCCCGTGCGGGAATCGAACCCGCTACCCTTAGCGCAGCAGTCCAATCACTTAGCCACTGCGCTAAACAGGTCGTCAACGATATAAGGGTATCGAAATGCTTTTGAAAAACCCTTAGACAACCTCTCAGGGGATATGGTTTTAAGATGTCAAAACCCTCCCATAGTTCTGAGATCTGCTGCCTTGGGGTATTCCATTGACGTCAGATGTTTCCTATAGTGTATTGTAACACATGAATTATTTATTTCTCGACTGATAAAGTAGTGCACGCAATCAAAATCCAATTCCGCTCCCGTTTTGCGTTTGTAATAGACGTTTTTTGGATTTCCCAGAAGGAACAATTTGATTGTGTGTAAAGCGGAAAGCTTTGCGTATTTGATCGAAGTTTTGCTCATGTTTGATTAAGCAAAAGTAATTTTGAAGGCGGATTTATTTCCGGGAACTAAAAAGGGAAAGTATAAGAATGTTTTCATTGCTCTGTTAGCAATAAGGAGAGTCGTTAATTTTTTTCTGTTTCGGTAAAACTTCCAACGTAATCATATGCAGCTGAATACCAGCTTTCACATAGAATAATAAAAGTAATAATAGCCTTTATAGACATAACACAACAACACGCCAGTATCCCCGAAGGAGTAGGCAGATGTGCCCATATAGTACACCCACATACCGCTAGTTATGTTATAGGTCCCAATGTAATAAGGGGCGAACCTATAGCCATCAACCGGGCACAAATACAGACTCCGTGTTATTACTAAAAGTAACCTAATGGAAAACCTTAATAACACTTTACGTGATCCGGTATTCGAATCCTAGACTGCATGCTGTGGAGTCGCGCTCAGCGACCACTAGACCAATGAGGCATTCTGCTTTTATGATCTCCACAAACAAACTAACCAATACAACATTCGTAATGAAAGTCAAAGATCTACAGATGACCGCCTGAACAATCAAATTCCCCCAGGCACTATGGCTTCTTGACACCCACCCATCAACCGCGACCAATGCAGCTTAACCTCAACAAGCCATGCAACAGCTACCCAACCTCGAGCCCTACCAATGGTATTTCTACACAGATAATAAAATGTTAATTTCTGTTACACGTGCTCCATGTTGTTAAGCATATTACACTCGTTACAAATTTTAATTAGAGAGCCGAAGGTGTTTATTAATTATTGTTATCTGTTTATTGCTAAAACAGGTACGTAATAACAATCAATAACAATATGCTTATTACATAGGTAGGTAATTAATGAGGTTAAGTAATTAAACATAATTGCAATAAGCTTACAGAAGATTTAATAAGCAAAAAGAAATATAATCATATTTAAGTTGAAGATAAATCAACTGATGGAAGTAAGTCAAATAATTCGTGTAACAATATTGGAAGTGTTCTAGAGTGATGAAAAATAAAATTAACATGAGCCGGAGGACGTCCACTGTTTAACAAAGGCCTCCTTAGAACGCCACAATGAACGACAACTTGCCATTTGCATCCACCGGTTGCCAGCAACTCTGACGATATCGTTGGTCCACCTAATGAGAGTCCTGCCAATGCTGTGTCTTCTTGGTTCGTGTTCACCACTCGAGAACCAGTGTTCTCCAGCCGTTGTCGGTTCTTCGAGCGATATGGCCTGCCCATTACCACTCCAACTTGCATATTCTTTGAGCTATGTCGGTGACTAGTTCTTTGGTGAATTTCCGTATTCCGAATCCTGTCGCGCAAGGAAACCCCGAGCATAGCTCTCTCCATAGCACGTTGAGTGATTCTGAGCCTCTCCAAAAACCCAACCGTTAGCGAAACATGCAAACTTGTTTTGAATTTACTTAAATCAAACAATTTATTTCCGTTGAAATAAATAACTTATGTTCAAAAACACGGAAACGGCCTTAACAAAAAATTGTGAATAAAGGCCTTTTTTAATGCCATCACTATTCACGATTACACACTGATGAAAAAAAATTTGGGAACATTCCATAAACTATTGAAAATATTTAGGCGTCAATCACCATGGAAATATGGTGAAAAATGCTTTGTGTTTAAAAACAGCATATTAAAACATCACGCTTTTCCCTTTAAAGGCTTCAATGGAAACCAGATAGGTAGCAACCAATATTTTTCGGAAAACATTCCGATAGGCATAAGAAATCAACAATAATAATACCTATTTTTATTTTTGTAATATCTGTAATGCTTTTAACTAGTCTGGTGTGGTTGTAAAACTTAATTAAGTATACTACTGCCTATAAAAACTCCAAGCCACACATTGCTTTATATGCCTTTAAGACAATACAATATATTCTTGGTATACTTCTGCGTATTCATCAAAATTTAAAATCGCCGCTGCCAACCAACATTGAACTCTTAAAGCAAGACATTCCGTTGTGGAAGCGAGATGCCACACTAACCCGTACGTAGCGACGTCTCGCTTTCACATCGAAAACCGGCCTGCTTTAAGAGTGGTAGGGCCCTGCGCCCTCACTATGAACTGATAAAGCAGGACATTCCGATGTGAAAGCGATATACCGCCCGACACTGCACGTAGCGACGTTGAGCTTACACATAGAAAACTGGCTTTAACAGTTCTTGGTAAGGGTCCTGGACGTAATTTAGGAGCACTTCTTAATGCGTCATTAAAACCCAAACATATCCGAGCCCATTAATAACAACACATTTAATTATCCCTCGCACAAATGGCTGCCAACTTTTGTTTTTGCAAATATAAATCAAGCGAATTTGCAATGTTCCTAACAAAATACAGTAGACGTGAGAGGGAAATCCGTTGGCGGCGTGAGCTGCATTCAGTATGTAAATTTTATTATACCAGATGAAAATATATGGTGGCGGTTAGCTTAATAAGTTCGGTATGTGTGGATAATGGTACTTGGTAAGATGGAGTGGACTGCACTTCGGAGAGCTTATTGATGGGCAGGCTGTTGTTACCTATCGTTAATTGAAGGGATTTAGAATGGTTCATGGTAGATTGTGGGCTGTATTCTTTTGTAAAAGTTTTGGCTTTGTACATACATACATAAAGTCACGCCTGTTTCCCTGAGGGGTAGGCAGAGACCACGGATTTCCATTTCCATTTTGGCTTTGTAATAAGGTTTATGTGCTGTTATGGCCGTGTGGTATCCGGCCTAGAATTGACCACCCCTTTTCCTCCCGTGGGTGTCGTAAGGGACTAAGGGAAAATCCAGAAGATGGTCAGCAGCGTCTTCTGTATCTTTACCACCAATACTGCGATCCCCAAGCCGCTTGTTAAGCGAGGGGAATATGGCCCCTTTAAGGGGGGACGTCTTTAGGCTGCTGATGAACTAATACCTTTGTTTTTTTATTAAACCATGTTTACTATAAATCTAGGTTTTCTTCATAACTTGCTATAAAACTACATGTTAACCTCTTCATTGCTACTTGCTGACATAACTCATATCCCGTCCTAATGGTTTACGGCCCAATCGAACATCTAATAGATTGATGCCACATAATCTGAGCATACATCACTACGTATGGGCCATTTGTTATAATACCAACCTAGAGGGTGCGTAACCTAAGTTTTATGTTTAAACTGGATTTTGTCTGCGGCTTTGCCCGCGTTAAGTAGTCTATGTCTTTTTTCGGCTCTTAAACTTTCTACATGCCAAATTTCGTCAAAATCAGTGAAGGTATAACAGAGTTATTTTCACTTTTATAATATTAGTATGGAAGTATGGTTAGTGGTTAGTTTTCGTCATCTACACGATATTAAGGCATTCAGGACCTACTCAAGACTTACAAAAGACTTACATAAGGATGTTTTTGACCGAAAATCAAAATATTTTTGACGAGATCCTTTTGATAGTTGCGCAATGAAAGGCTCTCGTATGATCTCTCTGTGAGACGATTTTTCTTCAAAGCTAAGTGACTTTTTCCTTCTAAATTGATAAAGGAAACTTGAAAAAATATGGATACTAGCGGGACTCGAACCCGTGACCTTTACCGTACCGTGGTGCCGCTCTGCCGACTGAGCCATCGTGTCACCCATGACACCAAAAGTCATATAATTTCTTCCTTTTTTGAAATCAATTCACAATTCAATTTAAAAACCACACCACTACACACACCTTAATACTGATTTAGATAGATCCTATTAATTAATTAAAATATTTTGAATAAAGAATACCAAAAAAAAATAACAATAAATCTGGTAGTATATTCAAGCATCCTGTATTTGAGTCTATAGTTAATACTGTATAGTGCCCCAAAGAGGCGCGTCAGCAATAATGCAATACATAAGTCTTGGTGCCGTAAACAAGTGAGCCCATCAATAATACTATAAACACTTACTACAGTGCTGCGATATATCTGGCGATTTTATATATAAGAGTATATCTCAAGTACAGGCAACACTGAAAATAACAAAACATTATAACTGCGATATTAATAAGTACTAATATAATCTAAAAAAATATTTTTATATTATTCTATTGCGCTAGCTGGCATAAAATAATAACACTAAACAAAAAATACACACAATTATTGTTCTAAATGTAATTTGAATTTAGAACATTTCCAAATTTAAATAATGAATTCCAAACAAACAACATTCGGGTATACCAGTACGATTTCAATATAAGTCTGTTCGCGAACAATGACTGACAAGCGTCGGTACAATGGCGCGCTAAAGTGACAAGCCGCGGCCTGTACAGTCGAGCACAAAATCGCTTTTGTACCCGACGCGTAAACACGGTGCTGACATATTGGAACTATCGACGTTTGCGTCAAAAGGTAGCGCTTTTTTCAACGATAAAAAATGTTATCCGGCACATTTTAGATGAGTATTTATTTCTACGTCTTTGTCCGTGTTTTGTTGGCGCCGTATTGTGTTTTTGTTACTTACGAACTTATTTGAAGGCATTTCCGAACGGAACAATAGATTTCAAATACAAAAACATATTGTTCCAAATTGTATGTGAGTACATGATTTTTTATGGATGAAAGTTTTAATGTCTTCCTTAACTTATGTTACGGCGTTAGGACTTATTAATTACTTCAAATAACGTACCTACCCCTACTAATATTATAAACGCGAAAGTTTCTAAACTAAACATTCCTAGGTGTTTAAGTAATGCCTACCTTGGTGTAGTAGTCGTATGCGCGACCGCTACGCAAGAGGTCTAGGGTTCGATTTCTTGGACGTGCTAAATTGAGCTTTTGGATTAGGTAATTTTAAGCAACGCCCACTATTAAATGAGACCTACATGGCAAATTGTGTAGTACTAATCTACAGCTATGCAATTATTGCTTAAGACCTTAAACCGTTAACAAATAAGTAAATTAAAACATGTAATACACAAGTTTTGAAGACCTCATTGGCAATTGGACTGCTGCGCTAAGGGTTGCGGGTTTTATTCCCGCACGGGACTAAATTTTGTGCGATCCGCAGATATTTGTCCCGAGTCTGGGTTTGTGTATGAGATAATAATATGTCTTGTTTGTGAAATCCACCCACGATGCAGGAGTCATTCCTAATAAGGGGCGACGTTTTTTTAACATAACATAACACCTTTATTCTCCAAAGGGGTAGGCAGAGGTGCACATAAAGCACATACACATTTCGCCAGTTATGTATTTCGGTCCCTACATTGGGACCCTATATAGGGGGCGAGCCATCAACCGGACACAAATCCAGACTCCGTGCTGCTACTGAGAATTACCTAATTGAAAAACCCAGTAACACTTAGCCCGACCCGGGATTCGAACCCTTGACCTCGTGCTCAGCTGTCTTGCTTAGCAACCACTAGACCAACGAGGCAGTCGATGGTGCCTCGTTGGTCTAGTGACGGTATAGCAGAATGCGTTTTTTTAAAAAAGGAAAAAAACAAAAATCTACCACACAGCCTTTCAAGAATCGAAGTCAATACGCTCCAATACAAAACAAAAGCAGAAACACTAGGAGCACACAGAACCCCGAATAATTAACTCCAATCATTCCCAAACAGTTGCTCCAAAATTTAAACGCGGACCATCGACAAAAACTGGTATGTCTATTAGTCCAGCGCTTACAGGAACCGGATTGAACCAGATCCGGTGTTTGCGAAACTGGTAATTACCGGTTCAATTTACGTGAATGCTTTACATCGTGCGGTCGGTTTGGTGGTCAAGTGTAGTGCTGTCCCTCAAAGGGTAATTTGGCAACAACTTTTAGCTGGAAAATGGAAATTCCGAATACATTGCTCGTTCCCTTTGAGGTTAGGTAATGAATTCTGAGAATAATACGCAGTGAACGTCTTGTTTGTAATGTTAGCCGCTAGCACATATACTTCGCTTCAGTTCATGCGACTGAATACCAATGGCATTCGTAGTGATTGCAATTATATGGGCAATTAATACTACTGGATAGACACACATCATCTCATTTATTTTCTAAAGTTATTTTCTTTAAGGCTTTGATCACCACGCTTCCATTTGGGAACGAAAACTTATATGGTGATATTTTTCTCCAAATAAGTCAGTGTATAGTATACTGATACTTGCCAGTGCTGGGACCAGTATCCTTTTTAACCGACTTTGAAAAAAGGTTTTGTCTTTGAAAACTGGCGATTAAGGAATCAATATAAGAAATTGCTATACACGCCAAGGTTAAGGAATAAATATAATGTGGTAGTCATCATTGGGGACCTGGTTGGCGCAGTGGCTAAGCGATTGGACCGCTGCGCTAAGGGTTCGATTCCCGCACGGGACATACATTTGGGCGATCTACAAATGTTTGTCCCGAATCTGGGTGTTCCTGTGTATTTCATGTTTTTGAATAGCACTCACGATATAGTAGAAAGTTCTAGCGTGGGGTGACGTTTTTTTTTTCAATTACGTTTTACCTCCTATAGGCTAGAAAAGAGTGCTTACAAAAAGTTAAATCTAGCTACGTCAAATCTAGCTGCGTCAAATCTGGTATGATATCATCACATGAGAAGGAAAGAAAATTACTTTATTCCTAGAGAAATGTAGGTAATGTTGAAAAGCTTACCGAAGATAGATTGATGTCGGAGCCTAGAAATCCTATCCCTGACCCGACGGGTCACTGACCTGTGGCTCACGTGATCTATATTTTTATAAAGGTAATTTATTCAAATGTAAGCCATTGCTACGGTGAAGTAAATTTAAGTTTATCTGGAGGTTTTAGATAAAGTTCTGGCTGAAAAGAGTTATTTTGCTCCATAATTAATTAACAAAAAAGTTTCTAATGCTACTAGGTACTTAGTCCGAGTCTTATGAATCATTATCGTCATCTCTCAGCCTGACGAGTCGTATTCGCATAGATAATATCAATCAAAAATCATTTCAAATCAAATTTTTAATAACCATTGATTCAAAATATAATTATTATTTATTTACTAGCTGTTGCCCGCGACTTCGTCCGCGTGAATTTCGTATAAAAACACCAGTAGACTATAATCAGATTTTGTAAGTAAGTGGAAAACACTACAAATTACTTACCGAATGGAATATACACAGTATTTTAATGATAAAGGTATATTTCAAATTAAGATGGGGCTAGTTTACTTGTTATACCGATTTTATGGGTATGATCGGTAAATATTGAGTGACTAACAGGAAAGTTATTGACACGATTTGTTTGCTTATAAGGAATTTCAATTTTGAATGTATCTTTGTTTTACTGTATCTATGTACTACATTGACGGCATGCATTTCTCTGAACTACGGTTGTAGTTTTGTCTTCAGCAGACAACATTTACAGAGAGCGTGGACTGGTAACTCAGAAGCCACCGTCAAACAGTAATCCGTGTAAAAATCTGCTGGTTTCTAGGCCTTAATTAAGTCTACCCCTGCGTGTGCTAATAGTGATAGTTTGTATGCCAAAATGCGCCAAACGCTTGTATTGAAATTTATTGTAGCCGAAATTTAAACGAACTGCTCATGTCCGTCACCCATAGGTTGGGCCTGTGGGCGACGAACTTGGGCAGTTCGATGCTCAAACAGAAAAGGCGGTTTTAAGGGACATAAGGCACGTAGGCCGTACCTACGTGGTGAGCACGACCAATCGCGAAGAGGCGAGTCAGAATTTGTTTAAAGAGATGGTGTAGCATACGCGGATCGCGAGCCCCTCAACCTAAGGTTGTTAGGCGGATACCCTGAGGTTTTAGTTAGTATAAGAGACCGGCATAACCCTCCGTCCGCTCATGGTGGAGGAAGTCCATGAGGATTTCCCCAGCAACAAAAATACATTGATAATTGTGTGGAACTTAGAATTTGACTGCCTTATTGGTCTAGTGTTCGTAAAATGCGACTGCTAAGCGGGAGTTCCGTGTGTTTGTTTACCAGATCGGAAAGAGTGATTGGTTTTTCCACTAATTCTCGGTGGCAGTACCGACTTTAAATTTGTGCCCGGCTAATGAAAATTTATGTCTATGATGATTATCTACAAAAGGATAACTTTGAGGTGGATCACAGACCTTTAACTTGACGATGGTTGCCTACAGTCCACTTTCTGCTAGAGAGTTAAAACATAAAAACCAATAAAATTAAAAATATTATGTTGTTTGAATAAGCAAATATCTTGCCGAACGCGGGAATCACACTATTAAATCATATCTTTACCAACTTATCCAAGAACGTGAAATAATGAGCAGAATTCTATATACCCCGTCTAAATATTACTATTTATTGATATTTATGTATATCCAGTGTATAAAGTGAAATATATAAAGAAAGTTTTTACAGAGCATTTAAGTCAGAAAATATTTCTCTAAAATCACCGACGAACAGGAATGTGCCGATCCATCACATGATTGTTGTTCCTGCTTAGTTCTGTCTAAAACTTTCACTATGTGGTATTGTACATTTTTACTATAATTATGACTACATTTCGGCAAATTTCTCTTAAAACTATTGCGTAACTCTCCAAGAACAGACGTTTTATTGCTTCGAATTGATGTGTATCTAGAGTATGGCGAGCGCTTATATTTTGTCATCTAAGGGAGAGAGAGGTAGTAATTCCGGAAGACAATTTTGCCACCGTTATTTGTTTCCTAACCTCTGCAAGAATGCCAGTGGTAATAAATGTTTTCCCTGTTCCACCAGGAGCATCCAAGAAAAACATTTTACCCTGGCCGAGCCGAACCCTTTCAAGGACAATATTGTAAATCTGTGCTTGCTCTGAGGTAAATTTAGTGACGTAGTCATTCACGATGGTGGTCATTGCGTCTTGGTCATAATTTGTTTCGGCGACATACTTCCTGTTTTCACGTTCTTGATTATATTTAATGGTTGCGGAGCCGGTAAACCGTATTCCAACAGTGGATTGCCCCCGATGGCAATGTCTACGTCTTGATGAGAACTGAGACAGTGGTTCAAAATGCGTTCATCAGTTTCTCCGATATCTCCTTCAATAGTATGTCTATAGTATGTCTTAAAGCCCATGAAATATCCTCAGAGAGATGACGCCAATATTTTTCCCGCAACAAAACCGGGTTTGCAATACCGCAGAATACCAACATGACGGCAAACAAATGTCATAGGCGACTTGGGCTATCTATCTAACGCTAGCCTCCAGGAGAGTGTTGTCCCAGTGTTGGTCACCGTCAAGAAGATTTCGTGCTACGCAGGCTGCACGAAATGTCGGATACTCCATACCATCAACTGTCCTTAAGAATGCAAATGACGTTGGCCCCTATACGATGTGAAGCAATAGCCGCAAATAATAGCATCATCATCAGCCGGAAGACGTCCACTGCTGAACAAAGGCCTCCCCCTTAGAACGCCATAAAGAACGACAGCTTGCCAATTCCATCCACCGGTTGCCCGCAATTCTGACGATATCGTCGGTCCATATAATAAATAATAGCACTCGGCATTATTTGTATGCACAGTGTAAATCCTTCCCAATGCAGTGTCCATAAAGATTCCCGGAAACCCTTCGACAATACGACTACGTCGATGTCGATTAAATACACCTCTTTGCTTGTAGTATGTATAGTACGACGGCACCTCATCATACATAAGTGACTTTGCAAAAAAATCAACTTCACAGAGACTTAAAAATGCCAAGAGTCGTCTGTTGGAATCGTAGATAATACCTGACGTCACCCTTAAGACGTAAATACTAATAGGGAACTTGAAATTTGATGGATGCGAGCAGTGACACGGTGGCTCAGTTGGCAGAGCGGCACCATGGTATGGCGACTGTCGCGGGTTCGAGTCCCGCTCGTGTCCATCATTTTTCAAGTTTCCCTTAATCGATTTAAAATTTAAGCCTAGCATGGCAACATGCATAAAAAATACCAAAAGTCATATAAATTTGGGTTGGTATTATCGGTTTAGTGGTTTGTAGCTGTAAAGGTACAACACTGAATTGGTAATCGTAGATTCCAACATATAATACCTAACGTCACCCTCAAGACGTAAATACTAAAAGGGAACTTGAAATTTGATGGATGCGAGCAGTGACACGGTGGCTCAGTTGGCAGAGCGGGGCGCCACGGTACCGGTTTGAGTCCCGCTGGTGTCCATCATTTTTCAAGTTTCCCTTAATCAATTTAAAAATGCCAAGAGTGTTGTTTGGCGGGGATTTTCCAATCGCTCTAATACATTGGCGGGGTCGAAAAAAATGCGCTGGCCATTCTCAAAATGGACGTCCATGAATTCATGACCTCTGGATGCCGATCTTGTATAGAGAACGCCAGCATTCGCCATACTGCTTCTGAAGTACTAATGTAGCGACCAGACTGGTACTTGGTCACTTCATCCCGATCAGTGCTTTGCAAAGCGAACGTTGCCTGGTCACTACCCTTGTTTACGTATTTGCAAATGTATTTAATTGACTCGACGCTGGAACACGATTCAACATTGATGTGTGTTTCAAACGTCCTAGAAAGCACAGGTGAGTATGGAACAACCTATCTGTTGTCAACGTGAAGCGACTGCTTTTGGCTTCAGAATTGTTTGGACATCACTTATTTGAAATGGTGAATTTACAAACTTACTAATGTAGAAAAAAAATAAATATTTAAAACTATAATTTACTGGAAATTGTTGTAATAATTTTATGTTAAAATATATGGTATAATTGTCTTTTTATTGATATTTAAGTAAAAAAACATGCAAAAAGAAATTAAAGCTAATGCAAAAAGAAAAACCTTCGGCAAGAATAGATCTCACTGTGCATAACTCGTAGGGCGATCGTTAAACCGCCACGCTACGATGACACATAGCAATATGTTTAAAATAGACGTTTCTATACATGTCCTGATTCACTGCTCAGTTCCTTGTGGATATAGCGTGATGATTTCTACTTCAGAAGTTCATCTGTAAGTAATCTGCATAATGCAACTATTGGTTTCGTCTTTTTATTATTCTACGGCAAACATTAGACAAAACAAAGACATAATGCAATATTGCTCAGCCCTCTTTGCAAATGCCGTGATGATATTAAGCATACCGACGCGCCGGCCCCTAAAGAATATATTTGCAAACTTTCAGCGGATTCTATTCAGTAGTTTTTACGTTAATCTAACACATACATACAGACAAACAGACAAAAATTCTAAAAATTATATTTTTGGCTTCAGAAGCGTTCAGACATCCCATTGCACTTATTTTTTTTCAAATATCTTCAATGTACAGTTTTGACTTCGTTACGATTTTATTATATGTATAGATAATTGTCTTTTTATTGATATTTAAGTAAAAAAACATGCAAAAAGAAATTAAAGCTAATGCAAAAAGAAAAACCTTCGGCAAGAATAGATCTCACTGTGCATAACTCGTAGGGCGATCGTTAAACCGCCACGCTACGATGACACATAGCAATATGTTTAAAATAGACGTTTCTATACATGTCCTGATTCACTGCTCAGTTCCTTGTGGATATAGCGTGATGATTTCTACTTCAGAAGTTCATCTGTAAGTAATCTGCATAATGCAACTATTGGTTTCGTCTTTTTATTATTCTACGGCAAACATTAGACAAAACAAAGACATAATGCAATATTGCTCAGCCCTCTTTGCAAATGCCGTGATGATATTAAGCATACCGACGCGCCGGCCCCTAAAGAATATATTTGCAAACTTTCAGCGGATTCTATTCAGTAGTTTTTACGTTAATCTAACACATACATACAGACAAACAGACAAACAGACAAACAGACAAAAATTCTAAAAATTATATTTTTGGCTTCAGAAGCGTTCAGACATCCCATTGCACTTATTTTTTTTCAAATATCTTCAATGTACAGTTTTGACTTCGTTACGATTTTATTATATGTATAGATTATGCTAAAACGGTTTACAAACCAATTACATTAACATAGAATAAGGAAAAAACATAATATAAGATAGAAAATCAACATAATATACTTACCTTGAGGATTCGGTCAACTTGCCTAGATCGTTGTCACGTAAAGACTGAAGAAAATGTTATGTTACGATATTTTTCCGTAATGTTCTGCAATGACCCAGCCATTACCGGGTAGGCTAACAAATTTCCAGAGAGACTAATTCTTGGTTACAAATGTTTGGTATACTATTTACTCTTCACCTTACAACGTGCTAAACCGGTAGAAAAAACAACCAACCATTCGTTGCCACCCAAATCTAGCTGACACATTCATCAACTGTCAAACAACACGACAGATCCCGTGTTTGTCACTTTATTACATTGTCGAACATTAGCCGGGTTTGTCAACAACACATCCCAGCCGACGCAATGCTGACACACCGCACCGCCGACCACCTTCCATACATTACAATGAACCAAATATAAAGCCCAAACAAACAATGCGACCGTCTGATAACTGTCTCCCAGAAATTTTTATTTTATTTATATTTCAAAGCGTATATTAACAGTCCCAAATAAATACGGCTCCGTTGTTCTCTCGCGTATATCAAAGGAAAGAGGCTTTATGCGAAGAGCTTGTATTAATTTTACCTGAACTTTTAGGTTGAACTTTCTTAGCGGCCTGGCTTTCTTCATTAGTTAAGTTCTTGAAATGTTTGTTTCACTTATTGTTTTCATATAATTCATTTGGATGATTAACATTTTGTGTTAGTTTATTTATTTTTCGTTGATGTTAACTTTGGTTTGGCTCGCCTGTTATTTTAATGAGAGCTGTTGTAATGTTATCAGAATTCGCTTGTGAATTTACATTGTTCTACTGACTGTAGTTTTCAGCTGGAGCTAGTGTTACCTTTTTGTGAGTATTCATTTCAAAACTATTTTGAGTCAGATATGCGCCCCACTTAATTTATACCATTGCTTCTACACAATCCTTTATATCTTATTTCTGAAACCTTTTATCATCACTTTGAACACCTCTAATATACTTGAGGAGAAAATATAAGAAGTAACTAGTTCAATTTTGTTTAACAATTATGTGCTTATAATACTCCGGGCCATATCCAATGCATCCCCCAATATCCAAATCGATCAACATAATCCTACATGGACCTTCCTAACTATCGACCAAATGAATATTGATTATTCAGATTTCAAAAACTTTTTAATAGAAACTTCAATCGGCTCTGTCTATATCAGCACTATCATTATCATAATCCACAGCTTTCAATATCCCACTGCTAGGTATAAGCCTCCCTTAAACAATGCCATCCGCCGCGGTCCTGTACCAATCTTGTTTAGGTGCGCCCCGCAATCTTCATATATCGTCAACCCATCTCGCTGTCGGACGACCTACAAATAATAAGCACTATTACACATTATTGCTCTAATGAAAGCGGTCTGCACAGATTGTGTCTGTTGCACTAGAGCTGCAATATTTGCTAGCTGTTTAATTGAAATCAGTCTAGACGCTGTGCATTACCAATTAGCTTAGCGGTTGAACCTCGCCAATGGTTCCATCGGCGGCAACGTATGCACATGTCTAGAGATCTTGGTCATGCTTTGCTGGAATCCAAAAAGATATTCTGCAAAATAACGAAGTAGTATCATTTAAGGCCCTAATAGAGTGTGGTCCAGAGGGTTCAGTAGAGTCCCTGGCAGACCTCCTGCCAGATGATTTGACGATATTATCGCTGTACAGGGAAAGACCTGGAAAAGACCGAAAACAATACTGAGTGGAGTTGAAAGGAGAAGGTTTATGTCCAGCAGTGGGTCACGTAAAAGCCGATAATGATGATCATTTACAACCCTTTGCTCAGTTTTAATTATCATAAAGCCGCTTGAAAATTAATAGTAGATACGTTCAATCGTACTTCCAACATTTAAGTAAGGTAAAATTCAAAACATTTAAGAGACTCGTCAACTGAGATACATTTTTACAATGCTGCTTCAGGAATTTGATCTTTACGTCTACTTGATAATACGAATATGTACATAAGAAAAGAAACACACACCAAAAGTCTCACAAGAGCATTGCAATCAACGCCTGTCACACAATTCAGCAGTGTTAGCACGCTGTTGATAATAAAGTCTGTCGCCCTCCACTCACGGATGACAAGGGTATCTATTATGCAGACAAAACAATATAATACGCAAGTACAGTGTACTACATATTTGTGTAACAGAATCAGTAAACACTCCCTTAAGTATTTAGAAGGGCTTTTGGCCTAGATCTATAGAGCGCCAACGAATAACACAGTCCTCACGCTCTCGGTAAACGGCAAACTTCGTGAATTGTCAAACAGTCGTCATTGTTCTAAAATTGCGTTGGAACAAGTCCTTAATTGTGAGTTTTGCCTTCACTTCGTCCTTTCACGTTAAAATTGTTCGAGCTACGGCCATTTTGTTAATGAAAAATGTTTTTTGAACTTCTAAAAGTGAGATAAAGTCGCGATAATTTCTAGTTTTACATATTCAAGGGATCATCTCATTCATTAGGCGCTTTAATTGTAGTTCGTCCGGCTGAGACTGTACTGGGACTTTCAAATTACGTGCTTCTCTAGAGAGGTTTTTATATTTTTGAGAAAATAGTTTATGTTGGAAGTGTTATTCAACATTTGCTTTTATGTAGTGTTTGATATTTTTATCGCTGTTTAAAACAAAATAATAGCTAAGTACTGTTTTCTTTTGCTTATCATAATATACCAACTAAGCTTTTGTGACTATTCTCAAAACGCCTTTGCTTGTATAATTAATTAACGTTGAAGAATTTATTATATTGTAGGAAACCTATCATCCACGATCTTTTCATTTTCTTTCTCATATCTCAAATTATTATCGATTGAAAAAATGTCTTTTTAATCATTAGAAAATTTTTATTAGCAACACGGAGTCTCGGCTTTGGCCACGCCCCCTATTACTCCTATCGAATCATCTATTATACCTATTGAAATGTGAGCGTGATATACATCTATACCAACCTTTTCTTTAATGTATTAAGTGATTAACCTTGAACATCTGTTTCTCTTTCCATTCCACTTAAACTCTAACCTTCCCAATCCTAAAATCTCCGTCATAATAAACTCCAATCATTTGGATAGCAAAAGTAAAGCCGACATTGTTACATAACGATCCACATTTAAAGGCTCAAGACCGTTATGAACAAGATTTGAATATTTTAATGGCTTCAGATTTATCTAGCTTAAAATTTAATTTAATAGGATTTAGCTCGGCTTACAGCTTACAATAACACACAGGACTTACTGTCGTCGTGTTTATCCGTTTGGATACAACGTGGGAGCTACGCTTTGAAGATTTCACTTTAATTTATTTTTAGGTTGTGTTGCGTTTACTGCAACCTGTGCAGGTTTTGGTGACTGATAATTATGTTTTTACAAGTTATTAGTGTTTTTTTGAGAACACAATTATACCTTATGTGGAGGTGTGTTTTACTGATAAACAACAGTGTCATTATTTTGTCTTTATTAGACAAAATTCCAAGTACGCTTTTTGCACTTAAAAATTGTACGAATAGCTGGAAATTCAAGAGTGGCACATGCACCTTCATTTACATAGTTCATAATAATGTTTCTGTCTCGACAAACAAGCAGAAGAATTTTTATTATTTTTCTAATTAATAAGACTTTTTTTATCAATTTCGTATGGAGAAGAGCTCCTAATGATACACTGAGCACTAAAAATAATAAATGTAGGAGAAATCATAACCGCTAAAGCTTCGCTTATGAACATGAAACCTTTACAAAAGATCTCACATAAATTGCAGTGTCCGAGATGAGGAACTCAACACTCTTGTTAATGACAGGGTAATTAATACTCGATTTTATTGACTGGTCCAGGTAAATATTATTTTCAACCTATCTGGTAGGTATTTATTTTTCCAAAATGTATTTAATTGAGGAGTACCCTCAACCGAAGAGCGTGTATGAGGAATGTGATGCGTGTGAATGAAGCAAAAGAAGTATGCCAGGATCGAAGCAAATGGAAATCCACGACCTCTGCCTACCCCTCAGGGGAACAGGCGTGACTTTATGTATGTAATTGAATAAAAGATAAATATCCTTCAAACTTAGGTCTTATTTGTAAAGAACACTTGGTGAAACGATGAATCTATATGGGAATCTTACCACGTTTATGAGTTGAAAGTTTAAAAACTGCAAGATACAATTAATGTTCTACCTAGTAGTGAGGTGCGCACAATGTCATACAATTAAGTCCAACATTACAAATGATCTATAATCTATGATCTACCTAGATCTATTATCTAAAACTCTACGTCCATTAATCACAACACTTCTTTGACAAGTAAACACCAGATAAATTCCAAAATAATACCCAACCCAATCCGATTTTACAGGCCTGACTAAAAGCTCTCTCACCAAACTTAAAAGAGCGTTGAATCCAAAGACCTTTCCTCAAGTACTCCCTATGTATAGAACTGGACTCACAATTTGTCTTGCAATACAGCCTTTACTGCAACCAACTGGAATGCACAAGTTGGCTACAAAAAGAACCGTTCAGCTACTCCTACTAATAACTCTTTAGAGATGTTTAAAGCAAAACACTTGTATTTTGTTAACACCGTATGTTTGAGTAGACTTAAATAAAATCATAAAAAACATAACATCACGCCTGTATTCCCCGAAACAGTAGGCAGAGGTGCACATACAGTACTCCCACATTTCGCCAGTTATATCATCATCATCAGCCGGAAGATGGTCTCTGTCAAACAAAAACATCCCCCTTAAAACGCCACGATGAACGACAACTTACCTTATGCGTTGCCAGCAACTCTGACGATGTCGTCTGTCCACCTGGTGGGAGGCCTGCCAACGCTGCGTCTTTCAGTTCATGGTCACCACTCGAGAACCTTTCAGCCCCAGCAGTTATTTAGTCTTTTATATTTTCACTCACACTTATTATGAGAATGGCAACATCAGCCTTCCAGACATCCCCACAGGTCATAACGTCTTTAGACAATCCAAAACTTCAACATAGATCTATTACGAGATACGGACATCGAACTCGTCTGCAGATAAAATAAAAATTCAACAACTTACCTAAATCACTGTTCAGAACTAGACAAATAGTTTAGTCGCCGTTCAAATGTATTGACTTGCATTCAATACACTAAACTGAAAGTTTGGAAATAAATTTATCGGACGTCCAGAGCAAGTACTAGTCGAGGATTTGGTCTGCACGGTTTGACGCGAGTTGTTTCAAAAGTTCGAGTCAAAAATATTTGATTACTAGTTCTGTGAGTACTTAAATGGAATTGATTTTGACAGAATTCTTCGATTTGGGGAAATGGTGGAACTCTTCCTTTGTCGGTTTATGTGGAATTTGCTAAAGCGATTGCTTTTCTGCGCTTTTCATAAAGTAATCCTGTAAAATGGCTCTGCATAACTATGTTACGTTCATATAAGAGTAAACGACTCACGGGCCAAAAACTCAATGTATACAAAATGGTCTCCAGGGCGATCTTTCTCATCCGACACTAGCCAACTACGCAGGAGATACTAAAGTGCACAAGCATGCGCGCAAACACAGGTGCACTCCCTATTCCCTCACTCTCATAGTCCGATGGGACGGTAGACCGACACGACCGGAGAGAGATCAGGTGCAGGTCCAATGGCTTAACATACCTTCCGAAGCAACGTACAACTCTAGTAGTTAACATACAAAAGATACATCTAAATATTTTATCATTCAACGCTATCACAAACATATAATATAAGTTATTTTCATTCTAAACTTCATATAAATGTCATCGTAGACCACGTATTCAGAAGATAGTTTTATGGCCTATAAAACTGGGCCACTTAATATCATGAAATGAAATCAGAGGTCCGGCTTCATCCCCGATAGTACATTTTATAGGTTTCTCCCTCCCTTATTCGATGAATTTCTACCTCCCACTATTATGGTGGTGAAAGTTATGTCTAATATTGGAAAAAGTTACCTAATCGGCGCAGTGGACAAGCGATTAGATTGCTGCGCTAAGGGTTGCCAGTTCGAAGTCCGCACGGGACAAAACTTTGTGTGATCCGCAGACGTTTGTCCCGAGTCTGGGACTCTGGATGTTTGTGTATATGAGGTTTCATATTTGTGGAACGTAACCACGATACAGGAGAAATTACTAGTAGTATTTAAATTTAAACAATTCTAAATGTATCGGAGCTGCTTACGTTCAGGAGAGACTGGTCCACCTTAGCACATGACCGAATAAGGTGGAAGAAGGAAAGGGAGGTCTTTGGCCTGCAGTGGGACAACACAGGCTGTTAAAACAAAAAAAATGTGTCGGAGTTAAAAATAATGTAGGTATAATTAAATATTTCAAGCTGGCTGCCTCGTTAGTCTAGTGGTTACTAACCGTGTCTGTTGAACATGAAATTCTGGGTACGAATCCCGGATCAGGCAAAGCGATATTGGGTTTTTCCATTACGTAATTCTCAGTAGCAGCTCAAACGCATTAAAACTGGCGAAATATGGGTACACCTCTTTTCCTGTTATGTTTAAAATATTTCGAGTCTTCAACAAATTAATGAAATGAAAATAACTCCCAGCATTCATAATATTAAAGGTAACTCGGTAAGTGAAGAGGCAAAGGTAAGAATGCTTCAGCCATTCCACCCTAATTAACAAATAAACAAAATTATATTTTACGAGTTGAGATGCTAACCGGAAGAATTGTTCTCTGACTATTGCGTTAATGTCAGGTTTTCATGGTCATTTCTCTTTACGAAGTGCGTCAAAAATTACTGGTGTAAATTAAAATACTTCTGTTTATTTAGATAATTCTTGTAACACAGGATGTTTGTTACTAATCTGATGTAAGAATATAATATACTAACTTTTGCTCGCCGATTCGCCCGCATTAAGAAGCTTATGTATTTTCTCGGGTCTTAAACTTTCTTAAACATGCCAAATTTCATCAAAATCCGTCCAGCGGTTTAGTCGTGAAGGCGTAACAGACAGATAGACATTCACATTAATAATATTAGTATGGATATTGATAATGTTTATAACGCCCTGCAGTGGGACACTCATCGTTCCTCTTCTCGAATGGAGAAGGATAGAGCATTGATCACTAGCCTAGCCCATTATGGGTTTTCCCATGTATACTGCAAAGGTCTCGAAACAAAACAAAATAGATACTATTATCTAAAAAAGCAAAACGTTTTATTTAAAGACGGTTGGCTAGTTCTGACTGCTTTCAAAGATCTTAAAATGACATACTTATTGTTTTAAGCCTTCATTATTGTACTCCGGACCAAGAGTTTAAGTGACAACCTGTATAATTCATTTGTACCGCCCCCTTACTCTATAGCCACTAAAAGAGGTGTTTATCTTCTTAGACGTTACCTGAGAAAGACATAAAGACCTATGATGATTATAACTCAGATAAATGGGGTGCAGGAGAATAATGCTGTTTTAACTGCATCTAGCGTCATGACTCTGGCTCTTGGCGAATTTAATGTGAGACTATTTTGAAACTGTTGTTGTTTTAGGGTTAATAGAAATAGTGGTTTTATCATAAATTTAGAAAGATACTTTGATCTAATAGGTACTTGAAGAGAAAAAGGGGTAGCTTCATTCTTTTCAACATAATAATTTTATAGGAATTATGGGATCCTGACTCATGCGCTAGGAGTATACCATCTGTAGTATATAGCATATATGAAAAATACCTTTATCATTAAAACATTTATTTCGTGAATTATAACTAATTTACAACTTAAATCTAATACAGAATGAAAACAATTTATCATTAAAATACTATGTATACTCCATTCGATAAGTAATTTGTAGTGTTTTCCACTTACTTACAAAATCTGATTATAGTCTACTGGTGTTCTTACCTGAAATTCACGCGGACGAAGTCGCGGGCAACAGCTAGTAGCATATATAATTATATAGCAAGTAGCTCTGGAGGAATAGGTACTGCCTGCTTTCGGACGAATGGTGAGACCAAACAAACGCCTCGGTACACGGGATTTCCTAAATTATGTATGTAACTATAAAAAAATTTCTTCCTAGAAAGATCAAAGGACCAGACCATATTCCTACAGACTTCGATCAATTGGTTACAGCTTAACTTCGTTTTCACTAACAACATATACGCGTTTTCCCATCGATAATGTCTCCGGTTCCCATCCAAAAGCCCGAAAGCAATACATCATAAGTAAATTACTTGACAATTAAGTTAGTCGCGCCAAAACCACTTGGCAACTTTGTTATGTCACAAAAGTAACCTCAAAATGCAAATGTTACTGCGTCACAGCTCATAATGGAGCAAATAAATATGGAATATGCATCTTGTGTTACTGGCCTGGCACGGACGGGAGAACTTTAAGCACGT
Source organism: Abrostola triplasia (assembly GCA_946251915.1). NCBI lineage: Eukaryota > Metazoa > Arthropoda > Insecta > Lepidoptera > Noctuidae > Abrostola > Abrostola triplasia. The sequence continues at coordinate 4,115,916 of OX276444.1, read as the reverse complement.
GCTATATTTATGCCCATACATGTTGGATGTATAAACTTACTCTGAAGCATGAAATTATAGAAAGATCAGGTAAGGAGCGCTTACTGAGCGTCAGTTGTCAGACTGCCTCGTTGGTCTAGTGGTTGTTAATCGCGACAGCTGAGCACGAGGTCCTGGGTTCGAATTCTAGGTTGGTCAAAGTGTTACTGGGTTTTTTCATTAGGTAATTCTCAGTAGCAGCACGGAGTCTGGATTTGTTCCCGTTGATGAAAATAGGCTCGCCCTCAATTACATTGGGACCAAAAAATCATAACTGGCGAAATGTGGGTGTACTGTATGTGCACCTCTGCCTACCCCTTGAGGGAATACAGGCGTGATATTATGTTGAGGTATGTTATGTATTAAGGTCAGTGCTTGGACGGATGATTTTTTATCTCACACAAAGATCCGTCCATGTCCCGGACAGCTATTTAAACTATTGATACTGCACATAATCTCCCACGTTAAAAAGTTCTATACCATCGTGTTGATTTACCGTGAAATTGAACTATGGAAGTAAGAAAGCATTACAAATTGCACCCGTGTTTTGGCAACTATTTGTGCCGTGCACTGCCGCCTCCACACATCAAACATTTGTTAGCGCAGACGTAAAATAAACCAATTTTGACACCTTTCATTTGACTATACTATACATTTCGCACCTTCTGGATGCCCAAAAACATCTAAATTGTCAAGGAAATCCGCTAAAGACTGAATCCACACCATAATATACTTTGAGATATCCAAAGAGAGCCATTTATACATACGTAGTACTCCCCTAAATAAAGTAAGTAAAATGTTTGTGACGTCACAAAGCCTCTCATATACCCCACATAAAGTGAACGCTCAGAAGGTTACTTATTCTTACTTAAGTGTTAACTTAAAGCAAGTTGCAAAGAAATTGGTCAAATCATTGTGAATAATTAAGCCGGTCAATGAAATCCTAGAGGGAATACGAATGTCATCTGAATACGATTTTACTCTTCGTTTCAATTGTCCTTTTTCCAAGTACCCCCATAAAATGTACATAACTATGGTCATTTTAAAAATGGCGTCCAAAAAAATAAATGAAGTTCGGAAAATCTGCGTTTTTTAAAAGAAAACCCCGCAATAATAATTGTTACTTAATACGATTCTGCGGGCAACCGGTGGATGCAATTGGCAAGCTGTCGTTCATTGTGGAGGTCTAAGAGGAAGGCAGTGAACGTCTTCCGGCTGATGATGAATACGATTCTAAGTCACTGCTGTCTAAAATAAAAATAATTGAACTGTGTATCAACTTGATCTTCTGTTTATCATCTTCCATACACATCTACACCCAGTGCCCTACCGGTACTGGTACCGTACTACTGACAAATGAGGGATTTGACGGTATTACGGTTTTGTCGGCTGTTTCTAGAAGTATTTATTGTGTGCGTTGTTCTTTATAAGTTATTTGTATAGCCAAGCTTGTGTTTGTAAAGAGGTGAGAGAGAACTAGGGTTGGCTGTGTTCCATTTGGATGATTGATAATCTCGAAAAGTTCAAATTTTTTATCATGTTTCTTTTTTGAGAACCTTTAAAGCCATGCTAGCCCTAAAACTTAAGAAGATTGGATTTGAGTACCATCTTTTGTTCAGTTGAATTTCACCTTTGACATGCAAATGACAATGACCAAAGTATTTTAATCACAGATTTTAGATTAATCATTTTTATAAAACGGTTTATGTATTATACAGTTCTAGAAGAATTAAATCTTTTATTATTTGTAGAACAGAACCAGTCTAGGTCATTGCCACCCGAGCAAATTCCAAACTATCGTCTGCAGACTTCTTCATTCGAAATTTTTAGGGTATCCAAGAAAGATTTAATCAAGTAAGGGTAGAAAATTTATTTCATTTGATTGAAAAGCAAAATACTTGAGCAACATGCTATTAAATATTTATTTTATATCAGTAGTATTTCAGGTCTGGTAACCCTAAGCCCTTTTGATATTACATCTGCTCAGAAATCCTTCACTATATTTCCTATCGACCGACAACTGTTCAGCAAATAGAATAAAACATCGCAATTTCCTTGGGACCGTGCGTGGTTCCGTACTTCCTATTTCCTACCGACTCATACCTTGACAACCTTTATTTGCACTCGAAAAACCACCTTGCCAAAACGTTTCAAGTTGTATTTCTTCGCTGATAAGGCTGCTTTTTTATTTTGTGGATGGCAAATGTAAGTTGGTAAGACTACACATGCCAGCTTCTAAATAAATAAAAACAATATTGCAACTAGGTAGTCTATGTCTCCAATGTTTTTCTATTTCATTACCTTGTTTCATACTTGAGGTAAGTTTGATGTTTTGCTTGCACTGTATTGTTCAGATGTAAGTCTGATCGCGGTCGAATGGAGGTTCCAGTGGAGTTTTCTTTTCGCAGTTTTATACCGAGAAATGAAATAACTTTATGTGTATCTAACTTGTTGTAACATTAAATTGTTTTAAAAGATAACGTATTCTTAAACAGTTTAGTAACTGCTTTTTATTAATGTTATAGAAAAAATATATTAAATAGTCAGTTCATTTTAATGACAACGTACGTAACATTTGCCCACAGAAAAAAGCTCATGTTGATTTATAATTTTTTAGGACTTATGTCCTCCTGACCGAATATCGGTTACGGTGGTCTATCTCATGACTAGTCAACTACGCAGGATACATTATAGTGCACAAGTATGCGCGCAAACACATGTGCACTATCTATTCCCTCACTCTCATAGTCCATGGGATGGTAGACCGACACGACCAGAGAGAGACCAGCCGCGGGACCAAGGGTTTAACGAGCCTTCTGAAGCACGGAGGGCCCTCAACATGTGAAAACCGTCACCCATCACAAAACCTACCGCGGCGAGCACGGTTTAACATCGCAGTTTGACGGATCTGCGTAGTAGCCAAGTAGCTACTAGGACTACTATAGAAAAAAATAATTTTTACTTGGTTTAAAAAAGCAAGTTCGTGATGTTGCATCAAAATAGATTCGTTAACTTCGACCAAAACCAACTATGTCCACATTGACAAATATAACGTAGTAAAAACTAGGTTAAAAAACGTCTAACTACTTCAAAGCATTGTAATTTCGACTTCCCGAACTTTGTTTAAAGCTACCTCCACATTACTCACACTGGCCAAGGATAGTTGAATAGTTGAAAATTCTTACATTCCACCTCGCTTTGGGATTATTTCGACCAGAAAACGCGGTTAGATAGTGCCCAAGTTGGAGCGCCACGATATTTTATCCTTTTAAGGAAGGATCTCAGGTTGGGGATCGACAAAGGCAAAGGTATGCGTTTAGTCCTCTTCAATTGAATGAAGCGTTAAGGGTTTGGGGAATTATTAAAGAGTTTTAGATTATTATTCAAATTTGCAAAGAAGGGTGGCGACTGGCGACCTTGATGTTTTATGAGGAAAAATATGGAAATTTGACTTGACGGACGTGGTCTTCGTACTAGTCTTTATGTATGGAGTTGGTCTTTACTTGTGGTTTTTCCTACAGCACTATTTTTTATTTTGACATGGATAAACCATGTTGACATTATTAAGAAGAGTTATTTAGAAGATGATAAATTAATGAATCTACATTTGAAATCATTTTAATCCGAAGCAACTAAACTAGGCATTTTTAATTTAGATTTTTCAACCTCGATATTTCACTTACTTGACAAAATATAGGTGTTATTTGTGGATAACCTCTAGGTACAATGGATCCTAGGAAATATGAAACGCTGACTGCTAACTTACCCTTACCGAAGAGGCATTAAAAAAAGAATAAAAGAGAATTATATAAAACCAAAACACAATATTACCAATCAGTTTACAAAGAAAGAAATTCTATCGTCTATCATCATCGAGGCTGGCAATTAAGTCAATATTTCTTTTACACGGATCGAACGGTTAACAAATGCATTACGAGCTGACTAATTGATTGTCGCTGGATCTAACCGACGATCTTCTTGTCTCCGTCCCATTGCTATGTCATGATGCTAGATAGGGTTAGCGCGAGGAACAAAGTTTTGAGATTATGTTGTGCTTATACTGGTAAGATTTGTAAGGAATCTTTCTAAACCTTTATTAGTACTGGTAGCTGGTTTAATATCAATTAATCGGCTATATTAAGGGTATACTAGTAGCTGTTTTAAAGATGATCTAAACAGCTATATTTAGGTTAGGTATTATTTGCAAATGTTTAAGTTCCATTAAAAAGTAAGTAATAATAATAATAATAATGCTTTATTGTTTCAATATTAAAGTTACAGACATTATTAGAACACTAGCCTCCACACTAGGATTCCCTGTGTCGTGGAGACTAGTCTCTTTCATCTTTATAACAGACTAGCTGTTGCCCGCGACTTCGTCCGCGTGAATTTCGTATAAAAACACCAGTAGACTATAATCAGATTTTGTAAGTAAGTGGAAAACACTACAAATTACTTACCGAATGGAATATACACAGTATTTTAATGATAAAGGTATATTTCAAATTAAGATGGGGCTAGTTTACTTGTTATACCGATTTTATGGGTATGATCGGTAAATATTGAGTGACTAACAGGAAAGTTATTGACACGATTTGTTTGCTTATAAGGAATTTCAATTTTGAATGTATCTTTGTTTTACTGTATCTATGTACTACATTGACGGCATGCATTTCTCTGAACTACGGTTGTAGTTTTGTCTTCAGCAGACAACATTTACAGAGAGCGTGGACTGGTAACTCAGAAGCCACCGTCAAACAGTAATCCGTGTAAAAATCTGCTGGTTTCTAGGCCTTAATTAAGTCTACCCCTGCGTGTGCTAATAGTGATAGTTTGTATGCCAAAATGCGCCAAACGCTTGTATTGAAATTTATTGTAGCCGAAATTTAAACGAACTGCTCATGTCCGTCACCCATAGGTTGGGCCTGTGGGCGACGAACTTGGGCAGTTCGATGCTCAAACAGAAAAGGCGGTTTTAAGGGACATAAGGCACGTAGGCCGTACCTACGTGGTGAGCACGACCAATCGCGAAGAGGCGAGTCAGAATTTGTTTAAAGAGATGGTGTAGCATACGCGGATCGCGAGCCCCTCAACCTAAGGTTGTTAGGCGGATACCCTGAGGTTTTAGTTAGTATAAGAGACCGGCATAACCCTCCGTCCGCTCATGGTGGAGGAAGTCCATGAGGATTTCCCCAGCAACAAAAATACATTGATAATTGTGTGGAACTTAGAATTTGACTGCCTTATTGGTCTAGTGTTCGTAAAATGCGACTGCTAAGCGGGAGTTCCGTGTGTTTGTTTACCAGATCGGAAAGAGTGATTGGTTTTTCCACTAATTCTCGGTGGCAGTACCGACTTTAAATTTGTGCCCGGCTAATGAAAATTTATGTCTATGATGATTATCTACAAAAGGATAACTTTGAGGTGGATCACAGACCTTTAACTTGACGATGGTTGCCTACAGTCCACTTTCTGCTAGAGAGTTAAAACATAAAAACCAATAAAATTAAAAATATTATGTTGTTTGAATAAGCAAATATCTTGCCGAACGCGGGAATCACACTATTAAATCATATCTTTACCAACTTATCCAAGAACGTGAAATAATGAGCAGAATTCTATATACCCCGTCTAAATATTACTATTTATTGATATTTATGTATATCCAGTGTATAAAGTGAAATATATAAAGAAAGTTTTTACAGAGCATTTAAGTCAGAAAATATTTCTCTAAAATCACCGACGAACAGGAATGTGCCGATCCATCACATGATTGTTGTTCCTGCTTAGTTCTGTCTAAAACTTTCACTATGTGGTATTGTACATTTTTACTATAATTATGACTACATTTCGGCAAATTTCTCTTAAAACTATTGCGTAACTCTCCAAGAACAGACGTTTTATTGCTTCGAATTGATGTGTATCTAGAGTATGGCGAGCGCTTATATTTTGTCATCTAAGGGAGAGAGAGGTAGTAATTCCGGAAGACAATTTTGCCACCGTTATTTGTTTCCTAACCTCTGCAAGAATGCCAGTGGTAATAAATGTTTTCCCTGTTCCACCAGGAGCATCCAAGAAAAACATTTTACCCTGGCCGAGCCGAACCCTTTCAAGGACAATATTGTAAATCTGTGCTTGCTCTGAGGTAAATTTAGTGACGTAGTCATTCACGATGGTGGTCATTGCGTCTTGGTCATAATTTGTTTCGGCGACATACTTCCTGTTTTCACGTTCTTGATTATATTTAATGGTTGCGGAGCCGGTAAACCGTATTCCAACAGTGGATTGCCCCCGATGGCAATGTCTACGTCTTGATGAGAACTGAGACAGTGGTTCAAAATGCGTTCATCAGTTTCTCCGATATCTCCTTCAATAGTATGTCTATAGTATGTCTTAAAGCCCATGAAATATCCTCAGAGAGATGACGCCAATATTTTTCCCGCAACAAAACCGGGTTTGCAATACCGCAGAATACCAACATGACGGCAAACAAATGTCATAGGCGACTTGGGCTATCTATCTAACGCTAGCCTCCAGGAGAGTGTTGTCCCAGTGTTGGTCACCGTCAAGAAGATTTCGTGCTACGCAGGCTGCACGAAATGTCGGATACTCCATACCATCAACTGTCCTTAAGAATGCAAATGACGTTGGCCCCTATACGATGTGAAGCAATAGCCGCAAATAATAGCATCATCATCAGCCGGAAGACGTCCACTGCTGAACAAAGGCCTCCCCCTTAGAACGCCATAAAGAACGACAGCTTGCCAATTCCATCCACCGGTTGCCCGCAATTCTGACGATATCGTCGGTCCATATAATAAATAATAGCACTCGGCATTATTTGTATGCACAGTGTAAATCCTTCCCAATGCAGTGTCCATAAAGATTCCCGGAAACCCTTCGACAATACGACTACGTCGATGTCGATTAAATACACCTCTTTGCTTGTAGTATGTATAGTACGACGGCACCTCATCATACATAAGTGACTTTGCAAAAAAATCAACTTCACAGAGACTTAAAAATGCCAAGAGTCGTCTGTTGGAATCGTAGATAATACCTGACGTCACCCTTAAGACGTAAATACTAATAGGGAACTTGAAATTTGATGGATGCGAGCAGTGACACGGTGGCTCAGTTGGCAGAGCGGCACCATGGTATGGCGACTGTCGCGGGTTCGAGTCCCGCTCGTGTCCATCATTTTTCAAGTTTCCCTTAATCGATTTAAAATTTAAGCCTAGCATGGCAACATGCATAAAAAATACCAAAAGTCATATAAATTTGGGTTGGTATTATCGGTTTAGTGGTTTGTAGCTGTAAAGGTACAACACTGAATTGGTAATCGTAGATTCCAACATATAATACCTAACGTCACCCTCAAGACGTAAATACTAAAAGGGAACTTGAAATTTGATGGATGCGAGCAGTGACACGGTGGCTCAGTTGGCAGAGCGGGGCGCCACGGTACCGGTTTGAGTCCCGCTGGTGTCCATCATTTTTCAAGTTTCCCTTAATCAATTTAAAAATGCCAAGAGTGTTGTTTGGCGGGGATTTTCCAATCGCTCTAATACATTGGCGGGGTCGAAAAAAATGCGCTGGCCATTCTCAAAATGGACGTCCATGAATTCATGACCTCTGGATGCCGATCTTGTATAGAGAACGCCAGCATTCGCCATACTGCTTCTGAAGTACTAATGTAGCGACCAGACTGGTACTTGGTCACTTCATCCCGATCAGTGCTTTGCAAAGCGAACGTTGCCTGGTCACTACCCTTGTTTACGTATTTGCAAATGTATTTAATTGACTCGACGCTGGAACACGATTCAACATTGATGTGTGTTTCAAACGTCCTAGAAAGCACAGGTGAGTATGGAACAACCTATCTGTTGTCAACGTGAAGCGACTGCTTTTGGCTTCAGAATTGTTTGGACATCACTTATTTGAAATGGTGAATTTACAAACTTACTAATGTAGAAAAAAAATAAATATTTAAAACTATAATTTACTGGAAATTGTTGTAATAATTTTATGTTAAAATATATGGTATAATTGTCTTTTTATTGATATTTAAGTAAAAAAACATGCAAAAAGAAATTAAAGCTAATGCAAAAAGAAAAACCTTCGGCAAGAATAGATCTCACTGTGCATAACTCGTAGGGCGATCGTTAAACCGCCACGCTACGATGACACATAGCAATATGTTTAAAATAGACGTTTCTATACATGTCCTGATTCACTGCTCAGTTCCTTGTGGATATAGCGTGATGATTTCTACTTCAGAAGTTCATCTGTAAGTAATCTGCATAATGCAACTATTGGTTTCGTCTTTTTATTATTCTACGGCAAACATTAGACAAAACAAAGACATAATGCAATATTGCTCAGCCCTCTTTGCAAATGCCGTGATGATATTAAGCATACCGACGCGCCGGCCCCTAAAGAATATATTTGCAAACTTTCAGCGGATTCTATTCAGTAGTTTTTACGTTAATCTAACACATACATACAGACAAACAGACAAAAATTCTAAAAATTATATTTTTGGCTTCAGAAGCGTTCAGACATCCCATTGCACTTATTTTTTTTCAAATATCTTCAATGTACAGTTTTGACTTCGTTACGATTTTATTATATGTATAGATAATTGTCTTTTTATTGATATTTAAGTAAAAAAACATGCAAAAAGAAATTAAAGCTAATGCAAAAAGAAAAACCTTCGGCAAGAATAGATCTCACTGTGCATAACTCGTAGGGCGATCGTTAAACCGCCACGCTACGATGACACATAGCAATATGTTTAAAATAGACGTTTCTATACATGTCCTGATTCACTGCTCAGTTCCTTGTGGATATAGCGTGATGATTTCTACTTCAGAAGTTCATCTGTAAGTAATCTGCATAATGCAACTATTGGTTTCGTCTTTTTATTATTCTACGGCAAACATTAGACAAAACAAAGACATAATGCAATATTGCTCAGCCCTCTTTGCAAATGCCGTGATGATATTAAGCATACCGACGCGCCGGCCCCTAAAGAATATATTTGCAAACTTTCAGCGGATTCTATTCAGTAGTTTTTACGTTAATCTAACACATACATACAGACAAACAGACAAACAGACAAACAGACAAAAATTCTAAAAATTATATTTTTGGCTTCAGAAGCGTTCAGACATCCCATTGCACTTATTTTTTTTCAAATATCTTCAATGTACAGTTTTGACTTCGTTACGATTTTATTATATGTATAGATTACACAAAACATTATGGATTAGAAAAGGTAAGGTAAGTACATACATTATAGTCTTATAGTATACATCGTTCTGAAAGTTGAGTTTAGTGTGTAGTATTAGAACAATGTATGCATATATAATGGTTTGAGTGTATGTGGGTGTGATGCGTGCGGTGAGTGTGGTAGGGGTGACTGTGTGTGTGGTGTGTATGTGTGTGTGGGGTGAGTGTGGTGTGTGTGTGTGTGTGTGGTGTGTGTGTGTGTGTGTGTGGTGTGTGTGTATGTGGGGTGACTGTGGTGTGTGTGTGTGGGGTGAATGTGGTGTGTGTGTGTGTGAGTAAGCGGGCGCAGTTGTGTACTAGTTTCAAGTTTTCAGAATTTATACGCATTACTGAAAGGTTTTTAGTAAGTTTTCCGTGGTTTCATAATTCATGTTTTTAATATAGTTTTTGATTAGGGTCTTACACTTTGTTCTAGTCCAATGAAGTAGATTAAGTTCATTATTTAATTTATTATAAATAAATGGACCCATAAAGTGAAAGCATCTTTTGCCAATATCTACTCTAATTTTAGGTTTGTGCCATTTAGGTTTTCTACGCGAATGAACATGGGTTTCTACCGTCTTATAAGCGGTTTTGTGGAATTTTAATGCAACAGCCATAATATATAATTGCCTAACGCGCAGGACACCGGTTTCTTGGTAGAGCATATCAGTTGAGTAGCGTATTGGTCTTCCGTAAGTTACCTTGAGAATGGCCCGTTGCGAGCGTTCTACAATTATAAAATTTGTTTTGTGTGCCATCCCCCATGAGGTAATGCAATAATTGAGAATTGATTCACACAGTGCGTGATATATATTTGTGTATATATAAGTGTGGAAATAGAAATAATATGTGCCGGTTGATATACAATTTTTATCTTTTCAAAAAATCTATAAAAATATATTAAATTAATCTAACTTCCATACAGTTTTCAGTACCGTAAAGCCTCAATATAACGTACATCTCCCATACTTATAATTCAAGGCATCACGCGGCTTCTATCAGTTACTCGTAAAAGCCTATCAATCACTATGATTTAGTTGGAGACGCATCATTGAGACGTCCAACTCAGCGATGTTTACGAGTGTGGTCCAAGACGGTGACGTCATCAATCATTCGATACATTCGGTGTTAGAGATACATTTGTGTTGGTTGTGTGAGAGAAATATTTATGTCTTCTTTGGAGGGTTTTACGCATTTGTCTTCTTCAAATTGGTCTTTGGTAGTTTCGGTTCTTTTTGTTAAGCATTTTTTTTCTTTGCTGTAGCTTCATTCCTAACCTAACCTAACGCTTTATTTGTTCATAACAACAACGCATATCGTATTGTCTGAGCTGGTAAAAAAAACAAGTATCTGATAAATTTATCTGGATTGCTAAAAAAACAAGGATACGATGAATAATAGATTTTATTGCTAGACCAAAAATTCTTCAAAATAACGATATCCCATTAAACTCGGTTTTAACCGAACAACAGAAAAATACATTGAAAGCAAAAAATGATCACCCATCATATTCTTAACCGGAGCTAATGCTGCTTAACGTTCCATCAAGTCACACTACTAAAGTTCCATCCAAAACAGCAAAAACTCAAAGACAAGAAAAGACTCGTCAAACATTAAATTTTAACGTGAAATTTCCTGTATATAGAACTCGTAACAGGGTGTATTTTCTTGGCACAATGCACTTACACGGCGTTTGTTTTCTCTTGTTTCCTTTTCCAATTATGTTCCACTATTGACGTTGGTACTTGTATCAGGTTCTTTACGGATGTCTTCATCTTTATAAATGTGTTCTTCTATTGCATAAATGATTATGCTATATTAAAGAATACATGAATAAAATTGAAAGATGGTTTGAGAAGGATTGCTTTGGAATTTTCTTTTTAATATATTCTACTTAGATTACATTTATCGTGCTTGTGTTTTACAGATGTGAAATGACACATGAAGTACAAACACCTATACTACCTATACTATGCAGAATACACAAATATTTGTCCTGCAAGTAGACCTCGCTATTTCACGACTTAGCCACCTCAACAATTTAATAAAATTTTAGGTTAACTTCCCATTCATTCTAACAGTTAATTAATTCCCCATTCAAGTATTCGTATAACTTGAAATTATAAATCTATTGTGTAAATTATTTTTACTACATTTACCTTTACGTGTCTGACGGTTTTAGTATTTATGCGGCCTACCTAAATGTCCTTCAGATGGTACGAGACGAGGACGGGACAGGTCGACTCAAACTCGCCGTGGTTCTTTCCTAAAAATATCACATCTCAGACCATCTTCACTGTTCTCACATGAATTATTGAAATTGTCTGGAAAAGAAACCTTGACCCCTAAGTTTGTTTCGGTATTTCTTCACAGAGGTGGTGAGTTAGGCAATGCCGATGTCATCTAATAAAAATAAAAATTATTTTTGTAAAATCTATTCGCAGAAATAAAATTATGTATCATTTATACTGCTGAGCATACAAATAAATTAACATTGCTATCATGAATATGAACCTTAACAGCATAAAATTTGTCGATACCCCAAAAAATATTATTTGAAAACCCTGGTCTTCCCACTAACTAGTTAGGAACAAAATGCTTCGCAACAAAAAAATATTTTTAACAAGTAGCAGCCCTACAGCGCAACACTCATGCATATTGAGAGAGGCGTAACAACCTCGGTTCACCCATCAATTAAGTGGATTGTAATTGCTGACTTTCGGCCGTTGCATTTCACCTCGCTCAACCAATTGTGTCGCTAAGCAGAACTCTTAATTGTTGGCCTACAATTATTTGCGTGGTATTTTAAATTCCAACTTTTCATGTACTGTTTTGTTTGCTTGGAAATAGTTAGTGTGTAGTTTTATTTGAGTGCTATTTACTCAAAGGTTTGCTGTTGGAGTATTTAGGCTTACTGTTAAACAAACACGCTGTATCAAGCCAGATATTTATTTTATTTTTCTTGGTTATTTACATTCCTTAAAGCCTACGACAAAAGAAAGTCTACGAAGCTATCACATAGAGCAAGAATAAACTATAAATACAGTTACATGATAAACAACATATGAACATCTATCTCAAGATATTATTATCCCAAGACAAAACGAAACTCACCATCTTAATGAAAGCCTACACATAAAATATTCACGTGCAATTCCCGAATAAATAGCAAAGGATAATTAATTCCTTGCTAAATCCGTCACCAAAGGTAAGGGAGAGGACAGCCCGATGTTTATCACTTGACGATAGCTCTTAATTACGTCCCTTTAGATAGTAATCACCTTAGAAATAAAATAGTAGTAGAGGTAGATAGAATAATTGAAGTTGGTGCAAATTTATGTTAACTTAAATTGCAAATGTTCTTGGAATTAATGAATGAATTAAATTCTGAAGCTTTAATTCTTAAACTATTAATTTTATGAAATTATATTTATACTTTATAGGAAAGGCCTATTTCCAGCAGTGGACGGAGATAGGATGATGATGATAGATACTTTGTAAACATTAGTTTAACAAAATTAAATTTAAAACAACATTGATATTAAAAATATATTGTAGTATTTTCGATGAGTTTGAGAAAAACCCACTTACTGCTACTATAAATAAATCAGAGATATTATTTTTAGCTTCCTCAAAAATCATTGCTATCACAATGATTTTTAGAGTGTACAAAACTTTCCACTTATCTAACTTCCCACTCGACCTTAATTCATCACTAACTCGCGTCCCAAAACTCAGTAGCGACATCTATCACCGTATAAAGAAACTAGCACTATTACCTCAGTGTATTTCACACAAAGAGGAATCCATTCAGTAATAATTCAAGGGAACTACATATCTTGCGAACCGTCGGAAATAGAATATTAAAGTGGGTTACTCATACATCTTGGATTGGTACAGGCTATTCTCCTCATGAGTTGGCCTTTTGCGGACTCCTTTTGTCGTTTTTATGTTGACAAGTACCTTAGAATCTAGATTTGGACTTCAATTTTGAAAGACTTTATGTTCAAGATTTATTTGGATTAGATAAAAGTCTTCCCAAAACTTTTATCCAATCGGAGTGTCCGATTTTTATTGTACTTATTTACTTTGTTATATAACTTTTTTTACATTTTTTTGTAATTCAAAAACTAATCCTGAATATTGTTATTTTTATTATTCATCTTTCAAAATTTCAAAATTAACAATTCTTTCACATTCACCTAAAATCAGACCTCTTTCCGATACAAGCCAACCTTTAGTCCAAAATGCAAATCATAAGCCAACAAATTAATCTAGTCATCAATAAAACAATTAATGGCGCTCCCTCTGTTATGACTCACAAAACAAACCCTATCTCTACTAACCCAAACAATTTCATGCTTCACTTACGGCTCCATGTAATGACGTCACTGCACCCCTAGGCTGTATTAACGCACTCCACAACGGCACACATAACTAATTGAGAAACGCCTGCTGTCAGGTTCTAAGCTAACTGCAGAGAAATTCCAAAAGCTAAACGTGAACCGACTTTACATGTCAGCCATGTTATTATTGTTTCATTACTTGTTGGGGCGACGCGGTTTGAGGATCGAGGACGGAACTGCAAACGACGACACTGACGATATTGTCAACGGAATTTGAGTGTGAGTGTGTTTGTTTGAATTTGGAGTGTTTTGAAGTAATGTAATTAAATTGTGAAATACATTATCTGATTTATTTCGTCGTGTAAAAGAAATATGTTTTGGTGTAATGGGATGGTAAATGTTCCATCATCACCCGAAAGACGTCCACTGTTAAACAAAGGTTTCCCCCTTAGGAAGTCTTCCCTCATGGGGATCACAGCATTGGTGGTGAAGTTACAAAAGACGCCACTGCCCATCCGACATCCGACACCGACGGGAGGAAAGCGGGTGGTCAATTCTAGGCCACCTTATGCTATGCTCATGCTATCACCAGAGGTACAAAAAATTCCCCACAGTGTTATTTTCTTAAAAGCATTCGTAGTTATTCCTTCCTAAATATTCAAAAACTGTACAGAGCTAACCTAGTAGTATGACAATAAAACGAAAGAGGTCTCAATCAACCAAATGTCTCTGACAAACAACAGTATATTCCGAGGTCTCCAAATGTTACGACTACTTTAGCTTCTAAATCTTCAGCGCTACTGATAGTAAACATTACTAGTTTCATAAAGTTAGTGCAACCACGGAATCGTCTCCATCGTTCACTTGGAACCTAACAAGCCATTACCCGTTACACAAAGGCATAACAAACAACGAGCTATGATGGTACTCTCGGTAGACATTCTAATTTATAAAGATGTGGCCACGAATGTGTGGTTACAAGCGATAATGAAATTGGTGAACTTTTGTTAGATCGTTGAACTTTGGACGAAGTTCTAATGGTTGGCATGTTTTACAACGTAGCAGCCGATGAATCTTATTTAACAATATATTTTATGCTCAGTTACTGTGTTCCTTAAAGTATTTATTTCTGGTTTGTATTTAAGTTCCATCATCATCATTTTCTTATTAACATGTTTCATACTTCGGTTGTTAGTTTCTTCTTCTTTGATATTAATTCTTCTATTAAATTTTAGTAGGTATTCTAGTAAAGTTTAGTACTTTAGTATAACTTTAGTTTCTGCATTTTTCTTTTTATTGCATCCGCAATACGCTTGAGTATCTAATTTACAATAGCGATATAATCAGCTTTAGATTATTGGCAAACACCTCTTGTTCATACATGACCAGTTTTCTTTTTTATCTTGGCAACTATTCACATACAAAATTGGCTCACCTTCCATCACGTTGTCTTGCCAAATATAAAGCCTATCTTTGCTTGTAGCTATAATGGGTTTTCAGTAATGGTTAGCGAACCAAAAAAGTGACACACCGGCAATTTGTTACGTAAACCATTTCGGCTTACCCTCGTATTTGGCCTACACTAGTTATTTTAGCATGTCTAGCAAATCTCTGTTTTCATCACCAAATCTCAAGTTTCAAAATGATGTTTCTTACTATTTACAAGAAACTGCCGTTAATTTCTTACTTCTCCTGTATTTAGCTTCTTCACAGAAATATTTGTCGAACGAACTCTCAATTCTTTATACTGAATATTACGTTTAGCATCCCTATTATATATAAGTATTTACATGCTCACTCGTTTCGCGGCCCCAAAATAAGCAACATCGAGTACTCCGCTCGCGGCAATCATAACTTGATACAAGACTTTTGCTTCGCGTCGGCTCCAGAGAGGTTCGCGAGGTACCGCTCGTTAATTAGATGATACGGTTAGACGCTCTTTGCACTTTTTGTATGAACCGTGTATGGCTTTAATGTAGCTTTTGTTCTTCTTCTACTTTATTTGTGAAATTATTTTCTATGAGAAAGGCTGGATTTATCTTAATGTCTTCTGGCATTGAGTGTTTTTTTAAGTTATTTGGGTTAAAAACACCAGCTAAATGTTCTGGAATTTTGTCACAAAGTGGGGAGGCTTTTGCCCAATTTTGAGCTTTAAATAATAATAATTTTACCTGCTAGTTTTCTTTGGCTGGTTAAGGAACGCCAGATGATAACAGGTACTTATGATAGCAACGAGGGCCATCTAACAGAAATATTAAAGGAAGAAGATAAAAAACGTATGATACCCAATGCAATATGCATTTACCGAATAATATTGAAATTGTTATGCTAAACTACCTAATCATCAGCTAAACCTATCCGTAACATCTCACACACTTCGCAATTTGACCTATGTTTAAAAAAGCATTCTCATTCTCACTCCCAATCTCGAATGGTTGACAACGAGGCAGAAAGAAATCGTACATCAGAAATTTAAATTAAAGTACCTTCTAACTACAACGTGCTAAATACGGCCCTACTTAAACCTGTCATCCTACACAAACCCTTCTTAAATCCACTACGCAGCAGCAAATGTTAAAATAGTTAAGCCGAGATTTAACAAAACATAATCAGTTACCCAACTTTGTGTGCTAGTCTAATAAATAAATTATGTATCACGGCTTCTCATTTATTAAGTGTCCCTTCCCAAGTTGTTTAAATATTCGATTACAATAGTAATCCCTCGGTGCTCAGTGAGATTAAACTTCGGTTAGGGCACCTGGACCATTTTTGCCCACGTGCTAATTCTGAGAAGGACGTATGGAGGTTAATTAGGGTAAATCCACTTTTCATAATGTTGAAAAATTGTTTTTTAAATAATCCCTTTGTTGAACTTTTGGGTAATGTTGATTTATGTTTATTTGCTTTGAATTTTAATGTGGTTTAAGGGCGTCGGCCGTTGTCACACTTTCAATGTGACCTGTCAGTGGGTAGATGAAGAGCCAAAAACACTTTAAACAAAAATGTTTAATAAAGAGAAGAAAATCATTTTTCTAAAAATGTATTTTTGAAGAATAGAAACGTCACTCTACACAAGGAATTTCTCTTGTATATTGTCTCTTGTCTTGTTGTCTTTCAAAAACATGTAATACCACATACACGAACACACAGAGTCTGGACAAATATCTGCGGATCACACATTTTTTTTCCCAAAGAGAAATCGAACCGACAACACCTAAAGCAGCAGTCTCATCGCTTAGCCACTGCGCCGATCAGGTCGTCGATAATTCCCAATCAATACCAAATGGATTTCTTATCTTCCTAATTCTGTTAGTATTAGATGTCACTCCACACTGAGAAGAGAAAGCCGTTGAAAGAAAATATAAAGCCAGTCCAATTGTTAGCACAGACACTATACTACCACATTATACTTATTTATAGACAGTAGAAGTATTGCTTTCCCTCCTAGCTCTAGCCTTTGGGATCCACATTACTATTCGAACACCCCCCGTTTCCAATTCCAGAACAATAGCCACACATCAAGAATCAATTGGAAGGTGTTTTAAAAACAAAACAAACCGAATAGAAACTCCAACAGCAGCGTATTGAAATATTCTCCTGAGAGGGACTCCACTTGAAACTTTACAGTTTTGACTTTGCTCGGACTGTGGATGCGACTGCTATGACCCAGTAAAACTTCGTGGGTAAACCAGGGTAACTTTAAATTACTCGCTGTACATGGTCTAGGGGTTGCGTGTCATTTTCAGAATTCTACGTATGGTCTTCTACATCAGTAGGGTTAACGCTTTTCTCTATAGCATTGACGTCAAAGACAGGTGGTAACTTTGTTTGAATTTTGGCATTATTAAAAATGTAAAGCTGTTTAACTTTGAAAGGTTAACAGGTGGAATATTCTGAATGTTTTTGTGAAAATTTAATTACATTTTCTTCTAAAGTGATCTATTAGTTTTTGATGATTACGGTGACTACTAGTTTTGGAATTTCGCTTATGTTTTTCAATGCGTCTACCACGACCTTCCGTGCTTCTTACTTGCTGGCGAAAACGTTTGTTCTTTCCATGGCAACGAGCACAGATCTTTCCATGTTCTAATACGTAACTAAGCCACGTATGTGTAAAGCCATTTCAGAAGCCAATAGGCGGTTTAAACTCTAACACCAGGTTGTCCATCAACCATACAAAAAGAAGATAATGTCTCCGAAATAAAACGTATGATATCAGCAACATTGCGAACTTGCTGATTGGCCTTCCTATTCAGCACAGCACTCAAACAAATAAATACATCTATCATCTCAATCAATCAGCTACAACCCAACATTTAGCAGCTCAAGTCCAAAATAACCGCGCGTTAACATATCACATAAATCATCCAAATTATTGGGATGCCAAATGATAATATCCACACATGCATATTAATGTTAAGACGGTATTCATAATTGAGAGCCAAGATAAAACGTTCGGTGGCTTGCACGTTCAACTTTCTCACGTTTCGAAGTGTGTGACGTTATTTCGTATTTAACAACTGCTACGAGTTGTTTGACTGTCGGTGTTAAAAATGTATAATGCCAAAATGTTATCGAAGCTCTAGTTTTTAGGTTTAGGTAAAAAAGTTGTATGTGTTTGTTAAAACAAGAAGGTATTCATTATGTTGTGTGTGATGATAGTATAGAATACAGAAACGTAAAGGAGAAACCTTATGTTTTTACATTGAATTTTTAAGTCATACATATAAACATAAATACAACTAGTAAAAATGAACAAATTAAATATAATATCATGGTATTTTTTAATAAGTGTTTATAGACTCCTGGTATAGAAGAACATCTTAGGCTAGATGACGCGATGATTATAGAGATGCAATTACAACGAAATAGCGTTAAAACAAACAATTGAAATCGCAATCGCAAGTTACATCGCACACTCAACGAAGCCAAACTTTTTATTGAATTCATCAGACTTGAAGATACCGGGTATAGCGCTTTCAGAGTTTAATTAATTTACCTTGAAGCACGTGAGATAAAGTTCATATTCAACTAAAATATTTTGAGGCATAAACTTCTGCCTTTCTCAGAACCTCAGAGGTACAGCGCAGAACTATTAATACTTATATTAAATTCGAGAATTTAATATGGAATATTGGAAGTGATCATGAAAGTTTTGCAGAGGAAGAATATAATTACGTGTCGACTATTCTCGAGTTCACGATATTTTCCTTTGTTTTCATTGCTGCGTGCAAAAGACAAAGGCATGGAACGCATCAATGATTTTAGTTAATGGTTGCTGAAGTCATCAAAATGATAACTCCTCCAACTATAACATTTTCTGAAACGAAAAGTGAATGAAAAAGCTAAAAACTTTTGAACTATTTTGATGCATCTTGACCTTTTAATTTGAAAACGACCAAGATTGTACTTTCAATTTTAAAACGACACAAATTCGTGGATTTCGAAGCATTTAGAGCTGCATCTCTAGAATTAAAGCTTTTAACATTTCGTACGTGTACCTCACTTCACTTAGTCTCCAATGACGTAAATCTTTCGTAAAGGCTTAAGACTTCTAAAGGGAGACCTAGAAGACATTAAAGGACATATAATATAACATTTTTACTTTCCTAAAGTAAGGAGAGAGGTGTGTAGTACTCCCACATTTCGCCAGTTATTTTGTTGGTCCCAATATAATAGGGGACGAGGCTATTGCTATTATGTCCTTGACTGCCACACCGTAGACACAATAGAAAAACTATTGTTCGCGGTCATCGATGACTGCTGCGGCGCTCAAAGGGTTAACCGGGCACAAATCTAGACGCCGAGCTACTGTGACAATTCATCATCATCATCCACAGGCTTCAATATCCCACTGCTGGGTATAAGCCTCCCTTAAACAATGCCATCCGCCGCGGTCCTGTGACAATTATCCAATGTAAAACCTAGTAACACTTTGCTAGACTCGGATTGGGACCCAGGACCTCGTACTCAGCAGTCTCGCTTAGCAACCACTACGACCAACGAGGCTGTCGTATAAAGGACAAACAGAGAAAATACAAGGCACAATTTCGTACATAATTACTGATACATCAAACTTGCAGAATACCCACGTTTACATCTGCACACTGATAACTCAGAATCAATATTGATAAGCTTTAGCACATAACGCGGAGGTGAATCTATAATGAGTCAACACTTCTAACTGTGATTTAACATCGTTCTGTTTGCTTTCCACAAATTATGTTTGACGAATAACAATTGTGTGCTGCTTAGACTGTCTTAAGTGGTCCTAGATGTATCTGTAGACTAGTTCTGATAAAAGAATTTAGTATTTGCAGTACATTCGACGAGCTGATTGGCGCAGTGGCTAAGCTATTGGACTGCTGCGCTAAGGGTTGTGAATTCAATTCCCGCACGGGGCAAAACTATGTGCGAACCATAGATGTTTGTCCCAAGTCTGGATGTTTGTGTATCGATGGTCTCTACGTAAAGTATCGAATGTACAAACTGGCATTTTGCAAATTCGATACTTTACGTAGGGGCCATCGGTATGTGATATTTCATCTTTGTGAAACGCACCCATGATACAGGAGAAAATCCTAGTGTTTTTTAAAAGAAAAGACAAAAAAAAATCCCTTGTCTATCATCACCATCCGTTCATACTATCAAGGTTGTTATCCAAGACGATTAGCAAAGGTTTTCTACTTCATAAGAGGTACGTTCCCACATTTCGCCGAATAATATAATGGTGAGTACCATGATAAGCGGTAGTGAGCTTATTACAATTAATAGAACCCGAACCGTTAATTCATTTTGCAATTCGATTTGCATTCTAGAAGGTAATTTTATTCTTAACCCGTTCAAAATTTTTGTATTACTCTCACATTCTAAACTATAAAATTAAATTTCATTCCGTAGATTGCTCGCTCACTCTGACGCCGCATAGAACTAGCGACAAATATTAATAAGACTGAGAACATGACAATAGGATTTTGATTAACCGCATTGAGCCTTATGTTTCGCGCACAATACTTATGCATATTACGGAAATCTAATAGAAGTGGCAGAATCAAATATTCTATGAATTCTTCGACGTGGTAAGATTTTGTGACATAATATAAAGGAGAAATCGATAAGTCATCGTCAGCAGTCAGAAAATTTAAAAGCGGAAGACACAAGACGAAGCTTTGTGCAACCAATAAGGGACAAATCGGATAACAAAATAAAAAAAAAACAAAAGGCAAGTAATTCTTTGTTTTCAGCAGTTTTCTTTTACCTCCATTTTAATTGGGCTCCGCCATTTTAATTGTTACATCATAAAAATACAGCATAAATCTTTTCTTACTCCACATATGAACAATGTATCATCTATACTACCTTTTTCCTTCCTAAAACAGAACTCAACTTCACTCCACTTAATACAATATAAGGAATTCACAAAGACTCCTGACTGACAAGCCCTTCCATTCTCCATACATCACAGTTCAAACACACGTAACACATACCACGGCTCTCCGCGTGCCTTATGAGAATATTAAGCACCCAAGAGATATTTACAAGGAAATAAAAATGCTGTGTCGTCATCTTATTGTGAGACTCGCGTTGCGTGAGGGCGATATCACACTAGCGACTCCGAAAAAGCTCCTAGTATATCTTTGAGCGAGATGGAACAACGCAGACGCGGAGTGAACGAAAAAGACATGGCCTAACGTACACACCACAAGTAAGGTCAGACTAAAGAAAGGTAAGTAAAACATATCATACATAACATAACATCACGCTTGTATTCCCCGAAGGGATAGGCAGAGGTGCACATATAGAACACCTACATTTCTCCAGTTATGTATAGGAAGAGCCTATTGCCAACCAGGCACAAATTCAGACACCGTGCTGCTACTGAGAATTACCTAATGGAAAAACCCAGTAACACTTTGCCCGACCCGGGATTCGAACCCGGACCTCGTGCTCAGCAGTCGTGCTTAGCAACCACTAGACCAACGAGACAATCAGTAAGGTAAGTATTATTAGGTTAATATTAAGCCAAGGATCGCTCGCCACGAACTCGTTGCAAGCTCGCTGCACACACGATCTATTCAATAAAGACATGCTAGCAAACCGCCAATGTGATAACGCCTTTAGAAGCGACCGGCTTAACAGCTCGTCTGAATAAATACCTTGTATGCCGTTGTGAGGGAGCAACTTAATAAGAATAGGGCAATTATACGAACTTTTTTTTCAGTCAGAAAATATTTTTGACAATGTTTCTTAAGAAGTGAATAAGATCATATAATTATACCTATACTTTTGCTTATCAAACTTCATCATGATTGAGATAGACCACGACGTTTTGATCATCATATAAAATACCTAGTGAGCGAAAAATACGACAGAATATAGGAAAGAAACGCAATTCAACAAATACCTTTTACCAGTCCCCAGAATTCAGAGAGCTCCTAAATCACAGCGCATTAAGTGTGGACGGTTCCAATCCGGCTGACTTATTGAAATGACCTTAGCCAATCATCAATTTCAATAATAATATCTCATATGCATCGTTGGTCTAGAAACGATTTATGAAGTACTTTGCAGTGTTGAAAGCTTTATCACTTAGGTTTTAGTGTGGTACTAAAATATGGTGGCGTTCTAGTGAATTCGGAGTTTGGTCGTGCGATTATCTTCCTAGGGGAGATAGATGGTTGATACTTACAGGGTTACTTACTTATATGGAGGGCTTGAGTTTCAACTATTTCTGCCTATATACATACTATCGTGCTGCAGGACAAAGACTTTTTCTAACACAGATCGTTGGTATTTTTAGATGGTAAATAGTGTAGATAGCTTTAATTACTTGAAAAGTATGT
Source organism: Abrostola triplasia (assembly GCA_946251915.1). Taxonomy (NCBI): domain Eukaryota; kingdom Metazoa; phylum Arthropoda; class Insecta; order Lepidoptera; family Noctuidae; genus Abrostola; species Abrostola triplasia. Next base: position 4,093,433 of record OX276444.1, on the reverse strand, counting down.
TATATAACATTATATTTAAAGTATCGTTATCGAGCGTATTGCCGGCTTACCTGAGTTCGAAAATGCGACCTTAAGGTGCGTTTCCACTTGTAACATCTCAACAAACATTCCTCTTAAAGGTCATAACACACATATCAAATGGAAAGGGAGAAAGGGAGCCGTGCTGAATGTTTTGTATGAAACTCCCTACTTCAAAGCACACTAATCGTAATCACCTCGCCTCGGGACCGGCGCGGCGAGCCGTCTAGCCGAGGCGACTTATCGGAGCAGCTGATCCGCTTTGGTTACGTGCTTACGCAATGTAGCTTAACTAAGGTTGACGCCTGTTTGACAGCGAGGCGAAAGGTTACGATCCCTTTCCGATTTCATATGTGTACTATGACTCATAACCGTAACAAAGCGGCATGTCTGTGTGTTGTGGGATCCGAACCATAGTCTCGAAGAAACTTATGCACATGAAGCAGTAGGTACATGAGCGAAGCTAGTAACTAAGATCTGGTCTTTCCGACACTGCCAGCCTGTTAACACAAATTAGAATACGGTATTAGATCAAATTAAGCCTCGGTAAGTCTTGTTGGCACTCGCCACAGTCTAAGATATCCTATTTGCATGGCACTGCTGCTTAATCGGTTTATCTTTACCCCGTTTTAAGAAGCAAATGGCGGAATACAGTTTAATAAAATAGATTCCGAGTTTATAAAATTGAAACTAGTTCTGCATTTATTTCCTTGGTAAAGTTTTAATGCATTATTATCGAAGTTTTGTTAAGATATTTTTATATTGTGCGAGTTTAATCTGTTATTATTTTTTATATTTTAATTAGAATTGGTTTTGTTGTTGAAGTATATGCTGTTCGGAAATGTGACAATTATTGGCGCAGTGATTGGACTGCTGCTAAGAATTGCGAATGAAACAAACATACTATGTGATCCTAAAATAAATGTATCTTGAAGCTGTTTATACAAGTGGTGTATAATATGATCCCTTTGTCCCACCATCCGAAAATCTCCCTCCTGGACATAATCTGCTTCGGCCAACCTGGAAGTCGCTCAACTGCCTCCAGACCTAGGTAGGTCACAGTAAGAAAATGTTACCTAGGCGGGGATTCAAAAATTATTCTGATCTGAGGTGTGTGTGTGGCATCACCATCAAGACGATGTCATATTTACTGTCATGTCGTATGTCCTTACACCTGTACAATGGAAGACCTTAAGAACGGTACTGATAATGCTATTCTCGTAGCAAATTTCTAGGCCGATAAAATTGAATTACCATCGACTCCATAATAGCAAAAATATAATGACAAGAAGTAGGTACCTATGCGAGAAGAAAATAAACAGCAATTCTACATTACCTGACCAAGGGTGAATTATATTTCCAGTTCAAAGTGTTACTGCATTTTACTGTCAGGGAATTCCAGCCGTCCAAAGGTTTGGAACTGTGTCTGATAGATGGCAAAAGGTTACCCCTCTGTTCGGGGACTTGTAACGTGACACTCAAAATGTCGGTCGGATTGCAACTGATTTACCTCTGCTCACCCCATGGGAATGGCTCAGTAGGCACAGTGATATATTAGAACTACTTACCGTAGTATATTTAGGTTAGCATCATGATTATATTGGAAGGAGTAGACCTAGAAGTATACGGGGTATTTTGTCAGGCGGTAATCTATTGCCGCGTATCATAGATTTGCTCAAGACATTTAATAACAAGACCTAGTAATCTACGTGGCAGGGTTTCTTAGTCCGGATACCAGTCTCCCGCAAAGGACTGGTAGCGTGAAAGTTGTTTTAAACTTAATTTAAGAACCTTTGTGGAAAAGAAATAAAACTGTTATTATTATTTATGGTTTATTTATATTGATTTAGACGGGTTCGAATCCCGGGTCGGGCAAAGTGTTATTGGGTTTTTCCATTAGGTAATTCTCAGTAGCAGCACGGAGTCTGGATTTGTGCCCGGTTGATGGCAATAGGCTCGCGCCCCCTAATACATTGGGACCTAAAAACATAACTGGCGAAATGTGGGTGTACTTTATGTGCACCTCTGCCTACCCCTTCGGGGAATTCAGGCGTGATTTTATGTGTTATTTATATTCAACCTGAACCATACGAGATCATTGCGTAAGCTACTGGGCCTACACCCATTTTTCACACATAAGTTAAGCTCTCATTAAAATGTAAACTTATAAAGTTTACTGCAAGAGGCAAAGCCACAAAACACAAATTAACTTCATTAACATATTTCTTAATCAATAAATTACCTTAGAAAACAAAGCAATGGATTCTCCAATCGTCCGCGACAGACAAGATGTGAATAAATTACCTTCCTCAAGCTCAAAGGTTCGATCCCAGTTGTCAGTGTCGTGCAACGATTTATAGCTGAACTAACGTCCAAAGACTTAAAGGTCGCCAAAGCAACAAAAACTTTGTACTACAATCCTTGGAGTATGCAAAGACTTTGTGATTTGTATTCCCGGAGGACAGATAGTATCGTGATCGACCATTGTTTTCAATAGATTCTTGCATTGAGTTCGTAACTTGTGTTAAGGTACACTTTGATATGTTGTTTTTTAACACTCTGTTGTCTAAAATATTTTGATACGTTAACCTACTAATATTATAAATATGAAAGTATGATATTCGGTTGTTTTTTCACGCAGCTCTCAATAGACGAATAATGGCGCCCAACGTGGGGCCCCATTGGTACGTAATTTATGATTTGATCATGATTTTTGAAGTTCTGAGTGTCCTATGCAAATTATTATCCGAAATATCATGCATATATCTTATTATATGAAATAATGATAGCACTTATATTTTATAAGATAATTTCTGTAAAGATACCTAATCATACGACACAAAAGGTCATTTATCTTTTAAAAGCGATTCTAATGTCTCCGTAATTGACTGATGATACAAATTAGAGTATCAACCTTAAGGTCAATGTAATTCGAGTTCAATAAACCGTTATTGTTAATGTTACTTTTCTATTTAATTCGGTAGATTAGAGGTTTTTTTAGTACACGCACATTTTGCCAGTTATGTTATAGATCGCAATGTATCAATGGAGGTGTATTGCCGGTGTGTATTGCCATTAACCAAGCACAAACTCAGACCCTGAGAATTACCTAATGGAAATATCAAATAAAGCTTCCCCTCTAGACGAACGAGGCAGCCATATAATTATTTTGTAAAACAATAATTGACTAAAACAATTGTATGTATAACACAAGTTCAAATAACTACATTGTTCTCCTCGAAAAATACAGTGTTTCCACATGAATGGTGCCGTGTTCGCCAGCTAAAATAAATGTAACAGTTCCCGGTGCTGAACGCGTGAAAAAACCGTAGTTTTCTAGGATAAAACTCACCATGGACCTAGGAATATCATTCAAACTCATTCGACCGTTATACAAACACTCGATGGCACAAACAAAAAGCCATACTATGGTATATCACACTAATATTATAAAGGCGAAAGTTTGTGAGTGTGTTTGTACGTTTGTTACCGCTTTACGCTCAAACGGCTGGACCGATTTTAATGAAATTTCATATAGAAGAAGTTGACACCCTGGATGGATCTTAATACATGGGCTACTTTTTATCCCGAAAAAATGTAGCGGGTAACACCGCGGGGCGCAATTACAGAAGCTGCTGCCCACCTTTTGGATTTGGGTGGCGACACCCATGGAAGGAAAGGGCGTGGTCAATTCTAGTCCGGATACCACTAGTCTCTATATATATAACTGTCTCACTACAGCGCAAAGGCCTCTTCTCTTATACATAAGGATTGACAATTAATGACCACGCTAGCTCACAAAGAATTAAAGTAAAGTTAAAAAAAAAAAAATCGTTACGACAAACAATTCCATCCACAAGAAACCAGCTAAATTATAATAGAGAATTTAATAACTAAAATGTTCCTGCTTTAGCAAGCAGCAAACCCATGCTTGAGGAAACTCACATCGTTTCGCTACAACCAGCCAATCATGAACTCGCCTTTCATGGGACCCCTTAAAAGACACTTGAATATCGATAAATTACAAGGAATTTCTGCTTGCTCCGCCAGCCCGTAGCGAGACTGTTAGACGTGTTCTTTAAACTCTCTATTTTAATATGTTTGTATGTAGCAGAGACTGTTGTTCAGTTAAATGATCTATTACAATGCGATTTTTTCCTTGCATGCGTTTTACAAACATGAATATTAGAATTAAAATTATGCCTATCTATCAGCCATGGGTCAAGTTTGGGTATTCTCAATTCTTGTACAAGCCGTCCAAAAAGTAACCGCTGATCGGAATGCAAAACAATAAATTGATAAAGGAAACTTGAAAAATGATGGACTCGAGCGGGTCTCGAATCCGCGACTTTCGTCGTACCGTGGCGCCGCTCTGCCAACTAAGCCACCGTGTCACTGCTCGCATCCATCGAAGTTCCCTTTTAGTATTTACGTCTTAAGGGTGACGGCAAAAGTCCGAAGTGTCCATCATTATTCAAGTTTCCTTTATCAATTTAGATTTAAGCCTAGCATAGCAACATGCAAAAAAAAGATACAAAAATTCATGCAAATCAATAAATCAAAGTCAGTCGAATAGGTACTTGAGGTAGCAAAAAAGCAGTGTCAATTGAGTGGTAAGTGTACATCAACGATACGATAAGAAGACCAGTTGGCGTATTTCTTGATACTTAACGAAAGTTCTTAAGGTCCACAGAACAATAATGTCCATTTAATATTCTCCAAAAGTGAATGCTTTAGAATAAAAGCCTAATAACTTTTGACAACATTGTGACCGCATTTTGGAAATTCGTTCCGAAGTTTTCGCATTTAAGTGAATAATTACCGCGATGTTCTTACATCTTGCTTTCTTTCGAACATTTTTGGATTACCTCTTATATTTTCATAACTGTGTTTATATATACTAACGACTTCTTCATGACGTATTTCGTTCATGATCGTATTACTTACGATGCGTGTTACTTCAAGTGTTAATGAAGACTTTACAAGCTTTACTGTATCTCAATCGTTAACTTCATTTATATTTTTAACATCCCACGCAATTTGCCTAGCTTTCATAAATAAATTGGGGTGTATTATTGGCACTGTTGTCACGATTTAAATCACAATACCTTCTAATTAAATATTCAAGATAAAAGGTAGACTCACTACTTCACAAAACAGGCTACCCAAATAAAGACTACCTAGCCTACTCTTTTGGGAAATAAGCAAATGATATACATACAAACATATGTTAAAGGCCAAATTCAAGGTGTTGATTCCGACAACTAGTGTAGGCACCCTTTGGCAGGCAAGCGCAAATCAAATCAATCGGCACGGCAAGCAAACATTTTCCAATATTCGCCGCAGAAAATATTCTGAGAGGTGTTCGGGATGTCGAACTCTTAGATTATAGAATATAGATGTGAATGGAGTCGCGGTTTTGAAGTTATTTAAATTTTGTTTATTGTTTTGTAGGAATAATTATAACTGCTTATTTCTTTCTTATATCATACCTATGTATTATTCATCCAATGATGTGTGTACCAAGCTTGTTTTGCCTTAGGTAAGTAAAAGTTTAATATCTGCCGTCAATTTGTATCATTGTGAGCAGTCCAATTGCCGGCTAACTGGGTATAGATACGGTGTGCAGGTGAATCTTGTGTTCCCTAATGGTGCTAAGTGGCCGTTTTACGTCGAGCACTATCAAATATTAAGTGATACCAAGATGACAACTTGATATAGGTTATCCCACAACCCTCATCCTCTTTGAGAACCCTGCAATCTTTACAACTCTTCAGAATAGACGACACACGTTAACTGAAATGCAGTAAATTTTTATTCCAAGCTCGTATCCTAAGCATTCTCTGTTCTACTGACAATCATGTATGTACCAGTGTCACACTCCGGTTATTTTTATTCCAAGCCGTCGCGACTTCTGTTTATTTTGCGGGTAGGATCGCTGCCGCTGATTTTGTCTTGTACCATAAAATGTGCTAGTTTTGATTTGTGAGTTCAGTTATGTTGGGTTAATGTCAACGATGTAAGTTTATGATTCACGTAAATATTAAGAGTGATTGTTAATTTACCATACATACATAAAGTCACGGCTGTTTTCCAGAGGAGTAGGCAGAGACCAGGGATTTCCATTTGTTTCCACTACCCGTGGTCCTGTTGCTTCCTAGGTGCCATATGTTTTCTCTCTGTATTCTTCTTTGAAATTTTTACCGCGACTTTGATAATATGTATTATCGGTCTATTAATTACATCACGTGTAATTATTGTGTATCCCATTTAATTACATGTGTATGAATGTATAGGACGGTTATGATGAGGGACAACATGCTTATTAACATATGATCAGACTATAATTATACATTGACGGCTAGCTTATAACCTACGTCTGCGTTGTGAGTTGTTCGTTTAATTAAATGATAATCATGCATTATCGTGAATAGTACAATTCCCTTCCATAACATAACATAACATCACGCCTGTATTCCCCGAAGGCGTAGGCAGAGGTGCACATATAGTACACCCACATTTCGCCAGTTATGTTATAGGTCCCAATGTAATAGGGGGGGGAGCCTATTACCATCAACCGGGCACAAATCCAGACTCCGTGCTGCTACTGAGAATTACCAAATAGAAAAACCCAGAAACACTTTGCCCGACCCGGGATTCGATCCCAGGACCTCGTGCTCAGCAGTCGCGCTTAGCAACCACTAGACCAACGAGGCAGTCAGAATTCCCTTCCGTTGCTAGGAAACCGAGATGCAAGGCAAGGGATACGATCTAAGCCCGATGAAAGGCATTAAAGACATTTGGAACTAATGATGAGTGAAAAATGTGGGTGACTTTTAATATAACAGAGCCACTTGGACTTCGGTTCGAAACAAAGTCTTTAAAGTAGATTGGGTAATTACGCAAACGCTGCTGCTCTGATGCTATTGATTTCTCTACAATCATCATCATCAGCCGGAAGACGTCCACTGTCAAACAAAGGCCTTCCCCTTAGGTTAGGGCTACCAACATCATAGTACTTAATAATTCTGCTATACTTACTTGGCAAATAATATTTTCATCAAGAAAAATCAAACCTGTATTTTTTTTAGGTATAAGTAACTGTATCCTTTTTGTTTTCGTCCGCAATACTTTTTAGTCACTAGCAAAAGTCGCTCGTGGTTACAAGGCACGTCTGAGCACATTTACCTGTTCTGTTTTACAAACAAGATTCAACGTGTTGGCTAAAACATAGTGCCAGCGAACTAGGACTTTTTTAACGCTTCATTTTTTGTTGACTTTGAGAAATTGCCTATGTTTAGTTATGCCTAAAGCCTGAAAGAAGAATATAAATTATTTTGTTTTATCTCAGGCGATTTATTTCAGAAAAGTTATGATAAGATTTCTAAAAATATATATTATGTTGTATGTACAGACGCTAATAAAAATGGGATTGCATTATGCTACTGTTGCTTGTTCCTTAAACACAAAAGTATTCTAAACACTCATGCACTTAAATTATGCAAGGCACGTACTGAAAAATCCACGTCAGAATTGCGGAAAAAAATTATAACCTAACTAATGAACGAAGCAGATGTTCACCAATCAATCATTCAAAACCTTTTCAGTTCATACACGGTCACCGTTCACCCTCACTAAAACTTTAAGTGGGCCATTCGTGTTCTAAATTCGAAATTTCCAGATAAACCCGAAAAGCTTATCTTGAAGGATTAGGATTAATCCCGCCTCTGTAGACGGCCAGTTATTGACTTTGTGAGTTTAGGACCGATTTTTTAATGTCAAACGTGTTTTTATTCTAAAAGGTTTTAACCGAATTCTTAATACCTATCTAGAAAATTTCCGATACTGGCATAAAGAAGAGTGGCAACGTATAATAAGGTAAGTGTTAATGGACTAATAGGTAACACAAAACTTCGGATAACAGGTTCAGACAAAATCGGAGATGTCCTGGAAAAAGACCAGTATCTTTTTTTACCAGTGGAAATCCTCATCGACTTCCTCCACCCTGGCGAAGACAGAGGGATATGCTAACTCCTACCGGCTAATATCACCAGGTTGTCTCACTTGACACTTAGCGCTTCAGAAATAACTTAAGCCAAGAAGCATAGGCGCCTAGGCGAAGTTATGGTCTATCTACTTTAAGATTTAACACCAAATTTATTGATTCAATGCAAACGAATGTTCTTGCTTTATTTCTGTCAGGATTGTAGCAAATGGATATTCATAGTCTCGGTCCGCTTTTCTGGGTAACAGGCGTGACTTTACGTGTACATGTATTTTCCCCGTACTGAATTTGACATTATAATTTTGTGTGAAGTGTTTATTTTTTAAAGGGCTAAACGAATTATTTTAATTGCTTTGTTTTAGGAAAAGGGATAATTTTGCGGTGCTAAAAAAATATGTCACGAATCCAAGTAACAAAGGCCACGGGCAACAGTAATATCTTGCGGGCTTTCAGAGTGTGTGTCAGCCATTTTGCATAAATTAAGGATAAATCTTTTCTGAAATCTAGATTGATATCCTATCCTAGGAGAATTGAATAAAATATATGGATAGTTATGATAATACTTTATTGTATTTTAAAGGCCTGTTTAAAACTGAAAGAAATTTAGATTTTTTTACTTTTTTCTTAAAACCTATAATTAACTACACAGTAATACTAACTTTAGTGTACATCCAAAAAATAAATATTTCTCTATAGATTACGTTATAAGTCTAAGATAAGGTCAATCTCAAAACCTTCGCAATTTAACGTATCTGGAAACAAAAGTACACAGCTAGTGTAGCCGGTCCAGTGCAACCAGGTCACTCGGAAACTGCAAGAGCAACGGAGACAATAGTGACGTCACTTCACTTAATGTATTGCTGTCTTTTAGAGTTCTTGATACTTGCCACACCTGAGACTACCATTAGTGCATTTATGCAAGTCTATTACTATTTAATACATGATGATTAGTAGAAGGGTGATGAAGGGTGGTAATGATGATTAGTAATTGCCTCGTTGGTCTAGTGGTTGCTAAGCGCGACTGCTGAGCACGAGGTTTTGGGTTCGAATACCGGGTCGGGCAAAGTCTTACTGGGTTTTTCTATTAGGTAATTCTCAGTAGCAGCACAGAGTCTGGATTTGTGTCCGGTTGATGGCGCCCCCTATTACATTGGGATCTAAAAACAGAACTGGCTAAATGTGGGTGTACTATATGTGCACCCACATTTAGCCAAATAATTATTAGTTTATTTAGCTGTTAGATTATCATGTATCCTAAATAAATAAGCTTAACGATTCATATATTGGTGTATCGATTTCCAAGATAAGCAGTTAAGTGATATCTCAATCGACGTGTTGATGTAGTAGTAATATTTAAAATGTTGAGGGAAATATCGAGAGTAAATTGCAATACAAAGTTACTTATATTAAACAAATTCGGAAAAGAGCATAGAGGGATTGGTTCTTTTTCAAATTCAATGAATAATACTACATTACAATTAATTACAAAGCATAACAATAAATCGAAAATATCATATTAATTATGAATCAATGTATTCTGTGTAGCAAAGCAACCTTAATCTAATATATCTCAAGATTTGTAGAATGAAGAATAGGTGAAGAAAATAAAGGGGCTCATAAAACGTAGGTAGGTACGTACTTAAATGTATCGCAGTACAAACTACGCCACCTGTGTTTGAACTACCAGTAAAACGTGCACAAACACCAAGTGATCTTTTGCAACTTGTGCAACCTAAAAGTATATATTATGCACTTACAGTAGTAGCAGTAAAAGTAATTTATAAGATTGTAACACTTTTCAAGTAGGTTTTTATTTTTAAGTCTGGAAACTTAATGACAAATACATTTCAGATGATAATGGCAGTCATCGTAAGATTACTTCCATTTCTTACCTATATTATTATTGAAACTATTAAAAAAAAACATTTTACTTTTATGAAAACAATATAGCTGGAAAAGTAGGAGTAACATTGGTGACACGTGACTAAATAGTAATATTAACTCATCGAGAAATCATAGTAGTACGCTCGAGCGTTCGGCAAGTCTATACAACTCAATTTTGGTATTAAATCTTGTCGCAAGATGTAGGGACACTACAAAAAGACAACAGATGGCTTTAGCTCTCTTCGCCAATTGGATAGCAACTATTTGAGACTTAATGTCCTTTCATACATTTACAACTGGTAATAGGCGATGACTTAGTCAAAAAATATAAGTCGCCACAAAATTATCAAAATATTTTAGAAATATCTACGGTAACAAATTTAATTCCTTAGCTAGCCTCAGAATAAATGAGCAGCGATATAATAAATGGGGAGTTTTTGGTTTCAGGGAGCTTAATCCTAGGGGAAATCAGGATTTTGCGGTATGCTGTTATCAATGTACAGGTAGATGCCTATCTACATATGATCCATTAGTTGGCCCTCATAACACCCACTGAGTAAAACAGGTCTGTACTTAGCATAACGCGTACCAAAATATAACTGAATAATGACAAAACTTGCCACTCCGAAGTGATATTGTACCCAAAAATTCATTACAAAGAGTGACGTAGCACTTCTAGCCCAATAACTCTGTCAACGTACTTCAATCTATATACCGACCCAATTTGGATATTACTACAAACTTTCTTTTGGAAATGTTTGGGATTTGCTACGGGATTGGCTAAAGTGTTTAGGAGTTTAAATTTTACAGACAGTATTGCCTCTTTTTCATTGACATTCACGGGCTCACACGGAGTTCCGAGATTTATTTTTTCGACACTGAATTGGCATTATATTCTTATTTCGTCTCTCTTTTTACCTAATTTATAAATAACCAATCGAGTCTAACAAGCATTTAGAATTGTAGTCGCTGTATAGACCATACTATTAATGTCAACAATCTCATACAATATTTTTACGCGAAAACCCAGTCAAAGCGCGCGCACGGCAACGCTGTGGCCACAGCATCACAAATAGGAATAAAAACAAATTAAGCTCGACACTGTTAAATTTGTATCGCTTTCAAAATAGTTTCGCGTTCACCAAGCACCGTACGTAATAAATTTGACTTTTCGCTTCTAAGAAATTGGATGCTATGTGAAAAATAGCACCTATTTTGGAATGGGTTGAAATTGGAATGTCTGGTGAAAGCCAATATGTCTTTAGGCTTGCATGCGATGCGATACTCTCGTGCAACATACACGAGTGCTGTGATAATTGAACAAAGTATTGGTAACTTTCTCCAGCTAAACGAATATTATTGTATTTAATCAGTCATCATGTAAAATTAATAGCAGTGGAAATTAGGTACGTCTTAATATATTCTTTGAAGCCTAAGAAATTTGTTAGTCAAACATCACGCCTTCATTTCCAGAATACCTAATTGTCCGGCAAATAGTAGGCAGTCAGCCCCGCTGTCTTACTTTAGCTATTAAGAATCTACCTTAGCTCCAAGCAAAATCAAAGAAAAAAAAGCTAAACTGTTATCAGTAAGTAGTACTGTCTGTAAAAATACCATAAATCTTTTCGCATAGTATCACAATTACAAAACCTTTTTTCTACTTTCATAACTCTTATAGAAGTCGGGTAAACCCCAACAATGTCCAGCGAAGTTAATTTCCTCGACTCAGTTAACTAAAGACGTTTCAAGCAACTTCAAAAAAATTTCTCTTTCGATTTAATACAAGTGTCCCTGGTGATTTGAAGAGAGTTTTTCCATCGAATTTTCTAGAGCTCATTATTCGCTGGCTATTCAAGGGACAATCCGACCCGAATTTTGGGGTCCTTAAGAATTGCGAGACAATATGAATGGAGCGTTTTCTTTATTTGTTAAGTGCAGTATAAATAGTTTATTGGCCTCACAATAAGGCTGAGAGGGTTTACTTTTTGAGGGGACCTACCGGAGGATGCATAAGATCCGGCTTTTGTTCACGTATGTATATTTGAACATGAAGCTGTATGGATGAAGGTTGGCACAAAATGGATGGTTTTATCCGGCAGTGGAGTGATGTCTTGTTTCTTTTTTCTTCAGTCCTTTAAACGACTACCATTTCAAATAACACCTGTTCCCCGAAGATATTCGACCCAATTCCAAACCCTAGTGTGTTTCTGTCTGTATGGTAATTTACTTTGTGGGTTTCGATATGGATCTCAAGATACTATATGCTCGATATAACGTTTGTGTTTACGGTCTACAAGAAGATATTAATGCCGGACGTTGACATTTGTATTTATGCTGCAACCTTATATTTACAATTTCAACAAGTTACTGAAAAGTATATGATTAAACGTAAGACTTTAGTGTCGGCTACTACGTGACATAAATAAAGACTAAAATACTAGAATTAACACGTTCACTGTCCACTGTACACAAAGGCTAAACAAACGATGTTTACCATATGTATCTCTGGGCATTCAAAGGGTTAAGACTTTTTTTATGTATCAAAGGTTAAGGCAATGCTAGTATACGCCTTTCAAATCAGAACAAATTCCATAAAATTGGACCATCTGGTGAGTACGACAATGCATTTTTTCATAAAATAATAAATTAATATTAAAAACATATTTTTACAAAAGCTTTTAAATCAAAGGTTCTATAATATTGTATGTCACCAAACCTATTTTTTTTCCCCTTGCACGGGGAATTCCGTGTAGGACGGGTGCGTTTGCGCGCAAACATGGTAATATCACATACACAAACACCCAGACTTGCGGCAAACATCTACGGAACGCACAAATTTTATTCCCGTGCGAGAATCGAATCAGAAACCAGTTTAGTTCAGCAGTCCAATCGCTTAGCCGCTGCGCCAATCAGGTCGTCAAGTACGCATTAGTACCTACGACTCTACGAAATTCTACTTGACTTTTCAAAGAGAACGGGAAATTCAACTCAAAATAACAAAACACAGTCAGAAGAGAGAGCAAGCTTATGCCTACTCTAGGCATAAGCTTGCATATTAAATTTGAATGTAATTCATCATAATAATGTAAAAGCTAAAGCATTAAGGATATAGTAATGTAGCTGCAGGCGCTTCCGTGGTTTAGCAGGAGTTTTAAGTTTCTAGAATTTCGGGATTAAAAGCTATTCGCTTTACCAGGGTATATTTTAGCGTTATATAAACCGCTGGCATTTTATAAACGAGAATTTGCGTAGTAATATCTGTTTCGTCGCTCTTAAAAGACGTATGTACGTTTATTTTATTTTAATCGCCTCTTACACCAGTTTTTTCTATGCCATCAGATTAATAATTATGTCCTTCTAGTTGACTATGCGAACCCTATGGTGGTATACCATAGGGTATACCACCATAGGTTCTAGCCACCATAGGCCTATGTTGGGTTCTTATATGGCTTGCCAGAACAAATTTGGACTTGAAGACCCGGTCACAGATTGAGCAATATAGCTATAATAATAATCACCATTTATTTCAGGCATCAAGGTCCTATATCTATACATAGCTAACTACCCGGCGTCATTATATTCATAGTTGTAGGTGGTCTTAGGTCCAGATTTTTTGGCCAGCAGCTTTTTCGAGAGTGGTCAATAGCTCCTCTTCAAAATGACTTCTTAGCTACTAACTATGTAGGCAGTACATTCTTGAGCTTACAATGCTGTAGTAAGCTGAGGCTCAATAGTTTCCACCACATGTCATGCGTACAACAATGTATTTCTGAATATTATTCCGACCCTTATTCAACAAAAATATCTATAGTAATAAGAGTAAATTGATTGAGAAAATTAAATTTTAATGAAAGTCCCTACTAATATTATGAACGCGAAAATTTGTAAGTATGGATTGAATTTGTTACTCTTTCACGTAAAAACTGCCGGATGGATTTTGATGAAATTGATTGAACACCGAGGCTACTTTTTATCCCGATAAAATGTAGCGAGTAACACCGCGGGGCGCAGCTAGTATTTTATAAAGTCAACCTGCTCCATTTTCAAAAACAATTCCATCAAGAATGTGAACTGTCATTTAATTGAGTCTGTTCTTCATCGTTACTTTAAAAATGCAATCAAATAAAGAAAAATATTAGTTCAACCGCACCCTTCCTTTCTTTTATTATTCCAGTCGCTTTTCCGTTCATTCCTCAACCATCTTATTAAAAAAAACTCCTCACAGTCCTTCAAAAACCCATCTTTTAAAAACACTTGTTAAATTAACCCTCTGGGCCACAATCAGTGTTGAAACGGGCAAGAGGAAATAAATCTGCGCACTGAAAGATCATGATTTGTATTATTGTTAAATTCATTAATCTTTTTTGTTAAATAAAAACGTCGGCCCACATTAGGACTTTCTCATGTATCGTAGGTGCGTTTCAAAAACATCAAATATCACATACACAAACACCCAGACTTGGAACAAACATGCGGATCACACACATTATTGTCCTGTGCGGAAATCGAACCGGCAACCCTTAGCGCAGCAGCTCCACTACTCAGCCACTACCCCAACCGGGTAGTCATACAATGCAAATTGTGAAATGTATGATGTTTGTAACACATTTAACATACTAGCACAAATACTAGAACGAAATAAAAACACATTCAGAAACCACGGTCTTATTTCAAAAATGTAGTACCAATACGGAACGGAACGGAACCCTAAAAATATTTAACAAAGCCAATAAGGAAGCTAGATTGACAAATGGATAGCAACTGTCGGTATTATTCCTCTAACAATGTAACTGGCGGTCACTTCCTAATTATTGCTGCATCGGTAGACTCTTTATTGAATTTCTATGGTACTATTGATACTGAAACTCAATTGAATTTTTCTTTCCTTTTTATTTGGGTGAAAGGAGAAATAATTTTATCAACCGCATTTTGTTTTGGTTTTTAAATCTTCGGAGCATTCCATTTTATTTTGAAAATGGAAGGTTTGTCGTAGGATTTTTGCTTGCCAAAGAGCCAGTATTTTTCCGAGTTATCTTAAAATACCTCGAACTTTTCGGGCTGAAGAAGAAAATGTGTCTTTGTGTATGATAGGAAGCAACAAGAAATTATTATTACATATCCGAAAGCTGAAGTGATTCTGTCGATTCAATTTATTAAAATAGTTTCTTTCCGCAAAATCACATCTAAATTGAAAACGTTACCGGCATTACTTAACCTCCCAAATAAATCGATGTGCACAATACCCTGATCGCAAGCCTTGCCTTTTCCAGGTCAGCTTAAAGTCATTGAACTATAACCAGTTATTGACCCACAAATCTGGGACTCCGAGGCCATATTTTTACCTTTTTCATGTACACACGTTTCGGCATTTAGGCCACAGGGAGTCCCTAAAGCCTCGTTCACACTGTCCGACCGAGATAAAACTACTGGAGCGAATAATGTCGCATTACAATGCATTGGGTGTCACGTTAGGATTACACGAATGTGTGTAATGGGCCGAAGACGGCGAGAGAATAAGGGGGATAAGAATTGAAATTGTGCCATTTGGTGTTTAATACTTTTGATATGGCTAAAAGTATGCATTTGAAAAACTAGTTCTTAGGCAATGGTTTTGAAGTTTTATATTCATGTGTAGTATAATTTCTGCAGCTGCAAAATATTTGGGACTTTATGCGCCTATAAAAAAGCTTTTCATTAAACTCAAGTTAATACTTTTTTGGCCTACTAGAATTTACCACTTTCTTCCCCCGTTTCCTCCCGTGGGTGTCGTAAGAGGCGACTAAGGGAAAATCCAGCAAATGGGCAGCAGCATCTTCTGTAACTTCACCACCAATACTGCTATCCCCAAGCCGCTTGTTTAGCGTGGGGATTATGGCAACCCCCCTCTCCAAGCGAGTGGCCTTTGCCCAACCGTGGACATGTTATGTCTGATGATAATGAACTACTTTTTCAATTTACTGCATCGTTAAGAGATATCAAACCAGTTTATTTACATACATACATAAAGCCATGCCTGTTTCCCTGAGGGGTAGGCAGAGACCACGGATTTAACTGTACAAATAACATTAAGCCAGTTTCAGTTAACACAATTATGTATGCCACCACTAACAGAATACTAAATACGCGGTGAATATCTCAACAAGGTCTTATCCTCATTATTCTAACACCATGATTAGTCTGAGACTGAAATCTCCGTTGACCAATCACAGGGCACCGTTCTAATTGGACGAATAATATATTCGTTGTTGGATCACTCGTGTCTGTGATCTGAATTTATTGTGTGTAATGGTTATAGGGCTTGTTTTACTGAATGCTATTGAAAAATAAGAAATGATAGTCAAATTAAAAAGAAAGAATGTGATGGTAGAATTTTTAATAATAATATTATTAAATTTGGAAACAACCGTGTAGAATGATTTGATTTCAATGTCTTATATTTGCGTAAGTGATAGAAATGTATGGTATCTATTAACGCAAAAATTATTTGAATTAATTCTCTTGTCTATGTCAATAACAGTATCATCTAAACATACCTACCACACTATGTACTTTAGTTTAAAACAATGATAGTATTGTATAGTAACAAGTCGAATTACATTCATCGCTGCATTTGTGTACGACATATACAATCAAGCAGTAAACAAGCAGCAATGAACATCTATCGCTTGAATATATCCACCAACGCGATAGGCTCACAGATTTATAAGTTAAATACAGGCAGAAACCATTGTCTTTCTAAGAGCGTATCCATTACGTTCCGTATAAAGGTAGCATTACGTTAAACTTGATTGAGACGACCGATCCTGGAAAACTAATGTGGTAACCAAAGGTTTTGTTAGAATTAGGACAGTCCTGCGTCCTTAAAAGAGGACAGTTTACGTTGTGGAAACGAGACGCATTACACCGCACGTAGCAGCGTCTCTCTTTCATATCGTAAACTGTCTTATTTGAAGGGTTCATGGTAAGGAGGCTGATTACCATTTCTAATGATTCCAGGCACCTAGAATTGGTCAAAATGTGCAATATGCTGAGCGTGTAAAATTGTTGAATATCTTGATCCCAATTCTTTTGGTATGTCTAAAGGACATTGCAGACGTCTCTATTTTAGATAAAAACCCAACTTTACTTAAATTCTAAAATGCGCAACGTCACACCTATAGCAATGTTTTTATCATTTGTATATGCACATGACATTTAATTTCTTTATTCTCACATTGAAAATAAAGAACTACGAATTAGCGCCAGCTAGAAAAGTTCTAAATTGCCCAGTCGCTGTGGTGTGTACGTTATGAGGGAGATAAAAATCATGTGGATAAAATAGTGATGATGACTGTTCGAGCAGAAAAAAGTGGTACAAATGAGCATTTATTAAGTGACAAATGCTATGAGTAACAAAGGAGTAAATGGAGATGACAACAAAAAGAAAAAGGTAGAAGAATACGCACTGCAACGGCCAGAAATGACTGGAATTGAAACAGAGAAAGTCTATTGACTAAAAAATCATGAATAAATAATGACTAGTAGAAAATGCCTAATGGCATTATGTCCGCCTTTGTACAAATGTGCATTAAGTATAAATAAATAAATGAAAAAAATCTGACGTTGAATTCGCACTGTACAATATATACAGGCAAAGCCACAAAAATATATAGTGCAGTGAATTTTGAAGGTTAGCGATAAAAGCCACTACTGTTGGAAAGCTAAACTAATGAAGATGGACATGACATGTTGTTGCGAATAAATCCAGGTGGATCCCAAACGAAAAGTCTCTTATTTTAAAAATGCTTTTATGCATGACAGTACATAGGTTTGTCTGTACTGTCAGTGTGAAAAGTAGTAATAAATGTTGTTAACAAAATAATGGGTTTTAATACGTTTTCACATATGGATGGTCTTCCCAAGGGGGGCGGGGGGCTGCCATAATCTCCATGCTTGGCAAGCGGCTTGGTGCTCGCAGTAGAGGTGGTAAAGTTACAGACGCTGCTGCCCATATGCTGGATTTTCCCTTAGTCGCCTCTTACGACACCCACGGGACTAAAGGGGGTGATTTATGGAAAATAAAACGATGGTAAACAATCATTTTAATACGCAAGCTGCAAAAACGCTACATAAACAAACATACCGCAAATACCAAAACTATTCCCATAATTAGGGTCGAACTCAATCGCCCACACACTTCACCTGCCAACCAAATCAAAATACACTCACCGTCAAAAAAGAGACCTCTGTCTCACAAAGTGAAGTCTCAAGGAGGGCCTACTAGAGGCATTGTAGGAATATTGGCAATAACCTCTCGTAGATAATTGAGTGGTGCGCCCTCCGATCCCATTAAGGGATCTGTCAAGATACGTAGTCGATAATCGTCTAGAAGCGTCTCTATTTCTCCACCTTATGTAGGGCTATTGAACCAGCGTTTTGCGTAAGAAATATTCTTAGAACAAAGCACACCTGTGATTCCCGGATCAGTAGACGGATGTTATCCTTTACGAGTCTATAAGCCGTATGCTCATTTATATCTCAATAGCTTTTTCCCGCAGTTTCGCCCGCTTTGAGCCCATATGTCCTTTCTCAGGTTCTAAACTTTCTACATGCCAAATTTCATCACAATCCGTTTAGCGGTTTAGTTGTGAAGGCGTGACAGACAGAATTACTTTCACATTTATAATATTAGTATAGATTGAAGTCCCTTGTTATACAGATGGCGTAATGCCAAGACCAGAAAAATATGGTAGAATGTTTTAATGTGACCAAAGTCGTGAGTTAGAGTTAGTGCTTTCTAATTTTGTGGCGATTAAAGATTTATGACTAAAAAACTATGTATAAGCTTCGATCCAGCTTTCTTGATAATATATAATCACTAAGATACGCAAAAATCATACTCCTAAAAAGTATGGCCATTGTATTTAGAAACTTCTAAATATTAAAAACTAATAAAAAAATAAGCCTCATTCATGCATGATGTGTCCTTTTATTTGTAATTATTGTTAACATTTGCGTCTCATTGCACTTGCAATCAATAAATGAATACAGTCTAATTGTGTTATTCAAATCCAGGACAGAAGAGTTCTTTAAAAAAGACACTACGAATCTAACTGGCGTGCCGTAGGCGTTCGAATACACGTCGAACACCGTGTAAACTTCGTTAGCGCGATGCAGAATTCGATGACGTCACATCATGGCGTATGTGCCGAATGTCTGTCTCTACAAAAGTATTATTTCACGGCTTTCAACTGAAAACTGAAGACTACCGCACTGAAGTTGACTTTACCAATCGCAAATAATGTTATGACCACACTTAAACATATTTCCATGGAACAGTTTGGTAAGGCAACTGGTCAATAATTGTGATAATTCAAACCATATAAAAGTTAACCTTAACTGTTAAAAAGCTAGAACTTTGATAATATAGGACTGCCAAAGAAAAGAGAACAGTTTTTTTTTCAGTTGGTTCTAATAACTAAATAAAACTAAATGAAATACATAAAACAATTTCGATAATTAATTGTAATGAAAAAAGTTGCCTATGGCAAATATCACTTATTGATCAGTACAGAAAATGGTGGCAGAGAATAAATGAAGTCTATTCCCAGCAGTGGGTGATACCGGGCTGAAATTATGATGATGATAATACTTAAATATTGAAGGCAACATCAAAACTCCAGTCTGGTAATCTTTTGAAAGTGACAGATCTGCATATGCAGTTAAGAGCGTTAGTATTTGGTTTTACAAACGTCGCCCCACACTAGAAATTTCTCCTGTGTCCTGGGTGCGTTTACAAACATGAAATATCACATACAGAAACACCCAGACTCGGGACAAACATCCAACACACTTTTTTATCCCGTGCGAGATGGAACCCGCAACCCTTAGCACAACACTCTAATCGCTTAGCCAATCAGTTCGTCATTTTAATTTCGTCCAATTAAGGAACGATTTGCCCTGCAGTGGGACATTACAGGCTCCTAAAAATATAACCATTAAGGGAGGCCTATACCCTGCAGTGGGACGATCGTGGCTGAACGATTGGTAGCGTTAGACTTATTTCTACCCACATTGTGGCAAAGAAAATTCTATTAAACGCTATTTTAGAAGCTTCAACATACAACCTAACATTGGAATACAAAGACGCAATAATATCTAATTACACATTGAATTTAATTACATGAAATAGCAATACCTATGCATTATTGTGTGCTCGTGTGAAACCCTCTGTTTTGTGTTGACTGAACTTGGAGGTCTTCTATTGTGTTTATGCAATGTTTGTTTGTAATTGGTTACATTTTGCAATAGTAAAATTCCTTCTCAAAGATGTGGGAATTAATTTTCGTTCCTTTTCTATGAAAACTTGCTTTAAAAGGATGTAAGCGCCGCAGTCATACATCATCAGCCGGAACATGTCCACTGAACAAAGGCCTCCCCCTTAGAACGCCACAATGAACGACAACTTACTATTAGCATCCACCGGTTGCAGCAACTCTGACGACATCGTCGGTCCAGGTCGGTCCGGTGAGAGGCCTGCCAACGCTGCGTATCCCGGTTCGTGGTCGCTGCAGTGCGCATAAAAAATTGGTGTATCAATCAAATCCAAGATTCATCACATTGTAGGTAGATTATAAACAAGCTCACCGCCAAAATAAATACTATTGTTTGTTTCCATTGTGAAATAGTAAGATGGTCGATGTGTGAGATTAATAATATGAATACATAAGATCTCCCCCCCCCCCCAAGATCCCATCCAAATATCCATATTGCTAATATCTTTATAATCTGGCTTTGTACTTGGAACGTTGGTTATACAAATCCCGCCCAACTAGGCTACCACAGCTTTCAGAAAGTTAATATTACAACTTGCCCCGTTCCTACCCAGGCACGCATTTGGGTCACAATCACAAGTCGTTCAAAACACACCGTTAGCAATATCAAAAAGTTCACAACTCACATAAATCATTTCGCAAAAGGTCTGGCAATAAGCTATCGATAAATAAAAACACACAAAAAACGCTATTTTTCGTAACAGGTCAAATAAATTAAAGAACAAAAGGGCAGCTTTTAATTTGTTTGATCCGTTTACCAACGGTACAAAGTGAAATGCCAAAATTGGTTGTGACCGCCGCAAAATACCGCCAGTGTTACTCAATACCAATTTTAATTAAAACCGTAAGATGCAAACGTCTATTTAGGGCTGGTAGTAATGAGCATCGATTTTTTATTATGTGTTTAATTGGTCAAAGGTTACGGGACGTAGGGAATGGAATTTATTGATAATGCCTTCAAACATTCTTCTATATTTTTAATTGAATGAGATATTTTTTAAATTAGTATCCCTTTGATGTTTTTAATTTTGTTTTCAGTCCTAGCTTATTAGTTTTTCCGAGGTAGATATACACAAGAGCCGATATCTCTCTTTAATTTGAAATTAAAAAACGTTACCAATTGTTTTTTATTTGTCGTTACGGTACGGAGAAGGCAGTCAGGTTGGCAACACGCAGTCCTCCTGTGAAAAAAGCAGTTGGGCAGTAATAGGCTTGTCAACATTCTTCATTCTCAGCTTTCTTAAAACTCTGCTTCTTTGAATCGGCATGAGCCAAATGTTTTGTGAAAACATGTCATTCCGTGGTGCAAAGATTGGTCAACAAGAATGGTAGCGAGGTAGACCCCGTCAAGGGTATGCTGGATGTAGGTACTTATGTGTCGTCGTTCGTGGAGGCACTTGCACTCCAAACTCTAAACCAAAGTCTAGAGCTAAACAGACTAAGGGCCTGGAAATGATTTACACGTAGGGGGAGGGATTTTCATGGATAAAAAAGGTTTTGATTTTGATAAAAGATAACTTCTACCAGCCTACAGGCACATTACAGGCATTTTACATACATAGACGATCATTTTCGAGCACAATGTTCCATGTTTATTAATATTCGCGGTAACCGTCTGACGTGAAGCTTGCATTAGTAGGTGTCATCAATCAACATTACTACTTAAAACAAAACCTCTTCAAGGGCGCACTTTGTGACTCATGGCTATGTCAACATGACAACAATATTATAATACTAGCTTGCGCCCACGACTCCGTCCTTCGGAAAATTTCGTTGCATCTTTTCCGGATAAAATGTCGCCTGCCTTTGCTAGGTGTTCGAGCTTCATCATCATCATAAATATAACCTTAGATAAAAAGGGGGGGGGGGCTTGCCCTAATCCCCACGCTTGGCAAGCGGCTCGTGGATCGCAGTATTGGTAGTTACAGAAGACGCTGCAGCCCATCTTCTGGATTTTCCCTAGTCGCCTCTTACGACACCCACGGAAAGGGCGTGGTCAATTTTAGGCCGGCTACCATACGGCCAAAGTGTTCTTACTCAACTAGCTTACTCCACAATAAATTGCATCGAAATCAATACGGTGTAATAGTCATGAAAATATAAGTCCAACGGCCATTGCTGTACCAAATAAGGCAGTGTTTATGAGGAATAAAAAAATTGTTCCAGTGTTAAGACCCAAAGAATTTCAATGTGATTACAATAGAAAAGATACAACCATTCATATCACATTTAATTTTTAGTATTGTACTAGATTACGGGACGAAATTTACCATCTTTTTCTCACACTGAGAACACGGCATAAATATAATGCTCTAATGATTCAATTAATCGGCCGAATACCTTGTAACTCTCGATATTGACAGGCTTGTTATTTCCAAACCAATTAGGCGAAACATATCGACACCGCACGATTTAATCCGAACTCATACGAACTCACCCGAAGTTGGGCGACGCATAAGCTTCTATGTCACGGTGAGTTTACAGCGTTTCCGAACGCTCCCCGTACATTTATAACAATTCGTAGAATGATTAATGTTTACGAAATTGATATTTAATTGCTGGTAAACATCGTATGTCGACGGTGGCGCCGCGGCTATGCTGCGGTGTTTAATGACATAATTTATGACAGGCTACACTTGTATTAAGTAGGGAGTGCAATTGAAGCGCTTGGTGAGCGGATAATCAGGGTTATTTGTAGTAAAGTATTTTACTAAAATTATTTTTGCGCATTAATATAATTATTTATTATAATTTATTACCGCACTGATAGCCGAATGGTATGACCGTTGGATTACCAAGTAAAGGTCGCAATTTTCATGTATTTTCCAATTCATGTGCGAATTATAAATCAGTTATTAGTTGCTAAAAACGGTAAATGAAAACATTGTAAAGAAACCAGCACACCTGTGAGATTTTTCAAGGGTGTGTTATGGCGTCAGTCAGAGGCCTACAGGCAGTTTAAGTATGCTTGTTTTAGCTATTCTTTACGGAGGTAGTCAATTAGAGAATTTTTATGTTAAAAACTAATTTACTATTAATTTAATAACGATTTTAATAAAAACAAAACTAAAATTTTGAAATTGCCCACGACGGTTTTTGTCGTTTTGCGAAGAAAATTGTCATAAATGCTAAGAACCATCTATAATAAATCATGTACCCGTTACCGAAAACCGCATGAAAATCGTTCCACCCATTTATGAGAAAATTGGCAACAATCATTTGTGCACACACAAACAAACAAACAACCTTTTACCCTAAACCATCTAAACGCATGTACCTTCTCCGTTACGTCGTGGCTAAAAAGACACATACAAAGACCTTATACACACATTATCGTATACACAGCCAAAGACCTTGTCTACACAAGACCAACTCCGTCACAACGAAGACGGCGCTAAGTCAGAGAAATAATCCCACCAAAAGTTTAAGCCAATGGCTCTACCTACCCCCATTAACGGGTTGTTACAATGTTAACCCGGAGCTTAGAATGCGACAAACTGGTGTGAAGTCTAGCGATCTATTTGGATCAGCCGCAGTTTCTGGCGCGAAAACCTTTCAAAATTTTAGATGATAAAATTGGTCATCAAAACTGTTTTGAACCGTCAAGCCTCGTTCTCTTTATAATGTATGAGTAAAATGAGTTCACAGTTTTTTTTTTCTTATGCTATTTTTGTTTCTCACTTG
This sequence comes from Abrostola triplasia, assembly GCA_946251915.1. Lineage (NCBI taxonomy): Eukaryota > Metazoa > Arthropoda > Insecta > Lepidoptera > Noctuidae > Abrostola > Abrostola triplasia. The sequence goes on along the minus strand of OX276444.1, from coordinate 4,069,529 downwards.
CAGACAAAGGCCTCCTCTTTCTAATTTCAAACCACTCTATCTTAATAACATAAATTCAAATAAATAAAAAAGTGCAGAAGAAATAAATCAAAATGCAGTCTTCAGTTAACATTAAAAAACGCAATTCCTTAGTTAATAAAAACTAGTACGGTATAAATAAATTATAGTACGGTAACGCCATTAAGAATTTTCTTGTAATGACAAATACACCTATACCTATTGTGTAAGGATATTTTAGAAAACCTACCGACACTTTTTTAATATTATGCCTAGCGCCTCACCTAAATTAGTAACGTTATAAATACTTGACACCCAAGGAGGCGAGAGCTTAGCCCGTTCATTTTATGATTGACGCTAATTGCAGCTCTCACTTAGCACACTAAGGGATTTGTTTAGTAATCTATGGTTAAACTGTGAGGTTTAGTATGAGTGATGTATGAATTAGTTTATGAGGCTGGAGCGATGTTGCTAGGAGAGTCTTTTAGTCGATTTTTGAAGGAATTTGTAGTGTTGTTTTCCTTCACAGCCACATTTAAATTTTTGTAATTTGAAGTTTAAGTTTATTAATGCGAATCTTAAGAAAAAACCATTTGGTTTGGTTGACAAAAAGCATGTCTATTTATCTTAGAACTAAAGCTTGTATTTTATATAGAAAGTTTCGGATTATTCTATGAAATTAAACAAATATTCATAACCAACAGCAGAATAAACAACCCAATAACTTAACATAAAATAATAATATCAAGGTACGAGTATTAACTGGAGATATTCAGGTCGTAAAGAAAATACATAACATAACATAACATCACGCCAGAATTCCCCGAAGTACACCCACATTTCGCCAATTATGTTTTTAGGTCCCAATGTAATAGGGGGCGAGCCTATTGCCATCAACGGAGCACAAATCCAGACTCCGTGCTGCTACTGAGAATTATCTAATGAAAATACCCAGTAACACTTTGCCCGAGATTCGAATCCAGGACCTTGTTCTCAGCAGGCGAGCTCAGCAACCACTAAACCAACGAGGCAGTCTGTACAGAAAATATAGGTATAATAATAAAATAAAATTAAAAAAATCTTGGTAATTTTATACAGGTTTCATCGTCAACGAAGACTCGATGGAAAGCTGATTGAATTCCGAATTGCAGTCGAGAGAGCCCTCCGTACTTGTCGTACAGAATCAATCAAGATTTTGTAATAGTCTGCAGTAGAATGAGAATTCTTATATGGAATACCTAGTAATTTTGTTTTTGCATTTACAGTTTTTTCTTCAAAAACAAACAGAAAGTTACTTTGTACAAAAAATTAATAGGCAATTGTCAGTCAGTGGCAAGATGTCATTTTACAAATTGATGATTGAAATTTATGGTATTACTTCATTGTAAATCCGAAACGATAACTTACTCAATACTCAATTATTGATTGCATTTCACAATGTACATGATTAGGTGGTAGGTGAAAACATTGGTCACAATCATGGACCCTATAGGGCACAGCAAATCATACGCCAACCAAATAAGACATAATCCTTTAAAAGAGGACACGTTATGAAAAAGACTAGCTTCGCCCTCCATCCTATGTGTAATCTAGGGTGTCAGCTACCTCGATACCCAATTTTATCTAAATCGGTACAGCCGTTTGAGCGTGAAAAGGTAACAAACATACTCACAAAATTTCGCATTGATAATAATATGATTTTCTCTTGTATGTAGATTTATCTGATACCTTTATCTTTTTTTTTTAATACCGACAATAATAATAATGTTACTTCCTACTAGGCTTACAATACAAATGAATAACAACAGTACAATACAATCGCATAAATACTTCTTGAGCTAGTAACAAGCAAAGTACGTTAGCACCATGCATTTGCATCTCACCACGGTCCCGTCCCGAAGGACCCGGTCCTTGGATACGTGCCAAGTTTTATTAACATTTGATAGTAATTAACTTACGATCCATGTTTCCGAGTGTATATAAAAATTATATAAATGTTCCGTAGGTTGTAAGGTTTTTGTGAAATTATTATTACAATAGAACTGATTGGAAGAAATAATACGTTCAAGAACAGCGTATTTTTGCCAAACAGTATATTTATTTGAAATACAGTATTACAGTAAAAGCTGTCATGGCGTTACTCGTGTGGAAACTTTCCGATTTTACAACAAATATTGTATACTTACTCGTAGTAAATAGGTGGTCACTGATCTATGATAAATTTTACCTCAGATCCAATTTAAACTCGTTCAACTATGATCGAATTTCACATATTACCCAAACTTATAAACATTAAAACTTTCGCATTTATATTACAAAAGAAAGCTAGAATAAACAGCATATACATAAATTATCGAAACAAAAACACAAACTGAATTACGATGCAAATTACAAAAACCTGGTCCTTTTTCGGGTAAAAGGACCAAGTTATTGTATGCTTTCCTCAACATCATAATACGTACAGGGGTATACAAAATCACGTGGAGCGAAGTTAAACAGCGTACAAAGCAATAATAACAAAGTAAGGATAAGCCTCTCTATAAATAACGGTATTTTAGTTGTAGTAGTTACATTACGAAGTTTATCTGGCGTCCGGTAGATAAGGGAGTGTCGCTTCCTCTATGATCTGCTGTGTTTGATACTGAGCTAACTTGCGTTCCATTTGTATGCAGAATTTCAATCAAATAACATAACATAACATAACATCACTCCTGTATTCCCCGAAAGGGTAGGCAGAGGTGCACATATAGTACACCCAACTTTCGCCAGTCATGTTTTAGGTTCCAATGTAATAGGGGGCGAGCTTATTGCCATCGACCGGGCACAAATCCAGACTCCGTGCTGCTACTGAGAATTACCTAATGGAAAAACCCAGTAACACTTTGCCCGACCCGGGATTCGAACCCAGGAACTTGTGCTCAGCAGTCGCGCTTAGCAACCACTAGACCAACGGGGCAGTCCGGCTTTTTATGAGACTCAAAACATTCCAGCATCATAACGAATCGAAACTGTGGGCCAACAATACAGAATTTATGCGTAACATAATAACCTTTTCCCACAAAAACTATCTCAACTCCCAATATTCCCGTATCAAGATTAACCCACCGAAGCGCACCATGATAATAATTAATACATTATTATGGATGTTATCTAACCCTACGGAAAATAAATGAGAACTTACTATTTTTATAATTATCATCCATTCAGGAAGCGCCGATAATAATTATATATATTTGTAATTCAACGGTAGTGGCAGTGCTAGCGGGACGTGTACATTCCAGCCAGTGGTGCTTTATATTATTTTTTTAGTGAAAATGATAAGGACATTTTATTGTTTTGTCGCTTTTTTGCTGATGAATACGGATGCTGAGAACAACACTTATGTGTTCACACGAAATAGTAAGTATTATGTTATTGGCACTAAGGACCAAACACGGAAATTCTAGGACATGGTACTGAGAAAAAAAATTGAAACTTTTTTGAAAATACGTATGTCTGAATCTTTTATCGCTAAATATACATTTGTAATTGTGTCCTGGAAAATTCCTAGTGTATTTATCTCATTATGAAAATCACGTTGTAGAGTATCTTTCGCCTCTTTACAATGCGACATTGTATGTAATGGCATTTCGTTACTACTACTACAAGTGCTGATTAAGATATTAAATGCTGCAATCCAAAAGTTCCAACGAGTAACAACCATGACCTGATTGACGCAATGGGTAAGCGTTTAGACTGCTACTCTAAGGGATGCGGTTTCGATTCTCGCTCGGGACAAAAAAATGTCTGATTCGCAGGCGTTTGTATTGAGTTTAGGTGTTTGTGTATGTGTTATTTATAGAACGAAACTACGATACAGTAGAAAATCCTAAACTGGGGCGACGTTTTTAATTTTAAAAGAAAAGAGTATAAAGGTTATGTTTGTATCTTACAAGAGATTAGCCATAACCTTAGGTAAGATTTAAAAACAAAAACTTTGCCCCACACTAGGATATTCTCCCATATTTTTGGTACTATGACCAAAATTCTGTCAAGAAGACATCGATTGATTCTAAAACCACTATTCCTTTTTCCAGTGGCAAAAGCCTGCAGGGAACATATCTGTCAAGACGGGTATAGCTACAACACCTTCTATAGCGTTGATGATGTGAGCCTTAAGAAACTCACGAAGGACACCGACCTTGCCTTTGAGATGCACATCGGCATTCAGGGTCTGAGCAACGGCCATATCTTGCTGTCACCCGTCCCAAGGCCGAGTTACAGTGATTATGTTTATGAAATTGGTAAGTTTCTGGACTCTGGACGGAAGACGTCTACTGTTGAACAAAGGCCTCCCCCTTGGGTAAGGGGGATCACTAAAAGAATGAGCTAAATTAATTTTAACTCTAGGTCCTTTGTTCCAATTTCAATTCCAGTACCTTTATATTTTACACCTTTTTGATACGTAAACCTTGTCTAAAATATTTGATATAATTACAATTATGCTTAGTCAAATAAAAGTAAATAAAGAACTAACGCAGAAATAAATATAGCTTTTAGAAACATAATTTATTTTATCTGATATCCATATTTTTGACTAAAATACCAACAAAATGGTCAAACGCTCTACGTAAAGCATAAAATTAAAAAACAAATATCATTATGAACATCCTGGACTAAACTAACTTTCAACCTGAGCAACAAACACTGGTTAATTACTGTCGTTCAAAATTAGTGTAACTAAATAACCGTAACTGCATTGTTGTAGTGGTCGGCGGCGGTGGAAACCAGTTCACAGAACTCCGTCGCAACTTGAAGAGGAACGCCCGCAGCGCTGTCAAAACACCTAAAATATTATCCAGTTTCGAAGCCAGGGGGTTTTACATTAAGATATCCCACGGTAAGATTGTATTACAGGTAAATAATAATATAATTAAGTGTAGTCTAGACATTGTAGCTAATTTTGTCATCAACCGGATGACGTCCGCTGTTGAACAAAGGCCTCCTCCTTAAGTAAGGGGGAGCTGCCACGATCCCCACGTTCAGCCAGCAGCTTCGAGATCTTAGTATTTGTGGTGAAGTTTCAGAAACGCTGCTGCCCATATTCTGGATTTTCCCTAAGGCGACTCTTACGACACCCACGGGAAGAAAACTGGTGGTCAATTCCAGGCCGGGTACCGCTCGGCCAATGGCCGTAGTCTTCTAGTGACTAGGGCCCTACGTTTTGTAGCTAATTACTTCAGCTCAATCTGTACTTGCTAAAAGGATTTCAAAACGGTTTCTAAAGTACAATAACGAAGATTCGAAGCTGTGAGTCATTTTGATTTTCCAGCATGTGTTCGCCAGTAAATTTTAGTCTCTGGTAACTTAAAAGAAATGAAAAATTGGACGGTAAGTCATCTTAGGGGCGAAATTAAAAAATTGAACATGTAAAAGCAGTGGTGAAGGAAAACATCGGGAGGTAACCGGCATACTTGAGAGATTTTTCAACGCGTGGAAAGCCATATCAGAGGCCTACAGGCGGATTAAGCTCTGACACCAGGTTGTTTATTAACCATACAATAAGAAGAAGAAGAAGAGGATGTGACCATTATTCTGTCCATGGATAAAAAGAGATTAATTAATACAGGCTGGTATAATTATGATCTAAATGTCATTAAATGACGATACGATTTTTTTTTCACATAAAAAAATAAAGTACAGAACGAATATTGAATCAAGGGTAACTCTTAAAGCAGCTTGTCAGTTAGTCCACTGGTCGCTTACAAAGCAAAATCGCATCAAAGCAGGAGCCGGCTGGTCCATTCTCCAATTCTCCAAAACTTGGACGGAGCTGGGCTGTGTGTGTGCACAACGATAATAGCTTAATAGCTCCACCTGTCGCATTGACTATGAACTACCGAAGAACGTGATATGAATGCAGAGCTTGAAGTATTCGCCACACATAATAACAGACTATTGAATCTACGCAGCCGATTTACTTCGAAATATATCTGGACACGAAATGTGAGGAAAGTTATAGGGAAAATAGATGAAACTAGGGGAAGACGTAACACAAAAAATATATTTCTGTTGTTCCCTTATTTTTATAATAGATTCAGAGGACAAAAGGTAGTAGGATATATGAAACCAATTCGAGGATCGCAAATGTGTTATATTCCTATTCTGGTTTGCTATGTTGTGAAGACAAGCAAAATATTTTTATACATAAACAAACATAACATAACATCACGCCTGTATTCCCCGAAGGGGTAGGCAGAGGTGCACATATAGAACACCTACATTGCGCCAGTTATGTTTTTAGGTCCCAATGTAATAGGGGGCGAGCCTATTGCCATCAACCGGGCACAAATCCAGACTCCGTGCTGCCACTGAGAATTACCTAATGGAAAAACCCAGTAACACTGCCCGACCCGGGATTCGAACCCAGGGCCTCGTGCTCAGCAGTCGTGCTTAGCGACCACTATACCAACGAGGCAGTCAGTACCAATTTTTTTTAATGTACATCAACAGCATAATTGACCAGTATAAAAACCGTCCCATAAAAATTGCATAGAAAGTGGACCTGCAAACACTTCTTTTGCCGCCAACGATATCCGATCAGAAATACCATAAAAAAAGTAAAGAGAAGCTTTGATTCCATCACAAAGCTGGCTGGCACTATGAAGCCATTAATATTTTGTAAAACAAATTGAAAGCAACGTGATGCTTGGATTTTTAACGATTCAGTATCAATTTTGAAATCCCTCGTTTGTATGGTTCTAAAACACACTCTTTTTTTTGGAACTACTCTTTTTTCGGTCACAATGGCCTGTCAGATTTACTCCGAGTCAAATTTAGAAGTAGATACCTATTACAGTGCACAAATGCAGGTATTCAGCATACATCCAATGGCAACGAAAAGAGAACAGACGCACGACCAAAGGATTAACGTGCGTTCCAAGTCTAGGAAGGGTCTACTTAATCTTTTTTTTTTTAAAAAAAACTTCGCCCAACATTAGGACAATGAAATATCACATACAAAAACACCCAGACTCGGGACAAACATGTGTGGTTCGCACAAAGTTTTGCCCCGTGCGGGAATCGAACCCGCAACCATTAGCGCACCAGTCCAATCGCTTAGCCACTGCACTAATCAGGTCGTCAAATCTTGCAGCAGTGATCTGTGTGGCAAAACAATCTGGCTATTTTTCCTTTTATGAAACTGGTGCACATTACCAATACCAAAGAACCACGTTCCAGAAATTTCGACTAACATTCCAATATTCAATTACAGATGGTCTAATAGAATTTGGCAAGGAAGGCGAGGTACTTCCTTTGCTCAGCTACACGGACGTTAGCCCCCTTGAAATTAAATACTTTAGTTTCGCTGCCTGGACTGGGGTTGAAGTGAAATTCCTGTACGACTGTCCGAGGCCAGGTGCCAATGAAAGTAAGTGTTTCGGGTTCAATCTTGCTTATAATATACACTAATTTTAGGAAGAAATAATGATTCCTTAAGTTACAATAAGTTTTGTTTATAATTATTTCTATAGTTCCTATTTCATTGGAAATAGGACCATAAATAGAGATATTTATATATATTTTTTAATTACTTTGTTTTATTTTAAACTTTGTCTAACACTAGGAACTTTTCCTGTATATTGAGTCCGTTTTGCAACATAAAATATAATCATAAATAATTAAGTTTATAGCTAATTAATTTAGCATAAATATTCCTGACTCCTACACAACTTATACTGTGTAGGAAAAGACTCGTCTCCCATTTCATAATATCATAAATTACTAGCACACGCGCTAATACCTGGCGCATATATTCTGTATTTTTACAATTTTATTTAATGGCATTAGGCGTTTTCTATTTATATAGATCACACATATATTAGATCGCAATCTGCAATCATTTAATAGCATAACCGCACGAAATCTTCAAGACATGTTTTTGTCCCACAGCCTCACCGGAATCCAAAGAAATCGACCGTCCTCTCTCCATATCAGAACAATTAAAGAGGACCCAGCTACAGAACCGACTTCCTTGGCTGCCTCCAAAACCTACAATGGACGTTAGACTGGGAATCAAAATCACCAATGTGAAGTACAATGCCTTTGAATCCAAGCTTACTACCGGGATGTCTGTAGTTATCGTAAGTGAATCCCTACTAATATTATAAACGCGAAAGTTTGTAAGTATAGATAGATGTTTGTTAATCTATCACGTAAAAACTACTGAATGGATTTTAATAAAATTCCATGTGGAGGTAGCTGACACTCTTGACTAACACAAGGGCTTTTTATATCGAAAAAATGTAGCGGGTAACACCGCGGGGCGAAGCTAGTGCTAAATAATTTTAATATAATTGTTGTCTGCTCATCTAAAGCTCATTAATACATGAAGAGACGTACCGTACATTCACACCTATTTCCCAGTGGGGAAGATTGTCTCAACGGATTCCCATTTACTGCCGTCTTGACATAGTACTGTTACCACTATCACTCATCATCATACTCTGCCTACATAATTGTCAGTTTGAGTTCGACATGAGTGCGAATGGCAATTGGCTCGCTTCCTATTACATCGGTTTATGATGTCGATGTATATACAATGTAATGAAAAACACCTCTGTTTATCCTGTCTAAGAATTCAGACATTATGTTATATATTATTGTATACATTCTAGAGTTGGACAGACGATAGTATGGCTTGGTATCCAGACAAATACAATGGGACGACGAGCTTGAAATTCCGGCAAGGAGAAATCTGGAGGCCTAAATTTTACGTGTTCAAGTAAGTTCCTCTACATCAATTGTGATGCTTAAAATTACGTATTCTATCTTGTATAGATTTTTTACATTTACAGAGTAAACTTAAGTCGTACAAAAAGGTCTATTTGGTGAATTTCATACGTTTATACATAAATTTCAATAATACATTCAGTTTTGTGTGATGGACTTCACACAAAAAATATCCTACATAAACATTTATTTGTGGTGCGATAGGGAGATAGCGTGAATGTCCTTAGCGAACTTAGTAGCGAAACGCATAAATATTAACATAAAGATAATAAAAAAAATTGGCACATATTTGAATCACATATTCCCAAGTAATCATCCGTCATAACATCAGCAAACGTTTTCAAGTTAATTATAAATGTTACTCCTTAGTCGCTGGATGTTATTATATTTGATCAACATCGGTATTGCCGAGGTGGCTCAAAGCTATCAACGCCTCATGAATATGCTATGAATAAATAATTCTTTAACGTTCTATCGCCTCACTGAGCTAGAGAGACTTTGGATTGCTTACGTTATTGAGACATACGATACATCTGAACGTATATTACTAACATTCATAATGTATATATACGTAATAACATGATTTGAGCTTTTAATTTAGTTAATTAGTGAGCTTTGAGAAGTTCTAAATTCGTTGACTGTGTTAATATATAATTAACAACTTACTTAGATTTAATAAAGATTAGAATCTAATTATAATACCTATATATGTATAAACAATTTGTCATTTGTTTATTTATTTTGTTTAAAGAAAAACCCAGGTCACGCTAGGCATTTCTACTGTATCGTAGGTGCGTTTCACAAACATGAAATATCACATACACAAATACCCAGAAGAATATGCAAGTTAAAGTGGCAATGGGCAGGCCATATCGCTCGAAGAGCTGTTATCAGCTCTTCGAGCGATATGGCCTGCCCGCTGCCCGCTGCCCGCTGGGGAAGAATGGTTCTCGAGTGGCGACCACGAACCGAAAGACGCAGCGATGGCAGGCATCCCACAGGGTGGACCGACAATATCGTCAGAATTGCGGGCAACCAGTGGATGCAATTGGCAAGCTCGTTCATTGTGGCGTTCTAAGGGGGAGGCCTTTGTTCAACAGTGGACGTCTTCCGGCTAATGATGATGATGATGATGATACACCCAGACTCGGGTCAAATATGCGGCTCGCAAAAAGTTTTGGACCCTTGCGGAAATCGAAACCGCAACCCTTAGTGCAGCAGACCCATTGCTTAGCCGCTGTGCTGATCAGGTCGTCAATCATTCTCAGCCACAGTGTTAATATAACATCTAATCGACCATAAATTTCAGTTCTGACTACATGGACGCGTTTGATGCTAAGAACGCAGATCTAATATCGATGGTAAACAGCGGTGAAGCAACTTTTCATTTCCAGACTACAGTTTACACTTGGTGCGTGGATTCCCCACCGGGATTGAGCAAGTAAGTTCACAATTGAATTGTAAAACAAGTTTCAGTTAGTAAAATAGTTTAAACAGCTAAGTTCTTCTTGTAATAGTTTTGCTCTTTATTGGTATTTTTTCTTTTTTTTTAAATGCCGCCCATACTAAGAATTTCTCCGGTGTCGTGGGTGCGTTTCACAGACATAAATATTACATACACAAACACCCAGACTCGGGACAAACATCTGGGGATCGCATGAATTTCGTCCCATGTGGGCTTCGCACCCGCAACCCTTAACGCAGCAGTCCAATTGATTAGCCCCTGCGCCAATCAGGTCGTCAATTTCAGCAAGATCTTTCAAATATAATTTATCCATTGTATTTAACAGATGGCCGCACGATGAATACCTGTGTACAATTCTGATACAGCCATGGGAGGCACATGAGAGAATTTCAATAGAAACCATTGATCCTAACGACAAAAAAATGGAAATCGTAAGTAAATCTCCCTTGTCTTTGTCTTTTAAAAAAACGTCGCCCCACACTAGGAATTTCTCCTGTATCGTAGGTGCGTTACACAAACATGAAATATTCACATACACTAACACCCAGACTCGGGACAAACATCTGTGGTTCGCACAAAGTTTTGCCCCGTGCGGGAATCGAACCCGCAACCTTTAGCGCAGCAGTCCAATCGCTTAGCCACTGCGCTAATCAGGTCGTCAAAATTGTTTGAAAGCTTATTTTTCCCTGGCTCAGCTAGTTATTAGAGTACCATTATAAATGTATTCAAAAGTGCTAATATAAGGACGTATTGTTCGCTGGTGACCTAAAAATTAGTTATTCTGCTCGGAGCAAACTATTGCTTGCAGTTTGAAATTGCGCTGAAATGCACTCTCGCCTTTGAAATATTTTTGTTTGCTCTATCAATAAACAACCTCTCTCATCGATTTCTTAAACATGTGATAGTATCATGGTATCAATTATCAAACCGTATTTGCCTTAAAATATATCAATTAACTGCGCCCAGCGGTGTACCAGCTGTATTTTTTCGGAATAAAAAACCTATGCGTTAATCCAGGTATCAGCTATATCCATACCAAATTTTATCAAAATTTGTCCAGCCGTTTGAGTTTGAATAAGTAACAAACAAACTTTCACCTTTACAATATTATGATATTTACAGTTCTCAGACATAGACGAAGTGGTTGAGAATGAATGGATGGCTTCCACAAAGCAGGTTGTAATACAGCCGACCGTCTGGAATCAAGTGTACGTCAGTGACGATAACGAAACGCATCAGAGCGACAGACACATCATCAATGTACAACTGAAGAGGAGGGCTACTGCTTATAACATTGTCTTTTATACTCCATTAATAGGTAAATTAATTGTTTATAAAACATAACATCACGCCTGTATTCCCCGAAGGGGTAGGCAGAGGTGCACATTTAGTACACCCACATTTCGCCAGTTATGTTTTTTTAGGTCCCAATGTAATAGGGGGCGAGCCTATTGCCACCACACAAATCCAGACTCCGTGCTGCCACTGAGAATTACCTAATGGAAAAACCCAGTAACACTTTGCCCGACCGGGGATTCGAACCCAGGACCTCGTGCTCAGCAGTCGAACTTAGCGACCACTTGACCAACGAGGCAGTAATTGTTTATAATTATAAAGAATACTATTATGTAGTGTTATGGAAAATGCTTTCATTTTAAGTTCTTTTTAAATGGGTGCCAATATAGATCCCTGGGGAACTCCCATTATTATAGCCGACATTTTTAGTAATATTATTTACTTTACCTTTGATCTTGTCATCCTACCTACAGGTTTTCGTGTTGATGTCAACCTTCAAAAGACAAATACGTCCAATCCCATAAATAAAATTCGAAATTGCCTTTTACAACTCCACTCCACTTTTTATTTAACGCCTTAATCCATAACTAAAGAAATAAACAATAATAAGGCTAATATTTAGAATATCAATAATAAATAATCAACCTAATTATTTTTGCCTTTGTAATTGGAGATAGCGTCTTGAAACTAATTATTAATATTTTAGTTCTGCAGATATTCGTGTTGATGTCTTTCTGGAGTGAGCCTCTAGTCTTGAGCAGGGTCTGGTTCCTCGCTGGCTGCACCATCGTCATATCCTTGGGACTCTGTTACGTGGACTTCTTGGTACCATCACACACACTGCCTTCTATATGTAAGTAATGATCAATGACTTACATACAACTCTCATACTTTTTAAACATTGTTCATCTTATATCAACGATTTTGTACCCAAACACCATTTTATTCCAAGGGGAGCGTCATTTTTTTTAATTGTATGTAAATAATGTCAAGGGGTAAAAATTGCGAATCTATGTCTTTATCTTTTACATCATATGCCAATTAACAATGTTAATTAATGGTATCATAATTGTGTAATCTATTTCCTTTCAGTGGTACTCTACACGGAGGTCTTAGCTGGTGTATTACTGGCGTTGCTGATCCAAGTGCTTCTAATGATGCCATGTTTAGACAAAATCAGTAAAAAGGAGACGATGCAGAACTTGATGACATCGTACATTTTCAGGGCACTATTCTGTTTGCCTGCTTATAAGGTAAAGTATTTCAACAAACAGAGTTAGGACTTCGTTTTTTAAAGGCAGTTTCTGAAACATTTCGATCATTTCAGGCATCTGCCTCCGATAGAAATGGTGGATACTCTCTTCAAGAAGACGATGATCCCCAGTCCACTCCAATACATAGAGATATAGAAGAGATGGAGAGTGAAATCCAAAGAGCGGTTGGAGACAAAAAAGAAATAGCAGAAGTGGTAGATAGGATCTTGTTTGTTATTTATTCTATAATATTCGCTGCAATGCTAGTAGCGCATTTTTAAGAAGTTCACAGCTTACCAATAAGACTCCAACAGTCTAAAAGAATATTCATAAAAAATCCATGAAAGTGTATAGGAAAATGATTAATACCGTCTACTGTCATCTCTGCTCCTACGGAAGACGCTTAAAACATATTACAAACGATTAAAAATGCGTACTTAGGAAAACATTTAAGCTATGCAAAGGACAGAAATTAAGAAAATGGTGTTTTAGGATATAACAAAACTGGTGAAATGTGGGTACCTATACTACAACCTCTGTCTATCCATTCGAAAATACAAACGTGGTGTTGCGTTATGTTTTATCTAACGAATAAATAAGAGACAAAATAAGTATTGGTTATTTGTTAGTTGTTCAGGTTCTCTCAATTCCTTCTCTTATCAAATACCTCGCTATGCGACTTTCTCCAACTCTCTTTTACAACTTATTTTTAGAAGTATCAGACATTCCTCCATCGATTTAAAGATTAAAACAATTTATTAAATAAAGTGTAGGAGGGAAAACGTTTACCTATTCTAACAGGCAGGCATTCTTAAGACCAAAAAAGTAAATGTTCAGCAATGTATAATCCTATAATAATAAAGACGTAACAAATTAGCTTCTATTGATGCAGTAATAAGGGTTATTTTATTTGTGAACGTCTCCCCACGCATATTCTCGAATAATATAAGACATTCCAGCAAATGGTCTGTGACAAAAATCTCATATGGAGGTACGCAAACCGATGGGTGGGCATTACATTCACTGAATGAGCTTCATAATTTCGCTAAAATATATTCATATCTGCCTGTAGAACACGGAGAAAACATATTACTGGATATTTGTACGTTACAGGCTTTTTGTGGGAATTATTTTATTCAACGTTTACTTTTTTCCGCCATTTTACCCGATTTTATCCTTTTATGGCTTCAAGGTAAGCACTTTGTTCCGTGTTACAAACTAAAATTTGGCGTTGGCGTGTTGTTCGATCTATGGTTATTTGATAAGCTTAATAAAAATATTTAAATGTGTGGAGGAAGGGATGTTGAGTTCCTCTAACGAAAAGGGAAGATCTTCCAACCAGGCGGTGGTATGCCTGGTGAGCCGCGGCGCCCCACTTCTCAACTCGGGGCGGCTGTGTATATAGCTAGCGAATGCGATTACTAACTTAATCGCAACGTCACCCGTCCTTCGACGTATAGATCTCGCTACAAATGCATACTCAAAAAAGTCTACGAGTGGTGATAATGTCACGGTGCGTTGAGCCCATCTTGGTTAGTCAGTTAACAGTTAAAGTTAGGTCAATCTCAACAGAGACCAGGCAACTAGGTGTTTGATAATTGACTCATGTCTATACAATAAAGAAGGCTAACACGAGAAACACTTTTCAATTTTGGTAAGTACATACATTCTAGATAATATTTCTCGCCATTTATACTAGCACGTGTTTAGGCACTTACATTCAAAGACGACAGTTTTATCACAGAGCACCTTCACAGGCGAGTACGACTCGTCGAGAGAATTTCACGGCAACTTTATTACCAGTTACGACGTGAATATTACTTACAATGTAATTTCACTTTTACTTTTGTTGTTTAGTGTTCAGATGACAAAGAGACAATAATGCCAATCCTTGACTAAGACTTACTACCGATGAAAGGCTTAATCACGTACTGAGAGGACGAGTGACAAGCATTGATATTAAAACCAAAGTTCTATCTCGTGATGATGGGAAAGGGCAGCAGTAAGACATACGAATAATCACAGTAATATTACAAAGACGAAAGTTTGTGAGTGTGTTTGTATGTTTGTTACCTCTTCACGCTCAAACGGCTAGACCGATTTTGATGAAATTTCATATGGAGGTAGCTGACACCCTGGATTACACATAAGCTAGCTTTTTATCACGAAATAACTCAGCGTGTAACACCACTAAGCTTAGTAAGATCTAAACGGATAAAAGTTTTTAAATTAAACTTTTTTTTAAATGGAACATTTTTCAGTCATTTTTAAACATTGCATTCCACTAGGTAGGGATAATTGCAGGCCAAGATAGTTTGATCCCAATAAAGATTAGATGGACACGTAAATTTCTTAGGCGTTAAACCACCATCGATAGTTTTGGTGCAAACGTAAAAGGATGTACAGTCCTCAGGATTCGGAACAAAAATATCTCCAGTGCAAATCAATTTTGGAGATGATGTACTAGTTGGAGATACAGAGGTAGTTATAGTAGAAGGTACAATAGTAGTAGTAGCTTCAGTTGCTATAGAAGTAGATAGACCACCATCCCCGATAGTACTTGAAGTACTAGGATTAATAGTTGAAGGCTCCGTATTGGCTGTACTTAAAGCAGTGCTTGATGTAACAGAGTTATCTAATGCACCATTAATAGCATTTAACAAAGGATTCTTTCCTTTCCCACAGTTGCCATGAAAATCATCAGTTTCTATACTCCAAATCATGACTTTATTGATTCCGAGTTTTCTGGCGTATTCGATTTTTGATACTATAGAGTTGGCATCGTCGTAAGAAACCCAGTCTTTGTTCTTGTGAGCATACGGAACTTTGGCAAATTCGTCATAACGTTGTGTCCAGGCTTCGGTTTTAAGCATGTAGCAGAACTGTAATAAAAAGAAACCTGTTAGATGAGACATAACTGTAATGTTTAATACGTATAGTATAAACATAACAAAAATTATGGCGTGTTTTTCTTATTATTTTGTTTTGCTTGTTGTTCGTGCATAGCCTTCAGGCTCGATAAACTTTACAATTACATTGTAATGAGATTATTTTCACATATTCGATCGCATCAAATGATTATTTCCTGAAATGTTAAATCCCAGTATTCACAATACGAGTTACAATGGTAATGTAACAATTCCTAATGATCGAGCGGAACTCTCATAACACGTCAAAGGTAAAATTTTCCGCGTCCTTGTGAAACGAAATACCAAAATTTAATTTATGCCATCTGCAGCACCGGAGTCGTATGGCAAAGTTTTCGAACTTGAGTGTCAGTTGTTCTTATAAAGGATAAGTTAAATATAAGTCGGGTGTGTAGTCTCAACTTTCGTCTTTGTTCATTAATGTTAGAACCGCATTACAGTATTGCTGGGTGCGAGATGCGCAAATGTAGCTTGAATTTCGTATTTAGCCAGATATGTGTACAATAATAATTTTCTGTAACACGGTTACCGTGCTGCCTTTTTTGGATCTGTTGTTCGTTATACTCCTTTGTTTGCTTAATAGTTTAATTAAAGCTTCATCGTCATCATTAAATATCAGTCTATTGCAGTCCACTGCTGGACATAGGCCTCCCCCAAGGTACATTTTAGGGCCCAGCCTCCCGTTTTTGCCACGCAGTCACTACCAGTCACCTGGAATAGTAGGTAGACTGAAAACTGTGGGCCGCTTTTCCCAAACCTTAATAAATAAAAATTCAATATCCTTTTTACCAATTTCTGATAAAAGGAACATATTACTCAATTTATTTAAGAGCGCTACTTTGACCCCAATAATTACATTTTATATTCGTTTTATATCACACTTATTTTTAATAGAAGTTCCACTATCGTAAATGTTTAGCCAATAAATACAAGATTGTTATATACCACATTTTCTGCTAACTCAATTTTTTATCGTTCGACAAGTTTTATCCTGATTGGAAATAGAAACAGACGGAAACAGACGAAGACACTCAATGTGTCTTATTGGAACCGCTGCTCGATATCAATTCGAAATCATCGCTGGACTCTCAATTCTATGAACTGTAAGCGAAGACAGTGTGATCCTGCTTTTACACTCTCTACAATGGCGATTGGTTGCCGAGTGAATTTAGCTTTTCCTCAGTTGTATAATAAATGTTACTTACAATTATTCTGCATTGGTTTAGATAGGAAAGCATAAATTATTATAAACCTTATGGAAACGTTACAGACCTTACTTATAAGTAAACCAAAAGTATTAAAAATGAGATTAGTTTGCAACCTGGTGGAAACAAAGAAGGTAAAATGATTGAAATGTTTACCTCATTGTAACCTAAGAAGCCGTTGGTAGCAGTATAAGGTCCTGCAATGCCTGCCCCGCTTGCCGGAGCTCTTACACCATTCACATTAGAGTTTGTCAGAGTGAACGATCTTCCATAAAATGGCACACCTACTGCTAATTTCTCTGGAGGACCGCCTGAAAACATAACATCACGCCTGTATTCCCCCAAGGGGTAGGCAGAGGTGCACATACAGTACACCCACATTTCGCCAGTTATGTTCTTTAGGTCCCAATGTAATAGGGGGCGAGCCTATTGCCATCAACCGGGCACAAATCCAGACTCCGTGCTGCTACTAAGAATCACCTAATGTAAAAACCTAGTAACACTTTGCCCGACCCGGGATTCGAACCCAGGACCTCGTGCTCAGCAGTCGCGCTTAGCAACCACTAGACCAACGAGGCAGTCATACAGCCACCGCCTGAAAACAAAAAAAAAATTAGACTTCGGGTGCAATTTAGATTTTTCTGGATAAGTAACATATTATCTTAAACATAATGCTTGTATCTCGTGTAGCGTTAAAATAATATTTGAAATTTGGTTATAAAGAAAATCCGAAACGTACATATAACAATGGTTCTAAATATGTTGGCAAAGACGAAGGAATTCATACTGCCCTTAACTTAAAAGACATTTAATCATCGTTTATAACAAGGAACATAATGATGATAATAGTACCTGCAGTAATCCAATAATCTAAAGCTTGATCAACAGTGAATAGGTCTTTAGCGGTACCCCCATCGTCTAAACCTTTGTGTAGAGGAGCGTTGTGTCCAGTAACGGGATCCCAAGCACCATACATGTCATACGTCATAATGTTAATTATGTCTAGGTACCTGAAATCATTTCTCTATACATAAGCATATCATTAACTAGTGTTGTGACCTGTACTGCAACTGATCGAGACTAGTTGGGTATTCCCGAATCGAATACCTTTGTGGTTACAGCCAAATGAATAGTGAATCTGAAATCAACATTGTACCTAATTCCTGCGAATGTATTATTTGGGTTTGAAGCTATTTCTTAATGTTATTTTTTTTTCTTGAATAAAATATTGACATATCCACCGTTCTTCAAGAGAACTGGTGATATAAGTGGGGTCTCACTACAGTCTTGTAAATGTCACACTAGATACTTACTGAGAAATAGCAGGTATATCGTAAGACTGTGAAGCTGCCTCTCTAGTAGCTGAAACAGCAGCAGTAAGCAACAATCCATGCTTATCAAAGGCCTTTCTGGTTTCTTTCAGCAAAGTGGTGAAGTTGTCAATATCTGCTTTTCCATGAACGGTGTCTCTACGGTTTGGATACTCCCAGTCGATGTCGAGGCCATCGAAACCGTACTGCGTTATCATTTTGAGCGCACTGTCAATAAAGTTCTTTCTGAGCGGCGCGCTAGCTGCCATCTAAAAAAAATTGACATTTTAGAGTTGACCATTTTCGTTTAAAGGCGTGTGGGTATCAAACGTATTAATTTTTCAGCCGCTCTGCAGTATAAGCACAGAAGTCTCAAGGATTTAAACACGATAGGAGAAATGCCTAGCATGGGGCGATTTTTTTTTAATATAATAAAACTTACAACTGAGTATTTAGCAGAACCCTCATTCCAGCCACCAACGGCTAGAAGTGTTTTTAATCTTGAATTCTTCTGCTTCAAAGCGTTGAATTTTCTAAAGAAATCTGAAATTAATAGAAACATGCAATCAATATACATTAGACATGTTTGCCATGTGATAAAACACGTAACAATCAAGTTCAATTCAAACAAATTAATTAAAACATCTACGATACCAAAAATCCGAATTTTAAAGAATTATAATTATAATTTTCAGGAAATTAATACAAGTGAAAAAATATTGTACGAAAGTCGTCCAAAAATTGTTAGTTTAGCAGCTTTAAATTAATGGAAAGCGCTACTGGTGTATATCAAACTGAAACACTAGTTTCTCTTTAATCATTACTTAAGTCGTTTCCAATATAGATTATCTACTATCAGATCCCTACGATGTGAATATTACTTACAATGTAATTTCACTGAATCTACCTTGTTTTATTATTACCTACCTATCTTTATATTTGAGTTTTGTGTTATTGTGTGTTACTTATTTACTTGTCACTTTGTTTTAACCTTCGGAAGGTTGTCTTGTCTGGTAGATATCAGTTTCAGAGATAAAGAGTTTACTATGGGGAGCCCCCATAGTAAACTCCAAATTAACAACTATATGATTTACGATTGATGTACTATTTACCCATAAAAACCCACCTTTTCCACCATTGTCAGGAAAATCCAAAGCAGGATCCAAAGACTTCATATTACCATTATCATCTATACCCACAAAACTGTAAATCAAATGGGAGCATAGATTTGGATCAATATTATCCACGTCATATTTTCCAAGGCCATATCTATAAGTGGCCCAGGTCCCATAGTAACAAATGACTGCTTCTGCAACGAAGAAGATGATAACTTAATAAAAATAAAATTGTAATAAACTTAGATTACCAACCGGTTTAAAAAAAAAAACGATTCAAAGACGTCGGTAATAATGTCCTCTAGACCAAACTGTGGTCGAGGCATCGACGTTTTCTAAGAGTTGAATTGAAAATGGATGCAATACTATTATTTTAACTATCACGTTGCATGATTATAAAAGAAATTTCAACAAGGGAATTAACGCAAACAGAACTATTTTCATTTTTTTATACGGGGATATGACACCGCATCCTCAGTCTGTTTGTGACCACGGCCGGTGTAACTCGGTCGGAACGTCAAGCCAAAAATTAAAAAAGTTATGTTCGTATTCATTCCCGTGTTGTAATTTCTATGTAAATGGATGAACTAACTGCGACAATTGCATCTCAACCTTGATGATCCACGCGACTGTTATTTAGCCATGAGCTCTTAATCTAAAGTTCCAGGTGAAGCAACTTCTGTGAATAAGCATAGCTTCTCACGCCCTGCATAAAAAAAATCTATCTACGACTCAAGTTTAATCTTTGATGAGTGGCTAGTCCACGCGCTATATATTCCTGATTTAATTAATGCTCTCAAAAACCCATTGATCTCAACTGTCAAGCGGTGACATACCAGTCGGTATAGTCAATTTCAAACTCTTAGTCTAGCTTTAATTTTTTTAATATTAAAAAGTCTATATAATCTACTTACTTTCACTAGCCACATAATTAATTACTAAACCAAAAAGCGTCCACAGAAAAACATAAACAGCTAACATTTTGCCTATTTACTCTAACACTGGGTTTTTCTCTTAAAAAACACTTGCTATATAAGGACTTCGTTATCTTAACTATCTCAATACTTACATCAGATAGTACCTACACCGGTTGCTCACTATCGCCATATTAAGATTGTGAATTAGCTATTAAGAATTATCTTTCAATTAATCATATATTTCTGTTAATTTGGATATTGTTTATAATAAGATCTGACACCATACTATATATCGTGTCTGATCTTATTTATCACATGGTTGCAGTTACCAACCCAAAACATAATTAAATAGTACTTGTAGGTATAAATAATAATCCAATATATGCAAACAATAAAATTTAATGATTAAGTTATACTTGTTCTTAAGAGATAAGTCTAATTAGTGTTTTGTGAGCAGTAATAAATGAAATATTATTATTATAAGTAAGCCAATCCACAACGGTGACTGTAAGACTAAAATAATGGAACCAAGCTCCAATTTTCTGGTTGTATAGATTGTTTTCAATAAAAAAATCACGATACCTATCTTATCACAGTGGATATTAATACATTTCCGCCATTTGTGCTAATTTAAATCTACACTAATAATTCTTAAAACTAACATAATTAATATGATTATTTTACTACAAAATGTAGTGGCCTATCTTATCTGAATTTAAGATTATGTTAGAAACAATTCACGGCTCTTAAGCTTGGTAGATGGCAAACTGACTATTACATACTTTTTGTTGATGAAGATTGAGGATATTGGCGATAAACAAGAAATGGAGTCAGCCGAACACCTCGCAAATAAATATTCTATTCTATTCGACGCTAGACCAAATATTTTGGATTTTCTCTAAATATCAAAGGCCATATCAAATACACCGATAACCGCAGGGGAAGAAAGGTTTTCGAGTGGCGACCACAAACTGGAAGACGCAGCGTTGGCAGGCCTCCCACCAAGTGGACCGACGATATCGTCAGAATTGCGGGCAACCGGCAAACTATTGGCAAGCTGTCGTTCATTGTGGCGTTCAACAGTGGATGTCTGATGATGATGATATCAAATACAAGCATATTGTCTAACCTTTCTATCCAGCAGGATTGCTTTACCATAAACGGCACAAAGCATTGTGTGCACGTTCCTGTTCATTGCTCTCTTGTTATCATCACCTACAATTTGAGTACATTTTCCACACACAAACAGCATGTTTTCTTAAGCCTTATAAAAAATAGAAACAAACGCCAAGTTAAAGTGCAATAAACAACAAAAGGCACGCCTCGTATTTTCGTTCTCGCTTGCAACGAGAAAAAAGAAAAAAAGCGTCCAAGAGAACTACATTTTTAAATTCTCATTAGTTTGCTAACTTGAAGGGCATTATACTTTCATTCTGCACTCCCAAACTTGATTGTTTACAGGCATTTTGGCGTGAAATTGATCACTAAAAATCCAAACCGACCGAATCCTTGCGAATTGTGAGAGAAAATTGAATTTTTAAAACCATACACGGCTTTTATGTGAGGTCTAGTTTTATTTGGAAAAACATTGCGGTAATAATTTAGCGAGGCCGACGGCCAGCCGCTCAAATAAAAGTCGAAAAAATGTCTCTACAGCCCACATGCGCTTTTTCGGCCTATGTGCAGTGCTATCCATGTATTCCGTAGCTAGGACCACTGTGGTAACGGCTAAATGGATTTTGTGTGGATTTCAAAGTTCTTTGTCCCGATATTGACTTTCAAGTGTTTTGCGTCCTTTTTCAACATTTTTCTCATCGTATCGTAATTTTTGTGCGGGATTTGCAAAGTTTTGTTCATGTTTAGTTTCTATGCAGTTTCCAATTTGTTGAATCTTTGTGTCGTGTTTTGAAAATGTGCCTTGAAACTTATCGTGCATATTGAAGTTTCTTAACCATGCTGTTAGAACTCACAACCCTACTAATATTATAAACGCGAAAGTTTGTCAGTATGGATGGATGTTTGTTACTCTTTCACGCTCAAACGGCTATACCGATTTTGATGAAATTTCATATGGAGGTAGCTGAGACCCTGGATTAATATACAGGCTACTTTTTATCCCGAAAAAAATGTAGCGGGTAACACCGCGGGGCGCAGCTAGTATACATATATTAGTCAGGTTACAAAAATAATAATATTATCATCTCTTTTTCTTGTTAGCAATCAGCTCATGTATTTGCGATTCATTATTCACGCATGAAATATTATTCTCTTTTCGTGTATTTTATGTAGTCTTGACTGCCGGATACGTGTTAAAGGAATCGTCCCAAAAAAAAGGTGTATAATGTATATACCTTCTATAGCAATCTGTCGTTGAGAAGTAGCTTACTTAGACCACATTAGATGCAATTAAACCAGTGAAGAAGACCGAGTCCGAAGTTAGACGGTGTATAACTGAAACTCTCATTATTAGAAAAAAAGGCTTTATCCAGTCTAACGAACAGAGATAGTTCGTTTATTGGATTTTCTTAGAACAGCGTTCCGCTTTCAAGCGATTAAAAAAATACGAGGTACAGGGCTCCCGGACAGCTGTGAAACCAACCTAAATGTAAGCTCTTTAATCAATATCTCAAATGTTATATCTTAATTGTTTTGTTGTGATGAACATAATATCGATTACAATCGATTCCTCGATAAGCCATTCGATTCATCACTTTTCATGAAATCCAGAAAACGTTTTTTAGAAAACATAATGGTAAACAAAAAATATTTCAGCTCTAAAGTTTCTGCAATCATATAACCCAGATAAGGATTTCTTTATATGATAAGCACTATGGAAGTGTTGATCTTCGAAAAGGTGACTACCAAGTTGATCTAGTAGTTGCTTAGCGGGATTGCTGAACACGAGGTACGTTCGAATTTCGGGCAGTGTTACTGGGTTTTTTCACTAGGTAATTCTCAGTAGCAGCACGGAGTTTGGATTCGTGCCCGGTTGATGGCAATAGGCTCACCCACTATTACATTGGGACCAAAAAAAAAACATAACTGGCGATATGTGGGTGTACTACATGTGTACCTTTGCCTACCCTTTCGGGGAATACAGGCGTGATGTGTGTATGTTTTACATTCAGTTAGGTTCAAAACTTGCAGGTGCTGAGAACCGAGACTAGTTTCCCGTTCTAAATGTCTATTTGCAAGAAACCCAATTATCCGAACTATATCCAATTGTCAAACAGCGGTTTTAAGGCCTGGAAACTAAATTTAAATTATAGGCTTGCTTTTAAAGCTTATTTGGTATTTAAAAGGAGGTATACTGGCATAAAAAACATACTGAATCACCTACTAATAGGTTTATAAAAATGTAATAAATATTGAGGAATGTGATGCGTGTGAATGAAGCGAAAGAAGTATGCCAGGATCGTTGCAAATAGAAATTCGTATTCTCTGCCTACCTCTCAGGGAAACAGGCGTGACTTTAAGTATGCATGTAATAAATATTCGTATCTGCTAGAACTATTGTAATATAAATACTGTGCCAGTTCATTGCTAAATATTTTTATTCGCCTATCTATTATACTTTGGTTCTAAATAAATACATTATGAAAGCAACAAAACACTGGTGCTGCAACATTATCATCAGCCGGAAGACGTCCACTGTTGAACAAAGGCCTCCTCCTTAGAACACCGCATATTTTAAAATATTAACAACATTTAATCTATACGAGTACTTTTTAATATTATAAAGCTGAAGAGTTTGTTTGTTTGCTTGAACGCGCTAATCTCGGGAACTACTGGTCCGATTTTAAAAATTATTTCAGTGTTAGATAGCCCATTTATTGAGGAAGGCTATAAGCTATAAAACATTCGAAAGCCACGCGCACGGAGTCGCGGGCGGAAGCTAGTACAAGATAAAGATAAAGATTTTTATTTTGTAAAACATGAGTAAATGTACAAGTACATGGTGTTATAGCAGGTAAATCTAGTATCTACATGTTTTGCCATACATGGCGAACAAAAATTATATAAATGGTTTGGTACACATAAAAGTGTTTAATAAACCTGCATTGAACAATGATTTTTGTCACAACACAACAATGGCAATCACCGTTTATTGTGAAGCGGTAGTTATCGTCCGTAATCACGTGGAGGCTGTGATCTGTGTAAAATCGTTAGATGTTCCATGCTCACTACACCTCAATTGATGCTAACCAACACTGTACCAGTAGTTGTCGATGATAACTCGAAAGCAAACCAATCGTTAACCGAAAGCTGCAGAAGATATCCTTTGATAGTTCCGTCTGTGTTCTTTGACCTAGGTTTAATTGAAACTGGTTTGCCATGGGCTATTAATTTGGGTGGCTGGAGATTTAAATGAAGTAGACAGGTATATTAAGTGCGCGAGACCTGTGATGTGTTAGTAAGTAAATATCATTGATGCGAATGTATTTTTATTACATTCTTTTCTTTATCAACATACAAAACATAACATCACGCCTGTATTCCCCGAAAGGGTAGGCAGCGGTGCACATATAGTACACCCACATTTCGCCAGTTATGTTTATAGATCCCAATGTAATAGGGGGCGAGCCTATTGCCATCAACCGGGCACAAATCCAGACTCCGTGCTGCTACCGAGAAATACCTAATGGAAAAACACAGTAACACTGCCCGACCCGGGATTCGAACCCAGGACCTCGTGCTCAGCAGTCGCGCTTAGCAACCACTAGACCAACGAGGCAGTCCTTATCAATTTGGTATAAAATACCATATAAATCTGTACCCGAAGCAGACACGGTTAAACAATAGCCGTGTTAGGTATTTCTTGTTCAATGAACAAAGGTATAAAATGAACCGGTTTGTCACCACAAAGATGCATCAAATTCACTACTCAACCTTTGGCGCCTGCAAACTGAGTTATCTACTTTTAGCAGTACAAGTTCCACCATCCTTCAACAAACGGGCAGGGATGTACTTAAATAACAGTACGCCAAGCTGCGGCAGTAATGTATAGTCAGTTGTATTTACAAACATGTGGCGGACTCGATGACCGACCGCACAACGGATATGAAGGCCTGTCAACTAATATCGCAGTACCAACACATTTGCTACTTCATTTTTATTATATGGTTGGTAAACAACCTAGTGTCAGAATTTAAACCGCCTGTAGGCCTCTGACATGGCCCTACATACCGTTGGAAAATCTCTCACATGTGCCGGTTTCCTCACGATGTTTACCTTTACGGTTTTAACAACTGATAACTAATTTATAATACGCACAAGAATTCTAAAAGATAATAATGCCGGGGTTCGAACTTGCGACCTTTGACTTAGTAGTCTAACTGTCATACCACGCGGCTATCAGTGCTACAATTGCTTGAAATCATTAAATCAATGCTGGGAAGGGTGTGGGTCAAATTTTAAAACACATGGTAAACACTCTCTGAAGTAACTTATTTTGATATCAGAGCTAACCCTTACATTGCCAATAAGCTTTGAACAAACATAATGAATGCCCATTGCTTTGTTTTATTAAAGGCAATTGTAAGTACAGGCTGTTTACAATTTATAAATCTAAGAAACTTCAGTTGAAGATACCCTGAAGAACCCATCAAGTACGTCCTGATAGCATACATTCGAAGTATCAAAGTCCTTTGCCCTATAGTGAGGCAATTTATAGCGATACAGTCTTATCTATTCAACACTCAGTTTCAGAGAAATAGTGTCAGTGTTATTAATTTAATTACAAAAGTATTACATTGGGACCTAAAAAACTAACTGGCGAAATGTGGGTGTACTATATGTGCACGTCTGTCTAGCCCTTCGGGGATTACAGGCGTGATGTTATGTTATGTTACAAAAGTATTAACGTATTTACTTTCCAAGAAATAGCAGAAAGGTAATATTATCTCTTGAATTTTCTTTGACATACCTGGACTTTTTTAGGATATAGAGCTCGTAATCATGAGAATCATTAAGCTGGTGTCGCTTATTCAAATACGCAGACACCTGCTGATTTTAAATAAATAGGTTGTAGCATTATTCCAATCCTCCTGTTACGTCAGGTAGGCCATAATCGGCTTACAATATACAGTTGTGCAATAAGGTTCCAATATTGGCATCATCATACAAATTCGCAAAACCATGGTACCTTCAGTAACCATTAAATATTGAATTTGTTTTGGCCCGTGAATACACTAACGAGCAGTTTGGAAATTTATTTGACGCGTAAATTTTTATTCTGTTTTAGTTTTTGATACTCTTTTGTTCTGCGATAACTCAAGCTGTCATGTCAGCCATTTTTGGGCGAAAACATTATTTTTATGACTTCAGTATTATGTTTTTATTTTTATAAATTGTATGGCTATAGGATATGTATGAGGGTATGTGTACCAGCTGAGTAGAGAAACTAGATGCTTTGATTTTACTATCACACTAATATTATAAAGGCGAAAGTTTGTGGGTGTGCTTGTATGTTTGTTACCTCTTTAGGCTCAATCGGCTGGACCGATTTTGATGAAATTTCATATGGGGGTAGCTGACACCCTGGACTAACACGTAGGCTATCCCGAAAAAATGTAGCGGGTAACACCTCGGGGAACAGCTAGTATTTACATAATGTTTTCCTGTGACATTGACGTTAAGGAAGACTAGCAATCTAATTAAATGATTGATTGGGAATCCTAGTAACAATGCACGACCTACTGATACTACTTATTACTACACTTACTGATAATAATACCTACATAAATAATAGTTTTAGTAACACATTTCTTAGAATAGATAGTGTTCAATATCTCAGATTTCCCTGTTCACTCCTTTTTAGAAGCAACCACATTCGAATCAGGCTTTTTCAAAAAACAAAAGAGTCGCCAACATCACGACGCACTAACAATAAATTTCTAAAACGAAACAAAAGAGAAAAGATTTATCTGATAATCCGATACATCAAATCAAATTCGTCCCACACTGGTCAAATATTATTCTGTATGATAGATATTGTCGAGTTTCAGTAATTGAGCAGGTAATGCAAATATTTATATTCTTTTATATGAATTTAGACAATACATTCACATACAAACGGAAAATAATTAAATTCTCCTATAAACAAACACTTATCTTCCTATTTTCCGATCCACAAATACGAGGGTCAAACTGAAAGTTCTTAGAAAATCAAAAACTGATTACATTAGCCAGTTATTAGTTTTATTATATATTTTCAAAATATTGTCCATTCACGTCAATACACCGCTGCATGCGATGGAACCACTGGGAAAAGCACTTTGCCCACTCGTCTTTAGGGTTCTCTTCAATGGCATCGCGATACGCAGCCACCGCTTCTTCAGCATTCATAAACCGCTTTCCTTTAAGTTTTTCTTTAATTTTTGGAAATAAATAAAAATCACAAGGGGCGAGGTCGGGGCTATACGGCGGGTGACCCAGTAATTCAACGTTTGATGTCGCCAAATAGTCGATCGTTCGCTTAGCGGTGTGCGACGAGGCGTTGTCGTGGTGAAGGAGGATCCTACTGTGAGGTCGTTTCTCTCGAACTTTTTCCAAGACAAGTGGCAAACAATTGGTAGTGTACCATTCTGCAGAAACTGTTTTTTGATCCTCTAACACAATTGTTGCGAAATGACCTATCCTTCCAAAGAACGAGGCCACCATTTTTTTTCCCGCACTTCGATCTCTCTTCACTTTAGTTGGCAACCTCTCGAAAGGAAACACCCACTGAGCAGATTGTCTTTTGGTTTCAGGATCATAACAGTAAATCCAGCTTTCGTCACCTGTTAGTATGTCGAACACAGCATTTGAGTCACCTCCGTTAAATCTTTCAATCATTTTACGGCACCAATCCACACGATGGAGTTTTTGAGCCTCAGTCAAATTATGAGGTATCCACCGGGCGCAAAGCTTCCTGACTGCTAAATGTTCGTGGAGGATTTTGTGCACTTGACTCATACCGATGCCTAAGCTTGTCCGAATCTGCTGATAGGTCACTCTTTTGTCAGTCTCTATCATACGCCGCACAACACAGATGTTATCTTCAGTCGTCGCCGTAGAAGGCCGACCCTCACGTAAATCATCAGTGAGATTAGTGCGACCACGTTTAAACTCATTAAACCAGTTGTAAACTGTCGCACGAGATGGGGCTTCATCGTGAAAGGCCAATCGTAGTCTATCATAACTTTCTTGTTGACTTAAATGACATCGAAAGTCATAAAAAATCATTGCACGAAAATTTTCTCGTGTTAAATTCATGTTGAGGTGACACAGACAATTTTCAATTTGCCGCCAAATCGTAAAACAAATGACAAATTAATGAAATATATACTCAGTAATATTGGCAAAGAGTTCTATTTTCAAATTTTAGTATTATTTTTTTATTATATTGTTTATAAGTGGCCAGTTCTAAGAACTTTCAGTTTGACCCTCGTAAAAACAGTTTAATCACAAACACGATAGCGAGACTTAGGCTGTGTCCACACTAAACGTATTACCAGCTGACCAAGACCAGGCGATACGCAGTTTCCTAATATTTATACGAAGAAAAAAAACCTGTTGAGCGTGTATATGGAATGTGATGATAGTAAATGAAGCGAAGGAAGTGTTCCAAAATAGTAGCAAATAAAATTGAAAGGTTTTAGGCTACCTCAATAAGAAGACTTTACTAGTATGAATCCATGACGTATAGAATACTGCACACAAATTCCGACCTTATACCAAGTAATTACAGTTATTAATTCCTCAAACAACAGCACCTCCTCTGCAGCATTACCCGAAGCTGAAGCTGTCAGAAAACATAGCCGGAGGGGTTATCTCCCGTAATTCATTCAAAGTTCAAAGTTACTCTCTTTAGAGACTTTCGAGAAAAACTATCGAAAAAACATCTGGGACATAGAGCTGCTTAAAGTCAGCGTGTGTGAACACCGCCTTATTCTGTTTGCAGAACAAGAATGATGTTTGTTATAGGACGTGAGCATTTCAAAACACCGTAAGTAAACGCTTCGTCATAAAGATTTATAGCAATGTTGTGATTGTGACTCATTTTATAATTTTTTATTTGTTCTTAGAATGATATGGTAAATACACAGTAGGCTAAATTATTCCATCGAGTACCGAAATCGGAATACGGAAATTCGCCAAAGAACTAGACTCACCAGGTCAGCTTGAGGAATATGCAAGCTGAAGTGGCAATAGGCCGGCTATATCGCTTGAAGAACCGGTGAATAAAGAATAACCAGTGAGAAAGAAGATCCTGGAGTGGCAAGCACGAACCGGAAGACGTAGCGTTAGCAGGCCTCCCACCAGGTGGACGATATCGTCAAGGTTGTAGGTCACCAGTAGACGCAAATAGCAAGTTACTAGTCATTGTGGCGTTCTAAGGAGGAGGCCTTTGTTCAACAGTGGACGTCTTCCGGTTGATGTAGATGTAGATGATGTACCCTAAATCCAGAAAAGGAAGATTGAATCACATGTTTCTGTTGCTTAGCTATTCATGTATATGGTAGTACATACAACGTTAGGGCTCTCATGTCCTTGGAGATAAATGCCCCTAAATAAATAAAGATTATAAAAAAAAAAATGTACATACAAATCAATTATTTTACTATAGTCCCAGTGCGCTTAACGGACACTAAACCATTCATCATGCAATAATTCACGACAGTATTCTCTTTCTCTCTTTACTCAATAAGTCCTTTATGACGCTCAGGGCAATCATCAGCTATTTCCCTGTTGACTGGTAAAGTAGTCACAACATGTGCACGGTGCAATTGTTGTAGATAGATCTTTGTCACGATAGGATAAGGATATCTAGATATTAAGGATACTTTTGTAATCTCCATGTTGTTTTCGCGCAGGGTTCAAAGTAAACCTTTTGTGTTACCTACTGTTTATTATCTTGTCATTAATATGAGTATCATATAAATTATCATAGCCGGTGTTTGCTTCTGTTTTCAAGGACTTTTATTTATTGTTACCTTGATATTTTATCTGTTATTGTAAATATTTTTTGTTCCAGTTTTAGTTTTAAAATAAACAGTGATCTTTCCTTGTTCAAAAGTGACAATATTCTAAAATTATGTTTCTCTTTTGTTTATTTTTAATTTACGTCACGACATGTCTTATGGTTTCGTTGAAATAAGACGAAATGGAATGGACATGTTATATAAAAAGTCTAGTCTGTCTATCAGAAAATAAAATAATATTATAGAATGGTGCACCTACAGAGTTAATAACTGACGATAGTTTTTAATAAATAAGAATAGGAGATTGATCGAAGTACTTCTAAAACACAAACACCACAACCCTTGTCACACCTATTACGCACAGCTCTAGAGATACGTAAGTAAGCATACAACTCAAATTAGTAGGTAAACCATCAACATGAAAGAAGAAAAACAGGAGTAAACTTACATTCTCTTCTTCCACTACGTCATTTTTTAAACCATCAATTATCTTCTCTATTTTATAAACCGATTAATTAAATATCCTACCCATGAACTCTTAAAGCAGAACATTTTAAGAGTTCATGGAGCTGTATAATATTTGGCACAAACTCCATGCCAACGAAAAATACAAAATAATCGAACTAATATTTCAAGAAACGCATACCTACTTCCGCCTTTTGTCTCTTAAATGCTTTTAACCACGCCAATAACAATAAATATCCCAATAAACTCAAAAGATGATATGTAGGTACGTTTAAAACACAATATTCGATCGTTAAACCAATGATACATGTATGAATATCGAAACAAATTTGACTTTACAACAATGAGTGCTGCAAAAAGAATTTGCATGCCAACGCTTGGCAATCGTAACGATAAAACCCATTGATTCCTTAAACGATGGAAATTGGACTTTTCACTTTACATCCACAATTGGATTGGACATAAAGGGTTCATCAAACTTTGTACCCACTTGATATGTATGTAAACTTTTATTGTTCAGGAGTTTGTACAAAGGTTGTACAAAAATACATTGAATGAAAAATTGGAAAAGATTTGAAGAAAGAAGAAATATAATACGTACTTTAGCATCATCATCATCATCAGCCGGAAGACATCCACTGTTGAACAAAGGCCTCCAGCTTGCCAATTGCACCCACCGCCAGTTGCTCGATGGCCTGACGATATCGTCAGTCCACCTGGTGGGAGGCCTGCCAACGCTGCGTCTTCCGGTTCGTGGTCGCCACTCGAGAACCTTTCTTCCCCAGCGGTTATCGGTTCTTCGAGCGATATGGCCTGCCTATTGCAACTTCAACTTGCATATTCTTCGAGCTATGTTGGTGTCTCATACATACACACTTTACCTCTTCGTATAGTACGAGTTACAACTAAGTAAACACATCTTTCATTTGGCATCTAGGTCCAGTGAAGCGTTGTAGTGTTTAAATCCAAAATTTTTCGTTACAACTAACCGATTCATTTAGTTTTTCGAATCTCAGAAAAACATCGATTACTTATAACTTCCATAAATAGCTTTCACACTCGAAGAATTTCTCCTGTCTCACTGCGTCAATGCGTTTTTCACACATGAAAAGTTATTACGTCGCAACCCGGAACAAATATCTGCATCACAGAAATCCATTTAGTTAGGCTGTAATGAAGTAAGAAACAACTATGTTTTCGCATTCATAAATGTAGTAGAATAATTAATGACATCAATTCCTACAGGAGTATTTTGGACGTCCATTGTTCCTAAGTTAACTGGCGCATCTCTATCCGATAGATTGGCTCGTTCCGCCCCAATTGAGCTCTCCCTAGTAATATTAGTTCTTGGTACTCTACTGCAATGTCAGCGATTCCTGATAAACATTTTTCTTGTTATAACATTGATACTAGACTTACCTGTGGGTTTTCTTGAACATTCATTATCTACCTTGAAGTTAATAATAAGAATATTTTGCCTTTAGTGGAGAATGTTAAAGCCTATTTAATTTTTTACAAATCTCATCATTCTTTTTGTTGTACATGCGGCATTTCATAGTGGTTTTCCAAGGGGGAGGCCTTTGTTTAACAGTGGACGTCTTCCGGCTGATGATGATGACATGCTGTGGTAGAGAAATTGATCAGCCACCAGAATGATGGCAAAGAAGACAACCCAGGGTGCTTAAGGGACCTATACGTAAAGGCTCTCAACGTACACCGCAATATATATAGAGCTTATCAGTAAGAAGTCTGATTACGTTAAAATGGTTTGCACAGTATTTTTATTTTGTTAGGGCAAACCAACAATTGTATTTTGCCTTACACATGCGTAACGTATATGTGAGTGACTCGTCATAATCCCGCATTTCCACCTCACTACTGGGTACAGCCTAAGCTCCATTCACGTCTGTCCAGTAACATACGACACACCTCATACAATGTAGTACACCATGAGTGATTAGACCAACACCACTTAATCACCAGCCGTCACAAACAACAAGACAACAACCTTATAACTCTGTCACTGTGAACTCTTCAAAACTCACTCACTGCCACATAAGTTGTCACAAACTCACCGAGGCCCCTACTACAGTCTCGTCAGGATCAAGTGAGAATTATTTTTGCTGTGATTTTTTACGCAATGATGACGTAAGTTTTTTGGTAGACATGAAGAGAAGTCATGGCGTATTTTTTTTTTATAACGACGACTGTTCTTTGGACCTTTCGTGGTAACATTAGTATTATTAATTAATTCTCTTTACACTGATAGATTAAACTAATATACCGTCATCATCGTTAGCTGAAAGACGTCCACTGTTGAGCAAAGGCCTCCCCCTTAAATTAAGGGGGGAGTTGCCATAATCCCCACGCTTGGCAAGCGGCTTGGGGATCGCAGTATTGGCGGTGAAGTTACAGAAGACGCTGCTGCCCATCTTCTGGATTTTCCCTTAGTCACCTCTTACGACACCCACGGGAGGAAAGGGGGTGGTCAATTCTAGGCCGGATACCACACGGCACGGTAAACTAATACGCTTAGGTTAAAACATTCCTATTTACTTATAAACTTCACTAATATCCTTCCTTGGAGTAATTGTTTATCTATTACACTAGCTATCAATAAATAAATTACACTAGCTCCGAGGATTTCTGCCGTTTGGTTCTGAAATATTTCTAATTTGATCGAATAATAAGAGAATAAACAAAGCATTCCTGTAACTAAGAATTTCGGACAATTCAGTAACTATATTATTATTCTCTTCCTGAAACATGAAAAGGAGCTCACGTCTCTACCTATAACAATAAAATGTAATAGGGGTGATATCTTGAAATTAACTATGGGTTCATCTCACGGACCTTCGGACTGTACATAGTGGGATATGTAAAATCATGGCCGTATTCCAAAGTTGCAAAAGTGACATGCCTACACAACAATACTATTTACCATTAGGTGCCAATTTAAATGTCAATAATGAGTAAATCGATATCTAAATAAGTAAGTTTGTGTTGGGTTATCTTTGTAAACTCTAAATAAAATCGACATGATGTAGGTATTCAAAAACAAATGTGACTTTCGAGTTCAAGATCTAAAACAAATAGTAGGACCTTTTATACGTAGATCACGAAATTCACAAACTTCACTCTCACAAGTCGTGAACTCTTACAAATGCTTGTTTTATTGCCATCGCTTTTTTACTGGTAACACAGTCTAAAAACTTGCCAGAAGACAAATTTGTTGGACGTGATGCCTTTCCGTTATATTATACAGTTTGAAACAAGTAAGAGCGTTCTGTGATACGCATTAGTAATGCCCCTTTGTTGTTATTAATGAGGGAGTTATTGAGGAGACGGAAATTATATTTCGAAATGGAGAAGCGTGCAAGAGGGAAGTTTAGAGATCCTACATGTTGTTTTAATGTGTATAGGACTAAAAATAGTCGCTACATGAAGCTCAGAATGAACAATCTAAAGAAAATCAAATCATTGACAATAACTGATGAGATGTTTTGATAAAATGCAATAAAATTAATTACTAATGGTGATCAACAACAAACAAGATTGATATCGAGTTGTAACATGATATACAACCATGTTGGCAAAGTCAAACCATTGCCAAACGAAGAGCGCCTAACACCGACAGTGTATTCTCCACTAATTCTATTCAATGTAATTGCCGTTGTCAAAACCGCTCTGTTACTTAATTACTGTACAAAATTAAATTATTTGTAAAGGAGAATTCATTGTTCTCATGTATCTTTAGACCTGTGCTTCCTGGTAGAGACGCTTCTTGAATAGGTAGATAATATGAGCTAACGCTTAGTTCTATAGACAAAGTCTTAAACTTTCTGGTAAATGGAAATGCTTATCGTTAATTTTGCTATCACTTTCCGTTAGTGTTCAGTCTTTTGTATTTCATTCTACTTCTACATTCAAAAATTGAAAGGAACAACTAAAGGCAGATATTGTTTTAGCCTTTATTTTCCTACCACGTTTTGGAGGGCATAAAAAAGTGCAATGGAATCAATAAAAATAACTTTGTGGCAATTTTGTTAGAAACAAATGCCAGTTAAACTGGTTTGCAGCACAGCCATATGTCTCCATAAACAATTATGCAATCTATCTAAATGCCAAACTATACTGCAGTATGCCGTATAATAACCAACGACTTTCAACCACAAAATACTGTGGTCGGTTTAGGAATAAAATTCCCTTTCTTCAATGAGAAATGAAGTCTAAAGGGGCATCGAATACGGTGTGTTTTCTCACCACCTATTACGTGAAATACTTGGGTTTTTCCATTAGGTAATTCTCAGTAGCAGCACGGAATCTGGATTTGTGCCGGATTAATGGCAAAAGGCTCGCCCCCTGTTACATTGGAACTAAAAACATAACTGGCGAAATGTGGGTGTACTATTATATTATGTACACCTCTGCCTCTCCTTCGGGAAATACAGGCGTGTTGTTATGTTATGTATTACATCAAAAAATTGCTAAGGTAGGTTTAGGACTCCTGACTAATCCAGAACCCTTCTGCCCTCTTGTTTGAGATTCTAAGCGTGACTGTAAGTTTTTCCTAAACCATGGCGTCCAAATAAACAAACTCCAAAAACCCCACCCTATCACCTAATAAAGAATATTGCACAAACTTCGCAGAGGTCGCTCTTAGAGGCTTAATAAAAAATTTGATCTGTTTAAACAAAGCAATTCATATTCATGAATGACAATAATTCACTGGGAGGTGGAATAAATTAGATAGCAGGAGTTTGATACGCAGATCGTAGAAAGAGGGATAAGGCTATATGGCTCTGGTGTAGGTATACCTATTGATTTGTCTTGGTAATTTACAGAAATCACTTCATATAAAAAGGCAACTACTTTTTTATCATCTCTACCACGATGTTCCTCCTTCCAAATGAAGGGCGAGGTGACTAGATGTGGCATCCCATTCAGGAGACAATTATGTATTGCTCAATATATCCACTTAACTTCTAAAATACGTACAATGATAGATTATACAAGATGAACAATGTCGTGCAGTTTCTTATAAAGTAAATCAGACCAACAAACTCCTTGCAGTATTAGGTACATTGGTGTAAACACATCCCCCTTGTTTCTACGATCCAAGGCTTTCAAGAAAGAAAAAAGTTTCCTGTGGCAAATTTACTTGCATCTCACGTACCTATTAGGGATGGGGGACAAATAAGACGTTTATTTAAACAGGGGTGCAATATAAGGGAGCAGAATAAAGTGAGCCAACCCTATTAAAGTAAGAAATAGAATTACGTTCAGGTTTTCCCCGAGTTATTGCTTTGAAGTAAGGTTTTAGCGTGCACTGTCTGTTCTTTTTGAAAGAGAAGCAAGCATGTGCCAAATACTGCCAAAGACGTTAGTGACGTAAATAAGTCGTATGTAATAAAAAAGTATAAAAGTTGAAAAAAGAACCGCTATAAGGTGTTGCCAACTTCAATTGAATATTGCAACTAACACTAGTGTGAAGAAGACTAACTAACCTAACGCTATCGTTCGCTAACGATGTGCACTTCTACAGATGAACCCGATTAATCGTACAAAAGTTCCGCCAATATTTTCTCACGGAACATTACCGAAGGGTCGTTTGTGTAAGAGTACTCCCAGTGCCTAAGACCTACGAGTGAGGAGTTATCAGCGCCTTCCGCTTCGTCGGTTATGAGACATGGCTAACGCGAGCCCCTGTGTCCGATCGACGACAATTTGTTACATTATTCTGCATGAATTGCTTTCACGTTTCCACTTTAAGATTCTTTTGTTGAAGTTAGTCTTAATCGTATGGTATTTTGTAATAAGAATATCTATTTTTATAACGTTGTCCTACTCTAGATATTTCTCCTACATCGTGGGTACGTTTCACAAACATGAAATATCACCTACACAAACACCGAGACTCGGGACAAACATATGTATATCACTCAAATTTTTGTCCTGTGTGGAAATCGAACCCTCAATCCTTAGGGCGGCATTCCAATCACGCCCGCTATTACATTAGGCCCTATAAAATAACTGGCGAAATGTGTGTCTACTTTAAGCACAGCTCTGTCTACCTTTTCGGGGAATACAGGCGTGATGTTGTGTTTATGTTTATATAATTAATGGACAAAGAATGAGCTTTCTTAGTCTGTACTGGTCGATATTAAAATTTCTCCTGACCCTCATTTAAATATCACATTAAATATAAATCAGATTTCAATTTCTTTCACTTGACCTGTTTTTAAGGTCACATGAATTTACAATTAAAATTTATTCATCCGATTCGAGCTGTTATTTTCGGATAAAGATAAGTGCTATGATCGGTATACTACGGTAAATATTTTCAAGAGGAAATTATACAAAAAGTACACTTGACACAGAAGATATTATAGGTATAAGTGGCTAAGTTGAAGATTTTATTATAATTTATTATGTGACTTGTACTGGATTTTATACATTGTACCCTGTGTGAGCATCCTTTACACATAAATAATACTGCACTCGTCTGTGTCATTATAATTATGACAGTCGTTATCTTGTTACTGATATCTATACATGTAAATACAGAAGTTTTAAAAATACTCAGGTAAACAAATCAAACCACCAACGTGCTATAATCAATTTATATCCCAAACACATGTATTTTAGATAGTCTTTATTAGGCATTTCGATTGCAAACGCGACAATTATAATTACTTAAGAAATATATCGCGTTTGTTAAAAAAATAATATCATATTCCTATTGTAGGGCAACATTAAGGTTTGTGTGTCAGCTGGTTTCTGTCACTGTGACATCTTTGTCAACTATGTCACTGTGACAAGACACCCCATAATGTAGCGTTTCATAGTTCTATACCATTATTTAGCATGCAAACGAGATAGAAGACAAAATACCAACACGGAAAGAGAGATAGCATAAGTAATTATTATTGTCTCTCATTAATTACAGCCATGGAACGTAACGTCTATAACTTTAACGTTATTAATGCCGTCTTGCAGTAGTGAAATATCTTTAAAAATACACATAAATATTGAAAATTAGTAGTAATGGCGTCAACATCTAAAGATGTGCCTGTGGTCAATATCCAAGATAACCCTCCAGATGATTTGGAGCCTGGTGCATGCCCAGAAAGTATCCTAAACCCTACGGATTCTTTCGAAGAGTTTGCTTCGGAAATGAGTTCCAGTCTCCAAGAGCGCAATATATCATTGGGTACTAAAAGTAGTACTATTAGTGAAATTCAAAGCGAAATAGGTGAAAGTTCTAAAGAAAATGCTCAAATGAAAGCTACAAAATCCAGTGATGACTTACAGAACAAAGATGTAAGTTTTTTTTTAATACCTTTAAGACATGCACTTGGACAAATTTTATACAGCCGCAAATCGGTGTACCGACAAAGTAAGTACTTGCTTACATAGAGTATATTGCACATTAATCTAATTAAAAAGTTGTGTTAATTAATTTAATATGGTAGGTACCTATGTTTAGTAATAACCTGAACAACTTGTAAATGGTTATCAAACAATACAGTCATCTAAGAAAACAATAAGAAATACACTATCTGGATGAATGAAAATTGGATAATTAAAACTTACATTAATAAGTTAATATTAAAAATATATTTTTAACACAAGCTTTTAAAGCAAAAGTACTGATATTGTATTATCACCAAACCTATTTAAGTGTGCAAAATTTCCTTTCTATCAGATGTCAAAAAGTGGTTCTAATTTAGATTGCAAGGTTTGGCCTAAACAAACTCACATACATACGTACATCCATACATACATACAAACATTGCAAGTTAAATAAAAGCTTGTAAAAATGGTTATTGTAATTTATGTTTTGTATAGGTACAAAGATTTGCTAGGTTGACTGAAGGTTACAATGGAGACAAGCCACAAAAGAGGTCTAACCGGTCTAATAATAATTAACATTAATATGTGGGGAACCATATAAATGGTGTTGGTTTTATTTATCATCCTTTTTAACTAATGTTTACAGTATGGAAACACTTTAGACTAACACTTCTATCCCACACAGAATCATCATCATCAGCTGGAAGACATCCACTGTTGAACAAAGGCCTCCCCCTTATGTAAATTGAGGGTTGCCATAGTCCCCATGCTTGGCAAGGGGGAATAATAATAAAGGTACTTAAAATAACTTATATTTCCAGGAATCAATATCGGCATCAACAAGCAATTCAAACTTGATAGAACAAAATGGAGAGGAAACAGACAGTGAAAAAGATGATTATCTACAGTCACCAGAACTGGTGAATAAGGAGAAACATGTCTTTATACTGAGTTCTGCTGGTAAACCTATTTATTCTAGGCAAGTAATTATTCTTCTTCTTGCCAATAGTTGTTTTTAAGGTTCCATATCCAAAGGGTAAAATGGGACCCTATTACTCCCATACAATTTTTTTTTGCTGTTTTTATAGATAATGGTACGGAACCTTCATACGCGAGTCCGACTCGCACTTGACCTTTTTTTATTGATATGGCTGCTCAAACTGTGTTTATGCTTTGATTGCTTTAGAGATCTCATATGTAAGCAAGCATTTCAAACAGGCCTAATTAATTATATTATTTATGCATGCCAAATTAGTATGATCCAAGAACAGCCTGAAAGCTTACAAGACCTCCCCTTATATATGCTAATTGAATAATAAATAATTTCATAGTTTGATCCACACCATCAAATATTACCTCACTTTTCTCACACTGTATACTAAATATTACAGGCACTTTAATGGTTTTTTGACTTGACTAATGTAAAATTTATACAATAATAGCCTCGCCCCACAGTGTTACTCGCTACATGTTTTCAACCCAGGATGTCAGCTACCACCATACCCAATGTTATCAAAATGGGTCTAGAGGCTTGAGCCTAAGTCACAAATATACAAACTCACACACTCACAAACTTTTGCCTTTGTAATATTAGTGTGATTCAGTACTGATAGTGAATAGTGGCTGAAGATAACATGATTATTCTTTTGTTGCTTTCTACATATAGTTACGTATGTCTATACATTTGTATATTGATTTTGTAACACAATTAACTTGTCATAAATTTTTTTAATAGCCAGTTCCTGTTCCGTTGCTGGGCAAAGGCCTCCCCATTATTCCTGCACAAAACTCTGTCCATCGCCATTTCGGGATATAAGATAAATATTCAATGTGTAAAACAAATAATAACCATAATATGGTGTACAATAACACCGTTGTACGCCATATTTTGCGAATAAATTTTTGAATTTCTATAATACTGGTGTAAATGATTTCAGATATGGTAACGAAGATAAGTTAGCAGGACTCTGTGGTGTCATTCAAGCTTTAGTGAGCGTAGTCGAAGAACAAAACCAGGATATATTGAGATCTATCACCACTAAGGATTGTAAGGCAGTGTTTCTAGTGAAGGGACCATTGATACTGGTGGCATTGTCAAAATCAAATGAGAGTGAAACCCAACTTGTTTTGCAGCTAACGTAAGTGTATTAAATGTATTTTAACACTTTGACTGTGCGTGAAGCAGACACAGTAGTAAAACAATAGCTATGCCCCATCGGTGGGTCATTACACTGGGACAGGGTTAAGCTTAGTTTTTTAATGCAATGGCCAAGAGTCTGGGGTCAAGAGATCTAGGTGAAGAATCACATGTACCATACCTATACAGGCCAGTTACAGCTCCTATATCATTTATGTATTTCATGGCTGGAGATCTTTCAATAGGACAGGTTAAGCAGAACTGTTCTCAGATGACAGTACCATACATACTTCTCAAAGCCCGCATCTCTACTGCATTAATGCGGCTTTGGTGTTTCTTCTGCCATTCACTAACACTAAGCACGGCCAGACGATCCTGTTTCTGTAATTCTCATCTTTAATAATATGTATGCAATATTTCATGCTTGTAAAACGGTACATACATGAGAAATACCTTGTGTGAGGTGACGTTCATAGAAACTGTGATATAAGTCTTGTATCAATTGTTCCGTTAACGTAACCTGCAACTTACACACACGTTCATTCTCATATACATACATATATAAAGTCACGCCTTTTTCCCGGGGGGAAAATATATATTCTCATGTATTAAAAATTTTAAATATGATATTATTTACTGTATATTCCGGTTATACTCACGGGTGTATTCGGGAATGCCCGAGTCGCTAGCCGAACTCAATCGCGACTCTGCCGCGTAACCAGCTCATGAATAAGGGCTCCATTCGAGTTCGATACTAGTCGGGCATTCCCGAATACACCCGTGAGTATAACCGGAATATACAGTAAATAATATGGATAACACTCACGAAAGTTATTATAGTAAAATATGATATTACTTGCAGATACGCGTTCAACCAAATAGTATCAGTACTTAGTCTAACGCAACTAAACAGGATATTTGAACAAAGAAGGAACTACGACTTGCGGAGACTACTGTCAGGAGCAGAAAGACTTATAGACCATTTGCTTATATTTATGGAGAAGGATCCTGCCTTTTTATTGGGTAAGCTCTACTTTTTAATTTCAAAGCATTATAAGCACACGTTTGTGAACTTTGATATCTCCTGTCTCATTGGCTGGCCCCAGTTGAGATAAGCCACAGGATATTATTAACATTTATAGTAGCTCTTATCTGTCCCACTGTATTTAATAACCATAATAATCTAGTCATGTAGACTATTACAAGCAAAAAATCTTTTATTTTGCTCGAAGTTACATTAGGCTAGGTAGATCCAGGAAGAAATGGAACACTTCTAAATTATCCATTTAAAACATCACCCCTAAGTTAGCTTAGTATTTTATTTATAATGTCAAACGCTGGGTGCGTTTACCATAAGCACACAGAAGAAAACAAAAGTTGAAAAAGAAACATTTTCTTTCCATCATCATCAATCAATCATCATCTTTTAGGTGCAGTCAGATGTCTGCCTCTACCCGAAAAGGCGCGTGAAAACATAACAAATGCTATACAGACGACATGCAACAAGATCAGAGACCTAGTGTTCGCGATCATGTTGGCTGGCAACCAACTGATCACATTAGTTAGGATGAAGAAGTATACACTACACCCGTCCGATATACACTTGCTGTTCAATTTGGTGCGGAGCTCCGAATCCTTCAAGACGGCGGAGAGTTGGACGCCGATTTGCTTGCCGAAGTTTGATTCGACGTAAGTTTTTTTATATATTTATGGCAAACAACCTCCCCTTCCCCCCTATGTATGGGGGAGGCCGTTGTACAACAGTGGACGTTTCCGGCTGATGATGTTTGCTTACTGTATAGATTTAAAATGAATTTAAAAACCATTTTCGTGGGGAGTTCTCAGGACCTCATAAAAAGTAAAAAAAAATGTTACTTAAAATAATAATTAATTCATAGATCTCAAATAAGTATAGGCCACTTATTCATTCCTTTTTTACTGTGTCTATTTAAAAGCTATCGATCAGAAAAAGTCGACGAGAGATATTAACACTCGCTACTAACCTACTTCTAATTCACAGAGGCTTTCTCCACGGCCACGTGTCCTACATCTCAGAGGACTGCCAAGCATGCCTCCTGCTGCTTACAGTACAAAGGGACGCGTTCTTCCCCCTCTCTCAAGCGAAACACACTATCGCCGAGAAACTAAGACGATCTAACTGTCTAGTCGCCATCAACGATGCTCTCAACAGAAACGTGGAACTTCCCACAACCAACCCCTTAAAACACATAGGAATACCAGAAATAAGGCATTTTATGTACAAATGTAAATCTACCGCCCAACTCTTCAGTTCGGATCCTATCAGTTTGGATAAGCTGCAGGATTATAGGATTAGACATAAGGAGGGAGGAGATATTACTGTGAAGAAAATTGAGAAGCTGTCGGATATAGATTATGTGAGAAATTATAGGGAGTTCTGCAGTCAAATACATTGTACATCTACGCCGGCTAAGTTGATATTTAGGTCGAATTCTCAAGACACTGTTTTGGCATGGGTAAGTCCTAGATTTTTTTCGGGGTTGTATAGATTATAGTTTAGTTAGGTTGCTGTCGGGTTCGAATCCCGGGGGACCAAAGTGTTACTGGGTTTTTCCATTAGGTAATTCTCAGTAGCAGCACGGAATCTGGATTTGTGCGCGGTTGATGGCAATAGACTCGCCCCCTATTAAATTGGGACCTAAAACATAACTGGCGAAATGTGGGTGTACTATATGTGCATCTCTGCTTACCGCTTTAGGGAATACAGGCGTGATGTTATGTATGTTTATATACCAAATATCATAAAGGCAGTAGGTCTTGACTGCCTAGATCGCAAATAAACCCGCTATTAGACTCTCATCCAATAATTTCCTTTTCAGGTAACAAACGGCTTCGAACTATACGTAACATTCGACCCTCTGATGGAAAAAGACCAAGCAATCAAAGCAGTAGACCGTCTTCTCAAATGGATCAAGAAAGAAGAACAAAGGATCTTCATAATGCACGCGCCGACGTTCTAGCCCAAGTTTACAGTGCCGTCGCTGAGTGGCATGTTAAAGAACTCTTTGAATCGCAACTCTAGTTCTGAAGAGTGTTTGTGATTTGCTTACTTAGAACGATAGCGGTCGGCGTTCTGCGCATGCGTGTTATAATCCTTTTTATACCAAATATCTATTTACTTATCAGCCCTTTGAAGCCTTGTGTTAAAAATGAGGGAAAAAAATAATTTGCTATGGTCACCATGGTAATAAAAACTACTTAATCTTCTGACTTGAATCTCCTAGATGTCTTTTTGTCATACAACGTGTATCAGATCTATATATTCTTTTATGATTAATTTCATTGTGGATTCCAAGACTGTCGAGTCTGGGACGCCTCGAGCTTCATTGCCTCGATGGTTCTCAATGGTTATCCTTGTAGATCCGGGCTTACATGAGTCGCAA
Source organism: Abrostola triplasia (assembly GCA_946251915.1). Lineage (NCBI taxonomy): Eukaryota > Metazoa > Arthropoda > Insecta > Lepidoptera > Noctuidae > Abrostola > Abrostola triplasia. The sequence goes on along the minus strand of OX276444.1, from coordinate 4,025,927 downwards.
AGACGGGCACGAGTGGTGGGCTTGTCCCGAAAAACAACGTGTATCAGATTTCATGGTCAAATCTAAAGCGGTGGTAGAAATCAACAACTGAACAACTTTCTCTATAAGACCAACATTGCTATCGCTAAATGAATCGGCTGTTTCATACAACACTTGAATCGGTACTCGACTCGAATGTATGTGATAGCCGATAATTCTTCTCGATTACAATGTTCGTTCCATAGACAAAGTTGTTCAGGTTGATGGTTTTTAACATACCCTCAAATTTGATAACGCAGTTCTGATACACGTTGCGTACTGACTACCCTCTTTTCAGAATATTATCCGAAACTCTTCCTTTATTTAGATATATGATATAAATGAATATATAAATTTTAAATCCATAATTAAATTAACATCAACTTTTGCCAACGATACTAGTAATCACTACGCATGCGTATACTCAACGTTAGGCCGCTGTCTACGCTTACTCCTAGCTTTGAAATAGTTTCTCCCGAAAGTGCCACGTTGGAAGACTGTGTGCGGTATTTAAAACTACATTCGCTTTATTACAAGACGTAGTAGAAGTCTCCATATCCGCCCGGTTATTAACGTATACAATTTGTAACAAAAACTGGGTAATTCTTGTCGATTCACAACACAGTTATGGTGACTCTTGATGGCAAAAAATACATACTTTGTAAAAGATATGTGCCAAAATGTAAGAAGAAACTGTGCACGAAGCAGCTAGACACAATAAGAATTGTATTGCTTTAGGAAAGGGGTTTTTGTAACAAGAGCCTAAACCAAAACTGTGGTCTAAAATTACGTGAATTACAGTAAGGCCGACGTATATTGGCTATCCTGAAGTTAACCGATTAGCTGCGCAATGGATCTTTTAGGTACGAAATTGTCTACTGCGCAGTTAATCAGCAACCTTCAGGGCGGCCAAGATACATCGGCCTTATTGTACCCTACTGATAAATATGTTTTAAATCGTGCTTAGTACGGGTCCGAATATGTTTGGTGGTAAATGCTTTTATTTAAAACTAGCTGCGCCCCGCGATATTAGCCGCTACATTTAGGTCAACTACAACTTTTGAGCATAGAACCGGGATAACGTACCACGCAATTTGTAGGACAGTGTGGCTGTTGAATTATATAAATAATAGCTGCTCCCCGCGATATTTGCCGATACATTTTTTCGGGATAAAAAGCCTATGTGTTAATCCAGGGTGTCGGCTACCGCCGTATGAAATTTCATTAAAATCCATTCAGTAGTTTTAACGTGAAAGAGTAACAAACATCCATCCATAGAAATAATTAATTCCAGTGAAGCTTCCTAATTATTCTACACTAAAAATACAACTTACCTCTCAATATTATTAGCTTCAGCCCCCATTCCGAACCAATTTAATCATACTGTAGCAACGTGAACAATAAATATAACGTATTATTTATGAAATTAGTGATAAATTGTAAAGTGAAATCTAAACTATGAAATTGAATGTTTGTATATTATTAAATTTACATTAAAATTTTATGAGAAATCCTAGCTCTAGTACTCCAATCAAGTTTTAAATGAGGCTATTGTGTAGGTACTAGACTTTTAAGAAATTGTTAAAAATGCATTTAGCATAATTTCTAAATGTTTAGATAGATATTTGAATGAATTCGTTGATAATTTTGTAAAATTATAGACTGGCCAGAAAAAAAAACCATTTGCAGAAAATTCTAAAATCAAATTTTATTTACTAGGCAGCATCTATTCTTTACTTTACCTTGAAGGATTTAAAAAAAGTAAATTTGTATGAAAGAGGTCCTAGTAAAATGGTTTTTTGATAATTCTGACCAGTCTATGTTACAATGACATGTAGTTAGTTAATATATTAAAATGTTCTTCCTAAATTATAATTATTATCTACCTACCATAACCATTTAAAGAGAAAATCTCATAAATAATGTACTTAGGTTCATTATTTTGTGTCCATTAACAATGAACCACGATATTATAAGAGAAGACTACTATATCTACAAGACTAGTATAACTAATTCTTATGGAAATGAATCCATTGAATTTAAAGTAAGGTTCTTTACTTATAAAGTTCAGTCAATTATAATTTTACCATTTGCCATCGATGACTGCATATCCAGAAGTGATGTTCCAATAACTTGCTAAATGCCTGTTCTATCTATTTGCATAATCATATAGCTTATATTCAGGAAATAATGCTTACAGTTTTATAATTCGTGGTATTCAGGCTAAATGATTTGCGCCATCTTGATCATAGATACAGAAAAAAAATAAAACAACTTTACTCGAAAAAACAACATGCTATATCGCTGCTATATTTAACGTAGAACAAACTGATTCCAACGAATTTTGATATCTACTTAGACGCTTGACTTTCAATAAAAAACAGAACAACTAAAACACTTATCGTATGCAACGTTGCATAGGACAATAAAACGTAAAGATATGAATATGCGTTGCGTATGTGGGACCAATGTGTCTCTACCATTACTATCGTGTGCACGCAAGCGCTGGTCACCTCCTGAGATATGTAAGCGTCAAGACGGAGCAGGTAGACAAAGAGCAGGTTAACTGAGACAGTGCGTCTTGTCAAAAGTACCCTCTTCAGGCTCATCGCTCTCATGCCTCAGGCGATGACTAGCACTTGCGCGCAAACTATACTACGCCGTCAATACAATTGTGTACGAAGAGTAAATTTAAAAAGGTCTGCAATCGCACTTAACTGATTCCCTTTATATTGATCTGAACTGATTATTAGAATTATAATAAACCTTTGCATATTATTTAGTAACGCGCTTTCGGTCTAGTGATCCACAGATAATAAATAATACTTGTTATAATTCAAAAAAGGTAAATTAATTTATTGTTCAGTTTATATAAATGTATTTTTATGACATTCGGCTTTTTAATAAAACATGTCATTCCTTGATACTGTTTATTTCATAAAATTAATGTCTTACAATGGCAACACCTGAATAATCACATTCGTAAATAAAAGGACCTTGTAAATTAGCCATCTAGGTACTGCAAACTAAAGTGGTTTGTTAGTTGCTACTGATAAATGAAATATTTATGTATGAAATATAAATAAAACTGCTATGTACAAATTACAAACATTTATTCTTATCAATATCTCCCTCTGTCTCTTCTCCTGTCCACTTCATGTCTATCTCTTTCCCTTCTTTCCTTGTCCCGTTCTCGGTCTCTCTGTTCCCTAGACCTATCTTTCTCCCTTTCCTTATCCCTATCTTTTTCTCTTTCCTTATCTCTATCTTTCTCCCTTTCCTTATCTCTATCTTTCTCCCTTTCCTTTTCTCTATCTTTCTCTCTTTCCTTATCCCGTTCTCGTTCACGGTCTCTCTCTCTTCGCCGGTCGCGGTCTCTGCTTCGTGATCGCTCTCTCTTTCGTTCTTTTTCACGAGGTCGTTCGCGCTCCCTTGATCTAAAATAAAAAAAAAACATCAAGTTTCAATAAATGGTAACAGCCAGTTTTAAAATACTGGGACAGTAGTTAGTTAATACTAATCAAGATTAAAAGGTATAACATCACGCCTGTAATTCTTGAAGGGCTAGGGAGAGGTGTACCTACAGTACACCCACAGTTCTCAAGTCTCAAGTTGTTTATAGTGCCCTATTTGATTGCCATCAACCGGGCACGAATCCAAACTCCATGCTATTACTGAGAATGACGTAACGGACCATCCCACAGTAAAACTAATCCAGACTCGTATCACTGACATTATTTTACATTAACTTAGAGGTAACTGTCACATTTGATTTGCTTACAGTAAACTAGTTATGTTGAATTCAGTGGTTTAGCATGCCTTAGCCTGTATCAAAATTTGTTGCCATTTTGTTTACATTAAGTTATATGTTTGCAGCCCTGTATCATTGATATTATAAGTAGTGGTAACTTGGAATATTGTAAGTAATGTGGTAAGAGGTTATATGGCATTGGGATATTGAAGGCTGTGGATGAGATGAAGAGAGATTAGTATGCACATGCTAACAATATGCAAGAAAAAAGTGCTGTTTGATCACATACAACTTTATCTGTAAGTAAACCAACCTGTCCCTTCTTCTGTCTCTGTCCCTCCTTTCCTTTTCCCGCTTATTTTCTTTCACCTCGGTATCAACGTTCTCATCTTCAGACAGCATATCCTCGTCCAAATCGTCATCGAGAGCCGAACCCTTAGGGTCCAACTCATTGTTTTCTTCCAGAAAATGACGCTTCTGTATTCTTGGCAGAATTACGTCGCACAGACGTTCTTCTCGAAGCAACTCATCTATAAACTCGTCCAAGTAAACAATTTCGAACTGACCCTCACGATTTTGTCTCCGTAATTTTCTGTTGTCATTGTAAAGAGGTTCTAAATATTTGTAACAATCTACCGATGTGCCAGTCAGTCTCATATAAAATGCTCCCAATGCACGCACATATTTGAACTCCTCATTCTTTATAAATTCGACTACAATGTCCTTCTCAGGTTGAATCTGCAGCATTTTTAAAACTAAACATAAAAACGGCGTTGGGTAAATGAAACCACCATGCACGCCGCCGACGTATCGTAACTCCATAGCCTTGTCGACTAGTAACTCTGCGGTTAAGGCAAAGCATTCTTCCTTCCAGTATTTAGAATCGTATATACGCGATCTGATGATCTTTTCTATTAAATATTGGGGATTAGTACCTCGTATTGACTTCGCGTCTTTAACCGTGCGATTCGCCATTTTTGTTTTGACAGAATGACATTTCTTTAACTGTCATACACATTTGTAAAGTAAATGCAGAGAACTCTCGTACTTCTATATATTACTAAACTTCCATTGTTCCTTTTTAATAATCCTGGGTAGTTAGATAGTCCTGAACTGACTAGATAGATCTGATATTTCCGAAAGGCTAGTGATTTTATTTATTTTTTAAAGTATTCTAGACAAAACTTTGTATAAAATAATATTGTGTACTTCAGTATCTATGGCACCCGAATCACCTGACGCCTGACGCGGTTTGAAAATACGTAAATTGCTAATTGAAATTTAAAAATGTATTCTATAATAATTACAATAACAGGATACCAATACTTTTTACAACTTCATCATCAGTCAGAAGACGTCCACTTTTGAACAACTTATTCTGATACAACTTATTTACTGGGAAAATTATTACTTGATAAGATGGTTGCACTGGGCCCTAGATTAAAGAATGATTAGGACTTAGGGCCCTAGTCAGCTGGGAAAACGCTAAAAGAATTCAAATTGTCGAAAGAAAAATATATGATTAAGATACAAAATGTTGTCAATCTCTTTGACATTATTTTATATTGATTTTGATCGATATTCTTCTGGAAGTTTAATTTTAAGACGTTGATACATTAATCATTTGTGATTATTATTTAACTAAATAAATAAATATCCGAAATATTTATGATATTATTAGGAATACCATATTAATTTTGAATAATTATACAAAAATATTAATCAAACCACTTTTTTTTTAAATTTGCTGGAAGATGTCCACTGTAGAACTAAGGCCTCCCCCTTAGCACGCCACAATGATTACTAAATTACTCTATTATAATTACTAAATTACTCTGAGACAATGAACGACAAGTTGCCATTTGCATCCACCGGTTGCCAGCAACTGTTTTATAATAGCCTTAACTAGATATTAATCAACATAATGTTTGTCCTGTTTTACATTTTTCTATTATTTTCATGAGTTTAGTTGAATTGAATCAGAATAAATACAAAGTACAAAAATCTGAAAAGTGAAGTAGTTGATAATGATCGATAAGCTCTGATACCATTTGACTGTTTGTGTCAAATGTCATGGAAATCAAAAATGTCAAAATAAATCGAAGCGCAAGCAACGGTTTTGTTTTTAAATAATACCTATTAAAAACCTTTTTTAGTAGAATTAGCCTGGCATTTTTCTAAACAAGTGTTTGTTTGCCTATTTTTGTTTAAAATGCAGAAGACAAAGAAAAGAAGGGGCGAGGAGGAACCCATGGAAGTAGATGGGGTTCCGAATGGCGGGCTGTCAAATGATGACCAAGATTACTTAATAAACGGTGATGTAGGCCACATATCTGATGATGAAGAAGGCGGAGTCCGTATAGGTGATATATACATACCACCTGCGCCAAAACCAGCTCTCACTTTTGATACTACTGGCCCCAGGCTTATTATAACTCATATAGTTAATGAGAATTTCAAGAGTTATGCTGGTGTCCAAACTTTGGGACCTTTTCATAAGGTGAGTGACTACTGACTACAAAAAACCTCAAGGTTACAGCCCAAACGTAAATTTACTATTATAAATGTTTTGTTTGTGTTGCCTCAGTATGTTTTTTATTGTATGTTATTCCTTTGTATAGTAAGTTGATAAGTTAAGTCGTGTTTTCTAAAAGTATAATTAACTAATTATGGATAAATATGCTTAACAGAGTATATTGCGTAATAACTGATTAAATTTGAAATAAATGTTTGTTTTGTTTATGTTGTGACAAGACAGCGGTTTTCTCCGCATTCATATTTTCGAATTATATAAAGTATTAAAGGAGTTTCTTCTATTTTTAGAGCTTTACTGCAATCATAGGCCCGAATGGGAGTGGAAAGAGTAATGTGATTGACTCTATGCTGTTTGTGTTTGGGTTCCGAGCAACGAAGATCAGATCTAAGAAGATATCAGTCCTTATACACTCGTCTACCAAATATCCTAATGCTACCAGTGCTTCTGTGGCAGTACACTTCTGTCGGATCATCGATGGGGTATATTGAAGTTTAAATTTTTTAATATTAAATTATATGTGTTGTCAGCAAAAAGTTTAATATCATTAACTGGCATCTTATTCCTGTTGATAAACTGCTCAGGCCCTGCTGTGGCCCGTTGATATCAGGGCAAAAACCATGCAATTTTGAAGTTTATTGTAATAAATTTACAGCAAAATTTATATAAGTAAGGCAGCAATGCATGGCCTGAGTGGTCAATAACATCCTGATGTAATACGAAATGAAATGTCTTAGCCATTCTATAAATGTGCTTATTAACCTAAAAACTATTTATTTGTTATGTTATTTTTCTTAGATATTATGTACATTAGCAGGTTTAAGTATGTAAATTTTTTGAATATATCATAAACCTATTTACTTCAGGCCCGATGCGCTAAGTGAGAACAATGTGTAGTGAATTCATTGCATTTTAATTTAAAGCATTCTTAAAGGACTAAACTTTATTTGATATTAATTTGTTTTCAATAACAATATAATATTAAATAATACATACTTTATCATTTCATGAATGCATTGCATGGCAGTATGGATTGGAGTAAAGGTGTGTTGGCTGTCATTTTGTGTGTAAACTGCAAATGTAAAGCAGTAATACTATTTTACGTATCATTAATTTGCATTATGCTATTATAAAATACACAAAGCAAATACGTACATATATGATAACCTCCAGACAAATGTGTGATGAAACCTTTAGTGAGGTTATCATAAAGGGTTTCCATTATTAGTAAAATTAGGGTTTTAAGAGATCTCGATAGCTTTTTTCATTAATATACTTTGTATGCATGCAAGGAATAAGATACGTTGCATGTTTTTAAGCTGTTCTTGTCATTATGAATAACATAATTATAGAGTTTACTTATAGATAATCACTTCCATAGTGAATCTATTGTGTAAATAGATATTTTTTATAATTTTCTTGTATTTCAGGATAACGAGGAATTCACTGTAGTGCCTAACAGTGAAATTGTAGTGTCAAGGACAGCATTTAAGGACAGTAGTTCGTACTACACTCTAAATGGTCGACGTGTACAGTTTAAAGAAGTATCCCGTATGTTAAAATCGCATGGCATTGATTTGGACCATAATCGGTTCCTTATTTTACAAGTAAGTTTAAAATTAATAAAAAAATTATTTTCAGCTTAATTTAAGAAGTTAGCGATATGAGATAAAACACTGTTTGGTTGTTCTAATTGTGATGATTACATAGTCTGGTGTTCTAGGGCAGTGTTATCTACGAGTATGTCTCATTACTCTGTCATGTTTACAAATATGTATCACTTATAAATATTTTTAAATTTTTAGGTAAAATTATTTTATGATAATATTTTCATTTCTCTTCCTACACTAAATTCAATAGTAACACTTCATTTCCTGTGCCTTAGGTGCTGCGCAAACATGGATATTTTTGTGTTTTGTGTCTGATACAAGCTACCAATTAATATTTTAAAAAACACATAAAAAAAACATAACATCACGCCTGTATTCCCCGAAGGGGTAGGCAGAGGTGTACATAATATAGTACACCCTCATTTCGCCAGTTATGTTTTAAGTCCCAATGTGTGGGGGCGAGCCTATTGCCATCAACTGGGCACAAATCCAGACTCCATGCTGCTATTGAGAATGACCTAATGGAAAAACCCAGTAACACTTTGCCCGACCCGGGATTCGAATCCAGGACCTCCTGCTCAGCAGTCCCGCTTAGCAACTACTAGACCAACGAGGCAGTCATTAATATTTTATTTCTATATAACCAGTATGAAATTAGCCACTCCCTGCGCAGACGCAAACATTTTTATGTCCTGTGGCTTTCACTTGTTACATACTCTGTGTAACCACTAACTTTGTGTAACAAAAAGTTTGAACGAAATCTAGCCGTTTAAAGTGGGTCAAAATCGCGCCCAAAGAAGTCGGTTACTGTTAGGTATGTTCAACATACAGCCTAATGCCCACTATATATTTTATCTGTATATTTATGTCCTATGTGTCATTAGAATAAATGCACGTCAGTGCGCCAATAGCTACGAGTGGTTTCAGTTGTGTTCCTAATATTTAACAGTGGCGACGAGTTTTCCCCCCATTTTGTGCAAATACCTATCAACATGTCTGGTTCATTATTTGGATTATTATCAGCTTTCGACCATCACGATCAGACTTGGGACTCGTATAAAAGTCGGATCTCGCAGTGGTTTATCGCGAACGATATCGACCATAAAAGTGATTCCATTGGAATTAAAAGGCGAGCTATCCTGTTGAGCGCACTCAGCGACGGAACATACAAACTAGCGGCTGACCTCGCGTTACCCAAACCGTTGCAAGAAGTCCCCTATGAAGAGATTTTGACGCTGCTAGACCAACATTTCACTCCGAAGCGCTGCGGGTTCTCCGAGCGTTACAACTTTTACTCGGCTATACAGCAGCCGACAGAAACGAACGGGGAATGGGCGGCAAGATTGCGCGGGTTAACGGCACATTGCCATTTCAGTAATATAGAAGAGGCTCTACGAGATCGTTTCGTCATGGGTATGGTGTCTGGCCCAGAAAAAGATAAACTTTTCGCTCAAGACATCAAAAATCTCACTCTAGTTATGGCGGTAAAATTAGCCGAGAGCGTCAAAAGCGCGCGAATTGGCGCGGCAGCCGCGCATTCCGCGACTGCGCAGTTGATGCCGACGCCGACGGTGACGCCGCGGGAGCGGGAAATATTCAAAATTCGAGCGGACGCCGCGAGCACAGGTGCAATAAGTGCTAACGAAAAAGTGCAGTGTCAAGTGTGTGGTTATCGTAACCATAATTCCTCACAGTGTCGGTTTAAGAAATATAAATGTAAAAAGTGTAAAGTTACCGGTCATTTGAGTAAAATGTGTAAAAAAATAAATTTCATAGAGTCGAGTGTTGTGGACGAAGGCGATGACGATGGTAAGTGTTTTAATATCCGTTCTAAGTGTGGTGAGCCAATGACGGAAATTGTAACGTTAGCGGGGATTAAACTAAAATTTGAAATTGATAGTGGTTCGGCCGTTACTGCTATTTCAGAATTGACTTATAAAAAACACTTTAGCGATGTACCATTGTCATTAACCAAAAAACGTTTGATGTCGTATAATGGCGATAATATCATATGTCTTGGAGTAGCTGAATTACCTGTTAATTATGCAGGAACAACACACTCACTCTGTGTTTACATTGTGCGAGACGGCGGTCCGCCGATCTTAGGCCGTGACTTTATATCACGCTTTAGGTTAGAATTGTTACCTGTTCGTTATTGTAAACAAATAAATAACAACAACATAATTAAACAATTACAGTCTCGATACCCAGCAGTGTTTTCGGGTAAATTAGGATTGTTTAATAAATACAAAGTTTGTTTACGATTAAAAGATAACGTAAACCCTGTTTTTATTAGAGCTCGCCCTATTGCTTTTGCTCTACGTCACAAAGTTGATGCTGAGATAGATCGATTAATATCATTAGGTGTTTTAAAACCTATTGAGCACTCGCTGTACGCGTCCCCGATCGTGCCGGTCTTAAAGCGAAATGGTTCGGTAAGAATTTGCGCGGATTATTCTACCGGTGTAAATAAACAGCTGTTGATTGAACAGTACCCTTTACCTACTGTTACTGAATTGTTCGCGAAATTATGCGGCGGTCAACAATTTAGCAAATTAGATCTGTCGAACGCTTACAATCAATTCTTATTAGATGACCCGTCACAGAATATAACATGCATTAATACACATCGCGGTCTTTTTAAATATACACGTATGGTGTTTGGGTTGTCGAGCGCACCGGCCGTGTTCCAGCGCGCAATGGAGAACGTGCTGGCCGGCCTACCCGGCACGCTGTGTCTGCTTGATGACGTGCTCGTTACCGGAAAGAGTCACCAAGAACATTTAGAGCGACTTAATACAGTGTTACAGAGATTGCAAGACGCAGGTTTGACTTTACAAAATGAAAAGTGTGAATTTTTTAAAGATGAAATAAATTATTTAGGTTACGTTATTAACAAAAATGGTCTAAAAAAATCACCCCAAAAAGTTAAAGCAATTGTTGAAGCGCCTCGACCGACCGATATTAATAAGCTGCAATCGTTCTTAGGATTAGTAAATTATTATCGAACTTTCGTCCCAGCTGCGTCTACCATTCTAAGTCCTTTGTATGAGTTATTAAAAAAGGGTACAAAGTGGTCGTGGTCAAGTGAACATGATAGAGCATTTGTAAAAATTAAACAATGTCTGGCATCTGAGCAGACATTAGCCCACTTCAACCCAGATGCTCATATTATATTAACAGTCGACGCATCTCCTTGTGGGTTGGGTGCTATTTTATCACAAATAGAACCCGGAGGGTGCGAGCGGCCGCTATCATTTGCGTCGCGTACTTTAAATGCTGCTGAGAAAAAATACTCGCAAATCCAAAAGGAAGCAACGGCTATAGTTTTCGGTGTAAGGCGTTACCACCAATATTTATACGGTAGGGCTGTACCATTCACATTACGCACTGATCATAAACCGTTGTTATCAATTTTTGGCCCTTATCGTGGTATACCAGAGGTGTCGGCAAACAGACTTCAGAGATATGCTATGTTTTTGAGCGGTTATAATTATAATATTGAATATATTCGTAGTGCAAACAACAGTGCAGATTTTTTATCTCGCGCTAGCCTGCCTGACTGCGGGGGTGAGCAGGAGGCGGAGGAAGAGCGTTGCGCGGACGCTACTGCCGCGATTTTAGACCGTGCCTCTTATATTAACTTTGTCATAGAGGGAACTTTACCTGTCACATTGGACGAATTACGCGAACATACTAGGACTGATGAAACAATAGGTCAGGTAATTAAATTTGTTATGAACGGTTGGCCTAAAAAGGTAAGTGACGAAAGATTAAAACCATATCATTCATGTAGATTACAGCTGTCTTTTGAAAATGGCTGTCTTATGAGGGGCCATAAAGTAGTAATACCAGAAAAGTTACAAAAAACGGTTATGTCTGAGTTACATCACTCTCACTTAGGCATAGTTAAAACGAAGGCTGAGGCTCGCTCGAAGTTCTGGTTCCCAGGAGTCGATGCGGCAGTTGAGCGCCTTATCGGCTCATGCAACGTGTGCATGCAACTGCGACCAACGCCGCCGCGCGCGCCCCTTGCGCCATGGAAACATCCACCGCAGCCATTTTACCGAATACATGTCGATTTTTTAGGGCCGATAGATAACCACATGTATTTAGTAGTAGTAGATGCATACTCGAAGTGGGTTGAGGTTTACGACATGAGAAACTCGATATCATCTACTGCCACGATTACAAAAATGCTCGATTTTTTCTCAAGATTCGGCCTGCCTCACACTTTGGTTAGTGACAATGGTACGTCGTTCACATCGCGAGAATTTGATAATTTTTTAAAATTAAATGGAATTAAGCATGCGACGTCACCGGCTTATCACCCAGCTAGCAATGGGCAAGCGGAAAGTTACGTCAAAGTGGTTAAAAAGGGCATTAAAAGTAGTTTACTGGATAATCGTGGGGTTCAGGATTCTTATAATAAGCTGCTTAAATATTTATTTGACTATAGAAATTCAGTTCACACAACAACAGGTTTTCCGCCTGCTGAGCTAGTTTACGGACGGAAACTAAGAACAAGGCTTGACCTTATCAACCCTAACCCGCCACCGCTTTCCTCCACAACCCTAGCTAATGTTGTAAATAATAAACAGTGTTCGCAGAGTAAATCTTATGGTGGTTATAACAACCAAACTTTTATACAAGGTGACCAAATATAATACAAAAAGTTCACAAACAATGGTAAATTTAAATGGTGCAGAGGGGTCATAGAGAAGAAACTTGGCAAAGTAATGTATTTAATAAAAGACATCATTACTACAGAATGTTTAAGTAAACATAAAAACCAAATAGTGAAATTTAAAGGTACAGATTCCGCTGTTCCACCTTCAAACATAGATATTGACATACAAAACCGTAGTTTTTCGCCGGAATTTTTACCATCTGCAGAGGAGATGGAGAATAATGAGAGTGAGGACCGGGAGATCACATTAGAATTGGCAACCAGCCGCCCTATTGGAGAAACAACCGCAACTCACCAAGAGGCGGTCAAAGACTATTTAGACGCATTGTCTGACCCCCCTGCTGAAACAGCAGCGCCATCCACAAGTAGATCAAGGCGTGATCTTCCTAGAGTTGATTATAAACCTTTCTTGTAAATACTAATTGTTAAATATTAACTGTACTTAACTTAATTGTTTTATTATTATTTTGGTTTTTGTAAATATGTGCATTTATTAGTTATGTCTTCTTTACTATACCAATATGTTTTATGTGTTTAATAAGAGTATCTTAGGGGAGGAATGTTAGGTATGTTCAACATACAGCCTAATGCCCACTATATATTTTATCTGTATATTTATGTCCTATGTGTCATTAGAATAAATGCACGTCAGTGCGCCAATAGCTACGAGTGGTTTCAGTTGTGTTCCTAATATTTAACAGTTACAAACATACAAGTGAAGCTAATAAAAAGCGTGTAAAAAGTGTTTACGTTTGTGCAGCCCCTTAGTTATTATGTTATGGTTTATGTTGAAGTCTTACACCGAAATTAATGCAATTTGATGAAAATGAAAAACCTTGAAATTCATAGACTACTTGGAATTGAGAATGATGGTGTAATAATGTTCTCCGGACTGGTTTTTGGTCACATTGGCCTAACTCATCTGAAACTAGCTAACTATGCAGGAGATATTATAGTGCACAATTATGCGCGTGGTGCACACCCTATTCCCTCACTCTCATAGTCCGATGGGACGGTAGGCCGACCGGAGTGAGATCAGGCGTAGGACTAACGGCTTAACGTGCCTTCCGAAGCATTTATTAGTGTACCCAGTTATAGACTATAGTCACTTGTTAAGACTCATTTAAAATGTATTTTAGGGTGAAGTGGAACAAATAGCTATGATGAAACCGAAAGGTATGAACCCAAACGAGACTGGTATGCTGGAGTATCTTGAAGATATTATTGGTACTTCTAGATATAAGGTATGTAAGATCATTTTACTTTGAATTCGACCGGAAATCAACTTTAGTACTAGTTTTACTAAGGGTCATAATCCCCTGAAGATAGTGTGATCCTTTTCTTAACTATGTTGCGCCTCCTGTCTTTGGCGTAGCAGCAGTTTGTTTAATAAATGTGAAAGTTTGATGTTTGGAATTTTTTTATCAGCCACCAAAAATGCTGTAATGATCCGGATGAAATTTGGCACATAGTTTATAACCTGGATAAAGACTATTACTTAGCTTTTTCTGAGGTAGTGACCTCAGACAAAGATGCGCTAAAATCCACACGGATCATCTCGCAAGCGGATCTGATATACTTAAAAAAAATCTTTTCTTTTCTTTTTTTTTAATCACGTCGCCCCACACTACGAATTTCTCCTGTGTCGTGGGTGCATTACACAAACATGAAATATCACATACACAAACACCCAGACTCGGGACAAACATCTGTGGTTCGCACAAAGTTTTGCCCCGTGCGGGAATCGAACCTGCAACCCTCAGCGCAGCAGTCCAATCGCTTAGCCACTGCGCTAATCAGGTCGTCATTGCCTTCTATGCTCTTTCATATAAACTTTAATTATATCAGTTTAAGATCGAGCTCAGTGGCGTGCCATGGGAGAGGCCTATGTCCAGCAGTGGACTGAGATAGGCTGATGATGATGAAGATGATGATGATGATGTCAATCCTGAAATCCCTTGCGCGCAACTCTTGTTAATGGGTTCGAAGTTCCCATTTCACATCATCAGCCCGTTGCAGTCCATTGCTAGACATAGGCCTCTCCCAAAGTACGGCACTTTACATACTAATTTTTATTTCTTCTCAGGACCCAATAGAAAAGCTATCAGACAAAGTAGAAGAGTACTCTGACTTGCGTAAAGAAAAGCTTAACAGAGTGCGTCTTGTGGAAGCAGAGAAATTGAGTTTGGAGGAACCAATGCTGGAGGCTATTGCCCTGATAAATTTGACCAACAGTGCTGTAAGGACTCGTAATATGTTGCTACAGAAATATATGTGAGTATAGGATTTTAACTTTTATTATAATGGTATATGATTTATAGTCCCTTGAACGTTTCAGTCTAATCTTAATACGAGCAGTAAATCTCTAGTAGTATATTTCCTCACTATTATAAACTATCTCACTTGCCTGTTTGTTTCTTCACCACGATAAGCTAAATGGAATTTGATGTGCAGACTTTGTGGTTTAAGATTATTACCCAAGTCAAAGTTTAACTGCAGATCTTGCCAATCTCGAAACACAACTAGACTGCCTCGTTGGTTTAGTGGTTGCTAGGCGCGACTGCTGAGCATGAGGTCCTGGGTTCGAATCCCGGGTCGGGCAAAGTGTTACTGGGTTTTTTCATTAGATAATTCTCAGAAGCAGCACGGAGTCTGGATTTGTGCCCGGTTGATGGCAATAGGCTCGCTCCCTATTACATTGGGACCTAAAAACGTAACTGGCGAAATGTGGGTGAATAAAGGCGTGATGTTAAGTATGTCGAAACACAAGACAGAACATATTTATAAAAATGCACAAAAAATAGACACAGTAATAAGTTTTATGCTAAATATAAGCCAAATGCTAATTCAACACATACATATGATTCTGCTACACACCTTCTTAATCCTAAGTCGCGGACGTTCAAAGTAGGCGTGCACTATTTCATACCTAGCCATACATCATCATCATTATCATCAGCCGGAAGACGTCCACTGTTGAACAAAAGCCTCCCCCTTAGAACGCCACTATGAACGACAACTTGCCAATTGCATCCACCGGTTGCCTGCAAATCTGACGATATCGTCGGTCCACCCGGTGGGGAGCCTGCCAACGCTGCGTCTTTTGGTTCGTGGTCGCCAATCGAGAACCTTTCTTCCCCAGCGATTATCGATTCTTCGAGCGATATGACTTAGCCATACAAACAAAGGCAAACTCACAATGGATGATGTAATATTTTTTCTTATTTGTCTTGTCCATTTCAGATATGAAACGAATAAAATAAAAAAAGGGAAAGAAGAAGAACTGTCAGGGCTGAAAGAGGCCTTAGCTGCCGTTGATGAACGACTGAATGTTATCAAGGAAGAATTGCAGGAGAAAACAGATGTTATCAGGACTGGTTCAGAGTGAGTATGGTTTATGATATAACTCTTCTAGGAGGAAAACCATCAACCACACCAATGTTTTTTGTTATTTATTTATTTTATTTTATTATCTTAAGAAAACTTACAGCTAATAGTTACAATATATAGGTACACTGTGTAAAATATGGCCAATTACAAGTTTCCATAAATATATGTAAAATCAGTGAAGTAACTCTAAAGCGTAAACAGCGTTAAGGTAACTTAAAACTTTACTTCAACTTTATCAGCATATAGTATCTAAAACATTACTAACTGAAGAAAAAATAATATATTTAAGTTTTTTTCTCTTTATAAATTACTAAGATTATGTGCATGCGCCGACACTAACGGCACTCGCAGCGTGACGTCATCGCAGTAGCTCGCGAAGGAACGCAAATTTAAAAAAAACGCCGTGCAACGTTACTGTGCTGTAACTTTAAGAAATCTTGCCTGATTATGTTGAAACCAGAATTATTATTATTCGCACGCGCACGCGCATTAAATGCTTTTGTTGGAATATTTTGTCATATTGGTGCTACTTATTGGGACGAGTATATAATTATAGCTACGTAATCATTATTTACTATATTTACTTATGCAATGTTCACACAATAGTGTGTACAAAATATGGGCTGTACAATATTTGTGTTGACTTCTTTACTCAGCACACTGCACAGTGGCTAAACAATGAGTATTGCGCGTTGGTTTGGCAAAAATTTCACACGGGACGAATATTATTTTGTGTCGAGTCAGTGTTTGTTGCGTTTTAAGGCATTTTATTTGTTAAACACGTCTAGGAGAAAATTGTAGGCTAGGGTAAAGTTAGATATCATCATCAGCCGGAAGACGTCCACTGTTGAACATAGGCCTCCCCCTTAGAACGCCACAATGAACAGCAACTTGCCGTTTCCCAAGTTAGATATAAACGTCAAATAATATTTATTTCTACTATCTTCTTAAAAATCTTTTCGCTGTCAGTTATAAAACTATTTTATAATTAATATGTTATTCTATCATCAGAAAATACCAACGTATGCAAAGGCAGAAAGAAGAAATATCGGAGAAGATGCAAGCATGCAAAAGGAAGGCTGTTACAACTCAGGCAGACTTGACACAATGTAATAAAAAGAAAAAGAATTTAGACCAGCTGTTGGAACAGGAGAAGGGGAAACTCATTGATCTGGAACTTGTAAGTTAAATCCATCAATCTTCTTCTAGAATTTATGGTGCTGACTGTACTGAATCGTACCCTCTTACTTATAAACTACTAGACTTGCCCCGTGGTTCCACCATATTGCAGCTTGTATCGTTATGAATTTTAGCCTATGTGCTATTCTGCTTTATAGCTCTAAAGTTCCATCAATAACCATCCAGCAGTTTTGCGTGAAGGTGAAACATATATCTATCTAACCAACCTCAAACTTTCGTGTTTATAATATCGACTGGCAACCCCCGCGATGTTACCCGCTAATTTTAAAATTTAAAATAACCGGGTATCATCGCATGGGAAGCCTATGTGTTAATCCAGGGTGACAGCTAGTCAAATTTTATCAAAATCGTTCCAGCCGTTTGTGCGTGAAGTAACAAACATACAAACACAAACTTTTGCCTTTATAATAATAGTGTGTTAATAAAACATCGTGTAGCTAAAACACTGCGTAAGTTTAAATATTTTGTCTTGTGTTATAGATACCGGACAAGAACAAGAGAGAGATAAAAGATTGTGAGGACCTGCTCGCCAAGCATAGAGAGAACCAAGCACTGGCCGAGGAGGAGCTTCAGACAGTTGTGGCTGGTGTCAGGTATTGTGATACACTATTATATTAACATTCTATTTCACACTTTTGACTGCCTTGTTGGTCTAGTGGTCGCTAAACTCGACTGCTGAGCACGAGGTCTTAGGTTCGAATCTCGGGTCGGGCAAAATGTTATTGGGTTTTTCCATTAGGTAATTCTCAAAAATATAGTACAAAGGCTTCATAACGACGTGGTACCCACATAAATTGAAAATTCATTTATTAAAATTATTAATTTCATTTTAAAACTAGAGCAAAGACCCAAAGCCTACAAGAAGCAAAAGACACGCTCCAAGCTAAACTAATGGACCTAAAGAAGATTGTTGATGAATCGACCAAAGAATTCAAGTTAGCAGAGTCAGAGCTCAAGATATATCTCAGTAATGAGCAGAAAGAAGCAGAGAATCTGGAGAAGATGAAGGAAGCGTATGAGAAAGCCGCTTCGACGCTGGAGGAGAAGAAACCGTGAGTGTTATCCGTTTTTAATATAACTGTTGTCACTACTGGATGTATGTGATGTTATTGAGATGAGAGCCTGGTGATCTGTCACACAAGGTTCTCCCTAGTATGGACTCCAGTCTCTCACAAGCATTGTTTTTATCCAAAGTACTTAATATAACTCACCTTTGTGATGAGAGAAATAAAATTTGTTATTTGCTTTATTCATAGGTATATATATCTTATATTTGACATTTTTAAATAATATATCAATATAAAAAAAATACAAAATTTAAAAATATAGAATTTAGGGCCCAACCAGCAGCGGGAACAGGGTCCAAGCTACCGGTGGCTAGGGCTCCAAAGAGACGAACCTCCTTGTTTGAAATCGAGAAATTTGTTATTATTATTACTTCTGCCTGAGCAGTCCGGTTTGATAGACTTAGGTAAAAACATGCAGCAGAAGCTATAGTTCATTCTATGTGTAAAGAAATGTGTGCTGATTGTAAGTCTAACCAGTGGAAAGAAGAGTTTCATCATCAAAGATGATGACGACCTGTTTAGCGCAGTGGCTAAGTGATTGGACTGCTGCGCTAAGGGTCGCGGGTTCGATTCCAGCACGGGGCAAAAACTTTGTGCGTACCACAGATGTTTGTCCCGCGTCTGGGTGGTTGTGTATGTGATATTTCATGTTTGTGAAACGCACCCACGGCACAGGATAAATTCCTAGTGTGGGGCGACGTTTTTTTAGAAAAAAAAAAGATTTTGATCATTTAATTTTGTCTCTATAACAATGACTCTGAATTGGACATCTCAAGCCTTGCTCGAGTTTTAATAAGTGCCAAAAAAAATTTTTATTTATTTATTTTGTTTAAAAATATTTATTTACTAAACTTATATTTAAAAAATAAATAAAATTGTTTGATGACGACTTTAATGTAAAATTATTGTTTAGGTTACAACAAGAATTATCGTCGTCTCTGCCAACCAATGAGAAACGTTTGAAGGAAATTATGACTAATCTTCAAGCATTGAAAAGTGAGGAAGCTCGTGTGTCAACTGAAGCTAGAACTCTCAGGTAAGTGATTTCAAATCATTAAATTTAAACTAAACAGGCTTACTCTATATTATTACTTTTTTGTCTTGATTATACGGGAATTGACAAGCGATATGCGCAGGAGCAAAAACAATAGACGTAGCAGGAAGACTGAGAACCAAGAAGAGAATCGAAGCACAGGTCAAAAATATGTACGATCCGCATATGTTTGTCCCGAGTCTCTGGGTGTTTGTGTATGTGGTATTCCATGTTTGTGTAAACGCACCCACTATACAGGAGACATATAAAGCGTAGGGAGACGTTTTAAAAAAAAAGAGACTTCCGCCTATAAATATTTTCATTATCAAAAAAAAGTTTTTTAGCTTTCGAGATAGCATGAGCACGTCGGATTTTATATAACAGTATGTATTGTTTCCTGATCAGATCTCAGCTAGAGGAGTCCCGTCAAGCGATGACCGCAAACCGTTCACGTGGTCGAGTGCTTGACGCTCTTATGAAAGAGAAGAGAGACGGCCGACTGCCCGGTATATTTGGGAGATTGGTGAGTGGAATGAACTCGTGATACTAGTATACATAGTATACATTCTACTGAAATCTAGAACGTAATGCCATTGTCCAAGTGCCAAGTGGTATCATGGCAATAAAGGTATTGAACACGATTCCCAAAAATATAAGACAATTATCACCGCATTATTTTAAAAATTAATTAAAATTATGGCTCATTGAAAACTGTTTTTATACCATAGATTAATTAATTAATAATAAAACAAACAAAAAATTGCAGCTGTACTGACATGAGTAAATGCATACGTTAACTTAATAATACATAAATAAAACAGTGATTGATTTTAAAATTGTGAACTAAACATTTGCACACCAGTTGTCTGGTAGAATATGACAGAACTTTAAATGAAATTGTCAACTTTATTACTTATATTCTTGCAAATAAATATTTCTATTCTATTGAATTATTTTATTAACGAGCTGATAGAGAACTAAATTTGCTGAGTGGTATCCGGCCTATAACTGACCACCCGCTTTCCTCCCGTGGGTGTTGTAAGAGGCGACTAAGGGAAAATCCGGATGGGCAGCAGTGTCTTCTGTAACTTCAACACCAAAACTGCGATCTACAAGCCGCTTGCCAAGCGTGGGGATTATAGCAACCCCCCACTACTCCAAGGCGGAGGCCTTTAAAAGTGGACGTGTTCCGGCTGATGATGATCAGAGAACTAAATTGTGCGGTTTTTGTCAAACTACAGTATTTAAAGTTTTAAACATGTCATTTATTTATCTTGTAATCTGAACGGCTCTAAATGCAAATATACATTTACTTAGGTTACACAACGAATCTTAAAAATTTTGCCGAATCTATCTATATATGTATAAAAATGAATTGTTGTCCGATAGTCTCGCTAAAACTCGAGAACGACTGGACCGATTTGGCTAGTTCTGGTCTTGAAATATTCGTGATAGTCTAGGGCAAGTTTAATGGTGAGAAGGCGGTTCAAAGTTCGTTGGGTCTGCTGGTACTAAATGTGTATATTCTGCATCGTAAATACTGTCTTCAGATGACATATCACTTAAGTATCTTGGGAAGGAAGATTTATAGGTATTTCTGAGTCTTGGTATTTGTATCCAAACTCAAAATGATCCTTTTTACCCACGATGGAACGGTTCGTTTGTTTGTATGTGTGTGCACAAATGATAGTTGCCAATTTTCTCAAAAATGGGTTGACCGATTTTCATGCGATTTTGAGTAACGGGTATATTATTAGAGATGTATGTTCATCAGAGATGGTTCTTAGCTATCATTAGCACATTTCTACGAAAACGATTATATACTTCGTGGGTATTTTTTCAATTTTTAGTTTTGTGCTTTTTCTGCTTTTTATTCAGCTTCAGTGGCGAATACCATATTAAATCTAACACCACTTCCAGGGTGACCTCGGCGGCATAGACTCGAAATACGACATCGCTATATCTACATGCTGCGGCGCGCTCGACAACATAGTAGTGGACACGGTAGAGACTGCGCAGGCGTGCGTCGAACATCTGAAGAGACATGACATCGGTCGTGCAACGTTCATTGCTCTCGACAAGCAAGAGCACTTGCGGCAGAGCTTTCAGAAACGAGAGAGTTTGTAAGTTTACATGTATACACTATAGATGGCGTTATAAGCATCTTTCTTCAATTTTTTCTTCTTATCGCATGGTTGATGAACAACCTGGTGTCAGAGTTTAAACCGCCTGTAGGCCTTTGACATGGCTTTACACACCGGTAAGAAATTTCTCAGGTGTGTCGGTTTCCTCAAAATGTATTCCTTCACCGTTTTTAGCAACTGATAACTAATTTATATAAATAATTTATAATCTTCGACTGATATCGGTTTATCGAAGTATGGGTGGTGTGGCTGTAGATGTCCACGGAATTGTGTGTGGTTAGACTAAAGATTGAGTGGAAATAAAATGGTAAAGAGACATGTTAAAGGAATCTAGAGATGTCTTTTGAAAATGGTATGCTTAGATGGTATGGTTATGCAGGAATGATGGACGAAATATGAGCAACAAAGCAAGTAGGCAAATGATAATAGATTGACTTAAAGGAGAACCATCAGCTTTCTGTTTTTACATCTTTTTATTTATTTAGTTTTTGTTTAACTACATAGGTATTATATTAAATTAATTTTCAGTCCAATAAATATGTTTTGAACCGACTTCAAACGAGGAGAGGTTCAATTCGACTGTATTTTTTTGTGCCAGTCCCGAGAACGCGCCCCGCCTGTTCGACCTGGTGAGAGTGAAGGACGAGCGCGTGCTGCCCGCCTTCTACTACGCGCTGCGCGACACGCTGGTGGCCGCCGACCTGGAGCAGGCCTCGCGCATCGCCTACGGACACACGCGGTACAGGGTCGTCACGCTCAAAGGAGATGTTATCGAAATTGCTGGTGAGTGGAAATCCATATTATAAATCTGAAAGTAACTGTCTGTCTGTCTGTTACGCCTTTACGACTAAACCTCTGGACGGATTTTGATGAAATTCGGCATGTAGAAAGTTTAAAACCCGAGAAAGGACATAGGCTACTTAAAATGGGCAAAAGCTTGTGTAATTAAATAAAATCAAATCATAGAAGTCCATTTTGGGTACAATTGCGTATAATTAATTTAAAGAAAACCCCCTAAAGAGTATATACCTAACAGTTACGTACAACCGCGTCTGTAGACGCTGAAGTGGTAGGCAATTGCTTTATGCATCTCACTTTTTTTTTTGTTTTTGGCAACTGAAAACCTTAAGGCCGTCATTGTACTGTATAATGATGTTATTTATAAATTAAGTTAAAATGTGTTTATATGGTGTACAATAAAGCATACTCTACCTATCTAAACTTTAGCGGGAGCCGGGTTTTCTTCAAAAATGATTTCACGATATTTGTTATTCATTTTTACATTCTACATACCACAGGTACAATGTCCGGTGGAGGTAAAACCACGATGCGGGGAAGAATGTCCAGTGCTGTACAACAAGACACCAGCGAACAGGATCCAAGGGTGATAAAGGCTAGCGAGAACAGGCTTAGTGCCTTGGAACAGAGGTGAGTTGGAGATAGGTTGTGGAGGATGGGGTGTGGAGTTCCTCCAACGAAAAGGGAAGATCTTCCAACCAGGCTGTAGCATGCCTGGTGGGCCGCGGCGCCCCACTTCTCAACTCGGATTCGCAACGTCACTCGTCTTTCGACGTGTAGTGTCGCTACAGTGTCATGTTAAAAAATAGATTTTAGAAAAAATATTTTAGTGTGTATGTGTGTGTCGACCAAATATATGGTCTACCACCCTACCAATGAGGTTCATTGAATGTCATGAAACAAGGTCGATTTTCCCCAAAATAACAATTAAACCATTCATAATTTTTAGTTTTAATTTTTTCTTTTGTATATATTTATTTTTAACGTGTGTAATATAAAAATAACTGTAAATAAGCTTGTAAATAAAGAATTACCGACCACCTGAAAAAAAAAAATTAAACCATTACTTCATATGTCAGATATCTCGGATAATACGTCATTTTTGTGCATCTTGTATACTCCGTCATTAAAGTCAACCTTAGTGACATTTAAATTTCGTATAATTTTTTGTCAAAACTGGCCGACCATTTTCTAGGTCGAGCGTACTTGCGCAAATGTAGAAATAATTGCGCAAGTTTACGTCCAATTTTCTTCTTACTTACATGATTTACGTCTACAAGCTTGCTGTAAAGTGTGTACTTACCAAAAGAGGCCAATACATTTATTCTGATAGGATTAATTAAAATAAATAGCTTAAAATTCATTTCAAGTTTAATAATATTATACTGCCCGTAGAGTGCCAGGCTTCTCCCCTCTCATTAGAGGGAGGCCTTTGTTCAACATTGGCCGTGTTCCGGCTGATGATAATGGTGGATTTTATGTATTCGTATGAGAATATAATTCCTCACAATTCGCTAAATTACTAGGCTGGCAGACCTTCGAAGCGAGCAAGCGGAGATCGAGGACACATCATCGTTCTTACTGAGAAGCACCCGCGAAGGACGCACGACACTCAACAAGCTGAACATTGAGCTCCAGAGCTTGGTCGAACAAGTACCGGTTATGAAGGTAATTATAAACAGCTAATAGATTCTATAGAAGATAATTATGATTATTACAAAGAGTTAATACGTGATACGCGTCCGGAAAGTGAGGAGTACCCTCAACCGAAGAGCGTGTATGAGGAATGTGATGCGTGTGAATGAAGCAAAAGAAGTATGCCAGGATCGTAGCAAATGGAAATCCGTGGTCTCTGCCTACCCCTCAGGGAAACAGGCGTGACTTTATGTATGTATGTATGTACGCGTCCGGAAATAGCAAGTTAAAAGTAATATTCTCCTGACCGAATTTCGGTCACGGCGAGCGGCCCGTCTTAGCTGAGACTATCCAACAACATGAAGCACGGAGGGGCCTCGACAGGTGAAGACGGTCACACAAGATTGACCGCAGCGGGCACAGCTTAACCACAGATCGACTGATCTGCGCAACTACGAGCAACCCCCCCCCCCCCCCCACGTCGCATTGATCGCATCGGATATCTATTTTATGATAACGGCAACATGTTATGTGTAATAATTGTATTGTTGTATAATAAAGTTTTTGTTTTTCTATTGTTATTGATTTTAATTTGTTTTGTACAGAACCAAATTAAACAACAAGAAGCTAAAGCTTTGGCCAGCAAGGTGGATCCTAAACAAAAGGCCAAATTGGAAGAAGCATTGGCTAACGCTGAGCGAAAACTGAAAAAGGCCAAACACGATGCTGGAGAGGTAAGTTTTTAATAATCAGGTTTTTGCCCACGGCTTCGCCCGCGGTATGTAGCCTATGTTCTTTCTCGGGTCTTAAACTTTCTACATGCCAAATTTCATCTAAATCCGTCCAGTGGTTTAGTCGTAACAGACTGACAGACAGAGTTGCTTTCACATTTATAATATTAGTATGGATGGTATGGAACTCTTCATGCGAGTCCGACTGCCTCTTGGCCGGTTTTCTTCTTTTTTTTATGTAGCCTGTTCGGTGTCCCACTGCTGGGCAAAGGCCTCCCCATTATTCCTCCACAAAACCCTGTCCAATGCCATTTCAGGCCACGTCTTTCCCACAAAGATGTCCAAATAATCTCGCTATCGCCTTTTCGGTCGGTTTTCTTATCTGAAAAAAATCTCAATTTATGCCTATAGGTCGAAGAAGAAGTACGTGGCGTCGACGCACAGATATCGGCTGTGGCCAGCGGTAAGGTGAAGGACTTACAGACGATCGTCGACGACCTTGCCAGCAAGATAGACAAAGTTAACTCCCAGGTCACTAAGCTTATAGTCGGTATTAACACCAGCGTAAGGTTAGTTTTTGCTTGTATCTTTAGTTAACTTTTCTCTAAAACTTGTTTTGTTTAGATGTTGGGACCTGATATTTTTTTAAGATAAGTGTTTCTACCGGACTCTAGGAATTTTTCAATTTTAAAATTTAGACCAATTTAGGAAAAAATATGTCTATGCTAGTACCAATTCTTTTTTTATGACTAGATATTTGACTAAAAATACCTGTGTTATTGTTTTTTGGTCAATTTCTACACTGCTGTTAACCAGGATTCACAATGAGGTCTGAACGTAAACGAAGCAGTGAAGTTAAGCGTTGTCCAAGGAGTTGAATTTTCATGGAAGTCGGTAAAGATAAAAGTAATAAAAAAAATAGAACTGTATTCTTCTTGGTAGATTAAACGCCTTTGCCAATTCCTATGACGAATATACAAAAACATAACATCACGCCTCTATTTCCCGAAGGGGGAACGACCTTCTAAAATATCCCGGCCCCCTATAATAGAGGGGGGGGGGGGTAAAAGAGTGCATTCCTCTTGTATTTTTGAATTCTCAAAACGCAAAAATAACCATATTTTATAGATTTAGGTATTTAATAGATGGGAAGGATAACAGCCGACGGGATACGTTGAAAAGTTGAGACTTGTAATATAGCTTTTTCAGTCCGCCTGGTTGCAGCTAAAACACATCCCACTTAACAAACAATACTGGTAACTTGATAAATTTGTTAATAATATAAAACTTTTTATAGAAACGCGAAGAAATCATCAGACAAAATAAAGCAGATGGAAGTAGATTATCAAGAAACAGTGAGGACTTTGGAAACCTTGCAGAACCAGAAGAAGCAGTGCAGCTTGGATACCAAGCAGCTGCAAAAGGATTTGGAGGAGGTAAATGGTTAAGCCACCATTTTTGAATTTTTTACAGCGTTATCAGAAACTGCAAAGGATAGAGTGGTTTGAAAGAAGAAAAGATAAGCCTTAGCCCAGTAGTGGGAAACAAAATAGGCTATGAAAAACTCGCTGCCATGTCGCAGTCACAATTTTTTTTTATTGTTCGCGGGTCAACTAGGACCCCCTTGGCTTTCAATAACTAAACGTCACCCCAAACTAGGACTTCTCTCTGTATCGTGAGTGCGTTTACAAACATGAAATATCACATACACAAACACCCGGTACAAACATTTGCATCATCTTAAGCCGGGAGACGTCCACCGTTGAACAAAGGCCACACTCACACTCCCCCTTAGAACGCCACAGGGAACGACAACTTGCCAATTGCATCCACCGGTTGCACTAACTCTCACGATATCGTCGGTCCACCCGGTGGGAGGCTTAGCTTTAGCCGTAGATATATAAATATGTAACTTGGTATGGACAAAATATCCTGCCATCATCATCATCAGCCGGAAGACGTCCACTGTTGAACAAAGGCCTTTCCCTTAAAAAGCACAATGAACGACAACTTTCAAATTGCATCCACCGGCTGTACGGGAATAAATTTATTCTTTCTTACAGCTAGAAGAAGAAATAAACGAAGGCGCCGGCGAGTTCAAGGAACTTAAACAGGAGATCAGCAAGCTTCAGGCCAAAGAGAACAAAATAAAGGCAGAGCGTCTAGAAGCTGAAAACGCTGTGATCAAAAAGGAGAAGTCTGTAGAGGACTGTGCGAGCAAGATACCCTCGTGGGAGAGAGAGGTAATAAAGCGAATAACCCAAATGGGGTAGTATATGCCCAATAAAATAATTCCAAGATATGACTTCTTTAATATATTTGATTTTATCCCTGAAAAAGTTAATTATTTTGACGAAATTGTAAAATTATT
This sequence comes from Abrostola triplasia, assembly GCA_946251915.1. NCBI lineage: Eukaryota > Metazoa > Arthropoda > Insecta > Lepidoptera > Noctuidae > Abrostola > Abrostola triplasia. The sequence goes on along the minus strand of OX276444.1, from coordinate 3,998,956 downwards.
TTTTGTTGCTTTGATATCAATAAATAGTTAATCATTATTAAGTAAAAAAAATAAGTAATTGACTTTGCGAACTAGTGACGTCACATGTTCCTATTGTCATACAATCAATGGAAGAATAGCGTTTTAGGTCAAAAAAGTATATCAATGACATACTTATTATTTATATTGTAATCCTCATTCAATACTTGTCCAACAGCTGTTATCTCTTAAACTGGAAGGCATTGCCGTAGAAGGTACAGCAGGCCTCGAACCAATCGAGCCTCTCAAACGTCACCCGGAGGAGGAACTAGAAAACGTGGTAGTAGACGAACTGCGCAACAAACTGTCTGCGCAGAGGCATCGGATTGGAGGCCAAATACCTAGTATACAGGCCATACAGGTATAAATATAATAATAATAACATGACTGCCTCGTTGGTCTAGTGGTTGCTAAGCGCGACTGCTGAGCACGAGGTCCTGGGTTCGAATCCCGGGTCGGGCAAAGTGTTACTGGGTTTTTCCATTAGGTAATTCTCAGCAGCCGCAAGGAGTCTGGATTTGTGCCAGGTTGATGGCATTAGGCGCGCCCCCTATTACATTGGGACCTAAAACATAACTGGCGAAATGTGGGTGTACTAAATTTTCACCTCTGCGTACCCCTTCGGGTAATCCAGGCGTGATGGAAAATGTCTTACGCATACCCCGCCGTTGGGAGACGACGGGGTCATGTGGGACTTCCCCCCGTGTACCGAAAGGGCGGATCACAGGTATACCTACTAAAAATCACACATGCCTGCGCTGCGCTTTGACAACGGGGAGGCGGGATCGCAATAGCATTCTACCGCCAATCTCAGATAGACATAAATTAACCCAACTGTAAAAATATTGGTCTCACTTATCGTTATGTCAAATACGAAATGTATTTATGGATACCTATGTTTCAGGAATACAAAGCGAAAGAGGAATTGTATCTGCGCAGGGCTGCAGAACTAGATGAAATTACAGCGCGAAGAAACGAGATGAGAGCATTGTACAATGAGCTCAGGAAGAAGAGGACCACCGACTTTTTGTGTGGTAAGTACATTGCTACACCGCACACACTACCCTCGTCGGCCCATCTGGTGGGGGAGGCCTGCCAGACGCAGCGTTGGCAGGCCTCCCACCAGATGGGCCGACGATATCGTCAGAATTGCGGGCAACCGGTCGATGGAATTGGCAAGCTGTCGTTCATTGTGGCGTTCTAAGGGGGAGGCCTTTGTTCAACAGTGGACGTCTTCCGGCTGATGATGATGACACACTACCCTTGCCTGTTTGTACATACACTATCCATCCTAAGGTCGTCACGTAAGAGATCGCTTAGTGCGATAAGACCGCCCATTGTACATTATACTTACACTGTAACTGTGTGTTTTCTTGGTGTGCAATAAAGAGAAATCTATCTATCTATTTACATTTATATGCTTACAGATTAAAGTTTTTTTTTTCTCGTAATCTGTAGAAAATGTACCGGGTAGTATTCTTTAGGTTTGTTATAAGAACATATTTGTTTCTATACAATATACAGCTGTTTGTTTTCCCATGTTCAATAAATAAATATCGTAAAGTGAAAGACTGCCTCGGTCTAGTGGTTGCTAAGCGCGACTGCTGAGCACAGGGTCCTGGGTTCGAATCCCGGGTCCGGCAGTGTTACTGGGTTTTTCCATTAGGTAATTGTCAGTAGCAGCACGGAGTCTGGATTTGTGCCCGGATGATGGGCAATATGCTCGCCCCTATTACATTGGGACCTAAAACATAACCAGCGAAATGTGGGTGTACTATGTGTGCATCTCTGCCTACCCCTTCGGGGAATACAGGCATGATGTTAGGTTTATGCAAAGTGAAATAAACGCGAGTCTACTTAAGAAAGAAACATGCTGGATATTCATGTCGCAGTCATCAATCACACAGGAAATTCTATTTATTTTAAAATATCCTGATGAGCTTAGAAAAAACTTTATTTTATCTGATTACAAGTTTAACAGTTACCTGCACTGGTACTAAATTGTTTTATACCTGTGAAACCCGGCCTCTATGGGTGTAGCGGGGAGTGTAGGATTCCTACCTCCCGGGATCTCTAACAAAATCAACACCTCATGCAGCGCCTATTAGGCCTATTAGGAAGAATAGTACCTACATCGCATAGAACTTGTACCTAATTATTTCGTTTCTAAAAGTAATTATTGATCAAAATAAATTATTTCCTTCTTCTTGTATTAAGTAATTTGTTGTCTACAGGTTTTAACACAATAACTGGGAAGCTAAAGGAAATGTACCAGATGATAACTTTGGGGGGAGATGCGGAGTTGGAGTTAGTGGACTCTCTGGATCCGTTTACAGAGGGTATCACCTTCAGGTATGCATAACTAATAGACATAGTATTTAAAAAAGATCGTTTCTATTGAAAATAACTTGTCTCCGATGGTCAGGATGATCTTCCCCAAATTTACTTGGAGCCACTTAGAAAGCTATATAATCAATGTCGGTTCAGGATTTACGAAGATATTGTTAAACATACATACAAAAAAATAATAGTCGTATTAAGAACATCCTTCTTTTAGAAGCTGTTTAAAAATCGTATCAGTGAAAGTAAATTTTCCACTGCCTCGTTGGTCTAGTGGTTGCTAAGCGTGACTGCCGAGCACGAGGTCCTGGGTTTGAATTCCGGGTTGGGCAAAGTGTTACTGAGTTTTTCCATTAGGTAATTCTTAGTAGCAGCACGGAGTCTGGATTTCTGCCCGGTTGATGGCAATAGGCTCGCCCCCTATTACATTGGCACCTAAAAAAACATAACTGACGAAATGTGGGTGTACTATATTTGCACCTCTACCTACCCCCTCGGGGAATACAGACGTGATGTTATATATCTATGTATGGAAGTCGATTCTAATCTAATTTGTACATGAAAATTCCATTTTCGTAGGCTGCATTTAAAAAATAACTTTATGCAAAGTGTATTCGTTGCATAACTGTAAAATTATTTAACACTTGTGTCCTTGGGTTATGCACTTCAGGAATCTATCTTGGTTTTTATATATCAACTAGCTGATCCGGGGTATGAAAAATAGATGTTGGCCGGTTCTCAGACCTACTCAATATGCTCACATAATTTCATGAGAATCGGTCAAGCCGTTTCGGAGGAGTACGGGAACGAACCTTGTGACACGAGAATTTCATATATAAGATGACAATATTCCACTATAATTCCTTTCAGTGTCCGGCCACCAAACAAGTCATGGAAGAACATCTCCAATCTCTCCGGCGGTGAGAAGACGCTGTCGTCCCTGGCTCTAGTGTTCGCGTTACATTACTACAAACCCACGCCGCTGTACGTCATGGATGAGATCGATGCGGCTTTGGACTTCAAGAACGTGTCGATTGTCGCTAATTACATTAAGGTGAGTTTTAAGACTGGAAAATAATAAGAGGCCTTAGCCCTGCAGTGGGACGATCATGGCTGAAATAATAATAATATTCAGTAGTGGACCTTTTGACTGCTACGTTAGTAACGAAAGTCTGTGTTCTCCACGCCAACCGCCAAATTCTTTCTTTGATATCTAGAAACGAATATATTAAAAAGTCGTATTCTTGACGTGCCATGCCGTCCATGGCGTCGTGTGCACTGTTTAATTTGACGTCGATGGCGGTCATAACGTTTAAGAATTTATTGTATAGATTTTAACGTGAACTGTTTTTTGTCCCTTACAAATAAAATAAAATAAATAACTTGTATGCAGTCATCAATATTTAAAAAATATATTACTACACTCAATTAAGTGGTAGATTTAATTAACTAATCACTTTATTTTCAGGAACGCACCAAGAATGCCCAGTTCATTATAATCTCGCTACGTTACAACATGTTCGAAGTATCGAACCGTCTGGTGGGCATTTACAAGACTGAGGATTGCACCAAATCCGTCACCATCAACAATGTAATTCCCAGAGAAGAAAATGAAATATGACACAATGATGAATAATGACGAATTAAGCTAATTTGTTTTAAGAGTAATATTAACCCCCATCCTGGAAAACCGAAACGGTTTGGACTTACCCAGTGATGTGATTTAGTGTAGTGATGTGCTAAGACGATCTTGAGATCGATTGTGGTGGTGCCCGAGTACAATTCACTCGATAATTCAGAATTGTTCAGAGAACCAATCTCAGAGACATTAACAAACAGAAAAATCTAGTTTGTGATATAATAAATGAAACAATAATAAACGTGTTTTAAATTTATTGTTACTTGAACAGCTCATCACAATATACATAAATGTTTAATTACCATAAAATAAATTAAACAACTCTCTTAGACATGCTTCGAATACTCGGAGCGCGCATGTTTTAGCTCGCTGTAGCGCACAGCGGCGAGTCAAGTCACACTTCAGCACGCGAACCAGTTTCACCGCCAGTGCCCTGTGGCAGTATTATAATTTTACTTTAGGCCCCTATTATACTGGCAACTAGGGAAGACACTCCCCTTCTGTGACTGAGAAAGGGACTTAAGAAGCAACGAATCCTATATGAGCCAGTTTGTCTCAGTACGCTCGTATATATGGGGGAAGTTAAAAAAACTGCCTTACTCTCTTAGGACAACAGTATGTATAGCACACGTTCAAAATAAAGTAGCACGCTCAAATATTGCTAATGGACTTATAAACGCCACTGTAAACTTAATAGAAAGGGACAGAGCTATATATAGTTGATATTTTGTCTCTTTTCATTATGCCTCGCCGCTGTTCGGCAGGCAGCGCCAGTGTGATAGGGGTCTTATTGACGTTAGAATACAAATTCAAGTAGTAATCTATCATAGATCGCTTAAAAACATACTACTACAAGACAGACACGATGGTAAAAGTAGAATAGTAGAGAGATACATTTTTTTATTATAGATGGATACACGAATAATAATAATTAAGGATTCAAAACATATTTTTAAGTTACAGCGAATTGTATTTATGGATCTCAATATTCTTTAAGATTTTCGTGATCCCCAAATCCCAATCGAGAAAAAGGTGATAGTAATTTTAAGAAGTATTTAGGTGCTACCAAAATAGTAGGAATAGACAAGACAATGCTGATAGGTTCGACGACATTTAATTATTGGTCGAATTAAGATAAATTATGCACACTAAAAGCAAGGTTTACCAAACTCATGTTCGGCTACCATCGATCTTGCCTGAGCTCTAAAGGCTGTGTGCAATTAACATTAAGACACTTACTAACTAATTAACTTGTTTTATTATGGCGAATGCGCCGTAGACAGGCGCCAACATCTTTTTTTTTTTATGTTCATCACAGCTCAACACTTTTTGGGAATGCAATGACTGAACGCGATATTTAGGTCTAAGACACGTGTTTAAATTGATAGTACTACATAGATATCTTTAGTTTCGCAACATAGCAATTTTCAATGATTTTTACAGGTTTTGGGTTTAAGCATCAATATAGCTAAATTTAAGATAGATACTATCAATAAAAACACGTGTGTTAGGTTAGGTCGTGGTGTAGCGTACGCAGATTCCGCGTCCCTCGACGTAAGGTAACTAGGAGAATACCCTGGGGTTTTAGCCGGTGGAAGTCCGACATACCCCTTCGTTCGCCCCAGTACGAAGGAAGTGCGTAAAAATTTACCCAGTAAGAAAAAGGTTAGGTCTTAGTTGTCGCGTATTCAGTTATTTCTTTCCCTAGAAGTGTTGTTGAGCTATCATGAGCAAAAAACACGAAAAATTGAATTAACGCCTATCGACGGCGCATCCCCCTATCATTAATGCAGCAATCATTATAACTGCAAAAATACAAACCTAACATCAACAAATAAGAATTAAAATCGCTTGCCGTTACATTTGTATTTGACACATTAAAATAGCTTGTTCTTCAGGCTATTTTCGACTTTATAGACACAAATATATGGTCAGGCTTTAATAAATATCTAAACATATTCCATAATTTACATACATTTATTATTCAATTACATAGACACATATATGCAACTTTCAGTTCTTGTATCACAATTTTAACAATTTCAATTCAGGCGTAAGAATATGTCTGGATACAGAGATATAGATAATATATATATTTTGACGAATGCAAGCAATTTGAACGGTTACAAAAGCCTTTTCGAGCCCTTACTACGAGCTCTTAAAGCAGGACCTTTTCCGTTGTGGGTACGAGACGCATTAACACGTAGCGGCATCTCGCTTCTAAGACAGCTGGTGTTATAAGTAGAGAGATAGACTTGTATGATCGATAAATACACAATCATTTGTACAACACAACTAAAGCATATCATGTTTTTCTTTTAATAAGAAAGATTAGACATCATAGTACTGTCTACATATGTAAATTCTTTTACTATGAGTTGCTCCTGTAGACAATCTGTATTTGTTTTTCAGGAGTTACTATCGAGGATTTAAACCAATTGTAACAACCTTTTGAGCGCTATGGTCTTATATAGACAACAAATATTTCCGTCCCTCCACGCCACTATTTTATTAGATGACAATATCTAAACGTAACATTTATTACAATTATTGTTTGTGTGTTATAGTTGTCGTTCATTGTGGCGTCTAAAGGCCTTTGTTCAACAGCCGACGTCTTCCGGCTGATGATAACATTATACAAATGTTGTCTTCTATTAAAACTATGGCGTAGAGAGCATGGAAATGTCTGTCTTCTATCTACGACCATGGCTGTCAAAGGGATTTTTGCGCTCATTATTACCATATTCGTCTCACACCGCAGACATATTGCATAGTTCTGCCTGCACCTACTTTTGTCTCAAACCAAGAGGATGTTTCACATCGCATGCTTTAATCACCAATCTCATGATAATACTCCCAAGCGCATATCATTTTGACGTCTATCGTAAGACAAAAAATTGAAAATTGCAAGTTATTTTTCATTTCAAGCAATTACAGGAGCATTAAGTTAATAGGTGTTCATAAAATAATTAACCAATATTTTACATATTATAAGCGATTAAAATTAACTTTACGTCACTCATTGTTTGATAAGTTCTGTATTTTTAACCGACTTCAAAAAAGATGGTTCTTAATTCGGTTGATTTTTTTTCATGCGTCTTTACGATATTAAGTCAAAATGATTAGGAGTAGACACTCTTATAACTCCATGCAGGTAAAGGAATGACCTGACTTAAATAGAGGGTTCTGCTAATTAAGTTCTAGTTCTAATCATCAAGTGATTATATTCTTTGCCAGAAAGAATATCTAAAGTTATTCATACGCTATACTAACTGCACAAAATGGCAAATTTCGACCTAGTTTTTGGTATATCAATACAAACAAAATTCTTTACAAAATTTATTACATTGACCCCGGATAAAAACGCGTTCTTTAATTATTAAGTACCGTCCGAGGGATTATAATCTTTAAAGTACACACGGACCTTATGATGTAAAGCTTATCATAATCGTCAAGGATGTCTTCTCAATGGTTAGATTACATTCAACCACTATAACAGCTGTATTTTATAATCTATAACATTACGTTTGACAACCTAGCTGGCGAAATTTCGGTGTACTAGGTATATGTGCACCTCTGCCTACCCCTTCGTGCTAGTCTCGCATGCCAAAACCAGGCAAGAAACCCGCCATTTTGTACAAGTGATAAAGACACCATTGATAACAATATACCTTACACTTCTTGCACCAAAACCATGACTTCTGGCTTCAAAAACACATCTTTATTCGGGCTGTTGTGTATTTGTTCTGCGACCGAGGAGTGCCAAGCAAAAGTGAGTATTATTGCTGGTACTAATCGTAGATCGATAAGGGTCTTATTGGCGTCTTCGTCTGGGTTCAGTTTGTGGCCAGTCGGCATGTTGAGGACGAATGGTAGGTCGCTGTGTTCGAGGTTCTCTCGAACGAACTCGTGGACTTCGTTGTACCGTTCGTACACTGAGAATGTTCCCTGAAATAAATAATACGAAAGTGTTTAGTAGACACGTGAGAATATATTTCTTAACTCTGAAAATGATTACTAGTAAAACTTGTTATTAACAATTATTAATTAGATTTTATATAAAAACAATAATCCGTATCTAAACTAATGAAACCACCTAACAGACAAAAAAATAATTGTCATTAATAAAAAAAACTAGGCGCCCGATTCCGATCAAAGATAAACTTGGAAGAGCCAGTATCTAAATATGGCAAAAGTTAAAATTATAAATATATCTTAATATATAATATACAATTCTTGTGTATGTGTGTTTGGCAAGTCCTGACCGGCTGGACCGATTGGGGTGAAATATTGTGTGTATATTTCAATGGGATCCTAGATGGTTTGAAAACACAATTACGTAGGTGGCGCTGTAGTCTGCCGACTCCTCTGGTATTTTATATTTACCTGCAACAGAATGCCGTCTGGGAAGCGCACTCTGATAATAGCAAACTTATATTTCCGCATTTCTCTCAGTTCATCCTTCTCTCTCATGGCTTTAGTTCTCAGCATTTGACTCTTTTCTATAGCTTCAGCCCTGTTAGACAAATTATTGTTAGATAATAATATAAATAAATTATTAGTGGCGTAAGTAAAGGTTGAGGTTTCACAAACTCTTATCATTCATTGATTTATATGTATAAGGTAGGATAACATAAAGTTAATTAATTTATATTCTACATAAATAAAAATGAATGTTTGTCCTCTATGCGCTCCTTAACTATTGATAGATTATGATAAAACTTGTAGGGTCTTCTGAGGACGTCCGAGGATTTTTGCCGCAAAAAATCTATATACTTTATCCAAAATCGACGCGGACGAAGGCGCGAGCATCAGCTAGTATTGTATAAAGTGTTCAAACTGGCAAACATACATGACCATAAAGATCATCAAATACCGAACAAACCACTTAGCAAAGTATTGGAGTGAGTATTACAAACGGTCACCCATCTAGCGGCTGACTGCGACAAGCGCAGCTTAACCTCGCAAATTAACGTATCTACGACGTAACTATGTAGCTGGTGTAAGAGTGTGGGTCTTATGGCTGTAAAAGTATAACGGACCTTAGTTGTTGTTCCTTCTTAATCTCTTCTGGACTGAGCGCGTAGAAGGATGGTGGTAGCTGCACTTTATTGGCGGCTTGTGAGGGCAGCAACACTTGCAGGTTCCTATCTAGCTCCAGTTGGATGGGCTCGGCTGTCCGGAGAGCGTCTATCAGGGTCTAGAAATTATGAATTGTCATTATACACTAAGGAACAAGAGGAAGAAATGGGGGCGTCCCTTTTCTTCTTTGCCCTGCAGGAGGATGACTATGGCTGAAATAATTATAAGAAAATAACTGGCCTAGTGCCAGTCAGATATCCGCACGACGGGTTCCGTATCATTATCTATAAAAACGGCAAATTATCACATATGTTGTACGGAAGCCCCCTTGAATATTTATTTCATACTGTTTTTAGCATTTTGTTGCTATAGCATAAACAGAAATACATAATCGAAATTTCAACTGTCTAACTATCAGGGTTCATGAGATACAGCCTAGTGATAGATAGACAGACAACCCGATTCACATCCTTAATTAATAGCTTGCAATTTATTCTGGGTGTTTTAAGGCACTTTATATAAGAAAGAGGATTTATTTCTTTTTGTAAAAATAATTACACAATTACGAAGATATATCTATTTAAAAAACAATATATTTTTTCCATTGTGGAGGTTAAACCTAATCAACTACTCCAATCACTTACCCAATGCACTTGTAAAATATAAAATAACATAAAAGTAAAGTATAATTACCACCAAGCTTTCAACTGTCGGCACATTTTCCTTTTGGAAGACCAGATACTCCTCCTCGGCGCCGTCCGGGTTGGGCAGCTTTTGTGGAATAAACCCAGCAGCTAGCAGCAACTCCGTAGCGCCTTCTATAGGCTGCACGCGCTCGGCGAACACTCTAAAAACAATAAAAATCAATTCGACGAGTGGTGGTCACTAGCTAGTGGTAATAAAGTGGTCGATTTTGCTTAAAGATAGCTTTTATAGACACACAGTAGAAAAGGAATTAAAATAACACATAAATATTGTTGAGTGGTATCCAGCCTAAAATTGACCTCCCCTTTCCTCCTGTGGATATCGTAAGAGGCGACTAAGGAATAATCCAGAAGATGGTCAGCAGCGTCTTGTGTAACTTTACCACAAATACTGCGAACCCAAAGACGCTTGCCAAGCGTGGGGATTATGGCAACCCACTCCAAGGCCTTTGTTCAACAGTGTGGCGTGGGCGTGTTCCGGCTGATAATAATCAATAGATTGTGAAGTCATTTAAACTTATTTATCAGTGCTGAGTTTCTTCTTATAGTATAGTTGATGAACAACCTGGTGTCAGAGTTTAAACCTCCTGTAGGCCTTTGACATGGCTTTACACACCGTTGAAAATCTCTCAGGTGTGCCGGTTTCCTCACGATGTATATGTAGGTACAATCCTCACCTGTTGCTCTTTCTGATCTTCTGATATTTCTCCTCTTCAGGATGTGTGACGATGTTCTCTAAATACTTGCAAAGTGTTTCCACACATGTGTCTACCTAAAATAAAGACATCTATAGTTATTTAACTAATATTAGACTATTTCGGCTTGATTATTTACTCAGGTACATAAAAACCTTATCAGTAACCATGGTACTTAACATTTTTGCAATATAACAACTGGGATAAAAATGTAAGGCTTTGCGCAAACATAGACACTTTTGTTACCGACACGGCACACCATCAGAGAAAACTGTAGTAGCTGTGTCCTATAGCGCCTATTTACATCTGCGCAGGGATTTGGCGAATTCATACTGGTTATACAGAAATCAAATATTCATTAGTAGCTTGTATCCAACACAAGACACAAGTGTCCACGTTGGTTCAGCGCATTACGGAATTGGGTTGACACTAATATAACTAATATCAATTGACATACGTTTTATGAGCTGTCAAAACGCTATACCTCCATAGACATTTGTATGGTAATAGTAAATTATGACGTCATTATTCTGCAAACTCAATTCACTAATATTTTATTTATTGATTTCAAAGCCACTAAAAATCTGATGTTACTGTTAACTGACAATTTTAATAAAAATCTGAGTTAACAGTATAACTGAAATTTATCAGGTTTTTAGGGGTAATATTTACCATTTTCTTAGAGAAGTGTTGTCCTGGATTTACTGGTTAGTGGTATCAACTACCCAATTACAGAAAATATATAGGTAGAGATATATTAAAACTAATTTACCTTTTCCCTATTATTGTTACAAGACTGTATGATGAGACAGGCGGTCAGCCCTCTCTCCTCATCCAACTGTTCGTACAAGAACGTCTTAATATTCTTCTTCCATTCATCTCGTGGTAAAATGTCATTGCTAATTAATGGACATCTGAAAACAAAAATATATGGTATTAAAGCTAGAACTCTTTTTTTTTAGACGCCCCTAACTAGAGGTTTCTCCTGTCTCGTGGGTGCATTTCATAACATACACAAATACCCAGACATGGGACAAACATCCATTTCCATCCAACATTTTTGACGCCTGCAGGAAGCACAACCCTTAGATCTCTTACACAGTGCCCGGTAATCCGCACCGGGTACCCCGCAGCCGCACAGTGCGCATGAAAATGCATATTACGTACATAATTGTGGTTGCGGGCAGTGCGGGCAGTCGGACAGTGCGTATAAGCTCTTAGCGCAGCAGTCCAATCGCTTAACTGCTGCGCCAAAAAGAGGGATTTAACCAGTATGTTGTAGTGAAGTGGGCATTACATGATAAAGCATTGATTTATATTATGCCTTTTCCAAAACTTTGCCTTTCCGCCTACTGACATCTGTGAGTTCTGTACCAACTTATATTAGTGTCCTAATTTATCCAAGTTAATTCACTACATAAATACTAATAATGTCTTACTTAAAATAAACGCCGGTCGCTGCAAAGTTCCGCGGCAAGTCGACTTCAACTTCTTTCGTCGTTTGTTCCGTATGTGTGGACTTGGAAGCCGATACCGAAGCCTTCTCGTTGGCTCTTTCATTTTCCAATTCCTTCTTCACTTGAGCCTGAAATGATATATGGTATTTTAATTTAAAAGCTAGAAATTCAGAATTCCATGTATGAAATCCGCTGTCGCTGATGGTGAAGCTTTCACTAAAAATGGAAGGGAATTCTGTTCTTAATGTCCTTGATATATATTCAAATATTATGATATACATGCATTGAATAAGCTAAACTATTCAGTATTTTAATAAGTTGACAATGCTAATTAATTATACATATTTTTACAAAAAAACAAGTAAACCTAACATCATAATTTCCACTTTATTTCTATTCAAATAGAGTAACACATTAACTTATTGTTTATAAAATTAATAAAAACTAAAAACAAACCTGAATAGCAGCCAAAGAAGTATTAAAAGATGGATTCTCCCTCTTCTGCTGCAGCCTAGACAATGCAGCGTCTGCAGCAACCTTACTCTCTTCAGACAAGCCAACTCTCTTCACAGGCGCCTCCTTTTTCGAGCCATTTGAACTCTGGCTACTAAGAGTGGAGTCACTCAACTTGTGGCCTGGCCCTGCCATTTTAAACTTGGCATCTACTTTTTTCTTTTGGAAGAATTTCTTTATTCGGTCCGCCATTTTGTCTAAATTCTAGGTGTGTGTTCCTTTGGAAGTTTTAGTTTGGAGACACTCTCCTTCAGTTGCTCTATAGTGGCTGATGTCGCTGTGGAATAAATAAGGGATATTCAGTTTATAGTCAAAGATTCAATGATTAGCTAGTTTACACGGATATCTACATTGAAATTACTTCTGAAGGTATTGATGTGTATTTTTTACAAAAATGGAAAACTTTTTAGCTTAGAATCACTATGAAAACTTTAGGACAATGGCAATGGTTTTTAATATTACAGCCATGTAGAATGATTACATTATTACCACTTGTAGATGCCATTAATATTTTTTTCTCAAATTACTATTAAATGTTTTTTATAGCTTTACCTTACTACACTCAATACATTGTGGTGTTTAGCTATCACATATTGTTTATCAAAACTGTGTGTATCATGATAATAGTATTTTTAGTTATAAATAGCACACGAAGGTACAAATTTTCTTAACATTGTAGGTATAAAAACAGTATATTAAATAAAGTATGTATGAGGAAAATTGTTTGAAAACATAGTAAAGGCAAATGAAATGTCTATAATTATAGTCCAGAGTAACTAAATCTGACTATGAGAACTCTATTATTTACATTATAAATTGGTGCATAGATTATGCAACCAGTGTTTTTTTTTATAATACACATTCTCAAGTTAGGCATAAACAATGTAAAAGATATACAACCTTTAGCAGGAACTTATTGCTGCAATAGCCATACATATAGTTGTTCTACTATGAAACTTAGAATTATTTTCGATCTTAAACTTAGATTCTGTTTTTTTCAAGAAATTAATAGCATGGCCAGCCCAGGGTGCACTAGATTTATTTTTTGTTAAGGGAGACTAGAGAAATATACTCAACCAGCAATACATGATGTATAAAGTTTCTAGCTTATTACCATTATTCAAAAACTGAATGTAAGTAAAATGCTTGTACTCTGTAGAATCTGTTTGCCATTGGTTTTCTGAGTTGTACTTGTAGCAGTGTGAAGATTGAGTGAAGTTTGTAACTAGTGTAAATAGGCATAAAATGTACTCAAATATAAATAATTATAAGTTATATTGTAGCAGACAAGACTGAAAGGCTGGGAAAAACCAATCTTGATATTCTTTATCAGCAATTCAAAGAGCAGAAACGAGAAAATCAAAATAAAAGCTTAGGATAGGTAAAAGTAGGTAATAAATTCATCAACAAGTTAGATAATACTCACCTTTTATACATTCAAGTAGGTAAACACTTTACAACATTATTTTGGTAACTACCATATGTTCCAATAAGAGTATTTTTAAATTACGCAATTGAACAATATGTTTCAACAACAAAAACAAGAAAAAATATGACTCACCCGGTTTCATAAACCTTTCAGATATTCGTTTACCGTACACACGCCACGAAATGAAAATCAATAACAATGTAAACAATAGAATCAAGGAAAACGTCTTTAAAAGTAGAAATTGGAACTCGTTGAAGTAGAAAACCTCAGCGAGCTCGTCGTAGAACGAAAGTTCAGTGAAATTAACAATAGATTTGGGAAAACTCTCAATCGGTAATGATGATACGCATGAATCGAAGAAATCCCTTGCGAAAGACAACGTATCCCCGATTTGAAGATACAGAGCCTCGTATAGGGTGGAATTAAAAACAGCGTTGTCGAATAACGACATTACACATAAAATTTTAATGTTTAAATACAAATAATTTGAAAAATAAAATAGATCATACTGAATTCTATTGACCGCATGTCACTTTTCTTTGACAGATACTTTATAAGTTAGTGTTGCCAGCTAAATTTTTATTTAATATTTTACACTTGAAAATTAAAGTTAGATAAATAAATAAGTACGGTATGTGTTTTTATTGCTGTTTCATGAGCCTTGTGTTAGGTAATTAATATAAGACATCAAATAATTATGAACAAACATTAATGTAAAAAAACAGAGGTAAGTAGTTAGGTTGGTACTTTTTCTGTCTTGTTAAGTAGGTACCTAAGTAGTTAGGTACTACAAGGGTACCGTCTTTTTAATTTTCTTCTTTCTTTTTTTATTTATAATCTACATTGATATTAATTGTTCCTAACTATTCGTCATTGAAAAAAGTGCAGATTTTTGGCTTATTAAACAGTAGTCATTTCGAAAATAAAAGTTATAGTTAAAGTAATTAAGTACTAACGTTAATTAACATAGCTACGTATATTTTATTAAAAAACCACGATTCAATGGAAAATGCCTTAATTAAAACATAAATATAGTTTTATGATCTCTTCATGAGGAGCCTTGCATGCACACTTTTGTAATAATTAAAATGCATGGCTGTATTTAAAATTAAAAACTATTAGTCATTTATTGGACAACAAGTGTTCTAGTCAGCGGCTTAATGAATTTCAGCACGCTATACTGTAATCTATTGATAAAAGAAGTACCTAGTTTCCTACATAATGATTATACAACCTTGTTTTATTTTTCAGAAAAAATAGGGACACGCTTGTATTCCTCAAATAGGTAGACTGGTGTATCCAATATATCTGATAATTTGATGACGAGATAATGCAAGGGCCAAGCGATTAGATTGCGTCGCTAAGGGTTGCGCGTTGGATGCCCATACGGGACAAAAAATTGTCTGGTCCACAGATGTTTGTTCCGAGTCTGGATGTTAGTGTCTGTGATATTTCATGTTTGTGAAATGCACCCACGAGCCACGGTATTATATGAGAAACTACTAAGGTTTTATTTTTAAAAACGTTGCCCAGTTTTTTTTAATTAATAAATCATTAACTTGTTGTCAGTTATATTTAAGTCCTATTGGAGCGAACCTTTTGCCATCTAGCTACAGAGAATTACATGAAAGGACATAACACTTAGCCTGACCCGGAAATTGAACCTATGACCTCGCGCTTAGTACGCGTTCTGCATCCACTAGAGGACTAGTCCAACGAAGTAATCCTTCAGACTTCATTTTTCTAAATATGTACTAAGGATCATAAGTAGTAAGTAACCTAAGTACCATTGTTCTTTATTGGCCAATCTCTAAACCACAGTATGATTTGTTTCCTTGTGGTAAATAGCTCAGGTGACCTACTCTCCTATTTAATTTCAATTCTAATGCAAGCCCAATGCCAAATTAATATTTATTCATTTAATGGAAACATGATACAGTTTTATTTGAAACCTCTAAAAAATCCTGAAACCCAGTGTCAAGCAATATGATTACCAAATAATTAAATTATATCAATCTTTTGATCTCAGTTCTTCCCAATGACACATAATATTGCAATAATTTGGCGACAATATTAAGAGTCTGAACCTTTACAATTCCAATACAATTTGGTTGGAATGAAATTGGTAGTAAGCCTACAAACAAATAAAATGATGATGTTTTGACCCCACAGGAATAAAAATATAAAGGTACTAAGGCAACTAGATACACGACAAAATCATTGAGATAAAAAATTTAAAACAGTTGCAATGTTATGTACCTACATTTGTTGATATGTCCCTTATCAAGCCCATATCAATGCGGTTCCCTTTTCAAGATCAAGCCTGGTAGATAATCTTGACACTTTCAGGTGTCAACAGAATGCACAGAATTTCTAATAGTGACATAATGTTTTCTGGGAGATTCGCTCAGATAAGGACTTTTTTTTTTGAAGCAAGTTAAGTGCTCATAGTGTCATCTACTTACAGAGGACTATGTGACCCACACTAGGAAGTTCTCCTCGTGGGTGCTTTTATCACACATGAAATATCACATACACCGACACCCAAACCCGGGACAAACATCTAAATGTCGCACAATTTGCCATAATCCCCATGCTGGACAAGCGGCTTGGGGATCGCAGTATTGGCGGTGAAGTTACAAAAGACGCTGCTTCGCCCATTTTCTGAATTTCCCTTAGTTGCCTCTTACGTCAGCCATGGGAGGTAAGGGGTGGTGAAATCTAAGCCAGATGCCATTATTAGATTAAAGAAATTTACAAGAGGCAAAAACATAGATACTTTTATCTTGAAGTAGTATGCAGCTAAGTGGTACAGCCGCTATTAGATAAACCTCAATTGTTAACATCAAGATACGTCGATAGCTTGTGACAGGATTCATCTTATCTTATCATAAACAAATATACTTGATATAATCTTGAATTATGTTTCAGTTTGTTCCTGGATTTCCTTTTAATATTGTGATATTTTTTTCATTCAGTTTGAGTTATTAGTTTGTTAATTAGTTTTGTGTTCGTTGATCTCAAAATAAGGTAAGTTTTTGATTAATAATCTTCTTTTTTAATTTAAGGGATCTAAATGTGCTACACACCTTTTTAGTCTCAATTTTCGCAATAATGGTAAATCGTAATGTTTTAACAATCTACTATACAGTTTTATCTAAAACACGGAAAACACCTGCCTATAGACGTACCAATACATAAAATAGAAAAAACGGCCTTTAAAATTCACAAAAGCAAAGAAAAAATGTAACTGCCGATCGTTCTTTGCACCTACGCATGTCAAAACATTTTCAGGGCCAATTTCTTCGCACCCCGTCAAAAAGAGCGCGAATAATTAACGACATCATAAAATGGCGTCACCCTTCAAATTATCCCTATGATATAGCCATTTCAGTTTCGTGAACCGTAAAACGGCACTTTGAATGTCTTTAACAGCTT
Organism: Abrostola triplasia; assembly: GCA_946251915.1. Classification (NCBI taxonomy): domain Eukaryota; kingdom Metazoa; phylum Arthropoda; class Insecta; order Lepidoptera; family Noctuidae; genus Abrostola; species Abrostola triplasia. The sequence continues at coordinate 3,981,641 of OX276444.1, read as the reverse complement.
TTCTGGGTTCCCACAATAAAACTCCGCTTGGTAAACTGTTCTTAATGAGAATTATTTTCGTATTGTTTGTTATTTGTTGAAAGGAAATGGCCCGGTAATGGATCAATATTGTGATTTGTCGCCATGTGACTAGAAGCTAGTTAATTAATTGTATGAAATTGTGTGAACAGCCCGTTTCTGCGTCAAAGCCCTTAATAATACGTAAAGGTCCTTAATTATAATTAATGATGGCAAGACGACATTTTAGATGGCGATATCTTTATGTTTGTATTTCGTGAAGATGTAGGCGAAGGTTTTCCGGCCATTTTCTTGTAATAGGAGCCGAGTCTATTGACATCCATCAGGCACAGAAATTAATTAGTAGTTTCATAAAATTTAATTTAAGTAATGAGCTCATTGCGGCCTATAACTCTGCCGAAATGTGGGTGTACTACACAGTACACACCTTTGCCTACCTCTTCGTGAAATACTGTTATATTTAGTAAAGTACCCATTTTCTATCTATTCTATCTGTCTGGTCCGTAAACTATTGATCTATTTTGAAATAAAACTAGGTTTACGGATTTTATCACGGTTTTTATAATTGGTTTTTGGTCCCGACGTTTCGAATCCTTTACAGCATTCATGGTCACGGGCACATAAAATCCGTAAACCTAGTTTTATTTCAATGTATAATATTCGCGTAAGTGACAGAAATCATTATATTGATCAACAATAGACATTATGGACAATGACGTGTTTGGTAACTAGTATTATTTTGAGATGACTTCGTGTATCGTAATATTCATTTTTATGATGTCTTGAGACGCTGACTTCTCTTCAAAAAGGTGTGTCGAACCGTTTATGTGCTGATAGCTAGAATAGTAGTCATAAACTGTTTATATTATGTTCCAACAATTTTTGCACTGAATTAAAACATATTTTTCACATTTCTTTAACGGAATCATTATTTTTTTTACATCTACTTACTCCTTTCGTCAGTTATGGTCTCATGAGGTGAGCCTACTTCGATTAACTAGGCACAAGTCTAGACTCCACCCACAAACCTAGCATACAGTGTGCCCTAGCCGGGTATGCAACTTAGTACCTAATACTCAGTAGTTGAAAATGGCGACTTCGAGGCAAATGAGTTAGTTAAATAATGCCATATTAATTATACGTTTAAAATAGCCTAGCTGAGGCAAAACGGCTCCAACATTGTTTACTTTTCAGCAAATTGAGTTGAAATAGACTGTACATTATTATGGCTCAGTAAAAAGCGGGAGGTGCGATAAGGTTATAATATACCTGGGAGGGGGAGGGAGAGAGTAGATAGTGGTTTAATGGCAGAGATAGTGTAGTAGTAACGTTGTGTGAATTTATGAGTGTTTTTAAGGTGAATGTGATGTTGTAGGACTTGTAGGTCATGGCTAGGGAGCACACTTATTGTTTTGCTGCTGTAATAGTTCCTGCCACCACGTTATTGAGATGTCCTTTAAGATTTCAAAGCTTAATTATTCTTTTTTTACAGGCTTTTTATTAGCTTCACTTGTATGTATTTGTATGTTAGTAACCGACTTCTTTGGGCGCGATTTTGACCCACTTTAAACGGCTAGATTTCGTTCAAACTTTGTAGATTTATCGAGGACCGATGACAATACACTAATTTGATAAAATTATTCAATTTTTTAATTTGCAAAATATATTTTTGTTAATTTATATAATTTTCATCTATAGTCGATAAGGTAAGAAACTTAATTTTAATTTTTATAATTTTTTAAGTAATTATGACAAGCCATGAAATTTAGGAAATTTGAGAAATGATGTAAACCTTGGCTTTGTCTGAAGTTTGCCACAAGGCTAGTGGCACGAAGACAGATAGAAAGGTCCCATAGTTTCTCCATTCTATTTTATTCGTCTAGCATTCCTTATTTTTACCCAAATACGTATATGTGTTTAACAGTCCATGTATGTGGGTATGTTTATCTGTTCCCTCGTAACTCAGTAACTACTAATGAAATATTTAAGAGGGTGTATCTTTTAAGACAAAAACTAGAAGATCATATACCTTATTATATTTAATCTTATACACGAAATTATATAAAGTTAAAACATTATTTGATTAAATTCCTAAAAAGAAATGCATCAAAATAAGTTCTATTGAACCATCTCTAAAGCTTAGTAAGTATTTCGAAATCAACTAATCAGTAACTTCAAGTAAGTACAGAAAAGTCTAAACTCGTCCCAATAGCCTATTGTTAAAGGAACAACATCTGATCCATATTCACATGCAAATCAGCGTGGAGACAACTGGGTCCTTACCATGAACTGTCATTGCAGGACGTTTCCCGTTGTGAAAGCGAGATGCAACTACGTCCAGTATAATGTGGCGTCTTGGTTCCACAACGGAAAACACCTTGTAATGCAAGCTCATAGTGAGACAACTGATTATGATTGACAAGCTCCTTCGTCCCTGTGATCGTCGGCTCGTCCGCTGGTGACATTGAGACGATGACGTCACTGTCCCTTGCTGTACCGATGTGACGTCACACGCTTTACATGTGTGTACGTCTGGCTGTAATTAATTGGTGTAATGGCTCAAACACCGACGCACAATGAGGGCGTTTTATGATTTTGGCTGGAAATAGGTTTTTATTATCGTTTTTATCTGAGGTCATTATAATAATTCTAGGTCACATGTCAGAAAAAATACCTAAAAACGAAGGGATAAAAGAACAATCTAAGCTGAACCTTAGTAGGATAAAGTCTGGTCTACTTACATAAAGTTTGAGTAGACCTTTAGAAGACTAGCAGCTAATATAATGTCCTCTAGACTGGTGTCATTAATTACATTTTTTTTTCCGAATTTGTCTCTCGCAGATCTGAAGGAGCTCTGATTGCTTAACCGGTCGTTTGGCGAGAAAATAACAGGCCTAATAAAAGGCCTCCAGCCAGGATTAATTACAATAGAACCATATACGCATTTGTATGAATCATAAAGCCTATATTAAAGTTTTGATGCACTTTTATTATTATTGGAACATATATGACGTGCTGAAGTGCTAAAATGTTTTTTAGATACATTGAATATCCACCTAATACTGAGCCTATAACTGTCCCACTGCAGGGCAAAGGCCTCTTCTCGTATATGTAGAGAAAGATTGAGCATTGATCACCACGCTGGCTCACTTCAGGTTGTCGATTTCAGATAATTAAATCCAGGTTTCCTCACGATGTTTTCCGTCACCGTTAGTCAGTGGTGTCTTAGAATAACTAAGAAAGTATTTATAACATTGAAAAAGTCAAATTGATACTTGCTCGGGTTTGAATCAGCAACCTTGTGCATATAAATCCGGTATGTTAACCACTAGGCCACCACGACATCTATCCACCTAATTAGATATAAAAAGTGCTTTTTTGTGTTTTTGTTGACTGTACCGTGTACACATCTGTTATGCTGTCTGTACACTGTAAGGTACCACGCCCGTAGGCGTACTGTCTAAGTGCACAATAAAATTATTGAAACAGACAGCTTGGATATAATCCTATAGAGATATTAATCCCTCCTAAGTTCGCACAATATTTAAGAATTAATGCGATGAGGTGTTTTGGTATATAAATTATTATATTGTCAGTAAATATAATATTTTAGTAATTTTAACAGTGTTTTAGACTCCACGGGTGATACTCAAATGTACATACGGCAGAAAGGTATTCATGCTTATAATTATATTCCGGTTAGAAAGGCCCACGACGGCCTAGACAAGCACCTCGTCAGTGTTCTTTTGTACATCCCAGATCCCCCTCCCTCCCTTCCCCCCCGGCTGTGTGTAGTCAGAAAAAAAATGGCTTAAAACTACCGCCCTTTGGTACTCTTACGCGTTCCTAGCACAAGGCTAGTTTGCGTTTAGGATGCGCCACTGAGTAGGCTAACTTAACAGCATTAGTAGAGCTCAAAGGTTCAAGTTGGCAGGCCTCCCACCAGTTGGACCGACGATATTGTCAGAATTGCGGGCAACCGGTGGATGCAATTGGCAAGCTGTCGTTCATTGTGGCGTTCTAAGGGGGAGGCCTTTGTTCTACAGTGAACGTCTTCCGGCTGATGATGATGATGATAGTTAGTCAAAGAAAGTTAGAACGTTATCGAGAATATCTCACCTTCCATCTAGTACAGAAATGTTTCCGATCATTCAGTTGCCAAGATTACCCCCCTAGTAAGGACACTATCTTCATAACATCTGATATCATTACATCATGTATCAAAATCGTCGCTCTATTGAATGTACTTTTTGTATCAGCGGAACCGCGGTGATAAGAGAGAATTTCGTAATGCTTCTTATAATATTCTATTGATGTAAGGGACTTGCATCTAGTGTATTATTTGTATTAGCTGTTAGTTATCCATCATCATCATCAGGCGAAAGACGTCCACTGTTGATCAAAGGCCTCCCTCTTAGAACGCCACAATGAACGACAACTTGCCAATTGCATCCATCAGTTGCACCAACACTCACGATATAGTCGGTCCACCTGGTGGGAGGCCTGCCAACGCTGCGTCTTCGGATTCGTGGTCGCCACTCGAGAACCTTTATTCCCCCGCGGTTATTGGTTCTCAGAGCGATATGTCTTGCCCATTGCCACTTCAATAACGTTGAACTTGCACGTTAGTGATCCTCCGCAAGACTCTCTCTTTTGTCTCTTTCCGTTTGTCTTATCTTCACCTGTTCAGGACCAATCCTGAGTAACGAGGCTAGTACATCCCGTCATCAACTTCTGGCCCAATACGTACCTACCTATACCTAGTACATTCAGTGTAGATACATTAATATGTAACTTGGTATAGACAAAATATCCTCCTATCTACTTTTTTGAACTATCATAACTCCTGTCCGAATTTTCTGCCACGCCGGCCAACTTTAACTGACACTAGCCTATTTTAATAAAATTTTAGAGTAAAATTCAACGCGGGTGAAACTGTGGGGCACCTTTAGTATTATTATAATTTATCTCATAAATAACAAGGAAAATTCTATGAGTGTATTGAGATAAGATTGTATTTTAGAAAGGAGATTGTGAGAGATTTTAATCTTGACCGCATATGTGTTGGCATATAATGATCACCCGATAAGTGTTTGGGTCGTATGTTCGAGTCCCGCCTTCTAAAAATATCTTAGTAGACCGTAGTTATTTATTTGATGTTGAAGGTGTTTGTTTATGAGGTATAATTTCACGTGAGCCCCCTTACCATGGACTCTTAAACCAGAGTTTACGTTGTGGAAGCGGGATACCGCATGACTGCACGTGCACATCGGAAAATATCCTGCTTCAAGAGTTCATGGTAAGTGGGCTATACACAATACCTACCTACAGGAGAAAACTCTACCACATGAACATCTGATTGACATCGATATACCATTACAGCTATATACGTATATTGTTAGTATATTATCACATCCAGTATCTAAACAGTAGCGAATCAATCGAATCTGACATTTCCTTTTCAGTTGCTAGGCAGTTTAATGTTCTGACAGACTGCCTCGTTGGTCTAGTGGTCGCTAAGCGGGACTGTTGAGTACGAGGTCCTGGGTTCGAATTCCGAGTCGGGCAAAGTGTTACTGGATTTTTCCGTTAGGTAATTCTCAGTGGCAGCACGGAGTCTGGATTTGTGCCCGGTTGATGGCAATAGGCTCGCCCCCTATTACATTGGTAACTTAAAACATAACTGGCGATATGTGGGTGTACTACATGTGCACCTATGCCTACCCCTTGGGTAATAAAGGCGTGATGTTATGTCATGTTAATAATGTTCTCCTGACCAAATTTCGTCTAGTTTAGTCGCCAAGAATGCTCCCTATTCCCTCACTTTCATAGTCCGATTATCATTTAGGTACCTATCCAACGCGAGCCTATTTTTCCATTTAGATGTTATCATCACCTAGATCAGTTATATGATATAGACAACACAAATAATACACGTAATATCTTCAACACGATCTGTTAAGAGAATTATGCAACGTTATATTTCTTTGAGCTTGATCAAGATCATTCCATCGCATGATATTTAATTAGGGATACGAGACTATCTTAATATTTTTGTATATAATCCTTATTGACTGCCTCGCTGGTCTAGTGGTTGCTAAGCGCGACTGCTGAGCACGAGGTCCTGGGTTCGAATCCCGGGTCGGGCAAAGTGTTACTGGGTTTTTCAATTAGGTAATTCTCAGTAGCAGCACGGAGTCTGGATTTCGGCCCGGTTGATGGCAATAGGGTCGCCCAATATTACATTGGTACCTAAAAACATAACTGGCAAAATGTGGGTGTACTATATGTGCACCTCTGCCTACCCCTTCGGGGAATACAGGCGTGATGTTATTTTATATGTAATCATTATTTTAGTGTATATTTATTTGTTTAATTAGTACAATACTTTCATAAGATATGTAATTATGTGAGTACGACAGAAGTAACAACAAAGATAGTTCACCATCTAGATAATTAAAATCTGAAGCCATTAGATAATGTAATAATATGTAGTGACTAGCATCCGATCAGACAAAAGAATTTGTTTTCAAGTCGACCATTGCCGGCACCATGTAGCTGTTTCCTATTCTACTTTTTATCGTATAGTTGATGGACAACGTGGTGTCAGAGTTTAAACCGTCTATAGGCCTCTGACGTGGCTTATACACCCTTGAAAAATCTCTGAAGTGTGTCGGTTTCCTCACGATGTTTTCCTTCACCGTTTTATTGCAACTGATAACTAATTACGCACATGAATTTTGGTCCTGATCTCTCTTCGGTCGTGTCTGATTGCCTTCATATTTGACGAGATGATTTTGGGGGAGAATGTGCTTATATTCGACCACTTCTTCGGTGGCTCTTGTGTAATTAGCAAGTACGGCTTACTTTTCGTCGTAGAAATTTACTGGCATACTCAAATAACATAAACAACGTCACGTCTGTATTCCCCGAAGGGGTATGCAGAGGTGCACATATAGTACACCCACATTTCCCCAGTTATGTTTTTTTAGGTCCCAGCGTAATAGGGGGCGAGCCTATTGCCATCAACCGCGAACAAATCTAGACTCCGTGCTGCCACTGAGAATTACCTAATGGAAAAACCCAGTAACACTGCCCGACCCGGGATTCGAACCTAGGACCTCGTTCTCAGCAGTCGCTCTTAGCCACCACTAGACCAACGTGGCAGTCAATACTCAAACTGTAACAAGATTTTTCACATTTTTAGATTAGTTTATAATGCTAAACAGTTATCACGTGGAAACTGTAGCAGGTGTATAGTTTCTATGCCAAATATAACCAAAATAACTCTACAAACAATTTGAAAGAGATACCGTGAAAGTTTTTGTCTATTCTCTCTTTAGAAACGAAGGATGAAATGGAAAAACAGTTTTTGAAATTCAATGAAAATATGTATGAATCTCTTTGAATAGATTGTTTGCACAGAATTCAGGCGAACGCTCAGTTGTCACTATCAAATTCTAGCGGCGTTCTATTAAAATGCTTGGTTGTTACGTGAAGGTATTAAGGATCGGATTATGTAAAAACACAAAATTACAGTCCATGCCCGAATTAAATTGTATTTTTTTTGGTAGAATTTACATTTAATTTTTGTCGAAACATATTACAATTTAGGGTAGATGGATGATCTACAATACCGTTTCAAATTAAAAAAAATACCGCAAAAGCTGGCTCACTGGTGTTTTGAGAAATTAAACTTACCATTTTATAAAACATAAACATAACACCACGCCTGTATTCCCCGAAGGGGTAGGCAGAGGTGCACATACAGTACACCCACATTTCGCCTGTTATGTTTTTAGGGCCCAATGTAATAGGGGGCGAGTTACCATTTTATACTTATATCTATAGACCATATACTTCTAGATCGTTCTGCTTTCTTAAATTTTGTATATGTAGGCATCACCATAACGAATATTTTCATATAGGCACAACATATCAATATTAATTGACCGCCGCCAAGTTCCGAAAGCAAGTACTCGTAGAACTATGAGATCGCAAGTTAGTATGACAAGAGCGTGACTATCAAAGCAAACAAGACAAGTAAACACTTGTAATCTCTAGAGCCTCAATTGATAATGGAGCACCACTTAATGGGGGAAGGCATTTCACTGAAATACATACATCATGCAGTCCCCGAAGGTAGATAGTTTATTTACGCTGGCATTCCGCAGTTCTGTCGGATTAATGGCAATAGCTTGGTGACCAATACTACTATTGCCACTAATTGTAATGAGGTTCTGTATTGTCCTATTCCTAGGTTGGCCACCAATACTTGGGGCATTCGTGGCCAAACTATTGCCACTAATCCTAATGAGGTTCTGTATTGTCCTATTGCTAGGTTGGCCACCAATACTTGGGGCATTCGTGGCCAAACTATTGCCACTAACCCTATTGAGGTTCTGTATTGTCCTATTCCTAGGTTGGCCACCAATACTTGGGGTACAGTTGGCCAGCCTATTGCCATTAATCAAGCCCAATTAAACCACAGTACTTCATTTAAAAAACGAGTCTAATTCATATGACCAGAGTCAAGTAAATAACGTTGAAGCATTCGTAACCAGGATGCGAGTTTAAAAATTAATGAAGAGACAGACTCAAACGGAATATTATGTTCTAAGGTATCACACGGCGTTGTTCAGAAAGGAAGGCATTATTTATGTAGTATGATGAGCATTGAGCTGTGTATGTATAATATTATTTCACACTTAGATGACGCTACGAACGCCTCTACAACCCAATTTCTGGGAAATGCGATACGGATTCCCCTCGGTAAGACTAGTAGTCCGACTATGGGATGGGTATATGGATGGGTAGTCCGAATATGGGTAATATACTTATATTACATAAAAACAACCAAAGAGGCATGGATAAGTATCGGTATATGTCCACCTATCTACGAAATGTACGTGGCAAGTGAAGCTTGCAATTGATTGAACGATCCAACGGCTTTTATATAGCCGCGTCTTTCTCGCAAGAAATAATTATAAAAAATTTGCTGATGCCCGCGAATAAATCCGCGTGGATTCCGGATAAAGTATACAGAATTTTGGCACCAGAAACCCTCTCGAGCGTCCTCAAAAGACCCTACCAAAGTTTTATCACAATCTGATCAATGGTACAGGAGCGCATAGAGGACAAATATACAAACATATATATTTTTTAAATTAATTTACTATGGAGAGATGGCTTACTGCTTAGTACTTATATCTCTATTTAAAGATACCTAGGTTATATAGGTAGCATTTTACGACCTTCTCGAGCTCATACATTCCAAATGTTTACTTGATAAGTACTCAACCGTCGTAGAAGTAACGGGTATAAATTAAAGTAATTTCTCTGTATACGCAAACTGAATTTATCTCAAGATCGTTTCATCCCCTCAATGTCGTTCTCATTGCGTCACACATGTACACGAGTGTCATACGAGCACGCTATACATAGAATCCTATATTATATACACAGGTCTTAAATTATTAAAGTGAATATTTGTCGACTCAGACGTATGGGCCTCAGTCGCGTACGAATGCCGCGTGGGCACAGATGCTCTACAATGTGTTACGCACCAATCACACCATTAAAGACTAATTTTCCAATAGAAATAAATAATACACAGCCCAGCTACGGTCAAAATAGCTACCACTTAAACATTTCCGTACGGTAGTCGCAGCCATTTTTGTGTGACGCATTGTCGGTACTATTTTTGAAATTTGCCGCGAAAGTTCAATCTAATGGCTGTATCGATCGGCGCGGGTCGCGACTTATTCAGCCAGTGATTTTTTTCAATTAACGTTTTCGTAAAGTGAACTTGGATCGTACATTTTAAAAACTATCACAGTGGATCCATTTGTGAAGAGAAAGATGAAAATATTCAAAAAGAAGCTGCGTTTTTCTATAGCTTCTAGCTACGTATAGACAATTTTGGAATTGTACTAACTAGTTCGTTGTACTTTAGGTGATTTCACATATCAGCAGCGGCAAGAAATTATAGGCATCTTTAAACGTTGAAGGTAATATTTATTTTACTTCTAAGAATTCTAGACTTAAGTACTTTGCATGTTTTAGCGGAAATGACGCTTCGTGAATGTCTTTTCCGTTTTGTATTTCTTATTTTGTGTACTTAATTTATTTTTCTCTGCGGACATAAGTGCGTTTTCTTTCTTTTACTGGGAATTAGTGTGAGTGTTCTTTTGCTGGACTCAATTTTATCGTTCAGAGAAAATCTGTAAGCACAAGTCTTCTTGCTTCTTATTAATGCCTGTAAGAACACCTGAAAAGGACATTATTTATTTTATCCATGATCGTCCCACAGCAGGGCAAAGGCCTCCCCTTCCTCCATTCCTCTCCGTTGTAAGCTGCAATAGTCCATTAAAAGGACATTATTGCTATTAAATCACACTTATAATAGGTATTATGAAAAAACGTAATGGCAAATAGGTAATCGTTTGGGTAGTACAGTTAGGGAGTTTTGTGACTTTCAAAAAGTAGTATTTTTGAAAGTGTGATTTGGATAAATAATTATTTCTTTTTTGTATTTGTGATAACGTAAACTATAGGTACTGTGGTGTTATAAAATTCCTATATTATTTTTGAAGGAGGGCCTTATAGGATTCTTAACTACTACACTAATCGTACTTAATTAAAATGGATAAAATCTTTATGAATGTTTTGTATGAATAATGATATTAGTCAAGAATTCACGGACCATTTGAAATTTTATTGTAAGTAGCTTCATTTTGACGATACGTCAAATTATTCTCTTACAAAAAACTTCGATTGTGGTACTAAACTAACTACGCTCAAAAGTTGTATTAACTACACAATTACTCAAAATGCTCAAAAAATTTGCTTGATAATAATAAAAAATGGTCCTTGGATACTATATTTATTAGCACGCGTTTACGATGGTATTCGTCATCATCATCAGCCGGAAGACGTCCACTGTTGAACAAAGGCGCCTTTAGAACGCCACAATGAACGACAGATTGCCAATTGCATTTACCGGTTGCCCGTTCTGACGATGGTATTACTGAGTGATAATAGTATTGAGTGATACTAGCCTCATAGTCTAACATTGACGATTTGAATGCACGTGTTTCTATTAAAATGAAGATTGGAAAAACTCAACAGGTTGTTATCAGTGTTCTAGGATGCGCAGCACGTGCGTACCCACTTGGGGACATTTTATGCACTTTGCAGGTTTCACAATACATTTTATTGAAACCGTACGACAGATAACTGTGCAGGCTTTATTTTTACGTGGTTTGTTTGAATTAAAAAGTGTTTACTTAGTAACAAAAATAACATAACATCACGCCTGTATTCCCCAAAAGGGTAAAGCAGAGGTGACTATATAGTACACCCACATTTCCCTAGTTGTGAGTCCCAGTGTATTTAGGGGGCTAGCCTATTGCCATTATACGGGCACGAATCTAGATTTCGTGCTGCCGCTGAGAATTACCTACTAAAAATACCTAATAACACTTTGACGACCTGGTTGGCGCAGTGGCTAAGCGATTAGACTGCTGCGCTTGGGGTTGCGGGTTCGATTCCCGCACGGGACAAAAATTTGTGTGATCCGCAGATGTTTGTCCCGAGTCTGGGTGTTTGTGTATGTGATATTTCATGTTTGTGAAACGCACCCACGATACAGGAGAAATTCCTAGTGTGGGGCGACGTTTTTTTTTTTTTTAAAAAAAACAAAAACAAAAAAAAAAACTTTGCGAGATTCTAACGGAGCCTGGATTTGTGCCCGGTTGATGACAATAGGGTTGTCCCATATTATCATATTATACGTATATTCACCAAAGGGATAACCCCTTTGCGACTGGATTATGTATTGCATTATAAAATGAAATTCCCACCGTCTCAGTTTCCGTTAATTACCTACGTCTGTAAGATAATTGGTTAACGAGAGCTGATAAGGGGTCGGGAAGTGTCTCGCCCGTCATGGTATGTTTTGGCAGTCATGTGTTTCTTATCAACTAATCTATTAATGACAAAATTTATTTACTTAACAATTTAACTGGCAAATAATGATCTGCAATTAATGTTGATATGACTGAGATTTATTTCTCTATATGTTAGGTACTTTTATTCTATTCTACTATTCAGTTCACTTCTATTCTTATTTTTACTGTCCAGGGGTCCTACAATTCTAGACAAATGGAAACTCAGACGAATAGAAACCAGCGATACATAACTGACGAAATGTGGATGTACTATAAATGTGCACCTCTGCCTACCGCCTCGGGGAATACAGGCATGATGTTATGTCCTTTAATGAGCAGCGCGATGTGGGTGCTAGAGTCATGATAAAGCCCCTCTTTCACTATCCTTACAGGAAGTGAAGGCACAGATTAGATAATAGTTTACATGTACTTAGGCGTGTTTGTACGCTTGCATCATCATCAGCTTTTAAGTGACCCACAGCTGGGCATAAGCCTCCCTCCCTCAACGCCACTGCTTCCTGTTTGGGTCTTTTGTATCCAGATCTTTCCCTGTACAGCAACAACATCATCAGTCCACCTTGCTGGAGGCCTGCCTGGGCTCTACAAAATCCTCTGGGCCACCAATTTAGGGTATTACTCCACCCGCCATCACCAAATCTTCCCAAATGGCCTGTCCACGTCCACTTGCATGCAAGAATGAAACTTGACAAAATTTGTTTTAGATACACCTAAAACATACTATTATAAAAATAGCATTTCCATGTAAGTGTACAAGTTAGTAGGTGGATGTACCTAATTGTTTTCAAGGAAATCTAAAAGATTCTTTGACTGTATTTGTTTGGTTATAAAATGAAAATGTAGCTAATTTCTAAAGTGCTTTGTTATGTTATTCTTTTTAAATATTCAATACATTTGTTCATTTTTACCGATGACATTTTCGTCTATTCCATGAATAACTTATGACTTAGGTATTTTTTCTTGTTTCTTATCATTTGTCAAATGTTAGATGCAAATGAATTTATTTGTGTATTTATTTAAATTATCTTTACTGTCGTTCATTGTGGCGTTCTAAGGGGGAAGCCTTTGTTCAACAGTGGACGTCTTCCGGCTGATGATGACGATGATGATGATCTTTACGCCTGCACTTTTGACGAGGTTAGTAAATGCATACTTTAGCACACCCACATTATAATTATATCTTTCTTTCTTTCTGCCAGTCAGCGTCAGTCCTACGTACCTGGGAGCGGTTAGACTATCTGAATGCTGCCTGGAAGTTCGATCCATACATACATAACATCAAGCCGGTATGCCCCGAAGGGGTAGGCAGAGGTGCACATATAGTACACCCACATTTCTCCAGTAATGTTTTTCTGACTAATGTAATAGGGGGCGAGCCTATTGCCATCATACGGGCACAAATCTAGATTCCGTGCTCAGTCTCAGTAGCATGAGAATTGCCTAATGGAAAAACCCAGTTACACTTTTGCCCGAACCGGGATTCGAACCCAGAACCTCGTGCTCAGCAGTAGCTCTTAGCAACCACTAGACAGTAAAAAAATATTAAGTTTCTTCGAGAGTATGGTCCTTCAACAGACACGCCGCTTTGTTACGGTTAATGTTCGTTGAAATGTTACCAATGGAGACGCACCTTTATGCCGTGATAAAATCCGATCACGTCTTATTTCCATATTTTATTCAATCCCGTTTACACTATTAATATTATAGTGCCTTACGTTACATTAATACTATAACAAATTTAGGCAACAGCTTGCTATTAAATATTGTAAGGCGTTTGCGGTTTTTTGTCCTTTAGTTGAGTCGGTTTGATGACAGTATGACATCATGAAAGAGAGGCTACTCTTACCAGCTGAAGTTTCAGTTAAATAAACAGTGGGGTGTTTTTGTCGGCTAATGACTGAATAGGTTCTTTTAGGGGTCGGGGCTACTAAGCAGATCAATCCGCGACGTTAATCCGTACTCGCCGCGGTCAGTTTCGTGATGGGTGATCGTTTACACATGTCGAGTTTCCTCCGTGCTTCGGAAGGCACGTGAAGCCGTTGGTCCTGCACCTCCTCTCTCCAGTCGTGTCGGTCTACCGTCCCATCGGACTATGAATGCACCAGTGTTTGCGCGCATACTTGTGCACTATAATACCTCTTTCGTAGTTGGCTAGTCTCAGCTGAGCCAGGCCACCGTGACCGAAAGAGAACATTACGTACTGTCAATAATGCAGAAGGTAAAGTGCGTTGATCAGCCTCTATGCTAATTAGAAAGCCCATAACACAACTCTAATCTCAATTAAAATATCCCAATACACATTGCGATTCATAATTCAGCGGTACATTAACAAGGGATTTATATATCACGTGTGATTAGGTATAATACAAATGATAATTCGATTGTAATACGATCGTATTATGCTAATTACATTAATGTATCTTCTGATAATATCTTTATTGTGTTTTATGATAGAAATAATACAGCAAAAGGTATTTAATGTGAGGTATGTAATGGCTGTTTCATCCTGTGGCCACTTCTCGGTACGTATCTCTTTTTTACGAGGTTTTTTAAACACCGTATATTTATCACACAATTTTAAAACATAAAACCATAACATCACGCCTGAATTCCCCAAAGGTGTAGGCAGATATGTATAGTACACCCTCATTTTGCCAGATATATTATAGGTTCCTATGTAATTGGGGGCGACTGGGCCAGCCTATTGCCATCAATAGGGCACAAATCTAGACTTCACAAGAATTGCGTATTAAAAAACGTTATAACACTTTTCTCAATCGGATATTAAATCCCGCGACCTCATGCTCAGCAGTCACGTTTAAAAATCACTACACCATCGAGGCAGACAACCGATCCTTCAATATTTTCGATGATCTTTTTCCTATGAAACTGTATCGAATTCATTATTTGTTTTCCCGAAGGGATTGGTGGAGATATGCTAGAAGGTAATTGTAATATTTCACCAGACAATATAAGTATGTAAGTCCCATGTAGTATCTGGGGAGATGGTCATTGCAATTTGACGACCGGATTGGCGCGGCGGCTGAGCTACTGGACTGCTGCGCTAAGGGTTGCGGGTTTATCAAAAAATTGTGTGACCCGTAAATGTTTCTCGAGTCTAGATGTTTTTGAATATGTTATTTCAAGTCTACCTATACAGGAAAAAAACCTAGTGCAGGGCGATGTTGTTTAAAAACAAAAAATATCGCCAAATTACTTAGTTGGGAACTGGATTCTTATAATGACATACTAAGTTATCAAGACAATAAAAAACATATAATGATAAGATTATCGACTCGATATGGGTTTCCCGATCATAAATTAAATGCCCTTCAGATGGTACGAGACGGGGCGCCTGTAGGGACAGGTCGACTCAAACTCACCGTGGTTCTTTCCTAAAAAGACCACTTCTCAGACCACCTACACTGTTCTCACATAGGTTAGTTTTTTTGAAACCTATTTGCAGAAATAAATCATTTATCATTTATAGCTGCTAGCTGGTAGTATGACGTCATATCTGTGACCTATATAACCTGATTTATCAAAATAACAATCGAGATCTCACGTGATTGGATCGGAGCAAAACGTGAGTAGTTTTTCCTCGAATCGAAGCGATAGAATCATAGTAATCCCTGTAATTGATTTGTAGTACTAGTGTTGTTCGCTGGTTCACTCGATTATTGTTCCCAAATTTCGGTCACGGCGGCTTATCTCATCTGAAACTAGTCGACTACGCAGGAGATATTATAGTGCACAACTATGCGCGCAAACGGGTGTAGTAAGGGAATAGAGAATGCATACACTCACTATGATTTTCTCTTTTTACCTCACCAATTTACCTGGTGGTATGGAAAACCCAGGGCTTTCCATATTCTGTATAAGTCATCCCCTATTTGCCATGCAGTAGGACGATTTTCTTTCCTTGATATACAAATGAGTGAGGTAGAGACATAATCACGAGTAGTTATGACATCACACTTCACACTAATGTGTGACTGCCTCGTTGGTCTAGTGGTTGCTAAGCGCGACTGCTGAGCACTAGGTCCTGGGTTCGAATCCCGGGTCGGGAAAAGTGTTAATGGGTTTTTCCATTAGGTAATTCTTAGTAGCAGCCCGGAGTCTGGATTTGTGCCTTGTTGATGGCAATAGGCTCGCCCCCTATTACATTGGGACCTAAAACATAACTGGCGAAATGTGGGTGTACTAAATGTGCACCTCTGCCTACCCCTTCGGGGAATACAGGCGTGATGTTATGTATGTATGTATGTACTTCACACTAATATTAGTAAAGTTAAAGTTTTTGTGTGTGTTTGTATGTTTGTTACCTCTTCACGCTGAAACCTACATACGTACAGTCACGCCTGTTTCCCTGAGGGGTGAACGCTGAAACGGCTGGACCAATTTGATTAAATTTGGTTTGAAGGTACCTGACACCCTCTATTAATACATAGGCTACTTTTCATCGCGAAAAAATGTAGCGGGTAACACCGCGGGGCGCAGCTAGTATTATTACAAAAGTCAAAACAATCAATAGTTTTAAATTTATTTTCGTCAAATGAAAAGCACTTACAATTAGTAAAGTTTAGTATATATCTGATTATAACAGAAATAGTAATATTTTCTACACAAAAGAACCAGCAAGCAACTATAAACGAAATCCTACAAAATAATCTAGTTATCCGAACATCTAAACCGCCGCATTTATAACATTAGTGAGCTTCAACGGTCGGTATCATCTGCCATTTTTTGTTCACTAACAAACATAATGAACTAAGGAGTTTTTATGATTGTAAATGCCTTCACGCTTTTGATTATCTTTTGTTTTGGTCGGTAGATGATTCGCGTTGTGTTTGTAATAGTTTAAATATAATAATTAATGAAGTTACCGTTTGCCTCGTTGGTTTAGTGATCGCCAAGCTCGGCTACTAAGCACGAGGCCCTGGCTTCAGACATTGCTTGCGTCAGGCAAAGTGTTATTGGGATTTTCCATTAAGAAATTCTCACACGGAGTCTGGATTTGTGCCCGGATTTGTGCCTTATAACATAACTGGCGAGATGTAGGTGTAGGTACTATATTTGTGTATCTCTGCCTATCCCTTCGTAGCTACCTATAACTCATGTATCAATAATATCTGACTATAGTATGATGTTACTGATTGGCATACCCATACATAAAGTCACGCCTGTTTCCATGAGGGGTAGGCAGAGACCACGGATTTCCATTTGCTACGATCCTGGCATACTTCTTTTGCTTCACTGACACGCATCACATTCCTCATAAGGCGCGTACGCACGTACGAACACGAACATAGCGAACACAAACACCAGACCCGAACATTTGGTTCGTACGTATGGACGGCATATTCGAACACGAACGCAAACATAGTTCGAGTCGAGTTCGCGAACAACAGTCGTGAACTCTATCTTAGTAGCCATGACGGCGCCGTTGGAAGTGGTCCCGCCCAGATCTAGGTATACGAACAGTTTTGTTGCGTAACATTTATTAAAGCTCTTCGAACACCGTCCATACAGAACACACTACAAGGATCGCCGCGAACATGTTTGACGAACAGAGTGTTCGATGTTCGATAGTGGTACGCACGTGCGAACCAAGTTGTTGCGTATCATGTAACGCAACAAATTTGTTCGTACGTGCGTACGCGGCTATACACGCTCGTCGGTTGAGGGTACTCCTCACTCGCCTTTTTGGCAGAACATCTCCGATTTGGTCTAGGTATGTTCGCCTAGGTCTTCCCCCTTCCGATACTCTACTAACACTCGCCTCATATATTCGTTATCTGATTGGCACTAGGTCGTTAATGTAGTAAATATTAGTATTACATCTAGTAGGATTATAGCAACTGATCACTACTAAACTTAAGTTTAAACATGGTTTAAACAGATTCAATTGGTTAATTATTAACATAATTATCAAACTAGTTAAATTAGATTGTTGATTAGATTATATTGATTAGGTATAATAAGTAAGTCGTGGTGGCCTAGTGGTTAACATAGCGGATTTGTATGCACAAGGTGGCAGGTTGAAACCCAGGCAAGTGTCAATGTGACTTTTTTCAATTTTATAAATACTTTCTTATTTTATTCTAAGACACTACCAACTAACAGTGACGGAAATCATCGAGAGGAAACCTGGATTTAATTACCTGAAATCGCCACCCCGCAGTGAGCTAGCGTGGTGATCAATGCTCAATCCTTCTCCATACGAGAAAAGGCCTTTGCCCTGCAGTGGGATAGTTATAGTATGTTATTATTATTTATTATTAAGTATAATAACAATAGTTGTAATTAGGTATAATATAATAATGCAAAATGGGTAAAAATATAATAATTAGTCCCTTTATATCTTTACGCATTCATAAGAAAAAGGGGTTGGCGAACAACGGAGTCATCTTATAAAACTTCCGTTTTTGAGCTCAAAACCATAAAAAAATAAGTAACTAGACTGCCTAATAGTTGTATGGTAAAAGGTATAATATAACAAAAGATACCTTCAAAAAATCGATTCCTTATTGGAAAATCCTCTTCCTTTAAATCCCGTGAAGATATTTTTAGAAACGACATTTCAGATTCGTCTGTAATTGGCTGCTATTTCTGTGCTCTAATTAAGGCTTTGTAATCCAATGATCCAGGTTCAAGTAGGCGGGTAAATAAAGTAAAAGATGTCTTCGATTCCATTACTGTTAGTATATTTCTGCATAATTGACCAACAAATACAAGACGACCTGATTAGCGCAGTGGCTAAGCGATTGGACTGCTGCGCTGAGGGTTGCGGGTTCGATTCCCGCACGGGGCAAAACTTTGTGCGAACCACAGATGTTTGTCCCGAGTCTGGGTATTTGTGTTTGTGAAACGCACCCACGATACAAGAGAAATTCCTAGTGTGGGGCGACGTTTTTTTAAAAAAAAAAATATGTCTGCACTTGTACCGCCTACTCAAAACCTGGATCATTGCATTATAAAATCTTAATTTGAGCACAGAAATGACAGCCAATTACAAACGAATACCTAGTCTAGTTACTGCCTACAAGGAAAAGTCAAAGGACCAGTCTTGAAGTATATAATTTGAAACTATTCGTTGTTGAGTGCTTATTGATTGTATAGTGATTATTGCTGCTAGGTCCTTAATACTTTGCCGGTTCGTCAGCGTAATTACTATTGGACATAGTCATACGTATCGTGGGGATTTCTCTTATGCAGATTTTGGTCCTTCCGACCGCACTTAAATCATACTGAATCTCAATAACTAGGTATGTACGCAAATTACATTATAGTGCATGAGTATGCCAAAATGGAGGACTGGACGTTGTGCCGCAATTTCTAAGAGGCCTATGGCAATGGACCGCGATAGGCCGGGAGATGATGATGATTCTATAACACTGGTGCAAATCTATTCTCTCATAGTCATGGTCTAATGGGACGGCTGACCGACTTGACAAGAGTAAGATCAAGTGCTCGCCCAAGGGCTTGTCAAGCAAAAGAACTCATAGATACTTGCCTGAATTTGTATCAACAACCTTAAGGATTTCATTATGTCAATTAGGCCAACACAATAGAAGCGTAACAGATCCAATATGATTAAGGCAATATAATACGAGCATTAATATATTTTACCAAGAATTTTTAAATCATTGTTGCACAAGACAATTAAGATGATGTATCTAGACCTCGAGTGACGTTAATATTAATAGAGATCATGCGATCTTCATTAATAATAACGTCTACATTTACAACAGATCACTTGAAGAAACCGTGCATACGCTTCGTGACAGAATTAAATAATACAGCTGGTAAAATATTAACTACAAAGAGTTGTGTCTTCTTCATTCTTGTTGCGAAAGTAATGCGATAGAAAGTGATAGAATGTTGCCTAAAATCTTCGTCTCCAAAACATTTCTTAATCGAACGATACGAATTCAGAAATGTGAGAGAAAATTAATATGTTTGCGTTCACCTTTCGCGTAGTGGCGCAAATAATGTTGAACTTTGACATCCAAAATGTTTGAACAGAGAAAGGTTAAGATTGCTACAGAATTAGGCTTGACTGAGTTTCGTCCATTGCACTCAGGAACTCTGAGACAGCCAAATGAATAATTTCCTTTACGAACTGCTTGGAATAACTCGCAGTATTTGGAGCATGTTGATACAATAATTGAGGAATTAGTCGTCATATTTCCGATTACTTTTTTCGACAATGACGTAGAATCTCATGAAATCTAAATAGTATAAACAGAATATATTATAGTATTTGTCGTAGTCAACGTCTGGCTTCTATGGATATCTTATCTAATTTTCAATCATCATCATCATCAGCCAGAAGACGTCCACTGTTGAACAAAGGCCTCCCCCTTTAAACGCCACAATGAACGACAACTTGCCAATTGCATCCACTAGTTGCCAGCAACGCTGACGATATTATCGGTCCACCTGGTGGGAGGCCTGCCAACTCTGCCTCTGCTGATTTCCAATAGTTTTAAACAATCCGAACAGAAGTTACTGCCATAACATTTTTGAAAGATCTACATTCCAATATGTCATGTCTAAATTATATAGATAACGTTGGAGCTGATCTTATGGCATTTTGTGATGTAAAAACTAAACTCTAGCACTCTTATGCATAAACGAGGACCATACCGGCATTAACTAAACCTCGTATTAAATCGATTGACCTCTCTATTCTTTGATATGTAAACTGTGACAGGTATAATGTAATCCTTGGCCTAAAATTGCATCTTTTTAAGAATAGGGGGCTTTTATATGGGAAGAATTTATAATAATTCTTATGATTAACTCATTATATTCATCCAGTCTGCATTAATTTTGGCAAAATAACACCTGATCTCAAACCGTCTCACCTGAGGATACAAAGGTATCTCCTGTTGGAGTTACCACGTTTAAATTTGCACGGGTGTCGTACGTAACTGCCGACAATAGGCCAATTGGTTGAAACTGATTGAAACACAATGCCGCCCGAGGTGAGTACTCTTAGTTTTTTATGTATAGATCCGTATCAAGGTAGGACGGAGTGTCAATGGCAGAATCTTTGGGCATTTGAATACAACCAAATTGAGCAAAGGCTAAGTGGTTGGTTCAGGCGTCAAATCGATCTTTGCACGTGACTTAGGAGTGAGATCCGTCGATTTCTGTTTGAGTGATGTTTTTGCATATGAAACATATACCTGTGATGATGATATCCTAGCCGATTTCGGCTACGGCGACTGCTTCAGTTCTGGGGTTGGCGGCGCTCATGCGCTCGCATATGGCTTGTGTAGCCAATCTTCTTACAGAAGATTCGCGCACGATACCTGTAACGCATTTATGTAGTGTATCTTCTGAAAATTTCGTCAACATAATGTAGTTTTTAATTTGGCCCCGAATAAACATATTAAAAATTTGAAATGCGGAAATATTGCAAGAATTAAGAGTTATTAGTGTAATAATTTACAGTCAAATGTTTTTAATTGATGCGTTATTATATTCACTTAGAACTTATCTTAGTGAGGCACTGTTCGCGTCTTTTAATTATATTATCATAGACGCGTATATTAGATACACAGATACGTAAGATTAACTATACAAGTAGTACAACATATTGAAATATACTTCTATAGACATAAATTGATAAAAGAAACTTGAAAAATGGTGGACACGAGCGGGACTCGACCCCGCGACTTTCGCCGCACCGTGGCGCCGCCTTGCTACCTGAGCCAACGTGTCACTGCTCGCAACGATCGAATTTCAAGTTCCCAACCAACAGTTGGTATAACTTATAAGGAAAATAAAGCAACCTTCTTTTACATACACTTGAATAACCTGCTTCTAAATGAACAAGAAGAAAAAATAAATAAGAAGCGATCATTATCCTTTTACGCACGTGTCATGCTAGAACACGTTCAGTCAAGTTCAAATTAGTCTATAGTAAGGCTAATAAGCTGGAAATGCTAATTAGTGTAGTGGATACTGTTTGTAGATAATGTTTTTAAGACATGTTAAGGAGCAATGCTTCTTTAAAAACCTTAAACTGAATTGCGTAAAGTAAGGTACCCTATTTATTTATTTACAAAAAAATAGTACAGCTTTTAGTCACTTACAATACTAAATTGAAGATAAAACTATTTGTATAAAACAAGGAGCGTAAAAAGACAGAGTATAATATAATTGTAAGTCAAATTCAAATTCATAATGTTTTTATTTCACATAAACCTATTACAGGCGCTTATGAAACGTTAGGATGCTAGTTGCACGGTTCCAAAATGTCATTCCAATGGAGAAGAACCGGCAAGAAACTCCAGAGGTTATTCATTTAAAAAAAAATTGGTACAAATTGGTAAATTTCCATAGTTTAGAAGTCCCAATCATGGTTAAAAATATGCTTAATTTAAATTAAATAGATTAGTTTACAAAATACTCCATAGATGTTATGTTTTACTGCTGAGTAAAAATGATTAGTGGTTTACCTTATCCCTTAGGCAACACTTATATCAGACACGAGATGTTACTCATCAATTTTGTTACATAGTTTTTAGTTAGGTAATTGTATATTTTTCAAACTTAATTTCGATTACGTCGGCTTCATTATGAGTATTTTGGACTTACCCTATGTCGAAATGTATGATGTATATATGTGGGTATTTCTAATTGATATACTTTATAACCAAACTTAAAAGTTAAGAAATGACTGTTCGGACTCATATTTTACTAGCTACGCCCCGGGGTGTTACCCGCTGCATTTTTAGGATAGAAAGTGGCTTATGTTAATCCAGAGTATCAGCTACCTCTATATGAAATTTCATCAAAATCAGACTAGCCGTTTGAGCGTGAAGAGGTAACAAACATACCAACACACACAAACTTTCGCCTTTATTAGTGTGATTAACAGCAACGGATATTCTTGATATCTGTTGGGTGTCAAAAAGGGCAACTAGATCCTATTATCCTGTCCGGTAATACAAGATATTGCGGATATTAGATTTTACGTATCCGAGGACCAATTTTTGCTATCGCGTTTTGTTTCATAAATTGCCTTAAACCAATGCCCATTTGTATCGAACGCTGTGTCGTATTCAGAAGGAACGCTACACTGATTGAACTTTAAATTTGAGTTAGTGCTTTTGGCCTCTTTTTACACGACTGGCCGAAAAAGAGTATAATTTTTTTAGGGTTCGAGTATGTATGTGCGTTTCTTTATTCCACCATAACTTTTGATTGTCTCAACCGATTTGGATGTATGAAGTGTTGTAGAATGCTAACCATCACGAGTAACATGGCCTATAAAAAATGAAACAAAAAAAATATATATTTAGAAAATTAAAAAACACTGCTGCCATGTCTTTTTATTTTAAGTTGGTTTTTCGACATTTTTCGAAAAAAAACAGCCGTCCACGCTAGGAATTTCTCCTGTATCGTGTGTGCGTTTCACAAACATGAAATATCACATACACAAACACCCGGACTCGGGACAAACATCAACATGGAAGTCGTGTTTAGAATTTTCTAAATATATTTTTTTATTAGTCTTAGTTATATAACTGATTTTATGGTCCATAACCTTTCAATGTCTATTCTATTACTAGAAAGAAAATCACAAAAGCAACATTTCGTTATGCTAAAAAATAAAAATAAAATCTCCTATATTTCAAACATTCCCTTAACAAACCTCGTAGCATATAACAAATATTTAAATGTCTTATTACCGGAGTTACAGTTCATTTGTCCGCGCGTGTCCACACATGTGACTCGAAAGACGTGACTATTGTTAACTTGAGTTTCCTTCATGTCCGTGTAAAAAGGGTAAGAATTATTTAGTTGAATACATTACCATTAATAAATAACGTAACATCACGCCGTATTTCTCAAAGGGGTAGGCAGAGGTGCACATATAGTACCTACACCCACATTTCGCCAGTTATGTTTTTAGGTCCCAATGTAATAGGGGGCGAGCCTATTGCCATGAACCGGGCACAATTCCAGACTCCGTGCTGCTACTGAGAATTATCGAATGAAAAAACCCAGTAACACTTTGCGCGATCCGGGACTCGAACCCAGGACCTCGTGCTCTGCAGTCGCGCTTTACAACCACTAGACCAACGAGGCAGTAATATGAGTTGTAAAACCGTTGAGTATTTACGTGAATGATTCACGTTTGGATAACTGTGGGATAGAGTTCTCAAAGGGTCAATCTAAAGCAATAAACATTATTATATGATTTCCATACTGAATTTAGATAACCTTATAATAAGTCTGTATTTCCCGAAGGGGTAGGCAGAGGTAGAGGCCTAAATTGACATACAAGTAGTAGTAGACTTTAGAAAAGTTACACAATTATGCGGGTATCGAAGCCGAAACCCATAGCGCAACAGCCCAATCACTTGGCCACTGCGCCAATCAGGTCGTGAAGAGTGTTTTTAAGAGTTTGGGGTGAATGGAAGCGTTAACTAAGCGATTGGACTGCTGCGCTAAGGGTTGCGGGTTCGATTCCCGCACGGGGCAAAACTTTGTGCGAACCACAGATGTTTGTCCCGACTCTGGGTGTTTCTGTATGTGATATTTCATGTTTATGAAACGTACCCACAACACAGGAGAAGTTCCTAGTGAGGGGAGTTTTTTTTAAATCTGTAGTTAATCTTATGTACTATGTGTGTACGTCAACAGTCACAGACTACTTAAATAAACAAAGAATTGACTACAAAAGGCATAGTACATTAGGATGGTTGCTATTAGCAACACATTTTGCCTCTAAATTCTTATGCGTAACCCATTATTTTGGGCATAGAATTTTGTGTGACGACCCTCTACACAATCAGTGTCGTTATTATTATGCTAATAACTACTATGCTAAAACTAACTAATAAATCAGTGATTTGACGCATGCCTCGTGTAAACCATTTTGTTTTGTATCGCCTATTTCTTACAGTATTTGTACTAATAAAAATGTTGTAATGTAGCTAATCTGTATTTTCAAATATGTGGTTTATGATTTTTTAAACGTGAGGAAAATGTAGGATTTTTTTTTATCCCCCACCATTGGGGGAAGACGAAGATATTTGAGACTCTCCTCCGTGAACTCATTAAGATCCTGGGCCTACTTACTATAGGCCACTGTGACTAATCTGCGCTTTTGATGGAGGGGAGGAGGGATCGCAATAGGATTCTACCGCCAACCCCGCCAGCAGGTAGTTTATAACTTAGATTAAAACATAAAAATATAGCTATCATAACCTTAATATATCTGTAGATAATATGCGTACTTCCATACTAATATTATAAATGTGAAAGTAACTCTGTTTGTCACGTCTTCACGACTAAACCGCTGGACGGATTCTGATGAAATTTGGCATGTAGAAAGTTTATGACCCGAAAAAGGACATAGGCTACTTAACGCGGGCGAAGTCACGGGCAAAAGCTAGTAGCTTACAACCCCGGATTCTCGATAAAAAGTCCACGCATGAAATCGCAGGCTAAAACTAGTCGCAAATAGCGTCAAACAAAAAATGTTTTACATCAAAATGTGCCGAAGAATTCACCTCACTGGGTTTCGGCTCAATTAAAAGTTTATCTCGATTGTCCGAGTACAAAAATGCGAACACAGCAGCTGTTGAATTTCAACACTTTTGTTTATAATCAGATTAATCCGACAAACTGGCCTTGCTGGCGCACGTGACGTGTGAAATTGTAACCCCTTGTCACTACTAACGAGTTTTAAAATACGAGTTTTATACTAATAGGACCAAAGAACATTTACAATATTTTTTTACACATACATACATAACATCACGCCTGTATTCCTCGAAGGGGTAGGCAGAGGTGTACATATAGTACACCCACATTTCGCCAGTTATGTTTTTTAGGTCCCAATGTAATAGGGGGCGAGCCCATTGCCATGAACCGGGCACAAATCCAGACTCCGTGCTGTCATTGAGAATTACCTAATGGCAAACCCAGTAACACTTTGCCCGGCCCGGGAATCGAACCCAGGACCTCGTGCTCAGCAGTCGCGCTTAGCGACCACTAGACCAAATAGGCAGTCACATTATATCAATATTTTTTTATTAAAAAAAAATCTTTTGATGCTTTACTATAATAACTTTCGTGAGTGTTATCCATATTATTTACAGTATATTCCGGTTATACTCACGGTAGTTCGGCTCGCGACTCTGCCGCGTAACAGCTCATGAATAAGGGCTCCGTTCGAGTTCGAAACTAGTCGGGCATTCCCGAATACACCCGTGAGTATAACCGGAATATACAGTAAATAATATCTTTTGATTTAACATAAGCCTAACAGTGTCCCACACCTGGGCAAAATGGTATCTTAGAATAAGGAAACCTGTGAATGCATATAGTACATTATCATCCTTATATCTTGACTATTAGTTAATGGTATCTTAGAATATAGGTATATCTAAGAAAGGAAATATGAAAAACTCACATTTGCACCGGCCTGTGTTGATGATGATTTTCTTATTCGCACTTTAACGACCACTTCGCGTCCGCGTGACGTGATCACAAGTTTTTTCCACCAAGCTTTATCCTTATGAAATCATACAAAACCACTTTGTTATTAGTCAGATATAACTACCATTAATTTTATTATGTTATTTTATGAAGTTGAGACCTTAATAATATATTTCATACGATTTGTTTGCAGCTTTAAAAGATAGACACGTGTAGGTGTTGTTTAACTTAATAACACATAAAATTTTTGAAAGAAATGACATGTGAATAAACTTCAAAAATATTTAATTGGACTGGTCCTTTGAGCCGGACAAATAAAATGATGTCTTCTTTAAAATTGGTCCTTTACCAGCACTGTTCCGTGTTGTCTTTTAATTGACACGTCTAACAACGTCTACGTGAACTAGCTGATGATAGTGATGGTGATGAGCGAGGTTTCCTCAGGATATTTATCCTCACCGTTTTAGCAACTATTTAACTAACTAAGACGACCTGATTAGCGCAGTGGCTAAGCGATTGGACTGCTGGGCTAAGGGTTGCGGGTTCGATTCCCGCACGGGGCAAAACTTTGTGTGAACCACAGATATTTGTCCCGAGTCTGGGTGTTTGTGTATGTGAATATTTCATGTCTGTGAAACGCACCTACGATACAGGAGAAAGTCCTAGTGTGGGGCGACGTTTAAAAAAAAAAAAAAAACTGATAACCTACTAATTTATAGTACGCATCATCATCATTATCATCAGCCGGAAGACGTCCACTGTTGAACAAAGGCCTCCCCCTTAGAACGCCACAATGAACGACAGCTTGCCAATTGCATCCACCGGTTACCCGCAATTCTGACGATATCGTCGGTCCACCTGGTGGGAGGCCTGCCAACGTTGCGTATTTTACTCATATAAGTTTAAAAACACATTGCTGTGTGACGGAGTTTGAACTTGCGATCTTTGACTTGGCAGTCCAACGGTCATACTACTCGGCAGTCACTGTCAAGACGTGTCAAGTGATCTTGACGCTTTCTCGAGTCTAAATATGGTAGTCATATGTTTTTGTAAATAAATTAGTAATATTATTTAGGCTTGATACCATGTTTGGTGGGGTGTGGGTGCGACGACGCAGTCATCTCCGGGGGATTACCGTGACGTTTCTACTTAACTACATTTATTATGTTTCCATGTTTTATTCATGAGCAATCAAATTTTCCACAATAACTTATGACAATGGCTCTGGGTTAATTCTTCTTGTCCTATGGTTGACGAACAAACTTGTGTCAGAGTTTAAACCGCCTGTAGGCATGACATGGCTTTACGCACCGTTGAAAAATCTCAGGTGTGCCGCTTTCCTCACGATGTTTTTCTTCACCGTTTTTAACAACTGATAACTAAATTATAATACGCAAATGAATTCGAAAAGATTAGTGCGTGCCGGGGCTTTCACTTGCGATCTTTGACTTGGAATCCCTACGGTTATGCCTAGGGTTGCCAACCGTACTCTAAAATAGAGTATTGTCCTCTATATCATGTAGGCGTACTCTATAATCTATAACACTAATAGAGTACGCTAAAATACTCTTATTTACAAAATGTTTACTAAACTAGTGCACGTCTGTAATAATATGCAAAAATCCATAATCAGAATGAGCTCTTGATATACATATATAAATTTGGAGTTGGAATGTTTGGACTCATACAATTCCTTTAAAAGCAATGAAAAATTGTTATGTGCTGCAAAAAGTACAAAATAAATGATACTCTTATTTGTAAGTCCGTACTCTTTATTTACCTCCTTTAAAGTCAGATATACTTTATTTCTTCTAAAAAAAGTTGGCAACCCTAGTTATGCCACAAGGCTATCAATGCTGTGTTAATTGGAATTATTGAAAAAAGAGTTCATGAAATACTGGCTTAACTGTTAATAATGTATGAGGAAAAATTGCTCGGTTTTAATATCCTATAACTTACAAACTGCTCGCTACATTCTTTAATAATTATCCCACCTGCGAAAACCTGTATACTATTTTATCTGCAATGTGCCCATTAATATTATACATCTAGTTGAGTGATGATTAATAAGGGGAAAATCAAGATGTTTTTCCAGTTAACGTTTTATAGCTGTGTACTTAGAATTTATATTAAATCTCATAAATCGACCAGTTTAGGTAGAGTTCTGCAAAAAGGGCAAGTGAGGAGAACCCTCAACCGAAGAGCGTGTATGAGGAATGTGATGCGTGTGAATGAAAAAAAGAAGTATGCCAGGATCGTAGCAAAAGGAAATCCGTGGTCTCTGCCTACCCCTCAGGGAAACAGGCGTGACTTTATGTATGTATGTTAGGTAGAGTTCTATTAATAATGATTAATGAATTGGCATTAATCATCATTATTTTTCCACCAGGTGGACCGACAATATTGTCAGAATTGCGGGCAACCGGTGGACGCAATTGGCAAGCTGTCGTTCTTTGTGGCGTTCTAAGGGTATCTGAGTAATATTCATCAATAATAATTAGGCATCGAACCCGCAACCCTTAGTGCAGCGGTCCAATCACTTAGCCACTGCACCAATCAGGTGGTAATTGTCGGAGTTTCATCTCTAAAGTGATCTCAAATTCTCAACGTAACTGTAAAACAAAAGAATACGTAGTATTCTAAAACGTTTGTTTTTTAAAACTGTGACTTGTTTAAAAAGAAAAGAACACAGCAGGCCTGTCAGTAAGCTGGCTTTGATGGTACGACGTTGACTGTCATGCTGACGTCACATCCGTAAAACAATT
Source organism: Abrostola triplasia (assembly GCA_946251915.1). Taxonomy (NCBI): domain Eukaryota; kingdom Metazoa; phylum Arthropoda; class Insecta; order Lepidoptera; family Noctuidae; genus Abrostola; species Abrostola triplasia. The sequence goes on along the minus strand of OX276444.1, from coordinate 3,952,417 downwards.
AGCAGGGACGTTACCGCAGAGCTGAAGCCGTTTTCTTTACAATTTCGTGAAATATTTTGCTTCACTTCAAAGTATGGAAAAAAATGCGTTTTAAAAATGTTCTTTTAAAGCGTAAGCCTACAGATTATTATGTAAAACGTTTGTAATTATTTAACACATGAATATATATGTGTCACATGTCTATATTTTTAACCAAATTTAAAATAAGAAGGAGCCTATGGTAGTTAGGAATTTACTTAAAAAAAAACTTTAGTTTACATACGAACATTTAACTACTGCATAAAGTACAAAGAGAGATATTTAATGTAAAAAAAAAAGAACTGAAAATTCCGTTTTTAAATTAGTCCTAGACCTAGTTACATAAACTTTACATTATCAATCGAGGGGCTCGTAGCAATAAAGCTGCCACATAGATCAGTTGATCTGCGGGGTTAAGCCGTGCTCACCGCGGTCGGTCTTGTGATGGGTGACCGTTATCACATGTCGAGACCCCTCCGTGCTTCGGAAGGCACGTTAAGCCGTTGGTCCTACGCCTGATCTCTCTCCGGTCGGTCTACCGTCCCATCAGACTATGAGAGTGAAGGAATAGGGTGCACCTGTGTTTGCGCGCATACTTGTGCACTATAATATCTCCTGCGTAGTTGGCTAGTCTCAGATGAGACAAGCCGCTGTGACCGAAATTCGGTCAGGTACTATACTGCCTGCCTGACTGCCTCGTTGGTCTAGTGGTCGCTAAGCGCGACTGCTGAGCACGAGGTCCTGGGTTCGAATCCCGGGTCGGGCAAAGTGTTACTGGGTTTTTCCATTAGGTAATTCTCAGTGGCGGCACGGAGTCTGGATTTGTGCCCGGTTGATGGCAATAGACTCGCCCCCTATTACATTGGGACCTAAAACATAACTGGCGAAATGTAGGTGTATTATATGTGCACCTCTGCCTACCCCTTCGGGGAATACAGGCGTGATGTTATGTTAATAGTACTATATTTACATGTAAGTTACACTGAATGCAATAAACACTTCAAGAATGCGACCTCTTTCGCATACGGTGTGACTTGATATCAAAAAACGTGTTCTTAATTAAATCCGGCGCCGACACATTGCTATTTCGCAACTGATTTGCTAGTGTTTCAATTTGACGACACTTGTGGATAGTCTACTGACTATCACACTCAGTGAATGAGAATCTAGTTAGTTTGTATGAATATCTAAAGAATTTTTCGTTGGTCTTGTGGTTGGTAAGGCCTTGGGTTCGAAACCTGGGCCGGGGGAAGTGTTTTAGAGGTTTTGAAAAGACAAACCACGCTAATTTTTAAAGACCAACCGCGAACGTCGTCAGTTTATCTTTATAGATAAACTGTCTATATAATTTTACCACTTAAAGAAATTCCTTTTTATATATTTACATCCGTACAGTTTATTAAACTCGGTTAAATTGTACTTAATTTGACATTGTAGACGCGAAACACCTTCAATTATATTGACGTTTGTGCTTACCTCGCAGATTATAAAGTCACATATTTGTCTCTATTAGTAGATAACATTCCTGTTTAAATAGTTGTTTGTCGGAGAACGATAAAATAAGAGTTATAAAGAAAATATCAGATATATTGCAATTTGCAACGATATTTCCCCTTGTCAAATATTTGTTTTCAAATTATTGAGGCATTTTTTTAAATCAACGTCAATATTTGTATGACCTGACGTAAAATTGTTACCAATGTTTTTTCCGTATTTTCAACTTCGACGCAAATTTGAATGAGTTTTCATTAACCTATAGGTAGTTATCTAAAGATTGAATTGAAGTTATTTTTGTACGAGAAAGTTTTTTGCTACAGTCCACTATTTCTATGGTAAAATTTATGTACGTACCTACATATAAGTAAATAAGATTTACCACATAAATAGTGGGCCTACTTTTATTGTTTGTTTCTTCTACTAGTACTGGAAAGCTATGCCAACGTTTAGATAAAGATTGGATCAAGTATTCATACAGAAAATCACCTAAACTATAATTTATTATAGTTCTATATTTTGTACCTACAGGTTCTGATTATAAAGTCAGAGAATTAGACATTTCATGACTGTATTTTAAAATTAAGATGAATGTAATTGACTAACAGAAGCAGTGCACTGCTATTAAGACAAAACAATACATTTTAAGTCATGATTCATACAAGGATCTTTAGTTTCTTGTGTCCGTTTATACATACGTATACAAATACCTTAAGGCATACAAATAATAATTGCAATAAAAACCCATTGCGGAAGCATAAAGAATCAACCTTTTGGACGCCGCGAAAGCCAATATAGGGAACCATCCTGGTATACAGCTTTGAAAGAATAGCTATAGGCTTGAAGCCAGGGAGCTTATAATAATCGGAATATAGTATAGGCAGCTGCCGAAGGAGAAAACTATTGCCTTCGCCTTCCTAGATTACCGGCGCGACTTCATGTAAGCAATTCAACTTGCTATCAAAGGCAATTACAATTTTAGCTGACATTTGTACGCTGTTGATGGTGAGGACGAATGACTATCACATTACACTTTAAATAAATATTATCAAGGCAAAAGTTTGTGAGTGTGTTTGTTACCTGTTCACGCTCAAACGGCTAGACTGATTTTAATGAAATTTCATATGTAGGTAGCTGACACCCTGGATTAACACATAGGCTATGTAGCGGGTAACACCGCGGGGCGCAGCTAGTGAACTATAATTACAAGACGTTTCCTACGTAATTATGTTCTTGAAATAAAGAATTTTGAACGTATTATTGCGATGTCGTGGTTCATATGAGTATCTATATGTTTGGCAGACTGTGACCCGCCTTTTACTATGACCTCTTGATCGTAGCAGGTTGTGAGATGTGAGATATTATTATTACCATAAATGTACGTATTACGTAACTTAATAGACATTATAATTTGCTTGACCTCATTTGAGTCAATCTTTCAACAACTTTTTATTAATTGCTATGCTAATCAAGCTTCTCAGAAGAAAGTTTAATTTATTATCAAGTTAGTATTGTTTTTTTAGTTTAAGCGTTTCTTTTGGATAGGGCCTTGTCGTTAACTTGGTATTTGTCGCCTTGAAATGGTTTACATTACAAATGTAGTTAAAGCCTAAATAGGTTAAATGAAGATTGTATAGTTAATTAAACCCTTTGAGCGCCACAGTCTTCTATAGAAGACAACACTCCCGCGCCCTCCACGCCATAATTCTACCAGAAGACAATATCAAATCGTACCACCTGTGTTATGTAGTAACAAACAATATTCGTAATAAATGATCGTGGCGTGGAGAGCACAAGACCGCTTGTCTTTCATACAAGACTGGCGTTCAAAAGCCTTAACGAGTTTACAAAATTTCCTAAATTACTTCGAATTGTGACCGATAGCAATAGGATCGCTCTCTTTTGCATTGGACGTATAAATACATAATTATCACCTAAAATAAAGAACTGCACTATCATCAAAATATCGTTCTATTTTTTATTAGCAGTAAGATGTCCACTGTTTAACAAAGGCATACACCCCTTAGGTAGAGGGGGGCCTAATCCACGCTTGGCAAGCGGCTTGGGGATCGCAGTATTGGTGGTGAAGTTACAGAAGACGCTGCTGCCTATGTTCTGGATTCTCCCTTAGTCGTCTCTTTAGACACCCGGAGGAAAGGGGGTAGTCAATTTAGGGATATCACTCGGCAGATTGCCTGTTTTGGGGATACCAAAATAATATAATATTAGATAGTATTTTACTTATTCTAGTCGTGTAACTAAGCGAAAATCCGTTAGTAAACATGCGTAAGCTAAGTACGTAAGTTAAGATAGATGCAAGCTATGCTTGGCGCCAAAAATCGCCTCTCACACCGCAAGGTCGCGTGCGCACGCGGCTTGAACGGAGATGCACTGTGTAGGGTTGTCACAAATATTATGTAGCTAAATTAGATTGCTTCAAAAATGGTATGATAAAAGAAGCAAAATTATTAAAAAAAAATTGTGGGTCGCTCGGTAGCCTACACTTACAAGTGAAGTCTTAAGTTACAATGTATGTGGATAACATAAATTATGGCTCTGTGGAAAATGAACTCGTATTTATTTGCGGTGAAAGTCAAAGGCCCACAACAGGAGCCAAACAGCCCAGACAAAATTTGCTATAAAACATTTTTTATTTTAAATCTTTTTTTTTCTAAAGAGAAGCTTAGAAAAAATATATAAAAAAAGGGTATACTTAATTTTTAAACTACGCGTTGCTAGATTATAAAAAAAATACAATACGGGAAATTCTGTCAGCTTTCGACCACGGCCGTTGCAACTTGGTCGAAACGTCAAGGCAAAATTAAAAACTTGTGCAGTATTTTGTTTTGCTGGCCAATGTATTAGGTCAGTTATATTATGTTTCATCACAAAGTAATTATATAGTTTTATACAATGGCTCCTATAAAACAATTAATACTAGCGCATTAGCCATCAAGGTCTATATCATTGTACTAATTTAATGACTATGTCATAATAAAAAAAATATTATAATTAAACAAGATTTTATAAATATAATCACATCTAAATTTTCTAAAGGGGTCAGCAGATGTAAGCAATAATTTCACTACGCCAGTTACATTATAAAGCTTAATCAAATTTGGTATAAGCTAATAGTATATCTAAACGATTGTCCGAGATAAAAATACTCTGGCTTTTCTAGATTCAAGCTATCTCTGTACCAAATTTCATCACGATCGGTTAAGTCTTTTCTCCTTTTAGTTGTACTGAGTTGACAGACTGATAGACTGACTGTCGCATTTGTAAAAAGGATAATGACGTAACCTCTAGCCTTATAGAGTCTGGATAAAACGCACATCACCTGCTTCGTCTACAGAAATAGATTGAAGTGCCTATTGTACAATTGATGGCCTCCATTTCGCCAAAGTATAGGCCAGTAACCGGTTTTCCTCAGGAACCTTATAGTGTGTAAGGGACGATACAAGCATTAATAGATTTTTTAAAGTCCCTTCATAATACTGCCAAAAAATAATAACGAATGAAAAAAGATACGACTAAAGAAAATCTGCACCAAAATGATAAAAAATATTAAACGCAAGAAGCTAAGTCTATGGTCCTTGAAATTCACGTTTTCATCGATTACCATGTTTCATTTGCAAAAAAAAAGAAATAATCTTCAAACATATTTTTTTAAATACCTATTTTTTTATGCAATGTTTTTTTAAAATTTTATGTGATTCAATAAAAATAATAAGTTTTCATAACAGTTTTATGTAAATCATAATGTTTACATTTTTGCAAATCGAATTTATTTAAATACACCTCACAATCTACGCTATGGTTGAAACGCATTTTTTACTACGCTGAACAAGATGAATAAATGACACACTATCAAGAGCTTTGCGTAAACATGATTCGCGGGCAGTCCCCGCATAAAAGTAGCGAGTGTCAGCCCTAACATCAACAGGTGATATAGAACGGCTCAATGGTCATTTACTGACTACCAACCATATGTAGCGTTCGCGAACGCGGTTTGAAAACCGAAGTGTTTCGAGTGTCGGTTGCGAAAAATAAATAAACATTTGAATTTAGAATTGTTGTGACATTTTTTTTATTATGTTTGTGTGAGTGTTTTTGTTTGTGCCATTTTATTTTATTGGAGATTATTTTTTTGTAAGTTTTTTTTATTTTATTATTTCTTTCTTTAAAACGGTTAATAATAATTAAATTATTAGTAATACATTATCTTTATTGCTGTTATTCATCATCGTATCATCATCAATCATAATACCTACTAGCTGTGTTAAAGTAAAACGATATTGTCATGTAAATAATTTGACATTGATAGATATAATCTTCATTGCACATAATTTAATACCATTTATGAGATTAAGATAGACTGATAATGATGAAACCATTTATTAAAATAGTTTAACACTAAAAAAACCCCTTACAAATATGCAAAAAAAATACATATCGTTTTTAGGAGTCTTTGCAAATATAAACAATTCAACAAAACCAATTAGTGCAATGAATTGATTTAATTTAAAAAGAAACGATAGCACTAAAAATAAAATATATTACGTAAACAACGTAATAAGGATTTGTATGAAGCTCAAAATGTAAAAAGAATTAAAACATATTGGAGAAAAAAAAACAATAGAAGTTTAAAAGTTCCAAAATCAAAATTGAAAAATAAATAATAGAAGTTTAAAAGGTTCCAAAATCAAAGTTGAAAAAAAAAACAACATCGCAAGTACGCATACCAAAGACATTATAATTCTGCTCTCACATTTTTAATCTACATATTACATCTTGTTCTAAGCTGTTTACTAGCTTGCTCAACTCAAATCTCCTTGACCGTACATTTGAACCAGGTTAAGCGGGTTGCAGCGAAATTGTAGCCGGTAGGTATAATTTTTAGTTTGAGTACAGACACAATAAATAGGTGATTATTGAACCTACGCTAAGCGGGCACATCCTTTTGATTCATCGCTCTGTATAAAGGTTGTCTGCCCAGTTTATTGCCTGTGATTGTGATTTGCAAAATATTTGCCAATTCTGCGGACGCAATTTTCGAATAAAGAAAATCTCTATTATTATTTTTATTAATGGCCAGTCTTTTCAATCTGCAAGGAAGAAGCGGTATTATGCTTGGTGTGTAAAAAAATACGCGTGTAGAGAATGGTTTTCGTTCCTCACATAGTTAAAAAAGTCTTCAGACAACCATAAAGATACAGACATTATTAAGTAGATAAAGACTATAAAAAAATCTAACAGTTTAAACCAAAGTAACGAGCAATTCGAAACAAAATTAATAGAAAACACGTCAGAAACGACGGAAAAAATAACGTTACTAAATCAAAGGAAAGAATAGATATGGTAATTTGAATAGCTTCTATGATACGTGTATTGTATATACTCAATTAGGCATGTAAATATATCGCTTTGAGAGCTAGTACGTCAATTGTACATTAAACTTTTATGTGTTAGTCATGGCTATACGTTTGCGTTCTAAACAGTACAACACACACGTACAGTCTTTTAAAGATACCTTGATCTCTGTCAATCTGACATTAGTAAACCGAAGTGGAATTGAGCTGGTTATCTCTGTCAAAGGACTGATGCCCGTTGGAGTAGTCAAGTCCTTGAGTGGAGACCGCGAATCGGCAAACGGTATAGGACGCCCTCCAGCCTGATAGACTGACGACCTGGAAAAGGTAGCTGAGTTAGACTGGATGTGGATGGCGGAGGACTGGGTGTTGTGAGGCAACTTGGGAGAGGCCTATGTCCAGCTGTGGACCGTGATAGTCTGAGATATGATGATAATGATCTCTGACATAAATGGGTGTTAGAAAAAGTACCTCAAAACCAGCTTGTTTCGCATTAGATAGTCCTCCAAAACAAATTAATCATATGTTATGGAACTACTTATGGTTGTGAAATGATTCCTAACTTTTCAATATTCGCACATAATTGGTAACAAGAAGATCTAGGTATATATCCCTAAATTGAGCCCTCTATGCAGAGGCTGCATGGAGGCAGAAGAAACGCCACATCACGTGCTCCTGGAGTGCGGCAGTGTGGCCGATCAACGGGCCCGAATCCTCCAATGCCCAGCATCACTACCGGAGGCTTGTAGCAACCTGAAAAGGCTGCTCGCCTTCTGGGATGATCTGGGATGGCTGGAATAAAAGAAAAACCCTTCACGCACAATGGCCCACTAAAGAGGCTAAGTGCGGAAAATGCCCAGCAATACCATACCATACCATACCATATCCCTAAATTATCTTGATAATGACGTAATTTAAAAATACGACTAAAAATACTAATGAGATCCTAAAGGTAAAGTATGATAATAGTCTTTACATTCACGTTTCCACGAACTTGTTATCTTCATATTTCCATTTCTTTTAGTAACACTTCAATTCGAACTACTTAATGATATTTTAAGGCTTTTGGTCTCGCGTAAATCTCAGAATTTATTCAAAAATTAATTAAAATTCCATCGTTGCTTATTTAATATGTATTTGAATTAGTAGTAATATTTTTCCACAATAAGCTTCGCGTTGAAACTTTTTCCTTGTAGTGGTCCTTCGAGCCGCGGCAAAAAAATACATAAGTTAACAGTCCATACATCTTTTTAATTATTCCTAGATCCGCTTGCAAATAAATGCCAGGGCAACCTACATTTGTTCGGTATGACATCAATGCACAGTATCCTGGTATTAATATGTTGTGTTTTCCCAAGTCCGACCGATATAATTAGCATTCAGTGTTAATCGTGAGTGGTATTCGTGAGAACTGTATTGTCATTTCGTAATGATGTGGCCCATCGATTTGTGGTTACCGAACATTATTAGGGATGTTACTGGATAATTAGAGTTTGCATTAATGTTTATTCGTTTTAATTAACCAATTGGACAGTCAGTATCGATGTTTATGATTGGCATGGTCCTTTTGGAATTTGGTCCTTCGTCCACCATACCTTTTTACCAGAAATGAAGATGATGGCAATGTTAAATGACGTCTAACTTCCTAACCATTATACGTAAGCACTGAAGTATCAAAGTCATGACTGTTACGTTTTGTATAAATTATGCAAATATCTTTCATCAACATGCGGGTTTTATCTATAGAGGAGATTTATACATACGTTAGTTTTTTATAGTGCTATGTTGGTATATCCTACTTTTGTTTTAGTATTACATTTCCGATAGTTTGAATGATAGGTTTGCCGTTTTACATACCAATTTAGTAAATTGTTTATATAGTTAAATCCCATTGTCAGATGTAGGCTAGCCTTTTCTTCAACCACTCGCATTTGCCTCTTACCATTAGCATTAATTCCTTCCCTGAAATCGTTACTTAATTTGTGATTATTATTTATTACATTTGATAAAGTACAAAAGCCATATTAATTATTTTCTTTTAACTTTACATTTTCCAGTTCCTTATTTGATGAAAGGTTAAGTAGAGGTTTGTTTATAATGAAAAAAGGTTGCCTTCTCTTGATTTTATTTCATGACTGAATATACTACATAGCTATTCAGAACTCTTGCATCACTATTGAAACAGATAACTAAGATGTTTTTAATTGAGAAGCTTATTCTTCGTACTAGTTTTATGTACGTTAAACGTTGTATGAATTGATGTTATAACATAGCATTACACTATGTACCTATTATGCCTATATTCCCCAAAGCTATTGCTATCTATCGATACAAATTTAGACTCCGTGGTTCTACTAAAAAATACCCAATGGAAAGGCCCAATAACACTTAGCCTGACCCGGAATTCGAACCCAGAACCTCATGCTCTGTAATCACGCTTGATGGCCAATAGACTAACTTTTCTCTTTCGAATAAAGGAACTTAGAAATCATTTTAAAATATGAAAAACTTAGCTTTTTAATGAGTACGCAAAAAGTTTGGTTTTAATAAGTTTTAAGGTTCGAATTACTTATCTACGGATATCAGTCAAAGTCATGAATCAGCTGTAAAGTTTGACGTCAAACGTCAAAATCGGTGTTCAGTTACCGTCAAAGAATAGCGTGTAGTATCGATTCGATGTTACAATCGATTATGAGTACGTATCTGTAATGTAATTGAGTATTTTCTCGCTAAACGTTAATTGTGCGATGGGCAAAAAAAGCGTGGAATCGTTTTATTGTGTGATTGTGAACAACTGCTTGTAATTGATATAGAAGGAAGCTATTATGATAGGGTATTTACTTCTTTGTTTATTTAAAATAGTTTTAGATTCTGAGATCGTTAAAAAGTCTAATTTATTATTTTTGAATGATTTATATTTGAGGCTGCCTCGTTGGTCTAGTGGTCGGTAAGCACAACTGCTGAGCTGCTGAGGTCCTGGGTTCAAATCCCGGACCTAGCAAAGTGTTATTAGGGGTTCCTCTGGGTAATTCTCAGTAGCAGTACAGTCAGGATTTGTTACCGTTTAATAGCAATAGGCTCGTCTTATACTACATTGGACCTATAACATAAGTAGCGAAATGTGGTTGTACTTTACAGTCACCTCTGCCTACTCCTTCGGGGAATGCAGACGTGATGTTATTTTATGTTATGTTATCATTAATCAATCTACAAAAAATCTTAAATTCACTTAGTCTTGCGCTCTAATTGATGCAAATATTTTTTCTACACATATTATTTAACATTTTCGAGCAGTTTATCGTCAAGGTAGCTTTGGTATAATTTAATGCTACAAAACTCTAAAATACGTTCGTAATATATGTATAATATAAAATGTTTCCTACATAACATTACCTACGTTTCAAATAACCTCAGGTAAACCGTCGATGTCTTTATACAAAACCTTTACCTCTTATAACTTAAAAAGAAGAAGAGATAAAACAATGGGTTTCCCTTAGCTGTCGAATGTGGATTAACTTATAGACTTTTTATGGTTATAGCCCCCAGAGTCTATTGAAATAAACCGGACGCCATTATAATAATTTATTACCATAAAGCCACTTAATTTATTAAACTTTTTATGAGAGCTTGTGTGTTTTTTGTTCGTAAGGACCAGTTATTTAATACTGGTCTTTGGGTAAACACAGGATAGGAAGTACGTGAAATAAAGTTACTTTTCCTTGTATTTTGCATTCTACTCGTCGAAGGAAAGTCCCGGCGGTTAAAAGCATTTTAATTGAAGACGAAGCGAACTTTTTTGCTGTACGAGTGTACGCTGCATGCATTTTGTTGTGTAACTAGTTTTTTTGATAGCGGAAAAGTGTAATTGTCCTTCATTCGCGTTGTTGTGTTTTTGGTCTTTTGAACCGCAGATTTTAAATTCTAGATAGTAATAATGTATTTCGACTTTAAGTAATTAAATATACTTATTACTATAATAAGGCATGGTTTGTAGATATATATATAATAATAAGTCTATAACTGTCCCACTGCAAGGCAAAGGCGTCTTTCCGTATAGAGAAGGATTGAGCATTGATGTCTTAGAATAACTAAGAAAGTATTTATAACATTGAAAAAGTCACTGTAGGTACTGGTTACAAATCCAAAACTTTATTTTTAACCGTAAATTAAATACTAGATTAAGCGCATCAATTAAATATATATCTTAATTAATCATCATCATTAGCCGGAAGACGTCCACTGTTGAACAAAGGCCTTACATCTTGGTTCATTGGCTTTTAATTACTTAATGAAGCACTTTTTACTTAGCTAAATCTACAAATTGATTGTAAATCGTGGCCTTGACTGATTCTGCTTATAATAACGAACAAAAACCATCATCAAGACGTTTATCTGAGTATCATCCTTGAATGTTTTCTTTTTTATTCAGGATCCGGTTCGTGTGAATGTTTTGATTAGCGTTCGTTTGACGTTCTAAGCTTTTTTGTAATCGGCTTCGTTATTCGGCTATGAGTTTGGCAGCAATGATTAGCAGCAATTAGCCTTTGATTGCATACAGCCGACAAGCTTTCCTTTTAACAGTGTGTGGTCATGGCATCAGTTTGGAACACCCAACAAAATTTGTTTAATCCATACTAATATTATAAATGTGAAAGTAAATCTGTCTGTCTGATACGCTTTCAAGACTAAACCGCTGAACGGATTTTGATAAAATTTGACATGTAGATAGATTCCAAGACCTGAGAAAGGACATAGGCTACTTGACTCGGACGAAGCCGCGGGCAAAAGCTGGTGTTTATAAATATTATTAGCATGTAAAAGGTCGTTTGTTTTCGGGGTACATGTAAGTGGTGTGCCACCTTTTTTCCTAAATATAGATATGCAGAGGGTAGCAGGTGTGCACACATTTCCATGTATTCAGAAAATAGTTCGGAAATAGTGAAACTTCATTTGATAGGGCTAGTCTTTTGTCATTTATCGGCCACAATTATGTAAAACAATTCTTAACTTTCTTACTTATAAACGATGCTAAAATGTGTTTTAAGTTAATCACTTCTTAAGTTTATTGACATATCTATTCTTTGATTATGCGAACGACAGTGACCGGTATAATTTGATCCATTATTCAAAAAAATAATTTATATGAGTAACTGTTGGTATAAATAATAAAATTTTAAATTATTTTTATATAATATAATTTGTCTGTGTATTACATATAAAAAAATTAAATAATAATAATCGCAAAAACTAAGTAATCTACAACATCAAAGAAAAAGACAAAAGGACGAAAATCGGAAAGACCAACCTCTTAGTAACCACTAACTTCAACAAAAAACAATAATGAACTCAAAACAAAAAACGTAGCCTTCAACTTGATTAATTATAACCGCTAGACGTCAGCGGACTGTGCAGAGTAATTTTTTATATATTTCTTCTACGCATGCGCCTGTCCGGCCCACTGGGTACAGTTAGGTCTTGGGTGAGGAGAGCTGCATAACGAATTAACACATGCATCTTCTTATAAACTTAATGTAGCTTCACGATGCGTTTTTGTGCAAATATATGCTGGAATTTAACGGAGTTTTGCTTATACGGTATGTGCCTTGCATAAGCTGACGGGAATTACCTATCTCTAAAACAATTAAGTGATTTTAATTATCTCTATTTAAATCAACCGAAAGGAATGGAAGGAAAGGGAGGCTTTTGCCCTGCAGTGGGATGATCATGGCAATTAAATAATAATAATAAAGTTCATAAGTTGAGGGGCTCGTAGTCACGTGATGTATAAAGTATATGAGAAGAATTATTTTTCTTATATATACACGTATATTATGACGTTGATTCTAGCGGTATTTTATGTGTCTAAAATTTTTATTTGACTTATTTGAAAAATAACCAAATTAAAACTGGTTTAGCTCGTTTTTATCATGTTTCCACTATTTGTTAGTCATTTGTTTTACCTTTTTTTGGACCTAAATAAATAACAGAGTGAATTCGTTAATGACTCATATTCATACCGAAAAAGAAAAATAATAAAGCTTTTTATGAATTTTTCGTCTATAGAATTTGATGCAGAATCGATGTATTTAATGAATATCTAGATTATTTTTACTTCAAGATCGCACTAAATTTCATTCTAATATAAGGGTCACTCTTTAATATCGCCTAAAACCTTTAAGGGTCCGTCAACCACTATACTACCACCACCACGACACTACGACTTACAATCCGCTAAATGATTTCCTAACTAAGGCACGGTGTATGCAAAGCAACCTTGACCTCTTCGAATTGTCGTCTCATTTGAAGCTGTTGAGTCATCTTAGTGCTAAGAAAACAAATAAAGTTACACACATGACTATTTGTTTACAAAATTACTGTTATTTATAGAACTTTATGGACATTTGTCATTATAAGCTAGGTATTAATTGTCGACTTCAAAGCATACAGATGGAAATATTTAATATTAGATTTTCCATATTCATTAAAATTTTCCTCGTAATTTTTGTTGGTCAGACGCGACTGCAAAGCATGAGGTCCTGGATTCAATTTCCAGGCCGATCAAGGAGTTATTCGGTTTTCCATTGTTTAATTCTCAGAAACACCACGATGTATGTACATACTTTGTGTGTACCCGTTAATAGCAATAGGATCGCTAACTATCATACTGGGACCTATAACATTACTAGCGAAGTGTAGGTGATACTATACACTTACCTTTTTAGGTAATACAAGGCGTGATTTTGATGTTACCTGACCATCTCTTTCAATGTTGCATTGGCTACTATTCACTCCGCGTCGCGGTCACTATCTCCAACAAGGACTCACCACGAACCATTCACAAATAAGTTTAAACAACGTACGGTCACGCTCCATCGCTCCAACCTCTTACCAATGTCTATGGCAAGGCTCCGTCAACCTTGGAGGTCTTAATAAGTTTTTCCTCAACCATTACTTATACCAAAGATAATGTAATAGGAAAGTCAAGTTACAAGCTGATTAATGGCTGGAAGACACTATAATTAGGCACAAGGATTTCCCCGAAATTTTGGAGTTTTCTTTCAAGGTTTTTAAAATATTTGATGTTTGCCTCCTTGAATTAATTGGTGGTGGTAATTTAGAGATAATAATGTTCTTGAGAATCAATGGCACGTAGCCTTTATTTGTGTAAAAATACGATGAAAATTCAAGACTTAAGACGTTCAGCATTGAATAATGTAGATTGTAGATGAACCTTATGTTTAATATGATTATATTATTTTTGAGAAACGTTAACAAAGGTTACCTTATTTACCATAAATAACTAAGATTTATGATTTTTGTTGACTTGTAGCATCAAGGTTGACAGTTATGTAAGTGTGTGATTAAACTTTTAAGTCCTCGATCAAAATGCATTAAGCAGTAAAATAAAGATAATCCATGTCATTGAAAAATCTATAACAGTTAAGACATAACATAACATCACGACTGTATTCCCCGAAGGGGTAGGCAGAGGTGCACATATAGTACACCCACATTTCGCCAGTTATATGTTTTAGGTCCCAATGTAATACGGGGCGAGCCTATTGCCATCAACCGGACACTGAAATCCAGACTCCGTGCTGCTACTGAGAATTACCTAATAGAAAACCCAGTAACACTTTGCCCAACCCGGGATTCAAACCCAGGACCTCGTGCTCAGCAGTTGCGCTTAGCAACCATAAGAATGAGAGAGAAGAATGACATCATTTATTCATTTGCAAAAATATTATCCATCATATGGAAGTTATGATCATTGGTATGTAAATAGGCCATTGACCGTCTAAAATATCTTTACTAAACAAAAAAAGGTCGCCACGCCAAAAAAATCCATAACAAATAGTGTGATATCATCCAAATAAAATGTCGAAGATGAAAAACGGACAGCGGTATCAGACGTGTCTAATTTTATGTATGCACGAGCACCAAGATAATTGGTAAATGCATGTACTCAAGTCTTTGTTAAGTTATTAGGCGTGACTAAAGTAAAGGCAGATAATAAGCAATTTGTGTATACGGGGTGTGTATTTGAAAGAAGTTCTGAACTAAATCTAAATACTCAAGATTTTTGGGAAATTTTGCTCCTTTTTCTTTCAACATTTCTACTACTCTTAATACTTACTTTTAACTAATTTAATTTGTTATCTTTGTGGTATGATATATTTTGATTATTAAATTAGGCTCTCAGATAGTCTCTTACGACATATTTTGTAACAGAATAAGACGACCACGATTCTCTTAACTCCAGATTCAAATCTATGGAATCTCACGCTCGCTATTTGTACACTGCAACCGCAACACCAATTAACTTTGCACCTAATTAAATTTTAACATATTAGTTTATCTTTATATTCTCCCTGTATATACATTGTGTTTGTATTGGTTATTTAACGAGCACGTTAAAGATATTTTTTATGGCTTCAAGCTTTTGAATGAGTATTTAAATCACGTGAAAGAGTCGCATGAATAATATCGTCATGCTCATTCTGGTCTTTTACTTTGAGCACGTAAAGCAAATATGCGATGAATCTTTTCAAACCTCGACCAGACATAGCTTGAATACGCCGTTGAAAACTGAGTATTTCGAAGACGTCTGCTTCAGCCCGGAGCTAGCGAATATTCACGCTTCATTCCACGCAAGCTTTAGTTGTACTTCGAGATATTGTATATTACCTAACTTTTCTTCCCTTTTTCATGAACAATGAATTTTTTGTTAACATTACTTGAAATTATTATACCTACTAGTTTGTTTTATTGTGGAGCCTAATGCATGATAGATTAGACAGGTGATCCCTAGGCTGTGTCTTAATCTTGGCAGTTTGTGTTACGATATAAGTCAGTGATGACAAAATAATCCAGTTAAAAACAAATTCAATTATTATTCAATTATTAACCTTAAGATAATACAAAATGTTATTAAGTACATGGGGAATTTATTACAGCCATTATTCTATTAACAAAAAACATTATTACGTCTGGTTTTGTTTATAACTATCAATCTAGAATTAGAATAGAAATAAATGGTAGTAAGTAGGTATGTAGCCTTAGATAAACATACTATTTTACAAATATATACAACTTAATTCTAATACAAAATAAAAACAATATATACAATAATAAAAAGTTAAAAAGCATCAAAGAATTCATCCCCATCGATGTCAACCGGTAACGTGCCCAAAAGACTGGCAGCATTGCCACGTTGAATAGCAATGCTAATTCTTTGGCCAAAAAATGAACCAGCCCTTTAAAAGAAATAAATTGGAAACGCAAGTATTATATAATAACTTCTAAAGATTTTACACAATTTTTGTTTTACGCATACCGCACATAAAACAATTGTTACATCGCCTCTTGGCATTTAAAGTTATGCTGCATCGTGTTTTGGCGTATAAACGGGTACTTTGCTATGTCGAAATCGCAAATCTTCGCATTTGAACTCTTGCCATTTTAAATGTCTCTGGTTAAAACAATGCAACGTAGGTATTTAGGTTTATTAGTTCTCAATGATTATATGTGTTTATATTCTGAAACCATGTAACTGGCAGGAAGAATAAGTTATCATACAGGGTGTCATGACATAGATTTATGATAAGCATTATTTTTATTCCTTAATGATTTTTTCTATACACGGCAATAGGCTGATCTATAAACAGAACATCCCTCTCTATACAAAATCAGGTGAAATCTATGTAGGTGACCTAGTAAATCATCTGTAATAGATCATGAGTAAGGTATTTTCAAAAAATCCTTCATAGGTTTCGCAATAAAAATATGACTATACGGATCCAGAACTAGATAGCAAATGATACAGTTTGTACTTAATTATTAAGACAGCTGACTAATTATGAATGGTGTAATTCGCCTTTGCAACCCGCCCTCTTAGCATAAAACTTTCATTGTTTCGTCGAATGTAGGTGTAGAGTAAACTTACCTACTGCCTACACTTTATTAATAGAAGACGTCATGATACTATGTGAAGGAATATTATGGTGCTCAGTGGCTAGAATTGACCTTTCCTCCCGTGGGTGTCGCAAGAGGCGACTAAGGGAAAATCCAGAAGTCGGGCAGCAGCGTCTTCTGTAACTTCACCATCAATACTGTGATCCCCAAGTCATTTGCCAAGCGTGGGGATTATAGCAACCCACACCACCTTGCCTAAGGGGTCCCCCTCTGTTCAACAGTGGATGTCTTCCGGTTAATGATGATGATGGAACATACATGAATAATATTCTAATATAAATCACGTTTCCTTCTAAAACTCGTCACGTTTGCTAACCGTAGGATTTTGAGCGGCCATCGTCTGGCGCGCATCAGTTCAATGTCAAAATGAATCACTTTCTATTGTATAACAGTGAACCGTTGTCGTAGTATTGGCACTGTACAGTTAATACAGAATACCAACTACGTGTGTGATGACAGACTGTATTTATTTCTTGTGTTTGCAATCAGTGTTATGGTAATCTCTAGATTGTTTTGCTGTATTAATTTGCCCACAGTCTGCTTAAATAATAATAATAATTTATTTATTTCGGACCCAAATTAATCCATAGTAGTAGTGTTAGTAACAGATGACTTATAAACTAGCGTTAGTAAACAGTAATGTGTCGACAAATTTAATCGAAATCGGAGAACTGTAATTCTCCGCTATTGTTCTTAAAATGCTGTTGTGACTGTCTCTCACTCTTTTTAACAGCGACGCTGTTTTCTTCTGTATTATCGCGTGAAATCCATCCGTGCGGGCTTGTGCAAACATATCCGACGCACTACAGTACCGAGGCAGTCCCAACAGTATCCTAAAAGCATTATTATATTGGATACGCAGTACAGCCAGTGACTTTTTGGTTTAATTGACCTTGCTTAAAGCAGCTGGCGCTAGCAAAAGCCTTATTTTTCGAATAACCTTTATATCCCTATAAATGATTTTTAAGTCTGTCTCTACGTAGGTTGTACATAAGCAAATCTAGCATCCAAGAACTCTTAATGTTGGTCGGTGTACATTGTGGAAGCGAGATGCTGTTACGTGCTGTGCAATGCGGCGTCTCGCTTCCACTTAGTAAACTGTCCTGCTTTAGGAGTTTTTGGTAAGGGGGCAGAAGAGACAACTTGGGGTTTAATTTATTATTAATTGACAATTCGGTTTCACTATTGCGTTTTTTCGGGAACAACCGAATAGTTTGACACGACTTGGACTTAAACGGAGCCTTTATTCATGAGCTGGTAACGCGGCGGTGTCGCGACTGGACCTTCTGTGTTCATTTGCTTCCCGTTAGTATTCTACACTGTAATCGCTGTTAACGTCATTGACACACATAATGTTTGACGTAATGTCGATGGTGGATGCGTATTCTGTGGTTCGGTGACGGTAGTGTTACGGTAGCGATCACGTTATAGTCAACCGAAATAAATAATATTTTTTATTCCTTTATAAAATTTTACGACTTGATTGACGCAGTGCCAAAGCGATTGGACTGCTGCGCTAAGGGTTGCGGGTTTGATCCCGCACGGGGCAAAAATTTGTGCGAACCGCAGATGTTTGTCCCGAGTCTGGGTGTTTGTGATATTTCATGTTTGTAAAACGCACCCACGATACAGGAGAAATTCCTAGTGTAGTGCAGGGTTTAAAAAAAATGGTCCTGTCTCTTCCAGGATTAGAGTAGCCTTTCAACCAGTCCTAAATATTGTGGTGAAGAAATTTTTAAAATCAGATGGATAATTGTGGAGATTATTTCTTATATCCAAACATTACTTTTACCTATAAAAATATTGCTTTATAATATTATCGAAGAAGTATAGAACTGGTAGAAATTAATGGAAAAGTTTAATATTACTTCAATGTTACCGCTATTGAAGGATTAATTTTGTGTAACAGATTAAAATTAATATGTCCTAGAGAAATATATAAATATAATTTAAATGAATTGTATTTGAACATTTATATTCGCTATGAGCTTATACGATAAATCATAATACCTAATGTATTCATAACTGCATATAAACATTTATTATTTATTTTTTATTGTTGATAATGTCAAGTAAAGTTACAAGGACAAATAATTGGATGTTTTCCATAATTTATTTTGATGTTATTTAGAGATTGCAATCTTTAGGAAGGACTTTAAAAAACTGTTTTTTTTATGTTTGAACTGTATTATCCATTTTAAACCGACTTGAAGGAGGAGTTTCTGTTGTTCGATCATTTGGTGAAAAAAAACATAATACAGTCTAAATACATAACAGTATGTCATCATTGCCTTTATTGCCCGAAGGGGAAGTTATAGGTTCCCATATTATTCTAATAGGCAGCGACACTATTATCATTAACCTTTCGCTTGTCGCGTTTTGAATAACCAAGAAATTTACCTTATTTTTTTTTATCTAGACTGTTCGGTGTCCCACTACTGGGCAAAGGCCTCCCCATTATATCTCCACAAAACCCTGTCCAATGACATTTCATTTATTTACCTTAATATTATGTTAAAAATCTCGCCTTTTAAGTTAAATGAAAGGCCTAATTAAAGACAAATGAAACTTTCATGTAGGAAATACAATAATATTCCCTAGATCTAGAATGTCTCTATAAATTGCAATAAAACTATACGTGAGAACGATGTACTAAAGTGCTAAGTACTCCTACAATAGGAAAAGCTTCAAGAATGAAAATAACAGAGAAATAAACAGAGAATATTGTCAAGAGAACTAAGAATTTCCAGTGCGGCTACAGTCACGTCTCGTTATCTATTATATTATAAAACGAATGTTGACGTCTAAACCCCTAGTTGCCTCCTTTTATACTCACGGGAAGCGAGTACTTACGTCCTTATAGAGGTCAATTCTCATGTCTAAAATACAATTCGGATGACTGTCAAACATGACATTGACCTTGATATTAACGATAGCAGTCATCATATTGAGTTAGGTACTGATATCATCATCATCAGCCAGAAGACGTCCACTGTTGAACAAAGACGAAGAAAAGAAGGGGGAGCCCTGAAAACGCTAAAGTGAACGACATCTTACCATTTGCATCCACCGGTTGCCTGCAACTCTGGCTAACTTAACTTTGCACGAATGTTTCGATAATAATTTTAGTAAATATTTACAATAACTGTACTTAATTTCATGGACTTTTTATATCAACAGTAAATAAAATAAATAATAACCTAGTTAAGGTTAAAAAAAAAAGGTAAGTAACCTATTTCTACGACATAGGTTACCCTAACAGCCGATGGTATCAGACTATCAATTGTTTTTACACCTCATTTTGACATTTAAGGTTAACAAATGCACACCTAACGTTTACCACATTGAGACTTGATCGGAACTATAAATTGACAATTTTAAATTACCAGAATCGACCCTTAGGTTAAACTATTGTTTTGTTGTTAAAGTTCAGAATAAGCGCAAAGGTTGTTCAACGGTATGTAACACGAAATAACATGTCACGATGCACATCTATTAATGACTGTGCCTACATAATCTACATAATAAGCTACTTTTGTTCTTAGTGGCGGCCATCCGTGACTCGGGTCAAGGATTCCGTGGGGTTTTGGAAGTGTATTGAAATAAATTTTGAGGTATTTTAGCGTGGCGTGCTTAGAACTTAAATAATTAAGTCCTCTAAGTTTCGTAAAGATACTTTCTTCCGCTCTTTTCAAAAACGTACATCGACAACAATCTACCATAATCATCATCATCCTATCTCAGTCCACTGCTGGACATAGGCCTCTCCTATGGCACGTCACTGAGCTTGATCTTCGGCCCTCCGCTTCCAACCGCTGCCAGCCATTTTGCGTACATCGTCGCCCCACCTAGTTCGTACCTAAATAATGAACTATCTTTATTATTAACTAGCTGAAGCCCGTGACTTCGTCTGCGTGGATTTCGGATAAAGTACTTATTTTTTGCGTCAGAAACCCTCTCAGGTTTCCTCAGAAGACTGTACCTAAGTTTTATCACAATCTGATCAATGGTTCAGGAGCGCATAGAGGATAAACATACAAACAATTTCATTTTTATTTGTATAGATTCGTTTCTTTTTTATTTTAATGTTGAGTGTATAAGGAAGACGTTGGAAGAACATATTTAGCTGATAAGTCAAATATTTTGCATTTAAGGTTAAGGTTGTATTATCATGTGATCGCGTTCAAAACCGCGGCCTTCTCAATATTTAAATAGAATTTATTATTTACTTAATTTTAAAGTTAAATAAGTACGTCATGATGACATTAAATAATATGCTTTATTTTTAGAATACCTTAAAATAGTTTAATTTCTGTGGTCCTGGGTTCGTATTCTAGGTCGGGCAAAGTCTTATTGGGTTTTTTTATTAGGTATTTCTTTGTAGCACGGAGTCCGAATTTGTGACTGGTTGATGGCAATAGGCTTCCCCCTATTACATTGGAACACACAACATAACTGGCAAAATGTGGGTGTACTGCACAGTGCACACCTCTGCCTACCTCCTCGAAAATATACGCGTGATGTTATGTTATATAATTCAATTACCAATCCGCTCAATTGGGTTTTGGTACTGATTTTTAGATGACTTCAAAAGGCCCATTCATAGAAACTAATCCCAAACGTGCCCAGACTGGCTGAGACTAGTTCTGTTTGCTGCGAAATCGGCTATCGAACTAGAAGACCTATCAAATACGTCATTAAAACAGTGAATTAAAATAGTATATTTTCCATATTTATGTAACTATTCATATGTACGTCAATGAATATCTAAATCAACTGAATATATAAAAATAAAAGTAAATTCAAATATTGCTTCCGCTTTAATTAATTTTTCCTCTATCAGATTTTATTACGATTGGTTCAGTAATTTCGTGATGAGGTAACACACAGACAAAATCAAATTCAATTTAGTTTCTCAGTCTACCGTCCCGTCGGTCTATAAGAGTGAGGGAATAGGGAGTGCATCTATGTTTGCGCGCATACTTGTGCACTCCAATATCCCCTGCGTAGTTGGCTAGTCTCGGCTGAGACAGGCAGCTGTGACCGAAATTCGGTCAGGAGAACTTATGTGTGCTGTGGACTAAGATAGGCTGATGATGAACTTATATGCTCGTTGGTTTAGGGTAACCCTAGTCTATACTACATCTTTACATTATTATATGTGTATTAACTACCTATATGATTGGATGACTGCCTCGTTGGTCTAGTGGTTGCTAAGCGCGACAACTGAGCACTAGGTCCTGGGTTCGAATCCCGGGCCAGGTAAAGTGTTAGTGGGTTTTTCCATTAGCTAATTCTCAGTAGCAGCACGGAGTCTGGATTTGTGCCTGGTTGACGGCAATAGGCTCGGCTCCCTTTTACATTGGGACCTAAAAGCGTAACTGGCGAAATCTGGGTGTACTATAAGTGCACCTCTGCCTACACCTTCGGGGAATATAGGCGTGATGTTATGTTATGATAGGATGTAAGTTAATCGCTGACGCAATAAAAACATGTTTCAGATAATAGCTAAACTTGTTAGGTAAAAATTTTACAAATAAAAAAACATTATAATGTGAGTTTTATTTACACGCGTTTAACAAAGACTGGTTATAAACACGTGTCTCGATATATTATAAAAACTGTTATTCTTTTATTTAAGGTACGGTAAGACAAAAACCGCTTTGCCCTGCCCATTAATGTACCTACTATTATAAAACGCTATAATTTACCGATTATTGAGTTTTGCATATTGATTCGGGTTGGTGATTTCCGACCAACTTTTTACCGGTTTTCTCACGATTTCCTTCAAAGTTTTTAGCAATATAACTAATTTGTTACGCACATGAATTCGAAAAGATATTGGTATGTGCCGGGTTTAAACTTGCGACCTGTGACTTGACAGTCCAACGGTCTTACGACTCGGCTATCACTGCGTTTACCTTTTACCAACCTGTGAACTGGCTGGCATATTTTATACGGGTGAGTAAAATATTTTGAAATAATTGAAGTTAAGAAAACATACCTAATTATACTTTTCAAAATAAGAACAATTATATTAAGGTTCAATTGTGTATGGAAAAAGTTTTTTTATTTAACTAGTAGATTCGATATTCAAAAAACCGGCATCGTGACATTTGAATAAAAATGGAACAATTTCAAACAAAACCCTTGTTACAATAACCATTCAATTTTAACTCTTATAGGGTACGTGTTGAAAGTATAAATTTATTTTTACTTAAACAGATAATTCGTATGTTTAATACCAGTATCCTAATATCAAATGAATGGAATTGTGTGCTTGTTTTTCCCTCAAAACAGTAAGTGACATAAACAAATCTTAATGGTACTGGCAAAACCCATACTTTTAAACTCATTACCCTCTTTACTTTTCCCGCAACGGAGTAAAAGCGAGTCCTCGAAACCTATTTGGTAATTACCAAAGAAATGGTAAATGATGTTGTGTTTTTCCTCTTTTGATTCCAAACTCGACGCGATACACGTGCATGGCAAGGTTTAATGGGGCCTTTGAACTGCGTTTTCTGCGAATTTTTCGGTAAAATTCTTGCGTACGTTAAACAAGCTGTCTTTTGGATACACGCGGAGGTTCTGTCTTCGGACTGGTTATGACTTCTGACTCATGATGTAAGGCGTAATTTTTCATTCAATAAACTGACAACCGTATCTACAATGGTCAATTATCCCTGAAAAGAACAACAAAACATCACGCTTGTATTCCCCGAAGGAGTAGGCAGAGATGCACATATAGTAGGGTGTACTACCTATATGTGCATCTCTGCCTACTCCATATTTCGCCAGTTATGTTTTTTTGGTCCCAATGTGCACCGGGCACAAATCCAGACTCCGCGCTGATACTAAGAATTACCTAATGGAAAAAACCCAGTAACACTTTGCCCGACCCAGGATTCGAACCCAGGACCTCGTGCTCAGCAGTCGCGCTTGGCAAGCATTAGACCGACGAGGCAGTCAAAATAAATAATTATGTGATAAAGGTACCTGCAAGGGGAAGCCAATTAATCCATCCCGCGTCTAGTCAACCTTTGATTCTCCTGAACTTGAGCCATCTTCACCTTCCTTAAGTAACATAAAATGGCCCGAGTAATGTATTAACGTACGTTTCTTGTTTCAGATCTACCACAATGAATATCAGGAGCTCCAGCCAGCTCGCTGCGGCTGTATTCTTAGTTGTGTTAAGTAGTAAGTATCCTACTCTTAATCTATACCATAATTATTAATATTACATATTAATATAATAAAGCTGAAAAGTTTGTTTGTTTTTTTGCTTGCACGCGCAAATCTCGGAAACTACTGGTCCGATTTGAAAAATTCTTTCAGTGTTCGATAGCCCATTTATCGAGGAAGGCTATAAGCTATAAAACATTCGAAACCCACGCGGACGGAGTCGCGGCCGTTAGCTAGTTCTAAATATGACAGTTTGTATGTTTGCGAGTATGTTTCTCAATCACGCAATTTTTAAATGAATTTGAATACTATTTGGTACACATGCATGCAAATAATTATTGAAAAGTAAAGCTGGAAATGAGCGGGAATCATGAAGTAGTTTTAACGCAACACTAATTGTCAAATTAATGTGACGTCAAAGTCTAAGATGTCTAAAGTAAATATAGTAAAAATCCGTTATTTGGTGCTGATTTTTGTTTTACAATTGAACTAGTCATCTAAGGTATCGTATTCAAAAATTACATGCATATTCCTTATTGTGAATAAGAGTAGGTACAACTGGAACCGCGGTCTAGTATATTTCATAAACAGATATTTCATTATGCTGTTCATAGAAGTTACATACGTAGTGCAAACAAAGTGAGTCAATATGTCACAATAATATTCACATAACGTGAACCGGCAGAGCAAACTGTTGCAGCAGTGCGATAATATACATCTAAATGTACTTAGCCGTGTTATAGTATACAGATCATGTCACAAATCTCACTTGTATACATATTTGTATACCTATTTGGCTTTAAAAGTTTGCCTAATAGAAAGATTTCCTGATTATATTACAGTTACTTGAGTGAGTAAGAGCCTACACTAGTGAGGGTAGATATTCAATCGATCTGTCGTCGACTCTGAGTCGTTAGCCCTGCTAATCATTAACAACTACCAATCATACATTCGATGGATGCGAGCAGTGACACGGTGGCTCAGTTGGCAGAGCGGCGCCACGGTACGCTGAAAGTCGCGGGTTTAAGTCCCGCTCGTGTCCATCACTTTTCAAGTTTTCTTAATTAAACTACCAATCAGCTGACTGGGTAATCGACAACATGAGTTACAGATGAGTTCCACTTCAAGGCAAAAGCCTGCCCCCTGACCATGAGCTCTTAAAGCAGGACAGTTTGCGATGCGGAAGCAAGACGTCGCTACGTGCATTGTTATGCGGGCTACCTACTTATAAAATTGACCAGCTAGACATCTACAATTCTACAAGCCTAGCGGGGAAGAGTCATCAAAACTTTCATGAATTCTGATATAACACACCTATGCTGACCCCATTGGTGATAAGCGGGATTAAGAACTTTGAAAAAGTTAGTCCATATCAAATGTAATTAAACACCCTAACATAATCATGTAAAGCGATGTGCATAATTAACATATTAATTAAAACTCGCACCTAATGAACAGGTGTGAACGCAATTGTATGTCACTGATCTGAATTATTAGATATTAATAGGTATAATCTAATAATTATTCATGTTACTGGATGTAGATAGGTAATATACATATATCATCATCAGCCGGAAGACGTCCACTATTGAACAAAGACCTCCCCCTTAGGTAAAGGGGGGGGGGGGGTTGCCATAATCCCCACGCTTGGCAAGCGGCTTAAGGATCGCAATACACACCATCATCATCATCAGCTTTTAAATGGCCCACTGCTGGGCATAAGCCTCCTCCCCTAATACCTAGTCCAAATTCCCTGTTTCCATTGGTAAAAATAGTGAACACAAGACATAATTATATATACTTAAACTTGTCTTTTTTTTTTTTTTTTTCTTAGCCTATACTGTCCCACTGCTGGGCAAAGGACTTATAGGACATTTTCTGTAGTGGAAGCGAGACACTGTACTACACTCCCCGTAGCGGTGTCCCGCCTCTACAATGGGAAATGCCCAGCAATGTCCTTCGTAAGGCACCTGATATGCGAATTTTAACTATAAAATCATCTTTTTTTGGTGTCATATTTTGTGAACGCATTTCACTAAGAATTGCAGCTTTAGCGATGAATTCATTTTAATAGAAGCTTTTTTTTGCGTCTAGACAGAATTGTTAGAGTATCCAAGTTTTCCGAAGTTATTTCAAACTTTAAAGTGTTTATTACTCAGATTATGCAAATGTTTGTCATTAATAATAATTTTGTTCTAATAAGATTGGTAGAATCTTTTCAACTAAGTATTTTACATATATTTTATTTATATTTGTATTAAGGTTTCCATCAGAATTGAGTGCTTTGTGGGTAATGACAGAGACTATGTATGTTATTTACAGAACCATATTTTGTTATTTAGAGTTATATACAGTCCATAGTCCTAGTGTGGGGCGACGTTTTTAAAAAAAAAAAAAAAAAAAAAAAAAAAAAAAAAAAAAAAAAAAAAAAAATATATACAGTCCATATGGGAAAAGCTTATTATTACGTACAAGAATCCGTATCCTGGAAAGGTTAATTAAAATAAAAACGATAATAATAGGTATATAGTAAAAAAGTAGACTGCCTCGTTGCTCTAGTGGTCGCTAAGCACGACTGCTGAGCACGAGGTCCTGGGTTCGAATCCCGGGTCGGGCAAAGTGTTATTGGGTTTTTCCATTAGGTAATTCTCAGTAGCAGCACGGAGTCTGGATTTGTGCCCGGTTGATGGCAATAGGCTCGCCCCCTATTACATTGGGACCTAAAACATAACTGGCGAAATGTGGGTGTACTATATGTGCACCTCTGCCAACCCCTTCGGGGAATACAGGCGTGATGTTATGTTTATGTTTTATGTAAAAAAGTAGCCTATGTGTTAATCCAAAGTGTCGGCTACCTCCATATGAAAATTCATCAAAATCGGTTTAGCCGTTTAGCGTGAAGAGGTAACAAACATACAAACTTTCGGCTTTATAATATTAGTGTGATAAATATCTAACTACTATGTAAACATGCAATCATCGAATTTATTCTTCACTCAAAAATCTTTTTATGCGAAATATCAACAATTACATCCATTTATTCTAAATCCCAAAAACAACAAACAAATACATTGTTTTATTGAATAAAACAAACTAAACGTACCCAATTTGAGAGCAATTCTCCGAGAAAATTGTTCAAGAGAAAAATAAAATATATACAGTATCGGCATTCTCAAATTATTATGGAAATCCTCTTGAAGTTTGGGTTAAGCACCGACCCCACTTGTATCAAGAATTCTCCATTCAGACTCCAATAAGTGCTCAGCAAAAAATTAGCCTAAAATGTCAGTGTAGACTAAGCTTAAGATTTTTGTTGGGTAATGAGTCTTACTTACATGAAGTATTGCATTACATGACGTAACATCACGCCTGTATTCCCCGAAGGGGTAGGCCGAGGTGCACGTATAGTACACGCACATTTCGCCAGTTGTATTTTTCGGTCCCAATGTTATAGGGGGCGAGCCTATTGCCATTATCCGGGCACAAATCCAGACTCCGTACTGCTATTGAGAATTACTTTTGATTTAAAGAAAAATAACACACGTAGGCTAATTTTTTCATTTACCAATCGAAACAATATTTGAACTAATAATTTCTATCACTTACGCAAATATTAGACATTGGAATAAAACTAGGTTTACGGATTTTATCGGGGTTTTTAATTGATATTTGGTCCCGACGTTTCGAATCCTTTACAGCATTCATGGTCACGGGCAGACAAAAATCAATTAAAAAACCGCAATAAAATCCGTAAACCTAGTTTTATTTTAATATTTGAACTGAAAAAAAAAATGTCTTGGTCTCATACCTTTGACCTATCAGACAACAATGAGATTATTTTTAAACGTGATTATCTCCGGCTCGAGACTACTCAATCATTGGTAATTACAGAGCATTACAAGACATACTGTATTAAGTGCAGTCTTCCTTATTACTGCTGATTATAATTTATTAAGTGCAAAAGATACATACAATGTTCACACAAGGCAAAGTAACAATGATATTACTTTAAAAGTTGGGCAATTAAACTCAAATAACGAACAATGCAACTTGATCAAAGCACCAATGTAGTCAAGAATCAATTTAAATTACAATCTGTACGCAAATATCACCTCAGTTATTATTATAAGTAATTTTAGCGACTATACACTAGATTGCCTTGTTGGTCTAGTGGTTGCTAAGCGCGACTGCTGAGCACGAGGTCGAATCCCGGTTTGGGCAAAGTGTTACCGAGTTTTTCAATTAGATAATTCCCAATAGCAGCAAGGAGTCTGGATTTATGCCCGGTTTATGGCAATAGGCTCGCCCCACTTACATTGGGACCAAAAAAACACAACTGGCGAAATGTGGGTGTACTATATGTGCACCTCTGCCTACCCCTTCGGGGAATACAGGCGTGACGTCATGTGTTTACACTAGATAGTTAATTGAGTTACAAGCAACATCATCTAATTACTTTACAAGCATCAATACCAAGCTTACCAAGGTGTGGTTGGCTCGTTCGCCCTGAAATATGGTCGAATTCAATTCAGTAACGCATTGAACCTCGGATCGCTTTAGCAATGTATTCACACCGATTGATCTGTGCAATTGTACTAGTCGGCCAAGACTAAGGTAGTCAATCTACGGAATAGATAAAGTATCATGTTGGTTTAGTCGTAGTATACGTTATACAGTGTGTCAAATGAAAAAAGTCTGTTTATATTCAAAATATATATTTAAACCCAAGCTTTTAAATCAGCTAGGCTCAAGTACTTGTAAAGGTGAATTAAACAAGCTCAAACACGATAGGTTTGCGTCATTTTATAACAGTGTTCCTATGACCACTTTGACTCCATCATCAGACCAGCTCAATAGTACCATAATATTGTATTGTCACCGAACCTACATACGTATACAAAATTTCATTTCAATAAGATGTCAAGAAGTGGTTCAAATTCAGATTGCAATATTTGACCTAAACAAACTCACATACATACAAATATTGCAAGTTAAATAAAAGCTTGTCATAATAAAAAATAGGATTCTCATATATAAATTGAGGCAATTTAATATTTATGTAACCTGTATTTTCTGAATTGAAATATAATCACTTTGATTCTGAACCGATATTTTTAATTAAGGGTATGGCAGAGTATCGGTATTTTGTTAAGTGCCTTAATATCATGTTACTTAATTATTTATGTAAACAAGATGGATAAAAAATTTAACATACATAAACATAACATCACGCCTGTATTCCCCGAAGGGGTAGGCAGATGTGCACATATAGTACACCCACATTTCGCCAGTTATGTTTTTCGGTCCTAATGTAATAGGGGGCGAGCCTGTTGCCACCAACCGGGCACAAATCCAGACTCCGCGCTGCTACTGAGAATTACCTAATGGAAAAACCCAATAACACTTAGCCC
Source organism: Abrostola triplasia (assembly GCA_946251915.1). NCBI lineage: Eukaryota > Metazoa > Arthropoda > Insecta > Lepidoptera > Noctuidae > Abrostola > Abrostola triplasia. The sequence continues at coordinate 3,922,965 of OX276444.1, read as the reverse complement.
GACCCGGGATTTAACCCAGGACCTCGTGCTCAGCAGTCGCGCTTAGCAACCTCTAGACCAACGAGGCAGTCAATTTATAAAAAATTACGATAGTATTTTTGGATAAAAATCAGTGTTAGCTCACTGAAAACAGTAGACGATTCAAATAACAAGGCTAGACATGTGAGCCACCGTTCGGGACACCGCGGGAGACTCGCCGCTGAATGGAGAGCAAAATCTATTTATACACTGAATACTTCTTGATACTTTGCCGTTTAACATAACATAACATCACGCCTGTATTCCCACGAAGGGGTAGGCAGAGGTACACATATAGTATACCCACATTTCGCCAATTTGCCGTTTAATTAATACCTTTACCGATGGGATTCCCAAGTATTAGTATTATAGCGGAAGGGTGCGCGCCTACTTTAATTTTCAAACAAACTGCCAATTTTTTGCATGCTGAATGCCAATCAGCACACAACAAACCTGTGTTCGTCTAATTAACTTAACAGGTAACTATTGTAATTGTTTATATTTAACCCTTTCACTGTCCATTGTATCACATATCACCCTTACTCTTACCTACATGTGCAATGAGTTGTTCAGTCCTGTTTTTTTTTTGTTTGTTTTTCATTTTACTATGCATTTTTTTTTCCCTTGTATAAACTAGTTAAGTTTCTATTGTTCATAAACGTATGCTCCATAAAAAAGGAAGAGGGCGCTGACTCCCGTAACGCAGGTTACGTACCTAGCACGGGTGTCAGAGACTTCATAAATGTTGATGTACTTTTTATGACAATAAAGATTATTATTATTATTTATTATTACATATAGTTCACCGAGATTGTATAACTATTGTGTCTATTTATCGATCGGTCAACGTGTTAAGAATGATTTTTCTTATAACAATTTTATTGTATCGATAATAATTGGATGCTATAGCTATACGTAGTTCGAGTAGCTACTGTTTAAGACCCCACAGGTGACGCATAGCTGGATAGATTACGAAATTTGTATATACGCCAACCATAAAATCTTGATACTTGAGTCTAATAAATCACGAATTCAAACGGATTTATGCATGTAGGATGTACTGTTGTACTTGCATCCAAACAAGGATGCACTATGTTTAAATGCACGATAATTAATTGAGGCAATTAGGTGACGTAATAAAGGCTTTAAAATTATAATTTGATGACGCAAGAGTTTTAGGATGCTTGTTTTTTGTTCTAATAGTCACTGAGTCCTATACATAACAACACGCCTGTATTCTTCGAAGGGGTAGGCAGAGGTGCACATATAGTACACCCACATTTCGCCAGTTATGTTTATAGGTCCAAATGTAATAGGGGGTGAGCCTATTGCCATCGACCGGGCACAAATCCAGACCCCGTGCTGCAACTGAGAATTACCTAATGGAAAAACCCAGTAACACTTTGTGAGTCGTATACCTCCATTAAAAACAGTATTTAAGCGAAAACCAGTTATTAATAGGCAACCAAGAAAGATTTGTAGGGTCGTTTATCTTAAACGAGAAGAGAAGAAGGGGGCGAGAAGGGGAGCGATCATCTGACATAACGAGATTAAGGGATTACAAAATCAGGGGTGATTGTTTAACTCGTCCTATCGCAGTTTGTCTCGGGGAGGCTTTATGGCTTCATGCCTATTAGAATAAAACTAGGGGCGTTGAACTGCATGTCGATAGTAAAGTGTGGCTAGAAGCACAGTAGAGTAATAGATCTGAAACAAAATATGAAAATTGAATGTCTTAAACGGTTTTTTTTACCGGACTAGCCTACAATTCATGCCTATCATTGTAACTTTTGTAAGCCAGGATCTACAATGATAACCATTGAGACCCATCAAGGCAATGAAGCTCGAGGCGTCCCAGAGAAATGACTCGACTGTTTTAGAACCCGTAACGAAATTAATCTTAAAAAATATAGGAGGAGTAGGAATATGCCTTAAATGCTATATTTTGGAAATGTGACTAAAAGAAATATTGCAGTCTAAATCATCATCGCCATTCATAACCCTGCCGGGTATAAGCCTCCCTTAAACAATGCTATCCACTGCGGACCTGTGTCAATCTTATCCAGATGCGCCTTGCATCATTGACACGTCTCGCTGCCGGACCACAGCCCCCTTACCATGAACTCTTAAAGCAGGATAGTTTACGTTGTGGAAGCGAGATTGGCCATTGCACGTAGCGACGTCTCGCTTCTACATCTTTAAATGTTTTGTTTTAAGAGTTCGTGGTAAGGGGGCAGAAAATTATAATTTAATAGCAGGTAAACAATACAAATGTAGCTTTAAAAATTATATTATGTACGTAAACGATGGTTCCTACAAAACTAACTTTGTATTATAACGATGCATTGTTTTAGAATCATTTGCAATAATAAATAACTTTATTGCATATTACTTCGTGAGGTAAATAAGAAATTTCTGAAGTTCCCTACAAATGTCACGTAATTTTGACGTATCAACAAATTAATGAATACTAACAGATTGTAAATTCAATATTGAACGTGAGTTTTTTTGAGATAGTGATCTAATATTCTTTTTTCGTCACTCCTTTTTTTTTAAATCGTCGACCCACACTACGAGTTTCTCCTGTTTCATGGGTGCGTTTCACAAACATGAAACATAACATACACTAACTCTCGGGACAAACATCTGGGGATCGCACAAATTTTATTCCGTGCGGGAATTGAACCCACAATTCTTACTGCAGCAGTCCAATCGATTAGCCACCGTCGAGAGTCTAATAAAGAAGTTCAAATCCTCATATCTTTAGTCTTATAGTGATTAAAACAATCATCTTTATATTGTCTGTGAATTGTTGCTTAGTAATGAAATAATAATGTGATTTCTTCATAAAGGATCACGTTTTAAATAAACATGTTTTTGGTTATTTTCTGATACTCTTCCGTTACTGACTGACAGACAACGCACAGCCGAAACTACTGATCGTAAAGAGCTGAAATTTGGCATGTGTGTTTGTTGGGAGGAGTAGGCTACCACTAAGAGAGGATTTTTGGGAATTCCCAAAAAATAAAATAAAATAAAAACTGAAGAAAAAAGTAAAAAACCCAAATTCTGACGGAAGTCATTACTCCACGCGGACGAAGTCGCGAGCAAAAGCTAGTTTCTTTATAAAGGATCACGTTTCAAATAAACATGTTTTTGGTTATTTTCTGTGGCAACAAAAACAAGATTGCTACACCTTGACTGATTACCATTTTGATTAGTCTTCATTTCAGTAGGTAGGTTAACAAAGCTGTCTGGGTTACTGTAACTACATAATTGTAGGTAGTTATATATTTATAAGGCAGAAATTAGTCATGATTATACAACGATAGCGCTTGATTATAATTCAGAATTCTAGCTTTATACACAGATAAAAAAACCTAATTTTTTCATTAGTAGGTATGGACTATACTTTTTGTAACGTACTTTATAGTGTTTATTAAAAGTAGATTATCTTAAAAGTATTGTAATGTTAATTTGGCCGGCCTCCCACCCGGTGGACCGACGATATCGTCAGAATTGCGGGCAACCGGTGGATGCTATTGGCAAGCTGTCGTTCATTGTGGCGTTGTAAGGGGGAGGCCTTTGTTCAACAGTAGACGTCTTCTGGCTGATGATGATGATGAATGTTAATTTGTGTAATAAACAAAAATTATGTAGTAACATAATATAAAATTAAGAACGATCAATAAACGACACTACAAATCTCTGAACACTGACATATTGAAGTGTAATATAAATATTTGATTATTATTTGCTTTTAATTTAAATCTAATCATGTCATTACCAAGTCAATTGGACGACCTTCCTGCATGACGAAACAAAAATTAACGAACATACTTCACGATGATGCAATGTCTCCTTCACATTTAAGTATCAAAACCATTCGGTCGGAGTATCGGATTTGAGATGAATGGAGCGATTAGCTCGGGAATCGGTACAGACTTGATTGGTGGGGGGACGATAGTCGTGCGACTATCGTACGATTGAATTGCGACAAAACGTGATAAATAGTCGACGTTGATATTTATGTATGGTTTTGCTTTTGGTACGGTTAGTTTAAAATGTCGGGTCATTGTCGCTTATCTTTATCCTGAATCCATTGGTTAACTATAACTAACCTTTACGCATTAAAAAAAAGGAAAAACGTCGATCCACACTAAGAATTTCTCCTTTGCCGTGGGTGCGTTTCATAATCATGAAATATCGCATACACCCAGACTCGGGACAAACATCTGCTGTTCGCACAAATTTTTGCCCCGTGTGGGAATCGAACCCGCAACCCCTGGCGCGGCAGTCCAATCGCTTAGACACTGCGCCAATCAGGTCGTCGCATGACACCTATACCGAGAGCTATGAAAATCTTTACACCCCTGGTAGGTCTCAAGCAGTCAAACCAATCCCTCCCTATACTACAAACTAAGATCTTGAAGGGCCGATTCCGCAATCCACATAGAGTAGACACAGATTACTTATCGCAGTATAATTGTTTTTATCGCTCCTTCTCTTAATAGGATCCTACGTTAGACGTCTTTTACGATGCCCCCGGGACAACAAGAGTGATTTAATCTAGCAGGGGAAGGTACAATGCTGCATTACATTAGGATTATTGAAAGGCAAAGCTTACACGGATTTTGAGGACTATTCTTAATGATACTGAGTTTTGGTGAAGTTATAAAGATCTTGGTTGACGTCTGTGGTCTTTGAAGACGTATTCCAAGATATAGTACAGCCACATTAAGAGCCCGGTATTGTAATTTTTTCTGTCAAGGCAATAAGAGTCTAGCCTATTGCCATTAATTGTTGGCTACAATTCTGAATTGGCTAGGCCTTCTGGAATAGAAGAATGTCTAAAAAATCTTCATTTGACAGAATAATAAAAGAACCAGCCTAGTACGGCTCGGACTCGCACACGAAAATCCATGTATGGAAGCCACCTTAAATATCCATTTTATACTGTTTTTTAAATATTTGTTGTTACATAATTTCAACTATCATATTAGTATAACTATCACTGATCATGTGATACAGCCTGGTGACAGACGGACGGACGAACGGACAGCGGAGTCTTAGTAATAGGGTCCCGTTTTTCCCTTTGGGAACGGAAACCTAAATAGAAGTACTTAAATGGCTTAAACACTTCAAAATCGCAACGATTTCCATAAAAATATAGAAAATCTTATGTCGTAGCTACTACTACAGACCAAATATTTTTAATAATACAAGTAAGTTATTTGTTATCTTAACGCAATAAGGAAAACACTACAATTAAAACTAAAGTAGGTATGTACATTTTTTGCAAACTTTAATTATTATGCGAAACAGAATATAATAAAATCACTTAAATGTAGGTAATTAATGTAACCTTCAAAATGAAACAGATATTAAGTGGACAATGGCGGAGAATCCGGGAGGTTTTTTACTTAGAAATACGTCTTCTGGCAGTAATTCATGTTAATTATTATTTGGACATAACATAACATCACGCCTGTATTCCCCTAAAGCGTAGGCAGAGGTGCACATATAGTACACCCACATTTCGCCAGTTATGTCTATTGGTTCCAATGTTTTAGGGGGGCGAGCCTATTGCCATCAACCGGGCACAGATCCAGACTCCGTGCTGCTACTGAGAATTATCTAATGGAAAAACCCAGTAACACTTTGCCCGACCTGGGTTTCGAACCCAGGCCCGCATGCTCAGCAGACGCGCTTAACAACCACTAGACCAACGAGGCAGACCAATTTAGACCAGTTTATTTTCCAAAAAATGTGCCATAAGTCGGTTATGTTGCTTGTTATTATGGTTAAATACATACGATGTCTATAGTTTGAATTCAGCGACACAAATTGTTGATTTATACATTTTATCCCGGTCAGACGACTGCCGACCGGATAATCATGACTAAACCACTGGGTTTTAGACCAGGCTAACTCGAAGCCGATGCAGAGTGGTATCCAGCCTAAAATTGACCACCCCCTTTCCTCCCGTGGGAGTCGTAAGCGACTAAGGGAAAATTCAGATGATGGTCACCAGCGTCTTCTGTAACTTCACCACCAATACTGCGATCCCCAAGCCGCTTGCCAGGCGTGAAGATTATGGCACCTTCCTCCCTTATCTTAGGGGTAAGCTTTTGTTCAACAGTGGACGTATTCCGGCTGATAACGAAGAAGACTAACTCGAAAATTATAAGTCTATAGTAAAACTATTTGTGGAGGAGGAGTTATCGAAGTGCGGTTTTTTTCCGAGAAATTAAACGTCAATAATCCTTGGGAACTATACTGAAGATTCCACCTCACTTACGTAATGTCGTTAGCGTGTGATGATCGCTATCTGACCTCCAGATTCACACGAATATCGAGTGTGAGGTCCTGGGTTCAATACCCTGTAGGTCAAAGTGTTATGGGGTCAAGTTTGTACGATATCATTGTTATAATATTAACAATAATGTTTATATATTTTCTAAATTAACAAATGTTAGTAATACTTTTTGAAATCAATGAATTCAAGAGGTTGTATTCAATCTTATTTAAGTTATGTTGCATGCCCAATAAAGTCAGTGTGTTCCTATCGGCCGTTTTACTGAACTCTATGGTCGATAACTCAACATTTTATAAATTGTTGATTCACACATTTAAAGCTTACCTACTATTTTGTCTTAAAATTATGAATTCGGAAAAAGTAACTATGTAATGCAAGCGCCTACTCACAATGGAATAGCAATATGCGCTTCGGAGTAACTTAATATTGTTGTATTTTTTTGTAACTATAGTTTTGAAAAAAATACAATACGACGACGATAATCAGTATAATTTTAGTATATTCCTACCTATATAAAATAGGGAATCATTTCAAGATTCATAAAGTTATAATTAAACGGTAAAATCCCAGCCAAAAGGCGGTGCAAACTATATTATTTGCATCCAGCCAAGTTGCTTATACAATTAGAGCCGGGTTCAGAATGAAACCACAGGCGCTGGGAGAACTTCTGCTAGAAACCTTGGTCCTCATTCATTCACTCGGTCTCCGATTCAAATAAACTTGCCTAAGATGGTTGGCCGACTTTAAGAACTTGATCAACAGTTCCGCTGAAATATTTGATTAAAATTCTCAAATCAAAATCAGTTGGTTTTATTTGTTGTGTATAAAATGGGCCACGGACGACGATATTTAATTAATCATCCAGTTCGGAGCAGCTGATCCGCTTTGGTTACGTCTCAGACTCGATATACAATAGACTGGTGATAAAGTAAATAACGATAACCTAGACTGTTCTAAGGTCTTTCTGTTTCGCACAGCCAATCTATAGTAGGAACTACTTGGTATTCAAAATCTATGGGTTACATGCTCACGTAAGGTTGACGCCTGTTTGAAGGCGAGGCGAGAGGCGATACGATGCCTTTCCGATTTGATATATTATGACCCTTAAGCTTTTGTTGTATAGTGCAAGCATGGTAGAAAGGAATATCTATGTTATGACAACGTATCCTCCACGTTATGACAATGTATCCTCCACGTTATCATAACATGGATATTAATCTAGCCGGCTCCAGGTTTTACTACGCTAATCTGAAAAAAAAAATAATTAAATTAAAACTATACAAATATTTGAGCGGAAGCCTTTACCACGGTAAAACCATTTCTATCTCCTCTACTGTAGCCATCACTTTAAGTTCTATTATTATAATATTTAATGTAGTTTCGGAACTACACAAACTAACATGAGGGTTAAAGTTTGGCAAAGGCAGTAAATAAGGCCGCGAACCGCAATCTTCAAGAGTAACATACCGGGAAGTGTCAGAGAGGGAAATTATAAATATACCCAGTTTATACACTTAATTTCCTAAATGTCGGCGCTGTCGATAAATGTGCCGTTCAGTACACGCCAATAGCTGCAATATTGATACAAATAAATATTGTATTTGAAAATAGTGATGACAATGTTTAAAAGTAATGCTCTGTTATTGTATCGGTATCAGAGTTCGATGGTAGATCGAGTTGATGAGCCTTTCAATTACATCGATTTTGATGAACGAATGATCCTATCAAATTCTGTATAAATCAGTTACCGTTTTTCGACGATAAATTATGCAGAGTCCTAGTTTTAGATCAAAATTATGTCTTTTTCGATCTTTTAAATTAGTTGAAACATAAGCCAATTTGCTACATACTACTGAAGAAAACTGGCGTATCAAGTGATGGTATGGTATGGTATAGTCTTTATTTATCATTTAGATACATCACTGTTACAGACAAATGCCCTACAAAACCGTTTAAACGGTTTGACTGTAGGAACAACTTTAAGAAAATATCAACATGATTCTGAATTCCGAATTATTATTTGAATTTGAGAGCATCTAATCCCATTCATCATCATCAGCCTAAATACGTCCACTGTTGAACAAAAGCGTCCCCCTTAGAAAGCCCCAATTAACGCCAACTTGTCATAAGCATTCAACTTCGCTTCTCCATAAATGACGTCATCTATAACACAAACTGTCAATTCCTGCCAGAAGTGAGGAGGCCTTCAGGCTATACTGCGTAATAAACATGATCCTCAAGTTTTTTATCAGGCTCAGCGAAAATCACTCCTAAATACCCTCTAAATGTTTAATGGAGTATTCGACGAGACGGGTTAAGTCAACCGGTTGATGCCAAGATTTACAATTCAAATGTACCTATAATGATCTGTGATTTGGAAAGGATTTGCCCATGTTATTGAGGAATTGATTGTGAGGATCGCGTCAAATCTAGAATAGGGTTACATGAAGCTTATGGAAATCAATTAAGCTCATTTGATTTGGATATAAATCAGATTAGCGGGATTAGAGATTTAAGTAAAGATTAAGAGATTTTGTTTTAAAAAGAATATACACGGATATCATGTTATTTGCTACATTTACTTTTGCCGTTTAATATATCATGTGGTTGTTAAGGTAAATCCGACTCCACTCTAAACTTTTACTAACTAACGATATCTTGTTTCAGATATACAAGGAATCAACACTCAAACAGAAGCATCACAATCAGTTGAGACAACAGCAGTCGACTTCAATTTTACACAAACCTCCAAATCTGATACCAGACAAAGCAGAGAACAAAACATTAGTTCACAACCCGCGGTTAATCCTAACGAATCGGATGAAATCAACGTTAAAATTTTAAATGAATTCCCCCACGATGCTCCTCAAAGCGCTTCCAGGGTCTTAGTGGCGAATAAACCTAACAGCACATCCAATGAACTAAAATTTGAACTAAATCTCAAAAATGTATCCAATGCATCAAACAAACAACCAACAAGAAGGTTGCAAGATAATGACGAGAAATCGGTGATCAGCAAAAATGTGAAGAATGCCAAAATTAGGGCTCATGTCCGATACGATGAGGTAACAGGAGAACTGATGAACGGAGACCATCCTTGTCATAGAGAGTGTAGAGAGGGGGAAGAACCAATGATTTGTTACTATCATTTCGTGTTGGAATGGTATCAGACTATGAGCAAAGCCTGTTATAACTGTCCCTACAATGAGACGGATTGTTCCCGGCCTGACTGCATCCCAGCTGATGGCATGAACCGACCTTTGAACGTGATTAATAGGAAAATGCCAGGCCCCGCAGTGGAGGTTAGTTTGAAATATCACAATTCTCCCTCAAAAAATGAGGATGGAGTATACAGTAAAAATTCTAGCCCGCTTTATTCATCCGACGATAACATTGTTCCGAGTAAGCTAAAATTTTAGACTACAGCTGACAATATTGTGGCAATTAGTGTTGTAGTTTTAATTTTGGCCGAAAATGTGAGTTCGTTTTAATTGGCTTTCGTTATATAAATGTAGCTATATGCTAACTCTTTATTAGGTTTAACTTTGAAATTGTGTGTTATGTCTAAATTTGTATGTTACTAAAAAGTTTAAAGGGGTTCAGCGGACATTTGCCTAATAATTTGAAAGTTGAATTGGGGTGAATGTTTATTTAACCGAAATTTCGATTTCCAGGTTTGCCAGCACGACCGTGTCATCGTTGATGTTGAGAATGACCTCATGACTGAAGGTACGACCGTCCACTGGCATGGACAGCATCAGAGGGGGACACCATACATGGATGGAACTCCTTACGTCACGCAGTGTCCTATATTGCCCGAGACTACTTTTAGGTAAATCTTGTTTGAGCAACCGTTTTTTAAATACATAGAATCAGACGACGCAACTAACCGCCGAACGCAGAGACATTTAATGATTACTTAAACTATCACTGAATGAAGGTTTTCATCGATGAGACTTTACTTAGTGTCAGTTTAAGTAATCATTAACGTCTCTGAGTGCGGCGGTAAGACTTTACTGGTTTATCTTTAAGCATATCACAAGAAATTTAATTAGTTTGTTGAATTTGTTAACAAGATTTGAAACACAAAGAAACCTTGTAACTTTTCCGGGTTGTTTTGTATATTCTACTGTTACCAATTAAAAGATCTAGTTACATTCGAAGTAAATTAATTATAACACTCACAACTAATTATAGACTAATTAAAGGTATCTCTATATTTATAGGTACCAATTCAACGCGACGCACGCTGGTACCCACTTCTGGCACTCTCATTCCGGTATGCAGCGCGCTGATGGTGCAGCCGGGGCGTTTGTTGTGAGGAAACCCAAGTCTCAGGACGCTCACGGCAGATTGTATGACTACGATAGGTATGTTCTGATTGTAGAGTCAAAACATAACATAATGCCTATCCCCGAAGGGTTAGGCGGAGTTATAGGACTTAGTGTGGTAGGAGGCGAGCCTATTAGTATAAACGGGGACAAATGATTTCAGGCAGCTACTGAGAGTGACCCAATGGATATACCCAATGTTTAAAAAGAAACCGCATCCCACACTGTCGTGGGTAATATACACAATTACCTAGACTCAATACAACAATCTGCTAATCAAAAAAAAAATCTCGTGCGGGAATCGAACACGCAACTCTTAACGCAGCATTCCAATTGGTTACCTACTACGCCTATCAGATTGTCAATAGCATTTTACTCATCGAACCCAGGACCTTATGTTTTGCCACCACTAGAACATCGAGACAGATTTATAGATTCAAAACAGACATATTTTAATTGAATGAGGTATCTAGCACCTCTCAAAGAAAATCTGTGGGCTATAGCTCTGTAGGCTAATAAAATTGAAAACACCCCTTCGACGTAAACGCCAAGTCTTCAAGTCAGCAAATTGTATTACCGATACCGTAAACTTACGCGAGACAATTATTTATGCAGAAGGTTAACTTTAGAAAGAAAAGAAGGATAAGATGAATGTTTAGGAATAGATTATGTATATTTTCGAAATATGTATAGTATGAAAGTTACTGCCTCGTTGGTCTAGTGGTTGCTAAGCGCGACTGCTGAGCACGAGGTCCCGGGTTCGAATCCCGGGTCGGGCAAAGTGTTACTGGGTTTTTCCATTAGGTAATTCTCAGTGGCAGCACGGAGTCTGGATTTGTGCCCGGTTGATGGCAATAGGCCCGCCCCCTATTACATTGGGACCTAAAAAACAAAACTTGCGAAATGTGGGTGTACTACATGTGCATCTCTGCCTACTCCTTCGGGGAATACAGGCGTGATATTATGATATGTTTAAACTACACCAGCTATTCTAAATCACTGTTCTGCACCTATAAAAAAATGACAATCAACTCCTCTTGTAGCTTACAACTTTAACTTAGTACAATGACCCAAAAAAGTAGTTCAAAGAGGATAACATCCAACTTCAGACTATCAAAGACAGATGACATCAGAAATACGCCTTCTGCTCTTCCATTTTACTTCGCCCCTGTCCCCAGAATCTCTCCGAGTCAATATTGAGGGTACACAAACCAAGACAGGTGCGATGAAATAAACGGCTGGTGAATTCTCAGTAAAAATCGTGGCGCTAGTTTTATTTGTTTAAACGCTTGTCTGGTCTTTACGAGGGTTTGCTGGACATAATACAGGACATTAGAGCAGTTGACAATGAATTCTTTAGAATTAGCTGTTGACGTTTTTGTGCTATTTCTATGGATAGAATTTGAGATAAGTTGTTCTGATATTCAGCCTCGTTGGTTTACTGGTTGCTAAGCGCGACTGCTGAGCACGAGGTCCTGGGTTCGAATCCCGGGTCGGGCAAAGTGTTAGTGGGTTTTTCCATTAGGTAATTCTTAGTAGCAGCACGGAGTCTGGATTTGTGCCCGGTTGATGGCAATAGGCTCGCCCCCTATTACATTGGGACCTAAAAAAAAACATAAATTGCGAAATGTGGGTGTACTGTACGTGCACCTCTGCCTACCCCTTCGGGGAATACAGGCGTGATGTTATGTTTATGTGTATGTGGTCTGATATTCGTTCACGAGAAATAAAACAATTTAAAAAATTGGTTTATCTACAGCAGTGGGGCGGCCAAGTTTGTGGATGGTAATTTTAATTAACATACATGGCGAGACTCTACCCTCTCCTCCATTGTTATGATTCGAATTTCCAGTAAGGGAGGAGTATTTTTTTAGTCCGCCATAAAATAAGCAACTGTGGCTATGGTATTCTGAATTTAATTAAAGCTTTTTTGGCCCGAAGTAGGTGTAACAACCGCAATAAAAAAACCTTTTTGAATTTTTTTTAGCTCTTTGGCTAGTACAAGGTACAGTCAAATAAATACTAACCTAACTAACAAAATGATTTACTTTCAGATCAGAGCACGTGATGATAGTGACGGATTGGATCCACGACTTGGCTATGGGAATGTTCACGGATCATCACCACTCGAGAGGCGACAACAAGCCCCCGACGCTGCTCATCAATGGAGTCGGAAGGTTCAAGGTGTTCAATGAGACTACCAAGCCCATGTATATGAAGGCGGCAAGATTTAATGTGGAACAGGTAATGTTTGTAAATAATCATCAAATCTACAGGAGAACCTAGTCAGGATAGCTTCTGTTTTTTTTTAAACTTCACCCCTCACTAGGAATTTCTCCAGTGTCGTGGGGGTGTTTCACAAACATGAAATATCTCATACAACCACCCAGACTCGGGACAAACAACTGTGGTTCGCACAAAGTTTTGCTCCGTGCGGGAATCGGACCCGCGACCCTTAGCGCAGCAGTCCAATCACTTAGCCACTGCGCTAATCAGGTCGTCGTCGCTAGTCGTAAGAGACAATTAATTCTGTATGGACCTAAAAATTTCAATAAGGTCACCTCATTTTGCATAGAACGTATATCAATACTATGATGAGGTAATGAAGTGTGGGTGAATAGACTCTTGATATAAAGGCAAGCACCAGATTCCTGATTCAATACTACTTTGCCGTCCTTCTTGTGGATTACAGGCGTGATTATATGCATTTTCTAATTTAAGACATTTTGGTTGGATTGTTTGCGCAAATGTCTGATCATTGATAAGAAAGCCCTTAATTACGATAAACAATAGTGTCGGTTAAGATTGGTAGTATTTTAAACATCATCATCAGCCAGAAGACGTCCACTGTTGAACAAAGGCCTCCCCCCTATTGCTCGCCTATCCCCACGTATTTTAAACATAAGATTATAATAGAAGTGTTAGAAAAAGTTATGTCGTCTCAAATAAAAACTTAATCGATTAAATCGTAACACTTTGAATTTCAACTGAAGTACCATTACCTTCCGAAAGTAGATTCCTAATGATTATGTCCAAAACTGCTAACTCAATGAGCACCTTATTTCCAGGGGTACAAGTACCGTTTTCGGGTGATCAACGCTGAATTCTTGAACTGTCCTATTGAGCTGTCAGTCGACGGCCATAACATCACTGTGATTGCTTCGGATGGCTACGATCTGCAGCCTATTACAAGTAAGTGATCATTGTTATAGTAACTGTAATAGCCGCGTAAGGAATGATGAAGCTAGCTTAGAGCTTTGAATTGGGATTTCGGAGTGTATACAAGGAAAGGCCAAGAGTAAGTATAGGTAAAGGAAATGAGAGTGAAGTAAGGCCTAGTCCTGACATACATTTTTTATTTACTGTCCTGACATATGCCAGACGACTGTTGTGCACGAGGTCCTGGGTTCGAATCCCGGGTCGGGCAAAGTGTTACTGGGTTTTTCCATTTGGTAATTCTTAGTAGCAGCACGGAATCTGGATTTGTGCCCGGTTGATGGCAATAGGCTCGCCCCCTATTACATTGGGACCTAAAAAACATAACTGGCGAAATGTGGGTGTACTGTTTTTGCACCTCTGCCTACCTCTTCGGGGAATACAGGCGTGATGTTATGTTATGTTATATTGTTATATGCCAGTGTATTTAGCATTAATGAAAGAGGAAGTTCTGTCAATCAACAGCAAATAGAAAAAAGCATATAACCGTTCTACTGTAGAAAGAAGGTACAAATATCGCAAAGTCCAAATAAAAGTGCAAAACATCAAATATGTCTTCCAATTACGAACCATATAAAAATATAATGAATTGAAACATCCATTATAAGCCACAAAGGTCAGGACTCCCGTTTGACATTTTTTCATTTTCGTGTTCATTTAAATTCAAATCTGAGGTTTCTTTTGTCGCTTAGCCTGAGGTTGTCTGTGCTATTTTTTCCTCATTATCCGCCTATCTCTCCATTCTTGATGTTACTATAAAGTAGATACAGAAGAATCATTACGTGAGGCAATTGGTAATTTTGTGATAGTATAAGACACAGTTCGCCTACAAAATTAACAGGTAGGTAAAAATCTACTTAAATTGCTTGGTTTTCGTGTTCAGTAAAAACTAAAGTACTCTAAATGTAATTTCTGCAATCGCAGTACTTGGTCTCTTAGATTTTCTAAGTCTAAGCTGTCGTTAGCGTTATTATTTATTTAGCAGTTTTAAATTGTATAAGTAAAAGTGATTGAAATATTCCTCCTGCTTTAAAACTACATTTTAGTTATCAGTTTTATCAAATTTTAGATTACGATATGCGGCAGTTTTACCTCATGGTCTGTTAGTCCAGAAACGCTATATGAGAATATTCAAGGTCTGCAATAGGTACTAGTTAACTTTTAAAATATCGCGTTGCATGATTATAATAAATTCAATTAGGTACGACACGGGAATGACGAGAACACAAGTTCTTAATTTTGGCTTGTCGTTTCGAGTTTCGATCAAGTTGCACCGGCCGTGGTCGCAAGCAGACAAGTCGGTCGAAACGTCAAGCTAAAATGGAAAAGTCGTGTTCGAGTTTTTCCCGAGTTATAATTTAATTTAGTATTTTCATAGTCTATAAGGATGACCCTTCTGTCTTGGCCATATAGTGATGTTACGTCAGCGTAACTTCGATTGCCTTAAGCTATGTTTGAACTGATGTGGTGTGTTACTGCTTTTTAATCGTTTGTATAAATTCTGGATTTGCAGCGCTTTGCATGCGGTGTTAGAAGCTCAGATTTATTGGATTCTTTGGTATTTTGTTTGTAGGTTCCTAACAACAAACAAACCGTCTGCTTTATGCCCTTTGTTGGATACATTTTGTTTATTATAAAGAGAAGTTCAAAAATAACTTGAATTCAATCTAGGTAAATATAACAAACGCTTTTTTTTATCTTGCACATTCAATCATTTTTGATCAAAGATCAGTTTAGGTAAGCATTATCAATGGTCCTCCATTTTCCGTAGGAGAAGAGGTTTTGGCCCTGCAGTAGAATAACTATAGGCTGGTCTTAGATACTAGCCGGCGACTGGTTAGTTAGTTTATAACTTTTATACCCGTGGTGCTTAGCGACTGGGCTTATCTCAGTTGTGGATCCCATATTTATTATGCTTTTAGCATATTAATCTTTGTGTCTCCCGCTTGCTATGGAGGGAAGTCGGAACTAAATTTATATTCCTACTCCTCCTATATATTCTTCTATGATTAATTTCGTTGCGGGTTCCAAGACAGTCGAGTCATTTCTCTGGGACGCCTCGAGCTTCATTGCCTCGATGGTTCTCAACGGTTATCATTGTAGATCCTGGCTTACAGGAGTTGCAATGATGGGCACGAGTGGTGGGCTTGTCCCAAAAAAAAAAAAAAAAAATAGCCGGCGACTGGGTAATCTGGACATCTCATGGAACTCACACAGTACAGTACTCCAAGTACCATTGACATAAAAACTCTGAAGGATCGCCATTTGGCTACCATTGACGTAAAATTTAAAAGAATCGTCATCTGTAGCTACAACGAGATATAGAACGTCAGTGTCCTTTTTATAACCAACACAAACACAGGTCTTTTCATGGACACTAATTTCCATATGTGCTCATTCATAAGCATAGTTAGCAACTCCGAGAGATAGGATAATTTGCGTTCGCGTTAGTGCAACCGCAACGGATGCGCTGTTATCGCTTCGCTTACTAACCCCGTACTAAGTTGTGCCCGTCGCCGGCGGAGTATGGCCAGTAAAAAAGTTTACGTGTTGAAATAATTTAAATTTCATTTTAACTAGCTTTTATATGCTTGCCTTCAGTTTTTTGAGGATTTTGGGAACACTTGTAAAGCTGTAATTAGCTTTAGTTGGGCCAGGTACGTAGAACTTCTCTTTTTTATCACGCCACTTTTTTTAGAGCTAGGCAATGTTATGTTTGTAGATTGCGATAAGACCATCCTCGGTTTATAACTGCACTAAAAATGGAAATGTGAATCATTAATTTAAACCAGTAAATATAGTAAACTCACTGAAAGTCTACGGTCAAGTTTCCAACAATTCCCTCTCAAAAATTGCAATCAAAATGTAAAACAAATTAGGCGAACGTCAAATTTGAAATGGAAATCTGAAATTCAAGTTGGCATAAGGGCAACGGTTGCAGCTGAATTGTTGCGAATATCCAACTACGAGAATTGCATATAGTTAAAAAAGTCAGAGGAAAAAATACGAATAAAGTTAATTGAAACTCTTGTCATCTCGTTATAAAATGCAAAATAGAATCATTCGTTGACTTTCTCCCGGCGTGTAAGCTGTGAGATAGGGTTGCCTGATTTTGGGAGAACTTTTTGTGCCAAAAAAAGATAAATTTTAGAATTTGTTGAATGAACATTAGCATACATGGGGTGCATTTATAAGGCTTTCAAGAGTGGCGATACTCAATTGATAGTCCGGACATCCTTGGTTAGTGGCCCCACTATCTAATAGCGCCTAGCAATCTATTTTCAACGACATCAGTAACTTTATTGTAGCTGATGTCATAAGATAGAAGAAGAATGTTTGACGTAAATGAATGGAGCTACATATTTAATGATATAACTATATAACCATAGTATGTAAATCTATTAGCAGAGATATAGTAAAAGATTTACATTAAATATGTTTTATTTCTGCACCTCTTACATGTTTAACTTCTATCATTATCTGAAGAATAGCTGCAATAATTATTAGTAATTAAATAAGTTGGTCTGCCTACAATCGACAATTTGAAATTTGAAAATCGTATAATTTACTAGCTGATCCGGGGTATGAAAAATAGATGTTGGCCGATTCTCAGACCTACTCAATATGCTCAGAAAATTTCATGAGAATCGGTCAAGCCGTTTCGGAGGAGTACGGGAACGAACATTGTGACACGAGAATTTTATATATAAGATTAGCTGTTGCCCGCGACTTCGTCCGCGTGAATTTCGTGGTATGAAAAATAGACGTTGGCCGATTTTCAGACCTACTCAATACGCTCACAAAATTTCATGAGAATCGGTCTAGCCGTTTCGGAGGAGTATGGGAACGAAAATTTAATATATATAGATTATTCGTGTCCTATAACGTATGAGAAGAGTAATTTGGCACGGTAACACTAATTGTAATATTAGGAGGATACACTCATATCGTATCCAATATAATACGATATGGACTCCACTCCCAAGCTACTTCCATCTAATATCCAAACTTGAAGTCGCTGCAACAGATATTGCGCCGCCATTTGCATTTTGCCAGGATCAACCCTACTCCCATTTAGACGTGGTTCACTTTTGCTTTATTAGATTATTCTAACACTTAGTTCGGAAAACTGTGATCAAACATTCATTGATTATTCACTACCGAGTGCGCATTTGCTTAGCTTTTGAAGTTTACGTGTAAATTGACTTCTTTTCCATCGATAGTAATGAGTTTTAGAAGTCTTCTGTAAGTTTGTCAAGTGAATGTTATTATTTATTTTAAGGGCGAGGCCTTTGTTCACCAGTAGTCTTCCAGCTGATGATGATGATGATGATGTATTTCTCGTAATTGGTGATCACAGTATAAAGGCAATTTTACCATAATTTTTTCGGTATCCAATCTCATTCCTTCATCCAACCACATAAAAACATAGTACAGAGATTTTGATAATCATTGAAATTGTATGATTTTCATCAATACTGACTTCTTTTATTCGCAAGTTTCCTTTAACATTAAGCTCAATGATGGCACTAGGATCGCCTCGGAATCTTATGGAGGGTGGCAGAATATGGTGGTTTAAACTGCTAAACCTTTCTACCTATACAAAGGGTATGTTTGCCTTAATTTTGGCATACTGTACAACACATAAACAATAGAAACTCAAAACAGCACACCAACTATAATTTGTTTACGCAACAGAATTGTGTTTTCATAAAGTTGCAGAGGTTTTTAAAAGTAACGATTGCTGTAGATGGCGCTTACCACTACAGCGGTCGGTGTTGCGACGAATTTCATGACGCGCTCTTTATTTTATTATTATTGTACTCGGAAATATGTGGTACAATGTTCGTTAGAAATATATTGTTGCTGCGTTTCTCGTGAACGGCGTTCCGTGTGTTTTTTTGTAGTGTTTGTAATGGAATTGTGTAGATTGCCACTTGTTTTGGGTGCTTAGTTTTAGTTTGTTGAAATGTTGTTCCATTACTGCATTGGATTACTTTATTTTTACTATCCAATTTTCTATACTCATTCAACGATGATTCCATAAAGCAGGATGATTACTTAGTGATTGATTTTGGCTCTGCCCTCCATATAATTACATCTATCATCTTTATTATTCAATGAACAGATTATTCGTCACATTGTTACATTAGAAAAATGTATTTGGCCTTATACATACCCTTGAAATTGTCTTTCTAACATCGTCTAACACATCACATTCTCGAGAAAACCAAAATTTCACATAAAAGCTGAAAACCCAAAATAACATTAGTAGACCTGCCATTAGCGAAAAATTTTACGTCCTGTAATATTCCCTAAGCACCTGTCCTTGGGTTAAGTTGCCTAGGTCAAAAGGTAGGGCCATCCCATGGGTACACAAACAGGCTAACGAAAGTAATCAGAGGGCCAACACGAAAAAGGTTGAATATTTTCTACGGAACGTTTGCGTTTTGGTAGCATATGTTTTTTTTAGTTTTGGCTTGATTATGCTGGAATCTGGGACTTTGTGTAATCGTGTTTTATGTTGATTTAATTCTTTAAATGTTTGCTATGCGTTACCGCGTATAGCGTGTAATTAATATTATATTTTAAAGTGTTACTGGGATTTTCCATTAGGTAATTTTCAGTAGCAGCACGGAGTCTGGATTTGTGCCTAATTCATAGCGATAAGCTCGCCCCCGTTATATAAGGACCTAAAAAACATAACTGGCGAAATGTGGGTGTACTATATGTGCACGTCTGCTACCCCATATTGGAATACATGCGTGATGCTATGTTACGTTTTAGGATCCACTGAAAAAATGTAAGAAGTTGACATATTTTGTAAATATCAACTTAGAAATTTACTATAAGGGAAACTTTGGCGCTCATCCCTGAATTTTTATTATGTTTTTGAGACTATTCCTTTTCTTTTGAAACATAACTCTGCAGCCCACGTTTTTGGAATGATCGACGTTTAATTTTGCCGTATCTGTGGAATAAAATTTGGAGTAGAGATAAAATGTATCTTGGATTACACAGGAAATTTGATCAGGAAATCTGAGAGATTTCCATGCTCTCCGAGTTGTTTCAAATTAAACTTTTGTTTCTTTACAATATTAGATTACCTTAGCTCTGTAAATATACTGTAATATTTTGCTGTAGATTTTTGTGAAGTAAAATTTTACTTTGCCGAGTGGTATCCAGAATTGACCACCCCCTTTCCTCCCGTGGATGTTATAAGAGAGAATCCAGAAGATCGGCAGCAGCGTCTTCTGTAACTTCACCACCAAAACTGCGATCTCCAAGCCGATTGCCAAACGTGGGGATTTTGCCCAAACCCCCCCCACCCGCTCACTTAAGGGGAGGCCTTTGTTAAACAGTGGTTTTCCGATAAAAATGTTCAGTTTTATCTATAAAAACTGATTTTACAATATCGGCTAATTCTAAAAAAACATCGATGTTAACGGTCCTCAGCCTATTTCCATTTGATCAACCCATTTTACATATCAGCGGTCTACATAAATACTTGGAAAATAATCTGAGTAAGCGATATTCCTAGTAAGCTATTGCTGACCCGTCCTAAAGTTTTATTCAACCTGCCATTTTTGTTGGAGCAAGCTTTAAGCTTCATCCACTAAACGTTCGTACCAAACGTCTGTGTAACTGATCTGGCTCTTTGATCCTTCGTGCACATTTGAATATGTAAATTTCTAAAGGGGATGAGCACGGGTATAGCTGCCCAACTAACGGCAACGCAGCCCCACTAGAGTTTAATGTTGATTTTAATTCTAATATTAGTTCAGAATTCGTGGGAGAGATGTCTGAATAAAAATATTGAATTTTAAAATTACCTTTGCAAATTTTTGGCATGCACCTAAGATTGCTCAGTTTTTGGTGGATCGGTGGATGTTAAACGAATTATTATTCGTGGAAATGAAAGTTTGTATGCAAATATGAAAATGCAAAGCGAATAGGGTGCATAGTTAGCTTATCGTCTCGTGCAAGATAACTTTGATGCTACAATATCATAAATATAAAAGTTGAAGTTTATTACTTTATCAAACTGAAAGATCTAGACTTACGTTAGTAAACAAGTTAAAAGTAGAACTTCTATTTTGTCCGACTGCCGCATTGGTCTAGTGGTAGCTAAGCGCGACTGCTGAGCACGAGGTCCTAGGTTCGAATCCCGGGTCGGGCAAAGTGTTACTGGGTTTTTCCATTAGGTAATTCTCAGTAGCAGCACGGAGTCTGGATTTGTGCCCGGTTGATGGCAATAGGCTCGCCCCCTATTAACATAACATTACGCCTGTATTCCCCGAAGGGGTAGGCAGAGGTGCACATTTAGTACACCCACATTTCGCCAGTTATGTTTTAGGTCCCAATGTAATAAATAGGGGGCGAGGGCGCAAATCCAGACTGTGCTGCTGCTTAGAATTACCTAATGGAAAACCCAGTAACACTTTGCCCGACCCGGGATTCGAACCCAGGGCCTCGTGCTCAGCAGTCGCGCTTAGCAACCACTAGACTAACGAGGCAGTCTCTCAATTTATCTCAGGGTACGAGAAGATTAATTATATACTATTCACTGCTATAGAATGATTTCAAAGTACGTCAATCCAAAAAGAAGCTAACGCTGGCAAACATTATGTAAACAAACTCACTAGATTGGATAAATTCAAACCACATTTAGTTGGATTTCTCTATCTACATACCTACATTTATGTATATGTGCGTTTCCCGTTTCGTTCGACGGCCAACTTTTTCCAATCTCCCAGATAGGAAATTTTAAAATGCTTATTGGAAAATTCAACTTATCTGGACATTAGTCGATGTGAATACGATTGAGTTTAAAAACAGAAAGTCGGTGGAAAACATTGGCTGCTCAAGTAGTTGGATTGTTTTTATCTAGAACTTCATTTGCATTAACGATTCAGTGTTTTACATTTTGCTTTGTTGCCGTTTGTAAATCTAATTAACGCGCTGTTTTCGTTCGGCGAGGAAATAGACGAATGCCAGTGAAATGGTGTAAAATAAACATTCGACTTTATTTTGATTCAATTTAAGTTTACACTTTAGTAGAATGAAAAATAGGGTTTATTTTTCGTTATTTGGTTATTATTCATGCTAATATTATAAATGTGAAAGTAACTGTCAGTCTGTTATGCCTTTACGAAGGAACCGTTGGACGGATTTTGATGAAATTTGGCATGTAGAAAGTTTAAGACCCAAGAAAGGACATGGGCTACTTAACGCTGTTGAAGTCGCGGGCAAAAGCTTTGTGCCAGCTTTTGACTTTCAAATTAATTCTAAACGCACCAATTATCCACGAGGTACTTACCTTCCACTGGTAACCACTATACAAATACATGGTATTAAAACAAATTAGTGCTAAGAAAATTTAGCACAAATAATTTGTTATCTCTTTAAGATTAACCCGGTTCTAGTGATGGACCTTTCTCTAAAACAGATAGAATTTCTGTAAAAGCAATTCTGTGGTTCTTTGGAGAAATACATACTTTTGCCAAATGACTTCTAGATAAACCAACAAATTTTTAATTGTTTGATTTCTTTGGTAAAGTGCGAAATGTTTTAATTATTTGACGTGTTCAGACTTGTAGAAGTTGGTTTAAAAAAGACATGCTACGTATTGCTTTAACACACAAATAAACAATATGAAACTAAAATCTGCTTATCATCATCAGCCTATCTCCGTCCACTGCTGGACATAGGCCTCTCCTATGGCACGCCACTGAGCTTGATCTTCGGGTTGCCAATTATCGTCATCATCGGCCAGAAGACGTCCACTGTTGAACATATTGTTGGTCAAAAGTTGGTCTCCCCCTTAATAGTCTAATTAAAAAGAAGATTTTTAAGCAACGTGTGGATATATTTCCAGACTAAATTCTCATTAAACCAAAATGTGACTTTCTTAGTCCCAGAAACTACACATCCCTCGTCTCTATAGACAAACGTCTTTATATACAACCAGTTTTCTTTCCACAAAATACGAAAGGAGTATTAAGAATTAATTAGTTTCGGGTCCTTATTCCGCGACAACAATTAGTAGCTTGTGGTAACGTATTAGACTAGTCTGGCGAAATAATTACTTTGTTAAAGCAAATGGAATTTAGGGTGGCGGTATTGTCTGCGTTCATTTTGGATACGTTTGACGAAAATTTCTGCTAAAGAAGTACGATTTTGCTTCAGTTACCAAACAATGATAAATTGAGAATCAATTACGCTTGTATTCCCCGAAGGGGTAGGTAGAGGCATAGTACTATTCATACTAGCTCATATTACGCCAGTTATGTTATCGGTCCCAATGATTTTTGAGAATAATTTTTACCGGTTTTTTTTTTTTTTTTTTTTAATAAAAACGTCGCCCCACACTAGGAATTTCTCCTGTATCGTGGGTGCGTTTCACAAACATGAAATATTCACATACACAAACACCCAGACTCGGGACAAACATCTGTGGTTCGCACAAAGTTTTTGCCCCGTGCGGGAATCGAACCCGCAACCCTTAGCGCAGCAGTCCAATCGCTTAGCCACTGCGCTAATCAGGTCGTCATTTTTTTTACAAGTTCAAGAGTTACAGAGATAAGTATATAATATTATTAATTTATATTTTCTATCATTCAGAGTGGGTATTTTCTGCCTACTTTTGACACAGGTACTACTACTAATTCGTTGGTCTGCTGTACTAAGCATACTATACATCGTTAGTTCCCCACTATTCAATTAAACAACAAAATCGATTTTATTGCTGGATAAGCAGTACGTCTACACTCCGCATCTATCAATACCTTTAGTAAAACCATTCAGTATAAAGTTTGTGTGCAGTTCTAAGTAAGAGTATGATTTTACCGCAATTCAATTTACTTAGGAACGCAAAGGGGATCAATATAGCCAAAGGTTTTCCTAGAACACGTTTAGTTTGAACAAGTCAGTGACATATGTACATAACATCACGCATGTATTCCTCGAAGTGGTAGGCAGAGGTGCATATATAGTATACCCACATTTCACTAGTTATGTTTTTAGGTCCCGATGTAATAGGGGGCGAGCCTATTGCCATCAACCGGGCACAAATCCAGACTCCTTGCTGCTTCTGGGAATTATCAAATGGAAAAACCAATTACCCATTACTCAACCCGGGATTCTAAACGACGGTGCGGTCGCGCCTAACAACCACTAGACCAACGAGGCAATCATGTTATGAATATTTCTTGATTCCTAAGAAATAAAAAACAAACGTTACTAATTGAACTGAATCCCGCATTATTTAATAAACACTACGAGTTATACAAATTATGGATATAATGCATTAAAAGTTTACCAGTGAAACCATTAAAAATATTTATGTCGATCAGAATGAAAGTATTAAAAATTCAATCGTACAGATTGAAAAGAAACCAACACTTAAAGTTTGAGCACAGTTCGAAGTGAGCTTAAACTAAACTCAAGAAAAAGAAATAAGACACGAGAAAATATCATTTAAAATAATAACCTCGGTTGAACTACCGCTAGAAGTTACTGAGCGCAGTTCAAATACTGCTCACAATAATTTCCAATGAACTTTCTTGAAGTTTTCCTGAATTCGCCATGTTTGAAGTAGCAATGGAGCGTGTTTGGAACTTCATATACATACATAACATCACGCCTGTATTCCCCGAAGGGGTAGGCAGAGGTGCACATATAGTACACCCACATTTCGCCAGTTATGTTTTAGGTCCCAATGTAATAGGGGGCGAGCCTTTTGCCATCAACCGGGCACAAATCCAGACTCCGTGCTGCTACTGAGAATTACCTGGAAAAACCCAGTAACACTTTGCCCGACCCAGGACCTCGTGCTCAGCAGTCGTATATCATCGTATCTTCATATCAATATGATATTAAACGGCGAACGCGTATGAAAGGACAGAGCTATTAAAGTTTTTTTTAATCCTTAAATCTGCGAGAAATTGTAATTGGGGTTTCGATAAGTTTGGTAATCGACTGGTTTTAATTAAAATTCTGAAAACTAAATACAGATTGTTTGATTTGGATCAGAAATGTAGGATCTGTAATCATAAAAAGTTATTTTCGGATCACATAATACATGTTTGAAACCACGCGTTTGTTATTTCTATCAGTTATTGTATTTTCGTATTTAGCAAATTCGGTACTAAAATAATATTAATTTTAGCAGTCGAGACGATTTAAGTTTGACTGTAGTACATAATTCCAGTCAGTAGAACTCACAATAAATTATAATAAGTAGGTACTTCGAAGTCAAAATCTTGGGTCCTTTACGTTGTATAATAAATTTTCTATCAAAGACGCTTCATTTAAAAGGCAGGGAAAATAAACAGTTTCCCGTTACTGTTTTTTTCTCGGAACTGCTACGAAAGCTACGGGATTGGGCCCTTACTATGAGCTCTTAAAGCTCGAATTTTTCCGCTGAAAAAGCGAGATGTCACTCCGCAGTGTAGACCGGCGTCTCGCTTCCACAACGGACGATGTCTTGCTTTGAGAGTACATAGTGAGGCCGCTGATCGGTTTTTGTTCCGTTCAACGGGTGAATGCCAAATCGTATTTGCAAAATGGAAAACCGAATGAAATCGGAGTGTGAGATTATTTTTTGGTATCGTGTTTTAAGCTTATCTGACCTTCTATGAGGCAATCGTATCTGCGTACTCCATAAGGGAAATCAGTTTTGCCCTTGTTTTTTTCTTGAGATTGGGTGACAATGGTTGGATGTTACTATATTTTACATTTAGATTTTGGGGTAGCTATTGTGGATCAGTGCGCTAGATATGCCTGAAAAAACCCTAGACTAGACCCTTCTTTAAAAAGGTCCAAGATGAAAGATATGGAACTACATTCTAGTTTACTTATTTTTGCATGAGAGTTGAAAACGGTCAAGTCAGAAAGGAAGTGTTTATCATATTTTGTTTTATCGAAAGAACGTGAAGTAAACGTAAAGAAAGGAAAGCAATCGGGTAAAAATACTTGCGTCGGTACAAAGCTATTAACATCAGCTTACTTTTTCAACTATTTCAAAATATTGTTAAATGCATCCCAACCTCAATTTCTGATCCTGATCTTCGATTTATAAGTTTAATGATACACATGATTATTTTTCACAGAACGGCTTCATCCAATTCTAAGACTAATATACCACAGAGCCCGACCTATTATACAAGATCTGAGATAAGCACGACATTCAATTGGAAGCGGGCACAATACTGGCTAATTCCGGGAATTGCAAGCACCTGTAATCCGAGCCAGTTCTTGGACATCTATAACCAGTGGGCACAAAATCGTGGCTGTTGCGACCCCATTGTTGCTTTGTCTCGTTCAATTAGTACAAACGCTTAAGACTAGAAATTTAGGGTTATAGTTAATAGACGAAGATTTTGTGCTGGAGATAGTAGTTTGGAATGCTCGGTACGGTTTTACCTTCTGCACAGTTAATAGTCAACAGTCGCAAGTGGAAACACTAGAATCAGATGTAGGTAATTTTTTATTCGTTAATTATCTCTATTTATAAATATAATGTGCAATGAACCACAGATGTTTGTCCCGAGTCTGGGTGTCAGTGTATGTAAATATTTCATGTTTGTGAAACGCACCTACGATACAGGAGAAATTCCGAG
Organism: Abrostola triplasia; assembly: GCA_946251915.1. NCBI lineage: Eukaryota > Metazoa > Arthropoda > Insecta > Lepidoptera > Noctuidae > Abrostola > Abrostola triplasia. The sequence goes on along the minus strand of OX276444.1, from coordinate 3,896,458 downwards.
TGCGGGGCGAAGTTAAGAAAAAAAATATTGGACATATTTTTGAGCCTTTAATTATTATTGGCACAAATTATAGATCCAGAAGCAGAACAATACCAAAATATTAATGAAATATGTTTAAAATGATAAACAGTACCTCTGATAGTTATTTTAAGTGACTTCGTTTTACGTTGAAGTTACTTAGTTATATCATAAAAAATACATAGCATAGGCGACGTTTTTCTTAAGTAAAAAGTAAAGTAAAAAAATGCTACTCTGCACACTACCCTTGCCTTTTTAAATATACTACCCCGTCCATCCTAAGGTGGTCTGTAAGAGATTGACATTCATCATTCGAAATTACGTTAATAAGATTGTCAACTAATCTTAATTTCTTTGTTACAGCGACATCACTGGTGACGTATGCGGGAGAGCGGTTCGACTTTATCCTGGAGGCAAACAATGAGATCGACAACTATTGGATTAGATACCGCGGCTTAATGGACTGTGACGAAGTGTAAGTTCTTTTGTTTTCATAACTGTCATGTATGACGTCACCATATTTGACGTGACATTCGCCGTACTGTGGTGCCGCGGTACGGTGAATGTTGCGGGTTCGAGTCCCGCTCGTGTCCATCATTTTTCAAGTTTCCTTTATCAATTTCTGAATATTGTTTATTCATTTCTTATTAGGTTCACAAAAGCAAAGCAGGTCGGTGTCTTGCACTACGAGGGAGCGATGGAGTCTGAGCCAGTCGGCGACCCAACGTGGGAGGAACTGCATAATGAAGGATTGGTGAGTAAATTAATTTAGGCCTAAACTAATATTTTTCTTCTTTACATTTCTTTCTTTTGTATTAAAATTGTGATCCCTATTTCAGTACTAGATACCTAATTTTAATAGTAGGTATGTGTAATTGTATATGTTTATCTTAATCGCCAACCCACAGTTAGGTAGTGTGGTGGTCAATCCTCATTCCTTCTCTATAAGAACAGAACGAAAGGACAGTTATAGGTGTTATTATTTTTATTATATATTAATTTAGTATTAATTCCTATTATTTGGCGTCTTTTACTTTGGCCTAAAGTTTAGCAATCATAACTGTCATATATTTAACTATTTGCCACTTTTTCATTATTGAGCCATTCGAATGACGACCTCATTAGCGCAGTGGCTAACCGATTGGACTGCTGTGCTAAGGGTTGCGGGTTCGATTCCCGCACGGGGCAAAACTTTGTGCGAACCACAGATGTTTGTCCCGAGTCTGGGTGTTTGTGTACGTGATATTTCATGTTTGTGAAGCGCACACACGACAGGAGAAATTCCTAGAGTGGGACGACGTTTTTTTTTTTAAAAAAAAAAAACATTCTACTACAGGATTCAAAATATTCCCAGTTTCCCGTTCAACAGGAGCTTTATGTAAAAATATAAATAATAACCTTCGTAAAAGCATCATTTCATTACATATTCAGCGGAGGACTGACTACCGTCCAAGGTCACAATTTGACCCTATAAAAATATATTGGCTACCACGGTTTCCACACATCGGTGTACAATATCGCACCCTTGTGTGTCGTAAAACAGTAAGGGATAGTGACGAAGGCTCTATCATACATGATAGACAGTTGCCTTTGCTTATCATAGACATGCATAATAAAGTGATATTTTTGTTTATGGTTGGAACTTGTTTATGGAAAGAGAGGAATTTTTGGAAAGTTTATGGTGCACTAAACGAAGCGGTCACAGGATGGCTTGATTTTTTTTATAACATAAAATAACATCACACCTGTATATCCCGAAGGGGTAGGCAGAGGTGCACATATAGTACCTACACCCACATTCGCCAGTTATGTATTTTAGGTCCCAATGTAATAGGGGGCGAGCCTATAGCCATCAACCGGGCACAAATCCAGACTCCGTGCTGCCACTGAGAATTACCTAATGGAGGAACCCAAACACTTTGCCCGAACCGGGATTCAAACCCAGGACCTGGTACTCAGCAATCGCGCTTAGCGACTAATAGCACCAACGAGGCAGTAATTTTTTATTAAAGTCATAAATTTTGATTTATCCGATGACGCGGATCTGGAGCGGGAGCGCAGGGCATTGGCGGTCCGAGGAAACATGATTGCCCGTAGATTCGCTCGCTGCTCATCTCCAGTAAAAATAACCTTGTTTAAGGCATTTTGCCAATCGTTTTACGCGAGCAGTCTATGGGTGAATCATACTCGTCGGGCTGCTAGTGTCCTGCGCGTTCAATATAACAACATCTTTAGGATGCTGTTGCGGCTGCCTCCCTACTGCAGTGCGTCGCTAATGTTTGCTGAAGCTCGGACGGATGGCTATCAAGCTATAATCCGAAAAAAGGCTGCTTCTTTATTGAGACGAGTGAGAGACAGTAGCAATAGCATCCTTAGGATGATTGCTTCCCGCGCTGACTGTCCGATCCAACATAAATGGATATGTACAATTACCGGACAAGACTGATTTATTATTATTATTATTTCAATTGATTATGATGACTAATTTAATTTGTATATTTTTTTTTTGTTTCTTATTTATTCTTTGTATTTTAATTTTATATTCTTTTACTGTGTGCGTGCTTACACGCGACTGCTGAGCACGAGGCAGTGGGTTCGAATCCCGGGTCGGGCAAAGTGTTACTGGGTTTTTCCATTAGGTAATTCTCAGTAGCAGCACGGAGTCAGGACTTGTACCCGGTTGATGGCAATAAGCTAGCCCCCTGTTACATTGGGACCTAAAATCATAACTGGCAAAATGTGGGTGTACTATATGTGACCTGTGTACCTCTGACTACCTCTTCGAGAAATACAGGCGTGATGTTATGTTAAACGTAAGAAAAACAACATAGCAATTACCTATGTTCTAATAGTTTTGCAACATTTATGGCTTCTCTTGGCACCAAACAAATGGTCCATATAAAGACCCCTATAAGAAAAGAGACCTGAAAGCAATCTCTAAATTACGTGGCCATAATTTACTGAGACCTAAGGTCTAACATTAATTGACCCTTTTTTGGTCCAAGTTTTTGCCTACTTTTAGTCCCAGTTCCCAAAGAGAGGCACGGCACCAGCTGATTCGGTCGAGAAACTTGATAATTTACTGGCCTAACTTGTCACATTACCTTTTAGACTTAATAGAGGGTAAATTAGTGCACTGAATGTCTAGAGACCAATTGCCGTACCTAATATATAAATAATACATAATTCCTATTAAATAATTTAGTTTAAGATGTAGATGCTAACGTTGTCATAGATTTTTTCGTTTATAGATACACTTAATTTGATAAAAAGAAAAGGAATTAAGCAAATATAATTTCTCCCAATGTTCGCACCAAATTACTTAGACAAATAATTCTCTCTTTATTTCATTCAATTGCGGACAGACGACTGTCGCAGTTCTACCGCAGTGTAATAGACGAAAAAACTATAAGATAAGCCTCTTATCGGCATAACGACGCTAAGGCAGGTCACAAAATCAAATAGCCTGCAGATGCGGTAAAATTATCCCTTTCGTACAACGGCGCCGTAGTGTGCGGCTGGCCGAATGCCAGACACTATCAGCGTCAAGGCTTTGGCAAGGAAGATTAAAATAATGTAGTGGCTCTAAGTAAAATATTCCAGAGTTCGTATCTCAGGGTTTCGGCAGTTCTCTTTGAAGTTCAGTTAAGGTAATGGTTTCAAGTATTACAGCGTTAAAAAAGGATTGCTGATTGTTGGTTGATTGAAAGGAACCTGACAAAATTGTAAATGTGAAAGTAACTCTCCGTCAGTCTGTTACGCCTTCACGACTAAACCGCTAGACGTATTTTGATGAAAGACATGTAGAAAGTTTAAGACACGAAAAAGGACAAGGACAAGGCTACGAAGCCGCGGGCAAAAGCTAGTTTTTTATATGACCTTCTTTAAACAAACAACATAATGAGACCAGAGTCTCACTTCTACAATGGAACGGTCCTGTTGTTAGAGCTCGTAGAAAGGTACCATAACTGATAAATAAAAGCCATTTCCAAGACATTAGATACGGCACAGGTGACCTTTGTGGAAATAACATTTGGCTAAATAACGTCCTTAAAATTGATTATACTCCTTTGCGAATTACGGAGAAGCCTTTGAAACATTCCTCAGAATCGACAGCAAAACCTCACACTTAGTATTCGCTTATAACCCTACCGATACATCGTTGTGATGATATTATACTAATATCCTCAAAGATAAGGATGAAACTCATGTTGCTATCACTCAAGTACCTCCAAGCTATGCTCAACAACGTCTAAGGAGATAACAGAACTATCTATAATGGTGAATGATATCGACCCCGACGCGAACGCCACATTAACCCATTTCTCACAATTAACTTTTATTTGCGCGATAAGCTACAAGGAATATTATATTTCTGTTGGTGAAAGGCGGTTGAGGAATTAAGGGTGTTAAGCAGAAGTCCATTTATCTCTTAATCACACGTATTGTATTTATGTTCTATCCTAGCTTCTTAATAAGATACAATAATGCTGTATAACAATAAAGGTTTTCAGCAGGCTAATAGATCATTATAGATTTTTTTTAAACGTCACACTAAGAATTTCTCCTGTATGGTGGGTGCGTTTACAAACATGACATACCATACATACTATGCACAAACACCCAGATTTGAGACAAACATCTGCGGATCGCCCAAATTTTTGTTCCGTGCTTGAATGGAACTCGCAACCCTTAGCGCAGCAGTCCAATCATTTTGCCACTGCGCCAGTCAGGGCGTCATCTGTTTTGTAACTGCACATATTTTTGACCAATGTAATGGTATTTGACACCGAAATAGAAAGGCATTTATGTTCGCGAGTTACGTTAACAAAAATATTGGCAAATTCATGATTTTGTTGTTTGCGGTATAGCAAATGTTGGTTTGGTTGCATATCTACATTTTCTGATATACACTTTCCTTAAAATTATGGTACGGTTATTCGGAATATTCTGAATTTTTAAATTTGATCCGGATTATTTTATCGACTCTAAAACAAACAAAATTAAATAATATTTTTTTTTGTCCCCAGCAATTGAATGCGTTAAATAAGGGAGAAGAAGATGAAGATACCATAAGCGTGGCTGAGATGAGGTCCTTAGAAGGGTACGACGACAGTCTGAAGGAGGTAGCGGACTACCAGTTCTACGTGGCTTATGATTTCTACGCTAAGAACAACTCTCACTTCCACAGGTCGCCTTACTACGGGTATTACCAAGGTGAGTTTTATGATCTCCAGCAATTTTGTAGTAATGGGTAAAATTAAATTTAACTTAAGTTTATGTATGGCCTTTTTATCGTTGTAGCCTCAGTATAGGGCAACGTATTGCTAAGTCCATTGATTTTGTTTCCCACTGCTGGGCAAAGGCCTCCCCTTTCTTCCTCCAAACCACTCTATCGTTTGCAATATGTGACTTCGTGCGTCGTTAAAAGAGATAGACTTACTTTCATTTAAGATCTTAATGAGGCCTGATGGTAAGCTCTAATTACTAGTACAACAAGAATATTATCCTTTGCGAATTTTCGTTAGACATGATTGATGTAATTATTAAATGTGAAAGTCTCAATTAAGAGAATAACGACTCCCTAATAAATTTTGCAATTCATCAAATAAATAAAGGTGTTTCTAATTAACGGCATTCATTGGACGTCGTCCGAGGTTAATGACGTATTTCGCTCACGAACTTAGAAAATATTTTCGAAGGATAATTGCTAATTTTACCTAGAGAGGAGTTTGATTAAGTAACCTCTATAGTATTTTTTTAAGAAAAAAAGAGTCATACGTACAAAACCTTATTGTCCAATTCTTAATTTAATGCGTTCTCTATCATCTACGTTTACAGCATTCTAACTCGGAGCATGTATTCTAGCAAGTGCATTTTCTATTATTTAAATGTTCTTAATCTTTGCAGTCCCAGCAAAGCAGAATCGTCTGTACACGCCTCAGCTCAACCACATCAGTATGAAGCTGCCATCAAGTCCACTCCTCACAGCCAGACCATCAGCTGACAACTTTTGCAACGCTTCCAGCATCGACGAATCCTGTACAGAAGGCTACTGTGAATGTTCCCATGTATTATCTGTAAAACTGAATTCTGTAGTAGAAGTAATCATTGTAGATGAAGGCGTAACCTTCGATGCAAACCATCCTTTCCATCTGCACGGTCATAGTTTCAGAGTAGTTGGTCTTAGGAGACTTGATAAAGAAATCACTATTGATCAAATCAAGGCATACGATGAAGCTGGATTGTTGAAAAGAAATCTAAAGAACGCCCCTATTAAGGATACTGTTACAGTCCCCGATGGCGGGTATACTGTTATCAGATTTAAGGCAGATAATCCTGGATATTGGCTCTTCCATTGCCATATAGAATTCCATGTAGAAATTGGTATGGCGTTGGTATTCAAGGTTGGTGAGCATAAAGATATGGCACCAATTCCTCGAGATTTTCCATCTTGTGGCAGCTATTTGCCTGACAACATGTTAGAACATGCAACTACAGAGAAGCCAAAGAGTACGAATGATGCTATCTCAATATCACATTGGTGGCCTGTAGTATTTATAAACAATAGTACGTCGGCAAGTAATAGTGTGTATGCTTCTGAATTGGCAATATTATTTAGTATATTGGTATTAACGCTAAATATGCAATCATAGTTTAAATTTTAGGATATTGTATCTAGATTGTCGATGTTAATAGTTCTATTATTGTTGATAATATTGCTATTTCCTACAAATATTTTAGGCTGGTGACAGTTTTTGGATTTTGTACTTACATATTTTTTATTTATTTCTTGTAAATGTAGGTTTCGTAAGATTCTCCTCGACAATAAGGAAAACACAATAGAGATACGATTAATATTGTAATATTAATGTTTTAGAAAACATAAATGGCTTTAATGTGATTTTCTTTCAAATATTACTATTGTAAGCATTAATTTTAGCGACTGTTAGAAGTCGTAACTTGTGAGTAGTGTAAGTTAGAACGGCTTTGCCGTTACTTTGTCTTGCCTAGTTCGTTATGAATTAAGATTTAAAAATACAAACGAGTTTAGAACAATTGGTAAAACCATACACTAAAAATTAGTGTAATTATTATTCACATCGAACCACGATTTATGAAGTTAAGATCGTGCAATTGGCTCATAATTTTAAGCTATACCATTTTCTTTTACTAGCTGTATTTTAGGACTTCTTGAGTAATTGTGAAATATGTATTGTATAGATTTTCTTCTCATGTCAGTTTTCAGTAACGCTTGGCCATTACTAAGTGAAAAGTTTAAACATAATTTAATTCGCATGGATGTTATTAAAGATTTCCTCTTAAATCCAAATAAACAAACTTGACCTTTTTATAATAATTGTATGTATTAGAACATTATGTGGTAGCCTAGTGTTAATGAAAACTAACATCGATATCTCGTTGAGTTTGTTATTTTTCCATGTCAATTAGCCTGTGTTAATTCTTAGCTGCTGTTAGCTGTTTATCTGTATCGACTCGTACTTATCGTTCATCATTATAATTGTGTGCTTCATCGCGAGTATTATGACTTACAACAGGAGATTATAATTTAAGTATAATTATTATGATTGGTTTAAAACGAATCGACCAAAAGAGTAGTGTGAAACATTTTCAAAAAATGTTTAGGTTTTTTCTAACGTCGTTGATGATATGTGATATTATTTAGTTTAATAATAATAATGTAATTTAAACATAGGTTTTATTTTTAATGCAAAAATAAGTACACTTACCAACTGCAGTATTATTGTTTTATTTTTGTGTAAGCCTATTAAGAAACCCGCGTCTCTCTCTTCGACAAAAAATATGTGTCCTACAATGTAAAAATAAGAAATTAACTTTATCATTTTCCTCTTATACCTGTAGCTACATAATTGAAAATGTAAAGGGCGTTAATGAGAAACTGTAAAAAGATATTCAAAAGTCAAAAGTTTAATAATACCTTCAAGATTTGCGAATAAAAATTAATATAACTCTGATTTACTCAAAATTTAATATAATCAAGTGGGACAATGGATGTTGGATAACAATAGAACAATTCACCTGAACGTAATTCACAAAACGCATAAATTTAAGGTATTTGCATAGACCTGTGAAGTTTTGGACCAATCTATCACATCTTAAAGGTTGAATGACATACAGTGGTGAATGAGGTCATGTCTTAAATAAAATCGTATAATATTTGTATGGCTTAACGTATTCGTTTCAAGTGTTTGTGAAGTATTCATTACAGTAAATGAAAGACCTACTGCGGCCCAAAGTGTTTGTATTTCTTCAAATTTCGAAGCGATGGCAGTCGAAATAGAAAAAAAATACGTGCCTAAGATAACGTAGGTACTAATACAAGCATTGTCCACATTATAGGGCTTTTGTAGTATATAGGTAGTTAGACAATTGCTCTTTTTAACCGACTTCAAAAAAGGAGTAGGTTTACAATTCGTCGGAATCTTTTTTTTTATTTTTTTTTGGACCTTTATCATACATGTATATGTCAGTCCGATTAAGTTTATTTACTAATTATTACTATCACTAAGTAGCTTAACTTGATGCCAGTAAATTAAACAAAAGACACGCTCCTTCACTTTTAGGTTTTGATAATAACGAATTACAATTGCTCTTGTCGATTATAGGTATCGATCTCATGGCCGCCTCAACAATTCTCCAGTTTGTATTTTGCATGACTATAATCGACTAAATTCTCTTAAGTTGGTACTGTAATAGGTTGACTATATCGATTCTATAGATCTGTATTTCTTAAATAGGAGCGTGTAGACTGGTATTAACAATGGGAAACTCATCATCAGCGTATCTCAGTCCACTGCTGGACATAGGCGTCTCCTATGCCATGCCACTGAAATCGATCTTCGGCCCTCCGCTTCCAACTATTTTGCCTATACCCAACAGTAAAACATAATATTGAATCCTTAATATGGAATAATTCATCGTAGGTATTAAAGCGCTCGGTATAAATAAATAATTGAAGGTGGTAGGAAATCGGGTCCGAAATGCGCTTAAACCACAGTCGTCAATAATGAATTAGATTAAGCTCAGTGGAACGCAATCATGTAGCGGCGACATATTAAATCATGCTGAACGTTCCAGATCTTTTTTAAATGTTCTGGCTATAATGATTGACTGTAACATGTTTTGGTGAGTGAATGATTTATTTGCATAAAACATAACATCACGCCTTAATTCCCCGAAGGGGTAGGCAGAGGTGCACCCACATTTCGCCAGTTATGTTTTTAGGTCCCAATGTAATAGGGGGCGAGCCTATTGCCATCAACCGGGCACAAATCCAGACTCCGTGCTGCTACTGAGAATTGCTCTATGGAAAAACCCAGTAACACTTTGCCCGACTTAGTTTGAAGTGAATTTATATTTAATTTTTTAAATTGGTTTTCAGATATTACAGGCGTTTAAAAAAATGTTATTAGTTTAAATAGAAAAGGAATTCAGTGCTATGGTTTGTGTACCTACTTAATAATAATATTATCTTTTCTAAATTTAGTAACTCCAGCAATGCAATATTTATATTGACATAATTTTTTGCACGTGATAATAAAATCCGCAACAAATTTTAGTTTTCCACCAAAAGAACTTCTAATCTCGTCATGTGGCGAAATAGCTGAAAAATATTATTCATCATACTTCCATAAATACATTAAAAGTACCTAACATTTTCTTTAACCCGAGAAACATAGCAGCTTAACTGGCGACTAAAGGCCATTAAATATTAAATATCTAATTAGCGGTCGGCCGAATGATTAAGTCAAGCTTATTGTGGGCACACCCGATTAGCGAATTGGAACGGATGCGGAAGCCCAACAGCGTGCATCCAGGATTATGTCCATGGTAAGCTTAGTGGTGCGAAATTATCTCATGTGATTTAAGTTCCATCGTGTTATTAAATAACGAAATATGTATAACTTAGTCTAAGTTAAGTTGTAATAGGTATTTATGTACCCTACCTGTTGAAAATAAATAAATAAATAAAATGTGGGCGAATGACCCAAGAGCAAAATTTACGCGGCATTTATGAAATCGGTAGTATTGAACGTTACTATACAATCTATTTATTTATTTAATACTTTATGAACAAGTTACTGTACAAAGGCGGACTTAATGCAAAAAGTATTCTCTACCAATCAACCTTAGGGTAATGCAGAGAGAAGGCAGATAGATGCACTAAACGGAGATGAGAAACGGAAAACGGCACAATTCTATTTTTTTTTCTAGATAAAATGGGAGGTTATCTATAATTTATAAGGAAATAGATATTTCTCGATTAAGACCTGGCTGGTGGCCTTTTATTAGGTCTCGCCAAACGACCGGTTAAGCAGTCAGAGCTCCTTCAGAGCAAAAAACAAAATTCTCGATTAAGAAAAAACACCTAATGATTAAGCCTAATTTTTAATATCGGTGGTTGTTTTCGCCACATTTTCCAGTGTAATTTACCTTGTATAACAAAAACTATTGTGTATTCTAAAATCCTCTGAAATGATAAAACGACTTTTCGAAATTCACCCACGTATTGAGTTACCAAAATGCGTTGAACTTTACATAATGATTTAATAAGACCGCAAAACATTATTTCTACTTTGATATTAAAATCCATCTTTTAATCTTATTTACATACGCGTAGAAGTTAATGATGTGAACGCATTTTGCTTTAGTCTATTTTAATAACGTCAAATTATCACTGAATACATTTTTTAAATGCAATGTACTAGAACTTTGAGTTTGACTGCCTCGTTGGTCTAGTGGTTGCTAAGCGCGACTGCTGAGCACGAGGTCCTGGGTTCGAATCCCGGGTCGGGCAAAGTGTTACTGGGTTTTACCATTAGGTAATTCTCAGTAGCAGCACGGAGTCTGGATTTGTGCCCGGATGATGGCAATAGGCTCGCCCCCTATTACATTGGGACCGAAAAACATAACTGGCGAAATGTGGGTGTACTATATGTGCCCCTCTGCCTACCCCTTCAGGGAATACAGGCGTAATGTTATGTTTTATGTACTAGAACTTGATCAGAAAATGTTATACCCATTATACAAAGTAGGTATAATAATTACTACTTTGTTATTGCAACTATTGTAATATTGTGTGTCTTCAGAAATATAAATTCATTACTAAGTCTTTTCCAGTATAAAAGCCAAGTTTTATCCAATGGAGACTATCTCTATACCATCTATTTTATTACGATCGATTCAGTAGTTAGTGCTGACATAACCAACAGATACACTAACATTAATAAAGCCAAAAGATTAGCAGATAATAACCACCAAACCATTTAACAGCTCCTAATGGATCCTATCGAGAGGAATGGAGGAAGGAAAGGGAGGCCTTTGCCCTGCAGTGGGACGATCATGGCTGAAATAAATAAATGGATCCTATTTACCTTTTCAATTTGCGATAAAAACTAAAAAAAGATGCGTGAAACAGATCACAGCAGAATCACATCTCCCGGGAACTTTGCCAATTAAGATAACAGTGGAAGGCCTAAATCAAGTCGCAGAAAGAAAGGTTGGACCAATAAATATAGTAGAAAGATGGGTGGTCGCTCCTAAGGGGAGGATGAGAGAGAAATGGCCTATGTTGCTGTTATCTGAGATCTTTGCTTGCGTATATTACAGCGTGTGGCTATCACACCAATGTATAAAAGGGACGCCTTTCCGTACATAATATTGAAATTAAATTTTACGTTATGTGCATTACGAATGTTACTACTTATCTTAATAAGGCTTAAAAACTTTAAGACCTTATGTATGCAAGCATAAGATAAGAAGAAGACCGTAGGTGTGACAGATAGCAGATGATATGCAGAGACTGCATAGAAGTGGAATAAACGCCACAGCATGTGCTCATGGAGTGTTGAAGTTTGGCTGATCGACGGGAACGGATTCTCCAGTATCCACCATAATTATTGCAACCTGAAAAGGCTGATTGCTTTCTAAGATAGCCCAACAAAAACACCCAGTTCTGTCCGGAAAATAACCGTAAACTAACTAACTATGCTGTCGGGGACAAGTCCATTGGCATTGTCCAGGACCGATTTCATACTAATCAATAGAATTTTAAGCTACACAAGTACATACTAATTGATTGTATAAAAAAGTAATATAGGTAAAACTTCAGAATAAAAATAGATTGTAGTTTAATTGATTTATCTTGCCGAATTCCCAACTATCAAATCAAAGTTTTAATTCAAGTAGGCATGACACGGCGATATTATTTTAACAAGGGTCTCTAAAGGACAGAGCGAGTTCTTTATTGAATAAAGCTTGTTCAAAGATTTCGGATGAAACAATTCAAAGTTCTCAGTTTAGGAGTAAATATTTTCACTATAACTTCGTTCCCTTCATTTTGCAATCTGTTTTTATAAGTTTCAGCAACTTGCTTAAACTTGGACAGTTAGCGTTATTTTTCTCAATAAATATTTTATCATTATTGTGAAAGTTAGTTGTCAAACTAATAACAAGTTGAACGTATATCACGCCTGCTGAGGTTGTTTCAGATTTTCTTGGATACAGAGAGTCGTATGAGTTCGTAGTCTGTTTTGAAAAGAGGTGCTATATTTTTGTCGTGCGTGTCAGGCCTTTTTTTTTTTTAAAAAAGTAGGAGGAGTTCCTAGTGTGAATACGAAACCCACGGAAGGAAAGGGGGTGGTGAATTTTAGGCCGGATACCACTGGGCAAATGTTGACTCGACTATCTCAAGCATGGCATATGTCAAACCCATATAATTTTATAAAAAAAACCCGTAAGTCTTCTACACTTCTACTTCCACATTCACATAATAAATCACCCGCAAACCAACACAATTGTGTCTCATAAACTTGGCCCGCCTCTGTTTACTTTAGAAAAAACTTTGTACTAAAAAAACGCCGTAATAAATTCCCGCCATGAAGACTACAGCCATGCTTCGAGTAATAAATAAGATCTTAATTAATTGTCCTCGTTAGTCAGCGCGATATTGAAAACAGAATATAATTAACTGATTAAAACATTTTAGGTGTAATGGGATCGGATTGTTTGGAAAAGTTTTGGGTTTCGAGAAGTTTCGTGAAAGAAAAGAGGCTTTATTTCACAATGAAACAAGTGACAATCTGTTTTAAGTTTATTACCAAATAAGAGATATAACTTTGCTTTAAATAAAGAATTTCCTTCAAAGAAGTTTATATTAAAAATGTATTTTTAAACCCAAGCTTTTAAATCAGCTGGGCTCAAAGTACTTGTAAAGACAAATTAGACAAGATCAAACACGATGGAGTTGCGTTATTTAGTTATAGTGTTCCTATGACCATCTTCCACTCCATCATCAGACTAGCTGAAATTACCATTATATTGTATTGTCACCGAACTTACATATCTATGCAAAATTTTATTTCAATAAGATGTCACGAAGTGGTTCTAATTTACATTGCAAGATTTGACCTAAACAAACTCACATACATGCTTACAAACATTGCAAGTTAAATATAACCTTGTAATAATGAAAAGCTTGTAAAAATAGGCATTGTTGGTACACCTGAAATATCACACATACTTGGAATTACCCTCCCTTGTTTACCTCGTCCAGATATCAAACCTAAACCCAAGTCACTGAGCCAGTCGACGTTTTCATGTAAAAATCTTATACTACAGTCTTTAAAAAGAAAAGCAAAGTATGTTTGGTCGTAGCGCCGTACAAATATTTGTAAGAAGATGGCGGATATTAAAATTTTCTCTCAGTCTGATCGTTTGCGTTGTATGAGACATTAATGTATTCAAAACCCACGGTACAGGAGAATTACCTTGTGAGTAGATGTTTTTATTTCAAGAAAGCTATCCGAAATGAGCAACGTATTCTTGTAGAATGATTTATTTTGTAAAAGAAAAGAATGTTATGTGAAGATATACATGTTTGCCTCGTCTGTATTCCCCGAAGTGATGAGCTCAAGTTAGTTACTCAGTTTTCTCTAAGGAGATCTGCTAAGGTGGATTGACCAATAAAATGATAATTCTCCTATAAAGAGAATAACTATTTTGAATAAAAAATAATAATAACAGCATATACTTATCACGCTGCAATTACGACATTAAAAAAGTCATTTCAATTAAGAATACTTCCAAAATAATTGAAGTAACGCCATCAATTACACGATTTTTTTAAACTAGCAGGCGTCGGCATTTCCTAACTACCACTAAGAGGAAATACCGAAGCAAACTCAGGGGTCAAGGTCTCTTTTAAAGTCCAGACAAGTTATTATGTGAAAACTGTCCAGGTGGTCTGATTAGTGGTAAATTTTTGGGAGAGCGACGAGAAAAGGAGTATCCGTATTTCTTGTTTCGCGACGGTTTTAAAACTACAGGATACCGGTAACACCAAAGACCTGCACGCATAACAATACAATAATTCACAAAAGGTGAACTTGACTTACTATTAACTTCAGCGCAAATAACTTCTGCGTCAATTAAAAGTTTCCCAAAGAGGAATTGTGCCTAAACGCCAGTTTTATCCGTCAGTATAAAAAAATGGCTAAAATTTTTGACAAAACCTCCTTACTTTTCCTTTTTTCTTTTCTTTGCAATTACCCGCAGCTAGGGGACTAAGTTCCAGCATTCGTAATGTCCTTATAACAAAGGGATGACCTTTATAAGGAAAGGGACTGACAATAGACACAATGGAGTGCAGCCCTCTTTTGTGTTTTGCGAAACTGAATTTTCCGAGGAATGAGTCGACTCTATGGTATTTTTTGTCCACATACCGAAGACCCTGATAATTCTATTAAGTTTTGAATGTAGTGTATAACTTGTATGTAGTACAGGGTTCTGCGTAAGATATCATACTGGATGGTATTTTGTTGGAAGATTTTTCTCTATAATGCTTGATTATACTCTACATTATCGTTCACTAGCTTTGGCTCGCGGCTTCGGCCGCGCTAAATAGCCTATGTCCTTTCTCGGGTCTTAAACTTTCTACATGCAAAATTTCATCAAAATCCGTCTAGGGGTTCAGTCATGAAGGCGTAATAGACAGGGAGACAAGTTACTTTCACAATTATATTAGTATGGAAGTATGGATGATAAACATAACATCATAACATCACGTCTGTATTCCCCGAAGGGGTAGGCAGAGATGCACATATAGTATACCCACATTTCGCCAGTTATGTTTATAGGTCCTAATGTAATAGGGGACGAGCCTATTGCCATCAACCGGGCACGAATCCAGACTCCGTGCTGCTACTAAGAATTACTAACTATTACTGATGAAAAAACCCAGTAACAATTTGCCTGACCCGGGATTCGAACCCAGGACCTCGTGCTCAGCAGTCGCGCTTTGCAACCACTAGACTAACGAGGCAGTCAGTCAGTATTGAGTAACTAATATCAACAAAACAAAAGAAAGATGTAAAGTAATAATCATAACAATATGTTATGCTGAAGTCAGCGCTACATGAACACTTCCACAACATGTATGTTGGGTGGAAGTTTAATTAAAAACATGTTTGAACTAATTAATATATGATTCGTTGTGTGTTTGCACCAGTAAGTTATGTCGGTGAATTAATTGAGGAAGAAATTTATTGTTCTATTTCTTTTTATTCGCCTGTGATATTGAAATTAATATTATATATATATTCATTAATGTGTGTGTGTGCTTGAAATGATAAATTGCTTAATCAGGATGAACTGTTTTATCATTATCAGTTGTGTTCGCGTTAATTCCCGTGTTGTAATTTCTACGAGGGTCAAACTGAAAGTTCTTAGAACTGGCCACTTATAAACAATATAATAAAAAAATAATTCTAAAATTTGAAAATAGAACTCTTTGCCAATATTACTGAGTATATATTTCATTAATTTGTCATTTGTTTTACGATTTGGCGGCAAATTGAAAATTGTCTGTGTCACGTCAACATGAATTTAACACGAGAAAATTTTCGTGCAATGATTTTTTATGACTTTCGATGTCATTTAAGTCAACAAGAAAGTTATGATAGACTACGATTGGCCTTTCACGATGAAGCCCCATCTCGTGCGACAGTTTACAACTGGTTTAATGAGTTTAAACGTGGTCGCACTAATCTCACTGATGATTTACGTGAGGGACGGCCTTCTACGGCGACGACTGAAGATAACATCTGTGTTGTGCGGCGTATGATAGAGACTGACAAAAGAGTGACCTATCAGCAGATTCGGACAAGCTTAGGCATCGGTATGAGTCAAGTGCACAAAATCCTCCACGAACATTTAGCAGTCAGGAAGCTTTGCGCCCGGTGGATACCTCATAATTTGACTGAGGCTCAAAAACTCCATCGTGTGGATTGGTGCCGTAAAATGATTGAAAGATTTAACGGAGGTGACTCAAATGCTGTGTTCGACATACTAACAGGTGACGAAAGCTGGATTTACTGTTATGATCCTGAAACCAAAAGACAATCTGCTCAGTGGGTGTTTCCTTTCGAGAGGTTGCCAACTAAAGTGAAGAGAGATCGAAGTGCGGGAAAAAAAATGGTGGCCTCGTTCTTTGGAAGGATAGGTCATTTCGCAACAATTGTGTTAGAGGATCAAAAAACAGTTTCTGCAGAATGGTAGACTACCAATAGTTTGCCACTTGTCTTCGAAAAAGTTCGAGAGAAACGACCTCGCAGTAGGATCCTCCTTCACCACGACAACGCCTCGTCGCACACCGCTAAGCGAACGATCGACTATTTGGCGACATCAAACGTTGAATTACTGGGTCACCCGCCGTATAGCCCCGACCTCGCCCCTTGTGATTTTTATTTATTTCCAAAAATTAAAGAAAAACTAAAAGGAAAGCGGTTTATGAATGCTGAAGAAGCGGTGACTGCGTATCGCGATGCCATTGAAGAGAACCCTAAAGACGAGTGGGCAAAGTGCTTTTCCCAGTGGTTCCATCGCATGCAGCGGTGTATTGACGTGAATGGACAATATTTTGAAAAGATATAATAAAACTAATAACTGGCTAATGTAATCAGTTTTTGATTTTCTAAGAACTTTCAGTTTGACCCTCGTATCTACTAAAATAATTTTGGCATACATAGTAGTATCAATTATCCTTTGCTAGACAGAGAATCTTATCTTTTCAACTCTCGGTAGATTTACATAACATAACATCACGCCTGTATTCCCCGAAGGGGTAGGCAGAGGTGCACATATAGTACACCCACATTTCGCCAGTTATGTTTTAGGTCCCAATGTAATAGGGGGCGAGCCTATTGCCATCAACCGGGCACAAATCCAGACTCCGTGCTGCTACTGAGAATTACCTAATGGAAAAACCCAGTAACACTTTGCCCGACCCGGGATTCGAACCCAGGACCTCGTGCTCAGCAGTCGCGCTTAGCAACCACTAGACCAACGAGGCAGAAGGTAGATTTACCTTCACCAAAAATATTACCACAGCTTTTTATTTTGTGCAAAATTATTTTTAAACACGTGTTGCCTGGTCGCAATGCATGCCCGCATCCCATGAATATTTGATGTTGACGACGGCCCGTCGACACTAGTTTTAAGTCCCGATTCCACTTCACACATCGCTCTCGCTTTACATAGCTCCTTCGCGAACTACTTTCCTTACATTATTCCGTTCGCACGTGTAATGTTGTTTGATCAAGGTGGAGATGAATTTCGTTTCCTTTTATTTCGGTGGTATCGCTGGATTAGGATTGATGGTTTGTTTGCTGTACAATATATTGCTGTTGGCTGTGTGCTATTTGCTCTGAAATCCATATAAATGGTGAGTTTAGAAATGTAGATACACGGAAAGTGTAGAACATTTCCTAAATCTTGATTTTTACATTTTATTTATGGGAGCATTTCTAGAAGTCTCGACAAGATTTCTTAGTGAGTCCCATCGGCGAAGAGTACCTTCAAAAAGTACCAACTAATGACAATAAAGACGATGAAGAGTGTCTAGGTTCAAAGAGTACAAATGATAATGAAGATGAATTATTTCTGCAAATGTTTTTAACAAACTTACACACGTAATTTCTTCAAAAGCTGACGCATAGACATTACGCCTTCGAGTGTAAATTATCGAGACACAACGCTGAACAAATGGAAGACGACAGATACACTGTCAGCCATATTCACATCTTTATGCAAAACGCGGTAGACCGCGCTTTGACAGAATATTCTAGAAGTCGGGGACATAAATAAACAAATGTATTTCGCGCTTTGCATGCGAAAATAAAATGTCTTTGAGACTTACAGAGCTGACAAGTGCATGTTTGGGATCAACTCTGATAACATAAAACCTAACCGAGTCACCCACCACAATTAAATAAGTCACTATTCACGTCCAATCATCATCATCAGCCGGAACAGGTCCACTTTTGTACAAAGGCATCCCCTTAGAGCTGGGGGGGGGGGGGAGGTACAGCATTTCCACGCTTGGTGGCTTGGGGATCGCAGTATTGCGCCGACTTCTTACCGTAAGGTCATGAGTTCGAATCCCGGGTTGGGCAAAGTGTTATTGTGTTTTTTTGTGTAAGTTCTCAGCAGCAGTAAGCAAGTCAGTCTGCATGAGTTTGACAGATTACTATCCTTTACTTGTCCATGTTATATGTGCAGTGTTTGAAGACACACCATCATGTTTTTCAACCCAGGGATAGGTGAAGATCCTTAGGAAGGTCATCAGGAGTCTGCACACATTTTTGCTCATCAAAAACCCCACATGATAGGAAGCAGCTTCAACTAAAACTCCAACAGTCCAACACACTACAAAGTTAAGACAATACTGTTGAACTCAAAACATCCGACCCGGAACGTAAAATGTTTGAATACAGCATAGCTTCATGAATTCTTCACGAGTGCCCGCTACGTTCAACTCCTTATTTTCAAAGCATATTTTCTATTGTGTTTCGAATACAAGTTGCTGTGAAATTTTGACGTCTGCCTGTATTTGAATGAAGTTGGTGGATGGGAGCTGTCATTTTTGGGTGAAGGTATGCTTGTGTGTGTTTAGTTTAGTGTTCAGTTAAAAATTGGAAATGTTCTGCAAAAAGAGCAAGTGAGGTACCCTTAACCGACGAGCGTGTATGAGGAATGTGATGCGTGTGAATGAGGCGTAACAAGTATGCCAGGATCGTAGCAAATGGAAATCCGTGGTCTCTGCCTACCCCTCCGGGTAATAGGCGTGACTTTATGTATGTTTAGTTAGAAAAGATACTAGAGACTACCCGATATTCCCACTATTTTTACTCACGACTTGACTGACTTAGTGACTAAGCGATTGGGCTGCTGCGCTAAAAGTTCGATTCCCATATGGGATAAAAAATTATGCGATCCAAAAATGTTTGTCTTGAGTCTGATGGTGTTTGTATGTATGGTTTTTCATGTTTGTGATAGAGGAGAATGGTATGGGGCGAAGTTTTCTTAAAAAAAAAATAGAAATCCCAAGGACAATGTTAATGAATTCACATGTTTCATTAATCGATATTCAAGCATTTCCTGCTTCCGTTTTCTTCATAAAAATAATTACTATAGAATAATTATGTGAAGTCAGTTAATGTAAAATATATTAATTTTGCGAAGAATAATTAATAAAGGAACGAGGAAGGCATAATAATTATATCAAATTTCTCATTTAGTTTTAATTTATGTATTCTTCAGATAATTATAATTATAAAGTTTTATTTTAGTATGTAATAAATACGGAATGCAGTATTTGTGTAAAAAGACATAGATGAGTGACTGAGTGGACTGTGATAGGCTGATGATGATGATGATGGTGATCATGATTATTGTATGTAATCGTAATTTTCGGTAATTAAAAGTAAAAAATAATCAAATATTTAATGCACCAGAGAGTCTCTAATATCTATTGATTTAATAATTATACAACAAATAAATAAACGTAATTAAATAAAGTTAAGTCAAACTACATAATAAAAGTCACACTAATTAATAAAGTCAATCTACATTCAAAAAATATATTGTATTTTTGTAAAATAAAATTTTAATATAAAGTATAATTGACTTTATATTGAAATTTTTACTTGCTTCTTTGTTCAAAACAATATAAGGCACAGATGCAAATGGTAGAAAAGGTAGACATAAAAGTGGAAAGAGCGAAGGCAGTGCTATAATAGAGCTCATCACAAATTATTAATAATAATAATAATAATAATAAGGCCAACCGGCTTCTGAAAGGGTTCTCGCTGCCGGTGGAAGTGTGCAGCGCATGCGATGGACACACGCAATGAACGTCAACGTCATGCGCGCATACTTTGGGGCTACAGACGGAGGAACTAACTTGACTACGTACCGTAGTCGAATACTTCCTTTGTTTCAGGCTCTTGAACCAGCCGTCAACGTAACGACACAGCGACTATCGGATCAGGTACGAGCCATCCAACGATGTCACTTGTTGTGTGATGCCGTACTTGAAACGCTTCGTTCTGAGAGGCAGAATAGCCGTATTATACCTACCTCGTCGCAAACTGTACAACACCATCAGCGACAAGAAGATGAGGGGGATGATAGGGCTATTACTGTAAGTACCCAGTGCAGTGAACAACTAAAGAGCACTCTGGAATGTGTGCTTCGGGAATATCGGTCGACAACACCCGAACTTAGACCGCGTTTACCGCGTTTGCCTATGCACAATAGAAATAGGGCGCTTGTGTGCGCTCTGGATTCCCTGCTACCAATCTATTTTGATAGCAGTGAAGATCTCGACGATACACATTCGATCATGTACTGCGCGGCTGTTGCGGCATGTCGAGTAGCTAACATAAAGTTTCCAACGACTAGAACTACTCGACCATCTAATGCCTCTCCAGCCTGGCAGTGCAGGATCGAGCGTCGTATTGGTGAGACCAGAGCGCTCATTGGCAAGCTTGTTGCTTTTAGGGACGGCAATACTCGCCCTAGGGTCATGCGTTTTGTGAGGCGAGCATTCTCGGGGATTGATATCAATCCCCTAGAATATTTGTCTCGAGTCACAGAACGCATTGACTTCCTAAAACAGAAAATTTGTGCATGGGCGAACCGTATTCGTAGGTATAAGCGGCGAGTGGACCGATACTCCCAGAACCGCTTATTCCAGAGAGACCAAAAATGGGTATATAGAAACTGGGAACGACCGGATAATGGTGTGGTTGACGTGCACTTACCAGATGATAATACTACTAATGAATTTTGGCGTAGCATCTGGTCGGTGCCCGTCAACCACATTGAAGGGGATTGGATTGAGGACGTCAAACAATCATGTGAATTACTACCAACAATGCCTGAAATCACCATTACCATCCATGATGTAGCCAGTGCAGTCCGTCTGATGTCAAACTGGAAGTCTCCTGGACCAGACGGATTGCACAATTTCTGGCTTAAATGGCTACGTAGTTCACATGGTTGCCTGGCGTCTCAGTTTCAATCGGCCTTAGAATCTGGGTCGTTACCAGAGTTTCTAACGACAGGAGTTACCCATCTGCTCCACAAGTCAGGTAGTATCACGGATCCCAAAAATTATAGGCCGATCACTTGCCTGCCTACTATATATAAGCTTCTTACATCCATTTTGAAGACAAAAATTTGTCAACATATTGACAGTAACAACATCATGAATGTCGCTCAAAATGGATGTAGGAAGGGATCACGTGGTACTAAGGAGCTGCTCTTGATTGACATGACCATTAACAGACAGGTCAGACGTAATCGTAAGGATTTGTCGGCATGCTGGATAGACTACAAGAAGGCGTATGATTCCGTGCCCCATACATGGCTCATGAGGGTGCTGGAGTTGTATAAAATTGATGCAACTCTACGCGCCTTCTTGATGTCGTGTATGGGACAATGGAAGACAATACTTCAATATCCTGGATGCCGGCAAACCCGCGAATACGGCGACCCTATCAGGATTAAACGTGGGATATTCCAGGGTGACAGTTTGAGCCCACTGTGGTTTTGCCTAGCCTTGAACCCCCTGAGTACATTACTAGAGAGCTCAAGGCTGGGTTATCGGTTGAAGAGAGGAGGTCAGGTAATATCTCACCTTTTTTACATGGATGACCTGAAACTGTTTGCGTCAGGTAGTCTACAGCTGATGGATCTACTAAAAATCACTGAAAGCTTTAGTAGATCCATCAGAATGGAATTTGGCGCAGATAAATGTGCACTCATCCATGTAAAACGAGGAGAGGTTGTGGAATCTGAAGGAACACAGCTGTCAGATTCCACATACCTTAAAGCCCTCTCTTCAACCGAGACCTACAAATATTTGGGTATATCGGAATCATTAGGTATAAAAGAGACTGACATGAAACAACTGTTCAAGGAACGTTTTTATGGCCGCTTGAAAAAAGTGCTTAAAAGCCTTCTTTCAGGTGGAAATAAAGTGCGTGCCTTTAATAGTTGGGTCATGCCAGTCTTGATGTACTCTTTCGGTATACTCAAATGGACTCAGACAGAGTTAGACACCATGGATAGGAAGGTCCGAACAATGCTTACTGCATATCGAATGCATCACCCACGGTCTTCCGTGATGAGGTTGTACATCCCGCGAAAATGTGGGGGTCGGGGTTTTTTAAACGCTAAGACCCTCCATAATCGTGAGGTGTGCAACCTCCGGGAATACTTTTTAAAGACTGACGTGGGGATGCATCGAAATGTAGTTGCAGTTGATAAGGGCCTTACCCCGTTATCCTTGTCTAAAGAGAACTGGCGCAAACCTGCAGTACTAGATACAGATGATCGCAGGGAGGTATGGCAGAGCAAGGAGCTACACGGACGGTTCTACAAGGCTCTTCATGGACCCGATGTAGACCTTCTATCGTCCGTCTCTTGGCTACGCTTCGGTGATCTCTTTGGAGAAACCGAAGGGTTTGTTTGTGCAATTATGGACGAAGTTATCATGACGAATAATTACCGGAAATATATAATTAAGGATGGCACGGTTGACATATGTCGGGCATGTCACCGGCCGGGTGAATCCCTAAGACATATTATCTCTGGTTGTTCTCATCTTGCTAACGGCGAATACTTGCACAGACATAACCAAGTGGCCAGGATTATACATCAGCAACTTGCTCTGAAATATGACCTTGTAGAATCAGAGTTACCGTACTATAGGTATGTGCCCGACCCAGTTCTTGAAAATGGTCATGTCACACTGTACTGGGATCGATCTATCATTACTGACAGGACTATTGTTGCCAATAAGCCTGATATAGTGGTGATAGATCGATTGGAACGACGCGCAGTGATTGTCGATATCACTATCCCGCATGACGAGAATCTCGTGAAAGCTGAAAAGGATAAACAGATTAAATATCTGGATTTAGCGCACGAGATTGTCGACATGTGGGAGGTGGACTCGGCAATCATTGTGCCGATAGTTGTTACAGTCAATGGTCTAATGGCCAAGAGCCTCGACCAACATCTTCGGAGGCTCGCGTTAGGCGGTTGGGTTAAGGGCTTGATGCAAAAGGCGGTACTTCTTGACACGGCGCGTATAGTCAGGAGGTTCCTCTCTTTGGAGTCCTAACCACCGGCAGCTAGGACCTGTTCCCGATGCCGGTTGGCGACTATATTTTATATTTTTAAATTTTGTATTTTTTATATTATTTAAAAATTTAAAATGTAAGATCATATGAATAAATAAAGAGAATAATAATAAAAAATATATCACAAGGACTTGTACTAAAAGCACACAAAGCGCAGGGCAGCTTGTGGCGAGCTGTTTGTGAGTGGCGACACAACGTGCCTGATACCCCAGAGAGTCGGTCAGGGACTCATCCCCGGTTTGCCCGATATGGGTAGCTGGAGTGGAAACCGAAGAGCGCCCGCAGGACTCTCAGCTCTTTCTTGCCTTAGTTGGCTGGTCAGAGAGGGGTCGCCAGAGCTATATGCTCGGGGGTGGAAGTGTCTAATGGCGTAATAGCGGGGAAACCCGCTCCGAGTCTTCGAGACGCGCGATGGTGAAACCGGGGCCGCACCGCTCTACACCCCTAGCCACTCGCATCGGTGTTGCTCCCTGTTGCCTATAGTGGCGACTGTTTAGGGGGCCCATCTAGTGAGTGGCGAGTCACCGTCTGCTAATATTCTATATATTTTGTGATAAAAGGCAGACGCCGTTTTTATTCAGTATAAAATAAAAGTAACCATTTCACGAAACATCCCAACACAATAGACCAAATCATTTTAGTATCCATCTTTCTCAATAGTCCCGCACCTTCTGGGGACTTTTCATGGCTATTCTTTTATAGAGCAGTTGTGTGGTGTCCCTAGCTGGTGTCCCATTACCTTTTAGATTAAAGTTCTCAACGGGCCTCTGCGTGTTGGACCTGTGTCCCCACGTAAGCCTTTTAAAAGTCCGGGTATCTTCCCCATAGTTGATAGCCCGAGTATAATAAGAGAGATACAAATAATAATAATAATAATAAATCATTTATTTTCAGGCTTCAATGGCCCATAGATATATACCTTACAGACTAACATATATAAATTAAATACAACATATATATATTAAGATACTAGTGGACCCGGCAGAGGTCGTCCTGCCCGTAAAAGCAGCGGGACGTATTTTTTTTTCGAACTTGTCTCTCGCAGTTAGCTCTGAATCAGCTCTTACTGCTTAACCGAACGTTTGGCGAGACCTAATAAAAGGCCTCTAGCCAGGCAGCGCGACGGTATTGTGCAAATATAGTGAAGTACCAAACCAAATTTCTAAAAAAAAAATATGTTTAATTTGTTTTCGTAAAAATGTTTGACATTTTAATAGGTATTATTCTTTTCGGCCTGGAGACGAATCTAACAAATCAATAACAATGAAAATCGATTCAGCAGTTCTCATGTTACAATCGAGCTCTAACAAACCCGAGTTTGTTTTGTATATAGGTAGGTAAAGATTGCTATATCTAGGTAAGATATGATGATAGAAGTAATGAATGCCTTTGAACATACATGAAAGTATTGAATTAAAAAGGTTTCATATTTCTAAAGTCATGCGTTTCGTAAAGCCCCAAAATGACAAATGATTGGTTGCACGGTGTTATGCTGCAAAAGCGGTTGACATGACGTCAGAGTGACGCGTTTGCGGCCGCAACGAATAGGCTGTCGAAGCGGGTAATAAATCGATAGCCATTGGTCAATCCGACAGGTACATGTTGTGGGGTTCATTGATAGTTTTTTGAATTACGAATGACATATTGTCACACCGTTGGAATTTTCGGCCAGGTGTTATTTAGTAATGGGATTCAGACACTTCGACAAACAGTTCTATATTACCTTTAAAAAAAAAATGGATTTTGTTGACGTGATTTCCTATTGCTGCCCGTGGGGTAGCGGGCCAGAAAAACACCTTCCCATCTCGCTGTAGGAAGCGACTAAGGAATGCCCATGCCGCTTGCCAAGCGTGGGGGCAACCCCCTTAAAGGGGAGGCCTTTGTTCAGCAGTGGACGTCTTCCAGTTGATGATGATGACTTAATAAACCTCGTGTTTGCCTAGGGCTTACTCAATGTTGAATACTAATAAATGCAAATACTACATTTAAAACTAATTATTTGTAATAGTGTAATAGGGGACGAGTCTATTATCATCAACTGGGCACAAAACCAGACTCAATGCTGCTCCTGAGAATTATCCATCGGAAAAACACAGTAACACAATTTTACCCGGGATTCAAACCAAAGGACCTCAGTAGTGCTTCGCGGCCACTAGAGCAACGAGGCAGTGGAAACTTATACAAGTAATGATAATTATTCACACCTATAACACAGGTCGATTGGCAACCATTGACCATTATAACAAGACCCCTAAGCGTACATAACAAAATATTCAAAAGTTGAAACATGAAATAGGGTGTGTTAGCATTTTAATATGAAAAATGATTAATGTGCAAATTGCCCAGCTCGGTAGGGACCAAATTGGTTTTAATGAGATTTTTAATATTACACTCAGAAAATGATATTGCTTTATTATATCGTTATGATAATATTTGGACGTTTCAAGAATAAATTTGATCTCCGAAATAGTTACATTCTTTCACTCATTCTTTGTGATATTAGGTTGTTTATTAAAATAATGTTTTGTTTATCGTGAATTTAAATTGTGTAGTGTATTGTTTTTCGACTGTTTTAGAAGATGTTTGGAAATTTCGTGTTTATTATGCTAGACGAAAATAGGTAACCAAACATATTATTAATTAAAAATTGAATAACCCTATCAATCATCAGGTACCTTTACTAAAGTTTTGATCATTGGACGTCCCGTGGAGTGCCGGGCCAGAAAGCACCTCCCCATTTCATCCCGACACCTATGTCGTAAAAGGTGACTAAGGAAAAATCCAGAAGAGGTGCAGCAGCATCTTCTGTAACTTCACCACCAATACTGCGATGCCCAAGTCGCTTGCAAGCGTGGGGATTATGGCAACTCCCACAGCGTTTGATGAGAAGAAACCTTCGCATAGATTTTCTATACAAAACTGTCAAAATGAACAGCTTATCGACTTAATAAGAATTATCTAGTAATTGAAAAATCCCTACAAAATTATACGAAAAACTAAAGTGAATTTTTAGTTCTAGTACAGAGTATAGAGAACTAAATTTTCGGGATTGCGTAGAATCGACAATCATGGTGCAAATAAATTGCTAAATAACACCCGGTTGCCGGCGGGTTGTCCTGAAAGAGGACGCCTAGAGGTTGTAACTCTGAACCTTTTCTGATAGGGTTGAATGTTAAGTGTTAAGCTGTAGCGGGGATAAAAAAAGATAAAAAAGTTAAATAAAATCTGACTATTTGTATTGTATTTTTTATACTTAAACTTTCATATGTTTGGATTGGGGTATCAGATTCAATGGCCTATGGTAAAAAAATTCAATAGGGGTGACGGGCCGGGGAGGCCTTTGCTTGAGCCACAGCTTGGTTAGAGAACATGCTTAAATAACGTCAAAAGGCTCGACTTCTATAACTATATGGCAACTGATGACATATCAAAAGGTAACATGGTATTATTATAACCGAATAGCACTGATAGCCGATTGGTATGACCGTTGAACTGCTAAGTCAAAGCTCACCAGTTCAAATCCCGGCACGCACCAATGTCATAACGTAACATATCAAACATTCATGTGCGCATTACTTTGTTACCAGTTGCTTGAAACGGTGAAGGAAAACAACGCGAGGAAACCGGCACACCAGAGAGATTTATATTACATAACATCACGCCTGTATTTCCCGAAGGGGGTGGCAGAGGTTGATTAATAAATACTTAAAGAACCTTACTGCCTCGTTGGTCTAGTGGTTGCTAAGCGCGACTGCTGAGCACGAGGTCCTGGGTTCAAATCCCGGGTCGGGCAAAGTGTTACTGGGTTTTTCCATTAGGTAATTCTCAGTAACAGCACGGAGTCTGGATTTGTGCCCGGTTGATGGCAATAGGCTCGCCCCCTATTACGTTGGGACCTAAAACATAACTGGCGAAATGTGGGTGTACTATATGTGCACCTCTGCCTACCCCTTCGGGGAATACAGGCGTGATGTTATGTTTTTTGAACCTTACTATCGCCTGTACCTTTGACTATAGACCCAAATATCCAGCAAGTCATGCGACGCAACCCTTGCGGTGGCTTTTACTTAGGACCTCTACACATTAGAGGGACCCGGACCGTATTGATAGTAAGCTTGTCCCAGGTGAGAGGTGCGATACGACGCGATGCTATAAAAAATGTTAATGACGTATCTATTGAAATTAGTATGTCCGCAAAAGTTTACGTTAATTCATCTGATTGAAAATCAATCGAATATTTACTATCTTCATTAGACATTTTCTTTTCTGACTCCATGTGGCTGCTAACTGCTGGTTTTTTTTAATGTCGACCCATCTTAGAAATTTCTCCTGTATTGTGGTTTTACAAACATGAAATATAACATACACTAACACCCAAACTCAGGACAATCATCGGTGGATTGCACAATTTTTTGTCACTAGCGGGATTCGAACCCGCAACCTCAGCTCCCAATCAGGTCGTCAATTAAGGATCGAAGTTATAATTCCCTTCTGTAGCGCAAAAAAACTAATTGTAGCCAACAAACTCAGTTAAACGTCGATTAATCTAGTAGACTTGCTACCACACATTAAACTTGTGATGATTATGGTAATATCAAAATTAGAATCCTGATAAAAATACCTCTACCCCCTTTGGGGATTACAGACTTGATTCTACGCACTCGTTATCTATACATATAATAAAATCGTAACGAAGTCAAAACTGTACATTGAAGATATTTGAAAAAAAATAAGTGCAATGGGATGTCTGAACGATTCTGAAGCCAAAAATATATTTTTTAGAATTTTTGTCTGTTTGTCTGTTTGTCTGTTTGTCTGTATGTATGTGTTAGATTAACGTAAAAACTACTGAATTGAATCCGCTGAAAGTTTGCAAATATATTCTTTAGGGGCCGGCGCGTCGGTATGCATAATATCATCACGGTATTTGCAAAGGGGGCTGAGCAATATTGCATTATGTCTTTGTTTTGTCTACTTTTTGCCGTAGAATGATAAAAAGACGAAACCAATAGTTGCATTATGCAGATTACTTACAGATGAACTTCTGAAGTAGAAATCATCACGCTATATCCACAAGGAACTGAGCAGTGAATCATGACATGTATAGAAACGTCTATTTTAAACATATTGCTATGTGTCATCGTAGCGTGGCGGTTTAACGATCGCCCTACGAGTTATGCATAGTGAGATCGATTCTTGCCAAAGGTTTTTCTTTTTGCGTTAGCTTTAATTTCTTTTTGCATGTTTTTTGACTTAAATATCAATAAAAAGACAATTAGAACATATATTTTAACATAATATTATTACGAACAATTTCCAGTAAATTATAGTTTTAAATAAATTTTTTTCTACATTAATAAATTTGTAAATTCACCATTTCAAATAAGTGATGTCCGACTAATTCTGAAGCCAACAACTTTAACTCAAATGCCCCTTGCATAAAAGAAGGTTGATACACAAAAAGATTCCCGAAACAATTCGCCACTGAAACTACACACGTTGACAACAGATGGGTTGATCCATACTCACCTGTGCTTTCTAGGACGTTTCAAACACACATCAATGTTGAATCGTGTTCCAGCGTCGAGTCAATTAAATACATTTACAAATACATAAATAAGGGTAGAGACCAGGCAACGTTCGCTTTGAAAAGCACTGATCGGGATGAAGTGACCAAGTCTGGTCGTGACATTAGTACTTCAGAAGCAGTTTTGCCAATGCTAGCGTTCTCTATACAAGATCGGCATCCAAAGGTCATGAATTTGGACGTCCATTTTGAGAATGGCCAGCGCATTTTTTTTTCGACCCCGCCAATGTATTAGAGCGATTGGAAAATCCCCGCTAAACAACACTCTTGGCATTTTTAAATTGATTAAGGGAAACTTGAAAAATGATGGACACCAGCGGGACTCGAACCTGCGACAGTCCCGTACCGTGGCGCCGCTCTGCCAACTGAGCCACCGTGTCACTGCTCGCATCCATCAAATTTCAAGTTCCCTTTTAATATTTCCGTCTTGAGGGTGACGTTAGGTATTATCTGTTGGAATCTACGATTACCAACTCAGTGTTGTACTTTTACAGCTACAAACCACTAAACCGATAATACCAACCCAAATTTATATGACTTTTGGTATTTTTTATGCATGTTGCCATGCTAGGCTTAAATTTTAAATTGATTAAGGGAAACTTGAAAAATGATGGACACGAGCGGGACTCGAACCCGCGACAGTCGCCACATACTGTGGTGCCGCTCTGCCAACTGAGCCACCGTGTCACTGCTCGCATCCATCAAATTTCAAGTTCCCTTTTAGTATTTACGTCTTAAGGGTGACGTCAGGTATTATCTACGATTCCAACAGACGACTCTTGGCACGTCTCTGTGAAGTTGATATTTTTGCAAAGTCACTTACGTATGATGAGGTGCCGCCGTACTATACATACGACAAGCAAAGAGGTGTATTTATTATATACGTATAGGTGTATTTATTATATATGTAATATACGTATTGTCGAAGGGTTTCCGGGAATCTTTATGGACACTGCTTTGGGAAGGGTTTACACTGTGCATCCTAATAATGCCGAGTGCTATTATTTGCGCCTATTGCTTCACATCGTATAGGGGCCAACGTCATGGACAGTTGATGGTATGGAGAATCCGACATTTCGTGCAGCCTGCGTAGCACGAAATCTTCTTGACGGTGACCAACACTGGGACAACACTCTCCTGGAGGCTAGCGTTAGTGATAGCCCAAGTCGCCTACGACATTTGTTTGCCGTCATGTTGGTATTCTGCGGTATTGCAAACCCGGTTTTGTTGCGGGAAAAATATTGGCGTCATCTCTCTGAGGATATTTCATGGGCTTTAAGGCATACTACTGATTATTATGTTTTAGCTATGTCTCTTATATCTTTTATAATTTATACGAACTGTAATGTACTTTTTGAGAGAAATAAATAAAAAAAAATATTATTATTGAAGGAGACATCGGAGAAACTGATGAACGCATTTTGAACCACTGTCTCAGTTCTCTTCAAGACGTAGTCATTGCCATCGGGGGCAATCCACTGTTGGAATACGGTTTACCGGCTCCGCAACCATTAAATAATCAAGAACGTGGTAACAGGGAGTATGTCGCCGAAACAAATTATGACCAAGACGCAATGACCACCATCGTGAATGACTACGTCACTAAATTTATCTCAGAGCAAGTGCAGATTTACAATATTGTCCTTGAAAGCGTTGGGCTCGGCCAGGGTAAAATGTTTTTCTTGGATGCTCCTGGTGGAACAGGGAAAACATTTATCACCACTGGCATTCTTGCAGAGGTTAGGAAACAAATAACGGTGGCAAAATTGTCTTCCGGAATTACTACCTCTCTCTCCCTTAGATGATAAAATATAAGTGCTCGCCATACTCTAGATACACATCAATTCGAAGCAATAAAACGTCTGTTCTTGGAGAGTTACGCAATAGTTTTAAGAGACATTTGCTGAAATGTAGTCATAATTATAGTAAAAATGTACAATACCACATAGTGAAAGTTTTAGACAGAACTCAGCAGGAACAACAATCATGTGATGGATCGGCACATTCCTGTTCGTCGGTGATTTTAGAGAAATATTTTCTGACTTAAATGCTCTGTAAAAACGTTCTTTATATATTTCACTTTATACACTTGATATACATAAATATCAATAAATAGTAATATTTAGACGGGGTATATAAAATTCTTCTCATTATTTCACATTCTTGGATAAGTTGGTAAAGATATGATTTGATAGTGTGATTCCCGCGTTCAGCAAAAAATTTGCTTATTCAAAGAACATAATATTTTTAATTTTATTGGTTTATATGTTTTAACTCTATAGCAGAAAGTGGACTGTAGGCATCCATCGTCAAGTTAAAGGTCTGTGATCCACCTCAAAGTTATCCTTTTGTAGATAATCATCATAGACGTAGAAATTATAACAAATTGTAGCGCTGGCCATACTCATACCACACTATCACGCCTTTATTCCCCTAGGTAGGCAAAGGTATACATTTCGCCAGTAAAATAACTGGTCTCAATGTTACAGGGGGCGAGAAAATTAATTTTTTAACTAACCGGGCACAAATTTACAGTCGGTACTGCCACCGAGAATTAGTGGAAAAACCAATCACTCTTTCCGATCTGGTAAACAAACACACGGAACTCCCGCTCAGCAGTCGCATTTTACGAACACTAGACCAATAAGGCAGTCAAATTCTAAGTTCCACACAATTATCAAAGTATTTTTGTTGCTGGGGAAATCCTCATGGGCTTCCTCCACCATGAGCGGACGGAGGGTTATGCCGGTCTCTTATACTAACTAAAACCTCAGGGTATCCGCCTAACAACCTTAGGTTGAGGGATTCGCGATCCGCGTAATGCTACACCATATCTTTAAACAAATTCTGACTCGCCTCTTCGCGATTGGTCCCGCTCACCACGTAGGTACGGCCTACGTGCCTTATGTCCCTTAAAACCGCCTTTTCTGTTTGAGCATCGAACTGCCCAAGTTCGTCGCCCACAGGCCCAACCTATGGGTGACGGACATGAGCAGTTCGTTTAAATTTCTGCTGCAATAAATTTAAATACAAGCGTTTGGCGCATTTTGGCATACAAACTATCACTATTAGCACACGCAGGGGTAGACTTAATTAAGGCCTAGAAACCAGCAGATTTTTACACGGATTACTGTATGACGGTGGCTTCTGAGTTACCAGTCCACGCTCTCTGTAAATGTTGTCTGCTGAAGACAAAACTACAACCGTAGTTCAGAGAAATGCATGCCGTCAATGTAGTACATAGATACAGTAAAACAAAAATACATTCAAAATTGAAATTCCTTATAAGCAAACAAATCGTGTCAATAACTTTCCTGTTAGTCACTCAATATTTACCGATCATACCCATAAAATCGGTATAACAAGTAAACTAGCCCCATCTTAATTTGAAATATACCTTTATCATTAAAATACTATGTATATTCCATTCGGTAAGTAATTTGTAGTGTTTTCCACTTACTTACAAAATCTGATTATAGTCTACTGGTGTTTTTATACGAAATTCACGCGGACGAAGTCGCGGGCAACAGCTAGTATTCAATATAACTTTTTAATTTGGCCAGTGACCTGCAGTAAACGCTCAAAGGCGTGTCGATGCCCGATGTATTTCAAGTTTCAATACCGCTGTCACTTTAAGTAATTGAAAAAAAAGTGTTTTTATTCGTTGGCTTTTGTTTTAGTGGCACTTATGGGACCGGTTTACAGTCCCGCGACGATTTAGATTTAGTATCGGTGAGTAATCATGCTGTAAGTCAAACGGTTATGTGTACCTATATGCTTCTGTGTAAATTGGTGTTGATTTTGACTTGATCAATTGCAACTATAAGATCGAAACTGATGTTGGAATATTATATAACATACCATCACGCCTGTATTCATCAAAAGGGTAGCCTCTTCATTTTCTTATATGGCTGATGAACAACCTGGTGTCAGAGTTTAAACCGCATGTAGGCCTATGACATGGGCAGGCAGAGGTACACATAAATGGTACACCCACATTTCGCCAGTTATGTTATAAGTCCCACTGGAGCGAGCCTATTGTCATCAACCGGGCATAAATCTAGACTCCGTGCTTTGAGAATTACCTAATGGATAAACCTAATAACACTTGCCCTACCTTGGATTCGAACCCATGACCTCGTGCTCACCACTAGATTAACGAGGTAGTCCAGTTTAAGGCATTGGTTATTAGAATACATTTTTTATTTTTTATTTATGTAGCTAAATAAGTTTACCTTTATAAGTAATACCTTTTTCGTATCACCTTTATAAGCTTATGTCACCATAAGCTTCTAAAGATTAAATAGTGGGCAAAGATGGTAGTGACGTTGATCTCCTAGGTGAACTTAACGTACTTAGACACCATTATCTACTCATGGAGGCTCTCTACTTATAAACCCACTAGCTTTTGCCCCCGTATCGCTCGCGTTAAACTTTCTACATGGCAAATTTCATCCAAATCCGCCCAGCGGTTTAGTCGCGAAGGCGTAACAGACAGACAGAGTTACTTCACATTTATAATATTAGACTGCCTCGTTGGTCAAGTGGTCGCTAAGCGCGACTGCTGAGCACGAGGTCCTGGGTTTGAATCCCGGGTCGGACAAAGTGTTACTGGGTTTTTCCATAGAGCAATTCTCAGTAGCAGCACGGAGTCTGGATTTGCGCCCGGTTCATGGCAATAGGCTCGCCCCCTATTACATTGGGACCGAAAAAAAAACATAACTGGCGAAATGTGGGTGTACTATATGTGCACCTCTGCCTACCCCTTCAGGGAATACAGGCGCGATGTTATGTTTTTTTATAATATTAGTATGGAAGTATGAATATAAATTACCTATCTGGGAGAAATAATACTTCGGCGAAGCACTTAATTATAAAAGAAAGACATCTCAATCTTCCGTCTACATTCTTAGGTAAACATTATTTCTTCCCATTTTTGGGCTTAATTTTTTATTCTATAAAGATTAGATGGCCGAGACATTTTAGCGTTTTTATCATCATCCCTCTTAAGAGGAGCGGGATTAACTGATTTTAATCTTAATATTGCTCTTAAAAGACAATTTTAATGGATAAGTTGAAGTCTTACAAAAAAGCTAGTGGTCCGAAAAGTTTTAGATATTAGGAATACTTTATCTATCTTTTTTATTATGATGAGGTGGCTTTACTAAGATTATTATTTATTTATTTAATTTTTGAAGACCTGATTGGTGCAGTGGCAAAGCGATTGGACTGCTTCGCTAATAGTCGCGGGTTCGATTCCCACACCGGACCAAAAATTGTGCGATCCGCAGATATTTGTAACGAGTTTGGGTGTTTGTGTATGTGATATTTCATGTTTGTGAAACGTACCCAAGATACAGTAGAAATTCCGAATGTGGGGCGAAGTTTAAAAGAAATACCGGGGCATGCAATGACTTTATTTGCGACTTAAGACCTAAATTGAATTGGACAATATTTATTTGATAGGATAATCGGACTACCCTAGTGATGGTATAGATTGCAAACTAATGCATGAGAAAAATTTGAAGCCACTTTAACTCACTTCTCACTGCTTTCTTTCGAGGCCGTGTAACACCATTATTATAATTTTCCGAGTAATATAAAACTAGAAAAGAATAACACCATACATAAAAATTATTTGCCACTGGTTAACAAGTTTCTAAAGAACGATATACAGCCTAGACCTCTAATTAAGGTAAACTTAATAAACAGTAACAAAGTTTTTGTACCTATTAGCTTACACGAGGCGACTAAACTGTCCCCAGTACAAATAAGTAGAAGCAATTAATATACGGTACATTATATGTACAAATTGACGGTGGAACGGCTAAGTAACTGAGATTAGGGTGTAGGCGTAGTTGGATGCGGGTAGAGCACAGAATAGTAAGCGAATGGAGTGCTAGCTCAAGGAGATCGTGGTTGCGGCTAGCGCAGGCTAGCGAGACTCGTTCGATCGACATCATACACACATCGATGCTCAGAACACGTTAAGCTTTCAGTCGACGATGTAGTCTTGCGAGTAACTAAATCTATTGGAATGCTTTTGTGGGATGTATTTAATGAGATGTAGAAATGTGACTGTGCATCTACAAAACGTTTGCATTATATAATTCTTGGATCACTGATTTAAATATTATCTGACATATTTTAGAATTATTTATAACTTAAATCTTACGCGAAATCAATTTAAAAATATAATATTTCATATTGAGTCTGAAACTTGGCAGTTGATTACGGCGAAACTCATTCACACGCATAGATTTAATTTATTTGAATCGGCAACGATGACTATTCACTTAAAGCAGTGCTTGTTACGATATATAATTGCTTGGATGATCGGATTCCACAAATTTCTATGGCCGTTTTTTAATAAAACTAAACTTTTTCGTACCTTACCATTTGATACTATGGTTACTCCATTGGTTCATAAATCCGTGTGCAGTCTTTTGTCTAACAATTTGTTCCCAACCCACAAACTTCGCGATGTAAATATATTGTCGCTATTTCAGGGTACAATTTGCCTAAATTTGCGACGTGGATAGATTAAACGGTCGTTAATAAAATTGGTGTTGAATTTAGGTTTAATTATGTGTAGATTTAAACTGTTTCCGTGTTGCGTTTTAAGGAAACCGGGGGTCATTTAATCTTCGTTTCGCTTCAGTGATTTTCGGTGAATAAAATTAGAAAATCGTATTGGAAATTCGCTCAAAAGGAGCGCTGTGGGTAACCATGGTTTAAAAAGATGATGAAGATACTAATTAATATTTCGTCAACCATTATGACGAAAATCAAGTAAGGAAATGGCTTCCGGACTCTAAATGTACGTAGGTGCTTATTAAAATATTAAGTATATTTCCGAATTCATATTATATTATCTAATAATTTTATAGTACACTGACACAGTTTAGTACTGCCATATGCCAGTAAACGAGGGCTTTTACTCCACATCTGAATATCTAAAACATAATTTACATAAACAAAATACATTCAGGACCTTTAGGGTCAAACATAACTCCTTCAAATCGAGGGCCTAACGTTCTATGTCAGAACACGAAGCAATAAAACTCCGGGCATATACTGAATAAATTGTATTACAAACTACCAAAGATCTATCGGACCCATCCTTGGAGCTTCGGGAATATGGACGCAATGCTATAGGCGTTCAGGAAAGTAGGGTCTTAGAGACTAGACTTTTTGCAAGTGGTTTGGATAATAGACGAAGTTTTTCTTAACCAACAATTCTGGTCTGCCTCGTTAGTCTTGTGGTTGCTAAGCGCGACTGCTGAGCACGAGGTCCTTGGTTCGAATCCCGGGTCGGGCAAAGTGTTACTGGGTTTTTCCATTAGATAATTCTCAGTAGCAGCACGGAGTCTGGATTTGTGCCCGGTTGATGACAATAGGCTCGCCCCCCATTACATTGGGACCTAAAACATAACTGGCAAAATGTGGGTGTATTACATGTGCACCTCTGCCGACCACTTCGGGGAATACAGGCGTGATGTTATGTTATGTTAAAAATTCTGGTACAGTTTCGTAATTTTTCCAAATAAAAAAATATTAAATGAACTGGGTCTCAGAAATTTGATTAAAACAGCATTGGTGGCCCTAGGGCCATCCATATTCATAAAGGGTAAGATGCGGCTGAAAACTAGGCAAGTACCGACTATATATTTTTTTGGTATTTACGGAGGTTGATACATAAAAATACCACTAAAATAAATAACCACTTGATGTGTAGCTATACTTTCGTCCTCTATTACATAAACATACATTAACCTATACACTTCTTTATACCCCTCACTACGCAAAATCGTATTTATATTTGGCATTCTACCTAAAGCTAAACCATAATTCAAAGAAGACTATCTACAAACAAAAATTCTTAATCTATGTCACTGACAAACACTGCTGCAACAAGCCGGTGATCAATAAACTCCATTGGTTGAACATTTTATTACCTATCCGTAGCATTTGGAATGACACGATAAATTCTTCTTTGGCTGCCGCAGTGCGGAGCCGGGCTTGTCTTCGCCACGATTTGTAAGAATTAAAAGCGTGTTGAACCGACAGTTTCTTGGTCCGCAGTCGGGTTAAAGTAAATTAATTTTTGCTTGAATTGTTCGGGATTTTTGTTTTGGTAGCTAACGTTTTATATGTAGCTGTTGTTTCCCTTGGAAAATCATTGGTTTTATGAAATCAATACTCGTAATGACTATTGAGACAGCTTAAAGTATTTTTTGAATCGAAATTTAATTCTGTTGTAATTTCGTCGTTGGCGAAAATTGGGAGTAAAGTCTCCATAAGAACTCTGTCTTATAAGGAATATAGGGTAGATAATCATACCTATATACGAGTAGGTAGTAACCTCCTAACCTACGTATGAAGCACCTTTACATTTCCTTTTTTCTCTTTGAAAATGAGAAAGCAGAATGAAAAGTATAAAATAAAAACCAGTTTGCTTTACTCATACAATTAAAAAACCTGTACATTTTCATTAAAACTTGTATATACACTATATTCATTCCTTTCATCTGACGAAACACAAACGACGTGCCATTAAAAACTCAAAAAAGATATCCAAAAACATAGTGTTTTTAATTATCTTTTACTGGTTCCATTTTCAACCGAGTAAAAGAAACAATAGTTGTAATTACAAGAGGCTTCCACTTCAGATAATAAACAAAACCTTGCGAACTGTCAGCGTAAACAAAAGCCTTGGAATTTTATTAAATCCGCTAGCGTGGGGATTAATCATACGGCTCTGAGTTTCGGTAATTTGGAGAACATCGATACGTGAAATAATATCCTGACCGAGTTATGGTCATAGCGGCCAAACTGAATTCAATACCTACCACATATATTTTTGCACAAGTACGTCCACAAAGACGGACAATTTTGAGGCATTGATTAAATTATACCTGTCATTATTCTTTGCATATCGAATAAGAGGATTGTCGATATAACCGGAGTATTACTGGACACGCATCGGAAAATCTGTTTTTTTTTGGGTTTTTCTCAGATTAACATACATACATAAAGTCACGCCTGTTTCCCTGAGGGGTAGGCAGAGACCACGGACTTTAATTTTTTACGATCCTGGTATACTTCTTTCGCTTCATTCACACGCATCACATTCCTCATACACGCTCGTCGATTGAGGGTACTCCTCACTTTTGCAGAATATCTCCGATTTGGCGTAGGTATGTGCGCCTAGGTCTTCCCCTGTCCGATACTCCACTAACACTCGCCTCATATACTCGTTTTGTCACTCTTCTTTCATTCTCTCAGATCAAATTGTATTCATTTAATTCGATTATTAAATGGGTAGAAGGATATAGCTAAGTAGCTGGTTGATACGACAACTAAATGCTGACGATTTAACCGACTACATAGGAGTAGGATGTTATGTATTCGGGACGTACCTTTTGTGTCTATAACACGTGTCTCAACGACGTCATCGTGTACATCCCAAAATAGTAACAGATCTTCAACAAAGTTACAGATATAAACAACAATTTCAAGCAAGCGTTTTAAAAGCCCGAGTGTTTCATCCCTATTTTATCTACACATCAAATCATTTGCTACAGAAAGAACCCTGTTTTCCTTGAATATAATGGCTACCATTTTTCAAAGGACTTAAAGAAACGATCAGTAATGAGCCCAGAGTAGGCACTTCTCTTATATGAAAAGCTTTTTTTAACACTTAAGGTTTTTAATTGTGCGATTTGTTGATTAAACGCTGGAGTGAAGAAATTTTTTAGTTATAATTACTTTTTTATTTACGTCACTTGTTAAAATACTTGTTTGTTGATTCTCATGTTTCTTTGTATTTTCCATTATACTTTTATCTTTTATGTCTTCTATTTTTTCTATTCTATTATCGTGAAAATGCTTTACATCAAAATGTTCATTTCCTAGAATCACTTAAATTAAAAATTCTAGATTTTGTACTTAATGAAATATTTTAAATGACTACAGTAATACCAAGTTAATATACTCTTCATAATTTCTAAGAAAACGTTAATTTTTGTCACTTTTGTCTTGATTTTCTACGTGTTTCTTTCATTCTTGGAAGAACTTTTACAGTTTATTGCTTACTTCCTTGGTATTACTAGTTCTTGGTATACAGTTTGATAATATTTATAATTTGTACGAAAAACCGGCGATGAGACGGATCAAGTCACACGGATAAAGTTTTTTTGAATAAATTGTCATTTTCAAAATATCGTTTGAGTATTTCTTGTGTGCGTTGTGTTGTTGGGATGTGCAGTAAACGTGACCTGCTTATATCTCTTAATACTTTGACTGTCCATAAAGCAGACACAATAATTAAACAATCGATATGTGCTGTATATGGTTCAGTGGGGTGGAAAAGGATAACTTTAAAAAAGAAACTATCCCTGCCATCAGTAGCATTGGGAATATGGGTACCATTGCCTATCCAGTTTCGGTCTCCACACGTATCCTACTTCCATTCAACGAATATTTTGGTATCGTTCCAAAATGCGAATGTAATTACTTACGCGTTTGCGAGAACTTTTATTATGTTAGTGGCGAAGTGGTAATAAAACGATGTTTTTAATGTTTCGCAAATTGATTTCAACCATCTACAAATTGATGCTAAATTATCTGAATGTTGCCGTATCAAAATGGCATATTTTAGCTCGAAATGTGACGGGATATTTTAGTTTTGAATCGGTGTTCTATTGGATTGACGTTGATTCTAGCAAAGAAATTATGTTTATACAATATAATTAATACTTTATCCTTTTTTGACTTGGATTATAAATAGTAGAGTTAATAAAAATTCAGTAAAGTGTGAGCAAAGCCGCAGGCACAACTAGTTCTACCATACATCTTACAGAATTTACATAATCCTCATATCCCGACGCCGTAATAGCTTGTTCCGCACCACTGCAGTATTCAAATTGGACAAAAACTAACGCAAGATTTAGTTAAATCGTTATCTCAAACATTTCTTGTTGCCTTGTTGTCCTATGTAATTACAAACAATAATCGTAGGGGAACGGGTGAATACAATTCTCTGGTTTCTGTAAACACAAGTTTTAAGAGTGACGAACTGAGTATAGGCCCTTTGAAAGGTAGGCTAGCCTTTTACATGGACTTAAATATAATTGGCGACACGTAATTATAAGTGTAGCTATAGATTTTTGGAGTATTGCTGCTTATGTCTTTGGCCTATTACAGAAGATTGCAAGCCGTGAGACCAAATCGGAGATGTTCTGCAAAAAGGGCAAGTGAGGAGTACCCTTAACCGAAGAGCGTGTATGAGGAATGTGATGCGTTTGAATGAAGCAAAAGAAGTATGCCAGGATCGAAGCAAATGGAAATCCGTGGTCTCTGCCTACCCATCAGGGAAACCGGCGTGACTTTATATATGTATGTATGCAAGTCGTGCTATGTAGTGCTATGTCCCCACATGTAGGCAGTTAATGTGATGGCCAACCTAATCTAACAAAATTCTTGAAAATCTGCTTATAGAGAGTTAACCGTGTCATTGTAGAGCGTCCAATTTTATATCTTTTAGCTAGCGGCATCGTTATTCTATTCCTTTCCCTTCTCCGCTTTTTATGATGACTACAAACAAATAATACGGAACTCTTTTATTGTAATTGTAGGAAGTAACCCGCGGCTATTATCCGCGTCCGTAATATAGAATTAGTTGTGGAAAGCAACGGGTCGCATTTATCACGGCTAACTTACCGGATTAACATTTCTGAAGTTTTTACTCGAGGTTTAGGGATGGGAAATGCTTGGGCCAGCGGATATTCATTTAAAAAATGTTTTTGTTATTTTTCATTCGTAGAATGCGTGTTTTAAAGCGCTTAGGCATTGGACTTGCGTTGAGGGTTGAGACTTTGATACCCAGTGACAAATAATTATTGTGCATCCTGCGGTTACTTATCCTGAGTTCACATCAGTGCGTGCAATATCCTGAATGCATGTATTGAAATTAAAATTATATGTTAAAAAGGGTGTATTCATTTATACTATATTTATTTCTAATAATAACTTTGGTTGAAACGTTGTAAAAAATCTGTATCAATGTAACAGGTACATTACGTGTATTTCATATGTAGGGCCATCCCTAAGAAAAGAAATTAACATAGAAGTGACTATAACTATCTCCGCCAAATTGTATCAATCATTTATATATTTATTATTCAGTAGAACGGCCGAAAATAATAACACTATTTAAACATATATCATTGGCGGATATATCGATATAATATTTCGAGCATGGCGCATCACTATAACCGAAAACAAAAGCAAGCATTGCGGCGCTCCGGAAATATTGTTTTCTCCCTACCCGTGATAATAGACATGCTGGCACAGTTTTTGTTGTCACTATGTGGCTGTCAGTAGTGACAGCACAAATTAAGGTTGGGCGCGACTACATACATGCCTCTGGTAATATATTAGACTACAGCAGGGAAGAGGGGCAAGTGACGATAAAATGGCAATAGGTGGTAAAGATGGACTTGATGACCAGATTTGCGCACAGACTAAGTGGACTGCTGCAGTGAGGCTTGCCAGGTATTAAGTATGTGTGTGATTTGGTGGTGGACTGCCTCGTTGGTCTAGTGGTTGCTAAGCGCGACTGGTGAGCACGAGGTCCTGGGTTCGAATCCCGGGTCGGGCAAAGTGTTGCTGGGTATTTTCAATAGGTAATTCTCAGTAACAGCACGGAGTATCGATTTGTGCCCGGTTGATGGCAATAGGCTCGCCCCTTATTAGATTGGGACCTAAAACATAACTGGCGAAATGTGGGTGTACTGTATGTGCACCGCTGCCTACCCCTCGTGATGTTATATTATGTGTGTGGTTTGAAAGTAATTTTCCATAGCCTAGACTAGTGACCAGTTAAAGTCTTGTCCCCTAATACAATCTGTAACATAACTGGCAGAGTGTGGGTGTATATCTCTGTCTTCTTCTTTGGGGAATTAAGGTTGGATATTACGTTATTTTTATGTAAATCATTGATAAATAAAAATTGTGAGACCAAACATGAATACTTAACTTAATTTTGAAATAAATGAAAATTCATACTTTAAATAAACAAGTGGATTGAAACATGTATGTATAGGTGAGCCATTCATAACTGTCTCGGTTCGAGCAGCCGTTGAAGAAACAACTTTGGCCGACTGGCGACATTCCAGATATATTTTTTAACTAAAAAACATCACGGAACAACTGTCCCGGCGCAGTTTCGGCAACTTCTCGCCCGTTGTTTGCAGGTCCTATTCTGGAAACATATTTGATTAATCTAATTTTGTTTGAAACCATCTTGTTTGGCTTAAATTTAGACTTGGCTGTGGAATTAAGATGGTTATCCTGTTTTTTCGGCTATCGGCATGAGGATTATAGTACTCCCTCCCCATTCCAACGGGGAAGCCTTTGTTCAACACTGGAGGTGTTTCGGCTGATGATGATGATGGTGTAGAGATTGACGAGTCATGAATGATGGTAGCGAGTTTGACATCCTAAGCTGCAGTACACAAAATTAAGCATCATCACTCATTGAGGCTGTCTTTCGGCTTGCATCCTTTATTCCGCACACTTTGAAATTAACCAAGTTCTTAAGGTAAATCTCATATATATTATTAAGCGTTATGTTGTAATATGGGAAGGAACTAGGTATTTGTAAAAATATTCGTGTGAACTGCAATGTTTTGTTTTTCTATCGGTTGGCCTGTCTGATATGTGATTTGTGGGGGTTTGCTTAGAGGGTGTGCTTATGTGTATCTGTACTATAATAATACTTCTATAATCTTAATCTGCATGATTTGTCATTTTCATAAGTGACTAAAATAACATTGCTACCATACGGACCTTAAATACGTACTTTGGGGTATAATAACCTTTGGATAACTAATCGATGTATCTCTTTTAGAGAGAGGCACTTATTTTAGTAAACATAATTATTATAAGAAAGCCTAAAAATATGATATAAACATACGCTTTATAACACCAAATTACTTCCACCAATAATAAAAATTGAAAACGTCTTTTTTAACCCTCAAATACCTATATCTTTCAATAAAAGAATTCGTACTACGCACCATTATTCAAATGTAAAGCGAAATTATTCAAATGGGATCAATTCAGTATTTAAAACGGAAACCGAGGTTGAAGGTCCACTGTGAACATGGTTTATGGAATATTGAAACAACGCTGTAGGCCATACAAATTATTTGAGAAATGTAAATAGGCAACTTGATATAATTTGGAAAGTTCGACAGAAATTACTCTTTTTATAGACTCGATCGATAGATACTCTTTTCAAGTACAGCGTGCCAAATTAGATCGTGTGTATTAGTATTTAGAGTTTTTATTTGTTATCTACAAGTTGTATTGGGAAAATTATCGATACATTCTTTAACTTCAGTCTTGTTGGAAGATGTCTTGAGACTGGTAATGACGAAGGGTTTCGCCGCGTTAGTGAAGAATTAGAAAAAGTTTCGAAATGATTCTGAAATTACAATTAGAAATAAATAGTTATTTGATTTTAGAACTATCAACGTGTCTACTTTTTAAAAGCAAATAACTTCCCTTTGACCCACTACTTTTGCAATGAACCGTCTATCATAGGTTAAAAGTTTGAAGGTCCCCACAACCTCGATACAATTTAAGAAATCATTTTCGTATTTCCAGCTTAGATGTGAATTTGATTCGAAGCCAGACCAACGATTTATTCAAAGGCTAAAAAGTTTCCCCAAATTACTAACGTCCTATACATACTTGATTCATAACTTAACCCTTATATTTCCAAAATGGTAAAGAAAATAATACAGTGGCCTTTTTCTAAACAGAATACGCGGATAGAAT
Source organism: Abrostola triplasia (assembly GCA_946251915.1). Classification (NCBI taxonomy): domain Eukaryota; kingdom Metazoa; phylum Arthropoda; class Insecta; order Lepidoptera; family Noctuidae; genus Abrostola; species Abrostola triplasia. Next base: position 3,852,469 of record OX276444.1, on the reverse strand, counting down.
ATGTTTTAAGTAGTTATCAGTGAATTTTGAAGCGGCGTGGCGTCCCGTCTCGCTTGTTTTATATTGAAACTTCTTCCCTCTATACTGATAAAGTTGCAAACTGAATTTAGATGGGCCGCCGACATATTTTTAGCTTCTTATTTATAAAAAAATAATAAGTTTTCTCTATAGTGTGCTGGAGAAGTTGGCCGGCTTCATGGTTTATAAAAGAAGCAATTTAGATAAAGAAACGGTAAAGTGTGTATTTATTTCTTTTAGGCGAGTATCTTTTTTAATTGGAACTGACTTGATGGTTATATATTTCGATGATCAGCAGTAGTGTTTATTCAGTCTGGAGATAAGTGCAATTAATATTCATGTGAGTAAAACATATTTTCGATACGGAAATAAAAGATAGAAAACGCCATAACGCCATAACAACACGCCGGTATTCCCCGAAGGGGTAGGCAGAGGTGCTCATATAGTACACCCACATTTCGCCAGTTATGTTTTTAGGTCCCAATGTAATAGGGGGCGAGCCTATTGGCATCAATCGGGCACAAATCCAGACTCCGCGCTGCTACTAAGAATTACCTAACGGAAAAACCCAGTAACACTGCCCGACCCGGGATTCGAACCCAGGACCTCGTGCTCAGCAGTCGCGATTAGCGACCACTAGACCAACGAGGCAGTCAAGACAAAGGGAAATAAAAGACAAGTTTTGATGAATTAAAAATATTGTATTGTAATATCGAATTTCAACAAAACCATAAGCAAGAGGCAAAGTGGTTCAAGATGCATTAATTAAAAAAAATACCGCCAATCACTACAAGCACACGTATTTAATTCCGTACCAAAAATACCAATAATTGAACAATCACCGCAGGGTTTTAATTCAGTAACAACGCAATGAGCTTATAATTTTTTCACAGAATTCTCACCATACATATTTAATGGCACAGAATTTAACTGAGAGCTGTTTAATATAAAATGTACCTTCAGTTAACAGCCCGTGAAATTATTTAAGACTGCAATCAATCTTTTATGTTACGTTAAAGTCAAGAGTATGAGGCATCGACGCCCGATCCACTTCTCCGTCATATTTCATTGAGTATGTATGTGCTAAACACACTGCCTTTTTATTTGAATGCTTCAACCGATTTTGATGTATGGAGTATCGTCAGAATCGTTACACCATCACTAGTAAGATAGGCTACAAAAAATAAAAAAAGAAACAAGTTTCATAGTACTCTTTTGGTTTTTTACTTCATTTTTTGACATGGCTGTCGTGTTTTTTTTAATTTTCTAAATATTTATATTTTAGTCAACGAATTTTATTTTTTGCAGATAATATTAATCTTTTGTTTCTCCATTTATACTGCTATCATAAAGTAGTAATGTTCTCCTGACCGAATTTCGGTCACAGCGGCCTATCTCAGCTGAGACTAGCCGCAGACGCAGGAGATATTATAGTGCACAAGTTTGCGCGCAAACACAGGTGCACTCCCTATTCTTTCACTCTCATAGTCCGATGAGACAGTAGACCAAAACGACCATTTAAACAAGTAGGGTTTGGTGGTTCAAAGTAAGCCTTTCACTTACATTTTCTTTGTGCATTGACTTAATCACCTTTTGGGGCTCATCATCATCATCATCAGCCGGAAGACGCCACTGTTGAACAAAGGCCTCTCCCTTAAAAGGGGTGTATTGCCATAATCCCCACGCTTGGCAGGTGACTTGGGGATCGCAGTTTTGGTGGTAGAGTTACAGAAGACGTTGCTGCCCATCTTCTAGATTAACCTTATTCGCCTCTTACGAAATCAACGGGAAAGGGGTGATCAATTCTAGGTCGGATTTAGATACCACTCGGCAAATTTTTTGGGCTTATTCGTTTTATTTACTATTAACATTTTTCAAACTTTGACAGCTCATGGTAAGGAAATAAGCACACAAATAAGAAACTTGCACAGCTGAAGTACACATAAAAAACTCATAAACTAAATTTAAGAGACTTCAAGTAGATTATATTTCCATTAAACGTGAATTAATATAACGACACTTGCTTGTTTTATGGACTAGTTTTATTTCTACAATTCATGCATAATTTGACAATAAGCTCGTCCGTTTAGCAGTTTTTGAATGTACACTATTATCATTCACAAGTGACTAGGCTTTTGGACAGATGCGCCGGTAGGAGGTTCTATTCAAACACCGGACAAATATTTGCGTGATTCACAGATGTTTGTCCTGAATCTGGGTGTTTGTCTATATGATATTTCATGTTTGTGAAACGCACCGGACAATACAGAAGATCCTAGTGTGGGGCGACTTTTTACATCATCACTTAGACACTTACATCTTTGCTTAAATCTATTTTGTTTTTCATTTGTTTATCATTATTAGCGTGTACTGCTGTCCATCTAAAAATAAACATACTTATAGAACTATCTATTAAAAACAATAATACAGTCGATAAAGCTAGTGCGTTCGTCAATACTCTTGCCCGTATATCACTAGTAATATCTACAGCCTGAGCGTTTTTATTATAAATTGAGCCGTTCATAGTTGTCCATCGATCAGGATACAGAGATGTTCTCAACTCAATGGATTGAGATAAATGCTTGCCGCTTTATTCTGATGTAGGGCTGCGAAAACTAGTAATAAAATTAATACATCAAAGGGTACGGAAGATAGATTCAAGGGCTGAAAGAAAAATAAAGTTGGTTAACCGGTAAACATTGTTATAGTTGATTGAAGTATTGATGATGATAGACTTGTGGGTGTCGTGGTTGCAAAGCGCGACGGCTGACCGTGAGAGCATGATTCGATGCCCGAGTTAAGTATAGTGTTAATATGTTCAGTGGCAGCAAGGATTCTGGATTCTGGACGTGGTTGGTTGTAACAATAGGCTCGCCCAATTTTACATTATTTTGTGTCTAACATATCTGGCGAAAACTGAATGTATTATACTATCACACTACTTCACACTAATGCTAAGGCGAAAGTTAGTGAGTGTGTATGTATGTTTGTTACCACTTCCTGTTCAAACGGCTAGACTGATTTTGATGAAATTTCATATGAAGGTAGCTTACACCCTCGATTAACACATAGGCAATTTATCAAAAAAAATGTAGCGGGTAACACCGCGGGGCGCAGCTAGTTAGATATAATTATGCACCTTTACAATCCCTTCGGGGAATACAGTCGTTATTCGATAGGTACTCTTTTAATCTACTCTCACATAATATTGCGTAAAACCCACATTCAAGATATCACCCAAGAGTATCCAACCATTAATATAATTTAATTAAACCATAACTTCGTGATATAACCCGATCCCATACAACGACTTCCCATGAAACCATTAAAACTACTTGGGAAAGTGAAAGGACTATAGTATGTCGTACATAAATGCCCCCAGTTTCCAGTTCCAATGTAAATCCCAAGGCAGCAAAGGCATTTATCATTCGAATTTCTTAGAATATATCAAGGGACATAGATTAAGAGCGGATAAGTTTATTTTTAACCTTTTTATGCTTGAGTTTCCAGTGGTATTACAGGTTAAAATTTAACAGCCTTTTATTTTTAAAACCATTATAAAATAGAAGCCCCACGGTGTTACCCGCTACATTTTTTAGGGATGAAAAGTAACCTATGTGTTAATCCAGGGTGTCAACTACCTCCATATGAAATTTTATTAAAATCCATTTAGTAGTTTTTACGTGAAAGAGGAACAAACATCCATACTTACAAACTTTCGCGTTTATAATATTAGTAGGGATTTTGCCAATATCGTCCTCACTATCATCAGCTCTTTGCAGTCCACTGCTGGACATAGGCAATATAATTATTGAAAGGCTTCTATTAATGGTGTGAATTAGGCTAAATATGCCAGGATCGTAGAAAATGGAAATTCGTAGTCTCTGCCTACCCCTCTGGGAAACAGGCGTGACTTTATGTATGTATGTACTTATTAATGGTAAAATAATAAGGCTAGATTGTGCCATCCCGAGCCGATTTTGTCAAGCGCTTGTCTACTGACATCTGCATTTGAGTAGGCGAGTTTGATATCCGTGCGGAAGAAATACATGTCTAATAAAATAAAGGAATAATAGACTAACTTGAAATTATTAGCAGTAAGAAGTGTAGTTAGCTTGTAGGTGTAAATCATCATCAGCTGGAAGACGTCCGCTATTGGGCAAAGGTTATAAATAACTTATATTAAACATTTATCTTTTGATAGCTGCATACATTTATTGCGTTCTTTGTCTAAAATTGACACATAGGACATCATTCTGCTGTCAAATGATTTGTGTTAGTTCGATCGTCATTACCAGCCTTATACTTACCTACTAGTTGACTCTCACTAACTTCATATGTTGCTTCTTAACCTACCTCTAATCCTTCAAGGTCAACTCCTGAGTTTTTATCTCTTCCACAAAATATTCACCAAAATTCTCTAAATATTTCTTGATATTACCCACAAGACATTATACAGCGGTATTTACATTGCTGGCCGGCCATGTTCAATTAAATACCGGTGAAATAACAATCAGTAAACGAGCGATGTATTAATTTATTTTACGAAACATATTTATCATAATGGTTTATGAGGGTTAAAATTAATTAAAATTTAACTCTTGCCTTTAATTTGTTGTGCCTCGCAATTAATATAAGAATGGGTTGGGATGAGATACAACACAGCGGATGATTTTGAGTTACAAACATATTATGAGTGAAATTTAAGCTGTATTCAGTTTTTGGGTGTTGAATTTGAATTTAATGACGTAGCTTAAAACGGGAGACTTCGTAGTTCTAAACCTATCGAATATGGACTTGTTCCAAGTAATTAAGCAAAGAAGGATTTGCAATAAATACTATCAGCATCCTTTCAATCTACAAATACAATGATAAAGAAATTCGAAACAAAGAGTAAATCGCAATTCTTTCAGAACTAGAAAACCTGTAGTCGACTTTATCTCTACAAGCACGATTATACAAACTATCTTAGATACAATTTCATGGATATTATTAATTTTGAAAGTAATCAATATGCATGTTTAATTGTTCTTTCGATTGCAGTTTCATTTACAAATTATCAATGCTAGTCTTTTATCATGCTGTGTGATTACTTTTAAGGTGTCTAGGAATAGTTAGGTACGCAAATATGGAGAGGATTTTAATTTTTTGCTTCCGTAAGTTGTCCTATTAAGCATTTGCTAGAGTAAGATATAGTATTACTACCGATAACCGCTAGGGAAGAAAGATTTTCGAGTGACGACCACATACCGGAAGACGCAGCGTTGGCAGGCCTCCCACCAGATGGACCGACGATATCGTCAGAATTGCGAGCAACCGGTGGATGGAATTGGCAAGCTGTCGTTCATTGTGGCGTTCTAAGGGGGAGGCCTTTGTTCAACAGTGGACGCCTTCGGGCTGATGATGATATTATTACTTATAACGTAAGGTCAACTAGATAATCTTCATCATCATCATCAGCTTTTATGTGACCCACTGCTGGGCATAAGCCTCCTCCGTTAAACCACTGTTTTTTGTATTTGCCCGTTGGCTTTCAGGTAACCTTTACTTAAAATCATCAGAAATCTGTAAAAACATTATTATTCGATATTGTTTATTAGTTTTTCTAAACTGGATTATTGGAAGACTTGATGAGACTTGACGTCATGAAAAGAGTAAATAAGAAATATGGGTACAATTAACAATAAAACTTAAATAGACATTGAAAAAAGTGACCTTTGCCGTTATCTTATTAGCTGTACCCTACATGGACCATATCTTTATTTATTTATATTAATATTGGCGTAAACATAGTAGAATGCATTATAACATAGTATTACGCCTGTATTCCCCGACGGGTAGGCAAATGTGCGCATACAGTACACCCACATTTCGCCAGTTATGTTTTCGGTCCCAATGTAATAGAGGGCGCGCCTATTGCCATCACCCGGGCACAAATCCAGACTCCGTGCCGCCACTGAGAATTACCTAATGGAAAAACCCAGTAACACTTTGCCCGACCCGGGATTCGAACCCAGGACCTCGTGCTCAGCAGTCGCGCTTAACAACCACTAGACCAAGGAGGCAGTCAATGCATTAACTGATTGAGTATTATACATATCTATTTCAGAAACGGCTCTCTTCATATTTACATGCTCCGTTATGTCTCAAGTCATGATGACCAAAAAACCTATTTCGATTCCCCTTTTCAACAGCAAAAACAAAGCTCTTCGGCAAGGGTAAGTACTTATAACTTTTTGTTCCAAAACAAATAATATTTCATAATAAGGATCTGAATTCTAGGCAGGTTGATCCTCATTTTATTGAAACTGAACGTTTTAGCACCATTAATAAAGATAAAATCGCTACAAATATTCTGAATAATTATCCTTGCATAATTGAAACGCACCAAAATTGCTGAAATTGGAATGAATATGTCTGTATTTAAAAAGAGAAATTTGTTTGGAAGTGAATTTCGGATGTCCCCGGGATTCGATTAGGTCGTAAACAAGACTTCTCTGAGCTTAAATATAATTAAAATAATCACTCATCTATCAAAACCAATAATCACTTTGACTGAGAATCGAATACAACAGTAACTACACTCAATTATAAACGAACAGAAAAAACAGTAATCAAGATTAAATACAAAGGCCTCGACTTTTTGTAACTTCGGTGAATTGAATCCGAAGTGGCATAGACTTAGAGCACTGTATCCAAGTTCCCTCAAAGAAAATTCGTCGCAAAAAGTTTATGTTGAAAGCCCTCTTAATTTGAGTGACTCAATCAGGAATTATTGAGAGGGCAGCTGCCTTCGACCCGAGATTTGTTAGGTTCGGCATTTTTTTATATAAGGATTAGATGAGGGTATTAGTCTTAATTCTGTTCTCTGACTTGAAGGGAGTTGTGCCCCCTTACCATGAACTCTTATTGTTGGACAGTTAACGTTGTGGATGCGATATGCCGACTTAAACTGGATGTTGGTCTCGCTTTCACGACGTAAACTGTTCTGATTTAAGTGTTCATGGTAGGGGGGCTGTGTAGGAAGTGATGCTCGTTAGGTTAATTATCGTGTGATTTCTTAGATTAACAATGATAGTACGATGCTCAAAGCTGAATGGATGTCGCGCATAATAGAACAAAATCTTTATTTGTTTCGTTACCAAAATTCGGAATTTCTTAGTCTGGATAGAATTAATCTTGAAGTCCAATTAATAAAAGATGTCAAATAAGTTTGATACATACATAACATCACACCTATGTTCCCTTAAGAGGTAGGCAGAGATGCGTCCACATTTCGCCAGTTAATTTGCCATCAACCGGCCACAAATCCAGGCTCCGTGCTGCTACTTATAAATGTGAAAGTAATTCTGTCTGTCTGTCTGTTACGCCTTCTCAATTAAACTGATGGACGGATTTCGATGAAATCTGGCACGTAGAAAGTTTAAGACCCGAGAAAGGAGATAGGCTACTTAACGCGGGTGAAGCCGCGGGCAAAAGCTAGTCTATAATATTCATAACCGCAATGTGTTTCAGAATAACAGAAGACGATTCAAGTCCTCGTTTAGATGACCATGTTGCTTTACCAAAGCGAGAATGCGTCTGCTCAAAGATCTACGATCCAGTGTGTGCTTCAAACAACGAGTCTTATTTCAACCTTTGTTTCTTGGAGTGCAAAGTACCGAAGGCTGACAACGTCTCAGTGGTACACCAGGGCAACTGTATACCTTTCTAAATTATTGTGACTGACTAATTAAAATACACCTTAATTTCTTGATGTTTTGCTGGTAGATCCTGCTTGAAAATTGTAATTTCTAAAGAAAAAGTTTTTGTTTGAATGTAGACTTCTTTGTCAGATATAGGATTTAACAGTTTTTTATAGATAAAAATAGCACTACAATGTTGTTTAAATAATGACTTTACTTCTTGTACAACACCTTTGAATAGTACAAATAAATGGAAAGAAGATTATCTTGAACTGTTTAATTTATATTTTGTTTTACATAAAACATAACATAACATCACGCCTGTATTCCCCGAAGGGGTAGGCAGAGGTGCACATATAGTACACCCACATTTCACCAGTTATGTTTTTCGGTCCCAATGCAATAGAAGGCGAGCCATTGCCAACAACCGGTCACAAATCCAGACTCCGTGCTGCTACTGAGAATTACCTAATGGAAACACCCAGTAACACTGCCCGACCCGGGATTCGAACCCAGGACCTCGTGCTCAACAGTCGCGTTAACAACCACTAGACCAACGAGGCAGTCAAGTTGTTTTAATAAACCTATATAAAAGTATTTAATCTAAGATTCGCTAAGGATTTACATAAGATTATGTTAAGATTATAAACTCTCATATAAACTTAATAGCAACGAATATATATTGTATTTTTTATGCATGTTGCCATGCTAGGCTTAAATTTTAAAATTGGTTCCACGAAACTTGAAAAATGATGGACACGAGCGGGACTCGAACCCGACACGGTTGCTCAGTTGGCAGAGCGGCGCCACGGTACGGCGACTGTCGCGGGTTCGAGTCCCGCTCGTGTCCATCATTTTTCAAGTTTTCTTTAAGCAACGAATATATTTTCATCCACGAAATTATTAAAACTCGCAAGTTTTTCATGCAATTAAACTTGAACAAAGTTAAAAACTGCATAATGCCGTTCTGTTGGAAAGTTGAATAAATTAAAGTCTCCGTTTTTACAGTTTTATTCATGTAGATGTGTTCTACCATTCCTACATAGGTAACACGGCTTAACTGAGAAAGACATCGTCATATTGATTCTTAGGTCTTCTTCTTCTTATTGCATAGTTAATGAACAACCTGGTGTCAGAGTTTAAACCGCCTGTAGGTGTAGGCCTATGACATGGGCAGGCAGAGGTACACATAAATAGTACACCAAAATTTCGCCAGTTATATTATAGGTCCTAATTTTATAGGGGGCAAACTTCTAATAAACATTCTATCTAAATAAATAAATATGGCTTTACACACCGCACACCGTTGAAAAATGTCTTAGGTGTGCCGGTTTCCTCATGATATTTTCGTTCACCTTTTTAGCAGCTGGTAATTCATTTATAATACGCACATGAATTCAAAAGACATTGGTGCGTGTCGGCTTTTGAACTTGCGACCATTGACCCAAGCATCCCAACGGTAATAACACTTGGCTATCAATGTAGCAACTGAGATAAGCGTTATCATATCCACTCTTCAATAAAATCATAAATCATTTATTTCTTTGCGAATATGGGTACAATAAATAGTTCTTACAGAAATACAATAGTAAAGTCCTTTAACCATAATTATCCTACCAAAAGGCATCATCATCATCATCATCATCAGCCTATCTCAGTCCACTGCTGGACATAGGCCTCTCCCATGGCACGCCACTGAGCTCGATCTTCGGCCCTAAGGCATGCAAAACTAAAATTACCCAAAAAAACAGTGATTAAAGCTTTTTAATTTTTTAATATTTTTCTTAAAAGTACTTAAACTAGAGATTTCCAAGACTGATTTTGGCAAATGGTTATAAATTTAGAATAGGTTTTTTATTCTTCGTAACAAGAATGATGGAATCGACTCTAGCAGCAAATAGACCTCGCAAAACGCTAGAATGAGCAGACAGATAAAAAAATATGTCACAAGTACATAAGTAAAATGTCTACACACTTGTACCGACCATTATTTACCTTGTCTATTTATAGTTATGCTCAGACCTTTTCACCCACGCTTTGTGCTAGTATAATAGATCTTATTATGTGGCTAAACTCTTCAAAGGTCAGTTGTAGTTTTAGGCTATTGATGATACTTTTCTGGAATATGCATGTATTAACATTCCTTGATGGTATGTACATTGTACATATGTAGGTATTACAGTCTCAGTGGATACAGGTTTTCTTTCAAATTACGTTTGGTAAGGCTGTACTTATTTACGCAAGCTCTTTATTTATTGTTATACCAACAGCAATAGATACTCATTTATATATATAAGTTTGCCGAGTGGTATCCGGCCTAGGATTGACCACCCCTTTCCGTCTCCTAGGTGTCGTAACAGGCGACTAAGGGAAAACCCAGAAGATGGGCAGCAGCGTCTTCTATAACTTTACCACCAATACTGCGATCCCCAAGCCGCTTGCCAAGCGTGGGGATTATGGCAACCCACTTCAAGGGGGAGGCCTTTGTTCAACAGTGGACGTGTTCCGGCTGATGATGATGATAACCATACAAGCTGTCCGCTGCTAATAGGCCATTTTTATGGCTTTAAGGACATAAAATGTTGTCAAAGCTACATTCATACAAGCATGCTATTTTCTTACTAAATAGTTCATGGTCCTACATTATGAAATTCTTAGACATTTTGGTAACGTATTTATAAAATCACATCTCACATACATTTTTGTTACGTACGGGAATCAAAACTCCTATTTATTACCTAACAAAGAAGGTTAATTAGCTTCTGTACCAATATCAGTCCGTCAAGAAGTTAAACATTTTTGAGAAAAAAAATGTAAGCCATTATTAAACGCAGAGAAGTAAAAACGATATTCAAAAGTAACGATGTTAAATACTACCTATTTCTAAAGAGATTCAAGATCTTAACTGTATTCATAACATCAACAAAATGTTGGTTATCTACCATCCAACACATTAAACAAACCTTTACAGTCTTTAAAGTCGTTAAGTTTGGACGTATAACTTTATAGCAAGGAATGGGGCTTGAAACGGAAAACTTTGAGAAACAGACGACTTTATTTCAAAGGAATTCTTCGTGTATGGACGACTGTGTTCCAAAGTCAGTTATTTTGAAGGCATTCTAGAAGTCGACTTTGAAATTGAAATAATGATTTTGAAATCTTCCTTTGACCTCATAGATGTTTTTTTTAGGAACATATATTATCCCACTGCAGGGCAAAGGCTTCCCTACTCTCTTTTCATTTGTCCCTGTCAAGGGCTGGTAATGACCAGTCCTCCATTAAGGAATCCAGTTCATCTCGCCATCTCCGTTTGGGTCTGCCTCGCTGACATCTACCTTGCTGAGGAGTCAATTAAAGTACATTTGGCCCATTGATCGTCTACCATGCAGTAGACGTGACCAGCCCAGTTCCATTTCAACGCAGCAGCTTTGTGAGTGATAGATGCTTTCGTCTCTGCTAATTATGACGACCTGATTGGCGCAGTGGCTGCTGCGCTAAGGGTTGCGGGTTCGATTCCCGCACGGGGCAAAACTTTGTGCGAACCACGGATATTTGTCGCGAGTCTGGGTGTTTGTGTATGTGATATTTCGTGTTTGTGAAACGCACCCACGACACAGGAGAAATTCCTAGTGTGGGGCGACGTTTTAAAAAAAGAATAAAAAAAATTATCTTCGTGCGTATTACATGCCATAAATAAAATACGAACTATGAGTGAATAAAGTGAAAGTATGCAAGGATCGTAGTAAATGAAAATACGTGGTGTCTGGCCTCTGGAAAATAAACCTGATATTATATTAAAATGTATACAGTTACGCTTGTTTTTCAGACAGCAAACTGTTATTTTAATTGGATTTTTGGCATCGTTTTAAATAAATGCCTCTTGATCTAGTGTTAGCAAAACACGAATACTGAGCATGTGATCCTAGGTTCAGAAATTTAGTCGGGCTCAGTGATATTGAGGTTGTCAATTAGTTAATCCTCAATAGCAGCACAGAGTCGAAATAATATATTAATAGTTGGATACACATAACATACATACAACTGGCGAAATGTGGGTAAACTTACGTATATTTATGATAGTAATTCATTGATATTTTAACGAAATTGTTAAAACATTTCAATATTTCCAAAATGTAATGTTTGCGTACAAAATAGTAAACAATATGAACAAATACTTAATTAATATACTTGTATTTTGAATACTAAAATCGAAGCATATTGAAATCATTTATCATTTACTAGCTGCGTCCCGCGGTGTTGCCCGCTACATTTTTTCGGGATAAAAAGTAGTATCTGTTAATCCAGGGTGTCAGCTACCTCCATAATTGTAATCATTAAAATCGGTCTAGCTGTGTGAGCGTGAAGCGGTTACTAACATACAAACACACTCACAAACTTTCGCCTTTAAAATATTGATGTGATAGTGGTATTTTTAGTGATGTTAACGTTATTTTAACGCCACACACGTTAAAAACAGCAACTCAAACACCCATGACAGATTGCTTACAATCCAGTAAACCCTCGCAACACGGACATAAATAACAATTTTCTTAGTCGACACAAACTGAAAATGCCCAACATAAGCCTAAATTATCGACTCGATTATTCGTGGTCACGGCACTACGATACCGTTGATAGGATTATCGACCGTGTGCCCTCTGCCTAAGGCACTTAATTTCCTATCATTTTGCTTCACGGAAATAATCAGGCGGGCTCGATAAGAATAATGCGATTATAGACGATTCAATGATCGATCTTACGTAGGCGTAGATTGGAGGAGATAGTATTCGTGTTGATTGAGACATTATGATTGTTAAGTGAATGAATTCCTTCGGTTGGAATATTGAGTTTTGTTTGAGGGTGAATGTTTCAGGCATTGGAAGATTTGTTTGATGCAATGGCTCAACTATTAATATATTTATGTTTTCTTTTATTATTAGAGTTCTCTTTTGTTCCACTGCAGGGCAGAAGCCTTCTCTTTCCTTCTACTTATGCCGAAATCCTTCAACCTTACCCTTTTGTATGTTTATATTTTCCATCAGATTTTTAACTTAGACCACCTTTATGCCTTACAATAAATTAGGCCGCTCCATATTAAAAAAATATCATTTATCTTTTTTATTCTATATATTCTTCTATATTATTATTTTATGGATAACTCAAACTTGATCCTGTGGCAGTGTTGGCAGGCCTCCCACCAGGTGGACCGACGATATCGTCAGAATTGCGGCAACCGGTGGATGCAATTGGCAAGCTGTCGTTCATTGTGGCGTTGTAAGGGGGAGGCCTTCGTTCAGAAGTAGACGTCTTCCGCCTGATGATGATGATGCTGATCCTATGATCTGTTCAAAATATTTTCTCTAATGTCTTTCCTTTCCACCTAGTTTTATTTAGGTGTCAAATTATAACATGTTTTATAGCTCTTTTTTCTATCCTTCTACAGACTAAAACCATCTGAATTAAACAAACTATACATTTCAACTAAGATTTTAAGAACAAATTAAGGACAATTCACGCGCTCTCTACATTTTAGTTTAGAAAACATTACTGCAGTTGCATCCACTGGAGATAAAGCTACAATAATTGTGCTGCAGTCGTCTTAAGGACCTCTCAGAGTTTCATTCTTACCGAGTTGAATTCTAAGACAAAGACAGTCATTACTAAAACAACTGCTCTTATCTCTTTAAATTAGTTGACGTTATTTAACATTTTAAGAGGGAATAGAGAGTTAATGATGTTATTCAGACGAAGATGTGAGCGCTCATAATGTATTCTGTCAACGTTTGTTAAGAAAAGTGAGCTTAGTGGAGTAGACACCACCTTTTGTTTTAAAACTCAGGGGCTCATGACTTTTATGTAGCTGATCTGAAGAACGCTTAGATCAGGGAAGTTATGTAGGGCTTGCAGCGGTCAGTTCTTAGATGGGTTCCCTTTTTTCAGACACATAAAAACTTTCGTGAGTGTTATCCATATTATTTACTGTATATTCCGGTTATACTCACGGGCGTATTCGGGAATGCCCGACTAGTTTCGAACTCGAACGGAGCCCTTATTCATTAGCTGGTTACGCGGCAGAGTTCGGTTCGTGACTCTGCCGCCGCCTAGTCGGGCATTCCCGAATACACCCGTGAGTATACACAAATTTGTTGTACCAGCCACTAGGCTTCAGAAAATTAGTAACTCATTCAAATGTATGCATACGTTTTTATAACAAGATTCCAAACGACATTCAAAACCTGAGTTTAAACAAATTTAAGTCGTTTATCAAGCACAAACTATGTAGAAAAGGTTACTATAAAGTGTCTGACTATATGCTAGATAAAAATGCTTGGGCTTAAGCCTCTTCTTGTATTGTTTAATTTTGACATTTAATTTGCTTACCCTTTTTTACATATTTGACGCAAAACTGACATTGTTTGATCTTTTGATCCATTTTGTTTTGTTTTTTTATATTTTTACAAACTGACATAATGTATTTTTTTTTCTTTATTCTCATTATTATTGTTATATTAATGTACGATGTAGGATTTTCCTTCTTAGATAGTTTCTTGTCTGGCGGTTTGAGTATCTTATACAGCCTACCCAAATGTCCTGCAGATGGTACGAGACGGGGCGTCTGTCAGGACAGGTTGACTCAAATCTGCTTTGGTTCTTTCTTTAAAAGACCATCACAGACGTCCTACATTGTACATGTCGTGTATTTGTAAATGTGAGCATTGCGTAGGTTTTTTTTTCCTTCCTTTTTTTTTATTCCTATGCGTGTCTGACGGTTTGAGTATTTTATGCGGCCTACCTAAATGTCCTTCAGATGGTACGAGACGGGGCGTCTGTAAGGACAGGTCGACTCAAACTCGCCGTGGTTCTTTCCTAAAAAGACCACTTCTCAGACCACCTACACTGTTCTCGCATAAAATATTGAGCTTGTCTGGACTTTAAAAGAGACCTTGACCCCTGAGTTTGTTTCGGTATTTCTTCTCAGAGGTAGTCAGTTAGGAAATGCCGATGCCATCTAGTTTTTAAAAAATGACGTGTAAAAGTGTTTTTTTTAAACCTATTTACAGAAATAAAATCATTTATCATTTATCATTTATGAGTATAACCGGAATATACAGTAAATAATATATAAACTTTCGTCTAGCACGTCAATCCATCGGTGTTAGATGGAGCTCGTAGTTATGTGGCTACCGCGCAGACCAGTCGATCTGCGACGTTTAGCTGTACTAGCCACGGTCAGTCTTTTGATGAGTGACCGTTTTTACACGTTGAGACCCCTCCGTGCATCGGGAGGAACGTTATACCGTAGGACTAGCGTCCGGTCCTTTCCAGGCATTTACTTTTATAAGTGCATTACTGTAATTATATAAATTCTTAGCAAAATACCCCGTCATTTGTGTTCAGTATTTATAAACATAATGATTAATTATGAGAACAAGCAAGACTTTCCACTTAATAAAACTCGGGTGGAAGTTTCATCGTTAGGAATCTATGTAAAAGAGAAGAGTTCACTAACTTTTTTATGGTTAAACTTTCTAAAGATTCGTGGATGCGCCAGATGAGTTTTTCAAGTGTCTAATTGCATTGCACATTAATAATCCTGTTTACATTTTTTTATGAAAGGATAAGAGAAAACGACGTTATAAAAAGTTTGTTTGAATGTTTTCTTTCGTTTATCTTAGTGCCATCACCTCGTTGGTCTGTTATGATCATATTGTGCTTTCAAGATTCTCTGATTTGGTTTAAGATCAAAGTATTCATGAGCCTTTGTACCTATTAGTGTTTTTAATTTGATGCTTGGGCACAGTGGAATACCGATCTGCACTGCTCAAGCTTCAAGAACATAACACACCCCTAGGTTAGACAGAGAAAGTGCAACATGATTGTAAAGTCTCCTCATATATAAAGTGTGAATCTGTATGCCTTAACATCTAAAACATAACGATGTACAAACATACATAAATACATCCCTACTGTCAACTGAGGAATTATTTGCTTTGTGACACACGGCTGCTTTATTCAAACAACTTAATATCCAAATCTTTAATATTAAATCACTGAAGTACTTCCACGTCTAGACTTAAGAATAGTTTTACGTTTCATTTCCTCATTAGTATACAGCTTTGTGTAATTTGAAGTGATTTATCATTTACTTTTTGTTTTAAACGAATTCAATTGTGATGTGGAGTTCCTCCAGCGAAAATGGAAGATCTTCCAACCAGGCGGTGGTGTGCCTGGTGGGCCGCGACGCCCCACGTCTCAACTTGGGCGGCTGTGTATTATTCTAGCGAATGTGATTACTTATTGGCAATAGGTTCATCATGTTTAACTTTTCATTACCTCTTACAACACTTTCCTGTCGACAAAGAGGAATTGTATTCTCAATCCCCCTTCCAACCGCATGATGTTTGATTATCCCCAATGCCCGTGTGTATCAAGAAAATCCAGTTAAATTCCAAGCTTCAAGCTAACCGTATTAAATTAAAGACAGTCAGACTATGAATAAGGATTTGAATCAGCCAATCAGAGCTGTAATTTTTTATTCAAATAACTGTCTAGATTTATAAGAAGAACGTAGTGGGTTTTTAACTGCTTTGTGAGCAGTGATAGCTGAGTGGTATGACCGTTGGGCTGCCAAGTCAAAGGTCGCAAGTTCAAACATCGCAGGCGTCTTTTCGAATTCATGTGCGTACTATAATTTAGTTATCACATAACAAAACATAACATCATGCCTGTATTCCCCGAAGGGGTAGGCAGAGGTGCACATACAGTACACCCACATTTCGCCAGTTATGTTTTTAGGTCCCAATGTAATAGGGGGCGAGCCTATTGCCATCAACCGGGCACAAATCCAGACTCCGTGCTGCTACTGAGAATTACCTAACGGAAAAACCCAGTAACACTTTGCCCGACCCGGGATTCGAACCCAGGACCTCGTGATCAGCAGTCGCGCTTAGCAACCACTAGACCAACGAGGTAGTCTAACGACACTTGTCGACCTAATAGGCATAGTGGCCAAGCGATTGGACTGCTGGACAGATTACTTCGACAAACTTACCTGGAATGCCAACATCACCTTTCTTCTTAACTCATCATTTAAACTATCAGTATTAAATAAAAAAAACACAACATATAAACGTATATTCAACAGCAATTCAAAGTTGTTTATCATGCACTCATGGCGGAATTTATTTATACGATTTTACTCTCAATAGAATATACAAATTCCACGCTGAACAATTGTCTGGTTTTCCAAATCTTTGCATACAAAAAAACACATGTTCATATAAGTTTGGTTCATGTTACTGCACACAGGGAAGTATACTAAAGGGCAGTCATCGCATGGTCTCTTTGCATCAAGAGGTGGAAACATTTTTTCATATGATATTGTCGTAGTAGTTTTTGAGTTCAAGTAAATAGGTAAGTTTGCGATTAAAAGAAGAGCAGTTGCGTCTAAAATGTAAACAGAAACAAGATTTTTATATGATTAGCATGTTGCCTTGCACTGGTAGCTGCGTGGTATGACCGCTGGACTGCCAAGTCAAGCTCAAATCTGGCAGGCACCAATGTCTTTCAAATTCATGTCATCATCATCATCATCATCATCAGCCGGAAGACGTCCACTGCTGAACAAAGGCCTCCCCCTTAGAACGCCACAAAGAACGACAGCTTGCCAATTCCATCCACCGGTTGCCCGCAATTCTGACGATATCGTCGGTCCATCTGGTGGGAGGCCTGCCAACGCTGCGTCTTCCGGTTCGTGGTCGCCACTCGAGAACCTTTCTTCCCCAGCGGTTATCGGTTCTTCGAGCGATATGGCCTGCCCATTGCCAAATTCATGTACGTACTATAAATTAATTTGACGACCTGATTAGCGCAGTGGCTAAGTGATTGGACTGCTGCGCTAAGGGTTGCGGGTTCGATTCCCGCAAGGGGAAATACTTTGTGCGAACCACAGATGTTTGCCCTGAGTCTGGGTGTTTGTGTATGTGATATTTCATGTTTGTCACTAGGAATTTCTACTGTGTCGTGGGTGCGTTTCTCAGACATGAAATCTTACACACACAAACCCCCATACTTTAGGCCATGTACCGTAACTGATAGAATAAAACACATACATACACATAACATCACGCCTGTATTCCCCAAAGGGGTAGGCAGAGGTGCACATATAGTACACCCACATTTCGCCAGTTATGTTTTAAGGTCCCAATGTAATATGGGGCGAGCCTATTGCCATCAACCGGGCACAAATCCAGACTCCGTCCTGCCATTGAGAATTACCTATTGGAAGAACCTAGTAACACTTTGCCCGACCCGGGATTCGAACCCAGGACGTCGTGCTCAGCAGTCGCGCTTAGCAACCACTAGACCAACGAGGCAGTGATAGAATGTGATAAAATGAATGAGAACTCACAAATTTTGTACATTTTTGAGAGCAAGTTTTCCCAAAATCCTTAGCTGCATTAGCAATGCACCATTTGTAAAGAAGTTATGCAAGTACAAAGTAATTTAACGTTGAAAACGGGAAATTACGCGTAATGGGCTCAATTATCATAAAAAGCCTTAATGTGCGTTATATCTGCATATTTGTATTTTGATACTTAGTCAAGTACGTGTTAATTCTAGTAAGTGTTCCGTACATCAACTGAAAACGTAAGAAAAAGTGGTTTCTATAAGCGTTCTGTGCCTAAATTGCTATTTTTTTAATAGGTAGTCTGAGTATTGAGTTTTTTAAATGCTACCTAATTTTATTTTTAAGTGTCGCTCTGCTATACAAATTTCTCATGGGTCGTGGGTTTTACAAACATGAGGTATCACACACACAAACACCCAGCATCGGGTCAAACAACTGCGGAATGCACATTTTTTTCTCGCATGCGGGAATCGAACCCACCACCCCTAGCGCAGTAGTTGCTTTATCACTACGCCAACGAGGTCGTCAAAGAGAATACGTGTTTAACTAAATGATAGTTGAGTTGGCTTCGAATAAGACACTTTTTTTATTTTAAGGTTTCATATGGGATTCATAATGGGATAATCCATTATGGTGAAATCAAAAATTGTCTCAAGAGTTCGCGTTTTGCAATAGTGTGTTACATCACACAGGTACTAAAGGTCTACCTTCGTGATATATCCGACTGGCGACAATTTTTATTTATTTTTCAAAGTTTCCGCGCTCTTTTTAAATATTATTTGTTTTATCAAAAATTTGTAAGTTTAATAGTTTAGAGTTACAAATATTTATGTAGTATAAATATGTCTTTATTAACAGCTATTCAGTATTGTAATCTGTGGATAGCGTTGTGGGTAGTATATTTATAATTCTAGCAATTAAGTACTTCAACTGTAAACCCTAATATACTGCTGTTTGTGATCCCAATAAAATAAAATAAAAATTATGTATGAGTAGGCGATACATAACCATCATCAGCCGGAAGACGTCCGCTGTTGAACAAAGACCTCCTTAGGTGAGAGAGGGCGGTTGCCATAATCCCCACGTTTGGCAAGCGGCTTGGGGATCGCACGGTGGATGGAATTGGCAAGCTGTCGTTCATTGTGGCGTTCTAAGGGGGAGGCCTTTGTTCAGCAGTGGACGTCTTCCGGCTGATGATGATGGGGATCGCAGTATTGGTGGTAAAGGCACAAAAGACGCTGCTGCTTATCTTCGGGATTTTTAGTCACCTCTTACGACAACTACGAGAGGTAAGTTGGTGGTCAATCCTAAGCCAGATACCACTCGCAAGGAGGGTAGAATTCTGATAATATTTGGAGATAAATCTAGCCGTTTAAAACTAAGAAAATCGTAAAAATATCTTTATTTTACTTGTGTGTTCGTATCGCACAGGTAATTACTAATTAGTACCGCATTTAATTTTAAAGTCAACTTTATGATCATATTGATTGAAAATGGTCGTTGCCAGGCAAAGTTTAAACATAATATAACATCACGCCTGTATTCCCCGAAGGAGTAGGCAGAGGTGCACATATAGTACAACCATATTTCGCCGGTTATGTTTATAGGTCCCAATGTAATAGGGGGCGAGCCTATTGCCATCAACCGGGCACAAATCCAGACTCCGTGCTGCCACTGAGAATTACCTAATGGAAAAACCCAGTAACACTTTGCCCGACCCGGGATTCGAACCCAGGACCTCGTGCTCAGCAGTCGCGCTTAGCGACCACTAGACCAACGAGGCAGTCAAAGTTTAGTATTAAGAATTTAATCAACCAATCGTGTACATTAGCAATCCAAGATTATTCAGTATTTAACTGCATGGCTAAGTAATTTTTTATTGTTTTACGAGGTAGACGTATGACTTTTCAGACGAACTTGTAGAAGAACTGGTCTTTGGCAGCATCTTTGAGACATTGAAAGAGTGTAGGGGAATATTGCCCGGCTGTGGGTTCGATTAGTCTTATAGTACTTAAACTTATTTTTGTATATATTTTCTTTATTTTGTATTAGAATTAATTTGTAAATAGTTGTAAAATACTTATTATAACAATAAATTAATGTTCTATACATAGATATAGGATCCAAGTAGTGTTCTATAGTAAATGAGTGACAGATATCCTAATCTGACATTCACTGCTTGACTTATGTCCTTTGAGCCATATACTTACAAATTATCATTATATGACCACCGTGGGAGTTGGCAGAAGTGTTAACCATTACAAGATGGCACCGAGGTTTTTACATTGTTATTTTACCGCTCATTTATTTATTTATTAAACCAACTGTACTTTTGTAAATTGAGTTTCAAATATCCGTCAAAAATTCGAGGGGTTGGCGCTGCACACTGAGATACAGGACCTGTCCTAGTTCGGCTGCAGAGGCTTCCACGTTGTATTGTTGTAATAATTTTTAATAATTAAGATATTTGTAACATAATTTGATTACTCGGTGAAATAAATAAACTAAACTAAACTTACACTAACACAATTGTAAACATATAAGTTCTAGGTTAAGATACAATATATATGAACATATTTATTCTAAAGTACCATGTTATTCTTCTTCTTCTCGTATAGTTGATGAACAACCTGGTGTCGGAGTTCAACCCGCCTGTAGGCTTCTGACATGGCTTTACACACCGTTGAAAAATCTCTCAGGTGTGCTGGTTACCTCACAATGTTTTCTTTCGCCGTTTTTAGCAACTGATAACTAATTTGTAATACGCACATTAATTCGAAAAGACATTGGTGCGTGCCGGTGTTTGATCTTGCGACTTGTGATTTGGCAGTCCAATGGTCATACCACTCGGCTATCAGTACTGTTGTAGTTACCATGATATTTATGTATTAGTAGCTATGGCGGCCTTTTGCTATTCATAAGGTCAAACCAAGCACTAATTTTATTATAAAATTTCAATACTTTGATAATAATGTGTGGGAACGTAATAGTAAGGTAAAAAAACCACCAGATGCATACTGAATTAATTCTTAAATTAATAATCAAAAGGTTCAAAATAGCTTGTACATAGACCCGTATAAAATACCCTAATTCTATTCTGCCCCCTCAACCTCTTTTTCAAATTTATACAGTTCATTTTGCACACATTGGTGTAGGTCTGGTTGTTTGTACCACAAACCGGTATGTAAACTCTAGGGCATTTGCAATTATAGATTTTCTCTAATAAGGGCAGTGTGTCCACCACACGTTCCATGTACCAGTTCTGCATTTCGAGTGGAGTGACATCCCTTGCGTCTGAGTCTAAAGCAATACCAATGATTATCACCAAGACTGCTGGAACTGAAGATGAGACTTTAAACATAATAAACATAACATAACATCACGCCTGTATTCCCCGAAGGGGTAGGCAGAGGTGCACATAAAGTACACCCACATTTCGCCAGTTATGTTTTAGGTCCCAATGTAATAGGGGGCGAGCCTATTGCCATCAACCGGGCACAAATCCAGACTCCGTGCTGTTACTGAGAATTACCTAATGGAAAAACCCAGTAACACTTTGCCCGACCCGGGATTCGAACCCAGGACCTCGTGCTCAGCAGTCGCGCTTAGCAGCCACTAGACTGGCTGAGACTTTAATTAGTTGAATATTACATCACATCACACAAAACTAGATAGAATCAATCTAAAGAAGATACTCGCAGATTTCACCAGTCATGTCATTGGAGATAAGCTTATTGAAATTACTGAACAACTAACATAAACATGAGTATTCCAAATCACAACAGATTACTAAAAAACTTCTATTTTTCTTCTCCATTCGTTCTCATTTTTAAAAATGGTTTTTTTTAATGTCACTTGTCGCTTATCACTAAATAAGACGATAAAACTTTTTACAATCAAGTGGTACTTACTTGATGAGATAATTGTGTTTGTAATCAATCCCATGGTCTAATTAATTTGAAAATTATTCGATTTATTTTTATTGTTAGTATCCATGCAACATTTGCATAAAACCCCGGCTATTCACGTTTATGTTTCCACTTTACGCGACTCAAAATCATATTGTGTTTTTAACGAGCGATTTAACTCATTAGTTAGCTGTAAATATACCAACAATCGATCAATAAAAACTGAAATTTCTTTGGATTGATAAAATCCAAACTGCATACTCTTTCATCAGTTGGGTCTTACACGGGGATTTAAAATTGGTGTAAAGATAAAATAAAACACAAATATACCATACTTATAAAAATTCCCAAAAAAAATCTTAGGGCTGTAACTATGAGAAAATTTTGAAGGTGCCAAGGACAACTCATCTCACAGAATAATATGTAGCAAACACTGTGGGTTCAGTCCCCACACGGGATAGGACGCAAATACACGCAATGCCTGAAATTGACGGTAGACCTGAGAAAACGACTATCTATCCAAAGACTGATCGCAAGAGCCATATTAACCTTAAAAATTAAACATCTGCACAGTAGCTATAAATCAAAGAGCTCTCTCTTCTACGTTAATATAATTATTATTTGAAACAAGAACCAACACAAAGATCTGAATCGCAATAACAGTTAAAATGCTAACGTTGAGGGTTGCAGTCTTCAGAATCTCAACAAGAACAAGCCAGAACTGCGCTTATATCGCCGACAGTTTGACAAAACGTCTTTTGGCGAGCAAAAACTTGCTTGCAAAGTGTTCCCCGTATAAATTATTCAAAGTAAACTTGGACGGTGCCCGCCGAGCCCTTACTTTGCATTATTTTGAAACACTGTCCAATTATAGAAGTGAATGGGCGAATACCTAATGCGTTTCTCGCTACAGACGTACATTTGTTAGTGTAAATGAAGGAGGAAACTGCGCCAGATGTTCAACATAATTATCGTTAAATTGAAATAAAGCCAGCATGGCTTACAGGTGCTTGCACGGTCTTGTGAATGTTTTAGGAAACGTAGCTTATTCTATAATAATAAATGTGGAAAATATTTTTTTTTAGGTTGTGTCAATGTTATAGGGGGCGGGAGTATTCTCATCAACAGGCCGCAAATCCAGACTTCGTGCTGCTACTGAGAATTTCCTAAGAGAAAAGCCCAGTTACACTTTGCCCGACCCGGAATCCGAACCCAGGACCTCATGCTCAGCAGTTGCAGAAATATAATACCCAAAATCTTATAAATGTATAAATATAGAGAAGGGTCAAATATTAAACATGACATTTATTTTTAAAACTCTTGCCCCTTACTATGTTTTTCTTCTATTTTGTGGAACGTATTAAAAACATGTAATATCACCCGAACTTTAAAAAAATCTGCAGGGAACACTGATGTTTAGTTGTATTTTAAAAAACTGAGACAATATTATAATCAACCAACGAGCGTGTATGAAGAATGTGATGCGTGTGAATAAAGCAAAAGAAGTATGCCAGGATTGTAGAAAATAGAAATTCGTGGTCTCTGCCTACTCCTCAGGGAAACAGACTTGACTATAAATGTATGTATAGGTACAATATAATGAAAACCTTTTCAATTAAAACATTATTCTTGTAATTCAAAGGACATAACTCTGAAATCCAAAAATTACCTACAATCCTAGTCTTGGTAAAAAAGTCTCCTTCGAAACTTGAAAGACAAAAATTACGTTATTTTTGTATCAAACGTAACCTTTGCCTAATTACCCGTTTTAGCGTATTCGGACCAATAACCTAACGAAACGAAATAAGTTAAGCCATCCTGAACAAAATGAACATGAACAAGAACATATTATATTTTGTGTCGTCGAGGTTCTCAAAATTGTGGACCATTGAGCCAGAAAATTTGGTCTGAACAATGAACATAACTCAATTTGCTTATTGAGTAAACATTGGAGGACAGACAGACAAATCAGATTATGGACTCTCGTTATGATAAGAGTAAAGGTGTTAATACTAAAACCTATTGGAGTACCTAATAAATAAATAATATTAATCTTCTGACCGAGCTTCAGTAACAGCGGCCTGTCTCAGCTGAGACTAGCCAACTACGGAGGAGATGTTACGAGGGTCAAACTGAAAGTTCTTAGAACTGGCCACTTATAAACAATATAATAACAAAATAATTCTAAAATTTGAAAATAGAACTCTTTGCCAATATTACTGAGTATATATTTCATTAATTTGTCATTTGTTTTACGATTTGGCGGCAAATTGAAAATTGTCTGTGTCACGTCAACATGAATTTAACACGAGAAAATTTTCGTGCAATGATTTTTTATGACTTTCGATGTCATTTAAGTCAACAAGAAAGTTATGATAGACTACGATTGGCCTTTCACGATGAAGGCCCATCTCGTGCGACAGTTTACAACTGGTTTAATGAGTTTAAACGTGGTCGCACTAATCTCACTGATGATTTACGTGAAGGACGGCCTTCTACGGCGACGACTGAAGATAACATCTGTGTTGTGCGGCGTATGATAGAGACTGACAAAAGAGTGACCTATCAGCAGATTCGGACAAGCTTAGGCATCGGTATGAGTCAAGTGCACAAAATCCTCCACGAACATTTAGCAGTCAGGAAGCTTTGCGCCCGGTGGATACCTCATAATTTGACTGAGGCTCAAAAACTCCATCGTGTGGATTGGTGCCGTAAAATGATTGAAAGATTTAACGGAGGTGACTCAAATGCTGTGTTCGACATACTAACAGGTGACGAAAGCTGGATTTACTGTTATGATCCTGAAACCAAAAGACAATCTGCTCAGTGGGTGTTTCCTTTCGAGAGGTTGCCAACTAAAGTGAAGAGAGATCGAAGTGCGGGAAAAAAAATGGTGGCCTCGTTCTTTGGAAGGATAGGTCATTTCGCAACAATTGTGTTAGAGGATCAAAAAACAGTTTCTGCAGAATGGTACACTACCAATTGTTTGCCACTTGTCTTGGAAAAAGTTCGAGAGAAACGACCTCGCAGTAGGATCCTCCTTCACCACGACAACGCCTCGTCGCACACCGCTAAGCGAACGATCGACTATTTGGCGACATCAAACGTTGAATTACTGGGTCACCCGCCGTATAGCCCCGACCTCGCCCCTTGTGATTTTTATTTATTTCCAAAAATTAAAGAAAAACTTAAAGGAAAGCGGTTTATGAATGCTGAAGAAGCGGTGGCTGCGTATCGCGATGCCATTGAAGAGAACCCTAAAGACGAGTGGGCAAAGTGCTTTTCCCAGTGGTTCCATTGCATGCAGCGGTGTATTGACGTGAATGGACAATATTTTGAAAAGATAAAATAAAACTAATAACTGGCTAATGTAATCAGTTTTTGATTTTCTAAGAACTTTCAGTTTGACCCTCGTATAGCGCACAAGTATGTTCGGAAACACAGGTGCACTCTGTATCCCCTCACTCTCATAGTCCGATAAGATGGGAACCGGAGAGAGACGAAGCGCAGGACCAACGGCTTAACGTGCCTTCCGACGTAGTGAGGACTCACGACATGTGAAAACGGTTACCCATCACAAGAATGACCGCAGCGAGCACGGCTTAACCTCGCCGGTTGACTGATGTAGACGGTACTCACGTACCTACAAGTATTTCACCTACTACATGACGTTATAGCAATGGCTAGCTAGTAAACATACAATCACAGTAAACATACAACATCCTGTGATAATAATATAATTATGATTATGGACTTATGGACGCTCTTCAGTCTTACGATGAGCAGCAGAAATTGGACATATAGACACCCCTGTGCCTACCTTTTTGAAAATTGAAGGCACAAAGCACTATTATCAAAACCCAGTGTGACCTGACGACGTCACGTGACTCGTTGAAATTGGTTTTTGGTGCCAAAGTAAGATTGGTAGCTCATGCGATTTATTTGGCATTTTTTAATTTACTTAGCCTATCCACACTAAGCTACTTACAGTGATGAATGTTAGGTTAAGAATAACAACTGTCTTACTGACTTGCTTAGTGGTATCCAGCCTAGAATTGACCATCCCCTTTTCTCCCGTGGGTGTCGTAAGAGGTGACTAAGGGAAAATCTAGAAGATGGGCAGCAGGGTTTTCTGTTCTTCACCACCAATACTGCGTTTCCTAATCCGCTTGCCAATCGTGGGGATTATGGCAACTCCCCTTACTTAAGGAGGAGGCCTTTATTCAACAGTGGACGTCTTCCGGCTGATGATGATAACTATCCGACTACAGGGCAAGGAACTCTTCTCGTATATACTAGGATTGAGCATTGATACACACTCTCATGTTGAGATTTTGTTGGGTTGCTAAGTCAAAAATCAACATGAAATAATTTTGAATTCCAATGTACCCAGCAATTAAAATTTTGATGGTAACCTGCGTATATTGCGTATGTAAATTGGACGTACGCACGCGAGGCCAGTTGATAAAATTGATCTAATTTCAATTGATTTTCACTCGGACGTATTTTCGAGTAAAATTTTGTCATAATTGTCGTTGATTACATATACTCGTACCGCTTGTTTGTTTTTGTCTTTAGGTTAACGGAAGCCTTTGAAAAATGGAGTTAAAAAATGGGAGCTTTCAGTCCTGCAGTTGATATTACCTCTAAAGCTATGTAATTCATAATTATATTCCTATTTCAGCGATCAGCAATAGCTCTATATGGTACAATTATTTCAAAAATTATCAAAACCAAAAAGTACAAGATCACAACATAACATAACATCACGGCTGTATTCCCTGAATTCGCCAGTTATTTATTTATTTATTTAACAATAAGCACACCAACTGCATAATCACACAAAGCCTTATATACTATTACAATAATTAACAATGGATATCATAAAAGTAATTACACAAATCACAGGTCTGCATGGCATCAAAATAATTTCCCTTTTATGGAGACTGCATATACCGTGCGAATGTAATATTAACAATATTTTACTGACAAAATGACAAAGTAACGGCTAATTGTAACAAATATATTATTTTAAGTTACTTAATTTTTACAATAAAAAGAAAAATAAGTGGCGTTAAGTACATTATTGAGATTAAAATTCCTCTAAAACTGAACTATTCAAGTTATCTATCAAGAAGTGCCTGTATGATGCAAATGACATGGAAAAAAGGTCAATGAAATTGTTTGTTTGTAATGGATACCTCGTTATATAGCCTTACCATACGTGTTAGGGGACTATTGAATGTGGTATTAAGAGTAGAAGTAGGTACATCAAATAAACGATGATGCCTCATAACTCGTTGGTTAAGTCTAAAGTTCAAGAAGTTAATTAGTTGTGCGTCTATGGATCCACTAATAATTTTGTAAAGAATCAACAGATCAGCAATGTCACGTCTTTCCTTTAAGCTTTTCATTTTATAATGTTCCAATCTAGCTGTATACTCGGGAATAGTTTTACGTACACCATTTCTTATGCTCAAATATCTAACAACACGAGCCTGAATGGATTCAATACTTTCCTTATAAGTCGAATAGTACGGATACCAGATTGTGGAGCAGTACTCCAGAACACTTCTTACTAGTGTGTTATAGAGTAGAATGATACTGTTGTTGTCTCGAAAAGGTTTAGACATACGGATTATGAATCCCAAAGTTTTTTTGGCTTTTAGAACTATGTTATCTATGTGTTGACGGAAAGATAGGGATGTATCAAACGTAACTCCCAAGTCACGAATGACTGACACTCTTTCTAGCGGAACTCCATTCATATGGTATTTAAAGTCAATGTATTTTAATTTATTTGAGAAAGTTATATAACAATAATATATATAGTTTACATTTAGTGTCATTCTATTCTCTAAACACCATTGCTGGAGCACATCCAGATCATTTTGAAGCTTTGTGCAATCACTAAGTTGAGTTATTCTACAAAATATTTTTAGGTCATTAGCGTACGCTAGGCAGTCACATTCTAAAATAGCTAAGAGATCATTAATAAACACTAAGAATAGCAAAAGACCTAATTTGGAACCTTGAGGAACCCCAGAACCAGGTGTAAATGGTACAGATTCATAACCAGCTAGTGCCACAAGTTGCGACCGATATTGTAGGTAACTCTCAAACCACCGCAACAAACTGCCATGTACTCCAGCATGATACAGCTTAATAGAAAGCAATGAATGATCCACGCGATCGAAGGCCTTTGCGAAATCAGTATATACAGAGTCAACTTGACCCCTATCCTCAAGAGTATCAGTAATAAATGTGGTATAAATGAGTAAATTTGATGTAGTTGAACGATTGGACATGAAACCATGTTGCCGAGAACTTAATATATGTCGGAGATGGTTATAAACTGCGTTATAAATAAGACCTTCAAAGATTTTGGCAAACTGTGAAATGATGGATATTGGCCTATAATTGGTTACGTCATTGAGGCTACCTGACTTGTAAATAGGAACAATATGAGAAATCTTCCAAAGATCAGGGAATATTCCTTCTTTAAGTGATTTGTTGTATATCATATGCAGAGGCTTGATTAGTGCGGCCATACATAAACGTATAAAAATTGGAGGCAGGCCGTCAGGTCCTGCTCCTTTATTTAAATCTATTTTTTTAATACTTTCCTTAATGTCATTCTCCGAAATATAAATTGAAGTGAGACAGTAACTGGACTCAATATGAGGCGAAAAATTATTATTAGGTTTAGTATTATCTCCATACACAGAAGCAAAATACTAGGTCCCAATGTTATAGGGGGCGAGCCTATTGCCAAAAGTACATAATTATGGTATTAATATAAATATGTACCATACAAAATCACGCCTACAATTAGGGGAAATAAGAGGCAATCTCTTTTATCCCATTTATAGAACTCTTGCCGGGTTTGTTACCTTTTAAGACTCGTTTTCTTAATGACCGAATGATGAAATCCAAATTTGTTCCCGTTCGTATCCTACTAATATACGAAAATTTGCGAAGAAGAATATATTTTGTTATATATACTACTTTACGCAAAAACTACTGAACGGATTTCGAAGCCACTTTAAAGTAACAGCTCGTGCATCAGAGTGTTATTGATCAGCTATATACTACTATACTTACTTTAATTTATAGCGAAACTAGCTTTGCTTCGCAGGTTCACCTGCATTCATTCAAATTTAACGAGAGTGAAATCGCGGGGCAGTAGTAGTAAATAATAAAAAAAATGTTTTAAATATATTTAATAGAGGTCTTCATTCTTCGGGGAATACTTTACATGGTCCAGTTCTCGTAAAATTTGCCTTCACCCTATTCGGCACGTTCGCGTTCCTGCATTTCAACTTGCATTCGTTTATATAGGTTTTGTTGTCGTCGGCGCATATCGGAAAATATACATATGGACAGTTGGTGCAGAATCTGTTAACTTCGACGTCCTGCAGACGTACTGGATCGTAGGTGTGTAAGTTGAAGAAATATGTGAACCATTCATAAGACTCCGACGTGACTTCGTGTATGCTGAAAATTAAACCGAACGCTGCAAAAAAGAAGGGAGAGATTTGTATTATTATAGAATCACTGATAGTATGACTTTTTGTATTTTTTATGCATGTTGCCATGCAAGGCTTACATCACTGATAGTGTTTTTTTCTCATAAATGATTGGTTTGTGAATAGTAGGGGCGTTGATACCGCTTGCGTCTTCACACCAGTCATATTCGTAAGAGCCGCTTACAAATGGATGCTGTTGAAAATATAATCATTCGTAGATCGTAAACGACGACCTGATTGGCGCAGTGGTTGAACTTCTGCGCTAAAGGTTATGGGTTCGATTCCCGCACGGGACAAAAATTTGTTTGATCCGCAGATGTTTGTTTCGAGTCTGGGTGTCTGAGTAAGTGATAATTCATATTTGTCTAACGCACCTATGATACGAGTGAATTTCCTAGTGTGGGGTGACATTTATTAAAAAAAATTGTTGCCTATGGCTACTACCATATAGTGGTCGCTAACGGTTGGCCTTTTGGAGAGGCTCAGAGTCACTCAGAGCTATGCTCGGGGTTTCTTTGCGCGACAGGATCCGGAATACGGAAATTCGCCAAAGAACTAGAGTAACCGACATAGCTCGAAGAATATGCAAGTTGAAGTGGCAATGGGCAGGCCATATCGCTCGAAGAACCGATAACCGCTAGGGAAGAAAGGTTCTCGAGTGGCGACCACGAACCAGAAGACACAGCGTTGGCAGGCCTCCCACCAGATGGACCGACGATATCGTCAGAATTGCGGGCAACCGGTGGATGGAATTGGCAAGCTGTCGTTCATTGTGGCGTTCTAGTGGGGAGTTTAAGAACCTTTGTTCAACAGTGGATGTCTTCCGGCTGATGATAATGACTACTATATAAAAGGCGAAGAACACCAGGGAAACTGAAAATAGGATATACCTACAAACAATGTGACAGTTTTTTGTAACGCAAGAGCAAATTGTAACACAGGAATAGTTGGTTGAGCAGGTTATGGCATCAATTCTTCAGTCGACAAGGATGGTAGCGAAGTTGACAACCTAGGGTACAGAAGATATACTGCGTATCATTCCACTTGAAGGCTGTCAACTTGCATCTGAATTAAGACGCTACCAGCTCATAATAATCCCAACAAAAAACGCAAGATTTGCCAAGTCAAAACAAATACGTTCCGACGAATATGGGAGCTGGTGGCATGGAGGTCTACCAAAATCTAATAATATTTGAGCTGCCCGATTCGGAAAACTTTATTTTATCCATATACCTACATATTACAATGTTGAACGTTCATACACACTGAAATATCCTCTGAGATAAGTTTTACGGCATACCGTGAAAGCTAGCCAGCTGAGCGCTATTTTTCTTTTGCATCTAAATCAGCTCGGAGAAATTCCTGTCTAGATTTATTTTATGTTATGTTGCCTGGGTAAATGAGTGTGTTTATATAGTTATTTACTTAGATACTAGACACGAGTAACTTTCTAGTGGATGTTTTTTTGTATTTACTGCCTCACTAGCCTTTTCCCAACTATGTTGCGTCTATACCAGTAAATTATTTTTCGACTGCTTATCAACCCTCCACATCCCAGTCACAAGATGGCTCATGAGAAGACCGGTCAAACTTGGTAAAAGAGACACTTCTTTTTTCGCATGGTTGATAAACAACCTAGTGTCAGAGTTTAAACCGCCTGTTAGGCTTTTGACTTTACACACTATTAAAAAATCTCTCAGGTGTGCCGGTTTCCTCACGATGCCCCTTTACCGTTCTTAGCAACTCATAACTAATATATAGTACGCACATGCATTCGAAAAGACATTGGTGCATGCGTGGTTTGAACTTGCGACCTTTAACTTGGCCTTCTAACGGTGATACCACTCGGCTATCAGAGGCAGACGGACACTGGTTTCAGACTACTTGTAGAGTTAAAGATCTCCGGATAACAAACGAGGCTGGAGCAAGGAGAGGTTCCTGTATGAGTGTGAATGGAGCCGTGATAACCTTGAATATGGACAACTAGATTGATGCAGTGGCTAAGCGATTGGACTGCTTGTTAAAGGGATGCAGGTTCGATTCCTGCACGGGAGAAAAAAATGTTTGATCCGCAGATGTTTTTCCAGTCTGGGTGTTAGTGTATATGACATTTCATTTTTGTGAAATGAACCCACGATACGAGAAAAATCTAGTGTGGAGAGACATTTGAAAAAATGTGACCTGCGTAGACCCCAACAATTATTTTTTTAAATGAATACGACTTGTTAACATTTATAACATTCCGCTATAAGCAAATTCTCAGGTGGTAATTACAGAGACATAAATTGTGGTCCCGGTACAAGAAACTACTGCACAAAAAAACTTGAGTTTATAAAAATGCCAATTTTAAACCATGGACAAAATTATTCCTGTCACAGTAGCCATGTCAAAGAATAGATATGTCTATACTTAAGTAAAGACAGAGAAAAACAATTTTCTCACTAATTACAGGTACTTACCAAGAATAACAAAATATTTTGGTACGCAAACTCCCATTTTGGTGTTTCAAGAATCAATGTTAATTTGATTTGAAAATATTTCAGTTTTATGCTAATTTTATTACATTTAGGCCTAATGAGTTGAATTATTAACTAATTAAGTTTTAATGCGAATTTAAGTTAATTTCCAACAGTCTCAATGGGAATGGTAATTAGGAAATTACAGTTTGAAGACGAAAGGCGATGGAAAATTGTCTACTTATTCTTGGCCGTAAGTTTTGGCTTCTTCAATTGGGTGTATTATTAACCTGTTGAACATTCCATAAATGAACGTAAAAACTAAAAGGTGAACTTGCCGAGTGGTATTCGGCCTAGAATTGATCACCTCCCTTTCTCTAACTAGACGACGACTTGACTAAGGGAAAATTCAGAAGATGGGCAGCAGCGTCTACTGTAACTTCACCACCACTGCGATCCCTAAGCTGCTTGCTAAGCGTCGGGATTATGGCAACCCCTCCCTTAACGCAAGGGGGAGGCCTTTGTTCAATAGTGAACGTCTACTACGTCTACCGGCTGATGATGATGATTGCGAACGTGAAAAGCAATGAAGTCGTGTATGGATAGTTATTCTTACATCAAAGGATGTATGTCAAATCATTTTAATGACTAAAAAGGGCTGCAAAATCTTATGTACGTATTAACAATGTATCCTGAGGTAGGCAAGCTTCGTTCATTCTGTTACTTACCTACTTACAATAAATTTTTTTGAGGCTCACTTGGTACGGTTTCTGGCACCAACTTTTGTTTTTGATATCATCATCATCATCAGCCGGAAGACGTCCACTTCTGAACAAAGGCCTCGCACTTGGAACGCCACAATAGACGTCAACTTGCCATTTGCATCCGTCAGTTGCCCGTAAGTCTGACGATATTGTCGGTCCACCTGGTGGGAGGCTCGAACGCTGCGTCTTCCTTTTTTGATATAGGAAACTTAAATATCTGGCTTAGGGTCGTCGCGTTGACCAAAATATGCAGAACAGACCTTATATAAAAAATATAAAATAAAATAAATTTATTTCATTCTGTATTCCTTTCTAAATCAGTACAAATATCAGAAAACCCTAAAGATTCTGAATCAGTGTAATGAATTGAAAAAGTCAATATAAAGCAGGTGTTACATCGCAAATAGTATACCCAAGATTTGAGCCCGGGGCAATTTCACAGGGTGCCCATTAGGCGAGCGACGGTTAGTGTCATTCAAATGCGCCTGTCAGGGAAGGCACCCTGGGAAACGCTTTCATCCTTTCAAGATGGCGGAATTTACACCGAAGTGAGGAATCGTTGGTTGTAGACTTAAAGTTTATGTTTTACATAACATTTCGCCTGTATTGCTCGTAGAACATAAATAATATTAGACTTTAACTGTCCCACTGCAGGGCAAAGGCCTCTTCTCGTTTAGATAAGGATTAAGCATTGATCACCACGCTAGCTCACTGCGAGTTGGTGATTTCAGATAATTTAATCTAGGTTTCCTCACGATGTTTTCCATCACCGTTACTCAGTGATGTCTTAGAATACCTAAGAAAGTATTTATGACATTGAATAAGTCACGTTGATACTCGTACTTAGTTTGAACTTGCAACCTCGTGCATACAACTCCGGTTTGTACCATTAGGCCACCACGACGTAGAACATACATTCTGTTATATTTGAGGTATTAATAAAATTGATGTAAACCTATTGCTATCATCATAATCACATCATCATCATAGACTGCCTCGTTGGTCAAGTGGTTGCTAAGCGCGACTGCTAAGCACGACGTCCTGGGTTCGAATCCCGGGTCGGGCAAAGTGTTACTAGGTTTTTCCATTAGGTAATTCTCAGTGGCAGCACGGAGTCTGGATCTGTGCCCGGTTGATGGCAATAGGCTCGCCCCCTGTTACATTGGGACCTAAAAACATAACTGGCGAAATGTGGGTGTACTATATGTGCACCTCTGCCTACCCCTTCGGGGAATACAGGCGTGATGTTATGTTTTTTTTTGTTTTTTTTTTATAATCACATCAGGCTTTTGCAGTCTACTGGACGTAGGTCTCCCCAAGGGTATGCCATAAGGCCTGCTCTTCCGTTTTCGCCAACTAGTCACTAATAGTTACCTAGGCAACCGGGAACTGGGGGTTGTTTTCTTTGGCTATTCTATATGGGACCAGTGGCATAACCGGACACAAGCTATTTTCCGTGCTGTGAGAATGAAAAATTCAAGAACACTATTCCCTTTTTGTGCTGTTTTCCTCGACCAGAAAAATGTATTCAGAACCTTACGTTCAGCTGCAGTCGCGCTTTGTGACCATTGGATCAATGAAGCGGTCAAGACTAACGTGTTTGATGATGCAGAAGGCTTGTCCCTGGCAGTTGATGACCATCTTAAAATTAAGACAACCCTTGAGGTACAGGCATGCTGATATTATAAGTGTGTTACAAAAAAGTGTTACATTTTTCAAAGTGTTACATGCCGGTGTAATATGCGGATATTAACGGATATTCATACGTAACGACTACGCCTTATGTCAGGAATCCTTTAACCTTTTTGCCTTTTGACCCTTTTTGACCTCTCACAGGTCAACATAATAATGCCTTTAGTATTACGAATACGTGTCCCGCGGTAGTCGTATTTATATATACATACATTGTGAGTTTAATGTGTATGGTACTATTTTAGCACCTGCTAACTTAGCATAACATCGTGCCTGTATTCCTTAAACGGGTAGGCAGTGGTGTATACTGTATAGTACACCCACATTTCGCCAGTTGTGTTTTAGGTCCCATTGTAATAGAGGGCGAACCTGTTGCCATCAACAGGGCATAAAGCCTAGAGAATTACCTAATGGAAAAACCCAGTAACACTTTGCCCGACCCGGGATTCGAACCCAGGACCTGGGTTCGAATTCTGATTCCCGATCCCCGATTCTTGACAGATAGACGGTCAACGGAGTGATCCTATAAGGTATCTGTTTTTCATTTTTGAGGCACAGAACCCAAGAAACATGTATGTGAAAATAAACTACAAAACTACTTCATATTTTACTTTATTATTCACTAGCTGTTACCCGCGACTTCGTCCGTGTAAATTTCAGATAAAAGCACCTACTGGTGACTATAATCAGATTATAGAACGACGTTATTTTAAAGGCGCATGTAAGTGTACATCATCAAAGTCAGCGCTCTCTCTTAAAGATTTGCCATTTGTATTATCGGATTTCCAATGAGTCGGTAATCTCAGTCGTAAACTGACAGGACGATTTCGTCTGTAAACGACACATGGGCCTTCTCTCCTTAATGAAGTTCTATTGATACAATTCAGGACACAAGCGTTTACGTAAGAAACTTCGTCGTACCCGCAAACGGGGTAAAATACTCTTGGACAAGGTACTGAACAATTTTTCATGTCGCGTAATTCTACCAATGTTGTGATTGACTCTGGAATCTCGTATGGATCTACGAGACTGTATTCTTCCTTCAATTCTTTGTATGTGTATCTATTTGCGTTAAATCCAAACACATGGATATCTGAAAAAAAAAATGCTTTTTTCAAGTCTCGAATAGAATTGACGAGTTTCCTACAAACGCTTCTTATTAATTAACTGATGGTGAAAGATATCCAATGGATTATTTAGTATATTACCCGTGGTCCGATGAGTTCTACTGGTCGATCTATGGGCATTCTTTTTTTGCCTCATATTCTTTACACAATGCTCATCGGTACGTTGCCTGGTCTTTCTTAAAAATCGTATATTTACAATAAACATATTCGCAGTTGTCTCTCCCTTCCTCTAATCTCATCACATTTGCCTAATAAAACCTGCCGAGTGGTATCCATCCTAGAATTGAGTC
This sequence comes from Abrostola triplasia, assembly GCA_946251915.1. NCBI lineage: Eukaryota > Metazoa > Arthropoda > Insecta > Lepidoptera > Noctuidae > Abrostola > Abrostola triplasia. The sequence continues at coordinate 3,816,589 of OX276444.1, read as the reverse complement.
CTTTCCTCCCGTGGTTGTTGAGAGGCGACTAAGGGAAAATACTGAAGATGGGCAGCAGCGTTTTCTGAAACTTCACCACAGATATCCCCAAGCTGCTTGCCAAGCGAGGGGATTATGGCACCCCCCACTCGAAAGGGCAGCCTTATTTCAACATTGGACATGTTCCGGCTGATGATGAATAAAACTTACCGAAAAAACTAAAAAGAATCCATGAAAGAAAAATTAGATTTAATGGAAGAACTACAAATAATCCATTGAAACATTTTATCATGACAGTATTTTGGAGTCTCGAAACGAAACAACGCTGAAACGTACATTGCTTGATAAAAGTTAATTACATGCCAGAGTCAAGGATTAAGCTGAAACTAAAGTCACTAGCATATTTCGCTGTAAGTGTTGAGTTATAGAAATTAGTTTCTACTTTAATAACATTATTTTTAACGATATCATCAGTGTATTGTAGTACACAGTTTGAAGTAAAATAAATCTATGTTTAACATTTCAATTGGTGAGTATCGTTATTTGGGATTTTAAATAACTTTTCGTGAACTTAACGCGACACCTAAACTCGGAAAAAATATTTACGGATCTCCCAAATATGTAGTTGTAACAATTATATTATTATTAAGTTATATACAAACACGGTCACCTAAAACATCACGAGGAAACTTGGATTTAATTATCTGAAATCGCCAACCCGCAGTGAGCTAGCGTGGTGATCAATGCTCGATCCTTCTCTATACTAGAAGAGACCTTTGCCTTCAGTGGGACAGTTATAGGCTGTTATTATTATTATTAAGTTATGATTGCCCCACAGGAGCTCAAAGGCTTTCCTTTTCTTCATGTATTTCTCTTGATTGAGATCTACAATGGCCCATGTCTTGTTATACTTATTTATAAACTACAAGGGAGTTTCTTCAAATGGAAATGAAAACTGATACCTAAACTGAATATTTCTTCGTTGAGTCATTGTGTAGTTGCCTTTAGGCAATAAAATTGTTATCAGTGCTTGTATATTACTTGTATCTCCTTGGATTTCTCGGTCATCATCCATGAAGTCATAATCACTTCTGAAGTAATAGCTAAGCACTGTATTACAATTTCGTCTCCACACGTCGAAACAAAAATATACTTTTCGTATACATTTTCGTCGCCAAAAACCAAATAGCAAGAGTCATATACCTTTGTTAATATCTTCTACCAGGTTGTTAAGAAACCTCGACGATGTTTTGAACACAATTTAGATACATCATCATCATCTGCGTCCATTACAGACAAGTCATTCATCACTTTTTCTGGTGGCTACAGATCAAAATATAAATTCATACCTACAATATTACAGTATATATTTTCCGTGCTTTGAATGGCACGCTGAGCCATTGGTCCAGCGCCCGATCTCTCTCCAGTCGTGTCGGTCTACCGTCCCATTGGACTATGTGAGTGAGGGAATAAGGATTGCATCTGTGTTTGCGCTCCTACATCTTGTGCACTTTAATATCTACCGCATAGTATTCTGGCATTCTAAGGGGAGGCCTTTGTTCAATAGTGGATGTCTTCTAGCTAATGATGATGAGTAGAGTAGCCATAGTCTCATCTGTAACAGGCGGCTATGACCGAAATTCGGTCAGGAGAACATATTTTAATTTCAAAAGCTTTTTAGAAAATATTGTACCTCATAAAATTAAGAAGGCAATACTTAATTTTCAGGGACCATTTCGTTTAATTTCGTAAACAAATTTTATTTTAACATGTTCATTTAATTTATATCCAATCTAAAATGGGCGCTATTTTAGCAAAAAGTACAATTTTAAATATTACATTAATTGTTCTTATGATTAAACATCCTCGCCAAAAATTTCGTTTAAAGGCGAGAAGCGCTCTTTTCTTTCTTTCTAACTAACTAATTAAGTACTTTTGTAATTATGTTATCGAATTGTTGATCTTATATATATGACTGGACCTTTAGAAATCTAAACTGTACTCTCTAACTTACTCTTTAAGTTTGGGTTCGAATCCCGGGTCGGGCAAAGTGTTTCTGAGTTTTTCCATAAGGTAATTCTCAGTGGCAGCGCGGAGTCTGGATTTGTGCCCGGTTGATGGCAATAGGCTCGCCCCCTATTACATTGGGACCTAAAAACATAACTGGCAAAATGTGGGTGTACTATATGTGAACCTCTGCCTACCCCTTCGGGGAATACAGGCGTGATGTTATGTAAGTTTGAAACGATAAAAGAATGAGACGATTGTTTTACTATCAGTCTTTAAAATCAAACAACGACACAGAAGAGGTGGATATCAACAACATACATTTATATAAAGAACATGGCACTGGCCACGTAAAAAAACGAAAAAACATTTTGAAAACAGAATTTAGAATCATCAATCGGCCATCGTTATAACATTAGGGAACCAAAAAACCTATTTACGGTTTATTTAACGGATTTTCAACTTTATTACGTAAGCATAATGATAAAATTAACAGCAAAAACATAATTATAATACCAACTGCTTATTGTACCAGTCATTTGTCATATACCTAATGCAATAGAAATCAAAATCGATTGACTGGGCATAGGGATAGGACATTCCAAAATACGTCTTATATTATTTCAAATGCGGTATAAATAATGTACAAGTAATGTCTCTTGTTTACCATTCCAGTAATGTATTCCCGGTATCGGAACAAGGCTCCAATAGGTCATGCCAATCGTGACAGATGCTAATTCGTACCGTGATATATAGTTCTCAGAACATCAGTTGCATATACATGTAATAGAGAGGATGTTCTTAATTGCACGCAATAGCAATGCTAGTACAGGGTGATTAAAATGGGCTTACTTTCTGGTGGTTCAGCGATATCTTAATAATAATGCCTGAATAAAATGTTTGAGATGTTTGTATTGCCGAATGGGAGCCTGCCTAGAATTCACCACCCCCTTTCCTCCCGTGGGTGTTGAAATAGGTGACTAAGGGAAAATCCAGAAGATGGAGAGCAGCGTCTTCTGTAACTTCACCACCAATACTGTCGCTACCAGCCGCTTGCCAAACGTAAGGACTATAGCACCCCCTCCCTTTACCTAAGGGTGAGGCTTTTGTTCAACAGAGGCCGTTTTCCAGCTGATGCTAATGAAGATGTTTGAGAAAGAAATAATCAATTGAACTAGAACAAAACATTAGTCCTTGAGGAGGCTAATTGAGATTACTTAAACGTAACAAAAACGGCAACAAGCTAATCTTTTCATTGTTTTAGCGAGCTAAACTTGCTTTTAACCTACTAGGAGGATTAGGATAGAAGAATTATAATATACGATTTGTGAAAGGGCAGAAGACCTTTCAACAACCTATGAGTTCTTAACACCAATTGAAGCCAGTGGGCCGAAAACTTTATGGATGCAGGTACTAGACAAAAATTTTCAATATCACATTAAAACTTTTAATGCCTCAATACTATGGAAAGAAAACCGAACAAAAAATGCTTTGACAAAAACTTGGAACAATTAATGAAAGGGAGAAATAAAATGGGTGTGCAAGGAGAGGGTAGGTATAAAAAAGTTTTCTCGCCCGATGTTCATAACTCATTCTAAGCCGAGCACACACTAGCACCCTTGAGGGAACTGAGCGGACCTCCGGGAAACGCTGAGTAGCTGGTGTAAGGCATAAGCGAATCTGTTCACTTATACCTTACACCAGCTGATTATTACTCCCCGAATACTACATCCACATTTCGCCAGTTATGTTTTGTCGCCAGTTGTGTTGGCAGTACAATCCCTAATGATAAAATATCTCAGTTTGTTAGCTAACTCGTAAGTCTGAAACGTGAGGTTTTGATCTCCATTTCTACGAAAAGGACAAAACGTAGGCTTTTCGAGTGCCAAATGAGTCTGTCGCAATATGAGATTCGGAACTGTGCCCGAAAATTATCACAGCTCCGAAAAAGCTCTCTGTTGTTCAGACAGACATGGACGGCGAGAATGTTTGTGATTTCTATTTACCCTAGATACCCTATTCGTATCAAATTTCATAAAAAAAAACCATTTTATTAAATTCAGAATAACCAAATTCTGCTCAAATCACTATTTTCATGACAATTTTATGTAAGCTGGTCTTTGTGGTACACAAAAAACTCGATACGTCTGAATACCGATGAGACGAAGGTTAAGCAAATTGCGTAATACATACATACACAAAGTCACGCCTGTTTCCCTGAGGAGTAGGCAGAGACCACGGATTTCCGTTTGCTACGATCCTGGCATACTTCTTTTGCTTCATTCACACGCATCACATTCCTCATACACGCTCTTCGGTTGAGGGTACTCCTCACTTGCCCTTTAATAAATTGCGTAATAAGTATATGAAAATCTCCTTAATAAAGGATTTGATGTAAGTTTGAAAAGTAAAAGGTAGAGGAAAAGTCACGGCCCGTTTGCAGGGTAGCTAAGTAATTGAACTTCTATGTTTATTTTAGGGAGGTTGTCCGGGACTAACATTTAAACTAAAAAAATATTTTACCTATTACTTTGAATGTGTCGTTTCTACAAGCTTCACAGACACAAAAATCGAGTGTTTAGCCACGCCCCTTTAACAGTCAACGTACAAAATCCAAGCGGTGTAATGATAAAAAACTTTGTAACCTTTTTAGGCATAGGAATAGCGTTCACGGATTGGTATGAGATTTGTTAAAGTTTAAATGAAGAAGGAGTGCAGAAAGCAGAAATTTGTACACGGTCGAATTTAAACTTTTGGGTGATCACAAGTATACATTGAAGCCGCTAATCCCTTCTCGCATAAGCCTCTATGCTGTGGTTCCACACACGTCATAACTAGGTCACCTGCGATATGTATAAATCACGAGACAGTTGCCGCTCTCCCGTCAACGTTGTCAAATGATGTAATAAGCATGACACTTTCCGGACTTGAAGATTCTAAGTAGCTGCAATTCAAACTTTTTAAATGTAGCATCCAAATCTTACCCTAACATACATAACATCACGCCTGTATTCCCCGAAGGGGTAGGCAAAGGTGCACATACAGTACACCCACATTTCGCCAGTTATGTTTTTAGGTCCCAATGTAATAGGGGGCGAGCCTATTGCTATCAACCGGGCACAAATCCAGACTCCGTGCTGCCACTGAGAATTACCTAATGGAAAAACCCAGTAACACTTTGCCCGACACGGGATTCGAACCCAGGACCTCGTGCTCAGCAGTCGCGCTTAGCAACCACTAGACCAACGAGGCAGTCGACCAAATCTTACCGTAGGAGATTTTTTGGTTACATCCAATTAAGAGCTTAATATATGCTTCCTTGTTATTGAAATCTAAGAACATGGCAAATATTTCATTAATATGTTTAAAGTCTGATTGTAAAAGACGGTGTCGAAAAGCACAGTTGGGTTCGGTGTTATCATCTCTTTTATCTTAATGAAAATCTGTCATTAAAAAAGTTTATATTTTTCTGGACCCAATCTAGATAACCGAAGCAACAACTGGAAAATATCCGAAAAGAGGTACCGAATTTCGCTCGAGTAATCCAGTTTAAGCTAATTTAGATGTTGGCTGTAGTTTAAAATCTCCATTATTTAACTCAAATGTCTTAACAATAAAATTCTTAGGGCTTGTTAGTCCAGATTTAATTAAAGAATTTATTTAATTCTCTTTATGTACAACTTTATGTACAACATTCCTATTATAAAATCGTGGCATGAGATTCAGAAATAGACCAAATTTATAGTCTAAGACGACGAACTAAGTTTGATTTACATAAAAATGTCTGTTATATTTAATTTCCGTCTGATCCCCTATCTCAACGGATCTCATACTTGTTAAAGTTGACACGACATTTATTCCCATCAGCCAGTGGTCTACCAAAACTTGGTACATTAATCTTTGCGGAGTCGATTCAAATTTATCTTTGTTTTAGCAAGTTTCCAAAATAAATTTAGCTCCCCCTCTATTGAAAACGCGAGTTACTCCCAATTTAGGAGGACGCAGACGGGAGACTGGTGCTGTGCTTGCTTCTTGCGAATCGATGTCGGTTTCAATGTAGAATGTATGTGATTTTAAACCAAACATCCATGTGAAAACGAATTAACGTAGTTTATAATGGCTAAATTAGAGATATCTGAGAAAAGAGATTCTGGGAGGATAGGATAAGTTGGTACCAGTAACCAACGAGCAGAAATAAAAAAAAAATAAAGTGGCATGTTGACATCAATGGTCCTTCATCATCATCATCATCATCATCAGCCGAAAGACGTCCACTGCTGAACAAAGGCCTCCCCCTTTTAATAAAACGAATACAACTATGCAAGTTTATTTAGGTGTCTGAAAACATCTGTTAGAAATTCACGTTATTATTTTTGGGCACGTAAAGGCTCCGTGTATACACTATGATGTGCGCTTTGTTGTGTCTGGACTGATTCAGGTAGAAGTGTCTCTGACCTGAGCATCACTAAACAAATAAATCCTCATCAAATCAATACAGAATCAATTCCAAGACAATTTAGCTTAATACACATCGAACGAGTTAAAGTTGATAATTTAACACGACTTAAAGCCAAGTCTTACGAAGATAATCGCAAAGCAAAAATATATTGAGATACCGATGACTAAACAGACAAAATAAAGGAAGAAGAATAAAGTGAATCAATTATAAATGTCATTCATAATTTAAATGATAAAAGGTTTGCTAAGGTTTTAATAAGGTGTAAATATTTTTGTGACAGCCTCCCGTCTGCTACGTCCATTCATGTACAGCCTTGCTAACTTAAAAATTGACAAGTTCGTGAAATATGATACCCAAGATTTCCGTCTGTCGTTAATGCTTTCATTATAAATTACTTTGTCTAATTTTTTATGCGATTCAGCTTTCGTCTGTTAAGTGGCAAGTTTTGTAATGGCGATTATTTAAGGAAAGAGATATTGGATTCCAAAATTACGTACCGTATTTGTTTGTGATACATCTTTTTCGTCTATTTTAGACAATTTTATCGTTTCTAGTCATCATCATCATCAGCAGGAAGACGTCCACTGTTGAAGACCTCCCCCTTAGGTAAAAGAAGGGTTGCCTTAATCCCCACGCTTGGCAAGCAGCTTGGGGATTTCAATATTGGTAGTGAAGTTACAAAAGACGCTGCTGCCTATATTGTAGATTTCTCCAGTCCTGGCCCTGGTCAATTCTAGGCTGGATACCACTCGGCAAACTACGTTGCCTGTAGGGAAATAAAACATATTGAGGTAACCAAGACATTGCAATTTTATGTAGAAACTGATAGAAGATAAATCAATACCTATCGATTCTTATAGCAGTGGCTAGGTGAACAGCTCCTATTATCAAAACACATTATTTTCTATACCCAAGTTTAACCGAGACAAAGTAGAAACTATCCGTAACTTGCTCTTTGTTTGCAACATTTCCCGAGCGTTTTCCGAATCATTGGTATTCTATTACAAAGTTGCAGTAAACTTTCATCGATTGGTTAAGATTTAAAGCAAATAGCATTATCTTTTTATTTATTTTAACTTCAGAAGGTAGATTTAAAATAAAATAATATGGACCCTGTCGACACGGTAAATATTAGGCAACATAACTAGCTATATAGATAATGGTCTAACGAAAAATAAAAATAAACAGACTATAGATACAAGGAAACGGTTTGTGCACTTGGACATTCTTCAAATCCCTCGGTGATCGTCGAATGTGTAAAATTGTATTTTTATTTCTTGTACTTGCGTGAGTTGGGTTTGATTCGTTCTTTGAGTATAAAAAAACATAACATTACGCCTGTATTCCCCAAAGGGATAGGCAGAGGTGCACATTTAGTACACCCACATTTCACCAGTTAAGTTTTAGGCCCCAATGTAATAGTGCACGAGCCTACTCATCAACCGGGCACAAATCCAGACACCGTGCTGCTACTGAGAATTACCTAATGGATAAACCCAGTAACACTGCCCGACCCGTGATTCGAACCCAGGACCTTGTGCTCAGCAGTCGCGCTTAGCAACCACTAGACCAACTTACGAGGCAGTCAGTTTTGGGCAAAGAGATATTCAGTTAAGTCTCATCACTTTATAAACAGACCCGCGTAATTGGAGTCGAGTCTGTTGACAAGGTGACAAGGTCTTTTTGTTATTATTCATTGTTGTTGTTAACTAAAATTTTAGACTAAACATTGTCCCACGAAGCCGTCAAAATACATACAATCATGCGTTAGATGTTTGGCTTTTCAACAAAAAAAAAAGCTTGTATAAGGGAGAAGTACGCAGCGTTGGCAGGCCTCCCATCAGGTGGGCCGACGATATCGTCAGAATTGCGGGCAACCGGTGGATGCAATTGGCAAGCTGTCGTTCATTGTGGCGTTCTAAGGGGGAGGCCTTTGTTTAACAGTGGACGTCTTCCGGCTGCTGATGATAAGGGAGAAGAAATAAATATGTTTATTTTATTGTATTGAACACCAATTCGTAATTCATTCAATTCAGCAAACAATTGTGACGCAAACTCTTTCGAAAATTACATCAAATGTATGAACAACATCATTATTAATTTTATTTGAATAACTCTCATGTTTCTTTTTATAGAAAAAACTATCAATCCCTTTTGTACAAAATTTCAGTCTAAATAATAGTTAGTCTACAGTGAAGTTTCAGCAATCATTGGCATTTTGATAACCATAAAATTAATTTATGGAATTTGATATATTATTTTGCGGATATTCCAAGCCTATTGCAGATTTTCCACAATACAATAAATACCTACTGGCATCCTGTGAATTGTAAGAGTTAACCACACGGAAAATATTGAGGTTTGCTGGCTATTAATTTATTGTGAAATTTTTAATTAAAGACCAATACATAATTCCAGAATTTATTTTATTATTGAAGGACCAATGGATGGCTAAAGGCTCGCCACCTACATGGGATTGATAAAGGGTGAAGTGTAGTTTGTAGTCGTTTGGAGAAGATAACCTCTGCCAAGGTATGTTTTCCCGAGCGATTTGGTAACGGCGACCTATCTCATCTGAGACTAGTCAATTACTCAGGATATAATATTATAGTGCAGGTATTAGGTGCACTCCCTATTCCCTCAATCTCATAGTCCGATCAGACAGTACGGACTCGAATGGAGAGAGATCAGGCGCAGGACCAACGGCCTAACGTGCCTTACGAATCACGAAAGGGTCTCGTCATGTAAGAACGGTCAACCATCACAAGACTGCCTGAAATACGTGGTAGACATGAGCTTCTCAACGATAATTCTGCCAAAACAGATAATGTGGTAAAATATCATGTTATTTATAAAACAGGGTACCTTTTATACTGACATTCTTTCAGTAATGGTTTCTTGGAATCGCAGTGAAGGAAGTCTGGCTCAGTATTACAGTTTTCTCTGAGACAATTCTCAGTAACACGGAAATTGAGCCCGACTAATATTAATAACGTACTCTAAGTCTCATAGATAAAATACTTATTTTTGTTGCAAGGGATTTAATAATAGTGTGATCAGACTGGTTATAAAACGGAGTACTTCATATTACTTATGTACGGACATAAGTAATATGAAGTACTCCGTTTTATAACCAGTCTGATCACACTAATACTCGTATTATAAAGGCGAAAGTTTGTGAGTGTGTTTGTACGTGTGTTACCTCTTCACGCTCAAACGGCTAGACCGATTTTAATGAAATTTCATATGGAGGTAGCTGACACCCTGGATTAATACATAGGCTACTTTCTATCCCGAAAAAATGTAGCGGGTAACACCGCGGGGCGCACTTAGTATATAATATTTATTATATAGGTACTTTGACTGTGGGTTCAATTAAGTATGGTGGTAAACTACGACGTTAACCACTTTGGTTGTGTAGTTTTGGAATATTTATGCTATTTTCAAAATATGCCAGCGAGGCAGCTGCCGTGGCTAGTAAATTATGAAAGTGCGCCTCAAATGGACGGTCTTTCGTCTCCCATGAAGTTATAATGCAATGAAAATGCTCCAGCGTTACAACTTGTATAATATGCAATATACTTCGTTATTTCCATACGTTTACTAACTTAGTTTGCTCGGTGTGAGTATTACGTAATTTTTGAATACGCTCGAGTTTGTTTGAGTTTGAAATTGAGGTTTCTCCGAACTGCACATTATATTAATAATGGAATTCATAAAAATACATAGCATTACGACCGTATCCCCCGAAGGAGTAAGCAGAGGTTTACCCACCCACATTCCGCCAGTTATGTTATAGGTCATAATGGTCTGGTAATCGCTAAGCGCGACTGCTGAGCATATGGTCTTGGGTTCTATTCCGGGTTGAGCTAAGTGTTACTGAATTTTGCATTCGGTAATTCTTAGTAGCAGCACGGTGTCTGGTCGGTGGTGACCTATAACATAATTGGCGAAATGTGAGTGTACCATTATATATCTGCCTACCCCTTCGGGGACTACAGGCGTGATGTTATGTTTTAAAAAAAAAATGTAGTAAATACAAAGCGTAATTACAAACACATTCAAAATGGTTAACAACAATCAAAATATTGTATCAAAGACTAAATATTGCCACCAAAATAATATGAATATCAATGAGGAATTGATTTACAATGGGCACTAATCTAATTTCAAACGAACAAAGCTACTAAGAGGACAGATACGGCATTCGATAACGTTGCCACAAAATTATAGTGGACTTTAAGGATATGTGGTTTCTGCCTAGATCCAAAGGACCTTATCTTTCTCGTTAGTGTCGGAGACTTCTGAGGGGTTAAGTAGTAATTAAGGGTAAGGGTAGGGTTAATGGTAAAATACCACTGTCTTAGAAGAAAAGGTATTTGCATCGAGTACTAAAAGGGTTTTCGACGGAGACGATATTAAGTCTATAAGGCAATAAAGCGCTCGTAGATATATAATTAACACGCGTATTAGTCTGGAGGTTAAGCAGTACCCGCCACGCTTAGTACTTTGATGGGTGACCGTTTTGCGGTCGAAATGTCGAGTTTCCTTTGCAGTATGTGTATGATATGTGTTATTTAATGTAATTTAATGCCCTAAATTCTAAATAACACTTCCAAAATTGCTCCATAAAATATCTTTGTATCGCATACAGCAGAATAGTTAGCGACCCGAGAGATTTCATTTAGCAAATTATAGGTGCCTCAATAGTGCCGTTTCTCAGATAATTCTATAAGGTATTCATGTGCCACACACGGAGCGGTTAGGGCTGCGTGTTTATTTAATCGGTTGTGTTTTCGTTGGAGTTGGTGTTCAAACGAATTGGTTTTGTTTTTCGTTTTATGTTTATTTTGTGGTTAGTTAAGCTTTGTGTAAGCGACGAACGAATAGGATTCTTCTATGTTAGCGCGACGAAATGTGTGATAAAAATTAACTACATCGCGTACATTAAATTAAAAACCATTTCAATCAGACGTGATATATCACAGGACCACAAAGCGCTAAAGAAGAGGTCTTATATCCAAAGACGGTTATAAAAGTTGTAGATAAGAAACTTCCAGAACTGGTTTCATGTGAAATAATAATGCTATCAAATATTGTGCCTATTGTTATCGACCTAGTACAAAAACCGTGCTGTTACTGAGAATTATCTGATGGATAAATCCAATGCGATAGAAGTATGTTAAGATCGTACCAAATGGAATGAAATTTGTGTTCTCTGCCTACCCCTCTGGTAAATAGGCGTAACCTTATATATGTAAATCCAATAACATTTTGCCCGATCCGGGCTTCGAACCCAGGACCTCATGTTCAGCAGTTGCACTTCCCGACGACTAGACCAACAAGGCAGTCTTTTAGTTTCCAAGAATTACCTTGTAGATTCCAATAACTGTATAATAAAACTCACCTCATTAAATCCTCAGTCTTCAAACTGTTCAGTGAACCATAGCTCGATTAATACCTCGGCACAGCGTTCAATATTATCAGGACAGCATTGTCTGAGAGTGCGTCTTTCCCGATTAATTTGCTGGCAACCCACGATTTGTCTACGTCACCCGCTGACGGACGATCCTTTATGCCAATGTAACGACTGTCTGTTATATTTATTATGTAGACTTTTGTGTGCTTTTGAAGGAAATTTTAATGGTTCTATTAGTATAATGAGAGTTTAATGTATCTGTCGCGAATTGTTTGGGTATTTTGCATTTATTATTATCTTTACTCATCACCATCATCATCCACAGCCTTCAATATCCCATTGCTGGGTATAAGCCTGCCTTAAACAATGCCATCCGCCGCGGTCCTGCGCCAATCTTGTCCAGTTGCGCCCCGCAATCTTTACTCACGCCTTCTTTATTAGAAATAGACCTATTATTTCTAACAGATTGGTGCAGTGGCTAAGCAACGGGACTGCTGCGCTAGGGTTAATTTCTCACACTAGACAGAAATTTGTGTGATCCGCAGGTGTTGGTTCCGTGGGTGTAGTAATGGATACCTCTATAGTAGCAACAAATACCATGCCATAAAAACTAACTAGTCGGTTGTCGTTGCCAGCCGATGATACTATAGCTTATTATATAGCCAGCATTTTTATAACAACATATCCATACTAGGTATGAAAACAGATCTTCATAATATTTTTTTTTTCAGAACCACAACATGATATCTCCAAGAATGTGTAACATTTTCAAGTTTCTGTCTTCGATACTTAAATATTCAGCCATAACTTACTATACTGGGGATTCCAGTCTGCGATTGGTATACCCGCGGCTTCCCGCTGTAACGACAGCCAGTGAATATTGCCTTTACAGCACAAATGCATTTAGCAATCGCGTTCGTTCGCACTAACTGAGCGCAAACTGCGTGAGAACTGCATTTTGGAGTCCATTTGAAGTCTGAATGCAGACTCTGTGCCAGACAAATCCAATGATTCTATCATGAACGCCTCGAAGCGTTAAGGTCGGATATTCCAAACTTTTATCAACAACTTGTTGTTTGTCCACGATATCGGCAGGACTGCCTCGTTGGTCTAGTGGTTGCTAAGCGCGACTGCTGTGCACGAGGTCCTGGGTTCGAATCCCGGGTCGGACAAAGTGTTACTGGGTTTTTCCATTAGGTAATTCTCAGTGGCAGCACGGAGTCTGAATTTGTGTCCGGTTGATGGCAATAGGCTCGCCGCCTATTACATTGAGACCTTAAAACATAACTGGCGAAATGTGGGTGTACTATATGTACACCTCTGCCTACCCCTTCGGGGAATATAGGCGTGATGTTATGTTTATGTGTATCGGCTGGATGAAAGGCAAACCTGGATGACATTTGCACAGGACCGGTGAATAGCAGTTCATAGTACCAAACTTGTCTTGTGAAAGTGTGTTAACATACTTCATTTATTGGTCAGGGAATAGCCGAAAATCTTCATCAAAATCATTTGCCTGTAATTTATACATGAAGCAAATGTGCAGTGGCCTTATCGCTAATAGAGATCACTTCGAGACAACCTTTAGGTAGAGAGGTGACGGGAAGAGAAAGGCAACTGGGAAGTCCGAGGTGTATACACCTCTACCTACCTCTTCGGAAAAATAAGGCGAAATGTTATGTTATGGTATGTGTATGAGTATTATATTGGACGATCATCATCATCGTCATCAGCCGGAAGACGTCCACTGTTGAACAAAGGCTTCCCCCTTAAAACGCCACAATGAACGATAGTAATTATTAATTTAAAATTAAAAAATTGCAGCGTTTTCTGATACCAGAACATCTTTATTGGGGAAGAGAAAAGTTGCCAGCTTAAAAAAACTAATGACGCATTAGAGATGTTGCTATTTATTAACGCGAATGCGCAGGTGCTCCAACAGTATGTTCTAATATCAATCGAAACTATAAGTCCACGTTTGGCAGCTGTGTTTGTGACCATTGAGCGTTGGTCCAAATTAATTATAATACTAAATACGCTCTCAGACTTATCAAAACAGCGCTGGCGGCGAAATTCAATTAATTTGTACACGCCTGTCACTGCAAGGCTGAAATGATTGTTCCTTATAAGCCGCAAAATCATAAAATTGTTGCGGACTCCGTCCAATATCGAACTAATTTTGTTACCCTGATGCACGTGGGATAACTGGGAAGCTGACTTTAAAGTATGGGTATATAGTTATGTACTAGAATTTTGATCTATCCTTTGAATCTGCATTAGATTAGCCATCAGGATTCTTTTTTTGCAAACATAACCGGTTCTTTCGAGGATATAATAGTATCTATATCCGCTCTTAAGCTTGATATATTATCATCAGCAGCCAGAAGACGTCCACTGTTGAAGAAAGGCCTCCCCCTTAGAACGCCAAAATGAACCGCAATTCTGATGATATCGTCGGTCCACCGGGTGGGAGGCCTGCCAACGCTGCGTCTTCCGGTTCGCCAGAATATTATTTTATACTTGAAATTTTAACGTAACATTACAAACATCTTTCTTATAACGATATTCCTTTGTAATTTTGGGAGTTCAAATCCGCAATTCAAACAAATGATAATAATATATTATTTCTTCATAATCATTATAATTATTCTCTCTTATCTGTGCTTAGTCGGAATATCACTGAGTTTGGGACCCAAAACATTTTTCCGTTATAAAAAATCTATTGTTCCTGCTTCCCTTTCGAATTTGAAAAGGAAAATTGAGGATAAAATTTTACGTTTTGCCTTTAGATGGTTCGTTGCTCCGGTGTCTTAAATTCGTTGCAAAATAGACTTGAGCCGTAATAAGTATGCGGGTGGACGAATTTGTAGAGCTTTAGTCATTTTGCTCGAGTTTTTGTTTAACCGTACAAAGAATTTAATTGTTCCCGAATTATGGATTCATTTCAAATGTAGTTTGAAAGTAATGGAGTGTTGACATTTTAAAGACGGTAATTTTGTGATTTCAAACGATAAGTTCTTCAAATAAAATATATGCAAAGAGCAAAGAGAACTAGTAGAGTTTTGTTAAAACAAGATACAGGTAAGATTCTCATTGAATTTTAGTTTGTGTTGCAATGGCACAAGTTGTCATAACCATCAATTATTCGAAGTCTATATATTTCTTCAAGATTTTAGTTGGCGATTAAAATGTTTTTTTTCTTATTTTGCGTTATTCTTTCAGTTATTTACATAACATAACATCACGCCTGTATTCCCCGAAGGGCTAGGCAGAGGTGCACATATAGTACACCCACATTTCGCCAGTTATGTTTTTAGGTCCCAATGTAATAGGGGGCGGGCCTATTGCCATCAACCGGGCACAAATCCAGACTTCGGCTGCTACTGAGAATTTACTAATGGAAAAACCCAGTAACACTTTGCCCGACCCGGGAATCGAACCCAGGACCTCGTGCTCAGCAGTCGCGCTTAGCGACCACTAGATCAAAGAGGCAGTCTTGTCTTTTAGTTATTTACTAGTATTTATATATCTTTCACATAAATTATTTGAGGTACAAGCAGTTTTAAACATTCTACTAATGTTATAAAAGGTGGCTAATACCTATAGTCCTTATTAGCAATTAATTCGACACTATCAATGGTGCGATAAGACCGCCTGTTGTACATTATCCTTAGACTTATGCTTAAGGTGTACAATAAAGAGAAACCTACACAAATGGTGGTGAAAATAACCATCCTGTAACTAAAACACCTCCCAATTAATAATAATAATAATAATAATGTTTTATTGGCATAAAAAAGAGGTACAATTATATTGGAAGCCCTGGCTCCTGAGCTAGGTGAGACCTGTGTTACAGGAGCCAGTGTCTTCACCCGTTTTTGGAACAACACTTTATATGCAATAAAATCTAAGTGCATAATGGTTAACTATAGGTAAAAGTAAATAGAGAAAGAAAAAAAAAAAATAATAATAATAAAAAAATGATTGACGTGCTTGCTCTTTTGTGGTCTGAGTAGTCTGAGTGGTGTGGTGAGGGTGCGTAAGTATGTATGGGTTGTGTTGTTTGTGTGCATGTATGTGTATGTGTGTGTGTGTGTGTGTGTGTGTGTGTGTGTGTGTGAGTGAGTGTTATTGTCATGAGTACTGTTCTTTGATTAAGTGTTCCGTCTGTACGTAATCAAGTGTTTGAAGCCATGATTTAAGTATCTTTTTAGTTTTATTTTTAGTTTGTGGGTTGAAGTTTAGAATTTTATTTGTTTTGTTATACACATGAGAGACGTGCCGAGACGGTCTTGCATTTGATCGTGCTACATACATTACCGACGGTTCTTTTATGTTTGATTCCTTCTTTGAACGGTGTGATTGTGTGCTGTGTCAATATGAGATTGAGAAGGTAAAGTTGTCTCACTGTAAGTACTTGACAATCTTCGTACAGTGTTTTTGTAGGGAACCGGTATGGCTTGAAGGTCATTACTTTTAACAGAGATCGTTGAGCTCTCTCGAGGCTTATCATGTAGGTTTTGCAGGCGCCCCCCCATGCCGTGATACAGTAGCTTATGATTGATTGTGCCAGTGCTTGATAAATATTGCGTAGGAGTTGGAAGTCGGCCACTTGTCGTAGTTTTTTGAACGCCCATATGAGTTTTCTAACTCGGGAGGACGTTTGCTCGATGTGGGGGCGCCAGCTAAGTCTTTCATCCAGTATCACACCCAGATACTTCATTGTTTTTTGTTGGGTAATTGGGAGACACGAACATGGTGTCGAGTAATTGGCATTATCACATGAGTGTGCTTTGAGACTTATAGCTGTAGGACTGATTTTGGCAAAAGAGAATTGTAAAAATGATGTTTTCTGGATGTTGAGGGTTAGTAAGTTAGCTTCCAGCCAGTGGAATTAATAAAACATTGAATTTAACACTCATCATAATATAAAATACCTTTCAAACTTTTATTCAAATACACAAAACTTTAACGGCACGCATATTACTCATGAGTAAACATGCAAAAATATTAATGAAAGCCACCACTAAGAGTTACGAGAGGAAAATATTGACACTGCGGCGTAGAAACATAGCCAAGAATTAATGAGCAGCTTTCTGTACGAGCTGGGATAGAATTCACTTGTTTTAATTGGATTGCAGGAGTTTATTAAAGGCTGTGTGCATCGGTTGATCATTTTATTTTGATGTCGTGTGGCAGTAGTGTTTGTTTACTTATTTTTTGTCTTTGTTTGGCTTTGGTTTATTGCTCTTGTGGTTGGTAGAAGTTGAGCGTCGGGTAATTTATTTCTTAACATTTTTAGTGATTTTTTGGTAGGTTGGGTAGAGTATGACTGACTGCTGCGCTAGGGGTTGCGGGTTCAATTCCTCCACCATGTTTGTCATGAGTCTAGGAGTTTGGAGATTCCATTAGTACGAGTAAAAATAATGAGATATTCGACAGAACTTTGACTACAGACGGGACCATCGTGCCTAAGAAAAACAAATATTAATTTGCTTTCAAAGAAAATATAAATCAACTCCCACGATTAAGTGAGACAAAAATCGCGGCTCGAATCATGAGCGATTTTCGTATCAATTCCAAAGTCAATAGTTTGCCAAAACTAAAATTGCTTAGTGGGCCCCAAAGCTTAATCGAATTGATAAGGATAATGACGTTATATCCCAAAAGACAGATACATATTTGTACTGTATTGTCTTGTTAATCTTGCATTATTTAGTTTGGAAAGGGCAAGTGAGGAGTACCCTAAATCGAAGAGCGTGTATGAGGTGTGATGCGTGGGAATGAAGCGAAAGAAGTATGCCAGGATCGTAGCAAATAGAAATCCATCTCTGCCTATCCCTCAGGGAAACAGGCGTGACTTTATGTTTGTATGTATTTAGTTTCGCTATTGACCTGTGAAAATGTTTTGTTCTATTGAAAGCGTTAACAGCGTCTAACTATGACGAATAATCGTCTATATATACAGACAAATATACATAGCAAGAGCTATGGACGTAGTTGTTCCTTCAAAAGATTATGCCACCTACACTGCTCTCACATAAGTTATTGTACTCGTCTGGACTTCAAAGGGACCTTGACCCCTAAGTTTGTTTTGGCATTTCTTATCAGTAATAGTCCATATTATGGACTTTATAAAAACACTAAACGATTTTTTTTAACTACATGAATGGCGTTGGTATTTCCTAATTTACTATGCAGAAATATACTAATTTGTCATGTTCTTAAAAGAAGGATAATATGTACCTTCTAACCGTACAAAATCCTGCTAAAAGCATTACCCTTCCTTTAGGCTTCGCCATTGTCGGGTAAAAAAAGATTGAATAACGTCACCTAGGCTCTAAGTACTTCTTGGCTACAAGCTACAAAATTCCAAACCGCAATGTACATAAATAAACTCGCACTTTTCTTTCTTTGTCTTTCACTTGTTACTTTCATAATATTGTTTTTGCGTTGTCCATTGTCATCTCAGATTATTTCTAATTTGGTCAGCGTATTGTCACCGAGATTTTCCCTTCCCTGTTTTCTTTTAATACTTGCTTGACCTAATTGCAATCTTGCTATATCTATCGTCTTTTATGCGTCTTCCTTAATATCTATATCTCATCTACTAGACTACTTTATTGAAATATTATTTATGTTTGAAGTCGCTACCGTATGTCGAATAACTAAATCTGCAATGGTTGCTGTCTTAATCACTAATAGTGGCATTTCTTGGGCGTGGCCTCACTGTTGATCTTAAATGATTATGCCCAGGGAACTTTGTGTGCCCGCCGCAAGTTTCAAACGTTTATCTTTTGAAAATGTTAGTATTATGTGCTTCAACTAAGGTTGATAATGCAAGAGCTTTTAAAACATCAATCAACCAATCTAAATTTTGTACCGTACCAGATATAGTCAAATGTTAGGCTTTACGTTATGTATTGGTAAAACGATTTGATATTTATTGACTTGATTTGATAAAAATAAATAATAATGTCCTCCTGACTGAAGTCCGTTGGGATGGTAGACCGACACCACCAGAGAGGGATCAGGCAGGGCCGACGGCTTCAGAACAACAGTTGTCTTCGATAGAAAGAAAACGGTCACAACGCATCACAAGACTGAATGCGGTGAAAGTCGACTGATCTGCGCCGTAGGTATAAGTAACGAGCCCCTCAAAAAACAAATGATATTATATGTCAATAATCACTTTCTTTTTACAAATTCAAATTCAAAATGTTTTTATTTCATGTAAACCTACAGGAGCTTATGATACGTGAGGATGCTAGTTGCACGATTCCAAAATATCATTCTAAACTCCAAGACACACTTACAGATCCAAAGCTCGTTTTAAATATAATTTTAGTACTGCAAACACAGTTGTAGATTGTTTGCGAGATAATCCGCCGAATGACCGCAACGACCTATATTACTAAGTTGGTACAATATTAATCGTCAATTGATTAGGGTTAACCTACTTTAAGTCTCGTTATGAGCCTCGTTGATTTAGTGGTTAGAAACGAGTCTAGACTTTTAGTACTCTTTGTAAGCCACACAAAGACATGAAAATCAGAAAGTGAAAAAACCTTTTTACATTATCATTATTTACTAGCTGCGCCCCGCGGTGTTACCCGCTACATTTTTTCGGGATAAAACTTTCGCGTGTATAATATTAGTAGGGATTATTTCTGCCATGATCGTCCCACTGCAAGGCAAAAGCCTTCCTTTCCATCCTCCGTTTATTTTTACATTAATTAATATTATATTTTGATTTGATATAGTGTTAATAATGCGCCATCAAAGGGTTCGAGAAATAATAACAGTCCATTATCAATTTTTTGATTCCGTAGATTACAATCGATTAAGATAATGCGTAATCGATACGACTCAGCAACATAGCACAGCTCATTCGTAGTAAAGAACGATAGATGTAATGTCCCAATATTTTGCATAAATTACTTTACTAATACCACTTATACTACTGTCTTTTGTGCCGTAAACAAAGATGTATTATAATCGACTGCCTCGTTGGTCTAGTGGTTGCTAAGCGCGACTGCTGAGCACGAGGTCCTGGGTTCGAATCCCGGGTCGGGCAAAGTGTTACTGGGTTTTTCCATTAGGTCATTCTCAGTAGCAGCACGGAGTCTGGATTTGTGCCCGGTTGATGGCAATAGGCTCGCCCCCTATTACATTGGGACCTAAAACATAACTGGCGGAATGTGGGTGTACTATATGTGCGCCTCTGCCTACCCCTTCGGGGAATACAGGCGTGATGTTATGTGTATAATCAAGATCCGTATCTGATAAGTTGTTTATCTAATCGTACAATCCAATGCGACACGATACGTCATCTTGACGGCGAACTAAAGCTCCAGGAAGACAATGATTTACACGATTTGGACCGCATGTAACCATACTGGTACGTGAATGTTTCGCAGCATTGATGAAATTTTTATTTTATTTATTTATTTGGGACAAACAAACAGTAACACATTATATCTACGCAAATAATATAAACAAAGATATTATATAAATGTGAAACTCACACCGTTATCCACAGCATATACAATTCATATAACAATACTAATGAACAATCTAGGCAAGTAAGACTACAAAACTGTTAAAATAACTATACATCGGAATCCTTAAGTTTCTTTAACAAAGCAGAACGAAATCTATTTGCTGACACTGAGAATAAATCTAATTCTGTAGTTTCTGAACAAAAGGCATTATAGTTTTTGCACAAGCGACGTAGAGGCGCCCGCAGACCAGCATTGGTGCGGCAATGGGACACAGCAAAAAGAGGACGTGCGCGCACCTCTCGTCTAAAAACAGTTCTTGGGACACAGTAGCATATTTTATTAGTAATCTCAGAGCAGAAATGTATGGTATTGACGACTTGATTGGCGTAGTCGTTATTAGGCTGCTGTGCTAACGGTTCGATACCTGCTTTTGATTGGGCGATCTGCAGATATTTGCCCCAAGTCTGGGTGTTTGTGTGATATTTCATGTTTATAAAACGTACCAACGACACAGGAGAATTTTTCTTATTAAATAATTTTCCGCTTGTTTTATCAGAGTAATAAATATATATTACACTAATACGGTGGTAGCTTACCTTATATTATTACCTTTATAAATTCATTTATTCACATAATATTAGACAAAATAAAATGTTGTTCCTGACTTCAGCGCTAGGTTTAAGCCAGCCAGACCAGTGTTGCTGCAACACAGGTGTTGCAGTATCCTCTCCCACTGGTCGATACAAAAATGCATGTAAATAATGCATTGCCAGGTGGAAGGGAGTGTAATTAGTTTTATAACATTTACTATTTGCTTTCAGTCCTCTTAATTATTAATCGCTAACAGCTAGCGTTTCGTCGGAATATTGAACAAAGCTAGGGTGGGATCAATGAGCGGGAAAACCTTGCCACCCAAACATGGAACATACGCATCGCCGCAAAATGTAGGACGTGTACCTAAGAAAATTATTTTTAGAAGTCCCTGTACTGTAGATACATAAATAATGAACTAACATTGCACTTAACACAGGAAAATATAAAGACAAAACCGGCGATAGAACGAGTATTTGTATTTATTGGGAAGGAAGAACCTTCAATCAGTGTAGCTTTGTAGGCGCGCCGCGAGTTCTAACAAATGAATCATTACAACTTCCTAATATCGTAGAAACTCCCAACTAAGTTAAGCAACTCTGATTTATCAATTGTTATTATTTTGTACGGCCTCATTGGTTCCGAACTGAGGACGTGTCTGTTGATCAGTTCTTTGGAGGGGCAATCTTACCAGAAATATTCCGGAAATATATTATAAAGCCATATTGCTCGAAGAACCGGGAACCGCTGTTGACAAAAGGTTCTCGAGTGGCGACTATGAACTGGAAGACGCAGCGTTGACAGGCCTCCCACCAGGTGGACCGACGATATAGTTAAAATTGCGGGTAACTGGTGGATGCAAATGGCAAGTTGTCGTTCTTTGTGGCGTTCTAGGGGCCTACCCCTTTGTTCAACAGTGAACGTCTTCTGGCTGATGATGTTATTATAAACCATATTATATTTTGCCACACATTATAATTATAGATAGACAGATAGATAGACATACAAAAAAATGATGATAGTATTGGTACATACATGTTGGCAATGGATGCAGCGCAGTATTCGAAAAATGGTCACCCATCCAATGTCTGACTTTAGCATGCGCTGCTGTAAATCCTAAATCGACTGATCTACGAGAAGCTACGAAAATCTTAATCTAACTACTGCTTTTGTTATTATAATAAAGAAGGACAAATTAAAAAGCCTAAATAAAGTGCCAAGCGACAATTATTTTAATTAGCCGGTAAAACCAACAGTAAGCAGTGCGGC
Organism: Abrostola triplasia; assembly: GCA_946251915.1. Taxonomy (NCBI): domain Eukaryota; kingdom Metazoa; phylum Arthropoda; class Insecta; order Lepidoptera; family Noctuidae; genus Abrostola; species Abrostola triplasia. The sequence continues at coordinate 3,794,361 of OX276444.1, read as the reverse complement.
GGAGTGCGGGCTAATGCATTCAGGGGCATGCGCAGCGCGTGATATCTCATTTAGTTTCACCCTACACTGAACGTTTAATACCTGCTTGTTTTTAAAGTTAGTGTCCAAACTTCCGTTCGGATAAAACGCTGCCATACTTAATCTACACTTAATACTAGTTCCATCTGTAGTGCTATTATAGTTTGTGGTATACACACGGTTTCGGCCGGATGCTGAAAATAACGTCGGCTTTTCTAGGATGAATAGGACCGTATGTCTGTCCTTTAAGACTGCCTCATTAGGCTGACTGCCTCGTTGGTCTAGTGGTTGCTAAGCGCGACTGCTGAGCACGAGGTCCTGGGTTCGAATCCCGGGTCGGGCAAAGTGTTACTGGGTTTTTCCATTAGGACATTCTCAGTAGCAGCACGGGGTCTGGATTTGTGCCCGGTTGATGGCAATAGGCTCGCCCCCTATTATATTGGGACCTAAAACATAACTGGCGAAATGTGGGTGTACTATATGTATACCTCTGCCTACCCCTTCAGGGAATATAGGCGTGATGTTATGTTTTTTTAATTTACAGTTTCCCTTTTTTTTTCAGCTATTTGTGACTGTCATAATAATTATTATGTTTTTTTATGTCCTACTGCAGGGCAAAGGTCTCCCTTTCATTCTAACGTGTTTAAACACCAAAATGTTACAAGGCCTTATAACCCTGCGAAAAAGCTGGTTAGACACCACAGGGCGGCCTAGCACTAACGTCCAAACTACAGACATATTTTACACTTATCTTTAGGCCATTCGTAAAAAGATACATATATCTCATAGACCAGCAGAAAGGTCAAGCACTAAGCCACTGCACCAATCGTATTTCTCTCCCGTCCATTTATCTTAAGTGAGTTGCAAAGATACGTACGCTTCGAGTTTTTATACATTTCTGAGCGAGTTAAAACAGTTTTTATGCTCCATTTTCTCTGGAAATTAAATTCGTTTGCTAGCTTTTAAACAATTGCTATTCGTCTTCAGATTAAATTGATATAAGTGTTCTATAATAATGTATTTTAATATGCTTGTATTCCTCAAAGAGGTAGAAGTGTTTCATGTATTCGTGGTGCAGCCATATATTGGTATAATTATTATTTTGTTCAGTGTGTATGTATAGAAAGTATTAAAAATTTTAGGCGTCTCACACTTGCCGTGGTTCTTGCATAAAACGACCACTTCTTAGACCACCTGCACTGTTCTCACATAATTTTGTGAACTTGTCAGGACTTTAAAAGAGACCTTGACCCCTGAGTTTGTTTCGGTATTTCTTCTCCGAGGTAGTCAGTTAGGTAATGCCGACGCCATCTAGATTAAAAAAATGTGTAAAAGTGTTTTTTTAAAACCTAAAATATAAAAAATATTTGCAGAAATAAAATCATATATAATTTTTTTTTAAAACCTCGCCCCACACTAGGAATTTCTCCTGTGTCATGGGTGCGTTTCACAAGCATGAAATATCACATGCACAAACACCCGAACTCAGGACAAACATCTGTGGTTCGCAGAAATTTTTGCCCCGTGCGGGAATTGAACCCGCAACCCTTAGCGTACCAGTCCAATCGCCTAGCCACTGCGCTAATCAGTTCGTCATATTTTATTTAAAACCGCCCCGATACAGCTACCTAATCTAACTAGCTACATTTCAGACTTAGATTTAGTTTACTTGCTTTTATAAGTTTTTGTGTTGATATTTCTTGATAGTCTCTGAATGAAATATGGCCGTTTTTCATTTACCTCATTAGGAAGAATGGTAGAAATTATATCACAGGCACATAGCAGTTTTATATGTTAATTAACAGAACATTTTCTCCTAGCAATGCCTGACAGCTGAGCGTACGAACCTTTTTACACGGAGCGTCCCGTTTCATTAATTGAATACCAGATTCAAATTCTTAGTTTTTATTTCGCGCTATACCGCAAGTCGTCTTTTGTTTAGATTTTTTGTACTGTCTTCCATAATTACATTTTAGAATGGACTAATCAGTAGTATATCTACTTAGTATACTAAATCGATGTATCTTGCCTGCTAATGCCTCGTTGGTCTAGTGGTTGTTAAGCGCGACTGTTGAGCTCGACGTCCTGGATTCGAATACCGGGTCGGGCAAAGTGTCACTGGGTTTTCCCGTGTTGACCTAAAACATAACTGGCGAAATGTGGGTGTACTATATGTGCGCCTCTGCCTCTCTCTCTACCCATTCGGGGAATACAGGCGTGATGTTATGTATGTATCTTATAGTGAACTAACATTCACTAAGGAGCTCTCAAAAACTGGCATATTAGAAAATGTTTTACTTTTTTCGTCTGTTCGAAAATTAAAATATTATAAAATATTTTACGTTTTTCTATTGCATAATATGATGTACCTTTTTAGTTATTCTAAGACGCCATTGACTAACAATTAAGTTCCAATAATAGTTATTGGGTAGCCTTCTAGTTCACAAAACTCACACAACATCTAATATTATTACAACCTGATTAGCGCAGTGACTAATCAATGGGCCTGCTGCGCTAAAGGTTGCGGGTTGGATTCCCGCACGGGACAAAATACTGTGTGATGTGCGGATGTTTGTCTCGAGTCTGGGTGGTTGTCTGTGTGATATTTCAAGTTTGTGAAACTAACTCAGGACACAGGAGATACTCTTAGTGTGGGGCAACATTTATTACAAATGAGAATATGGACGAGAAAGAGATGATTGGTGGTGCAAATAAAACCTTTTGGCCTATAGGTACTATGTTAATGGAATTAATACCTTACATACAATTTGAATTTGGGTAAATTTCCACAAAATGTAATTCAACAATTTCAAACCTGTCTTTCTTCGTGGTGAATATTTGTCAAACAATGTCATTAAACCATTGCCTTTTCGTTGAACCCTTACAACAATTTGCATAGTTTTAGGCTCCTGCATTTAATACAAAGTTGAGTTTTAAACTTCGTCCATATATTACAAGGGGATTAACAAAATAGTATTTTATGTCAAAAAGCTTAAATACATACTGTGTATACTTGCTAAGTTTAGTTGTTTAGGGCATATAATAAAGTCTTTTGAGTGCTTTATTTGAGGGTTTATTTTGAATCGAATTTAGAATTGTTCTTGCGTAAACCAACTTAAATGTTATTTTTATTACAGTCAATTATGACTGGCAACTGGGTAATGACTCGTTCAGTCTCAGTACTTTGCTTGCTATTAGAAATCTAGATGTCATATTTTGGCATTTTCAATGTTAGGTACATTTTGTTCCAAAGTAAATGTGTAGTTGAAAATTAAAAAAAATAAGATACTCTACCCTCCTAACATAATCCTCCTAAACATAACATAACATCACGCCTATATTCCCCGAAGGGGTAGGCAGAGGTGCACGTATAGCATATCCGCATTTCGCCAGTTATGTTTTTTAGGTCCCAATGTAATAGGCGGAGAGCCTATTGCCATCAACCGGGCACAAATCCAGACTCCAAGCTGCCACTGAGAATTACCTAATGGAAAAACCCAGTAACACTTTGCCCGACCCAGACCCGTACTCAGCAGTCGAGCTCAGCGACCACTAGACCAACGAGGCAGTCAGCCTCTCCCCTAATGACATCAATAACTTATTTTGGTTCCAAATTCTGTATTTCCTAAATATTTCTTTGCTTTTCATCTTGTACTTTTCTTTAATAATAATAGACAGTCATTTATTGTCCAAGATCACATTACCCAAAAAATATCCTCATAATCTATCCAGCCATTCTCTCCAAAGAATCAGATACTCAAAGAATTCCAAATAACATTACAGAAAGGAACAGGAAAAAATACTTCCAAATTGTTTAAAAGATCGAAGAACCATTTCTGATTTAATTAAGGAAACAAAGAATATTCGGCAAACACATCAGTATTAATCGGCTTTTGTTTAACGTGGTTTATTACGGTGGCTTCTCACGGCACATAATACACGGGGGGAGCCGGTTATTTCGAGCCGGGAAGTACGACATGCGAGCTCGGGCCTCACGGTGCGTTGCCTGGCACAGCGTAGTGGCGTGCCGCAACTTGTGATAAAACGCGCCGTATGAAACCAACATGGTAAACAATATTTTATTAACCAGAGGTCCTGACTTGATCAATTATGTGTCTTTTATATGCGTATGGATGTAAATGTATTTGTCTGCTGACGGACGTTGATTGCAAACGTTCTCTTTGAACAAAAAGTTAAACAATATTGTACAAATATTGCCGAATATTCAGAAATTTTCATCCGTAGAGATGATTTTTCACTGCATGAGAAGAACCTATGATCCTGCATTGGAACAGTTACAAACAGGTATTCAACCGACATTACAAAAACACAAAGATTCCGGCCCATTTTTATTACTCAAGAGCCATAGAAAGCCTCTTCAAAGTTTTCGTTTTCTCTCAAAGTTGTTCTCAACTGTAGTCAAATAAGATATACTTCAAATCTTTTGTTGATAGAAAGTTTATTTATACTTGTTTAACTTAATCACAGAAGTGATTGATCTTTTGATTCCTAGAAGACAGCACTCTCTTGGTAAAAAATAGCAAAAAAAGTAAGTAAATAATATCATATATTCTGAGAAACCGATGATTAAATGAAACTGCGAATCTGGCAAAAATGTATGCATGAGATTGGATCGCATTCTAAATAGAACACGAATTGAAATATTCACTAAATGTTCATTAATATAATTAGTGGCATTTACAACTTACTTAGTGCCTTTTGCAGGCAATGCAATATCACCTCGAAATATATTAATTCTAATTTTAAAGTATAACGTAGTTCCAAGGTAACTGACATAGCTCTGAAAGGCTAGCTCATTGCCACTGCAACCTTTTGGAATTTAGACGTACCAAGCGGTGAAATCGAATGCTGAAAATAGAGAAGTGGCGATTACTCCACCGACAAGAGCAAAGCTACTAAATTTAAGAAGATAGGTACACATCTATCTTCTTAAATTTTTATCTTCTATCTGGAAACACTTCCAGATAGAATCGAGGCGGAAAGAAGAGGAAATATTGAGGATGCCCAGGAAATGGTCACTGAAAGCCAAGGGCTACCACCAAAATAATTCCATACGCATTACCCAAGAGTACCATTTGCAGTATTGATATTTAAATTACCTTTAACGAAATCCTTTGTTTAAAATCATCCCATCAACAAAAAGTTCCAACACCAATTCCATTTTCATTCATATTTTATTTTACTTTTGTCATTATACGTTTGAATTTCCCGCCTTTCCTTTCTCGGTGTTTGCAAAAAAAGTTTTAATTGTTTATACTCGAAAAATAATAAAATGCGGAGAGGATCTCTCGATTGGACGACAGGTCACGCCCCTTGGGTTGGTTTGCTTTTTTACTTTGTTTTCTGTTGTTTATATTTCGTTTATTGCCGGTGAAATTAACAGTTTCGTTCGTCTCGATCATCATAAAACTTAATATTACAGTGACCGTTTTCACCGGTATTCCTTAATATTCCAATACATGACGTTAGTTTTGATTATTTAAAATTACGTACGTTTCTATAGGTTTACTTATAAATGAAAAATAGTAATGTTTGTCCGCCAAAAAAGTTGTAAAGGTAATGAAATATAAGCGATGTGATGACGTATTTTTGGAAGATCTTAATCTGGTTTTTTGGTCCTCAGATCCGAAATTTCAATCTCCTTGAAATCAAATAAATATTTGAACATAATATGTAGTTCATATTAAATGCTTCAGAGAATAACAAAACTTTTTTCGTAGAAAGTTCAGACTATCCACTTTTAGTTATAACAAAACTTCCATGGAACCAATTCAATTTCGGTTTAACACTTTACTACTACAACTAATAACTACGCGCACTCAATCAAAATAAATTTGAAGCAGAGTATTTTTATTTATTTTGAGTTTTAAAACTTTTGGTCCTTCGGTCCGAAATTTCTAAAATATTTTGTTGGAATAAAGGATAATGGTCTTTTATACCTACGATTAAAATTTTAATAAGCACTCAACTTCTCGTTCTAAACCGTAGGTCATTGGTCTCACTGTTAATTATTATTTGAAAATATACTTTGTGGATATAAAGGATAATAAATACGATGAATATTTCAACTTTAAGAGTTCATTTGCTTGCAGTTTCAATCCAGGCGTATCTCTTTTGTCTACTATGAGACGTGTGTAGTGTATGGAGTCTTTGCGCCAATGAGCTATTCCAAATTCTGCTTTTAATATTAATTTCATTCTTTTTTTTTTTTTTACTTGCTAAAACTTTTTTATTTACAAGGTTATTTACACTTATTCTTCAAGTCTTTGTTCAAACTATATAATCGTCACGTTATGATTAATTAATAAATCCATGTGCAACGACAACACATTTTTTTTATGTTTTCGTTGCATATGTATTCATGAATAAATCCGTCTGCAGGTAGAGTCATGTATGAACGTATGAACTAAATATTTATTATATATTATCATGTTTAATTTTTTTACTATCGTGTTAAAATGATAGGTCTTTTTACATACATATTAACGGCTTGTTCACGTCATTCGTCGTACAACTCGTACATGTGCAACGACAACATAAAAATATCTTATTATTTAGGCTAAATTTCATGGAGAGATCATATTTTGAGATTACGCTTTAGTGAATAAACTAGCTGCACCCCACGGTGTTACCCACTGCATTTTTTTAAAATAAAAAGCCTATGTGTTAATCCAGGGTGTCCGCTACCTCCATACCAAATGATAGCAAAATCGGTCCAGCCATTTGACCGTGATAAGGTAACAAACATACAAACACACTCACAAACTTTCACCTTTAAAATATTAGTGTGATTAGACAAAGGAAAAGAGAAGCATCAAACAGTATCGGATCCCTCCCGAGACAGAAAAAAATAGTAATTGTTGGTTCACAAAAATACATCTCCATATTCATAGAAAAAACAAGCAACGCCGCCAGAAAAACCTAACGTTGTTAAAAAATAAAACACGAACAGGTCCCTCTACTATTATTATGTGCGCATAGAATACTTGAGGTTAATGAGTTCAACTAGAACGTGTCCATCCCTTATCTACACTGTAAAATATTGAAGATTCCAAAGTTCCATTTTGTCCTCACTCTGTGTAAGTGCACTCTAAATAACATGGTCGAGATAAACGGTGTATATATACTATATATATATGCACACGTATCATAGTATTATACCTATGTGTAGGTATAACGTTCGTGCCTGTCTCGTTGGTCTAGTGGTTGCCGAGCGCGACTGCTGAGCATGAGGTTCTGGGTTCGAATCCCGGGTGGGGCAAAGTGTTACTGGGTAATTCTTAGTAGCAGCATGGAATCTGAATTTGTGCCCGGTTGATGGCAATAGGCTCGCCCCCTATTACATTGGACACACAGACATAACTGGTGAAATGTGGGTGTACTATATGTGCACCTCTGCCTACTACTTCGGGGAATCCAGGCGTGATGTTATGTTATGTTTATAACGTTCGTGTTAAAGTCGTGATGTAAAATATTTTGTTAGAAAGTTCTAAAGAACCTTTATGATATGTTTACCCCTAATTTGAGCATTCGTATCTCGTCTATAATTAAAATTCAAATACAGTAAGAGCCTTACTCTCAGGGCTAGAAAGAAGTGTTTTCTTTGTTTCAGATAATTGCTTACTATCAATTTCAGATGCTGTATAAGTGTTCAAAATGAGCATTAGAACCGCAACACAAATAATCTAGATAATCTATTCTTACGTTCATTACAAATATACTTCAATAACTCTCATTATTTGTGTGGTTGTAAGGCCCAACAATAATAATACTTCATAATATGTCCAGAAGCCATTCTATGATCTAATGAATAGCGTCTTGATAGTCGAATGAATGATTATATCCAATCTTTATAATATTAACATAACTTCACGCCTGTATTCCCTGAAGGGATAGGCAGATATAACTATAATACACCCACGTTTCGCCAGTTATGTTATAAGTCTCAATGTAATAGGGGACGTGCTTAACGCCATCATACGTGCACAAATCCAGATTTCGTACTGCTACTGAGAATTACCTGATAGAAAACGCAAAAACACTTTGCTTGACACGGAGTTAGAACCTAGAAAACCGGGCTTAGCGACCACTAGATCAACGAAGCAGCCAATTCCTTTATTTTTTCAATTACAGTTAAATTAGGTTAGTTATAAATGACAGGCTCCAAAGAAAATACTTACTTGTCATAACACAACAGTCAAAATATCAAACGTCTTAATAGAAAACAAGTTAATACCGATGTCTTTATACAGGGAACAAGGGAATCTCACTGCCTAATCCTCTTGACTCCACCCTTACGTAACTTGGGAATAACAGTGTCCTTTTCTTTGGAGGGAAGCAAAGAGCCTTTAATATACAAACCATAATGTGTGCAAAGCAATAGGTATATTGTTTGTATGCGTGGGTACGATTTTGTTGGTCTTTGCTCGCTTTTATTTGGCTTTGATTCCCCTAGAGGATGAAAGATAAATAAACGCACCTGCACGTAAATCGGTATGGAACACTGCTTATACCATTGTTTTATTTGTATTGTGTAAGAATTACACAACATTAAAGGGTTATGTTGCCTATATCTGGCTGGCTCAATCCATATCCAAACAAATAATATAAATATGAAGTAACTCTGTCGGTTTGTCTATTACGCCTTCATAAACCACTGGACGGATTTTGATGAAATTTGGCATGTGGAAAGTTTAAGACTCGAGAAAGGACATATGCTACTTAACGCGGGTGAAGCCAAGGGCAAAAGCTAGTTTAAAAATAAAATGATTGACTGCCTCGTTAATCTAGTGATCTTTTTCTTATGGTTGATGAACAACCTGGTGTCAGAGTTCAAAACGCCCGTAGGTCCGTTGGAAAATATCTCAGGTGTGCCGGTTTCCTCACGATGTTTTCCTTTTTTCTACCGATTTTAGCAGCTGAAAACTAATTTAATGTACGCACGTGAATTCGAAAAGATATTGGTGCGTGCTGAGGCTTGGAATTGCGACCTCTGACTTGGCAGTCCAACGGTCATGCCGCTCAGCTATCCGTGTATTTTTATCGGCATCTAGTGGTCAGAAAGTGTGACTGCTGGTAAAGTGTTATTGGGGTTTTCAATAGGTGATTCTCAGTAGTGACATGGAGACGGGATTTGAGCCTAGTTGATGGCTGGCTGTCTGGAGGCCTTTTATCTTGCCAAACAACTGGTTAAGCAGTAAGAGCTCCTTCTGAGCAAACTGCGAGAGACAATTTCGAAAAATGAAAAATGGTTGATGACTATAGCTTTAAATAATTGATGTTATAACATAACTGGTACCGGTAAAATATAGGTGTATATACCTTTACTCTTTATAACATGACTTACTTAGAAACCGCTAAATAGAGTTTAATAAGAGTTATTTCAAACGTCCCTTACCTGCGTTCAGCATCAATTATTCAGAGCTTTACGTACGTAACGATGTTTTGCTACGCTTGACGTGAGCGCTTTAAAAATACACGTGTCATGCCGTCTTACTAATGACCCTGGACAGTATGATCTATTTACACGTGTAAAGGTGCTATTGATTCCTGTCCTTCGGGGTTTATTATGTCGAACGTCCTCCTACCGTCTAATCAGATTAAATTACAATCTGTTGGTCTTTTCTTTAGATTTCTTATTGGGAGTATAATTAATGTTTCATGATTTGTTTATTTAATTAGTACAGAGGCTTCTACTTATTTCCTTGGATTAATTAAAAAGGCAATTAATTTTATCGAAATTAGATTTTTATGTAATTGGCTGTTGAGTTTATGTTAATGCTTTTGCCGGGAAGCCACTTTTCAAGGCTCCTCGTGTCATCGATGGTTCCAGGTGATCGTGACTGTTTGTCATCCTATTGGCTATAAGTGTGAGGAGAATGCACCTGTCTTTGCGTACACATGAGTGCATAGCCATTGAGATTGGAGTGATGACGAAAATTAGGTGAGCGACTTTTTTAACTATAGTCAACCACAAGTAATTTTTGAAACATCACATATATCAGACCCGAGACAAACCTCTGCAGATCACGCAAAATTGTGTCCTGTATGGAAATCAAACCCGCAACCCTTAGCGCAGGAGTTCAATCACTTAGCCACTGCGCTAATCTGGTCATCATTTTTATTATGTACCCAAAAAGAAGGTATATTCACATCCAATTTTGCACCAAAACGCGTATATGACTATCCAAGCAAAAAGTGCTTTAGCACCACCAAATTATTGCTACCTAATTACTAGACTCAGCAAAATGTTATTCAAGTAGAAGATATTGTTAAGACAATTAGACAGCAGTGTGACCTGCAAACTAGGAGTGGTAACTTAGAAATGACGTCATTGAAATCAGTGCAATTAATTGGCACCGGCTGCGACCGGACCCTATCGACAGTTCCGGATTGTAGACTGTTATTGACGATATCTGAATGCTCCAATTTAGAAGTGCAGAGCGTCGACTTACTGTTGAAAGTTCTTCCAGGTTTATTTCGAAATATGTTTACGACTCTGGTATTTATGATGTAATTAAGTCTTGCCAATTAATAGACTAATTGTTTGAGGATAGAGAGGATGCTTTTTTATCGTAATCTTGATACCAAAGAAATTGAATTTCGTAGAGAGGGAAAAAGATAAAAATAAGCAGGTTGACAAAGCTGCAACACGGTACGGCGAAGGTCTCGGGTCCCATTTGAATCCTAAATTTTTTAAATTTCCTTTATCAATTTAGATTCAAGCATGGGCATTGGGCATCATGTCAAAATGAAACCAAAAGTAATTAATAAGCAGTAGTTCAATTTACGTTCGATACGAATATTAATATTGTTCCTACTGTACGCAGGCTTTATATTCAAGGTAAGTCTGAATATAAATTACGTGCCTCTTTCCTTAGGTACGAGCCTACAATAATCCTAACTCAAGCCAAAACTGTGAACAGCAGAACACATACCACCGCTTGTAGTAACCACAGACGCGTCGGTTAGCTAATTCCCAAATTGCCACGACATGATATACAGTTGCACAAAGTTCCTAACTTGTGTCTTTGTTTCGGACATCGGAAGCTTGAGTTCGATCCATTAGCTTTAATTGGACGAAACCCTTTATAATGGCTAAAAAAAGACGTGTTGTTGTTGAAGACATCACAGACGGCAAAATTGATATGAAGAGGCCATTAAAATGTAAAACATAGAAGGAATTTAGTAATTTTACTATGTTATTTTCAACTTGCTTGATACCGTGTCTGCAGAAGCTAAAATTCTGATTTCTTTACCATTGTGTCAAGAATAAGTCTTCTTCAATAGACACGTAGGTATTTAAAACTTACAATAGGTACTAGTGCCAATATAGCTCAAGAGCTGAAACGCCTTCTAATCACACTAATACTATAAACGTTAAAGTTTGTTTGTAACCTCTTCACGCTACAACGGCTAGATCGATTTTGATGAAATTTCATGTGGAAGTAGCTGACACCCTGGATTAACATTGTTTATACTTTTTATCCCGAAAAATGTTAATAATAATTTTGCATTAGCGATGATCCATTCTCTGTGATGTGCATTACAAAAATCTTTCTTCCTATCGTTATCACTTACGTCAAATGATTTACCTACTTTATGCCCACGTCACTTTAACAATGTACAAATATAACATACCAGCACGACACAGGGAATCCTAGTGTGGAGGCTAATGATCTAATAATGTCTGTAACTTTATTATTGAAACAATAAAGCATTATTATTATTATTATTAGCTGGTCATTCACTCTCCAAATCTTCACTAAAATAGCCCAAAAGCCTTAACCCCTCTTAACAATTAGTCTGCTAGGAACCATCCATCCTTGCTTCTCAACTTCAATGAGAATTGTCGAACAATTTTGAGCACGTTCAGTCCCGTCCAGTTTATTACTGTTTAATGTTGTAACTTTATATGCTTATAACTGTAAACACCAGTTTATTATGTTTAGAATTTATAGCTCTAAAGATAGGATCGCTGGGATAAAAGATCGTGTTTATATTGCGTTGCATTTAATAAGTGTGTGGTTTTAAAGTGTTTGTACGATAATATAGAAAGGCTACTGTATTCTAACTTGTTCAGTGTACATACGTGTATTATAATTTATTATCTCGCCGGTCTTCGTTTTATCGTATGGTTGATGAACAACCTGGTGTCAGAGTTTAAACCGCCTGTAGGCCTCTGACATGGCTTTACACACCGTTGAAATATCTCTCAGGTATGCCGGTTTCCTCAAAGTATTTTCCTTCGCCGTTTTTAGCAATAGATAACTAATTTATTATCTCGCCGGTAAATGCTAAAGACGTATATTTTACTACTGATCTCCCTTGTCCAGTGACGCCCCATAAGACCCCTCTGTCTTATGGGGCGTCACTGGACAAAAGGCGAGACTGCTTGGGCCTCCAGCCATTAGGCAGAGATGCTTCTAAGACTTTATATAGGTATTCATATACTGCTAATTTATTCAGTCCCATATAAACGACATGATTGGAACAGTGGCCAGTGAACTGCTGCGTTAAGGGTTGCAGGGTCGATTCCCACACAATTTTGTGCGATCCATAGATGTTTCTTCCGATTCTTGGAGCTCGTGTATGTGATGTTAGTCGTTTGTGAAACGCACCTACGATGCAGGAAAAATTAAAAGTGTGAGACGACGTTTAAAAACAAAAGAAAACAACAAAAATAGAAGAAAGTATGATGATAAGCTATTTGGAATCCAACTGGGAAAAGAGAATTGTATTTTTGCTCCATCCCCCTTAGAATACCGTCTTTAATAGCTGCAGTCTTATTGTTCTAATAAACCTGGACCTAAATGAGACTCATTTTGTCTTTGCAGAAAATTTCCGACCAAAATATCACTACTTATTACTTCTTCGTAATATAGGATTATGGGCAACTGGTGAATGCGAATGGGAAGTTGTCATTTATTTTGGCGTTCTAAGGGGGAAAGTCTTTGATCACCAGTGGACGTCTTCCAGCTGATGATGAATACAGAGTTTCAGAGACTCTGAAATAAAAACCTCGATAAACCAAATTAAAGTAAAGCAACAATTAATAATAAGTAAAGATAATCTTTACTGGATATTTAGTTTAAATATTCTAAATCTCCAAATTCCGCCTGAATGCTAAAACGTCTCAAATTTACTTTACACGACTAAATGTCTAACTCTCCGATTTTAAGATACGCAATTAGAAGTTTTCAAATAATTGTCCAAGATTTAAATTAATTGGTAGTTTTGAAACTTTGAAATTTAGTTTGCTGGAATAATTTTCCAATTTACTTGTAACCAAATGTCTTTATTATTGAGAGACTCAGTTAAATGGGTAACAGCATGCCTTCATTTTATAATTACTATGAAGGAACTGCTTACATTCGATTTATCATGTCTAAACTCTGAACTCTCAACTTTTGTTGTCTCAAATTATTTACTAAGCCGTAAAATATTATTGCGAGCCTAACAGACGTAAGCTGATTGGTTTTATGTAGAGCAACATACGTACCTGCACTTTTATAGCTAATTCATTCAATGACACGCTTAAATGAGTAAATAGAATCCAATGTTATACCTACTGTGAGCAATATGCAGCCGTTTTTATAGATGCAATTATTTGCTACTAAAATTTATCATAAAAGAAAAGAGACGGTCCATAGTTCCTTACCAAAGATATCTCGAATCGAATTCAATTCGGATCTCTCTTCCCAACTATTTCCACAATGACGTCATTAAGTTCGACAACCACGTCATTCCGGTGTGAACATAACTTACGCAGACAGGATAAGCCCTGAACTACAAAGTCGTAAACCCAATTTGACAAGTTCGCCAATCTTGCCCGAACTTGTTCCGAGTTCTAACCAGGAAGGATGGGCTTCAGTGAAAGGTAAGCGAGAATGCGCGGGACCCAAGAAGGTTTTCGATTCTTGCATGAATATTGTATATGACTGCCTCGTTGGTCGCTAAGTGTGACAGTTGAGATGGGGTCCTGCTGTGATACTCAGAAAAAATTACATCACCTCGCAATCTGGTAGTGTCTTCGATCAACAATATACTAGATTAAGAATTAAAAACAAAATCATATCGCATAAGTGGCCGAGAAAGCTTTACGTAAACATTTATATTTCTTCCAGAAAGAAGTTATAGTCTTAATGTTGGCTACGATTGGAGCATACTAACTTCAAGTAAGATCACAAAATGATTTGTGGTTATTCCTCGAGTCATTTTTGAAGTGTTGATCGCTAGTCTAGTACATTGTTGATCGACGGCTAGTGTTGAACTCACAGCGGATTTAGAAGTAAGTTTGTAAATGATGTCTTTAGAATTTTCGAAGCCAGGGTCGGGCATAGTGATATTTAGTTTTTCCATTAGGTAATTCTCAGTAGCAGGACTGAGTCTGGATTTGTGCCCGGTTGATGGCAATAAGCTCACTTCCTATTATATTGGGTTTCTTATAATGCTGCGGAATTGTGGTTAATTAGGTATAACATAAATTATCTTTCTTTCTAGGTAGATACACTTCAGCTTACACCTTCGGGAAATAGTGGCATGATGATATGTATCTGTTTTTAGTATGAAACTAAAATTATTAGTCATTGCAATATCATATATGAATTTATAAAGGCAATTAATTTTCAAAGGAAACCACCAGTGTAGGGTTCATATGGATGAAAGGATATGAAAAGGGGCGATTGTATACAGTAATATTACTAATTATGGTTTGAATAGAATCAAACACGTTCGATTAATTGTACCTATATTATGCATCGATGATTTGTGAGACGCGTATCAATGAATATTTTACAAGGTAATACTTAAACTACACCGACATGCTATACTTAGAACTACACTTTCCAAATGTAGCAGGTTTACAGGCCAGTTAAGTTCTTCATTTGTTTGTAGATTGGTCCTTAAAACGGAGTTTTCAATATTTAATAGGTCAATGTAGACAGTGTGGACACCTACACTTTTCTCACATAAATTTATTATACTTGGACATTAAAAGGGACCTTGACCCCTGAGTTTGTTTCCACATTTCTTCTCTTCTGTTATTATTTAGTACAAGACTTCTCAGATGATAAAGTAATTTAAATTTAAGTGATTATGATGTTTACTTGTTCGAATTTCATATTCTATTATGCATGCTACATTAAGGCAGACGTACAAGGGTGTTGGCGGTAGAATGCTGCAGCGATCCCGCCTCCCCGCCATCCAAAGCGCAGAGCAGGCAGGTGAGGTTTTTAGTGGGTAGGCCCCCGGATCTTTTGGGTTCGGGGGAGAGTCCCACATACCCCTGTCGTCTCCCAACGGCGGGGGATGCGCAACGCATTTCCCTCACGGTAAAAAAAAACAACGTACAAGGGTCCATATATAAATGTAACACCTTAGTATTGTACTTTTTTGGTTCCTGGGGAAACCTTCAAAAGGCACCCGACCCCTATTATTATATTCAATGTAAATAAGGAAATCTATTCTATTCTATTCTCAGAGTTATTATTCAATTAGGAAATGCCGACTCCATCTAGTCTTTAGAAAAGAATAACGTGTAAACATGTTTCAAGTAAACCTATTTGCAAAAATAAAATCATCTATCATTAGAATATAAATATCCAAGCTACTCACACAAGTAATGAGCGTTAAGAGCATTGCGCTCAGCATAGACTTATCAAGCGTAGTAACACTAATTAGAAATATACGATCTATAATTAAAATTACATTTTAGTGCTTGTTTATTTTCTTCTAGTGCCTTCCATTGCTGTCTACAATCATATTGCAATTTGGTTTCATCAGCTTCTGCCTGGAAAATGTACTTTGGAATACGAAGTTCCGTGTTTTCTGCTATGGTGTATGTGGTCATGAGTTACGTTCGTAAAAAACAGCCCGTCAGCAGTTTGGTAGCGGGGTTGACTGCTCAGTTTTCAGGTGAGCGGTACTATTAATTGAGTACCGTCACACGTAGAGGATCTTTTAATGCTAAAAGCTTGTGTATTTATGGCACCTAAGTATTTTATATTATTCTTGTATTCACAGGAGGATTTCTAATCAATGTTCTGACACGTCATACAATCCTTACTTAATCCATATTATCCATACTTAATATTATAATTGTGAAAGTAACTCTGTTTGTCTGTTACGCCTTCACGACTAAACCGCTGGATAGATTTTGATAAAATTTGTCAAGTAGAAAGTTTAAGACCCGAGAAAGGGCATTGGCTACTTAACGGAGGCAAAATCGCGGGCAAAAGCTAGTATTTATTTAAGTGTCTGTGAATTTAATGCGGGCGAAACCGCGGGACACCCCTAGTTTAATACAACTTAGCATGTAGTAGAGCTTAATCCTTAATTTTGTTGTGTCCAAGCCCACCTGTTGCCACAATGCACCAATTTTGTGACGAAAATGATGAATGGTGTGGACATGGAGTCGATACGTTCTGGGGTACAAATCGCCCGTTGATATATGGTCCTGACGTCACTATTATAACTGCGGCGGTTACCAAAATATTTGTGAATAATAAATCTAGTGCTAAAACTGGAAGGCTTTGATTTGTGAGAGAATTGTGTGGCGAGATAACCGGTTTTGTTTTAGACTGTATATTGTAGGCTAGAATGGTTTCAGATTTTTTATATTTAGTTATTCCATTGAATCATAGCTTTATTTATTTTAATTTATAGAAAAAATAATCCATATTTACAACTATTTACTTGCAACTTCATTCTAAAATAAAATATTTGAGAATCTGATTGGCGTAGCGGCTAAGCGGTTGGACGCGCTGAGGAGCCCAGGTTCGATTCCCGCACGGGGCAAAAATTTTAGCGATCCGCAAATGTTTGCCCCGAGTCTGGGTGTTTGTGTATAAGATATATCATGTTTGTGAAACGCACCCACGATACAGAAGAAATTTCTAATATGGCGACGTTTTTTTAAATAACAAATTAAAAACAATAACTCTACACAAAAATAAACAGATACAAAGCATCATAGTATTCATCCCCATCGATGTCAACCGGTAACCAAAAGGCGCACACATTATCGATAGACTGTTTAATTGGTTTCTCAACTTAGATTCGTACTAGGAATCTCCCTTGGGTTCTTCCAGATGACTAATCATCATCATCATCAGCCGGAAGACGTCCACTGTTGAACAAAAGCCTCCCTAATAGAACGCCATGAGTAATATCGGTAAAATAATTTATTATTATTAATGCAAAACTTTGGATAGTTGAATATTTATAGCGTTTTAGATCCTTTGAGTGTTTACGCCTGAACGCTTTTCAGCTGGCATTTACTACAGATTTCAAACGGGGTACAGTGATAAGGGTTGCATGACGTCTGCTTCCTAAATAGATTTCGATTTCAACTCACCTTTTACCATCCCACCGCTTTGAGTACATCTATTCTTCATATAAATAATTAATTATATATCTACTCGTTAGTCTAGTGGTTGCTAAGCGCGACTGCTGAGCACGAGGCCCTGGGATTGAATCCTGGGTCGGGAAAGTGTTACTGGGTTTTTCCATTAGGTAATCGTCAGTAACAGCACGGAGTCTGGATTTGTGCCCGGTTAATAGTAATAGACTCGCCCCCTATTACATTAGGACCTAAAACATAACTGGCGAAATGTAGGTGTACTAAATGTGCACCTCTGCCAACTCCTTCGGGGAATACATGCGTGATGTTATGGCTGCTCTTAAAACGTGCATTAGTTTAATTATATTATCGATAAACAAATAATATTTTACTATCACCATAATGCCTGTTTTATAACCTCTTCGATTTCAGCTTATGATAATATGATTTTAATGTTATAAAGATCGTATAGAAATATAAATAGCTACTGTCTGCTGATGATTGTAGAATTGAAGATCTTCCGGCTGATGATGATGATGATTTGGTGGAATGAAATTGATTGAAAATGTCCAAACCTGCAGTGAAGAGGAAAGTTCTTCAAGTTATTGTTAACTTATTCATATTAAAATGAAATTGCGCGTTTGACCTAATCTTTGTCGTCAGTGTTTCAACTGCTTTTCAACCAGACCTTGGTTCTTGATGAAATTCTGACTAAACGGTGGTTGGATCACAAAAACCATCGTTATCATCATCGGCCGGAAGACGTATGTTGAATAGAGGCCTCCTCCGTAGAACGCTACGAAAATATCGATTTAAATTTTGATGACTTTTTTTTTAAACGTCGCCCCACACTAGGAATCTCTCCTGTAACGGGGTGCGTTGCACAAACATGCAATATCATATACACAAACACCCAGACTCGGGACAAACATCTGTGGTTCGCACAAAGTTTTGCCCCGTGCGGGAATCGAACCCGCAACCCTCAGCGCAGCAGTCCAATCGCTTACCCACTGCGCTAATCAGGTCGTCAAACTGTGACAAATCGTCTGACTGTTCCAAATGAATAATTATCTCCACTTATTAATGTGTACAACCCGTCAAATAGTTTCGGACACACACGGAGCCAGTGTTCCTTAATTTTCCAATCCCAAAATAGAACTAAATCAAAACATTTTTTCTTACCGCCCCGCCTTGTTTCATTAGTAAAGGGTTCCTTATCTCAGACGGGCGTAATTTTAGTTATTTATTACATTGCCCCCGTCACTGATCTGAGCTTGATAATGTCACCTGAATTATTAAGTGCTTTCCCGCTAATAACTGCGTAACACAGATGATTACTGATATAATTATGTAATTTACGCAATAAAGATTACTATCGACGGTTTTGTACATGCTGTATTATTTTTTGGCATGTGGGGCGGGTGATGTAATCGAAATTGATTGAGTTTATCGATCATTGTATGTTGGGATTAGACAAATTCTTTTAATTTTTAAGTGTTATCGACGTTTTCAAACAGATATTGATGACCTGATTGGCACAGCGGTTAAGCGATTGGGTTACTGCGCTAGGGGCTGCCGGTTCGATTCCCGTACGGGACAAAAATTTGTGCGATGCGCAGATGTTTGTCCTGCGGCTGGGTGTTTGTGTATGTGATATTTCATGTATGTGAAACGCACCTACGACACAGGAGATATTCTTAGTGTGGGGCGACAAAAAATGAATAATTATTATAGTACGTATTGATAGATCTTGCTCAAAGAGTTTCGCCAGAGCTTTTTCTAATTGCCTTTATAAGATAAAATCGACACAACATCGTATTGCGTAGAACAAGAATCCTAAATTGTAAAAAATCATAGGTATTCTTCACGACGAGGGATTCAGGGAGGGAGGAATCAACACAGGCTGTATAATAAACTGTATCCATTGCCGTTTTTTATGAAGACGGTCGATCTAAACAGTTTGAAAAGAAGCGATGAACGTGAATCCCTACACATTATCATATAGTAGGTACCTATATTATGTATTTCTGATATTTAGTGTAGGTTGAACGTCTAAAAGTGACAGGGTGGAAACTAATAAGCTATTTATATGATAATTCCTCTTTTAAGGACCGGATATTGAAGATTAGACCGACTTTTTTATTAAACACGGTGAATTTTTTTCTAATTTAGTCAAACACCGAAAACTTTTTATTTCTTAAGATATAAGGTTCAAAATTGTGTGGCAAGGAACAGGTTGCTTTGTATGCGACATTTATTTTAATGAGTCTGTGTAAGGTCCCGCCCTATTATGTATTGCCCGAATAACTTTGTACCGAGTTTCATATTCTCGAAAATATTACCTGTGCGGTTCAATATACTTGTCCCTTAGTTTCTGAATTAATGACTGAGACGTAATAACTGATATTCATACATAGAATATCAGTTTGGATCCTCAAAAGAGAAAAAATGTTTATTAGAAGGCTTGCGTCGGCGTAGCGATAGGTTTTTTGTGCTTTAGGTAATATTTTTATGATAATTATGAGATTTGTAATATTTGCTTCGATTTGTAAAAGTTAAAAGTCAAATTTTACCGCAAAGATGTCAGTTACTGACTATGACATGATATGACTGATATCAGATTCTTTGAAGGGGTGGGCAGAGGTGCACATAAAGTACATCCACATTTCGCCAGTTATGTTATAGGTCTTAACGTTAAGGACTGCCTCGTTGGTCTAGTGGTTGCTAAGTGCGACTGCTGAGAACGAGGTCCTGGGTTCGAATCCCGGGTCGGGCAAAGTGTTACTGGGTTTTTCCATTAGGTAATTCTTACTAGCAGCACGGAGTCTGGATTTGTGCCCGGTTGATGGCAATAGGCTCGCCCCCTATTACATTGGGACCTAAAACATAATTGGCGAAATGTGGGTGTACTAAATGTGCACCTCTGCCTACCCCTTCGGGGAATACAGGCGTGATGTTATGTTTTGTGTTTTTGTTTTGTCTTAACGTTATAGAACGCCTATTGCCATCAACGGGGCACAAATCCAGACTCCGTGCTGCTACTGAGAATTACCTAATGAAAAAATCCAGTAACACTTTGCCCGACTCGGAATTCATCCCCAGGTCCTCATAGTCAGCAGTCGAACTTAGACCAACGAGGCAGATTTTGATAGAGAATATCGTAACCACTAAAATAAATTAATCGCCCACAAACCTGTGGATACCAAAATCGTCTCCGACAACGATAACACCGAAGACTGCTGACAGCAACATCCTATAAATAGAACAGGGAGGCTCATATAGTTAAATAATAACCACATATAATACGTAAGTTTATATGCCCGGTAGTGGCAGATTGAGGCCAATACATACACCTGTGCCTATATGCCGAACATATGAATAGCTATAGTGTAGTATGTTGAACACCGATAGATAATATCGTAGTGGCTACAGCTTTAATACTGTTATGTCACGATTCTATCGATGTTGCGGATATTAGGTAAGCTGCAAAAGAATGTTCATGAAGTAAAGAATGGATTTCTAATGTGGGAAGTGGTGTCTTAATGGATTTAGTGCTTAAGCGTCAAACAAATTATTGAACTTACGTTTAAATGACATAATAAATTATAGAACATCATATTCATCATCAGCCGGAACACGTCCAGTGTTCAAAAGCTTCCCCCTTAGATAAAGGGAGGGGTTGATCCTCAAGCTTGACAAGCGGCTTGGGGATCGCAGTATTGGTAGTGAAGTTACAGAAGACGCTGCTGCCCATCTCAACCACGGGTGGTCAATTAGTAGTAGTGTTTAGTTACTAGGCGAGATACCACTCGGAATATAGCGTATAAGGGAACAGTCTTATATAATACCAGAGAAAAGAAACGCCATTTTATTATTTTGTTTAAACCACAAGTACCGACTACTAATAAATAAATTTTGTAGCTAATAATGTAAAAGAATCTAACAAAAAAATATATTACGTTCTTTTAAGGAGTCTTGATATCACAGAAAGTGATTGTAATAATATGTAAAAAATGTGGTCGAAGGAGATTCGATTTCTTATAATGTTGTAAACGGTGTTGGCATCAAAACAATGTAAACAATACTTAGTGTAAATCAAATTATGTGTTCCCACCAATATCTACACCTTACATCACATAAAATCCATTCAATCATTTCTTGCGTGTGCCTCGGTAATTCTAACTTCTGGAAAATTACGACGAGTCGACCAATCCCTTCCGAAGCAATCTTAGGTCTACAGACACTTCAAAAAGAAGAATAGAATACTCCGCCCATCAATTTCAGTATAACCTAAGGGGGATTAAAGGCGGATCTGATATTTATTTCATGTACCGATCGGCCCGCTTCTACGTATCAAATACGAACATGAAGTTTGTGGAACCGTTTTTTGCTTTTATAGTGTCGTAAAATGAGGATTTTGGTTGGTCGATTTGTTAAGACCCGCTTCGAATACATGCCAATGTACGGTTTATAACTTTCTGATATTGCTGTGTTTGCTGTTATCGGGGCATTGTTCTTTAGTGCCTTGTTTTTTAAGTTTGGTTGTACTTGGATATTGTATGGTAGTGATGATATTCCTGGTGTAGTCGTAATTTTTGATTCATTTTCATTCATTCTAATTTTCACGTATGTTTTTGTTGCAGCTTTTCATGTCAACGCATATAATATAGGACTGATGATGACGGCCAAAATGTGACTCCATAAGAAAAAAAGACACTTTTATCTGCCTTTGAGTATCATAAGCGTTATTTCATAGAAACACTTATACGTGAATTATATCTAAAGAACTTCCACAAGCGACAATACTCAAATAATAGAATTGATCGCCATGCAATTACACATCCTGAACAACCAACCTGGTATATATTTTTATCAAGGCATGAGCTTTTGATAGACAATGAATGAAATAAATTCTTATTTCATAGCTGTCGATATGTTAATAGTAAAATGGAAGCACCTGCAAAGCTAATAATGAAAAATTCAAGTCAAACGAAACATAAGTTTAAAATTGCAAACTCCATTGGAAATTGAAGAACAATTCGTTGGCTATATTAGTTTATTACGGCGTGATTCCCGTCCACGTCGACGAACGTGACTGGCTGCAATAAAGGTTCTAGCGTGAAACTTTAACCGGAGGCCTGAGATTCTTTATTTATAGTTCTGTTTGTTTGTTCGTTTGTTTGGCGGTAACGTAGCCATTTGATGGCGAGTTTTCATCAGTATGGAGCCAGCACTGATAGCCGAGTTGTATGACCGTTTGACAGATAAGTCAAAGGTCGGAAGTTCAAATGCCGTATCAATATCTTTAGTTATCAGTTGCTAAAAACGGTGAAGGAAAACATCGTGAGGAAACCGGCACACCTGAGCGATTTTTTAATAGTGTGTAAAGCCATATCAGAGGGGCACAGGCGGTTTAAACTCTGACACCAGGTTGTTCATCAACCATACCATAAGAACTAGATCCATATGGAGTGAGTATGGTGAAAAATGTAGGTGATAATTATGGCATAGTTATTTTGACATCTCAGTATCATAGTCTAAACATTCTCAGCTGAAGACTTTGAGCTCTAGAGCTTATAGTTTCATGAGGATTTGAAGCCGCTGAGTTTTAATCCTCCCAAGAGACAACTGCTTAAGTGATCCCTAGATATTTGTTCATATACAATAAGAAATACCTAATTTGGAGTATTTATTTACTACTTTTTATCTTTCTGAGGAACATGTTTAAAACTAATAATGTTTAATCGTATACGTTCCACGCCGAGTGGTATCCGGCCCAGAATTGACCACCCCCTTTCCTCCCGTGTGTGTTGTAAGAGGCAACTAAGGGAAAATCCAGAAGATGGGCAGCAGCGTCTTCTGTAACTTCACCACCAATACTGCGATCCCCAAGCCGCTTGCCAAACGTGGGGATTATGGAAACCCCCCGCCCCACTTCAAGGGAAAGGCTTTTGTTCAACAGTAGACGTGTTTCGGCTGATGATGACCTTCCTTATAACTCCACTTAACCAACTAGTTTGTACTTTCTATTGAATACAAAACCTAAACCGCATTTTAATCCTATATCGAAGCAAAACCGCGTGAATGCCTAGTTATGTGTAAGACTATCTTTTTGCTACGATACCCACGACACGGCTCGTGGAGATTGAGAGCAACATTCATTTAATTTTAAAACCTTCCACTTCTAGCTCCTGATATCTGGCTTCAGTTGAAGCCGACTTCCAACTTACCTTTATAGTGTAGACTTTATGTTCTACTAGGTAAGTGGGTTTCTAGGACAATGTTCTCATTATTATCTGAGTCTTTAAAGAAACTATGCATGCATATTGAATAGTGGTTTAAATTGTTCGTCACTGTCGAGATGAATTGTACCCAATCAGCTGAACTGATTACGACAATTTACTAACATATCTCTCTGTAAATCGCCTTCGTTTTCCAAATACTTTATGGTAAAATTACATCGTATAAAGTAAACAATTACTACATTTTTTCCATACTAATATTATCAATGTTAAAGTAACTATGTCTGTATGGGGCCTTCATGACTAAACCGCTGGACGGATTTTGATGAAATTTGGCATATAGAAAGTTTAAGGCCCGAAAAAGGACATAGTCTACGAAGCCGCGGGTAAAAGCTAGTTTTATATAAGTCAGAGATCTGAATCATCCTCTATTCTTCTGTTAGCAATATACCAAGATCACATTAAAAAATACGATTAATATGAAACCTCTTTTCCTATTTTCATAGCAATTAGTATCTTATTATCTTACCCATTATATCTCCATTAACCAATCCACAAATGTCTGTCTGTATCACTTTCACCGTAAACGACATTAACACCAATAACTCGTATAAATTATCATTGAAACCGATGCGACTACGACAGACAAGCTGACAGACAGATATTAAGTTTCTTATGTAAGGTATATTAGGATATAATCCCATATGAGTTGTCTATGATGAAGATACATCGCAACAACGCTACATATTCACGAGCATCATACAATGGGGATTAATAAAACATATTACATGTTTGAGTAACTCAGAATGGCTGGAGTTTATACATGCATTACTTGGATTAGGTCTTTGTGAGCCCTAGTCCAAGTTAATTAGAACTTTAAGTACATTAACTCGTGAGGGGTGGACTTAGGCTCTTTGGCAAGCAGCAACTGCTTTGATTAGGCCTTGGATGGGTGTTTTTCAAAGTTACTCTATCATACTCAATTCAATTAGCTCTGCTGACTTCTAAGCTATCGCATAAAAATATTGACATAAAACAGATAATTACAATTATATGTGAAACTCTAACACCTGTGCTAGGTTTAGTTAAATGCTATCTGTGTGTCGTAAAAAACTTAAAAGTTAAAAATTATCATATCAGCGAAGCCTACGTAAAAGAATTTTGTCTTCTATACGGCTCCGGGAACAATTCATCTCGTGTAGCGACGAACGAGGGTCAGTGTTGCTGGTTCGTCGCTCGTCTCACGCTTCCTACAAACCATAACGTCGCTCGGCATATACTGAATTGATACTTGGTATGAAACTTGGTGTACTAAGTACTCCCATTTCACTCATTATAACTACTAGAAGACCGTAAAATTGCTGGTCGAGCCTTAAGTGTGAATGGAGAGAAAAGTACAGTAAAGGGAAAGGACTGTCCAACAGTCTATTGGCGTTGTAAATTTTCAAAGTACGGGAAAGTATTTTTTACTATAATAACTTTCGTGAGTGTTATCCATATTATTTATTATATATTCTGGTTATACCCACGGGTGTATTCGGGATTGCCCGACTAGTTTCGGACTCGACCGGAGCCCTTATTCATGAGCTGGTTACGCGGCAGAGTCGCGAGCCGAACTGACAGCTCATGAATAAGGGCTCCGGGCGAGTCCGAAACTAGTCGGGCATTCCCGAATACACCCGTGAGTAGGTATAACCGGAATATATAGTAAATAATACGGGAAAGTCATCAATAATACCCATAAACCCGCACCCTGGAGCTACCACGCTATTATTATAGCTTAACCGTAACATAAACCGTTCCCATATACAGACAGAGACAAACCGCAGGCAATCTCATGGATAACAACACACGTCCCGTTTTTCCCCCCACGATAAAACCCTCTCATTGTGTATTCCATGCGATTCGAAGATGTAAAATCTTCCACTTCATTTGGCTGACGTAGAATCTCCGCCATTAAGACATTCAAGAAACAATTTGGCAGAGTCGGGCTCCGTTTCGATTTACAAACTTATATTTTTCATCCGAACACCACCGTATTCCAATGGAGTAAAGTCTAAAATGTGATGATTGGAGTGTACTAGTGTGGAGCCTGATTTCAAAATGGTGCCAATGACAATGTTCGCCGATTCTGTTCGGTTAAATGTTTACATGTGTGGGTTTGAGCGACTTGCTACGCTATTAGGTCATAATTACTGTTCTAGTTTTGATAGCTAACGGCTCTGTGGATTCAATTTAAAGTCCTAAGTACCGGCTACAAACACTAACGCTTATTTAAAGTGGTGTTTAGGAAGGTTAGTGATATAAGAGGTATAAGGCAAGTAGGGTACTAGTAGTAGACCGGCTACCGTCCAGCTCAGTGGATCTGCGGTTAAGCTGTGTTCACCGCGGTCAGTATTTTGATGGGTGACCGTTTTCACGTCTCGATGCTCGATGACCCCTCCGTGCTTCGGAAGGCACGTTATGATGTTGGTCGTGCGCCTGATCGCTTTCCGGTATTGTCCGTCTGCCGTCCCATCGGACTATGAGAGAGAGGGAATAGGGAGTGCACCAGTTTTCGCGTACTTGTGCACTATAATATCTCCTGCGTAGTTGGTAAGTCTCAGATGAAATTATTGTGATCGAAATTCGGTCAGGTGAACATTATTATAAGGCAAGTGAATAATACAATTAATCAAGGATAGGCATTAAATAAAATATAGAGCGAAAGAAATAACAGATAAACAAACATAAAGACAATTTTTTTCCTGGTGGAGTAGACAGATACAATAGATTACAATTATCAAAAAAACTGATATCATCATCATCATCATCATTAGCTGGAAGACATCCACCGTTAAACAAAAGCCTCCCCCTGTAAAGCTGATACACCTCTCCCAAATTCTCTCTCATCATACTTTCTTGTTGGTTAAGGATACACCTAATCCGGCCTGGATGAGAGCATGGTTAATGGCAACAGGCTCATTTGAAACATAGCACCTATTACATCCCTAACTGACAGAATATGGGGTTTGCAATTCAACTGATTATGTTAAGTTTCTATAGCCTCCATTGACGAAGTCGAATTTGCCACAATAGATTCAAATTACCATTCAGTGTAGCTCTCAGTATAAAAGTTCCTATTAGCAATTACCAAACGTGTTTACATCGCAAAATTATTTTCATCGCTAAACATCAGAATAGCACTATTCAGAGTCAAATTACGAGCGTGCTATGCCTGGATAGACCTCCACGGCTGACTGACACACTGTCGTGTTTAATAGACAGCCTGTTACCGTATTTGATGGAGTAGAAGAGAGTGGAATAGATGCTTCGATTTTTTAGGTTTATTTTTATGACTTTTTGAATATTTTTTGCATGTTGCCATGCTAGGCTTTAATCTAAATTGATAAAGGAAACTTGAAAAATGATAGACACGAGCGGACCTCGAACCCGCGACTTTCGTCGTACCGTGGCGCCGTGTCACGGTGGCTCAGTTGGCAGAGCGGCGCCACGGTACAACGAAAGTCGCGGGTTCGAGTCCCGCTCCTGACAATCATTTTTCAAGTTTGACTGCCTCGTTGGTCTAGTGGTAGCTAAGCGCGACTGCTGAGCACGAGGTCCTGGGTTCAAATCCCGGGTCGGGCAAAGTGTTACTGGGTTTTTCCATTAGGTAATTCCCAGTAGCTGCACGGAGTCTGGATTTGTGCCCGGTAGATGGCAATAGGCTCGCCCCCTATTACATTGGGACCTAAAACATAACTGGCGAAATGTGGGTGTACTAAATGTGCACCTCTGCCTACCTCTTCGGGGATTACAGCCGTGATGTTATGTTATGTACCTTTATAAGACACCAACACGCAGTAATATCAGTATGAAATCGACAAAACCTGTGAGTGTACTAACAGCACATTTGGCGTCGACCCAACACCAAACGCTTCAACAAATCCGTTGCATGTCCCACCGAACAGTGTGTAAACTTGTGATATTACCGTGGTCGTAACAGCTGTAGGTCGCCCCGATATGTCGTGACCTCCCACCATTATACAGAGATACTCGTATTGTGAAATTTTATACAAATCTTTGTTCGATAGCGATGAGGTTTAGCGAGTTAAATAAAATAAATGTTGCGTATTTGGCTATTGTTATTTGAAAAACCAGAACCTTCTAACTTACAAATACCAAGTTTCTCCTGTTTCCATAGAACTCATTATTTTGATTGATCTTTATTATATAAAAAAATATTGTTCAGTCATAAATCGCCAGCCTAGTGAGCTAGTGGTAATCAATGCTTTATCAGTGCACCTTCTCTGTATCATAAGAAAAGAGGCCTTTGCCCTGTGGGGCAAAAAGAGGCTGCAATTTATTACAATTTTTTTTAAGAAAAAAAGTCCTCTAGGAATAGCTTACGTATTTCGTAGGTTCATATTCATTCAGACAGTTTAAAACTGTCCTCTATCTATTGATCTACTCTTTACACTTTGACTGCCCGCGTAGCAGACACAATCGGTAAACAATGGACATATTATTTATGCCATATGTGGCTCATTGGACTGGGAAAGGGTTAATAATATACACAGCTGAGTTAAAAGTATTTTCAGTAGATGAGCGACTTTAATCAAGTAAATGAGGCTTACAGTTCACGCGTCTTAATGTCACTTAGCATAATATTGTATTAAATAGATAAGCCGAACGCTGAGATTTTACATTTTAGTCGCGTACACTAATACCGACAAAGACTGTTAACGTACGCGTCTGTAATATGGAATCTCTTCTCCATACTAATACGATTACGCGTAACCATGGTTACAAAAGTAAATAACGTTTAAGTTTTTAAATACGCGAACCGACATTAGAAAAATTTATTATTATTGACTAACGCCCTGCGGGTTTCCCGCTACATTTGGTTCGGGATAAAAAGTAGCCTATGTGTTAAAAAAATGACAAAACAGAATAAGGACGACAAAGGTAAGTACATGCGTCAGGATTGTAGCAAAATGCACCTTAAAACAGGCTTCACAAAACAAAAGTAAATGAGCTTTATGTATTGGTTGTAGACTTGCGTATTACAATTAACAGTACGAGTGTGTTACCTCACAATCAAAATCAAACAATGGCCTGTGATTTTAATGAAATAATGAAACATGGTAAGTAGCTTACGGGTGAGCAGTATATTGCCAATAACATTATGGCGCGGTTTCAATTAATTACAACATCAGATGATATCGGTAGTTTTTAGTGTTGAAACTTTTAGGGAAGGTTCATCAGACGGAACATGCGTCGCGTATTATCGGTCGCGTAACGCCAGTACAGACAAATATATAGAAAAACACTTGACCGTTCACACTCAACCGATGATACGTTAGTGCGTTAAGCTTGAACGGTCAAGTGTTTTTCTATACATTTGTCTGTTCTGGCGTTACGCGACCGATAGTACGCGACGCATGCTCCGTCTGATATGAACCTTCCCTTAACTTTGCCCTGCTTTGGGCGTTCTTCGCTAAAATAAATCAGCATCATTTCACTATCACCCACTGCTGTTATCACACTAATATTATAAACGCGAAAGTTTGTGTGTGTGTATGTTTGTTACCTCTTCACGCTCAAACGGCTGGGCCGATTTTGATGAAATTTCATACGGAGATAGCTGATACCCAGGATTAACACATAAGTTTTTATTCCGAAATATAGCGGGTAAGACCACGGAGCGTAGCTAGTGCTAAAATAAATTAATAAAATATTGAAATTAATATCTTGAGTGGCGACGCTCGCGTTTATAGTAGGTAGTATACAGCATGTATATAGTAGACTCTCAATTTGCCATTAATTAAACGCATGTAACACGAGGCCTTGTAGAAATTACCTGGAGAAACCCAATAATACTTTACGTCACGCTTACATTTTCTCAAGGGGAAATCAGAGGTGTACTACTGAAGATCTATTGAAAAAGCTCAGTAATATTGCTTCTCCCATATCGAACCCCCGGGGGTGGGGGGGGGGTACCACTCAAACAGTAAAGCATCTGCACCTGTATGTATGTAGCAGGTCAATTGTAGCTGTGTCGCATTATGCGAAATCACGGAATGTGAAGGCGATTTTGTTGGGACGAGGTCCAAGGATACAGACTGTAGCGAGTTGAAAGGTTTTTTTAAAAGTATATATGCATATAAGCAAGTATATAAGCATACTAATTTACTATTATAACTTTCGTGAGTGTTATCCATATTATCACACTAATATAATAAAGGCGAAAGTTTGTAAGGGTGCTCGTATGATTGTTACCTCTTCACGCACAAACGGCTAGACCGATTTTGGTGAAATTTCATATAGATGTAGCTCACACCCTGGATTAATACATAGGTTACTTTTTATCCTGAAAAACTGTAGCGGGTAACATCGCGGGGCGCAGCTAGTATAAAATAAAAACAGTAATTTGGAATAATCCTGTCTCCAGCGTGTGTTTTTCCAGTGGATCGCTCAGTAGAACACCAGCTGCATTAACACTGCAGTACACGCGTGGCTTACATTAGGAGACAATTTCAACTTTCCCGTCGCAACAAAATTGATTATAACTTTTGTTTAAGCGCAAGGATTTGTGGAGCTCATGCTCTGTTTATTATTTCTAGTAGGAGAGGTGTGGTGAGTAAAGCTTATAAACTTTTATCGTCAACACGTCATAATTTCTTAAAATCTAGATTTCCTAAAATTTTGTGGTTTTATTTTTCTTGTTTTCTACTGTAAGCTTAACACTGTTCCAATACATTTCATCCACCTTATTAAATAACTGATTTGATAATTATACTATCGAAATATAAAATGAGAAAAAAAATTGTAGGTACCGCCACAATTTTCCAACTGCAAGCCTACTGAAACGCGTAACTCTGTGTATGTTAGCAATTTAAATAAAAAGCTTACTTTATAACTTACAAAATATTAGATTACTATTACTATACTGTCTAGTAAGGAAGTCTGGATTTGTGCCTGGTTGAAAGGAATAGGCTCGCCCCGTGTTACATTGAGACCTAAAACATAACTGGCGAAATCTGGGTTTATTATATCTGCATCTCTGCCTACCCCTTCGGGGAATACAGCCGTGATTTTATATTTGTCAAATAAAACCAAGATAAAAAGCTTTACTTTAACATTATGCAGTTAAAATTCTCTCAGCTCATCAGTATGGCCCAACCGTCAAGCCGAAACACAAAATAATCTCGCATGTGTAGCGGCATTGTGTTCGTGCTGATGATTCGGAATGTGCCGCTTTGTGTCCCTGTCGACCAACGTTGCGTATCACCAACCTGGACTATTGAATGCGATTCGATAATTCATATTTTTACTTTGTAATCTATGATACCTACTTGTTTTAGTATTGTGCCGGCATTGACTGTTGTCGCGGTAGGCCCAGAAGGAGACGGCGGGACGAGCTGGACTCCTTTAAAGTAAATTGGTCTATTGCAGCTCACAACCGAGAGGAATGGAGGAAGGAAAGGGATGCCTTTGCCCTGCAGTGCCACGATCATGGCTGAAATAATAGTAAAAATATTAATAATTGACTGTTTAGACGTACGTAACTGTACGTAGGTCTTTATTACTTATTAAAAATATTATTTTTTGTTTTCGGTTGTTATCTGGCGTGTTCCAAAGAGAAGGAGCAAGATGGTGATTAAAGATGTAGGGTAGAGATTGCATGAATTACATTCTTGATATAGCTTGATTTCTTTCTTTGCTCTGCGCCTTATAACTGTGAGACCCTTCCTTTCTTCCAGACCTTCAGCGTAAAATAGTGAAATTTTTTTGTAAGATTAAATCACTCTTTGACTCAATTTGTTCATCATCCTCTTCTTTATTTTTGGTCGTTGCGTCTATTACAGCTGATTTAAACAGTGTCATGGCATTATGTTCACTGTCTTAATAATTATAACGACGCAAATCAACAGCATTTTTAATTTAAAGGTTCCAATTACTCTAAAAAAGGAATTCCATCACAAAAGTAGGTACACAATGGTTCCGCACATTCAAAAGACTCCTCGCGTCGTAATCACAAATTACTTTCCACTGCGCCTGTTTGTAAACCAAGTCAATATTTGAATTCCTCGAAAACTCACGGAACGATAACCAATATGAAATTAGTTTTGTCTAGGGTTGCCAACTGTTTTGGGTTCCCTAGATTATATTTAAGACCTTTATCGATTACTATAAAATAATTGATAACTGAAAAAGTGTAGACCTAAACACGATTTAGAACATTTGTTTTTTCGCTGTTATCTGTTTTATTATCGAGTAAATGTTATCAAAAGTAGGCGAAATTTTGGGCCGCTACAATCTACATAATATAATTGGCCATGCTCTCGCTAAAAAGGAGAAGACTATCAAAATCATTACTATAACGACTAAGGTTTTTGGAAATATGTGACGATTACCTTTTAAGGCAATCATCACATATTCCCAAAAACCTTATGGATATTTTAATAGCAGTAATTAATAATATCGACAAAATATAGACGATGAAGATGTTAATGCCAATGTTAACAATAATTCTTGACTCTTATTTCAAGAGGTCGAATTAAGAAATTTCGGTGTTTATTGAAAACCCTAACATTGCGGCTGTTGAAATGGTATTTTCTAGACCCGTTCACATATTCCATACATTTGTAAACATGATTCCACTGTGGTACTGATTAGTGTAATTGCTTAAAATTGAACGTGGATCGCTTTGTCCATATTTGGGATTTGATATTAATTCTTGTTAATCACGAGTCATTGTAGTCGGCAGTATAGCTTTGTGTGTGTTTTATCAATAGTATTTGGATATATCATGTAGTTACTGCCTCGTTGGTCGAGTGGTTGCTTAGCGCGACTGATGAGCACGAGGCCCTGGGTTCGAATCCCTGGTCGGGCAAAGTGGTACTGGGTTTTTCATTAGATGATTCTCATTAGCAGCACAGAGTCTGGATTTGTGCCCGGTTGGTGGCAATAGGCTCGCCCCCTATTACATTGGGACCTAAAAACATAACTGGCGAAATATGGGTGTACTATATGTTCACCTCGGCCAACCCCTTTGGGTAAAACAGGGATGTTATGTTATACGTAGTTATGGTTAATCAATCATTCTAATCATGAATTTTTATAAAAGCTCAACGTTAAGTTTATTATCACCATTATCAGCCCGACCTCACCCACTGCTACGTTTAGGGCTCTTTTTTAGTGTCCATGTTTCGTGCTAGCCTCACCTAGGTTTCACCTTTAATAGCTATTAATCCTATTACCCCTTCATGTAGCCACACTTAAGTCGTCTTTTTATGAATTTGTTTTTTTTTATTATTCTTCCTAATGCCTAGCTGCATCATCATCGTCAGCCGAAAGACGTCTACTGTTGAACAAAGGCCTTTATGCTAGCTTACTAACCGGTAATTGAAAGGTATTTTGGTAAAATCATAATTTAATTTTTAACTATGTCACCTCACTCTAGAATTTTTTTCTGTATTGGTGCATTTTACACACAAATACCCAGACTGGAGAAAAATATAATTTTATCCCTTGCAGGGATCAAGGGTTGCGGGTTTGATTTGTGCAAAATACAATTGTTTAGCCACTGCGCCAATCAGCGTTTTAACTTTTTAATATCTGTATTACTTATCGACGCGTTAAAGTTTCGATTCGACTATCGAGTCATGACTGTATCAATCATCATGGATTCAGTACTCACTCCTCACAAAACAATCACCAGAAATATCTAAAAAAAGGTAAACACACATTATTATCATTTACTTCCTTAATTACTATCACAAGTAATTTAGCAATTAAGCCCATAATAATACGCTCAATTGCTTCTTCTACACAATTTAAACGCCCTCACCCAGAACCGACTCACCTTACGACATCGATAGTATCAATATTACCTAATTACCTACAATTAATTAAACAATTTGAAAGGAAATTCCACTACAATACGCCAACACAACATATACAAACGTTACTTATATCAAAACTGTTCATCCGTGAACTATAATCACATCATTTATGGGAACCCTTTGCTTTGTATCTACTTTAGCATAAATTTAAATGGAGGCTGAATATCAAAGCCGTGGACTCATGGGAATCAGTGTCTTCCCACTGCACACGCGGTTTGGCAAGTCGAGCGTTAATGCTGCTTTGTAAAGTGGAGGCCACAACATAGGAGCGCTTCTGATTGGAGGCTCAAGCTATGCGCGATATAAAGAAAAATGTTTGTGAAGAAATTTCTCCAAAATATGATGCTCAAAGGGAGCCAAAAATTATTTTTTCTCATCGAAAAATATTTTCAGGGCGCTTGAGATATCTGGGACTAAATTATAAGCCTCGTGGGTACAGGAAGCAACACAATAATAATAATAAAAAAAAATATTGACATAAAAAGAGGTAGATACAGTTATGTGAAACCCTGACACCCGTGCTAGGTTTATTTGTTTTCGCCCAGATTGTTACATAAACTTTTATGTCCTAATAACAAACAGTTATAATTAATCATTTTAGAATCAGTGTA
This sequence comes from Abrostola triplasia, assembly GCA_946251915.1. Taxonomy (NCBI): domain Eukaryota; kingdom Metazoa; phylum Arthropoda; class Insecta; order Lepidoptera; family Noctuidae; genus Abrostola; species Abrostola triplasia. The sequence goes on along the minus strand of OX276444.1, from coordinate 3,760,238 downwards.
TGTATAAGATCATATTTATGGATATACAATATTGTTAGATGAGAGAATTTTGTGTGGGACTAATGCGCAGCGTGCTTTTGTATGAGCTTAGAACTGCACCTATTTATACAGCTGTACATAATTATGTTTCAGTCGTAAGCTCAGCGGATTAATTCTATTCCAAAGGCTATTCGACTAAAATAAGCCTCTGTATATTTAGAGCTTAAACGAACGAACAACAACATAAGTACTGCTATTCTGCCATAAACGATACTTCGGCAAATTTATTCTAACTAGTCCCAGAAAATCGACAATGCAGGAAAATTTGTCTCGTTCACCACATTTTCAGACGACATGTAAAGCCTTTTATTCCGAGTGACATCACTTAGTATTGCTCGTTCTGCTGATAACTAAAGGATTAATTCGTTTGGGCAGAGTGAAACATCGCAAGCTCGGCAATTAACAATAAAAGATAGGAGGCTTCGCAATTTGCTGAAACAAACAGAAATTTTGGGACGGAAGGAACGTCTGTTTTGACGCTTCAATATCACTCGTTAGTCGATTCTGACTGTTCTTTATTATACCTTGTTAGGATATAATCAAATTTCAAATAACACCACGAGCACATTATAATTTATTATCTAAAGGCGTTCTAAGCCTTCAACAGTGGACGCGTTCCGGTGGATTATGATGATGATATAAAAGTTAAACAATTCTGCGTGAGTCTAAACCATACGAAAGATCTTAGATTGCATTAATTGTATATATTACACCTAAACTATAATCTTTATATCAAAAATGTTTTCTTGCCTACCACATAATATATTCTTTGGTTATAAAACTCAAGTATCCAAACAATTATTAAGTATCCAAAAAATTATATCTTTTGTTCAAACTGAAGCCATTAATAAAACCTGTGGTATGTAAAGCTACTTCCTTAACTAAGGCAACAACGATATTCACTAATTACTTTGTACTTTCTGTAATTTCTAAAACCTAAGCAGATTTGGTCCGGCTACAGCGGGCTAGTGTGTCCTAAGCGCAGAACCATGTTGACGATAGGCTTGCTAAAGGAACTGGGTCGGCCGTTTAAAACTTCGAGTCGTCTTAACGCCATCGGAAGAAAGACAAATTTGTTGAATAATACTCCTGAATTGCTCTAATTAAGTTGTCAGGGAAATATTACAAGTTCAACCTCGGCTCTGGTGGTATTGGCTTGGTATCAAGGTGTTTCTGAGAACTGTTTGTTTGTTGGCGAATTAATTACATTGTATTTAGTTCTCGAACTTTGTAGTTGAGTTAATGTAAACTCCAAACCTCCAAACAAAATTAGGGAGTAATTGTTTTTGGATTATGACAAAACCTGTGAAAAAATAAGCGTAGTACCTACTTGATGATGTAGAAAATTCGTCACCAATATCTTGATCTTATGTCCAGCAGTGGGCCATTTAAAAGCTGATGATGATGATGATCTTGATCTTTGAAGATGAAGAATGATACTTGAACCATTTTACACGACTGCCTAAAAAAAGGAGTGTAATGTTTTCGGGGTTCATGTATATTATATGTGAGTTACTTTATCCCACCATTACTTCTGAATGCCTGGACCGATTTCGATGTACCGTGTTGTTTGAATGTTTACACCATCGCAAGAACCATACATAGGCCATAAAAATGAAAGAAATAAAGAGTGGTAAATTAAAAGAACACAAGATGGCAGTTGTGCTTTTTTTCCAAGATCACATTACACATTTTATATTGTAACACCTTATTGTATTACTTACCTACATTCTATCCAAACAAATAAATCTATCTATAAACACCTCTATTCCCTAAGTAATAAGGCAGACTTAAAGAATTTGGTTCTATACATCACACTAATATTATAAAGGTTTGTGAGTGTGTTTGTATGTTTGTTACCTCTTCACGCTCAAACGGCTTGACCGATTTTGATGAAATTTCATATGGAGGTAGCTGACACCTTGGATTAACACATAGGCTACTTACTATCCCAAAAAAAATGCAGCAGGTAACACCGCGGGGCGCAGCTAGTCTATTATATGGGGGCAAAATGTTGAATGTATGCTTTGTAAATGATATTACTGTTTAACCTAAATATTTAGTTTGCCCACAATAGTACGTGAATTTCGTAACCTCTCCTCCTCTTTCGCTATCCATCTCATGGCGTGCTCTTCGGCTCGGCCAGCCTCGTGTTTCTAAGCGCCGTGAGAAGCCACCAAAAAATGACGTCGCGAAGCGTAAATGTCCTAAAAACTTAATGTCATCGCATACAATATTAAGCTAAAATATATTAATTCTGACACATGCTACCAACGCCCTAATTAACACAAATTATATTCATAACCAGCGATGATTGACGACCATTTTGTGCCTAAATTCGGCAACCCAAATTCAAGGCATTTCAAAAGAATAGTTAGTGATCTAGTCTAATGTCTGTATTGAAGAAAATTGCTGTTTTCACGGTGGTTATAATGATAATTTCTACGGTGCCAGGTGCCGTACCCATCAAATACCTTTTGTACTCACACAGCTATGTAATAATAATGCTGGAAATGGTAAATGAACTTTAAAAGCGACCTTGATCCCTGAGTTTGTTTCGGTATTTCTTCTCAGAGGCAGTCAGTTAGAAAATGCGGTTGCCATCTAGTTTTAAAACAAATGACGGGTAAAAGTGTTTTTTTGAAACCTATTAGCAAAAATAAAATCATTTCATTTCAATTGTTTGGCAAAGATGATCATAGCCTACTATAGGCCTAACATTACACCTGCATTTCTCGAAGAGGTAGGCAAAAGGTGTACCTATAGTACACCTACATTTGGCCAGTTATGTTATAGGTCCCAATGTAATGGAGTGAGCTTTTTGTAATTTACCACACATTGGGTCCATCTTACGGCTTACATTTCCTGCAAAGTTATCATCATCATCAGCTGGAAGACGTTCACTGTTGAACAAAGGCCTCCCCTTTAGATAAGGGGGGAGGCTGTCGTAATCCCCACGCTTGGCAAGCCGCTTGCTGCAAAGTTATAAAAAAAGTAAATTTTCCATGCGTCCATCTACGAATTGTTTGCACGATTGCTATCTATTTAGCGTAAAATATATTAAAACTAACATGTAGACAGTTAGACACTTCTAGTGAGCAATTTTCACCTAAACATTGCGTACAACGGTAGTATGAAAAATATATTAACAATGGATGCCTGCCCGACGCCCGTTCCTGTATGATTTATGACTATAATACAAAACGCTATTTATTATCAGCTTCCTATAAATTTAACTGTATATTCTAGACTTTTGTTGGCAGTACTATGAGATATTTGCACATCAATAAGAAAATATCGAAGATATTGTCTGTAGGCGTTTAGAATGGACCCCGTTTTGACTTGATAAATGATTTGTAATAATAGTTCGCATATTCACCGGTGAGAAAGAGGCTTTATGCGTCTGACATAATTATAATTAAGATTTTGTATACAAAAACAATCGCCCCACAATAGTAATATCTCTGTGTCGTGGGTGGTTTCACAAACATGAAATATCACATTCATACAAACATCTTCAGATGTTTTAAACATCTGCAGACCACACAAATTTTTGTCTCGAGCGGAATCGTCGAGTATATATATATAACTATGATGACAAACTGACAATTACGTCATAATTATATGGACCGAGAGTATCACACATGTCTCCTAACTGAATTTCGTTCATGGCGGCCTATCTGCTAAGACTACCCACTACGCAGGAGATATTCATTCCGATGGCTTGTTAGACCGACACGACAGGTGAGAGATCAGGGGCAGGAACAACGGCTTTGAATGCCTTCCGAGGCTCGGACTCTCTTTATATAAGTAATGGGTCTTTGACCTTCATTGTTTAATATAAAGGAGCTACAGCTTAAGATTAATTTTGAAACTGACTTGCTTGGAATATTCTGCGTGTACTTAGTAAACAAATATTTTGTTTCTTCAATCTTACATAGTAACTTGTTTTGGAGAGGATCGGTCTAAATCCAAGGCGATTACTCAATATCCGATACAAAAACATTATAGGATCTTCTTAGAAGCTCTCAATTCCAAACTTAGTTTCTTATCAAAACCTTTTCCAAAAAGGCAGTTGACTATTTCAACATTTATATTCTAGCGGATTAAGTGTTGAAATAGTCGCTTGTGTCTTGAAACACAGCATCACGCCTGTATGCCCCAAAGGAGGCAGAGCTGCATATTAACTCCAATTTTGCCAGTTATGTAATAGTTGGCGAACCTATTGGCATCAACCGGGTACAAATTGCTCCTAGAGAATTACCTGATGGAAAGATTCAATGACACTTCTCCTGATCAAGGATTCGAAACCAGAACATCATACTGAGCAGTTGTGCTCACCAACCAGTAGACCGAAAGCAGTAAATTTTACAGTTTAATTACACTTCAAACCAATGTTTGGATTCAAGTCTACGACCTTCTCAACATCTCTATTTATAATTAATTTAAGTGATAAAATATTAGAGCACGTTTGTTAGGAGTTGACGAAAGTTGGGAATATAGAGTCAAGGACATTATTAACTTTGTTAGATTAGGTTATCACCGGCCGCCATGTTTGTTTTGTCAGTAATCTTGTTTGGGATGCCTGAGTAGATTGTAACTTCCTATTTATTGGGTATAAAGTTTTGCTTTTCCTTTGATCTCTCGATTTAAGGCTGTGAGAAAAATATGATTGTAGTAAATACACTATGTATATTCTTTAATAATTCCCAGATACTTGGTTGAAATAAACTTTGAGTAGGCTTTGCAGCCAATAGTGGTGGAAATACAAAGAAGATGATGAGTCTAAAACTTTTTTGTCGTTATGTTGCCTTGCTAATGATAAAGATACCATATTTAGCAATACAATCAGTATTTATTTATTTATTTATTATGCTAAAACGGTTCTCAAACCAATTACATTAACATATAATAAGGAAAAAACATAATATAGGATAGAAAATCAACATAATAAGTATAAGATAGAAAACATTAACAATGTGGAATAAAATATAAATAAACAAAACAAAAGGTTAACATACAATTTAAATCACAAAATATACACATTAAACAATTCGTTCGCAATGGCTAAGGCAAAAACACATTATTATTTTAAAATCGTTAACAAAAAAATCACAATTCGGTTCAGCTTCCATGAGGTCATTAAGGGCAGCCAGAACACGGGGAACTGGGGATGATGCGCGAGCAACTGTGCGACTTGTAGGTACGGCTAGTAGACGGTGTTTTCGACCTCGGAGGTAGTTATTAGGGACGTAAAGTCGAATCAGCTCATTGTGTAGATCGGGGGCATCTGTTGTCCCTCTACATACTTTAAGCATGATGCTCAGCTGGTCATAGGCTCTTCTAGTTTGCAACATATTAAATCCTAGGTGCCCAACGAGAAATTTGGTTGGATATAAATATGGATAATATCCGAACCGGAATTTATAAAGAAACCTCAAAAATGCCTTTTGGACCTTCTCAAGTAAAAGTACATATTTAGCCTCATACGGGTTCCAAACACAAGAGCTCGCCTCTAATTTGCTTCTGACAAGCGTACTGTATAAGAGCTGTACGATATGCGCGTTTTGAAAATCTCGTGCGTTTCTTAGAACAAACCCTAGTCGCCTGAACGAGTCTTTAGCGACGGTAGAAATATGGTCATGAAATGTCAGCTTCTGGTCGAACACGACACCTAAGTCTTTCACGGTGGTCGATCTTATTATGGCAGCGCCATTTATTTTATATTCAAAGCCTATTGGATGCCGCATGCGACCAAAAGTCATGACATAGCATTTAGAGGGATTGAATGTCATCTTATTTGTAACTCCCCATTCATATATAGCATCTATATCTCTCTGAATGGCTTCACAATCTAATATAGTGTTGACACTAGCGTATAGTTTAAGGTCATCTGCATAGAGAAGACATTTAGTATGTTTAAGAACAGAAGGCAGGTCGTTTATCATAAGAAGAAATAATAATGGTCCGAGGATTGAGCCCTGACTTACGCCAGAACGAGTATGATAGGCACACGAATCATAAATCCCCAACCGAACAAATTGCTGGCGATCACGGAGGTAATCGGCCAGCAACCGAAGCAGGTTAGGGCAAAAGCCTATGGCGCTAAGCTTTAAAAGCAGGATATCATTATTGACCCGGTCAAAAGCTTTTTGGAAATCAAAATACAACACATCTACCTGCTTTCTCTCGTCTAACTGTACAGAGATAAATTCAGTTAGGATTAGTAGGTTTGTCTCCACGGATCTCTTGCGTCTAAATCCATGCTGGGCATTACTGAGATATTTTTCTACTTGAGAGTAAATTAACTTATGAAGAACATTTTCAAATATTTTAGCTGGTGAAGATAATATAGCAATGGGCCGATATTCTTCTACAGATAGTTTGTTTGAGGTTTTAGGTATAGGTGTTACACGAGAGACTTTCCACTGTAGAGGATATAATCCGCTATTTAAAGATACATTAAATATGTGACACAAAGGAGAAGCAAATGAGTGTTTCAAATACTTGAGAAGCTGGGCTGGTATACAATCTGGGCCTATAGAACTACTTGTCTTTAATTTATTTATTCCATTTAAGACGTCCTCAGAGGTAATGTGGAAAATATTGACGTAGTTGCTGTTGTGACTAACATCAAAACTATTCGTATATTCAGCATTTAGCCGTGGTATATCAGTCAAAAATACACTTGCGAAAAGCTTTGCAAAAGCCTCAGCTGCAGCTGCACCTGAGAAACTTTCACCACGGTAGTTCACCTGGGGTTCGAACCCACCCTTAGACCGCAAGCTACTGATATGTCGCCAGAACTCACGTGGATTGAGTTTGATATTATTTTCTACACGTATAAGACGTGTATGAGCGATAAGCGTCCGCAACCCTTCTTTTTAAGGAATTTCTTAGATTAGAGTAGATTTTATAGTCATCATGACTATAAAATCTACTCTAATCTTATACTTGTTAAGATAATATTAAAAACGAAAAAAATATGTATCACTTAACATCCATTAATTACATCATAAGTTATGATAAACATTGATTTTTAATAGAATATAAGTACTTTTATAACGTCATATTAAATCAAGACAACCCCCAAAACACCCACCTATCACACCTTTCTAGTGCTATAGCTGGGTAGAAGAAACGGGATCAAACAAAATACCATCCTATTTACACAGCTATTTGAGCAGACAAATCCAACAATCATTCCAAACACAGACAGACTAGTTCCAAATAAATCTCGATCCCAACGTGACCTACAGTTGGGGATCCAACCTTTGGCACTGAAAGCAGTCTCTCTTATGCCAAATCATAGCCGAGATTGTAACACGGCTATAAATTAGGTCCGCACATGAGTACATGCACGATTTAGTGCATCTCTAATACAAACATGTTAGGAGCAGTGATTTGGAATTCTAGGAAACGGTTTGGATGCAAATGGTTTGAGAGTTTGGAGTTAACCAAATGTGTTGGTACTTTTGCACTTTCTATTAGTGCCATTTACATGCGATGTTTTTCCGGAATTGTTTATTAAACTATTAGGTTCTTTGAAGGATTTGTTTTGGCTGACGTTTGCGTAGCGTTTAAGTCAATCCGTGCGGGATAAAATATCAAATTTAATTTTCAGTTTCGTGTGGCATGTCACATATTTTATTTTATATTGACAGCCGAACACTAACAGCTGGAAATAAAGGCGTTAATATGTATGAACTACACACAAATTTCATTAAAGCATTTAAAAAAATGCCTCTAACAAATCTTAATAAATGTGCCAGACTGCCAAAATTGACAGTAAAACACCAATTTTATCGTTTCAAAATTTAGTTGAACATCTGCATATTGGCTGCCTATAAATTATGTTCCATATTTGACTCTAACGGGCTTCGTATAGAGAAAATCGAATTTCGCCGCACTCACATCAGTGTCGAACAGAGCTGCGCCACTTACTCGGCCAATTAATATCGAGGCAAATTCAAATTCAATATATCCTCAAGCCAATTTGTGCTTTCAGGTGTCATTAGTCATTAGTATCGTTTTGATTTATTGGTACTACTATCTATTGGAAACTATACAGTCGATTATGCTTTGAAGAGACAGTCTTTAAAGACACGATAATCAATGTTGTCATCTAGTTGTTAGGAATATTATATGCTAGTATGAATTTATTTTCAGAACGGAATGGTAAAGAAGTTCTAGGCTAAAATGTCGATACTGTTGTTCCGACTCAAATAGTTAGCGCATGTCAACGAAACCACGATTCAGAAATTCTGATTGTGGACTCTGCGATTGAAAACTTCATAATATTCTGCAAAATTTTGAAATGTACCTCAATAATTGACGACCTGATTAGCGCAGTGGCTAAGCGATTGGACTGCTACGCTAAGGGTCGCGGGTTCGATTCCCGCACGGGGCAAAACTTTGTGCGAACCACAGATGTTTGTCTCGAGTCTGGGTGTTAGTGTATGTGATATTTCATGTTTGTGAAACGCACCCACGACACAGGAGAAAATCCTAGTGTGGGGCGACGTTTTTAAAAAAGAAAAAAAAAAAATTGGTAAATTACGAGGGTCAAACTGAAAGTTCTTAGAAAATCAAAAACTGATTACATTAGCCAGTTATTAGTTTTATTATATCTTTTCAAAATATTGTCCATTCACGTCAATACACCGCTGCATGCGATGGAACCACTGGGAAAAGCACTTTGCCCACTCGTCTTTAGGGTTCTCTTCAATGGCATCGCGATACGCAGCCACCGCTTCTTCAGCATTCATAAACCGCTTTCCTTTAAGTTTTTCTTTAATTTTTGGAAATAAATAAAAATCACAAGGGGCGAGGTCGGGGCTATACGGCGGGTGACCCAGTAATTCAACGTTTGATGTCGCCAAATAGTCGATCGTTCGCTTAGCGGTGTGCGACGAGGCGTTGTCGTGGTGAAGGAGGATCCTACTGCGAGGTCGTTTCTCTCGAACTTTTTCCAAGACAAGTGGCAAACAATTGGTAGTGTACCATTCTGCAGAAACTGTTTTTTGATCCTCTAACACAATTGTTGCGAAATGACCTATCCTTCCAAAGAACGAGGCCACCATTTTTTTTCCCGCACTTCGATCTCTCTTCACTTTAGTTGGCAACCTCTCGAAAGGAAACACCCACTGAGCAGATTGTCTTTTGGTTTCAGGATCATAACAGTAAATCCAGCTTTCGTCACCTGTTAGTATGTCGAACACAGCATTTGAGTCACCTCCGTTAAATCTTTCAATCATTTTACGGCACCAATCCACACGATGGAGTTTTTGAGCCTCAGTCAAATTATGAGGTATCCACCGGGCGCAAAGCTTCCTGACTGCTAAATGTTCGTGGAGGATTTTGTGCACTTGACTCATACCGATGCCTAAGCTTGTCCGAATCTGCTGATAGGTCACTCTTTTGTCAGTCTCTATCATACGCCGCACAACACAGATGTTATCTTCAGTCGTCGCCGTAGAAGGCCGTCCCTTACGTAAATCATCAGTGAGATTAGTGCGACCACGTTTAAACTCATTAAACCAGTTGTAAACTGTCGCACGAGATGGGGCTTCATCGTGAAAGGCCAATCGTAGTCTATCATAACTTTCTTGTTGACTTAAATGACATCGAAAGTCATAAAAAATCATTGCACGAAAATTTTCTCGTGTTAAATTCATGTTGACGTGACACAGACAATTTTCAATTTGCCGCCAAATCGTAAAACAAATGACAAATTAATGAAATATATACTCAGTAATATTGGCAAAGAGTTCTATTTTCAAATTTTAGAATTATTTTTTTATTATATTGTTTATAAGTGGCCAGTTCTAAGAACTTTCAGTTTGACCCTCGTATAAACGAATTATTGAGGTAGGTACATTTCAAAATGTATTGGTGAGGGTTTGAATAGACAAATCAACGTTATCAAGTTAGAAGCACTTTGGTCAATTAACAAACAATTTAGTGATCAACCTTGTCGCTTCTAGTTACCAAATAGACGTCACCTTTTCCGTTAACCCTAGGCTGCTCACGTCAGTTTCGCATAGAATTGAATTGCGTTCAACGTTCAGTAATGGTGCTGTGGTTTGCGGCTTCCTAGCATTTGAGGGTTAGATGATGGATAAGTGTTTCGATCAGGTAAGATTGTTATAGTTTGGCAATGTGTTAATCAATTTGGAGTTTGATTGAAATGTTAATGGACTGTTCTGTTTGAATTTTCGGTTAATTATTTTGATTTCGAAACGGTTTGTGACGAAAAACTTTTAAATGGGAAAAAGGCTTTCAAACGAATATTATAAAACAGTTTATAACAATCCTACTGCAGGGCAAATACTTCTTTCGTGGCGCTGCTCGCATCTATCAAATTTAAAGTTCCCTTTTAGTATTAACATTAGAATGGAGCACTGTTTTTATAATTTTACTTAAATATCTTCTCTATTATTATTAAATATTTACATGTTATTCAAACCATAAAATCACCAGTTTCATCATCATCATAAGTTACTAGTCAGAGCTCTTCATTTCAATTCATTTCTTCTTAGCCAGTAACAAATATTACGCGCACTGTCCCAGATTCTGCTTGAACAACGGTTGCCATGGAAATGTAGCTCAGTATTTAAGTTCAAAATTACGATGTCACTAACTCAGAAATTAATTAGCCAGCTCAGACATGGCAGATGCATTGTCAAGCTTTAAAATTATTATGAAAGCCACTTAGATGTACGCGTTGTACGAACACCGTACATTTGTCATCAAATATTCCATTATAAGCTGCGAGGACGGGGATAAATTCATTCGTACATAAATTCATTAAAACTGTATTGTTTTGGATTTCAATGAGTGAGTGGATTTCTATTTTGGATTTACAGCAGATATTGTTTATTCATGTAATCGTGTTTTACATGATTATTATTTGTTTACGTACAATATTATGGTCCCGATTTGAACATGTTTTGATAAGAAATACATTAATATTAGAATTATATTTTTAACACAAGCTTTTAAATCAAAAGACACAATAATATTGTATGGTCACCAAACCTATTTAAGTATGCAAGATTTTATTTCAATCGGATGTCAAAAAGTGGTTTTAATTTAGCGATGAGGAGGAATACTTTGATGCATAATTTTTAGTTTTAATTTTTTCTTTGGTATATATTAATTATTTTTTAACGTGTGTAAATAACTGTAAATAAACCATAATATTGTATTGTATGTATGTGATACAAACATTGCAAGTTAAATAAAAGCTTGTAAAAAGTATTCCGATATTTTACACTGGCTTATTATAAAGTTCCCCTGTCTTTCATAAATTAATTAAACTGTTTTGCATAAGACTTGACGTGCATTAGTAAGAAAGCACTTTATGTTGGTTACTTTTAGTCCATATTCATCCTCTTTACGTAGATGGATTGCCTTCCGGCCTTCCTTTATAAGGTGTAGCAAATAGTAAGCAAACCTGCTGCTCTAACATACCATTACTGAACTAGCCTCATTGTCATTTTTAAAAATACCGTCAGCATTTACATTCCTGTATTTGTATTATACCAAATATCTTTATTTAAATTCCTTTAATAGCAAATTTAAAGTGTTTTTAAGTTACTTAGGTACTTAAGTGCCTGAAGTAAGAAAAACTGATTATAATTTACTTTAATTCGAAATTCACACAGAGAAGTCACGGTCAACAGTTAATAATTAATCTCATTCAATTCCAGAAAATCTTAACATCGCCATTCAGGATTGCCTAGTAAACGAACACCGCCATCTATTGGCACCGAAATAAATAATAATAATAATTCTTTATTGCACACAAAAAAATTCATACAGACATTTGACAGATGAAATGTAATGTACACAGGCGAGCTTAACTCAAAAATTGAGTTCTCTAACAGCAAACCTTTGTTAGAAAGAGATTTTATCGATGAGGACAGAAGAGTGCACAACAAAAATATCTATATAAAAAAAAAATAATAATAATAATAAAACAAAAGTTACAATTTAACTTAACTAAAAATAAAATAAAAATACATACATACATATATAAATACATACTATATCTCAAGCTGAAAGGAAATGCTCTTTGATTTTCTTCTTGAAAACAACCAACGAACGGCTATCACGCACGGAGTGTGGGAGAGAGTTCCAGAGGCGCACAGCACGTATAGTAAAAGATTTATCGTAGCAGCTAGAGGAGTGAAGAGGAGTACGAAGGAGAAGAGAGGAAGAGGTCCGACAAGGTTTTCCCCTGGGGACAAGAAATTCAAAACGTTCCCGAAGATAAACTGGAGAATTAGAGTTATGAAGAACGGAGTATAAAAGAGAAAGAATGTGTAAGTCTCGACGTTGCCGAATCGGCAACCACCCCAGTTTGGCCCGGAACTCCGACACATGATCGTACTTCCGAAGTCCAAAAATGAAGCGGATGCACAGATTCTGCAGACGCTCAAGTTTATTAAGATGTTCCTCCGTAACATCGAGAAAGGAGACATCTGCGTAATCTAGAAGAGGCAGTAAAAGGGATTGGGCGAGAGTAATTTTAGTTTGAAGAGGCAGGAACTTCTGGAGACGCTTAAGTGAATGGAACGAGCAATAGACCCTCCTGCTTACCTCAGCAACGTGTGTGTCCCAGGATAAGTGGCAGTCAATAAAAATACCTAAATTCTTGGCATTACTGGAGTATGCTATAGGAACCGAGTCATATACTATTGGAGGGAGACACTGGTGACTCAACTGACTGTTTAAGTATCTGCCACCAATAATAAGAGCTTGTGACTTTGCGGGATTTACTACAAGACCAAATGATTTTGCCCACTGATTAATTTTACCAAGATCATTATTGATGGCGGTAATGGCGTCGAGAACATCATCTGTTTTAAAGTGCCGATACAGTTGCAAGTCGTCTGCATAGAGATGATAATGTGAAGAAATAACTTTAGTGACGGCATTAATAAAAATGGAGAAAAGAAGAGGAGAAAGGACGCCACCCTGGGGAACACCCGCAGCAAGATCGCACCAATCAGAGGAGGCCTCATCGACGCGAACAGACTGCGACCGGCCCCGAAGGTAAGAGCTAAACCAATTCGTTGCAGAGGAAGAGACATTAAGAGAGGATAAGATCCCTAAGAGTATATCAAAGTCAACTGAATTAAAGGCACTGCTAAAGTCTAATAGCACCAAAACTGTTAGAAGTTTATGTTCCATGGCCAGTCGGATATCATCAGTTATCTTCACTAAGGCTGTTACAGTACTGTGGCCAGGGCGAAAACCAGATTGGTACGGACTTAACAGGCTGTGAGAGGAAAGATAGTGAGACAGTTGATTTTGAACCACACTTTCGAGGACCTTGGATAGGACTGGAAGTATGGAGATTGGCCGGAATTGTGTTAATGAAGAAGGATTTGGATTTTTGGGTAACGGTAGGACATGGGCCCTTTTCCAAGAGGAAGGGAAACAGCTGGTATCTAGGGAGTAATTTATAACATGAGTGATTACAGGGACAAGGTTATCTAGGATGGGAAGAATCATTTGAAGTTGGAGGCCATCATCTCCTACCGCTTTTGAGGAGATAGATTGGATGTACTTCTTTATCTCTCGCTCTGCAACGTGTTTAAAGATAAACGAGGTACAAACTGGCATGGGGAGACTAGAAAGATTATGTAAAGTTACAGATTTAGTAGTGCCATTCATGGTAACGGGAGCTTTGGAGAAGTGACGATTTATTGTGTTAAGGTCCATATTAATGGCCCCACCACCAGTTACTTTACCGATACCAAGGGATTTCAGGAATTGCCATACCTGTGATGTGTTGAAATTTTGAATGGAGTTATGTATGTAGCGCCTTTTTGCATCCCTACACATACGACTGCAACGATTACGTAACTTTTTGTAGAGAGACCAGTTCTCATCGCACGAATCTTTTTTGAAGCGACGTTTCGCCTTGTCCCTTTTTGCCATAGCACGCTTGATAACGTCCGTTAACCAAGGTGCAGGGAGATGCTTAACCCTAACTTTTTTAAGTGGAGCGTGCGTGTCGTACAGTGCTAAGAGTAACTTATTAAATTGTGAAACTTTTTCATCCACATCACCACTGTTGTAGACAGGCGACCAGTCGATATTGCTCGCATCCAATCCTAAACGATCCATATCTATGTTCTTGAAACTGCGAAGGAAAATAAATTTAGATTTACGTTTAGGAGGGCGTAATTTATACGAGAGAAAGATAAGGTCGTGATAAGAGAAAGAAGCAGAAATTTGCCCGTGTATGGCTACTTTGCTGGAGTCAGAGACAAGTATCAAATCAAGAAGAGAAGGAGTACTGTGAGGAGCATGGTGCGATGCATTAAGTTGTAGAATTTCCATATTGACAGAAGAGACAAGGGAACGGAGTTTACGGCTTCGCACATCGTCCTTAAGCAAACAAGTGTTGAAGTCTCCGAGGATAACAGTGTCGTCATATAAGGCTGAAAAAGATTCTAATTTTGATTCGAACGAGTTGAAATAATCTAAACTAAAATTCACGCATGTATTGACATTCAGTTTCACAAAGCTGGTCCTCATTGATATTAATATCGATCGTTGGATCGGCAAGCAACCTGTTACAACTTGTTCAATTTTGAAAATATTAAACCCAAACACGTTACTGCAACATGTGGCTTGTATCAACGTTGATACCGGATCGAAGTTCACATGCTATCGAAACGTGATTTAACTTCAACATACTTTCAGTTTGTGATGAAAATCTAGCGGGACCGGGTGTCATCAGCGGAGAATACGAAGAGTAATATAGTGATACAAACAATAATTAAGTGATAGATGACGTATGTCATGTTGACCCAATACAATGAAATGATTAATTTAAACTAATCGCATTGCTGGTCGAATTGAAGGATCAAAGGTGGGCTAGATACTTGGAGTTAAAAGTAAACTTAAAACATTAAAAATAGTTGCTAAGTGTCTTCTATCCATTTCTTCTTTAGCTTTTCACTACTTATTCCTCCACCCCTGCCATGCGTTTTCCATTCTAATGATTTATTTCCTTTACACTCGATGAAAACGCTTGACTTTTCAGCTTAATTTAGTCTCTTCTTTACGTTTTTTCCTATATTAGCTGGTTACAGTCGTAATCATCCTTTTCCCTGCTCAATATTAAGTATAAACATGGACTTGTACATTTTTCCTTTACCCTTAGGGCGCGGATCACAAATCATGTAGCCCAACTTTGTATACTTAAATTGTGGTGTAGCTGTTTATCGTTATTAACGTACAAAACTGAAACAAAATGTAATAATAATGCCCATAAATATACGCAGTGTTGATTTATAGTTAACTTTTTACGATGAGTTTCGCAAAAAAAGTTTCTACGTAAACTTTGTTGTAATATGGAGTTATTTTATTTGGCCAGTGTTTACGTTAATAATAAGCTGGCTTTATTATATAACTGTTTCAGTTTTGACTGACATTCACACACTTGGATCAATTTGCTTTTAGGACGTATTTTAAGGTTGTCTATGAGAATTGCGAGATCGCCGAGGTTTGGTTTTCTCTGACTGTTTTTATTTTATTTTGGTGTACAATGAAGAGATATAATATTCTTTTTAATTATTCAAGCAATAGAACATCTTCTGTTTATTTTGCTTTCATGCCAAAACCTCTAATTAAGTCCATCATAATTTAGTATGTAACATAACATCACGCCTGTATTCTCCGAAGGGGTAGGCAGAGGTGCACATTTATAGTACACCCACATTTCGCCAGTTATGTTTTAGGTCCCAATGTAATAGGGGGCGAGCCTATTGCCATCAACCGGGCACAAATCCAGACTCCGTGCTGCTACTGAGAATTACCTAATGGAAAAACCCAGTAATTTAGTATATAAAGTGTTAAAATTCTCAAAATACACACTAGCAAAATTGACTTGGATATAAGGCAGTAAAAATTCAAACGCGGACTGCAGTATCAAATATTTTTAGAATGAACACCATCAAACGCAACATTGTGCAGTGTTGAAATAAAGGGTTCTGGTTCATGAAACTTTATGTAATGTAACGTTACCATGTGTTTATAAGCTCAGTGGCCGTCGTAAAGCCTGTGATGTGAGAAATAAATGCTCCTTCTATGCCCGTATTATATTAAAAACGAGCAAACTTTATTATGTTTAGTCAGCGTCTGTGAAATTAATTTGAGTGATCATACACACAATTTACATTATGTAAAATAATTTGTCGGTCCTTATAGTATTCTAAGGGGCAGGCCTTTGGTCAACAGTGGACGTCTTCCGGCTGATGATATTGGTGAAAAGAATTTAATGAAGTCAGAAAAACAAAAATTTTACTTCCGTATTCTTCAAAAGGGTATTCTAAGATATAGACATTGACACAATATCTTAATTATTTTACTGTCCTTAATTATTACCGGTTTTTAATTTGCAGATTTTTTTCCCTTGTCTGTGATAGATAAAGCCATCATCATCATAAACAGCCAGAAGACGTCAACTGTTGAACAAAGACCTCCCCCTTAGATAAGGGGTGGGATGCCATAATCTCCACGCTTGGCAAGCGGTTTGGGGATCGCAGTATTGGTAGTGAAGTTACAAAAGACGCTGCTGCCCATCCTCTGGATTTTCCATTCTGATTGTCAATTCTAGACCGGATACTATCGGCACAGATAAAGACATACTTTCTGGAAATAAATCTTACCTGCCCAGAAACACATACATTATAAATTCATCTTTCATAATAATAACGTCCCTTCCCTCCGCGCGCCCGCACGGTGCAGTGAAGGTTAACCACGCTGCTCGGTTATAATATTTTTTGTCCCGTTTCGCGATCGATTCACGGCTCGTGAATTGTTTCCAGTTGTGTGGTATAGTGTTTCGTGCATGGTTTGTAATAAAATTTGGTATAATTACTCTGTTTTTAGTGGTAAATACGTTAATTAATCTCTCGGTAAGTCTTTTATTTTTTATTTTTTGGTTGCGGGTACCGCGAAATAACTTTGTTCGTACGTTTTATATTATTGTCTTTTGTTGCGGCAGTTATATTTGTGTTAAATCATTAATATTTTAAGCTATTATAGTAATTTATATTGAGGTCAACTATATAGAGGTAGTTATATTATGTCGGTGTTTAATGATGAACCGCCCGACCGGGGCAATAACTTGTTTTGTAGAAGTCAAATGACGTCTAGATCACCACCTTCCGCGACTAGTAAACGTCTGTTTAGTGAAATATCTCCGTCATATATTTCACCCGAAGCATCGAAGCGGCAGCAACGATCCGAATCGGTCAGCAAGACCCCGTCAATTTTAAACACTAGCGACGCGAGTCGCGCTGATTATTGTGATTTAGTTTCCGAGGCATCCACCTACCTCTCGAAAATCAATGATCTCGTAAATGATCAGGGTTCGCGTATAAATATTGCAAATAAATCCGCGATAATGGACATGACTCAGCGTATAACAGCTATTGTTTCTTTACTAGCCATTAAGTCGTCTTGTAATGAGACCAAATTATCGAACAGTGAGCGCGAATTAGAGAGATTTAAGTCAAATACGGGTAATACAAATATCAAACCAAATAATAATGAGTCATACGCCAACAAACTAAAACTTCGTTTGCCGCAAGCCGTCCCGGCGCCGCCGTCGCGCGCCCCACTGCCCTGCGTTGTTGCATATCCAACGACTGAGCGTTCGGCGGAGTATGCAACATCGTCCGCTACAAAACAGGCGTTAATGAATGCTATTAAACCTAGCGACGACGGCTTTCAAATCGTAGGCTTAAAAAAAGTAAACAAATCGGGTGTCGTACTCCGCGTTGCCAACGATAAACAGATGCAGAAAATTAAGTCTGTTGATGCAATTAGATCTGCCGGTTTAAGGCTGGAAACCCCAAAAGGTCGACAGCCACGTATTTTAGTCAAGGACGTCCCCTCGTCAATGGAGGATCGTGCTTTTCTAACCGCGCTTTATCGTCAAAACATCAAGGACGAAATAAATTTAACTGAAGACGACTTCATTAAAACAACAAAAATTATCCTCCATTAGAAAATGGCCGGAAATGGATAGGTATTGAAATCGACTCCTCAGTACGTAAACATCTCGTTTCTACAAAGGACAAATTGTTCATCGACTGGGCCACCTGCCGTTTTATTGATGACATTGAAGTAGTCCGGTGTTTACATTGTCAACAATTCGGTCACGTTAAAAAGTATTGCGAAAACAAATCTCCCGCCTGTGCTAACTGCGCTGAAGCACATGAAACTAAGCAGTGCCCCCATAAGGATAAACCTGAATTTAAACCGACTTGTGTAGCGTGTAAGCGTTACAAGAAACCGTGCGACCATCGGTGCGGGTCTCAGGACTGTCCTTCTTACAAGGCCAAACTCGAACAGCTGATTCTCAACACTAATTATTAATATGGATAATCTTTTCATAGGACAGTTAAATCTTCACAACGATAGGGTAGCGACGTCCGAGCTTGACAAACTGATTATAGATCATAGGTTAGACATTGTCCTTATCCAAGAACAGTATCAAAACGCTAGTTTGCGAAATAGAGTAGTTCAACTGGATGGCAAGGCACGAGCTGGAATTTACGTTTCGCGTTCAAATAAATTAACTATTACATCTATACAAAATCTTATGACGTCACACTGTGCGGTCGCGGAGATTTCTTCTACGTCCTTTAAAGTATATGTAGTGAGCTGTTACTTTCAATACTCAGACCCTGTTGCTCCTCACATTCATCATCTTCGCCATGTCCTGCAGTCACTTGCTGGCCGCAGAATTATAATTGGCGCTGACGTTAATGCGTCTTCATCATTGTGGTATGGCAAGGTTAGGGCTTCCGATACCGATCGACGCTGCGCTGTCGAAGACTTCATCGCTGAGATGAACCTATGTATTCATAACACCCCTGATGCACCACCTACTTTTTGCAGCCAAATGGGCGAGTCATCTATTGACGTCACACTATCTAGTGCCGACGTTCGCTTAGACAGTTGGCGCGTCCTCCCTGACGCGTCATGTAGTGATCACCGCCTGATTGTGTACGAATTTGTACCTAGGTTAACGCAAGGTTCTCATAATATAAACGGTTACAGATATAAATCTAAGGGAGCAAATTGGGATTTTTTCAGTTCATTTTTTGCTATTCATGTCAAGGACTTCACTCGAGAGGGCCTGTCAGCTGAAGAAAGTGCTGATATTATGTCAGACACTTTCACTTACTGTGCTGATGTCGCCATTGGTCGCGCATCTATTACCAATATACACCGATGTGATTGGTGGAGTAACTATCTCACTGAACAGCGCAAAAGTTTTCGCAAAGCGCGTAGAAAGCTTAACAAGCTTAAAAAACAACAAGTAACAGGAGATATCTTCAACGACGTTTTAACTACGTTTAGAGTCGCCAGGTCACGTTATAGGGCTGCTATTGAAAAAGCGAAGGGCAATCTATTGCGTAAAGTAGTACAAAGATTAGATAGGGAGGGTCCGTGGTCTCCACTGTACCACGAGTTCAAAGCAAATAGGTCAGTTAACCTGGCATTTATCCCAAACATCAAATTTAATAATAAACACACCGCGAGTATTGAGGATACCACGGAGGCTCTCCTAAACTCTCTCATACCTGATGATCTACCGAACAGTGACAACGACTATCACAAGCAAATAAGAGCGTTTGCTTCCGAACCACCTGCATCTCCAGCATCAGACCTTCCATCTACTGACGAGTTCATCAACGCTGTGAACTCACTAACTCTTAATAAAGCGTCAGGTGAGGACAAAATTTCCAATAAGATGATTAAGGAAGCGTGTAAGTTATCCGGTGATTCTATATTAACGGTCTTTAATCGTTGTATTGCTGAGGGTACTTTCCCTCGTGCGTGGCGTCGCGGATTTTTACGTATAATACCTAAGAGTGGCGATAAGCCTCCGGATGACCCTAAGTCTTACCGGCCTATCACACTACTACCATCGCTAGGTAAACTGCTAGAGCGGCTAATTGTTCCACGCTTACTGCCGGGCGGTCCAAAATTTCATAATAACCAATTTGGTTTCACAGTAGGTAAATCTACTACTGACGCTGCGATCTCAGTTAGGAAATTAGTAAATTCTTCTGAACTAAAGTACGTGTTAGGTATCTTTCTAGACATTTCCGGTGCCTTCGATAATGCATGGTGGCCAATGCTACTACTCAAGTTAAAGGCGCGTGGGTGTTACAACAACATCTATAGTATTATTTACTCGTACTTTTCACATGGATCAGCTAAACTAAAACTTGGCCATCATTCGCTGTCGAAGGAACTGACAATGGGATGTCCTCAGGGATCAGTTCTAGGTCCATATTTATGGAATATAGGATTTGATGACTTCCTCGCGATACCACTTCCTTGCGGCTGTTCACTTACAGGCTATGCGGACGATGGCCTTCTGCTCATACAATCTAATACAAGAGCCGGACTTGAAAATCTAGCCGATACGTGTTTACGATTAGTTTCTCAATGGAGTGAGCGGAATCGTCTTAATTTTGCTCCACATAAAACCTTTCAATTACTTTTAAAAGGAAATCTCAAATCGTCACCCTCTATTAAGTTTAATAACGTAACCATTAAAAAAAGGGAATCCGTGTGTTATCTTGGTCTTGTGCTAGAGAGAAATTTTACTTTTATCGAACATATTAAAACCGTCGGTGAAAAAGCAAAAAAGAACTTTTATGCCTTAACACGAATATCAACGTCAACTTGGGGTCTCTCATTTAACACTTTAAAAACCATCTACGGGGCAACTTACATAGGATGCATATGCTACGGTTCACCAGTTTGGGCTGATAGAGCCACAATAGGCGCGGCGCGACGTAAATTGCTTCAAAGTCAACGGTTAGCGTTGATATTCTTATGTAAAGCCTATCGGACGGTCAGTACTGAAGCTCTGCCGGTACTAGCGGGCGTGCTACCTGTCGATCTCGAAATACAAAGACGTGCCGCGATGTACTTCTCCACTCGAGAGGGTATAAACACCGAATTTCTAACACAACGGGACCGCGTTAAAATTATCAGGTTATTTAAATCCCAAATCGAGGTGTATAACGAGCTATTGGACGAATGGCAATCTAGGTGGGATACATCTATCAAGGGCCGCCACCTTTACCAGTATTTTCCATCCGTTCGCGAGCGCCTGGAAAAGACTTGGTTGGAGGTGGATCATTGCGTGGCTCAGTTCTTGACGGGTCATGGTAACTTTAGGGGTAAGCTCTTCTCTTTCAAGCTTGTTGCTTCACCTCTGTGCCACTGCTCAACGCCAGATTGTGAATACGAGCAAACAGCACATCATATCCTGTGGGAGTGTGGTCTATGGCAGAATGAACGTAATACCTTGTTAGACAGCATATATGTTACATCCGGTGTAATTTATTATGAGGACCTTGTTGCGACCAGATCAAATTTCCGTGCTTTCAGACGTTTTTGCCATACCTACTATTGGAATCAAAATAACAATTAGGACCCATTAGTTTATAACTTTTATACCCGTGGTGCTTAGCGACTGGGCTTATCTCAGTTGTGGATCCCATATTTATTATGCTTTTGGCATATTAATCTTTGTGTCTCCCGCTTGCTATGGAGGGAAGTCGGAACTAAATTTATATTCCTACTCCTCCTATATATTCTTCTATGATTAATTTCGTTGCGGGTTCCAAGACAGTCGAGTCATTTCTCTGGGACGCCTCGAGCTTCATTGCCTCGATGGTTCTCAACGGTTATCATTGTAGATCCTGGCTTACAGGAGTTGCAATGATGGGCACGAGTGGTGGGCTTGTCCCAATAAAAAAAAAAAAAAAATAAAAAAAAATAATAATAACGTCCTTTTGGATTTTTATTTCATTACACATTAATGTACCTTGATTTTACGAGTATATTCTTACTCAATTTTCTTTGAGGGACTGGGGAAAAGTCATACAAGATTTACAAGCACTGCCAATTGAAGCCTCCAGTTTTACTGAAACAGTTTTATAAGTTCAAAAGAAGGATAATTAAAGGAATTTAATCCATGTCCCCATTCACCAAAACTCACTTTCACTTAAACTACTCGTGGAACAAAACAATAGATCCATTTGGATCCCTAAGGACTGGCTTTACCTTAAACGTGTTCGTTATATATTGCAAGGTGTACCTGAATTAATCAGGGCCCTACACGATTAGATTAACCAGCCTCGGAGGGAAAGGGTGTTTTATATCCTGCGCTACTTATTTAATTTCCAAGGCTCACTTTTGTAACATTATCTAGAAGTAAGTTTAAATAAGGTTGGCTGGAAATTTGTTGGTTTATACGTACGTAAAGTTTCACCTTTCCAGGGGGATTCCTTTTGATAGCATCCTTGCTAATTAACTTTGTTATACTTTCGATGACACAGCTTTGGTAGTGAGTGGAATGGATTGGGCCCAATGTTTTAATAATGCCGAAAGTGCTCTGAAACACGTCATGAGCTGGTTAACAGGCAATCTACTTACCTTGAACGTTCAGAAAACGGTTTACGTTCCGTTTGCCATCAGGTCTAATCTTTCCCCGCCGCTATCGTATCTTCTCAAGGCCCACACCTGTGCTAGTGTGTCTCTCTCAGTATGTGACTGCTTCAGCTTATGTAGAACTACTCACGTAAAATACCTGGGCGTCTACATAGATCAACATCCTAACTGGCATAAACATATAGATGTATTCTCGGGCAGAATCCGTAAGCTGATATATGTATTTAAAAAACTCCGTAAATCTGCTGACGGTAATACCCTGAAACTAGTATATTTCGCACTATGCCAGTCAGTTTTATCGTATTGTATTCCCGTATGGGGGGGTGCTACACTAAATGAATTCATCAGGCTTGAACGTGCACAACGAGCGATCCTGAAGGTTATGCTTTTTCGCCCTCGAAGATATCCTTCTTCAGATTTATATGCTGAATCTGAAGTTTTAACCGTCAGGCAACTGTATGTGCTCCATGCGGTAATCCGTATACACTCTTCTCGGCCAAACAGAGAGCCAGCTGGTAGAAATAAGCATAAAATTTTTCCACCCGAGTACCACAGAACATCGTTTGCCAGGCGCCAGTTCTACATTACTAGCATAAAATTATACAACTCAATAAACAAACAATTAAAAATATATTCAAAAACAAAACACGAATGCAGGCACGCATTGAATAAGTACTTATGCACTTTGACTCATCAAAACACTGAGAATCTTCTTTTGGGCATGTCAACTCAAACGTAACAATTAAAAATTAAAATTTTCACACATACACATACACACACACACACACACACACACACGCACGCACGCACGCACGCACACACACACACACACATTATTGCAGGATATTAGATTTTTATTAAATTAGTTTATCTTTCTTCTTTTCAAGAGTTTTTCTTTCGCATTGTTTTTAAAATAATTATTACAATTATGTTTTAGTGACATTTAGTTATAACAATAGTAGTTATTGGCTTGTAATATTTGTCGCGGAGGGACACTGAACTCTAAGATACAGGTACTAACCTAGTTTAGAGGACAGGGTTTCAACGTGTTGTGCATTGCATAAGCCTTTCATGTAATTGAATCTACTTACTTTGTGTGCTTTGAATAAATAATTATTATATTATTATATTATATTATATTATCTTCTATCGTGTTGATATAAGGTAAATAAGAATATTTGTTTGTACCAGAAAATGAATTGCCAGTCAATAGTTGTTCAGTGAGGAGAGCACTTTTGGAGGATATTAAAAATATACTCTTATTTGAGTGTTTACATAATAGTGCCAGCCCTAACAAAGTACCTAACATAATAATTTTTGATACCTAAGCATACGATATTTAAACATACGAATATTTCGATTTAAGCATGTTGAAGTTATCATAAATTACCATAAATAATATTTGAAAAATATTTTTTAAATTCCAACAATTTTTAAGACAACATTTATCTGAAAAAAATGGTTTAACACAAAATAAGATTAATAAAATAAAGTAGAAATGTAAGTAAGAGTCTGAAAGGACATTAATTTTATTCTAGATATTCTCAGCTTGCTTCTAGAAAATGCAAGTCACAGATTTAACTTGATATTTTGATCCTCAGTCCAGGTATAAAGTGGTTGAAAACTCCATCCAGTTCAAAATGATCCGTATACTTATATAAATAAAATACGCTGGCAGGTCAAACGGATATAGCGTTTCCTTAACATACAATTCTTAGTACCAGAGGACGTTTACTTTACTTACTCGAAATAAATAGCCAAGAGGAAAAAACCTTTTTATTCTACCATCGCGAACCATATTTCATTTACAATGACAACACACGAAAAAAAAGTCGTTCAAACCAAATGCTCACTCCTAGTTTAATAGATTTTACACTTGAGGGGGTAATGGAAACCAATTTTAGAAGACCTCGCATCTAAGTTAGCGTCAGTCTTTCTTATTATGAATTATCTTTGAACGAGCGGGGGGGATAGTTCCAAGATATAGTGGTCGTGTTTAATAACGATCAGGAGGTCTTGTCAAGCAGTCTCTGAGTATAATGGACGAAGTTGGACAAAACTTAGACCATCAATAACTGATGGCATAACTTGTCGGGATTTTTTACTTATAATAGGGGATAAAGACGTGACTGCTTTATATCCTGTAAGTAGTAATAATAGATGAGCACCTCGAAGTGAGGGTACTTCGATGAAATAGAAACTGCAAATGAAGTTTTAATATTTTTCTCTATTATAAAATGCAATTGCAGGGCATTTATTAGATGGTTTATTACTTTTATTTCCAATTACTAGGATTTTCTAGTAAAGAAATAATGGCACTTTACGCACTGCAGTCGTAAAATCTTGATTTGATTTCCAAGGTAAGTATTTTTGGGATTGTCATGATTAAAATTCTTGCTAGCGGCTCAGAGCCTGAAAGTGTACCCGATAAATAAAGAAGAACTCAGTAAAAGGAGATTTCCAGGCTTTAAATAGAAGCAGTTGTGATAAAAACACTTCTCCTTTTCTTCTAGACACCAGAACTGACATACAATAAACCAAAATAGAAAGAAAACAATAAGACGAAATAGATTGTGGCGCATAAATAACAAAACACATCGACTCGTAACAGAACATATTGCCCACAAACTTCACCGAAATCAAGTATGTCATTTTTCACATTTATAGGCTGAGCAGGGTCTAAACTGTCAATATTAATATCGGGATAGTGCATTATGTGACGGGTTATGTCAGCGGCCATATTGTGACCCATTTTCCCGTTTACGACTTAAGTGGTTCACAAAGTTAGTTGTTTCCTGGATCGACAACTGTCTTCACAATATTCAGGTCTGATATGATTTGTTTTATTCTTACAAGTCTTGATGGAACAGGTTATAATTGAATTTTCAGATACTAGTTTGTGCTTATTAAATTCAAGTGATTTATCATAATCTGCCAAACCTTTTGAAAGTTAGGTTTCCATAAATGATTTCTCTGGAATACCTCAAGCTTAGTAAGCTTTAGAGGTTTTAATCATGGTTATAATTGTAGATCCTTAATTACAGGAGTTTCAATAGTTATGCGTACGAGTGGTGTTTAAAAAGGCTTGGCTAAGCGAATATTCAAACTAGGCAGTTTAATTTTAACAAATCCTCATTCATCGACAGTATTTTTTTTAAACGGTTTTAAATTAATTCAGTTTCCAAACACAAGTGAGAGTAACACTTTTCAATAAAACTGAAAAAAGCCTCCAACATAGTTCTGATGAAATTGACAGGTTGATATAGGTGGAAGAGAAAATATATTTATAGTATTCCATTCAATCTTCTTCCTTCCCTTGTCTAAAACACTGACGTATTCAAGACAGTGGTGGATACATACTATTTTTGGAACAGTTGAAACGTTTCTGTGAATAATAATTATAATCTATTCTCATATCTAACATTAACAAGGTAAAACTGTACTGTGCTCAGTAATGATTTCATCCAAAAATAGATTCTTTCGCATTTGTTGTGTTATGTAAAAAAGGATTGTTTGGCTAATACCAGCAATGTTTTACGTAAAAAAAATTAAGATAATAAAATATGCTTCATGATTGTGTCGACCAAAATATTTACGCAAAAGAACGTACATAATAAATATTTAAAAAACTCATAATTTCTAGTTGTGTATGCTCTTTTTTTTATTCTTTGCTTAGTGGTATCTAGCCTAGAAATTGACCACCCCCTATCCTCCCATGGGTGTCGTAAGAGGCGACTAAGGGAAACTCCAGAAGATGGGCAGCAGCATCTTCTATACCTGTATCACCAATACTGCGATCCCCAAGCCGCTTGCGAAGCGTGGGGATTATGGCAACCCCACCCTTTACCTAAGGGGAGACTTTTATTCAACACTGAACGTCTTTCGGCTGATGATTATGATCCTTTTAATTGAAACAGCTGATTTGTAAACCTAAATTGCAGTCTTATAGTTTTTACGCTGGTTTTGAAGTTTAAAACTTTGATGACACAAAACATAGAATTCCCCAGTACCAATCGGGAAATAAACTTTTACCTAACAGTTCATAAGACGCCGCAAATTCTGTGCCCTCAGGCCCAGAGATGGGATATTGTCCAGAGCAAAAGTAGGTTCCAACGACCACCGACCTCAATATATCAGTGCA
This sequence comes from Abrostola triplasia, assembly GCA_946251915.1. Taxonomy (NCBI): domain Eukaryota; kingdom Metazoa; phylum Arthropoda; class Insecta; order Lepidoptera; family Noctuidae; genus Abrostola; species Abrostola triplasia. The sequence continues at coordinate 3,733,540 of OX276444.1, read as the reverse complement.
TTTCTTTACCAAGTAAAGCTACCCTCGTTACTTTTATCCCCACGATATACAAAGTCCGTATGTATAATAAAAAAGTCGAATAGAACTTTTTGCCTTCGGACAGCATTTGGGAACTCGTGAACGCATAAGTAACTATTATTCATGATTAGTATCTGAGGAAGTTTTGATATTAATTGGCAGCGTTTTTATTCTTTGGTTTTATTGAGATATAAAATGTGTATAAAAGAAGATAGGGAAAGTTTATAGAAATTATTTTTGTTAGACTTCTTTTATGAATAAGTTCATTTCAATATCCATACAGATATAGAAAATAGGATCATGGTAATACTGCTATGAAAACGAACAATAATGTATAATAAAATGATGTATAAAATGTACCAACTCTACTATCAGACTTAGGACCCACCTTGAACCTTGTGGCACTCCATTCAATATACGATTTTTCGATCAAACCTTATTTTACGGGTAAACTGATATTTTCTGTGAACTAATTTCATTGAAGAAATATCTGAAACGAAATAATAGCGACTTGTGCTAATTGTACTACAAGCTAATAGGCACAAGTGATCCTTGACTTCTGACTCTTGAACTCACGAAGAATTATAGGTCCATCCTAGAAAAATAGATGATCAAAAATCAAGTCCTGCTCTAGAATAAAACAAGTATGATTTCACTCGAATTCTGTATTTCAATATAACAAAAATCAAAAGTAAGGGACATTCGTGTAGGCACTTAATAAGGGTCAAATGATTTCATAAGATCGAAACTCGGATAACAAGAGACGATCACTCCGAATGGCCGTTGGGAAAAGTTTTTTCATTAGCTACTTGACTTCGCAAAGTCAGGATATTATATGATTCATAGTAATTGGCTTTTGTTGTAATCTATATGAATAAGACTGTAGAGCCAATGATGAGACGTTAAAAGAAAAGTTTTAATACGTAGGTATACACTCTTAATCTGTGTGAGGCATTTTATAGACTAGACATAATCTATTAGATTAAGATTATACATTATTTCAGTTCAGCATTATAGCATGCGTTCTACGGGGGTTTTTTTCAACAGTGGACGTCTTCCGGCTGATGATGATGATGATAATGATGATGAAATCATGGTGCTAGTTGCACGTAATGACGACCTAATTGGAGCAGTGGCTGTGATTGGTCTATCGCATTAAGGATCACGGGCTCGATTTTCAAAGATGATAAATATTTGTGCAAACTGCAGATGTTTATCCCGAGTCAAGGTAATGAAAGGAACCCACGATACAAAAGACATTTCAGTTTCAGTGTGTGACGACCTTTAAAAACCAACGACTTTGGATGCTATAATGATCAGCGTGCCCAAGATAAAAATCTGACTACCTACATTTATTATGTCAGTGAAAAAACAGAATTGTTTTCAAGCATTTTCTACTTGTTATCAATGAAATTATTATTAACATATCGGATCAATAATACATTTTTTCTTTAAATAATTAATTTCTGTGGATCTGTCCTCTCTAGTACCAGATATGCTTTTTTTCAAATCACATCTTATTACTATTGACGTCTAAGTACATAGTCGAGACGTGTATCTTTCTTATTTCACACTTATACTTCTTAGGTATTTATGTTAAGCGTTACAAATGGCCTTTGATGTAAGCAATATCGTGTTCAATATAAAATCTGCAGTCATGCAGTTGTAAACGAAATAATGAATTGAAAAATGAGAGAGGAAGATTATATACATACTTAACATTCTACAAAACACATAACATAACGCCTGTATTCTCCGAAGGGGTAGGTAGATATGCACAAACAGTACATCCACATTTCGCCAGTAATGTTTTAGGTTTAAATGTAATAGGGGGCGAGCCTATTGCCATCAAACAGGCATGAATCCAGACTCCGTGCAGCTACTGAGAATTACCTAATGGAAAAACCCTAACCAACAACAACAAAAAAATCTTTAATGTACCTACTATCTTTTACAAAAAAAGTATTAAGAAAGAGCCTCCAAATATTTCACAAGATACGCGCATCTCGATTCAAAATTACAACATTCTTGTGAGAAATTCCGATTGTAAATTCCCCCAAAAACGGGAAAACTGGTCGGTTTTATCGCAAGCGGCCGAACGTTCAAATATGTCGACGTATCGACATTATTAGGGCGAAAGGGTTCGTACAACCTAACCCACATTTGTTGGCAGGAACTTATAACAAGGGGGCTATCTCAACATACTTTTTAAGAACATCTGTCCAAGAAGACGGAGTTTGAGCCAACACTCTTCCAAACTTTGTATTACAAATTCTTGGAATTCTGATGTTATTACAGTAATTTTGTTGGTGAATTTTATTGGTAATTGTATCGACTTTAATGTTAGTTTCAAGTTGTTTTACTTTGATTTATACATTTCTTGCCTTTAATATTATAGTTTTAGATTTAGAAGCATAATGGTATAGCAATTTTGTTTGTGAAACACGATTTATAGCCGACTTTATTTTAATAATTCTATACTGTAATGTAGAATATGAATATTGTATTTGTATTTGAGACTATAACTATCTTTATTCTGTAAAATAATATAATTTTGAATACTAAAAACTGTGTGTGTATATCAATTCCACTGCAGAATAAATGTTGCTTTGCATGGTTAGTCCTCCAAATCAATATTGATTATTTACCTAAGCAATATTAACATTGTCTGCTCATAATTTTATTACCAAAGCGAACTTTTATGTCAAAGCTTTTTTACTATTATTTTTTCATTGCTTTTCAATGCCGGGTTTAGAAAAAAGACCTAGTACCATACTTAGGTTAGGTTTAGGCGTTTTATGGGGGACGCCTTTGTTCAACAGAGAAAGTCTTCCAGTTGATGATGATGATAATAGTTAGGTTTTAGCCTTCATGCTTTATTTACTTCAACTAAATTATTTGTAGCGTCAATGATTGCTTAGTTTACAAAGGATACAAAAGGTACAGGTAACCTAAAACTCAGTCAATATCAAATAAATGATGATCATACTTTACACAATATAAACGGCAAACAATTCTCTCTAGGTAGTTATCTCATTTCAAGAACAATACCCAATTCCAGAACAGTTACTAAGGCAATAAATTAATTAAATTGAAATTCTAAAAACAATTACAACTCAATCGAGAATGTTGTGTAAACACGAATTTGTAAACATTCAGAATTCAACGCGACTAGACAATAGGGCCAAAGGTGAGTCTAAAATTATGAGGTTTGTTATTCCCAAATTGTTTCCGATTTGCGTTGAAAATTACCCCAACTTCGAGAAATCTGAGTTGAACGTAGATTAATGTACAGAGTTTCGCTAACTAGCGATGTGGGTGAGTTTTCGTGGAGTTTTTGTATGATTTCAAAGTTTTTGGGTCCATGTTAAACGGTGAAGGCTGGGCGTGCTAAAAACTGTACGAAGCGAGTTTAAAATTTAATTTTGTTTTTGTTTATTGGGGGTTTAATAAAATTATCCTTTGTTATGATATTGAAAACATCGTGATGGAATCACAAACACGCAGTGAGCAAACTTGATGATACATTATAATTAAGCTTGTTTCTTCTCCCTGTTAATATAAGCAATTTATTTGCTATCGAGATTGTTAATTCTAATCAGTAAGAGGCTTATAATAACAATACTAATCACAGTTATCTACTATTATTATTACTACTTTGGTTTGGATGTCGCTAAACGCGACTGCTAAGCATGAGGACTTGGGTCCGAATCCCGCTTTACGTTAAGTGTTATTCGGTTTTTCCGTTAAACTTACATAAACATTTTAAATTTGACTTACCATCCTGACATTAAAAGTATTGCTAACAACAATAAATTAGAAAACCAATCTATTATACCATTGCAGGGCAGGTTTCTCTCGTCTTCTCTGCCATACCTCTTAGTTATTGCATCATAAGCACTTGAACTGGCATTGGACAGGGTTTTGTGGAGGAATAATGAGGAGGCCTTTGCCCAGCCGTGGGACACCAAAAAGGCTACAAAAAAAGCACTTGAACACACACACACACATAATCAAACCCACGTACGTACCCTAGCAGTATATCCATAAAGGTTTATACCATGATATCTGAAATAAAAAATGCTTAACATTTATTTAAGTGTCACACATCGTGTGTAACCTATTATTACTCTTCAAACACATCGGAGTAAATATTAAACGACGTGTCAGGCTACCGATGAAAAATCGACGCTCTAATAGTTCAGTTATATTTGTTTTACGTCATAATATGACGGTCGCCGTTAATAATACGGAAACGTACAAGTTACTGTTATGATGGGAGTCAGAATTGAACCTAAGATGTCCTATTGCGTATAATTGGAAAAAAATCCACTCCGTGCTGCTTTTGGCAATTACCTAAAGGAACTATCTACTCGAAATCAAACCTATGGCCAACAGTATCGTTTTGCAAACAGGCATAATGTTAAGCTATGTACTATAATTGTATCTATGTAAAACTCAAATGAGTCTTTAGTAATAAAATAAACTACAAAATCAGATAATGTAATTATTATTATTAACATAAGTATCACTCTATTTTAGGGTACATTCTTTCAATCTTTTCGCCAACATCTAATCTCCGAAGGCACCACATAAAATAGAAAACATTTAAAAGGTATAGTCATTCGGATTATTTAAGTAAATGTCGAGGGAAACGAGCCATGAGATGATTATCTCGGGTATCATTGACGCGATTACCTTAATGATATTGCAATGATTAGGGAAAATGTTTCAGCTCAATTTAAAGGGAAAGATTGCCTGGATTTTTAAATTATTTTAGACTGCCGACTTTGCTGGTTTAGATACACATACATACATAAAATCACGCCTCTATTCCCCGAAGGGGTAGGCAGAGGTATACATATAGTATACCCACATTTCGCCAGTTATGTTTTTTAGGTCACAATGTAGGTAATAGGGGGCGAGCTTATTGCCATCAACCGGGCACAAATCCAGACTCCGTGCTGCTACTGAGAATTACCTAATGGAAAAACCCAGTAACACTTTGCCCGACCCGGGATTCGAACCCAGGACCTCGTGCTCAGCAGTCGCGCTTAGTAACCACTAGACCAACGAGGCAGTCAGTGGTTTAGATAAGTTAAATACAAAGAAAAATATGCCACACGATACTTTGAATTTTGGTTCATTTATTGGTCTAATATAGGTAGTAGAACTATAGTCACCGACACAGCTCAAAGAATATGCAAGTTGAAGTAGCAATGGGCAGGCTCACGCTCGAAGAACCACCATTCGGCTATCAGCGCTGACTAGTTTAGTGATAGTACATGAGATTCACTTCAAAAAACAAGCCAGTACATCAATGCGATAATTTAATAATAGATTTTATCGTAATGTTAATGAAACCGAAACAAATATGTTCACAAAAGTAACGCGTAAATCTCGATATACTAAACACAAATACCATTTGTTCTACACGATAGGTTTTGAACTTAACCAAATATGGCACATCAATCAGCAATACCAGCTCGTTTGTCTTTGGAATAAGGTTGAGATTAGCTTGCCAACATTTTGAGATGTAAAAATCTGTATTGATTGTCTTGTAGCTAATGTCAAAGTTGCGTGACAAAGTGAAGGTTGCGTCAACTTACTTTACTTGGTTAGTATTCTCTTTAGGGACACTGAGATTAGAATTTATCCTTTGTTTTTGTACGTTAACTAGCTTTTATCAGCGTGTTTGTTCACAGTTTTAGGGGTGCTTTCCTGGGGTACAAAATTGCTTTTTTTTTTCTTGATAAAAACAGGACCTTTGTCAAACTTAACTATGTCGCTCTAATAAGGGTTTCGTACATACTAAACCAAACTACTTACAATTACTGTGCCTTTTGTCCGTGCTAGAAATTATTTCCATATTTTTTTTATCAAAATCAACTTAACCGAGATATGAACCCAACCGTTCACGTTCGACAAAAATCGTTCTAAATGCAAACGCAATTCTGTTAGTCTGTTTGTTGCCTCATTAAGTCTAAACCACTGAACCGATCGTAATGAAATTTGGTTTGAAGATGTCTTGAACACATCTTAGAAGTTTAGGCTGCTCTTTCCGGAAAAGACGGAATAGATATTTGGGCCCGAACGAAGTCGCGGTAGACAGCCAGTTAAATCGTTAGTGTAGATTAGTCGTGTTGGCCTAGTGGTAAAGGTTGCAGGTTCAAACCCGGCAAGTATCAATGTGACTTTTTCAATGTTATAAATACTTTCTTAGTTATTCTATGACACAACTGACCAACGGTGACGGAAAACATTGTGAGGAAACCTGGATTTAACTATCTGAAATCGCCATCCCGCAGTGAGCTAGCGTGGTGATCAATGCTCAATCCTTATCTATACGAGAAGAGACCTTTGCCCTGCAGTGGGACAGTTGTAGGCTGTTATTATACGGTTGGGTTTATTATGAATAGAATTAACTGTAAAATGCTGTCATGTGAAATTATAGACTAACGCTAATTCCATAATAACCTTAACGTTAGTTCATGTTACGCGTATTTCCAGAAATAAACTAAATACTCTACATAAAAAATTACAATTAAACCGTTGATTAAAATATACCAGCTATTGTCGTTTGCATAACATAAAACATCACGTCTGTATTCCCCGAAAAGGTAGGCAGAGGTGCACATATAGTACACCCACATTTCGCCAGTTATGTTTTTTAGGTCCCAATGTAGTAGGGGGCGAGCCTATTGCCATGCTGCTACTGAGAATTACCTAATGGAAAATCCCAGTAACACTTTGCCCGACCCGGGATTCGAACCCAGGACCTCGTGCTCAGCAGTCGTGCTTTGCAACCACTAGACCGACGAGGCAGTCCTTACTTAAATAAGCATTATTCCCTTGTTTGCAATCATGATGTTACCTTCAAATTATATTGTTTTCTACAAACAAGAATGGAATCAAATGGAAAAATAAACAATACTCAAAGCTCTTTTATAGAATCCCATACCTCGCCACCGTACTATAATGACGGATTATTTAAAAAGGAAAGTGCAGTTAAATAAAAAAATTACGACTACGCTTATACCAATGCCTGTACTAAAGAATTTATTTCAAATGCACATTTATTATTTTAAAAACTGTTATACGAGAAACGTTTTTATGGTTCGTTTATGGGAGCCATTTGATTATATTCTGGCGGCTAAAGAATGCTGTGAAGGCAATTATTACTTAATTCATTTAATATGACTGACGTCGAATAGTGCTCTTTTATTGAACTTGGTTTTAATGGTAACGTTGGCTCTCTATTTAGATTTCTAGAACATTTTTAATTACTACTATTTTTGCATGGAGTAGTAAATAGAAACTGATATGCTTTTCTTTGAATTGTGTGTGCCTTGCTGTTCTAGTGGTCGATAAGCGCGACTGCTGAGCATGAGATCATGAGTTCGAATCCCGGTTCGATCGTGCATTGGGATTTTTCATAGGTACTATTATCAGTAGCAGCACAGAGTCTCGCTTCGTGCCCGATTGATGGTAATAATCTAGCCTTCCATTACATTGGGACCTATGACATAACTGGCGAAATGTGTGTGGGTGTACTATAGGTATACTTCTGCCTACCTCTTCGGGAAATACAGGTGTGATGACATATATTATTACTTTGTTATGTTTTTGTTTACATTATAGGCAATGCGTGAATCAACCATAACGAAAAATCAAAACACCTCGGTGGATTACCGTAAATACAACCAAACAGAAAATAATGTATCAGCAATTGTGAATGTCAGACAAACTATCGTACAAGAATCCTGTAAAAATGTCTAAGTAGCATTCTCTCAAGCAATTTCATTCGTTGCTTTTCAGATATTGGCTAGGGATGCACATTCTCAAAGCTACCATCGAAATCCCAGATAAAACTTAGGTGGGAACCTGTATAAGAAAACTAGAATGCCAAGAAAACGTTCATACAAGTACACGGCGTTCGAACTAGGTGAGCGCTTCTACGGCGCTCGGTAGATTTGTCAGCGTTTTATACGAACATTTCTCTGAAAAATGAGAATTTTCCAGCTCTGTTTGTTAGTAATGGTTAGTACGAATATCCTACTATCCTACTAATATTATAAATGTGAAAGTTTGTGAGTATGGATGTGTGGATGTTTGTTACTCTTTCACGCATAAACGGCTGGACCGATTTGGTTGAAATTTGGTATGTAGATAGGTTATACCCTGGATTAACATATAGGCTACTTTTTATCCCGAAAAAATGTAGCGGGTAACACCGCGGGGCGCAGCTAGTGAAGGATAAAGTGGAGTCCTTTTGGAAATATTCTTGTTTTCGAAGATTTTCTAATACTTTAAACGTCCAGATTGCAGTTTTTATTGTAGCATAGCTTTGAAATTATCCCATGTACTTATTAAAATGTTAATTTTAAACTATTGATCTACTTTTAAATTACATAATGAAGTACTAGGTACATTGTTTCGGGATTAAGGAAGCCTATGTGGCAGCTACTTCCATAACAATTTTTATCAAAATTGGTACAAGCAACGGTTTGAGCGTGGAGTGGTAACAAATATACGAACAAACTTTCGCCTTTATAATATTTCCAGCTGCGCCCCGCGATTTTACCCGGTCTTAAGCGGTCTTGATTAGCAACTTGGTGTCAGAGTTCAAACCGCCTGTAGGCCTCTGACATAGCTTTACACACCGTTGAAAAATCTCTCAGGTGTGCCGGTTTCCTCACGATGTTTTCCTTCACCGTTCTTAGCAACTTATAACTTATGTGTGGAGGAGAGTGCCTGGAGATCCAAGGAGGATGCCTGGTGGGTTTATCCTTATTTTCTTAATCCACGCGGACGAAGCCGCGGGCAACAGCTAGTACATAATAATTAACCCTGATTGACAACGTGTAATGCGTTTACGTTATCACAAGTATTAATCAGTTATAATAACCGTGTTTGCATAAACCTTAGATCAACCGGTAATTACTTATTTAAATATTAATTAATTTAACGTTAATTCTAAGATAATGTGTTAATTGTTATTTTGTGATTAATGTTTCATTGAATAAAGGTTGGAATTGAAAAGGAATTCATTTGATTGTATTACAATATTATTAATTTTGTTATAAGATATTTAGATGTTTTCGTTTTATTAGTATTTGTGTTTTGTTTGTATAATATCATATATTACCTTTTGCCCGCGTTAAGTAGCCTATGTCCTTTCTCGGGCCTTACATTTTATACATGCCAAATTTCATCAAAACCTGTCCAGCGGTTTGGGCATGAAGGCGAAACCGACAGACAGACAGTCACATATTTTATAATATTTGTATGGAAGTATAGATATCATGACGCTCGTATTACTCGAAGGGGTAAGCAGAGGTGTAGGTACTAATGAAGCAAAAATGTCAATGTTAATTATTTCCATATTTATGATGTTTGGGTCCATTAGTGACATCGCAGGCCTACAAAAGGTTTCAGGCATCGTTGAATCGGAATAGGGCTATTATATTTTAAACCTGCCTTTCTTACAATATTTATACTAGAACTTATTCGAACATGTGAAAACATAACATGGCATTGGATTAAATTTGCTTTTTTTATGTAGCCTGTTCTGTGCCCCACTGCTGGGCAAAGGCCTCCTAATTGTTCTTCCACAAAACCCTGTCCAATGCCATAATTTGCTTATGCTATCTTAACTAGAACTCAATTCGTAACGCCAGCAAACCAGCCAGCATCTCGTTATTTTTATTTCAAACAACTGCCGACGACACCCAAATATGAGAGTACGCAGATAGTCTGGTACGTATGTTTGCGTTATAGAGCGCTTAACTTGTTTCAATCTGGTTTTTTTAACCGACTTCAAAAAAAGGAGGAGGTTCTCAATTCGACTGTATTTTTTTTTTATGTTTGTTACCTCATAACTTTCGCTTGGGTGAACCGATTTTGATGATTTTTTCTTTATTTGAAAGCTGGTGCCTCCCGTTTGGTCCCATTGCAATTTGATTTAGATCCGATCAGTACTTTTTCAATAATTCTTAATAATGCTCTTTTTTTCACGTTCTCTACTACATTTTTCTATGATTGTTCTCCGATTTCTACGGTTTTTTTACTTTTTAGTGCTTTTTAATTTGTTGTGAAATAATTTTGTTTTGAAGTCGGTTTTTTTTTGTTAAAATTTTTTGTTGAATAAGTACCTACCTATTATCTTTTTAATACGTAACGTAGGCTCACCCCCTATTGCATTGAGACCTAAAAAACATAACTGGGGAAATGTGGGTGTACTATATGGGCACCTCTGCCTGCAGGCGTGATGTTATGTTTGTATGAATGAATTGTCAATTATAACAATACCTATTTCAGTACTGTATTAAATATATGTCGGTATATAGGTATTTACATTATTAACCGACTTAAAAAGGAGCTTATGTATTGGGCTAATTTGTTTTTTTATTTATGTACACCGATTGTGGACCGATTTTGTTTTTTTTAATTACTTGCTATCAAAATTAATACTTTATTAGTTAAGGTCAATTTACCAAAAATCGTTCTTAACATGCTTATTATTGACTCAATAGAAACAAACATAATTACATAGAATAGAAAATAAACTCTAATGACAACACCTTGGTAATGAACAGTTTGTCACATTCATACTCAACCTGATCTCTGATTTCGTGTACCCACATGAACCCTTGACCCAATTGCTGCCAACAGACGCGACACAGCGGTTCCTCTGACCACTTAGAACTACAACACAAACTCAATTAAGCAACCACCATTATGGTGGGGGCCTTAAATCAAGGGCAATTTGTTAGAGATGGGCGGATTGCCTGCAACGAGGCAGTGCAGTGCCTCGCCTTCAAACGAGGTAAGTTTTCAAGTACAAAATGGGGATAGTTTATCTGTAAAATTGGACTATTGCAATGCCTTTTTTCCGTTTCGAATGGTAATGTAGAAGTTTGTTTAATTCTAGCTAATACGACAGATGTTGTCCTGCCCGGAAAAGTAGCGTGACGTGAGCTGTCAATTGCGAAAGATGGCGGAGTACCAAATCTAATTAATTACAAATATAATTAATTGTTTTGTTTTTGATAGTTATTCTGCTATTTAGGGCGGAGACAAATTCGACAAATCAAAAACCATGAAAATCGGTCGAGCAGTTCTTGAGTTACAAGTGTTCTAAATCTGCCGACTTTGTTTCGTATATAAATATTTATAATCTATTTTAAATCATAACAAATCTTTCTCAGTAGGTACTGAAATTTCATTTTAAATGTACTGTATTATTTTAAATTACAATGAAATTAAAAAAATCTACGCATTACTTTAGGTAATGAGGCTTTGTTTAAAACAGAAATTAAGTTCAAACACAGACTTCGTCTGAACTTTTTTGATGTCGGCAGGCCTTAAATGAACTTTGAATCATATTGACATTGCTAATATCCCGAGGGAGACAGGATTTTAATGTATTTTCATAACAAAATTAATAATGTTTCATACGAACGACAACTTAAAATGAATGTAAGATTTTTTGTATTTTTTTTTATATACTACAACGAAAATGTATTGTCTTTTAAAGGTATCTATTAATTAAATATCTTATCCCAGGTGGAGTAAGGCCCTAACAGAGTGGTGGCCCAGAGGATCCTGTAGAGTCCCTGGCAGACCTCCAGCAAGGTGCGCTGATGATGTTGTTGCTGTACAGGGAAAGACCTGAATGCAAAAGGCCCAAAACAGGAATTAGTGGAGTTTAGGGGAGGAGGCTTATGCCCAACAGTGGGTCATTTAAAAGCTGATTATGATGATGATGATCAAAAAACAATCACTGAATATATTGCAATAAAATTAAATGAAGAGCGTGTATGAGGAATGTGATGCATGTGAATGAAGCAAAATAAGTATGCCAGGATCGTAGCAAATGGAAATCCGTGGTCTCTCTACCCATCAGGGAAACAGGTGTGACTTTATATATGTATGTGTAAATTAAACCCTAAGAAATTCCAGGCCTTTTTTAGGCATTCCGAAAAACAGTCTATATATATAAAACTATACCCAAAAGGATTCGCGGGCAGAAACTACATTATATAAAACACGTGGTTAAGTAACACGAGGACTTCTCCAAGCGGCACCATGAAAATAAAATCCCTCAAACCGAGGCTCAGAGCTTGCCTCGAGGCACAACTTTTGTCCTAAGTTTCATACACTCCCGCTTGTTTTGTGGCCACACGCTTAAGCGTCTTCTTCGCAACTTAAATTTGTCTTTGTTAAGATTAAACTCGTTGTTATTCTTTGTAATAAAAATGTCTTGTTATAATTAATGGGGACGTAGTTTATAGTATATAGCTTCCGACTAATTAGGACTATAGTTCACACTAGTATAACTCATAACACTCGATTTTATATTCGCTAAATGAGATAGACTAAACTAATGAACGATACCCTTCTTTTTTATAAAAAATTAGTAATTGCTCAGTTTTTTATAAAAAAAAACGTTGCCCCACACTAGGTATTTCTCCTGTATCTGTATGACGTACACAAACACCTAGATTCGGAACAGACATCTGCAAATCGGCTAATTATTTGTCCCGCGCGGGAATCAAACCCGAATCTCTTAGCGCAGCAATCTAATAACTTAGCCACTGGGCCAATCAGGACGTCATCAGTTCGATAAACATTGATTTGTTTGTGATTTTCAAAATATTTTTTTAAAAGTAAATTTTTCCTATTCCCTTTGAGATCGTACTCTCTCAATCTATCTGGGAGTAAAACCTATACACACTATATACAAACACACCTTTATTCTCCTTTTCATACATATAACCATAGATATAAAACTGAAAAGCTAATATCAAATAGTAAGGTTACCATTGACTTAAGAACCACCATACCGATTAATACACATGGCTGATCTCAACCCGTAAAGGCACTAATTATAGGGGTCACAGTCTATTTAATTACGGTGCGGCGCCTTAACCCTACTTCAGAGGGCTCCCCCACAGTCACAAGTTTACAACCGAACAAAAACACGAGCAACGCAATTTAATAAACAAACATGGAACTTCAAAACAAATAATTAACAGTGACTTGTAATACTGGAACGGAAATCTGAATTGAGTTGTATCATACATGGCTTGTGCTTGGTAGCGAATTCAATTTCCGTACCCCAAACCGTTCTTGCTCAACCTACGATTGACGCAAAACGTTTTTGAATTTCTTAGACTGTGACGGTGTACGCAAGGCGATTGCCATTTGTTTCTTATTGGTAGCTATTGTATTTTGTTTTTAGAACATTTTTATTTAGAAGCGTTATCAGAGGTCTAGCGGTCGCTAAGCGCGATTGCTGAGCGCGAGGTCCTGGGTTCGAATCCCGGATCGGGCAAAGTGTTATTGGGTTTTTCCATTAGGTATTTCTCAGTAGCAGCACGGAGTCTGGATTTGTGCCCGGTTGATGGCAATAGGCTCGCCCCCTATTACATTGGGACCTAAAACATAACTGGCGAAATGTAGGTGTACTATGTGCACCTCTGCATACCCCTTCGGGGAATACAGGCGTGTTGTTATGTTATATTATCAGAGGTTGTTAATGTGGACGAAATTGGCACAAGGCTGGCGAATAGCATATTTTAAATCAGGCTTTTAGTGGAATATTGAATATTTTTTTTTTTTTTTTTTTTTTTTTTTTATAAAAACGTCGCCCCACACTAGGAATTTCTCCTGTGTCGTGGGTGCGCTTCACAAACATGAAATATCACGTACACAAACACCCAGACTCGGGACAAACATCTGTGGTTCGCACAAAGTTTTGCCCCGTGCGGGAATCGAACCCGCAACCCTTAGCACAGCAGTCCAATCGCTTAGCCACTGCGCTAATCAGGTCGTCAATATGGCTGTAGATAACAAATAACTCCTGACCGAATTTCTATCAAGGCGGCCTGTCTCAGCTGAGCCTAGTCAACTACGCAAGACATATGAAACTCCACAAGTATGCGCGCAAACACAGGTGCACTTCCTATTCCTTCACTCTCACAGACCGATACGACCGGAGAGAGAACAGGCCTAGGACGAACGGTTTAACGTGCTTCCGAAGCACGAGGCTGTAGATAATGATAATTAAGGAAAGATGTACATCGTACAAATGCGTTAGATCATCATTTATAATGTCACGTATAGGTTACATAACATCTCTACGTAAAGCAATATAATACTCCACGAAATTGGGACAATTTAGAAAAAAAAAGTCGGTTAGAACAAAAGGTAATAATATGTTTCACGAGCGCCTACTAAAAATTTCCTAGAACAGCCTCTATAGAGCCAAAAATGGAACACACGCTATACGGATTAGGAACAAAGTAGAAAATCTACATACACACCAGTTATATGAATTCCTAGAATTTGTTATGGTACCCTTTAATTTGTCAATCAATGCGAGGTATACTTATACTTTGATTTTACACTTCCATTTTAAATTTATAAAGGGAAACTTGAAAAATGATGGACACGAGCGGGACTCAAACCCGCGACAGTCGCCATACCGTGGCGCCGCTCTGCCAACTGTGCCACCGTGTACTTACAACCGTGTTACACTTCTAGTTAAACACGTGCTTAAAGTACCTATTAGTGCCATAGCTATAATAGATTTAATAGATTTTTTTTTAAAAAAACGTCGCCCCACACTAGGAATTTCTCCTGTATCGTAGGTGCGTTACACAAACATGAAATATTCACATACACTAACACCCAGACTCGGGACAAACATCTGTGGTTCACACAAAGTTCTGCCCCGTGCGGGAATCGAACCCGTAACCAGTCCAATCACTTAGCCACTGCGCTAATCAGGTTGTCCCTAGCTATATCAAATCTTTAAATGACAGTTACATTAGGTACATAACATCACGCCTGTATGCCCCGAAAGGGTAGGCAGAGGTGCACATATAATACACCCACACTTTGCCGGTTATGTTTTTAGGCCCCAATGTAATAGGGGCGAGCCTATTGCCATCAACCGGGCACAAATCCAGACTCCGTGCTGTTACTGAGATTTACCCAATGGAAAAACCCAGGAACACTTTGCCCGACCCGGGATTCGAAACCAGGTCCTCGTGCACAGCAGTCACGCTTAGCAACCACTACACCAACGAGGCAGTCAAAAACCTTAGGTACACCTCTGTATATTTGGTTTTATAGACGCCAATTCCTTATAGCATCGCCATAGAAATTCTCCCGTCTACCTTATTCTTTTTACATCGTTTCTTCATCACTCACAGCCGCGGTCCAAAGTGCCGTGTAGTGATAGAGTGCTGAGCATTACCATCCATCACTCTATGGAGCTGATACATCGAGAGGGTTGACTTCTACTTATGTACTTCTATATTGAATACTTTTTGTGCGTCGTGCCGGTGCAGGGCTGTACTTAATGTTAGGTGTAACTTTTAGGTATTTATTGGTTGATACTTTTATTGGTTGATGTTATGATAATGTGATAGACAGTATAGCCACAACTAAGATAGGCCACCATGACCGATATTTGCCCACGACGACAAATTTTTTATTAATGATTACCATTTAACATTGTAGACGACTGTCATAATATTTATAGAGAAATTTCTTGCTGAAGCAGAAATAATTCATTCAACTCGATCAAAACATTTCGCCTCTTATGTAGCAAGTCCTAAGGCGCAATGAATCAGTTGTGGGCCAGGTAAATGGTACTCGTAATACGCTGAATACTTATTAAAAGGGACTTCTAGACTTATAACTTCCCCATTTTGTCCCGTGGGTGTCGTAGGAGGCGACTAAGGAAATTCCAGAAGATGGGCAGCAGCGTCTTTTGTAAGTTGACTACCAATACTGCCATCGCCAAACCGCTTGCCAAGCGTGGGGATTGGCAACACGCCCAACAGTAGACGTCTTCCGGCTGATGATGACATACAATTGATGACCACAAAATGGGAGGAGAAAGGAGATCCCTCGGGTACGGAAGTTAAGACACGTATATAAACCAGAAATCGAATTCAAACAACCCCACAAACTTAATTAACACAAACATTACACCCAGAAAAAAGTTCAACAAAAACAAACCTACATTACATAAATTAAACCAATAAATATAAAAGCATTTAGCATTTTACTTTAATACAAGCGAACGAAATAAACGAAGCGTATATAACCTGCCTTCGGAAATTGTTAAAATATTCGCGAACGATTCAATGAATTTTGCAGTCATACAGGTTTTTGGTAGCAAAGTGCGACGTAAGTACGTGCTACACTTTGACATTTATGGACATGACAATTAAGTGCTTGGTTTATCGGTGTGTGTGCGAGTTGATACTATAGTAGTGTATAGGCAGAGGTTCGACTACTAATATTATATACGAAAGTTTGTAAGTATGGATGGATGTTTGTTACTCTTTCACGTAATAACTACCGAATGGATTTAATTGAAATTTCATATTGAGATAGCTGACACCCTGGATTAACACATATGCTACTTTTTAGCCCGAAAAAATGTAGCGGGGAACACCGCAGAGCGCAGCTAGTAGTAAATAATACGAAGTATTAAAAAACGTCAGCTGATAGTATCTTTAAAAATATTAGTTCCAAGAAAATTGTCATAGAACCTAGCATTTTCTCTGCATACTACAGATTTTAGTTCATCGCGTTAACTCTAGCGAGCTTTGTGCTCGATGTCACTATTATAAATAACGAGCATACATTAAAAAAGGAAATTTGAAAAATGATGGACAAGAGCGCGACTTGAAACTGCGACCTTCGCCGTACCGTGACGCAACTCTGACCAACTGAGCTGTAGTGTTGCTGCTAGCACCCGTCGAATTACAAGTTCCCTTTTAGTATTTACGTCTTAATGATGACGTCAGGTATTAATAACAAACGTATTTGATAGTAAGTTTAAAACGCATTATAATGCATTGTATACAGGGTGCAGTTTTGAAGATGAAAAATATTTCGGGAGGTAATTATGTTAGTGATCCTCGACCCGATTCAACAATAAAATCAGTAGGTATTTTTTTTCTTATTTGCCGAAATCGATATGTGTAAACCACCTTTATTTAAAAGCGGCTAGTCGCTACTCGCCCTATAACAACGCACACAAACAGTTCATTGATCGGCAGCGCCCTCGCCGCCCGCACCTCGCTAGCCCCGCCCAGGCGGCCATCGATCTATCGATTTAGTGTAATTCATGTCGCCGGCGTGTGCATGCGCGTGCAATATCCGCCCGCCGTTGCGTTTTCGGTTACGTACGATAGTAGCTAGTGGTAATAAAAATGACTGTTTGGAGTGCACTCTACAGTGTGGCGGCTACTGAAGAAATAACTGCAACATCCATTGCATTACCGCAAGGTACAGGACCTCTACACAGCTGATAACGCCGCGCGAGTTACGTTTTGTCGCTGGTTGCTGGAACACCAAGACGCCAACATCCTATGGACGGACGAGTGTTTATTTACTCAAGTTGGCGTCTAAATGTTCATAACGAACACCAGTGGACTCGCCGCGAGCATAACCCACGAGTGACTAAGCACCAGTGTTACACAATTGCGTGAAAAAGTGATCAGTGCTTTCCACACTTTAAAAACGAATGTGTTTGTGCTACGTAAGCTAAAAGATCATCAGCTACGTCGTGCTAGACTGAGCCTGGAGTGTTAACACTTTAAAGAATACCTCCAATTAACGTAAGTAGGTAATTTATTTATTTTATTTGTACATAGACAATAATTTGTAAATACGTTGTTAGCCGAATCAATCTACGCCAAACATACCTACATCTCAGGCAAGATAAATCACTTAAACTTTACCTACAGCGCGCCGACTGCGCCGCCCGCCGCCGCCAACTACCTACAGTCGCATGCCGCCGCTTTATTATTAAGTACCTAATACCCGCGCGCGCGTCCACTATGCAGCAACGGATTACGAACGACGTCCTACAACTTACATACCTACAACAACATTTGTGCGTGTCAGTCACGGTCTCAGTCATAAAGCAAAACTAAGGTCAAGATAAATAAACATTACTTTAGGTTAGCTATGTTTCGTCTTTAACTTGCAATCAATTTAATGTGAAAATATTCACAATTGAGTAGCAGGGATACGAATATTGCTTACGTGCTATGTAAGGTTTATTTATCTCGACCTAACATTTTACTCATCAGCTGATAGGTGACTAACGAGGCAACATGAACTTTTCTTTTATAAAAATGACTAGCACGCGCGCAAAACGCGCGCATGCGCGGTACTGCTTACCTACTTACGTTGTCCGCGTTGTTGCTACACCGGAGAATAGCCCGCTGCCGAGAGAGGCCCTGCGTGTGCGTTGCGCACCGCGACCCGCGCCCGACGACCGAGCCAGAGCCCCAGAGGCCTACCGACCGTCCGATGGTACGAACACGTATATCCTTCGCGCTTCTACGTTACATGTATCCCGTGTCTTTTTTGTACCCGATTGTCGCTTAAAAGTGGTATATTGAATGTGAAGCCCGAACTTTATTTGTGACATCCACCCCAAAGCAACTATTGCGCTTACATTTCGTTATTACGTAGAATAAGTGGGCGGAGCCTCGTACAGGTCGATGCACTCTCGCAGCTGTGTGCGTGAGTGGCATGATGCGCTTGACAGTTCGCAACGCGCGATTCTGTTTCAAGATGTTTGCGTAGAGCGTTATTCTGAATAACAGCTGAACTTAAAAAATTAAAATAAAATGTACTATTGATTATTGACCAAGTATCGTATTTTTATATGATTATTTGTGACTTTTATTACAACCTCCCGAAATGTTTTGCATCTTCAAAACTGCACCCTGTATACATGCATATGCATATTGCAACAGATGAGAGTGTAGTATGTAGGTATAACTCACACTACTCATCATCTCTCATCTGTTACTTGCCAATTGCATGTGTTACAAAAAAAAGGTTATTTTATTTTTCTCGTGTATTGAGATCGCTTTGAATACAAATATGAAAGAGCTCATGAGGGTAGAACGTAATTTCCCGTAGGTGTTAAAAAGCTGGGCTTTAATTAACGCGAAGGGAGTGGGTATAAATATATACGTATCCTAATAATAAAAGCAAAGGTCAAAGGTCTCACGTTATAAAGATATCCATTGAACGGTCACGCCCGTATTCCCCAAAGGGGCAGGCAGAGGTGTCCTATAGTACACCAACATTTTGCCAGTTAAGTTGTAGGTCCCAATGTAATAGGGGGCGAGCCTATTGCTATAAACTGGGACAAATCCAGACCCCGTGCTGTTACTGAGAACTACCTATTGGAAAAACCTTGTAACACTTTGCCCAACCCGGGATACACAGGACCTTATGCTCAGCAGTCGCACTCAGCGATCACTAGACAAATGGGGCAGTCTATTAGATATTATATTACAGTGAAACTTGGTTAAGTGGGACCTGGATAAGTGAGAAACCTCCATAATTGGAACTCATGCTGAGGTCCCAACACTTTGGCACTGAATTACCTCTGTTAGTGGGACGAGGTAAACCTCTATATCTGGGATTTGTTCTTTCGATTTATCATCTTACCTACCTTTATAACTGAGACAGCGAGTAAATTTTATATGCATAAACCTCTGTAACTGAGATAACATTGTTTGTTTACTCATTCTTATTTTACCCACAAATTCCATAACATTCCATTATTTAATGATCACACCTGTATAACTGAAATAACCTGTATTCTCACCTCTATTAATGGAACCTTCTGTAAATGAGACAGATATTTATTTATACCTGTATATCTGAGACACTGGGTAAGTGGAATACCTCTATAAGTGAAACGACATTGCAGGTCCCTTGATGTCTCACTTAACCAGGTTTCACTGTATTATTATTAAGTAACCTTCAAAATGTAACTACAATAAGTATACCACGCGTAATAAACTTAATGCTTATTCCTTGTCTCAATAGTATAAAAATCTCAAACAGCACAGGTAGGAAGCCTGAAAAACCGGGTACTTCTCCGTATCAGTGAAAACGAATTGTCAATAAAGACGGCTTTACAATTCGCTTGGAAACGTTACTATTTTTATTCGAAGTCATCTGGTTATCGCTTTGAGTTTTTGTAATTGTTATTTACAGTTATAAGGCTATCATAACATAATATAACATCATATCTGTATACCCCGAAGGCAGTAGCACATATACTAGTAGTACACAGGCGTGATGTTATGTTATATTGTCCTTAGAATATCAGATAAAAAAGATGGCAATTTAATTAAGAGATGTTTAAGTTAAATAAATATAATTGTCGTTATTTCAAGTAGGTATTATGTATTACTAGGTTTCGCCCGCGACTTCGTCCGCGTGGATTTCCAACATTTGCCAATAGCCTTGCTCGATACATGGACTATCCAACTCAAAAAGATTATTTCAATTCAAACCAGTACTTCTTGAGATTAGAACGTCCAACCAAACAAACAAACTCTTTACTTTATAATATTAGTATACTTAGGAAGGTTATGTGTAATAATCTCTTGGAATTCGCTAAAACTTGAGATCCTGAAAAATATTGAAATGCAAATGGCAGGTTGATTAAATATTGATTAGATTTTCCACTAACAATCTTAGAAAGACAACAGCAATATATTGTACGGAGAAAGACTAAACAAAGCAATATAAAATAAGTTAAATGAGAAAACTTTGCAGACAAGAAATATACGTTAAAATATATAACATACATTTTAAAGCTGAGTTTCGTACGGGTTGAACTCTAAGCGGTACTAAAGTTGGCAACTACGGATAGCACTGATTTGTTAGATAAGCACATGTAAGGTGAGCCGTTTGCCAAAGATTAGCCGGTTCTATGTCTAAGCCTGTAGTAATTACGATTTGAAATCAAAATTGTATTAAAACTTTGGTTGATAATTTATCATTTTGAGGCATAACATTGTATACCTGCTAACTAGATTAAAGATTGCATATCTTCGTAATATCCTGAATGTTTTTAATGCAGTGCAATGACGCTAGTATTAACTTATGATGATCATCATCATCATCATCAGCCGGAAGACGTCCACTGTTGAACAAAGGCCTCCCCCTTAGAACGCCACAATGAACGACAGCTTGCCAATTGCATCTACCGGTTGTCCGCATTAACTTGTCAGAATAAGATCTTCTTCTTCTTATCGTATGGTTGATAAACAACCTGGTGTCAGAGTTTAAACCACCCGTAGGCCTCACCTTTACACAGCATTGAAAATCTCTGAGGTATGCCGGTTTCGTCACGATGTTTTCCACCAACGTTTCTAGTAACTGATAATTAATTTGTAATACGCACATGAAGTCAAAAACCATTGGTGCGTGCTGGGACATGATCTTGCAACCTTTAACTTGGCAGTCCAACAGTCATATTCGGCTATCAGTGCTAAGTTATTCAATAATATTGTTTAATGCTTATGGTTATATCGTTACGTTAATATTAAAACTTATATTACTTTTTAATAGGTCTGATGCGGGCAGAATCAGGCGGGATTTATGTGCATCATTACATTAATAATAGTTCTAAACTTATACCACTACGCTTCCAGACCTACGAGTATGTTAGGCACCCAATCTTTTTTTTTTAAACTTCGCCCCACATAGGAGTTTTTCAAACATAAAATATCACATACACAAACACCCAGATTTGCAATCTCCTTCCCGCAAACAATAACGCAGCAGTTCAATCGCTTAGCTACTGCACCAATCAAGTTGTCAAACTGTCCTGACCTATGTCGGGCAGCCAACCTATTTAGGTATCTTGTCACCATGGTACGGGCCGTGACTCGCGCTTCTCCAAGCCAAGTGGATCACTATAAACTGGGACATTTCTTGCTATTGTTGGTACAGCCAAATAAAAATTATTTTGAATCACCTCCTTTGTGCCTAAGTACGCAATAGTCGGGCCTTTTCCTTTTATCACGGGTAACATTTTTGGTAAAATGTCGTGGCGTACTTGCTAGAATCTAATGGTTTTGTAAGTATAAAGAGGCGATGGAATGTTACCTACACAACAATCCACTTCATCACACTATGTTGTAAAGTCACACTAGGTTAGGGAACACTTGCAAGAAGAACGGTATATCGCAGTTAGAGATGAGCTGGGTTCATGTGAGGTAATTAGCCGAGTTATAACGCGCAACTTTCAGTACCCATATAAACCTACCCCTTTAAACATATAATATCCTTATATGACTTTTGGTGTAATTTTTGCATGTTGCCCATGCTAAGCTTGAATCTAAATTGATAAAGGAAATTTGAAAAATGATGGACACGAGCGGGATATAATATCCTCACTACAATCAGTAAGTTAGACTGTCTAAAGAGAAATGGCTGGCTCTTGAAGAAAAGGAATACTTTTTCCACATTTAGCTTGGAAAATCTCTAGCGAGCGAGTGGCTTAGCGGGCAGTTGGTGGTAATAGGTTTGCACGGATGACCGATTGTGAAAATAACTAAAAGTATTATGTGTTACATACGTAAACAGGAATTACGTCATCTGAAGTACTGCTTGTGGTTTTGTGGCTTAACGTGGGCTGGGTGCGGTCTTCTTATTTATTTATTATTTATTTATTACATTTTAAAGAAGGCTTACAGACTAACAGAAAAATGATATAATGATAGTAATATTACCAAATAGCTAATTACAAGCCTCCACACATAGATATCTTATCGTATGGTTGATAAACAACCTGGTATCAGAGTGTAGCGACATCTACTCGACGGAGGCGCATGACTTGACTAATCCTGCATCGAGCTAGCGAAGTAATCATCTTCGCAATATACATAGCCGCCTTGAGTGGGTAGTGGGCGCCGCGGCCCACCAGGCATACCACCGCCTGGTTAGAAGATTTTGCCTTATCGTTGGAGGAACTCCACATCTTTTTCTCCACAAGAGTTAAAACGGCCTGTAGGCCTCTAACATGGCTTAACACACCATAGAAAAATCTCTCAGGTGTGCCGGTTAGCGCAAGATGTTTTCCAACACCGTTTTTAGCAACTGATAACTAATTTATAGTACGCATGTGAATTCGAAAAGGATGTGGATTGGATCCTTTCTGCCTAACTACGTCCTATTTATCTCCTTTAAATTTTACAGCCCGATTTTTTAAGTCACCAAAGTGCGATCACACCCAAAACTGACATGACCTACTTAACTTGGTATGCTAACTGCAAAATCACCGTCTTGAAAAACCCACATCGGCCAATCGTGACCTTAACGAAAGTGAAGCATTGTGTACACAAATATTATAGGCTACCTTCCTTGAATGAGGCACTTTCCAACCAAAAATGACTTCTTTTGTTGCGACAACAATGCATGATTTATTGCGGATAGCGTCATATAGCTGTGACCTCTAGGTCCTAATATAGGTTAGGTGGATGGAAAATTGTTTGTCTTTGGTTTAGATTTGGGTTATTTGCGGTGATGTTACTGTGGCCTAGATGTAAACGGATTCTGAAAGCCAAGGTATGTCAATGGAACTTTTTTCAATGCTTGTCGATCTTATGACGTTATAGGTCTTACAACTGTGACCTCCAGGTTTTAATATCGGTTAGGTAGATGTAAAACTGTTTGTTTTTGGTTTTGACTTGGGTTATTTACGGTAGTGTTGTTTGGGCCTGATGATTGGCGGACCAGATTAATTTGCAGAAGTTTGTGACTTTATCAATGTTATGTTATATCTTTTTAGGTATTTCTTACAGGGAAGGAACAAACTGATGAATCCTGGATTCAAAATTCTTCAATCGCCAACCAGCAGGTAAGCACGCTCTATCTCTGTATGAGAAGAGATCTTTTACCTGCAGTAACATTGTGAGGAAACCGGCATACCTCAGAGATTTTTCAACGGTGTATAAAGCCATGTCGAAGGCCTACAGGCCTGTAGGCCTGTCCATCAACACTACGATAAGAAGACCTGCAGCAGGACAGTTTTAGGTTTAATATTAATTCAAAAATAGTTTGAAAAAAAGGATTCACATGCACAAGCAATGATAGTTTCTGTTCTTATAATTCGTAATTCTTGATCCCATACCCACTTTGTACCCATTTCAACTACCAAAACTGATATTTGACTACCAAATTTGTAATGATCAGGTCGCTGGGGGCACCAGCAGTAACGTGATAAACAAAGGTATCCCCAGTAGACATGGCCGGCGTATAATTTGATACTGCTCTAATTAATGCACAGTTACCGGACCCTTCGTCTGACGACTTAAAGATAATTGAAACAGATAAAATACTAGCACATTCGGAGGTTATAATTGGTGAATTTTATTTATATTATGAAGGACTGAATATTTTAGTATAGTCGTATATTTTGAGATCGATGGTAAGGTTGGATAACCTAAGAAATTGATTAATCGACGAATTATTTCTTTTGTTTAACCCTGTAAGTATAAAATTTATATCGAACTGTATGCTAAGATTTTTTTCTCGGCTAGACCGATTTGCATTAAATTTAACAAATAGGCTATTTTTTATCTCGAAAAAATGTTACATAAAAAAATTAGAAGTAACCTCATACACAAAAATAAAACTTCTTCGCAATCACATCACTGAAATTACAAGACTTTCACATCTGTAACATAACATAAAATATAAACGAAGGGAGGAAATTCAATTTGATGTTTGTCGGTAAATGAGTCGAGTCAAAGAGTCGCAATCATGGAGAGATGCTGTGTAACTGACTGACACAGTCGGAGTTCAAAGCTTGCTTTAATGATAGAGGTATAGTCACAGTAAAATGGAGATTAAACGTTCGCTATCATGTTGTCACATGTTTTAGGGGACTGGATTGTTCAAAACATACGTGGACTTCAATAATGTGACTGAAAGTTAAAGTGTTACTGGGTTTTTTCGGTAGGTAATTATCAGTAGCAGCACGGAGTCTGGATTTGTGCCCGGTTGATGGCAATAGGCTCGCCCCCTATTACATTGGGACCATAACTGACGAAATGTAGGTGTACTGAAAGATTAAGTTTTTATAAAAATCCATGGCTATTCGAAAAGGAAAGAAAACGCCCACTTCTAAGCAATTTAAAATTGCTTCGAGCTAAGATGAGGTTATACCTTAATTTTACAAGTTGGCAAGTTGTCGTTCATTCTGAGAGAGAAGCCTTTGTTCAACAGTAGACGCCTTCCAGCTGATGAGGATGCAATCAAACTGAAACTAAGGCAGATTAAAGCTGATATTTTTCTCCAAAAATGACTAATTTGATAGTTGTAACGGTTCGTCGATTTTTTGGCCCCATGATTACGTATGGAAAATAGACGGTGTCGTTTCAGTCGCAGTTTTTGTTGAATTAGGTCTTATTGTGAGCAAATCTATCTTACAGAGGATTCCACTTAGTAGGTATATTTAAATCTTCACTTATAATTTACTCAGCTAAAGCACTTCACGAATAATAAGTCCACTTCAATTGACAAAGCGTAATGAAGCAGAAGATATGTTTAGAAACCACTAGAGTGTCCACATAGGAACACTTTTTATACTTTTCCAGATGCACACCAATTATGTTCTAATGGGACGGAAAATCAACCCTTTCAGAGAGACCTATATGCGGCGTTATGGCTAGTCGTACTCCAAGGCACTCTGATGTGAGATTCTGTGAGACTTATTCAACTGGTGACGTGATTGGTGTAGTGGCTAAGCGATTTGATTGAAGGAAGGTGCGGAAATCGAACCCACAACCCTGAGGTTCCGACTTCGATTTCACGACAAAAAAATGGCGATTCGCAAATAATTGTCCCGAGTCTAGGCGTTTGTGTATATGATGTTTCATGTTGGAAACGCGCCCACGGTACAGGAGAAACTCCTAGTAAAGCGCGAAGTATTGTTAAAAAAAATTGACCACAGCAATCACTGCTTAATTGCCAGCTATGTATCCAAGAGTCCCTCAAAATGTTCGAAGCCCATTATTTATGTTCCTCCTCCAATAAAAGGAAGTCTATCTTTTCCGCCACATCGTCACTCGTTTTACGATATTTAGGAGTGCTTAAAGTAAACGAACCAGACCGACTGACGCGAACTTGGATTGTCTTTTTATGGTTTTGTAATAAATTTAACTCGGAGCGATTAAGTTGTAAAAAGTTTCGGCGGCCTTCTCAGGGTGTATCGTAGGCTCCCATAAATTTGTTGGTGAAGCAATAAAATGTATTGCTGGAGTAAGATCTGGTGTATGTCTGAGAGATTGCGGGTATTAGGGTAATGGGTTACTTTGGTAACAATTCTTTGTCTACCAAAGATTTGGATTTATTTTTATTAAAAAACGCCGCCCCAAATAAGCATAATAATAATAATAATTTAGGACTCAGGGGTCAACCGGCCCCGAACCGGGTCCCCGCTTCCGGTGGTTATGTGCGGCGCATGAAATGGACTCAAGTAATAAATGAGAATGTCATGCGCGCATATTATGGGTCAACAGAGGGGGGAACTAACCTTACCGCGTACCGCGATAGGATGTTTGCTCTGTTTCAGGATCTTGAACCAACCATCAACGTCTCGGCACAACGACTTTCGGATCAGGTACGCGTCATCCTACGGAATCACAGGTTGGATGACGCTACGCTTGATAGGCTTCGCTCAGAAGTACGCAGTAATCCTGTCACCTGCAGGCCAGTACAAGTGGTGGTGCCGCCTATTGGCCCACCGCAACCAACTTATGATAATAATGTGGAAGCAGATGACAGGACTATTACTGTAAGTACACAGTACAACGATATATTGAGGAGTACACTTGAAGATACGATTCGGGAATATAGAGCTTCCCCACCTGGACTTAGACCGCGTCTACCACGCTTGCCTATGCATAACAAGAATAAGGCAATGATAGGTGCTCTGGATTCGCTGCTTTCAACTTACTTTGAAAGTAGCGAAGATCTCTGTGATACACACTCGATTCTGTATTGCGCGGCTGTTGCAGCGTGTCGTGTAGCGAATGTAAAATGTTATAATAATAGCAGAGCTACACGACCGAGACCTGCTGTACCAGCCTGGCAGGTCAGGATTGAGCGTCGTATTGCGGAGGCCAGAGCACTTATAGGCAAACTGTCGGCCTTTAGACATGGAAATAAAAGACCAAGAGTGATGCGCTTTGTGAAGCGAGCATTTGCGGGGATTGATATTAATCCCCGTGAGTATGCAGCTCGTGTCCCAGAGCGCATCGACTTTTACAAACAACAAGTTTATGCATGGGCAAATCGTATACGTAGGTATAAGCGCCGGGTTGATAGGTTCACCCAGAATCGTATCTTCAATCAGGATCAAAGGTGGGTATACAGGAACTGGGAGCGATCAGCTCAAGATGTGAATGATGGGCTCCTACCCGATGATGACACTACCAATGCCTTTTGGCGCAGCATCTGGTCGGTGCCCGTCAACCACACTGAAGGTGATTGGATGCTTGACGTCGAGCAGTCATGTGAATCCATACCTGAAATGGGGGCAATCACAATAAGCCCCCAGGATGTGGCCTGTGCAGTCCGTCCAATGTCAAATTGGAAATCACCAGGACCTGACGGACTGCACAATTTTTGGATCAAATGGCTACGTAGTTCGCATGGTTGCTTGGCGTCTCAATTCCAATCAGCCCTTGAAGCAGGATCGCTACCGCAGTTCTTAACAACAGGATCTACCCACCTGCTCCACAAAACAGGTAGTACCACGGATCCAAGAAATTTTAGACCAATTACATGTTTACCCACCATCTATAAACTCCTTACATCCATTTTGAGGACAAAGATCACAAAATATATTGATGGTAACATTATTATGTCTGCTTCTCAAAATGGATGTAAGAACGGGTCCCGTGGTACAAAGGAGCTACTCCTCATAGATATGACCATTTGCCAACAGGTACGTCGTTCAAAAAAGGATCTATCGACATGCTGGATAGATTATAAGAAGGCCTACGACTCGGTGCCTCACACATGGCTCATGAGAGTGCTGGAGTTGTACAAAATAGATGCAACTCTACGCACTTTCTTATTGTCATGTATGAGGCAGTGGAGGACGGTTCTTCACTATCCAGGATGTCGAAATATCCAACAGGACGGTGAACCGATCAGGATTGAGCGGGGAATATTCCAAGGCGATAGTCTGAGCCCATTGTGGTTCTGTTTGGCCTTGAATCCTCTTAGTACTTTACTTGAGAATTCAGGGCTAGGCTATTCGTTGCGGAGAAGGAGTCAGGTAATATCCCACCTGCTTTACATGGATGACCTTAAATTGTTTGCCCCCAGCAAAGTCCAACTGATAAAGCTACTAAAGATTACGGAAACTTTTAGTAACTCTATCAGGATGGAATTCGGTGTGGACAAATGTGTAGTCATGCATGTAAAACGTGGAGGGATTATGGAATCCCAGGGAATTCAACTCTCGGATTCTATAAACCTTAGGTCACTCTCCGCAACGGAAACCTACAAATACTTGGGAATGTCAGAGGCGTTAGGCATCAACGCGGTTGACATGAAACAATCATTGAAGGAACGTTTCTTTGGCCGCCTGAATAAAGTACTGAAAAGTGTTTTGTCAGGTGGCAACAAGGTTCGTGCCTTTAATGGTTGGGTCATGCCAACCTTGATGTACTCTTTTGGCATACTTAAGTGGACTCAGACCGAATTGGATGCCGTGGATAGGAGAGTCCGTACGCTGCTAACTGCAAATCGGATGCATCACCCACGATCGTCGGTAATGAGGCTATACATCCCACGAAAGTGTGGTGGTCGTGGTTTATTAAACACCAAGACACTCCACAATCGTGAGGTGTGTAACCTCAGAGAATATTTTCTACAAGCCGACGTGGGAATGCACCGAGAGGTGGTTGCAGTGGATAAGGGACTCACCCCGCTCTCTTTGGCTAAAGAGAACTGGTGCAAACCTGTGGTATTAAGTGTTAACGACCGCAGGGATGTATGGCAAAGTAAGGAGCTACACGGACGGTTCTACAAGGCTCTTCATGGGCCCGATGTAGACCTTCTATCGTCCGTCTCTTGGCTACGCTTCGGTGATCTCTTTGGAGAAACCGAAGGGTTTGTTTGTGCAATTATGGACGAAGTTATCATGACGAATAATTACCGGAAATATATCATTAAGGATGGCACGGTTGACATATGTCGGGCATGTCACCGGCCGGGTGAATCCTTAAGACATATTATCTCTGGTTGTTCTCGTCTTGCTAACGGCGAATACTTGCACAGACATAACCAAGTGGCCAGGATTATCCACCAGCAACTTGCTTTGAAATACAAACTTGTGGATACCGAGATACCATACTACAGGTATGTCCCCGACCCGGTTCTTGAAAATGATCATATCACGTTATACTGGGATCGATCTATCATCACTGACAGGACTATTGTTGCCAATAAGCCTGATATGGTGGTGATAGATCGATTAGAACGCCGTGCAATGATTGTTGATATCACAATCCCCCATGACGAGAATCTCGTGAAGGCTGAAAAAGATAAACAAATTAAATATCTTGATTTGGCGCACGAGGTTGTCGACATGTGGGAAGTGAACTCAGCAATCATTGTACCGATAGTCGTTTCGGCCAATGGCCTCATGGCTAAGAGTCTCGACCAACACCTAAAGAGGCTCACGTTAGGCGGTTGGGTCAAGGGCTTGATGCAGAAAGCAGTACTCCTTGACACGGCACGCATTGTGAGGAGGTTCCTCTCTCTGGAGCCCTAGCCACCGGTAGCTTGGGCCTTGTTCCCGCTGCTGGTTGGGCCCTATATTTTATATTTTTAAATTTTGTATGTTTTTTATATATTATTTAAAAATGTAAAAAATAAGATGTGAAGATAAATAAAGGAAATAATAATTTCTCCTGTATACCGGTGCGATGCACAAACATGAAATATAACTTACACATATACCCAGATCGGGACAAACATCTGCGGTTCGCACAATTTTTTTGTCCTGTGCAGGAATCGAAAACTGGTAGAAAATGCCTAATGGCATTAAGTCCGCCTTTGTACAAATGTGCATTAAGTATAAATAAATAAATCAATCGAAAAGAAAAAAAATACTCGGAATCAAAGACATAAACAAAACATGGTAATGGAATAGTCGTTCTAAAGAGGTCAAATCTTTCAGACCTTCTTGCACCGACTTTAAAGACTTCCTTATCGATAAAACCATTAAGGCAAGGTTAAGCATTAGTTTCCTTCTTAGCATAAACAACATCCAAATATAGTTACGGAAAATTGTTCCTTTTGGCTTTATATTTATAGTGTAGAAATATCTGTGGGCTCAATGAATGGCAATGCCTCGTTGGTATATTGGTTGCTAAGCGCAACTGCTGAGCACGAGGTCCTGGGATTGAATCCCGGGTCGGGCAAAGTGTTACTGGATTTTTCCATTAGGTAATTCTCAGTAGCAGCACGGAGTCTGGATTAGTGCCTGGTTGATGGCAATAGGATCACTTCCTTTTATATTGGGATCTAAAAAAAACATAACTGGCGAAATGTGGGTGTTCTACATGTGCACCTCAGCCTACCCCTTCGGGGAATACAGGCGTGATGTTAGGTATGTTTTTAAAAAAGCATTTATAATTCATTAAACAATATAAACGCACAGTCAGATACTTAAGCACCGTGTAATTACCAATTGAACGCCACTATGAATCCCAAAAACATATTTATTTAAATTACTAAATCGACACGCGTACTAATGAACTGGTATATTCGTAGCAAGCGCTACAATTGAGCTACGAATGGCTACGCCGTAGCAATTACAGTTGTAATAATTATATTTATTATTTACGCGATGTGCGAAATGTAAATTAGTTGACATTGTTTTTAGTTACGCAAACATCATGTTTTCAATGCGTGCTAGTGAAGTGGCTCTTATTGCAACGTCATTAAGTTCAAAATGTAGCTGGAAATTAGTTGTATTTTTTACTGCATTTTTGCAAAATGTGTTAGCATGTGATAACATTTATTTTACTAAATGATACTTATAATAATGGTACTATAACTGAATGACAAATATTTGTCTGGTATTCAAACAATGGTTTTATTGAAAGGAATCATAATGCCTGTAATTATAATAGTGATGAGTACATTAGCGCAATCTTTATTTATACATCAGCATTTGCCTCTCAATATTAGTACCTATTACTAGCTGCCTATAGTAAAATAGAGTATATGTGATACTACAGCGGAGTAAGGGATGTGGAGTTCCTCCAACGAAAAGGAATGATCTTCCAACTAGGCGGTGGTATGCCTGGTGGGCCGCGGTGCCCCATTTCTCAACTCAAGGTGGCTGTCTATACAGCTAGCGAATGTCATCACTTCGCCAACGCGATGTAGGATTACGATCTTATTATATCTTTCGTTGTGTAAACGTCGCTACATTACTATGGTTCGACCTTTTTATTAATAACAAAACTATACATCACGCCATTCACCGAAGGGGTAGGCAGAGGTGCACATAAAGTACGCACACATTTTGCAAGTTATGATATCCCAGTGTAGGTAATAGGCAAGCCGGGCAGCAATCCAGACTACGTGCTGGTATTGTGAATTACCAATAACACTACCCAACCTGGGATTCGAATCCAGGACCTCGAGCTCAGACCAACAAGACAGCCCGTTTTTCTCCGGTACACATAAACATACATAACATCACGCCTGTATTCCCCGAAGGGGTAGGCTGAGGTGCACATACAGTACACCCACATTTCGCCTGTTATGTTTTTAGGTCCCAATGTAATAGGGGGCGAGCCTATTGCCATCAACCGGGCACAAATCCAGACTCCGTGCTGCCACTGAGAATTACCTAATAGAAAAACCCAGTGACACTTTTCCCGGCCCGGGATTCGAACCCAGGACCCCGTGCTCAGCAGTCGCGCTTGGCAACCACTAGACCAACGAGGCAGTCCGGTACACATATTTACTTAACAAAGTAAGACAGCAATAGTTTGGTTCCTTAGTGCTTTGTAGTCAAGTTACTATACTTGGCCACGCAAATGACGCTTTGAACAACTTATAAAACTATTCAACTTAGTTTTATAAATTACTAACTTTTACCGCAGCTTTAATGCGGTGCGGTTTTGTTGTTCAAAATGGTTTATAAGATAGTTTTTGTAATAACAATAATAACGTTTTTTTCCAGCGACAACATTTATAGTATTAGTAACAATATATTAAGAAATTATATGACTTTTAATATCTTTTTTGCATGTTACATTTTTTAATTACCGTACCGTGGCGAATGTCGCGGGTTCGAGTCCCGCTCGTGTCCATCATTTTACAAGTTTCCATTATCAATTTAAAAATTTAAGAAATTATGTTAGTAAAACGTATACAAAAAATCAAAAAAAGGAAAACAGATTGTGACATCATTGCTACGAGGTGATAAGCCCAGCCGAAACCGTGAAGCAGTCCAGAAACGCACAATCAAGCTTGTTTGCTATTATAGACCGCATGCTATTGGCGTTACTCGGCACCCTGTGGACCAAGGATAACGTAATAGGGCATTCGCCCTGGTCTTTTTCTTCCCGCTACACCTCTAAGATTCTTCAGTAGCGAGGAAGGACCTTGATACACACAAACACCACGGGACAAACATCTACCGATTACAATTTTTGTCCCGTGTGCGAATTGGACCCAAAATGCAGCACAGCAGTCCAATCGCCAAGCCACACCAATCAGGCGTCAAAAATTAACACGTAACTGAACATTTACGTTTAATATTATCTACTATATATACCGGTTGTACTCACGTTGATATTCGGGAATGTCCGACTAGTTTCGGACTCTAACGGAGTCTAAGGGCTCCGTTAGAGTCCGAAACTAGTCGAGCATTCCCGAATATCAACGTGAGTACAACCGGTATATATAGTAGATAATATGGATAACACTCACGAAAGTTATTATAGTAAATTAACGTTTAAGTATAACGTTTAATATTCAACCGAATTAAAACTTTAATCAGCGCTAATGCTCTCGTATTCAGTAATGGGGGCGACCACAAAACAGGTGCTCTTTAAGCTAAATTACTGGTTGGACATAATAGAAGATTATCAGATCGATCGGCGGCCGCAGTTGGCCGCAGTCGGCCGCAATCCGATTGTGCATACACCGACATTTTATACGTAACATTTGATTGTTGTGTCGATTATGTATGTTGCGTGTGCTACCTCGCCCATTTTCCGGAGAAATATTTAATTTCAAGGCTTAAAACATAACATAACATAACATCATGCCTGTATTCCTCGAAAGGGTAGGCAGAGGTGCACATAATAATATAGTACATCCACATTTCGCCAGTTATGTTTTAGGTCCCAATGTAATAGGGGGCGAGCCTATTGCCATCAACAGGGCACAAATCCAGACACCGTGCTGCTACTGAGAATTACCTAATGGAAAAACCCAGTAACACTTTGCCCGACCCGGGATTCGAACCCAGGATCTCGTGCTCAGCAGTCGCGCTTAGCGACCACTAGACCAACGAGGCAGGCAGTTCAAGGCTTACCTCGTAATATTATGTGATTTCTAAGATAATGATCTTAGATTCTCTCGTGGATCGTCGAGTCAGAAAAGCACCTCCCCATTTCATCCCTAGATTGTCGTAGGAGACGATTAAGGGAAATTCCAGAAGATGGGCAGCAGAGTCTTCTGTAGCTTCACCACCAATACTGTAATCCCCAAGCTGCTTGGAAGCGTGGTGATTATGGCAATATACCTAGCGAGGCCTTTGTCGAATAGTAGACGTCTTTCAGCTGATGATGGCTTAAGATCAAAACCACTCCAGCACACACAGTATTGTTGTTGAAATAAGATATGATCAGATAGATGACTGCCTAAACAAGCATTTTAACACAAATAAACTATGCAGCTATCGCATTAAACATTTCACAAACAACAAATTTTAGCACGATCACAACCACGTCCAAACGATGCTTCGCTTTACCTAACGAGAGTTTAATTACAGATGACAAGCTCTAATTATTTTAACGTCAAGTGCAATCGAGACGACCCAGGTAGAACGGAAAATACCTGTCATTACTATCAACGTTTAGAATTATTAAATTAGCTTACCTTTAACTTTACTTGCTTCAGCTTTAACGAAGACGCATCGTTGGCAGGCCTCCCACCAGGTGGACTGACGATATCGTCAGAGTTGCGGGCAACCGGTGGATGCAAATGGCAAGTTCCTTCATTGTGGCGTTCTAAGGAGCTCTTTGTTCAACAGTGGACGTCTTCTGGCTGATGATGACCGTTGTATTTTTTGTAAAAAATACCGGCCAATGCGATTTTTTAAATTATAACATTACACCTGTGTTCTTCCAAGGGATAGGCAAAGACACAATACACCCATATTTTGCTGTTGTGTTTTGGGTCTCAATGTGATGGGAGATGAGACTATTTTATATTCTGGTTATCATTTTCACTACAATTATATTTTATAAATACATACCTTAAATTTATCTCCTTGTATACTCTTTATGGCTTCATTCAGCATAACAATACAATTTGATGGCATAAATAATGTCTTTTGCAGTTTATGCACATCGATAAACCACAAGATAGTAGGTTATTATATTTAACACTCTTTACCTCACGAATAGATATTATAAGATAAAATTTAATAGCAAGCAATAAACCATTGAGTTATGATTCTTAATCTGAATCGTATAGTTAAACAGAGATAAATAAGCCTGGAGCCCTAACCACTGGTATCATGGACCCCGTTCCCACTGCTGGTCGGGCCTTTTTATATTTTTTAAATATTGTATTTTTATATAGATATTTAAAAATGTAACTTATAAAAAACTAGCGGGTCCGGCAGATGTCATGCTGCCCGGCAAAACAACGTGACGGGAGGTGACAATTGCGAAAGATGGTGGAGTAGAAACCAAACTTATTTTTTTTTATAATTTATTACTTATTACATTTTTCTCGTGAATTATTTCTACATGTTTGCATTTTGTATTTAGTCAAATAAAGGTGATAAATAAAACAATTTAATGGCACGTTCAATTCAAAATGTTATTTATTCTTAATCTCGAATGACAGATAATTACATTTCTTATACATCACTTATACTTACATAAGAATATATTTCACATTATTATATTTACAGATAACATTATTGTACTCAATTGGTATACGTTTTATTATATCTTTATTTATCGTTTGATAAATTTCAACTTTTAAATCAGTTGCTAATTCTCGTACATTTGAAACACAATTTCGTTCTAGTTTCAAAAAGTTAATGTCAAAATGACATTTGACTGACATGTCATAAACCGAAAGCTTGTTTTAAACATATGAGAATTAGCATTTTGCAGCTGTAGATAGTAAATTCCAAATCCAGTGATAAATTCAACGTAAAGTATTAGACCCAGATTCATGAAGTAGACTCAGACTGATCTTAGACTTATTTTAGGCCCAATCATAGCACGAAAAACATTAAAAAAAAAACCTTTTATTTTAGGCTTTTGCTGAGTGCAATCTCAGACCCATACAAATTCAGTTGATTCATAACTTAATACTGAAGTTGACTTAACTCGTAAAACAAGTTAGAGATGAGTGTAAGTGCGTTCTATCAGTGGTAGATTAAAGGTTCACGGAGCCCTAGGCAAGCACGTCGTTCTTCTAAAAATTACCGCGTGCGCCCTTTGGTACCCTTGCGTCCCTAGGCACGTGCCTAGTTTACCTTAAGGTAATCGGCCACTGCTAATACATCACAACCTTATCCGCACTCAAAATAACTATTGAACTAAACCCTTTAGATAGACGCACGTATTGTGAATATATACGAGTCAGTAAGAGCAAAATTTCGTATACTCTAAACTTTATTTCCAATTTCGACAAATGATCATCGTATTTTATTATGCATTTTTTTAGCTTTGATCAAACTTAGGTGATAAAAAGTATTGGTACTAAATAATAAAATTGTAGTTTTGAGAAGTAACCTAGACTTGGATGAAATTGAGATTATATACTATCTCGATTTCATAGAAGACTGAATATTTTTTTGATTGTTAATCAACAAGTCCATGGATTGCCAAATATCTTTGTAATAAAAAGTAACGAATGATTTAATACCTTTAGACTGTCGAGTGCATTACATACGTACACATCGATTGTTTAACTATTACGTCTACTTGGTGGATAGCCAACATGTTAATTCTTACATCAGAAGAAAAGCGCAAACTAATAGCCATAGTGCGGCCTTATTATAATAATTTAAAAGTAACTAAAATTCAATCTTCGATTCAATCCATATCTTTGCTAGGTTTTAGGATAGAATTGACAACACGATTCAAACAAGAAAATCATGTAAATGATGACTTGTTAAGTCTTCCTAGTTAGTTTCACGTCTGGTTACTGCTGTTGTTCATTGTGGAGATCAAAGGGGAAGGCCTTCGTTCAACAGTGGACGTCCGATGATAATGATGATGATGACTGCAAAGACGTTCCCCGAAAAAAAGGTTCAACATACACCAAAGAATCTGCATGCCAAAAGACGAAATATATGCGTTAAAATGTGACTATTTAGCCAACATATCACCCTCAAACATACATTAAAATATGAGAAGTCGAAGATAAATCCAACTTAACTACACAACTGCAGTGAGCGTGTTAATTCCTCTTATAATGTGACCGTAGAGAGAACTTCGTCGTGCTAATATTCGCCAAGTTTCTGTTTGAGAGAATAGAAGGCACGAGTAACTTCGCACTACACAGATACTGAGGAGATTCAAACGCTTTTAGTTGTTTATTCATTTTAAGATAAACTGCGTGAGGTGCCTGGAATTAACAGTACAACCTCCTTAATTCGTCTCCAATTTTTGTTGTAGAAATTTGAAACTGATCCGTGTGTTTGTAACCTCATTTCGACTAAACCAATGAACCGATTGTAATGAAATTTGAATTAGACCTAGTTTGAGTCCAAAAACTGCGTTTAACTTTTCTCCATTGATATTGAAGGTGGATGTGCTTTAACGTTATCGCCGGCACTGACGATATCGCCGGTTCGACGATATTGTATTAAACAGTGCATTTTTGGCCAAAGAATCAGCATTGCCATTCCACATGGCAATGCGGCCAATCTTTTGGGCATGTTAATGGTTGACATCGATGGGGATGAATTCCATGATGCTTTTTAACTGTTATTTTTGTATATATTGTTTTTTTTTTGTATTAGAATTAAGTTGTTAATGGATGTAAAACAGTGCTTATGTTATAAATAATTTATTTATTTCTCAAATACAATTCTGGTTTGTTTTTGTTTTGAAAAACCGTACGCAGCTTTGTCTCTAATTCCACTTTCTGAGAATACTGGTGAAATAATGTTTGTGTTCTCACAAGTTGACTTTCGTTTGCTCCTTTGATCTTTTGGGGTTTAACTGGAATTTCCCCTTTTAACAGTATGAGGAAATATCATTGGAGTATCATATTTCTAGGGCAGGTGGATATGACAATACCTCTGTAATGGTATTAATATTATG
Organism: Abrostola triplasia; assembly: GCA_946251915.1. Lineage (NCBI taxonomy): Eukaryota > Metazoa > Arthropoda > Insecta > Lepidoptera > Noctuidae > Abrostola > Abrostola triplasia. The sequence goes on along the minus strand of OX276444.1, from coordinate 3,696,089 downwards.
GTACAACTTTTTTTTCATTTTTTGGTGAAATTAGAATGGTTTTACACGTCAAATTTGTTCAGCGGACCCTGGGTGGTCAACCTCGCTTACATATTTATTGACTCGCCAATCTCTACAATTCAGCATTGCCGGTTTTCATGGGACACAATTAGCTCACGTCGAAATGAAGAAAGATCTGAAGTTATTTCTTCATCAAGAGATGAATCTTTCGCAATTTACTTTGACAGGGATAAATAACTCGTCACAGACGTCTTTATTATTCAAGACGAAGTCCTAAATAAAGTATTGATAGTGAAAATCCCAGGTAATGACTAACCATTTGTAGCTGTAGACATTTTAAGTGCCCAATTAATAATTGAAGTTTCTGCTCACGTAGACGCGATGACAATCTTAGAATGGACATTTTAATAGGAATTCGGCAAAGGTCAATGACGTGGTAAATCGATAAAATCAATATGCCTGCAAAATGAATGTCATGTTTGTATCCTTGCAATTTCCTACCTATTCTTCATAAAAAAATTATTTTAGAATCGACCGCTTGTCCTAAATGCCTTTAAGTATTATAATTTTTATTATATCAAAATCATTCAGGCTACTCAACTTGTCTCGGTTGATAAAAATTATATTCGTAAACATTCACAAGAGCTGTAGGTTCGATTCCTAACCCCTTTCCCAGTGTAATGTAAGGCGTGGGTATGTGTCTGTTTTGCGCACAAACAGTGTTAAAATAACTATCAGGTTACCTTGGCGACAACGTACACTGACAAAATCAAAAATTATTCTATACGTAAATTGAAAACTGTCACTGATAACATATGTCAGAAAACCTAATAACTTTCACTCAGAATAGTCGACGAAAGCGACTCAATTGCCATAATGGAAAGAAAAAAAAACTCCATTCAATAACCTATAATATTCCTGTACAGCGTTTACCGATGTGTTTAACTCAGAATATTTCCGTACGATGCACGTGAGTATAAGCCTATTTATTTGATAAAATCATTAAGTCCCCTCTTTTGTCCCCAAATTTTCACGACACACGTGTTCACAAATTGAAGCCTACCTGCCCTGATTTTAACTCCACCCTTTATCACCAGCACGTCACGTCCTAAACGATCTTAATGTATTGTACCAAAAGCCTATTATACGGAACGACTCATCCGTCCACTTTTACGTTGCCTCGCCTTTTGTTAACTGGCTTTCAGGCTTGTTTGTTTCCTTATCTTATGCTCATGTTATTTTGTTTGGAGATAGGAACCCCAGGCGGGCTCGAAAATAAATGAAAAATTAAAATATTCTGGTTTTCAAATGTGGGTAATTACGAGTGGAGATTATTACCACTCAGAATCTCAGAAGTCCACGCTTAGTAAATTAGATGTAAATTGGAGATTATATACTATACTTAAAAATGGAAAACCTATAAAATAATTATCAATGTGTTAAGTTAAGCTAGATTAAAATAATTATCATTATTTTGTTAGGATACATGTCAGACCCAGGAACCGGAAGACGCAGCGTTGGCAGGCCTCCCACCAGATGGACAGACGATATCGTCAGAATTGCGGGCAACTAGTGGATGGAATTGGCAAACTGTCGTTCATTGTGGCGTTCTAAGGGGAGGCCTTTATTCAACAGTGGACGTCTTCCGGCTGATGATGATGATGATGTCAGACAATTCAATCCACACCATTACGTAGCGACAATATTTTCAAACCAAGTTTAGGATTATTAATCCTCAAGATATTAATATTAACATTAATTTGTGTATCGGCTAATAAACTGGTACTTAAATTGACATTAACAAATTTGTCATTACCAGTAAATCGAAATTCTCTTTCACGCTAAAATGTTAGCCTCCATAAAATAATGTGCGGTGTTTTGTTCAGCTTACAATTACCACACCTTAATCGATTATCGGTTTCAAGCCTATTCCAGAATATTCAGATTTTAATCAGTTTTAATTACTCAATTTAACACACGATTAATTTTAAATAGATCTTTAACCGTTCAGTAAATACCTTTACATCACTGCTTTTATTCATGCTTTAAATCGACGTTTGATATGAGCTTACGAATGGTCGGATATATATTATTTTATACAAAAAATAGTAATGAAATATTGTTAGTAACATTGCTGTACAATTTTATTGACGAGTTAATAATTATTTAGATTACTCACTTCCATTGTTTCAACTCCATCCGAAACCTGCGTGCTATCTTCATTAGACTTCAATTGATGCTGGCATACATTCTAAGCAACAATAATGGACAGATTGGACATCTCATTCAATGTCGTGTTACCGTATTATGCAATAATTATGAACATAATTGAAATCCTGTAATAACGTGGTTAACTTCATTGTATCGTAAGTAATTGTGAGTTCGAACTATTCATGGTTTTGTTAAGCCCTAGCACGATAATTTACGATAAAGTATTCGTATAAAACTCAATGTTTTATGTAAGTTTCTTGGTGTGCAATAAAGAATATTATCTATCTATCAATATAAATGTGTATAAGATTTGAGGCAGCTCCAAATATAACAAATTTTGGTATCACGAGATAATTTTTCACAAGTATTCAAAATATCGTAAATAACCGTTTTTCGATAGTTTTGAGATCACGATCACGACACATTGGTATACAGTTTGACTCGAATACATTATCGTGAATTATCGTGATAGGGTCCCAGTTATTTTTACATAAACAACGATACGGGGCAACTCTAAATACTTGGAATGATAAGCTGATTTCATAATTTACTTTTATTATTAACAGAATATTGTTAAAGTAATGCATAGAAAACTACCTAACAATTAATGTATACAAATAAAACGGTTGTTTTCCACGAAATTGTATTGTTACTATCTACAGCTGTAAAATAACATCAGAGAGTATTGTTTATACATAGAATTATAATTACAATAATATTAATTACATATACAAGCGACGTTATCCAAACTCTTGGTGGTTTTGTACCGTGAGCATTCTTAGAGCTATTAGACTGATCAGTTGTATGAGTAAGTGTGCCTGGTATGTCACTGCTGAAGAGTTGTTTCCGTGTTGCATCGCCGCTGGCGTTTCACCTGACGACAAAAAAAACAAATTATAACAAATTAAATAAGACTGCCTCGTTGGTCTAGTGGTTGCTAAGCGCAACTGCTGAGCACGAGGTCATGGGCTCGAATCCCAGGTCGGGCAAAGTGTTACTGGGTTTTTGTATTAGGTAATTCTTAGTAGCAGCACGGAGTCTGGATTTGTGCCCGGTTGATGGCAATAGGCTCGCCCCCTATTACATAGGGACCTAAAAACGTAACTGGCGAAATGTGGGTGTACTCTGTGTGCACCTCTTCCTACCCCTTCGGGGAATACAGGCGTGATGTTATGTGTAAATAAGTTAATATCCTACTTCCTACTAATATTATAAATGTGAAAGTTTGTGAGAATGGATGTGTGGATGTTTGTTACTCTTTCACGCATAAACGGCTGGACCGATTTGGTTGAAATTTGGTACGTAGATAGGTTATAGCCTGGATTAACATATAGGCTACTTTTTATCCCGAAAAAATGTAGCGGGTAACACCGCGGGGCGCAGCTAGTTAAAAATATATTGTTAACATACGCTTTTAAATAAAGATCTATAATATTGTATTGTCACCAAACCTATTTAAGTATGCAAAATTTCATTTCAAGTATATATCAAAAAGTGGTTCTAATTTAGATTGCAAGATTTGAACTAAAAAAACTCACATATACAAACAAACATTGCAAGTAAAATAAAACCTTGTAAAAAAGTTATCCAATATCATCAAACGTACTATATTGGCGTAGATATATCGCTAATTAATTACTTATTGCATCATAAATTAACTACTGATTAAATATTTTACCAATATTCAAGGATAAATTACCACAATATTTTAACACGAAAATCATTTTATACATTTACGCTTTATTAGCTTATAAAGTCTGTACATGAAAAGCGCTTCATATAAGTCTTTTAAAGTCACAAGTTTATGCTTTAAAAGTTTTCATAGTCCATATGATAGTATACTTTGAGACTACGCCCGTTATATAACTGCAGCGGTCCCTTCTGCAACTAGCTGCGCCCCACGGTGTCACCTGCTACATTTTTCGAGAGAAAAAGTAGCCTATGTGTTAATCCAGGGTGTCAGCTACCTTCATATGAAATTTCATCAAAATCGGTCAAGCCGTTTGAGCGTGAAGAGATAACAAACATACAAACACACTCACAGACTTTCGCCTTTATAATATTAGTGTGATTTATTAGTCACGACTTGAAGGCTGTGGATGATGATGATAATTAGTCACGTCTTATCTTTATCTTGTTCATCGACTTTCAGTTTCACAGTCCCAGAAGCGAAATTTTTGGGTCCCTTTTAATAGCTATAAAGATTTTGTATGTTGTTAAAAGTAATTCCGAGTCAATTAAATTAGCTTTTACTTGAAAATTTGTTGCATCTTCATATTTTATATTAGAATCTATTGAGTGGGACCAGATAGTTAATTTTGGGTACTAAACAAAATGTCACAATTTTTGAACGCTATACCTAAATTAATATATTATACTGACATTGTGGAGCGTGACTCACTTTAGGTTTTATTTAAAATCTTTCCCTTCACTAAGAATATTTCCTGAATCATGGGTGCGTTTAACTAACATGAAATATCATAATCATAAGCACATACTCTGAATATATATTGAGAGAATCGTACTCGCAACCCCTACCGCAACAGTCCAATCGCTTAGCCACTGCACCAATCAGGTCTCCAAATTTTGGACATTATAAATGAAAATACTGATCTCGGGAAGCGACTCATTATAATTATCGTGGAAAGAAAATATTCGTATAAAACTAGCATCGAAGACTAGTCCAGCCACCAAATGTAAACAAGAACCAATTTCAACTTTATTCAAGTTCTCTTGATACTTAATTAAAGAACAAAACAAATGACAATAATGTAATTAGACACTCCGTCACAGCAACAAAAACTTTCTAATTATTAAGTATCTAATTTGTTTCTGGCCAAATTGAGTGTACGTTAAAATTGGCTAATTTTTTACATTTTACGACTGCCTGATAGAATTTTAAGGGCTTATATAAAATCCAATTACTGTAAAGGGACTGTTGTCTGTAACTGAATTCTGTCCTTACAATGACGTTTTATATTTGTTTTCTATTACATTATACTCATTAGCCTTTGTCCCAACGTTTCCTAAATCTTGTAAAAGACTTTTAACATAAACAGAATTATGTTTACAAAATGAATTTTCTAATTTATTATGTAAAGTATTTAATCAAGTTTGCAAGTTTCAGGGATTCGCGCTAGTGAATCAAATTCTTGATGGTGAAGTTTATTTTTGTATGGGAGTTTAACTTTATCGTTATCTTTGAGTAAATAATTAAGTTGATTATTCGGATTTGTGATTTTCTGCCAAAATTTTAAAAACTAAATTATTTTTTTAAACCAAATTTTTTTGGGATTTTCTTTTATTTCTAAGTCATATTTATCAGTATTTAAGTATGCAGTACATAGTTTAATACCTCAATATTCAATGTTTATGACCTAATAATGAACTCTGAAAGCAGGATATTCCCCAAATCAAAATTGCAGTTGTATTTGATTGCTTGCAAAGTAAAGAAAACCCGCTATAAAATACTTTCATTTTAAACATATTGTGGTTTACAAGCAACTTAATCATTATTATTTTCTTCTTGTCGTATGGTTGATAAACTTCATCAATGGAGAATATAGAACACTAGCTGCGCCCCGCGGTGTTACCCGCTACATTTTTCGGGATAAAAAGTAGCCTATTTATTAATCCAGGGTGTCAGCTACCTCCATATGAAATTTCATTAAAATCCATTCAGTAGTTTTTACGTGAAAGAGTAACAAACATCCATCCATACTTCATCATCATCATCATAAGCTTTTAAATGACCCACTGTTGGGCATAAGCCTCCTCCTCTAAACGCCACTGATTCCTGTTTTGGGCTGATTCCATCCATACTTACAAACTTTAAACTAATATTAGTAGGGATTTGTAACATCGAGTACCATTTCTAGATCTATAAAAGTCTTAAAGTTACTTCATAAATTGTATAGTAACCTGCCTTTACATCAGCAATGTTGGTATTTAATCCTGTGAAACGGAAAAGCTTTCTAAGTATTTGCGCATGAATCCTCGTTTATGATAGCATCCCTGACAAGAAAGACATTATATGCCTCGTGAGTTTCTTCCATTTCTTTTCTTAAATGATTTCCGCGTTTTCATTCTCTTTTGATTTCCATCTGCGTTTCAAACGTATTAAAAAAACATAACATAACATCACGCCTGTATTCCCCGAAGGGGTAGGCAGAACACATACAGCACACCCACATTTCGCCAGTTATGTTTATAGGCCCCAATGTAATAGGGGGCGAACCTATTGCTATCAACCGGGCACAAATCCAGACTCCGTGCTGTACTAAGAATAACCTAATGGAAAAACCCAGTAACACTTTGCCCGACCTGGGAATCGAACCCAGGACCTCGTGCTCATCAGTCGCGCTTAGCAACCACTAGACCAACGAGTCAGTTTTAAACGTATTATGTAAACTTAATCTGTATTATTTATTTGTTTCTGGTTGTATTCACGCGTTTATTCGGAAATTGCTGACTAGTTTTGGACTGGAATGGTTGTTCGGCACGCGAATTTGACGCGTCACCAGCTAATGAATAAACCCTCTTGTTCACACACCTATTTGCCGTGAATTTACGGCTTTCTTGACGTGTGTGGTCGTCAGTATTGTATGGATATTTATAGAAGTTTTTGATTATCTACGACGACCTGATTGGCGCAGTGGCTAAGCGATTGGACTGCGCTTAGGTTTGCCTGATAAACCAGATAACATATAATGATAACTTACTCTGTATAACGTGGACTGTCACGGAGGCGGCTTTGGCGTTCGCAGGCACACATGTGTAGTTGCCAGCGTGTCGGGGCTCCGCCTTGCCAATCACCAGCTCACTGGTTTGACGTCCGTTGTGGACGCTCACGCCATCTGTGTAGAGAAACGTCACATTTTATTATGTAGGCATCATTGATTCGCTGAAAAGTTATTAAGGTAATACTAACATTAGGACTCGCGTGTATGCCATGAGCCGTTGTATGCAAAAGGTGTATATAGTATACCATAATACTTTGCCCAACGTGGGAATTGAAGTCGGGACCTCACGTTTAGCAATTGCGCATTATGATATTAGACCGACAGAGGCCAATTGTACCTCCATTGGCCTTTGTTCTGTTGTTTACACTAATAAGTTTATAGTAAGCAAAGCAGTGGTTGGAAGCGGAGGGTAGAAGATTGAGGACACTGGCGTATATGTCTCAGTGTCTTGCAACACGCCTGTATTCCCCGAAGGGGTAGGCAGAGATGAACGATGCACATATGGCACACCCACACTTCGTCAGTTATGTAATGGGTCCCAATGAAATAGGCGTAAACCTATTACCATCAACTAGGCACAAATCCATACTTCGTGCTGCTAAAACATACATACTTTCTTGCTTCGTGCTGCTACTGAGTATAAAATACCTGACCATAGTAACATTGCCTGGGCTGGGATTAGAACCCAGAATCTCATGCTCAGCAGTGCGTGATAAATGATAACAACAATCACGTCACTTATTAACTTGAAAAGATAATGAACCCGCTACCATCATTTACCATCTGATAGAAGACTTAGCCACAATGAAGAAGTTACTCTGAGGCTGATTTATTTTCTTCTAACCCTGACGATACAAGCATCGCAAGGGAAATAAGAACTATATTACTTTTGTACTTTTCTTTTGGCTGGCCTCACCTGACTACTAATGAACTTCAATGCTCCGGGGATTATCGAGGCTTACAGCTTTGTAGACTTAAACAAAATGGCGGGCGACGTAAAGGGAATGCTTTTAGTTTCATATGTTTTGTTTAAGATTACAAATCTGGTTGCTAGAATATTTTTTGAAGTAATTTTCATGAACTTTGAAGGTAATTTTCTGGACTAATATTAACACTTTGACTGTGTGTATATCAGACAAAATAGTAAAACATTAGCCATGCCCCATAGTGGGTCATTACACTGGGAAAGGGTTAACTTCTAAACATATTGCAGTATTTACAACTATCATAACAGGATGATAACGTAACAAAAGTTGAATTTAATACCGCTTAAGCAGTAGAGATAGCTTGTAAAACCACTACAAATAGAAAGAAAATGTTTTCTTTGCGTCTCGACACAAAAGATACAAAATGGAATAAAAAACAAAAACGAGAGAGATCAAACCCGCATCTTTTAGCGAAACATCTAACATCACCCTTATAAATGGTATAATTATGACTATGGATGGTAACATCAAAAAGAGGCTTCACTTAGCACTAGCACAAATGGAGACTGGTATTACTATTACTATTAGAACAAAATCGGTCACAAAACGAATACAAAAATCAATTCTAAATGCCTAATTTTAAAGTATAATTTCAATAAAACAGTTTTAGTTTTAATTTTTTCTTTAGTTTATTTTTAACGAGTGTAAATAACCTTGTAAATAAATGTTTTAATTTTATTTTAGTGTACCTAAGTGTCTTATAGTAGTTTTTCTAAAAGTAAATAAACTATAATTTCTAGTAAAATTTCAATAAAAACAGTTGCTAGCTATACCTAGTAACGTTCTGGCAACAAACTCGTCTCCATGTATTTTAAAGCACAATTCAATATCAGTTACTATTATTGGAACATTCATTTTCCAGGTAAAAGGATTAGCCACTCAGCTCGCAGGAGAATTGCTAATTGCCTTGGAATGGCCGGTGAGAGCTGAGATAACGTGGTATAAATAAATCTGGAGATAATTCAAGCATCGTATAATAATGAATACTGTGTTTGCTGATTCTACTAACGAAATTAATAATTATGAATGTGAATGTTGCTGGAACGATAATTAGAAAAAATATAAAACGATTTTTTTAAAACGTCACCCCAGACTAGGAATTTCTCCTGTATCGTGGGTGAGTTACAAACCCAGGACAAACATGTGCGAATCACACAAATTTTGGTTCCATGCGGGAATCGAAACCGTAACCCTTTGCGCAGCAGTCCTATTACTTAGCCACTGCGCCAACCAGGTCAACATTTATTTGTGTACTTAAATGTTTTCATTCATTAAAAAAGTCTTTCTACCTTAATCATATTTTTCCATGGGTGCTTTTGATAACAGAACATCGATCACCACCCACCATGTGACTGTCTCGTTGGTCTAGTGGTTGCTAAGCGTGACTGCTGAGCACGAGGTCCTGGGTTCGAATCCCGGGTCAGGCAAAGTGTTACTGGGATTTTCCATTAGGTAATTCTTAGTAGCAGCACGGAGTCTGGATTTGTGCCCGGTTAATGGCAAAAGGCTCGCCCCCTATTACATTGGGACTTAAAACATAACTGGCGGAATGTGGGTGTACACTATGTGCATCTTTGCCTACCCCTTCCGGGGATACAGGCGTGATGTTATGTTATGCGTTTATGATCACCACCCTTTTAAAAGTTACAGGCGCGGTAACAATGTTTTATTGCACAGAAATGAAATTAAAAACCTAACAGTTTCGAAGAAAAACGCTACCTACCAAAGCTTTACTGGAAATTCTAAATCAGTCACCCATACACAGGGCGAGCGACGTATTACTTAGTTGATCAGCAGTCCAGCCGAATTGACCCAGATAGAAAGAAGGGTTGTCCAAAAATAGAACTTATCAATGAGGTATATATTCAACCAATTTGTACCATATTTTTTAAATGAGTAACCTTTGGAGTTTCTTGCCGGTTCTTCTCCATTGGAATGACGTTTTAGAACCGTGCAACTAGCATCCTAACGTTTCATAAGCGCCTGTAGTAGATTTACATGAAATAAAAACATTTTGAATTTGAATTTTAATAAGGTTTTTTGGTACTACAATACCTAATGTAAAAACATAACATCACGCCTGTTATCCCCGAAGGGTTAGGCAGCGGTGACTGTAAAGTACATTCACATTCCTCCAGTTATGTTATAAGTCTCAATGTTATAAGAGGCGAGCCTATTGCCATCAACCGGGCACATCTAGACTCCATGCTATTCTGAGAATTATCTAATGGAAAAGCCCAGTAACACTTTGCCCGACCCGGGATTCGAACCCAGGACCTCGTGCTCAGCAGTCGCGCTTGGCAAACAACCAGACCAGCGAGTCAATTACTTGTATAAACTATTTCAAAATACAGACTAAATGGAAAATTGTATAATGATAGAGATGAACTATTAGGCCGTGGGCAAAGTATTCCTCCTACTTGTTTCAGACGGAAAATAGATCTTGATTGAGACACCTACGTAATATAAATAAATAGCGGTTACGAATTAATGGATCTAATTTTGTGCTTGATACAATTCGTAATATTATTTCAATGCAATGTTTTAACCACAGGTAAGTTTTTCTTTAGTTACTAATCATTTAACTTGAAGCAAATGGAAAGTAATGTCTGCCTACTCCTCTGCAAAATAGTTTCATCCTACTATATCCTTCTATCCTACTAATATTATAAATGTGAAAGTTTGTGAGAGTGGATGTATGGATGTGTAGACGTTTGTTACTCTTTCACGCATAAACGGCTGGACCGATTTGGTTGAAATTTGGTATGTAGATAGGTTATATACTGGATTAACATATAGGCTACTTTTTATCCCGAAACAATGTAGCGGGTAACACCGCGGGGCGCAGCTAGTATATTATAATTACCTTATTGTTGTGTTTTATTATTGATTAAACTCTTTTTACTGTTTTACACCGTATTACGAACTTATTTTCACCCGCACCTCCTTACAACCAAAGGTTTATTAAATGCCTACTCTATAATTCGTAATTGGATTATGTCAAATGAGTCGTCTAATTATACCTAAATTATATTAAAGTCACACTATTCTTTAAACAAAGAAAGACCTGTTTCAGTACTTTTAAGCTGTATCTTCAATTTTAATCCAAGAGACTGCCTCTGTGGTCTAGTGGTTGCTAAGCGCGACTGCTGAGCACGAGGTCCTGGGTTCGAATCCCAGGCCGGGCAAAGTGTTACTGGGTTTTTCCATTAGGTAATTCTTAGTGGCAGCACGGAGTCTGGATTGTGCCCGGTTGATGGCAATAGGCTCGCCCGCTATTACATTGGGACCTAAAAACATAACTGGCGAAATGTGGGTGTATGTGCACCTCTGCCCACCCCTTCGGGGAATACAGGCGTGATGTTATGTTGTTTTATGTTTTTATTCCAAGATTGAACTGAAATAAAATTCTAAATGGCAAACAAAATTCATAAAGAACACCTTTTAGCCCGAGGACATACATTTTTAAATTAACTCCTTTTAAATGTATGCTTATGCTTTTTACTTATTACTCTCTATATGTGGTTTGGTTTAGGTAATGTTTTGCGTAGTCAAAAAGAATTCCTAGAATAATTTTGAAACGAATGACCTTATCATTTTTCTGAAAGCGAAAATACTGATATATTTGACATTCATTTAAAAAACTGTCTCGCAAACATATGCCACTGCTAAACAACGACCTCTAGAACCTTATGAAAAAAACTAAAACCTTTTTGCCCGACCCCAAATTGAAACGCAGGACCTCATGCTCAGACTCGCTGAACAACCACTTGACCAATGAGGCTGGAATTTTTAAATAAGTACTCACTCAAGTCATAGTTGATCATCCGGTTCTCGAAGTACCAGAAGACGTATGATGGCGGCTCTGTAGATCTCTTCACGACGCACACGAGCCTCAGCATCGATCCTTCATGGATTATCTTCTCAGACTCTCCTACTATCTCTGCGTACGCCGCTGTTAACAATAATATTATTATTAAACTAATTAATGATCCAAGGTGGACTGATGATGGTTGCTGTCCAGGGAAAGTCCTGGATGCAAAAGGCCCAAAACAGGCATCAGTGGCGTTTAGGGGAGGAAGATTATGCCCAGAGGTGGGTCATTTAAAAGCTGGTGATGATGATGAATAACGAATCCACCAAAAATCCAAACGCAATAGAACAAATAAATCATTTTAGTATTCATATTTAAAATAGTGTTACACTTTCAGGGGATTTTTCATGACTTTTCTTTTATAGAGCAGTTGTGTGGTGCCCCATTTCCTTTAAGATTCAAGTTCGCAACGGGGCTGTGCGTGTTGGACCTGTGTCTCTATGTAAGCCTTTGAAATGACTGGGTATCTTCAGCACGGTTGATAGCACGAGTAAAAAAGACAGATATTATATTTATTACTCAGATTTCTGGAAGAACCTTAATAGTTGAAGTCTTAGAACAGAATTCTGATTAGCAAATTGAAAACTAGTTTTACGATAATTACGTTCTTTATCGGATAGAAGATTAACATCACATAGATGTCTAAATTGGATTGATTCAGAGGCCAAGTCTGAAAAATATTAATAAGGTAGTAAATTTGTAATCCACTCAATTATACCTATTATCTTCAGAAAATTTTGGTGATAATCTTGGAGTAGGTAGGTAGTTTTTTGGACCAAAAAAAAATAAAACTATTATACTTAAAATATACCTTAAACACGCATTTCCGACAGAAAGTTAACATAAGAACGTGGTAGTTATGTGAGAACTTAACTTAGAATTAGATTGGACACGCAACAGAACTATCACCGCTCCAAATATAACAAATGATCATAATTTCCCTCTTGAAAGAATCAAAACTTTGAAAAGGATAATGACAGTGAACTTGACAGGAGTTCTCAAAGTTACTAATATTATTAATGCGAAAGGTACTCAGTCTGTCTGTAATATTTTCAAAGCTATACCTATGAGTTGTTCTGAAACTAGCATCAATTGTCAGAAAGATTTAGGTGAAATTCTAAGAATACTCCGGAAAATATTTTTACTTGATAAATTACACAAAATATAAACTTCCGAGTGTGACTGTGCATTCCAAAAGACAATACAACCACAATTAATAATTCTGTTGCTGAAAGCCCCGATCAATGAATATATAATGGTAATTTTAATTGTCAATTTTCACAGAGGCTTACGAAATAAAGCACTGTAATCAATTTAAACCTGGCGACATTTCAGTTTAATATTATTTGAACCTGGATCGGAAATTACATTATTAAGTAGTAAGCAGGTTTTAAAGTATTCAGGCCTTCAATTGCAAATGGGACTCGATGGAAACAGTCGCTGGAAATTTTAAATAATCATTTCCAGTAATGCCTTAGAATATACTTTAAGTTAGATATACGTATATCTAGATACAAGTCAATATTCAAGAGTAAATACTCAGCTAGTAACTTCTAAAATTATATTAGATGTTGAACAAGATAATTATGGTAAAGCTTTTGGCTTTAAAGGTAGGTACTTAAAACCTTCCTCATGTTTGATCCACACAATCGATGGAGAAATAGAAATGAAATGAAGATTGGTAAGTAAAATTGTTTTACGTGCTCAAATATAGACTTCTAACTATAATTATCAAAATAAATCATCCCATAATCGTCTCAGATCATTGTTTTTGGGTGTCTTCTTTGTTTTTCTACTTGTTTTTTTTTGTCCTTAGTATACTTAATTCAGGTATTTCATTTGATTCAAGTTGGTTTAATCTAGATGTATGTTTTCGCCTACACAATAAATGGTGAATGAAATTTAGATTGGTAAGTATAACTGTTTCACGTGCTCAATTAAGGTATCTTTAACACCAATGAATCATCCCAGAATCTTTTTCGTCTGGGCATCTTTTCCTTTCTGTTTCTTTACTAAAATAGGTATTTTTATTGATTTTGACAATTTCGTTCAAAATTCTAATGTAATGTAATAACATTATAATGAAATGAAAGTAGCCACATCTAAAGATAATGTTGAAATAGAAATAAAAGCTGATAAAGGACTTACCGACAAGAACAAGCTTGAAAAAGATACTAGTAGGCGGGTGTGTGGGGACCTGACACTCGTAGTACCCCGCGTCTGCTGACGTGGCGAATCTAATGTGTAACGCCCAGTCCTGGTGGAAATAAATCACGTTAACGGTCACGGAGTGCGGTAACTATTGGCTATCGTGATATAAAGTTTCGCTAAATGTTTTACAGAAATAGATCTTGGGAATGGAAAATTTCATACGAGCATTATGAGAAAACATTTTTCTGAAATAGAAGCAAAATTTATATCTAGATTGAAAACTTATAACCCTATTTAATGTGTTAATATTATTGGTGAAGTAGTTAACAATAAATTAACGCTCATAGACACTGTTTCAAATATTACTGGCCACTAAAATTTAGATGAAACAAAACAAACTGATAAGATTAAGAAGATTAACAAACAATGGCTAACAGCAATAATTCGTAAATACAATTCCGAAAGATTTAACCAAACAAATCTAAAACAATTTTCGATTTCAATCCAAATCTACTGAACTGTGTATCAGTAAATTAAACAAAACCAACAGTATAGGACGAGAGTTTTAAACAAACCGCGAGAAACAATTGAAGGAATTTGACAATAATGGGTGTTCTTAACTTTAAGTCGCTATAAAATTGATTCAACAATGTCGTTGGTCTATTTAATTCCTGTATCATTTTGCACCAGCTGAGTAAATATAGAACATTTCTTATAAACAAAAGATTGGTTGTTTCTCCTGGTAAATTAGGATTTTGATTGTACCAGCATTTTATGATATTTTTCGAAAATTAGGTCATGATTAATGTGAAAATATTCTACAAATACAACGCAGTAAACATTTAAATTTGTACCTTAAAATATACGCTGTACAAAACTCACTAGAAATATAAATAAAGACTACAAAATCCGGACTCAAGGTAGAAAATTCAAATGGAACGTCACTTTCAAAATGGCGGTGAGATTGACGTTAGATTAATTTAATGGTGGGCTCTTCACGGGGATATTTCAAGAGTGCTTGTATCTCGCTGACATGAGGGTGTAAAAAGTGTTTTTGTGAACGGTGTTGATGATATTAATCAGGCAAATAGGGACGTTTTGGTATGGTTAAGTAGCTATGTATGTGTTGAGTCGAGGATGGGTTTTATTTTTATATTCGGCTTTTATCTTCTTATCGTATTGTTGAATAACAACCTGGTGTGAGTTTAAACCGCCTGTAGGCCTCTGACATGGTTTTACACACCGTTGAAAAATCTCTTAGGTGTCGGTTTTCTCACGATGTTTTCCTACACCGTTTAAGTAACTGATAACTAATTTACAGTATGAATTCGAAATCGCATTGATGCGTGCCGTTTGAACATGCGAATTTCGATGGTCATAACCGTCGGACTATCGAGCACGGAGAACAGAGAGAGAGAGAACGGAGCCCTCATTCATGAACTGGTTACGCGGCAGAGTCGCAAGCCGACCGTCCGCGTTTAAACCAGCTCATGAATAAGGACTCCGTTCGAGTTCGAAACTAGTCGGGCTTTCCGGAATACACCCGTGAGTAAAACCGGAATATACAGTAAATAATATGGATAACACTAACGAAAAGTTATTATAATAAAACAGTTAATTATACATTTTTGTAAATCATAAACGCTTTGATATGAAATACTAAAGGTTTATTACCTACATTTTAATATTAAACATTTTTCATAGTTAATAACTGTTGCAATGAATCAGACACTGAGTGACAGGTTGACAGTCCTTATTGTCTGCACAATAAATTATTATTCATTCTGCATCAAATTTAATAAAACATCAAATTAATTTTACTATACATAGGACAACATTATATCACGCCTGTATTCTCTAAAAGGGTAGGCAGAGGTGCATATATAGTACACCTACATTTCACCAATTCATCATCATCATCATCATCAGCCTATCTCAGTCCACTGCTGGACATAGGCCTCTCCCATGGCACGCCACTGAGCTCGATCTTCGGCCCTTCGCCTCCAACCACTGCCAGCCATTTTGCGTATATCGTCGCCCCACCTAGCTGGAGGACGTCCTACACTACGTTTACCGAGTCGTGGTCTCCACTCCAGAACACGTTTTCCCCAACGGTTATCGGTTCTGCGACAGATGTGACCTGCCCACTGCCACTTCAGCTTGCTAATCCTGTGGGCTATGTCGATAACCTTGGTTCTCTGTCGGATAACTTCATTTCTGATCTTATCCTTCAGAGAAACTCCCAACATAGCCCTTTCCATAGCTCGCTGAGCGACCTTAAATTGGTGGACAAGTCGTACAGTCAGTGTCCACGTCTCGGCTCCGTATGTCATGACGGGTAGGACGCACTCGTTAAAGACTTTCGTCTTTAGACTTTGTGGTATGGGCGACGAAAAGACTCGACGAAGTTTCCTAAATGCTGCCCAACCTAGCTGTATTCTTTTTCGTGCTTCTTTCTCGAAGTTGTTCTTACCCACTTGGACTATTTGTCCGAGGTAAACATACTCGTGAACAACTTCGAGAGCTACGGAGTCAAGCACAATCGGTTCCGGAATGACGTGTTGGTTGAACATAACCTTAGTTTTGTCCAAGTTCATCCGGAGACCGATGCGCGCTGAAGATTCAGCCAGATCAAGCAGCATGTGTTGTAGGTCTTGCACGGTTTCGGCCACGATGACGATATCGTCTGCAAATCTCAGGTGTGAGATGTACTCGCCGTTTATATTTATACCCCGTCCTTTCCAGTCCAGAGTCTTAAACATATCTTCCAATGCATTTGTGAACAATTTGGGGGAAATAACGTCCCCTTGTCTCACTCCACGATGCATCGGAATCGGCTCAGACTGCTGGTTCTGTACACGGACGGTCATCGTCGCGGCGTCGTACAGACACCTCAGCACCTGGATGTATCGCCAATCGACTTGGCACCGTTGCAAAGACTCCAGAACAGACCAGGTCTCGATAGAGTCAAATGCCTTCTCATAGTCCACAAAGGCGAGACACAGGGGCTGATTATATTCTTCTGTCTTCTGTATTATCTGCCGCACTGTGTGGATGTGGTCTATGGTGCCATATCCTCCTCGGAACCCGGCCTGTTCGGGTGGTTGGAACTCGTCGAGTCTACGCGCGAGACGGTTTGTGATCACTCTTGAAAACAGCTTATAGACATGGCTCAGTAAAGAGATGGGTCGATAGTTCTTCAACAGGGTTTTGTCGCCCTTTTTGAAAAACAAAACGACCATACTCTTGTGCCATGCTTTAGGAGTTCTCCCCAGAAAAAGGACGGAATTAAATATACGCTGGAGTTGTCTGAGCGTAGGAGCTCCACCTGCTCTCAAGAGTTCCGTTGTAATTCCATCCTCTCCGGGGGCTTTTCCATTCTTAAGCTGTTTAAGAGCGATCTCGATCTCGTCTAGGCTAATTTCTGGCATCTCTTCGGTAAAGTGGCGGGTTAAAGTGGCTCTCGGGTCTTCTCTATTGGGTTGGGGACGGGACGCATGAGATTTATACAACTGACCGTAGAAGTCCTGAATTTCCGCGAGAATCTCCGGCTTAGTGGCGACGATTTCTCCACTAGATTTGGTCAGCTTCGTCAGATGACTTCGGCCCAGCGGCTGAACAAAGACTTTAGACCCCCGATTTTGCTCGATAGCTTCCATAATAATGCGTGTATTGGAGCATCGGAGGTCACGCCTTACCAGCTTAGAAATTCTTTTATTCAAAGCCCGCTGGTCTGACGAAGCGACAGTGGGATCTTCTCGTCGCTGATGCATTAGCTGCAGAGATTCTGCAGAAAGTTTGGACCCCTTACCTGTACGTTGCGTCTCACAGAACTTCGTCCCCTCTTCCCGGAGTATACCCACCACTTGGTCGAGATCCTGGTCAATGTCAGTTGTGGTTTCCAGGGCAGCGAATCGGTTTTCCAGTTTTATCTGGAACGTTTCAGATCCCACCACGGTTTGGAGCATATTTGGCCGGAGCGTAGACTTCATCAGACGGGCTCGTTCAAGCTTATAATTGATATCTAGAGTGCCTCGGACGAGTCGGTGATCGCTTCCGGTTTTAAACCTAGTGATCACTGAGACATCTCTAAATATGCGCTTTTTATCCGTCATGATGAAGTCAATCTCATTTTTGGTCATACAATCGGGGCTTTGCCATGTCCACTTCCGTTGGGGCTGTTTCTTGAAAAAAGAATTCATCAAGAAGAGACCCTCTTGTTCCAGGAAGTTGACGAGCATTTGGCCCCTATGATTCCTGCTACCAAATCCGTGGGGTCCTACTACCGATTCGCCGCTTATTTGTACTCCCACTTTTGCATTTAGATCCCCCATGACAACGTTGAAGTGGGCCTTGTAGGTGGTATGTAAGGCTTTCGAAACGTCTTCATACATTTCCTCCACTTCATCGTCCGAGTATGTCGAAGTCGGCGCGTATACTTGAATAACTTTGAGGCTATACCTCTCCGTTAGCTTGATCACAAGATACGCCACCCTTGACGACACACTGGAGATTTCAATAACGTTGTCCGAGAGCATCTTGTGGACCAGAAACCCGACGCCGCCTTGGGATGGTTGGTCTCCCTCCCTGAAATACATAAGATGGCCCGAATCCAAGGTTATGGTATCCTCCCCCTCTCTTCGGATTTCACACAACCCCAGAATGTGCCATCTTATACTTTTGAGTTCCTCTTCGAGTTGTGCCAGATGTTCGTCGAGCCGTAGCGTGCGTCCGTTAAACGTAGCCAGAGTCAGTCGGTGTTGGCGGCCTACCGTAGCCCGGGGATTCTTAGCACCCCCTGCCCCGCCGGAACCATGGCCGCCGCCTTGGCCAGGAATAGCGGGGCGACCGGGAACTGGGGGCCGTTGCGTGTGTGTATTGGCCATAGAGGAAATGCCCATAATCGCCACGCTGGGCAGACGGGTTGGCGATCGCAGTATGTGGGGACTCGCACTGGTGACGCTGCTGCCCGTCACCGGTCTGTTGGATTTGAAATGGTTATACCGCCATTTGTCGGTCGCCAGAGCCTCGTTCGCTGGTCGGCAGGATGTACCACGTGCAGGTGAGGTTGGCTTGGAGCACTAAGATGGTAGTCGCGCTCCCTTACATCCCATTTCAACAATTATGTTATGGATTCCAATGTAACAGGGAGCGACCCTATTGCCATCAACCGGGCACACATCTAGATTCCGGGCTATTACTGAGAATTACCTAATGGAAAAAACCACCACTGATATCCTCTGAAATAGATCTCATTTGTGTAGGTAAATACTAAATACATAGTTTCAATTTCAAAGAGCCATTTAAATCAAGCTGTGCCCGATTGACAATTTGTTACACAGAAATTCAGCAATATTTGCAATATTGATACGATCATTTCGAAATTCATATTGCACTAATTTGTGATCAATCAAAGGCAGTGTTTGTCGAATGCCAATAAGCATGAATTTAATATTGGTTTATGTTGTCAATACATAAGAATTGTAATACACACAGCAAGTATGAATACGTAGACTATTTACGGTAAAAGTATAACCTCCTGACCGAATTTCTGTGACCATGACTATTCTCAACTGAGACTATTAAGCTACATTGATAGTTATTTATTTTGTTCTTCGATAACCTGATTGGCGCAGTGGCTAAGAGATTGGATTGGTGCGCTATGGATTGCGGGTTCGATTATCGGGACAAAATTTTGTCTAATCCACAAATGTTTGTCTCAAGTCTGGGTGTTTGTGTATGTGATGTTTCATGTTTGTGGAACGCACACACGATACAGGAGAAATTTCTAGTGTCGTAGAAATATCGTCCGCGTTTTGTTCCAAACAAACAGGTGCATTTTTGACGACCTGATTAGCCCAGTGGCTAAGCGATTGGACTGCTGCGCTGAGGGTTGCGGGTTCGATTCCCGCACGGGGCAAAACTTTGTGCGCACCACAGATGTTTGTCTCAAGTCTGGGTGTTTGTGTATGTGATGTTTCATGTTTGTGGAACGCACACACGATACAGGAGAAATTCCTAGTGTCGTAGAAATATCGGCCACGTTTTGTTCTAAACTATCAGGTGCATTTTCGTCACTTGTACTAACCAGTTCAATATGAATTGACCTAGACAAAGATCAAGCATAGGACTAACGGCTCAGAAGTGACCATGGCACGCTCGCGGCTGGAGAGACCGCACTACACTACACGTAGCGGCGTCTCGCTTACACGTCGGTAAATCTACTTTAAAAGTACATGGTGAGGGGCATTACAGGTAGTACAATATTACATAACATTTGAACGTTCGTGCTAACCGTGCGTTTTGTCTCTGCGGCAATTTTTACAACTTTGACGTATATCGATTTGTATGAGTGCTCCTTTAATGTTTGGGACAGGTGTTCCGAATATTGCTTGTTATGTTAAATAATAAGACTGCCTTGTTGGTCTAGTGATTGCCTTGTTGGTCTAGTGACTGCCTTGTTGGTCTAGTGACTGCCTTGTTGGTCTAGTGATTGCCTTGTTGGTCTAGTTACTGCCTTGTTGGTCTAGTGACTGCCTTGTTGGTCTAGTGATTGCCTTGTTGGTCTAGTTACTGCCTTGTTGGTCTAGTGACTGCCTTGTTGGTCTAGTGACTGCCTTGTTGGTCTAGTGATTGTCTTGTTGGTCTAGTTACTGCCTTGTTGGTCTAGTGACTGCCTTGTTGGTCTAGTGGTTGCTAAGCGCAACTGCTGAGCATGAGGTCCTGGGTTCAAATCCCGGGTCGGGCAAAGTGTTACTGGGTTTTCCATTAGGTAATCCTCAGTAGCAGCACGGAGTCTGGATTTGTGCCCGGTTGTTGGCAATAGGCTCGCCTGCTATTACATTGGTACCTAAAACATAACTATTGAAATGTGGGTGTATAATGTATATATGCAGCTCCGCCTACCCCTTCGGGGAATACAGGCGTGATGTTAGTTATGTTAAATAATAACAGATCATTGTCCTCAAACTTTGAATATTCAGTGAATTTATTAACCCAGTAATACCTTGCGTCAACAAAAAAATTATACGAATTATGTCGAGTTAATGCCAATAGCAATTAATTTCTATTGATATACATCAATCGGAAGACGGCTACTGTCGAACAAAGGCCTCCCCCTTAAGTATGGAGGAGGGAGGTTGCTACAATCCCCACGCTTGGCAAGCGGAAGAAATCCAGACTCTGTGCTACTGAGAATTACCCTATAGCACTTTGCTCGACCCGGGAACCATGACCTCATAATTAGAAATCGCGCTTTGTAACCACTAGACCAATGAGGCAGCCTATTGCATCTCTATCTTAATCACATCACATTAATATTATTAAGGCGAAAGTTTGTGAGTGTTTGTACGTTTGTTACCTATTGACGCTGAAACGGCGAGACCGATTTTGATGAAATTTCATATGGAGATACCTGACACCCTGGATTAACACAAAGGCTACTTTTTATCCTGGAAAAATGTAGCGGGTAACATGGCGCAGCTAACTTAATATTTTGTAGTTCAGAGCTATCAGATTAATGTCAATAAACCAGGATTTAGGTCGGCAGGTTTATTACCAACAAAACTCGTGTTACGTAACTTGCACAGGTGAGACGGGCCATTTGTCCGGCGATTCAAGAAATAAAAACTTCTCTATTGCTTGCAGATGTTACAAGAAAATACTTAAAAAATAAAGCGTTGGATTTTAATGTTTTGGCTTCTTTGATTCTTGGGTTGTAATGGTTTTGAGGGTAAAGTTATATTAGCATCGAATACACAAGGTGACCCAACGGTATACCCTACGGTATGCGTAATGCATTTCCCACACGTTAAAAATAAAAGGTGACCCAATTCAGGTTACTGTTTAGATAGAAAGATAGGTTTTCGATGTTCTCTTTATTGTACGCAGAGATAGCACTAATAGCCGAGTGGTATGGCCATCGGACTGCCAAGTCAAAGGTCACAAGTTTAAACCCCGGCACGCACCAATGTCGTTTCGAATTCATGTGCGTATTGTAATTAAATTATCAGTTGCTAAAAGTGATGAAGGCAAAACATCGTGAGGATACCAGCACACCTGATTTTTCAACGGTGTGTAAAGCTATGATAGAGGGAAACATTATTATTAAATTTTGAGACTTAAAATGACTGCCTCGTTGGTCTAGTGGTTGGTAAGCGTGACTAACAAGCACGAGGTCCTGGGTTCAAATCCCGGATCGGGGAAAGTGTTACTGAGTTTTTCCATAAGGTAATTCTCGGTACGGAGTCTGGATTTGTGGCCGGTTAATGGCAATAGGCTCGCCCCCTATTCCATTGGGACCTGTAACATAACTGGCGAAATGTGGGAGTACTATATGTGCACCTCTGCCTACCCCTTCGAGGAATACAGTCAAAAGTTTGAATGATTTTAGTATACTGTTGCCTACAACTAAGAATGAAGATATAATCACACACTCACCTATACATACGCGTGTATACTAAATCACATAATATAACAAACAATGACTTCTTTAAGCTTCACCTAGTTCTAACTTGTCCTCATTTCTATTATAAGTATATCGATTCTTCTACGTTTCACCGTCGACTGAGCGCAGACGGTTTCTAGTAAATTTGAAATGACTTGAAGTAAATGTGTCATTAACTCACTGTCGCCTTTTGTTCGAAATACTCTTTTTATGAGTTTCAATGAATTGTTAGTCGTAAGAATTGTATTATAAAAATATAAGGGCTTAGTATTCTTCGAATTTTTTTTTCTGACGACCTGATTGGCGCAGTGGCTAAGCGATTGGACTGCTGCGCTAAGGGTTCGATTCCCGCACGGGGCAAAACTTTGTGCGAACCACAGATATTTGTCCCGAGTCTGGGTGTTTGTGTAAGTGATATTTCGTGTTTGTGAAACGCACCCACGACACAGGAGAAATTCCTAGTGTGGGGCGACGTTTTTTTTTTTTTTTTTAAAAATTAACTCGTGTTTCGTCAAGTGACTGATAAGCCGAATTGTATGCATAAGGTTGTAGGTTCAAACCCTTTTTAAATGTCATAAATACACCACATCATCATCATCAGCCGGAAGACGTCCACTGTTGAACAAAGGCCTCCCCCTTAGAACGCCACAATGAACGACAGCTTGCCAATTCCATCCACCGGTTGCCCGCAATTCTGACGATATCGTCGGTCCATCTGGTGGGAGATCTATCAACGCTGCGTCTTTGGGTTTGTGGTCGCAACTCGACAACCTTTCTTCTCCAGCGGTTATCGGTTCTTCGAGCCATATGGCCATGATGCCATTTAGTTTTAAAAATTGATGCAAGACTATTTGCAAAAATAAAATCATATATCACGAAGAAGGTAACTATACAGGACAGTATAATAGTGATTACCAATTACTAACAATAAGGCTAATTGGCCAGAAATAATCTATGGTCTTTTATCATTGGCACGAACATTCATATGCAATTAGAATGTAGCTGGTAGCAATATTATCAAGACTTTCCGGTACCAATACTGTCGTAGCCGTAGCAATTACCGCAATCGTAGCTATTATAAGCACTTCGTAGCCAGTTGCTACGCTGTAACTTGTATCTTATTGGTTTTCGTTTCGTTTGAAAAGTGAAATTTCTCATGCTAGACGTTACGTCATCACATCAGCCAATTGCTGGACGCAGATCTAACCCAGGGTATGCCACAAGGCCCGCTCTCCCATTTTCGCCTCAAGTCACCTGGAATAGTAGGGTGACCGGGAACTGGGGGCTGTTTTCTTTAGCTACTCTTCAGGGGGGTTTTATCCAAAGTCACCCCGCTGGGCATGTGGATTGGCAACCATAGTATAGTGAACGAAACTTACACAGTGCAACGCTTTCGCTCATCCCCCTGGAATTATCCCTTATTCGCCTCTTACGCTACCCACGGCAGGAAAGGGGGTGGTCTATTCTAGGCCGCCAATCACAAGGCAGTATGGTATGAGAGTATTGAGCATCTATGTTACGTCATCACGATCCTTCAATAAGTTTTAAAACTGCCGCAGTTTATATCCTTCGGAAGGCTTCAGTATAATTTGTAACGATCAACGCAAACCATTAGAACCTCATCTATCGTGAGCTCTAACGATTAATTATGTCCTTTTCCCCACAAGGAATATTTTACCAACTTTTAGAATTAAAGTTGTTGAATAGATAGTTTTAGGAAGTTCAGATTGCTTGAATTTTAAGTGCTTTAGAGTATAACTGGAAATATAACCATTATAGGTAAGGTACAGTCCCATGAGAGGCCTGTAGCTATGTGGCTACCACACAGATCAGTCAATCTGCGAGGTAAAGTCGTGCTTGCCGTGGTCACCCATCACACGATTAACCGCGGCAAGCATCGGACTATCATCATCAGCCGGAAGACTGTTGAACAAAGGCCTCCCCCTTAGAACGCCACAATGAACGACATCGGACTATGAGAGTGGGGAATAGGGAGTGCACGTGTGTTTGCGCGTATACTTCTACAATATCTCCTGTGTAGTTGGCTAGTCATAAAACAAGGCAACGATAACTTTGATACATCAGCTGTTTGACATTTACTAACAGAAATACTTTCTTGTCTGAATAATACATGAATTTCGACTGCCTGGTCGATAAGCGCGACTGCTGAGCACGAGGTCCTGGGTTCGAATCCCAGGTCGGGCAAAGTGTTATTGGGTTTTTACATTAGGTAACTCTCAGTAGCAGCACGGATTCTGGATTTGTGCCCGGTTGATGGCAATAGGCTCGCCCCCTATTACGTTGGGACCTAAAAACATAACTGGCGAAATGTGGGTGTACTGTATGTGCACCTCTGCCTACCCCTTCGGGGAATACAGGCGTGATGTTATGTTTTATACATGATTTGACAATGTCTTCATCAAGAAGGTTAGATAAATTTTAATGCCTTGTCCCTCAAACCGTTTACGATTACACTGCCTGACCTCGATCCTATTGACCTACGCCTTGATTAGTTTGATTTATGAAATGTCAAGTTTGTAGGTTCTCTGAGCATTTAAAAACATATTTAATTTCAACTGTGACTTTAATAAGATATTGTTATGTTAGATTTACATAATTGTAATTCCAGTTTTTATGATTCTTGAAAATAGTAATTATTTTTATATAAAAGTGCTATTATTTTTAGCCTTTTCTGAGAAATTATAAAAGTCTATTTTATTTAGTTTTTGCTTCTGTTAAAACTACAAAGGCTTGCTTTGACATCAAAAAAAATTCGGGTGACAGAATAACGTTGGAATATTTTTAATAATGTTAATGTGACTGGCTGCTTAGTAAATGTCATTTATATTATGTTTTTTTCTTTATTAGGACATCTTCGTTCATTTTCAATATTGTACTATATTATTACTATAAATGGTTGTTGGCAGGTTCAAACCCGGGCAAGTATCAATGTGACTTTTTCAATCTTATAAATACTTTCTTAGTTATTCTAAGACACCATGACTAACTGTGACGGAAAACATCGAGAGGAAACCTGGATTGAATTATCTGTAATCGCCAACCCGCAGTGAGCTCGCGTGGTGATCAATGCTTAATCCTTCTCTATACGAGGAGAGGCCTTTGCCCTGCAGTGGGACTGTTATAGGCTGTTATTATTATTATATCACTATAAATAATGTATTTGTCCTGCTATGCTATTCTGAAACACTACCATCATCTCGAAACTCGTCTTGAACGTCATCTTGCTACGCTAGTGTTGAATCTCCCCGCGGATTTAGAAGTGAGTTCGTAAGTGATATCTTTAGATTAGCACAGCTGAAGCAAAACAATTACTAACACAATAATCATTAAATCAATACTCTGACATATTATTATATGGAATTGTAATTTAACATAAATAATTAATTTTGATTCAAAAACTATATGAATATGTAATAAATAGTAATAAGCGCTAGAGATACTATATTTTAATGAGTTTGTTATGCATATTTTATTTTAAATGAACTGTACAGATTTAATAAAAAAATAAATTTCTTTAAACCGATAATTTAATATTCAATACCTAAACCTAGCGAACTGTATTCCACGAAGGGGAAGACAGAGATGTATAGCACACCCACATTTCGCCAGTTACGTTAAAGACCCCAATGTAATATGGGGCGAGCCTATTGCCATTAACCTAGCACAAATACTCCGTGCAGCTACTGGGGATCACCTAATGAAAAAACCCAGTAACACTGCCCGACCTGGAATTCGAACCCAGAACCTCATGATCATCAGTCGCGAAAGACCAGTAGAACAACGAGGAACAGCTTTATAAAGTGTGAATAATCTAAAGAATAAATTTATTTTGTAAACATTACACAGCGTAATAAAATTGGCTAGCGGCTATTAATTTGCCCTATTTACCCAATAACGACCGCTAATTTAAAGCCCAGCCGACTTTGCACTGCATTTGGTCATTAGCAAGTAATTAATATGAAAATAAAAGCAGACTGCTCACCTCAGGTAATGAACTGGTTGTAATTGAATACTTTATTCTGGTTTATGATTTTATATAGGGAATGTGTCGAGTAGTATCCGGCCTAGAATTGACCACCCCCTTTCCTCGCGTGGGTGTCGTAAGAGGCGACTAAGGGACAATCCAGAAGATGGGCAGCAGCGTCTTGTAACATCACCACCTATACTGCGATCCCCAAGCCGCTTGTTAAGCATAGGTATTATGGCAA
The DNA here is from genome assembly GCA_946251915.1 of Abrostola triplasia. Classification (NCBI taxonomy): domain Eukaryota; kingdom Metazoa; phylum Arthropoda; class Insecta; order Lepidoptera; family Noctuidae; genus Abrostola; species Abrostola triplasia. Next base: position 3,669,450 of record OX276444.1, on the reverse strand, counting down.
TCCCTTCTTTTACCTAAGGGGCAGGCTCTTGTTCAATAGTGGACGTTGTCCAGCTGATGATAGTGATAGGGAATATGAATTATAATGGCATTCTACCCGCAGTGAGCTAGCGTGGTGATCGATGCTCAATTCTTCTCTATACGAGAAGAGGCCTTTGCCCTGCAGTGGGACAGTTATAAGATGTTATTATTATATATAAATATATATCTATTGACTGCCTCGTTGGTCTAGTGGTTGCTAAGCGCGACTGCTGAGCACGAGGTCCTGGGTTCGAATCCCGGGTCGGGCAAAGTGTTACTGGGTTTTTCCGTTAGGTAATTCTCAGTAGCAGCACGGAGTCTGGATTTGTGCCCGGTTGATGGCAATAGGCTCGCCCCCTATTACATTGGGACCTAAAACATAACTGGCGAAATGTGGGTGTACAATATGTGCACCTCTGCCTACCCCTTCGGGGAATACAGGCGTGATGTTATGTTATGTTATATATCAATTCCCTAAACACGTATTTTATCAACTACCTAACTAAATATTAGCCTTAACAAAGATGAACTTGAAATAATATTTATTTACAAAATAACTTAATAGAAGAATATCCAAACGCTCATAGGTACTTATTGCTGGATAGTATATTTTTAAACACTGGTAATTCTTTTTAAGTCACTTATAATTATTTTTAATCTTTTATAGATAGGCCCAATCATGGTATTAACGTACCATAATTGGACCGTTCCATAAAAAAACAAAAAGACTGAAAAATAATTGCCTTTAAAAAATAGACCTTAATCACCCAATTATAAGTCAAACTTTACCTTGATATGTCTCCCGTGGGCTGAGAAGAACCTGCTGTCCGCACTGTATGTGACGAGACCCACAGATAACAGGGAATAGTCCTTTCTCCTTATCCACGTGACCTGGAACCAATGATCTAATTCAAGAGTCATCTTTGAACAAGGTTCTATACAAAATAAGACTTACTCAAGCCCAAAGAATAATATGTTCTCGTTTTATTCGTTATAAATAATAGTCACACTAATATTACAAAGGCGAAAGTTTGTGAGCGTGTTTGTATGTTTGTTACTTCTTCACGCTAGAACGGCTAGACCGATTTTGATGAAGTTTCATATGGAGGTGGCTGACACCCTGGAGTAATACATAGGCTTACTTTTGGTCCAAACAAATTTTGCGGGTAACACAGCGCAGCTATTTATTTATAAAATTATGCAGCAATCCTCATATATTATGGGCAGTGTGAGGGTCATAGCACACACATCAAATCGGAATCGGATCGTCACCGGATCGCCTTTTGCCTCGCCGTCAAACAGGCGCCAACCCTACGTAAGCGCATAACCAAACCGCCATTTGCCATCGAGACCTATTTCGTGTCCATGTTTCTTAATTACGAATAATTAAATACATTGTCCTATACTGTCCTTTTAAACACATTAAATGGAACTTCATAATAATTTAGATTCCCATCTTGATAATACGGCCTGACCAATTCGAGGTTCATAATATTATAGTAATTACATTTACACCGTCCGATACCATCTCACTATGGTCACTGATCCATTTCTGTATAACGTTAATGATAATAGCCAGCTGACTATTGTATCATTTGTATTGTGTGATTGATTTATATGCAACGTCGAGGAAGCAATGTATAGCGAATTAACAACAATGAACAATGGTGAACTGTTGTGGTACTAATACAAGGATTAAAGTGGGACAGTGACTGAAGAATAGGATTCCCTTCTGTTGTTGGAGAAACCAGTCGAAAGTGGTGATGAACCCGGCATGGACTCGATAAATGGCAGAAATCTCGCTACGTTTGTCTTTGTTTTCGGGAGGAATCCTTCAATATCCTCCTAGAGGAATTTTTCCGTAAGCACCGAGGTACTTTGTGGAAATATTTGCTATGTATAACTTAATCTTAGTTAAGTTGTAATAGGTAATATTATTTAGCTAAGTTTAAAATGGTTACTAGGTGTTTTTTTAAGTGTTGTGTATACCTATAATTGGCATCTATATTAGTTCCCTACGTGTTAAACATTTGTAAGTTACAGCGTGTGATATGGATGCTGTTGGTGTACCTGTTGAAAATAAATAAATAAATCTACCTTACTGAAACCACCCCAATGGTCGACATTGACATAGGGCTTACAAAGATCGGCAAAATTAATGTATAGACTCCATGTAAAAGAGAACACATAAGCCTACCTAGGGAGTACAAATATGATTATATGTACCTTCATATGTTTTGTTTTAAACGAACGCAATAAGTACCCCCAACCCATATTTTTCGCCAGCTGTACAATCCCAAAGGATCATTTGAAACATTCATGATATACAGAATATGTGTATTTTGCTTATTCCACAAAACGTTTTAGCCGCGTATTTGACCTGTTATGACCTGTTACCAAAACAATCCTACTAATATTATAACCACAACATGTTGTGCCGTCGAATGGATGGATGAATGAATGTTTGGTATTCTTTAACGCAAAAACTACTTGACGGATTTTGATGAAACTTCACAATATATAGCTAACATATTAGAATAGTGCATAAGCTTTGATTTTTAATGATAGATTTAAGATGGTTTTGACGACCTGATTAGCGCAGTGGCTAAGCGATTGGACTGCTGCGCTAAGGGTTGTGGGTTCGATTCCCACACGGGGCAAAACTTTGTGCGAACCACAGATGTTTGCTCCGAGTCTGGGTGTTTGTGTATGTGATATTTCATGTTTGTAAAATGCACCCACGACACAGGAGAAATTCCTAGTGTGGGGAGACGTTTTTAAAAAAAAAAAGAAAAGAAGATGAATTAGTTCCTGTTATACATACATACATACATAACATCACGCCTGTATTCCCCGAAGGGGTAGGCAGAGGTGCACATATAGTACACCCACATTTCGCCAGTTATGTTTTTTAGGTCCCAATGTAATAGGGGGCGAGCCTATTGCCATCAACCGGGCACAAATCCAGACTCCGTGCAGCTACTGAGAATTACCTAATGGAAAAAACCAGTAACACTTTGCCCGACCCGGGATTCGAACCCAGGACCTCGTGCTCAGCAGTCGCGCTTAGCAACCACTAGACCAACGAGGCAGTCAGTTCCTGTTATATGCGAGCAAAACCACAGGAAACGTTAAGTTTTTTTATAATTTCATCCCCAAACGAAACAACAAACAATTTGGTTGGAGTTTTGGAAGTCATTCGAGACTTTAGGGAGTTACGGGTCAAGTTCAGTGCGTGTTTGAACTCGGTTTTGTTGTAACAAAGTTTATAAGGAATTCTGATGTAGGTAATTGTTACCGTTTATTAGGTGTAGGAACAAAATTGAATGGAAAGTTTTGGATAAAAATGTATAGTAATAATTCTATTCTGTTTTTCTTCGGTAAACGGTTTGTAAGTTTTTGTTATATTATTAAGAAATGGAAAAAGAAAATATATTTTGCTTGTTGAAATTAAAGCAGAAATAAAGTTGTTCTTGAGAGCCTTACGTTATTATTTCTTACTGTTAGGTATTATGAAAACTACAATATTAATTTTGATTTAAACTTTACCATAATGATGAAAAATAGAAATGCAAATCCAGATGCTCTGGTCTTCCACTATCACTGGTATGACAGTTTTGGGTCAACCCCCTCCCAAAATAAGCAACAACGATGAAATCAATTTCGCAGTGCCTTAGATACAGTTTTTTTTTAATAGCTAGTTTATGTCCTATAGCTGATTAAAGGCATAACTTTTCTTCTTTCTTTGCTTACAGATGCAGCCCCTTACCAAGAACTCTTTAAGCACGATATTTTACGATGTGTATATAGTAAGACGCCGCAAGCCACTTCATGCAGAATAGTGTGACGTCTCGGTATGGAAAATGTCCTGTTGGAATTCATGGTAAGGAGGCTGGACTACCTAATCATAATTGACGACCTGATTAGCGCAGTGGCTAAGCGATTGGACTGCTGCGCTAAGGGTTGCGGTTTCGATTCCCGCACGGGCCAAAACTTTGTGCGAACCATAGATGTTTGTCCCGAGTCTGGGTGCTTGTGTTTGTGATATTTCATGTTTCTGAAATGCACCCACGATACAGGAGAAATTCCTAGTGTGGGGCGACGTTTTTATAAAAAAAAATTGAAAAAGTATATATATATAAATTAAAGAAACACTCACCGTATTCTCCGTGATATCACTAACTTCGCAATGTAATATTGCCGTCGTTCCTATTTGAGCTATAACTGACGTACAGTTCTCAGTCAAAAATATACCAGCTTTACCACCCTTCCCACTTAACTTATTAACGACCGAAGCCGCTGAATCTCTGTACATTTTCTTAACTTTATTCATAGTACTAGATAGAGACGTCTCATCTAGTTCTTGTATTATTTCTTTATCTGTTAATCTATCGTGTTTACTATGTCTCCCCCTACCTAGTATAGCTTCATCAATAATATTATCTATATTATGTACATCATCATTATAATCTTTATCTAAGAGTAAGGATAGGCGAAGTGGTTGTGGGAGTCTGGGATATGTTGTTAGAACATATTCCGATGTTGTGTACACTTCGGTTGATAGTTCTCCCTGTACTGTTGTGTAGGTGACAGTAGTTGGGGATGGTGAAGTAGTTGTCGTTCTTCTTCTGTGACCTGGAACAAAGAAATCAATGTTAGTACATTGAGTAAGTTCACTTCTAGAGTTATAATGTATTCTTTGAAATTGATTTCTAGTTTCGCTTGTATCATTATGGCGGTTTAAAGACATCTGGGGCCAAGTAAAAACCTCCCACGTGAAGAAAATTCTACAGCCTTATAAAAGTTACCTACCTTATAATCTCTGCACCACCCTAAGGTTGACTGGTAGATAATGCCCCAGGCATTAAGTCCGCCTATGTATACTATTTTTGGTACATGAAGTTTAAATAAAATAAATAAATAAAAAGTATAGATAGTCTATCGATTTAATGTTTTTACTAATTTACAGATCCTTTACGTAATATTGGTTTTTAATTGTACCCATCAAGTTGCAGTAGACTCGTCTTCTATTACATGGAGTTAAAACTGTATGGCATTTTGATGTGCAAATAACTAAATGTCTTGCCTATGCTATGTATATTGGATTCCTTTGTAATACCGAATTATAGGTAAACGCTTAAGCTGATTGACAATTAATACCACTAAACAGACGTCTAAACACACAGAAATCCTCAGAAACTGGACTTAACGATAAATCCAGCCAACATTAAGCTTAACATGCTCTTTAAGACTAAACACACGCTATTGTTCATCCATAATGACCGCTGCGAATGACGTCATCTACGTAATATTGGAGGCTAATAGCATAACAGCGGTACAAAGGTAGCTTGGAGGTAATCCGGTTGGCAATCAGACCCGGATTAGGGGTTACGGGCGATGAATGTCGGCGTGACCTGCGAGCATTTGTTGCCCGATCAAAATTATGTCGCAATGGTAACCCTGCTGGGTGAGTTCGTGATTATTTTGATATTATTCTTTCTTCGGGTCCATTATTATTTTTGATTCAAAAGTCGAAGGTCCTCGGCTTTTACGGTTACCAGTTCTGCTTGTTAAAGTAATCTAAATTTAATTTGTTTTAAAATAAGGCTTGAAATTGTTTAGCCATATTAAAATCTTAGTGCAAGTAGGTTTTTACCTTTTTTCGTATTCTAAATAGAACCTCTTAATCACTAAAAGTAATGTTTTCCTCACCGAATTTTGATCGCGGCGGATCTTATTTGAGACGAGCCAACTACGCAGGAAATATTATTGTGCACAAGTATGCGCGCAAACACAGATGCACTCCCTATTCCCGCTCTCCTATAGTCCGATGGGACGCAAGATCGACACGACTGGAGAGAGATTTCAGATTTTGCATATAACATCACGCCTATCTTCCTTGAAGGGAAAGGGACAAGTGACACCTACTGATTCAGAAGTGACTGAATTTTCAAAACAGAGAACGAAGTTATTCAACAACACCCTTATTCCTTTTGAGGTGCTTAAAACATGGGGACATTAAGGATCAATTTCCTATTCAAAGTTTTTAAAGGCAAATAGTTGGTATTTGCCTATCATTTGTATTAGTAAGTAGGTAGTATTACAGTTATAGGTACTGTGTCACTAGGTCGGGTCTGAAAATAGACTATAACCTATATTCCGCTATTGCCACAACATCCGAAGGGAATTCATCGAGTGGTAGGATGATAAACTGTACTTGTAATTTGTTGGGTTTGTTATTAAAGTTTAACTGACACCGCGATAGATGGCGTTGTTACGTATACCGTTGAAATGCTGAATGGCGGTGTTAAGATTTTCCGGCAGTCTATGACCCTGCAGTGATTTATTAAATTAATTGCTTTTTCTGACCTTGCAGCATGTGGTCCTGGGTTCGAATCTCGGTTCGGTCAAAGTGCTAATAGGTTTTCCCATAGGTAATTACCGATTTGTGTTCAGTAGATGGCAATAGGCTCGCCTCCTATTACATTGGGTTGGGGCTTGGGACCTATAACATAACTGGCGAAATATGGGTGTAACAGATATATGTTCTTTGTACACCTGCCTACCCCTTCAGGGAATACAGGCGTGATGTTGTTTTTTATGTTAATGTTTTATGTAACCAAATAATACTTAGGTTATCCTACTATTACTAAATAAACCAAAGATCTATTAAATCTGATATCGCAGCAGTTTTCTCAATACAGTAATCCCAAAGCTATCTTTCGGTTGAATTTTGTTGGAAGTAAGTCACTGGACTAGCGTCGTCTGCAGACCAGATGTCCATTTCAATGACATATTATATAGATAAGCGTAGCACCAGATTGGATAGAATTGGTTTCACAATCTTCTGCGATTCTGCGATCAGCAACCAATTGCTTTTGTGCAAGAAGTCTAGAATTTTTGCCTTTAATTTTGAACATTTTCTGTATAGTTTAGGGGGTCTCAATGTTATATATATAAGAAGTTGTTTTTAAATTAATGGTATGTTAATAAAATTAAATGTTCTGTTAGTTATGGTGCTGAATGTACCATGTTTGCTTCATTGTATTGGGGAATTCTCTAAAACTGTACGTCCAATTTTCTAAATTCTTTCAGCAATATTTAGGATGGATCTTCATCTTCTTCATCATCTTAAACTGTACCTTTCCCTAATTATTTCAATTAACATTTTATTTTAAGACTTTATCTCATTCATTGTTTCAACTAATGTATTATTATGTAATGTAAAACCAAAAATTTGCATGCCGATGAGACGGTAAAATATGGAGAACTCTATCATATAAACTATACCTATGACTATATACCCATGTTTGCAAATTAATATATGATTTATCTTCAGAGTGGTCATAGGATATTTAAATACTGAAAAAGAGACGACAAAATTTGATACAATAAATAATACATTCAGACGAACATATAACCTCAATTTTGAAGTCAGTTTAAAACAGCTGATTCTAGAGAATACTACAGAATAGAATAGAATAGATAATTATTATCTTCATTTTAATATAACAAATATATTGTAATTGACATAACATAACATAACATCACGCCTGTATTCCCCGAAGGGGTAGGCAGAGGTGAACATATAGTACACCCACATTTCGCCAGCTATGTTTTACGTCCCAATGTAATAGGGGGCGAGCCTATTGCCATCAACCGGGCACAAATCCGTGCTGCTACTGAGAATTACCTAATGGAAAAACCCAATAACACTTTGCCCGACCCGGGATTCGAACCCAGGACCTCGTGCTCAGCAGTCGCGCTTAGCAACCACAAGACCAACGAGGCAGTATTGTAATTGAATGCTGTATAATTTGATAAAGTTGAAGGCATGTTTATCTTGCGTCCATTATTATCAAGATTCTACGTATTGCTTCTAGGGTTGATACACCTTTTGATAGATTTATATATACAGTAAGCCTAACATCTTAAAATTACAAAGCGCGCGTTTCACTCCAGGCATGTTATCTGTCTAGTTACAAACAGACTTAATAGGGGTAATACACTGTTAACATCACAAGTTGATTACAAGATAAAAACCCGTACAAAGCATTTCAAATTCATTAAGTAATTCTCAGTAGCAGCACGGAGTCTTGATTGGTGCCCGGTTCATGGCAATAGGCTCGCCCCCTATTACATTGGGACCTAAAACATAACTGTCGAAATGAGGGTGTACTACATGTACACCTCTGCCTACCCCTTTGTGGAATACAGGCGTGATGTTATGATGAGTTTAAATTCAAAACGTTTTTATTTCATGTAAGCTGATTATAGGCGCTCATGTTGCACAGTTTCAAAAATGTCATCCCTATGAAGAACTAGCAAGAAACTCCAAAGGATATTCTTTAAAAACAAATGGTACAATATAGTATTTTACTATAACTTTCATGAGTGTTATCCATTTTATTTACTGTATATTCCGGTTATACTTACACCCGAATACACCCGTGAGTATAACCGGAATATACAGTAAATAATACAATATAGTATGTTTACAGTTTCATTATGCGATAACAAAGTAAATTAACACGATTGGAGATTTTTTCAGGAAATAAAAATATTGGGTAACAAAACCTACAGTGCTACAGACTATTACTATTCATTAATTTAAAGGTTTTAAGTTACATTACGTTTGCCATAATTTTTGAAAATGTAAGTACACATGATATGATTTTTCTTGTGGGGTCCGACAAGTGGCAAGTCCCACGACATACGCATAGTAAAAAACTTTTATACCGAATTATAATTAAAAGAAAATTATTAAATTTTTCTCAGTAAGTTTTGTTAGACTAGCAATGTTAATGTTAGCAAAAGTTTGTGAGGATGAATGTTTGTTACGCGAAAATTACTGGACGCATTTTGATAAATTATTTTGGGTATACAACTTGTACTTTAGTATAACGCATAGTCTAATAAAAAAATAGATACTATGCTTTGAGATTTTTCAAAATTTAAGGCGAGTATAATCGCGTAATTCAAGTTACTAAATAAACACTATTTGTTAATTGAATAATTCACTAATTACCTTTCTTGTGGTGCCTTGTGAAATTCCCAAAAACGCTGCCAAGTCGCTGCTGATTCCTCGTAGTGCAAAGCTCCAAGGATTTCAAATCGTCCGCGTTCTGCGCAACCAAAATGGAAGACCTCTTCGACTCCATAGCACCAGTGTTCACTAACAACTCGGCTTCAAGTAAAAGAACAATAGTGGCGTAGAGTAGTTTCAGTTCTCTACAGCAAAGCATTGTTTTGGCACTGGGTTTGTTTAGGTCACATTGGTAGCACGTCACATGTTAAACTTAAATTAATAGTCATGGTTCGCACTGCTATCTTCTTTTGTTTCGTTCGGAGCAGAGGCGGTGTGGCATTCTGGAAAGAAAATAAAGTATTATTAGTACAATATTCCATTAACTACGCTAACTGCTTAATTGGAGCATGAGCTCGTTGGTCTAGTAGATTTGTTTGAATCCCGGGTCCGGGAAATTGTTACTGGACTTTTCCATTGGGTAATTCTTAATAGACTGAATCACGCAGTCTGGATATGTGCCCGGTTGATGACAAAAGGCTCGGCCCTTTTGCATTTGGATCTTTAACGTAACTGGCGAATAGTGGATGGATAGGTACCTACACATCTGCCTACGTCTTCGGAAAAAACGGCGTGATTTTATGCAGGTCCGCAGGTTTAATCTATTTATATAAAAATCAACGCTTGTTTGTTAGTCTCGCTAAAATTAAAAAAAATCTTGACTGATTTGAATATTTTTATTTTGTTTATCCCACTAGGGAATATAAAGAGTGATGTTATATTTGAAATCTGAATAATTGGATTTTTGATATATCTATACATATAATAAAATCGTAACGAAGTCAAAACTGTACATTGAAGATATTTGAAAAAAAATAAGTGCAATGGGATGTCTGAACGCTTCTGAAGCCAAAAATATAATTTTTAGAATTTTTGTCTGTTTGTCTGTATGTATGTGTTTGATTAACGTAAAAACTACTGAATAGAATCCGCTGAAAGTTTGCAAATATATTCTTTAGGGGCCGGCGCGTCGGTATGCTTAATATCATCACGGCATTTGCAAAGAGGGCTGAGCAATATTGCATTATGTCTTTGTTTTGTCTAATGTTTGCCGTAGAATGATAAAAAGACGAAACCAATAGTTGCATTATGCAGATTACTTACAGATGAACTTCTGAAGTAGAAATCATCACGCTATATCCACAAGGAACTGAGCAGTGAATCATGACATGTATAGAAACGTCTATTTTAAACATATTGCTATGTGTCATCGTAGCGTGGCGGTTTAACGATCGCCCTACGAGTTATACATAGTGAGATCGATTCTTGCCGAAGGTTTTTCTTTTTGCGTTAGCTTAATTTCTTTTTGCATGTTTTTGACTTAAATATCAATAAAAAGACAATTATAATATATATTTTAACATAATATTATTACCAACAATTTCCAGTAAATTATAGTTCTAAATTTTTATTTTTTTTCTACATTAGTAAGTTTGTAAATTCACCATTTCAAATAAGTGATGTCCAAACAATTCTGAAGCCAAAAGCAGTCGCTTCACGTTGACAACAGATAGGTTGTTCCATACTCACCTGTGCTTTCTAGGACGTTTGAAACACGCATCAATGTTGAATCGTGTTCCAGCGTCGAGTCAATTAAATACATTTGCAAATACGTAAACAAGGGTAGTGACCAGGCAACGTTCGCTTTGCAAAGCACTGATCGGGATGAAGTGACCAAGTACCAGTCTGGTCGCTACATTAGTACCTCAGAAGCAGTATGGCGAATGCTGGCGTTCTCTATACAAGATCGTCATCCAGAGGTCATGAATTCATGGACGTCCATTTTGAGAATGGCCAGCGCATTTTTTTTCGACCCCGCCAATGTATTAGAGCGATTCAAAAATCCCCGCCAAACAACACTCTTGGCATTTTTAAATTGATTAAGGGAAACTTAAAAAATTATGGACACCAGCGGGACTCAAACCCGCGACAGTCGCCGTACCGTGGCGCCGCTCTGCCAACTGAGCCACCGTGTCACTGCTCGCATCCATCAAATTTCAAGTTCCCTTTTAGTATTTACGTCTTGAGGGTGACGTTAGGTATTATCTGTTGGAATCTACGATTACCAACTCAGTGTTGTACCTTTACAGCTACAAACCACTAAACCGATAATACCAACCCAAATTTATATGACTTTTGGTATTTTTTATGCATGTTGCCATGCTAGGCTTAAATTTTAAATTGATTAAGGGAAACTTGAAAAATGATGGACACGAGCGGGACTCGAACCCGCGACAGTCGCCATACCGTGGTGCCGCTCTGCCAACTGAGCCACCGTGTCACTGCTCGCATCCATCAAATTTCAAGTTCCCTTTTAGTATTTACGTCTTATGGGTGACGTCAGGTATTATCTACGATTCCAACAGACGACTCTTGGCATTTTTACGTCTCTGTGAAGTTGATTTTTTTGCAAAGTCACTAACGTATGATGAGGTGCCGTCGTACTATACATACTACAAGCAAAGAGGTGTATTTAATCGACATCGACGTGGTCGTATTGTCGAAGGGTTTCCGGGAATCTTTATGGACACTGCATTGGGAAGGGTTTACTGTGCATCCAAATAATGCCGAGTGCTATTATTTGCGGCTATTGCTTCACATCGTATAGGGGCCAACGTCATTTGCATTCTTAAGGACAGTTGATGGTATGGAGTATCCGACATTTCGTGCAGCCTGCGTAGCACGAAATCTTCTTGACGGTGACCAACACTGGGACAACACTCTCCTGGAGGCTAGCGTTAATGATAGCCCAAGTCGCCTATGACATTTGTTTGCCGTCATGTTGGTATTCTGCGGTATTGCAAACCCGGTTTTGTTGCGGGAAAAATATTGGCGTCATCTCTCTGAGGATATTTCATGGGCTTTAAGACATACTATTGAAGGAGACATCGGAGAAACTGATGAACGCATTTTGAACCACTGTCTCAATTCTCAGCAAGACGTAGTCATTGCCATCGGGGGCAATCCACTGTTGGAATACGGTTTACCGGCTCCGCAACCATTAAATAATCAAGAACGTGGAAACAGGAAGTATGTCGCCGAAACAAATTATGACCAAGACGCAATGACCACCATCGTGAATGACTACGTCACTAAATTTACCTCAGAGCAAGCACAGATTTACAATATTGTCCTTGAAAGGGTTCGGCTCGGCCAGGGTAAAATGTTTTTCTTGGATGCTCCTGGTGGAACAGGGAAAACATTTATTACCACTGGCATTCTTGCAGAGGTTAGGAAACAAATAACGGTGGCAAAGTTGTCTTCCGGAATTACTACCTCTCTCTCCCTTAGATGACAAAATATAAGCGCTTGCCATACTCTAGATACACATCAATTCGAAGCAATAAAACGTCTGTTCTTGGAGAGTTACGCAATAGTTTTAAGAGAAATTTGCTGAAATGTAGTCATCATTATAGTAAAAATGTACAATACCACATAGTGAAAGTTTTAGACAGAACTCAGCAGGAACAACAATCATGTGATGGATCGGCACATTCCTGTTCGTCGGTGATTTTAGAGAAATATTTTCTGACTTAAATGCTCTGTAAAAACATTCTTTATATATTTCACTTTATACACTGGATATACATAAATATTAATAAATAGTAATATTTAAACGGGGTATATAGAATTCTTCTCATTATTTCACGTTCTTGGATAAATTGGTAAAGAAATGATTTGTTAGTGTGATTCCCGCGTTCGGCAAGATATTTGCTTATTCAAACAACATAATATTTTTAATTTTATTGGTTTATATGTTTTAACTCTCTAGCAGAATGTGGACTGTAGGCATCCATCGTCAAGTTAAAGGTCTGTGATCCACCTCAAAGTTATCCTTTTGTAGATAATCATCATAGACATAGAAATTATAACAAATTGTAGCGCTGGTCATGCTCTACCACACTATCACGCCTTTATTCCCCTAGGTAGGCAAAGGTATACATTTCGCCAGTAAAATAACTGGTCTCAATATTACAGGGGGCGAGAAAATTAAATTTTCATTAACCGGGCACAAATTTAAAGTCGGTACTGTCACCGAGAATTAGTGGAAAAACCAATCACTCTTTCCGATCTGGTAAACAAACACACGGAACTCCCGCTCAGCAGTCGCATTTTACGAACACTAGACCAATAAGGCAGTCAAATTCTAAGTTCCACACAATTATCAAAGTATTTTTTGTTGCTGGGGAAATCCTCATGGACTTCCTCCACCATGAGCGGACGGAGGGTTATGCCGGTCTCTTATACTAACTAAAACCTCAGGGTATCCGCCTAACAACCTTAGGTTGAGGGACTCGCGATTCGCGTATGCTACACCATCTCTATAAACAAATTCTGACTCGCCTCTTCGCGATTGGTCCCGCTCACCACGTAGGTACGGCCTACGTGCCTTATGTCCCTTAAAACCGCCTTTTCTGTTTCAGCATCGAACTGCCCAAGTTCGTCGCCCACAGGCCCAACCTATGGGTGACGGACATGAGCAGTTCTTTTCGGCTACAATAAATTTCAATACAAGCGCTTGGCGCATTTTGGCATACAAACTATCACCATTAGCACACGCAGAGGTAGACTTAATTAAGTCCTAGAAACCAGCTGATTTTTACACGGATTACTGTATGACGGTCGCTTCTGAGTTACCAGTCCACACTCTCTGTAAATGTTGTCTGCTGAAGACAAAACTACAACCGTAGTTCAGAGAAATGCATGCTGTCAATGTAGTACATAGATACAGTAAAATAAAGATACATTTAAAATTTAAATTCCTTATAAGCCAACAAATCGTGTCAATAACTTTCCTGTTAGTCACTCAATATTTACCGATCATACAAAATCGGTATAAATAGTAAACTAGCCCCATCTTAATTTGAAATATACCTTTATCATTAAAATACTATGTATATTCCATTCGGTAAGTAATTTATAGTGTTTTCCACTTACTTACAAAATCTGATTATAGTCTACTGGTGTTTTTACCTGAAATTCACGCGGACGAAGTCGCGGGCAACAGCTAGTCAAACATAAAGTAAATATCTGCAGACCGCAGACAGAAATAGTTGTCCCGCGGGAAACCGAACCCGCTGCTGCGGCAATCTGGTCTTATATTAACCCACAAATGCCTGAGCCTAAATAAAGGTACTAACCCCCTACCCTTCACTCTTAAAGTAATACATTTTCAATCGTGGAAGCGAGATACGGCACTACACGGCACGTTGCACCGTCTCGCTCCCACATCGGAAACTGTCCTGCTTTAAGAGCTCATGTTAATGGAGCTGAACAGTATAGGTCGTGAAACTAGTGTCTTATGAGCTGTGATGTTTAATATTAATTATTTGATTGGTTCATGGTTAGGCGCCTATATGACTAAATTTCCATAAATGGTTGTCTGGAAAAATTGCTTTAATTCAAGACCGCCACTAGCATTGTTTTTAGTTTTGACTGTTTCTGTATTTCTTGGTGTGCAACAAAGGATATTATCAATCTATCAAACTACCTTTCTGACGTCACAAAGGCACAGCATACTGACTCAACTATTCTCATTACAGTGCAAAAAAATAATGTACTTGTTAGTTTTTTATCCTCTTTTCTCAATCTTATACGATACCTACGGAGGAGACGGGTGGCCTTTTTGTCAGAAACAAACGACAACCTCAAAGCTTCTCATTAACATGGCAAATATTTGTTTTGTCCTTTTACAGAACATGTATATGTATATTAAAAGGAAACAAGGAATGTCGTGCATTTTATATTTTTTGTTTGAACGATTTTTGTGTCACTTTCTTGTTTAAATGTTTAATATATTATGATTAAAAACGATCTTTTTGATCACCTAGTCTGTTTTTGGATTATTTTTGTTATTAAATAAAGTATTTTCTCATTGTAATAGAGATGTATATTTGAAGTTTCAGACACGGAGGGGAGCCTCCCACCAGGTGTAACACGATATTTCTTATATTATTATTTTATAACTTCGTGTATAATCACATCACACACGTCACAATAGCCTATTGCAGTCCACTGTTGGATTTAGGCTTCCTCAGGGTACACCACAAGGCCCTACATAGTATCTTAGGGAATTATAAAGATTAAAAAGTTATTGATAATTAGTTACTTTTATTTTTTCCATTTCTCTGTTTTTCCAACAGCTATGCGTAATATACATATAAGCCAAGGTTACACATAAGTTATCGGGAAGCCTGTATACTACCAACAATTCTAAATCTCAATAGTCAATATCAATAGCATACATACAAAATTCATAAAAATTGCCAATTTTACATTTAAAATTAATTCACAGCCACAAATCGAAATAAGCGAAAATCGATACTTTTTACTTTCATTACCAAGTAACGATTGTAAGGCCTTCATAAACTACTAATAAGTTAATAGAAGCTTCAATCTATTATAGTTTGAATCGATACATCGAACAGAATACTGGTTATTTTTGTATTCAGGTCAACCTTCACAGTTTTTAGGCTTGTAAGTACTTAATTATTTAAAAACAAAGTTTCTTAGAAAGTGGCGAGTTTGGACGACTTGTAGGATCGGTATTCTATCGAAATTCAAATTTGAAATTGTTACTTCTCTTTTATTTGGTGTGCTTATTATAAATGCGACAGTACGACGTAGTTTTGATGTGTTGGGGTAGAAAGACAATGGTCTGTCTTTTTGACCTCAATTTAAACGAATACTAAATCGTTTAAAATAAAATTTTATTTACAGATAGCTTAATACATAAGGACTTTTTTGGGTCTAATGCTCTTACATAGGTATAGGAAAGCTTTAAAACCAAACTTTCGCGGACAAAATCGCAGGTTGTCACTAGTTGCTATTATAATTATTAATGTAGATTTACACTTAAATAATATAAAATAATAACAGCCTAACCTATAACTTTCAAACTACAGGGCAAAGGCCTGTTCGCTTATGGGGAAGGATTAAGCATTGTTCACCACGCTAGCTCACTGCGGGTTTGCATTTCAAATAATTAAATGTAGGTTTCAGTTTTTTTTGTTTTTAGTGTGGTTTTGCAATGTCAACTTTCCTACAAATTCTAAAACTGTGTTAGAATAATTATCTAAGAAAGTATTTACGTCATTGTTCCTTGCCTAGGTTTGAACCTGCAACCTTTTGCATACAAATCCGGGATGTCAACCACTAGGCCACCACAATTCATTAGGGTACAATTCAATAATTATGTTAGTCATTATTCGAATTGATATTTAGACTACGTTTCATGAAAATAATTAATAATTCAGCCCTGTGTTTAATTGATTACGATTGTTAATAGAGTTTGGGAAAATGTATTTTACTTGTTCATTAATTTGATTGAACATTTCTGAAATAACATTAAATTATTAATTTATTAGCCTATGCGGTATTGATGCGTTAGAAGCCATTTTACTAACAATGTGAGAATTTATAATGTTAGTAACTCTCTATTTGTATCTACTAAAAGCTGTGACCTGAGAATCAAAACCGAGACTTTGCGCTCAATGAGACGTCTAGTACTTACATACACAGTCACGCCTGATTTCCAGAATGGTAGGCAAAAACGAATTTGCTACGACCCTGGTGTCCCTGGTCCTGTATTTTGCAGCTTGTATTGTTAAAAATTATAGCAAGGGTAAATTTTAATGTGGTATTCTGATGCATAGGGTATGCTTTGTTAGTCTTAAGTTTTATTAAAATTAGTCCGGCAGTTTTTACGTAAAGGAGACACAAACATCCATCCCTACATCCTTCTATCCACAAATTTTGCGGGGCTCAAGATATTTACGCACATTTCTACGATAATTGAAAATGTAACGATAAAAAGTAAAATAGTATAGTCCACGGGTCTTTATGTTCAATTCCCGGTAATGGGTGGCAGGTGCAACATCCAGGTGCGACCAGCTCGACGGTAACAATAATCGTATTTACGGTAACACTGCAGAAAATTCTGGAAATAAATAATACCGTAAAAGGATTTTGTATAGATATTCTGTTGAAATGTAACATTTGAATCTTCGGTTGGTTTTAAGATCTCTGAGCTCTTGCTAGTGAACTATTGGCGTGTTTACCTCCAATTATTTTACGTTCTGATAATATGGCTTAGTTTCTACTTAACTGGACGACCTGATTGGCGCAGTGACTACCCGATTGGACTGATGCACACATACACAAACACCCAGACTTAGGACCAACATTTGCGGATAGCACTAATTTTTGCTCTGTGTGGGAATCGACTATCGATTAGACTGCCTCGTTGGTCCAGTGGTTGCTAAGCGCGACTGCTGTGTACGAAGTCCGGGTTCGAATTCCGGGTCGGGCAAAGTGTTACTGGGTTTTCCCATTGGATAATTTTCAGTAGCAGCACGGAGTCTGGATTTGTGCCCGGTTGATGGCAATAGGCTCGCCCCCTATTACATTGGGACGTAAAAACATAACTGGCGAAATATGGGTTTACTGTATGTGCACCTCTGCCTACCCCTTCGGGGAATATAGGCGTGATGTTATGTTTTATGTATGTTTATGTTTTTTGTGGGAATCGAGCCCATAATCCCTAGAGCAGCATTCCAATCGCTTAGCCTCTTCGCCAATTAGATACTTTAAGTAACCAAAGCTCTGTTTTCTCACTGACATTAAACACCTTATTTGAATATTATCAATTTGCGTCGTTGGTAATGTGATCGCTAAGCGAGGCTGCTGAGCTGGAGGTCCTGGGTTCGTATCCCGGTAAAATGTTACTGGAGCTTTCCATTAGGTTATTTTCAGTAGCAGCACGGAGTCTGGATTTGTACCCGGTTAATGGCATACTTCTTATCGTATGGTTAATGAACAACCTGGTGTCAGAGTTTAAACCGCCTGTAGGCCACTGAGATCGCTTTGCACACCGTTGAAAAATCTCTTAGGTGTGCCGGTTTTCACACAATGTTTTCCTTCACCATTTTTCGCAACTGATAATTAATTTATAATACGCACATGAATTTGAAAAGATATTGGTGTGTGCCAATTTGACTTTGCAGTCCAAGGGCAGTCCAACGTTATAATGGGAAGAGGATCAACCCTAATAACATTGGGACCAATGGTTAAATCTTTGTGTACGATACACCTCTGCCTACCTTCGGGAAAAGCAGTTGTTGAGCTATATTTGGTCCAAACACTAATTTGTAACTGGATTCCATGTTGCGGACACGAGATGCGTGTCAATAATGAATTATGACGTCATGTTGACCGTTGATGGAAATACAGTGACAAGCGAACAATGCGCGGGTAACAGGGAGGCCGAAATATGACGTCACTACGTCACCATCAACGTGTGAATTTTAGGGTTATAAACGTCTATTTTGAACGATATTAGGCTAGTATTGGATGGAGAATATGAGGTTGAAATACAGTAAGTCTAATCTTTCGTGCATAATTAGAATAACATTTTAAAATTGAGCAAATGGGGATGACTCTTTATAAGCTACCGATTTAAAATTATAAAGATAGACATATGCCATCGCGGACTTTTTTGTGGACATTTTTAAGGTGTACAATACTGTAGTACATTATTTTGATATATCTCCTAGGGTTCAGCCAGCGTTTGCAATGTAGGCGTTGTTATTTACGACATCACATCAGAAAACTCTAAAATTATCCGTGTTTTTCTTATATATTATGTATGTATTATACATTTAAACCTTCCTCTTGAATCACTCTATCTTTCACTATCACGTATTTCTAAGATCTAAGCATACATAGAAACAGACAGACAGCAATAAGCGACTTTGTTTTATAATATGTAGTGATAAAGGTTATGGAAACATTTCAAATTATTATTTTTTATCCCTGCAGTATTTTTTTGCTACAACAAACCTGAAGCGTTCTCCTATTACGAGTAAACGCTACCAACAACCGTCACAAGCCTTTAATTTTCCCACTTTTTCATGGCCTTATCAGTATTCACGTCACCCGTCAATGTAACACGCCATTTAGCACACATTACACATCTTATAACCCTACGTATGGAACAAACAGAAAAAATTGACGCTAGCCTAAATTCCTTGACACCGCCATAAAAACGTGCGTGACTCAACTGGCCAAGTAAGTTCTGAAGCCTTTTATTTGGTATTTATTTGTTTTATTTCAATGATCGTGATGTTGGCAATTACTTTTATACCTTCGTAATGAAGATCAATTGAATCATTTTTACCGGTTAAGTGCTAACAACTGTTTGGATGAAGATCAATTATTTTTAGTTACAATTTAATTTTGGATTTTTCAGGATTCGTGGTAAATGTTAGAACATAGTCTGTTGCATATTTAACACTAAGTTTACCGAAGAGATAAGTTCGTTGGAAGTCCCACAGAATTAAAAAAAAGTATTTTCCATGTCGTTACACAAGTAACAATTAAGCAAACTTATAATAATGTCATTGTACCTAAAAGGTTTACGGACCAAATTCACAAATAATTTCTAATCCATACAGCATCCTTTTCGAATTCACGTAGGTATTTTTTTATTGTCCTAAGACACTTCTGAAAAATAAGAATAATCGTTCACAAGTTATCAGACCAATATCAGGAGGCCACGAGAACATTAATAATAATAACAGCCTATAACTGTCCCACTGCAAGCCTCTTCTCCTATAGAGACCACGCTAGCTCACTGCGGGTTGGCTATTTCAGATAATTTAGTCCAGGTTTCCTTACGATGTTTTCCGTCACCGTTAGTCAGTGGTGTCTTAGAATAACCAAGAAAGTAATTATAACATTGAAAAAGTCACATTGATACTTGCCCGGGTTTGAACCTGTAACTATGTGTATACTAATCCGGTATGTTTACCACTAGGCCACCACGACCACCGACGGAAACATTATCAGATCAATAGGCACGCCTCATATACAACTTCGGCAGCGTAACTATACCTACCATAACATCACGCCTGTATTCCCCAAAGGAGTAGGCAGAGGTGCACATACAGTACACCTACATTTTGCCAGTTATGTTTATAGGTCCCAATGTAATAGGGGGCGAGCCTATTGCCATCAACCGGGCACAAATCCAGACTCCGTGCTCCCACTGTGAATTACCTAATGGAAAAACCCAGTAACACTTTGCCCGACCCGGGATTCGAACCCAGGACCTCGTGCTCAGCAGTCGCGCTTAGCGACCACTAGATCAACGAGGCAGTAACTATACCTACCTAGGGAATACAGTCCAGATTACCCTTCCCTTGTTCTTACTGTAAAAACAAGCTAGATTGCTATCAAGGTCAAAAGCAACATCTTCGTACAAAACATTGTTGGTCGTTGAAACTCCTTATGTATTATTCATGCGTGGTAGCAAGATGAGGAAATATGAGTCAAACATATTCGAGTGCCGTTTCGTGCGTGGTACAAACTGAGCATGTACAGTCGGCAAAAGTGTAAGAATATTGCAGTCTTTGTTTTAACTAGCAGTTTAAGCAGAAACTTTGGTTATCAATCTGACTAGTGTACCAGTTTTATCGGGGATCAGCTTATCTTAGTCCACTGCTGGACATAGGCCTCTTCTAGGCATACATACACACAGGACATAGGCACGCCACTGAGCTTGATCTTCGGCCCTCCGTTTCCAACCACTGCCAGCTATTTTGCGTATATTGTCGCCCCACATAGCTGTGGGTAGACCTACACGTTTACCGAGTCGTGGTCTCCACTCCAAGATACGTTGTTCCCAATGGTAAAAGTTAAAAAAAGTTTTATCATCATCATAAGTCTATATTACCTTCTATATATATACTAGTATCGACGTGAGTATAATCGGTATATATAGCATGGTAATATGGATAACACTCACGAAAATTATTATAGTAAATCATCAGCCTATCTCAGTCCACTGCTGGACATAGGGCTATAAAAAAGTTGTATACCTACAGATTATTATCTCTTTCCACCCAATACCTAAACTCAACTAATAACACAGCAAGCAAAGAGTCTAGAACGAGCCCATTCACAATACACAAACAGAAATTTTCTAAGCCGACTGTACCGGCAATTCTTCGAGGGAAAGAAAAAACCATACTGGATTACCGGATAAGAAATAATATAATTTTTACGTGGCGTTTTCTATTTCACATGACATTTGTTATTACTTTTGGTATGAAATAAGTGAAAAAATGGATTCGCAAACATATTTCGAAGTTACATAAATGTTATGAAAAACCGTAATAAGTTTGGCGTCGGTTTTACTAGATTGGTTAGTTTTCACCGATTTCGTAGAACTTCTAGCAAAAATCTTATAGGTTAGTAAGTTAAAACATCATCAGCAGCCGGAAGACGTCCACTGTTGAACAAAGGCCTCCCCTTTAGTAATGGGAGGGGTTGCCACAATCCCCTCGCTATACAAGCGGCTTGGGGATAACAGTATTCGTGGTGAAGTTATAGAAGACGCTGCTGCCCATCTTCTTGATTTTCCCTTAGTCGCCTCTTACGACATCCACGGGAGGAAAGAGGGTGGGCAAGTCTAGGCCGGATACCACACGGCAGGTAAGTTAAAACAACTATTTGTATTAGCGACTGGACCGCCTTTATCCTCCTTTGAACTCAAACTTCATACAAAATACATGAAATATATTACAGTACGTCTAAAATTTTCCTTAAACATCTAAAGATTACTCAAAGGAGGATCAAGACAGAGTGTTTATTTAAGCATGATTGTACAGTAATATTTTGACAAAGGGCAAGTTACTCGACACAGTTCACTGAGACAAAGGTTAGGTACTAGGGATAATAACTATAATTTTGATTTGAATTCAGAATTTAGGACAACAATTCGATCTTCGAATTTCAACCTCGATATTACGTAACGGTTAATTTCTTTCTTACTACCTGTATTTTGAAATTCATGTTTGGCTGAAAAAAAATTATAAGGGATGAAAAGGGTTGAGGTTCTACATATCGCATTATTACTGCCAGGAAAAAACTTGGATAGGCAGTTTAAATTTCGGATATAAAATGATGGAAAAAAATCTACGTTTAGTTGTCCAAATTTTTGTTTAACAACTGCGCCCTGGCTACATTTTTCGGAATAAAAAGTCAATGTGGTAATCAAAGATGTTAGCTACTTCAAAACCAAATTTGGCCACAATAAACTTTCTCTTTTACAATATTAGTACGATGACATAAATCTCTGTAACGTCCAAAATATATAGAGGATAAAATATTTATAAGCAACATTAATATTATAAAAACAGATATTTTTAACCAAACTCCAAAAGACTACAAAGCACAACGCAAAACAAAATATGGAAAATTCCATTGAATTAATTCAAATTTTATATCAAAATTCAAAATAACCATCGTCCATTTCGTTTTTATTCCGCATTAAAATCCCTGTGATGTCTATCCGACCAAAAGCCAAACCTAATCCCGAATGGGGAGGGACGTAATAAATCGAACGGAGCGAAAAATATGCAGACTGGCGTATCTCATTGCACGACGGTAATCCCGGACTTATTCGAATATCATCTAGGAATCAATCTAGATCCACATGTAGCTAACGAGTCTCCCAAATCTTAGTTTTGGAAGGGTTTTAAAGAAGGAACTTTTGTATATGTGTCCCAACTCTTTTTATGGCTACTTTCTATTACCCCTTGACCAATAGTAAATTCACTTCGAAAAATGCAGCTTAAAACACAAGTAAAAGTAGTAAAATCAGAAACAGTTATGCCATAAACATGGAGTTTCTGGTCTCTTGTAAAATGTTAACATAAAAAAGCATATTGAAACTAATTACAACTATTTTATTACGATAAGGCAGATAAGGCTAGGAAGTTCGCGAACGCTAAAAGTGTAACACTCAAAACTGTGATAATCAATACTCACCTATCAATTTATAATAAAAACTAATTAGAATTTGGTTTTTAACGTTCAATTCGACAGACTTCATGAATATTAATTGGTAGAGGTAAACCAGGCCAGACGGCTCAATAAGGTAGAATCAATGATTAAAAATAAATACAGGTGACCGCATGAATTCAGATAATTTAAAAGTATCGATTAAAATGATTTAAGTGCTACTAGAGTACTCGATTATTATTATTTACTTTTTTCTTCATTTTACTCGATTATTATCGATAGCAATGACTGTCTGGAAATATTAAAAAAAACTTAATATAAGGTATTTCAGACTAAACCAACTCTGGATCACTACTTTGGATTAACAAAGTTAAAATCTTATTACAAAGATGGTCTTATACAAATCGATTTGAAAAAACTTAGGCTACCTAACTTCATTGGCTCCATAGCTTTTTCCAGTAAATAGATTCTACTGTCTTCAAAACCATGGTGAGAATAAAAAAAGAGAAGATTTTTGAAGACAAGCTTGCTTTTAATATTTTTTACGAAGAAACCCTTAAAGGAGCTTCTATCTTCGGGACCACCAAAAAGGTACGCAACCTTATTTATCTAATCAAACACGGTGCCTAGTCAAACACGACTTTGGCAGAATTTGAATATTCAGCCGTTTGATCCAAGTTGAGGTTGATTCGTTTTGGGATGCCAGGGATGTCTAATTGGCACTTTGAGTTGATGTTTTGCAAGTTAAAGTGAAGATCTCAGGTATTACCACTGATACCATTGTCAGGAAGCCGTTTGTCCCGTCTTAGGTTAAGCCACCCAGTATCTTGGTTTAGATTTGTTAATTATCTATTCTGGCAAAGGCTTATGACTGTGTAGGCCAAACGTTGCTTGTAATGCTCCAACACCGAAACACAATACAAAGGTATGAATATTAATTCCTTCATAAATCTTGCATTATTAAGTGATCTCTCTTAATGAGTGTCGTAATCACGATTCCGAATATTGTCACTTGACTGTGCCACTACCTGTACTACGTGTGTACTATGCTGTTTATGATAAAGTGTTGCTGAAACGTTGTAAACCTCTTCTCTTGCTATCATCATCATCAGCCGGAAGACGTCCACTGTTGAACAAAGGCCTACCCCTTAGGTAAGGGATCGGCTATTCCCGCGGCACGTGACATAGCGGAAAGAGAAACAACGGGGGTTTTAGTCGGTTGAAGTCCGACATATCCCGCTCGCTTCACCCCTAGCTGGCGGGTATGAATGAGGATTTCTCACGTTCAATAAAAAAATTAGGCGGCTTGGAGATCGCAGTATTGGTGATGAAGATACAAAAGACGCTGCTGCCTATCTTCTGGCTTCCCTCAGTTGCCTCTTACGATACCCACGGGAGGAAAGGGGGTGGTCCATTCTCGGCCGAATACGACTCGGCACTCTCTTGCTATACATACATTATAATTATGTATGTCACTACAGTAAATTATCCTGCCTACCTCGTTCAATACAAGCATGGTCTACATCAAAATTATTCGTACAAATAAGTAGGAAATGATACAAATAACTCTCATGCATATAATATCGGTTTTGCGGACGCAAATGAGGCAGCAAAATGATTCGATTGTAAGTTATTATGACATATCAGTCCGTTGATTTTGCGAACCAAAATATAATTTGTCAAACAAACAAATGTAATGTCGCTACTGACATAATTCTTTACCGATATCTCTCGATAAACCAACAATATAGTTCCCGAATTGCTGACAAAAAAATGAGTTCCTACAGTCTTGTCTCAATTCAATTTCTATATTCATTGATGCAAGAATTTCTTGTTTCGATTCTCATCGTATCGAGAACTAAGGTAGGAAAATTGTATTTTACAAGAGTTTTGAGTAAGCTTAGGATTAATGGATTGTAGATTTTTCTAGGTTATTACCGTGACATTGTTAAAATATTTTTTGAGGATACTTCTACTTATCTTTTGAATGTTTCGAAATTCTCTTGTTCTCTAAACGTAAAATATAAATGTTCGACTAAAATCAAAACGTAACATCACGAATGTATTCCCTGAAAGGGTAACAAAGGTGCACATACAGTACACCCACATTTCGCCAGTTAGTTTTTAGGTCGCAATATATAGGGGGCAAGCCTATTGCCATCAACCGGGCACAAATCCAGTCTCCGTGCTGCTACTAAGAATTACCTAATGGAAAAACCCAGTAACACTTTCCCTGACTCACACTCACGATACAGGAAATAATGTTTAGATCAATGTTTATCACAAAATCAGAAACATAATCAGGTTAAAAAGCTCTGTCCAAGCTATCAATCGAAATACGTTGGCCATCCACCAAACTCACAATAATCAATTGCAAATGGACGTAAGCACTCAACGTCTTTGAAAGCCGTTTTTTCTGTATCGGAATCACAAAATGAGAAGACTCGTACATTTTCGTTACTCACAAAGATTTTTTTGCAATACCGTTCAACATTCTGTCTGTGATCATCCAAACTAGAGATCACAGTTTGAATATTGATGTGCTGCTTTGAAACGAATTGAATTTTCATGTCGATTTGGAATTGAAAGGGATCATAGTGTATCTGATTGATTATCTCCTTTAGCTTCAAGGGAAGCTTTAGGATATTATTGAAAGGCTCAATACCTGTAAAAGCTACAAGCGTTGAATTTATATCTACCTTCGCTACATAACATCACGCCTGTATTCCCTGAAGGGGTAGGCAGAGTTGCACGTATAGTACACCCACATTTCGCCAGTTTTGTTTTTAGGTCCCAATGTGATAGGGGGCGAGCCTATTGCCATCAACCGGGCACAAATCCAGACTCCGCGCTGCTACTGAGAATTACCTAATGGAAAAACCCAATAACACTTTGCCCGACCCGGGATTCGAACCCAGGACCTCGTGCTCAGCAGTCGTCTTAGCGACCACTAGACCAACGAGGCAGACCAGGAGTTTCTATTATGTCAATTAACAGTCCTAATTGAGAGCGTTCACATATTAACTATCCATTAGGTTTTGATATTTCATCAGAATCCATTAGCTTTGGGCGGACTTATTTTCTAAACGGTTTTTTTATGATTAAGGGTAAAAACACCGATAACTTTTAACGATAAACACGTAAGTAATATTTTTAACTCTACGATTAAAATTTTTAATCCGTTATGGCACTGTTTTATAAGCATAAAAATATCCCACAAACGAAAATACTTCTGGTAAGTAATTGTATTTGCGGATGACACAAATATTTGTTTCATGGAAACCAATATAACGCTGCTCCTGGCGTACCTATCGAAACATTTACCCATCGACTTACAAGTTAAAATAACACTTTCTTGGCTGCAGAATATTAGACACATAACAAGTTTGTGAGTCGAGAAAGTTTACAGTGACAGCGGCCTGAGTTAAACTTTAATTTACTGCAAAATTTGCTCTGGCAACTTTTTTTACTTTTAATGCTCACCGGACGAACAGAACTTTAAGTGTTGGTAACTTAGACCATTTGAAGTTGCCTGTATAATTTATGAGGTACTAGCTGCGCCCCGCGGTGTTACCCGCTACATTTTTTCGGGAAAACTAGCCTATGTGTTAATCCAGGGTGTCAGCTACCTCCATATGAAATTTAATTAAAATCCATTTGGTAGTTATTACGTTAAAGTAACGTTTTGTCCAGGTAGGTTAAAGGCTGATTGAGTATTGACAGTATTTTTCTTTGCCTATATGGTGATGGTTGATGGCAATAGGCTCGCCCCCTATTACATTAGGACCTAAACAACATAACTGGCGAAATGTGGGTGTACTATATGTGCACCTCTGCCTACCCCTTCGGGGAATATAGGCGTGATGTTAAAACAATACCCTAAAATAATATACATTTAATTTCGAACATGCGGTTCGAAGTAGGTATAAAAGTTAATCTAGACGCCGTACATTCCGAGTCTGATGTACTAATTAAGTAAGGCGCTCAAGGCGATGCTCAGTTGTATCCTAACAGTGCAGCCGGTGGCAAACCGCAGTGCAATTTCATCGCATATCATGACGACGAATGACACATTCATATGAAATTGGGCATTTCAGATCTGCCTTTACATGAGCGCTGGTTAATTAAAAACTTCCCTAAATTATTGTGAATAATGTAACTTTTATGGAGGATTCCGAATAACTCATATACAGTAATCAGAATTTTATACAATACCAGCTGATGCCTGCGACTTCGTCCGCGTGGATTTCGGATAAAGTATAAAGGTTTTTTGCGCCAGAAACCATACCATAATTTAATCACAATGGTCCAGGAGTTTAAGTCACGCCTATTTTCCAGAGTGACAGAGAACACAGATTTTAACTTGGATCGATTTTATAATACCTTTTATCACATCCCTTTAATAATAATAATAATAATAATAAACCCTCTGGGCACATCGTTACCTCAACATGAGAATAACGTAACACCGGAGGGGACAGTAGTAGTAGCTTTACCAACCCTCGTGATAGAAATAAAAAATATATCACAAGGACTTTTACTAAAAGCACACAAAGCGCAGGGCAGCTTGTGGCGAGCTGTTTGTGAGTGGCGACACAACGTGCCTGATACCCCAGAGAGCCGGTCAGGGACTCATCTCCGGTTTGCCCGATATGGGTAGCTGGAGTGGAAACCGAAGAGCGCCCGCAGGACTCTCAGCTCTTTCTTGCCTTAGTTGGCTGGTCAGAGAGGGGTCGCCAGAGCTATATGCTCGGGGGTGGAAGTGTCTAATGGCGTAATAGCGGGGAAACCCGCTCCGAGTCTTCGAGACGCGCGATGGTGAAACCGGGGCCGCACCGCTCTACACCCCTAGCCACTCGCATCGGTGTTGCTCTCTGTTGCCTATAGTGGCGACTGTTTAGGGGGCCCATCTAGTGAGTGGCGAGTCACCGTCTGCTAATATTCTGCATATTTTATGATAAAAGGCAGACGCCGTTTTTATTCTGTATAAAATAAAAGTAACCATTACACGAAACATCCCAACACAATAGACCAAATCATTTTAGTATCCATCTTTCTCAATAGTCCCGCACCTTCTGGGGACTTTTCATGGCTGTTCTTTTATAGAGCAGTTGTGTGGTGTCCCTAGCTGGTGTCCCATTACCTTTTAGATTAAAGTTCTCAACGGGCCTCTGCGTGTTGGACCTGTGTCCCCACGTAAGCCTTTTAAAAGTCCGGGTATCTTCCCCATAGTTGATAGCCCGAGAATAATAAGAGAGATACAAATAATAATATATTTATTTGCAGACCTTAAAGTCCAAACCTAAAAAAGTAAAGAAACTAAACTAACTAACTAAACTAAAGTTTAAACCCAGACTATCGGTAAAACATAATTTATAGCATAATACTTTGTAAGACACAATTATAATAAAAACATTTATTTTATCCGCTAGTAAACTTTTGATCTCTTAAATATTAAATCATCTATTAAAATGCACAACACAAATGAATTCATAAAGTCACAGAGGAAGAGTCATGTCATGAAATCAATCGACAATTCTGCGAAATGCGAACGCATTAGCGGACATAAAATCATAACAGAATGTGGAATGTCGAAACAATGGATTTAGTTTTAATTGCCATCAAGCGGACTTGTGGTAGGAGTCCGCATGAATATTATATTGCACTGTACGAGTTCTACCGAGAATACTGTCGATGTGTTCGTTATTAATTAAATTTGGAGTTTGTCCCTGGAAATTAGTAGTAACATTTATACTTATGTTACCACTATCTGAAATTAAAATGTTGTTTTTTATTACGTGCCGTGTGGCATCCATCCATCGGTATCCGGCCTAAAATTGACCACCCCCTTCCTCCTGTGGGTGTCGTAAGAGCGACTAAGGGAAAATCGAGAAGATGGGCAGCAACGTCTTCCGTAACTTCACCACTAATTGTGCGATCCCCAAACCGCTTGTCAAGCGTGGGGATTATGGCAAACCGCTCTCCAGGACTTAAGGAGGAGGCCTTTTTTCCAACAGTGGACGCCTTTCGGCTTATGATTATTAGTTGCACCTTATAAGGATAAGTCATGATCTAGCGATAAGAGTAGATGCAGGGTCAAAAAGATAATATCGGTATTATTCTGTGGTAAAAAAACAATTTTGTAGCAGCCGAAAGTTGGAATTTCGTCTAATATTGTTGGAACAATAAGCTAGAACTTATCCACACACGGCCAGACAGGCCAACCTACTTTCAAAGATTCAGGCACAATAATGTAAATACATTGAAATATAACACATAAAAAACATAAGCTACTCACGCGATTATGGCTCCTAGGGGTATCGTAACAAGAAATAATATTGTAATACATAAAACGTTACATTGTCAAACGTAACACTAAATTTTACTGTTACTAACACAGGTACCCACGTCGACAATTCTCTTTCATCTTTTATAACTCACAACCGCTCCTTACCTTGACCTAGACTGAAAGAACAAGTGAGGGAACTAAAATGGCCGCTTCGTAGAATCCTAGGATAATAATAATAAGATTGTAAATTCATAAAATGACCTGCATACGATTAATCTCGGAATTTATTAATTTTACCAAATATGATTTCAAATGTAAACTATTTTATGAATGTAAGAAGAATTTGTTAAATAAATCGTTGGACACGGTATTCAAACCAGTGAATTTCGCCGATCTGTGGCGCAGTTCTTACCTAATGAGCTACCGTGTCAGAGTTGCGGTCAACCGGTGGATGCAAATGGAAAGCTATCGTTCATTGTGGCGTTCTAAGGGGGAGACCTTTGTTCAACATTTGATGTCATTGGACGTCTTCCAGCTCTGATGACAATGATGAGCTACCGTGTCGCAGCTCACGCCTGTCAAATTCCAAGTTCCCTTTTAGCCGTATCACTTAGATGAATTGTTAAATATGTCAATTTTAGCTCAGCTCACCGCCCTTGACCCAGACTAAAAGAACAGTCGAGACGAGCGCCCTATTAGCAATTCAACAAGTCAAAATTCGTGACTTATTTAAAAGTCTGAAAGCCTGAGTGAGGGGTACCCGCTTGTATTATTTATTTATTTAGGGTCAGTGCAGACGCTTGCGGGGCACACGACGAAACAAAAGTTCAGCGTTTGTATCAACATGTTGGTTATTTGTTTTTAGGTTCTGTATGTATTCGTGGGAGATTAGAAGAATAGAGAAGTTAGAATAGAATTTTGAATTTGATTCTATATTAGATTAAGATTAAAAGAAAAGGTATAAAATAATTCATCTTTCCACATGAGCACACACATGAAAATATATACAAACAGAAATCAAATAGAAAATAAACCAAGACTGTAAGTTTCACTCAGTCAGGCAACGCCATTAAACTGAAAAAGACCACATGGCACAGAATAAATTAGAATTCTCTAAGTAATCAAATTGTAATAATTGATTGATTTATTTATATAAATAGTAGGATTTTGGAAGCACTTTTACATGCCAGGATTCAATATAGACATGGAACTGGATGGCGTCGGCTTTTAGGCCACGAAATGGGTCCAGCCCAGGTATAGCCTTAGGCTTGCTACCTATTGGACTCATAATCCCCTAAACTAGGTGTCTCTTCTCAATTCTGGAACAAAATAACGCCTACATCTATTCTTTTGAGGACAGGCGTGTTGGTATGTAGCAAAATGTTTGCCATTTGTTTCACGGTAGACATTCTCCAGTCGAATGTAAGCTCTCGATTCGTAAGTACTCTCACATTATTCTTTTTATTCAGTCTGCCTAGGAATTGAGGGATTGGGCCTGTATTAGTCGGGGCTGATGGATGCCTGAACTTAGTGTGTTTTCAATTGGAAACAAAAAGCATTGATAGCCGAGTGGTATGAGCGTTGGACTGCCAAACCAAAGGTCGCAAGTTCAAATCTCCACGTCTTTTCCCCTATGAAAATAACTCAGTACGTGATCTGATCGCAATAAGTACCGTCGCGCGAGCTCCCTCGCTCTTTTAACAATCATATTTGTCATATACTTAACTTTACATAGTTAAAAAGTTTCTGTGAACATTTCAATCCACCATATACCATCCCAGCATCTACCCTTTCTAAATAATTGTGGACAGCAGATGTTTGTCATTATATCAATCGAAAGTTTAAATTAATGCAATCATTTGATTTATTGTTTGTTTCATAACAAATAGTTTTATTAATTAGTGTCAAACAAATTTGGAGTGGCGTAAATCTTTTTTCATTTGTTAATATGCGCGTTTAACGTCATATTTATTATTAACATATTATATTAAATTGTTACCATACAACGACAACAATGCTATACGCGGTAAAAGGCTTCCTCAATTGTTATTTTTATAAAATCAACACAAAACCAAATGAAATGTACAAAAACCCACTGTTCCATTAATGTATTTCCTTTTTAGGGTTTTTGATTGATCATTGAGTTCTACAATAAATAAATAAGGATTGTTTTACTGTTCAATATAATTATGTTTCACTGATCAATATATATATATATATATTATATATCCAGACCGTATTCGGCCACAGCGACTTGAGATTTTTACTGGTGAGAGCTTCGATGGTGTGCTCTCAGGTGGCTGACGTATCCGATCTTTGCTACAAATGTGCGACCACATTCGCTGCAAGTCAGCACCCCTCCGACATAATTATAATGGTAGGCCGCAGGTGTTCGGGCCTTGAGCTCGTCTCGCTTGGTGTCGAGCTCTTCCCTTCGTTTTTCCTCGTACTCTAATACCTTAGTGTTAACAGCTGTACGCCTCCTGATACTGATATACTGATCAATATACTTATATTATGACTTGATTGCAGACACCAATTACACAGGCACCACCGCAAAGTCTAATTCTCCAAGACTCACTAAGATATTTATTTCAAAATGTAATTTAACCACAGACTTAACGCTGAGAATGACGCACTTAGCTGTACCAATCTGGTCGTCAACCTCCTTCAAAAGTGACGCGTCTGAACGAGGTTACCCCTTAAATACTCCAACGCTGACCTACGCATTCAATTATTCAAAATCCCACCTGAATTACCGTAGTAATACCCATCTAATCTCACAATTCTGCCAATAAGAGCATTCGGTATATACGCAGCGGTTGGTAATCTAAAATCTTTGTAAGATTGCTCATATGTTGGCCCTTTACGTGACCGATTTCGTCGGAGGCCGGTGAAAATTCAAGTGAGCCCGTATTAGAAGCTTAAGTGACGCGTGTTTATCGTTTGTAAATATAATATTGTTGTCGGAGAAGGGATTCTTATTGAGTTTATTGTTGCGCGCAGTTTTCTACGCAAATGTTTGGTTTTTCTTTTCAAGATCATGTATGTATAAAAATAGCTTTGTCGAATATATTAAATTAGGTGATCCATTTTACGTGATTTGGGTATTCGTTAGAAGCCCGTTGACTGACTGTTTTTTCATCATCAAGATTTCGTTCAAACAAAATCACAAGCTTGCTTATCAAGGTTTTTTTAATATTCAATTGTTGTGAGATTCAGGGAAGAAGCTAGAAGGTTTCCAATAACATAATTAGTTCTTTAGGTGGTGCTTGAATAAGCATTACCGGCACATAGAGTAATGATTATTCCTTTAATAACAGACGTAATCTTCCTGCCCCGAGTCATCCTGCATCGAGTCAGAGTTCAAAATAATGTTCGTAAAATACCAGGGCCCCTAAACGAATAGCAAATAGAATAAAAAACATGTAGGATTGACTTTATTATGTCGTAAATTATGTATCTATATTATGTTAACCTCATACATTTATCGTTCTATTCGATTTCTATTTGTCAAGCATTTCGTTGCTTGTCTAGGGCCCTTAAATTTTTACTACTTCGTTGCCTACATTTTAAATTATACACCTCTATCTATATAGAGTAATTCGTAACTCGACATTATAACATCGTGGACGCAAATTCATCATGTTACATTAAAACAAGCATCTAAAAAGCCTTTCTGCCTTCAAAATAACTCGCGCAAAGCAAACGCGTACGGGTAAGCAATTATATTTTAATTTGTGCGTATCTCGACACAGAAAATTGTAAATTATTTATGTGCCAGCAAAAAGGCGGGTCATGACAAAGTTGGTACAGAATTATTTTGTCTAACTCTCTGATAATGAATACGTTTCTGGATTTGTTTCGCACTCATTTGGATTATGTTTGTCTGTTAGTAAATTATATTTTGAAATTAAAGTTTGGTGTCGTTAATGTTACGTATTTTTATCGGAGATATTTTAAGGAACCATTGTTTTTTTTTAAAACGTCTTCCCATCCTATGTATGTCTCCTGTGTCGTGGGTGCGTTTCACAAACATGAAATATCATACACACAGACTCCCAGGCTAAGAACAAACATCTGCGGTTCGCACAAATTGTTGCCCTGTGCGGGAATCGACCCTGCAACCGTTAGCACAGCAGTCCAATCACCTGGCCTTTGTGCCAATCAGATCGTCGATTAATGGAGACGACTTAATGAGTAAGTAAAGCGTACTTATCAATACCCATTATTTTCCTTAAGAGGTCGCCAGGATCGTAACAAATGGAAATCCGTGGTCTCTGCCTACCCCTCAGGGAAACAGGCGTGACTTTATGTATGTATGTATGAAGATGTCTTTGCCGTACTACAGTACGAATTTCCTCTTAATTTAGCATTGCATTTACCATGCATTTTCCGTTCACGTACCTTGATTTGGTTCGACCCATAACCATCCAAATTTCTTAAGCATTGCGTCCGGGCCGCCATTTGGCAGGGCTTCAGAATCCGGAATTCGTTTATTTATTTTTATTAAATTAGAGAAAGACCCTCTTCACCCCAATTTTAAAAATGGTCGTGTATTTCTTGGTAAAATATTCAACGGGCCAACCCTGTTATTGATAACGATTCCCAAAACGAGGAAGCACTCGCTTTGATTGTATGTGTGTTGTTTTTTTATTAGTGAATATGAATTTCATCGGGGTACGCCATTGTATCGTGCGATTCGTTTTTTAATTAAAAAAGAGTAACACCAATTTTGCCTGTTAAATTTTATCCATCCATTTTGTGTTTTACTTGTTTTTTGTTAGGAACCTACCTATTAACTAACGTTCATTGTTTAAAATTACCTTTTTTTAATTACGGTAGCTGGCTAGTGGTATCCGGCCTAGAATTGACCACCCCCTTTCCTCCCGTGGGTGTCGTAAGAGGCGACTAAGGGAAAATCCAGAAGATGGGTAGCAGCGTCTTCTGTCTGTCGTAACTTCAACACTAATACTGCGATCCCCAAACCTAGCCAAGCCTAGGCCTTCCTCTTACCTAAGGGGAAGGCCTTTGTTTAACAGCGGACGGCTTCCGGCTGATGATGATGACGATGAATTGCATTAGCCATTACTTTTCCATTAATAACACAAATAGGAAAAATATATGATTCTGCTCTATCATCATCAACATCAACAATCGCATTGCCGACTACTTGGTATATAGGACTCCTTCATCATCCTTCATGTCCATTCATCACTGTTTCAAAAATACAAAGTTCCAATATGTTCGTCCAATGACACAAAAACTATAATTTTACACCTCATACACTTCGTAATAATGAACCTCACTTTTTGGAAGCCAAGTCCGAACTACATTTCCTTGATTAGTAGGAAGAGACCACGGAGTTTTATGTGCTATGATCCCAGCATCATTCGCTCATAATACTAATCATATCCTGAATCCCGTTCCTCTTCATTTACCATTTCAAACAGGAGTGCATGAATCATCCCCCAAACTTGGCAAAACTATGCAAAACACTGGTTCTATGGCAAACTTTGCATGCATTAAAGCGATGACATTTGGTTGGGGACGCCAAATAATTCATATAATAAGACCTACTGCTCGGCCAGCATTGGCGAAGCTGCCAAGTTTCCTTGATTTTATTAGAGCTATTTCTTGTACAGCCGGCAATTGAAAAGCTTAACAAGTTGAAAAATGTAATTTATTTGATTTAAGTTATAAGAACCAACATTTTGATATAGAAATATTTTGTTATTTCAATTAAATTATGGGTATGTAAATCGAAAATGTTGAGCTGTTTTTGTTACCGACTGTACCTAAACACTTTTTGCTGTTATTACACCTGTATTTCGCGAAAAACACGCAAACTTTGTAATGAGGAGTTTGATAAAGCCTGTATAAATTTAATATGTAGTACAAACTTAGTTTCAGTAGATTTTTCGGCTTTTGCTGTGTCTTATATTAATTTATAATATGAATCTTCTTATAACACTTTGACAAGCGAACCAACGGACTTTAACCGTATAAAAAGAGCCATCTTCTGATAAGCAAAGTGCAGGCTCTTTAATAGCATCATCATCAGCCGGAAGAAGTCCTCTGTTGAATTAAGGGCTTCTCCTTAAAGGAGGGGAGGTTGCCATAATTCCCACGCTTGGCAAGCGGCTTTGGGGATCGCAGTATTGGTGGTCAAGTTACAGAAAACCGTGCTTCTCCTTCTTTTGAATTTCCCTAAGTTGCCTCTTATCCACTAGAGGAAAGGGGGTCAATTCGAAGCTGGATACCACTCGGCTAAACCGGGTCTTAAGTTGCGTCTATTAATAATAAAAAAAGCTTTTAGAACCATTAGTTTATTACAAACAATATTTTGCTTATTATCAATACGAGTTTTAAGTCCTTTATAGAACGCCCAAGGTTAGTTCGTCCAGGTCGTTTCCAAGACTAGCGCCATTAATGAATATAATATGACTGTTAGTCCACAAGTTGTACCTACTACTACCCAAACTAGTAACATAATCCTTGGTTACGACACTCATGAGAAATTAATGTGCTAGTGTATTAATTTGAATGATTAAAGTATGAGTTAGACTACTCATGTACATTAGGATGGAATAATCGTGTTAGCTTAATGGTTAACATACCATTGTATGTACAAGGTTGCAGGCAAACCCGGGCAAGTATCTATGTGACTTTTTCAATGTTATTAATACTTTCTTAGTTATTCTAAGACACCACTGACTAACTGTGACGGAAAACATCGTGTGGAAACCTGGATTTAATTATCTGTAATCGCCAACCCGCAGTGAGCTAGCGTGGTGATCGATGCTCAATCCTTCTCTATACGAGGATAGGCCTTTCCCCTCTATGAGGGAATAAGTGGGAGGCCTTTGTTCAACAGTGGACTGTCTATGGAGTGTCTTACGGCTGATGCTGATGCTGATGATGATGATAAAGTACATAATGTATCCGTTTAGAAAAAGTAATTTTAATTTGAGAGCTAAGATCTCAAGGCTTGTAGTGTTTCATATCAATTTTATTTCACTAAATTATTTGTTTTCTACTAAAGAAGCATTTTTTTAATAGAAATCTAAAAGTGTGACGATGATATACAATTATAATGACAGATCTGTAACTATTCCTCTCCAATAGATTTGTGAGTTTCAAGAACGCGCTAAATTCGCAAAGTTCCCTGTAATAAAACAGAGATTACTGATATTTCGAAATCGTCTATTTTGGGCTTCCGAAGGACAAATAGACTGTCGCCTTACAGTAACCTAGTAGAACCTAGACGTATCCAATCTCAATAACAATAAAGATAAAACTAAATTTTTTCGTTTAGATAAAAATAAAAAACGTGGGCGTGTAAAGTAACCTATCACGAGCGAGGCGGACGTGTGTCTAAAGATGGTTGAATCAGGAGTCTCCAGAACGTACGTGCCTTGAATTTATTGAGAAAGCGTGTGATGTCGCAATACGTCTCTCTACTCTTCGCGTCTCATGATAATTTCAAGTTTTACATATTGAAATAGGTACATGTGCTTTTCTGATTGTCTGAAATCTTCAAAGTCGCCTTTTTATTCAAGTTCGTCGAATGTAGACCTTACCGACTAGTGATGGACCTACTGGGGAACACCTAAGGTCCCCCTCCTTATTGTGCTGTTGTCAAAAGCTTTACTAAATAAAACAGGCCTAAAATTAGTCCCTTTAACAAAATTGTTAGTTAATCTTCTCTGTTTCAGTTTATTCTTAGAATTGAGGTTGTGGTTTAGCTTCGTTGATAGAACATTACATAAAGTGGGTAGAGTATAAGCTCTCATACATAAGTTAAAATATAGCTTGTGGCGTGCCTTCAAAATGCTATGATGAAAAGCTTTGCGAGCTAAAATATACTTTGGCGTTTTTGGGCTGGCCTAATTATTATTATTGTTAGAATTCAGTTATAAAACGAGATATCAAGTGGTGAATTAGCTTTGTTGCAACCTTAATGAATTGATTAAATCCAAAATATGGATGCCATTTTGAAAACGACGCACCTCTACAATGGCTTATTCCACAAAAGTCCTACTCATTTCTCAAGAGACCACATTATTTTCAAATAAAACATAATATCCATACAAGTCACATCAAAATATTATCCTTTTGAAGTCCAGACTTTTACTATATAATTATTTAAGTCTAGTTATGAACAATTTATCAAACTCTCACTAATATTATAAAGGCGAAAGTTTGAGAGTGTTTTTGCGGGTTTGTATGTTTGTTAACTCTTCACGCTGAAACGGCAGGACCGATTTTGATAAAAATTGGTATGGAGGTAGCTTGACACAAAGGCTACTTTAAAAAATGAAGCGGGTAACACTGCGGGGCGCAGCTAGTAGTTTATAAAAAAGAACAGAAGTTGTGTTATCACGATATTTAATCTAAAGTCCAAAGAATACAATTGTAGGTATCTTCTAATCGTGTAACACAAATAACATTGCCGATGTTGCTAAGAAAATAACAGTGTAGCAACATCTATTTACAGAGCTAAACAACCAACATAAATGTACCTGTATTTTCAGGGTGGCTCACATTCTTTGCTGAAGAAAAACAATTGTGATACGGTCGTACACGTCTTCTCAATTGACGTGTTTGTCTTACTTTGATGTAAAGGGAAGCAGGGACGTTGGAGTATGAATAAGGCAAACTTAAGAACGTCGAGGTGGGTTAAGGGTTGGACCTCATCTGGCAGCACGGAATCGCCTTTTTCCGTCGCCTTTTCTCTTTCTGTCGAGACTGACCGAGACAGAACACGCGGCAGAATCCTCGAGGCGATCGCGTGCTATCGCATTATGCTTTCTGTCTCGGTCTAGCAAATGGCAGTTCTAAGCGACAGAAAGAGAAAAGGCGACGGAAAAAGGCGATTCCGTGCTGCCAGATGAGGTCCAACCTTAAGAATGTCATTCCCTTTCTTCAGCGGATTATGTCGTAGATAGTGACAATGGTTGTGTGGGTAAAGTATGTCAATAGGCTTACCTCTTACATGGGACGTATAAAATAAGCGGCAGGATAGATGTACCTATATCATAGTGATAAAAAAAAACCTTTGAGAGATTCAGGTGTGATTGTATGAATACATTTTATGTTAGACGCATAATGTTTCTTCAGTAGAAGAAGACTTTGCCAATTTTGTTATATCAACTAGGCTAGCTAACATAACCATTTTTATTTTTTTTTTTTTGTTTAAATTTATTTTTAAACTTAGGTTTAGTGTGTAAATAAGCTTAAGTAAATTGTAAAATATTATATGAATAAACATAACCTTAGAATATAATATTTATTTTGGATAATTCTAATAATAACATAGGTTGGATAATTCTAATAATAACTGTTAATATTTTAAAATCAAATGTCTAATTAGACATATGATTTAAAATATTAACAGTTAATTGGACACCGCTAACGCTAGTCAGCTACATTTTAATTAGCAGATTCATATCAGATTATAAGTCAATTATCCATATTCGATTAATTAGTTTTCATTTAGCAAGAAATTAAACGATTAAATATTATAAGCATGATAAACCTAAGCTTTGACCGATGTGACTTATTTAATTTCATACCTTTGCTTAACAATGTATGTTTTTTAATATAAATAAATATGATTTTTGTATGCCCATACGATACTCCCTTACTGCGTGAAAGGATGACAAACCAACACTTTAAAATTAACCGTATTACTATATAAAACCAACAGACAAAACGAGAAAATGATTTTGCGACTTCTTCTATTATAAAAAAAAAATTAAGAATATTAAATAATAATATTAGTATGAATGAGATAAACAGACAACACAAATATCAAACCAATATATTTGTATGAGTTCTGTGGGTTTATACTTCGTTAATTTCATACTCAAAGTGCCGTAAGACAAATTGAGCCGGGAACGTAATCCGCTCGCTCCAAGGAGTAGGTAACACATTAAGTCAGGATGTTGTAACTGGGACATGACTAATTAGAGAATTTTGTTTCAAAGGAGCTCTAAGACGGGCGCCTGATATTTTATACCGGGGCTGTGATACTGTAACTTAACACTAAAAGAATATTAAGAAAGATTCGCGCTCAGATTTTACAAGCGTTAATGAATTAGGCTGAATGAAATGGTGGAATGTATTAAGATTCAAGCTTGTATGTTAGAATTAAAGGAAATGAAACTTGTTTATAATGTTTTGATAAAATAAATGATTATGATTTTGTTCCAGGATTGAAATGTCTTATGTTATATTTTGGTCTTGTTAAGGTAGGTTTTTTTTCTCTATTAGGAAAAAGGTTTGATTGAGGTTTGTGAAGGATTTGAAAGAAGTTTGGAAAAGTATAATAAAACGATGATTTTTGAAATGTAGGTATTGACTCTTCGGTCTAGAGTTCAATAAACGTGATGGCTGAGCATGAGGTTCTGGGTTTGAATCCCGTGTCGAGCAATGTGTTATTCGTTTTTTCCAATCATGTATCATTCAAGTAGCAGTACGGAGTCGTAATTTGTGACCGGTTGATGGGAATAGACGCGCGCCTTATAACGTTGGACCTATATCATAACTGGTAAATTGTGGATGTACTTTCTATAGTAGTTTCAGTTGAGAATTACTTTATGGAAAATCCCACTAACACTTTGCCCAACCCAAAATTCGAACTGAGGACTTCATGATAAACAATCGCGCTTAGCACAAATTAGACCAACAAGACAGATACACGAAGAACAGACATAAAGTCACGCCTAACACCCAGAGGTGTAGGCAGAAAACATAACAATGCTATTAAAACATTCACTTTGCAAATCTGAACAGCTGATTGCGCTTTATGTTGACTTAAAATTCAACGCGATTAAGTATGTCTTAAGTCCGTTTTACGCAAACATAAACATAACTTGTACTGTTGTAACGCCCCTAATAAATTGTAAGCGGATTTATCACGTATAATGTGTGTAAGCTCATTAAGAGATTATACGGCCCTGTGTTTACGCTTTCGTTTCTATACAGTATGTAGTATCTGTTTCTAACTTAGTCTATGATACCAATAACAGGATTGTTAGTCTATTTGATACGTGACGTAAATGGTTTGAATCGTCTTTGTTTAAAACTGCTAATATTACATAATATCACGCCTGTATTCCTTGAAGAGGTAGGCAGAGGTGCACTTATAGTACACCCATGATAATACTATTTATGATTTCTGAATAATTATATAGTTAAGTATTATTCGACAAAAGAACCTTGTCTCTTCATCCCTTTCGGTGATGACAATATCTCATCATCACGTCATACCAGCCACAGTAGTCCACTCCTGGACGTAGGCCTCCCCCAATACCAATATGCGTGATTTTAATATATATACCTAAACATCTAAAAAATAAAACGATTAGAAATTTCGAGATACTAAGGTCTTTTTAGTTTTCCAAAGGGCCTCTCAAAACACTATAGGGATTCAAAGCTCATACAAAATTGACTTATAAATCTTGTGAGAATCGTAAAAGTTATGAAGGTAGGAGGTAATGGTGCTTATAGCCTAAGGGGCTTGTAAAAGGAGCAAAGGTTTTATAGTAAACTTTAACGTTAACTAACTGGGTTCAAGATGAAAGGTCAGTAGTTATCGTGAACTAAACTTAAATGCCAAAAAAAATATTTTGAAGACAGCAAAATAGTGCTGTCACTATCTTTCGACATACCAAAATGTGACAGGATATGTCAAATCTAAATAGTATAGTCCACATAAATAATAAAAAAAACATACCTTAGTATGTTTGGAATAAGAGACAATCTTTAAAATGATCCATTCGATGTTCATTTATTTTTTAAATATACTTTCAGGTTAGTCTAAAGGTGCGTATAAACTATGTAACATATTATATAACTTGTGTTTTATAACACGTCCACATTATGTTACCGTCTTATTCAACATTGCAACATAAAACAATACTGTACACATTAGAATAACAATGTTATGTAACCATAGTTTTCGTTTGTCGTTCTTCAGTGCTATCCACAATGTCGACACGAGAGGACGTTTTGCTGGCTGTGGCAGCGACTGTTGTATTTTTAAATTACAAAAGAAAAACAAAAAAACGTAGATGCTGGGTTCGTCCTAGTTTATTGACCAGAACAAAATATGTTAATATGTTTTATAACATTCACCGTCCACATTATCTGAAACATGTTATATAGCAATGTTGAATAACATGTTATGTTATATAGTCTGTACGAGCCTTAAGGTTACTTTAATTCCAGAAACATCACCACAAAACTATCTGCGCAAACGAAGTCGCGGGCTAGATCAAGTCATTAAAAATCTCGTAATAATTACACAGAGAGGTCTTTAATTATCTTAGAAATATATTCAAAAGTCACATTGATATTTACCGTTTGAACCAAAAATATTGTGAGTACATGTTTGAATAAAATGAGTGGGTGTACCCTCTGCCTTCAGGGAATACACGTTATAAATACACATACATGTCACACAAACAACACAATAATCAGACAATGAACCGACCTCGTTACCAGTCGGGTCTCATCCATTATTCTCATACATAACCAATATTGACACAACATAATCCGAAAACGCCTGTCTATTTAACATAAGGTAAAAATAAAGGTTTAACGAAATACGTGGCGTTGTCGTTGGTGACGCGGCCCGTATCGTGTTGACTTCCATACATGTTTAATGTAAAGGGCCCGACTTTTATAAACTACCTCTCGTTTTATCTGTACCTCTATTAATTTTAATGAAAATGTCAACTGTGTCCCCTTAGCGCTGAATTATTGTTAACATTGTTTCTGGTCTCTGTGAGCGCGGGAAGCGATAATTAAATAATAATAATAATACCAGCCTATAACTGTCCCACTGCAGGGCAAAGGCTCTCGTATAGAGAAGGATGGAGCAATAATCACCACGCTAGCTCACTGCGGGTTCGTGATTTCAGATAATCAAATCCAGGTTTCCTGACAATGTTTTCTGTCACCGTTACCGGTGTCTTGCGATGTCTTGTCAAGCGATAATGAATACGTGTAAATTGTATTTTCTATGTACGTATAGATAACTATTACAGGTCATAGCACTCATATCAACTCGGAAAGGGATCGTCGCCGTATCAACTCGAGCCGTGCAGTATTATTTGTATGAAACTCTCTACTGCAACGCACGCTAATCGGAATCGTAACGTAATCGAATCGCCTCGGGATGCTTGAAGCGCTTGAAGCTTGAACTGGCGAGTCGTAAGCGAGTTGACGTGCCGGAGCAACTGATTCGGTTTGGTTTCGTGCTTTGACCAGGTTGACGCCTGTTTGACGACGAGGTGAAAGGCGAAAGGCGGTGACGAGCCCTTTCCGAGTTAATATCTCTGCTATGAACTGAAGTTTCCCTTTTGTTGATAGCCGATAAAGTCATTGGTGATAACAAAACCTGTGTGGATTTGAATAATACCCTTACCATGAACTTTTAAAGCAGGACAGTTTACGTTGTGGAAGCGAGACGCCGCATAACACTGCACGTCTCACTTCCACATCTTATACTAACCTGCTTTAAGATTCATGGTAAGGGTTTATTTATTTGAGCATTGCATTAGTAACCAACTGCATAATATACTATTGGGAATAAGAATATAAGCGAGACGATATATTCATATCCATGCGTTATACTCGGTTTAGGTATGTACTAACGGTTGTTTCAGATTGTGAGGTCTAAGCTCTTTACCTCTCTTGAGAGGATACTTGGACCTCTACGGTACGTTGAGAGCTGGTTATACAAAACAAATCTTTTAATCCGTGGGTATCGTAGACATGTTAACATAAACTCGCCTTTTACTATTTCAAACATTCATTTGTTTGGTATTATGTTTTTTTTTTTTTTTTAACTCTTTATTAAATTATAGAGGGTTTAATCAACATGATTATGTCACCCTCGAAAAAACTTTTACAGGTAAGTACTACATAAACTAATAAATAATTAACAAATCACCTTCTTCGACATGCGATTTTAACTAAGTTAACTAACATCTTGGCTTCCCTCGAGAGGGGGCAAGCCAAAATGCTATTACATTGTCCAATAACCCATAAATCAACATTGAAAAGATTTTGAAAAGCTATTCTTTCCGCTTCGTTCCTGACACATTCAACCATAACATGGTAAGCATCTTCCACTACGTTACACACAGTGCAATTCGGCGAGTTTGTTTTACCCATGAGAAAGCCAAAGCTATTTAAAGGAATGTGTCCAGAACGAAGTCTCATTAATGTAACAATATCCGACCTGGCCATATCCGATCTTTCAAACCACGGTGAACTTGCTAGGCATGGTTGAACTGTCTTATACCAGACTCCCTTACTCAATGACCGTTCATCGAAGTATTCCTTCCAAATTAATTTACACTTTTCTTTGACTAATGATAGGAGGTCACTGTGATAGGGAAGAAACCCCATGGTAATGCCGTCTATTATGGCTTCTCTTGCAAGACGATCGGCTTCCTCGTTCCCATACAGACCGATGTGTGACGGCAACCATTGGAGTGAAACATGCCTTTTATTTTATCGCAGCTTATCTAATGTATTTAAGATAGTGTATGCTATTGGTGCTCCTCGAAAGTTGGTGGTGCAACGAATGAGATGTTGTAGGGCACTTTTAGAATCAGACATTATCACATAGTCACCTATATCGAGCGATTCAATGTACGAAACTGCTTCTGCTATAGCAATAAGTTCAATGTACATAATAGAAAGATTTGAGTTTATTCTTATTTTAATCGAAATTTTAGTTTGTAAATCAAATATTGCCAGTCCAGCTACATCATTTTCTTTCGATCCATCAGTAAATATTTTATAGTAATTTTGAAAATTGTCCGATATAAAATTGTCACACATTGATTTCAGTAAAAATGTATTAAAACTTCTTTTAGATTTATAGATGGAATCGATTTTAGGTTTTATACGGGAAATATCCACACTGCTCACCCATTTATCTAAAGAAAACATTTCATTTTGTACACTAGAATGTATAGGTATGTCTTTATACTGATTATGAATAGTAACCAATAACGGTTTAACTCTGTGTCTCCATAACCGGTTTTGACTACAAGTACTTAATTCATTTAAGAGGTTAATCATTTCACTGTTGGCTAATGACTTTTTTCGAAGCCAATATTTAGCGGCAAGATAATACCTACGCACGCTAAGCGGTTGTAAATACAATTCGTTCTCCATTACATGTATGGTTGTACTTCGTACAAACCCACCTATCACGCGCATGCATTGATTTTGTGTCCTATCTAATTTGACTAAATGTGTCTTACAGCTATTTGCGTAAATAAAACTACCGTAATCCAGCCT
Source organism: Abrostola triplasia (assembly GCA_946251915.1). Lineage (NCBI taxonomy): Eukaryota > Metazoa > Arthropoda > Insecta > Lepidoptera > Noctuidae > Abrostola > Abrostola triplasia. The sequence continues at coordinate 3,624,920 of OX276444.1, read as the reverse complement.
ACTTCGTATGCAGGCTATGTATAATCGTCTCAAATGTAGTGGATGCATTCCCCAACCTGATCCAGCTAGTACTTTGAAAATATTTATAAATTTGGAAGCCCTTTCTTTTAATTCGTTGATATGTTTAGCCCAACGTAACGATCTGTCTAGCCATAGACCTAAATATTTTACATTATCAACTACTTCTAATGGTTTATTATTGATTGTGAGATGAACACGGTCTCTAAAAAAACCGTTATTAAAAATACAAATTTTACTTTTATCTGAGGAAATATTTAGGCCAATCTTTGATATAATTGTGTTAAATCTGTTAATCGCTAATTGCAAATTCTGACTACTTTTTGATAAACTATCAGAGTTTGTGTAAAGGACAAAATCATCCGCGTATTGGGAAATGTTAACGTTTTTTATATCTCTGCATGCTTGATAAGTTACGATATTAAAGAGAAGTGGGGAGAAAGGGTCACCCTGAGCTAAGCCGCGATTTGTACTTCTGCAAAAGGAGGACCCATCTAGTTGAATCTTAAGATTTCTTTGTTTTAAAAAGTTGTAAATATACTGACACATTTGAGAACCTACACCTATTTCGTCCAACACACGTAATAGAAAGTTCACATCAACGTTATTATATGCATTGTCGATATCTATGAAACAAGCGATTGTACATTTTCTTTCTAAAAAACCTGATTGTATACGTGTGACCAAACTAGATAAATTATCGAGACTTGATTGGCCTTTTCTAAATCCCGTAGTGTTGGAAGATAGTATTTTATTTTTCTCAACAAACCACTCTAATCTATTGATTAGTATGCTGTGAAAAATTTTACAGACACAGGAAATCATAGATATCGGACGAAGAGATGATGGAGCTGCAGGATCCCGTCCAGGCTTGGGAATGGGAATAATAGTAATATCACGCCACTGGCGAGGAACAAAGCCGACTTTATAAAATTCACTTAACAATTTTGTTAGAATATTCTTTGCATTGTCGGGTAGATTTGTTAGCATTGAATAAGATATATTGTCACACCCAGGTGTGGTGTTCTTATGTCGTAGAGAATGGTCCAACTCATGCCTCAAAAATGGAGTTTCCAATTTACTATTTACCGATACAAAGGATGGCTTTTTCGGGGAAACATAATCAGGGGTAAGATTATAAAGAAGTTGGCAAGCTTTATCTTTGTCTACATACGTGTGGGGAGATTTGTATCCTTTGAACCATTTTAACTTATGCCATAGTTGAGCTTGCGTCATCGATCTATCTATTGAAGAACAATACTCATGCCAAGCTTTATCCCTCTCTCGCTTTATCAGTTTCTGGGCTTCACTTATTTTATTTTGCAGGGCTGTTAAATTATTTGGTGTTGGATTTCGCCTAAATTGAGAGAGAGCAAGTCTGCGTTGCGCTACTATTTTAGACATTGATACACACCAATAAGGTTTGGGTACAAAATTCGAATCTGGGTTTGGGTTGATTTTTATAAATGGGATATTATTATTTGCGGCTATATTAATGTTATCTACAAACTGGTCATATGATATTTGAAGATCACTAGATAATGAAAAATTTGTAAAAAGATCTCGTAATTTGTTAGTGTAATTAGGCCAATTAGCTTTCTTAAAATTCCTTCTCAATTTTATATTAAAGTTATTACTACAAGATGTAGTAATTTTAATTATAAGGTGGTCACTACCTAATGTTTCACACAAAGTTGACCAGTTTAATTTTAGAGCAATGTCAGAGGATACAAAACAGAGGTCGGGGGAAGATTGCTGTAAAACATTGTTAACTAGTTTAATTCGCGTAGGTTGGCCATTATTTAATGTTATCATAGAAGAATCAATTATTGCATCAAATATTTGTGACCCTCTTTGGTCATTTTTACATGACCAATTGGTGTGGTGTCCGTTAAAGTCACCCACGATTAAAGACTTACTATTCACACGCGAAAACAGCCTATCCCAGTCACGTTGCAGAGTGCGTACGGAAGGCGCACAGTATACGGAAAACAGATATTCAATTTGGTCACAATTAAATAATTTTATACCTATAATTTCGATGCCTGAATTTGTACAATCAAAATTCAACTGAGTACAGTTTATAGACTTATGGACTAGTACTGCCACGCCCCCGTAACCGTCGCTCCTATCTTTGCGGTAAATATTATAGCCATTTACCTTTATTCGTGTTTCGGGTGTCAACCATGTTTCACTAATGGCAGCAATGTGGATTCTTTCCTGTGATAAAAATTGTTCTAATGCTATTAATTTAGGTTTTACACTTTGAGCATTCCATTGTATAATATTAACCTGCTGCGTCTTAGTTATTTTATCCATCTTTAAAGAAATAGTCCAATACCATTTGTAATATAGGCCAGTCCGGAATTACATCAACTGCTAGTAATATTAGAAACTCTATACAACATTTTAACACCATCTTCACTTTAGATTTTAGTGTAACACTTTTAAGAAATAAGATCTCCTTCAACTTATTTAACAGCTCTCGTATATGAGGGGTTTTCTCTTTAGGGTCTTCATCCTTCGCCATTCTCGACGTAAAATTTTGGTTTGTAGAGGTAGCGGGGATATGTCCGGGTATTTCACTTACGGAGTCTTCTGACCATTCAAATGGAGATGGAGGTCTCGGACGTTGTAATTTTCTCCTTGTTCCTGATTGTTTTTTATTTTCGTCATGTATGACAGCCTTCGTTTTTACAATTTCAGCATACAAAGGGGTTTCAGATGGAGTACGAAGCGGGGGTATATAATCTTCCGGAAATAGATTTTTCACGTAATCTGGTGTTGGTTCTGAAACTTTTAAGGGCTCTTGCTCTCTAGGTGGTGCTGGTGGCGGGTCTGGGTCAACGTATATAGTAAGCGCTTTTCTGTAAGTGCAATTGAATTCTGCCATAATAACCCTTAAACGTTTTTCTTTCACGAAGGCCGGACATGTCTTAGCTAAGGCCATATGATTTCCTCTACAGTTGACACATTTGAAATGTATAGTGTTACAATTATCGTGTTTGCCGCCACATTTCGGACATGTTACATTAATTGAGGGGCAGTGTTTGGTGGGGTGACCAAGTTTCCAACATCGCGCACATTGAGAGACCGGAAATAAGTAGGGATCTACTTTAATGCGTAATCCATCAACAGATACATAGCTAGGAAGAGAAGCTCCCTTAAAACAGAGGCGTACCGACTCACTAGCTTTCCAACCGTTGTCTTCTTTGACACGTCTTTTTAAACGATGTACGGATGTAAGTTCTACAGTCTCAGGGCAAGTAATATGTTTCAAAATCTCCTCCTCCTCCATGTCTATGTCCACGTTTTTGATTACTCCAAATGACAGACTTTTCTCCATAGCCCTAGAAATTCTCCATCCCCTTCCTAAGAGTTCTTTACATGATTCTAATTTGTTCGCGGTGTCTTCATTTAGAATATCAAGTCGCACTTTGAAAGGATTAATATATTTAACTTTCTCAATATCTATTAAACCGTGAGATTTGAATATTTTAGCCAAAGCAAACATTTTTGGCATGTTTTCGGTACATGTAATGTACATTTCAATGGCACTTCTGTCAGATTTTGTTTTTTTCTCCTTAGATTTAACTAAACTCCATTCATCATCATCACCTAATCTTCTCTTGCTAGGTCTATTATTTTGCCCTTGGTATTCATTCATCTCAACTATATTTGGTTCTCCCTCGCTTTGTTGTTGCTTCTCGCTTCCCAACTGATGTTCTCTGTCATAGTCAAACTCCTGATCATTCTCGTTATCACTGTTTAAAATCTCAAATTGGTTCTCTTTTTCAAGAATATCCGTAATCGTAACATCCATTACCGAGCGATTAATTATCTAGGTACATTGTTATCAGTAACGTAGACGCAAAGTAGTTACAAGCGCACACGCTTGTACGTGCTTGCATTACCAAAAGAACAATAGAAACCGGTTCGTTCGACGCGATCGTTAATGTATGATGCGATACGACCACCTCGCACGAGTGCCGATACGAGACTGTTGGTATTATGTTGTACTGGGGTACTTTTTTAATAGTTTTTATGCAACAGATCGTTATAAATGTCGTAACAATGAAAGAAGAAGATTAAAACCTACAACATATTAACATCACGCCTGTATTCCCCGAAGGGGTAGGAAGGTGTACCTATAGTACACCTACATTTCCTAATGTAATAGGGAGCGAGCCTATTGCCATCAACCGGGCACAAATCTAGACTCCGTGATGTTAATGAAAATTACCAAATGGAAAATTCAATTAACACTTACCCAATCTGGGATTCGAACCCAGGTCCTTTATTCAGCATCTATCGCTTCCAAAAACCTATTTGTTATTCAGTTTCATCGCGTAAATAAACGTTCGATCCATTTTATTTACTCTGTGTGGAGCTACGTCAAAGTAAGGGTCAAGATAGATTAATTACAAAAATAAATAAGTCAGTTACGAAATACGTTTAATTTGGGCCCAGCTGCTGATTTTAGCTCACGCCTTATCCCTTACAATTTGATTTTCAGCTTCATTTATCAAAGATAATTTCCTTTTATAGCAACTTGTAAAGTAACTGTCATCATCATCATCAGTCGGAAGACATCCACTGTTAAAGAATGGCCTCCCCCTTAGAACGTCACAGTGAATGACAGCTTGCCAATTGCATCCACCAGTTGCCCGCAATTTTGACGATATCGTCGGTCCACCTGGAGGCCTGCCAAGCAACTGTGGTCTTCTGAAATCATTCACCATCTTCCTAGCTTTTTTAAGTTGGATTCGGCTTCCAGTCTGACTGGATGTAGCTGAAAACCAGGAGTCTACAAGGATCGACAGGTTATCTGACATCTAAAACCCAGGGTGCCAATCGGTACAATATCTGGCTTTTGACTACGGACTGTGCGATTGACTACTCTTCAAGACATGAAAAGGTCGAGGGTTCCTTCATCCGTAGTTGCTATTACAACTGCCTATCGTGAAGTCTTTGGTTTTATTCTAACTTTCTTTGCAGCCCTCGAGTGATAACTATCGTTATGTCAATCATATCTCTATCTTATTGCTAACAATGGACATAATTATCAGCTGGAAGACGTCCACTGTTGAGCAAAGGCCTCCCCCTTAGGTAAAGGGGCTTGCCATAATCCCCACGCTTGGCAAGCGGCTTGGGGATCACAGTATTGTTAGTAAAGTTACAGAAGATACTGCCGCTGATCTTGGGTATCGTAAGAGGCGACTAAAGGAAAATCCCATAGTCGCCTCTTACGACACCCGCGGAAAGGAAGTGGTCAATTCTAGGCAAGATACCACTCGGTATAACAATAGACGTAATACTGTTTTATTCGGTAGTAGGTATACAACGGCTTCAAAACAAAAGCGTAATAATAGAAATATATTTTAAAACCCTTACTAAGACTCTTACCTAACACTTTGTCTGCCCAAAAGTTTTCAAGTCCAATCAAGGTCTTTGTCAGTTATTAGTGCTTAAGTCTAGTCAAATTACTCAAGACTTAGTTAGCGTCTACAAAGCTAAGATGAAGCTTCAATATTAGAACTGTTTAGTGTTTAGTAATCTACCATTGGTTTCAAAAGTAAATAGCAAACATTTTTGATAGTATAAAAACTGTAACCCTAACTGGTAGGCACTGGGGCTAGGTGTACAAATTTTAATGAAATCCATACTAAATATTATAAAAGTGAAAGTAACTCTGTCTGTCTTTCTGTCTATTACGCCTTCACGAATAAACCGCTGGACGGATTTTGATGAAATTTGGCACGTATAAAGTTTAAGACCCGAGAAAGGACATAGTCTACTTAACGTAGGCAAAGTCGCGAGCAAAAGCTAGCATAACATATCTGACATTAAATACACAAGGAACTTGCATATACTTTCCTGGTAAATAAAAACCACAGGTCTTCTAACATAAAACACGTTTAAGATAATTCAGCGGTAGTCAGAAACACCGCAACTTCTTGAACGGCAGAGTTCTAAGTAAAATTGAGGACTTATAATGTCAGCCTAACTTAGTTTTAGAAGACAAGTTTTGCTATAGCTCCAAGCGTATTTTACTTTGAAGCAGTATAATACGTAATCTTTTTACGAACCGTATATCTATATTCTGCTGGAACTAAAACAAGATTTACATCAAATTAGGATCTAACAAGACATGGCCTTGTCTTTGAACTAACGTAATCTTAAACATGTGAACAATACATTTAATTACGGGCTTCCTTAGACTCTTGTAAAACCTTTTGAAGTACTAGTAAGCATCATAGTTCTCTCAATCTACCTTAGGACGATTATAAGCATCTACTCAAGTATTATCATAGCACTAAAAACATAACTGGCGAAATGTGGGTGTACTATATGTGCACCTCTGCCTACCCCTTCGGGGAATACAGGCGTGATGTCATGTATGTATTATGTACTAAAAAACGATATTAGGGTTGTGCATGTTAACTAAGCTATGAACTTAATGCATAGTTATTCAACGAATGGATTTGGCAAAATGGCTGGCAGCAGTTGGAAGCGGAAAGCCGAAGATTGAGCTCAGTGGCGTGCCATAGGAGAGGCCTATGTTCAGCAGTAGACGGAGATAGGCTAATGATGATGAATAGATTTGGAAACTCTGACTTTACTAACATCTACAGGTGCAATTAGAGTCTTCATGAGTCACGATTCTCAATAGTAAACTTCGTTCCTATCTACACCCTATCCACAGTATACACCAAATCAATATTCTTTATAATCATCACGACCTGATTGGTGTAATGGCTAAACGATTGGTGTATGAGTGTTAGCCTAAATGTTGAGGGTATGATTCCTGCATAGGAAAAAATTTGTACGATTCGCAGATGGATATCCCAAGTCTGTCTGTTTGTGAAACCCACCCACAATACACGATAAATTCCTAATTATTTATTTTTTTTATAAAACGTCGCCCCACACTAGGAATTTCTCCTGTGTCGTGGGTGCGTTTTCACAAACATGAAATATCACATACACTAACACCCAGACTCGAGACAAACATCTGTGGTTCGCACAAAGTTTTGCCCCGTGCGGGAATCGAACCCGCAACCCTCAGCGCAGCAGTCCAATCGCTTAGCCACTGCGCTAATCAGGTCGTCAAAATATAATGTGGGGTACCGTCTTTTTAAATCGCCTAGGTGGTCTAGGCGCAATTTAAATGAATTCCTTCCGTGGCTGTCGTAAGGCGGCTAAGGGATTATTGCGAAGGGATTGGCAGCAGCGTTCCTCTGTGTAGGTACCGTTAACAATACTACGACTGCCAACCCGCCTGGCCAGCGTAGTTACTATGGGCAAAAACCACCCTGAAGAGTAGCCAGCTTCAGTTCCCAGCTGCCCTTCTATTCCAGGTAACATTGACTGGGTAGAGAAAACGAGAGAGTGGGCCTTGTGGCGTACCTTGGGGTAGGCCTACCTCTACGGCAATGCGCTGATGTGATGTTATATTAAAATAAAAGCCCAAGATTGTTTCACGTTCATTATCAAGAAAGCTGCTTTGAACCTACAACCTTGTAACATTCATAAATACAAAGTATAATATGATTAATGATTATAACAACCAAATATATAAACGAAGAAATATCCTGTCATCAATCAAAAAAACAAATAACATTCAAGAAACCAATTCGGTTGCATTAAAAACCAAAGCAGAGTTCGCGGTACACTTCGGGTCTCATAACGGAGGCTATTTATCATAAACTTTGTAAGAACAGTAAGCGAGACGCCTAAATTAATTTGTAATGTCACCTCTTCTAGTCACAAAAGGTGGAAACAATGCCGAGGACTGACTGAATCCCAATTTGTAAACTTTATTGAGTCCCTTTGACAAACTTGCTTGACGTCTCCTTTTGAAAGTTTTGGTGCCATAGCCTTATAATTATCAGTAACAATTTCTAGCTATTTTTGTTCAAAGTTCAGGGTAATTGATAGTTAATTTTACTTATTTCCTACACCATCGTTAAAATATTTCAGGGTCATAAGCTGTTTTTCTTTTTTGTAACATCAGAATTTGGATTTGATTTATTAGTGGTCTAATAATTCGTCTCCAAGTTGATCATCAGCCGTACAATAGAAAGAACAATTCAATTGAACAATTGACTGATATAAAAGGCAAGTTAGGCAAATAACAAAGAAGAAAGAAAACCATTTCTAAACCACGGGATGCCTGTAGAATCCCAAAAAAATTGCCTAACCTGACAATCCAAGAACTACAGAGCAATTCTTTTGACAGATATAGAGTAAATAAATACTTTTCCCCGCAATATCAATTCCAACATTCAAAGTCTATAAACACAGCTTACAAATACTGAAGGCTACAAACCTATAAATTTCAAATTCCAAGTACAAAAGAAAGCCAGCGAAACTAAAATATTTACTTCAAACGAAAGCCATATATCAGTTTCAAGGCTCGCATTGATTCTCAGACGGGCCTCACGAATACTTTCATAGGGGCACGTGTTCCGAACATCTAAAAAGGCATTCTCGGCATCCGAGTTACGTTAAGCCAGTGCTACAAGATTTCGGAATTGTTTTACGAGTTGCTTACAAATTAAAATTCTACAGGATCTAATAGTATTTTTGGTGGGTCAAGGTTTGATGTTTGTTCATTTGTCAATTTGGATGTTTATTAATGAAAAATGAAAATTTTAAACGAAGGGGTTGTATAAAATTTCTATGCAGCAATTTGGATGTATGTTAATCATCATTATGATCCAAAGTTCATACAGAATAGGACAAAGAGAAGATAGAAGAAGAAACTGGTGCAAGCAGAGAACCTCCACGAGTGACGATGATAAAATCCCGTACCTTGGACGATCAACCTCGCTACCATCCCTGTTGACTAATATACAATGGCATGACCTATTCATGTGGCTATTGGCTCATATCAATACAAAGAAGAAGAAGGACAAGAAGACCAAAACCTTTTTGATACAGGTACTTTACCAGGTGGACAGACGATATCATCAGTTAGGGTAACCAGTGGATGCAATTGGCAAGTTGTCGTTGATTATGGCATTCTAAGGGGGAGGCCTTCTTCATTCAACAGTGGACATCTACCGGCTGATGATGACGATGATGACTTTAGCTAACGTATAATGAAATAGCTTTTATTTACTCAAGTGAAACCGCGGGCAGTTGGTAGTTACTCATAATTATAGGAATGTTAAAGTTGTTTGTTGTTTGCGAATCGTTTGATTCCAGTAAAGAACAATTACATAAGTAAACGCTGCTAATAAATGCAGGCACGACATTAGAGAATGTTTGGTGTTTGAAAGAATTACTAACAGTTTACACGATAGTAAAATAGTAGGGTATTAGAGTATTAGGTAAGGTATTTAAAATAAAAACGTAACTCAAAGAATCAAAAGTTTATTACAATCTCAAAACTGAGTAGTTTCTATTGAAAATTTAAATAATGCTTGTAAGAAGACTTGTTGAGCATTAAATATGAAAATCAAATCAAGTTGCTAATACCTAAAATTAGTTTGGCAGCGCTCGTAAATTTTTTAAGTAGTGTTTTGAAGACTCAAACTTGGGACTAGCTCAAAAAAGAGCTGTGGGTGAAATCGTGCTGCGGATAAGAATTATATTTTAATAGATTGTGTAGACGATTTTTTGGGTCTTTTCCTGAATTGAAGTAGACTTTGTCTACTGTAAAGGCCCGTTCTAAATAAAGATGAATTTAAAAATTCGATGGATTATTTCGCACTCACTCATCCAAACAAATTTAACCTTATATAGGTAATACTTTTGATAAAGTCACACCTATGTTGCCAAAGTTGTATGCCACGTCAGGCCTACAGGCGGTTTAAACTCTGACACCAGGTTATTCATCAACCATACGATAAGAAGAAAAAGAAGTAGTTGCCCAAAATACTAGGCGGAGGCATGTAGAACACCCACATTTCGCCAGTTATGTTGTCCGTATGTAATAGGGGCGAGCCTATACAAAACTCTTAGAGCCAGTGTAGATATAATAGTATTTTGATAAAGAACTTCCCCCCGCCCCTTAAGGAGTTATAAACATGAGTATAATGTACGTTTGAAAAATTACCAAAATGAATTTAACAAATGACGATAAAATAACAATGGAGTTCTTAATTAGTGAATAGGTGAAGTTTGAAAGTTTCGTGAAACGAAGGCATTATAATTATCTGTTACGGCGTCAAGTCACGCATTATTCGAAGTGTATTCGCTTATACCGCCATTTTTAAGTTTACACGTTAAAGGGTTTAGTGGAATCCTGTTAGTATATAGTCTGGTGGTATTATGAAAATGGTAACGACGTCTTCGTGACCTTACTGTATTTAACTGTGTTTTAGGGGAAGTCATGGGTGAGTGTGAGTTCATTCTTGCGTTTCAAGGATGGTCATCTTCCGGCTGATGATGATAGGTGTGTATGTGGACCGACGATATCGTCAGAGTTGCGGGCTACCGGTGGATACAAATGGCAATTTGTTGTTCATTGTGGCGAGCTAAAGAGGAGGCCTTTTTACAGTAGTGGACGTCTTCCGGCTGATGATAATGATGATTAGGCTAATGATGGTGTAGTACTACCACATTTTACCTGTTCGATTTCCTCGTTGGTCTAGTGGTCGCTAAGCGCGATTCTTGAGCATGAGGTCCTAGTTTTGAATCATCATTTGATTGGGGTATTCCATTATTCTAAGTAGCAGCACGGAGTCTGAATGTATCCGGTTAAGGCCAATAGGCTCGCCCTATATTACTTTGAGACCTATAACATAACTGGCGAAATGTGGGTGTACTATAAGTACACCTCAGCCTACCCTTTCGATATTATATTTTTATGTATGTAATAGAGTTAGATTACTTTAATCATGCTCCATTGAGGTCCAAGAAGATATTAAGGCATAAAAGGATAGCTAATCGGCCTTTATCAGGCAAAGTTCTAATCATGTTGCTATAACCGAGACTTTTTCAAGACGGAGACCTTAATTAGTTGGGCGAACTAGTCGGGAATCGAATTAAGATGCCTAGTGAAGATAGCGGTATAGCTCACTAACACGAGACCACTGCTTTATGTTGTATAAGATTATTCCCTTTGGTCCCAGAGAAGAGGCAAAACGTTTATCGAATAGGAATTAAATAGAATGATAAACGCATGGGCATGTCCTGTTTCGACTATTTGATCTGTAGTGTTCTTTTAAATACAACAAGGTGGGTAGGTGGTAGGATAGCAAAATTTAATTACGACACAAGAAGGAACATGAACTCATGTGTTTAGTTTTGGCCAGTCTGTTTGACCACGGCCGGCGCAACCCGGTCGAAACGTCAAGACATACAGCGTTTTTTCCCGCGCCTTACTCTTGGCAACTCTCTTCACACCGACCATAGTGTTGTGACTATTTGCACCTCGCCCGATAATAGTGATAAATTACATAATCTATGACATTTTTCTACCGCTGTTTGACTATTGAATGGTACTCACAGAAAGAAACAAAATAAGTAACATATCAATGAGGATTAATAATCTCATCTCACTAATATTATTAAGGCGAAAGTTTGTGAGCGTGTTTGTATGTTTCTTACCTCTTCATGCTCAAACGGCTAGACCGATTTCAATAAAATTTGGCATGGAGGTAGCTGACACCTCGGATTAACACGTAGGCTACTTTTTATCCCGAAAAAAATGTAGCAGGTAACACCACGGGGCGCAGCTAGTTACACTATATTTATGGTACTCGAGCGAGAATTGCTGTTTAAAAAGCATGAAGAATTACTTTTTAATAACATACTTAAGTAGCTAGGTACCTATAACATAATAAATCCATTCTTTGAATTCAATAAACGTTCGTGTATATCCACTTCTTTTTCCGTTAAAACCTTACCGTATTAGACTTAATCAATGAATAATTAATACCAGAAACATGTTTCACCTAGATTTTACTGAAAGTAACGTATGTAATAATACATTTTTGATTTAACGTACACAATATGAAGTTGTAAGTTTTATTCTTGTTAATTAGGCAAAAATTTGTCATAATATCTCTTTATCTCGTCTTTTAAGAGGAAGGCCTTTGTTCAACGGTGGACGTCTTCCGGCTGATGATGACGATGAGGGAAATTACCCTATAGACCATAATACCCACGCTTGGCAAGCGACTTGGGGATCCCAGTATTAATGGACAATGTTGTGGGTTACATGTTTGTAATATCAATGTATGAACTTATTGTATAGATTTTAACGTGTAACTGTTTTTTGTCCCTTACAAATAAAATAAAATAATGGTAAAGTTACAGAAGACGCCCATCTTTTGGATTTTCCCTTAGTCGCCTACGACACCTACGGGAGGAAAGGGGGTGGTCAATTCAAGGCCGGCAGCCAAGCACTTACCACTCGGAAAATGATCCTAGAACTACACAATTATGATGTTTTTATTTCAAAATCTGCAGCGTTTTACAAAGACAATGAGAGTAATATCGCGGGCTTTAGCTAGTTAAGCCTTTAAATACTATTTCTAACGATAACATATAATTAAATTAAACTCCTTAGTGTAAGCTTCGGAAGAGGTAATCCGCTGTTCCCGGCTTAGTAGACGACTGCATATAACGTATGTAATATTAATGACCGACGCTGTTAAACTGCACAAGCATAAGATTTCTATTATTCAGAAATAGATTAGTGGTTTATACAAACCAGCAAACATGGTTACATAATTGGTCTGTATTGTGAACTATCTAATATTTTGGTCTTCTTATATATCTTATGGTTGCTGAACAACCCCAGATATAGATCTACATAGATAACGCAAGTATCACGATTTGTATTGAAACTAAGCGTGCCGACTTTTTAATACCTATTGTGACGTCACAGCCAAAATTTAGTGACGGGAAATCCAAACCGATTCAAAGACACCGATGCCGCTGATCCCCATCCACCCAGCACGATTCAAACGATTCAACTGCAGCCGTCCGCTATGATTTTCTCGCTCATACTCATACATTTAGCGGTGACCAACCTAGACGCTTGGTCGGGGTTCGGACACGCGAAGTACATGCATTTGCGTTATCTATGTAGATCTATATCTGTGTGAACAACCTATCCCCTTAATATGAACTTCTAAGGCAGAACATTTTGACGAGGAAGCAAGACGTCGCTACGTGCAGTGATGCGTTGTCTCGTTTCCACAACGTAAACTGTCCTGCTTTGAAATTTCATGGTAAGGTGGCTGGTGTCAGAGTTTAAACTGCCTTTAGGCTTCTGACATGACTTTATAACCGTTGAAAAATCTCTCAGGTGTGCCGGTTTCCTCGCGATGTTTTCCTTTACAATTTTTAGCTATTGATAACTTATTTATACGCACATGAATTTGAAAAGACATTTGTGCGTGTCGCGGTTGAAATAGCGACCTTTAATAGCAAACCGACGGTCATACCACTCGGCTATCAGTGCTGCTAATATATTTTTAAAATACTAAACATTTCGCTTTGTTTTCATCTGCTCATTGTTATTTTATACCTTTTATCTTTAACGTAATTTTATTATTCACTATTTATAACTGTTCCTCCGGAACTCAAGGCATTACAACGAAACCCTTTCATCAAAAATGCTGGAAATACATTCAAGACATTATATTTTCATATCCCTTTTCGCTTTATTCTCCAAGAAAATCGGCAACGAAGACTTTCAAGTGTTTTAGCGGTACCATTAAATTCCTTTTGCGTCTAAAACTCCATGAATATGAGTTTGCGATCAAGACTCATAACTCGATTATCGACTCTACGAACAGTCCTTTGCATGATAAAGTCTTCACATAAAAGGGTATTTTTGTCGGAATTCTCACATTTTATGATCAAATAAACAATGCCAAGGATTGGAGGTGATATGCGATTCAGATTTTATGGTTCCGTTTGGATGCCTTATAAATGGCATTTTATAAATATATTATCTGACTTCGCCCGTGATTTCTCGTATTCCATGGATTTATTCTATTGTCAAATTGGGTTTTAGATTGTGGACATTATTTTTGGCTGCCACAATTTATTTAGATACTACATAATCATAATATTTATTTTTTTGTAGCGTAAGTAGCAAATGTAAATCAGTGATCTCTGCCTACCCCTCAGGGAAACAGTCGTGATTTTATGTATGCTTGTATGTATGTAGCGTAAGTGTTTCTAGCATACCAATATTTAATGCAAAATGTATAAATAAGTGTAAATAAGCTCAAGTATATTGTATATACTTTATTTATACAATATTATATGCATAAAAATCAATATAAAGAAGAAAAAAAAGCAAAATTACACGTAAACATGAAACAATCCAAAATTTGTCATTTAAAAAGTCGTAAAATAACACTTTTCATTTAGGTAGTTGAAATAGTTCTGTTTTTTATGTATATTGTATATTTTAACAGATTTAAAGGAATTAGGTAGCCTATTGTAAATACGGATGGCCATACAATAAACATTACTGGAATACATATTATGAAGTCTTTATTCTTTCATCATAGCTTCTTCATAGAGACCAACTTAGAATAGAACCTTATCAAACGTTCAACTTAATGATTCTTTGTTGAAAAGAGAATACAAAATGACTTGCTTATAATTTGACAATCTAAAAATAATACCGAGTTATAATGAACTGAATTTGAATAGCTACCCAAAAGTTAAGCTTTCCTTTTCCAAACGAGTGCCTATAATTAAAGCGACTGTCATCCTACGCAATAACGTAAAGGTCAGGCAAAGAATGGACATCGAATATGTATAGAGGACAGTTGAGCATTAAACATGCAAAGACTGAGTTTCTTTCGGTATTTCTTCTCAGAGGTAGTCAGTTAGGAAATGCCGATGCCATCTAGTTTTAAAAAAGAAGACGTGTAAAAGTGTTTTTCTAAAACCTATTTGGGGAAATAAAATCATTTATCATTATCATAACATAAAAAAAAACATAACATCACGCCTGTATTCCCCGAAGGGGTAGGCAGAGGTGCACATATAGTACACCCACATTTCGCCAGTTATGTTTTAGGTCCCAATGTAATAGGGGGGCGAGCCTATTGCCATCAACCGGGCACAAATCCAGACTCCGTGCTGTTTTTACGCTGAGAATTACCTAATGGAAAAACCCAGTAACACTTTGCCCGACCCGGGATTCGAACCCAGGACCTCGTGCTCAGCAGTCGCGCTTAGCAGCCACTTGACCAACGAGGCAGTCCATCATTTATCTATAAAGGATTATCATTATCATTTATCTATAAAGGAAAATAACCCCCTTACCATGAACTCTTAAAGCAGGATAGTATACGTTGTGGAAGCGAGACGCTGCTACGTGCAGTGTTATGCGGCGTCTCGCTCCCACAGCGAAAACTGTCGTTTTTTAAGATTTCATGGTAAGAGGCCAGTCAAATTCTATAAGTACATTCATTTATTCATTTGATAGACGGTGTTTGATTATTTATATTATGTTTAATAAAAATGATTCTCATTATCACACAAAGCATTCATAAAAGCAGACTTTCTGATTCTTTAAAACTGTAATGAAAAAAGCAATAACTAACTATATAACTCGAATAGTATCAATAGTGACGTCACTAATATCACCACTGCTAAGAGAGATAGAAAACGTTTTCAAAATAACTCATTTATTATCATTTACCAATCTTTGGTTAGGTTAGTTTATTTTTCTTTGTTTTTGTGAAAGTTTCCTTTCGATTTAGCCTTTCAAATTAACCCTATTGTTACAGTTTTAAACCTTTAGGAATTATACCTTTAAAGCACCTATCTACTATCACAAAACATAATATAATACCTAAAACAAGCCTACCATGACCGATCCGTAAAAAAATACAACAAAATTGTACCCAAAATATTTTCCATTGAACAAACGGTAAGCTCCCTACATTTATATTGTTAACATTTTCTAAATCCTTCGCCCGAAATGTTTGCAGAAATTTAAAACTCACAATACCTGAATACAGACCAGGGTCGCATTTAGGTAATAAACTATGCGAAAATCCTAACATTGACAAAGGCAGGAATGGTCATGGATGTAAAATTGAAAAAGTAGAAAAGCCCAGTGATCCGTGGTCGGCACGGGTTCAATATGCGGCCATGTCCAAATAAAAATGCCTAGAATACTTTTTCATGAAACAATAAAATTATTACAATTTTTGGTTCGGCCCCGGCCCCAATGAGTGAATGAATTGAAGCGTACAAAGCTGCGGTATCAAACATGTAATTGATAGCATCAATATTTGCCGTATTTTATTCCTTTGTTACTTTATTTTCACCCAGAGCTAGTGCTTATTCATTGGTTTTTGTAGACGTAGATATTCATTATGTTTTAAAATTGTAATTAAAACACTAAGTTGGATCATAATATCTTTTAGATTCGGTTTTAGGATTAAACAATTTTAAACATACAATAGATTATGTAGGTCTTATAAAGAAGTCATGAGTTTATTAGAAGACAAAATAGTCACAATTTGGACATTAAAGGACAACATCAATGAAATAAACCATTGATTTATCTTTTTGAAGTAATTAATTAGTTCTATTATCAAAAATATCACTCGGCTATCCATCGTCGTAAGAAAATTACAAGTACCTGTGTGCGTCTACCATTCAACTTTACAATAAATAAATAAATAATAACAGCTTATAACTGTCCCACTGCAGGGCAAAGGCCTGTTCTCGTATAGAAGGATTGAGCATTGATCACCACGCTAGCTCACTGCGGGTTGGTGATTTCAGATAATAAAATCCAGGTTTCCTCACGATGTTTTCCGTCACCGTTAGTCAGTGGTGTGGAATAACTAAGAAAGTATTTATAACATTGAAAAAGTCACATCGATACTTGTTTGAACCTGCAACCTTGTGCATATAAATCCGGTATGTTAACTATTAGGCCACCATGACGTTCTTCGTAACTTTACAAAAGTTACGAATTTAATTCCGACTTCTTTAAGCTTCAGTAGTCTATTTACTAAACAGCTTCTGAAGCCACTAGTATTAAAACCTACTGAAGTTGACTCTAGCAAGTCACTTGCACTATGTAAACACTTGAAGTATGTCGATTTCTTTAAGATGCTTGCGGAATTTGCAAGTCCTCGGGCGGCCAGAACATAAATAAAAAAAAAAGTATGTAGGTAATTTTCTGGAGCTAGACATCTTGATGGCA
This sequence comes from Abrostola triplasia, assembly GCA_946251915.1. NCBI lineage: Eukaryota > Metazoa > Arthropoda > Insecta > Lepidoptera > Noctuidae > Abrostola > Abrostola triplasia. Next base: position 3,607,744 of record OX276444.1, on the reverse strand, counting down.
CTTGCTTAAGTCTTTTCTATACTATTTCTGTCGAAACTGTTTTGAAAGATCTTGCAGCAAATCAACGTAACAAATGAAACTTCTAAGAGTAACAAGCAATAATTAAATTGCAGTCAGAAATTGCGCAAGTTAAATGGTCCGATCCTCTAAATATTTTAGAAATTTTGCATTGGCCGTCGCAAGACATGGGTCGGTTTGACAGGTAAGTACAAAGTTATTAGACTAGCGATCGCATTATTTTCACTAGATGATCTCTTGAGAACAATTCTTAATTGGAGTTTATTTTAATTGGGTGTTCGTTAAAATATTCGTAGTTTAATTACAATTTAACACTTGACCTAACACAGTTTAGGACGAACTGTAGATATAGTGTAACTATTCTTAATGCTTAAGTACCTATGTACCTAAATATGGATATTGTGCTATGGCAAAATAAGTCGTAGAAGCGATTTCATTTTAAAATAAACATTTTCTTCAGCATGGCTCTAAGCTCATCCTTAGAAAAAAAGTCTTAGCCAGAGATCTAGTTTATATTCCAACGCAATTTTCTGGCAAGTATGCCAAACAACACACAATTTGGACAAACACAGCAAAATAATTCTTAACATAACACATATTTGTCCAGATTTGATCACTACACGAGATTTATAGCGAGAAAATACCGAATTACGAAGCAAATATAAATGTACTCTGGTTTATGCCTCCTGTTTCGAGCCCACACATCCAAATACTGGCATTTATGAGTTTTAGTAGCCATGTTTCGGGAAAGCGTAGGCTGGGGGTGACTTTGATGTTATGAATGTGCGGCGAATATTAAACTCTAAGTGACATCTGAATAAGAAGACAAAAGTGCTTTAGCCGCTTATTGCACAGAAATTTGAGGCTGACCTGGAAATAAATGAGAAACGGGTCAAGCGTGCCACGGGGCTATTATGACGCTTTGAACTAGGCCTTCCAGAGATGAATGATCCAATATAGCTGCAGTTTTTAGCTTAGGTTTCCTACCTATGGTATGTGAACTCAGGTAGACTAGAAATGTTTTCCACATTTTCGGTGCACCTTTAAGAGGCTTTAGTTTATCCAAACTCATAGGAAACCCTATCGCGTCAAGTAGAAGGTGCTAATCAATTATTGTCATAGAAATTCGTTTGTTAAAGAAAGGAAAAAGGCGTCAAGCTGAATCAATGACACATCATCAACTGGGTATATAATTATTATATTTTATGTGCTTTAACACATTTTCAAACTAACTTCGACCACGCAAAAAACCAATCAAAACGAAAGCACACTCCATAGTCTACAATCGTATAATACTTTTTCATCTCCAGTATTTTAATCACTTTGCTGTGACCGTGATGGTCCGGCCGATAGCCTGAAAGCTATCTGCCATCGGCGAAGCAAAAAGTTATCTGCATAAAAATAAAAACATCTGACTGATGTCTACCGCACGGCCGATAGCGAAATTTTAAAGAATGCAAAGCGAACAGTGAATCCTAAACCTTTCTTTGTACAGACCCCGTACCATGAACTCTTGAAGCAGGAATTTTCCGTTGTGGAAGCGAGACGCCACATTACACTACATGTAGCGACGTCTCGCTTTCACGAAGGAAAGTGTCTAGCTTTATGACTTCATGGTAAGGGGGCTAAACTCCAACCTACGCGTATTCCTTGTTAGCTTTACAAATTGTACGCGACGTTTTTATGGTAATACCAGGTGTAATAGTATACGTAATTAATGATGTGTGAATGTATTTTGTGGCGTTTACTTAAAACATTTTTGTTTGTGTTCAAAATTGTAAGTATATTGAGTGACACATTCATTAGACGAAAGTAATTTATCGTCTTTTTAATGTAGGCGACCTTTAGTTCAGACATGTTCGTTTGTACTCGTTAAACATCAATCGTTTAGCCTATTACATGTATCCATTATAGGACCTATTTTATTTGTACTGACAGTGTTTTTTCACTATCAATATTTGTGATAACATTATGTTTACACTTTACTGTCATAATGTTCGTATAGTTTCCATGTAGAAATATTAGTATAATAGTAATAATTATGAACTAGTTTATGGATAAGGACTATAGTAATTTCTTTAAGAAAATATTTCAGACGACGGGATTGGTGCAATGGCTACGTTTTTTGTATTAGCTTTAGGGTGGGACCAAATATTTGTGTCATCTCCAATGAAATGCTAAAAACGGTGAAGGAAAACATCGTGAGGAAACCGGCATACCTGAGATTTTTTCAACGTTGTGTAAAGCCATGTCAGAGGCCTATACAGGCGGTTTAAACTCTGACACCAGGCTGTTCATCAACCATACGATAATAACAAGAAGACTATAAACAAAAGTTCAATGCTGGACACAGTAGAGGTATATTTTATCACTTCTGTAGAAGGCATTAAGAATTCCATGCGAACGACCATGACCGTGATCAAAACTCCAAACATTAAAGCAATATTGTTAACCCTCGTTCGTATTAAGAAGTGCAGGAATAAAATGCAAGGGTCACAATTAATGATCCCAAAAGAGACACCAATCAACTTAACGATCAGCACCACGGTGACGGCCGCGCAATTACCGAGCGACGGTCGTTTATGCCCACGTGCCACAGTTTTTGAGCACGAGGCTCCAAATGAACACGCTAAGGGTCCTGATTATTGTTTTGATTCCCGAAAAGTTGTAAGGGATAGTGGTACAATAGACCCATTTCTATTATGAAAGTGTTTACGGAACATTTAACCTTATCAACGCCCATAATGGAAGTTAATATCTTTATAGTCTTTTAATATTGACCTTCGAGTTTTATTATATTTTGGTGAAATGTGAATGTCGATTGTAAGGAGAAAAGTTTAGTTTAATCCTATGAAATAGAAGGCTAGCCTATCGAATATCTACTTGGATAAAAATCAGAAAGAATGAAGAAAGGCGACATAGTAAAAACCTAAAAAATATGACGAAATTAAAGTTAGTAGCTACGAATGACGATATGAATTGATAAAAAAAGTTAGAATAGAAAAACTTAGAATTCAACATTAAGAAAATATTGTAATAGAAAAAAAGAGGTTAACTATAAATTGAGTCGACTCGCGGTCTAAATACATAATAATCGAGTCTGGCGACCACGGCCGGTGCAACCCGGTCGAAACGTTCATCTAAAAATAAAATCATAGGTTCGCGAAAATTCCCATGCTGTAATTTAATTTTATTATAATCATGTAACGCTATAGTTTAAGTGTTAATAATAATCGAAATTCTTCAGAGGATTTATATTTTCGTAAAAGTAAAATCGTGTTTTTTTATAAACGGTGCGTGAGAACGAATGCCAATTTATAAGAATTAGTGTGCGATAATCGTAATTTACTACACGCCGTCGGGCCAGTAAAATCTTCTAAAGGTATACCCTACATTACTTTAATCACAGCAAAGCATAATAAAAAATTGACGGTGTAATCACATAGTGAAAAATCATAAATCTGTTTCACAATTTCCACGAGGACGTTTAATTAAAAATAATTCATAAACTGTAATCATGTAATAATAAAAACGCGAAATGATTTGTTGTTGGCCACTATTTTTAGTTTAAATTTGACGTCACCGCTATTTATGCTTTTAAAGAACTTAATATTGCTGGCATAGCAATACTAAGATTGAGTTGAAACCTGCAAGATTCGAGATATGTTAGTAACATATATTTAGTAAGTTATAAACAAACAGGCACTCTGTATTCTCTCACTCGCATAGTTCAATGGGACGGTAGACCGACAAGACCATACAGAGATCAGGCGAAGGACCAACCGCTTAACGTGCTTTCCGCGGCATGGAGGGGTCTCGAAATTGAAAAACGGAAACCCATCATAAGACTGGCCGCGGGGAGCACTGCTTTACCTAGCAGATCGACTGATCTGCACAGTACCCGCAGCTACGAGCCCCTAGCATAATTAAATAGTATAGAACACCACGAATTCGCAAGTTTAATAGTTAAAGGGACCTTACAACGGAGCTTACAGTCATTGCCAGAAAATTAAAATTTCACGCTCCTTCTGAAAATAACCTAATTTAACATAACATCACACATATAGTACACCAACATGTCGCCAGTTATGTTTTTTAGGTCCAAATGTAATAGGGGGCGAGCCTATTGCCATCAACCGGGCACAAATACAGACTCCGTGCTGCTACTGAGAATTACCTAATGGAAAAACCCAGTAACACTTTGCCCGACCCGGGATTCGAACCCAGGAGCTCGTGCTCAGCAGTCGCGCTTAGCAACCACTAGACCAACGAGGCAGTCAAATTTAAAACATCTTTATAAATACAGGTTTCCTTCCTTTTATAATAATTATATTTTCATGATAATGGTTAATTAATTACATGAAAATCTTCCGAGAAATATAAACGAATGGGGCCCGTGTAACATAATTATGGCCGTTCCAATAAAACAAAAGAATGTTGCTTTTACTAAATATTCATTTCTTATGTAACCTAACGAATAATCAATCACCTTATTTAGTACGAGAGTCGACTCTTAATATGATTCTCAGAAATTAATCAGTAGGTATGGCAAGGTGATAGGTTTTTATTTCATCAGTAGGTTATCTCCTTGTAAAAGCAGATTTAAATAAGTCTATCGAATCGTCCAGACATCGCTCGTTACAGACACTTTTCCGCACAGACATGAAAATATTATTCCATACAATCTCTAAATTGCATTGAGACCAACTAGTGAACAGTAGAGTATTCAGACAGACACGTTCGAGATAATGTGTGGAAGTGTCTGTGACGTAACATGCCTGTGAAATAGTGTCTATGGAAATAAATCAAACGTTAACGAAAAACATGACTTTTTTTGTATATTTTTTGCATGTTGCCATGCTATGCTTAAAGATAAGGCTTTTTCAAGTTCTTTATCAATTTAGGTTAACGAAAAACGTTTTTGGTCTCTTTTCTATTGAGAGAGGCCTGTTTAAAACAAGATTACACAATATACTACCGATAGATACTATTTACTAATAGGCATCCTCCTCAACCGAAGAGCGTGTATGAGGAATGTGATGCGTGTGAATGAAGCAAAAGAAGTATGCCAGGATCGTAGCAAATGGAAATCCGTGGTCTCTGCCTACCCCTCAGGGAAACAGGCGTGACTTTATGTATGTATGTAGGCATCCTTCCGAGTAGTGCTATATAGCCATAACGAATGGTTCCCTAGTTACCTGCATAGTTTCAATTATCAGGGTTTGGCGTGCAAGTGAGGTTCCCCGAGCGACAGTACCTAATTGTACGTCCAGCGCACCCTGGACAGTCGGCCTGCTACAATCTTGATGACTGGCTAATAGCACTGCACGACCTATTTATATTTATCCTATTGCTACTAAAGTACGCGTATATATACTCCTAGAGACATAGGAAGTTAGTTCGTTGGTTCGTAATCGGATTTGATGATACATTTAAAAGTCACTGAAGTATAAATTATTTATTTGACGAAAATGTGCACCTCTGCCTACCCCTTCGGGGAATACAGGCGTGATGTTATGTTATGTTTATGTCTATACAGTTATACCTACTATTGACCTAGACATTAGTTGAGTATTGTGTAAAACAAGTAATTACTTTAATAATGCTGACGCATCCAAGCCAAATTAAGTTCAGGCTTCAATTAGTATTAATAACTTACACCCCGCTCTCTGTGTATTTAGAACTGTATAACATAATGTCAATCATTTTTGCAATGTAGTTATTTCAAATTCAAATATGTGTTGCTTACGAAGTGTAGTATATTATGTAGATCTTATATTAATTGTGGAACGTTACCTTTTGCAGACAGAAATTAAACTTAAATATAATTTTAATTTTTGTAGGTTTGTATTTAGACATAATTATATTAAGTTAAGTATACATATATTACTATTTGCGTTTAATTTAGAATGAGCTCTTTATGTCAATTCTAAGTAAAACCTCTCATTTAAGAAAATTACGCTATTACAATTTTTTTTGTAATACTATTGGCCTTCGCGTCTGTTACGGACGATTCATGCAATGTCATATAACCTTTTCTATGGTTATAACACCAATGCTTAAGCGGCAAAACCACCAAAATATATTATACGTAAGTCGCTTTTTAGAAATCGAACATTGTTATTACTGAGAGCCTTCATTGTCCCACTGTATGGCAGAGGACCTTTACTCTCTTACCATAAGTCTCAGTGAAGAGCTGTCAATATCTAACATAATAACCATAAAATCTGGAATTGTAACAAAACCCATAAATAACTAACAAAGGAAGGATCCATAAAAAATCCGAACTAAAAAGCGACGAAAAGTGAAAGGTCCAAAAAACTCAAACCAGACTGTAAAATATTAACTTCAAACAATTTCATCGACGAAAATTCGTATTGAAATATTAACAAATTTTAACTATCAAAACGTACAAGGAAATATTTAACCGTAACACGAGAAAAAACTGCAGCATATCAAACTAGGCGATCAAAAACCTATTCCCTTTTATGGTGAACTAATAGCTTGAAATTACTTTGACCACCAAACGATGTTTCCAAATCCGATGGAAATCAAGTTTCTATAACGTTTTTACAATATAATTTAGTGTTGCCAGTCACGTAAGAATGTGGGCTATTGACAAAGTTTCAGTCAAAGTAAGACGTATTATCAACGCTTAAAGCTAGTCTCTAAAAGCCTAAACAAAGACACTAAGATCTATAAGATAATACCCGCAAAATGCCTAATAATACAATTTCAGGACTACCGCTATTTTATTGCCCATTCGTCTGATAAAATTGTAATAGCTTTGTAAAAGCCGTACTGAAGGAGAACATACGTTAGTTTTATATCTAGATCAGTCAAGCTTAAAAGGGACTTGCCCCTTGTTACATATATTATTTTGGTGGATGCGTATAAATGTAAGAAAAAGACTACGGTATACCGTTTCATCATCATTATCAGCTTTTAAGTGATCCACTGCTGGGCATAACCCTCCTCCCCTAAACGTCACTGCTTCCTGTTTTGGGCCTTTTGCATTCAGGTCTTTCCCTGTACAGCAACAACATCATCAGTCCATCTTGCCGGAGGTCTGCCATGGGCTCTACAGTATACCGTTTAGATTACCGAAAAATCTTTTAGAAAATGCAGCATGGTTATCAATATGTCTAAGAAACAAAACTTAAGCTAAATTCATAATTAAAGGTAATACGAAATTGCGCAATGAAAATTCGAATTGTTAAAAATTTTATTAACAATTTCGCATTATGTAGTGACATGAATTTACAATCATGATATTATCATAAAACTAATTCTCACATGACGCTTGCATTCCTGAAACGGTTAAGCTGATAGCTGTTTAACCAAGCATTTAAAGCATAGTTTTTTTCCATCTCAATCTTCACAAATGAAATTTAAAAAAAAATTTCAATTGTGTCCACTGTCCGTGTAACAATAATTTTATTTAAGTAATGAGAATTTATTTGAACACTCCACGACTAAATACACTAAGTAACCACATTCACCCATATTTAACGTTATTGCGATCGCATAAAACGCAAACTGCTACCACTGATTAGTTAAAATCAGTTCAACGCGTTAATCAACACAATCCATTAAAAATTGAAGGCTAATTAAAAATCTCGACCTTAATTACTTAAGTTTAAGTCTGCAAAAATCATAAAGGCTATAAAAAGTTATGAAAAATTAATCAATTCATAAAACAAGGTCAAATAAGTACCTAAGTAAGAAAATATTAAATTATGTGAATATATATTAGGCTAGTACCTAAATATAATCATTTTATTTTAAGACGTCCCTCTTAAAATATTTTATCCGCCATAACATTTAAAATATTTACCTCTTAAAAATCCAGGACAAAATTACTTTCACTTAACACTAATCTATCACTTTCAATTCACACTTAATCTACAAAAATCAGTTTCCTACACAAATTTTTTTCACGAACCACGATCCATTACAACAATTCTTTCAACCATCACAGTTCGCCCAAAATAATTTCATCGCACTGCATTCAATCGAAAAATTTAATCGCGATCTCTTACGACTCAGAGTAACGCCTGTTAGCGACCGTCCGCAACGAGGTACGAAAACGCACTGGGGTGTCTTTACGTGCGAACGTGCGAGAGAGACAACGATATCAAAGCAGGAGGGGTAGCCAGTGAAATCTATATGAAGCTTATAAACTGGCTACGAAAATACTACGGAAGTTTCAGGCCATTCAGCGTGGACATCAATAGGTTCTCCAGGAATATTTGGCTGTCGTCAAGTGCTAATGGCCACCAACATTATGTTTTGCCTTTTGGAGGTAATGGAGGTTTTATTAACTTAAAACGATGAGTGCATTGCATGCCAAAACTTGATTAGATTTTATGGAATACCTTCCAGTGGATTGAAAATGGCTCGGCTGCAATCGTTGGATGCAATTTAATATCCCTACTAATATTATACACGCGAAAGTTTGTAAGTATGGATGGATGTTTAGTATGTACTATTTTACTTAAAAACTACTAAGTGGATTTTAATGAAATTTCATATGGAGGTAGCTGACACCCTGGATTAACACATAGGCTGCTTTTTGTCCCGAAAAAATGTAGCGGGTAACCGCGCTGCTAGTTGTAATATATTTGCTTATCGTATAGCTCATTTTATTTAATAATCTTTGACAGTTGAAGTGTCCGTAATATATTTTTTTAAACAGTCAAGTCAGAGGGAAATACTTTGAAAACCTTACCGTGGGTAAACGTTTACCTGTCCCTAGATTTTAAATTTCCTCACTCTTTGATCAGTCGACAAGCTGGTATTATAAAATATCACGGAGCATGGTGGACGGTAAACATTTCCATATCTAATTAAACGGTGCCTTTTGCTTCCTTGCATTGGCAGTTTCTTTTCATAGGGACCATAAAGTACTGCTTTTTACTGGCTTGGAGTAGTCTCTGAAAATGGGCATTCATGAATGCTAAGTAAGTAAACAAATGAAACGAACTTTATTCCTCGTTGGCCTTTACAAAAAAATTCTAATTGATAAATGTTATTACTGTTAATGAGTACCTAAACGACTAATTTGATTATTTTCTGTTATCTATGTGTTCTCCATAATGTTGTATAATTATTATTATTTTTTATATTTCTTAAATACTACTCGTATTTCTATGTCTAACCATAGACAAAACATAGCGCTCTAAGCTAATTATAAGATCTGTAATTCTGTTTACCTATGTTTTACAAATAATAAATGATTATGATTATTGTTGGTGTTTTCTTTTTTTAAATGGCGCTTTTCAAAGCAACTGGCCAGAGCTTGCCGAGAATATGGTTTGGAAGCTCAGAAGCCTTATTCCAGCAGTAGGACTAATTAGGCAATAGGAAAATATAGGTAAACAAAAGAAGAGCGTAAAGCGCTAGTAAGATACTAACCAACAAACAATCGACACTGTTGATTGATTTTCTCTGTTATTTTTCAGCTAAAATCCAATAAATTCTTGCAATATTCTTATAGAAGTCAATATTACACTACCCTCTACCCTATTTCTTTCCACGGTTAATCCTATGCCCCATACATATACGTACCCAACTATTTCCCCTTCACTAATCTATGTTGTGCGGTGAAGGACTACTGTGACGGCATAGCTGACTCCATCTTAAATATATTGCAATTTTTGGTCTCGACATGTTTCGGCTCTCTGGAATGTGTTTATGTTACTAATGTGCCCCATACTATGTACCCCAATACGTAGTCCTAATATTTATTCTATCGGCATTCTGTGATTAGTGATTTGGACCAATATTGCTCTACGTAATTTCTAAACAGAATTTAGTTTCCTTGTATGATTTGCAGAGGGACTCTATTATTTTGATTTACTTATGACAAACTTTTCATTTTTTTAACTTTAATGTAATACAAGTTAAAAGCAATATTATATCTACACCAATGAATAATTTAAAAAGCATTATAATATTGGTCCCTATCGATGTCAACTGGAAACGTGCCCAAAAGACTGGCATTGCCATTGAACGTGGCAATGCTGATTCTTTGTCCAAAAAATGAACCAGCCCTTCGTAGAAATACATTTTGAACAACTAAAAGACGAAATAGAAATCTTGAGGGAGATAAAATGAATTATACTATTAAGACCACAATGGAAGTTCAAATATAATATTATAATACAAACGATATGATTTTCTCTTTTACTACTGATCCACATTCGAAATGGTATATTTACTGACATAACCGTCGATAAGAAAATAAAATATTCATCTATATAACACGAGTCTTAGTCTGCGTAAAAATCTAACAAAATAAGAAGTGCCATTTCTTTGCGAATTGTTTGAAACATCCATAACTTCTTTATTGCCTTTCGGAATAAGTCGTATTTTTATATTTCTTTTACTTCAGAAAATATTTCTAAACTGATTGATCGGATCGGGTACGCTTTCAAACAATTATCGGCGAAGTGGTCTATTTATGAAAAAAGTTTCAATAATTTTATTAAGTTTGATTGGAGATATTTTGGTTACCGGAATTATGAAATAAAAAATACGAAATTGGGTATAATTAATTTTAAAAGCTTGGGGAAAAAATGTTTTGTTATATTTTTGTCCAAACGTTCTTGTTCATTCAGAAGCTATTTACTGCGTATCGTTTGATTGTTGCGGAGCCAAGCTAATAGGCACAGGCGTGAATTCTAAACGACGTGTCTCATTTCTAATTGAAATCAATACTAAATGTAAGGAGGTTCAATTAATATTGGTTGTAAGTTATCTTAGACATTTATCAGCTAATACGCAGCAGATATGAGGCAATTGTATGGTTTAAAAAATTTAACAAAAATAACGTCGCCTTTCCCTAGTACGCACCAATGTCTTTCCGAATTCATGTGCGTACTATAAATTGGTTATCAGTTGCTAAAAACGGTGTAGGAAAACATCATGAGGAAACCGACACACCTAAGAGATATTTCAATGTTGTGTAAAGCCACATCAACGGTTCAAACTCTGACACCAGGTTGTTTATCAACCATACGTTAAAAAAAACATAAATATCATCGTCATACGTAGCCCAACTTCACCCACCTTTGTTTTTTCTACCCGCCTCTACGCTACATACATAAGTCCATTAAACTCACACTGCAGAATAGTTTAGCTCACTACATTTGTCTCTATACACCTAATTAAGTTGCGAAGGTCACACTATACTGCACTCGACCGCAAACTCAATTGAATGCAAATGCAATTACTAATGTTTCAAAGTTCTAAGATCCATTTGCCCCAAAATCAAGGTAGTTATAGAGTCTTACCGCTCTCCCGGGAATGTGAACTCTATTCAATTAATGGAGAAACTCTACATAAATTGTATGAGAATCTTGCGCATACATCAATGAGATTAAATTGGTTCTGTTTTGAAATATTTGCTTTTGAAACTTGATATAATTTTATGTGAGTATTACATACAAACGATGCTAACATGTGTTTTAAGATAAGTACTTGTTAAGTCTATTGACATCTCAATTCTTTGACATGCAAACGACAGTGACAGGTATATTTTAATCAATTTCCGTTCAACACTGATAGCTTTTATAAGTAAGGGGGTAAATAGTCTGTATTGTGACAAATAATTAAAATATCAACTTTTTACTTTGCCTTAAATAAAACTATTTTATCGCAGTTATATTTTGGTTTTGGCCTCAATATTAAAATAAAAAAATAAATCCGCTATAAAATTTGTAAAAAATGATTTATTTTAATGTCTAGTCTTCGCCTTAGTAGGTACCTACTTAATCAAAGAAATTATCAAAGATCCTTCTTTTGATGTATTATTTCGATTTCTACCAGTAAATTCACTATCATGACTTGTCCTTCACAAGTGCGATTGTTTGCGCTTCATTATCCGCTACACCATTGCAAAACTATCTGCTTATAAATATTTTGTCTTCACAATGCATTCACATTCCACGTACTTCGGACACGGCCCTTACATGTGAAACAATTTTAAATAGTATTTTCTTTAGTAATTACTTTAATCGTTACCACTAATCTGAGGAGAGATTCGAGAGAAAACATCACACGCAGCTGTCGTACGTTCCAGAGATATTTGAGTGAAGATTAGGAGATATTTATGTGTTCTCGCGACAATCTTGATTGTACGGCTTCGAAAACCGCGGATAAAAGCATTTGTACCCATTGGAATACTTTTTTACCCGTAAAAGGCATGTTTGGGGCCTTGATGGGGAGTACTATGCATTTATCGTTGCTGTGATAAGGGTTTTTAGCGACGAACTCAGTCTGAGACCTGAAACTATAGATATAAGTATAAGAATTGTGGTCAACGTTAAAATAATGATCTACATTAGAAATACACCAAATGATAGATCCATGAATAACGAAAATCCCGTAGGCAACGTTAATTGAATAGAAACAAAAAACAAAAGCTTACACGTGCTTGAGTCTAACGGTGGCTTCCTACGGCGCGTGATGCCACGAGTCGCGCCGCGCCTTACAAATCTGCTCAAGCCAGCAAGTATCACAAACAAGTTCAATGTGCCCACTATGTATTCTTACGTTTTTGATTGAGTATCTAATACGTTTTTTATTTTTATGATAACGAGCTAAAAGCCCATTGGAGTTTACGCGATAAACTAAAATCGGTAGAATGAATACAGCGCGTATTATTAATATTTCCATTATTTACTTTTATTAATCGTCGTAGAAATATTATGTCAGTGTCACCCGCGTTTTTGAAAACTTTTTATCATTATTTACTTTTATTAATCGTGGTCTATAGGTACATATGGTTTGTTAATTTCTATAATTTTTTTACTATGTATATGTGTAAAATAGGTAAACTTGCCTGAAATAAACGTTTATTGTAACAATGACATTGTAAGTCGTCCCTTCTCACGCCGCGTTGCAAGTCGCGGCAAGACGCGGCTTCTATTACGCGCCGTGAGAAGCCGCTTTAAGAAGTATTTTTAAACGTTACTTAGCTTTTATACCCGCTCATTTTGATGCCCCAACACACACGTTTCAGCCTCAAAAGTAATAAAACGTATACGCATCTGTACCGATATTCTTTTATTACTTTTGACCGCGAAAACGTAAATTCATTTTATGCTCTTTTAAATTGTTCTCGATTTATTAGTTCACATGTTGGGCGTTCGATTTCGGATTACATTTATGATTTTAATATGACTTCGACTCGTTCGAATGGTCTGATAATATTACTGGATTGAATACTTACAACCTTTTAAAAAAAATTAAGAAGACTATGGACGAAATGAAGAAGAATAAGGCAAAAATATTTTTTAAATTGAGTTCGACTCGTTCGAATGTTCTGATAATATTACTGGGTTGAATACCAACAACCTTTTAAGACAAAATTAAGAAGACTGGATAAAATGAAGAAGATTATGACTAAATTATTTGCAGTCATTGGTTATTTTGATTTGTCTCCAAGCGAATTGAAGTAACTGCCCCCTTACAATGAAAGTATAGTCGTGCTGTGTAACGCGTGTCTTGCTTCCACGAGTAAACTGTCCTGTTTTAAGAGTTCATGGTAAGGGGGCTGATCCAGTACGTTTTATGATAGGCCACACGAAACAAAAGTTATAAAAGTATTTAATCTCCTCTTAATGACAATTTATTTTTCATTTCACAATTTGATTACTTATTTACTATTCTTATAAAAGAAAATCCATAACATCACGCCTGTATTCCCCGAAAGGGTAGGCAGAGGTGCACATATATAACACCAACATTTCGGCAGTTATGTTTTTAGGTTCCAATGTAATAGGGGCGAGCCCATTGCCTTCAACTGGGCACAAATCCAGACTCCATGTTGATATTGAGAACTACCTATTGGAAAAACCCAGTAACACTGCCCGACCCGGGATTCGAACCCAGCACCTCGTGCTTAGCAGTCGCGCTTAGCAACCACTAGACCAACGAGGCGATATAAATAAAATATCATTAACTAAAATATTTATGGAAACAGAATTCTAAAAAACTCATTCCCATTAGATACGTTTACTACAAAATAAACACTACAAATTTCCTAAACACAAAAATTCAAATCAAACAAATCTCCACCACAAATATTCCCAACGTATTGTATCGGAACGCAAATATTATCGGTACACGTATTTGGGAAAATATAAAGAGGGAATAAATTCCCAACGCAGGCGGTAGCAAGCATAATCGAATATTGCCCACTATTCAGCCCGAACATAAGTAAAGATAGATGAATAACATATGTGATTCTAATTTGATGGATGGAAAAATTCGTCGTGCGGTTGTTTGCTTGAATATAATATGGAATAATGCCAGTGGTACGTGGTTAGTTACTGTGTCGATATTATGTTGGTAAGCTTTAGGATTGCTGCTGTTACTCTTTACAGCTTAAAGGCAGATTTCATCACAAAATAACAATTACCGATATTGAAATAAAACTAGGTTTATGGATTTTATCGCGGTTTTTTAATTGATTTTTGGTCCCGACGTTTCGAATTAACAGCATTCTAGGTCACAGGCAGACTGAGGTGTTAAACGTCTAATTTGAACAATCACTATCAATAACCTTAAATTTTTATTATTATTAAATGAAAACGACCAAAAATCAATTAAAAACCGCGATAAAATCCGTAAACCTAGTTTTAATTTTTTTTTTTAATTCTAATGTCTAATATTCGCGTAAGTGATTGAAATCATTATAACAATTACAGATGTTTAACATGAATAAAGAGGAGAGACTGGTCCACCTTAGCACACGACCGAATATAGTGGAAGAATGAAAGGGAGGCCTTTGCCCTGCAGTGGGACAACACAGGCTGTTAAAAAAAAAACATGAATAAAACATGAAGCTTTGCTATACGGACTATCATCATCAGCCGGAAGACGTCCACTGTTGAACAAAGACCTCCCCCTTAGAACGCCACAATGAACGACTATAATTAACCCAAAATCAAAATCAATTACTAAAGGACAGGGCGTCCTTTTTTTCCTTTAAAACACTTAGTTTACTTTTAATTTATCCTGTAAGGCCTAAAAAATTAAAAAGACTGTATCCAAAAATAAAAATACAATGCCCAATCTGGAGCGAACGCAAGAATAACAAGGTTAACTTGATGGCAAAGACATCCTTCTTGTAACAATGTTTACGTAACTTAAATTAAATGTATTTAAATCCACAGACGTAAGAACCGGACGGTTTATACCCACTAGGATTTACTCCTGTATCAGGGTTGCGTTTCACTAATATAAAATGTCACACAAACGTCTGCGGATCACACAAATTGGTGTGCGTGCGGGAATCGAAGCCGCAACTCTTAGCGCAGCAGTCTTATTGCTTAATGACAATGCAGAAGTCATTAATTCAAACACTTCATAAGTCTATTGACATCATTTTTTTTGACAAGTACACGTTTGGATAGGTCGCTGTAGTATGTCAATTTTTATATGTTACAAATAAATAGCCGCACGCTAAACTCAGTCGTACAACGAAGAGTACGTTCATCATGAGATTGCAACCATCATTATAAGAATAAGGTACATAATATTACTTATTTAAAAACCAAATACAGTGATTAATGTGTCCTCGAAAGCTCTAGAACATTAAAAAAAACTTTATCACAAAAATGTTCCTTAATTCTGCAAATGTATTTTTGAATTTCCTACTGGAACGATTCCGACACGACCATGTTACATTGTCGCAGCTAATTGACGATGTGGTTGGGTCCAATGAGGCCTGAGTATGGATGCAATTGGGGCGTGACCTTGAATTACTTTTAGGTATTCGAATGTACTATTTCATGTTATTTTTATCAACCTACTTGGGTGTCCCGCTGTTAAGCTTAAGGACTCAAACCCTCGAATATTTGGCCAGCTCTGACCAGTTTTTTCGAAGGCATTTCATGTTATATACTTTAAAAATTTCAACCGTGTTTGAGGAATGTGATGCGTGTGAACGAAGCAAAAGAAGTATGCCAAGATCGTAGCAAATGGAAATCCGTGGTCTCTGCCTACCCCTCAGGGAAACAGGCGTGACTTTATGTATGTATGTAAAATTTCAACATAGAAAATCTGGGTTATTTCCTCCCCTGTATGAGGCAATGGTATAGTTATAGGCTGTAACTATAGGTATACGCGTGCGAGGTATACTGGTGTTTACACTACTGATAGAAGAAACCATCTCCACCTACGTCTTCGGGATTAGTGGCTTTGTAGTTTGGACAGTGGAGATCTCTTTCAGATGTCAATACAGTACCT
The DNA here is from genome assembly GCA_946251915.1 of Abrostola triplasia. NCBI lineage: Eukaryota > Metazoa > Arthropoda > Insecta > Lepidoptera > Noctuidae > Abrostola > Abrostola triplasia. Next base: position 3,591,466 of record OX276444.1, on the reverse strand, counting down.
ATACACCCATATTTCACTGCATTCCTGAGTCCCATGTAATGAATAATTAGTATTACCTTTCATTTCACACCGAGATCGTGGCTCTTATTATGTTATAACGCGATACGTAATACATATAACATAATATGAGAATTATTTATAATCCAATCGGATGCATTTCCTTCTGCAGGTATGTTATATGATATCGTTTCATTTATATTAAGTTTGAATCACTTCTGCTGACTGCAGACAGACTATAATCGATCTTCAATGACCCACATTTTCTGATAAGCGAAATAAGAGCCGGCTTAGATTTTCACGAAGTTTCGAATACATTATGTGTCAAAGCAAAACAGACATATTTAAATAGCTCGAAAATTGCTCTGATAGGACTAATGCTGACGTCAACTTAGTGCAGCGTCCGCAACTTTATGCCCAAAAACCGGACATTATTACGTTTAAAATTTAAAGGGTCAGGTTTTAGGAAATTTCGTTGAATACATGTAACACGGAAGCCTTTCTTTGGAAGATTATCAACGGTCGGGTTTAATTCTACGAATGCAGGTCTTTGTTGCGATTAAATCTGATTCCTGGGAATGTTTTAAGCTACTGTGGTGGCATTTTTACGATTTTAAAACATAACATACACATAACATCACGCCTGCATTCCCCGAAGGGGTAGGCAGAGGTGCACATACAGTACACTCACATTTCGCCAGTTATGTTTTTTGGTCCCAATGTAGTAAGGGGCGAGCCTATTGCCATCAACCGGGCAGAAATCCAGACTCCGTGCTGCCACTGAGAATTACCTAATGAAAACCCCAGTAACACTTTGCCCGGCCTGGGATTGGAATCCAGGACCTCGTGCTCAGCAGTCGCGCTTAGCAACCGCTAGACCAACGAGGAAGTCATTACGATTTTAACCTAACTAATAAAAATTATATGTTTTTGCATCAGTTTAGCGATATTTTCGTACATAGAACCGACATGAAACTATAGAACGGTGGAACAAACAGCTAAAATCTCTGCGTAGCTGCTGCACTTTTTTAATAAACTTCTCCCCATACTAGAAACTCCTCCTGCATCGTGTGTTGCTTTTCACAAACATGAAATATGTCATACAAAAATACCCAGACTCGGAAAAAACATTTATAGAATATAATTTATTCTACACCATTTAAACACCTCTCAACTTAAGTTATTTACATCATCTTTAATGCAGTGGGTACAACGGTGGCCTTATTGCTTTAAGCGATGTCTACCAGGCAACCTTTGGAAGGACAAAATGTAAGAAATTGTAGGAATAGTCGGTGGTGTACAGCGTTAAAAGATATATTTATTTTCAACAGGTATACCAACCGCATCTATATCACCCATAAAGATTACAATAACAGATACGAAGCATCTGCAGATCAGACAATTTTTGTCCCGTGCGGGAATAGGACCGGCAACCCTTAGCGCGGCAGTCCAATCGCTGACCCACTGCGCCAATCAGGTAATGCATAGTATTGCATGTTTATGAAAATACTAATGAAGTCGGTTGATATTCAAAATGAAAAATGTTAATAAATCATTGCGTTAATGGGCATCTAATGTTTATTCGTTCCTAATTATAACTAGGAACGTTCATTTTAGTTAGCATTACTTTTTGCGTTTCTAAGTTTTGTCAGTTATTGTAGAAACCAATCAAGTGTAATCTTATTTAACATCTTATGTATAATAATATAGGTATAATAGTTTACAGAAAGAGCTTACTTAAATTCTATGAAGTCAACACCTCTTACATTTTCATGAGCAATTCTAGGAACTTGGTCCGGAATTCTATAATTCAAATAATAAATTCTTCCACCTTTTCAATATGGCTCTTGGAAGACGCCGTGATGACTTAAGCATCACCATTATTGCTCGCGGGAAGTAAGTGAGGAGCTCAAAACTTAGTGTGAGCTGCATATTGAATAGGATCTACCTAGTACGGTGAGAGAATACTAATATATCTTTCATAAGGCCCGATATTGATCAACCGCATTTTTCCAGCAGACGTAAGCTTTGCATAGTTTGTGGTTCTGAATTCAAGAGTGACTCGCGTAGGCTTGCTAATTGCGTTTCGCGTTAATATAATTTTTAATTCTTCGAATCGCAATGATAAAGGAAAACAAGTCATGCCATATTGTAGAGGCCAGTCGACGAATGGTAACGTGGTTGAACGTCTAGGGTGTTCTTAATTTCTTTAAGACTGAGGTTTTTCTTGCACTCTGTAACATTAACTTATCTGGCATTTTGTATGAAGTATTCTGGTATTTTGTTAGTTTCATCAACGCACCTTGCCAGGTGACCTGCTAATCTGCAATTGAGTTCCACAAATATTTGACACGTTTTGAATTCTGCTCATGCGAGTACAAAGAATAAGAAATTATTTCACAAGAACACAATTCATTCCATATTATAATGACCAACAAATAGTGCTTGTACAAAATTCCGCCCCAGCCATCAATCCAACGCTCGCAGCCAATAAATTTAAAAAGATACAATCAATCCCTCAGTAATTAGTTGGTCTGCAATTGAAACCTCCTTGTTTGGCACTAAACCAAGTACAGAGGGGGCACTGCGGTACGCTTCGATTTTCTGTTGATAGCTTTCTTGGAATTAAGAAGTCAGTTGTTGTTCGCAATTGTAAGTGAGAGGGCGATGAACTGTAACTAATTGAAGTACATTGATAGCTCTGTGGAGGATTACTTCAGATCATAAAGCTATGAGAAAGCAATGTAATAAACGATAGACTAAGTCCGATTCGTCTGGTCTCTAGTAAGTGAGTAAATATGTACCATATTTCCTATATATTCCTTTGTTAAAGGGGAGGCCTTTGTTCAACAGTGGACGTCTTCCGGCTGATGATGATTTCCTATATTCCCAGGTGTTTGAAGAATGCCTATTCTAAACTTATGGATCCTTGTCAAAAATTCCTTTATTTAAGACGGCAGACATATTAGTCTATGTTCTTTTAAATCATGGAAGCTTATTTAATACCATCGTCATCATCATCAGCAAGATGACGTCCACTGTTGAACAAAGGCTTCCCCCTTCGAACGCTACAATGAACGACAGCTTGCCGATTCCATCCACCCGTCCGCAACTCTGAAGACATCGTGTGTCCTCTTGGTGGGAGGCCTGCCAACGCTGCGTCTTCCGATTTAATAACAACTGACTACTTATACTTAATTTTTAATTTCCTGTTATTTCAGGTAGGATACAAAGAATGTTGCAAAGAAAAAAAAACTCGTTTGTGTTATTCTTAACGCGGAATTGTAATAAATTGCAGCCTAGAAGAGGCTGAAAATTACCATTTAATTGTTTATGACGTTTGCTTTGTGAAATAAAAAGTAAAATACTATTTCTAAATATGTATTATTTTTGACGTGGCTTAGAACATTGCGGTTGATGTTAAATATAATAAATTTTGTCTTTCGTGATTATTCTTTGTAAAGTATATTTCACTTTATTCCTATGTTATGTAGTAATTAAAATTTAGTGGCTCTTGGTTTTACTATAACTTTCTTAGATATATTTCGATTTTATAATTTATAGTCTATCTTTGTACTTTTCAACCTAATGTTCTATAACTCTTCAAAGAAAGGAATCAGAACAACAATTTGAAAGTTTTATTGCATTTACACTAAACCACTTTGGTTAAAAGTGTACATAAGTCAGATAGAGAATGGGACAATTTTTCAGTTGTTGACTTTTATAGGATAGTTGGTTGTTCAGTTCGTAATAGAGTTACAGATTCTTAAGTAACTTAGCAATGTATTTTGTGAATGAATAAAAGTTCTCCCAACCGAGTTTCGGTATGAAAACCGTTTAAATTCACGGAAAACGTATTCTGAACCCCCGCGGACTCTATATAACATCAACTACTATATCAAGCTTCATCATCCCAAAATGTATTGTAGGCGAGCTCCGCATTTTCATCTTTCGAAACCTTGTTTGAAAGTCGTTATCGATCTTCAGTAATATGATTACCGACTCTTGACAGTATGCGATCTACTTTGGTATGCATATCTGAACGATAATGCCGTCAAAGGAAGCGCGCAGTGCATTAAAATCGTACCGTGCAGCAATGGAACGCTTGTAGATATTAACGTTTATTAAGTTAAAGTTTGAATTATGAATTGGGATTGTATTTAAATTATTGTAGGATGAGATGGAAGAACTTGTTATTTTTTCAAAATAAGAATAATTGAACATTTCTATAATTTTTTTTGCAGTCCAGTTTATCTTAAGTCTAGATTTGAAGTACGTGAAATTCAACGTCGACCTCGCAGATTAAAAAGATAGATGTGAGAATACATACATACATAAAGTCACGCCTGTTTCCCTGAGGGGTAGGCAGGGACCACGGATTTCCATTTGCTACGATCCTGGCATACTTCTTTTGCTTCATTCACACGCATCAGATGTGAGAATAATATACACTTATTAGAAATTAATTTGGTTTTAGCAGATATAATATATTATTATAGCCATGTCAGAGGCCTAGAGGCGGTTTAAACTCTGACACCAGATCTATCAACCATACGATAAGAAGAAGATATTTCAGTTAACGAAAACTATTTTGATAATCAAACTGAAGTCTAAGTTACACTATTAAATTAATAAATCAACAGTTGTAATAATACTTCAGTCAGTGTTTGTGTTACATATCAATTTGGTTAATGTAGAATTGAATCTGTAATTCGTAAGCTATCTCGTTCATTATTGGTACAGACTTCGTAATCTTATGTACATTTTAATAGGTACTGATGTAGGTTTGTTCAGTAAAATGATTCTACGTTTGATAGATTTTCAACCACGTGTGCTCTCTAAATTGAGTTTTCATTATTGTTAAGTTTCAGTGTTATTAATCACACTAATATTATAAAGGCGAAAGTTTTTTAGTGTGTTTGTATGTTTGTTACCTCTTCACGCTTAAATGGCTTGACCAATTTAGATGAAGTTTCTTATGAAGGTGGCTCATACCCTAGATTAACACACAGGTGAGAATGTAGTGGGTAACATCGCGTATTTTTAATGATCTTGCAATATTTTAATGACACATAACTAGTGTCTAAAAGTTGAACTAAACTGCAAAATAAAATACGATAAAAATGAAAGGATACACCAGAAAAAATGGACAACGAAACCTCAAATCTTTACGACCGAATCAAGACACACAAAAGTATGTATAAATATATACAGTGTACATAAATATTAGGTACTGAATAATGTAATGGCGATACACAAAATAGCCATAACAAGTTTACAAAAAGGTTTCTTGTTTGGGCTCCTGCGGGACGCGATACGGACAGAGATGTGGAAGAAATTGTCTAAACTTTATATGGGCTAAGAGGTCGCGAATGTTCCACAAGTATATTTGTATTATGCATGATAATGTGAACTATCTTCGTGTTTGAATAATACAACATTATCGCTGACCTTCCCTGTTCTGTGCGTCCATGAATGGTTTCCTTATTTGTTTGCTACGGAATTTTGGATATAAGAAACTTTGCTTTCAAAATTCATAAAGTTGGATTTCAACACTAGTGCTACTCACAATGGATATATTTATTTTATTTTAATTTTATTCCTCGAAAGGAATAAAATTGATGGTTTTGACCAACTATTTTTGAACCCGAAACTTTGGTAAGTAATAAAATGAAATTATCAGCCACAAGAATCTGAAACCAAGAATACGATTCAACTTTTAACTATTTAAAAACAATATTAATTAATCCATTGTTGCAATGTTAATATAAATACCCAACGAAATATTTAATGGCTTTAAGAATATCGAAAAATCAGGGCTTTGGGACCAATTCTTCTTATTCGCATAGACATGAGCCAATAGCCACATGGTCATACCATGTTGTAGAGATTGGTCAGTCAACAAGGATGATAGCGAAGTTGACCGACCAGGATGCGCCGTCATATTTAAGTATCTACTCGTGAAGGCTCTCTACTTGCACCACCAATAAAGGATCAAACACATTTCCAAACAAACAAATGGGCCCTAATAACCCACACCTGTCACACCAAAGTACTTTAAAAAACAATAAAAACTCCACTAAGCTTCATAGAATTCTCTGAAGCGATCAATGGCGACATTATAATGAATTATGATCGTCACCTTACTCCCATCTGTCATAATAACCACAAAATGGTGCGTTTATTATGCACAGGCAATAAAACAATAAGGTGTGACCATTACTATAACTGTTCCAACTCCATTGGTTAATAACTTGGTAAATGGTTTTTACTTTTGATAAAGTTGACTGACCCAGTTTCGGCGGGATGAAATTGGCGTTGTTATAAAAGTATTGCGGGGTGAAATTGAATGGTTGCAGTTTTCAGCAGGGGGTTAAATTGTTAGGGTGCGTGCGAGCAAAGGTAAGGGTAATTATGGTGGGAAAAAAATGGCTGAATCCGATATGATTTCGGTAGGACTTCAATTGGAATTGTATATGATGGAAAAAAGACTTATGATTCTGACTAGTCTATAGGAATATGATTATGTAGGACTTTGGTAAAAACTGTTGTCGCTCTGAAGAGTTGACACTGGCATTACGAAAAGAAATGACGACATTCAGCAGTGGATCAATTGAATTGCTCCTATATCGTAGGTGCGTTTCAATAAAACATCATTTACACATACACCCACAAATTTTTGTACCATGCGGGAAACGAACCCGCAACCACTAGGGTGGTAGTCCATTAACCATGCGCCAGTCAAGTCATCGGTCTCTCTTCAGCTTCTAGCCAAAAAACAGGCTGAGAGATCAAGTGCGGGACTAAAAGCGTAAAATGCTTTTAAGGGTACGGGTTTTGGTGTGTGAAAAATGGTCACCCATAAGACTGGCCGAGGCAAGTACAATGCGGTAGACATGGAGGTACAAACTTAACCAAGTACCCAAATAATAATATTATTTTACTTCTGGGCCAATTTGCTGTTTTTATTAGGCACGTATCGGTCTACGTACCACATTCACACTAAGTTCCTTCTAACATCACAACTACAATAACACAAACACAAAAGTAATCTCAACTTGAACTACTTGCAGCATGGTATTCAAGTCGTGACGACACTGAATAACAAGATGGCGGCTATAGCCACAAATAGCCAGTTGTGTGCACTTGCCTCCTTTGAAATACAATAGTGTTAGGTTTGAGGAATTTAGGGAAAGACGTGGTGACATTAGTATAGTTATTTAAACGTCAAACATGGCGTCTAATTGTAATGTCAAAATGACATTTACGACGAGTTGGTGTCAGAATCATAGGTTTTGTTAAAAATATTGAAATTACTAAAAGTACCTATATGTATTATGAAATTACTTTTGTAAATAAAAACTATGATATTGCTTTAATTTCCATCTAGAATTATTTGTAGTGTAAACAAGTGATTAAAATTGTGTACAGTTATTAGCATATTCGTGAATAAGCAAATAGTTCTAGATTATTCTGAAGCAATTAATTGACAAGCCGTACACTGCTGGTATGCCAAATGGTATCAGGCCTAGAATTGACCACTCCCTTTACTCTCGTGGGCGTTGTAAGAGGCGACTAAGGGAAAATCCAGAAGATAAGCAGCAGCGTCTCTGTAACTTCACCACCTATACTGCGATACCCAAGCCACTTTCCAAGCGTGGGGATTATGGCACTCCCCCCCCCCTTACCTAAGAGGCAGGCCTTTGTTCAACAGACGACGTCTTTTCACGAATAAACGACTTATTTTTCTGAAATTTCATATAGAGGTAGCTGACACATAGGCAACTTTTTATCGTGAAAAAATTGTAGCAGGAAACACCGCGTGGCGCATCTAGTCAATTATATTTTGATACATTACCTAAAAGTTTTAGGCATTCTATAAAATACCGGATTATACACATTGCTGGTAACATAGATACACAAGAGCAAACATTTGCCCAGCTTTTAAATAATAATAGTTTTTGTTTTAGGCTTACATTCAAAATGTATCTATAAAAAAAACAAACAAGTGTAGAAACACAATGATATTGAAAATAAAATATTTAAACTGAATTTCTAAAACTACATGTACTGGCTAACACAATGAGTTCAGTTCAAACCAGACGGATCAAATTTTAATATCCCAATTTCCAACAAAACGATTTATTCACGCATCGGACAAAAAATCAGAAGGGTTTATTGCATTCCGTGACAACACCATATCTAATATTTGACTCTACGCTCTTTCTTCCTATTAAATGCCGTCCCCGTTAATATCTGCATTTCCGAATTCCAAATTTTCCCCACCCCACTTACCGGGTTCTTTTTTTTAACAAAAGAACTGTCCCAAATATCCTTTCGACCAAAGCTTGCTTTATTATTCGGAAATCGTAAATATAAAACGCAGTTGGATCGTAAATCGGTAGGATTAAGTGCCGGATCAATTTTCGGTCTTCGAAATGAAAAATATATTTTACACAGATCCACTGTGTATCGGGATTATTTAAATTAACTTCATTATTGATGAACAGTTCGGCGTAGTTTGGAAGCAAATGATATCCTTTTGTGACGTAATATTAACAAGGGTGGTATCAAAATGAGAAAATTTTCATATTTTAACTTTTTGTGTTAATTTAGTCAATTACGTAACGAACGAAACATCTAATGAGCATCACAACATTATTTTTACCTAAAAACCGCGTGAGACATAATTATAATAAAAACATAATATTATTATAATGAAACATAGCATCATGCCCGTATTCTCCGAAACGCAGCAGTAATTAAATAGCAGGTTTCATTTATAGTTTTAAATTATACAACTAATTGGGGTGTCTGAGGTCTTGTGTAAACATGTTGTATATTTTGCTAAATAAAAGCAGGAGCTCACACAAAGTAGATTAAACAAATTTTTTTTTTTTTTTTTTTAAAAAAACTTCGCCCCACACTAGGAATTTCTCCTGTATCGTGGGTGCGTTTCACAAACATGAAATATCACATACGCAAACACCCAGACTCGGGACAAACATCTGTGGTTCGCACAAAGTTTTGCCCCATGCGGGAATCGAACCCGCAACCCTTAGCGCAGCAGTCCAATCGCATAACCACTGCGCTAATCAGGTCGTCATATTACACAATATTACCATTATATCGTTCTCAACCCACATTTCCGACCAAACAGAAAAAATACTGTTAAAACTTTCATACCCCGAATTACCAAAATTCTCAACAATTGAAATTGGACGAACGTTATCCATTACGTTTATCATCACAACTTTAACAATACAGGATGAAACACGGCCCGAAATGACCACTCGTAATTGCCGTCCTACGTACCCTATTTATTCATTCTATTGAAGAAGCGGCACGGTCTACCAAAACACGAATAGATTCGTGCGATCGTTGTCCGATCGGACGTGACTTGGTTGACAGATAGAAGCCTGGACAGAGATACGGAGGAAATAACTTGAAGCTGCTGATCGATTTCGTTGTGCTGTTACCACAGATTTCAGATGCAGTGATGTTGCAAATTGTATTGTGGAGCTATGTTTTAATGCTGATTTGATTCTAAGTTAGTTTCACAGTTGAGGGATCACGTTATTTTAATAAGGTAGGTATAGATGTTTTGTCACGTATGAAATTAAATTTACTCCATTTGTGAAGGAGCAAAGAACTTTATGACATTGCAATAGTCTCTTAGGCTTTGCCCAGATTTTAATATGGGATTTTGACTGCTTTTTGTTGGCTTTGTTATATGAATGAGGTTTCCAAATTAATATACTCCAAAATTTTCTCTTTCATATTTCCTTACCTGTACAAAATTTTATTGAAAGGAGAGAAATGAAGATTATTTACGAGTAATAACTTAATCACTTTGTGTCAATGCCCTCTTTTTGCAGTATCCTGTCCTACAAAGTATGTATAATAAGTAACAGGTGCAGACCGTAGTTTTTACAGGCATTAACGAAAATGTTTTAGGTTTATGCTCGTGTCCACCGACCTGCGTCAACCTGAGGATTACTTTATGACAGCTTGTCGACCTACCGTCGCAAGGTAATCCTTGTTCCATTTGCGAGCATAGATTTTTAAGCCTTGGCTAGGTATAATTTGTTGATATAGTGTCCCAAAATGTGGTCCAATTTTTTAAACTTCGGACGAAGGTAAATCCTTAGATTAGTTGTTGAATATAAACCGAGTTTGTGCGGTCCCGTTGAATTCTTGTTTTGTGGCCACTGTAGTCTCGATTCTCGACTATTTCAACAGATATTTTAACAACTTTGAATTTTTAATTGTGTCTGTCATTAGACTGCCTCGTTAGTCTAGTGGTTGCTAAGCGCGACTACTGAGCACGAAGTCCTGGGTTCGAATCCCGGGTCGGGCAAAGTGTTACTGGGTTTTTCCATTAAGTAATTCTTAGTAGCAGCACGGAGTCTGGATTTGTGCCATTTGGCAATAGGCTCGCCACCTATTACATTGGGATCTAAAAACATAACTGGCGAAATGTGCTGTTGATGATGAATTTCTAACTTTCGTAAATTATGGTTCCGGCAATAAAGAGTTACAGTAGCTCAAACAACGAACTTTTAAAATTATAGTTCTTACCTTTGTGCTTAAGTTATGGTAAAATCTCGAGAATCCCTTTAATATCTTAATAAATATCTTACAACACACTCCTTAATTAATTTTGGATGTTAGATAACATAATTAATGATGTGAAACCATAATATTGTTGTTACTATAAATTATTCATAGCAATTTAATCATGTTATTTCATAATAGTGAGGTAAACAAAAAATAAATATAAAGTAATTTTTCTTAACGAAATACAAAAGCAAAATTTTGTATACCTACATAGTAATTATTATTTGATATCTATCATATTCCTGGGGGATTGGTTCAGATATTTTTTTATTTGCATTTGTTTTTTGTCAAATGCTGTATTGACTGGAGTTGGAGGTAAAGAAGTACAAAAATAAAAAAAAAACTATCTTACTTTTCTGGATTTTAGATGAAAACTTCGCGCTTAAAAACTTGATTAGTAAATTATATTACTTTACTCCGACTATGATGTATTTCAGTAAGTATAGTAACTATGTTGTCAAATTCAATTATTTTGTTTCCAAACTCAATCATTTCAAGATTTCATAATTCGAAATTACTAAATCAAATGAACTCAATCATCGACAATAAAGCTAGCAATCAAAGAAAAGTGATCCATCAAATCTTAAACGATCGAAAATCAAGTTCGAGACAAATCGATTGTTCGGCTATAATCGATATAATACCCAAAATTCTATCATTCACGCCAGCATCTTAATTCTTACCACAATGGGGATCGAACAAAAGCTTTCAATGTGAAATATCGTTGAGGCCTATTGTCCGATCACTTGATATATCGACTTCTATCTGAGTCGTTCGGTCGGCGGACACCAGTTTTACATAGAATGAATTATGGCCGGCTTTCTTAGCTCTCTCTTCTATTTCTTGATCGATATGAAGTACCTCTAATGATACTTTTTGACCTTTATAGATTTTGGTTGATTGATAAGTTGGTCGATTTGATTTCAGCTGTTTATGATGGTGCCCAACAAGTCTGGAGTCCATCTGTTATACTGTCTGCTTATTGACTTTTGATCGAATTAATATTTACTAATAATATTTTTCAAGAATTCTTGGTTTTTATTTTTATCTAAAAGTATACTGAGCTACACCATCAGGTAATTAATTTCCTATATTACAAAATTAGTTAAAGTAACAAAAACGTTCTCAGAGCGATAATTTCATCGCGTATAATACTAGTTTCAAGGTAAATAAGTTATATTCTAGTTTATATTTATTTTCAGGTCCTAAAGTGTTCGTAAATTCTACCATGTTTTTGCCAAATTGTCAGAAATAAAATACGTTGTCCAATTCCGGAGCGAGATAAAATGTTCCAAATTTTCTAAAAGAAATATACATTTACGAACATAATGTTGTATCAAATGGGATAAATGAATGTTTTTCTTATTTAACGTCGAAAATTTTGTTCCTATAGGTACAACACATTTTTGTAAAAAAGAAAGGTTAGCTACCACGTGTTCTATTATAATAAAATCATGTTTATAGCTGAGAAACAAATTTTATACCAAAGAAATTATATCGAATGTCAAAATTTATTGGAAAATGTTTGGAAGTTATACAAATGTACGTATGTATTAAGTTACATAAGTATTCGGTACAGATGAGGATTTTATTCCAAGGTTTTGAAAAGAAAAATACCTACTTACTCATATTCTTAGTCGTCTATTGCTATGAAGCTTTAAAAAGTCGTAAGATCTAAGTAAAACAGTTCTATGCCTTTTTTTTTTAGGCTTATTGTTAAAAATAATATAACTTGTATTCCCCGAAGGGGTAGGCAGAGGAGCACATATAGTACACCCACATTTCGCCAGTAATGTTATGGGTCCCAATGTAATAGGGGGCGAGCCTATTGCCATCAACCGGGCACAAATCCAGACTCCGTGCTGCTACTGAGAATTACCTAATGGAAAAACCCAGTAACACTTTGCCCGACCCGGAATTCGAACCCAGGACCTCGTGCACAGCAGTCGCGCTTAGCGACCACTAGACCAACGAGGCAGTAATATAACCTCACATACCTATTGTTATTAATAATAATATTATATGTAGGTTGGAATTCATCCATCCAATACCATATAAAAGGTATTATCAATTTATTCAATAGATATTATTACTATTACTACATTTTTATGTCTTACTAAGGGGCTTAAGAGGTCGTGGTGGCCGGGTTATACCGGATTTGTATGCACAAGGTTGCAGGTTCAAACCCGGGCAAGTATCAAAGTGCCTTTTTTAATGTTATAAATACTTTCTTAGATATTCTAAGACACCACTGACTAACGGTGACGGAAACATCATGAGGAAACCTGGATTTAATTATCTGAAATCGCCAAACCGCAGTGAGCTAGCGTGGTGATCAATGCTCAATCCTTCTGTATACGAGAAGAGGCCTATGTAGCAGTGGGACAGTTATAGGCTGTTATTATTTTTGTTATTAAGGGGCTTGTAGCTACGTGGCTACCGCATAGATGAGTCAATCTGTGAGAATAAGCCGTGCTCGCCGCGGTCAGTCTTGTGATTGGTGAACGGTTCTACATTTCGAGACCCCCTTTCTGCTGCGGAAGGCCGTCGGTCTCCCGCTTGATGTGTCCAGTCGTGCTAGTCTACCGTCCCATCGGATTTTGAGAGTAAGGAAATAGGGAATGCACCGCCATTCGCCATCAGACGTCAAAGTTTGGCGAGGATATCTAGCATGTAAGACCACTGTAATTATGTTTTGATATAAATAAATGAAATAAAAACCTGTTTCCGCGCATACTTCTGCGTTATAATATATCTTGCGTAGTTGGCTAGTATCAGATGAGAAATTTGGTCACCCTATGTCGTTTCGCGAATGGAATTTCATAACCAACTAAAACAGGTCAAGGGCAAAAGCCATTATTCATTATACAGACAATTTATTTGTTTATCGCGTCGGCATTGTCATCCTAATACTCTTCCTGAATTACGTCAATGCTGGAATTAAGTAGAGAACAGAACAATCAAGTACTGATCACTTAGCTGGCTCAGTTTGAGTTAGATTTTCTGTTATTTAAATCTATGTGTCATCATGACAATGATTTTTTTTCACCATAATGATATTGCTGCCCTTGTATAAGCAAGTTCAAATAATATTTTAAACTTGCATTGATACTTGTTTATTATTATACCAGCGAACTTGTGCATTCGGATCTATTTCATCAACTAAACTCGACTGCCTCGTTGGTCTAGTGGTAGCTAAGCGCGACTGCTGAGCACGAGGTCCTGGGTTTGAATCTCGGGTCGGGCAAAGTGTTACTGGGTGTTTCCATTAGGTAATTCTCAGTATCAGCACGGAGTCTGGATTTGTGCCAGATTGATGGCAATAGGCTCGCCCCCTATTACATTGGGACCTAAAACATAACTGGCGAAATGTGGGTGTACTAAATTTGCACCTTTGCTTACCCCTTCGGGGAATAAAGGCGTGATGTTATGTTTTTATGTTATGTTTTAAACTCAATTTTTTCATACTCTAAATATTCCTAAAATATGTATGCCCATGTTTTCTTTATTTATAGTTATAGAGGACAACAAACAGCTACAATCTATACTTCTATACTAATATTATAAAGCTGAAGAGTTTGTTTGCTTGAACGCGCTAATCTCAGGAACTACTGGTCCGATATGAAAAATTATTTCAGTGTTAGATAGCCCATTTATCGAGGAAAGCTTAAGGCTATAAAACATTCGAAATCTACGCGGGCGAAGTCGCAGGTGGAAGCTAGTAAATAATATTACAAAAAAATATTTTATTTTGCAATAATTGTTGTATAACCTTTTTATTCAAGAGACATTATCTTTCTATACCTTCCCTTATGATGTGCGGCCTATTGTGTTTTATTTATTTCCTAATCTTCGATTCTGTTTTGAAGCAATATAAGACTGTTACCACATTCTGAGTCACGATCTGTTTTTCCTAAAACACTTAAATAAACATCAACAAGAGTTTGTTTATTTATAAGTTCTTATTACCATTGGGTGTCGGTTTTGTTTGTTGGTGTATTATGTGTTAGTGGGGTAGTGGGTAACGTAACTTCAATGATACGAATAAATATAATTGACATTATTTACCATCATAGAGATCGCGCAATCTATTGCAATGCAAATATAATGAAGTGCTTATATTTTTTTAAGACTGCCTAGGACTATGAATTCTTTAGCATTAAAATTTGGGTCATCAACATCAGCCGAAACGTCCACTGTTGAACATAACAACCTGCCATTGGTATCCATCGGTTGAAAATTTTGGGTAATAAAATTTAATATATATAGTTTGATCTTTAACACTATTGTTCTTCTTCTTCTTATGGTAGGGTTGATGAACACCCTGGAGTCAGAGTTTAAACCACCTGTTGTCTCTGACATGGCTTTACACACCGTTGAATCTCTCAGGTGTGTCGGTTTCCTTACGATACATAACACAAACGCTATGCATAAGATAATAAATTAATTTAAATTTAGAATTATTTTTAAAGTAAAAAAAATCTGCAATCTCGATGTCTTTTATATTCAGCTTGTCAAGATTAAAATCATACAAAAGCTAATATTAGATGGGGGAACGGTTTGAAATAAGAATCAGAATTTAATTTGATGTATTTTCTACAAATTTAATCATAATGCCAGCAAAGAAAGAATTGTAAAGATATTAAGTCCACATTTCGACAGCGGTTTTAATGAACATCAATCATTCGACGGTTCCTGGGTAGGTAGGTAAGGCCACGCACCAGTGCGGTTGAATCACAGGATTGTTTTAAATATTAAGGGAATTACAGAACTTAAATGTTTTTATTTTTATTTTTAAAAACGACACTCCACACTAGGAATTTTTCATGGGTGCATTCCACAAACATGAAATTTATATAGACAAACACCCAGACTCGGGACAAATATCTGCGGATCGCATCAATTTTTGTCCCTTGCAATCCAGGGAATCAAAGCCCTGCCCTTAACACGGCAATCCAAAGGGTTAGCCACTGCGCCAATCAAATCGACACACACAAAATTCCCACTTTATTACTTTTAAAATTCTTAAAAGAAGTACCATTTCTATTACATTATCTTACAACACCTACTTAAGCGTGAGTTCAGTGGAACCACTTCTGAATATAAAATGTAAGCTACGAAAACCAAGCTATCAGTATTAATGAGGGACAAGTTATTGCCTGCGGCTTCACTTGCTTGGACAAAATGTCCGGTCAAGATGTTGGAGGTATTTTGGGTGCTACATACATTAAATATTTTGGTAGAGACATGCTTAATCTGTCATTGGGGGGGGGGGGGGGTGCCATAATCCCAACGCTCGGCAAGCGGCTTGGGGATCGCAGTATTGTTGGTTAAGTTACAGAAGACGCTGCTGCCCATCTTCTAGATTTTTTTTCCCTTAATCGCCTCTTACGACACCCACGGGAGGAGAGGGGGTGTTCAATTCTAAGCCGGAATACCACCAGCTCCCATCAGGTGGACCGACAATGTCGTCAGAATTGCGGGCAACCGGTGGATGCCATTGGCAAGCTGTCCTTCATTGTGGCGTTCTAAGGGGGAGGCCTTTGTTCAACAGTGGACGTCTTCCGGCTGATGATGATAAGCAATCCAAAATATAATCACTCATCTCATCTAACTAAAAATTCTGAAAGGTGCCAATAAAAAAAAAGCTTTTAGGCTATCCTGATATATATTAAATAGCTAGATATTTCATATAAGTGCCGGGGATTGTGTTTGGAGTTTATAATAAAAAATGTAATCTAGATACACTTACTACGGAACCCTTTTTTCAGATTAAAAAAGATAATTGACGGCCGAAAAACAACAAAATTCACTGAAATATTTTGAATCCTACACGAATTTTTCAATTAAGCTTTTGTTTATTAACGCGTCTCTTTTAACAAATATATAAAAACATATAACATCACGCCTGTATTCCCCGAAGGGGTAGGCAGAGGTGCACATATAGTACACCCACCTTTCGCCAGTTATGTTTTAGGTCCCAATGTAATAGGCGGCGAGCCTATTGCCATCAACCGGACACAAATCCAGACTCCATGCTGCTAATGACTGTTGTTTTTGTTGTTAAAAAACGTCGCTCAGCACTAGTAATTTCTCCTGTGTCGTGGGTGCGTGCCACAAACATGAAACATCACATAGGTACACAAACACTGCGGTTCACAAAAACTTTTGTCCTGTGCGGGACTCGAACCCGTAAACCTTAGCAAAGCAGTCCAATCGCTTAGCCACTGCGCCAATGTCGTCAAGATATCCATGACATAATATTACCACATCAACATAAATACTTATAGCCAATACATTGACATGGTGATAGCAATTCCTTTATTACGTATCATTAAGATATCCAATTCCATTGCAATTGGATGCAGAATACAGGGTGGGTTAATAAATGCGATCCCGTCCTCAGCCAATAAAATGAGAAACTCGAAGCTTTTGTCAGAGTGACTTAATTTTTATTTGTTTTTATCATGCTCATTGTTTGCATAGTCTTTGTGCTGGTAAATTGGAATAAAACCGGCGAAATGAGAGTCGGACTCGCGCATGAAGGGATCCGTACCATTATCTATAAAAACGGCAAAAATATCACGTTTTTTCAAATTCAAATTCAAATTCATTTATTTTTTGCGAATATGGGTACATGGAGATCTCTCGTATAAATTAACAAAATGTGCATTGACCATATCCTACCATAAGGCTTGCAAAAACTTAAATTACAAATACAAACTTGAATAAAAATAGCAATATGGATACTGCATAATGATGATACAAATTTATAGTTTGTCCTGTAAAAATTCACTGACGGTATAATATGCTTTTGACAGTAACAATGCTTTAATTTTACTCTTAAACATGTTAATTTCTGTTATTTCGAGCAGCGATCTAGGTAGATGGTTATATACACGTGGTGCCATGCAAAAAATACTTTTATTGAGTAGCGCTGTTTTATTATTTGGTATGCATATTTTATAATTATGTCTTTTACTTTTTAATTTATTGAAATAGTGCATGTTTTTTCTAGCAAATAATACAACTTGCCCTTTGAGTGAGCTCGCAAAAGTTTTGCTACATGGTTTATGCTACAAATATTAATTGTTATTGTTTTTATTTTAGGTGTTTATTTTTATTGATGTTAATTTTTATTATTTTTATTTTTTTTTTATTTTTTATGTAAATTCTCTATCGCATTGGGACATACCTGTAAGGATAGTGGATAAGGATGAATATAAATAAATAAAAATAAATAAAAATAAATAAATAAACTTCAAGTATATATATGCACGGTAGCGTCAGAATCTTAAATTTTATAAAAAATGTTTTGCAGCTATCTGTCTGCTTTATGTTGGCAATAGCTCGAATACACTTTTTTTGAGCTTTAAATACATTTTCTTTATCGGTAGAATTACCCCAAAAAACAACACAATACCTTAAAAGAGATGCCACATAACCATGATATGCAGTAAGAAGTGTCGAGATACTGACCGTTCGCCTGAGCATAAACAGTGCATATGAATAGGTGTTCATTTTAGTGCAGAGTGATTCTATATGCTGTTTAAAATTTAAAGTCTTGTCAATGTTCAGTCCTAAAAATTTCGCAACATCAACCTCATGAACCTTGTGACTTTGATAATTTATATTCATACCTGATATTTTATTTAATCTACACCTAAAAGTCATTAAATTAGTTTTGTTTAGATTAATACGTAAATTATTTGATGTCAGCCAGTTAATTACATTCTTTAGAGTATTGTTTATTTCTGATTCCATATCAGTTTTATTATTTCCAGTGAAAAGTATTGTGCTGTCATCAGCAAACAAAACCGTGTTATGCTTTGTAGCTTTAGGCAGGTCATTGATGTATATGATAAATAGAAGAGGACCAAGTACGCTTCCTTGTGGAACGCCAGATCTAACTAATCTGCATGATGAAGAGTAATTTAATGCTTTCTTAACAATTGGACATATCCTATCTATCTGAGTTATTTGACTTCTGTTACTTAAATAAGATTTTATCAAGTCGTAAATGTTCCCTCTCACACCATAGGCGTATAATTTTTCTAGTAGTATCTCATGATCCACGTAGTCGAACGCTTTTGTGAGATCCATGAATAACGCACATGCTTGATTAGAATTGTCCATGTTTGTTAACACAATATTTAGAAAATTATATATTGCCATATCGATCGTTTTCTTTTTACGAAAACCAACCTGTTCTTTACAAAATAATCCTTTATTTTCAAAGTAGTTATAAATTCTATCGTAAATAACCTTTTCGAAAATTTTTGAAATGACAGGCACAAGGGCTATCGGACGATAGCAGCTCATGTCATGATTCCTATCGTTTTTTTTGAATAAAGGTTTTATTAGTGTTAATTTAAGTTTTTCTGGAAAAATACCGGTTGTAATACTTAGGTTAATTATGTGACTTAGAATATGGGCAAGTTTAATGGCAACATGTTTTAATATTTTTGTTGATATATCGTCATACCCAGTGCTATTTGTATTTTTTAATTTTCTAATGATTTTATAAATCTCTTCTGGGATAGTTGGGCGAACAAATATTGAGTTTTTTTCGTATGGAATCCCACATTTTGATTGGTTAGGTGCGATATTATTAGTTTGATCAATGAAAAAATTATTGAATTTGTCCGCAATCTGCTCGGGATCACTTATCATATTACCTTCCACAAAAATTTGTTGTATTTGATTGGTTGGTACATTTGACTTATTTGCGTTTATTATCTTCCAGGTGGCTTGTGACTTATTGCTAGCATTATTTATGTAATTGTCATTTTGAGACTTTTGAGTTAACCTGATGATCCGATTTAACCGTGCAGATAAAGACAAGAAGTTATTTTTATTTTCCTCTGTGGGTTTTTTCCTATATTGCCATAACAGCTGTCGTTTGCGCTTACAGCATATTTTTAGACCTTTTGTTACCCATTGAGGCCGGCGACTACTTGATATTTTTATTTTAACGATGGGAAAACAAAGATTATAAATAAGAGTGAATAGTTCATAAAATTCATTAAATGCTGTATTAGGGTCCGTATGGTCATAAACATCACTAAATTTAAGTGAATCCAAAGATTCTTTAAATTTTTTTATGTTATCTGCAGAATAATCTCGTTTATCCACATGCCAAGATTTAAGAAAGAAGGTAGGTTTGACTGGGCATCTCAGCAACTGAGCGGTATGGTCAGATAATGCAAATTCGATTACTTTTGCTGTACATCCTCTTATACTAAACATAATGTTGTCGATGCATGTTCGACTAGATAAACGTGTTGGTTCATTTATACTAAGTTTTAGATTGTAACTGTGAAGGATCTGTTTTAATTCAGTTGCGTCATGACTTGTGTTGAGTGTATTTATATTAAAATCACCGCAAATAATAATTCGTTTTTTACTATAGCAAAATTTACTTAGAAGGTTATTAAAGTTAACGAAGAACTTATTTAGATCTTCTAAATTGGATGTAGGTGGTCTATAAATGCATATGATGTATATTTTATGTTCAGTTACTTCGATGCCGGAACATTCTATGATATTTTCTATTGAATATTTGCTAATTTCATCAATTGGGGTACATACAAGTGACTTTTTAATTAAAATACAAGAACCTCCACGTCGGTTTTTCCGACAGAAACAGGATCCCAGCTTATAGCCAGTGATGCTGTGGGTATTTTTATCAGTTACTATCATATTGTGTTCAGTGATGCACAACACATCTATAGGACATGACTCATTCTCAAGAGCCAATGTCAGAAGACCAGATTTCGATATAAGTCCATTTATGTTTTGGTGCAGAACTGTAATGTGATTATACACGAAAAAGCTGATTTGATGTTTGTGGTGTGGACGTTATATTCATGTAATTTTGAGGACGACTATTATTTATCAGAGGTGGTTTCGGGCTGTCTGGTTTAGGGTTAAGAACTGATTTTTTTACTTTTTTAAAATAATAGGGAATAGTTCCAGGTCTACATTGTTGGAAATTATTGTTAGACGTTCTGTTTTCATAGGATTCAGTTGTAAAAAAAATATTTTTATGAAAGCTATTGAGATAGTCTATGTGTTTTTTAATATTCATGAATATGTTAGTCATACCTGTATTATTTACTTTACCAGTATATTTCGAGAACATAGCGTAGTTGTATTTAAGACGTTTATTTGTATCGAATGTGTAAGTGTATTCATAGCTCTGATTACTTAAGTGTAAATGGTGGTTAAAGGCTTCTATTCTCTTATTAAATAACATTACGTTCAGTTTAAAATTAGGGCAACATAAGATGACATTAGTGTGTTATTTTTTCGAGCTTACATTTTATATAATTTACTAATTTCTCATAGTTAGTTGACACAAGAAAGTCTTTATCGCCTATTAAAATTATACAATAATCATTTAGAGAGTAATTCACAAGTTTTACATCTAATGTTGCTAGGAGTTCCGATATCCCGGCATTTGGCATACAATAGTGACAAACTTTGGCATACGGAAAATTATTTGTCGCTGTATCTATAATATTATTTACATTGTTGTCACTTACTATACAAATTTTGTTGAATTTGGTTTTATTGTCCAGTTTTGCACGATATGTAACTGGATCACACATTTGAGAAGAAATTGACCCCTCTGATGATTGTTTAAATTTGTTTTGTCCCTTATTCGTTGATTCTTGTGTGCTTGAATTGTTGACAGAAGTATCTTTACTCGGTACTTTCACGTCGTCAGTCTCGAAGGGTTGAGCGGAGGTATCGAGGGTTTGTTGCTCAGTGAGTTTAAGACAGGATTCCAATACTTGATTTTTAGTGCCTTGCTTTGAGGGAGTAATTTCCTGGTCATTATTACTTGTGTTTAATTTAGAAAGTGTATGAAATTTAGTTGGAAATTTAGTTGGAGTAGAGCAGCGTCCTTTTCGTTTATTAGCACGCGATGATAATGGAGTCATGCATCGGCTATCTGATAGAGCAAGATTTTTATAAGCTTGAGTGGTTTGCAAGCTTTTGTTCAAATCACATTTTAAGCGATAGTTTTCCAAGTTTAAATTTTCAATTTCTTTATGAGCAATATCTAATTCTCTACTTACTTTTTACTTTTTTGTATTGAAGCCCCCTTAAATATTTATTTTATTCCGTTTTTTAGTATTTGTTATTATAAGATAAGAAATTTTCTGCTGTCTAACTATCACGTTCATGAGATACAGCCTGGTGACAGACGGATGGCAGAGGCTTGGTAAAAGGGTCCCGTTTTACCACTTGGGTACGGAACGCTAATAGGTAATTAAAGAAGAAGTATAGAATCTTTACCATAATCATGACGAATCCTAGAATTCGAATTCGCTGAATTTAATATTGAAATTTAATATTGCTGTAAATGGAACAAGATAGAAAACAAATTGCTGTCATCTGGAAAGTGAGTTATTAGGGTATGGGCACACTGGAAGATACACAGATGTAGGATATATGATGAGATGAAAACGCTTTTGCTTTTTCCCCATCATCGTCATCTTCATAATCAGCTGGAGGACGTCCACTGTTAAACAAAGGCCTTTCCCTTAGTTAAGGTCCCCTCCCTTTTCCACACGCGTGATTGTAATAAAATAACTACTTTATAAACATTTATTATTAATTTTACAATTCAAAAACTGTTATTCAATTTTATTGTTAACACAGAATAGGTTTAACAAACACATCGACACCGACATGTCATTAGAAATTGATATTCGAAGCAAAAAATATTTGTGACAACCTATTGTGAGGCATCGATACAAAAAACCATTGAAATTCAGAATATATCATACTTTTTTTTACGCTGTGATGTTAACGATATTTTGTAGAAGGTATCAAATATATTTTTCTATCGAAACTGTAGAAAATTTCGAATTAGTGTCGTCGTTTGATAAAGAATAATAATAACAGCCTATAACTGTCCCACTGCAGGGCAAAGGCCTCTTCTCGTATAGAGAAAGGATTGAGCATTGATCACCACGCTAGCTCACTGCGGGTTGGTGATTTCAGATAATTAAATACCGGTTTCCTCACGATGTTTTCCATCACTGTTAGTCAGTGGTATCTTAGAATGTCTAAGAAAGTATTTATGACGTTAAAAAGTCCCATTGATACTTGCCTTGGTTTGAACCTGCAACCTTGTGCTTACTAATCCGGTATATCAACCACTAGGCCACCACGTTGTTTGATGTTTGTCTGTTATTTACCCAATCCTTATGCTAAAGTTAAACCAACTGAGGTATTTCTTAGACGCATCCCAGTGTTGATAATGATATAGGGAAAGCTATTAATTAATTGACTGTAATTAGAATTGATTAAATTTTTAATAAGATAATCCTAGTTTGTTGCGATTTTATTAAATGTAGAGAAAGTCTTATTGATTGAATCCAATCTGGTTTTTTTAATGAAGAAACTGCATGCAGTTATTGGATATTCAAATTCAAATTCAAATTCAAATTTATTTATTTTTTGCGAATATGGGTACATGGAGATCTTATAAATTAACAAAATGTGCATTGACCATATCCTACCATAAGGCTTGCAAAAACTTAAATTACAAATACAAACTTAAATAAAAATAGCAATATGGATACTGCATAATGATGATACAAATTTATAGTTTGTCCTGTAAAAATTCACTGACGGTATAATATGCTTTTGACAGTAACAATGCTTTAATTTTACTCTTAAACATGTTAATTTCTGTTATTTCGAGCAGCGATCTAGGTAGATGGTTATATACACGTGGTGCCATGCAAAAAATACTTTTATTGAGTAGCGCTGTTTTATTATTTGGTATGCATATTTTATAATTATGTCTTTTACTTTTTAATTTATTGAAATAGTGCATGTTTTTTCTAGCAAATAATACAACTTCAAGTATATATATGCACGGTAGCGTCAGAATCTTAAATTTTATAAAAAATGTTTTGCAGCTATCTGTCTGCTTTATGTTGGCAATAGCTCGAATACACTTTTTTTGAGCTTTAAATACATTTTCTTTATCGGTAGAATTACCCCAAAAAACAACACAATACCTTAAAAGAGATGCCACATAACCATGATATGCAGTAAGAAGTGTCGAGATACTGACCGTTCGCCTGAGCATAAACAGTGCATATGAATAGGTGTTCATTTTAGTGCAGAGTGATTCTATATGCTGTTTAAAATTTAAAGTCTTGTCAATGTTCAGTCCTAAAAATTTCGCAACATCAACCTCATGAACCTTGTGACTTTGATAATTTATATTCATACCTGATATTTTATTTAATCTACACCTAAAAGTCATTAAATTAGTTTTGTTTAGATTAATACGTAAATTATTTGATGTCAGCCAGTTAATTACATTCTTAAGAGTATTGTTTATTTCTGATTCCATATCAGTTTTATTATTTCCAGTGAAAAGTATTGTGCTGTCATCAGCAAACAAAACCGTGTTATGCTTTGTAGCTTTAGGCAGGTCATTGATGTATATGATAAATAGAAGAGGACCAAGTACGCTTCCTTGTGGAACGCCAGATCTAACTAATCTGCATGATGAAGAGTAATTTAATGCTTTCTTAACAATTGGACATATCCTATCTATCTGAGTTATTTGACTTCTGTTACTTAAATAAGATTTTATCAAGTCGTAAATGTTCCCTCTCACACCATAGGCGTATAATTTTTCTAGTAGTATCTCATGATCCACGTAGTCGAACGCTTTTGTGAGATCCATGAATAACGCACATGCTTGATTAGAATTGTCCATGTTTGTTAACACAATATTTAGAAAATTATATATTGCCATATCGATCGTTTTCTTTTTACGAAAACCAACCTGTTCTTTACAAAATAATCCTTTATTTTCAAAGTAGTTATAAATTCTATCGTAAATAACCTTTTCGAAAATTTTTGAAATGACAGGCACAAGGGCTATCGGACGATAGCAGCTCATGTCATTCCTATCGTTTTTTTTGAATAAAGGTTTTATTAGTGTTAATTTAAGTTTTTCTGGAAAAATACCGGTTGTAATACTTAGGTTAATTATGTGACTTAGAATATGGGCAAGTTTAATGGCAACATGTTTTAATATTTTTGTTGATATATCGTCATACCCAGTGCTATTTGTATTTTTTAATTTTCTAATGATTTTATAAATCTCTTCTGGGATAGTTGGGCGAACAAATATTGAGTTTTTTTCGTATGGAATCCCACATTTTGATTGGTTAGGTGCGATATTATTAGTTTGATCAATGAAAAAATTATTGAATTTGTCCGCAATCTGCTCGGGATCACTTATCATATTACCTTCCACAAAAATTTGTTGTATTTGATTGGTTGGTACATTTGACTTATTTGCGTTTATTATCTTCCAGGTGGCTTGTGACTTATTGCTAGCATTATTTATGTAATTGTCATTTTGAGACTTTTGAGTTAACCTGATGATCCGATTTAACCGTGCAGATAAAGACAAGAAGTTATTTTTATTTTCCTCTGTGGGTTTTTTCCTATATTGCCATAACAGCTGTCGTTTGCGCTTACAGCATATTTTTAGACCTTTTGTTACCCATTGAGGCCGGCGACTACTTGATATTTTTATTTTAACGATGGGAAAACAAAGATTATAAATAAGAGTGAATAGTTCATAAAATTCATTAAATGCTATATTAGGGTCCGTATGGTCATAAACATCACTAAATTTAAGTGAATCCAAAGATTCTTTAAATTTTTTTATGTTATCTGCAGAATAATCTCGTTTATCCACATGCCAAGATTTAAGAAAGAAGGTAGGTTTGACTGGGCATCTCAGCAACTGAGCGGTATGGTCAGATAATGCAAATTCGATTACTTTTGCTGTACATCCTCTTATACTAAACATAATGTTGTCGATGCATGTTCGACTAGATAAACGTGTTGGTTCATTTATACTAAGTTTTAGATTGTAACTGTGAAGGATCTGTTTTAATTCAGTTGCGTCATGAGTTGTGTTGAGTGTATTTATATTAAAATCACCGCAAATAATAATTCGTTTTTTACTATAGCAAAATTTACTTAGAAGGTTATTAAAGTTAACGAAGAACTTATTTAGATCTTCTAAATTGGATCTAGGTGGTCTATAAATGCATATGATGTATATTTTATGTTCAGTTACTTCGATGCCGGAACATTCTATGATATTTTCTATTGAATATTTGCTAATTTCATCAATTGGGGTACATACAAGTGACTTTTTAATTAAAATACAAGAACCTCCACGTCGGTTTTTCCGACAGAAACAGGATCCCAGCTTATAGCCAGTGATGCTGAGGGTATTTTTATCAGTTACTATCATATTGTGTTCAGTGATGCACAACACATCTATAGGACATGACTCATTCTCAAGAGCCAATGTCAGAAGACCAGATTTCGATATAAGTCCATTTATGTTTTGGTGCAGAACTGTAATGTGATTATACACGAAAAAACTGATTTGATGTTTGTGGTGTGGACGTTATATTCATGTAATTTTGAGGACGACTATTATTTATCAGAGGTGGTTTCGGGCTGTCTGGTTTAGGGTTAAGAACTGATTTTTTTACTTTTTTAAAATAATAGGGAATAGTTCCAGGTCTACATAGTTGGAAATTATTGTTAGACGTTCTGTTTTCATAGGATTCAGTTGTAAAAAAAATATTTTTATGAAAGCTATTGAGATAGTCTATGTGTTTTTTAATATTTATGAATATGTTAGTCATACCTGTATTATTTACTTTACCAGTATATTTCGAGAACATAGCGTAGTTGTATTTAAGACGTTTATTTGTATCGAATGTGTAAGTGTATTCATAGCTCTGATTACTTAAGTGTAAATGGTGGTTAAAGGCTTCTATTCTCTTATTAAATAACATTACGTTCAGTTTAAAATTAGGGCAACATAAGATGACATTAGTATGTGTTATTTTTTCGAGCTTACATTTTATATAATTTACTAATTTCTCATAGTTAGTTTTTTTTTTTTTTTTTTTTTTTTTTTTTTTTAAAAAAACGTCGCCCCACACTAGGAATTTCTCCTGTATCGTAGGTGCGTTTCACAAACATGAAATATTCACATACACAAACACCCAGACTCGGGACAAACATCTGTGGTTCGCACAAAGTTTTGCCCCGTGCGGGAATCGAACCCGCAACCCTTAGCGCAGCAGTCCAATCGCTTAGCCACTGCGCTAATCAAAAGTTGACACAAGAAAATCTTTATCGCCTATTAAAATTATACAATAATCATTTAGAGAGTAATTCACAAGTTTCACATCTAATGTTGCTAGGAGTTCCGATATCCCGGCATTTGGCATACAATAGTGACAAACTTTGGCATACGGAAAATTATTTGTCGCTGTATCTATAATATTATTTACATTGTTGTCACTTACTATACAAATTTTGTTGAATTTGGTTTTATTGTCCAGTTTTGCACGATATGTAACTGGATCACACATTTGAGAAGAAATTGACCCCTCTGATGATTGTTTAAATTTGTTTTGTTCCTTATTCATTGATTCTTGTGTGCTTGAATCGTTGACAGAAGTATCTTTACTCGGTACTTTCACGTCGTCAGTCTCGAAGGGTTGAGCGGAGGTATCGAGGGTTTGTTGCTCAGTGAGTTTAAGACAGGATTCCAATACTTGATTTTTAGTGCCTTGCTTTGAGGGAGTAATTTCCTGGTCATTATTACTTGTGTTTAATTTAGAAAGTGTATGAAATTTAGTTGGAAATTTAGTTGGAGTAGAGCAGCGTCCTTTTCGTTTATTAGCACGCGATGATAATGGAGTCATGCATCGGCTATCTGATAGAGCAAGATTTTTATAAGCTTGAGTGGTTTGCAAGCTTTTGTTCAAATCACATTTTAAGCGATAGTTTTCCAAGTTTAAATTTTCAATTTCTTTATGAGCAATATCTAATTCTCTACTTAGACTGTCTATCTTGTCTCTTAGGTCATAAATAGTTTGGCTATCATTTAATGACGTGTTCGGTAAACTTGTCATAGTAGCATCGAATAAATTTGTGTCTGTGTTCGAAACATCATTTAAGGAGAGTGTGAGATGAGTTTTTCTTTTACGTATAGTAATATTATTCTCGGATTCCATGTTTTTGAATTTTCTATTCAGTGAATGTTTTTATTTTCTACTAATAATTGTAAGTTTCTTACTCTGGTATCACCAATTTTGTAGTAGCAACACTTTTCTTTTTTTTTTTTTTTTTTATAATGACAACACTGGCCAGTATGTCAATTTTATTTCTGCTCCTTGACACTAGATGGCGCTGTTTGACATGAAGTATTTGTTAATTGTAGTAGCAACCCTGATGTTAACGTCAATTTTTATACGTCAATGTCAATATTTGTTTCGCTACTTACTACTAGGGGCGCCACTTATGATACAAATGTCACTTTTTAAATCAAAACATTATACTTAACCGTTTTATATATATTTACTAGTGATTAATTTACCACTTATTATGTTTTTAAATGCTCTACTGATGATAGTGCATTTGTATAGGTCCAGTTCACTTGCTTATGTCCGTGATTAGCACTTTTTTGAAGCACAATACCCGTTTTATAGTCCAAATATGAAACGTAATGTTTTTATTGCATGTTTTGGTTTATAGAGGTCACCAACAATTTCACTTGTGTAGTTCGATACGTTTATTAATATTGGCTACAATACACATCACTTGTATTATGGTTTATTATTTATTTCGAGTTTTAAATACGCGGGCGATGTTTACTTAATGCTGTGTTGCCAGCAGATACATTGTTCTTTCTGACTGCCTGGTCTACTGCTTGCTAAGCGCGACTGCTGAGCATGGGGTCCTGGGTTCGATTCCCAGGTCGTCCAAAGTGGCGTAAAACATAACTGGCGTATTGTGGGTGAACTATATATTGTGCACCTGTGCCTACCCCTTCGGAGAATACAGGCGTGATGTTATGTTATGTTGTACTTTCTGCAATGATATTATTCTATGCCAATTATCCTAATGCGAGCATAGTGAAACTAAATAGTACTCTATGTAGTTCTTTTTTAATTTACAGATCAACTTATACGCGTAGCAAGCATCTAGCTTCAAGCCCTCCAACGAGACATCAACCGAAAAATTTGCCAACATTTTCTAAGAAATAAATGTTTGCCTTTATGCAAAATGTATGAATACACTACAGATCTTCATGGAAATAATATGTTCATTTATTTCCAGACAGTTAAGTCCAGATGGACTTTCGAAATTTATTTTGGCCCATTTTCTTTTAGTGGTATGGTAAATGTAATGGGTAATTTTTTATGCTTGCGTAGAGATTTACCATGTCTTAGAACATAATCGAATAGAAGAACACAGCCTGCGATTAGTTTTATGGACCATACGGAATGTTTAACATTCTAATGTTGGTTATCACTGTAAGCTATCGAAAAGCACTGGGCGTGGTCTTTTTGTCGTATGGTTGATGGACAACCTGGTGTCAGAATTTAAACCACCTCTGGTCTCTGACATAGCTTTACACATCAAAAATCTCTCAGGTGTGCTGGTTTCTTCACAATGTTTTCCTTTACCATTTTTAGCAATTGATAACTAATTTATAGTAAGCACATAAATTCGAAAAAATATTGATGCGTGCTGGAGTTTCAACTTGCGGCCTTTGACTTCGTAGTGCCACCATCAAATCACTCGGCTATCACTGCTTTGTACTGGTGGTATGTGGTAATATAAAATAAATCATGTTCTACAAGAAAGAGCAGTTGTTACTGATCGGCAGACTTCGTAGAAGTAACTCTGTCTGTCTGTCTAGTACGCCTTTACGACTAAACTGCCGGACGGGTTTTGATGAAATTTGGCGTGTAGAAAATTTAAGACAAGAGAAAGGACATAGGCTACTTAACGCGGGCGAAACCGCGGGCAAAAGCTAGTAATACAATAATGAACCTTTGCAGTAGTACCTACGCTTCCAATTTAAAGGACTCTATGTAAATTAAACTTTGACGCGTTAACAAATACAACGTCTAGGATTATTTCTTAGAATCTTTATCTAAGTTTCTTCAAAGTTAAGTGCTCTCCAGTATTATTTCATTAAAACTGCTGGATTATGTTTCTCATAGTTATTAGTCTTTGTCCAGAGTAAGCAATATTGAAACAAGATATTTATGCCTTGTTAGTATTTTCCAGATAGTCTCACTGCGGCAAATATCATTCACTCTATCTGTTTTGCCGTTAGCATAAATAGTAAAAGACCGGTCAAGTGCGAGTTGGACCCCGTTCCACGTACCCCCCACTTCCGTTTACCGTTACAATTTTTAAAAAAACGGCAAAGAACACGTTTCTTGTATATTTCTTCACCCTTATATATTTCTTTTATTCTGCTTTTTTTGTATTTGTGGTGATAGCAGCAACAGAAATACATCATCTATGAAAATTTCAACTGCCTTACTATCACGGTTCATGAGATACATCCTGACTTACAGCTTGGTAACAGACGGACGGACGGACAGCAGATTCTTAGTAATGAGGTCCCGTTTTGCCCTTTAGGTACGGAACACTAAACATTTTTTTACGATACTTTTATACCTCCTCTATCATTAAAGAGCGACATCGTAGCCGATATAATAATTATGTTCTATTGCTAAGATGTTTGATGCAAGTAGAAAGCCTCCACGAGTGACGATACTTACTACGTCCAGCGCACCCTGGACGGACAACCTCGCTTCCATCTTCTCGACTGACCAATCTCTACACCACGGCATGACCGCTTTCCTTGTGACAATTGGCTTACATAGATACGAAGAAGAAACAGAAGAATGCTGACATGGTTAGTGTCAGTTCAGATTAAACGTATTTTCAATAAGAGTAAGAGATAGTTATTCTATTCTCGACTAAATAACAAAAAAAAATATATTGACATAAAAAGAGGTAGATACAGTTATGTGAAACCCTGACACTTGTACTAGGTTTATAACCTGTGTTATAGGAGTCTACTATCATGCATATATTGGCTAAAATAATAAGATAGAGAGCAGAGACCCACATTTGGCCAGATAATTTTATTCAGGTTCAGAGACACCAAACAATTAAAAAGTGATTTCAACTCTGTTTAACTCTCAAAAGAATGATTTAGTCGGATCTTTTATAAACGTAACATTATTAATTGCCTCGTTTCACCCCTAATTTATGATTGTAATGAGGTTTTTCTCTACAAACCTCACTTACAATTTTATTTGAAGTTTTCTTTTTTGTTTCGGTACATTACGTAGAGTGTGGCTAAAATATTCTCGGATTTTCATCGAATTTGTCTCTCTTGCGTGCTCAGACATTTGTGTTCATTAAGTAACATATTCTTCTTCTGTAATTGGCTTAAGGTCAAACATAGTGTAGATATAGACCGGGCAAAGTTTCACCGGGTTTTTCCATTAGGTAATTCTCAGTAGCAGCTTTAGTCTAAATTTGTGTCTGGTTAATGACAATAGGTTCGCCCTCTATTGCATTAGGACCTAAAAACATAACTGGCGAAATGTGGGTGTACTATATGTGCACTTCTGTCTACCCCTTCGGGGAATACAGGCGTGATGTTATGTTATGTCTAACACTCATCCACTCCGCCAATTGAAACTCCAAGCGATTATCGAATTTCGATATACCTAACTTATCTTTTTATTTCATCGCACTCATCTCTATTGTTTCTGTTACACAATATAGTTGTATCAAAATAACTGCTACTCGAATTCTTGTCTAGATGTTCCAGGCCATATTTCTTCTCCCAAATTTGACGAGTCCTATTTGTATCGTTTCTGATAGATCGCAGTTCAGTTTCGGTGAGCCATATTTCAAGATAAAACGACTTGTATCGTATTGCTAACGCGTTGTGTCCTTGTGAGGCCTCTGAAGCGTGGTTGACTGTGTGGCATGGATTATGCTAGGGCGTGCAGACTTACGATTTGTGGGGGCGATTTTTATAAAACCGTTTTTTTAGTCGACATTTATGTTGTTTTAAAAAAGAAAAAATTCAAAAAATCTTTCTATTTCCATGAAAATTTGATACTGACTATTGATTTCTTTATTCAATAGATATGTTTGGTCGACAGATTTTTTTATACTAGTATTTTATTTAATTTCTGTAAATACAAAAACCTGGACATTTGACTCTTGAATTAATAAAAAACCAAAAAAATCATACTTACTCTCATTCTCAGTCACAGTTCCTCACTGTGGACAAATATTGTCATTCTATAGGTTTAGATCTAAATTATTCCAAATGCGAAATTTACATACCGGACATTACAAACAGACTATCCACTTTAAATAAATTCCTTTCAGTTGCCCCTCAAATCCAAATTGCGACCAAATCATCTTTGCGCCTCCTAGGGTCCCCAATTTTAGAAGACTCATATGAAAATTTTATTGACGAAAAAATTCAAAATTGTAATACAATTGCAGAGAGATTTTCTGAAATTAGCATACATTCGGCCATTACTTTAATTCGCTTTTGTTGTTTTGGCCCAAAATTTACGTATTACCTTCGCTCTTCCCAACTCTGGAAGCATGCGAACCTTTTGGAAAAGATTGACCAAATTATACGGAACACCCTTACTACTATTCTGAATGTGGCTTTAGACGACCGAGCGTGGTCTCAAGCCACATTACCAATTAGATTAGGTGGTTTGGGTGTCCGTAAAGTTAGCAGTTTAAGTTTACCAGCTTTCCTGTCATCGGTCCACAGTACTGAAAAATTAACTAGAAATATTCTAGCCACTTCGCTAGTTGATTTTGAGGTACTGTGCATGACTGAGGCAGTGAATGCTTGGAAAATAGCTTGCCCGAATGCGGATTTACCCGACAAACTTTTTTCCCAACGCCAGTGGGATGAGCCGCTCTGTAGGTTGATACGGAAACAATTAATTAATACGTCAATCAACACTGCAGAGCGTGCCCGTTTGCTGGCTGTGGGTGAATGGGAGTCGGGTCTCTGGTTACAAGCACTTCCGTCGTCCAGCATAGGAACGATGTTGGACGACAATACGTTTCGAATTGCCACCAGCTTACGCTTAGGTGCACCCTGTGTTGCTCCTCACCGGTGTCACTGTGGTGAAGCTGTTGACAGCCTCGGGCACCATGGCCTATCCTGCGCCAGGAGCGCTGGTCGCATACCGCGGCACGCGAATTTAAACGACATTATTCGTCGTGCTCTCGTCACCGCCGGCGTCCCAGCTATATTAGAACCCAATGGCTTGGTACGGGACGATGGAAAGAGACCAGACGGTATGTCTTTGATGCCATGGAAATTGGGTAGGCCTTTGGTGTGGGATGCAACATGTGTCGACACCCTTGCGCCATCTCATGTTTCCAGCACAGCGGTTTGCTCTGGCGCTGCTGCTGCAGCTGCGGTGACCCTTAAGCGGCGAAAATATAATAACCTTATAGGTAATTATATTTTTGAGCCGTTTGGGGTCGAAACACTCGGGTCATGGGGTCCGAGTGCGCGTCTTCTTTTTAATGACCTTGCTAAACGGTTAGTTGACGCTTCACGTGACCAAAAGGCTGGCCTGTTTTTCGGCCAAAGAATTAGCATTGCCATTCAACGTGGCAATGCCGCCAGCCTTTTGGGCACCCTACCAGTCGACAGCGATGAGGACGAATACTTTGATACATAATTTTTAGTTTAAATTTTTTATTTTTGTATATATTTATTTT
The DNA here is from genome assembly GCA_946251915.1 of Abrostola triplasia. Lineage (NCBI taxonomy): Eukaryota > Metazoa > Arthropoda > Insecta > Lepidoptera > Noctuidae > Abrostola > Abrostola triplasia. The sequence goes on along the minus strand of OX276444.1, from coordinate 3,558,157 downwards.
TAAGAATTGTAAATAACCTTGTAAATAAAAAAAATTACTTATAAGAAAGAAAGAAAGAAATAATTTATTTTGTATTAGAATTAAGTTGTAAATATTTGTAAGATATGATTAGGTTCAAATTAGTATGTTATTTAGACCAGTGTTTGCCAAACATTTCTGGCAATATTATCAACACTACTCTATGAATGAGTGTGGTTAATACATCAGTCGCCAGTGTACAACAGATCAGGATTCAATAACGATCACACTGATAAATGGGATGGGAAGCCATTACAATTTATGGTTGGTTTGCTTTATCTACCACCGGATCCGTATGATGTAACTTGATAGTTATAATAAAACTGGTCAGCAAGGGGGAAACCTAAGATTGTTTAGGGACATGCTTGGGCTAAAGAAATAGTAAACTTTCATGTTTTTGTTTCTGGAGGATGAAATAACCTTAATAAACGGGGTTAAAAAAAATACAAAAAGTCATATAAAACGGGGTGAATTTAAACTCAATGGCAAAAAGAAACAATATTTTGAAACTGATTTTAACAATCAATTATTACAGTTAGTTGTCCAAAAGGAGTCTAGATTGTTCTTTAAAGTACAATATAAAGTATAGGGTCCTTAATGGTATCAATCTCTATTTACTACTAAATCAGTTCCAAAGTTTTGTTTCTATTTACCCTTGAGTTCCAATTCACCCCGTTTCACTGTAATTATATAGTTTGCAATTTTAGACTATTAAAAAAGACACGTGTGGATTGGAGCTACGTTCGTATGACAATAGAAGAGCGGGCCTAGTGGCGTACCCTTGAGGACTCTACGTCCAGCAGTGGACTATAATAAGCTTCTTCTTCTTATCGTATGGTTGATGAATAACCTAGTGTCAAGTTTAAACGGCATGTAATTCGGCCTCTAACATGGCTTTACACACCGTTGCAATATGCTGATGTGATGATCACATCAGTGTAAGAAGCCAACGATAAAAATATTAAAATTGCGTACCCCTATAAATCTTCTTTGAACTACAAGTATTTTACAATCCAGACGTTTATTAGAGAAGACTTATTCATTATCTACCTCGCTAATAATGTTTTGTTAATTAGAAACTTACACAACGCTGATGTAGATCATGTTTTGTAAAGACCAAAGGTATTTTCTAAGATATTATGCAATATTTATCATAAAAGGATTCTGGGAACAGGGGAACACAACTGTATGTTAAACAATAAAGGGTAAACTAAACTAAAATTATATTATTATGGTATAGGTATTCATTTAAAAAATGTTCTTACAGAGTAGCAAACTATATCTATCAATTACACTAGACTCTATGTTGTTCTATTGGGCACAATGTGCAACTGCTGAGCATGAGGTCATGGGTTCGATTCTTGGGTCAGGAATGGCGGTTTTGCGGTTTTTCCATCATGTGATTCTCGATAACATGAAGTCTATATTTGTGCCCGGTTGACTGCAATAGTCTCGTCCCATATTACAAGCAGACCCATAACTTAACTGGTGAAATCGGTTGTTTATACTATACACATCTGCCTACCTCCTCGAGAAATACAGGCGTGATGTTATTGAATTTAATCTTGCTAAGTCACTTTCGATCCGAGTTACCCCTTTCATCTAGATTATACAATGATACACATGTCCAGACCATTTTTAGATTTCTACACAGATTTAAAATAAATTCAATCTCAATAGATACCTTTCAAAAATATGAATGTTATAGAGCCAACTAAGATTAAAGTTCAAATATCAAAAGGTTCGTGCGAAAAGAAATAGGTACTTAGTAAAATTGAAATTGGGAATTCATTTCACTATTCACTTCTACAGTAGGTATTTTATCTTAATCTAATGGCATCTCTATAAATATTGACATTTTATTTATTTGATTTGGCTCACCAACTGATTACACTGATACACACTTGAGATACATCCAATAGACTTGTGACCTAATGTATCAATCTCTTACAGGTAAATACATCATGTATAATTTAATTCTAAGGCGATACTGAAATTAAAACGAATCACAAACAATAACAATATTGACCAATAACAATGAGGTTTAAAAAATTGTAACTAAATTCTAAGAATACGATAATCAAGGACCCACATAGGGGTGAATCTACACTACACTCTACGTGCTACTTACACACGACATGTCAATAACAGTGACAGATATATAACATAACATCACGCCTGTATTCCCCAAAGGCGTAGGCAGAGGTGCACATATAGTACACCCACATTTCGCCAGTTATGTTTTTTGGTCCCAATGTAATAGGGGGCGAGCCTATTGCCATCAACCGGGCACATATCCAGACTCCGTGCTGCAAATGAGAATTACCTAATGGAAAAACCCAGTAAAACTTTGCCCGACCCGGGATTCGAACCCAGGACCTCATGGTCAGCAGTCGCGCTTGGCAACCACTAGACCAACGAGGCAGTCAGCAGGTATATAATTATACTTAAAACACTGTAAAGAAATTGTATACTTTTTCAAACCTCCCTTTCACCATATTAATTATGAATCCTGGAAATCAAACTAAATACCTTATCTACAGCAGTAAATCTTCACATTATTCCACGTAAATAATTTAATTCATCATCATCATCCACAGTCTTCAATATCCCACTGCTGGGTAAAAGCCCTCAAACAATGCCATCTGCCGCGGTCCTGTGCCAATCTTGTCCAATAATTTAATTAAACACAATAATTGAGCTCTACAATAATTAGGAACATCCAAAACGCTCTGCTAAACTTCTAATAAATGAGCATCTGATAGTTATTTCCTGGAATTCTAGCAACATTCATGAAATTCGCGACGAATAATCAATGCGAGAAATGTTCGCTGCTCAAATAAATACCCGACTGCAGTCAAAGTGGTATGTAATGGCTCGTGTAAATAGCGCTCTATGTTTGTGCAGTGTTTTGAAAACTCAGCCTGTACACTACCGTGCCTAGATCAATAAAAAGTTTCACGTATACACCCTCATATCACAGTGGGGTGAACTAACACAAAACGACATCAAGGGTGGCAACTCGATGATCTCCCAACTGAATTCCACTAGCATATATTGTGTACTTAGAACGACAAGCACAACTTGATCCCTAGACCTGAAGATAGATGAAGCTGTAACAGTCCTAGAGTATCTGGTCACCGACCCTTCTTAGATTCAGTGAATATTATATTACTTATCGGAATAAGTAAGAATCACGAATGTAGATTTTCGGTGAATACGTTTATGCTTGTCTCAATACGGTTTAGGGGACTTACTGAATGTACGAAGTATTTTGGTAAAGGAAAAAGCTAAAATCATTTATATATTCCTATTGAAATCTCTATATAAAGCCAATTGAAATAAATACACTTTCCAGAAAGCAAAATGTATTTTTGGTATCGAAGCTGAAGATATACTGAAATTAGACGAAAGTCTTTAGATAGTAAGTTATTTTTGCTCGCTTTGCTCAGTTTTGTAATCACATTTAGCAATACTTAACGAAACGTAAATATTTGTGGCTCTCTTTTCGTGTCAATGTTCTATATACCTTTCTTGATGGATAGGTATGTAGAGGGAGTCGACGTCGACGATCGTCGTGGATGACTGTTAATACGCGATCGATTGCAAGCGTCAAAGATTTAATAATTTAATCGATCCTATACTAGTAGAATCCAGAAATCAGACCCATCCAGAATCCAGAATCTTAAACATCAAATAATTAATATTCAATGGATACTAAAACACACAGCAGCTGTCTAATGATCTACTAAGAAACAGAAAACTTCTTCAGAAAATTGCTGATTATCTTTATGGTAAAGAATATTAATGTTATACTCGTAGGTTTGTCCCCTATTACATTTGGGCCTATAACTTAAGTGGCGAAATGCGGGTGTATAGGTAGGGACACAACTGCCTGCTTCAGGGAATTCAGGCTCATATCATGTTTTATTAAAAAAACATAATTACGTGAAGTCGACATTCACCCACAGCCTTAGACCTATGTATGTGTGCATCTCTCCGCTCCTGTGCCAACCTCTTATGCGATAGCCTCGTAGACAACACGTAAGACGAAGACGCAACGTGGACGGGGAGTAAAACTTTGCTATTGGATTTACATTCATAAAAAAAAATATAGAAACCGCGAAACTCAAAACACAGAAAAGACGAAGCGTAGACACAATGTTTATTCGTCGACGCCCTAAAGCAAAACATACAGAAAGGACGGGGCACGAGTATGTCCGACGCGGCACGGGCGAGAATGGAAATGTGGACGAGGCATTACGCGGGTCATGCAACGCACGCACCGCTTTCTGTCGCTGCCCTGTCTGCACAACGACTTTTCTATAATTGTTTTAAAAAGTCGCGATGATGCCCCATCTGCGCCCAAACCGCGACGCGCCTTCGTCTTACGCCTTTTCTGTGTGGCCATCGCCTTAGTACAGTCACAAATATCTGTACGAAAAACAAAGAATTAAACAAATAATAACTGTCTTCGTGGTGCTAAAAGCCAATATAAATACCTAATAATCATATTTGTTTTAGCATCCATTATTAATGGCATAGCAAGGGTCCGAGTTTCTGCGGTTGGTTTTTCTCTTTTCGCTCTGTCCTTACACATTTATTCTTTGGAAAAGATAAATAAAATGTGAGCAAGCTTTGCCAATGAGTTCTTCTTTGTATTAGAGGCCATTGCTCTTTAGTGAGAAAGTTAATGGTCAATATTATATTAATATTGTGTTGAAGCTTTACTTCATTATTTAAATAACCTCAGCGGTTGTTAAACTCAATATTTGCAGGTCCTTAACTACGATTGAAGTTGAACTACTCGAAACTAGTTTGTAATTTAGACCAATTGCGTACAAACTAACTTTTAAATAAATAGATTTAAATTAATTAGCTGGCGGTCGAGAATAAATAAAACCTCTTTTCAAGACAATGACACAGCTTCTAGTTATGCTTGAAGATTAACCTCAATATACGTAATTATACTTTATCAAGGCTGCACGTTTATACGACATCAAAAAGGTTTCCATAATATTTAATCAACCAGAGTTGTATGTTTATCAAAGAGGATACAAGTTTATTGAGCATTTATGGATGGAATATAAATGTTGATACTTTAATATCAAGATTACATTATATTGTAATCTTGTAGGTAATCTTATCCCTAAATGGTCGATATGAATTAGGTTGGCTGGTAGAGAATGCCCCAGGCATTAAGTCCGCCTATGTATACCGCTTTTGTTACATGAAGTTTAAATAAATAAAAATTAGAGAAAATATATTTCGAACCCAAACATTTTTGTTACACGAAATAATTCCGGTACATCTTAGGCCAAAACTCCAAAGGTCAGCCCACAAGACTTCAATCTAAAATCTTTTGGTCCGCTATCAAGATTGTACCATCAAAACGCTGCTTACACTCATCTTACACTCACGTATAAAGGGAGTCGTCACGTCACGTCATTCATCACTCATACAGCTATGACGTGTTCGGGGACAAAAACAAGTGAACACGAATCGGAACGCTTTGCCAGATGCCAGTTTCTTTCATATTGCGACGCTGATGTTGCAATACGATGTGCCAGTGTTTTTGTTTATTCCAAGTAGGACTTTAGACTTCTTGGTGTTAAGATAAGTCTATATTTGAAATTTTTATGAAAAATATTTTATGTTATTGAATTTAAAATGAATTTGTGAATTGGAGTTCCATTTTTCAATATTAATGTCAGTGTGACGTCTACTGTCAATGCCAAAGAGTTGTATTTATCGTCTCCTGACAGTCTATTTATTGAATGGTGGTTGTATTCGTGACCTCTAACCTGAATAATATTGATAAACAGTGTTAGGCTAGCATGACTTCGTACTAAAATATTCTAACCAATATAAAGGAACTACTTTACTTAAGATAAAAATATCTTCTTAACTTATAAGAGCAAAGTTATACCATCTTTAGAAAATCTATGTTGAGTTATAGCTTCCAAGCAATAAACAAAACGCGACGTGTTATTCTAACTTACTTTTCATCATGAAACCTTTTCACTGCGGTATTTTTATAGAAACATGGAAGAAAAAGCATTTTGGGTTTGTTTTTTCAGTACCTAAGCGCATTGACGCCACTCAAAGCTACTTGCTCCAGTTAACGTGTAAATACACCATTTATGTTGTCGGTTTATTTTTCGAACTTCAATGGACGGCCCTTTCTCAAGGACCTAACATTGCCCCGGAAAACGAATTCGCGAAAAATCTAAACATTTCTCTTCAACGATAAGCGAAAACGCAAGCAAATAAAAAATAAACAAAAGAAAACGCGGAACGAAACGAAAACGTACGGTTTTCTCCAGAACCCTTAAGAGTACGTACAATACTTGGTTCCGGTTGTTTCGCAATAAATCCCTTTGCACATGTTGCCTCATGCGTATGATAGATCGACATAATATGACGACGAGAAAACCATGTTGGCCCAACACGCCAATAGCCAACATGCCAAATATTGTCTTGCCCGAATTTCAATTTCAATGCGCCTTTTCAAAACGGGGACATTGGTCTCAGCTGAGCTTTGATTCGCCAAACAAAGTAATTGAATGACAAAATAGTCTACGGTACCACCAGTCGGGCTTTTGTTTTGAAGCCAACCAAATAAATAGTAATAATATGACGACGGAACATGGAACATAGTATCTATATTCCTACCTACTCAATGTGTTAGGGGCCAAAAAGACTGAATAAATATTATACCTATACGATAACTTAAAAAAATTAAATTTAAATATATATTATATTTTATTTAAATCTACACATTTTTAGGCGAGAGTTGGTTTAGCTATTTTTAGAGAGTAACGGATAAACATGATTTTTTTGCAAAGATTAATGATCAGAGAGTGACATAGATTCCTTTTCAGCGTAAAGCGCTTTCCTGGTAATCTGTGAATCTTTGACCGCTGGAGAAAAGCCAAAGGCCGAAGCAAGCATTTGATTTAGTCCGGCTTAATACTCCTGTGAATAAGATGTTCTTGGAAAATAGATGCATTCAAATATTATATTCAAAGTTAGCATGTTTAAGGTTGTCAATGTCTTACACCAACATTGGGCCAATGAAGCTCTGTATACGAGGCCTGTATATAATAATTGTGGAGTAATATCGTCGTTGTATACAAAACTCGCAAATTGGTATTTATTGCAACAACCCAAATAGGTGCGAATCCAGAAAATACGATTCCATCTGAGCGGTAATTTATCGGAAGAGAGGTACCATAGAAATATATTTCGCGTTTTCCCCTAGATTTTTATACGCTTGGAATAGGTCAGGCATATCATAAATTAAGGTGAAAAATTGTGAGAATTTTCCCGATTCTGCGAAACATGGAATAGAATTGTGTGTTACTTTGTTAATTTTAAATACACGAACGTTCCTAAATTTATTGGAGGCGTGTTAATATTAAACGAGTTTCACAGAAAATAAATCGTGTTAGAATGTGTTTTTTATTGAATCAAATATTACAATGTAGGTTGAATTTCACCACGTTAGTGGCTAACTTGTAATAACAAACTCATACTTATCATTTAAACATAAAAAACATAACATCACGCCTGTATTCCCCGAAGGGGTAGGCAGAGATGCACATATAGTACACCCACATTTCGCCAGTTATGTTTTTAAGTCCCAATGTAATAGGGGGCCAGCCTATTGCCATCAACCGTGCACAAATTCAGACTCCGTGCTGCCACTGAGAATTACCTAATGGAAAAACCCAGCTTTGCCTGACCAGGGATTCGAGCCCAGGACCTTGAACTCAGCAGTCGCGCTTAGCGACCACTAGACCAACGAGGCAGACTTATCATTAAAACACATAGAAAAAAATTCATGTACCTAACTTAAGTTGAAGATATTTTCAAGTCCACTGGGTTCAATAGTCATATACTAATGTGCCGATTAAATGGAAAAACAGCTTCAAGTGAATAAATATCAGGCATAAAACTTTGTGTGCTATCAAACCCTCTTCATACTAAAAAAACACCTTTTATCTTCCCTCTCAACGAGTTCATTTAATATAAATCTAGATTATAACCTTCCCAAGAACTCTTTTATTCACATTAATTAAACCAGGCCAGCAGGACTTAGAAAAATTAACGCGATAAAGGCCAATTTCGCAGACAATGGGAGTCGGAATAATAAAACCGATTCCGAGTCACTGTCTCAACATTGTTAATCTAGGTTTGGGCGACAATGCGATCTGTCTTGATTGAGACAATTGTGAAGCATTAAGTGCGATTTATATCTTACAATTGTTTTGACTTAACGGAGATTATCGTGCCGTATCCGAATGTTATTTGTTTTAGGAAACAATGACGTGATCGAGATCTTTGTATCTGTAATAATAATAATAACGTTTTCCTGACCTAATTTCGCGCGGCGGCCTGTCTCAGCTGAGACTAGCCAACTACGCCAAGATATTACAGTGCACAAGAATGCAAACACAGGTGCACTCCCTCTCTCTTATGATCCAATGGGAATGCAGGCCGACACGGCCAGAGACAGACCAGGCTCAGGACCAGCGACTTAACGTGCCTTCCAAAGCATGGAGGAGTCTCGACATGTGTAAACGATCCCTCATCGGGCGACCACGGCTAAACCACGCAGTTCGACTGATCTGCGCGATAGCCATGAGCTCCCCTTGAATATGTATAAACTAATTGTCACATAGAACTAGGTCATGTAGGTGGTTCATAGGTCAGTGAACATGGACGCCGGCGAGATTGACCTCCTTGGCCGAGCAAGACGTAGGTACAGAACTGCCATAACTTGCGAAGGCTCTTTATTTGCATCTGAGAGGCTGTACATGTTATCTATTGGGTGTCTCGCCTTTTTAGACTCGCTTTCTAAGCGCCAGAAAAGAATTGTATTCCTAACCCGTGTCCTTTATCACTATAATACCTTATAAAGGTAAAAACCCTAGTTAACTTCCAGCTTATTAGGTAAAATGTCAGTCTACAAAAGTAATTAATCACTGTCTAACAAAAATATTCGTTTACGAAATGTAATTGAACTACGTCACTCGTTCCGCTAAAAAATTCGAATATTAACTACGAATTTATAAAGGGTTATTTGAAACTGTATTTCTTAGCCAGTTCTATAGCTTTATGTAGTTTGTTTTATAACGTTTCTTTTGAGTGGAGTCTAGATTTTTGGTATTATTTCACATCATGAGTAAAAACTATTATGTAGATGTGTGGAAATATGCTAAACTAAACCTGACACATGGGGTGTCGCGCCAGAGAAGCCTTCGATCTCGTCCCGTTGGGTGTGGTAGGAGGCGACTAAGGGAAAATCCAGAAGATGTATAGCAGCGTCTTCTGTAACTTCATCACCGATACTGCGATCCCTAAGCCGTCTGCGAAGCTTAGGGACTTTGGTAACCACTACTCCCGTCTTTAAGGGGAAGGCCTTTGTTCAATAGTAAACAAAGGCGAGGTTCATCATCAGCCGATGATGATGAACCTCGCCACCATCATCATGAACCGCGCGTCTCAGTGGATCTCACGATTATACTAGGTAAAAATTATTCTCATCGTTATCGGCTTGCCTATTCTCAAGTGTATTGGAGTCGACTTCTTATCTAACCAAATGCAGCTGTATACTAATAAGAGAAAAGGAGAAGAAACAAAAACTCAATGAAAATCCGATGCTTACAATAAAAACGTGTTTAACCCAAAGCCTGAAGCCATCTGTTGATATAAGCATTCAGAACAAACTCTTTACAAAATGAAAGGAAGGTTTAAATGTACATAATTGAACCCCAAAGTGCTATTAGCAGCATGGTGTTTTGAAAACATAGCAAACTTAATAAACCAATTGTCGCTAAACACAGGGTAGCTTTAAGTGTCATATGCGTGTTAAAATTACGCATTACTATCCTGTAATTTGTAAATATTAGTTCTTTGTAGAAGGGTTGGACTGACGGCAGTTACTGAACCGATAATTTTGAATTCCCCCTTCATTTCACCGCGGGTCCCCTTTACATGTTCAGAGCGGACTATGCTACTAAAATAATTTACGGATTACCACAAGCTTGCATTTCAGATTCTTTTTTGTTGCGGAACTTCCATTACTTGCACCACATTACACGAAGTGGTGTCTTGCTACCACAAACCATAAGATTTGAAGAATGAATGATATGACAACACATACATACATAACATCACGCCTGTCTTCCCCGAAGGGGTAGGCAGAGGTGCACGTATAGTACACCTACATTTCGCCAGTTATGTTTTTAGGTCCCATTGTAATAGGGGGCGAGCCTATAGCCATCAACCGGGCACAAATCCAGACTCCGTGCTGCGACTGAGAATTACCTTATGGAATAACCCAGTAACACTTTGCCCGACCTTTGAATGATATGAACGGGAATATAATCTGCAATGCAAGCTTGGTAACCCCGCTGTTCTTAGAGTTTTATTTTAACAAACGGAAGCGGAGTAGGATGGTATTTTTGTTGACTTTTTTTTGATAATGTTTTAAAAATATTCGATTCAATGTTAAGTCTAGTATGAATTGAATAGGTACTACATTATTTTAATCTTTCTTGGTGTTTTTTCTTGAAGGTATTTAATTTTTTAAGTAAATGGTTCTGATACCAAACTTAACAGAATTCAGATATGGTATTTGCCTGCAGTTAACATACCCGTAAATTACTCTATAATCTTAAATCCTTATCGAAATCATCATCTACTTATGTATTATTCGAAAACTGTTAGAAATTCACAAGTATTCACATTTACAAGAAGAATTACTTCAGCCTATAGTAATTTTACTTTCCAATCGTAAGTTGTAAATGTCTTCCCATCAAAATCGCCATTAATTGGCCGCCAGTACGCCATCGTCACGCCACCGTAAAATCACAAGTCACGCCGCGTTTTACATTATTACGCCTCCATATGTCCGTGGGGTTGGCTTGATTAGAGGTCTTAGGAAGGCGTGTAAACAGTAAATATTCAATTAATACTGTAGGAAACTAACAGATGTTGTTTTATAATGTTGTGTTTTTGCTATGGTTTGTTGTTGGTGTAGTGGACGGAAAATGCGACTGCTGGGCTTGAGTTCTTGGTTGATTGTCGGACCGGGAAATATAAAGGGCTAATGGTATTTTTAGTAGGAGTACGGAGTCTAGATTTATGCTTAATGTAAATAACGTCACTGGCGAAATGTAGATGAACTATACCTACTCTGTATACAAAAAACGTCGCTCCACACTAGCAATTTCCCCGGTGTCGTGAGTATGTTTCACAAACATGAAATATCACATTGCCCAGACTCGGGTCAAAATCTGATTATCTAAGTATACCTTAAATATATATTGCATATTTGTGCCAAAATAAAAGGAAAAAAATAATTGTCTATGTTACCAGCAATCGGTATAATTCAGGTGTTCTGTACATTACCTAGGCAATGTATCAAATGTCTGGGACATCAAGGCAATTTACACTTTTTGTCATACGACACATAATTTTCAATGCACTCTCATAAAAAAATACAAAATAGAGCTTTCTTAATACCAACATAATACAAAACATAACTAAAATACGTAGACCAATTCATGGTGAAGTCGGAAGAAGAACCCGAGCTAACTCCTCGGTAAAGCAACTAATTTTCCAGCTCAGATTAAATTTAAATAGTTGGATGTGCTGACAAAGGGGTACAAGCGGCTAATTAGAGAATTAACAAAACACAAGCGTAGAATACTAAATATCGTCAAGCATTATACAAAAAGAGTAATATAATTATTTACTGTTATAATTTTCGTGAGTGTTATCTATATTCTTTATCCATTTATAGCTGTTTTAGAGTCGTGGTCTCCACTCTAGAACAGACATACAGTTTTTCCTAACGGTTGTCGGTTCTGCAATAGATGCTGTTGCGTTTTGACCTGCCCACTGCCACTTCAGCTTGCTAATACTTTCGATAACTTTAGTTCTCTATCGGATAACATAAAATCCCATCCTTCAGAGAAACTCCCAAGACAGTTTTTCCATAAGTCACTGAGCGACCTTAAATTGTTGGATCAGCCGCACCTTCAGTGTCCACGTCTCGGCTTCGTATATCATAACAGGCAGGACGCACCCGTTGAAGACTTTTTTCTTAAGGCATTGTGATATTAGCGACGAAAACATTTAAGAAAAGGTCTGAAATGCTGCCCAGCCTAACTGTATTCTTCTTTGGGCTCTACATTATATGTATTCAAAAGTTTAGATATATTAAGTTGCCTTTAACGTCCAATAAACCGACCAACTAACTATAAATTAATCATGGAAATGCATCTTTATATTCAACATACGCTCGCTTTATTCTCTAAAATACCACCCTATCTTGAAACTGATGAATTGAGAAGCATATAACTGTATCTTAAAATACTGAGATTAATATATCAAATACGTTTTATTGTTATGATTAATGAGACACGTGGAGATATATTTATTTTTCTGTCATGAACTGTATTCGACCGTTGTAAAGCAGTCGCTACCGTAGACATCGGGTAATATATCGAAGTTTTATGCGTTGTTTTGGACTGCTCTTTTGTTTTTATTGAATTCATAATATTATTCAGTTCTATAAAAATTGCAATATCACATGTTTATTGTGGCTTTCATTTGTTATTAATGCAATCATAATCAGATCAACATGAAATTTCACAAACTCAACACCCAGATTCGGGACAAACATCTGCAGATCACACAATTTTTTGTCCCGAACGGGAATTAAAAACCGTAACCCCATGCGTAGTTCAATCGCTTAGCCACTGCGCCAATCAGGTCGTCGAATTATCGAATAGCCATTCAATATTGATCGATGAACTATTCGGAGTTTTGTAATCTGTCATCGTAATCTCCGTTCGCAGAATGTGTAATGTGAAGCCGGAGTTCGGGGAACAATATAACAAGAGGGTGCGACGACTGTAGCTCTGTTACATACGCACAAACGGTTTAATTTCTGCATACAATCTGTGCATCTGCAACGGTTAAATAAGGAAATTAGTTACTTAGGGTAGTGACTAACATAAATGGCCTGTTACATAATGAATTTCGCAGATAATTCTTTGTAAAATATTATAGGTTGGTTCTTGAAAACTTAGTTCTATATCAATGATGACAATGTATTATTATAATTATAATTTATAGGTACACTACCTACATTTAATGTACAAAAAAAAGAAAGTTATTGATTGTTTCTACAATTATTCACGATGCAGACATATAAAAAGTACTTACTTTTGTGTAATAGTACACATTTCTTTTTAATTAAAAATAGAAAAGTCCCTCACACTAGGAATTTCTCCTGTCTCGTGAGTGTGTTTTACAAACATGAAATATCACATACACACCCATACAAACTCGGCGCAAACATCTGCGGTTCTTAAAAATTTTAGTCCCCTGGGGCAATCGAACCCGCAACCCATAGCGCAGCAGTCTAAACGCTTAGCCACTGCGCCAATGAGATCGTCTAAAATTAGATCAGATATTTCGTAGTCCTATAGAATTCATTACTTCACCGCAACATCTCACACGTCGCATGTTGCAGCGACAGAGAGCGGCCGACAGGCAATCTGCAGTCTTACAGAACGTTCTGACTTTTATGTGTCGACTAAAGCACAGCTCGCGACGTTTAATACGATGCTCCACCGCGCCGTGTGACTTAAGCCTTAGAGCTGCAAACATTGTAATTGTATTCACATACCATGATGTTTTACACATAACATCACGCCTGTATTCCCCGAAGGGGTAGGCAGAGGTGCACAACTGCACATACAGTACACCCACATATCGCCAGTTATGTTTTTTTAGGTCCCAATGTAATAGGGGGCGAGCCTATTGCCATTTACCGGGCACAAATAATAATAATAATAATAATAATAATCTTTATTGTCATAAAAAGTACATCAAAATTTATGAAGTCTCTGACACCCGTGCTAGGTACGTAACCTGTGTTACGGGAGTCAGCGCCCTCTTCCATTTTTATGGAGCATACGTTTATGAACAATAGAAACTTAACTAGATTATACAAGGAAAAAAAATAAATTTAAAAAAAAAATGCATAGTAAAATGAAAAAAAAAAAAAAAAAAAAAAAAAAATCCAGACTCCGTGCTGCTTCTGAGAATTATCTAACGAAAAAACCCAGTAACACTTTGCCCAACCCAGGATTCGAACCCAGGACCTCGTGCTCAGCAGTCGCGCTTAGCAACCACTAGACCAACGAGGCAGTCCATGATATTTTATCCACGCCTATAAACGCATTTGTTTAAGATGGCATATCATACTAAAACATTTGACTTTTAGCCGCGTAAGCATCTGATAAAATATATTAAAAATTGAGAAGAATATGCTTAGATGGTTTGGGCATGTAGAAAGGATGGATGAAAGAAGAATGACAAAACGAATATATGAGGCGAGTGTTAGTGGAGTATCGAGAAGGGGAAGACCTAGGCGAACATACCTAAATCAAATCGGAGATGTTCTACAAAAAGGGCAAGAGAGGAGTACCCACAACCGAAGAGCGAGTATGAGGAATATGATGCGTGTGAATGAAGCAAAAGAAGTATGCCAAGATTGTAGCAAATGGAAATTCGTGGTCTCTGCCTAGCCCTCAAGGAAACAGGCGTGACTTTATGTATGTAAAATATATTTTTGATGATGATAAGTGTTGCCTTGTGTGTGTCTTTAAAGACTTATAAGTATTTTAAGCTTGTTAATAATAAGTGTTGAAGCTTTTGTAGAGTGGTATCCGGCTTAAGATTGACCATCCCCTTTCTTCCCGTGGGTTTCGTAAAAGTTGACAAAGGAAAAATCTAGAAGATCGGCAGCAGGGTCTTCTGTATCTTCCAACCAATACTGCAATCCACAAGCCGCTTGCCAAGCGTGGGGATGATGGGAAAAGGGGGAGGCTTTTGTTCAACAGTGGACGTCTTCCGTCCGATGATCATAGTGATAGATGAGTTTTAAGCTTCGTGAATACGCAATAAAAAGTATACATATCTAGGTTAATGCCTGTCCACGCAATAGTCGGACGTTTGCCACTTGATTTCTTAATAGTTCTCGTTTAATGTACTAAGTTACAGGACGTAAACAGCGGAGAAGCGACACGCCAGTTGGAAACGCCCCGCTTAACGCGAAATAAAGTTTAGGATCGCGAAAGCAAACATTGGGAAGAGATGCGTGGTATTTTAGTTTACAACTTATTTCCAGTTCCTTTACAGGTGAGTGTCATCTTCTTTTTCTTAAATTTAAGAGCTTTGCTCTTGTCGGTGGAGTGTACGCTACTGTTCTCTATTCACAGCGTTTTTGACTGCTTTGAAAACCTCAACTCGCTACCTTCTCCGAATATTAATAATAATAATCATTTATTTTCAGGCTTCAATGGCCCATAGATATATACCTTACAGACTAACATATATAAATTACATACAAATTGTGTTAGTAAATAAAAAACTTAAAACTATGTTAATAGCACTTCACTTTGCACTTGTCTTCGTGCTCTCCTGTGGTACTGGTCCGCGGAAGCGACGGAACACCACGCCCTGCGGCCAAAAGTCTTCTTCCATGACGAGGGGCAGGAAACAGTTCGGTACTCGCACCATGAATGCCTTGAAATTTACATTCCGGCGCGAGTGTTGTATGTTAATATCTCACAGCTCCATAATCATCATCAGCCGGAAGATATCAACTGTTGAACAAATGCCTCCACCTTAAGTAAAGGGAGGGGTTGCCATAATCCCCACGCTTGGCAAGCGGCTTGGGGATCGCAGTATTGGTGGTGAAGTTACAGAAGACGCTGCTGCCCATCTTCTGGATTTTCCCTTAGTCGCCTCTTACGACTCCCACGTGAGGAAAGGGGGTGGTCAATTCTAGTCCAAATAGCACACGGATACCATAACATAATCATTATAATATTCTTGATTCATCAAAATATATTTTGTAGTACATAATTAATTGTATTGTCATATAGAACATAAAAGCATGTTGCATTTCGAATAGCTCATTGGAATTTCTGATAATATTTCAAAAATATGACGCTTAAATATGGGATGCTTAATCATACCACGCTGCTGTTAAATATTCGTGATATCAAAACACCGTAAAACATGAGTAATCGTGACATAAACAATGAAAACTCAAATAGAAACCAATACATCAAAGGGACATTCAAAGAATTCACTTCTCCCAACTTAACGAGGCGCGCCGGATTCATCAATTTAAAGGCATGACACTCCGACTGGATATTATATGAATATTCCGATGATTCAGCGAGGTCGTTGACTTCGCGTCCTGTCATCAATCATAGTATTGTCAAACGTGTGCATATTGAAACTGTATCTCTGAGGAACTTTTAGACTGTGGAAGATATAGCAATAGGTACACAAGGTATTCTAAAATCTATGTCGGTATTTCATTGCATACCGAGTAACTATAATAATACGAGGTATGGACAATGGACATGGACGAATTCAGATCTTTATTTTAAATGCAAAAAATAGAAATATTAGCGATCAGATTAAAGATTTCCAGAAGTTTAAAATGTAAAGTGAACTACAGTTCAATGCGCAAATCTTACGATAGATACGTAGAGGTAGTTTAAAATTCTAGTGAGACTGACACCTTCAGACGAAAATTTTGGCCAGAGCTAATCTGCAGCTAACTGTTCATACATACAGGTATCATCATAATATATTAATTTTAATTCGAGAAGCAAAACGTTTGGGTACTTTATACGAAAACTACGTAGACGAGTAAAAAAGATACAGTTAAAATTTATATAGAGTAGAAGTGCAGAAATCGTTTTTTTTATCATTATTAGGGCCA
The DNA here is from genome assembly GCA_946251915.1 of Abrostola triplasia. Lineage (NCBI taxonomy): Eukaryota > Metazoa > Arthropoda > Insecta > Lepidoptera > Noctuidae > Abrostola > Abrostola triplasia. Next base: position 3,541,308 of record OX276444.1, on the reverse strand, counting down.
AATTTTGGACGCCATGGGCTACATATGGCAAAAGAAGTTTGTCAAAATCACCAAGTGAGTACTTGTGATCGCTCAAGTTTAATGTTTTCTAACAAAATCTGTTTTAAATGAATACTGTTCCAAGTTTCGTGTTTCCGTAATGTACTACAAACTCTTCGGTCCTAACTTTCAGTAGTGTTACTTGGCCGCCAGCCAAAGTTATAGCTTCCATACACTTTATATGTTATTTTAAGGTTTTGGGCAGACTTTTGACAACATTTTGTAGATTATTTGGACTATAAGAGTTTTAGATAAAGCTGGTAACTTTTTTAACTACTTTTAACTTCCTCGAGACAGAACTGCAGAACCTATGTAGATGAAATTTAGTAAAAAGGTTTATACACAGTAACTTATGGAGCATTGATCTAGAGACTGCTATGCATGAGGTCCTTGGTTTTCTTCCTTGAATTCCAGGTCAGGCCGTGTTATTGGATTTTTCCATTAGGTAATTCTCAGTGATAACACGGTGTCTGGATTTCTGCCCAGTTGATGGCAATAAATTAATAGACTCGCCCTCTATTACATTGAGATTTGGGACCTATAACACAACTGGCGAAATGCGGGTTATGTTTTAAAGCTATTGATATATAGGCAAAGAGTGACATTAGTGTATCTAGAAGGTAAAATAGTTGCTAGCTTTATATTTTAAACAAATTTAAAAAAATAAATCAGCTAAGTCACTTTAGTATTATTCAAAAAGCCTGCGATTGATTCTGTAGACTGATTTGACAGGTGATAAAATGAACATTAATTTTATGGTTCAGCGGTACAACTCAACTTTTATTATGACAAAGATAGACATTATCCCGATCAGATATACTTTTCTCAACTTTACGAGTAGGCGTGGGCTTACAACCAAGTACTACACCTACGCAGTTCGCACACAATTGGGTAGTTGACAAGATTAACCGATGAATCTTTCTTACTTTTCTTTTCTTTTTTTTTAACTTGCTATGCTTTGCCCCACACTAGCTATTTTTTTTTTTTCGGGGAAAAAATCTTAATAACTATCCCACTACTAGGGGAAGAGCGGTGTGGGTGTGTGGGACAGCCCGTTATAAAACAACAGACCGTACCCACTGGAATATCCCCGGTGTATCCCTCATTGCTACAAGGGATGGGATGGGATTCCTTTAGAATGTCGCCACGCCGCCCCAGGCTAGAAATGTCTCATGTATCGTGGGTGCGTTTCACTTACATGAAATTACACATAGGCGTTTATTTGGGAATCGCACATATTCTTGTCCCATGCGAAAATCGAACCCGCAATACCAAGCTTAGCAGTCCAATGACTTAGTCACTGCGCCAATCAGGTAAATAGAAATAGCTTATTTCACCCAAAAAAATCTGATTAATTATCAGTTAACTGCAAAGTTAGAAGTTCATTTGCTTTGAAATCAACAAAATAGTGAATTGAGTCAGTAACATAGTGATGTTATAATTTGTTTTACCGTCTAAAATTTATGTTATTTAGCGGTTTGACAGCTCAGAAACAGTATATCAATTGATTGGTGGTGTTATATACCCAATTATTGAAATAATGTTGGTGCAGAGATCGTAAACATTTTGTGGTAAAAACATAAAATGTGAGCCGATGGATATGACCACAGCCTAAGCGGGACTTAGTGGGAACAGTTAATTAAACACCAAATAGCCCTTAATTTAATTTAATGTGATTCCCAATCCGATTTGTTAAATAAATTGGTTTCATGTTACTAATATCGCATTTAGTTAATGCTCGTGCGTAGCTGAAAGTAAATAGTGTAAATAATTGTTATTTTGTTAAAATTGTGAATTGCGATTATTGTCATTCATAATTGCTGACATATTGTTATATCAAATGTTATGGTCTAGTAAGCACAATTGTTACTGTTCATTATGATAATTATATTAGCATGCGAACAGGCGATAAGTCCACAAATATTATTGAATTATCTACTATATATACCGGTTATACTCACGTCGATATTCGGGAATGCCCGACTAGTTTCGGACTCTAACGGAGCCCTTATTCATGAGCAGGTGACGCGGCGGGGTCGCGAGCCGAACTATATATTATTGAATTACAATATTTTATTGTTACTCTTTAGGATTTTTGACTATTGCTTTTATATGAACCGTAAAACCCAAAGTACTTTTTACCCGACTGCCAAAGAAGGGTTATGTTTTTGCGCGTATCTTATAGGTATGTATTTAGTATGTATGTAATCTTGCTTGACTACCTCGTTAGTGTAGTGATGGCTAAGAGTGATTGCTGAGCATGAGCCCCGGGGTTCGAATCCTGGGTCGGGGAAAAGTTTTGTTGGGTTGGACCATAATTCTCAGTAGCAATACAGTGTCTGGATTTGTGCTCGGTTGATGGCAATAGACTCGCTCCCTATTAAAATGGGACCTATGACATAACCGGGCCTGAGTGTTTGCGTATGTGGTATTTCATGTTTTCGGAATGTTCCCACAATACTCGTGTACAAAAGTGTGGGGCGTCGTCAAATAAAATTAAAAATACTATAGTTGCTATCTACTTGTAAACTTTGATATTGACCGTTATCGACTTAAAATCGATGGAACTTCAGATATATTTCAAGATTACCATGTTGGTCCCATAGATAAGTTTGTTTAATTTGATGGGCTTATCCACCCTAAAATATAGCTACGCATTCCAAATACACGTGAATTTGATCATTTCTTCCAGTCTATCTATAATATCTACCTATCAATATCATGGAAACGAAATTCCAATAAACACAAGCATACCTATCAAATCTATCTCAATTTTCTAATTATGAGAATCGTACTGTAAGGACCTGTTTAATTAAATTTTGCCCAAACAATAGATGTACAAAGCGTTAATGCTAAAATTCTAAAATGAATTACACAATTATTATACTACGGGAACAATGCACTATTTTGTTCCACTACATTGCAGCGGAATGAATCTCATACAATTTAATACATCCCCCTGCCTTCTATATTCAGTAGGTTGGCCATGAATCAATGTCAAACGCAGGACGCGTTCCAACACAACTGTCAAATAAGTTATGCGTAATTTCACTTGAAATATAATCTGTATTCTGTAGATAATCTAGCGCTGGAATAATTTTGGCTGGATAGCTGCGATTAATTTTGTCGTTGGGAATTATAGAGGTCATTAAATATTAAAGAAAAATAATTATCGCATAATTTCTGTTAAGTTTTAAAGTACAGTACAGGCAGATCCTACTAATATTATAAATGTGAAAGTTTGTGAGTATGGATGTATGGATGTGTGGATGTTTGTTACTCTTTCACGCATAAACGGCTGGACCGCTTTGGTTGAAATTTGGTATGTAGATAGGTTATATACCCTGGATTAACATATAGGCTACTTTTTATCCCGAAAAAATGTAGCGGGTAACACCGCGGGGCGCAGCTAGTACTACATAAATCTTACAAATGAATTGTGGTCTGAAAAACTTCGCTTTTTCTTTACATGTTTATAAAAAAAATATATCTTTTATGTACCTACTTTATATTATTCTAAAGCAATAAATGTCTACCTAATAAAGTCTTTTTTTTTTTAAGTATTGTGAATATATGACGTTTTATATCTTTTTTTGCATGTTGCCATGCTAAGCTCAAATCTAAATTGAAAAAGGAAACTTGAAAAATGATGGACACCAGCGGGACTCGAACCCGCGACTTTTGTTGATGTTTGTCTGAAATGAAATATAGTTCTTAGTAGGTAGTTAATAATATATAACATGGAACAAATTTAATTTTCATAGATAAAATAATACGGAGAAGTGCATAATACTACTACAATCATCATGTGATGATGAGATAAAATATACCTATTTAATATTAACACATGGTCACACTACAAATTTAATACCCGTCTGTCCATAACAGAATTGATTCACAAGGGTGACAATAATCTAACCTAGGAACAATGACATGTCCATTATAAACTGAGAGCTGCCTATTCAGTTCCGGATTTCTATCCCAATGGATTACAGCTGCAACACAAAAGGGGCGGAGATCAATTTATGTTGGTTTGAATTATAGTTCGATGTGCGATATGACCACAAATTGTTATTGGCTGGACGATATATTAAATTAATAAAACTTATTAGTTATCGTTTCATATTGTTTAGTGTTATGTGGGTTTGTTGTATAGAATTGTTATGAACAAAACATTAAATTAAACAATAAATTAGATATTGAAAAGGATTCCGAACAATTGTTTTAGTAATTGCATGATTTATTATCGTACGACCCGTGGCTTATTATTTTTCAATAATAAAAGCAAGTATCAAATTTATCAGACGCCTGAAGTGTCCTACTGCTAGAAAGACCACTTTCGCTGCCTGCAACAACAACCTATCTAACAAAGGTAAATCACAATCCGATCAAAAACTTAGGACTTAGTACTGACCCGGACCGAAAACGGACACGTAAAGCGAAGCAAATTTACGCAAATTATAAGTAGAGATTTACAGGAAATATTAATGCCAAAATATTAGTCAGCAATCAATGAAAATTCTAGAAATATTAATAACTCTTTATTGTAGTCAGAAGGTTTACTTTATCCTTGTTTGATCACTATAAGAACAACCACGGATAATAAATCACACTGTATGTAAGTGTTCACAAACCAATAAATTTATTCTAAAAAAGAAAAAACCTAATAAATTTTCCTAAAGTGCACGTCACTCGGCTTACACACTTTTAGGGGTCCATTTTATGCCTTTATGATCCCAACATGACAAGCTATAAAATTAATCCTTGATAAATTATTAAATTGTCCCTATTTATTCTGTACACCTAACATCAAAGTATTCATACAATTTTAATCTTTATTGCTTGTGAGCGAAAGGCAAAAATGGTATTACGTTTTTGTCGAATGTCATTAATGCGTGTCGCTGTCTGTACGGGATCCCAATTTTAGGGCGAGTACACATTAATACATTAATAGAGGTACACGTTGCCAGTATTGTTGCAAGAAACGGAGGGTGTGGACTTGCCTTATTTTAATTTTAAATCACCCTTAAATTATGCAAATGTATGAGAGGTATTTTGCGGGGAATTAGGTACAACTGGCGTATTTTATATGATGATTTTAATATGATTTATGACGAAATAGCTTACATTATAAACCTTGTTAAAATTAGTGAATGAATTAGTTACATTCCAACTTATCATTTCAAAATATTATTAGAATTGGGGTACAACATTTTAAAGAAATCAAATCACAGAAATATTATACTTACCTAAGATAAATCAATTATTTATTAATTTATTTATATTTGGAAAACCAACAGCTATAAAAAAACGGATAGGTGGTTACAATATTTATTATTAGTACCTACAAGAAACATATTAAAGAGTAAAGTACAATATCAAAGCCTATAAAAATAGGATAATAAAGAGTAAACTATAGATTATACCAGGGTGGTATGTATTTTTGGCAGTGGCCGGATTAACAGCCTACGGCGCCCTAGGCAAACTTAATTAACTGAAGGTAACAGGCATACTTTCGCGGCTGCCTCTACAGACGGTGTCTTTGGTCATGTGGTCGCTAATCGCGACTGCTGAGCATTAGATCCTGGGTACGAATCTTGGGTCGGTACTGGATTTTTTCATTAGGTAATTCTATGTATAATAATTATAAATGATACCAATAGGCTCCCCCCTATTACTCTGTTAGCCTATATAGCGACTCTAGAGAAGATGGCGGCACGGTGGTCACGTGCCTTAGTGTACAGCGATGCTTAGGAGACCCCTTTACAGTCTCCCCAGAGATGGTCTTTTTAGAGGTCCCGGAACTTCCCTTGATCCTGCAGATGGTGACTACTGGGTGGTTTAGTGAGGTATAGAAATCTGGCACTCCCCGATCCCTACCCCATAGGGGACTTTTGATAGTTTCCCCCAAAACAAAAAAAAAAGTTTCTTCCTTTTATATCGCGAAATGTGGGTGTACTAATCTACACTCTACTTGCCCCTTTTAGGAATACAAACGTGATGTTATATTTATGTATTTGTTATATCTTGCGGCTCATAAATACGAATAACAATTTAATTCCAAACTAAATCATAATGGACGTATACCACTGGAAGTAACAAACAAAACGTGTGTACCACGTTTAATTACTACAAAGACATCACAAAAATAAAGCGAAAAGCGCTTTCTGAGTAAATAACAGCGCTTTTCATCTTACAGTTATGTAGGCGCTGTTGTCGCCCGGTCTTATGCAAATCCAGCTTAAATCGCTGCAAGCCGCTGCAAATCGTTATTGTTAGAAGTGCACAGTTGTGTTAGCGTTTGCGTCGTTGTTTAACCATCTATGTAATGTAAGGCTTTTAATACAATATGAGAGATTGAACGTGTGTTTGGATTGTAGACGCGGCAGTTCAAATGATAGATAAATACTGGACTTGCTCGCTAGATGCGGACGGATGTTGTTTTAGGGAAATGGGTTAGATTCAGGAAACTCGGCGATTCATAATTGAGTTTTTAAAATGGTCGACCGTTTCATACTTATCTGAATGCTTTACACTTTTTTTTTTAAAGAAACGTTTTTTCCGTCTTAGAATTTCTTCTGTATTGCGCGTGCGTTCCACAACCATGAAATATTACATACACAAACACCCAGGTTTGGGACAAACATCTGCGGATCACACAATTTTTTGTCCCGTCCGGGAATCGAACCCGCAACCCTTAGCGCAATTAATTACCCGCTGCGCCTATCAGCTCGTTTTTATAATGAATCCTATATAAGCGCGTGTCTAATGGTATTAGATAATGCCATTACGTTTATAATAATACTTTTGCACGTAAAACGTACCTATAGGTAAGGAATGTCTAACCAAAACTCATTTCGTCATCTCAAAGGTCGCAAGTTTAAACCCCGGCTCGCACCAATGTATTTCCGAAATCATGTGCCTTCTATAAACTAGATTAGATAAAACGTTGAAGGAAAACATCGTGAGGAAACCGACACAACTGAGAGATTTGTCAACGGTGTGTAAATCCCACAGGTGGTTTAAACTCAGACACCAGGTTGTTCATCAACCATACGATAAGAATAAGAATTAATGTGTTCAATAATTATAATACACCAGATGTTACCCCTCCACCTATTAAAGAAGCCAATTCACGCCATACTACAAAAACCATTACAAAAAATAAAAACCCAGCAAAGAACGACAATTAGAATAACTACCATTATGTTAATTTGTTACAAAGACCGAGTGTAAAACGATTATCTTCACAAACAAGCCTCTAACTAACAATCAAAAATAGCTACTGCTACACCCCAAACATCGGCCTATAAATTATCAAAAACGCAACACTTCGCGCGTACTACAAACAATGGTGCCCCTCAAATGGTTTGTCCCACATGGCACGTGACAAAAGTGTGGCGACAAAACCGTGGCCAAAGATAGTCGTAAATTATGTTCTGTCGTGTGCACATTGGGATGTCGATGGGCCGATATAAGTAATCCTAGCTTACTATGACATGAAATCTATTTTTGCCGGTACTTATTTTGGCTGTTTATTTTTATTTCCGTGTACATAAAGTGAAAGAAAGAAATTTATGCTTTGTCGCAGTATGTGAGATGCATTCCAAAATGTTGGATTTGGTGTTACATACTATAATCACGCATGTCATATGAGGTCATAGGTAAGCTAGACAGAGATGGTCCTCTATATCAGTGGAAGCGAGATGCTACACACTGAACGGAGCGGTGCCGGCGTCTCCCTTACAAAACATGCAACAATGTCCTTCTTCAAGAGTGAATTGGTAAGGGGTCCCAACTCCCATCACATGAGCCATGTCATGGCGAGCTTACTGTCATTTATTTGGTTGATTATCAGCTTGGCTGCCTTCTAACTTCTTGATAGCAAGCAATTGTTTTTCTGATTCGTCTAAACGTTCCAAATGTTATGTCTGGTGTAAATGACGACCTGTTTAGCGCAGTGGCTAAGCGATTGGACTGCTGCGCTAAGGGTTGCGGGTTCGATTCCCGCACGGGTCAAAATTTTGTGGTTCACAGATGTTGCCCTGAGTCTGGGTGTTTGTGTATGCGATATTTCATGTTTGTGAAACGCACCCACGACACAGGAGAAATTCCTAGTGTGGGGCGACGTTTTTAAAAAACAACAAAAATAAGCATTTGTGGAATGTCTGGCGTAAATAATCATTCGTGGAAAAGAAGTTAAGAATTGAAAACATACAAAAACGGCTACGTCTAAAAATATAGATCTTAGATATATTTTCAAAACATTCAAGTTTCGGTCAACTTCTACGAACATAAGAAAAGGGAAGCGGGCGAGATCCTACTCCCATTTTTCAATTCAGCTCCCTCGCCAAGATGTTTCGTTGCCGCAAGTTCTTATCTCACTCATTTCATAGATGATGGATGAGATAATAAATAATATCCAAAGCAATCTGTTATACTATTTAATTCAGTGCTAGCTAGATGTAGAAGAGAAAATAATAGCAACTTGTACAGTAATAAAACTGTCCAAAAGGATTATTTATTGGAGATATAGTTATGATGTGATTTTGGATACTGTATTGCCGCTATAGGCGTGATGTTATGTATGTATGTATTGCCGCTATAGGCGTGATGTTATGTATGTGTGTATTGCCGCTATAGGCGTGATGTTATGTATGTGTGTATTGCCGCTATAGGCGTGATGTTATGTAAGTATGTATTGCCGCTATAGGCGTGATGATATGTATGTATGTATTGCCGCTATAGGCGTGATGTTATGTATGTATGTATTGCCGCTATAGGCGTGATGTTATGTATGTGTGTATTGCCGCTATAGGCGTGATGTTATGTATATGTGTATTGCCGCTATAGGCGTGATGTTATGTATATGTGTATTGCCGCTATAGGCGTGATGTTATGTATGTATGTATTGCCGCTATAGGCGTGATGTTATGTATGTATGTATTGCCGCTATAGGCGTGATGTTATGTATGTATGTATTGCCGCTATAGGCGTGATGTTATGTATGTGTGTATTGCCGCTATAGGCGTGATGTTATGTATGTATGTATTGCCGCTATAGGCGTGATGTTATGTATGTATGTATTGCCGCTATAGGCGTGATGTTATGTATGTGTGTATTGCCGCTATAGGCGTGATGTTATGTATGTATGTATTGCCGCTATAGGCGTGATGTTATGTATGTATGTATTGCCGCTATAGGCGTGATGTTATGTATGTGTGTATTGCCGCTATAGGCGTGATGTTATGTATGTGTGTATTGCCGCTATAGGCGTGATGTTATGTATGTATGTATTGCCGCTATAGGCGTGATGTTATGTATGTGTGTATTGCCGCTATAGGCGTGATGTTATGTATGTATGTATTGCCGCTATAGGCGTGATGTTATGTATGTATGTATTGCCGCTATAGGCGTGATGTTATGTATGTATGTATTGCCGCTATAGGCGTGATGTTATGTATGTATGTATTGCCGCTATAGGCGTGATGTTATGTATGTATGTATTGCCGCTATTTGACACTTAGGAAAAGGCAAGACCAGACCTTATTAAGGTTTCTCTTCTTCTTCATCGCTTCTTATAGCTTTTTTTATATTTCATACGATGTATTTATTATAATTATCATTAAGGGCAGTGGCAAACGTCCATTTTTCTTTGCGATTAAACTGTTTTGGCATACATGCTTTCAAGCATTACAGCTTACGCCTCTCTAATTATGCAACGCACGTACACGCGCACATTTCACGCGTCTTCGCTTAAGCCATTCAGGAGTCACTCGTGATTTGTGCGTAAACAAGTTTACAAGCTCATCATACTACTAGGTGTACATGACAAATGGCACATACAGGCGTATACGCCATTATCGAGCTTGTACGAAAGCCTTCATTTAAAACCTAAAACTGTCTAAAAAGCGTTGATGAATAATCAAGTTCGATAATGTCAATTGAAAATGTTTAGGTTGCATTACGAGTATTAAGCGATTGGATTGCACCATTAAGGGTAGCAAATTCGATTCCCACTTGAGACAAAAAATTGTGCGATCTGTAGACATTTGTCCCAAGTATGGTTTGTTCATGTTTGTGGAATACACTTACGATAAAAGAGAAAATCCTAGTGAGAGGAGGTGTTTTATCAAAAACGAATTTAGATAAGAACTTAATGAACAACATCAGATTATCAGTCTCTGTTTCATCTTCAGTTGTACAAGGAAACTCATAAACACGTCTCTAGCAATAAGCTTATAAACCTTCCCCTTGCAATTGACTTGTTCGCAATATACAGGCGTCGCCTTCCTCTAATCAGTCCTCAATCTTACAACAGTGCCGTTCTAAATCGATTTTCAAGTTTCACAGCGGTCCTGAGAAAAAAGTGGATTGCGAAGATTGGCTGGATAGAAAACTGTCTGTTATTTTCCTTATTTTGCGGTTTTGAGTATATTTTATAAGGATTGGAGACGGGATTTTAAGGCTAGTGAGTTTTGATTGTCTTTTGTTAATTAAAGTTATTACAACAAATTACATACCTAGATAACACAATAATAACGTGATATAACATCACGCCTGTATTCCCCGAAGGGGTAGGCAGACGTGCACATATAGTACACCCACATTTCGCCAGTTATTTTTTTAGATCCCAATGTAACGGGGGGCGAGCCTATTGCCATCAACCGGGCTAACTATATCCTTTCTAAATTTACCAAAATGGGTATGTAAAAAAGTATGTATAAAAGTAAAGCAAAGATTACTATATACACTCAAGTTACTTAACTGGTACTCCCATTGTCGTATTCCATCATATCAAATTGAACCAAGCATTTTCATTAAGGAGACAAACAATATTTTCTTGTTTGTTCTTAAAATATATACCAAGGACAGATTCCTCTATAAATAACATTTTCAGAGCAATCAATCAAAGCTCCAGGAGGTATAACATTCTTGTATACGCTAAAGTAGATTACGGAATCCATAAATTAATCTAATCACGCACGCAAATCATTTTACGACAGCGTACTTGATCAAATATTCTGTTTCCACATATGCGCCATGGGGTCTTTAGGAATGTATAATTAATTATGTATGGTTTTTATTTTTTTAATTATATATTTTAAAAACAGTCTACACAAATAAAACATTTAAAAAGTATCATAATATATGTCATTTAGTGTCATTTTTGCATGTTTCCCGTGGCGCCGCTCTGCCAACTGAGCCGTCTTGTCACTGCTCGCATCCATCGAACGTGACACGATGGCTCAGTTGGCAGAGCGGCGCCACGGTACGGCGATAGTTGTGACCAATATCTACACCACAGCATGAATCCATGGCTATTGGCTCATACTGACACGAAGAAAATTCAAATCTGTTTATTCACCTAATAGGTGCTCTTCATTCAAGGTCCAACATCACAACCGGAGGCTTCTAGCAAGCTGAAAAGGCTGCTCTCTTTCTTGGATGATCATGGATGGTTGGAATAGAAGAAAGAAATTTGTCACGCACAATTGCCCATGTACTATATGTGCACCCCTACCCCTTTGGGAAATACAGGCGTGATGTTATGTTTTAATGGCCCATTTAAGCGAGTAAGTGCGGAAAATGCCCAGCCAAACCAAACCAGGTGCTCTTCATACATTGTACCTATATATACAGTTACTTCTCGTCAATATTGTTACACTTTATCACGTCAGACCCAAGCCTTCCGTTATTAAGCAGAATTGAGAATTCTAACTTGGCTCTCAGGGACTGTTCTTTGTCCACTAAGAACTAACTACTTAAAAAGTTTTGCATTTCCTTTGTTCCGGTCCGGGACTATCACTTACTATTGTGTGCTGTTTCATTACTTACTTACGTTACACATCTTTCTGGATTTGGCGATTTCTGTTAAACATTTTTGCATAATTAAGTATATTATATTGTTCTTCTTCTTTTTCATAACGTGTGGTTGATGACCTGGTGCCAGAGTTTAAACAGCCTGTAGGCCTCTGACATAGCTTTACACACCGTTAAACATTTCTCAGGTCTGCCGGTTTCCTCACGATGTTTTCTATCACTGTTTATAGCAACCAATAACTAATTTTTAGTTCGTGCATGAATTTGAAAAGACATTGGTGCGTGCCGGGGTTTGAACTTGCCACCTATGACTTGGGAGTCCAACGGTCTTACCGCTGCACTATTGCTGTCTGATAAGATTATAACTCTTGGAGTCTAAGTTCGCGACTTCTGGATCCGTTAATAAAAATATTTTCACAAAAGAAGTAAAGAAGTTGAAGTTATTTAAACTCCAATGTGTATTATTACAATCATGCTGCTAATCTGTATGTATGATGGTTAGCCATGAGAATTTTCTTCTAACAACAACATCAAGCCTAAATGACACCCTTATTTAAATTCATCAAACCTTACCGTATGGTTAGTACGATAACGACTATAAAATATCGTAGTTAAATGTTAAAGCATTCATTTCCCTACCACATCCAGGCACCCTACATCCACACCCACATATCATATACCCCTAGGTATTGCCGGTTCATAAATTATGAATCTCGCGACACGATACAATCTCAACCGATGGGAGTATTATGCTGTGATCGTATCTGGTTGGACCCTCTCTGCAGCACCAATGTTTTTCAAATTTTCGCTTGCCACATCACGACTGAAATATGAATGTAATCTAGATGTGTGTTATTTGATAATGGTAATAATGAATTCGGTTTTGAATTCAATGAATTATGTTTGGGAGAGTTGGTGTGTAGGGTTGACGCGCACATTCTGAAGTTGATTTTTTTTTAATTATTGGATTTTCTTATACCACTTTCTCTTCAAGGGTCTTCATTCCTTGAGGAACTGGGAGGTTACGTAATTTTTAGTTTAACATTGAAACCTTGCTTCTGTGATTTTTGATAACAGCATAATAATTAAGATATCTATTGCATGCCTATTTAAGTAAATTGTATGGAACTGTATTTTCAATTAAGACCAATTTTGTAAACCACATCTGCAATAATGAATTATTATTACTACAAAATAATTGTAAATAATCCTCATCATCAGCTGGAAGATGTCCTTGGTTGAACAAAAGCTTCGCTTAAAGAACGCCAAAATTGTATATACCTATCCTAAAGCTAGAATATGGCAAATGACATTCCATTTCAATGATCGCAACCAGCAATTTTAATATATACCAGCATAATCATGAACATTGCAAGGCAGCATGAACATCAAGAGCCATTAGAAGTCCGCATGTCGCGTGATTCAAACGCGAAACACAAAATCGAGCTCATTAGTAATATTGACTAATGTAGCTGTAAAACAAATGGCACAGAGCATTAACTTGATGTAGGCTTATGGTATTGTAATGTTCAAAATTGCATGGTCTTTATCGCAGTAATGACCTATATTGACATTGTAAGTATATTTTTTAGACTGCACATCGGCAACAAAGCGAATGACAAATGGAGTTCATTTTTCCACGATTCGGGTCATGGCGGAATAGGTTTGAAATATTACATTTTTAATGACACGATTTTGGAATTGCTTTTCTGCTTTTGTTTCATCTTATACATTATTATTTGAAAGTTCAACTCCTGGATTTGGAATTCCTTCAGTTAGCAAGGATGGTAGAGAGCTAGATAGTTCAAGGTATGTCAGCCGTACTTTGATATCTTCACTAGTAGGGCTCCTTGTATGCATTTCTTGTTGTAAAGTATTTGAAAACTTCAAGAGCTTCCACGCATTTCAGACGCGAGTTATAACAAAACTTTGCGTTAAGTAGTCTATGTCTTTTCTCGGGTCTTAAACTTTCTACATGTCAAATTTCATCAAAATCCGTCTAGCGATTCAGTCATAAAAGTCAGACAGACAAAGATCCTTTCAAATTTATAATATTACTATGGATAACGATTGATGATAAGGTATTACTTTGAAAATGTCGCTAAGGATATCTATATCTTTATAATATCAGATGAAGTAAGCTAGGTTCGTAATCTAACATAATGTGAATTATTTCTGTAAGAAAAATATTTGTTGGGAAAATCCGGCAGGAAATTCAAAATAAAGCCGAGAAGAAATATAAACAGCAGCTGATATAACAAATGAATATTAATAAGGTTTTCCTCAAATAAAACGGATGCGGAAATCTAACAAAAATATAACACTGAAGGTTAAAAAAAGACTTCATACATACTCTTATTCAGAGAAGGATGTTAACGGAGTAATTAAAAACATAACATAACATCACGCCTGTATTCCCCAAAGGGGTAGGCAGAGGTGCACATATAGTACACCCACATTTCGCCAGTTATGTTTTTTAGGTCCCAATGTAATAGGGGGCGAGCCTATTGCCATCAACCGGGCACAAATCCAGACTCCGTGCTGCTACTGAGAATTACCCAATGGAAAAACCCAGTAACACTTTGCCCGAAGCGGGATTCGAACCCAGGACCTCGTGCTCAGCAGTCGCGCTTAGCGACCACTAGACCAACGAGGCAGTCAACGGAGTAATTATACCAGTACATAACTGTCCTAATTAAATTCAAAGGCTTCTGGTCATACAGGGCAGGATCGAGCATTGATTACCACGCTAACTCACTGCGGGTAGCGTGGTTAAGTTCGGAGATTATATCGAGGTTACCTCACGTTGTATCATTATCATTAAATTAGTCAACAATTTCGTAGATTACGCTGCCTCGTTCGGTTTAGTGGTCGCTAAGCATGAGGTCCCGAGTGACCCCGATCGGCCAAAATATTACTGGGTTTTTCGATTAGACCATTCTTAGTAGCAGCAGAGTGTGGACTTGTGTCTGGTTGATGGCAATAGGCTCGCCCCCTATTACATCGGGAACCATAACGTAACTGGCGAAATGTGGGTGTATTATACAATCACCTCTGTCTACTCTTTCGGGGCAGACAGGAGTGATGTTAATATGTATATTTGTCAATAAATATTTGAGAAATTATATTTTACTACTTACATTGAACAAGTTACATTCATACTTGCCTAGATTTCTGAGATCGAAAATTAAATCCGTCTAACCACTAGGCCACCACGACATTCAAAATATTTCCAGAGTACTAGAGTATTGGGTTAACAGAAACGGTTTAGGATTGAGAGAATCGTCGCCCTCAAATATCCACAACACAGTCCCTGATGCATTGCCGACAATGCTGAATAAACCGCTGGAATATTTAGGAGTAAACTTGAGCTTTGTTCTGGACACATACAGTTCAACACAGTAAAACAATCCTGCTACTACTATGAAACTCCGTACTTACCTATTACGTACATAATTATGTGCCGAGTGGTATCCGACCTAAAATAATTGATCACACACTTTCATCCTGTGGGTTTCGTAAGAGGGAGACTAAGGCAAATCCAGAAGCAGGACAGCAGCGTTTTCTTTAACTTCACCACCGATTCCGCGATCTCCAAGCCGCTTGCCAAGCGTCTGGATTACGGCACCCCCCCCTTACCTAAGGGGAGACCTTTATTTATTTATTTATTTATATTTATATATACTTTATTGTACACCAATTTACAATGAGTAAAAGAACGCAGACTTAAAATTATGTACAAAGGGCGGTCTTATCGCACAAGGCGATTTCTTCCAGACAACCTTTGGATGGACAAAAGAATAATAGGAAAATTACAGTTTACGGGCAGTCGCGGTGTACATATTACAGACTAATCGCAGATACCTTTGTTCAACAGTGGACGTCTTCTGGCTGATGATGATGATGATATGAAACTTTACGCAATAGCAATGCTTATTCTTGTTCAATTTTTTATTCAATTGAGAAGAAAAAGGTGGTTCTAAACAAGGCAGTCCAAAACAACTCAAGATAGCTGGAGTTATAACGATCTCCATAAAGGGTAGAACTGAAAAAGAAGAATTCTGTTGAACCCAAATATAACTACAGACTTAGTACTTTTAAGCTTAGCTTTCTCTGGCTCTACCAGAAAGGTACATAGGTAGGTATATCATCCTACGCAGACGTTACCAAAATAGCTACATCACAAGCATAATAGTTCTTATAATTTTTGGAGCTTGTCACCTTCAAGAGTACCCAAAACCTAAGTGAAAATTGTAACTAGTGTTATTTTTTAATTTAATTTCACGCACTGAATTGAAAATGAATTCTTTAAAACATTTTACGTCACCCCGTCTGAAGAGAGATAATTATTCTTATCTGGAAACACGGCAAAATATTTAGACTGTAACGAACTTAGATCTTTTAATACACGATTTTGCGTTCTTTTTTGGGAATGTGGACCTTTTATGGCAATTTCAACTCTATTGCTTTCGTAATAGAGTAGAAAATATATTTTGTTGTGGTCTGAAATTCTGAATTTGTATCGAGAACAGCCAAGTTGGAAATGACAACATTAATTTAGCTTAGGTCTCAAGGGAACCATTAGTGAGGCATAGATTCAGGTATTCATTAAATGGTGATTATATCCAGGCTTAGTAACTGTTAGTATGTAATATATTTCGTTGGCTACAGATTAAAGAAGAGTGGCTCGCTAGATTTTGTGTAAAACGATAATATTGCTAAATTTGAGTGCCGAGTCGTATGACCGTTGGACTGCCAAGTCAAAGGTCGCAAGTTCACATCCCGGCACCAATGTATTTTTGAATTCATGTGTAACAACGGTGAAGGAAAACATCGCGAGGTAACCGGCACACCTGAGAGATGGTTCAAAGGTGTGTAAAGCCATGTCAGAGGCCTGCAGGCGGTTTAAACTCTGACACCAGGTTGTTCATCAACCATACGATAAGCAGAAGAAGCTAATATTGTAAAGCGTGATGTGGGCAAATAGTGTAGGAAGTAGTCCAGCCCGGGATCGAACCCAAAACCGCTCTTTAGTCGAGTTCAGCGCCAGCGTGTTATGTTAAATTGGTATTTTAATTTAATTGTATTCAAAATCTAACCGTGCAGTAACTTTAATATTATACATTATACCACAAAACTCTTCACCTAATGAGTTGTGGTTGCAAGTATGACCTTATGTCTTAGGTTCGTTAGCTAACGCCAATAATTATTTTTGGTAATTCTTAGTAGTCTTGTCTAGGGTTCGAGAATGTTTATTTAGGTTTACCAATCTAAAACTATAATAATTCTAAATATTTTACCGAGCCAATTAAGTTTTATTCGTAATCAAATCAGCCTTATGTATTGGAACACTTTGGCTCATGTTATTCAGAATATTCATCATAATCATCATCAGCCAGAAGACGTCTACCCTTAAACAAAGGCCTCCCCCTTAGATAAAAGGGGGGTGCATTCGGTATATTACAATCACACTAATATTACAAAGGCGAAAGTTTGTGTGTGTGTTTGTAGGTTTATTACCTCTTCACGCTCAAACGGCTAGACCAATTTTGATGAAATTTCATACGAAGGTAGCTGACACCCTGGATTAACACATAGGATACTTTGTATCCCGAAAAAATGTAGCGGGGTGCAGCTAGTGCTATGATAAAACATCATCATCATCGGCAATGTCGCAATAGATAGAAATATTTATTTGCAAGAATATCTATACATATAATAAAATTGTAACGAAGTCAAAACTGTACATTGAAGATATTTGAAAAAAAATAAGTGCAATGGGATGTCTGAACGCTTCTGAAGCCAAAAATATATTTTTTAGAATTTTTGTCTGTTTGTCTGTTTGTCTGTTTGTCTGTATGTATGTGTTAGATTAACGTAAAAACTACTGAATAGAATCCGCTGAAAGTTTGCAAATATATTCTTTAGGGGCCGGCACGTCGGTATGCTTAATATCATCACGGCATTTGCAAAGAGGGCTGAGCAATATTGCATTATGTCTTTGTTTTGTCTAATGTTTGCCGTAGAATGATAAAAAGACGAAACCAATAGTTGCATTATGCAGATTACTTACAGATGAACTTCTGAAGTAGAAATCATCACGCTATATCCACAAGGAACTGAGCAGTGAATCATGACATGTATAGAAACGTCTATTTTAAACATATTGCTATGTGTCATCGTAGCGTGGCGGTTTAACGATCGCCCTACGAGTTATGCATAGTGAGATCAATTCTTGCCGAAGGTTTTTCTTTTTGCGTTAGCTTCAATTTCTTTTTGCATGTTTTTTGACTTAAATATCAATAAAAAGAAAATTATAATATATATTTTATTACATAATATTATTACCAACAATTTCCAGTAAATTATAGTTCTAAATTTTTATTTTTTTTCTACATTAGTAAGTTTGTAAATTCACCATTTCAAATAAGTGATGTCCAAACAATTCTGAAGCCAAAAGCAGTCGCTTCACGTTGACAACAGATAGGTTGTTCCATACTCACCTGTGCTTTCTAGGACGTTTGAAACACACATCAATGTTGAATCGTGTTCCAGCGTCGAGTCAATTAAATACATTTGCAAATACGTAAACAAGGGTAGTGACCAGGCAACGTTCGCTTTGCAAAGCACTGATCGGGATGAAGTGACCAAGTACCAGTCTGGTCGCTACATTAGTACTTCAGAAGCAGTATGGCGAATGCTGGCTTCTATACAAGATGTTCTCTATACAAGATCGGCATCCAGAGGTCATGAATTCATGGACGTCCATTTTGAGAATGGCCAACGCATTTTTATTTCGACCCCGCCAATGTATTAGAGCGATTGGAAAATCCCCGCCAAACAACACTCTTGGCATTTTTAAATTGATTAAGGGAAACTTGCAAAATGATGGACACCAGCGGGACTCAAACCCGCGACAGTCGCCGTACCGTGGCGTCGCTCTGCCAACTGAGCCACCGTGTCATTGCTCGCATCCATCAAATTTCAAGTACCCTTTTAGTATTTACGTCTTGAGGGTGACGTTAGGTATTATCTGTTGGAATCTACGATTACCAATTCAGTGTTGTACGTTTACAGCTACAAACCACTAAACCGATAATACCAACCAAAATTTATATGACTTTTGGTATTTTTTATGCATGTTGCCATGCTAGGCTTAAATTTTAAATTGATTAAGGGAAACTTGAAAAATGATGGACACGAGCGGGACTCGAACCCGCGACAGTCGCCATACCGTGGTGCCGCTCTGCCAACTGAGCCACCGTGTCACTGCTCGCATCCATCAAATTTCAAGTTCCCTTTTAGTATTTACGTCTTAAGGGTGACGTCAGGTATTATCTACGATTCCAACAGACGACTCTTGGCATTTTTACGTCTCTGTGAAGTTGATTTTTTTGCAAAGTCACTTACGTATGATGAGGTGCCGTCGTACTATACATACTACAAGCAAAGAGGTGTATTTAATCGACATCGACGTGGTCGTATTGTCGAAGGGTTTCCGGGAATCTTTAGTGGACACTGCATTGGGAAGTAAATCCTTCCCAATGCAGTGTCCACTGTGCATACAAATAATGCCGAGTGCTATTATTTGCGGCTATTGCTTCACATCGTATAGGGGCCAACGTCATTTGCATTCTTAAGGACAGTTGATGGTATGGAGTATCCGACATTTCGTGCAGCCTGCGTAGCACGAAATCTTCTTGACGGTGACCAACACTGGGACAACACTCTCCTGGAGGCTAGCGTTAGTGATAGCCCAAGTCGCCTATGACATTTGTTTGCCGTCATGTTGGTATTCTGCGGTATTGCAAACCCGGTTTTGTTGCGGGAAAAATATTGGCGTCATCTCTCTGACGATATTTCATGGGCTTTAAGACATACTATTAAAGGAGACATCGGAGAAACTGATGAACGCATTTTGAACCACTGTCTCAGTTCTCATCAAGACGTAGTCATTGCCATCGGGGGCAATCCACTGTTGGAATACGGTTTACCGGCTCCGCAACCATTAAATAATCAAGAACGTGGAAACAGGAAGTATGTCGCCGAAACAAATTATGACCAAGATGCAATGACCACCATCGTGAATGACTACGTCACTAAATTTACCTCAGAGCAAGAACAGATTTACAATATTGTCCTTGAAAGGGTTCGGCTCGGCCAGGGTAAAATGTTTTTCTTGGATGCTCCTGGTGGAATAGGGAAAACATTTATTACCACTGGCATTCTTGCAGAGGTTAGAAAACAAATAACGGTGGCAAAATTGTCTTCCGGAATTAGTACCTCTCTCTCCCTTAGATGACAAAATATAAGCGCTCGCCATACTCTAGATACACATCAATTCGAAGCAATAAAACGTCTGTTCTTGGAGAGTTACGCAATAGTTTTAAGAGAAATTTGCTGAAATGTAGTCATAATTATAGTAAAAATGTACAATACCACATAGTGAAAGTTTTAGACAGAACTAAGCAGGAACAACAATCATGTGATGGATCGGCACATTCCTGTTCGTCGGTGATTTTAGAGAAATATTTTCTGACTTAAATGCTCTGTAAAAACTTTCTTTATATATTTCACTTTATACACTGGATATACATAAATATCAATAAATAGTAATATTTAGACGGGGTATATAGAATTCTGCTCATTATTTCACGTTCTTGGATAAGTTGGTAAAGATATGATTTAATAGTGTGATTCCCGCGTTCGGCAAGATATTTGCTTATTCAAACAACATAATATTTTTAATTTTATTGGTTTATATGTTTTAACTCTCTAGCAGAAAGTGGACTGTAGGCAATCATCGTCAAGTTAAAGGTCTGTGATCCACCTCAAAGTTATCCTTTTGTAGATAATCATCATAGACATAAATTTTCATTAACCGGGCACAAATTTAAAGTCGGTACTGCCACCGAGAATTAGTGGAAAAACCAATCACTCTTTCCGATCTGGTAAACAAACACACGGAACTCCCGCTCAGCAGTCGCATTTTACGAACACTAGACCAATAAGGCAGTCAAATTCTAAGTTCCACACAATTATCAAAGTATTTTTGTTACTGGGGAAATCCTCATGGACTTCCTCCACCATGAGCGGACGGAGGGTTATGCCGGTCTCTTATACTAACTAAAACCTCAGGGTATCCGCCTAACAACCTTAGGTTGAGAGACTCGCGATCCGCGTATGTTACACCATCCCTTTAAACAAATTCTGACTCGCCTCTTCGCGATTGGTCGCGCTCACCACGTAGGTACGGCCTACGCGCCTTATGTCCCTTAAAACCGCCTTTTCTGTTTGAGCATCGAACTGCCCAAGTTCGTCGCCCACAGGCCCAACCTATGGGTGACGGACATGAGCAGTTCGTTTAAATTTCGGCTACAATAAATTTCAAAACAAGCGCTTAGCGCATTTTGGCATACAAACTATCACCATTAGCACACGCAGAGGTAAACCTAATTAAGGCCTAGAAACCAGCTGATTTTTACACGGATTACTGTATGACGGTCGCTTCTGAGTTACCAGTCCACACTCTCTGTAAATGTTGTCTGCTGAAGACAAAACTACAACCGTAGTTCAGAGAAATGCATGCTGTCAATGTAGTACATAGATACAGTAAAATAAAGATACATTTAAAATTGAAATTCCTTATAAGCCAACAAATCGTGTCAATAACTTTCCTGTTAGTCACTCAATATTTACCGATCATACAAAATCGGTATAAAAAGTAAACTAGCCCCATCTTAATTTGAAATATACCTTTATCATTAAAATACTATGTATATTCCATTCGGTAAGTAATTTGTAGTGTTTTCCACTTACTTACAAAATCTGATTATAGTCTACTGGTGTTTTTACCTGAAATTCACGCGGACGAAGTCGCGGGCAACAGCTAGTAAGTAATAAAATGTTAAGTTTTCCTTACAGGGAAGGGAAGCATAACATGCAGTGCCAAACTAATTTGGGCAATGCGCGAATCAGTTTACGACCGTCGCCGCAAGATGTCGCTTCACCACTGCACAAAGTACAGTCGCCGCAGCAAATGTCTTTCCCAAAACCCCTTTTGTAATATTACGAACTAAGGAAATTAAAACGTGGATTACAAGATGGCTTCCGCGCGATAGGTACCTGGGTATGTTGAGAATAGTGAAGACTTCGATAAAAAAGGAAGTCCTATATCCAGTAGTGGATGTGAAGAGAACTGTCCTTCTCTTCTAGTTATAACTATACTTTTTTGTATTGTTTTTCACTACTGACTTGTAATAAAAGAAAATACCATAACAAAACCAAAGATTTTGGCTTAAGAGGACTTCTTAGGATGAAATAGCATTTTAATTCCGTCTTCATCTACCCCTTGGTTGCGTATAAATTGTGTGTATATAACCCGCAAAATTATATGAATACTCTCATATTATAATTTTGGAAGCAACTGTACCTTTCACTATAACAAAAGACCAAACATTCACACATAATTAAACAGGGTTTACACAAACGACTATTCAACGGTTTCTCGGTCTCGCTACAGAGTTAGAAGTTAGCTGTAAGCTACCAAACAATAAGCTGGACTTAATAGCTATACAACCTTGTTGAAACCAAGGTAAGTCTCTTTTAGCCCGGATAGGAACAGTTAGGCTTTGATATAGGACGACCAGATTGGCGCAGTGGCTAAGCGATTGGACTGCTGCGCTAAGGGTTACGGATTTGATTGCCGCACGGGATAAAAATTAGTGCAATCCACAGATGTTTGTTCCAAATCTGAGTGTTGGTGTATGTGATATTTCATGTTTGTGACACGCAGAGTTTATTATGTTTTGGACTTCATTTTGGAGTTGTTAATTTGGTTTCCAAATAGAAAACCCTTTTTGATCATATTTAAAGTCAATACTAAATTCTGGGACCCTTTATTGTGGTTGTAGGTCTTTGCGTTTTGATCAATGGTGATAGGCTCGCCTAGTGTTGGTATTGAACATCTGAGTGGTGAAATGTAGGTATCGATTTCTGGAAATGAAATAAGTGTGAGTGTTATCCATATTATTTACTAAATACGCCGGTTTTACTCACATGTGTATTCGGGACGGCTCGCGACTTTGCCGCCTTTGAATAAAGGCTCCGTTCGAGTTCAAAACTAGTCGGGCATTCTCGAATACAAACGCGAGTATAAGCGACTTATAATAATAAATAACCGCCTCTCCTTAGTACTTAGTAACTCTATGTGGTGAGACACCCTTGTTCCTTTCAACCATGGTATTCTTGATTTTTACTTTCGGAGTGGGATAATGATAGTTTATTATTTATACAGTTTATAATAATATACTTAAGCTTATTTACAAAAAAATACACACTATAACCTACTTTAAAAAATATATACAAAAGAAAAAATCTAACTAAAAATTATGCATCAAAGTATTCCTCCTCATCGCTGTTGACTGGTAAGGTGTCCAAAAGGCTTTATTACTTTTAAATTGCAATTTGAATGTTAAAATCTTATTCTAATTAACAAAAGCAGCTAATTACCTCAGTACAATAATAACATTCAAATAAAGTAAACAGCTTTACAAAATTCACAGCGGACTCACAAAAATATACAGTAAGTTACTCTTCATTTCAATGAATAGTGTTTACGCAAACATTCAACGGTACTTTTTCTGCTTTTTATCTTTTGGTGTCCGCTAGCCGACCTTTTTTCCTTTTTTGATATACCTCATTTATCCTCAAAAGACTTTAAAGGCAGCTCTCTAGCCTTTTATCAGTACTTTAAAATTAAAATGTTTGTACAACCAGCTATCTTTGTAGTGCGAGCTCTGTGTATAAATAAAATATGACGGAAACCTTGCATTGTTTATATAGCTGCCTAGTTGCAGCTATTTGTTGAGTAGTACTTTCGGCAAGGGAGCTCTTAAAGCTACCTGTTAAAGTTAAAACATTGTGGAGGAATGTTTGTTGGGTAACACGGAAACTGGTAACAAAATAGTTGCAATTGAAGTGTATATCATCTCGCTTATAGTCCCTGAAGAGTAATGCAGAGAATTTATTTAATACTGACATCAAAATATTTCGTTGGCTGACAAACCACCAGGTTTTTAGATGAAGGGAAAGACCAGGAAGCCATTGAAGCATGCCTTAGAAGAATACTTACATTGGAACCGGTAAGAAGAAGACCACCGAGTTAAATGTTGATGAAATCCACTCCCCCCTTTTTATATTGGCAAGAATTTAAGTCTTGTCAAAAGATTTAAATTCTTAAAGTTAAAGATTACGTCCACAAGGACTAGAGCGAGATTGACCACCTACGATGGGCCGGACTTATTGAGGTATTATACTATCAGTTGTGGAGTATCTCTACCTGCAACCCTCTGCTGATGATAAATAGTATATTTTATTATGACACATCCACATTTTCCTAGATGATGCAGTCTGTAATTGGAGACAAGTCTACAGCTGCAATGATCATCCATAAATAATTTTAATGAGGGATCTCTAAACATTAACCAGCAATCTAACTCATCATATCCCGAAAAATTGTAGCTGTAAATACGTCAAGGGACGAACATGAGAAGCAATCAATCATCATATAAGCGGCCGCAGAGCGTGAAGTTTCGATTAATTATGATTTATGGACAAACACATCACTACTTCGTTCCTGTTGCGTTAATATGTATGAGGGTACGTGACGATGTTATTGCTTGTATTATCTGATTTTAGGGATCCGAATCTGATTCTGTTCCATATTCGATTCGTTGCTACAAACGTTACGTAATAAGTCTTCTGTGTTTTCGATTCGTTCCAAAACTAGATGATAGCTGCATTAATAGTAATACGCCTAAGATGTAAGGAAGTTGGAAAATTGAGATAATATAAAAAAATCAGGTCCGTTATCACCTTTCTAATAGCTATTTGTATTTTTTTTACTAGCCTGTGTTGTCCCACTGCAGGGCAAAGGCCTCCCTTTTATTATTCCACTTAATTCGGTCGGGTCCTAAAGTGGCCCAGTCTCTCCTGTAAGCAAGCAGCTCGTCATGCCATCGTCGTCTGGGTCTGCCGTTAACTGTAAATGAAATGATTGTGTGAGATTGCATTTTACATTTTTTAGGACCAGGTTAGGTTAGCTGTGATATTAATCAGTACTTGCTGCAGTCAGTTTATTAGGTTTTCCTCTGTTTCGAACAATACATTAAGCCGTTGGTCATACGCCTAATGTTTTTTAAATCGAGTCTATCGTACCATAAAAAAATATAAATTTAATAACCAGTATGTATGTAAATATTAATCTCCATATTCCGAAAAACGCATGACCACAGGCCATTTCATCTGCATACCGTGGCCTGCTTGCACGCGTGATTTTGGTAACTCGTCCCATATAGTGCGTTCTTGGTAGATAATTACTTGGAAACGCTCACAGCTGTTAATTCATTATATCTTTATTTCGATTTTAAATGTAATTGAACACTCGACATTTTTCAGATAGGTACTCATTTCCAGATTTTTTTACCAGCTAAAAAACTGGCATCCACGGTGTCCTGGGCCAGGATAGCAATTCACCATCTCGTCCCGTTGGGGTAGGAGGCGGTTAAGGGAAAATCCAGAAGATGGGCAGCAGCGACTTCTGTAACTTTAACACCAATACTGCCATCCTCAAGCCGCTTACCAAGCATGGCATAAGGCAACACCCCGCTCCCGTAGAGGAAGGCCATCAAAATTCAACAGTTTAATAGTCTTTCGACTAATGATGAAGAAAGTGGTGCAGCAGAAGACCATAGTCTACGTATTTGCTCACTTACACTATGAAGCTAAAGTTGATAACTCCGTACCTTATATATATAAGAAACAGCATTCCACATTTGTCTCGAGGATCTCCCATTTTGTAGTGAAGAGCGTAGAACAAATGGCGACGTTAGCATCGCACAGTTGTGTAGCAATTTGTCTGGAAATCTAAATTCGGATTTAGTTGTAGATTCCGATTGGTGCCTAGATATTCTAGAGAAGGGCCAAGTTAGTTATCCTAAACCAACAAGTTATTAGGAAGAACTTGTTGAGGAAGAAGCAGGGGAAGATCTGTCGGGATAATAGAAAATTAATATGAAAGGTTGTATCTGCATTCCTGTCTAAGAAGGGATAGAACAACAACAACATAACATCACGCCTGTATTCCCCGAAGGGGTAGGCAGAGGTGCACATATAGTACACCCACATTTCGCCAGTTATGTTTTAGGTCCCAATGTAATAGGGGGAGAGCCTATTGCCCGAAAGGAGAGAAATAGTGCATTAAGCGTTTATTTATTTAAACCTAGATAGAAAAGGTAAAGACGATGTTTTAAATGAAAGTAAATTACCATGACCACGAGGGTAAATGATATTCCCTTGATTAATTTTAATAAAGCAAACTAAAATATTCATACTTGATCACTTGAAACATTATGGCGAATCATTTCATTCACAAAACAAAACATCCCAAACGAAAGATATAATTTGCTTCAAACTTAAACAGGAATTTCGATTTAAATAGATCACGCATTCATACATTCCTACTGAAACTCCGATGACAAACGCTTAATATATTTGTGACATCAGTTAACATACCGAAATACAGCAATATCATTTAAATAAATTAAAAAATAACGTACCATCAAAGAGGAGGACATCAAAAAACACTTTTATGTTTGTAAAATGCCCAAAAAGTAGCCATAAACATTCACCACT
This sequence comes from Abrostola triplasia, assembly GCA_946251915.1. Lineage (NCBI taxonomy): Eukaryota > Metazoa > Arthropoda > Insecta > Lepidoptera > Noctuidae > Abrostola > Abrostola triplasia. The sequence continues at coordinate 3,514,752 of OX276444.1, read as the reverse complement.
AATGGCACCAAATAATACTTTAAATAGCTTAAGTGCCAAGCGATTTTTCAAGCCATAAATTCGTTTACTAATACGTGGAGTCAATGAATCGTTCAAAATCAGCTCCAATGTAAAATTCACTTTATTGCCAATTGTTTAGGTCGAAATCAGGGTGTTAGAATTTTTGTATTTTTGTTTGTTTGGTTTCAAGCTTGTTGACAGTAAGTGTTTTATTTTATGCCACATGGGGCTGCCAATTAGATGCTTATTTTAGTACGTGATATACAGTAGTTTATTCTGTTCATATATTTCGTAACTTGTATAATATTGGTTGAAACTATTTTAATGGACTTCAAAATATTTGAACGCCATGCATAGCTAAAAACTTACTATTTCTTCTTAGGTCGTCACAACTTAGGATAATGTTTAATGACAGCATATCGATATGTTTAAAATTCATAAAGTGTTTTAAAGAAAGATGATATACCTAATACTAACGCTATAAAAACGTCTGTTACATGAATAAAAAAGCCGGAAACCGCCAAAAAATGTTTCTCAAAAAAAAGCAAAAACTTTAATTCAATGTAATGCTCTTCAATTTTCAGAAACCGAAGTATTTTAAAAGCTTCCCCAAGTTTATTAATATAACAAATAACTTGTAACTTGATATACAGCACAACTTTATGATTGTTGAACATTCTTGAGAGTTGGACTTATCAAACTATTTCTATCTCAGATTCCTTACTTACAATAATTTCAAAACACACAACAATAATGTTACACACTTAAGATACCTATAATAATAAAATATTATATTCCAAATTGGTGCAATAACTGGAATTCTATTCCTAAAGAAGGGATCGAAACTTTGTTTATTGTAATTTTTTAGGTTATTGTAAACATTTTTAGGGAAAAGATTAAATTCCTTTTTGCCTCGTTCCCCAAGATACAGTTGAAAGTTGTGGTATGGGGTAGAATGGTTATGAATGGCAGTAAACTTACCACGAGTTGGTATAAAGGACTTTAGGATATCGATATTGTCACCGCTCTGACGATGCAACCGGTGGATGCAATTGGCAAGTTGTCGTAGGTATATGGTGGCGTTCTAAGGAGGCGGTCATTGTTCAACAGTGGACGTCTTCCGGCTGATGATGGTGATGATAAATGACTTTTGGGAAAAAAAATTGTTACAATGGCACATAATATACCTACATGAAGTCACGTTTGTTCCCTAGAGTGGTATGCAGAGACCACGGATATCTATTTGCTATAATCCTGGCATACTTCTTTCGCCTCATTCACACGCATCACATTCCTCATACATGGTACGTACTTAAACTACTTGTATTTATGTGAGAACACCTGTGTCAACAGTGTCGCGAATAGGTCATGATTATACAGTATACACTACAAAGTTTTTAATTGTAAACCATCCTGGAATTACGACTTAGAACTCCATATTTCCAGTCTGAATTAATTGCGAAAATTTAATCATGCCAGCCATTTTCTAAACACTGCTACAAAGGAAACGCCTCCAAAGCGGATACCTCTTAAAGTTAATTGCTATCGTAAAAGCCCATGTATTATTTTATTGAGATTTTGATGGAAACTATCCTTGTTTTTCATGTAAAGAAAAGACAAAACAAAACACACGTTCCTAGCTAATGTTGTCGGTCATTACTGTTGCTATCGCCCATGTTAGTGGATAAACATCAAAAAAGACTTTAAAACAAACAAATTTGAATCTTATTATCATTGGATAAAGAATAAAATGCTTTTGCTGTGTTTAACTCGACGAAACGTGTGGACTAGTACTGGGAGCAGCTCAACTTATTTAATTTGGAATATTGAATAGAAATATTTGTGCTTTTGAAATTGTAGTTACCGTTATATTTTGGACAGCAAATTTTAGCCAATGTTTCTAAAGAAGAGAACATTTCTAATGTATAGTTTTACTAACTGATAAATCAAAATCAACTAATTAACCAGTAGGTCTTAATAAAGTATTATAAAAATATACATATCATAACTAAACTTTATTTTGGCCAGGTGCTAAAATTAAAAAAGCGCTTCGACTGATTCTAAATAACCTTTTACTCAATTTTATTTACAGAAAGATCTCTCTTTCTTCATTAATATTTCTATTATCTTCATCAATGCTGAATCCAGAATTGCAAGCTCTCTCATTTTGTCGTCTCTACGGGATAATTCCATCAGATGCTGTCTCAACATCCAAAAAAACGATCTCAACTTCCACCATTCCTCGCAACTCGACCAAAGCTATTTCATTTTAATGTGATCCATATACATGTGGCACTGTCACAATATATTAATGTGGGCAGATGTCTCTGGTGTTACTAGTTCGGGGAATCTCGACCACAAACGCTTAGCCGAGTAAAAAGTGAACTCCATACAGTTTTTATTACCGCCCATATGTTCAGGTGAAATACTGCGCGGAAAAAGTGTTGAGATTCCAACTGTTAATGCTGGATTTTATCTGCAGTGGAATTGGCTTAAAGAGTAGATTTATGCGGTAAGTAGTCCAGATAATTAGTGTATAAAAAACTAATGGCTGTACATAATATTTTGTACTGCATAAGAAGTTAATTGGCAAGCTGAGGACCTCAATTCTTTGACATTTCTGTGATCCTTTTGCCTTTAATGCTCTCTAATCTCTAAACATAATATCACGCCTGTATACCGCTAAGAGGTAGGCAGAAGTGTATATAACAATATTTACATTCATATTTGGTCAGTCATGTCTAAGTCCAAGGTATTATAGAGGAAAGCCTATTGTCTCCAACCAGGCACAAATATAGGGCTCCTTTTACAATTTCCTGATAGAAAACCTAACAACTCTTGGCCCAACCTGGAAACCGAACAGAGAATTCAGTCACGCTTTATGACTAGTAAACCGACGAGGCAATCATCTATTTATCTGCCTAAATAGGTAGTTAAAACATTCTTGGCAAGGCAAAATTCGTTTACACATCCCACCTTAGTGTTTAGTATTCCACATGCAGAACCAACCAATAAATGATCAATGTTTGTATTACACCGGTTTTTACATCCAATTTCTGGTAGCCAATCACCTGTCCCTACCCATGTTACATCAAATCCCCCTTATTTCCTCAGGGATTACACCATTGTTTACCATTGGAGCCAATATTTGATCAAAACGACAGACTAAGTTAGTATCATATGAGATTATGTGAGTACTGCGTTGTATGTGGGGAATATTCGATGATATGTTTTACACTGTGACATGTTAATTAATTTGATGTGTTTAATAGAGTAATAAGTTCAATTATTGGTGGTTTATGCTTTGGTGATTTTAGCATCATTTTATCGTTAGCAAGGGAGTGCGGACAGTGTCATAATGCGAGTGTGCAACACCCAGCAGTGGGATATAATTATAATAATCTTCACTTAGTTTTCTCTCTTTGATAAGAAAGAAAAGTGTAACTTAGGCTGCAGTGTGTTTATTTTATTTGGAGTAAATTTTTTAGTCGTTTCGTGTTAAGTAGATACATCTACATTTTGTAATGCATCTGTGGTCCCATGAAGTTGATGGTCAGCCTTACAATGCTAGGGCAAGGGAACTAGTGTGAGGCCGAATGAATAGCAATAACGGACTTGTGGCAGTTCCTCGCCAGACCAGAGAGGCCTGAATAGGCAGCGTGCATCGGTGTTCCACGCGCGCCTCTCCAGAAGAGACGTGCAGCACGTAGACCTTATGTAGCAAGTGGAACCCTCCGTAAAGAGGCGGTTTGGGACCTGTTGAGAGATGAGGTGCAGCGTAAGAAGATGCCGCGTCCCTTGAGTTAAGGTAGCTAGGAGAACACCCTGGGGTTACAGCCAGTAACAGTCCAACATACCACTACATCCGCCCCAGGACAGAGAAAATCCTTGAGGACTTCCGCCAGTATAGAAAAATCTAATAATGACATAATTATGATGAACTTAACGTGGGTAAAAACTCTTGATAGAAACACCTCTGCTCACCGCCTTTCTAACAACAAGCGTGATTGTATAAGTGTTATACACGAGTCTTTATAAATTAAATAAAACATTTCACTTCCATTAACCTTCACAAGATTAAATAATTTCCATTAAAAGGAAAACTTAAATCAGGAAACTCGGTTTATTTAACTTCGCAAGGATTAATAAAAAGATTGGAAAGGTAAATTTAAATCAGCAATACAAATTATTCACGGATGGGCGAATAGATTCAATCACAACGCCTTCCGGCACCGGAAATGCAACCTTATGGAAATAAAAAGTTTCAGCTACAAGACGGTTTAAGGCAGCTGAACAAAGAAATCAATTTGCTAAGTGAAGCTACGCTTACCGCGGTCAATATTCGGAACGTTGGTAGACCAATTTAAAAATTTGTATGTCAAAAAATACTTTACGCTGAGCTGTTTGAGTAGAATATTTGAGTAACCAAATGTATGATATTATTATGCGAATAAAAATTAATATTTATTATTCAATCGGATTATATTTTGAACTGGCAGTCCAATCAATTGTTAATGGCGTATAAATGAATATATTATATGCGCCTAACTCAATCAAAAATTAAACTAAAAGCCTAAGAGAAGCGTAATTAATAATAATAATACGAGTATATGTAATAATAACAGCCTATAACTGTCCCACTGCAGGGCAAAGGCCTTTTCTCGTATAGAGAAGGATTGAGCATTTATCACCACGCTAGCTCACTGCGGGTTGGCGATTTCAGATAATTAAATCCAGGTTCCTTCACGATGTTTTCCGTCACCGTTAGTCAGTGGTGTCTTAGAATAACTAAAAAGTATGTATAACATTGAAAAAGTCACATTGATACTTGCTCGGGTAAATAGCATAACTGAAAATATATCTCCTACCAATATACACAGTAACCAATTCTACAGCATTACTTATACATCCGGATTCAGTAAGAGCTTAAGTTAAAGTCCTCTAGCATTACAAGACAGATTTGAAAGGTAGTTCTTAACTTTGACACGAGGGATTAGAATTGTTAAGCGAACCTTCCTTGCCTGAATGTTGAGCAAGATGATCCAGGACTTTGCATTACTTGATCTGACTTGTCGCCTGCTTTTAGAGTAAACTTAGAATGACAAATAGCTAATAAATAACATTATAGCGCTAGATTTCTAAATGACGCGTAGGACCAACGGCTTGACGTGGGGCACGGAAGAATCGACTGCCTCGTTGGTCTAGTACTGGCTTCGAATCCTGAGTCATGTGAAGTGGTATTGGGTTTTAATAAGCCCATAGACTCACCTCATATGTCATTGGGACCTTTAACATATCTGGCGAAATGTGGGTGCACTATTGCGCATTTCGAAGAACAGGTCGTTCGATCTATGAAGAACGGTCCCTCGTCCATTCCCGACCTCAGAAACCTCTGCATAACCTCACATAATTAAAGCTGTGAGTCTAATTACGAACTGTAAAGCTCCCGTCATCCAGAACTCTCATTACTACACGAAAATAACCTACCAATATGGCTGACGTTGACGGCACCGATAGGCGGTGACAGGCCATAAATTGGATACATACATTGATTGTCACGTTTTCATGAAAATGATTGACAAGCTATGATGCGATCTACTTTAGTGTTGTATCGACGATGTAAAATTGGTTTTTGGAGTTACTTTTAAATAGTGGATTTCGTTTTTCGCTTCACCACTAATACTGCGAGGCTTTGCCCAACATTAGGGAACAAAACAGGCTAAAATTAAAGTATACCACTTATAAAAACCCACTTTATTAAATCGTAATATAATAAAGTGGCCAATTCATTTATTTTGATTTCAAATCCTCTTAATAACAAACTAATTAACAGCAATCAAGTATAATTAATATATAAAGGCCCACATTCATTGTTGGTGAAGTATACAATGAAACAAACACTTATAAAGTGATTTATTGTTATAATAAAAACACGCGAATTCAGTTCGATTATACATTGCTTTTGCCGGCGGCTTCGCCAGCGTTAAGTAGCCTGTGTCCTTTCTAGGGTCTTAAACTTTCAACATTTATATGACTTTTTTTATCTTTTTTGCATGTTGCTATCATCATCATCAGCCGGAATACATGTTGCCATGCTAGGCTTAAAATTTTAAATGAATAAAGGAAACTTGAAAAATGATAGACACGAGCGGGACTCGAACCCGCGACTTTCGCCGTACCGTGGCGCCACTTTGCTAACTGAGCCATCGTGACACTGCTCGCATCCATCGAATTTCTACATTTGGCATGGAGTTGGAGACGAGCAGGAATTGGCAAGCTGGCGTTCATTGCGGCGTTCTAAGAGGGAGGCCTTTGTTCAACAGTGGACGTCTTCCGGCTGATGATGATGATGTTAAAAATGTTCAACTACTTATGATGCTAACTGTACCTACAATCTACATAACTTATGTTAATGTTATAGGCATTGTTGTTTAACAAGTTAAAACTATGAAAAGCCATACTGTATGTAAATGAAGAGTTACTAAATAATAACGTGTTAGAAATTAACATAATCTGACACGAGGCTTAATTACGTTTTCACTATTCGTAATGTTATTGTAATTATAGTGTGAATTACACAGCAAACTGCCCCCTTACTATGAACTCATATAGCTGGACATTTTCCGTTGTGGGAGCGAGATACTGCAATACATTTCACATAGCTGTGTCTCGCTTCTACATCGGTTAGAGTTCATGGTACGGGGTCTGTTATTATGTAATTTTTATTACAATTTTTAATGCCATCACATTCTTCATACACGTTCGTCGGTTAAGGGTATTCCTCACTTGACCCTTTTGCAGAACATCTCCGATTTGGTCTATGTTCGCTGATGTCTTTCCCTTCACGACACACCACTAATATTTGCTTTGTCACTTTCATCCATCCCTTCTACAAGCCCAAACCATTTTAGTAGCAGAAGTCGGTAACAAAACTATAGATAAATTAATAACATAATATAACATAACGTCACGCCTGTATTCCCCGAAGGGGTAGGCACAGGTGCACATATTAGTACAACCACATTTCGCCAGTTATGTTTTAGGTCCCAATGTAACAGGGGCGAGCCTATTGCCATCAACCGGGCACAAATCCATACTCCCTGCTGCTACTAAGAATTACCTAATGGAAAAACCCAGTAACACTTTGCCCGACCCGAGATTCGAACCCAGGACCTCATGCTCAGCAGTCGCGCTTAGCAACCACTAGACCAACGAGGCCGTAGATAATTAATATTGTCCTAGCGTACAAAGTTAAAACCATGAAGGTCATATAACTTTAACACGACACTAAAGTTTAAGTTCCCTAACTTAATATCGATAAAAGCTTTAACTTGATCGGGCCCTCCAATCACTCACTGCTATCGGCATCGGCGTAAAAAACGACCTTGAATACCGAGGTCATTTGCTAGACCCTGACCTTGAATGTTTTACAGCATGAAATTGTATACAGTTTATTTCTTAAACAGTATTTTGTAAGCGTGTGTTGTACGTTATACGGTATTGAAGCAAGTATAGAAAGTGGTTTGTTTTTTATGATAGAATGTTCTAGGGAATTTATTTTTAAGTGATGGTAATGGATTCAACATCGCTATACTACTATACGAAACTATACCATACGCTACTATACGAATGTTATTATAGTAAAATATAACATCGCCCCTGTATTCCTCGAAGGGGTAGGTAGAGGTGGATTGTACACCCACATTGTGCCAGTTATGTTTTAGGTTCCAATGTAATAGAGGGCGAGCCTAGCCATCAACTAGCAATCATTCTTTTTTTAAAGTTGCCCCACACTAGGAATTTCTTCTGTGTCGTGAGTGCATTGCACAAACATGAAATATCACATACACGGAACGGAACTCGGAACAAATATCTGCGGTCCACACAAATTTTTATACCATGCAGGAATCGAACCCCACCCTTTGCGCAGCACTCCAATCGCTTGGCCACTGAGCCAATCAGATCGTCAAACATATAAACTACTATAACATTACTGGCTTACCATAATATACGCCTCTGCCAACCCCTTCAGAGAAAACAGTCGCGATGTTCCGAGTTCCCTACCATGCTGATATTAAACACAATCTTAAAATAAAACACGAAAACCATTTCCTATTATTCCGCTTAACATCGTGCATAAAAGTTGAACTAAAAGAGTAAAACACCCTGTATATGTGTCAAGAGCCTGATGCCACGGCACCGTTGGCTTTGAGGTTTTAAAAAAAATAAAAAAAACCGTAATTGCGAAGGTACATACGCTATTTGCATGAACTTTGGCCTTTTTAATCGGCCGCCACTGAATCTGTGGGCAAACGTTTATTTATTTAATCTAGTGGAAAATGAGGTAGCTTTGCGTGTATCTTCGTGGCTTTATTTCCACGAAGAGTAGGCAGTGGCTCGCCATTGCATATACAATTCAGATAACTGCTAGTCCTAGGCTGGGACCCCTTTTTTACTGGGGAATACTTTATATCCCCATGGACAACCTAACCTAACCGTTTAAAACCTCAAAGAATCTATTTAGCTTCCTTAGGTCGAGTGACACAGGATCTATGTACGCTGCACCCCATCCTTCGACAGTAGGCTAGGACACACGAAATACGGGGTAAGTTAAGTCCATATGAAACTAAAAATATTGTGTACCACTAAATTATATCATCATCATCATCAGCCGGAAGACGTCCACTGCTAAACAAAGGCCTCCCCCTTAGAACGCCACAAAGAACGACAGCTTGTCAATCCCATCCACAAATAAATAAAATAAATTATATATAAATAAATAAATAAAAAAAATTACTATATTCTAACAAATAATTTTTTTTTTCTTTCTTTCATACATATTTTGCCACGGAACATTATTTTACTAATAAGGCGACAGCATTCAAATTTAGTGTACCTCCAAAAGTAAGGTCATATCACTTCAACCAAAATGAAACGTGTCTTTTTGTAGTTTTTATATTGCTTAATTTTATGACTGGAGAATGTCAAAGCATTAACATTTTCTTACGGATGACATAAAACTGTAGCGATAGTTCTGTCGAATGTCTAGTTCCCGCTTTTATTAAAACTAAGACGAGTTTTATAAATCACTCTTTATCTGTGTGCGCTTGAGCTTTTTTTACGCCTATAATTTCCAATATTGCAGCCTTTTGGGCACCCTACCAGTCGACAGCGATGAGGAGGTATACTTTGATGCATAATTTTTAGTAAAAAAATTGTATATATTTATTTTTTAACGTAGGTTTTGTGTGTAAATAAGCTTTAGTTATACAGGGTGCAGTTTTGAAGATGAAAAATATTTCGGGAGGTAATTATGTTAGTGATCCTCGACCCGAATCAACAATAAAATCAGTAGGTATTTTTTTTCTTATTTGCCGAAATCGATATGTGTAAACCACCTTTATTTAAAAGCGGCTAGTCGCTACTCGCCCTATAACAACGCACACAAACAGTTCATTGATCGGCAGCGCCCTCCCCGCGCGCACCTCGCTAGCCCCGCCCAGGCGGCCATCGATCTATCGATTTAGTGTAATTCATGTCGCCGGCGTGTGCATGCGCGTGCAATATCCGCCCGCCGTTGCGTTTTCGGTTACGTACGGTAATAGCTAGTGGTAATAAAAATGACTGTTTGGAGTGCATCACTCTACAGTGTGGCGGCTACTGAAGAAATAACTGCAACATCCATTGCATTACCGCAAGGTACAGGACCTCTACACAGCTGATAACGCCGCGCGAGTTACGTTTTGTCGCTTGTTGCTGGAACACCAAGACGCCAACATCCTATGGACGGACGAGTGTTTATTTACTCAAGTTGGCGTCTAAATGTTCATAACGAACACCAGTGGACTCGCCGCGAGCATAACCCACGAGTGACTAAGCACCAGTGTTACACAATTGCGTGAAAAAGTGATCAGTGCTTTCCACACTTTAAAAACGAATGTGTTTGTGCTACGTAAGCTAAAAGATCATCAGCCACGTCGTGCTAGACTGAGCCTGGAGTGTTAACACTTTAAAGAATACCTCCAATTAACGTAAGTAGGTAATTTATTTATTTTATTTGTACATAGACAATAATTTGTAAATACGTTGTTAGCCGAATCAATCTACGCCAAACATACCTACATCTCAGGCAAGATAAATCACTTAAACTTTACCTACAGCGCGCCGACTGCGCCGCCCGCCGCCGCCAACTACCTACAGTCGCATGCCGCCGCTTTATTATTAAGTACCTAATACCCGCGCGCGCGTCCACTATGCAGCAACGGATTACGAACGACGTCCTACAACTTACATACCTACAACAACATTAATTGTGCGTGTCAGTCACGGTCTCAGTCATAAAGCAAAACTAAGGTCAAGATAAATAAACATTACTTTAGGTTAGCTATGTTTCGTCTTTAACTTGCAATCAATTTAATGTGAAACTATTCACAATTGTGTAGCAGGGATACGAATATTGCTTACGTGCTATGTAAGGTTTATTTATCTCGACCTAACATTTTACTCATCAGCTGATAGGTAACTAACGAGGCAACATGAACTTTTCTTTTATAAAAATGACTAGCACGCGCGCAAAACGCGCGCATGCGCGGTACTGCTTACCTACTTACGTTGTCCGCGTTGTTGCTACACCGGAGAATAGCCCGCTGCCGAGAGAGGCCCTGCGTGTGCGTTGCGCACCGCGACCCGCGCCCGACGACCGAGCCAGAGCCCCAGAGGCCTACCGACCGTCCGATGGTACGAACACGTATATCCTTCGCGCTTCTACGTTACATGTATCCCGTGTCTTTTTTGTACCCGATTGTCGCTTAAAAGTGGTATATTGAATGTGAAGCCCGAACTTTATTTGTGACATCCACCCCAAAGCAACTATTGCGCTTACATTTCGTTATTACGTAGAATAAGTGGGCGGAGCCTCGTACAGGTCGATGCACTCTCGCAGCTGTGTGCGTGAGTGGCATGATGCGCTTGACAGTTCGCAACGCGCGATTCTGTTTCAAGATGTTTGCGTAGAGCGTTATTCTGAATAACAGCTAAACTTAAAAAATTAAAATAAAATGTACTATTGATTATTGACCAAGTATCGTATTTTTATATGATTATTTGTGACTTTTATTACAACCTCCCGAAATGTTTTGCATCTTCAAAACTGCACCCTGTATTAATTAATTAAAAAAGTTATTTACAAAATATAATATATTCCAGCCAAAATTATTGTCTCCATCTGAATCATCGTCATTCTATCAAACACCTATAGTTGTTACCCTTTATTCGTTTCTTTTAAAATTATAAAATGTTTTAGTGATAATTATTATGTATGGTTGATAAACAACCTGGTGTCAGAGTTTAAACCGCCTTTTTAAGTTTAGGCCTCTGACATGGCTTTACACACCGTTCAACAACCTCTGAGGTGTGCCGGTTTCCTCACAATGTTTTCCTTCACCGTTTTTAGCAACTGATAACTAATTTATAGTACGCACATGAAATCGAAAATACATTGGTGCGTGCCGGGATGTCAACTTGCGACCTTTGACTTGGCAGTCCTACGGTCATACCACTCAGCTATCAGCGCTGTTAACTTTAAGTATTGTAAACCTGATTATTTCAATAACGTGTTACAGATTTTGTAATCAATAAATAGGCTTTTAGGCAATCATTAGGGAATACTGATGTAAATGCTTTGAAATCATTCATTTTAATACTACCTCATAACTCATTTATAATTCAACCACAATTTGGAACGATTAATAACTGATTGTTTTTTTATTATGATTAAAATATAAATCATTCGTAGTTAGTAGGTACTTTACATATATTAACTTTTACTAATTTTAGATTGTAAATATTAAAGATTGTTTAATTTAAATAGAGCTTCGATGTTTTATTAAAAATGAAACTGTAAATCGGCATTAATTTTAAACTTAAATTTTTTATGTCCCTATGTAGCAAACTATTGCTGTTTGGCAAAGAAAGTTAAACTTAATACAAGTTTCATTATGTATATAAAGTTTTATTTATAACTAGCTGCCCCGCGGTGTTACCCGCGGTTATACTCTTTCACGTAAAGACGACTGAATGGATATTAATGAAATTCCATATAGAGGTTGCTGACACCCTGGATTAACAAATAGGCTACTTTATATCACGAAAAAATATAGCGGGTAACACCGCGGGGCGCAGCTAGTCATACATAATTGCTACAAACATAAAGTCGAAACGGAACCCTCTGTGCGCGAGCTCAACTCGCGCTTTGCCCGGTTTTGGCATGCAAATTATAATAATTTTACGATTGTGATTAGGAATTATGGATATTACAATATTATCTTACTTATTATTTAGTCTGTCTTTTTAAATCACAATATACCTACCTAATATAATAGCATTTATTTGAAAGTTGAATATACGCTACATTCGATTGGAACTGAAAACCTGCCCTTTGAGCAATCAAGAGTATCCTCTACTGTTAAGATCCAATATACGAGTATGGACAGACTGCGTTTTTATACATTCGTAGACCCGTGTTTTTGATTTAGTGGTAACGGTTTTAAAGTATCTATCATTTGATACGTCAAGTTCAATGGAAATAGAAACTCTTTGAAATCGTTGGTAAATTAAATGGATGTTTTAAGGCCTGATAAGGCCATATGACAATTATAGGAATAAATGGTATCGTTTGACAAGTTTTCTTCAAAAAGCTATCAAAACGATCGCTTGAATCAAAATTATTGAATGAATAAATAGTCCTAATAATTATTTTGTAGAAGACGATGAATTCATGGGCCAGCATACTGCCCATAACCGAGCACAACTACAGACTCGACTATTGAGAATTAAAGAAAAAACCCAATAACACTTTACACGGCCCGGGAATCGACCTCACGCTCAGTAGTTGTCCTTTGCGATCACTAGACTACCGGTGCAGCAATTACAATAAAATCTACATCATAATTATATACATAACCGCCACAATCGAGTCGTTAATGATCACTTAAACTGGCACTAAGTAAAGATTTCACGAAAACCTTTACTTAGTGAAGTTTAAGTTTTTTTTTTTAAAAGTTGCCACGCGCTAAGAATTTCTCCAGAGTCGTGAATACGTTTTACAAACATGAAATATCACATACACAAACCTAGACTCGGGAAAAATATCTGCGGACCGCAGAAATGTTTGTCCAGTGCGAGAATCAAACCATCCACCAATAGCTCAGCCACTGCGCCAATCAAGTCAAATAATAATAAAAATTAGACATATTTAAATTATTTATTGAAGAGTTCGATGGTAATACTACGAGTATTCAAAAAAGGTACGCCCTACAAATAAAACTCAGCAATATAAATTGAAACGTACTTCGCAGTCTGGTTGGGAATAAACCTAATACAAATCCAACTATCTGTCTGTCTGCTCGCAGACTGGAGTTTGCGAACTGCATTCACAACAACCCGCTGAAAACAATAGGTATTTCTATCCTAGCGAACTTTCTAGAAACTATTCATTTAGCTGCTCTTTTTGGGGTACTGTGGTAGAAATGTGCTGATTTTATTAATGGGTTTATAGTTCCGTAGAGGGATGGGAAAGCCATTGGTTTATTTCTAGAATTCATCTTTTAACAAAGTATGTTAACCACTAGGCCACCACGACCTTTTATGTTAGCACTACCACATTCATTTTCTCAGTATTTTTTTTTATTGTTTAGTGATTATATAATATGTAATTCAAATTCAAATTCAAAATGTTTTTATTTCATATAAACCTATTACAGGCGCTTATGAAACGTTAGGATGCTAGTTGCACAGTTCCAATATGTCATTCCAATGGAGAAGAACCGGCAAGAAACTCCAGAGGTTACTCATTTAAAAAAGAAAGATGGTACAAATTTGTAAATTTACATAGTTTCATTATGCGACAACAAAGCAAACTAATAGTGATAGAAGGGAAAAAAAATAACGAATTGGGCCAAAAACCCACGGTGCAATTAAAACTACTAGCTATCACTATTCTTTAGATTGTGGTCACATTTACAATATTGAAGATTTTTCACAATTGTGATTGTCTTTCCTTTCTACAGACTTTACTTTACTAGTATTAGAATCGGCTATTGTAAGTATTGATGGCATAGACATAGTGTATGATTTTACACGTCACTCAAGCTTTTAGTTATACTTCTTATTTACTTTCATCGCCTTATTTATACATGCTTCTGAACATCGTAGTTTCTCAGGAGGATTTGTAATAGTCTGCATGTAATAATGGCACATACCTATTTCTACCAACCAATAACAGTTGCTGCCTAGCTTCAAACACTTCCAATAAAATGATTTTATAGAAATCTTAGCAACCTTTAAAATGGTAACTCCGATTTATAATATGGGCAACATTTCAGCCCTCTCTTCCCTTTTCCGGCATAATATTGCGATAAGAATGTTTTTATTATTATTTTATTTCACCTCTGGCAATGTTTTTATCATTGGCAAGTAATTTTATAGCGAGCCAACAATTTTATTTAAGGACGAAATATTGGATACACCTCCAATAATTAGCCAATAGCAGAGCAATAGCCTTTTCTGAAAATATATGGTAGGAGAAATAATTACTATTTTTGCTTTTATACTAGCTACACCCCGCAGTGTTACCCGCTACAATTTTCAGGATAAAAACCTACGTGTTCCTATTTGCCTATGTTGCCTATGACTGTGTTAATCCAGAGTGTCAGCCACTTCCATATGAAATTTTATTAAAATCCATTCAGTAGTTTTTACGTGAAAGAGTCAAACATTCACAACCTTTTGCGTTTATAATATTAGTGGGGATTAGTATAGAAGGTACTTATAGGACATTCTTGCCTGTTAACCATATTTCAGTTAATGGAATGCCGGGCCAGAATAGCACCTCTCATTTGGTTCCGTTGGGGGTCGTAGGGAGCGACTAGGAAAAAACCTAGAAAATCAGCAGGAGATTGCAATGCCCCCTTTTTTTGGGGGAAAATATCTCATTGACCCTGGGAGGCCTTTGTTCAACACTGGTAGTCTTCCGGCTGTTGAAGATGGCAATTAACATAATAGGAGAAATAAGTAATGTTGAGCAAATTGTTAATGTATTCAGAAACTGCACACGCACTTTCAGAAACTGATACTTTAAATTAAATGAACAAACGTTATTTTTGTAAACAGTAGCTACTCACATAGCCCGAAATTCACAATGATACGGAACCCGGACGTAATCCAATGTGCACCGCCAGGTTTTTTCAAACATTTAAGGAAACAATTCCCATTTCGTATTTAAATTTACGTAACGACGCATTTGTACCGGTGCACGGTGGCTGGAAATTTCGTACAAAATAGTTAAACTTTTAACGTAATTGGTTCGTTTTTACAACATTGTACATTGTAGCTACTTACTGTTTAATTTTGCTAACCGATCATAGAAAAGAGGGCTGTTTGGACGAATCTCGAAGATTGAAAACATTTTTTTTTCGGCTCGCTACTCTGCCGAAACCAGCTCATGAATAAGGGCTCCGTTCGAGTTCGAAACTACTTAGTCCGGCATTCTGGGATTGTCACGTAAAGAAAAAGTCATCACAGTTAAGATTAAATACAATGAATTCAACTATTACCTAACATAAAACATAACATAACATAACATCACGCCTGTATTCCCCGAAGGGGTAGGCAGAGGTGCACATATAGTACACCCACATTTCGCCAGTTATGTTTTAGGTTCCAATGTAATAGGGGGCGAGCCTATTGCCATCGACCGGGCACAAATCCAGACTCCGTGCTGCTACTGAGAATTACCTAATGGAAAAACCCAGTAACACTTTGCCCGACCCGGGATTCGAACCCAGGACCTCGTGCTCAGCAGTCGCGCTTAGCAACCACTAGACCAACGAGGCAGTCAACTATTACCTAAACATATTATATTTGAACATTTTTTATTGGTGTCTTCTATTGCATTGCAGGTCATCCGTTGTGGAAGGGAGACGCCGCACTATACAGCACGTAGTGGTGTCTCGTTCATAATCAGCCCGCTGTTGTGTAACTTACCTATTACAGACCTTCATTACTGCGTAATCCGGTCACAGTGTGGAGGCACCTGGTACCCAAATTATGGGATTTGTGGACGCGAGTGCATCGTTTGTCTCAGTCTCGACTGACAAGTGTGGATTTAGAAATGGTATTAATGTAACATGCAATTAAAAGGCCAAAGGATGTCCATGCCCAGATTGCATTACTTAGAAACAAATAAATAAAACGCATTTATATGCGCCGATATAAAAAATCACAAAATACAAAAAAAAAAAACAATTATATACGGACTAGGTGGACCGACGACATCGTCAGAGTTGAGGGCTAACGGTGGATGCATATGGCAAGTTGTCGTTCATTGTGGCGGTTTAAGGGGGAGGCCTTTGTTCAACACTGGTCTTTTGGCTGATCATGATGATGCATGTGAGTCACGTTTGCGCGACACGGCTATCGCTGAGTATAATGCTGTGCTCATGCACGGAGAAGCATAAACACATCGCTGGTTTTTGAAAGCTAGTGATGACATAAATAAATATACACATAGGATTACCTATGTGTATATTTATTTGGGCCTGCTTATTGCTAGTGTATTTATATTAATTATAATATAAATACACTAGCAATAAGCAGGCCCTACAGTCAAAAAGAAATGTTATTTGATATTTATTTTAGTCTATTTTTTGCTGTAATGGGTAATTGAATTTGTTATTAGGTGTATGCTTTTACTGTAAGTGCATCAAGCAGTTTACATAAATAAGTTAATGGCTAGACATTGTAAATCTTTAACACTAATGCGATAAGGTAAATATAAGGCCTAAAAGGCCGAGTCTAAGGTATTGAATAGGTACAATAAAAATAATAACAGCCTATAACTGTCCCACTGCAGGGCAAAGGCCTCATCTCATATAGAGAAGGATTGAGCATTAATCACCACGCTAGCTCACTGCAGGTTGGCAATATAAGTGAAAATTATAGAAAAATTAAATCCAATTGTATAATTCCTGAAACGTTTATAAAATTTAAATGGCTCCTTGTGTCGTGGCACAGATTAGATGAACTAAGTTGTGGCCTGATAGGCCTTAAGGTGTCCGACACAATGAGGGCTATTGCGTATAAATTCGCTGCAATAAATTTTTTAATTTGAATGTCAAATGTCAGGTATAGCACCTACACCCATATTTCTCCAGTTTTGCTCTAGGACCCAATGTAATAGGGAGCGAGCCTATTGCCATCAAACGGGCACAATTCCAGGCTCCGTGCTGCTATTGAGGATAACCTATCGAATCCAGGCCTTTATGCTCAGCAGTCGCGCCTAGCAACCACTAGACCAACGAGGCAGTCAAAAACCTTTATAAACAGCCCTTATCATGAACTCTTCATGCAGGACAGTTAACGATGTGGAAGCGAGATGTCGCATAACACTACACAATTACACATAACTGTCATAACGTGCAGCGTAATGCGGGATCTCGCTTCCACATCGTATACTCACCTGCTTTAAGAGTTCATGGTAAGAGGGTTGAAATTAAACAATATTTAAACACGAAATATACAACCAAAGGAGCGTAGTAGGTACGTAGTCGTTCATTTTTCATCCCAAGTGTTTGTGTTATTGCCTACATCGTAAACGGAAGGTATTATTTTTCTTATACATTGTGTAGTGTTTCCGTGGTACATTATCCATGCTTCCCTTTACTTGTATTTGGCGGATTTCCTTTATATATTGTGTAATTTTGCGGCCCGTTGTTATGTTTCTAAGTTAGTGTACTGTTATATTATGTTAAATTGTACATCTCATAAAAAATAATGCCATATACCGAGTGGATATCCGGCCTAGAATTGACCGCCTTTCCTCTCGTGGGTGTCGTAAGAGGCGACTAATGGAAAATCTAGAAGATCGGCAGCAGCGTCTTCTGTAATTTCACCACCAATACTGGAATCCCCAAGCCGCTTGCCAAGCGTGGTGATTATGGCAACGGTGGACGTCTTTCGGCTGAAGATGATATAAAATGAAGCGCTGACCTGTCTTTAGTTGTTTAATTAGTAAATACCGGAGAACTACCTCGTTAGTCTAGTGGTTGCTAGGCGCGACTGCTGAGCACGAGGTCCTGGGTTCGAATCCCGGGTCGGGCAAAGTGTTACTGGGTTTTTCTATTAGATAATTCTTAGTAGCAGCACGGAGTCTGGATTTGTGCCCGGTTGATGGCAATAGACTCGTCCCCTACAACATTGGGACCTAAAAACATAACTGGCGAAATCTGGATGTAGGTACTATATGTGCACCTCTGCCTACCCTTTCGGGAAATACAGGCGTGATGTTATGTTATGTTGTATACTAGAAATTTCGAGAGAGACAGTTTAATTTGCGAATCATAGCTAGAATTGTTACAAAGTCGCTTAGCTACTGCGCCAATCAGGCGTCGATACATCAATGGATATTGCATAGACTTGAGACTATAAGGGCTTGAAAGAGACATGCTTTTGTCTAACCTTACTCAAAATCTCCCAATTTCCCTTAAACCAATTACAAGCGCATAAACGCTATACAAGACCGAAGCAAAGCCGCGGGCCATAGCTAATACAAATAACTAATTTATCGAACACAAAGAGTAGTACTACAAACAAGAAAACTCAATCAACGTAATCTTAAGAAAGTACTTCAATACGAAAGAGTTTTGTTTGGTGGAACATAGTAATAGGGGGAGAGCACGCCACTAACGAATTTATCAGGTGAAGTAACTTTCAGCCATCAATAGTTAATAATAATAATAACAGCCTATAGGTAACTCGACGACCTGATTAGCGCAGTGGCTAAGTGATTGGACTGCTGCGCTAAGGGTTGCGGGTTCGATTCCCGCACGGGGCAAAACTTTGTGCGAACCACACATATTTGACCCGAGTCTGGGTGTTAGTGTATGTGATATTTCATGTTTGTGAAACGCACCCACGACACAGGAGAAATTCCTAGTGTGGGGCGACGATTTAAAAAAAAAAAAAAAACTGTCCCACTGCAGGGCAAAGGCCTCTTCTCGTATAGAGAAGGATTGAGCATTGATCACCACGCTAGCTCACTGCGGGCGATTTCAGATAATTAAATCCAGGTTTCCTAACGATGTTTTCCGTCACCGTTAGTCAGTGGTGTCTTAGAATAACTAAGAAAGTATTTATAACATTGAAAAAGTCACATAGATACTTGTCCAGGTTTGAACCTGCAACCTTGTGCATACAAATCCGGTATGTTAACCACTAGGCCACCATGACATAATCACATCAATAGTTAGTACACCCTAATTCGACCACCTGATTAGCGCAGTGGCTGAGCGATTGGACTGCTGCGCTAAGGGTTGCGGGTTCGATTCGCATATGAGGCAAAACTTTGTGCGAACCACAGATGTTTGTCCCGATTCTGGGTGTTGTGTATGTGATATTACGACACAGAAGAAAATCCTAGTGTGGGGCGACGTTTATAAAAAAATATATTAATAGCTTACTTGCGCAATTTCTTGCAGAAGTCTATACTTTAATATTAGGTGGTAAATTAATTGACAAACTGATTGCTGTACTGGCTAAGCGATTGGATTGCTGCGTTAAGGGTTTTTATTTTATTTATTTAATTTCAACAGGTACACCAACAGCTTTCATATCACACTCTGTTACTTATAAATATTTACCACGTAGGGAATTAATATAGATGCCAATTATAGGTATACACAACACTTAAAAAAACTTAGCAACGGTTTTTTTTATTAAATAAAAAGAAATTCTCCGCGCTCTAGTGATTTCTCCTGTATTGTAGGTGAGAGCTAGAGGTTGCGGGTTTGATTCTTGTTTGGGGCAAACATTGTGCGCAGATGTTTGCCCCAAGTTTAGGTGTGGTTTTTCAAATATGTGAAACGTACCCACGATACTGGAGAAATTTTTACCGTGGGACGTTTCTTCAGGAGTACCTACTTGTATATCTAATTGTTAGGTGTTGGTTAGCGTGTATGAGGAATCAGAGGAATATGATGCGTGTGAATTAAGCAAAAGAAGTATGCCAGGATCGTAGCAAATGTAAATCTGTGGTCTCTGCCTACCCCCCAGGGAAATAGGCGTGACTTTATGTTAGGTGTTGTGAGAATTCTAAAACAAATATAGATGTTTTTAATAGGTAATTCTCAGTAGCAGCACGGAGTCTGGATTTGTGCCCGGTTGATGGCAATAGGCTCGCCCCCTATTACATTGGGACTGAAAAACATAACTGGCGAAATGTGGGTGTACTATATGTGCACCTCTGCCTACCCCTTCGGGGAATACAGGCGTGATGTTATGTTGTTTTGTTATGTTAATAACTGCAATGAGTTGTAAATTTCAATATAAAAAGTTAAATAAAATATATTGAACTATTTTACATTGTGAAATTAAGTAAATACAAAAACTACTGGGTTGGCGAAATGACTATTGAGTTTGTGACCCGTCTGCTATCGCGGGTTCGGTTCTCAGGCTGTACAAATATCTGTGTTAGATTGAAATGTATCTATGTTATGTTATTTACTTATTTTATTGTGGAATAAATGACAATGTATTCTTTATTTTTTAGTTAATAAAAATAATAGATAGGCATCTACTTACACTATAATAAATCAAACACACTGATTTAAAAATAAACTGTTTATTCCAGTACTAATCATTTATTTACTTAATAATAATTTGAATAACAGTAACATGTCTTTTTGTGTCATTTTTGCATGTTGCGCATGCTAAGCTTAAATCTAAATTGATAAAGTAAACTTGAAAAATGATCGACACGAGCGGGACTCGATCCCGCGACTTTCGCCGTACAGTTGGCAGAGCGGCGCCACGGTACGGCGAAGGCTCGGGTTCGAGTCCCGCTCGTGTCCATCTATTTTCAAGTTTCCTTTATGAATTTAGATTTTAGCTACTCAAATCTTATAAAAATCCTTAATTAATTAAACAATGATACTTTAAAACCATCACACCTACATGTTTTCCGAGTTCACCATCCCAGGCTGCCTTTTAATAATATCTACATGGGCATCTGGCCCAAAGAATAGATGAAACGGAATTCCAATCGTTTCTTCTTCACTTCCTATAGTAACTATTGATTTTTTTGATGTGTTTAATCCAAATTGAACAATGTGACAACCTATCACCCAGTACGGATTTGTAGTAGTTTTATTCCAATAGTCCATCGCCTTTAAAACCTCTGCCGTATCCTCTTTTATGACATCTATTTCCTTCGTTTCCTCCACTAAAATTTTAGAATCAGGATGCATTACACTCCATGGTTTTAAAACGTCTGTATACGATATGATATTATCCGGGAGCACCAATACTTTTTGGGGCGGACCAAATTCATGGAAAATTTTCAATAGTTCTACGCTTATCTCATGTTCCTTAACCCCGAGTGGTCTGAGCAACAGAAAATTAGTCGCATTGTGTTTGTAAATCAATATTTTACCGAATCCGTTATTGGTAGTGTATGAAGTTATATCCATACGCCAAACACCTGAGTGTTCATGCTGTACCTTTGAAACATCAGCAATCGATAGCGAGCTGCATTCACAAGTCTTGATAGCTACCCGCACACAAAATGCCGGCAAATAGTATTTCTTCTTTAGAAACTCGCACGTGGTTTTTATATCCGCATGCTTTAACTCCATATGGTGGTACAAAACAACGTCGAACGCATCCTCACATGAAATAACTTCTAATGTCTTACGTGTATTATGATTGGCCAGCATCAACTTCTCATCACCGTCTTCATACACTATTCGGAGGTGACTGGACACTAGAACGTCTTCCTGAATTTCGTTTTTAATCTGCGCAATTCCTTCTCTGGAGGACAGCCGTCCACCTAAAGATTGAAGCCATTTAATCGTGTTCATATAATGTTTCTGTTTCTTGTCGTAATTCGATATAGATTCACGTACTTTTTGTTGAAATCTATTAGTGTATTTGCTGTCGGACGCCATTTTGTGACGCGTGGACTGTGTGCAATGACCGCGGTAGAACTGATCGGGCGGGGCGAGGTGCGCGGGGCCCGGGGTTGTGCGACGCGCGCCGCGTTCGTGCAAAAGAGACGGATAGTATTTGTGTCTCTTATAGCGAAGCAGGAGATAAGCGTTGCTATGGCGTACGCGTCTGATTTTTTTACACCGTTTATGGCAGGTATAAATGATTTCTAGATGAATAAATGCGCATGACCGTCTATTGTACTCGAATATAGGTTACTTTAAGTAAAGCAATATTTACTTGAGACCGTCATACGATGGATTTAAAAAAATATTTTAAAGATACCTAGGTATAAACAATGAAACTAATATTTATATAGTTTTATTATTTATGTAGGTATAGTATTTTACATTTTTAATATGAGCGTTTATTGCCCGAATCAAATACATAAACAAATAGATGTAAAAATAGGTTCTCACCTAAAATTAAAAAAAAACATATGAAACCTAGGTACCTACCTATGTAAAACAAACAAGTCTACAGACCTAACGTCATGTCCAATAGCGAGCGAGCGAATAATGAACTTAACGTAATGTAATTAATTTAAGACTAATTAATATTAGTCAAAGAGTCTAAAGAGCTACAAATATAATGCAATTTAGTTAGCCTAATAACTTAATTAATGCCATTCTTTCAGACAAGTATATATCCAAACACTAATAACATTATGTTATACTAGCTGCGCCCCGCGGTGTTACCCGCTACATTATTTCGGGATAAAAAATAGCCTGTGTGTTAATCCAGAGTGTCAGCTATGACCTAGAACCTACAGACTTAAATACTTTTTTTTTATTAAAACGTTGCCTCACACTAGAAATTTCTCCTGTATCGTGGGTGCGTTCCACAAACACGAAATATCACATACACAAACACACACTCGGGACAAACATCTGCGGATCACACAAACTTTTGTCCCGTGCGGTAATCGAACCCGCAACCTTTAGCGCAGCACTCCAATCGCTTAACCACTGCGTCAAATAAGACGTCAAGTAAATACTACTACACGGTAAACGAGTCTCTATTCCCTAAAAAACAAATTCATAATCACGATTGGGAGGGTAACCACACAACTAGTTTATGTAGAACGATACCCGACTTACAGCGGCCGCAGTTCAATCAACAGAAGTGCTAGTGAGCTTGTCCCGTTTCACGTGGTCACCTGATTCGCGGATGGTGGATTTTTATCGTATGCACGACTGTCATCATTGTTACCCTATCCATGCGTAATTGGATTGTCTAAAGCCAATTGGAGTGGAGGACATCGTGGATCAATAAGCTTTGCACTCGTCGGGTTCAGCTGCGCTTTTTAAGGTCGGGTCATAGATGGGTTACCACATTGTTCTGTGAACATTCCGTGCTTTGGTGAAGACGTCATGCCGAATAATAGTTGCTCTATATCGAATACTGGCGTCTAAGACTTCAATATTGGTAAAAAGGGACCTAGACAGATGTCTATTAAGTAGAATATCAAAAATATTAAAAAAATTAGTTACACCTTCAAAAACAAAATCAAAATCTTTATTTGTAGACATAGGCAGTAGAGATCTTAACATCAAAACTTTGAGTGAACACTATGTCTCACCGTTTACGGCATACAAATATGGTATTTACATCAGCATATAAGAAAATAATAAAGTAAAATCAAATCAGTAATATCAAAAAGTAGTATAAAGTAGGCAATACTTCCACCTACTTAAGTAAGTAATTCATTATGTTAATACAGCAATTGGTATTTGTCTCTCTAATAACGTTATAATCGCTTAGTCCTTTCCTAATTTATGCGCAGACACTACTAAAGATTACCGCTTAGAAGTTAGTAAGGTTTGCACAAGAAAGCGCCTACAAAATTTAAATAGCAATTCACAACGAAAGGGTAATTGTTACGATGCAGAATTCTGTAGGCATTTTGTGCTTATATTTTTTGCAAGTTAAATAATCATTATGCAATCAAACTTAAAATGTAATATAGTAAATAATGTTGCAATTGAAACAAAATACCGATGTTAATGATTGGAACGAGACATAAGTAGGTTGGCAGATATCCAATGCCAGTTTCATAACTTGCATAGCGACTGTTGCTATCCTTACATACCTACAAACAAATAATCTTCTTCTTATCGTATGGTTGATGACTAACCTAGTGTCAGAGTTTAAACCGCCTGTAGGCCACCGACATGGCTTTACACACTGATAAAAAATCTCTCAGGTGTGCCGGTTTCCTCACGATGTTTTCCTTCATCGTTTTAGCAACTGATAACAAATTGTTTGTATACTATTCTTGTAGGTATTTATTGATAATTTATTTATTAACAATTTACATTATACATACATTACAATGACTTATACTATAACCTACGTTAAACAAAAATTCAAATTATAAAAATTATGCATCGAAGTATAGTCAATAGTTTTGCTCTTCGCTGTCGACTGATATCTAATTTACAGTAGGTACATACAAACTGATAATCGCACACAGCAAAGCCTCACCTACCTACGATTCTGTTCCAAATAAAATGAGTTTCCGCAATAAATATAAATGAGTTCCTTTCGACATGTTAACTAGGCCCCTTGGGGCTCCCTTTTTTCGGCTTTGTTAACTTATTAGATACGTAGAACTAAATAATTTATTAGCTAGCTCGCTCTAGCTAACGAGATTGTTAGCTTGGTGTGAATAGGTAGTGCAAGAAATAGCGACTTACATTAAGTATCTAGTGACTCTTATCGGTCATGGCGGATTAGTGATTAACATACCGGATTTGTATGCTCATGGTTGCAGGTTAAAACCCGGGCAAGTATCAATGTGTCTTTTTCACTGTTATAAATACTTTCTTAGTTATTCTAAGACACCACTGACGAACGGTGACGACCTGATTAGCGCAGTGGTTAAGCGATTGGACTGCTGCGCTAAGGGTTGCGGGTTCGATTCCCGCACGGGGCAAAACTTTGTGCGTACCACAGATGTTTGTCCCGAGTCTGGGTGTTTGTGTTTGTGATATTTCATGTTTGTGAAACGCACCCGCGATACAGGAGAAATTCCTAGTGTGGGGCGACGTTTTTATTAAAAAAAAAAAAAAAAAAAAAAAAACATCGTTAGGAAAACTGGATTCAATTATAATTATGAAATCGCCAACCCGCAGTGAGCTAGCGTGGTGATCAATACTTAATCCTTCTCTATACGAGAAGAGGCCTTTGCCCTGCAGTGAGACAGTCTATTATTATTATTATATTATTATCTAGTGACTCTTTACGTGACCAAAAGCTGGCTTGTTTTTCTGCCAAAGATGGCATTTCCATTCAACGTGGCAATGCCGCCAGCCTTTTGGGCACCCTACCAGTCGACAGCGATGAGGACGAATACTTTGATGCATAACTTGTAGTTTTAATTTTTACTCTTCCATATTTTTAACGTGTTTTTAACGTAGGTTATAGTGTGTAAATAAGTGTCTAGTGGTCGCTAAGCGCGAATGCTGAGCACGAGGTCCTGGATTTAAATCCCGGGTCGGGCAGTGTTACTGGGTTTGACCATTAAGTAATTCTTAGTAGCAGCTCGGAGTCTGGATTTGTGGCCGATTGATGGCTCGCCAATAGGCTCGCCTATTACGTTTGGACTTAAAACTAGCGAATTGTGGGTGTACTAAACGTGCACCTCTACCTACCCCTTCGGAGAATACAGGCGTAATGTTATGTTTTTGAAGACAAAATTTATATGACTAATACTAGTTATAGTTTTAGTTACATACATTACAAACCAGGTAATACGACGGCTAATAATTGTACTAAAACAATAAAACACTTTTGACTGCCTCGTTGGTCTAGTGGTTGCTAAGCGCGACTGCCGAGCACGAGGTCCTGGGTTCGAATCCCGGGTCGGGCAGTGTTACTGGGTTTTTCCATTAGGTAATTCTCAGTAGCAGCACGGAGTCTGGATTTGTGCCCGGTTGCTGGCAATAGGCTCGCTCCCTATTACATTGGGACACATAATGGACACATAAATAAAGAAACATAACTGGCGAAATGTGGGTGTACTATGTGCACCTCTGCCTACCCCTTCGGGGAATACAGACATGATGTTATGTTATGTTATGTTTTTCATCTCCAGAGATGAAACATGTTTTCTCTAGAACCAAACTCTACCTACAGGAGGTACTCCTCGCTTTAGTTCCATCCTTTCGTAATACCGCCTCGAACGTTTGTCCTTCCACGGTAGAGAAACTTGGGACCTGCAACGTTCATTATCAATTCAATATTTGTGAAACAAGGGTTTCTGTGTAACGTATACCTATGGTACAACCAGGTACACGTCCTACCTGTAGTACAACCTCCCCTTTATGATTTAATTAAAGGGGATAACACAAATATGTTATATAGGTACCTACCTATCTAATATACATTTTAGTACTATGTGGTTTTTACATTCTTTTTATCGTATGGTTGATGAACAACCTGGTGTTAGACTTTAAACCGCCTGTAGGCCTCAGACATGCCAGTGTCATTTTTTTATGTTATATTAACTAAGATTTACACACCGTTCGAAAAATCTCTGTGGTATGCTGGTTTCCTCACGATGTTTTCCTTCGCTGTTTGTAGCAACTGATAATTTATAGTACGCACATGAATTCGAAAAGACATTGGTGTTTACAGGGATTTGAACTTGCGCCCTTTGCAGTCCAATGGTTATACCACTCGGCTATAAACGCTTATGTTTTAGTATTAAAATCTTACACTACCTAACTTCCTTTAATAAAAAAAAGTTAGTCGTCACGAAACGCCCGGCAGATGTGAAACATCAAAGTGTGCGCGCGCACACACAAAGGAGTCAAGAGCGGCGGCGTACTGGGGATATCACCTCACGCCGTCACGGCATTTAATTTGATTCGAATTTACTGTCTTTTTTATGTTTCATATCAATAAAGTCACGAAGATGTATTTTTACATTACTGTTAAGATATTTTAAGCGATTGGACTCAGTCGCAAACTGGGCAAGCTGTAGCCTGTAGAGACAACGAGCCGTCATAGTTTCGTGAAAATGTGTTAAGAAGTGACTTAAAATAGGCCCAATGACAGGCAATATAATTATTAGTATGTATGGCGTTCTAAGAGGGAGGCCTTAGTTCAACAGTAGACGTCTTCCGGCTGATGATGATGATGGCACCTATACGAAAATGATGGTAAATTTAGACTTCTGATAACGTAACTTAGTTTACCTACGGGAACTACAATCGCGATTGTACATTGTACCCAATGTAATAATAACAAATCGCTTATCAACAGCCAGGTATAGGGTGTTACTACCTTCTTTTATGTAAAAAATACGCAAATATAGGCTGTTGTTTTCATGTACATTAACTCACATGATTGTTCGTTTACGCCGATCATTAAAACCCAAAAGAAAAACATTTTAGCCAAAAGGGTTGTTTACATGTTTAGCTTTTACCTCATGTTAAGGAAAATCTACCATTTCTAAAGAAAGGTTCATTGCAAGTAAGTCCTTTACAAGAATATATGGTCGACATTTTATCGGAGATTGCATTGCCTCTATAGAATCAAGGGTACATTAGAGACCCTTGAGCTTTATTTTTAACCTTCTCTGTTATTTGAAAATGTTGGTTGTAGGTAAAGGGATTTTTGAAAATGACTTGAGAAGTATTTAAATAGAGAAGTCTATTAAATAAATAATTATGTAAAGTATTCAAATCTATTTTGCTTATACTAACAGTAGTTTTAAAGATATAAAATAACATTATTCCATAGATATTAGGTTCCCTTGGCTTGCCTGTCTACTAATCTGTTTTGATCATCATCATCCTTAATGGGGGGGTTTGCCATAATCACTACACTTGACAAGCGGCTTGGGGTTTCATAGTATTGTTAGTGAAGATACAGAAGGCGTTGCTGACCATCTTCTGGATTTTCTCTTAATCGCCTCTAACGACACCTACGGGAGAAAAGGAGGCGGTCAATTCCAAGCCGAATGCCACACGCCGCGAGCTGATTTGATTATAATAATCATCATAAGTGAAAACATAATACCAACTTAAAAAGTACTGTACCGTTATGTGTTGGCGAGACAACGTAAACCAAATAATAATATTGATTTCAGAATTCTCACACCAATCCACACTTTTTAATATGACTACAATACAATGTACTTCTATTCTAACTCCAAAATAAACGAAAAAGCGCAAGTATTACCCTTAATTCGATACAACAAAACGAAAATAACAGAGCAGAACGTCGTCCCGTGTTAATAAAAACACATTTAATTTATTGTTAGCGCCAGATGGGGTTTCGCCTGACCACGAGAAAGGCACTTAGTTTGCCTCTATAAAAACTACCGAGAGCTAATCCAAAATACATTGGAATCATACAAAACTCATCGAAAACCGATCAGCTGTGTGTAGCTTCAAACACGATTGGCTAACAATCCGATGGCTGTCTAATCGTTTGGATTTTAATTCTGCAGTTTTGTGTGCACACACAGTGGCAAATATTGTGTGTCAAACATTATAAAATAAAACAAATAGTACCATAGCGTTTTGTAACAAGGTTTGAGGCAGAGGCTATAGAAAAACGGGGTCCGCGTTGACAGTTAAGATTCGGTTCTGCTACTGAAAATTGTCTAATGGAAAAACCCAATAACGCCTGCCCTAACCTGCGCGTCAAACCCAGTATCATACGCTCAGCAGTCGAGGTTTACGACCACTAGACCAACGATACAGGAAAATAAGGCATGGATAAGACCTACACTCCTTAAACCAAAAACGTAAATCGCTTTATTATTATTAGCTTTTACTTAACTTGCAATGTATGTATCGATGTAGGTATGTATATTTTTATATTGTTAATATTTGTATGTGTTGTTGTTTTATATTTCTATGTGTTGATGTTAAATAGTGTAATTGGTAAGCCATTATATTCTAATAAATAAATAAATGTTTGTATGTGAGTTTGTTTAGGTCTAATCTTGCAATCTAAAGTAGAACCACTTTTGACATCCAATTGAAATGTTTGCATACTTAAATAGGTTTGGTGACAATACAATATAATGGTACTTTTGATTTAAAAGCTTGTGTTAAAAATATATTTTAATATTAACTTATATCTCTCAATATTCAAGAATATATTGTTCAGAAAGACCATGCAAACATTCCTTGTATGTTTCTCTCCGATAAACATGGTAGTAGAAATTCATGGACCATTTATCACTGAACGAACCACACCGGTATGACACTCAATTATATTAGTGTTGCACCAAGGGGATATACCCATAAACTGTACAGATACACAATGTTCCTAGAGTGTAGTAGAGGGTTTTCTTTTGTTTCGTGTCTAGAAATGTTTGTATTATTTTGTTTTACTGACTGTGATTTATTGCCGCGTTATCAGTGCCCTTAGCACGAATATTTTTGACTATCGAATAGTTAAAGTTATAGAATAGTTTACTCGTTTAATACGTGACGATAGTGCATAATATTCGTGCTAAGGGCACAGCTCATGAATCTCCCTCCCCGAAATAACTATTTCTGTGATATAATTTTATCAGCCTTTAGTTAAATGCATCACAGTATTATTCCCTTCGCAAAACACTTCAATAAACCAAATCATTTTAGTATTTTGCCATTTTTTTTTTTAACATGGCTGTTCTGTTATATAACAGTGTGGTTGTTAGTTGGCGTTTGCATATTGGACCTATATCCCAAAGAAAGCTGCTCAAATGACCTTGCTACGTTGATACGTAAATAATGGAGACCATAATAAAATATTCAAGGATTCCAATCTACAACGAAGCATGGTGTGTACCTAATACCTACCTACATGGTACACATCTCAGAAGCACATACAGTAGGCATGAGAAATTCACGTGCTGTGTCGAAGACCCTGCTCTCAATATAGTCCCATAAAGTCAGCCACGTGTTCTCCATGAATTATTCAAATTCGACCCACATTCATTCGTCGCGAAGTATCGCAGGCTTTGTAGTAAATTGCGAACATTTCATCCGGGTTGCTTATTGAAAAATACAGGTGCTTACATCAGTGCCGTTACTGGGGCGGTGCCAGCGGTGCCCAGGCAGGGGCGCAGACCTTAGAGGGGCACAGAAATGACCAGACTAGGACCACAAATGTTAAAAAAGGCGCTGTTAAAGAAGCTCGCACCGGGCACATAACAAGCTAATTACAGCTTACATAACAGTAGGTTTAAGTCTATGAACTGCATCACATTGTTGTGAGAAAGTGTTATTCAAATTTGTTTTCAATGTTCTATTAGGCAGCCTGCGCTTTTAAAAGTCAAAGTCAACTAGTCAAATAACATTTCCCCTTATAAAAATAAACCGATTTTTTCCTCAAAGCGATTCTATTTTCATTAATTCATGTATTTTAGGTTTTCCTAAACGTAAATCTATGCTTGTTCCCAAAGCATTCCAGCGGAAGTCAATACCTTCAAAGACTAAGTTGAAGTAAACAGAAGCGACTGCATATTAGTATATCCGTCATATTTCGTGGACCAATATCCGAAGATTAAACGACATACGTTGCTTAACTTTGTTGACACAGCTGCAGTGTGTCCTTGAGATTGATCAATAAGAAGTATACAGGTTATACCAGAAATGTGTGGTTATATATGGCTTTAATATAATATTATGTTCGATTAGTGATAGGTAATAAGTCTATGCACAAAATGTTGAAACCAACAAATATTATAATGATTTCTATCACTTACGCGAATACTAGACATTGAAATTAAACTAGGTTTATGAATTTTGCACAGTGGCTAAGCGATTGGACTGCTGCGCTGAGGGTTGCGGGTTTGATTCCCGCACGGGGCAATACTTTGTGCGAACCACAGATGTTTGTCCCGAGTCTGGGTGTTTGTGTATGTGATATTTCATGTTTGTGTAATGCACCCACGACACAGGAGAAATTCTTAGTGTGGGGCGACGTTTTTAAAAAGAAAAAAAAAAAAATACGAACATCATTATACATCTCGTCAATAAGGAAGCGAATACATCGGTGTATAAATATAGGCACCTGCGCAGTTAAAACTTTGATTGTTACATTATATTTAATAGGCAGAGTTTTAAGTGTTTTGGAAGGGGTGGATAATAATTACCCTTGTACAAAGGTTGGAGTCTGCCTGCGGCTAAAGTCTCGTTATAATTCTGAAGTTTCTGTTTGAATCATCATCAACAGTTTTCTTTTCTTTGTTTAGCAATTTTTCCAATAAAGAAGATGGTTTGTATCCCCATCTCCATATTGTGGTTACGGATTTTTTTTTTTTTTTTTTAAACCGTCGCCCCACACTAGGAATTTCTCCTGTGTCGTGGGTACGTATTTTTTCGCGTATTTTATCTGTTTTGTCACCATGGTTGGTAAGGATTCGCATGTATGGTTGGATTGTTACAGATTCAAGCGCAGGCATGTATCAGTGTGATTTTTTAAATTTTTAATGCTATTCTTTTTCTGATACAACTTTTAACCGATTTACGGCGAAGGAAAACATTTTGATAATACTTGGATTTAATGGTCCATAAATTGTCGACCCATAGTAACCTAACGTAGTGAGAAATATATTTATTTTTTGTAGAAGAAAAGGCCTTTACCATGCAGTGGGACGAGAATCATACGCTGTATTTATAATGTGGGCGCAGTTGACTAGAATTTTCAAAGTTTCCCAAATAATTAGTGCAGTATTATAAGTATTTTTTGCCCGTTCATTATTCCATCAAAGTCAAAAATAACAGAGTATTAACGTTCTATAAAACTACTAAAAATGTATAATGTACATGGAAGTTCAATGGTGTTATATAAAACATTCGGTAGACTCATAAATCCATGAAGGCAAAATATTAGAAGTTTTTCTCGACACGATTATCTGCACACGTCGGACGAGCTCCCATGCTCGAATAGGGCGCTATACCAAATCAATATCGTAGTCTTACTCACCGCTTGACAGGTGTGCTCAAGATACTTAGCTTAATTGGAAAGCCACTCGAAAATACACAGCGTACCTGATTTTATAAGATGTTCTTCAAATATGTAATCAAAAAATCAATCTGCATACATACTTACATTTAATTTTAGGTTTAAGATTTCTTTCTTCTGAGATTTTAATGGATTTAGTAATACTATTTGGCGAAGATGAATGGTTTATAAATCTTCTTTAAGTTGAATCGAATATTGAAAGAATAATTAATGAATTTAGAAAGTGTGACCATTTTGTTTATAATATGATCAAGTAATTATTAATTTTTATGATTATTTTTTTACTATTAATATCCTCATATATTTCTCCATTCTGGGGCAGACGGAAGGATAATATGACTCTTATTAGCTAAATCTTGGAATCAACTTAAGTACGTCCGACGCACCACGGAGAGTCATCCACGCTACCATCCTTATTGACTGACCAGTCTTTACACCACAGCATGACTTACTTCCTTGTGGCAATTGGCTTATGCCGATACGAAGAAGACTTACTAAAACTCTATGGTGTCCTTCTAGCCACCTTAGGTCTAAGGACGCAGGTTCTACGTATGCTGCACTGCATCTCTCCACAGGTTCCGCCTTGCCTCTTCACGGCACGAGCTGGAACTTTCATGATCCTGCCACAGGCCTGTTTAAGTCCACAGGAAAAACAAAACTCTTGCAGCTAAACAATATCAAAGAAAAATATTTCGTAGTCAAGTAGCTTGAGTTACATTTTTGAGTCCAAATAAGGTCTCCAAAGAGGAAATAAAACTTTTTGTTCTACCTGACCTTTATCTGTCCCTTAAAGCTCCGTATAAATTTTATATGTGCCAGTAAAGCCTCCTGATATGGGACGAGGCGACATACGGCTTAGGTTTAATATTAATAGATATTGTTACAGAAATTGTACTTGTTCCGGAATTCTCTATAATCATGCTTGTAATCCCGTAGGAATTGGCAGGAGAGTTCTCTTTGTCGGGAGTGTATTTTCCAACGATTCGCCGAAACCTTTGAAATGGGGTACTCCTATAATCTTTGTTTCCGGAAAAGTTTAAAGACTTAGCAATTAATAACTCTGTTAAAACAAATTTATATCACGTCTGCATTTTCTAGGGAAACGGGTAAACGAATGTTGGCCTTTGTTTTTGGACGTAAGGTACCTACCTACTTCGTGCCTGTTATTCTCCATAATTAAACAACCAAATTAAATTGTATAGGTAATAGTCATAACAACAACAGTGGACGTCTTCTGGCTGATGATGATGATGAATAGTCATAATTATCCAATTGAATCTTCTTAAAACTCCATGTGTGATAATCCTAGTGCCTACACTCAGCGGACTGAGCAATTATTTGAAGTGCAAACCGGCTACCTTACTATGAACTCTTAAATCGAAACAGTTTACGATGTGGAAGCGAGACGCCGCTAAGTGCAGGGTGATGCGATGTCTTGCTTCCTCATCGTAAACTGTCCTACCTTAAGGGTTCATGGTAAAGGGGCTGTTCCCGAGCCAATTTTATACTTCCTACCTACCTACCATAAGAGCTTAAAATCTAGCTCAACAAACTCAACGATATAATCCTAAAATCCATGAAACTAATATGAAATGTCTCCGAAACGATAAAGGTCGACATCTAAGTTATAAATCAGCGCCACGTCTAGTTGAAGTGTACCGAACTGAAATCCATTTACTAGCCTACACGAGTTGTAAGAATGTGTTCCATTTCTCCCAAGTTGATATTTGGATCGTACGAGTAGATCAGTAGTACCAGAATCACGGGATGTTTTTGTTATAGTTTATCAAATTCTCGAAGTATTTCGGATACGTGGAAGTTATGACTTTCCTCCATCGAGATAAAACTTCAGTATTATGTCTGTGGATACTTACGCATCTTGTTTATAATGCTTGAGTGAAGTTTTTGTTGAGCCTAGAATTTATTCCAAGTAGATAACTAGATAAGTTCGTCTTTCTTGTATAAAGAATTCATTTTTCGCTCTTTGGTAAAAATATGATTTATAATATCAGAGTTTTCTTTAGCATCATACTAATAGCTCTACCAGATTTCGACTGAAACTGTGTGTTCTCCTTATCTTTTCTGATTGTGGTTTCTTTTGGTGTTTTTTAAATGACTGTTAACTCTTGTTAATTACTTAACAAAAGCATACTTTTACTGTCACATCTACAGTCTTTCATCTTTTTTTTTGACATGATTTAGGCATCGGGAAAGAAAAGAAGAGTAAAGAAAGAAAGAAAGAAGAAGTAAGTACGTTATAAGTGGCGATGTTTTATTTATACCTGTTGTCATAGAAACAGACTTGAATTCATCGAATCATGACGACGATAAATTCATGGAAGCCGGCCCTTTAGTAACACTATTACGAAAGCCGTCCTCTTCAACTAGTTGATTCCCAGAGCGTTTGCGAAAGCAATTATCTACGGACACTTAGTGTCTACTGTCTACCTTTCGTTTCAAATCACTGCGGAAAATAAAGGTATTGGTACGTGTTCAGTTTTTAACGACTTTAGGGAGCGATGGTTCCTTGTACTTTTTTTTTGTGTGAATTTGAGAGTAACTATAAATGGACAAGCAATTTATAGACAAGCATTATAATCAACATTTTTGTAAGACTTATTATTCGATTGTGAAATAAAGACGACCTGGTTAGCGCATCAGAATAGCAACCATATTGACAATGTCGCCTTTCATTTATCTAAACTAAACAGGTATTTATGTTTTTCTTGATATTGAAATAACCAATAAGCATGCATAATGCCTCATAACTATATTAGGCATTATGTATGCATTGG
Organism: Abrostola triplasia; assembly: GCA_946251915.1. NCBI lineage: Eukaryota > Metazoa > Arthropoda > Insecta > Lepidoptera > Noctuidae > Abrostola > Abrostola triplasia. Next base: position 3,479,938 of record OX276444.1, on the reverse strand, counting down.
AAGTAAATGGCAGGAAATCAGCATTCTTTTTATTTATTCCATCACGTCTGTATTCCCCGAAGGTTTCACAAGTTACCTATAGGTCCCAATGAGGCGAGCCTATTGCCATCAACCTGACACAAATTCAGTCTGCGTGCTGCTACTGAAAATCACCAAATAGAAAACCCAATAGCACTTTGCCCGACTCGGGATTCGAACCCACAATTCCGAATCCTCAAGCTCAGCAGTCACGCTTAGCAGCTACTAGACCAACAAGGCAGCCACATATAAAATCGTATAACGCTTTTTATCGAGAATATGAATAAGCAATAATAAAACCAAGCTTTACCGCCAAACGTTTTGTTATACCTCTTCTATTATCAAAGAAAGAATAACAATTTCTATTAATAAAAAGGAGTATCGACTTACAGCCTTGAACATGCGTTGCATTTTAATCTCGGCCCAATAACATTTGGGTCACATATCGTCTGAACACGTACTTACTGAACGGATTCAGCTTTCCGATTCGCTACACATGAAAAAGTGTCTGGAAAGTATGCCTGTGCCTATTATGTAGCGACTGAAAAGAGTTCTAGAAATTTAAAAGGCTTTTTGGTGTCGCTGTTTATAACCTTTACTATCGTTAAAATGTTATTAAATGGTGTAAACATGGTGACTTCCTTAATCCTTAAACATGGTGATTACCATTAATCTTCATTCTTTTTAGGAACCTCCATTACCACACCAGATTCTTCTAATCTTAGTTAAGTTTATGTTAAATTCACTATTAGCTTGTCTCAGTATTTGGAATCAGACTACAATTTACCTACCACTGTCTCTGTACCACCCTATGGTTGACTGATAGAGAATGCCTTAGGCATTAAGTCCACCTATGGAAATTATGTTGCTGCATAGTTTTATATAAATAAATACAGCCAAGCCAAACACAACATAATCTCCAGTACCTATACGAATGTAGTACCTACTACGTATACTTATATTATAAACAGGCCTTTTATAAGCAAACTCTTTCATTTATTCTCGCCTATTTAGCTCATACTACGCGAAACATCGCACGTAACCACGGTATAAGGGTCGCTGCAAATGAGGGATGCCTGTATCAAAAGAATATTTTGTACAGACGTCAGCCCGCGGCCACGTTTGTATCCGCCTTAAAATGGGTCTTTTGCCTAATTATTTGAAGTTTCGAGAAGAGTGCTCTGCATGAATAAGTTTTATCTCATTTCCAGAATTGTAGGCAACTTTTTTTGTGGAAACTATTATATTTTAACATTTTTTGTTAACCAAACTAGTAAGTTCTCCTATATCATGGGTGCGTTTTACAAACATGAACATACACAAATACCCAGACTTTCGGTGGTTCACACAAATGTTGCCCTGTGCGGAAATCGAACCCGCAACCCTTATTACAGCTGACCAATAGCTCAGCCACTATACCAATAGTCGTCATTGAGAGCAAATTTTTAATTAAAGAAACATACAGGGTCTAAAACCCAGTTACCAGGAGAGAAGAATGAGATAAAAGAAAAAAGAGATCTTAAAACATGAAATTTAAAAAAAAAACAAAACCTAAATAGATTCAGACAAAGCTTTGGTAGAAGCCACTAAAACAAAAAATGTGAATACTAATGCTGTACCTACAGTATTGTCTGGTCGAAGCATATTATCATGTATGTATGTAAATCTTAACTGGCCGTTCTGTAAAGGAAGAGACGCCGACATAAATAAACTTACAAGAGCTAAAAATTCAAGGCAACGTCGGTAGGCAGCAAGATACAGTATTTATCTATGTACATACTTAAGTTTGAGTAGAACGCAGATGACCGACATTCACTGGCCTGTTTTACGTCAAGAATAGACGGTATTATAGAATAGAATAGAAAATCTTTATTTTAAGCCCAAGACTCATAAATAATGTAGTCGGTAAAATGGGATAATGTAAGAACTTACTAGCTGATGCCCGTGACTTCGTCCACGTGGATTTCGGATGAAGTATATCGATTTTTTACACCAGAAACCCTCTTGGGCGTCCGCTGAAGACCCTACCAAAATTTTATCACAATCTGGTTAATGGTTTAGGAACGCATAGAGAACAAACAAACAAATATTCATTTTTATTTATATAGATGTGTTTATTCTTTTTGACGGTTTTTGGGAATTTTCATGAAGTATTTTTTGTAGATGCTTGTATGTTTATCATTGTCTGTGGTCCTAGAAATGGAGGTAAGAGTGTACTGTTACATAACCAGGTAGTGTCGTGGTTAAAATAATTATGAAAGTAGATACAAAGAGGTGTAGAAAATGGTTTACAGGACTGGACGGAGAACTAGTTCGGATCTTTATTATTTACTGTATATTGCCGAACTGTTTGGCTCGGGACTCTACCGCGTAACCAGCTCATGAATAAGGGCCCCATTCGAGTTCGAAACTAGTCGGGCATTCCCGAATACACCCATATTCCGGGTATACACACGTATACCCGGAATATACAGTAAATAATAAGGATAACACTCACGAAAGTTATTATAGTAAAATAGTTCAGATCTTGATAAATAAGCTGTTAATAATCCAGACTGTAAACCTTATCTCTACTTTATCCGATTTTTAGAAACTAGGTATTATTCTATAGTTTTTTTCGTTGTTTTTTATTACACTTTACCCCACATTAGGCATTTCCCTTGTATCGTGAGTGCGTTTCACAAACATGAAATATCACATCAAAACACCCAGACTCGGGACAACCATCAGCAGATCGCACAAATTTTTATGCCGTGCGGGAATCGAACCCGTATTACTTAGTGCAGCAGTCAAGTTGCTTAACCACTGCACCAATCAGGTCGTCAATTCTAAGCCTTGTCTCTAGTTAATTTGAAAATTTTATTTAAGAATCTATATTATGTGCTATAGTATGTAATATGTCTACGACATTGCATTACAGTCAATTGAAAGTTTTGAAATGTGGGTTGATAATGTTTGTTTAATTTCAAAACCAATGATTGCCAAATAAACTTTATCCCTTTAAAATCCAAAATGGAGTCCTAAACCAATACAGAATATTTTGTAAATAAACATTTTAATTTCTAACAAATTGTTGCCAATAGAGTAACTCCTAGAATCGTAACGTAAGCACTACGTTGAAGTATCTGTGTAATCTCGACCCTACCCTTAAATTATAATTGGGTAGAAAATGGACCGAGAAAATGTTCAGTCAAGCATTACCTAATGCTTTATGAAAATGATCCCTAAATTACACAGATGTTGTTCCATGCCTGTTTGGAAAATGAAAGTTCATAATTCATGAGCGTGCGAGACGCGTAGCATGTTGTCTCATGTTATTTGAAGTTAGTTATACCTACTAGGTGTATGTTTTATGAGCCCCAAATACAATGTTCCTCGTGCCTAATTCTAGTTGTATAAATATATACTTAGAAAACGAAACAACTAAAGAAAGTCACTGTCTACTATGAAACACGCTTACAATTTTCTCTATGCCACACAGATACGGGACAATGGACTCTCTCGGGCTGTTGACAACTGTAGCATTGTCATAGGTAGTCGTATGCCTCCTTCATCACCATCATTATTATCAGCCAGAAGACGTCCTCTGTTGAACAAAAGCGTATTGGACGAGATAAAGAGGATAGCAGTATTGGTGATGAAATTAAAGAAGACGCTGCTGCCTTTTTTTTGGGTTTTTTGCCTCTTACACCTACGGGAGGATGGTAAGGAGGGGCTGGTCAATTCGAGGCCTGATACCGCTCGGCTACTAACACTACTGTGGTTTATATAATTCCTAGTATGCGGCGATGTTTTTACTAAACATAGCATAACATCACGCCTGTATTCCCCGAAGGGGTAGGCAGAGGTACACATATATTTTAGTACACTCACATTTTGTCAGTTATGTTTTTAGGTCCCAATGTTATAGAGGGCGAGCCTATTGCCATCAACCGGGCACAAATCCAGACTCCGTGCTGCTACTGAGAATTACCCAATGGAAAAACCCAGTAACACTTTGCCCCACCCCGGGATTTGAACCCAGGACCTCGTGCACAGCAGCGCTTAGCTACCACTAGACCAGCGAAGCAGTCTTGTGTTTGAAAATGTTTTTACTAAAACAAATATAAAAAACCCGACAATTTTTTGTTTATTCCTAATTAGAGTTTGCACATATATTGACACGATTTCTCACCGTCCTTCCTGTATGACTTCAAACTCAACATCTAACAAAGAAACAATAAAACAAAAATTCTTAGAACAAGGACGAAATAAAGTTCCTTTCGAACCAAGAAAATATCGCGCAGTTTATCGGAGACACAAGAAATATCACGTTCTTCGTCTCCCGAGACACTGCAAAAAATATGTACAGCCAACGAAAAAAGTCTTACGATGAATTTTACAGAGAAAGTAGTCGACTGACCGATACTTTATTATATCAATCGGTTTGTTTGAACGAAAAAATGGCTGAATCACTGCGAAGGATTTTGTTAGTACGCCAGTTTTCTGTTTAAATTCTTTGCTGCGTAGCGATTTTTATTTGCTTTGTGAATACAGCGTTATTTAATCTTTAGTATTTTAATTACCTGTATTAATTACAGTAAATACGAAAAAGCGGTATCATTAATTAGAGTTTGATTGAAGAAAATATGCATGAACATCAAAAAAGGTAAAGGTCTCCAGCAAAAATAATATTAGTAGGTAATTATGAACAAAATGAGTTACCATTTAAGGTTTTGTATATATAATACCGTGTTTTATAGTAGTACAATGAAATAGAATTAATATTTGTCGCAAAATCAATTGTGGCCGGTTGATAGCAATATAATGATGATAATGGCAATAAGCTCGCCCCCTATTACATTGGGACCTATAAAATGTCTGGCGAATTTTGGGCATACGACACATCTCTGCCTATCCCTTCGAGGGATACAGGCGTGAGCATATAGCAATGTCCTAGACCACTTCTAGGCCAACATTTATGAATTACACGTACAATATTTATGATTCCGCAGACGACTGTACGAGGAAAGATCGCCTGCGTAAGACAGAAGACGGTCCAGTTTTTGCTCCCTCGTGAGCCCGCGCGACTCATTGGTAACTTACAAATTCATTATTTTCCTTTGAAAGAAAAAACTTTGTTCCGTTTTGTATCTTTCTTGACCTTTGTGGGTAATATTGAGGTGCAGGGAAATGAATTTATTTAATAGTTGTGGCTTTGAGTTTATGGCGGTTTATTGGTTACCTACCTTTTTACCATGAACTCTTAACGCAGGACATTTTTCGATGTGGAAGCGAGACGCTATGTGCAGTGTAGTGCGGCATCTCCTTTCTACAACAGATACAGTCCCGCTTCAAGGGTTCATGATAAGAGGGCTCATCTCAGGCTCAGCTCAGGGATTCATAAAAACAATACAATTTTCAAGAAATATTCATAAAAACAATACAATTTTCAAGAATTTTTCAAGAATTAAATCATCTGTCTCTGTTTGCATATCAAAGAATAGAGATATCAATAGACTTAACACGGGGTTTAGTAAATGCCAGTATCAGTCTCGTAATAAAAGAAAATAAGTTTGAAGGCATTTTGTTTCAATAATCATATTTTTTTTGGGGTTTCATGCAACCTTATTAATTCACCAGGAACAAAAAACTTAGATAGCCAATCGACTAGCTTATCATAGCACCTAACATAACGTTTTTTTTATAAAGAAAAAAAAGCTATGAAATAGACTCGACTAATAACAATATTTAAAAAGATCTAAATATCATTACTTTATTTCCTCTTTTAAAACCTAGTCTGGGTGTTCTCAGTCGGCTAGTCGAGCGCAATATGGATTTATGTTCTCATGAAGTCGAACGTTTAAGTGAGAAAGTGTTCCGTCAGAGTCAGTTTGTCAGCCATTTCTTCGTGAACCTGTAGGTATTTAGACAGGCTTCACTTCAAGATTTTTGTTGTGGCCATGACAACAGCAAACGATTCGAATGTAGGTATGTACATTGTAGCTTTTATGTATGGAAAACACTATAGGTATATGACTTTCGGTGTCATTTTAGCAAGTTGTCCATCATCATCATCACCATCTACAGCCTTCAATATCCTACTGCTGGGTATAAGCCTTCCTTAAACAATGCCATCCGCCGGGGTCCTGTGCCAATCTTGTCCATGCTAAGCTTGAATCTCAATTGATAAGGGAAATTTGAAAACTGAATTACACAAGCGGTAGTCGATTCCGTGACCTTCGCCACGCCATGCCAGCGCCAAGGTATGTGTACGGCCAACGTCGCGGGTTCGAGTCTGAATAAAAGGGATTCGCCAGAATCGAAGCCAACAATTCCAACTTATGTCTCTGTTAGGTTTGCCTTTTATAATAACTCCATGCTATTTGTTCCCGGTATGTATAGAATCCATACCCAATGTCAAGTTTGACTAACGATCCATCATCATCAGCCGAAACACGTTCACTGTTGAACAAAGGCCTTCCCTAGATTGGGTGGGGAGTTTCTATAATCCCCACGCTTGGCAAGCGGTTTGGAGATCGCAGTATTAGTGGTGAAGTTACAGAAGACACTGCCGCGGTGCCCGCTTATCTTCTGGTTTTTTTCTTAGTGTCTTAGAAGGAAAGGGGGTAGTCAATTCTTGGCTGGATACTACTCTGCACTAACGATCCATCTTGTTTTGAAATTGTTAGCGCTTCGTTAATTTTGGCTTAGGCATTATACAACTTACTATTACACTAAAGACTAACAAGACCTAACTATTAATAATATATCATTTGAGAATCTATTTATAGTTCATTGTTGGTTGGCCTCTCTGGGATTAAACTTGGTCTTATGTATATAATATCTAAAACTTTAGCTCCCTAAGTTGCAATTAACCTACATACTCGCTACATACATTACAAACTTTTCTGCGATAGTGACGTCATTTTTCAAGTCTCACATTGCGTTTATCTTTATTAATCTGAAAAATAATCTTGTAAAAAAAAACATAACTGGAGAAATGTGGGTGTACTATATGTGCACCTCTGCCTACCCCTTCGGAAATACAGGCGTGATGTTATGTTATGTTTTTAAATAATCTTGAGTGCGAAAATAAACTATGTCGACAAAGCTACTGAACTGAGAGAGAATTTCATTACTCAAAACATAACTTTAACAGAACATATAAAAAGTACACGGTGACACGGTGGCTCAGTTGGCAGAGCGGCGCCACGGTACGGCGACTGTCGCGGGTTCGAGTCCCGCTCGTGTCCATTATTTTTCAAGTTTCCCTTAATCAATTTAAAATATAAAAAGTATTTAAAAGGCCAGGAATAATATTATTATTATACGTATTCGATTATTTTATACTTTACAATGTATTAACCAAAAAGTTTAAAAATAAATAATTATACTGAGATGCGCTGATATTTTGCGGCAGACATCTTTTTCAGTTTATAGCATTTATGTATAACATTAATCAGTCATCAACAATATGCTATAGTTTCGCAATATTAGTCTTATGTATTTAAGAAACTATCACGCCATTAATTAGTGACCCAGATTTTTTGTGATCTAGTGTATTTATTAAACACGGTTAGTAACTATTTATTGTAGCAAAAACAACACAGATTTCTTAGTCCCATTTACATAATACATTTGTATAGCAATCTTCTTTGGTCTCCACAGTTCAACAAATAATATCCACTGAACCCTAAACTCCATACATTTACATGCAAGCCACAACATATCAGGTATTCCAAAAATCCATTTATAATCAATCAAAGAGACTCCTCAAAGAAATTCGTAATATAAAAATTTGAAATTCTTATCGGTTCGTTATAATATTCTCATTAAAATTAGCTTCTTTGTGGGTGCCTCATTTGAATATTCCATTCTCCAAAACGCTCACTAAGTGCGCACTTGATTTGGGAGTGTTCAATACATGAGTGAGTCAAATCTCGTACCTACTTGGATGGTGTGACGCGCATTTTCGTATGATTTACAGTTTGGTCTTGCTACAGCGACTTAGCGTGTGATTTTTCTGGTATAAGCTTCTTTTATTCTCTTGCAGAACGTAAAAGTCGATGTAAATGTGAGTTGACATAAAAACACTGAAAATAATCTTAGAACTTTATTTTTAAACGCGAGCTGCGATCAAAACATTTGAGAAAAAAAAACATCTATAAGTAGTGATCAGGGAATAAATTCAAGTCTACACACTCAATAGCTTTACCGATCACGACACCTACGATTTCGTCTAATAATTTATAATTAAACACATAATAATTATGTTACCTATAATAACACATGGATCCCACTAAAGTATTGCGATTCCTAAAAAACCTTTTTCTTATACATTATCTTATAAAATCACCCCTTTAGCAACGCAAAGTGAATTCCAAATTTTCTGTGTCTCAATTTGATAGAATTTTGTATTAGCATATCACTGTGACTGCGTTGATTTCATATGAAATTTAAATGGCAATACATAGAAAATACAGTACTCTCTGTAATCATCCAATCGCTTCTCCTTTTGTTGTCTCTTCAGCTAATTGTCACGTGGAGCTTGCCTTGTTCATCTAGTGGTCATTAAGCGCGACTGCTGAGCCAGAGGTCATGGGTTCTAATCCTGGGTCAGGCAAAATTTTATTGGGTTTCTCCATTAACAAATACGCAGTAGCAGCACAGGATCTGAATAAATCCTGGTTGATGGCAATAGGCTCGCCCCCTATTACATTGGGACCTATAACATAACTGGCGAAATATGGGTGTATTATAGGTACACCTCTACCTAACCCTTCGGGAAATATAGGCTAGATCTTATGTAAGACAGCTCATGCATTGGTGTAGAGATTGATCAGTCAACAAAGATCCTAGCGAGGTTGATCGATGATGGTGCAGCAAACGCTATTTCTGTATGTCGTTTAATATTACAGTAGAAACTTTTCTTTACTCTACATGATAATATTACGATTACTAACCTAGCACGCACCTCACGTCTAAGATTTATTTCCCAAAGGAGTAAACAGTGCCTTAAAGCCTTACTTACAGTACCAGTACTTTGGTTATCTAGCTTACGTTTGAAGCATACTATGTACGAACTTGTGGATTGTCATATTATATAGTAGGTAGTTTTAATTTAGATTCTAATTTTGAAAACTTTTTTTATTAGAACAAAATTCCAATATTTTTTGTGTCTATACAGCTGTAGATAGATCTATTTTTACTGTAAGTTATGTCGTATTAAAAAATGAAGTTGCATATCATGAGGGATATGTATAACACTATCATCATCAGCCGGGATACGTCCACTGTTGATCAAAGGCCTCTCTCTTAGGTAAGGGTGGGGGGCGGTTGCTATAATCAACACCCTTGGCAAGTGTCTTGGGGATCGCAGTATTGGGGGTGAAGTTACAGAAGACGCTGCTGCCTTTCTTCTGGGTCTGCTTAGTAGCCTCACGAGGAAAGGGGATGGCCAATTCTAGGCTGGATACCACACGGCACACTGTAACACTATAAGTACAGAGGATCAATTAATAGATGTTATCACTGTTGAAGCTAAGAGGTACTTTTGCTCCAATTTTTTTTTAATTATACAAATACAAAGTACTATAAAATTCACCAAACTTTAAATACCAAACCTCCACTCAAAGGCAAGTATAATCATTAAGATATAAACTACGATTCCTATACCCACAAACCGTCTGTATTTCCATATTATTCACGCAGTGTAATCTAAAACTGAATTAATTAATTCAAATTCGAGGCAGTTTCCTATCCAAAATAATTTGGTGCTATTATAAATGTACATAATTAGTGATACAGGCTTTTCTGTAATATATCACAGCTTTAACAACTGCGTGTAGTCATTAGAAACTGTTATGCGGAGTTATGTTATAATGACATTTCAAACTTGGTTATAGAATGTATATAAATACGATAATTACAGCTTAAACATCTAACAGCGCTTTCCGCGGAGTTGGATGGCTGACGAACGTGTGGTGTTGAACGGATCCGGCCTAGAATGACCACCTTTTCTCCCAAATTTCACTATCCAAATTCAATTTTCCCTCAAATCCAGAAGATGGGCAGCAGCGTCTTCTGTAACTTTACCACCAATACTGCGATCCCCAAATCTTCAAGCCGCTTGGTAATCGTGGGGATTATGGCAACACCCCCCTTTACCTAAGGAGGAAACTGTTTTTCAGCTGATGATGATGATGGCTGATGAACGAGATTCCTAAACTATTCACACTAATATTAAAAAGGAAAAAGTTTGTAAGTGTTCCTCTTCGCCTTCAAAAATCTGAACCAATTTTTATATTACTTGCCATGGAGGTAGCTAACATCATTGATTACCACATAGACTACTTTTTATCCCGAAAAATGTAGCGGGTAACACCGCGGGGTGCAGCTATAACTCATAAATCAAAAACCACTTTTATAGGACCTAGAAAAATCTCGCTCCAATCTTTAACTTTACCGTCACATCGGACTATGAGTATGACAAAATAGACAGTCCACCTGTATTTGCAAATAATTCTGCACTATAATATCTCCGTTCTCCGGCTTAAATGGATATTCACAGTAGAGATTGACTGCCGTACCCTGAATTCGGTCAGGAGGTCATTATTACAACTAAGTACCCAATCTTCGAATTATCAATTCAGAGTAACAGCCAACATTTCATACACATAATTATCTATGAGAGGCGTCGCTAGTAATTACATGTAGTTATCACATACTGAATATATTATATAATATGAAATTGCTTCGTAACTTATTGGCTGCCTCGTTGGTCTAGTGGTCGCTAAACGCGACTGCTGTGCACGAGGTCATGGGTTTGAATCCCGGGTCGGGCAAAGTATTACTGGGTTTTTCCATTAGGTAATTTTCAGTTGCAACACGGAGTCTGGATTTGTGCCCGTTGATGGCAATAGGCTCGCCCCCTATTACATTGGGACCTAAAAACATAACTGGCGAAATGTAGGTGTACTATATGTGCACCTCTGCCTACCCCTTCGGGGAATACAGGCGTGATGTTATGTTCGTAACTTAGGCAATGGACCTGTATGGATGGACTAGGAGTTTGCACGGCCATCGCATTGTCGAAAGCATGATAATATAAGTTTAAAGGACTATATCAGAGTTGCATTAAGGTCCATGACTAAACCGGCGAAATGTAGGTCTACTGTATAATACTCCGGCTTACCCCGTTAGAAAACACAGATGCGGTTATGGTATATCTAGTAAAGTTTGCCGAGTGGTATCCGGCCTAGAATTGACCATCCCTTTTGCTCACATGGGTGTCGTAAGAGGCTACTAAGGGAAAATCCAGAGGATGGGTAGCAGCGTCTTCTGTGACTTCACCATCAATATTGCGATCCCGAAGCCGCTTGCCAACTGTGGGGATTATGGCAAATCCCCCGACACTCCAAGGGGAGGCCGTTGTTCAACAGTGGACGTATTCCGGCTGATGATGAAGTGTCTTGTAATATTTTTTTGAATATTTTGTCCTTGCTCATTTTAGCAGAGTTTTGTTAGAGTCATCTGCAGAAAGAAGCAGTGCTGTATATGGATAATGGATATCTATGATACGATATTATGTTCCGGAGATATCATCCATTAATGATCTGTAATGGGCAACGCGTAATAACTACCTGATTTACGATTAGTGCCTTAGCGCTTGACACTGCGCGTGCGTAGATCATGATTATGCGAATTTGTCCTTACTGTAGTCTGTTCACGAGTAAAATTTCAGGTGTTTCAAATATATTAAGAGACTCGACTGTGTTCATACTGTTTTAAGCTCAATATAATGAATGACACGTTCATCCCTACATACTATTAAACAAAGTCGCTTAAACATTGTGAGTGCAAAGACTATTCGTTACGTAATATTATTTAGATTTATTTGCAACCTGACTGAAAAAGACTGCCTCGTTGGTCTAGTGGTTGCTAAGAGCGACTGCTAAGCACGAGGTCCTGGGTTCGAATCCCGGGTCGAGCAAAGTGTGACTAAGTTTTTCCCCTAGGTAATTCTCAGTAGCAGAAGAAGTAGACCTAAAAAACATAACTGGCGAAATGTGGGTGTAGGTACTATATGTGCACCTCTGCCTACCCCTTCGGGGAATACAGGCGTTATGTTATGTTATGTTTATTTGCAACCATCTAGTAAAACAATTTTCCGTTTCAAAATGGTATCAAACAAGTCTACAGTATCTGTTTCTATTTCATGGCAGTCCTGTTAAGTTTCTCGCTTCGCTAGACCGAGGAATTACTGTTGCCAGCCCTGTCATTGTCTATTTTATTTATTCCTCAACTAGACACTTGCCTTATTAATCATTTTGCTAACCGACTTCTCAGCTGCTTGGGGACGTTTCATCGCCTCCGGGATTCTTCAGCGTTTTTAATCAGCTCGTTTATGCCTTTTGAGCGCGTTCTTATTGCGCTTGATGGAAGTTTATGTTAATTAAAGAAGTTTTGCAAGCAAACCGTTCTGGTTTTTACTGTTCATTATTTGTGGTGAATAACTGTTGTAAGTCTTGAAAGATGTTTTAAGCTTTAAATTGTTTCCAAGTTTTTTTTACTTTTATGTATTTTTATATACGTTGGTATACAAATAATAGTCTTTTCTCTACGTATATTATCTTCTTGGTTATTCTTATCGTATGGTTGATGAACAACCTGGTGTCAGAGTTAAAACCGCCCCTGACAATGCTTTATACACCGTTGAACAATCTCTCAGATATGCCGGTTTCCTCACGATGTTTTCCTTCACCGTTTTTAGCAACTGATAACTAATTTAGTACGCATATGAATTCGAAAAGACATTAGTGCGTGCCGGGGTTTGAACTTACCACCTTTGACTTGGCAGTCCAACGGCCATACCACGCGGCTAACAGTGAGCAATAATTATTTGAAAGGTAAAGATTGTTTGTATGTAAAAGGGAATTTTGAAAACTATCCATTCAATTTCCAAAATTCTTCCACTAATATTTAGGATGGACCTTCAGGGTGGATAATGTGAACATGAGCTGCTTATTTCTTAAAAAGACGGTGCACCATTCGCGGGTAGATTCTCGTATTGAATACATAGCATTTCCTTCACCTGAAAGCTAAAAGCATTTCAATCAATATGGTCGACTTCAACTCTGCAATCAAAATCTCGTGACCAATTTACCGAATTAGACGATACTCTGAATTACGTACAAAACAAAAAATCTTTACAAGACCTTCACAATAATTTACCTTGTTATATCGCCATAACTATTGCCTACAGTTTCAAGTGAGCTGTAATTAAAACAAAGGTATCCTCCTAAAATTTTAATAGCTACCTTAATTGCTTTATACCACAGCCAAGGTAATTGATAGCATATGACCCTACTGCTCCGTACATTGGATGTGTTCCACTCGATATTTGAGAGCGAATTTATGTATTTTCCCAAACTCATACATTACAAAGTAAATATATGTACTAAAGGACTTCAAATAAACCACAAAAAACATGATTGAATTTGATATAGATGGATAAAATCGAAATAGTGGCGCCTTTTCTATAGGGACAAAAATATTGACTGGTATGTTACGTGTGTAATGAAAAAAGGTGGAACAAAACCATCAATCAATTTAATGTTTCCTAAAAACAATAAAAGTTTTAACGCCGCCAAAGCTAACCTCTAAATCAAAAACGAATGTACGAACAAAACCACTAGGAAATAAAAACGTAATAACAATGCTTGTGTCTGAAAAAATGGACGCCATCCAGTCAGGATCGTACAATCTATTCCGATCTACTGCGCTGCAAAATCAAAATTACCACGTGGGCATAAAATAGAAAAAGTCATCCGTGTGTCTGTGGGACAAATAGTTGGGTCTATAGCATCCTCGGAACTAAACGTGCAGTGACAGCTCTGAACAAAAGCGTAAACTAGCAATTTCAAATGAGACCGTGAAATGATGCACAAAAATTTGCCTGTTTGGCGAAATATTGGACTTTTATTTTAACATTTAACATCAGTTTAACTCATTTCATAAAAATAAATATTCTTATTCTTATGAGCAAAGAAAAGATTGTGATTTTTAGGAACCTAAATACTTCTACCAACGGAAAGTTATTTATATAACTTCATAAATCATCTTCATAAATAATGATGGAGAAAAAATAAATAAATAAGACAGGAAAGAAAGATACATAAGACTAAAAAGGAACGATAAGGAGGACCACACGATTCATTTCTAGCAACTAAATAGTGGGTTAGTGTAGCTCTAAAGCAGTGTGTCGGAGCAAGGCCACAGTTTCCGATTCGCGGGCCAACACTTCGAACGGATGCAGAAAAAAAAACCAATTGCAAGTACAGCAATATATTACTTTCGCGCCACTCAGGCGTTCTAATCGCTCTGCTTGTTCATTCTTTTGTAATAAAGCTGTGCAAGATTGGAGTTAGCAGCGGTTGTTTTTTTTGTTTGAAAGACTGGTCTAGAGGTTTCTCATCCAATCATTCAATTTTTTTCCCGCACAATCCTAATATAACGTCTACGTCCATCCTAATAAGTAGATCATATGATCTACTTCTATTTTTATATAAAACTATCTTCGTCAGAAATTAGACCATCTAGTGGTGAATCAGAGGTCGAAGGACTGTAATTAAATTTTATTTTTCTTGTAAAAGTATAGCTTTCCGCTCTTCCATATAAACTTTAACTACGCCAAATCTCAACCTCATCCTTGCCCACACTTTTAACGGATCCGAAGATTTCGTTTCACGTAATAATGTAAAGTTATAATTATTAACACCTCTAGATATTTTCAAACTTCCAACATACTACAGTCTCTAGTATCGCAGACGAGGGTCTCATACCATTTCAATTCCACTTCAGTCAGAAATTTCATTATATGAACATTCCAACCCTAACTATAAATTACAGTTTTTATAACAATAAAATCATTACGGAACATATTTTGTTCAACCCGTGCGATTGGAGTACACCGAGGCAATCCTCTTACGAGGAAATGAAACCACAAAAGCTATTGACTTGCACCTTACATAGGTCGCCAACACTTTATTCCTTATCGCAGCAAAGCTGGGATTAAGGGGAATTCCTTTAGAGGAATACAATGTCTACGGTGCTTTTGATACTACCGGAAAAAATATACGCTTATTCCACTTTCATTTTCTGAAACAGAAAGCAAGATTGAACGTGTAACCTTGTTTTTGCCTTTGAAATGAGTTTTAAATCTCGTACGCAAAGATGTAAGAATCTGAGGATCATACAAATATTAGTTCGTGTTCAGTACATGTCTAGTATTCTAGTTTGAAGGCTCCTCGTGTATCCGAGTACTGCGGCGAGTACGTAATATGGGAATTGCTGTCGCCGGCTAACGTGAGCTGGATTAAAGTAGAGTCCATTATATTGGTCCGTTTGTGTTGCAAAATGGTGCGTCCAATATACGTTTCTCTTTTATTTTCGAAACTTCATAATGTTCTTCAACATACATTTCTATAACAGAAGCCATAATTGCTATGTCCAGAATACCATCACAAAACCTAAAAAAGTATATATCATAATTTAACAAAAAAAAATTAAAACATATTTCAAATGGCTACACATTTCAGAAAACAAATGAGGGATGAATTAAATTTGTCTCCGCTGAATAGTCTCGTTAGTATTTATTAGGAGTCTTTGTTATAAAACAAAGAAAACTTTTTACTAAAACCGAGTTTTATAAAAGCGTATATTTATTTTAGTGTT
Source organism: Abrostola triplasia (assembly GCA_946251915.1). Classification (NCBI taxonomy): domain Eukaryota; kingdom Metazoa; phylum Arthropoda; class Insecta; order Lepidoptera; family Noctuidae; genus Abrostola; species Abrostola triplasia. The sequence continues at coordinate 3,464,203 of OX276444.1, read as the reverse complement.
ATGTGCTACATTCTAGACAATTGCAGAGTACGTAGTGTATGTAATTTATAACATAGTTGGATATTCGTTGGCATGAGTGTGCATGCTTTGTTGCCTTAAAATATTACAGGATACTTTACCTTTATTGTGCTCTAGATAATACTGTTAAAACACTCATATTTTATGTGAGGGATTTGAGGACTGATAATTTGGGATCGTTTTTTGACCAGATCATGGCGTTTGGTTTTGAGGCCAGATCATGGATGGAAGATGAGTCCATAAAGTTGATCATCAGCCGGAAGATGTCCACTGTTGAACAAAGGTCGCCCTTAAGTAAAGGCAAGGGTTGCCATATACCCCACGCTTGGCAAGCGGCTTGGGGATCGCAGTATTGGTGGTGAAGTTACAAAAGACGCTGCTGCCCATCTTCTGGATTTTCCCTTAGTCGCCTCTTACGACACCCGCGGGAGGAAAGGAGGTGGTCAATTCTAGGCCGGATAGCACACAGCACGTATAGTAATGATTATAATTATAGATACTACCTTCTTGTTTATAATAAAGAAGTATGTTATCATGCTTTACTTTCTCTATGAGTCTCTTAACAGCAACAGTAATGCTTCTTAAAATTACGTAGAAAAAGAAAAACATTTTTGTTAAAGTAAGAACTTTTTAACGTCTAATAACTTAATCCAAGGACCAACAGCTAAGACCTAGCGACTGGTTTAAGGCAGCAAAATGGAGAAAATATTATTGAAATTAATCCCAATAAAATTGATAAAATAGGATCAAAGCCTCAAAAACAAATTTTCACTTAATCCCAAATGTAGCTAAACCTAAAACATTTTCTAATCCTTTTGAATATTAAAAGCAACAGCCTAAATTTAGATCTTGCCCACAAAGGGAATGGTTAACTAAAGGAATTTCACAAAATCGAATAACAAGGTTAGCAAATATTTCACCAAAGGTCCGCTGCCCTACAAAAGTAATAGTACGTGGAATGACGATGGACATGTTTTTAATTCGACCTTTTTTAATGAAATTGTATGTTAAGTTCCAAGAGATCCCAAACATTTTGGATAAGTGATGTGACTGCCTCGTTTGTCTAGTGGTTGCTAAGCGACTGCTGTGCACGAGGTCCTGGGTTCGAAGCCCGGGTCGGGCAAAGTGTTACTGGATTTTTACATTGGGTAATGCTTAGTAGCAGCACGGAGTCTGATTTGTGCCCGGTTGATGGCAATAGGCTCGCCCCCTATTACATTGGGACCTACAACATAACTGGCGAAATGTGGGTGTACTATATGTGCACCTCTGCCTACCCCTTCGGGGAATAAAGACGTGATGTTATGTTTATTATGTCCAAAAGATAGAGAGATGCCAGATGCTTTGGTTAAATAATGGATGGAGTAGCAATTTACATAAGGTAAGAAGTAAATTGACGAATACTCGACGACCTGATTGGCGCAGTGGCTAAGCGATTAATCTGCTGCACTAGGGTTTGCAAGGGTTCGACTCCCGCACGGAACAAATTTTTTTGCGATCGGCGGATATTTGTCCCGACTCTGGATGATTGTGTATGTGATATTTCATAGTTGTAAAACGCACCCACGATACAAAAGACATTACTCGTGTGAGGCGATGTTTGAATAAAAAGTATACTAGATATAGGTAATTCAAGCTAATGAATTTTCAAAAGAAATTGTGCTGACAAGTTACGTAGTTTTGAAACGGTATCAAAGCCGTGAAAACTGCGTAAATCTGATATTGAAGGACATTTGTATAGTACCTACCTAGAACATTGAAAAGGGTTGGATGGGGTGTGAGACAATGGAATATAGTAGAATAAAAAACGTACAATAGAAAACATACACAGAAATATTCATGAAAAAGGCCTCTGCGATGGACGTGTTAAATAATAGTTATTGGGCAGTACCTATGTAACAGGGAGAATCCATTTTATTATGTAAATATTAATTAGTTTTACTAACAAGTTGTCATCGCCCAAATCTTAACTAGCACCAAGTTTAAAATCACCGCGAAATTTCTAGCTAAATCAGCCTTCCCCACTTCAATTTCATAATTAAAACCAATTAAGAACGACAACGCCAAAATTTACACCAAAATTAATTGCTTAAAGCAACTATTTAATTTAAAAGTTCTTGGTTGTCTACTTTCGTTGTTCCTTATACAAAATTGTTATTAATTTTAGTATAACTGGCAACTTACTTGGAGCGTAATAATTTGGGGAAACTTTGATTAAGTATTGCGTCAGAGCGCATTATGAAGACTTGAGTTTTAAGTTTTCATCATCATCATCAGCAAGAACATCGTTGAAAAAAGGCTTCCTCTTCATAACCACACAATGAACGGCAACTTGCCATTTGCATCCACCGGTTGCCCACAACTCTGACAATGTCGTCGGTCCAGCTGGTTGGCCGCCTGTCAATGCTGCGTCTTAGTAATTTTTTAATAGCCTTTTTAGTGTTCCACTGCTGGGCAAAGGCCTCCCCATTATTCTCCCATAGAACTCTGTCCAATGCTATTACGGGCCATGACTTTACCGCAAAGCTGTCCAAATTATCTCACCATCGCCTTTTCAATCTGCCTAGACGGCTTGGCCGGCATTGTGGTAATAGTTTTATGTGTGCGAAATTCGATAGGTTTTCATGCCTCTTTTTGTGTGCCCATCTCCAATTCTCCATGCTTCTATGCCTGCCTCATCCAGGTTCTACCTTACTTGAAATTAAATGTATACCTATTACCCATATTTAGTTTAGGAATGTGGTTACTTACAGTGTTATTACATATGTTGTACCTTTATTAGTCATCATCATCAGCCGGAAGATGTCCACTGTTAAACAAAGGCCTCTCCCTTAGAACGCCACAGTGAACGACAGCTGCGTCAATTGCATGCCAATGCATGCCAATTGCATCCATCGTATATTAGTATTGTCTACGAAACTACTTACTACTTAATATAGTGTTTATATTGCATTGCACAAATACGCAAAGCTGTGTACACAACGATAGAACTGACTAACTTTCACAGTGATTGTATCATCCATTGCTATCTTTTAATCTCGCTGTTGCAGAGCAGTCCTAACTTCGCAACTAATGTAAGTTTAAAGTTCTTGTTATGGCAGAAACATGGCGACGCTGACAACTCGCGCCGTCGCCAAAATATACGTGTGTATTGTAAGTTTCCCCATATAGAGTTAGTTTGGTACTGCTAGACACAACACCACTCCTGTATTCCCTAAAGGGATAGGCAGAGGTATATAATACCAGTATTGCCATTAATTGAGCTCGTAGCTATGGGGCTACCGCGCGGGATCAGTCGATCTGCGAGGTTAAGCCGTGCTCACTGCGGTCAGTCTTGTGATGGGCGGCCGTTTTCACTTGTCAAGCCCGTCTGTGCTTCGGCAGGCATGTTGAGCCATTGGTTCTACGCCTGATCTCTCTCCGGTAGTGTCGATCTGCCGTCCCATCGCACTATGAGAGTGAGGGAATAGGGAGTGCACCTGTGTTTGCGAGCATACTTGTGCACTATAATATCTTCTGCGTAGTTGGCTAGTCTCAGCTAAGACAGGCCGCCGTGACCGAAATCCCATCAGAAAATAGAACATTATTATCATTCATTAGGCCTACATTGAGCTCGTAGCCTCTTACAATCCATTCCCACAAATATTTTTACATTGAATTGCAATACTCATACCTTTTGATACACAAAACATAAATGTAGAGTTATTTGAATAGTATCTTGATTTGCCCCAAGCTCTACACAAAACATGCGTAATTATACCGGAGTAATCTAAAATAATTAATTGAGTTTACATTTCCTTTTCAGTTTAATATAATCAGTTAATTGCTTATTAGTAATGGCTGTAAACTACTGTACTTACTGTTAGGTTAACTGTTACATGCCGTAGTTATTAAGCAATTAAAGTAGGTAAATAGTTTTGTTAATAGTTAAATAAAGGTGAAATTAAAATTATTCTAGGTGTATTCTTGGAAACAGTGTTTATGTGATTGATGAGATGTTGTGAGCTGAGAATAAAAATGTTATAATTTAAAAAGGCGAAAGTTTGTGAGTGTGTTTGTTACCTCTTCACTCAAACGGCCACACCGATTTTGATGAAATATCATACGTAGGTAGCTGACACCCTAGATTAACACATAGGCTACTTTCTATCCTGCAAAAATGATGCGGGTAACACTGCGGGGTGCAGCTAGTATAATATAAGATCGATAAAACTGACATTTTATTTAAGAATCAATGTTGTCACGTTGTTTAATTATAGTTAGCGGTCACATTGATAAGAGAGATAAACAAAAACATATTTTGTTGCACAGTGTAGGTAAAATACTGGACAGATATTTTGACGTGATACTATCAGCCTCGGTGGCGCAGTAGGCAGCGCGTAAGTCTCATAATCTTAAGGTCGTGAGTTCGATCCTCACCCGGGGCATATCTTTTATATCTTTTTTAAATTTACTGTGACAAAATACCACAAGACATATATAACGTACTATACATAAATATAACATTAAGCATGTATTCCCAGAAGGGACGGGCAGCGGCGCTCACATATTCGGCTAGGTATATTATAGGGGGTGAACCTTTTCATAACCTGGACAAAATTCCGCATTGCCAGCTACTGAAAATTCATTATCATCATCATCAGCCGGAAGACGTCTACTGTTGTACAAAACAAAAATTACTAAAAAATTTATAATACACCCAAAAAAACATCTAAATCTCGAACTCACGACCTCACGTTTAGCAGTCACGCTTTGACCACTAGACCTACGAGGTATAAAAGTCATAACATTTTATTAAAAGGACATCATAACGAATATCACGGTGTCTTCAGTGAGACGAGCAAGTTCGAAGGCTCGAGGAAGTTTGTCAGTAATTTGACAAGTTTTAACAAAGGTTAGAAGCTTACCTTACTTCCCCCTGTATTTGCATTTATATGAGCCATCATTATGGTAGCCTCAAAATTAGGTAAATGTACGCTTGAGATAAAAACAGAGACGAAAAATGTGTTTTTTGACGGAATTTTTGTTTAGTTCCCTTGTAAATTTTGCATCATCACGCCTGTATTCCCCGAAGGGGTAGGCAGAGGTGCACATATAGTACACCCACATTTCGCCAGTTATGTTTTAGGTCCCAATGTAATAGGGGGCGAGCCTATTGTCATCAACCGGGCACGAATCCAGACTCCGTGCTGCCATTGAGAATTACCTAATGGAAAAACCCAGTAACACTTTGCCCGACCCGGGATTCGAACCCAGGACCTCGTGCTCAGCAGTCGCGCTTAGCGACCACTAGACCAACGAGGCAGGCATTTTAAGTTCGTGTGAATGTATATTTTCAATAATAATGTCCTCTTCCTTTTTAAGTCGCTTAAAAGAGGCTTTATCATCGTTTGTAGGAAACAAGGTTAATGTCCTCCCAAAATCACGCATCCACGAAATTTAAAAACATTGTAAATTGCATGTCGGTCTAAAGCTAATTTGGTGCAGGCCAAAAGGCGTGTAATTGCTGGTGGTTCACGATAATGGGCCTATGCAAACTAAAGTCGTTAGCGTCTTGCTGTATTGGGATCTCACTCCGCCATGGTACGCCGGAACTGTTTTAATTACCAGACAAAAATGCAATTGAAACTTCACTTTATGAACGAATAGTTTATTGGAGTATAGCCGAGCTGTAAGGGGAATTAAGCCATGTTTTTTTAAGGATAGTGCACTTTTCATTAAATACAAGAAGTACATGGAATAACATAACATCATGCCTGTATTCCCGAAGGGGTAGGCAGAGGTGCACATACCGTACAACCACATTTCGCCAGTTATGTTTTTAGGTCCCAATGTAATAGGGGGCAAGCCTATACTAGTAGTAGTACATGGAATATAAGAGATAAATGGATTATGTTAATGTCTGCTAGTTGCAATGAAACTAAACTAAATGAAATGTTAATTTAGATTTTGAATCCTGTAAATATTTATTACTAAGCATTTATTATTATAATATTCATGAAAACTAAAGGTAGATAATGTCTACAAAGGTTTTGTTGGATTTAATTGCGTTTGTATGTTAGAGTGAGTGTTTAGAGGTGAGGTCACTAAATCTCCAGAGAGCCTTGACTTTGAGAGGTCACATTTTAATTTGACTGTACAAGACTGTGAATCATGTTGGCACGACCAATCTCAACAGAGGGTAGCCAATTAGGCTATACAAATTGTGCATACATCTGCAACTCTTTGCATACACAAACGTAGCTATTCGAGAGTAACCTGACGCAGACACAACAACTTAACGTACTGTCAAACAAACACAAACCTCAATTTATATATAACGGTCACCCATCCAGGTATAAACCTCATCAAGTGCTGCTTAACCTTGAAAATCACCTATATGTCTAGTAGCCATCTAGCTATACGCATCTCTGTGACCCATAAAAAACGTTCTTTTCTTTCTTCCATATTATCTTGCCAACAACCCACCCTTGTTCAAGAAATTTCCATACAGTTACATTCAAGAAACTATTTTCACTGTAACTAATTTATATACAAGTTTCGCATGAAAACGAACAAGTAAACACGTTGATAGTTCATTAGTTGGGATGAGCTCATTACTGCCACCATTGAAAGCTGCTTGGCTAATTATATGCAACTATGTTCAGCTGAAAATTCTTGTAAAGACAAATACGGAGCTCACGTGTAGCCAACATGGCATACCTCTTCCTTCCGTAGGTGTCGTAGGAGGCGACTAAGGGAAAATCCAGAAGATGGGCAGCAGCGTCTTCTGTAACTTTACCACCAATACTGCAATCCCCTAGCCGCTTGCCAAGCATGGGAAATTTGGCATGGCAACCCCCCCCACTCCAAGGAGGAGGCCTTAGTTCAACAGTGAACGTGTTCCGGCTGATAATGATGAATAAGTAGTATGGTTGATGAGAGTGGTATTAAAAGATAGTTGGTGTCAAATTTTTGTTGTAAACGAACTTAACCTGCCTACAAAAGTAAGTTTGCCATTCATATGAGCGGTGTGTATGATCCAAAAGCCTCTGGTACTAATACTAATCCGAGCATGTTCATGATGCAGTCTTAATTACCGTGTAATGAGGCGCCGGCTCTTTAGCGACAGAATATTATTAACAAGAAACACTAAGAATGCTTTCATGAGCATATTATTAGATTTGCTATAAAGATACTATTATGCCTGCAGGTATAGTCATCAACTTTGGCCTTTGTGTTTATTACAGATGATTTTAGCAGTGTCATTAGGTAGGCACTATTTTGATGGCTAAATAACCCAATTCTAGACCCACAGGGCCATCCACGCAGGTATAGTATCTACACATATTTAACCAGTTCTAGAATAGTTACTTCGAACTCTAAGGTGTTAGAGTACGATAGTTCAACGATGACAATAGACTCGCCCGTAACATATTACGGGCGAGTCTATTGTCATTAACACAATTGATCGTCACGCCTATATTTCCTTAAGGAGGCAACAGAGGTATACTGTATAGTACCTACACTGAACATATTCCACCAGTTGTATATGTCTTAGGTGACATGTAATAGAGGTCGAGCCAATTGCCATTAACCAACAAATCTAGACTTCGAGCTACTACGAAATACCTGACTGCCTCGTTGGTCTAGTGGTCGCTACGCGTGACTGGTGTGCACGAGGTCCTGGGTTCGAATCCCGGGTCGGGCAAAGTGTTACTGGGATTTTCCATAAGGTAATTTTCAGTAGCAGCACGGAGTCTGGATTTGTGCCCGGTTGATGGCAATAGGCTCGCCCTATTACATTGGGGCCGAAAAACATAACTGGCGAAATGTGGGTGTACTATATGTGCACCTCTGCCTACCCCTTCGGGGAATACAGGCGTGATGTTATGTATGTATGTACGAAATACCTGATGGAAGTCCTAACTTTGCCCAAACCGAGAATTGCTCTCGGATTAATTCTCAGCAGTCGTTTGCGACCTACTGGTCATCATATTATAATATTGGGTACCTTATAGTATTTCTGCTTCCAAATTCATGATTATAAAAATAAAAATATTACCAGCCTGTATCTATACCACCGCCGGGGCAAAGGCCTCTTCTCATACAGCTAGAGAAGGTCTGTGACCTTTTACAAAACACCAGAGGGCTGGACAAACTAACAACTAAGCACTAAGTACTTTATTTGCCATGCCTAGTGCATTGTACGAAGGGCACTCATGTCTGCACTTTGCGGTAAAACAATTCAACTTACATAATTCTGTTTTAAAAAAGTTATTTAAGTTTAACGACCCTTGGGTTAATGATCCTGAAATATTTTTTTAATGTGACAAAATGTCCCATACAATGTAATATTATAATACAATACATAATTGATGTCTTTAGATGATGAGGGCTTTAGGCTCTTACTCTATTATGTAGACTGCCTCGTTGGTCTAGTGGTTGCTAAGCGCGACTGCTGAGCACGAGGTCCTGGGTTCGAATCCCGGGTCGGGCAAAGTGTTACTGGGTTTTTCCATTAGGTAATTCTCAGTAGCAGCACGGAGTCTGGATTTGTGCCCGGTTGATGGCAATAGGCTCGCCCCCTATTACATTGGGACCTAAAAAACATAACTGGCGAAATGTGGGTGTACTACTACTATATATGTGCACTTCTGCCTACCCCTTCGGGGAATACAGACGTGATGTTATGTTTATGTGTTGTTTCTATGTCTATTATGTTTGTTCTTATATGTTTAAGACAAGTTTCCAAAATGTATGTTTATTTAACCCCTCTTAAACAGTCTTCTTCTTTTGGTGTGAATGATCTAGACACCTTCTGACCAAAAAGTCGCCAAACAGATGGCAGGTCGCTGGCCTCCATCACGTCCAGGAGGGGGCCACCTCTGGTCGTGTCCTGGGGGCAGATTTCGTGCTGAAGAAATGTGAGGAAGTGGGAACTTGCTGTTTACCAAGCGTGGAGATTATGGCACTCCCCCTTATATAAAGGGGCTTTGTTCAACAGTGGACGTCTTCCGGCTGATGATGAAGAAGTGGGAAGTATAATGATCCGCAAATCTCCCCTCTCAGCCTCCTGGACTATCCTTTGCTCTTATGCAGTAGGTATTATAATTTTACTCCCGTATTCCCAGGTTTTGAAATAGCGTACAAAAATAATCCGAAATCCAACATTTTAATGTGAGTACTGAAATAAAATAACGCTAAATACATTCAAGAGCGAAAATCCTTTCCCGTGTAATTACATAATAAAAAATGAACGAATTCACTAAGTACCACATTTATTAAAGTTTTTTTCAAAATTATTCGCGCTTACTCACACTGCACACGAACTTTTAAGTAAAAATAAACACGAAAACGCTCGAGCGCCATATTCGCATTAAAATAGCATGCCGGCAAGTGTACTTTAGTAAAAATCGAATCGCATAAGGTCGTATGTAAGTGCCGTCAAGAGGGCAAGTATTATTTAATACTGAGCCCACACCAACGCATTGTGAACTTTATGAAGTTAAACTTAAAATTTTATTTCGGTTGTATTAAAAATGAAATGTTAGCCAGAAAAATATGGTGCAAAAGCAACACTATTAAGCCACTATTTTTGTATTTACGATCTTTTTGTTTGCAGACGAATGTTAAATTGAAAAATGAGATTTATGTGACATACGTTACAGTCATAGATATTGAAATATTAGCATAAGTTGTAACTTTTCGAACTTGAAAGTAAGTTTTTTTGTGTGATTTTTTACTGATATGACTTTAATTTATCGATAAGTACCATTTTTTGTGAGCTAGTGTGGTGATCAATACTCAATCCTTCTCTCTACGAGAAGAGACCTTTGCCCTGCAGTGGAACAGTTATAGGCTTTTTTTTTTTTTATTATTTTACCATTTTTCATAATTTATAGTACCTAATAAAAAGGTCAACGCTTACTTAAACCAACGATTAACGATTTAAGCGCTTTCAACTGTCAGACCAAGAGTTTTGCAGCAATGCTCGCAAATCTTGGTCCACTTTTATGAAAATTTGACGTCATAAAGCATAGATATCGTCGCGACGATCAAGACGTGTTGGATCAAGGGAAGTATGTGACAAGTTGTTTATTTAAACACTGGCTGGGTGAGTTTTTGATTTTATGACCTTAAAAGTTTCAGACACCACTTGATAAAAATTTGGTACTAGACTTTTTAAAACGAGACTTAAAATTATTCTGTTTAAGCGGGATATTAGTGTGTATCATTGTTCAGCTGTCGTTCATTCGGGCGTTCTAAGGGGGAGGTCTTTGTTCAATAGTGGATGTCTTGCAGCTGATGATGATGATGACTTCAACTTACCCCGGTCATAATAAAAAAACTGTTTCTAATCCATAAATAGAAAATAAGCTAAAAATATAGTCTGTATTCAGTCAGAATTTCGTAACCTAACTAATCCGAAAATATGGGCCTATGAATGTATTTTTTTTTTTTTGCTTTGGCGATTCGCCACTTAGTACATGGCCACAAAGTAAGCGGATGGCATATACCCAGCAGTGATCACCTTAAATGATACTGATAATGAAGCGGATGACAATATTTACCTGCTAGATAAGACCACGTCAAAATGTAGTAGTTTAGTAACTATAAAAATATTCTGATTGCATATTGAATATTTTAAACTCGAAAATGTCGTGAAGACATTTTAGTCTAGCAGTGACTGGCTGGCCTGAGTGATGTTGATATGCGCAATCGTAATAATTGTTTATTATTTTACTCGTTTTACTTATATACTTTTTGATATATCACTGGCTGAAAGTATATTTTTACTTACCTACTAGTGTTCTAAATATCACAATGTATAGCGTACAATAAAAAAAATATATATCGTTAAAATTAACGTGGAATATTTAAAATTGTTCTCCGTCAGTGTTTTATTTTTAGAGACTCGAGACTCGCTATTTTAGAAGGCTCAAATCACGAATGGCTGTGAAAATGTAGATAGCGTTCCAGCCTTTTCAAATATTTCAAAACAAAAATATGAACGCTTGTTCATTTTTTAAATGTTTTCGTGTATTGAACTTCTTTTTTAAAATAATGGCATTACTTTCTTTAAGGCTTTTAATTTTATCGGAAACTTATCATCTACAGAAATTATAATTGTTATAAACTCTGCTCAATTATTATGACGGTTAGGTTACGCAGTATAAAACCTCTGAGAATTACTGAGTTTTTTGTTTTTTTTTTTCAAAAATTCAACTGAAATCCCATCGATAGTGAATAATACTGATGTATGTATGTGTGACAACAATGTGTTGTATGTGTGATCTTATGCTATTAATTTAGGACTAAGTTGCACAGTCTTCAGCCAATTTTAAATTAAGCAACATACGTCATTTCTCTCTAATTTGAGACCCTAGGTAAGTGGCAAAAGTCTAGACGAATAGACATCAAATAATATGAAAATTATATGGAATGGACTTAATATTTCATGGAATGCATAGTCATTACCTACATAACATAACATCACGCCTGTATTCCCCGAAGGAGTGGGCACAGGTGAACATATAGTACACCCACATTTCGCCAGTTAGGTTTTTAGGTCCCAATGTAACAGGGGGCGAGCCTATTGCCATCAACCGGGCACAAATCCAGACTCCGTGCTGCTACTGAGAATTATCTATTGAAAAAACCCAGTAACACTGCCCGACCCTGTCATTAAATAATAAGTCAAACATTATATCATCCCCATACATTTATCATTCTATTCGATTTCAATTCATCTAGGATTTTGCCACTAGGGTCAAAGTTTCGGCAGTCTAGTCTCATTTTTTTTTTTTTTTTAAAACGTCGCCCCACACTAGTAATTTCTCCTGTATCGTAGGTGCGTTTCACAAACATGAAATATTCACATACACAAACACCCAGACTCGGGACAAACATCTGTGGTTCGCACAAAGTTTTTCCCCGTGCGGGAATCGAACCCGCAACCCTTAGCGCAGCAGTCCAATCGCTTAGCCACTGCGCTAATCAGGTCGTCAAAATTCGTCATTTATCAGGAGGTATAGCGATGAATAGTTAATAACCACATCAGTTGCGCCGGCTAGCCTTCCCGAGGTGGTTACTGACCGCGTACAGGTACGGTCAGGGGTACTAAACTCAAAGCCACAACGCAGAACAGCGGTGGACCGCTTACATACCGAATCCTGAGGTCCGTCTGATAATGCGATGGGAAGCTGCGGTAGATAATTGAATGTGTTGTAGGAGCAGAATATTACGAGCTGTAATTGATGTTGAATTTTGGCATATAATGGAGATTGGAGACAGATTAGGAAACCTTTTTCTGAGTTGCCGGAAAGTTATAGGTGATGAAGTTTAAGTTGGCCTTGATGTAGACTCCTGATAAAAAAACTACTGCTGCAAGCGCCATTGAGAATAAGAAGCATGATTATATGTAGACTAGGTATGTAGATATTACAGTATAACCAGTAACGGTAACATTTCTTTAAAACATTGCCTGAAATAAGTATTTTTTCCATCAACGCAGGGTTTCGCTAACATCATATAAGCCATCGGGAACGTTTTTGAAATATAGAAACAGTTCCTTGTTTATAGACTTCTCATACCTACTGCCATCTAGTTTAAAAAAATTACCTGTATAAGTCTTTTTTTGAAACCTATTTGCAAAAATAAAATCATTTATCATTTACTATAGTTGAAGTCAGGCTGTACATAACAAGAAAAAAAAATATTTTTAACCACAACATAACACAGCACAGCTTTCTTATAAGCTTAATTAGCGATGCCAATCAAATCATTCACATTAGTTAAGCAATGCTCAAATAGCCTACCATTAGGAACCTCAGTTAGAAATAAATCCAAAAGTGGGAAACTCGGAGCTTATGATAAGTGACAAGGACTGCCGAAGTTAAACCGAGTAGCGTGAATTGTGAAGCACCGCGCCGTTACAAATAGAAAACCGTACATACTCGCAACAAGGACTCTTATTGGAGTTTAGCTACTATCAGTTCCAGTTCGAAATTGAAGCTATTTTGCTTGTATTTCGATGCTATTAGGACTCATTTTTGGTTGTAGTGTTTCAGTTACGATTGGTATGTGATACTTTATGAACGAGCTTTAAATAAAATGCCGGTATTTTTAATAATATTGCCAACGAGGTAGATTTCATTCAAATATTTGGAATTTTCACCGGTCTAATCTTTTTTGCTTTTTCCTGATAAGTAATTTTTACTTATGTCTACATTGTCAAACAGCATAAATATCTGGTGCTTTTAAATATTTGTGACGTGTAAACGTTAACAAGGATTCAAGACTTATAAAAGTATTTTATTTCGCGTGATACCATTACAATAATTACCTAAATAGCCCCAGATTACCAAAATTCCATATTTTCGGGCAATACATGATACATGAAATACAGTGCCATGCCTTATAATATAAGCGATAAGACGTTAGTTTAATGTTTGTAAAATTAATTCTGAGTATATTACACCCAGTATCAGGCAATTTATAACAAATTCAAATTAGTTTGCAAATTTGTCTACAATTATTGTTGTATTGTTTATGATAGAAGTGTTACTAAACGTTGTCTGCCAGAAGGATATGGGGACGCTATTAAGTGTAAAAATCTTCATCATCATCAGCCGGAAGACGTCCACTGTCGAACAAAGGCACTGGAAAGCCACAATGAACCACAACTTACATGCATAAAAATAGAAATATGAACCTCTAATAAACGTGTTATAAATAATTGGAGTATTAATTAATCACATCCATAAAAACCAGTATAACAAATACATATTGTGATAACCTATCTTAAATAAAACTACACAACAACTAGTTAATATAAAAGCTGGTACCTTACCTAATCCAACCTGTAAATTTGGGATCACAAAGTTATTTTAAACTAGGTTTTGTAATGGTTTCAAACACCTGCCTCTATTTTCGTATGAAAACCATTTTATAATAGACAGTCACTATTTAAAAGCCGTGAAAAGGTTCAGAATTACTTATTAATTTAGTAGATTGATAATCGGGCTGTTTTCAGTTGAAGGTTCGATCCCGGTAAATAAATAATTTGGGTGACCCGTATATGCTCAATTCCAGATGTCCCAATCAAAGCTTTTGTGCATCTTTATAATATGCATCCGAAAATACAAAGAAAAAGCTATTAGAGTGACAATATCTACGAAGGTATCTCTGCATTGTTCTCCAATTAAGCTCAAAAACCAAATCACTAAAGTCTACAGCAACAAAGAACTAAAGCATAAGCACACAGTCTAATCAACATAACTTCAACCAACGAGAGAGAAAATAACGAACCGACTCACACAAATAGTAGTGGTAAATCCAAAAGAAAAGAGTGCCCATACATTACTGGCTAGCCATCAAAACAGTATACCTCGAACCAAACAGAACGGTCCAAAGTGTTGGCCAATTTTAAATCTCACTCTGCGATAGTGTCCTCAATATTTTTCAATTTGTACCTAAACAAGCTGTTTGCGAGAAGATATGCTGTAACAAACGGGTCCTGCTCTCGATTTATGCACTCTGATATGTGAATGTACGTTTGTATTTTTCAGGGATTTTTCCGCAGGGGTAGCGTGTCAGCTGTTTTGGAGGGTGAAACGTTTGATTGGCGAGTTTTTTGAACGGTTTTAATTTGGATTTCAGGATTCTTATTGGTTTATCAAATTACTTTATTTTGAGTTCAACCGTAGATAGAAGATTGGCTGATTTATGGCAGAAAATAATTATGTAATATTAAACTAAATTCAGAAAATTTTGCATCATCATCAGCCGTTGAACAAAGGCTAATTGAAAATTTCCATGACTGACTTTAATTCAACTATAATTACTTATATTTACTTTTTTTGTATGACATGTATGGCTTGATATATCTGTGCAAATAGTATATATAGGTATACTCATTTTGATTATAATCCGTTATTTTCTTCAGCCGTCAATTTTGTCAAGACAAAATATTTATAAATTACAAAGTGTGATGAAGAAAAAGAATTTTGGAGAAAAACGATGCAGTGGTTCATAGGTTAACCTAATTAAATAACCAGCATAATAAACACATCCAAAACTAATACCACAGATCATATATCTTGCAGACTCGGCAGCCTTGGTACCCGCGTTACATAAATCGCGCGTGAAATGATTGTACGCCTCACTAACCGTGAATATTCCCTTCCAAGCCCTCAAACACACTAACATACTTATTCCACATATATATACAAAGTGCTCGTATGGTAAAGACTAGTATTTGTTAAGCGGAAGTTCATCTCTGGAGTAAGGCTGTTTGAGATAAAAAAATTGGGATATTGTAGGGGTGGCTGTATGAATAGTTGTTGAGGCAAATTGTGTGGAGCTTCGACCGTTCTGTTTTTACCTATTTGGCCGTCTCCTCTTCCTTATTCTAAGAATTTTACTAGCGGAATTTTGGCAAATACATTAATATCTCCTTAGGTCTACTGGGAAATTTATTTTTAAAATAAGCAGTACCTAATGTTACTCTTGATGTTTGTTACTATTTATTTATTGCACTATATAGTTTTACAAAAAACAAATACATAATTATCACAACCAACATAGACCTTATAAAGGTGTAGCAACACTAATTTTGGATAAAATAAGAATAATAATTGAGAATAAAATTCATTGAAAAGATAACTAAGTTGTTACGAATAATGAAGATGCCTTATGAAGACTAAAATAATTATGAATTAACAACGTTTTGTTAATTACAGATAAGAGAAATATATTAACACTGAGCTTACTTCATAATTGATAAAGGTTTGAAAACAGCTCTGTTTCATATCAGATGACATTCAATAGAAAAAAAATCATGAAGAGATAGAAAAAAATCATCTAACGATAGATTGGTGAATAGGAGGCAACCTTTACAAAATCCACATACATCGCGTCGCTACGGATGATAAATTTCAAAGACACTAAAATCTCGTCATACTATTTGACCCATTAAACGATCGGCATTTAAGTTAGGATCTAGTTGGACCTGATCCAAAGTGGGATTGTTAATTGATTACCAAATTAGATTAGCAAAATTCAATTGTTCTGGCCAATGGCCCGCAGTTCCCGTAGCGAGGCAAATTTATTTAGGTCACGGTCAATTGGGCGCTCACAGCCGACGAATTTAAAGGGAATCGTGTTTCGTTAACACGTTTGAGACATAAGTATAGTGTATTTGGACGTCTGAATCGTCTTTTGTGCTTGAGTGGCTCAACTGTTTGGAAATCACATCATCAGCTGGAAGACGTCCACTGTTGAACAAAGTCCTCCCCCTTAGAACGCCACAATGAACGACAGCTTGCCAATTGCCTTCACCTTCACCGCCATGATGAAAATACCATGGCATAAGCTGATTATTCCATAGTGTACTAGATTATGAAGCCTGCCCACTTCCACCCTCTACCATGAAAGTAGACGGTATGCCAAATAACAAAAATCTCCAAAATAATTTACTGACTGAAAAACCAAGTTTTTATCATCATCATCATCAGCTGGAAGACGTCCACTATTGAACAAAGGCCTCCCCCTTAGAACGCTACAATGAACAATGTTAAAAATATTCTTAAATTAGTACATTGCTGTATTCCCTAGGCTAGTAGCGGAGCATCTGCAGCCGAGCTACTATCAGCTTAAATGCTGGACTGGACCCCCACGACACAGGGAATCCTAGTGTGGGGGCCAGAGATACATTGCCTAATGTCTTACTTTTAGTGCCTAAGTATACTGATGTAATATATATTGTACAAATTTTTGAATGAATAAAGTTATTATTATTATTAAATATGTCTCACGTCTTACACTCCCGAAAAGTTGTTACTAAACCAATCGAATCTCTATCCCAGTTCGGCGAACTGATAACATACAGACAGTGACATCTACCGAGTGTGACGTCCACATCAGGTGCGAGTGTTCTAATGCCATGAAGCGTGTTATGCGCCTCGACAGGCTGTCGGAAAGCTGCTATGTTCGCTGAATGTACTCATTGGCATTGGTACGTGTTTCTGTTAGCCTGGTACAGCTAATATGTAATCTTCTCATGATTGATGGGTCTGAAGTATGACAAAACACACGACTAATAAGGCACTTACTTGGTTTGACCTAGCATTGTGCCGAGTGGTTAGAATTGACCACCCCCTTTCCTCCCGCGGGTGTCGTAAGAGGCGACTAAGGGAAAATCCAGAAAATGGGCAGCAGCGTCTTCCGTAACTTCACCACTTGCGATGCCCAAACCGCTAGCCAGGCGTGGGGATTATATCACCCCCCCCCCCCTTATCTGAGGGAAATACTTTTGT
The DNA here is from genome assembly GCA_946251915.1 of Abrostola triplasia. Lineage (NCBI taxonomy): Eukaryota > Metazoa > Arthropoda > Insecta > Lepidoptera > Noctuidae > Abrostola > Abrostola triplasia. The sequence continues at coordinate 3,446,885 of OX276444.1, read as the reverse complement.
TCAACAGTGGACGTCTTCCGGCTGATGATGATTAAGTAAAGACGAGGTTTCCATTTACTTTTGCTTCATTTAATCTGATCACTTTCTTCATAGATGCTCGTCAATTTAAGTTACTTACTCCTAACTTGGCGTTTCTCCAGAACAATAACTTTAGTATTCGTAGTAAAAAAGCAAGTTTTCGCTATCATTAGTTACAAATACATGAAATAAGACTTACACCTTGCTTGGAAATATCGAACCAAGGAACTACTGAAATACTTTATAAAACACACTATCAACCAACAAACTGACAATCTAGCAATTAATCAAAAATATGCCGAAACAACTGCCATCCAGCTAATTATAACTTGTCAAGTGAAACCATTTACAGCGAGTTTCTCCTAGTCAAATCCCAAGTATTTACTTCGACTAACTTACATCAACTCAAAGCAAACTGCTTTGACAGTACTTAAAACTTACTTATGAGTCAAACTTGTGTTACGTAATACGACTACATAGGTATTTAATACAAGTTAAACTATTCTCGTGCAACTCAATTAGGTAATGCCCCTTTGGACTTCGTCAAGCGGTTCTTCGGACTTCAAAAATTTCTAAGGACCTGAGTAAAGTCTAACTTTCTTATCATTAGTCTCTTTCTCGTTAGCGTGTGCTAGGTCTATATAGGGGCTATACGAGTACTAATGCGTGAAGAGTAATCTTTGCACACCTATTATTAATTTTCGCCTCTTGTGCGTACTGCGTCCACAATTTACTGTCATAGTAAGAGTCTAAGAAGGAAAAGTTCAGTAAAAATTTAATTGATGAGAAAATGACGATCTGCTTGGCGCAGTGGCTAAGCAATAAGACTGCTGCGCTAAAGGTTGTGGGTTCGATACTCGCACAATATAAAAATTTGTGTGACCCACAGGTGTTTGTCCCAAGTCTGGGTGCTTGTGTATGTGATATTTCATGATTATGAAACGCACCGCACAGAAAAAAATTATAGTTATAAATAACTAAAGGTACATTCATTACCCAAAGATGTCTATTGCATGCAAAATGAAATTCGCCAACTAATAGTAACCTAATTTAGCGTATCGATACAGTAAAACCTTTGAATATCTTCCAGCCACACATATCCTTTACGCACTAATAGACTTGGGTAACCAAAAAATTCTCCAATCCAAAGAACCCAAGTCTCAAAGCCGTCATTATTCAAATAAAAGTTTCGGATAGAGTCAATTGTATGCTCTACGTGACTGTACGGAGTTAGTTTCGGGTTTCTTTACTTATACAAAAGTATTGATTGACAGAATTGAAATAATTCGGGTGTTACGGGTGCGGGATATCTTTCGAAATCCTGGTTCAACTTACTTCAAATATTCGAGAATTTTCCATTTTTTATTTGGCCTGGATTGATGTACTACATACATACATACAGTCACGCCTGTTTCCCTGAGGGGTAGGCAGAGACCACGGATTTCCATTTGCTACGATCCTGGTATACTTCTTTTGCTTCATTCACACGCATCACATTCCTCATACACGCTCTTCGGTTGAGGGTACTCCTCACTTGCCCTTTTTGTACTACTGTAGATTTAAAAGTTTTTGAACGCCCCTATCACTGGCAAGATCTGCAGCAAAAAGCGTCTAAAATATCAGTTGTATCTATACCAATTCATACTTATTTCCATACTAATATTATAAATCTGAAAGTGACTCCGTTCATCTGGTCCGATATCCGTCTGTCTAGTCGGATTTTGATGAAATTTGGCATGCAGAAATTTTAAGATCCAAGAAAGGACAATGGGTTACTTAACGCGGGAGAAGCCACGGGCAAAAGCTAGTTAACTATATGCCCATTCGTCTTTGTCTGGATTTCCACTTCCCCAGCAGAAGTCTTGAAGTACTTTCTTCCTTTAATAGTTTTAGGCATTTCCTCTTGCCATCTTTGGAGATTTATTTGCTTCAATTCTGACATGTCTTCTCTTACAGCAAACTCCATTATCCAACATTGCAGATCCCAGACCAATCTGGATTATGTTGACTGTGTCAATTCAAGAAATCAGCTTAGCCAATAAGTTTCTGATCACTTGATGAGTGCTTACTTAGGCCATTTCATTAGGTGACACTTATTTTGACAACGTCTCCTAATTTATTGAGCAATCTCTTTGAAACGGCTTTTTGACTACAGGCACACAGTTTGACTTATGTTATCTCATACAATATTATTCTCTGCAAGAGTTTTTTGAAGACAAATCTAGATAATAATTCTAAATAAGCTAAATTTTTAATTGTTTATTGTAACTTAGTGCCATAGAGTTCTTACTTTATTAGTTGTACTATATTAAATTATAGGTATTATAAGAAAAACTAAATCATCCTGTATTACATAAAACAAGAATTGTAGTTACGACTTTTAACCGACTTCAAAAAAAGAGAAGGTGTATTCGGGGCGTATCCTTTTTGAAATAAGAATAAGCAGAAAAATAAAACAATATCTCCACAGACCTTAGAGAATACTGGGGTAATACTGAAAAGGACCACACTAGCGGGATCGATTGGAACAACGATGAATAATGTATAGAAAAACATAATACTCTACTACCCACTATGTTTGCGATCTACATACATCATAGTAACTAAACAAACCAAGTCACCAGAGACAAAATCCGTCAATGTCCGTATGTAAGTCGCAACTAACAATGTAACTACCATCGCTTTTATTCAGGAAATCAATAACATAGGAAAGTTCTTTTCTAGTATATAATCATACTAGCTGCGCCCCGCGGTGTTACCCGCTACATTTATTCGGTAAAAAGTAGCCAATGTGTTAACCCAGGGTGTCAGCTACCTCCATATGAAATTTCATTATAATCTAATCAGTAGTTTTTACGTGAAAGAGTAATAAACATCCATCCATACATACAAACGTAGGGATTCTTTTTCGTAGGTATATAAATTAGATTAAAATAATGGACATCATTGCTTTCGACTGACAATGTACCAAAGATATCAAGATAACTGTTAAAAAAGATAGATGTTTGTCCCGAGTCTGGGTGTTTGTGTATGTGATATTTCATGTTTGTAAAACGCACCCACGATACAGGAGAAATTCCTAGTGTGAAGCGACGGTTTATAAAAAAAAAACTCTCGCGATTCCCATCCATTCCCTCATATTATCTACTATATATACCGGTTATACTCACGTCGATATTCGGGAATCCCCGACTAGTTTCGGACTCTAACGGAGCCCTTATTGAAGAACAGCAGCAGTTCGGCTCGCGACCCCGCCGCGTCACCTGCTCATGAATAAGGGCTCCGTTAGAGTCCGAAACTAGTCGGGCATTCCCGAATATCGACGTGAGTATAACCGGTATATATAGTACATAATATGGATAACACTCACAAAAGTGATTATAGTAAACATTCCCTCATATTCCGCAACTTACAAAATTAGAAATCTAACAAAACTCAGTCCCGTATAATTTAATTAAACAATCCTCTATCTTTTTTACTATAATAACTTTCGTGAGTGTTATCCATATTATTTACTATATATTCCGGTTATACTCACGGGTGTATTCGGGAATGCCCGACTAGTTTCGGACTCGATCGGAGCCCTTATTCATGAGCTGGTTACGCGGCAGAGTCGCGAGCCGAACTGCGTGCGCAACGCTCCGCATACCGATGCGCCCGCGATGATGGTGGTGGTAGCGCTGGGTGTTGTCGTGCGTCTTCGTCGCTGCTCGTATCTCCGTCGCAAGGCTGCGCGTTGGTACATACCGTGCTGACTGTGTCGCACTCGAGACTTGTGACACTGTTGTATGAAGTCTTACTGAGGGCCGGTTTCCAGGCCGGTGGCAGGGTCCAGCCTTTCTCTCTATTAAAGTTCGGACGACGGCTGATTTCAATGGCTTCACGTACTTTTCGCGGCACGAAGTATTTCTCCCTCGCTAGTACGGACGCCTTATCGAAGCGAATAAAGTGAGCCGCGCCCGACACCGAGTGTTCAGCAACTGCCGACCTGTTACTGTCCAGGCTCTTCATACAACGTACGTGTTCCTGTAGTCGAGTCGAGATGTTACGGCGCGTTTCTCCTACATAGTTGAGACCACAGTCGCACGGTATCATGTATACGCCTGGTGCGCCTAGCGGAATTCTATCTTTCGGCGAACGTAGATATTGCCTTAACTGTTCTGGTGGGCGGTAGATTGTCCTGATGCTGTATCTTCGGCGTAACAGGTGACCTATCTTGTCCGTTACCCCACGTATGTACGGCAGGAATGCGGGCGTACGTTCCGCCCCCGATGACCGCCTACGTTCAGCCTCCACAGTATCAAGGGTGCGCATACATTGCCGCCATTCATAGCCAAAATATGAATGGCGGCAATGGCGTATACATGATACCGTGCGACTGTGGTCTCAACTATGTAGGAGAAACGCGCCGTAACATCTCGACTCGACTACAGGAACACGTACGTTGTATGAAGAGCCTGGACAGTAACAGGTCGGCAGTTGCTGAACACTCGGTGTCGGGCGCGGCTCACTTTATTCGCTTCGATAAGGCGTCCGTACTAGCGAGGGAGAAATACTTCGTGCCGCGAAAAGTACGTGAAGCCATTGAAATCAGCCGTCGTTCGAACTTTAATAGAGAGAAAGGCTGGACCCTGCCACCGGCCTGGAAACCGGCCCTCAGTAAGACTTCATACAACAGTGTCACAAGTCTCGAGTGCGACACAGTCAGCACGGTATGTACCAACGCGCAGCCTTGCGACGGAGATACGAGCAGCGACGAAGACGCACGACAACACCCAGCGCTACCACCACCATCATCGCGGGCGCATCGGTATGCGGAGCGTTGCGCACGCAGTTCGGCTCGCGACTCTGCCGCGTAACCAGCTCATGAATAAGGGCTCCGATCGAGTCCGAAACTAGTCGGGCATTCCCGAATACACCCGTGAGTATAACCGGAATATATAGTAAATAATCCTCTATCTACAAATGAAAAGGGTGTTTCTCCACACCCCAATCCGGACAACTAATCCTGCACATAATCCGCCACTGAGGAAAGAATCACACAATTATATAGACCATTAGCTATAGTTTGCAATTTGTGATTCAAATGCAGGGGCGACAGATGGCATCCGAAACTCGCTGTAAATCTCAACAACTGGGCTTTATTAATAGGGGGACGCTATGTATTCGTATTTGGGTTTCCTTGGGGAGAAAAATGCTAAATAGTCCATAACAATTTCCTCAGTTCATATTGAAGATTGGTTTAGAAAACGCATAACTATGTAAGTATGTGTAATAACGTGACTGCCTCGTTGGTCTAGTGGTCGCTAAGCGCGACTGCTGAGCACAAGGTCCTGGGTTTGAATCCCGGATCGGGCAAAGTGTTACTGGGTTTTTCCATTAGGTAATTCTCAGTGGCAGCACGGACTCTGGATTTGTGCCCGGTTGATGGCAATAGGTTCGGCCCCTATTACATTGGGGCCTAAAACATAACTGGCGAAATGTGGGTGTACTGTATGTGCACCTCTGCCTACCCCTTCGGGGAATACAGGCGTGATGTTATGTATGTAATATACGTGTATGTCAGAAAGTATAGAATGAGTGTCTATTTTTTAATTATATTTTTAGACTGACGACCAATTTCAAAATTAAAACTGACACGCTAAAATCAATACGCTTGACTTTTCGCGCCGAAAAGGGCAATATTTTTACACTTCGATTATCCCCTAAAACAGACATATTTGATCAAACGCCATGTAGTTGTAGGTATTACTCGTATATGTCTGGACTGGAAAACGATTAAGCTACAGCAATAGATGTCATAGATACACACAACAGCTATAAAACACTCCACAGATTACAAGTCTAGACCCAAAACTGTGATCTTACTCCGCTGTGACACTGAACAATAAGTCTCGCGTCCTGCCTCGTAAATTACTGAGTATAACTTAATATTAATGAATGGGATCAGTGTTCGTTAACCGCCACAATTAGCCCGTCGCCGTTGCGGTACTCTGTATACCAGTATAGTTCAGTAAATTCACTTGTGGTGCTATTAGGTTCGTTGCATACTAGACAGCCATATTAATGTTGTATGTAGCACTTTTTTTTACCGTTCGTGGTACAAATATTCTAGTTTTATAACTTTCGTGAAGGATATACTAGTTTATACCCCAGTTGTAGTCATGTTTATTTGAGAATAAACAGGGAGAGATACTTATATAGAGATTTAGTAACGAGGCATAGTTCTAGACTAGGCGCTTCTAGAAACGACCAAATTGGCACAGAGTCTAAGCGATTGGACTGCTGCGCTAAGGGTTGCGGATTCGATTTCCGCATGGGACATAAATATGTGATGTTTCGTGTTTGTGAAACGCACCCACGATACAAGGAAAAGTCCCAAGATGGAGACGATTTTTTATTTTCTAAAAAGCGAAATAAATGTTGGCTCTAAAAAACCGAATATAACATTTTTACCTACCCCGAAATCAGATATCACACGCTATACCGCTTAACACTCTAACATCACCTTATATAGAAAACAACAAAGATCAGGTTTATACCTGTAGGAAGCCCGCTGAACCAAGCATCATCACAACAAAGCATTGTGAGAAGTACAGTCGAAGTGCAATAATAGTTCCGTGCAAAACTTCTTTAGACCGTCGCCGACTACGAAACAATTCAAGTACAAAGAGCTTCATGTATACAGTACCTAAAATAGAATCTCGCCGCGCTGTTATCAGTGTTCACACTTCACGACGCACACTTGGACTTAGCTCGGCTCTCACACAGTGGTTTATTACATTGCAACTCCTAGCTTGAAATCGGGGACAAATCTTTCTCTTCTATTTAGAAAAAAGAAAGGAATAGATTTATTTAGCTCTCATTCTTATATTGGTAACTATCTGCGCCCCGCGGTGATATCCGATACATTTTTTCGGTATGAAAAGTAGCCTATGTGTTAATCCAGGGTGTCACCTACCTCTGTATAAAATTTCATCAAAATCGGTCAAGGCGTTTGAGCTTGAAGCGGTAACAAACATGCAAACATAGACACTCAGAAACTTCCGCCTTTATAATATATGTGTGATACACTAGCGTATAGCAAGGTAACGTATGAGATGACTTTCGAGATGATATTAATGTTTCAGAATAGCATACCTAATCCAAGATTGTGTGAAATACTATGTAAGAGAGAGTTGAGTACGTTTGACTCAAAATGATTTGTAACAGTATGGCTAGTAATCGACCTTAAAAATATCGATCTGTAACGCTGTGTTCCAAAAAAATCCAATTTCCCCAAACATATTATTTTTCATTACAAATAACCTCCGCTCGAATGAATCCCATTTCACATCTTACAGAGTTATAGGACTTACGAATGCTGACCAAAAACACTTCATATAATAATCTATATCTTACATAACGACCGGCCTACTTCGATGCGAAATAAAAAAAATATTTTTACTGAACATAATAATACTTTTCATGTCATTTTATGTGACATCAAATCTTTATTGCTCCGGTGTGCGTTTATGAACATTTCGTGTGATAAAAAGTATACCACTTCTTCCAAGTCGTATTTATTAATGAAGGAATGCATTATTCGAGTAATTTTTGAAATTCCTGGCCGTTTTGGCCATGTTTTATTTATTACGCGTATTATGTTATATTGAAATGACTGGGCACATTTGGGTAATTTTTAGGTGGCGATAAAGTTAAATTATTGATGGAGCTTTTTGCGAGGTCTTTTAGGGTCGCTATCATTAGGTTGTTTTATGATAGTAAATAATGTATAGTGGCTAATGGATATGTTTATATAGACTTCGGTAAAGGGTTCTACCCTAGTATTTAGTTTGTTGAAAGGTGTAAACTATTTGCAACATAACTTCCTATCGTAGTGTTATTAATAGGTAAGCACTTAGGCTAAGCACAATTTAGAACTAAAACGTGTGTGATCCGCAGATGTTTGTCCCGAGTCTGACTGTTTATGTATATGATATTTTATGTTTGTAAAACACACACACGATACAGAAGATATTTCTAAAGAAGGGCGACTTTTTTAAGTATTGAATCATCAGAAAGCAATCAAAATAACTTTTTTTTTCCAACTTGTCTCTCGCAGTTAGCTCTGAAGGAGCTCTTACCGCTTAACCGGTCGTTTGGCGAGACCTAACAAAGGCCTCTAGCCAGGGAAAAAACAATTCCTACACGATGCTACATAAATACCATAACCTAATGTGCTGAACATGAGCTGTTTCGCCCGTCACTTATCCACACCGTAACTGCGCATCGATATGCACCTCTATACAACTTCTATACGATCAACAGACAGCTTCATGGTCCACTCAACACATCTCTCTACTAACAAGGCGTTAAGTGAAGCTTGCTAACTATCGTAGTGCAGTTTTCATGACTTTGGACCCAGTCCTCCAGCCTCGTTGGTATTGTAGTCGCTAAGCGGGACTGAGCATGAGATCCTGGTTTGGATCCTGAATCAGGCAAAGTGTTACTGGGTTTTTCCGTTATGTAATTCTAAAAAGCAGTATGGTCTGGATTTCTGCCCAGTTGATGGTGTAGCGACATCTACACGTCGAAGGACGAGTGACGTAGCTAATCCTGCATCGCGCTAGCGAAGTAATCGCATTCGCTAGCAATATACACAGCCGCCCCGAGTTGAAAAGTGGGGCGCCGCAGCCCACCAGGCACACAACCGCCTGGTTGGAAGATCTTCCCTCTTCGTTGGAGGAACTCCACATCCCTACCTCCACAATGGCAATAAGCTCGCCTTTTACACTGGGATCTATAACATAACTAGTGAAATGTAAAACTATACTTAGATGCTTCTCTGCCTATCCTATCTGGAAATACAAGCGCCATTTTATATACCAACAAAAGCGACCTAATCTTTGACGATAATCACAAATCAGTCATACAACTACATCAACTAAGAATTATCGTTTTAAGATTATAATACATCTCATATCTTACATAGCACTGAACGCAAAGCTTGCTAAGACTCGGTGCGCTCTACTGATTCAGACCCATTCACAACGTTAAACCCAGATTTACCACCGATTTTTGGCTCAGCGTTGCCCCGTTATGTACGATGGACATGATATTAGTGAAATGGGTGTTTTCAACTTAATGTACCATGAAGCTTGTTTGTTTAAGAATGTTGGTAGCTTTCAACCTTTGGGCATACTCCAAGTTTTTATTGAAAGGTGAAGGAAAACTTCGTAAGGAAACAGGCTGGTCTGAGAGATTTTTTAACGGTGTGTAAAGCCTGGTCAGAGGCCTATAGGCGGTTTGAACTCTGACACCAGGTTGTTCATCAACCATACGATATAAAAATTAAAAGGTGAATGATTTATGAATGCAATAAGCTGGTTTTATGTGAAGATTTCCATCTGTAGGCTTGATAATATAGATTTTACCTTAGACCTAGAAAAAAGTCCTGGACTTTATCTTTTTATAGTAAGTAACCTTTTTAAAAAGTTTAATGGATTTATCTATTTGCGCGATGTTGTTTAAATTCAGAGAAAACTACTCCTGTTTTTTTTGGGGTTTCAATGAATTTTTTTGCCATAAGATTGGTTTTGCTCCTCTATCTGCGACTATATTCCGCACTATTAGCTTTCAACACGCAAATGTCCTCTCCCAAATCTAATTCGAACTGCTATTGTAAAACAGGTAAGTTTATGTGGTAAGTTTATGTGGTATTATAAAGATGCATATACATTCAATGATAAAATGAGTAAGATTTTGTTTCATAAAATATCTTTTGTTTTCATCCAAGTATGATGAAAAACAACGGTTAAAATTACGAACCGCATGGAGCATTATGAATAAGCTTTGAGCAAAGCGATATAAACAAAGAGAAATGGTAAAGAACGGGGCCGGCCCAATTTTATGCTCATAATAATTCTTTCACGTAAAGTTTTACGAGTTCGTACCTACATACGTGGGGTTCACTTTCGTTGACATACTGACATGGATACCTCTGTTTATGTTGTTAATAAAAATGTTTTAGTGAGATACCCCAATTGGCTTTATTTTTATTTTACTGGGGCATGAAGAGTCATCATGCTGGACGGAAGGCTGTAGGCTATAAGCCTGGTTTACACAAGGAGCCGTTTTAGGGCCGATCCTTGGGGTTTATTTAGTAGAGTTGTGGCATGTTGTTTTGGAACTCTAAATTCGTTTTCGTGGGATCTGCACTTTTGACTTTCTGTAGACTGTAATCCTACATTTTAAGGTGTAAACAATTTGGTTTTATGCCATTGCAGATATAGACAGATTAGTTTTACATAGAAGAAGAAGAATAGAAGAAATGGAGATGAAATAAAACCTTCCGTGTTAAGTGCTGTAAATTCACTCATTTACTCTGTCTACAACAACCTGAATGGCGCAACGGCTATGCAATTGGACTGCTGTGCTAAGGGCTGCGGGTTAAATTCCCGCACACGATAAAAAAAATTGTTTATCTCAATACAGGCTGTGGTCTGTGTATGTGATATTTCATGTGAAACGCACCCACGATACGGGAGAAATACATAGTCAAAAGTGCACAGCTTGTGCACTATACCATACACCATCTGCTGCAAAGTTAGTTCTCTGTTGGGATCTAAGAACTATATCAAACAATAATTTGATGATGATAAATATGTACTGATCTATAAAAGCCCATAAACTGTACCTGGTGTATAGACATGCAACTAACTAATACACGTGTCAGAAGTTCAAATATGAAACTAAAAGTAATATCGCAAAGCTTCGTGCTGTACCTACGGCAGATGGCGCTGAACGATTTTGACGAAATTGCAGTACTTACAGTAAGTGCTGGTCGTAAACTTCTGGGTATTCTATTTTATGTGCAGGTCTGATCTCAACTGGAATAGTTTTCAAAATAAATGTTTTTTTTCCAAAATGTACGATTTTTATTTCATAGGTTTTATTACTTTTTTAAAATTTATTTCACTACGTCATCAACGTCTTGAACTGCGCTAAATAATATTAACAAAATTGTATCACTCTTATATTATTAGAACTGTATAGCTATATGCTATTTATATTGTGATAAAATTATAACTACGTCACAAAAGTAAATAACATATAAACACAAGATATCGTCATCAGCCGGAAGATATCCACTGTTAAACAGGGGGGGGGTTTACCATAATCCTTACAATGCTTGGCAAGCAGCTTAGGGTTCACAGTATTGGTGGTGAAGTTACGCAAGACGCTGCTCCCCATCTTAAGGGTTTTCCCTTAGTCACCTCTTGCGACACCCACGGGAGGAAAGGGAGTGGCCGATTCTGTGCCCGATACCACTCGGCCAACGACATGGAGACTCACTTGCATATATACCTAACTGATCCATATTTTATCAGACAATATTTTCGTTTAATTAATAAGTGGTGATTTTACCTGTGTCACCTGCTACTACTGGAAAACACCTCATTAAAAATCTAGATAGCAGTTTGCCCGACCCAGAAATCCAACCCTATTCCAGCCCAAATCCTAGGTCGAGGCAGATATTTTTGTATTCTATCTCAAAATAATCTTAGCCAAAACTGCCAAAGTCCGTAGCCAACAAAACAGTATATAGCAATAAATAACAAGGTGTACATAAAAAAGGTTTCTCGAGTAGTTTGGAGCTTAGTTTTGAGTTCGTCTGTTTGTTCCGACTCGACAAAAACTAGTCGGCGGATGTTGACGGAATTACTCCGTCGGAAACTGAAGGTTTAAATTAAAACCTAACTTTTGTTTCACTGTGGTTTACGTAACTAAGACTACAGGTTTGAAGCAACCTGGTGTTTAAGTGAACAGTGGGGAAGAAAATATATTCTCATGTATAATTAATTAATATTCGCCTAACCAAATTTCGGTAGGTATACATCTATATATATAAAATTTTCGTGTCACAGTTTTCGTTCCCATACTCCTCCGAAACGGCTAGACCGATTCTCATGAAATTTTGTGAGCGTATTGAGTAGGTCTGAGAATCGGCCAACATCTATTTTTCATACCCCGGGTCAGCTAGTATTATATATGTCAACGGAACTAAGATTGAGAGTTTTGTATTAGTTAGGTTTATATTGACAAGGTAACGTATCCAACTTTTAAATAGAGATCTGGCAAACTTTTTGACCAGGCAATGAATAAGACAAAAAAATACAGGCTTGAACAAGTCAGTATCACACAACTTTACAGATTTTTTATATAAATATACTGGCAATTACAATGCCAGTAGATTTAAATTTAAACTTGTTCTAGAATTCTATTTTGGAACTGCATAGCAGTTTACCAGAAGTAAATTCAAACAACGAATCTTATGACAAACTGGCCAGCTATAAATAAAGAGGATGGCTAAGAAAATATATCATCCAAATAGATGAGTGTTCATCAAAGATTATAAAATATCCCAGAGGGTCCATGAAAGTTAGTAAGAAAGATTTTTGAAATATTGAATCCCTAAATTGTACCCAGTTTTAAATTCATCTAAATAATAGTTTAAAGTATTCTTTTACATAATATAATTTCAATAAATATTCAGTTTGCAAGCGTGCACCTGTTCTATATACCTATAACAAGAGCATTTTGTCGGCAAAGACAGTCATGGTCTTGTGCATTAAAAAAGAAACACAAAGAATTTGTCTGTCCTGCCAGCCGCTCTACCTATCTAACTCACGGTATAAGCACTCATATCAATACGGTACAGGGATCACTAAATAAAATACCTACAACTACATACATTCAAGTAGTGACATCTTCGATTCCAAATCTATGAGCACGAAATTCACTAAGCGTCGACCTTGGGGAAGTGACTCGCATCCAGTTTCCCCTCACAGGAAATGAGCCCAGCTTTGACGGTAGTCGGCGACCGAAGTGTGGAGGCACACCGCAGCTACATATACCGTCGTGTTGACCCTGATATGACGAGGACCGATGTGACTGAGTGACCCGAATATTGACTGAAATGAATACGTGGTTTATGACGTAGTATCATTGTGTATTTTTCCTCTCCACATGGCTAGGTTACTGCTGTTTTTATTATACTGCGTTTGGATTACTGAGAATGACTGAAAACGTCTGAATTTTTGTTAATGCCTTTTCTCAAATAATTATGTAGCCTTAGATAAACATACTATTTTACAAATATATACAACTTAATTCTAATACAAAATAAAAACAATATATACAAAAATAAAAAGTTAAAAAGCATCAAAGAATTCATCCCCATCGATGTCAACCGGTAACGTGCCCAAAAAACTGGCAGCATTGCCACGTTGAATGGCAATGCTAATTCTTTGGCCAAAAAATGAACCAGCCCTTTGGTCACGTGTGGAGTCGACTAGGCGCTTTGCTAACTCTTTAAACAAAGCGCGAGCGCTCGGACCCCAAGGCCCAAATGTTTGGATATGGACATATATACAGGGTGCAGTTTTGAAGATGCAAAACATTTCGGGAGGTTGTAATAAAAGTCACAAATAATCATATAAAAATACGATACTTGGTCAATAATCAATAGTACATTTTATTTTAATTTTTTAAGTTTAGCTGTTATTCAGAATAACGCTCTACGCAAACATCTTGAAACAGAATCGCGCGTTGCGAACTGTCAAGCGCATCATGCCACTCACGCACACAGCTGCGAGAGTGCATCGACCTGTACGAGGCTCCGCCCACTTATTCTACGTAATAACGAAATGTAAGCGCAATAGTTGCTTTGGGGTGGATGTCACAAATAAAGTTCGGGCTTCACATTCAATATACCACTTTTAAGCGACAATCGGGTACAAAAAAGACACGGGATACATGTAACGTAGAAGCGCGAAGGATATACGTGTTCGTACCATCGGACGGTCGGTAGGCCTCTGGGGCTCTGGCTCGGTCGTCGGGCGCGGGTCGCGGTGCGCAACGCACACGCAGGGCCTCTCTCGGCAGCGGGCTATTCTCCGGTGTAGCAACAACGCGGACAACGTAAGTAGGTAAGCAGTACCGCGCATGCGCGCGTTTTGCGCGCGTGCTAGTCATTTTTATAAAAGAAAAGTTCATGTTGCCTCGTTAGTTACCTATCAGCTGATGAGTAAAATGTTAGGTCGAGATAAATAAACCTTACATAGCACGTAAGCAATATTCGTATCCCTGCTACACAATTGTGAATAGTTTCACATTAAATTGATTGCAAGTTAAAGACGAAACATAGCTAACCTAAAGTAATGTTTATTTATCTTGACCTTAGTTTTGCTTTATGACTGAGACCGTGACTGACACGCACAAATGTTGTTGTAGGTATGTAAGTTGTAGGACGTCGTTCGTAATCCGTTGCTGCATAGTGGACGCGCGCGCGGGTATTAGGTACTTAATAATAAAGCGGCGGCATGCGACTGTAGGTAGTTGGCGGCGGCGGGCGGCGCAGTCGGCGCGCTGTAGGTAAAGTTTAAGTGATTTATCTTGCCTGAGATGTAGGTATGTTTGGCGTAGATTGATTCGGCTAACAACGTATTTACAAATTATTGTCTATGTACAAATAAAATAAATAAATTACCTACTTACGTTAATTGGAGGTATTCTTTAAAGTGTTAACACTCCAGGCTCAGTCTAGCACGACGTGGCTGATGATCTTTTAGCTTACGTAGCACAAACACATTCGTTTTTAAAGTGTGGAAAGCACTGATCACTTTTTCACGCAATTGTGTAACACTGGTGCTTAGTCACTCGTAGGTTATGCTCGCGGCGAGTCCACTGGTGTTCGTTATGAACATTTAGACGCCAACTTGAGTAAATAAACACTCGTCCGTCCATAGGATGTTGGCGTCTTGGTGTTCCAGCAACCAGCGACAAAACGTAACTCGCGCGGCGATATCAGCTGTGTAGAGGTCCTGTACCTTGCGGTAATGCAATGGATGTTGCAGTTATTTCTTCAGTAGCCGCCACACTGTAGAGTGCACTCCAAACAGTCATTTTTATTACCACTAGCTACTATCGTACGTAACCGAAAACGCAACGGCGGGCGGATATTGCACGCGCATGCACACGCCGGCGACATGAATTACACTAAATCGATAGATCGATGGCCGCCTGGGCGGGGCTAGCGAGGTGCGGGCGGCGAGGGCGCTGCCGATCAATGAACTGTTTGTGTGCGTTGTTATAGGGCGACTAGCGACTAGCCGCTTTTAAATAAAGGTGGTTTACACATATCGATTTCGGCAAATAAGAAAAAAAATACCTACTGATTTTATTGTTGATTCGGGTCGAGGATCACTAACATAATTACCTCCCGAAATATTTTTCATCTTCAAAACTGCACCCTGTATACAACATAATTATTTACAAACACACGTAGTTACAGAAGATGGGTAGCAGCGTCTTCTGTAACTTTTCCACAAATACTGCGATCCCCAAGCCACTTGCCAAGCGTGGGGATTATGGCACCCCCCCACCCCTTACGGATGGCCCTTATGAAAGAACCCGTCTGGAAAACAGTGTATTCTCTTTCGACCACAAACTGTACTGAATGTAATTGTCCTTTCCCGGAACAAGAAGTGGTCGGAATCCTTTTCCTCAATCCATCATCCATCCAGTCAAATTCCCTTAAAACCGGATCTGGGGTTTAGATGTAAAACCAAAACATTGTACAATTCACTCAAGCGATGTCGCGGGCTTTTGCTAGTGAAATATAACGAAACAAGTGTACCACAGACCTTCGCACACCAACTTCTAGCAGACAGCTCGTAAATAACCGAAGGTTTAACGTACGAATTGTTTTCTATTAAACTTTCAACAAGTAATAACTATGATATCACTGCGGCACTGTTTCAGTAGGTTTCCTCTTGTTTTGAATTATGGCTGGCACTGGATGGAATATTTAAGATATAATGTATTATGCATGTATTGATTGTAGCTACGTAGCTACCAGGTCGA
Source organism: Abrostola triplasia (assembly GCA_946251915.1). Taxonomy (NCBI): domain Eukaryota; kingdom Metazoa; phylum Arthropoda; class Insecta; order Lepidoptera; family Noctuidae; genus Abrostola; species Abrostola triplasia. Next base: position 3,430,958 of record OX276444.1, on the reverse strand, counting down.
ACAATCAGCCTGAGTACGGCTGATTGTGGTCAGTCTCACATACTGACCGTTTTCACATAAATTGAGACCCCGCCGTGCTTCAGAAGGCACGTTAAGCCGTTGCCCCTACGCCTGATCTCTCTCTAGTTGTATCGGTCTGCCGTGCCATCAGACTATGGGGGGGAATAGGGCATGCACCTGTGTTTGCATACTTGTGCACTATAATATCTCCTGCGAACTCTGCTAGTCTCAGATGAGATAGGCCACCTTGACCGGTCAGGAGAACATTATTGATCGGGAGGCTGAATTCTTTAACATGCTTATTGTACTTAATATTCTTTGTCTTCATTCACAAGGTTGTGGTTTTCTAATCAGACTAGTAAAGTTCAAAGAGTTCAAAGACACGCACAACACTAACTTGTCGACCTGATTAGCGCAGTGGCTAAGCGATTAGACTGCTGCGCTAAGGGTTGCGGGTTCGATTCCCGCACGGGGCAAAACTTTGTGCGAACCACAGATGTTTGTCCCGAGTCTGGGTGTTTGTGTTTGTGATATTTCATGTTTGTAAAACGCACCCACGATACAGGAGAAATTCCTAGTGTGGGGCGACGTTTTTTTTAAAAAGAATAAAAAAAAAACTTATCGCGTCATTATTTACTTGCTAATAGGTATGGGAATTTTTGGTCTATGTCCAGCAGTGCACTGCAACGGAATGATGATGATGATGGGAGTTTTTACGCACGTACAGAATACATACGATGAATGATGATCATGATGACATCTTAGTCGATTAAAAAAATTACATGTCCCTGTAATTCTGCAGTAGGCAAATTTTGTTTTACAATGCCATTCAGAAATACCATGAGAATTGATTTTCCCAAACTTTTTCGTATCGATTTCAAAGCTCCAAACTTCTTCATTACCATTTATGTAGTACATAATAATAAAATATGGTTACAAATATCAATAACAGATAAAACTTATTTGTCTTTTCCTTGTTTTTGTTTGAGTATTGATAAAAGCTTTCAGCTATTATATCTATACTTTCATGTCTTTCAAAGAATCTGATTTAAAATTGTAATGGTGGCTTTGTAGGTATTCTTGCTTTGAGAGTCGGATCGGGAACTGTTTGTGCAAGACTGATTTATTTTCTTGCGTAATAACCGGCGTTTGACTATTCGCAAGATGCTTTCGAGTGCGACGTCCTAGATTTTATTCGTGGGTCAGAGAAATATTTAAGGAATTTTTTTATGTATTGGATATTTTAGTCTTGAAATTTCAGCAGTTTGTGGTGTGTAAACCGCCACATAAGCAACAATATTCTTCTGTATTATTTGTTTCTTGGTGCGCAAAAAAGTATAATATTCTCTTCGATTCTCTTCTATTCCCTTATATACCTAGCTCAGATTAAACTAAGTTAAAATAAGCGACTCACCCACAGTCAAACCACTAAATTGGTTTTGTGGGCAATTCAAATATGAAAACATTGTATTATACATACATACATAAAGTCATGCCTATTTCCCAGAGGGGTAGGCAGAGACCATGGATTGCCATTTTCTACGATCCTGACATACTTCTTTCGCTTCATTCATTGTATTATGATGAAAAATGAATAAATAAATAATGATAAAAAATGGGGCTGATACTCTGTGGTATAATGTTGGTGAGCACACTTCTCCCTACCATGCTAGGAATACCGGGTAGGGAATAAACATTGCACTAGGTACTACATAAGAAACCCATCAGGCATTTACATTATCACTGGCATCCGAATCACCTGTCAATTCATCGTCTAAATGATGCATGTCATTAGCAGCGTGTTACTGTTGCAATACATATCGTGCATGTCCGTCTGTAGCAATATGCTTCGTGAATGGGATTCTCTTGTTCTATTGATGTGATCCGTTCAATTATGTGGGACATATGGTTGAAAAAGACGGTCACGTGGTACGTACGTTGTTAATTTGCATAGGTATATAGAACTCTAAATACGTACTTAATAATAAAAAAATATTATTAAATAAATTATATCCTTAATTACTACTACAATTACGAGGGGCTTGTACCTGGCTACCGCGCAGATCAGTCGATCAGCGAGGTTAAGCCGTGCTCGCCGCGGTTAGTCTTGTGATGGGTGACCGTTTTCACATGTCGAGTCTGTGCTTTGGCAGGCACGTTAAGTCGTTGGTCCTGCGCCTGATCTCTCTCCGGTCGGTCTATCGTCCGGATCGGACTATGATCGTGTGAATGCACCTGTGTTTGCGCGCATACTTGTGCACTATAATATCTGTTGCGTACTTAGTTAGTCTCAGATGTCCGGTTAAAAGAGATCTTTACCCCTGAGTTTGTTTTGGCATTTCCTCTCAGAGGTAGTCAATTAGGAAATGCCGATGCCATCTAGTTTAAAAAAAAATGACGTGTAAAAGTGTTTTTCTGAAACCTATTTGCAAAAATAAAATTATTTATCATATCCGCTGTGACTGAAATTCGATCTGGAAATCATTATTTTAGTTTGATTAAAAAAACATGTAGGTACTTAGTTCTTGCTGTTCACCAGCGTGATTATAAATAGTTATTTAGTATAGTTAGTACATACCTAATACGTCTCAGCTGCATTATTAATTAAACTGCAGTATACTAGGTACCTAATCTAATGAGCAGCGCATCACAGGTTCACTATCAGCTTTATTACGTCACACACAGCGCAATAACACGGGAACTCACTTCAACTGACATTATTACTGTAATGAATATTATATGTGTTCATTATATGTTGTGACATTTGTCATATTTATTTAAATTTAGCTATCATTATGATTGTAACGTATAACAATTATCATCTCTTTCCGTATCTTATTTTTTTTATTTTATACTAGCTGCGCCCCGCGGTGTTGCACGCTGCGTCGGGATAAAAGTAGCCTATGTGTCAATCCAGGGTGTCAGCTACCCTCATGTAAATTATTTCTTTTTTTTATTCTTTTTTTTATTTCGGAATTATTCATTAAAATCCATTCAGTAGTTTTAGCGTGAAAGAGTAACAAACATCCATACTTACAAACTTTCGCGTTGATAATATTAGTAGGGATTGCTTTATAAAATTGCTGTGGACGAGCTATGAAGAGAGCTATGCTCGGAGTTTCTTTACAGGATCCGGAATACGGAAATTCGCCAAAGAGTCACAAACATAGCTCTAAGAATATGCAAGTCGAAGTGGCCGCTGGCAGGCCATTGGCAGACGAAAACCGTTGGAGAAGGAAGTTTCTCGAATGTTGACCACGAACCGGAAGACGCAGCTGTGGCAGGCTCCCACCAGGTGGACCGACGATATCGTCAGAGTTGCAGGCAATCGACAATTTACCGAGTTTGTTGTACTTGTTAACATCTCTGCTTACTCTATTAATGGCAACCGGGACTTACAATTTACGTGTGAAACACAGTCACCCATCCAAATACTGACCTCAGTAAGCACTGCTTAACGTCACAACCAGCCTGTTTTTACTGTTACGTAGCTAGAAGCACCTCAATCTAGAACGGCCCCATCTAAACATAAACAGAAGAGAATCTCCAATTTAAAATCTCCGAACACTTCCGTGAGTTATTACCTCATTATTTAAATAACATTTATTGCCTCTCATTGCTATAAGAATGCACACATTACGGCCCTTTAATCGGTACTCAAGTTGATTGGCCCATAAACACTCTGCGAAGCTCATCAATAAGTTTTAAGTGTGCCCTTAACCTTATCTCTTAATCCATATAATTTCGTATTTTGGATTAAATCGTAAAATGTGTGATACACTGTCGCATAGAGTTGGCAGCGTCCGAATTAAGAAACGTAAAGTTATTGTGTCACCTCGCCAGGGACAAAGATAAATATTCAATTGATGTCCATAACATAACATAACATCACGCCTGTATTTCCCGAAGGGGTAGGCAGAGGTGCACATATAGTAGACCCACATTTCGCCAGTTATGTTTTAGGTCCCAATGTAATAGGGGGCGAGCCTATTGCCATCAACCGGGCACAAATCCAGACTCCGTGCTGCTACTCAGAATTACCTAATGGAAAAACCCAGTAACACTTTGCCCGACCCAGGATTCGAACTCAGGACCTCGTGCTCGGCAGTCGCGCTTAGCCACCACTAGACCAACGAAGCAGTCATTGATGTCCGACCTCCAGTAATTAAAGAGGAACAAGCCGCTTGCTAAGCGTGGGGATTATGGCAACACCTCTCTTTACTCAAGGGGGAGGCCTTTGTTCAACAGTGGACGTCGTCCGGCTAATGATGATGATTCTTTAGAACCTTACGTAGAAAGTGGTGCCTACTGGTGAGCACAAAAACGGTAGCTCTTACTGCATAGTGTGTTTGACAGAAATTAAATATTTATAATAATAATATTATATACTAGGGACAGATATCTACTGATCACACACAAAAATTTCTCAATTATTTCAGCATCACAGTCCACTTAATAAGCCACTGCATCAACGGGACAGTCCAAACTGCACTGAAGCAAAATAATGATGTTTGCCAAACTGACAGACGTATGTCACAACACATTAACCCCAAACACAATACATTGTGCTCCTGCAAATGAATTGACGAATCGAATTCATTCCCCACATTGACAGGCGTTCGCAGAGGATATTAAACAATCTCCTCTCTTTAATCGGTGGATAATTGTGGACTTGAAAAGGGAAATTATTATTTGTATGGATGAATTGATTACAGACATTGTGCACAGTTTGTGCTTACAGTTTACAATGGCTTAACGAGCCGGAAATGTAAGGCTGAAACAAGAGAGAGCTGTAACTGAGTGAAAGGTTGGAGACCTTTTACCACGCTGGAATTGAGCCTGTAGGCCAGTAGACCAGAAGTCTGATAACGCGCCACTCCGGCCAATGTATAATTAATAAACGAACTTCTAAATTTAAGTCGAATCATCATCAGGCAAAAGACGTCCACTGTTGAACAAAGGCCTCCTCCTCACGTAATGGCGGGTTTGCTTTAAACCCCACGCTTGGCCAGCGGTTTGGGGATCGCAGTTTTGGCGGTGAAGTTACAGAAGACGCTGCTGCCCATCTTCTAGAATTTCCCTTAAGCGCATATTACGACACCCACGGGAATAGAATAGAATAGTTTATTTGCTTGAAATAATGGTGTTTACAAGTATTTTTTGTAAAAATAGTCTCACATATTTCGCCTACTTTCTTCGGCATGCAAAAACATAATACACATTAAAATTAAGTTATCATCTTAATACAAGTATATCAACTTAACCTATAACATATAACAATTATTGTAATCAACATTAAATATTAAACTATAAAAAAAATTAACAACATAACAACACATATTTTTTAACAGTCTTAGAGGCTTAGATGATAATTTATCAATTAAGGTTCATTGTCAGAAACTCATTAAGGGTGTAAAAGCAACTATTTACTAGGAAAGGAGTGGTCTAAATTCTAGTCTGGAAACCACTTGGCAAAGTAAGTCGGTTAAGTCTTACACGTTTAGGTTATCCAAACATAGTTTTATGCCCTGCGCACGGAATGAAACTCATAAAAGGTTTCTATACCTAAAGAATCGAGGAGTTATTCTACCTAGCTCCAATGTAATAGTCCATTGTTATAAAAACTCTTTACGAGTGTATTTGAATAAAAAGTATATTGTTTTCTATTATTCTCAATCGGTTTTCAATAAAAGAATAACGAATTTAGGAGTTTAAAAGGTTTGTAAACGCGTCGAAGTGCTGAAGCGTGCTGATCTATAAGCTGTAGGTACCTTTTTATTTCAGACTTATTCAGACAGGACCTTACAATTAAGTGATAATTTAAATTTGTTGTTTATGCCTTACAAACTACAGATTCTTAAATAATGTCTCACTTTTCGAGATCGATTCTTCGATCGGTCAACCCATTTTCGAGAAAATTGGCAACAATTAGCATTAGTGCACACACATACAGACAGCCTCTCACCGTAAACGCATACACCTTCTCCGTTCCGTCGTGGGTGACAAATAAACACTCAGTACGTATTCCATGCGATTATGAATTTCCAATTTAACAGAAAACGTTCAATTATTTTATATGTTGTACTATCTTGGTTATTTAAAAACACTAGGCGACTTAAATTACATATGGCCCATTATTTAATGTAACAAAAACATGACATATCACGCCTGTATTTCCCGAAGTGGTAGGCAGAGGTGCACGTATAGCACACCCACATTTCGCCAGTTACGTTTTAGGTCCCAATGTAATAGGGGGCGAGCCTATTGCCATCAACCGGGCACAAATCCAGACTCCGTGCTGCTACTGAGAATTACCTAATAGAAAAACCCAGTTAAACTTTGCCCGACCCGGGATTCGAACCCAGGACCTCGTGCCCAGCAATTGCGCTTAAGAACAGATAGACCAACGGCAGATTATTTGATGTATACGTTTTAAAGTAAATACATGTAAAAAGTCAAATTATTTTAAGCAATGTAAGTATAGACATTAAACTAAATACAGCTGAAATATCTTCAACCCCGAGACGCCCTTTCCACATCTTAAAAATGTGAAATAAAATAAAAATACATGATAACCACAATATTATTTGTTGGAACATTCTCGCAATGTCTACAAGTGTCACGGAGTTATTACATTTGTCTAGCTGAGAGTATGAGATGTACATAGTAAGCACTGTTAGTGCTTATCGCTTGAGGGTAAAGAATATAAGTCAACTTGGATTCCAACTTGGAATATTTTGAGCAGTTTTTATGTTGAAATAGGTTTTGTTTTTTGTTAGGTTACCCCTTATTGGTATTTAAACGCTGTGTTTTAATAAAATTAAACTAAAACGCGGGATTTACACGAATAAAACAGTTAGTGTCTATGGGTTTGCTAAAAGAATGTGATGAAAAATGAAGTTTTTTGTTAATAGGACTTAAACTTAATAGATTTAAAAACTAGTAAAGAATGAGCCAAGTCCACAAACCTTTACGCAAACTATCGTTACCGATCATTATGTTATCTAATGCCTCGCCTAAATTAAACGACTACATAGAGAACACAAGCTTAAACTAACATCTAACGATTCCTTAATTAATCATGTAGATCAGTGGTTCTCAACCTTCGGGCCACAAGCAGCGACGAAATGGGCCAAGAAAGCTGTTGGATTAGTCTTTAAGATTTTTTATCCGAGTTTTATCGTTAGAATTAATATTTACTTACTCTATTGATAGTAGTCGATAATAGACACAGTGATAATAAAAAAAAGCATAATATTATCAACTTCTTGGTGAAGTTGTCGCTAATCGCGACTGTTGAGTATAGGGTCCTAGGTTTGAATCCCGTTTATCTATTAGGTAATTATCAGTAGCAGCACGGAGTCTGGATTTGTGCCTGATTGGTGGCAATAGGCTCGCCCCTTTCACATTAAGATCTTTAACATAACTTGCGAAATGTAGATGTATTATAATTATGTACACATATCAGTCATGTTTTGTTATGTACTTATACTCATTCCTGGCTCATTGACTGCCTCGTTGGTCTAGTGGTCGCTAAGCGCGACTGCTGAGCACGAGGTCCTGGGTTCGAATCCCGGGTCGGGCAAAGTGTTATTGGGTTTTTCCATTAGGTAATTCTCAGTAGCAGCACGGAGTCTGGATTTGTGCCCGGTTGATGGCAATAGGCTCGCCCCCTATTACATTGGGACCTAAAAAAACATAACTGGCGAAATGTGGGTGTACTATATGTGCACTTCTGCCTACCCCTTCGGGGAATACAGGCGTGAAGTTATGTTATGTTATGTTTATGTTATACTCATTTCCTCATTACATCATACTTGACAGTAAGGTATCACAAAGATTTCAATTATTCACATTTTTTATAATTATTATTTTATACCAGCCTGTAACTGCCCCGTTGTAGAGCAAAGACCTCTTCATAAGGAGAAAAGGGCCATTATAGACTTTTTTTTTTCAAAAGTATTTCTACCTTTAAATTGCAATAACGTAGAAGTTAACGATCGCCTATTTAGAATTAAGTTCGAGGATAAACGATTTGTGAAGAACGTGACTATTATGTTTACTTCAAAACGCAGCCAAAAAGTCAGAAAATAACTGAAACAATTTAATTTTGGTTAATGTATTTTTAAATTGTGCCCAGTTGAATTCAATAGGGCCGCCCCCTATTACATTGGGGCCTAAAAACATATCTGGCGAAATGTGTGTTCTATATGTGCACCTCTGCCTACGACTTCGGGGAATACAGGCGTGATGTTATGTATTGTATTTTAAAATCTAGTTAATTCATTTATTTAATAGGTATCTTCGAAAAACTTACAGTAAACAAACAGATCATATAATAATAGTAATCATGAAATTAAACTATTTTAACGGATTTTATCGCGGTTTTCTTTTGTTTTTTGGTCCCGACGCGCGACATTTCAAATCCTTTACAGCATGGTGGCCAAGGACAGACTAAAGCCATAATAAAAACCGAAAAATGACAACGTCTAGAATTCGCTTAAGTGACAGAAACCATTATATTAGGAGACCCGCAACTAAGAAGGTTTGGAATCACTGGCGCAGTTATTCAAATGAACACAAATCACGACACACGCCGAGAAATAAACATTTTAATGAATATGCTTCAGATCCTAGCCATACCTAACTCTATTTACTAAAAGTTTAGGGTCCAATTATACATGTAAACATATTCGTGAATATTAAATGAAATACACTGAAGTTTTGTAACTGAGTAACGAATCTATAGACGAATTTGAAATTTAAATCGCTTACATGGTGAAACTAAGTTGCAGAGTCATAATTTTTTTTTTTGCTGGCATGGATTGTCCCACTGCTGGGCAAAGGCCTCCCTGTCTCTTTTCTAATCTCCCTGTTACCAGCTGCCAGCCGACCAGCAACAAAGAATAAAGAAAAAACTAAATATGTTCATTGAGCTGTCAACTTTACCCCCATAAATAAATGAAATTCCAAACATGCCTTTAAAAATGGATGGAAATGGATAATTCTCTCAATTCAAAGATTTGGACATCGCTTTACGATGGTGTAAAATTATTTATAGCCATCAGTCACAACCATGACTGACCCCAAACATTGCAATTTGAACTTTCATCCTTTGTTTTAATAACGAAAATGGCATGCAAGGATTTTTATTTTTTTATTTATTAATATAAAAATGCTTCTTACCGTTTTCCGTATTTCGACAGTCGCGAAAATTGTCAGGTGGTAGAAAATAATTAGTAATTAGACTGTTGTTACTATGATGAATCAAAAAAATCATTGAATGAATAAAAGCGATGTACATATTAATGTATTTTAAAGCGTCACCGAATTTACATATTATTATGGGACCATCGAAGTAAAACGTAACTTTTTATAGGTATATGACTTTTCGTGTCACTTTTGCATGTTTTTTTTTATTAATTTACACACCACAGACATGTCACAAAAATTGTGTGATTCGCAGATGTTTGTCCCGAGTCTAGGTGTTCGTGTATGTGATGTTTCATGTTTGTGAAACGCACCCACGATACAAGAGAAATACCTAGTATCGAGCGACGTTAAAAAAATACATTTAAAAGAAAATAACTAACACAATAAATAAAGTAAAAAAATAACTTACCTGTTCTAGTAATTTTGCGCCCGAATAAGGTGAACGACCGCAAAAAGGACAACTTTTACTCGGAACTAATTCCGGAAATTCGTGGCGAAGTTTTTCGTCTCCCGGACATTTTTAAGTTTCGGTTAAGACCGTTCAGGGTTAGATTAAAAAGAAACACGAAGTTCGCAAATAAAAATGGCTGAACAGTGAAGTTAATGATGGCATTCATTTATTATATCTTGAAATATTATTAGGTTTTAGTGCCAGTGTTATAGCCATATTTTTATGTCCGTTGAAACAGTAAACGCTTAAACTGTTTTTATTGTTGTAGTAGATTCTGCCTGCGACTTCTTCTGCATGGAAATATTTTTCGAGTCTTTTCCGGGATTGATGTAGCCTACTAGTTCATGGGACCTTAAAACATAAGAAATGTGGTTGTATTATATGTTCACTTCTGCCTACCCCTTCTGGGAATACAGGCGGGATGTTATGTTATGTTCTACTTGTCCATTCTGAAGGTCCATTCTAAATATTTGTTGAAATAATTTTGATAAATCAGATAGATAGTTAAGAATAACCCACACAGCCAATTATACAAATATTACTTCTAGCGATCGGAAATGGCGATGGACAGAGTTTTGTGGAAGAATAATAGGGATGCCTTTGCTTAGCAGAGAATAGGAAATACTGAACAGGTTATTAAAAAAAACATATTAGTATCTACCTATATACAAGTAAGTACCTCCTTGCATACAAATGTTATATTGCATTACCCTGGCTGTAGAGGTCCATTTCGAATACTGGTCCGGTACAACTTAAAACCAAACATAGTTAGGAGTTCAGGCCCTTAACCCAACAATAAATAACAAAGCTGAGTACTGTAGCTGAAATTCCTCTGCGTTATATTTTCGACAGAGGACTGACGCCAGAAAAAAATGTCCACTGACCGCGATCACTAAAGCATACATTTATCAACCCGCATCCGTACATTTTGTGCGAAAAAATGTACCTACATATTATGTTGCTGACGAAAGCGAAATCCGGATGTCCGTAAAATGTCGAGATTTATCGGATCTGTCGGACGGTAGTTGACAATCGGATACTCCGAAATACAAATTGGTTTTGACAAGGGTGTATTGGCTCGTAATTAAATTATGCTAATTGTATTTGAATTTTACTTTATGTAAACGTCGCGCGTCGATCCGATTGGCCTATTTCATATTCTTCTGCGTAGAAGGTCGTGCGTTTAATTAATGATTCCCGATCGGATTTATCATTAAGCAGATTAATTAGCTGGTTTTACAAAAGAGTCAGGTTTATGATCACAAATTAGGGATTACAATATAATGATTTAAACTCAGAACAAAGTATACGTTGTTATTTTATGGATGGTGGCTGATGGAGCCTAGATCTGACCAAACCGTTTTATATATACAAAGATTACATTAATATAAAATATTACTATCTTTATCTAAGTTGGTATAGCTACACCATTTATAACTCGAAAACGGCTGGACCGATTTTAATTGTCTAGCGGGGTTCTTGAGTGGGTTACTATGAGCTGCGATGCAAATTTATAACAATGCACCAGATTAGTTACTAGGTATATATTTCTATAACAGTTAACCCTGCCGTGTAAAGTCAACGGAAAAAAGGCAGGACGAAGTCTGCCGAGTCCGCTATTTTAACTTAAAATATCAACTATACTAAAACGCATAAAAAAATCATAATTATACAATGCACTGCAACACAGCTTTTAACTAGTAAGTTACATTAAAACCAAAATTCCCTAAGTGGCTACAACATATGCGTTACTTACATTAACAATGAAGACGGCAGTTCCAACTCCGTTCAGGCGGACACTTTCTAACTCGCATCAATTATTTAAAATGTACACATTAGCCACTGCATTGCAGCTGCCCGCAAACTATGGCACACTATGTGACAGACCATTTTTTAATAAGTACCTGCTATGCTATTCTGAGTGTCGTGGTGGCCCAGTGGTTAACATACCGGATTTGTATGCACAAGGTTGCAGGGTCAAACATGCAAGTATCAATGTGACTTTTTCAATTTTAGAAACCTACTAGTTGACCCGGGGTATGAAAAATAGATGTTAGCCGATTCTCAGACCTATTCAATATGCTCAGAAAATTTCATGAGAATCGGTCAAGCCGTTTCGGAGGAGTACGGGAACGAACATTGTGACACGAGAATTTTATATATAAGATTTGCTAAAATAAAATCATTTGGCATGGGTAACCGTATTTTACACAAACAAACCTTCGTGCCTCGAACAGCATCTTAAGAAGTTGAACCTCCGATTGATTTATCTCCGGTTGTAATGGTTTACCGTCGAATCAGACTATGAACGTGAGGAAATCGACGTAGCTGCTAGGTTTGCGCACACTTTCCTATATATACTACAATATCCCTATTAATATAAACGCTAAAGTTTGCATGTATGGATGGACCCAAGTAATTTCCAGAACATTACTGACAACCTCGTTGGTCAAGTGGTCACCAAGCGCGACTTTTGTGTGAGCATGAGCTCCTGGTTTCAAATCCTGAGTTGGGTAAAGTGATACAGATATTTTTTTATCGGTACTTTTCAGTAGCGGTACGGAGTCTTAATTTGTGCCTGATTGATGGCAATACTAATACATTGGGACCTATACATTACTGGCAAAGTGTTGGTGTACTGTATGTGCTTAATCCAGCTTACTACTTTTCTGATTGCATATCCCTTCGGGAAATACACAACATAATAGTATGTTTCCAGAACACCTCCGATTTTGCTAGACTATGTTCTCCGAAGACTTCGCCATCTAATGTTTTAAGACAACATAAACAAAAAATACTATCTCTTTCTTTTGTCTTCCACCTTCATCCAGTAATATATTCAATACCCTCAAGCATTAATATTCGCCATGATTTGCAAATGTAATCTATATGGTTGTCAATTCGCATATGATGTCGTCACGAAATGTGTGATACTGTGTGACGTTTGCACACTCTCATATAACTCTATGCATATGCAATGGGATCCGTTTATGTGGAGCCCGTATTGAAGAGCCAAAGTAAATGTCAAAGGATTTTTTTGTTATACTAGAGCCCGCCCGTGACTTCGATCGCATAAAATTGTACGGTTATTCGGGATAAACAGTAGCTCATATTCTGTTCTAGTTGTTTGCCAAGTCTGCCGTCAGGGATGTCCTAGAATAAGCAAGAAATTACAACGTAATAAGGCTTCAAAGACGCATTACCTTTATACGATTTAACAGGCGGTTTATAGATTTAAGCCTAGCATGGCAACATGCAAAAAAAGATATAAAAAGTCATATACTTTACACATTTGTTATTTATTGACACGTATGATACAGCGTTCTAAGAGGCCTTTGTTCAACAGACGTCTTCCGGCTGGTGATGATGATAATTTTGATCACAGACGATTTTAGCAGAATAACGTAGACACGTGTTTTATGACACAGTTACCTAATTCTCAAGCGAAAGTGACGTCTACACCTATTTTTAGAACTTTCTTGAACCGAGGCAATTACTTGATGTTACACAATCAAATCTTATACAACTTAAACCGTGTCTTCAAAACAATATAATATCGCGTATCAAGATGTCTCACAGAAATAAAAACGTCAACAGATATTAGAACGTTACGCTTCCATTCGTCGAAAATATCGCATATCACAATTCTCCCACAATTCGTTCTTAAATAACAAATTACAAAATTCCTGGTAACGTCACTCAGACGAAAATGATATATGAAATGTCATGAAATGCAATCTGTGAGAATCTGTGGAAATATTGCGCGGAGCAACCGCATTGGTGGAACTCCTGTTGTTAACGCTGCATTCAATGCTCTGAAATTGCTTGGAGCAGATTTTGTATGTTTAATCTCAGACTGTTGAGTTTAATGTTTGCAGTTGAAGCGTAATATCTCTGTTATGAATAAAACTAATATCTTATCTAGTCTTCTTTCTCGTGTCTGCATGATTTAGTTGTTTTATGAAAACATGTTTTGCAGAGTTCCTGATATTGATCGCCCTCGTTGTTCCAAACGTTCTTGGGTATGGTTCTGAAGACTCTTTTTTAATACTCTATTAAAACAACATCAGAATTTAATTGAATTAGAGTCTATTTCAGGGATAAAAGTTTCAAGCATCTCGACGTGACTTATGCAACAGTATAGTATCTACTTACATGACTTTTTTGGACGGTCTTAGAAGCATAAGGTTCAAGCAGTTTCTATTCGGCGTCAAAGTCCTGACAATATCAAACAGCTGTTTCAATTCAGTATTAATGTCGTTAACTTCAAAAGTGACAGCATTATCATCAATTCTTCTTCCGTGTAAAAGCATAAGCCAACTGTCACATGAAAATATGTCATGCCGTTGTCTAAAGATTGGTCAGTGAACAAGAATGGTAGCGAGGTTGACCGTCCAGGGTGCAGACGTACCTAGGTATCGTCAGTCATGGAGGCTTTCTATAGCACGGATTGCGTCCCAGGTGTCAGGCATCGTCAGGTCAAACAATACCACAACGCAGGTGCTCACTTAGGTATCGTTAGTCGTGAAGGCGCTCTCTTGTACGGAGTGTGACTCAGGTGTCAGGCCTCGTCAGGTCAAACAATACCAATGTCGGCGGCCACAACGCCAGTGACGGCGGAGTGAGTCGAGGTGCAAGAGATATATCGCGCGCCGTTATTGCCGAACGAACAATGGAATGCGACTGCTAGCAGATGCATCTGTTATGTAATTGCGTACAATTACACTGTTATCAGCCGATTCGTGAATTTTTAGTGTCGATATTTCAAGTCGAACCTTGAACTTAGTTCATGGATTTGTATTATTATTTGAATCACGAAGAGAGCAATCATAGGGCGAGGGTCATGTAGATAAAAACAAGCGATAGCTCTTGTACTAGTACTTGAATTGTAAAAGATTGCGTTTTGTTTTTTTTATAATTACCATCAAATAGAGCACGACATTCGATGACTTATAATATCTATCTAGGTCCAATAGAAAATCAAGGTTAAACTACAAATCATCATCATTACACTGATTGGCCACTTGACACGTCACAAAAACTTCCTTAAGACAATTCTAGAAGGGAAAATAGAAGGTAGAAACAGAAGGGGATGACCAATGCATAGTTTTATTCAACAAGTGAAGGAGGTAGCAGTTGAGACGTACCAAGCTTTCAAATCGAATGCTGAAAATCGAGAACAGTAGCGTCGCTCGACCGACAAGAGCAAAGCTCTTAAATTTAAGAAGAAGAATACGACTATCATTACGTCATATAATTTCGAAAGGCTATATATAATAAGCTAAACAACCAAAAAGCAGTACTTAGCCTGTATTCCGGCACAATCCTTACATTACATAAAACATTTCCTTACCAGAAATACTCCGTTCAAGACTCAGGCCCATTAAACGGAGGCTTAACGTGTCTTGTTACACTGAAACTTCAGTAATTTTGAGCAATGCGTCGTGTATGAGTGGTTTGAGAGCTAGTATGCGGGGTTTTGTAGGCATCTTAACTTTTTGCTGTGGCTTGGAGTTGTGTTGCGCTCTACATACTGATAAATATAGACTACATAACATAACATCACGCCTGTATTCCCCAGAGTAGGCAGAGGTGCACATATAGTACACCCACATTTCGCCAGTTATGTTTATAGGTCCCAATGTTATAAGGGGCGAGCCTATTCCCATGAGATGCTGCCACTGAGAATTACCTAATGGAAAAACGCAGTAACACTTTGCCCAGGATTCGTACCCAGGACCTCGTGCTCAGCAGTCACGCTTAGCGACCACTAGACCAACGGGGCAGTCTAAATATAGATTACCTGTGATAAGTATCAGAGTTTTTGTTATTATTCTTGGAGATGCCTCTTTGGTCTAGTAGTCGTAAGGTACGACTGCTGAGGGTGAAGACCGGCTTTATATTCTGAGTCGGGTAACCTTATTCCGTTTTTCTAGTAGGTAATTGTTATATCAGGGCCAACTTTAAATGTGTGCCCTGTTATTAGTAATAGGCTTGCTTCTATTACATTCGGATCTATAACATAACTGGTCAAATGTGGGTGTACTATATACCTAAGCGTGCCCCTAGGGGAATACTGTTGTGATGTTATGATTTTCTTGTGCCGGCCTAGAATGACTACCCCCTTTCCTCCCGTGGGTGTCGTAAGAGGCTACTAAGGGAAAATCCAGAAGATGGGCAGCAGCGTCTAATGTAGCTTTACCACTAATACTGCGATCCTCTAGCTGCTTGGGGATTATGGCGTGCCCTTACCCACCTTTGTTCAACAGTGGACGACTTTCGGCTGACGATGATGATGATTAATGTTGATTTTCATAGGATTCAAATAAAGAAAAACATACTCCTCTAGCTCCCAAACACATGGTCTTTAAGCCTGTTACTTTGTAACAATAACATGGCTATAAACTTTTTATTACTCTCCACATGTCGGTACTTAGGAACTTGTGTGCCTCATATAATCGTTTTAAATTGGGTTGCTCGTTAACTAGCGGTTTAATCAATTCACTGTAGGCTAATTGTCTCAGATAAACTTAGTACCTATCACTTTTTAATGTTTTTTAACTTGTTTGTTTTTCATTGTAATTAGATAAATAAAATCACGTGTCTATCCCCCACAGGGGTAGGCACTGTAGAGGTGTACCTATAGCACACCCATATTTCGCCAGTTATTATATCAGGTCCCAATGTAATACAGGGCGAACCAGAAGCGCGCCTATTACCATAAACAGGCACAAATCCAGACTCCTAGCTGCTACTGGGCATTGCCTAATGAAAATACCAAATAACACTTCCGACACGGGATTCGAACCCAGGACTTCGTGTTCAGCGTCACGCTTAACAACCACTAAAGCAACGAGGCATTATGTTAAATACTGCGCTAGGATTTAAGAAAATAAGTTTTAGCTCACTGCGCTAATCACAATCGTTAAAACTTTTCTTCTAAGTATGTCGCTAGCACAAAAGTGTATTATTATGCTATATCGCGGAAGCCCAGCTTTTTACTTTTAATTAAATTCTTTGCAAGTGGAAACTTTTTCGTTTTACTAAGGTACTTGTATTTATTTCGCGATTACTCTCGTTTACTTTAGAATTTGCGAAAAATTTAATTTAAAACTCTGCATGTAATTTTAGCTTATATTACACCCATGTAAAATATATGCGCCGTTTGCATTTTATGACATTATGTGCGTAAAACCTCACAGTATTACACGTGCATATAAAAAGGCTCTTTGCTATATAGTTAACGCGAGGTTAAGGAGTCATAGTGTTTTTATTTATCATCATCATCAGCCGGAAGACCTTCCCCGCGGGGTAGGGATTGTCATAGAAGACGTCTACTGTTAAACAAAGACCTCTTCAGGGGGGCTTGCCTTAATCCCCACGCTTTGCAAGCGGCTTAGAGATCGCAGTATTAGTGGTGAAGTTACAAAACACGCTGCTGTCCATCTTTTGGATTTTACTCTAGTCGCTTCCTACCGTGTGGTAACGGAACGAGATGGGGAGTTGCTATTCTAGCGTGGCACTCCACGGGCAGGTTTTCATTTATCCCTTGGCAACCGCCCTCCTAGAATTCTGTGCTTAGCCACTACGCAAAACAGATCATTATATACTATGAGAGAGTCGTAGAGAAAAATATTTGCCACAATCATTCCATTAAATGGGCTAGAGGAGAGATACAGATAAATTGCAATCATTCCAGCCCCCGTACTGTGAACTCTTAAAGCAGGACAGTTTAAGATGTCAAAGCGAGACACTGCCACATGCAATGCGAAATCTCTCTTTCTCAATATAAACTGCCTTGCTTTAAATGTTTATGGTAAGGGAGCAGGACTATTTGATTCTATCCGTACGCTGTTCTTTACGGAGCTAGGTAGTAGGTATTATAGAAAAGGTAAAAAACGAGCCAATTTAAAACACGTTTCAGTATACCCAAAAGCAGACCTTGGGAAAACAAATTAGGTCATCGAGATCGCGTTACATTATAAAGTTATTTCGTACCATATAATTTCATTACGTACTTCCGCGCCGAGTAATATATTATACGCTGGCTGATAGATGCAATCGTGTATCGCACGCGAAGACCCTTCAATGTGGCGCAATTTATAAGTTTATTATGTTTTTTACATACAACAAAATAGCTTTACAGTTTATTTCCCCTCTAGTTAATAAATTTGATGAGTTTCATGTAATAAGCAAGCGATTCAAAAACAGGCCCTGCTTCAAAACCTGGCTTACTATAAATAATCTGGTAATTAAAAAAATCTGGTGGTGGTGGGAGGTGCTAAGAGTGCCGATAGTCAATTGATTGGCGCTATCTGAGCAGCCAATCCTAGTAGACCACCATTTGAACCGCTGGCCTTTTTACCATGATAAGAGGTAGAAAAGACGCACAGATGTTTGTCCCGAGTCTGGGTGTTTGTGTATGTGATATTTCATGTTTGTGAAGCGCACCCACGACACAGGAGAAATTCCTAGTGTGGGGCGACGTTTTAAAAAAAAAAAGAAAAAAAAAAGTGAATTGCTAGAACAATAGAAACCACTTAAGCTGAAAAGAAAATGAAACATTAAATTTTATTATAATATCACGTCTTCTTATCGTATGGTTGATGAACAACCTGGTGTTAGCGTTATACGTAGGCCTGTAGGCCTCTGCTTTACACACCGTTGAAAAATCTCAGGTGTGCCGGTTTCCTCACGACGTTTTCCTTCACCGCTTTTAGCAACTGATAACGAATTTATAGTACGTACATGAATTCGAAAAGAAATTGGTGCGTGCCGGGATTTGAACTTGCGACCTTTGACTTGGCAGTCTAATGGT
Source organism: Abrostola triplasia (assembly GCA_946251915.1). Classification (NCBI taxonomy): domain Eukaryota; kingdom Metazoa; phylum Arthropoda; class Insecta; order Lepidoptera; family Noctuidae; genus Abrostola; species Abrostola triplasia. Next base: position 3,412,476 of record OX276444.1, on the reverse strand, counting down.
CATACTACTCGGCTAACACTGTTGGAGATATATCACTAAAAGCCACGAACTACTGGCTCTCAAACTCAAAAGGTTCTCCAAACCTCCTATAACGAAAACAGAATACCTTTCAACCAGGCAATGCTATGCCTGGTAGGCCGCAGCGCCCCAAGTGTCCACTCGGTGCAAATATTCAATATTTTCAATAGACTTTAATAGCGTTACTCTGGATTTGTTGTTTTTAGAAAAAGTTGCCCAACACTCTATCATGAATGCGTTTGAAAAACATGAAATATCAGTTACACAAACACCAAATTCCAGACAAACATCTACAGATCTCACAAATTTTTGTCCCGTGCGGATGGGCTCGCAACCCCTAGCGCAGCAGCCCAATGGTTAGCCACTGCACTAATCAGGGTCGTTGTTCCTCCTGAGATACAAAAAGATATCCCAACTAGGTAGTGTGTGTGGTGGACTGCTGTGCTCCGCGAGTCATATTTGATTGACTGTACTTTCCATTAGATGTTTGTGAACACATCGATAGCGCGATCTAGGATCACCCGTAACTTGTACCAAACATGAAGAAACATCGTCTGCCACTGGTGGTACCAGGTTCCCATTAAAGCACATCCAGTAATAGAGCAATACAATTACGTAACGCTCTGAGACTCACATAACATCAGTGAACGGGGATTTGATCACGAACTAGATATTCAGTATACTGTATCTCTTGCCAGCGTGTTATTTCCTTCCTATGGTATGGCCTTTTGATATTGAATACTACTACAAGTCAGTTGCTGTACTTGTTTTTGTTACATAACATCACGCCTGTATTCCTTGAAGGGGTTGGCAGGGGTGTACATATAGCACGCCCATATTCCACCAGTTATGTTTTTAGGTCCCAATGTAATTGTGTGGCGAGCCTATTGCCATCAATCGGGCACAAATCCAGGGTCCGTGCTGCTACTGAGAATAACTTAATGGAAAAAAAAATTATACTTAGCATGACCCGGGATTCGAACCAAAGACGTCGTGCTCAGCAGTAAAATTACTAACTTTTTAACTATCGCGTTGCATGATTATAATAGAAAATAACAACACGGGAATTAACGCGAACACAACTTTATTAATTTTTGGCTTGACGTTTCGACCGACTTACACCGGCCGTGGTCACAAGCAGACTGATAATTTAATTCCCGTGTTGTTATTTTCTATTAAAAAAATATCGTTTGCATCACTAAGACCTACACATAGAGGTAAAACAGACGATGAGCCACGATACTGAAAAATCAAATCACATTATTCAGCCTTCATATACATACATAAAGTCACGCCTGTTTCCCTGAGGGGTAGGCAGAGACCACGGATTTCCATTTCACATCGAATATTAATCTAAAGTAAATAAAGTTATCTTAATCACGTGTTTAACATTCGACTATTTAAACACATCACGTTCACAAAATTAAACGGTCCAAACAAAAAGTTATACCGGTAATAAATGTCCTTTTAATTGTCCATGAAACTCAATTAGCCTCTGTAATAAAATTGTTCGTACGTTCACATTTTTTGTTTTCATTTCGCCATTTTCGACGAGAATGCTCATAATTTGTAAGTACTTATTATTTGAGATTTTAATATTACAATTTTAAGCTAATATTTTAAAAATCTTTTTAACGTATATATAATATTAATAATAACAGCCTATAACTGTCCCACTGCAGGGCAAAGGCCTCTTTTCTTATAGAGAAGGATTGAGTACTTTTCAGCATGCTAGCTCAGTGCGTTTTCGTTTCCTCACGATGTGTGCGTGTGTCTCAGAATATCTAAAAAAGTATTTATGACATTGAAAAAGTTGCATTCATTGCCTGTGTTTGAACCTTTAACCTTGTGCATACAAATCCGACAAGTCAAGCACTAGGCCACCACGTCTTCAACAAACGTAAATACTTTTTTTGTGATCAGTCCACCAGAAATGCATTGTAACTTCTATGAGCCAAAATGATAATGCAATCGCTAGAATCTACCGAGGCTATAAATCTCAGAATGTTCAAGCAACATAATAATAGTACTTAGATGGATTATAAAAATTCCAAAACAAAAATAGTTAATGTCCTGTCACTGATAAATTCAAAATGTTTTTATTTCATGTCAACCAATTAGAGACTGCCTCGTTGGTCTAGTGGTTGCTAAGCGCGACTGCTGAGCACGAGGTCCTGGGTTCGAATCCCGGGTCGGGCAAAATGTTACTGGGTTTTTCCATTAGGTCATTCTCAGTAGCAGCACGGAGTCTGGATTTGTGCCCGGTTGATGGCAATAGGCTCGCCCCCTATTACATTGGGACTTAAAACATAACTGGCGAAATGAGGGTGTACTATATTATGTACACCTCTGCCTACCCCTTCGGGGAATACAGGCGTGATGTTATGTTTTTATGCTATGTAGTCCACCAGTGTATGTCAACCAATTACAGGTACTCATAAAACATCAGTATATTATCTGTTGTAACATAACTACCACGGAAGGGTAAGGTCCTGTAACCCGGAAGGGAAACTGCATGCTATTTAAAGGCTCCACGGATTGGAATTGCTCATGACAAGGGTATCTTAAGCACATCTGAATGACCGCCAACTTAGACCAGCATATTACCTGATTGCTCGATTGTCAATACCACAGATATAGATCTACATAGATAACGCAAGTATCACGATTTGTATTGAAACCAAGCGTGCCGACTTTTTAATACCTATTGTGACGTCACAGCCAAAATTTAGTGACGGGAAATCCAAACCGATTCAAAGACACCGATGCCGCCGATGCCCATCCGCCCAGCACGATTCAAACGATTCAACTGGAGCCGTCCGCTATGATTTTCTCGCTCATACTCATACATTTAGCGGCGACCAACCTAGACGCTTGGTCGGGGTTGGGACACGCGAAGTACATGCATTTGCGTTATCTATGTAGATCTATATCTGTGGTCAATACAGTAACTATACAAAAACCTTTGATGTATCTTGAAGGAATGATACATTTAATCGTAGATATAATGTTACTCGTGCATAAAGCTAGTATTCCCTGCCCGCTTACCATGCACTCTTCAAGTAGAACAGTTCACGTTGTGGAAGCAAGACGCCGCTATGTGACTGCACATAGCGGTATTGCGTCTCGCTGCAACGTTAACTGTCCTGCTTCAAGAGTTCATGGTGAAGTAGCTGACACCTTTGTGCGCGATTCCAACTCACACTTGGCAGGTTTTTTTATGTAGGGAATCAGCTTCAGATCTAACCATTTGATTTTCAAAACTCTCCTTAACCAATACTTACAATGGATCGTCCGAGTGGACCTGGGCGTAGAATACTTTAGACCCTAACAAGACCAAAAAACTGTTTCGATACCGACAAAATCGTGTGAGGAAACTCTTGTGTGATGTTATTACTTTTGCCCGCGGCTTCGCCCGCGTTAAGCAGCTTACGTCCTTGGTTTTAAACTTTCTACATACCAAATTTCATCAAGTTCCGTCTAGCGGGTTAGTCGTGAAGACTTAACAGACGGAGTTACTTTCACATTTATAATATTAGTATGGATATCATTTCAGTGGCCTCAGTCATTACCGCAGTCCTCCACTACTATGTCGTCGGTCAAAAATCATTCGATGACTTTCCAATACAGGCGAACCTAGGCTGTGATGAATGTTTAAGAATCTATTTCCCGTTGTGTGCAACAGACAATCTAACGTACACCAACGAATGTCGCTTCAGATGCATTATGTCTAAGAAAGAACCAGAAGATCGGGCCGAGATTGGAAGGTACGTACATTATAGTATTGTGTCGAGTGGTATCCGGCCTAGAATTGACCATCCCCTTTCCTAATGTGGGTGTTGTAAGCGGTATTAAGGGAAAACCCAGTAGATGGGCAGCAGCGTCTTTTGTATCTTCACCACCAATGCTGCGATCTCCAAGTCGCTTGCCAAGCATGGGGATAATGGCAACCCACCCCGCAGTCCCCCGAACCCACAGTCAAACCACTAAACTGGTTTTGTGGGAAATTGGACAATAATCATTGTTATACGAAGAAATATAATAAAATAATGTGTGAGAGTGGACCAGACTGAATTTTACCCGACATATCTAAGGATGCCTTCATTATGGCCTAAGATCTGCAGACATTACACAATCCATACATCTGCCATTAGGTAACCTAACCTAACCTAACCCGCTACTGCTAGTTCGGGCATTGCCTGGTGCGCAATGGAATGGCGCTGGACGCATTTTGTAGGTGCCGTTGCCAACCTCTTGAGTAAAATAAAATTAAAAACTAATGCATAATAGAACTAATATTATTGTCATGTCTTATTTACAGGTTCGGGCCTTGCATTTTGGGCGCGTAAAAGGAATTGTTTGCTTATAGTAATGTAGAAAATATCAGAGATGTACAACTCTTTTTACAAACATATTATATTTTTTCATATTTCTGTTTTTTATTCGTTGAAATTTCGTTAATGGTTTAAAACATAACATAACATCACGCCTGTATTCCCCGAAGGGGTAGGCAGAGGTGCACATATAGTACACCCACATTTCGCCAGTTCTGTTTTTTTTTTAGGCGTTAATGGTTTAATTAAACATTATGTAGGTATTACCAAAAAATAATAATAGAACCCTAATTTTAGAATATACTTACAAAATAAACTCCATCAATCGCTCTGTTTATTTTAAAAGAAACAAAATTAAAAAGACTAAAGCATAATTACGAATACAAGCAAAAAACCTTTATAGAAGTGACCAGAAACTGTGACCTACCTCACCCTCTGTTACTGCTACATAAAGAGAACTATGAGAGGGTGTTTAATTAACGAAAGAAGGTCAATGTATTCTGGTCGGTTTGTTATTCCACATTCGTCCCAGCTAATGATTTCATGAAGGCGTTTCATGTTCGAATTACGAACAACGCTTAGTTGTTTTTATGTGCTCTTAATATTCTAAATTAGCAAATTTAAAAATTGAAGTAATTAAGAATTCGAATTCCTATTCAACGTAGCAATGCTGCCAGTGTTTTAGGCACTTTACTTTGACAGCGATGAGTAGAAATACTTCGAAACTTAAACAACCAAGTTTAATTTTATTCAGGTATGTTTTTCTTTTTAAAGTAAAGAATTATGTAATTCGAATTTAGAATCGTGATTTTGAAGAAGGCAGTTATTTATTTCGGTCTGTAAGCGAGTTGCATATGTTTGTATGCTACAATAATAATAATAATATTGTATTCTTAGTTAAGTTCGTCTTCTTCTTCGATTTATGTTTAATAATGTTCATAAAGTGACTTTAGATATAGATTATTTTAGGCAACCTTCCAAAATCCTTTAAATCTGCACTATTTCAGATAATGTATGTAATAAAAAATAATCTACAGTTCTATCGATGTAATGCGTTGCAGCAAAAAGACATAAACAAAGGTTTAAGTACCACCATAACTGTGGAAGATTCATAAAATAACGACAGAATACGTCTAGACGAGGCAAACATAAACAGCGATTTTTCAATACCTCCTGATTTTTATGATTAAGATTGTCTGCAGGACACAAGAGGCAGGAATATAAGCTTTGACACTTTACAATCTGATTTGTTTAGCATGCTTATAAGGGCGTATCTCATTAGGATGCCATGGCAGCGATACCGCCGCACGCAGCGTCGATGCCAAGCCGTCGCCAAGTGAGGTAAGGTTAGGTTAGGTTAGTCGTCATAAAATTTGCCATAGCTTCGATTGGCAACGGTACCGGTGTCGCTGCTATGACATTCTTATATGAAACAGCTCTTATAGTCATGGTAAAATCAGAATGTAAAGTGAAAGATGAGGAAAGGAAATCTACAGTGAACATGCGGTAACACATTTTCCTGGACCTTGTATCGAAGGGAGTGCAAGGAGAGTTAGGTTAGGTTAGGTTAGAACAAAAGAGGGGGATCTAGAGACATAACCTAACCTAAATTTCTTTACACAGCTTTTGCTACAGTTCAACCCTTGAATGCTATTAATAGATGTGTCTGTGACGATACCATACCTGAATACAAACGAAACCTTGGCAATCAATGTTCAATGTCAATTTCTACGACACAGCATTAACAATTTTCATTTGACTTTTAGTGTGCATGACACTGCAATCTGCCTAGCCTTTACGTACTCCATTGGATACTTACGTATGTAATATTGATTTATTAATTATATTTTATTAATTGGTCTATTGCAGCTCACAACCGAGAGGAATGGGGGAAGGAAAGGGAAGCCTCTGCCCTGCAGTGGGACGATCATAGCTGAAATAATAAATAATAATAATAAACCATTTTAATTTTACCTTACACATTCTGTGAGGAATTTAATAAGAATGAAGGTCAGGATCAAACATAAATTGATGACAGTACACGGGCCATTAATCAAAACAACAAATAGTTGGGCCTTAAGTACACTACACTGCTTTCACCCTCGTTATTTACCTTGTAAACTACTTTCAACACTATTATTCATAAAGCAAGGTGAAACCTCCAATATTATCTAAATCGTAATTTATCAAACCTCTTTATGTAAAAAAAAAACTTGAAACGACCGACTTTGCTTCCTGTTTTTCCAATATGTCTGTAAAGCTATTAATAAGGCTACAGCGTGCAATATTTATTAAAATTATTAATGACTAACATGAACGGATATTTTACTACATGAATATATTTTCCTTTTTATTTATTCAGCGAAACCATTTAGTTGGTCCTTATAGTCGAACTTTATCCAATTATTGAACCTTCATACCTCACACAAACATCACCCTCACAAATTTGGGTCCTACTAAATAAATTACGTACTTAATGGTGCTATATGACCCGCCTCTAAACTCTATTAGCGTTATGTTTATTTAGGCGAGTTATGCATAAAACCTAACCAAAAAATCAACTAGCACGAGCAAAAAATAGACCTAATAGGTCCAACACGAACCAGCCCACAAACGCCCGATTTCGTAAAGCCAATCCTCAAACAAAAACTCTATGATAACAAAACATTCTCAACAAATACAAAAGGACATGCGAATCGTATTTTTCGCAAAATTCCAGAGCGTATTCGAGGCAAAGTTTCTTTGCGTGGAAATCGAATAACCCAACGTCAACTCTGAGGCTAACTTTAGTATGCGAACGTCGTCAGTGCCTAACAATGTTGCACATTCCGCGGTTGGCTCGCAGTTCGAATAAAAAAACTGGCCTAAAACATTTTTTTACGTATGTCCAGGGAACTTGTAGAGGATTTTTTTTTTTCAGTTTTTGTTTTATGTTTAACACCCCTGTTGCAGAGAAATATTTTATGATCATGTTTATCTAAAAGCAGGTACTAAAGCAGATTTGCGATCCCTACTAATATTATAAACGCGAAAGTTTGGATGTGTGGATGCATGATGGTTACTCTTTCGCGTAAAAATTACTTAATGGGTTTTAATTAAATTTCATATGGAGGCTACACGCCCTGAATTAACTAAAAAGGCTACTTTTTATCCCGAAAAAATGTAGCGGGTAGCACGGCAAGGCGCGGCTAGTTCAGATATATGAATGATTCGAAAAATAATAATCAAAATAAAAATAAGTCGTCAACTGAAATATAAAATACAACATAAAAAAGTACCTAAAAGTATAGTCTTCCGTTATCATCTACGTGGTTTTTAACTCTACCTATATTAAAACAAATTATTACACACAAAACAAAACAAAAGTACTTATTTTACCACATCAAGTCAATTTTCTTTAGCCGTTTTTACCAGCCTGCTATTTGTCCAATTTAGCCTGCTAACAACAAAATTTTCTGCAAGAAATCAACTGAAATCTGATAAAATCGACGTTATTAACGAGTGTTTGTTGTGGAACAGCCAAGTTATTGCATTTTCTAAAAATAAACACTAGAGTTCGTAGCGCAGACAAGAAAAGTTCCGACGATTCATTGATTTGCAGTTGTGAGGTATTTATAGATAGTACCTACCTAAATTGTATGTTGTTCTGTATTGACTTAAGATTTACGACGTAATCGATTTTAATTATAGTTATTTGTTTCAGGTCCTGGGTTCGAATCCCGGTTCAGGCAAAGTGTTACTGGGTTTTTCCATTAGGTTGATGGCAATAGGCTCGCCCCTTATTACATTGGGACCTAAAACATAACTGGCGAAATGTGGGTGTACTATTATGTGCACCTCTGCCTACCCCTTCGGGGAATACAGGCGTGATGTTATGTTATATTTTATTTGTTTCGTAGTCATAGTAAAAACAAAAGATTGATTCATAAAGAAATATTGACCTTAACAGTATTCAAAATACTACTTAACAGAAATTCTGATAAATTGATCCTTTAGTGTATTTTATATGATACTGAAGATAAGTGATGTAGTTTAATATCAATATACAACAAGAACTAATTGTTCGTTCGGTAGCAAAAGCAATTATTTACGCCGAGATACAAACCCCTCAGCTTTAATCTACACTTATAAAGAAACGGCACTTGACGCTCGCCGAGAACCATTCTTTTAAAAATAATTCAGCTAATTAAGAACTTGGCTCCCTCCACACGCCAGTATTACATTTTGAACTTAATTCGTATGCCACACTCGCCGGCCCGAAGTTCGACTCGGCCAATTTTCCGCAGATTCCACCAAGAAAGTTCGCGACTTTTCTAATACCCTGGGTATAGCAACAACTTTTATAACGAAATAGTGGCACTTAAATTTTAGATAAGCTTCAAAATAGACTACCATGATACAAATCAATATTTTTAAAGTTTCGGGTATTGGATAGCAAGCTTAGTTAACAAAGGAAAGTATGCCTATATAAGCGCATTAACTAGAAACAAATTAGCCTTCTATATTAGATGCTTTGTTCTAAGAAACCTTAGCCATAGGTTCGCCCTATGATTCTATGAAATATTCTAAAATAATAATAATAATAAAATAAAAATGTTTTATTTATCTCCACAAATCACACATTATGTACGAGAACAATCTTAAAGTTAAGTACGAGTATACAGGTTGTCAGTTACGTAAATGTAATTTGTGGGAGATCTGGAGTCTAAACTAAGCCTAGGCCTGTACTATAGAACTCCAGGCCCCCCATCACATAATACTTTATGCTAATTATAGGTCAGCGGGTAGCTACATGTTAAATGGATGTGTGTATGTGGTGTGTGTGTGCCTGTGTGCGTGTGTGTGTGTGTGTGTGTGTGTGTGTGTGTGAATGTTTCAGTGTAGTAAGTATATGCTATGCATGCATAAAAATAAGATTGCTTTTACTCTTGTTTTTACATTATAAGACTTTCCAAGAAAATATAATCGTTCAGTAAATGTACAATAAATCTCACTATTGTTATATTACCTACTGTATGTGTATGGAGCATTGTGGCGCATGAGGAGATCCTCCCTGTGGCGCGCCTGGTAGCAGCTAGACCCGGTAATGCAGATTCTAGTCTGATTAATCTCTTCTTCAGAATGATCCATACTAATTCAAGTTAATAAAATTCGTACTTCCCTTACATAAAGTCTTAATTACGTGTCAATTTAAGAAACGTTACAATCAAAACATGCACAATTATTGCAATACATTGTCTATAGAACTAAAAATGTTAAACCTTCTATCTCCTACAATCCAATTCGATGAATTGAAAAGATCGTTCAAACGACAAAAATTGTCTGCTTCATTCACCTGCGCACCATTCAGAGCTCGGCTTCGAAAAGTTTACCAAACGTTGCAAAATCGATTTCCTGGAAAAACTTGTTCGAATGATTGGATATATGCAACACAGAATGTGTTTCATACAATTCCCTGAAAGGAAGAAGTGCTATTGCTCACCTAGTTTTAGCAGACCCGAAAAAGTGCAACGTAAAGGAAGGCAGATTTCAATACATTTAATTCTACCCTAGTAAAACTTGCAGATCTGCTAGGAATTGAACCTTTAATAGTTTTTTCGGCCATTATAGGTATGTTCGTTCAATTCTTGTTCGTTTAACAAATTTTTTGTGCATTTTTAAATATCACTTTTTGACATTATGATGATACGAGTTAATTAATCAATGTGATTTGTGACTAGACCGGACCATAAGATTTGCCTTAAAGATCGCGAAACAAAGTAAATTGTTTCGAGAAAAATATATAATACTACATACCTACAACAAACAAATTTTACTTTTATACCATTACTAGCACTCCGCGGTGTTATCCACTACATTCGAGATAAAAAGTAGCCTATGTGATAATAGAAGATATCAACCTGGTGTACCTTCATAACAAATTTTAGCATAATTGGTCCAGCCGTTCAAAACGTGAAGAAATAACAAACATACAAACACACTCACAAACGGTTAGTATAGAGCAAATTATACTACACAGTGAAGATAGGATTATAAATTAACCGAATTTCCCTTTATACATACAAATGACGAACACAAACTCGCAAATCAATCAAAACATAAATCAAATAGAATTTCGTAAGCCGAAATTGAAGTCACACGCTACGCGACAGCCTAAGACAAGAGCTCAAGTTATGCTGGTCATCATAAAAGTTCATCTAATGGACAGATTCTTGGACTACGACCACTATAATTAGATCGGAAAGTTCACTACTCAATTTACTTGGACGGTATCATTTTTGGGCACTACATAGATGCTTTGCTGATTTAGGGTGGTTTCAAAAGATAATCGTTCCTTTAATTTGGAATTGATATAAATGCCCAAATATACTACGACAGTAAAATTTTCAAATTTGAAGTATTATTTTAAGGAGTTTAATAAAAAATAACCCCGATATCTTTCGTTAAATAATGATTCCGAATAGTTCAAGTCTTACCATTAAATCTTTCATTTTCCAAAGTTATCCGAAATTGCTGACCATTCAGATAAAAACATAATTAATATATTACAACAACATTATAAATAGTCATATGATACTGATTCATTTAGGATATAAAATAAAAAAAACAACATAACATAACATCACGCCTGTATTCCCCGAAGGGATAGGCAGAGGTGTACATATAGTACACCCACATTTCGCCAATTATGTTTTTAGGTCCCAATGTAATAGGAGGCGAGCCTATTGCCATCAACCGGGCACAAATCCAGACTCCGTGCTTCCACTGAGAATTACTCAATGGAAAAACCCAGTAACACTGCCCGACCCGGGATTCGAACCCAGGACCTCGTGATCAGCAGTCTCGCTTAGCGACCACTAGACCAACGAGGCAGTCAATAAAAAAATAACTAGAGAAAACACTAAGCTATACAGGACATTAAACAGAATATAATATATAATATACTATGGTGTATAACATCGCGGCTAACAGTACACTGCAGGACAAAAAGTAAACCTCTTCCTCCCCTAACGACGATAGCGCGTGCTCCTGTGTGAGTCATTTTTTCTGACTGCTTTTCATTAAGAAGACGTGTTATCTTTATTTTGGATGATTTGCTTCATTATATCCTGCTTTGTTAAGACAGGGATAAGGATGCCAGGTTAAGGATGTTCATCAGCATCAGCCGGAAGACGTCCACTGTTGAACAAAGGCCTCCCTCTAAGAACGCCACAATGATCGACAGCTTGCTAATTGCATCCATCGGTTGCCTGCAATTCTGACGATATCGTCGGTCCACCTGGTGGGAGGCCTGCCAATGCTGCGTCTAAGGATGTTAACGCTAGAATATACCGTGACCGTTTTACTTACATTCTGACCGCTTCGCTTGCGCTAAGGGTTGTGAGTTCGATTCCCGCACGGGGCAAAAATTTGTGCGAACCGCAAATGTTTGTCCCGAGTCTGGGTGTTTGTGTATGTGACATGTTTGTGAAACGCACCCACGATGAAACGTAAAAAATATAAATCGTAATAGTTACTCTGTTCAACCAAAGGTCTCTGTTTATTCACTTAATGTGACAATAATGACGTCATATTGAAACTCGAAATATGAAAAAGCTCTATAGTATCAAAGTCATACAGACCGCAGGAAACACTACGTGAATAATAATGGAATTATCTTAAACTATTTATAGCACATCATTTTGCTACGCACACAGAACAACTCTTTATCAACTTACTAAAAAAGAAATTAGAAAAATATTGCCCCGCTCCTAAAAAAGACTGTACAGAAAAAATACCAGTTTTATTCACTCGTAGACGAAACTACCAGAATTTTTATTTTAAATTCCTTTAACAAAGACACTGGGAAACGGTGAAAAATTGTCAGCCAGTCCGAATGGAAAACATATTGCAAATGTCTGTCGGTTGATGGTCAATCGTTCGTAGTTTAAAAATAAAAGAGTTTACTCCGAGCATGCCTTTACCTAACAGGTAGGACAATTTCTTTTGTTTTGTACACCGCAAAGGATTGGTTGTGTTGAGTCTATTGGAATGATTTTTTTTTGGTAATCGTTTTATCATCCATAATTGAAGCTCAAATATTGGGTTGTTAGCAATTACACTACAAGAATGATCTTCATCGTCTATATAGAGTTTTCGTAAACAAATTTTGGTTGGTTTCTATAAGAATATGATTATTAGTGGTTAAAAAATGCAAAATTGGCGAAATATGGGTGTAGTATGTGCACCTCTGCCTACCCCTTTGGAGAATACAGGCGTAACGTTGTTTATTAGTTGTGGTATGACTTTAAACTAAATATGGTCGTGGTTGCAACATCACAATATATTAATTTCACAATGTTGCCAGCGTTACACACTTTATTGTTTCACAATGTTATTTTTGACATCGTACAAAGGATTTATATAATATTCATAACTTCATAATGACACTCCATAACCACATTATTATTTAATTATTATTATTTCAGCCATGATCGTCTCTGCAAGGCAAAGGCCTAACTAACTAAACATTACACTGCCAAATGTTTATAACAGATTTAATATATTAGTCAAATAAGCTGTTGAAATAATGGTGATGACGATTTTCTCGCAAAAAAGGCGGAAAAACATTTAAATTTTGTCTGGTAATCTAAGCGAACATCCATGGTCGATTAGCTAAAGGGTGCTAAGGTTAGCTGTATAAATAATTTCACGCGGTACGCTGCTCTAATTGCCTTTTAATTATGATTTAAAGTTAACTCCGGCGATTAACTTTGTCTAAACTCTAGAATCATGGACCGAACATCGTTAGCAGGTAGCAGATTAATCAAAGGTCTGCTACTTTCTGGGCCAACATTTTTTGCTAATTGTCCGTTGAATTAGCTTTTGATTCAGCGATAGATTTTAATTTATTTTCCGTGTAATCGAAACAGGCTTCTCGTTTGAATTATCCACTATAATAATTGTTATCTTTATTTGGCAAATTGCATGCTAGATCAAATTTTGGTAGACAGGTCAAATCGAATGAGGCGATCATCGCTATAATAATCTCAGCCACTACTGGATGTAGGTAGACCTTTTTTCTTTTCAATACTTTTAGTTTTCAATTTATACAATTAATAGAATAAATGTAAATTTTATAAACTTCTATTACATCACCAAGGTCCCACACGACTTGCTTTTGCTCGAGACCAGAAAATTGAACTGTCACGGGCAGCGAGATTGGACCAGTTCCAACCGGCCAATGGTGATTAGATATTCCCTTTTCATACATTATTTATTCAGTTTTAAATAATTTTGAAAGAGCTTTAAAATGTTGGGTAATAAAAATCTAATAAAACGCGCCAAATTCCGTAAAACTAGTTTCATTTTAGTTTAAAGAACTGTTGATCATTTTACATTCGATTTAACGTAGCTACGGAAAATCTACTTTGTGGTATGTACTTCTATAATGGTGGCTTCTTATACCTGTGCCCTAAGGACTCAAAACTTTATAGTTGATGCAGTTAAATGAAATCTACAACCCCTTTAAAAAATACTGACACGTTGGTCTAGTAACATCTTCGGTAGGTAAGCGTCCTTGAGTTCGAATTCCGGGTTCGGCAGTGTTACTGAGTTTTTCCATTAGGTAATGCTCAGTAGCAGAAGGGAGTCAGGATTTCCGGTTGATGACAAATGTATGTCTAAAAAAATCTGTTTTAAATATATATAAGTAGTTCTTAATCTTTCTTTCCATTGTTTATATATTAATGTTTTTTTTTAATTTAGATTTTGTCTAAAGTTTTTAAATATTTACACACTGTTACCTAATAAGAGATCACAACCTTTATAAAATTAATTAAATTAAAACATAAAATTGAATCCTATTGTCTCAATGTAATTAAAAATTTAAACCTTAAAAACTCAAGAACACTTCGTCGAATAATTAAAAAAATAATTATCTCTTTATTGAAATCTCCAAAGATTAGCCTTTTCCATGTCTTAAATTGAATTTACTTCATAAAATTGCATTCTCAAATATTCATCAGTTCAACTAAAGCCGGTTCAAATTAAAAGACGGTCGAAGTGCTAGGGGGCGCCACTAGACCTGTCTCGAGAGGGCGTTAGGTGCGCTGCATTCCTGAAAACAGTTTTAGGCGTTAGAGTATGCATTAGACAAGGTTTCAATGGTGCATATCATATTTAATCTCGCTAGCAGTGGGCGGAAGAGAATGGAAAAAATAATAAATAAAATGATTTTCAATAGATTCGTTGCGACTTATAATACATTCAAATATTTCTGGAACACCTTTTTGGTTTTTACAAATTATTATTAAAGATTCTGGAACAATAGTTATTAAACAAATCCTTGCAGAAGTAAAAGTCTCATGATCGTACCTAATTAAAAAAATACATAAATATTGAGTAAACATTGTATTTAGAGGGAGAGAGGTGCTTTGTACCCATCGCCATCAAACGTTAAAGTTTGGTGAGGATACCTAACTTGTAAAACCACTGTAATTATGCTTTGAAATAAATAAAAAAACGTTTCACCATTAGACACGTGTTGGTTTGATTCATACTTTACTGTTTAGCCAGTTTTTTGCAGAAAAAATGCAAATTTATCCTACATTTTCATACACACGAAGGATGTATTCAGAATCCTAATATCTATGGTGAAATTATAAACTTAAAGTTTGATTGAAAAGGCGATGGCCAAAGGTTGGATATAAAATTGAATAACTTGTTAAATCTTAAAGAATAAGTCGTTCCTGTGAGATATGTTCCACGGTCATAGGTTTTGAAAAACGATATAATTATTTATTTAGGTTACCCAACTTGTATACAAAACATATACATTAAAATACATTTTATGGTTTTATAATACATGTCATAATTATAAAGTTAATATTTCAGTTTGGATTAAACACATAACATCACATCACGCCTGTATTCCCCGAAGGGGTAGGCAGAGGTGCACAATAGTACACCCACATTTCGCCAGTTATGTTTATAGGTAGTTTGGATTAAAGTAAAAATAATATCTGACAATTCAAATATAATGATGCGAAAGTCACTGCCTTTTTGTCTATAGTACGTTATTCTTCTAACGTAGATAATCTTTGTCGATACGTTATTTTTATAAACTAACGTGGATGATTCCATATTCTTATGTAAATTTCTCTCAGACTATTTTGGGAGGTTTACTGCTAAATAAAGGTCTCTCCTATTTATATATCCCATGCCATTACAGCAGTACAACTAAGAAATAACAACCTCTTCAGACTGAGGTTATATTTTCCTCAAAGAGAATAAACTAAAAGTATCACACTTAACCTTTCATATTTCTTAGAAAACATAACAATGAGACACAATAAAATATACACCAAGACGGTCGTAACTTCTTTGTGAAATATGAACAATGTCCTTCTAACCGAATTTCAGTCACTGCGGCCTGTAGCTAAGACTAGCCAACTACGCAGGAGATATGATAGTGCACAAGTCACAGGTGCACTCCCTATACCCTCACTCTAATAGGCTGATGTGATGGCAGACCAACGGCTTAACGTACCTTACGAAGCACGGAGGGGTAAGCATGTATAGTTCCTATCACGTAAAAAGAATGCAGAGCAACTGTCAGCCACTGTTTGCACAAGTGACATAGTGGCCTTCTTCGCTTCCAATGGTCCTAGGCTATTGTGGTTTATAATTAAGTGTAATTTCTTTATTGTAGAATCATTATTGCTTTTATATTAGTTACGAAATGTGATGCGTGTGAATGAAGCAAAAGGAGTATGCCAGGATGTGGAAATGGAAATCCGTGGTCTCTGCCTACCCCTCGGGGAAAGAGGCGTGACTTTATGTATGTGTACTAGTTACGAAACACTACCGGGGTTGGAACTTACTGACTGAGACTGGCATTTAAATAATTAAGTTAACGGTCAGCGTTTTTTAACGAGACGGGAACTATAAAAACGGTCACCCATCACAAGACTGACTAGTGAGCACTGCTTAACCTTACAAATGGACGGATCGACGCGGTAGGTTCGTCACTACAAGCCCCTCAAAGAAATGTGAATATTCAACACTCAGTAAGACATTTTCGTGACTGGAGTTAAGTTGAGATTTTCCTTTAAACTCGAGTGCTCTTTGTCTAGCGATAGCCCAAGTTCCGTAATTTTCCACATTCTAAAGTACGCTGCGACTCTGCGAGTGCTGCTTTAATGTTGCATTTCTCTCAATTTTGACTCAATCCGCGTGATATGAATATAGCATTTGAATGTAAGTTTTTGGAATTGAAACAGCAAAAAGGAGATTGTAAATAAAACATTACTTTATAATTATATATTTACCCCATAATAAGATGTACGAGTGATGGTCGACCGAGTGGTATCTGGCTTAAAATTGACCACCCTCTTGCCTCCCGTGGGTGTCGTAAGAGACGAATTTAGAAGTTGGGCAACAGCGACTTGCACATACGCAAATTCATTATTCATTTATTATACTCAACCTGTTCACTCTCAACTAAAATTATTATTGTGTACTTCGTAATTGGCGTATTGTTTTTTATTTATAAGTTAAGTCTATAATATTGTCAGCTGTGAAGGACCTATATGAAATAAAATAAAAATAAAATAAAAAATAAAATAAAACAGCGTCTTCTGTAACTTTAAAATCAATACTACGATTTCCAAGCCACTTGCCAAGCGTGGGGTTATGGCAACCCCCCACTTATCTAAGGGAAGGCCTACGTTCAACAGTAGATGGCTTCCAGCTGATGATGATAATGTACAAGATCCGAACGGTTAAAATGATGGATTTAGAAAACATGTGTCAAGTTTTACCGCGTATTTTTTATGCTCGCAAGCGCGGCTCCTTAACGTAGGGTTTGAATCCCACATTCATCGAGGTACTTCGAAAATTGAGCTCAATACGTAACAATACGCTCGCCTTACCACAGAATATTTGTTCTATTTTCGAACGCAGCGTGGGCTCACAATAGCCTCTCTACCGACCCTTTGGGGAATCAGCCGTAATACGACAGCAGTACAAGTAACACCACGTATACAAAGTAACCCTAAAAAATCTGCGTCTAAATCCTGAAACCAAAGCAATCCTTTCTCTGCTGCGACTCTGATTGTACTTTAGTGCCTGAGCACTGTCCCGGGCACCATTACCGAAGCTTAGTGCACGTTGTTTAAAACGATGCCCAGTCATTTTAAGGTTATCCATGCCACTGGATTATGCTTACCGTAAATAACTAGTATTGAACATTTTATGGGTCCCCAAAATTGTAGAATTTAATGGTTATTTGGAAGTATTGGTCCATATCGGTGTATTCACCAATTTTCTGAACATTAATGAGCCCTAGTGGACTAAAAGTTTAATAATGAAGTTATTAAGGCGTCTAGATGTAATAAGGTCACACATTAAAACAATTAGGCTGGATTTTTCTATCTCATTTACGTGTTATTCGAGTTCTTTGGAAATGTCCGCTGCGCCTTGGACTTCAAGGAGATTTTTTATCACCATCCAATTTTCATATGCATTAAATAGTCATAATAGACCATACAGCATCGCTTTTTAAAACATTATTGTAACAAGGCTAGTTAGGTTGAGTAGCACTGTTCATCAACACCTCTCATAAATCTGATTAAACGATTTCCAAAAGTCGACACTTCAAAAACTATTGTCTTTTTCTTATTCTGACACCAGGTTCATGAACAAACTGGTGTCAGAACCGCCTGGCGGCCTCTGAGATGGTTTTACACACCGTTGAAAAAATTCTCGGGTGTGGCGGTTTCCTCACGATGTTTTCCATCACCGTTCTTAGCAACTGATAACTAATTTATAGTATGCATACGAATTCGAAAAGACATTTGTTCGTACCGGGGTTGGAACTTACGGCCTTTGACTTGGTCATACCCCTTTGACAAATAACAATTATTTATTTTATTTATTTATTTATTATTATAAAAGAGATACAATATTTATTTAAAACAATCTCCCACAAAATCGGTTTAGCGGTTTGACTGTGGGTGTTGCGCCGCTTTGTGATACAAAAGTAGGTAGGTTTCTGTTATGTAACAGGACAACTACTTAATTATTTATTCTATGTAAGTATTAATTATATGTAAGTATACAAAACTGCTGTATTCTGTCTACATCTACTACATATGCAGTCAGATTCTCAATTCATACCTGGTACAGCGACGGCCACTAGATGTGATGAATGGCGATACTTCAACCCCTATCCTTTGGGATTTTAACACTATTATCTGCAAAATGAGCGTGTAAACCTCAGCTTGTCTCGTGGGGTTAGGGGCGCGACTACTACATTATGGAGAAGAATATTCCCCATGACCATCCTTAACGGACTTTAATAATATATTTACTAACTAGCTGCGCCCCGTGGTGTTACCTGCTACATTTTTTCGGGATAAAAAGTAGCCTGTGTTAATCCAGGGTGTCAAATACTACGAAATTTCAATAAAATTTATTCAGTACTTACAAACTTTTGCATTTATAATATTAGTAGGGATTGTTTCAGAGTCGAAGTAATTATTAAAAGGAACCAATCTAAACGCTGTTTGTATCTTCTTGTTAGTCTTTTTAAGAAGAAGAATTTCTCATTCGAATGTTTCTGCAAAATGTTATACTAGGCTTTCATTCGATAGTTTATTTCCTCATATTTGGACGTCGTTGTGACTTGAAAGTTTCTTTGGCTCCATTCAAACAATGATGCGGGTTTAAAACGATTTACGGATAAAAACGATTTAGCGAAGTAGTTACTCGTCCCTTTCGAAAAGTGAAATGTAATATTTTTTTGTGATACATGTAATTTTACGGACTTTATGGCAAGTATCTTTACGAAGTGGATGGCAATAGGCTCGCCCCCTATTACATTGGGACCTAAAAACATAACTGGCGAAATGTGGGTGTACTATATGTGCACCTCTGCCTTCGGGGAATACAGGTATGATGTTATGTACGTAGATTACAAAGATAGACATAGACATTTATTTGTGACCATAGGTAAAAACAAGATGACAACATTATTTTACAGTAGGTAACACTATGTTCTGCCATATAGCTGGCGTACAAATAATCCAAAGATACGCAGATACGCGGAAGTATAAATTGCAGAAGCTACTTATTTGGCCTGTTTGTAAATTAAAAGCTAAATTTGTGATATAAAGGTACCACAAACAGAGTGAAATAATACGATTACCCCTATAAATTGCCTATCTAGACGATGCCTATATTTCCTGCCAAGTGGGCAATTTATTGTAACAAGCGGGTTTTAAATAACGATTTTCGCATGGTTTATTCTAAAGCCTGCCTCGTTGGTCTAGTGGTACCTAAGCGCGACTGCTGAGCACGAGGTCCTGGGTTCGAACCCCGGGTCGGGCAAAGTGTTACTAGGTTTTTCCATTTCGTAATTCTCAGTAGCAGCACGGAATCTGGATCTGTGCCCGATGAATGGCAATAGGCTTGCCCACTATTACATTGGGACCCATAACATAACTGGTGAAATGGAAATTTGTGGTGGACACCACGGATTTACATTTGCTTCTCCATTTGTTCTCCTGACCGAATTTCGGTCGCGGAGGCCCGTCTCATCTGAAACTAGCCAACTACGCAGGAGATATTATAGTACACAAGTGTGTGCGCAAACACAGGTGCACTTCCTATTCCCACAGGACCAACGGCTTAACGTGCCCTCCGAAGCACGGAGGGTCCTCGACATGTGACAACGGTCACCCATCACAAGACCGACCGCGGTGAGCACGGCCTACCGTTACACGGCTTACGTGGCAGCTTCGTTGCTACGAGCATCTTTTCTTTTTTCGTCTTTATAACATAACATCACGCCTGTATTCCCCGAAGGGGTAGGCAGAGGTGCACATATAGTACACCCACATTTCGCCAGTTATGTTTTGAGGTCCCAATGCAAATAGGGGGCGAGCCTATTGCCATCAACCGGGCACAAATCCAGACTCCGTGTTGCTACTGAGAATTACCTAATGGAAAAACCCAGTAACACTTTGCCCGACCCGGGATTCGAACCCAGGACCTCGTGCGCAGCAGTCGTGCTTAGCGACCACTAGACCAACGAGGCAGTCTTTATGTGTAAACATATAGTACGTTACTAATGTTATTTGATTTTGTACTATTTTAATTACATATAAATAAATAATCAGAAGGTAATTAGGTTAATGAACTGTATACCCGATGTAATAAGACTCTTATTTTAACACTACAGAGTCTTATTTCATAATTATGATAATTTTGGTGAATCACGGCCGTTATTAATTAGCTGTAATTTGATAACACTCGTGTACTGATTTATTATTATATCAAATTAATAAAGGTAAAGCTACTACGATAGTGATGACGTATTTTGGATTGATTTGTTAAAAATTTCGACATGTTGGAACTGTGTACAAAATTACGATTTTTTTTATATATGCCGGAAACGGAGACTGCATCGTTGGTCTGGTGGTTGCTGAACGCGACTGCTGAGCACAAGGTTTTGGGTTCGAATCCCGGGGCGAACAAATTGTTACTGGGTTTTACCATTAGGTTATTCTCAATAGCAGCACGGAGTCTGAATTTGTGCCCGGTTGATGGCAATAGGCTCGCCCCCTAATACATTGCGACCTAAAACATAACTGGCGAAATGTGGTTTTACTATAAATGTGCACCTCTGCGTACCCCTTCGGGAAATACTCTAGTATTCTGTTATCACATAAAATATTGAGCCTGTCTGAACTTTATAAGAGACCTTGACCCCTGAGTTTGTTTCGGTATTTCTTCTCAGAGGTAGTCAGTTAGGAAATGCCGATGCCGTCTAGTTTAAAAAAATACACGTGTAAAAGTGTTTTGTAAAACGTATTTGCAAAAATAAAATCATTTATCGTTATCTTACCTGTGATGATAACTGTTAGTAATAAATTAATTAGTAACACAGACAAATATTATCATAAACTTAGTTGATAAGTAACTACGACTGTCAATTTCTAACACCAACGTCTCGTCGGCCTGAGTTCGTTAAGCTGAGTCAGCGCCTATAAGATATTCACTGTTACCTAAATTTCGTTACTGGAGGAAAGTCGGAGACTTGAAAATAGTCGTTATTTCCTCAAACTGTTGCCAAGTCTTTGGGTTAAATGAATAATAAAAATGAGAAAGACTTTTCCTCTTATAAATAACGCTAAAATGTCTTTAAGGTAATTACTCCATTACTATATTGACATCTCAATTTTTTGACATGCATAAGACAGTGACAGGTGTAATGTAATCATATGCTTCTAATTTGGGTATGTAGAAAGGATGGATGAAAGAAGAATGTCAAAACGAATATATGAGGCGAGTGTTAGTGGAGTATCGGAAATGCGTGTGAATGAAGCAAAAGAAGCATGCCAGGATCGTAGCAAATGGAAATCCGTGGTCTCTGCCTACCCCTCAGGGAAACTGGCGTGGCTTTATGTATACAATCATTGTATGTAATCAATTGTTCAACACTGACAATTTTTAGTACAAACTTTTATTTAACTTGCAATGTTTGTATAAAGGTATATGTTTGTATGTGAGTTTGTTTAGGTCAAATCTTGCAATCTTAATTAGAACCACTTTTTGACATCCGATTGAAATGATTTTTTGCATATATAAATAGGTTTAGTTACAATACAATATTATGGTACCTATTTTTATTTATAATGAAGTAAAAATAAAGCTTTATTTATATAACAAAGCATCGTTACACAGTACTAATTTGTTTCCAAATCAAGTCAACCAAAAAAAATTATTAAATAATAAACATCGTCCCACAGTTCGAATTTGTTCTGTACAGTGGATGAGTTTCCCAATTAAGTATTCACAAAAAGAAGATAAAAATAGATGCCCCTCATTCGAAATGTCTTTTGTATCGTGGGTGCGTTTCCCGATCATCAACCAAAAATATTTTTTTAAATTAAAAACGTCCCACACTCCGAATGACTTCTGTATCGTGGGTGTGTTTCCCAATCACGTTATCCAAAAATATTTAAAAGAAAAAACCGTCGGGAAGAAAAAGACATTAGGAATTTCTCCTGTATCGTGGGTGCGTTTCACAAACATAAAATACCACATACACAAACACCCAGACTCGTGACAATATTAGCTTTCAAAATATTTAGAATCAAAACATGTGTTTGTTTACTTTATCTTATTTAAACTTATATAAGGAGTCGAGTCCAATAAGCGGTTTAAACTCCGACACCAGCTTGTTCACGAACCATACGATAAGAAGAAGGAGTCGCATCTCAGATAAACGTTCACAATATCGCAGAAAATTAAATGCCTGAAGAGAAAAATAACAAACTGGCATTAAAGTGTCCAGCAAGCATACAACCCACAGCCCTAACTCATTAAAATCTTATTTCGTTGACCTAACCGATCCTCACCTCAGATAAAACAAGCTTAAACAAACAAAAACAAGGGCACAAAAGGTCGCATTAGCGTAAATAAATCCCCAGACGAGAAAAAAAAATGTTGCTAAGCCTGAATGATAACTTCATAAGGCTATACCTTACAAACACTAATACCTCTGGCTTAGGACAATGGTGGTGCAAGTGATATACTTATTACTAGGGAAATACCATGAAAGGAAACATTCAATATGTATTCATTATGTTTTTAATTTAAACTCCTAGCAAATTTCCACGATTGCGCCGAGCCGAAACAGTCCATGTGGAAAAATTGCTCGCGTTTATCCGAACTTGGAAAATTATGCCTTTACTAAAATTTCTTTTTTTTTTTTTTTTAGTTCATTAATAATCTTCTTTATTTACAAGGTTATTTACAATTCTTAAAAATAAATATATACAAAAATAAAAAAATTAAACTAAAATATAATATAATTTCTTAGTATAAATGTCTTTACGCTTGATTCTAAACTTAATCAGTTGATTACATACTTACTCGGACATAAGTAAATTCTTCTGTATAGGAGGTGCTGTTCATCATCATCATCATCAGACCTTCGCATTCCACTGCTGGATATAGGCCTCTCTCTTAAGGTAGGCCACAGAGCAACAAAGCATCCAGTAGTAGTTGCTGAAGATCGAAAAACCAACTGCACCTTAATTGACAAAAAAAAATCTTCTCCAATATTCTCCACTAAAGTAGCCCAATCTAGCCTTCAACTACTTGCGTTTAAATATGACGCTCACAATTCAAAGAAATTCTAAAACACTAAAAACAAAAACAATCTAAAACTTTTTGCCCCGAGATTAGTTTAAAAACAGACACGTGTTGTATTTTTCCAGCTTTTAGACTAGTCTTCATTCATATTCAACACGTGTCTTTCTGCACTGAAACCATTGTGCTCTAATTATAAGAAGCCTCAACAAAACCTACTGTTAAAAATGCTTTTCGTTTTTCAGACCTGCTTGAGATTCTCATCACGTCTTTGAACCTTGCTAATGATACTAGACATTACTAAGCTTCCTTTTCTGCTTTTCACTCATCAGTATTACCTGTGTTTTTCCGTTCTGTTAAATGCAATGTTTCTTTGTTTACCGGTTGCAATCTAGAAAGCTCCGATTCTGTAGTGGATATTTATATGGCTTTTTTCTGAGACTGTACTCATTGCTTTTAATTACTGCTATGCTATTCAACGTTAAACATCATCTCGAAAGTTATCTCACAAGTCACCTCGCTACTCATCTCGGCTGTCATTCTGGAGTCAGAATACCAAATTCTATAGATAAAACTCAATATTCTAGCAACGATTCTCTTGGCGATGCTAGTTTCGAATCTCACCGCGGATTTAGAAGCGAGTTTACTGTCTTTAGAATGGCACGGCTTGCGCAGTGGCCTTGTGATTCAACTGCTGTAGGAAGGTTGCGGGTTCGGTCTCCACATGGGCAAAATATTTGTGTCATTCTCAGATGTTATCCTAAGTTTGGACGTTATTATTATTAATTCACCTACGAAACAAGTTAAATTTTAATTCGACGATTTTAAAATCACTTGCATGGTAGACCAAAGTCGATATCTTCCTCAAACTAATCTTAAGAGAATATTTAGCTAACTGTCCCGCTACAATGTTTTTCTAGGCCGTAGCCTGTCAGCATTCAGGATTCCTATCACGCCCCAACCCCATACTAATGATACCACGCATTAGTGAGCGTCCATTTTTGCTGCCATCTCATTATTGTAACGTGATCCGTATTCCAGTAATTAGCTATGTGCTCTAGTATTTTTGTATTATCTTGGTCATTGAAAGTTAATTGTTTATATGGATAGACACTTGAAAAACCTCTTAGTATTTATCCTACTCTGTAAATAAGAACTTATTTTATACAAATGTTCGTAAACAGATTGTTTTCTTTAGCAGGATCAAATAGTCTGTCTGGTGGAAACAACAAATATTTATCTCAGTTTTTTAAAAGTGCTCAATATAAAAGAGGGTTCTAATCTAGCATTTTTTTTTGTAGACAACAAATTGTAGTCTCGCTACCACATCTGAAAATGTCCTGCTTTAAGTTCATGGTAAGGGGGCAGTAATAACTAAAGCCCCTTCATCACATCATCATCACACAAAGAAATTGTAAATACGCGACAATTAAGGGAAGGTTCATAATTATCTGAAGGAACATGCGTCGCGTAACGCCAGAACAGACAAATGTATAAAAAAACACTTGACCGTTCACACTCAACCGATGATACGTTAGTGCGTTAAGCTTGAACGGTCAAGTGTTTTTTATACATTTGTCTTGGCGTTACGCGACCGATAATATGCGACGCATGTTCCGTCAGATATGAACTTTCCCTTAAAATATCAAAATGTTTATACATTTCACAAGCCAGATTTAAATTGTGTCTTACATCGAATTAGTTTTAAAAGCTCCGATACATTTGTCCTTGTAATGCTACCTTTTTAGTTCCCTAAATGGATTTGCAGACCTTCGTTTGAGCTCCATTGGACCTCTACAGTTGGGGAAATTTGATTTAACTTCATTTTAAAGCGAAGTTGTGTTTTATGTTATCGTACTATCGGCCTATTAGTGTTTTTTAGTTTATTCAAACCTTATTCCAAGGGAAAAGGTGTTTAACACATACAACATAACATCACGCCTGTGTTCCTCGAAGGGGTAGGCAGAGGTGGACATATAGTACCAATATTTCGCCAGTTATGTGTTTTAGGTCCCAATATAATAGGGGGCGAGCCTATTGCCATTACCCGGGCACAAACACAGACTCCGTGCTGCTACTGAGAATTGTCTAATGGAAAAGCCCAGTAACACTTTGTCCGACCCAGGACCTTGTACTCAGCAGTCGCGCTTAGCAACCACTAGACCAATGCAGTCTGGTCAAAGGTGTTTAACATCATTACACACATACATTTTTACTACAATTCATGTACATCTAATTATCTGCATAAAATTGATTTGTGTTAAGTCTAAGCGATTATCCATGTCAATGAGACCCATAAAAATATTGTTGAATCTACCATGCTATCTGCACCAACCTGAGGTTGACTGGTACAGAATGCCTCAGGCATTTAGTCCGCCAGTAAAGGTAGTTTTGTACCCGAAATTTATATCAAAAAACACGTACACGAACTTTTGATTTCATACGTTTTCCAGATTCCAGATTGATTTCCAAAACTCTATATATACATCAACAATGACGACCTGGCGCAGTGGCTAAGCGATTGGACTGCTGCGCTAAGGGTTGCGGGTTTGCTTCTCGCACGGGGCAAAAAATTATGTGATCTGTAGATGTTTGTTCCGAGTCTGGGTGTTTGTGTATGTGATATTTCATGTTTGTGAAACGCACCCACGATGCAGGAGAAATTCCTAGTGTGGGGCGATATTTAAAAAAAACATCACAAACTTTGTAATATATAGCTATAATATACAACAGCTTCGATATAAGGGCACACACATTTGCTCAAGGATGAAAAATATAAGGAAAAGGTTGTTTTATTAGCTACAAAACATGACCCACAAAGCACAATGTTATCATAATCATTTCACCCAAACTCCTAACACCCAATAAAGAAATATAAACCTAATTTCGCATTCAAGAGTTAACAGCTGTTCTATCGATGGCAAAGAGATTCCTTGAGTTGGAAAAACCATGAATAATACATGACACTAGTCGCTTCAAAGGGCGATCTCCCACATGCTGCATGTTTTTAATAAATAATTATCCGAAGCCCAATATAAAATTGAGGGAAGTGTGTACGCAACATGTTTAATTTATGGCTCGGATTTTCTTTTGGGTAGCATGAGACTTTAATAACAAAAATGAGGTATTTTGCTGTTTTGTCTTTGATATCAGAGATGTTTTCTACTTCTTAGAGTAAACCAATGAAACGAGGAAACATTTTTTTGCAAAGATGATAATGTTATGTTGCATTAAATACTTCAATGGCTGAAAGCGCACCAGGGCTCGCGAGGTGCAAAATTCATTCAATGGCTGCAAGCTTTATTCGTGAGGTGCAAAATTCAACACCTGCATTGATTGTTATTTCGATTTCCACACCGATGAAGAAACCCGTTGCATTTCATCGTCTCCACCTTTTTATCGTTTGGTTGATAAACAACCTGGTGTCAGAGTTTAAACCGCCTGTAGGCCTCCGACATGGCTTTACACACCGTTGAAAAATCTCTCATGTGTGCCGATTTCCTCGCAATGTATTCTTTCACCGTTTTTAGCAACTCCTGAGATAAGAGAATAGCATTTATTTCCGTACACACTTCATTCGTACAAACCAACACACTGTCAGTTTCACAAGCACAACTTACTGTTAGGACCCAGTTAGCCGAACTGCCAAACTAATTCACAAAACTTCCATACGTTTATTATTCAACAGGAAACGCCAAATTATTTTGGAGTGATTACACTTTACTTTGATTTGGATTGTGTGGTTTGGGGTGTACAGGAATGTATTATTTATTTATACTTAATTATCTTGTTCTTGGCAGTTCCCGCCAGATGGACCGACGATATCGTCAGAATTGCAGGCAAACGGTCGATGCTATTAGCAAGCTGTCGTTCATTGTGGCGTTCTAAGAGGGAGGCCTTTGTTCAATAGTGGACGTCTTCCGGCCGATGATGATGATGAATTATCTCGTTAGTCTAGTGATTGCTAAGCGCGACTGCTAAGAATGAGGTCTTGGGTTGAATCCCAGGATGGGCAATGTTTACACACCATTGAAATATCTGTCTGCCAGGTGTCAATCTCACAAATTGGAAAAGTCATTGGGGCGTGCCGGGGTTTGAACTTGTGACCTTTGATTTGGCAGTCCAACGGTCATACTACTCGGCTATCACTGCTAATAAAAATAGTTTTATAGGTTTGAAAATGCTGACATTTTTTGACAACCCTAAATACTTAAAAAGTAAAAAAAAACATCTGGACTTTAACTAATTATACTGGGAATCATAATAACATGAAACTAACTATTTATGCTTATTATTAGACTTTAAGTAGATACTTGCCAAACCGCAGTAAGCTAGCGTGGTGATCAATGCTCAATCCTTCTCTATACGAGAAGCAGCCTTTGCCCTGCAGTGGGACAGTATAGGCTGTTATTATTAAGTATGTAGGTACTTAAGTAAGTCGAAACGATAAACATATTTTACCTAGAAATAAACGATAACAAACCGATATAAAAGAAAATCCTAATTACCTTGGTACTTTAAAAGGAAAATTACGTGGAATAAAACGAGAATTTAATACATTCACCAAAACGAATGAAAATAAGGTTTCTAATGTACTTTTAAGTAACCTTCCGTAATCCAAACTTAATCAATATTCCAAATCAAATGAAGTCCAATTTACATTTAAAAAATCGGATCCATTTAAAAGCAATTGAGTTGAGTGCGCGAACAAGGCAAGACTCTCAGACGAAACGAGAGATGGATAAGCCTGTATTTATTATGTTTAGTGCATTAACCATTATTTATTGGACTATATTTGTTTTGGGGTCACACTTTTTATCTTCTACAAGATAAATTATAATATATACCTACCTCTGTAGTAGACTGATAGCCGAGTGGTATGACAGTTGAACAGCCAAGTCAAAGATCGCTTCAAACTGACGACCTGATTGGCGCAGTGGCTAAGCGATTAGACTGCTGAGCTAAGGGTTCGATTCCCGCACGGGGCAAAACTTTGTGCAAACCACAGATGTTTGTCCCGAGTCTGGGTGTTTGTGTATGTGATATTTCATGTTTGTGAAACGCACCCACCACGACACAGGAGAAATTCCTAGTGTGGGGCGACGTTTTTTAAAAAAAAATCAAAAACAAAAAAAAAAAAACTGCGGCACACACCCAAGTCTTTTCGAATTCATGTGCGTGTTATAAATTAGTCATCAGTTGCTAAAAACGGTGAAGAAAAACATCGTGAGAAACCGGCAGACCTGAGCGATTTTTCGACTTTGTGTAAAGCCAAGTCAGAAGCCTACAGGCGGTTTAAACTCTGATTACAGATTGTTCATCAACCATAATTTAAGAATAATTTAACCTCACGCCTATATTCCCCGATGGGGTAGGCAGAGGTATTGGAACACCCATATTTTGCCAGTTATTTTATGGGTCCTTTCTTTCTTCGTTTCTTTTTCCTTTCAGGTTTCTTCTAATGGACTGTCACTCAATCTAATTAGCCATGCCTCTTTATGGCTCTTTTCTTTGTTAAGAGTTACGTACAATATAGTTTTCACTCCATACCTAAGCATTAACAGATTTTTCGCTCCCATTAAGATATTAAACGTTTCACTAAAAATTTCAATAAAAATATTGAAACATCAAAAAAATCATTCGTTATTTCTAGGATTTATTTTAGTGCTTCCAAAATCGTCAGTTAGTTTCTATTTAAAGAGTAAACGTATTGATAATTTAATTTTTTTAATGGATGTTTGAGTACAATTTTTAAATGAAGCATAAAATAGAGCAATAATCAGCTGAGCGAAATGAAGTTAGAGCTTTAATAGCTAGTTGGAGTATACAACATATCTTTACGCCTGTATTGACCAAAGGGGTAGGCAGAGGCACACATAATATAGTACACCTTATAATATGTTATAGGCCGAAATGTAATAGGCGGCCAGCCTATTGTCATCAACCTAGATTTATCTAATGAAAAAACTCAGTAAATGTTTGCGTGACCCGGAATTCGAACCCAGTACCTAAGTATAACATACGCAAGTGCAAAACTTTGAAATCGAGGCAAGCAAAAATGGAATTTTTCAATACCCAATGTTATTATTGTAAGACACTGCTGGATACTTCGAGATTGAATTGCCACATTCATGGCAATAGAATCGCTCCCTGTTGCATAATATGGGGATAACATGGAGTGGATACAAAACTGATAGAAATTTCTAATAGGATCATCTGTCGAGTGATAAAAGGTAAAAAAGGAAGTCAGAATAGTCAGGTATGCCGTTCGACACTATTTTTTTCCACAATAATGCCTTTCTATCTGTAACTAGCTTCCACCCGCGTCTCTGTCCGCGCGGATTTCGAATGTTTCACAACCTATAGCCTGCCTCGATAAATGGACTTTCTAACACTGAAAGAATTTTTCAAATCGGACCTGTAGTTTCTGAGATTAGCGCGTTCAAAGAAACAAACTCATCAGCTTTATAATATAAAAAAAATAAGTATAATAATAGATTTATCTATGAAGAAAAACGCCAGTATTTTATTTTTCTCTAGCGAACAATGTTCTATATATATTTATTAATATAATAAACAAACAATATCGCATCAACATTCAACATAACAAACAAACAAACATAAAATAAGATTGTCTTTCGTTGACAAATAAATAAATTTCGTTCTCAAGTATCTTCAAATACAAAAGTGGTTCGCAACTTATAAGTTAATTTCAAACTAGTTTGACTTAAGGAGAGTGCAGCATTGTGCATGCATCCCACGTTTCGCCTGTCAGCTGGGGAATAGCGTAAGGTTTATGTACCGTCGTACTGTCACGAACAGAAGTATGAAACGAATTTAAAAGTGAATTCTGAAAGGTCTTTCTAGAATTGTATTATTAAATTAATCTTTTCTATTATATATGACTTTGAGTGTCATTTTTGCATGTTGCCCATGCTTAGCTTGAATCTAAATTGATAAAGGAAATTTGAAAAATTAAGGACTCGAGCGGGATTTGAACCCGTGACCTTTGCCGTACCGTGGCGGTGCTCTAACCAAGTGAGCCACAGTGTCGCTGCTCGCATCCATCAATTTTCTGTTATAGTTAATGCTGATCGCTCACTGCTAGCAAAAATTTGTGCGATCCGCAGATGTTTGTCCCGAGTCTGGGTCTTTGTGTGTGTGATATTTCATTTCAACGCACCTACGACACAGGAGAAATTTGTAGTGTGGGGCGACGTTTTTTTAAAAAAAAAACAGTTTTCTTTAAAAAAAATATAATTATGATTGCCGCCAAAAGAAATTAATAGAACCGGTTACCATCAAACCAATCTACGAAAAAATAAGATACTTTGTGTTCAATATCAAAGAAGTGATGAAAACATCTTAATGCCTAAAAGCACTTAAATTATAATATTCCTTCACAAATAAATCATTTAAAAATGTTAATAAATATTCAGAATAAAGTAGAATACCGGTCGTTATGGAAAGGAATTGGAACTAAATTAAATTTTATCTCCCAACTGATTCTTAATTAATTATTCACTCAGACTAAACGCGTTCTAAAAACGGCGCAGATTCTAATCCCTATAGAATTATTAAAGAGACGGACGATTTTGTCAAAATATTCCGCGTACAGTCGAAGACATGTTACGTCATCTCTTGAGTTAATATTTTAGGGTGTGCCAGGTACAGTCTGCACCATAACTAGCTGAACTTTAAATTGTTTTAAAATACCATATAAAGAACTTCTAAAATAGTAAAAAGTCTTAAATATTCACAGATCATCATTTGGACGGTGAAACAATAAATTGAATTTATCTTTGTTTCTTTCAATTATCTGACACTAGCTGCGCCCCGCGGTGTTACCCGCTACATTTTTTCGGGATAGAAAGTAGCCTATATGTTATGCAGCTACCTCCATAATAATTTTTATTAAAATCGGTCCAGCCGTTTGAGCGTGAAGAGGTAACAAACATACAAACACACTCACAAACTTTCGTGTGTGTGATGTGATAAGGTTTCTTAACATGTTAAGCTATTTAAGTATGATGTTGACTGTACCTACCTATGTCGATGACAACATATAAGTGCTTGACTTAAAGCGTAGGTTTCATGGTTGCAGTAATTGAAGTCACGAAAGGTTGACTCACTAGGGGCACGGCAGTGCCCTCGCCGAGTCTTAAAAACAGAGCAGTCACCTTTTTTTGCATTTTTTTTTTTTTAAAAAAACGTCGCCCCACACTAGGAATTTCTCTTGTGTCGTGGGTGCGTTTCACAAACATGAAATATCACATACACAACCACCCAGACGCGGGACAAACATCTGTGGTTCGCACAAAGTTTTGCCCCGTGCGGGAATCGAACCCGCGACCCTTAGCGCAGCAGTCCAATCTCTTAGCCACTGCGCTAATCAGGTCGTCAATTTAGTTAACCTACACTAAATATACAATTTAGTCCAAAAGGAAAAACCTTTTGATCTAAAAATAAATGTTATTTGTCGCCAACGCTTATGCTACGAATGCTATCACAAATGTTAAATAAAATATACGACGTCATCTGTTTTCCAACGTACTCTTGTGGTATAACCCGTAAAAATTTAATAGGTATTGTCTCGCCAAGTTATAAAGACAATACGTTGGAATTTTACAAGCTTCCTCAATCGCAAGGGTTGCTATCATACAGCAAATGGCCTGTAAACTCGAATTTACTTATGATTCTGCGCTTGTTTATTATTGGCAGAAATAATACTAAAAGTGACTTGAAATTCGATGGGTGCGAGCAGCGAACGATAGATCAGTTGGCAGAGCGGCGCCACGGTATGGCGAAGGTCGCGGTTTCAAGTCACGCTCGTGTCCATCGTGTTCTTAAATTTCCGGGATTTTTTTCTCTCGGAAATAATGTTTGAGTCAATGAGATATAATTCTTATTTGCTGGAAAATAAATTTGAAAGAAACTGCATACTTTATAAGTGCCTGAGGAGAGACAACAAAAATGAAACACACAGCACAGAAGAATTTTAAATTTGGACTACTAGACACTTGGTCTGCAGAATGGTAACCGGCCTAGAATTGACCACTCCCCTCCCTCCCATGGGTATCGTAAGACTAAGGGAAAATCCAGAAGATGGGCAGCAGCATCTTCTACAACTTCTTTATTGTGTAAACTGTTTGACGAAATTAAGAAAGTAGTTCAAAATACTGCTATTGAGGAAAAACAGGCTTTAAATATATAAATAGTGAAGTTTACCCTGCACTCGGAATATCTTTAATATCGTAGGTTGTGGTATTTTAGTCATGGATTAAATCGCCCAGCACAAGTCACGTAGAATGGCCCAATCAAGTTACTAAGTACGGAAAATGACCAGGTAATCTAAAATGACCCAGCTAAATCTCTTTAGATCACACAAATATTTGTCAGTGAATACTAATATTAACCTAGCCACAGCACCAATCATACCACCGATATTTTTATATTAACATTCTAAAACTGCACCGATTGGTCTGTCAAATCTGTTCTTCACCCAATCAGTAACTAACAAACCAATCCCGTACCTCGCCGTCAGCATTTCAAAGTTCAGCGCACTACGTGTCATTCAAAACATTCGATCAGAATAAGACATCTCCCCAGATTGAGGACGTGATTCTATTAACAAAGCCATCTTGCTAAATAGTGAGGTCGTTTGTTTGTGGACTTCATTTTAGGAGCCGCTCGGGTAACGGGAGCATCATAATTAAGTTATATAATATTATATACAAACTTCTCGCAAGCAATGATTATACTTGGAACATATTTTCAATAATTGACTTTTACGTTAATGCCCGAGGAATGGCAATAGAAAAGTATATGATTACAGAACTTGATTTTAATATTTTTAGTATGTTGCCCATCATCTTCTTCAGCGGGGAGACGTCTACTGTTAAACAAAGGCTTCCCCCTTAGAATGCGACAATGAACGTCACCTTGGCTTTTGCATCCACCCGTGCCCGCAACTCTGACGATGTTGCCCATACCAGGCTTAAATTCAAATGAATAAAGAAAATTTGGAAAAATATGGACACGACAAGGACTCTAACCTTATAGCCTTCGCGATTACTGGTGTGATTTTGAATATTCACAAAAAGTTAAATATTATGACTGTAACAATATTGTATCTTGTATTGTAACTAATTAGTTGAAAAAGCACTTAGGTACCCATTTCGTAAAGTCCCATAATCCAATACTCTACAGAAACAACCAAAACAAGGTTTATGCATTTAATACTTTTTACAAACATACGCAACGGCTATAAAACATATATGTATATAAAGCTATAGCTACAAATTATTCTTCCAAACCACTCTTCAATGGAAAATACTGTATCCTTGATTTATTTTGAGTGCCCTTAATCTTATC
The DNA here is from genome assembly GCA_946251915.1 of Abrostola triplasia. Taxonomy (NCBI): domain Eukaryota; kingdom Metazoa; phylum Arthropoda; class Insecta; order Lepidoptera; family Noctuidae; genus Abrostola; species Abrostola triplasia. The sequence goes on along the minus strand of OX276444.1, from coordinate 3,378,607 downwards.
GTCAGTCAATGTTGCCCGGAGTTTCATATCCGCAATATTTTCGCCGAATTACATATGCAGCTAGAGAAATTGCAATAATAATAATAACAATTATAAGCGTGTAATCCGTTGTACTTAATTGTAAAGTCATAATTTAATAAAATCTTATCATTTCGGAACGTCAAATGTCACTATTAAACGTCAATTTTATCTTCAAATCCACAGAGTATAATTTGTAGTGTTTAAAAAGGTTTCATTGCTTGAAACAGATTAAATATTTCTAAGTTTAAAAATTTGTTCTCTAAAATATAAAAACCACTGTAAAAATAATTACAATTTCATAAAAACAATCACAATTTTACTAAGTAAATAAAGCGAAAAACTTTGTCAAGGAAAACATAAATTCTCGCTGACAGGCAAACAGGTACTTTGTCTCGTAATACCCGCAGCTTATTTTATCCGGGACAATAAAAATAAACTTGCCGTGTACGTGCAAAGAGAACAACTTTTCTACTTCAGTACCGTGGCGTCGGTGTCTTCTTCATAATATAAGCATTTGCATATGAAAAGACGAGGTGTATTTAGAGGTGAAAAGTCTTTATTATGCACATCACTCGATAAATGTCTCTCGTTTATGTTTTCATATATATTTCAAAGTTTTTTTTTTAAAAAAACGTCCCAGAAAGTTAGTTTTTAATTAAATATAATTATGCAAGTTATGAGTCTTCAGTAGACGCCTCTTGTACAAAAAACTGTTTGGCTAAGAGCCGTCTCGCTGTGCTTGCCTTAGTGCAAAAAAGATTCAAGTTTCAATGACATTAATCTTCTTCTTATCGTACGGTTGATAAACAACCTGGTGTCTGATTTCAAACCGCCTGTAGAACTTGGCTTTACTCATCAGAAAAATGTCTCATGTGTGCCGGTTTCCTCACGATGTTTTCCTTCATCGTTTTAGCAACTGATAACTAATTTATAGTACGCACATGAATTCGGGGACAGTGAACATAAACATAGCATCACGCCTGTATTCCCCGAAGGGGTAGGCAGCGGTGCACATATAGTACACCCACATTTCGCCAGTTATGTCTTTAGGTCTCAATGTAATAGGGGGCGAGCCTATTGCCATTAACCGGGCACAAATCCAGACTCCGTGCTGCCACTGAGAATTACCTAATGGATACACCAAGTAACACTTTGCCCGACCCGGGATTCGAACCCAGGATCTCGTACTCAGCAGTCGCGTTTAGCGACAACTAGACCAACGAGGCAGTCAAATGTCAGTTATGTTATCATTTCATGCATAACACGTATAGACCTTTCAAGCTGAGATTTCTAATATACGTTGAGCTCATGTAAGGTCCCCTCTACATTATTATACTAATCTTTGTCATATTAGACACTTTATATGCCGCTTCATTATTCTAATAAACGCAGTATATTCTCAGCAGTCCGTGGTTTCATTTACTGTCTCTTCCTACCGTACATGGCGACCCTGCCAAAAGTACGTGCTACACGTGTGTCGCGTATCTGACACCGGCCAGCGTTGGCCGGCGCCACCCTGCCAATTATGGACAAAGAATGCAAAACAATTTAGTGAATCCAATACAAAGTGCGACCAATATGAATACTATAATTTTAACTGTGATTGACGTGAGGCATATTCTTGCTAAATATTCGGGAAACTTTCAAAATGGGTTCATCTCAGTCTCATGAAGAAGTAATCTTGGCCCAGAATGCAGCTGGAGGCTCTAACCAAGCAACTGTTGAAGAAATACGTTACCACTTGAGCACAGCAAATATTATACTTATAATCATCGCCCTAGTGATCGGTTTAGGGCTATTGTTATTCATATACCGAGCTTATAGAAAATGCCATAGACGCTGGATGCAGCAGGAAATAAATCGAAATAATCTTCGACTCTCTATATTTCGTCGCCGCGCCGGGGCCGATGAGATGAAAACTAATGGAATTGTTTGAAATCAAGCTTATACGAAATAGAAGAAATATGAAGTTAGGAGAAAATTAAATCAACACTTATTACATATAACAAATAATAAATAAATATAAATATATATAAAATAAATGTGCAGTGTGCAGTGCATAAAGTGAAAAGTGAAAAAAAAAAAAAAAGAATAAAATAATAATAATAGAAGTGCGTAACAAATATACCTAAAATTATATGAAAATCTGAACAATCAAATATAAAATTACCCTACCTTATCTACATAATATAGGAACAGAACATTGGAACCGAATATACAGAACACTTTAGTGGGACTATACCATAAGTTTTATTAGTGAAATTTAGTGTAGTGTATGTATCTGATAAAGAACAGAGATATCATCGCTCCTGGTAAGTTATGAGTAGTGTTTTAAAAGAATTGTATCAGAGCTTAAAGACTATCAGAGAATATTTAATTAAAATTGGACCTAGTAGGCGCCAGGGGAGGATTGTTATTCAGAAGTTAAAAGAAGCTAAAGTTTTATATGATAAATATACATTAATTATTAATGAGTTATCAGTTGACATTACACAAGGAAAACTATCTTCCCTTGATGCAGAAATAGTAACAAAAATATCATCAGATTTTCAATCACTTTATAGTAACATAGTAGATTTGTGTTCTAAAGAAAGTTTGGAAGCGGAATCTTCTGATTCCAGTGAAGAGTTTAAAGATTCTATTGTAGAAAAGACAATGGAGCTATTTAATTTAAAAACCGCGTTATCGTTACTACCAGTAATGTCAGATGATGAGGCTAATACTAAACAGCTGATCGACAATATCGAATATTACTCATCAATATTAAAAAATGATGACTGTCAAACTAAACTGATACAATTTGTACTCAAAAGTAGATTGTCCCAGGTTGCCAAATTAAAGTTAAATAAAGCTTATTCAAACATTAGTGATCTGATAAAAGATATGCGAACAGAGCTTTTACCTCAAAAATCGGCACCAGCTATTCAAAATAAATTGCAGCAGATTAGGCAAAATGATTTAAGCATCCAAGAATATGGAAAAGAGATTACCGAATTGTTCACAGAACTTACAATTACGCAATCAAATGGTAATCCTGATTCTTTTAATATATTGCGGCCAGTCAACGAAAAATATGCAATAAAAAAATTCGCTGACGGGCTCCGAAACCGCAGGTTGAGTACTGTTATTGCAGCTAGGAACTACTCTTCCTTGAAGGACGCAATACAGGCTGCTAAGGAAGAAGAAACTGAAACGGCCTCTACATCGGCAGACGTTATGGGTATGTATTACAATAACTCTTATAACTCTAGGGGACGACCAAACAACTACCGCGGAACACGCACAAACTATGACACAAGGGTTTTCTCAAACGCAAGAAATGGCAATTCAAGCAACCAAGGTCAGAGTTCTAATGATAATTCTCAGCAGTCTCCACGACGAATGGTTAAACGAAGACCTTGGCAAACACGAGGTAGGTATAACAATTTTAATAATCGCGGCAATCAGCGGATATGCAACGAACGTATGCGTATAGTGAATACCGAAGATACAAGCGAAAATTCCAATGAAAATCAACCTCAAAATGACAACGTAGAAAACCAGTTTTTTCGTGAACAATAACATTATTTTAACGACCAACAGTAATTGTTGGATTAAATTACCGGTAAATAATAATGTGATATATACTTGGTTACTCGATACGGGCGCTACCATTTCAGCTATAAAATATAAACATGCACTTGAACAAAATTGTTCTATCCATAATGAAAACATTACTATAAACGGAATAGGTGGCAAAGTCCACGCAATAGGATATACATATTTACAGTTACATATTAATGATAGGAATGTTTACCATAAGTTTTATGTTATTGATACATTACCTTGTACAGCGCATGGTATTATTGGGCAGGATTTTCTTCAGAAATATAACGCGATTATAGACTTCAAAAATAATAACGTAACTTTGTGGACAGACCAAAACATAAAACTCGAAATATCTTTGGTGCGGAATGACAAAAACACTTGGGAAATACCATCTAGATGTGAATCAATACACTATGTCCGCACTAATTTTACTGAAGAATGCGTAATATGTTGTAAAGAATTAGACAACGGTGTTTTCTTGGCAAGTTCTGTAGCTGTTCCCTGTAACGGCTTTGTACCAATACGAATATTAAACACTTTAGAAACAACTGTAACTTTGACAAATATTGAGCCGACTATTCATAAATTATCTGATTATACTATATGTTCGTTCGATGTGACAAACAAAAATGCCGAAAGGGTTAAGCGATTATTTAGTCAATTAAATTTAGACCATTTGAATAAAGAAGAACAAGTATCTATCGAGAATTTATGCGCCAAATATTCAGACATTTTTTATCTACCGGGTGATAAGTTATTAACAACCAATATCTACGAACACACCATTACCTTAAAACCAAACGTTAGTCCGGTATTCACAAAGCCCTATAGGTTACCATATTCACAAAAGAACGAAATAAAAACACAGATAAATAAATTATTAGAGGATAATATTATTGAAAATTGTAATAGTAGTTGGTCTAGCCCTTTATTGTTAGTGCCAAAAAAGACAGACAGCAGCGGTCAAAAGAAATTAAGATTAGTTATAGATTATCGTAAACTAAATAATTTGATCGAAGATGATAAATATCCTCTTCCCAATATGTCAGATATATTAGATGCATTATCAGGAAGTATATACTTTACTCATTTAGATTTATACAATGGATTTTATAATGTAACATTAGAAAAGAACAGTAGAAAATACACTGCATTTTGCTCAGGGCAGTACCAAATGACGCGTATGCCTATGGGACTAAAAACTAGCCCAGGATCATTCTCTCGCATGATGAATATGGCGATGGCTGGTTTAACATACGATAAATGCTTTGTTTATATGGATGACCTAATCATTTTTGGGAGCTGTTTGAATACTCACAATAAAAACTTACAGGACGTTTTTGAACGATTACGAAAGATAAACCTAAAGTTGAATCCAGGTAAATGCGACTTCTTAAAAAAAGAAATATTATATTTAGGTCATGTAATTTCCGGTGGTGGAATATTGCCAGACCCATCAAAAATTGATGTAGTAAAAAATTATCCCATACCTAAAAACCTCGATGAAGTTAAAAGATTCATTGCATTTGTTAATTATTATAGGAAATTTATACCAAACTTTGCGAAAAAGGCAAATTCTTTAAATAATTTATGTAAGAAAAACGTACCATTTATATGGGATAGTAATTGTCAGAAATCATTCCAAGTTCTAAAAGAAAGTATTATTTCACCACCTGTATTACAATATCCTGATTTTTCTGAAGAAAATCCATTTGTTATACAAACAGACGCGTCAAATTATGCAATCGGTGCAATTTTGTCTAACAAAGATCTAAAGCCAATAGCATATGCTAGCAGGAGTTTAAATAAGGCAGAGAAAAATTATCCTATAATAGAAAAAGAACTGTTGGCAATAGTTTGGGCAATAAAACATTTTCGGCCATACCTATACGGTAAACCATTCAAAATTCAAACGGATCACAGACCTTTAGTTTATTTATTTAATATGAAAGACCCCTCCAGCAGGTTAATGAAATTTAGACTCATATTGGAAGAATACAATTTCACTATTGAATATGTGAAAGGCTCAGACAATGCAGCCGCAGATGCCTTGTCTAGAATCAGCTTAACTGTAAAAGATTTAAAAGACATGAGCAAAAACGTAATAAGTGTTATGACCAGGGCGCAAAGGCGTAAGCAATGCCAGGAGGTGACAGATCCTGTTACCAATAGCAATGATGTACAAGATCACCTGAAAATTGTGGAGACGCATTTCAGGCCAAAGGATTACACAGAGTTAATATTTATAGAAAAAGAAAGGTTAGAAGCCATGCAAAAATTAAATAATATATGCTATGAAAGTAAAACGTTTTGCTATATTCCTGAAAAGAATACACTTTATATAAAATACAAAAACTCTCCATCACAGATTACGCCAGCCGAATTTGTGAGAGAACTCGACATATCATGTCAAAAAACAGGCATAAAGGAAATATATTTGATAAAAACTAAAACAAATGATATTTTCATTGAAAGATTTTTAAATGAATTAAAAAAAAGTACGAGTATAACGATTCCGAGGGTATGTATATTAAAAAACGTTATTAGGATAGAAAATAAAGATGACCGAAAAGTGATCTTAAACGACTTTCACCTCTTACCTACCAGCGGTCATGCAGGTATGAGGAGAATGATAAACAATATCAAAAAATATTATTTTTGGCCAGGGTTAGAAAAGGATGTTATTCAATTTGTAAAGAGGTGCGACAAGTGTCAAAAGTGTAAACATTCAGTCTCCATAAAAGAACCAATGGTTATTACATCTACAGCAAAAACTGGATTCGAAAAAATATTTTTAGATATTGTTGGACCATTAAACAGAGACGATTATAATTATTCATATATATTAACTATACAATGCGAATTATCGAAATATGTCGAAGCCTATCCACTGATTTCTAAGAATACGACCGAAGTAGCTAGATCTCTTGTTAATAACTTTATCTTACGTTATGGTATACCACAGGAGATTGCAACAGACAGAGGCTCGGAATTTATGTCCTCCACCATGAAAGAGGTATGTGCCCTTCTACACATTACTAAAATGAACTCAACAGCCTATCACCACCAGTCTATAGGTGCTTTAGAGAACTCGCACAAACATCTGGGTTCATTTCTCCGTATACAATGTGATAATCACCCTGAAAAATGGAGTCAATGGCTTCCATTTTGGTGTTTCTCATACAACACTTCGGTACATAGCGAGACGAAATTTACACCATACGAACTGATTTTTGGAAAAAAATGCTCTCTTCCAAGTAATTTATCCTCCAATGTAGTTGATCCTTTATATAACTATGGCAGTTACCCACTAGAGTTAAAGTTTCGCCTACAGCTATCTCAAAAAGAAGCCAGGGACAATTTACTAAAAAGTAAGATACAAAGAAAACAAAAGTACGACCTAACTAACAGACCTGTAACGTATAAACCTAAAGATCTGATTTTGGTTAGAAATGAAGTAGGAGGAAAATTGGAAAATGTATATTCAGGGCCTTATATAGTTGTTCGAGATATGTCACCCAATGTAGAGATAATAAAAAATAATAAAATTGATGTAATACACAAAAATCGCACTAAAATGTATCATCAATCAACATAATTTTAACTAGCATAAGAATGAAAAGTATGTATCATCCTAGTTTTAAGTTCAAAAAAAAAAAAAAAATGTACCCCTAGTTGTGTAATTATTTTTTTTTGTTTTAAGGGGGGAGGTGTAAGGTCCCCTCTACATTATTATACTAATCTTTGTCATATTAGACACTTTATATGCCGCTTCATTATTCTAATAAACGCAGTATATTCTCAGCAGTCCGTGGTTTCATTTACTGTCTCTTCCTACCGTACACTCAAACACCAAATTATCGAGCACCATCATAATTAGGACTTCATAATAATATTCCATTTTAGTTGGCCAAGTGTTTTGTATAAAATTATAATAATTCTTTAATATTATCGCACAATGGTTGTATTGTTGTACTTAAATAACATATACCTTTTGTTAAAGTTTCAGTTTTCATCTGTTGCCTTAAGATTTGTAACTTTATTTTGATACAGTTGGTAACTTTAACTTGTAATTATACAACTAGAAACATACCAAGTCTGAAATAACTTATTCATTTATACAATCACACCTGCCCCATACCATAAAGTCTTAATGTGGAAGCGAAATGTCGATATGTGCAGTATAATGCGGCGTCTCGCTTCCACAATGTAAACTGTCCTGCTTTAAACGTTTATAGTACGTAATACTCAAGGGTTTCGACGCTTATTATAGGTATCCTATGCCTGATCCGATTACCATTTGTCGGGCTCATTGCCTATCTACAACATAGCACCATAAACTATTTTCAAAAATAATAATCTTTTTTTAATTGTAGTTTGTATCCAATCACTATGCTCTGTTCCAATATTACATAACACTAAATGTGTATAATTATTTTTAATACATAATACTGTTTTTAAACGAATGTCATACACACCTTTTTTTTCATAGCCTATTTAGTTTCCCACTGCTGGGCAAAGGCCTTTCTTCTTCCAAAACGTTCTATCCTTTGCAATATCTGACCACGTGCAATGTGCGTCCCGCATATGTGACCAGATCATCACACCACCTTCGCCGTTCTTATATATACTTTACTTTGTGTATATATAAGAACTTGTATTATATTTGTTAACCGAAATTTTTATGTATATATACTGTTTGTGTATTCATTAAATAAATAAATACGCTAAATAAGTAAAAAAAATCGTATGAACAGAGAACACGTTTAGGGTCATGTATTTTATTATCCGCTGAAACACATATTAGAAAACCAACTGTCTGACAATAGTCCAGTCAAACAAAAATGTTTAGGTTGTAATGTAAGCATGTAGAAATTCACACAAGTTAGTCTACAACCAATCGGTTCATATGATGACATCTAATTTATCTCAAAAGGAAACCTTTTCATATCCCAAAGTTTTAACCTTCGTCTTCGTGTAGGTTAGCTGAATCGATTACGTAAAATATAGTAAAACGAATTGTTTCTTGGCAAATGTTAATTTCTTCCCAATCTCAACATTTTGAGTTCCCGAAACCGTGTAATGAGTTTCCAAACTCGTTCCATGTTGAGATTTATTGCTCGAAATTACTTCGACCTCAAGACGTATTTCTGTATCTCACTTTGATAACCGAACGAATGAAGACGCTGATTTTTACGTTCAATAAAGGATTTCAGAAGCTTTTCAAGTGTCGTAACGCACGAAGTGTTTTGGATTCACTTCTACGTACAATGCTCAGTTTGTGCGCAATATGATTGGTGGTAAAGAAAATAATTGATCGATGTATGTTGGATATCATCATCAAATGGAAAACGTCCACTGTTGAACAAAGGCCTCCCCCTTAGAACGCCATATGTTGAATATACAGAATGGTTACTAATAAATGAACATAATTTGTTATGTGTGTTTTAACCACAAAATAATATTTTCATTTATTTAAAATTATTTGAAATCGAATACAAAATAATTAATTTCATAGTGTAGATTAAAATCTATACCTACTCCAATCTCGAAATAAAAACCGCTCGTCTATTCGTATCATATATTTATCTCCTAAAGAATTTTATTCATGAATTTATCTGAGAGAAAAATCGGCGCAAAAGGAATCGTCCAATAATCTATACATCAAACGCTCACACCATCCCGATATCGACAACGTCAGGGCTGATCATACGAATGAATTACAATGACTAACAAAATAAATCTGTGAAGTCAATATAAATAATATTATGTTTTGACCACCTAGAAACATTTTCTTTTATTATATTTGTCAATGTGACTCTTGCAATGTTATAAATACTTTCTTAGTTATTCTAAGACACCACTGACTAACGGTGATGACATCGTGAGGAAACCTAGATTTAATTATCTGAAATCGCCAACCCGCAGTGGTGATCAATGCTCAATCCTTCTCTATACGAGAAGAGGCCTTTTCCATGCAGTGGGACAGTTATAGGCTGTTATTATTTAAAGTAGTTAGAGATTTAAGATAGACAGATTTTAAAACAAATTTAATCAGCTTATTTTGTAACTAAGTACCTATAGTAAATTTTTCGGGCAAATGCAATTTTAGAAGTGCGAGTGTATTTCTGTAATACTCTCATTTTCGACATCCAGTCATTACCAATCAACCTTCCTCAAAATCTTCGCTTACATGTTACCAAATATTATGATGAGCGGTGAAATATGAGTGGATAGACGTCAAGAAAAAATCTAAAACCTTCAAGAATTACAGGCAGACAAGTATGTCGACTCAAAAAGTCAAAACAATTAAACAAGACTATATACTGAATCAACGAGATACCTCAAGTCTAGTGCATAAACGTATATGTCCAAAAATCTGGCACAAAAACGTACGGCTCGCACTTAGTGTTAAGTAGGTGATGATTTCCGAGTATCCCGGCCTAAGGACGGCCTATAAATCTCTGTCAGTGTAACAATGCCTCCGGAACTCACTGACACTCAGTGCCTTCACTCCCTAATGTGTATTTGCCTGCTAATGTTGTATATGCATGAATTATACACTTCAGAGGTAAGTGACTTATGAGATGGCTTGATTGTCTTGATCTTGTGCGGGACGCTCATTAAATATAGTGTCCTAATGTTGGCTTAGCAATAAATATGAAGCACGAGTTCAAATTGTATAAATAACAGATACAATTATTTTACGTCTTTTATGAAGACACTTGTAGTCTTGGCAAGCCCTCTGGCCAGATGGCGGGACGACTTGCATAAGAAGGCCGGCAGCGACTGGATGCATAAAACAGCAGACCGGGCTTTATGGCGTACCTTGGGAGAGCTCGATGTCCAGCAGTGGACTGCAACGGGCTGATGATGATGATAAAGAAACTGCCGTAAATTATGGATTGGATTCATCATCATCAGCCGGAAGACGTCCACTGCTGAACAAAGGCCTCCCCCTTAGAACGCCACAATGAACGACAGCTTGCCAATTCCATCCACCGGTTGCCCGCAATGGATTGGATTAGATAAAGTATATTTCATGATAATGTGCTTATATTTCTCCGCCTACATCATTGCTTAAAAACAAAACAAAAGAATCTACCAATCTTTTAAATAAGTTTCATAAACACCAATGTATAGTTGCCAACAACGAAAGCTAGCATATTCTACTTTAGAATAGCACTAATTAATACGATAAAAATGGTAGAAAAGAAGACCTTACAAACGAACGTTGTAATCTTGGGTACTGAACGGAGAATCTTCCCAACATAAACGCAAGCAAAAACCAAACAAATAATAAAAGAAATACACAGTAAAATGTCTTGCTTTACGAAGAGAGATCATAGTAGCAGTGTAAATATAGTCGACAAGTATTTATTTCCATTATAGCGAAGTATTTCTATTGTCAGTAGAAATGACAAAAACCCCCTGTACAATAGGGAATGTTGTAAGAAGCGACGCTCAGTAAGATGTGCAAACGCTTGAAGACGTGCGCCATTTTCATACACCACTTTTCTGATAAATTGAAAATGCAAGACTCGTTTGGCGCAGGTTTTTGCTGAAGAATATAGAGGTACTCTTGAGGTACTCTCGAGTAAACTACTTTGTTTAGCTCTTTAAATAAATGTTCTCCTGTGTCTTGAGGGAATTCAGAGATACTTGTATCTGGTCCTTTTTGCGGATGTAAGGTTTAAGTATGGCAACTATTCAAGTATGTCGATATTTCAAGGAAAAAACAAGGGTTCGAATAAACATTCTTTTTTAGGATAAATTAATAGACGGCTACTTTTATTTGGAACTCCTACTTTTGTGCTACTAAAACGACTTCATAAGCCATAGAATGGATAGGGGTAACATGGTACAATTTAATTTTAACATTTTTAACGCTAGTGTTTTTCTGCACAGATATACGCCAAACCGGATCAAAACCATTACATTAATGAGGATAGGCGGCTACCAAGACAACCCTTCTACCGGCCGTTTGTTTAGCCAGTCCACAATCATTTCACGGCGTTTTATCGAAAATATATCACATTTCAAGATTTAGTCCCGAAGCTAAATTATTATCTACTGATTGAGGAAGTTTGAAATGGAGTTAACGACTAAGGTGTTATTTGCTATGACATAAAAAATAACAATGTTGACGAAGCCGAACGGTATCCGGCCTAGAATTGAACATCTCCTTTCCTCCCGTGGTTATCGTAGGAGGCGATTAAGAGAAATCCAGAAGATGGACAGCAGTGTCTCCTGTAACTTCACTATCACTACGATTTCCAAGCCGCTTGCCAAACGTGAGGATTATGGCACCCCCCTCCCCTTACCTAAGGGGGAAACTTGTTCAACAGTAGACGTTCCCGGCTGATGATGAGTAAATAAAAATCCATAATATATGGTTAAGTTATTAAGAGCATTGCAGTATTTAGAAACATCTGTAACTAGTTCTCTAGACCTGTCAGCGTTACTAACCCCACATCTGCATCTGTGGTTACAAGCCACTGAAATTTTAGTTGGCTCTAGATACGAGTAAAATAAAATATGTATAACTTTACTAGATTCTTGGCACGCTATAAAGTAGGATCCAAAGGTCGTTCGGATGTAAGGACCAATAATACTTTGCATATAAATGTGTTGTGTATTCCTGTTTACAGTCGTGAATGTTATTTAACGTCATGTTACGTATATTTTACATGTATTTTCTACCGGTACCAAGTATTTAAGATGTTTCGAATATTTCTGGGTAACGTTTTTGGGGAAGAATTCAAGGCTTTTTTAATGGATCAAAGTACACTTGCTACCTGTAATTTTAGAGAAGATATTATACCCGGTCTAAAACTAGCAAATAAAAAAAATTATGAAATGAGTCCTTCATTGAAAATATAATTATTATCAATGATGACAAGAAATCGTCGAAGTATGTGTGGTCTAGCATTAGTTTTTGAAATATGGGTGGGGTGTACCTAGTCGTCCAATAAAAGGCTACACTTCTACCCCTCCCAGGATCATAGACTTCATTGTAAAGATATAACAAACAAATCCTTCCAATAATTCTTAACAAAACGTTACTGAAAATCGTAGAATTTAACGACAAATACACCAGGGGAGGTTCAGTTATAATTCAGAGCACGACACTCTCGACAATGCACTGACAATGTTTGACGCTACCTGTGCGGTACGTGTCTGAGCAGAAAGTGAACGGCTGTCGGCAATTGTATTGTAGTTTGCATGTGCTGGGGCCAATTCTGGTCATTTTCACGACAGTTTGATAATTTTTGAATTTTGTATGCTTAAAATGTGACATTTTTACACTACACATTTACACTTATGGACTATATCTAAACTACATGTTATTATACTAAGATTTTTTCTGAAGTTGGTGTTCATAAAAAAATATATTGGAACTTTATACATCGTAGACATAAAATAATAGAACTGTTAAAAAAATCGGGCAAAATTTCGGCCTCTTTGAAACAACATTTGTCGTATTAATAGTTTAATTTTATCTCCATATATTTCAGTGCGGATCAAAGGCCTCTTCCAAATTCTTTTATCTATCACTGTACATGAGGCATAATTTAATCATAAAAGCAGCCGTAATTTTTTCGTGAATTAATAACTGTTAAGCCGCAAAAGTAATTATTTTCATAGACGCTAAAGCATCATCAATCAGAACATAACATAATTAATCTCAGTAAACCTTCATAGCTGTCTTAAAACAAAGCAAGCTGTCTTCATAATGCCTTCAGATATGAATCCTGGGTCCCAATCAAGCGTCACCTCTATCGCAATTTGAAGAGCAATCAAAACAATAATTTTGATCTCAATTTAACTTGACTATACTCTACGGCACCCAAATATTATCATTTAACCACACAAAATGTCCTTAACTCAAAAGACATAAGATTGAAAATCGAATAATACAATGCAAAGTTATTTGTAAATGGCATATTAGATAAATTTAGTATGACAAAGCAATATGAGCTTAATGTGAAGGGAATAAAGTTGTTGAGTATTACAAAGGGATCAGATTGTTCGGGTATGGACATTAATCGACATTTTCGATATTTCGTTAGTATTCATGTCACGTAAAGGAAACAGAAAGTTGTTAAAGTAAACTATTATTACAGTGAGTCCGATATCGGGTAAATTACTCTGATAGATATCTCGGATATTAATATATCAATGTACCCTTTACATTAGCTATATGGACAGTAGGATTATAATTACCGAGATATTACGAGCAATGTATGGAGTTTAATCTGTCCCTTAGGTAATAATGATGGTAATAAAATGGATTTTATCCTATGATATAGATAGATAGTAAACATAACATAACATCACGCCTGTATTCCCCGAAGGGGAAGGCAGAGGTGCACATATAGTATACCCACATTTCGCCAGTTATGTTTTTAGGTCCCAATGTAAGGGGGCCAGCCTATTGCCATCAACCAGGCACAAATCCAGACTTCGTGCTGCCACTGAGTTATTCAAGAATTACCTAATGAAAAACCCAGTAACACTTTGCTCGACCCGGGATTCAAACCCAGGACCTCGTGCTCAGCAGTCGCGCTTAGCGACCACTAGACCAACGAGGCAATCAAAATGAAATAGATAGTAAAAAAAAATAGATAGTAATAATAATATTTGTATGACTGCCCAGCCTCTCTTAACGATATGAACGAATATTAATCACTACAGTTGTTCACTGCGCGTCAGTGTTGTTAGATTATTAAATCTAGGTTGAAAACGGGAGAGGGGGCTTTATGGCGTACCCTGGGGGAGGTCTACGTCCAGCTGTGGACTGCAGAGGGCTGATGTGACCTAAAATCTAGATTTAATCACACATTCTTCTGGATTATTGTCAGAACAACTGCGGCATTTGGCTAAGAGCATAAGGCACAAAAATAAATCGTTCAAAAGCGTTTGAATAACATGATAATTATTTACGCCCTTTCAGTAACAATATAAAAAATATTTGGGTAAAGCCGCTGATAGAAAATCGTTAAGCTTATAATAATTAGAAACACAATATCACAAACATGTAGTGTCCTAGCTCTTTGACAAGGTATCCTACCCACGCTTACCAACACTCACATAACAAGCACCTCACAATTATAAGCGAACGCCGCGCCTCAAAAGACAACTGGAGATACAAAGCGGGACGGTAAATTATCCGTTCTCGCCGTGTTATCCGGCGGACTCCCCGGTTATCCGGGCCGTGTCCGCTGCGAGGCCGGTTGACTGATGTTTTCCGGGCCTCTCCACTTAATTGTGGCCTGTGAAATTTGTCCGTTCGAATTGCGGTTGGATTATAATTCTTTGGGCCATGGAACATTTTAATGTAATTGTGTTACGTGCTGGTAATTTGTGATGGTACACAAAATGGCTTAAAATCAAAGCTTTTTTAATTATCATAATTTATAATCAATACTTTTAATGACTTTGAAACTGAAAATAGCATTAATATTTGTACAGACATTATCGATACTAGCAGCTTAAACGTTTATTATATCATTTAGGTTCGAACAATAAACGGCCAATTCACAGCATCGACGCATAATTGCATAAATTGTACCAACATAAGGGACTCCACGATTTCGTTCATTACGCACGGACAATTCTAAAATACGAATCTGGCGGCGAACCAAATGGTGGTTACCACCGCGGTGACCACAAAACGAGCCATTATCAAACACTAATACAGAATCGAGGCTTTGTGACGCGTTACGATTCGCCTAATTAATATCCGCTGTTGCGCTACGTTTGGTCACCCTAATAATTCTAGAATCGGTTTGTGTGGATTTGTTGGCTGTTACATTATTTTGGTTGCTAGCGGCTGTAGAGTGATTTATGGATAGTGCATCGAAAAACACTCTGTTGTTGATTACATGTTGCATTTTAGTTAACTATCGAAAGGTTCGTTGGGCACTGGTACCTATAAATATTTGTTTGTATCCGCAATTACGACAATTTGTCACAATAGCCTGTGGATAATCAAACTAGCAATATAATTTAAATATTGAACTTTTGAGTAATACTAGTTAATCTTAAACAATAACATTAGTATAGACAAAT
This sequence comes from Abrostola triplasia, assembly GCA_946251915.1. Classification (NCBI taxonomy): domain Eukaryota; kingdom Metazoa; phylum Arthropoda; class Insecta; order Lepidoptera; family Noctuidae; genus Abrostola; species Abrostola triplasia. Next base: position 3,362,923 of record OX276444.1, on the reverse strand, counting down.
ACTAAGAAAGTTGTAATCACACTAATATTACAAAGGCTAGTTTATGAGTGTGTTTGTATGTTTGGTACCTCTTCACGCTCAAACGGCTTAACCGATTTTGATGAAATTTCATATGGAGGTAGCTCACCCTAGATTTATAAATAGGCTTTTTATCTCGAAATAATGTAGCGGGTAACACCGCGGGGCGCAGCTGGTACAGTAATACCTCCAGCCACGTCCTTTTACATTTCCAATTAGTAAAACCACGAAGTCACCAAACAATATCGCACAAAGTAATTAAATCAAACAAAGCCACAACGCCATATAAATCCCTATCACATTGAAAGAATAATCTCATCATACGTCAGCACAAAAGCTTGAATATAAGTATATTGACCATTTACTTGGATGATTTCATAATCACATCGGTTCGATGGGTCGGCAAAAAACTTGAGTCGTTACGCAAACGGGCCGTCTTATTGAACATTCTCGTTCTTTTCAATAGGGTGCAGTGTTAGTGACAGCGACGTTGTCTAAAAGCCTTGAAAAATTTAATATCTTCCTTAGGATTTTGAAATTATATGTTCAGATTTTGTAAGTGGGCGGGGCTTAGCGCATCCCTATTTGATGATTCGACAGCGAGGTAGATGCCATTAACTGTTAAAAAATATTACAAATAGGCTGAAAAACGAATTGTCTGTAGGTACTGTACTTAAAATTCAGGTAACTGTAAAGTTTTGTGTTGGTAATTTTCTATTGAAACGACACTTTGAAATCAAACAACTTGATTTGATATTTTATAAGTGCTCTTTTGTAGACTATAATATGAAATAAAAGCCCTATAATCAAGCCTTTGCGTTGGTTTTCAAAAATCTAAAACTGACTTGAGAAGAGTTGTCTTTACAGAAAAGATGATATTTTTATTATCAGTATATTTTAGTAGGCCATATACTCTTGAGCCACAAAACAGTTACTAGTATAAAATTTACGATGTCATTCACTCTGAGTGAATGGAACTGTAAAATACAACTGTAAATCCTACTCTCAAAGTGAGTGAAATGTACAATGACTTTTGAGCTCATTTATTACTTACTGCCTACAAATTGTATTGGGGCTGTGTTCAACTTGTGAGCTATGAAACAGAACTCATAAAATAGGTCGTATATTGTTAATTTGATGACTGAAGTGATGTAGCGGTGTAGTTGCTTCTCGTAACACTGGGAATTTCGCTTTAACATTAAAGTATCAACGCACAATTATAACAATATGAACAAGCATAAGGTCGTCTAGATAAATCTTAGTAACGATTTGGTTTGTATTATTTTCATAGTTATACTAGTTAAACACCACTAATTACTTATGATTTGATTAAATTTATTAAAAGGACGCAGAAATATTTTCAAAAAAAAGTTTTTCGCGTACAAAAGGACCAAGTCTTCATGCCCATACAACAGTAAATTTAATCCATTCCATTGATAGGACCCAATCTGTTCGCCACCAGAAAACGATGTGCTGAGTAATTCTAGATATATTTTAGGGATATATTACTTTTTTATGTATTCAATGGGTTGGATCAACGATATAATTCTGGTAGTTTTGTTACTTACATTATGTTATTCCTCAACCATAAGAATGGAAGGGCAGACAGATGCGTTAGCATATAAATTTTACATCTTACAATAACACCTTTTTTATCCAAAGGGGTAGGCAGATGTGTTTATTACAAGGTTTTCTTCTTATCGTGTGGTTGATGAACAACCTGATGTCGGAGCTTAAACCGCCTGTAGGCCTCTTTCACGGCTTTACGCACCGTTGAAAAATTTATCCAGTTAGCCGGTTTCCTGACAATGTTTTCCTTCACCATTTTTAGCAACTGATAACGAATTTATAATACGCATGTGAGTGATAATACGAGCTCGTCACCTGTTACGACTCGATTTCTCGACGACGAAAAGAGATGGTTAATTTATCCATCTTTCCACGAATTTAATATCATCATCATCAGCCGTAAGACGTCCACTGTTGAACAAAGGCATCCCCCTTAGAACGCGACAATACAATGATCCATATACTATGACAAAAATAGCATCAAATCATATATTATCTTTGTTAACAAAGTAAAGGATAAATCAGAGTATTTTAACAAGACAAATTAAGACAGTACATAGTATTAGGTTGTGATCACATATAATCCCTCGCATTGACTCAGACGCGAGAACCTGATATAACTTACACAAGAGTTCGCACGTGTGTACTCGGAGTAATGACTATGGATTTGGTCTAGAATAAAAAGACCAATTTTTTTTTTTTATTATATTGTAACCACAAAAACAGGCATCAAGATTGACAACCCAATTGGAACAGTGGATTTTTTATTGGACCATTTTGTTGTGAGTTAGCGCTTCCGATCCCGCCAAGGTACATTTGTGATAGTATTTCACGTGCGTAAAACTCTTTCACGATAAAGCAGATGTACCTCGTGATAGGCAAAGTTTATAGAGCTCAGGCTACTATTGAGATTTTTCGCCAAGTAACTCAATGTCACTTTTTGTGGCCCAGGCAGTGTTTTGTATCAAAATACCTCATTTAAACACTAACACGACGGCTAACAAGGGTAAAAAAGTAAGACATTAATATATCTAATTGTAAGGGTAAAAAATATAAGACATTCATCATCAACATCAGCCGGAGGACGTCCACTGTTGAACAAAGGCCTTCGCCTTAGAACGCCACAATGCACTACGGTCATTAATATATGTATATATATATAAGCTTGTTCTTAATTTTTAAAAAGGACTTTTATGAATAAAAAATGTTAATAAGATCCAAAGCAAACACAGTAACAATAATGCAACATTTCTATACAAACTTTCTTATGTGATTCGATTTTACCAAGAATAAGTAATTTGATTTACTCCGGAGTTTTACTCGCATTTTCCCTTATGTATATTGTTAAACAACATTGTTATTGGATCTTCAGAACAATTCTGTTTTACATAATTTTAGAACAACCTGTTTTTGGGCTATTACATTGATAGTATGACCAAATCGGAGATGTTCTGCAAAAAGTGCAAGTGGGGAGTACCCTCAACCGACGAGCGTGTATGAGGAATGTGATGCGTGTGAATGAAGCAAAAGTATGCCAGGATCGTAGCAAATGGAAATCCGTGGTCTCTGCCTACCCCTCAGGGAAGCAGGCGTGACTTTATGTATGTATTATAAATTTACTTTTCAGTTTAATTTTATATACTATCTAGACCTTATCACTTATTTTGTGAATGCTGGTTAACCAGTAATTGGTGACTGTGTAAGTCTTAGACATAGATATTAATATACATAAGCATTACTGTACACAGAAGTTGTTGGTAAACCTTAATAAATAAATAAATAAATTAATAAGACACCAAAAAAATTCATAAGTTTTTTTTTAAGGAGCCCATAATGTATGTATGTGTCACAGTAGGGCAAAGGCCTCCCTACTCTCTTTCCATTTGTCCCTGTCAAGGGCTGTTAATGTCCAGTCCTCCATAAAGAAGTCCAGTTTTTAATAGTAACCTTATTTAGGGAAATGAAATCTATGATGATCTATCGATCGATACTATAAAATTCTATATACAATTGTAATAAATGAATAAAGAAACCACCAAATTTGTAATCATGTCTTGTTCTTCCACAAAGATCGATCCTAAATGCTTCCTCTAGCCAATAGGGCGAAAGGACCAAAAAATACACCAAATGACCGGCAGACGTGACCCGAAGGCTTCAAATAAAAAACTCGTCAGTGCGATTTCTGATTGAAATGAACTTATTGAACGATCGAATGACAAATGACTCGAGATATGAAATTCTCGATTTGATCGATTCCATAACGATTTTGAAACGAGCCAGTGTTGATTTGATAATTGACAGGGTTATTGGAAGTTTAGATATAATTTGAAGCAGTTAGGATTTCGTAATTCGTTTTTATGACTTGTTCAAAAGCTACCGAATGTTTTTTTTTCTCTCAAAACCCTTACAATTGCAAGTCATACGTTATGCGATAATGTGGCTGTTTTCTCCATGTTTTGTATATTTTAAGACAATTTGCATATTATTTCTTCAATAGACAGCTTTGAACTTAATCCTTTTGATATTCAATACTAGTGAATAGATTTGTCGCCACAAGAGATATACTGCAGAGACCTTTGAATGAACCGAACCAAAACATACTCATTTCATTAATTCCTCACATAGTGATTCCGAACCCGTTTTCATTATTCGAATGCCCCACCATGGTTGAAGCTGAGAATAGTTTGAACACGCACGGTTCTACATACCAAAACCTGGGATTCTATGCATCTCACACTCTTGTGTTTATACCAGTGATAGAGGGCAGTTAAAATGCAATTATACACTAAAATATAAATACATTTTGGCCTGTGAGCCTAAAAGCACTGAGAAGAACCATACTCTATTTGTGAAATGTATAGGTATATTTTATACATTCACATTTCCCCGCCCATAATAGACCTACCTATGTACTTATCGATCTATGTTCTAACTACTGACCTATGCACTTCACGATGGCGAACCTTTACCACTAACGAACCTTTACTGGGTTTTACTTGTTAGGAGTGCAAGTAGAGACCTTCCAAAAGATTCCTTAAAAATGTATACTATACTTTGTAAGGTTAATATTGTACTACGTACGTCTTACTATATAGTAAAAGATGTCCTAAAACAAACAGAGAGCAAAGAGGACCTATTGAGAACACAGTAACTTGTGTCTTGGGAAGTGAAGTCAGAAGTTTTGAAAGCTGACGTGGTAGCTTCAAGAAAAATATCCAAGAAAAGGAAGAACCATGTCGTGGCCATTGCAGTTTGGATCTGACGTGAATTTCAACATTTATCTCCATAAATCATAAGCGAAACTAGGTGGGAGTAACAATAGTTTTGTATACAAACGTCTTAGCTGCGGTTGCTTCAAAATATGATAAAATAGTACAACCGAAGCAAAATTTTGTAAATAAAATTTCGCTTACAAATATTTGAGTGGTAAAAATTGCATTCATCATTCATTGCAAATTCCATCAAAAATGTACTTATTTATCCAAAGGTATTAGACGTCAAAGAAGTAGATCTAGAATAGTCAAAACGTAGTCAAGAATAAATGATACCTACCTAATTGTCATATATCTATCAATGAAAAGTTTACATAGATGAACACAAAAAACTTTTACTACATGTGTTTAAGGAATAAAAAATAGCTGCTAAACTCTGGTCCTTAGACCCGCGTCTGTTTGTTTTTATAATTAGTCCACCCACGACAGAAGCTCTCAGTGCGAAGCTGTAACAAATGTCCAGACTTGTTTATTCAGTCATTCACACCTAGATTAACATGAAAATAAAAGTAAATTTTTACTGTTCTAATTGGCTTGAAACTGCCAGACTGAAGCACGACGGGTGTAAGGAAGGATAAAACGGTACGTATTTACAAACGGCCTCCAAAAACTCGAGGTCTATTCTGAAGCTTTGATACGTGACCTGTCTGTGGTACTGGATTTTTCACTATTCCGTCTCTCCCTCGTAAAACCAAACAAATAAATATAGCGTACTGGTTTTTTTCTAGAACAATTCTAACAAATGTTCGGTTGCGAGGCCGAATTAGTTCAATAAATTATTCTGTGAGTTTTTAACGTATATTGATTTGAGTTCCAATCAATTTTATCGGTTTGGTCGAACAATTTATTACTTTTAATTAGTAACGAATGCAGTTTTGGAGGTTTTTATTAGAATTATATTTACTTGCTGCGCCCCGCGGTGTTACCCGCTACATTTTTTCCGGATAAAAAGTAGCCTATGTGTTAATCCAGATTGTCAGCTACCTCCATATGAAATTTCATGAAAATCCATTTAGTAGTTTTTACGTGAAAGTCTAACAAACATCCATCCATACTTACAAACTTTCGCATTTATAATATTAGTAGATATTAGAATTGTAGGTAATTCTGCGTATTACAATCAGTCCCAAACTATAAGCAGATTTGTGCCCAGCCGTTCCTATCTTGTCCAAGAACCTGCTTAACAGTAGACACCTTATCCTTCATCACCTGTCATTCCAGTTTTATTATGTCATGGCATTTCAGTCGTTTAGTCATTAATTTAAATATAAATATGTATAATTGTATATCTGTGCCGTGTGGTATCCGGCCCAGAATTGACCACCCCCTTTCCTCCCGTAGGTGTCGTAAGAGGCAACTAAGGGAAAATCCAGACGATGCGCAGCAGCGTCTTCTGTAACTTCACCACCAATAGTGCGATCCCCTAGCCGCTTGCCAAGCGTGGGGATTATTTCAACTCTTCCCTTTACTTAAGGAGGAGGCCTTTGTTCAACAGTGGACGTCTTCCGGCTGATAATGATGATGGATTAATTTAAAAATAAATTATTATACCACTCTAAAGACTATATTAAAAAAACAAGTCGTAATTTTGTCTGTCCATAGAAGAATGGTATCCTAAAACACGTTGCAACTCTCATTTAGTGTAGGTCTATACAATATGTAGGCCCCGGCAGCAATTGCGTTGTTTTTGTTCGCCGGCACTCACGGCATGCATTTTTTACTGCCGGCGGCATCTGTTAAACTCAAGCGTATGCCCCTTAAAATGTGGATTTATTGTTAAACTCGTTTAACATTGGGGACGGATTAAGAATACAATTTCCTTCGTTAAAACCCTAATATATATTTTTTCATGAAAGGCACTAGAGTTTTTAGAAACTATAATATTAGTTGCAAGATGGCGATTTCGCTAACGACGACAGGTGCGAATGTGGTCCTTCAAACTATGAACCACCAGCTGGTCTGCCCTAGAAGCACTACACCAGAAAACTTACTAGAGGCTTACTAACGAGCAATCGATTTAGCTATGTATTGGACTGATCAAATCTAATGAAAACCCTCGTCAAGACAAGAAGAAGTAGTTGCAAGGTTTCAATATGTCATTTCTGTTCATTGTCAGCAAGGCGTGACGTATAGGGCTATGAACTTTGTGTCAGATTTATGTGTGTCCTCTTGCTCACCATTTCTCTCACATCACATTATATGGGCCTTACTATGAGCTATGAAATGTGGGTACATAAAATGAACATAACATAAACACCATGCATGTACTCCCCAAAGAAAAGAATACCCGTCTGCCCAATCCTCCGGGAACCACAGACGTCATATTATGTATGAATGTAATTGTAATATTATAAATGTGTGGAATATTTTTTTTTACTTTTTATACCATCGGCCTGTACCCAAGTCTTAAGCAAAATAAATATAGTATTACCAGCTGTTGCCCGCGACTTCGTCCGCGTGAATTTCAGGTAAAAAACTCTTATCACTAAGGGGTATGAAAAATAGATGTTGGCCGATTCTCAGACCTACTCATTACGCTCACAAAATTTCATGAAAATCGGTCTAGCCGTTTCAGAGGAGTATGGGAACGAAAACTGTGACACGAGAATTTAATATATAAGATTATACATTTTTGGAAATGGCAGCTCCTTGCCTGTAGTTATATACTGCCGATGTTGTTGAATTAATTAAAACTTTTGCTTTTCAATAGACGAAGACTCGAATCGGTCATGAAAATACAGTCTGCCTTACACAACGGTGTGACAGCAGTCCCTAGTTTTCAATCGTCAACGGAAATAGATGCGACGATTCGCCTCGCCCCGCTACGCTTCACCCTTTATTTATTTAAACTACAAAAGCTCCTATGCAATCGCTTGTGACTAACGACAGTGCTATTGACTAGAGCTTTGCTAAAAGCTCGCTTCTTTAAGCTTTACAAAGTTGTGTTCTGTATAGCATGAGTTTTGTTTCATCAAAAAGGATTCACTGATTTGGGAAGCTTTTTAAAGTGTCATGTCTTTTTTGTCAACAAAGCAAACGAAGGTTATTAACGTTCGGATATTATTATTAGCAGCCCTAGGTTAAAAATTTGATCCGGTTAATTTAGTTAGTCTTGTAATAATAATGAACCCTTCTGCCTCCCTCGTCGAGGCTTACGAGCCTTATGGTAAAAACGTAACTGTTAGTTAACGTGACGTCAGTACTATCGTTCCAGACTAACCAGAGCGATTATTTAAAGGCAAACCAATAAAATGATTACCATCAAAAGCACACAAAACTATTATACAGACGTGAGATTTTCGAACGCATTAAGGTCAATCCGTACGAGGTAATCGCTCATGAGGCTACCATTCTCCAATAGACGACCGGAGTAAACTCAATCGGTCGCAAGCACTGGGATTCAATCAAATGGAACTGCTGAATACACATTTGGGCTATGAGCGATAAGCGTAGGGGAACAGATAATGGACGACTTATCTTTATATATTTGTGATTAGACCTGTCCGCCTCATTGGTTCAGTCGGTGCGATTCAGCTACGTATCGCGTGTTATTGGGGTTTCTTTGAGGAAATCATTGCAATAATAAATCCATAGGCACGTGAGGAGCACCCTCAACCGAAGAGCGTGTATGAGGAATGTGATGCGTGTGAATGAAGCAAATGGAAATCCGTGGTCTCTGCCTACCCCTCAGGGAAACAGGCGTGACTTTATGTATATAAATCCACAGCAATTTTTTTTTATACTTATTGTTTTTTTTTTATTTTAGTAGCCCCGACTTAATTCTAAATACAATTCATCAGAAAATGCTCGCTGCCCGCTTCTTACTCAAACATCCAGTTAATGCGATGAAGGAGGTCGAATCTAATATTCCGGCGCATAACCTGATAAGCGCGTCTACAGGGACACCCGGGCCGGACAACGCTCCGGATATATCCTTGTATTAGCTGTTTATTGATGGATATAAGTTAACCTGGAGTACTTAGACACTACGCAGTGAACATTACTGCTGTCTTGGGACCCAGGAGGGAATGCAAGCAGAGAGCCTCCACAAATCAATCCAAGACGACCTGATTGGCGAAGTGGTTAAGCGATTGGACTGCTGCGCTAAGGTTGCGGTTTCGTTTCCCGCACGGGTCTAAAATTTGAGCGAACGGCAATTTTTGTACAGAGTATGGGTGTTAGTGTATGTGATATTACATGTAGTGGAATTAACCCACGATACAGCAGTATTTCCTAAAGTGGGGCGACGTTTTAATAATAAAGTAGTACGGCTTGACCGATTTTGATAAAATTTCATATGGAGGTAGCTGAGACCTTGGATTAATACATAGGCTGTGCCCCGCGGTGTTGCCCGATATATTTTTGCGGGATAAAATGCCTATGTGTTAATTCATGGTTTCAGTTACCTCCATACTGAATTATATCGATATCGATTTAGCCGTTTGAGCGTGAAGAGGTAACAAACATACAAACACACTTACAAACTATCAACTTTATAATATTAGTGTGATAATGATATATGCATACAGTACGAAACCAAGGGCAATTAAACTTTGCAAAGATTAAATAAAAACTAAATGCTGAATTCTGGACAAACCACAAAGGTCAGCGCCTTAATATTCTTGATAAACTAAGAAGATTATTCAAAGCATATAACCCTCAAATGCCGAGTATTTCTTGGCAAAAAATCAATTGGGCGCACTCCACCCATCCGTTCAGTAATGATGGATGAAGCTTACTGAAATATCGTTTCTTAACTCGAAAATGGAACTAATCAATCTTATACTTCGCCGATATGTTTCTTGTCTCAATGAGATATAAATTTCTGCTTCTTTTTTCTTCGCGTTGGGTTAGATGCAGTGTATAGAAGGAAAGTTTTTCTGATTCTTTCATTTTAAATATCCTATTAGGTATGACGGAAATCATCAATCAGGACGTAATATTTTGAAATTAACTACACGCAGTGAACAAGAGCGGTGATGACTTTACTTTCTTTACCCGTATGAAGAATAACCTTTTGGATAGTTGCACTATTTTAATGCAAGTAATTAATCCGTTTTTGATAATTAACCACCTCATATAACTTTTGAAAACGAGTGCAGAATTACTCGTAGGTTCAATCTCCAAAATCGACATTTGGCTTTTCATACGAAAAATTTGAGTACATACCTACAATAAAAATTCAAAGTCGCATTGCGTGACTTTAAAATCAAACCCTTAATCACACAAGCGCGATACTTGTAACTATCAAACCACGGATGCATAATAATATTAATATTCAACAGAACTCCGTACAGCAGCAGTAAGGTTTCAAGAAAAACAAAACACGCAAGTTAATAAATCTGGCAAAGTAAAAGTTATACTGGGACGGCGAAATCTCAGTGTTCTTATGAATTATGTGCAAGGAAATTGAATCCAAGTCTGGAGTCGCGCCCGCCACTTTGTCAAATACGATATTTGGAAGAGTTATTGGTATTTTTTGCTGGTACTGCTTTTATTGGTACCGTAATGAAATATAGCGATCTAATAACTTCGATAGAGGTTCGGCTGATTTCTTTCTTTTGAAGTTTGTTTATATGATAAATCTACGAGCCCAGACTGCCTCGTTGGTCTAGTGGTCGCTAAACGCGGCTGCTGAGCACGAGATCCTATGTTCGAATCCCGGGTCGGGCAAAGTGTTACTAGATTTTTCCATTAGGTAATTCTCAGTGGCAGCACGGAGTCTAGATTTGTGTCCGGTTGATAGGAATAGGCTCACCCCCTATTACATTGGGACCTAAAAACATAAGTGGCGAAATTTGGGTGTACTATACGGTCCTACCATATTCCAATTAGATCTTCGAATTTCCGTCTAAACTCTTTGAAGCCTCCACACCGAGACACCGAAATACTATTGAATTGCAACCTGAATTTGTTTGTCCAGTGCTGCAAAACTTTTCGGCCCAATCGATCAACTCCGACTGACAAGCCTTCGCCATCCGTTAGCCGACATGAGCTATGGTCGCCTACACTAGTATTTCAAAACATTTGAGAACGGATTTGAATTTCTGAAGTTTGGAGGTAAAAGGAGGAGGCAAAACGTGGGTATTACCCACTTTTATATAAAGAACAACACCATTTATCTATTCGATATAACAGTAATTTTATTTATAACTTAAAGGTTTGTTGTAGGAAAACTGAATCCAGAGATATAGCAAAGGAAATTAAGAAGAAACACAGTCAAAGTTCCTTCCCTGCACAACTGTCATTGTTGCAATCATACATTCATTCATCATTCAAGCCCCCCCCCCCCCCTGAAGGTAAAGTAATGATACATTAAAATGAAGTTATTATTATGCCCTTTAAAATGACGTGTGTCACCACTTGATACACCCTGGGGATAGTGCCCATACTAATTTACCTATTCTCCTTTCAAAGGAATAAGGTCATAGCACACATCAGCCCGGAAAGGGATCGTCGCCGTATCAACTCGCACCTCTATACTCATGATTCTAAAGTCAAATAAAATGCAGTCAAATTTTATTCATATAATATATATCATCTAAATAAACTTTTGCGTAACATTAATTATCAAATAACCCAGAATACTATCATATCATTTTGCCCGCGGCTTTGCCCGCGTTAAGTAGCCCATGTCCTTTCTTGGGTCTTAAACTTTGTACATGGCAAATTTCATTAAAATCCGTTCAGCAGTTCAGTTGTGAGTAACAGACAAACAAACAGAGTTACTTTTACATTAATTTATAATATTAGTATGGATGTAGAGGTTACAATATTACAACCACTTTAAAAGTAACTTTTGAGCCGTTTGGGGTTGAAACATTTGGGCCATGGGGTCCGAGCGCTCGCGCTTTGTTTAAAGAGTTAGCAAAGCGCCTAGTCGACTCCACACGTGACCAAAGGGCTGGTTCATTATTTGGCCAAAGAATTAACATTGCCATTCAACGTGGCAATGCTGCCAGTCTTTTGGGCACGTTACCGGTTGACATCGATGGGGATGAATTCTTTGATGCTTTTTAACTTTTTATTTTTGTATATATTGTTTTTATTTTGTATTAGAATTAAGTTGTATATATTTGTAAAATAGTATACTTTAAATTAAAACAATAATCTGTAAATTTCAAAAAAAGTAATTAAATTTAAATAAAAAACCAGCACACCTGAGAGATTTTCAACGGTGTGTAAAGCCATGTCAGAGGCCTACAGACGGTTTAAACAGACAACAGGTTGGTTATCAACCGTACGATAAGAGAAGAATCAGATTTCACCCATTTTCTCCGTCTTATGTAGATTTGTTCTACGTTTCACCGATAAAACTTTGCATTTCTAGTTTCAAGACTCAGTTAATATCTGCGCTTTAATTTATTATGCCATTTTTCAAGCTTAGTATTTTCTCAGGCGAAATTGTAAAAATAGAGGCTGTAGTACTTTTCATTTTTATTTATATAAGTTACTAGAGTTAAAAGATTATAAGTCGCTAAAGCGATAAAAATGATAAATCTCTTCTACACCCGATGGTGTCGTTAATTATTCTCATGATTATATTTTATCTATGAAGACTACGTTAACTACGTTATCTGTATGTTCCGCTGTTTTATTCTCCTGTATGTTTGTATGTCACTGAACTTCTAAACGGCTGAACAGATTCTGATGAGATTTATGTGCATTTTAAAGGTGTTCCCTAGATGGTTCAGATTTAAAATTCGAGCCAATAGATGGCGCTGCAACCTGGTACAAAGATATTTTTTGGTACAGGATTTGGGTCTTATCAAACCGAAATCAGGCCAAGAAATTAGTCAGGAGTCATTCTTATTTTAACTGTCGCACTTATTACTTGTCCTTCGAAATGATATTATTATCACACTAATATTATAAAGGCGAAAGTTTGTGAGTGTGTATGTTACCTTTTCACGCTTAAAGAGCCCGACCGATTTTGATGAAATTTTATATGGAGGTAGCTGATACCCTGGATTAACACATAGGTTACTTTTTATCCCGATAAAATGTAGCGGGTAACACCGCGGAACGCAGCTGGTTATGTATGTGTGCAGTTTGGAACATTTTTCTTGTTCATTTGGTTAGTACATGATGTATCTATACTATTTGATATATCACTGGTCCTGCACAAACACGTATAAATTTAAATCATAGAAATGTAATGTGTGGATCAAAAGGGAGTAAAAATAAAATAAACGTTCAATAAAAACGTAAATATAATAAAAATATACATCATCTAAAAATATATAGACGAATCGACAGACAGACAATACGTTCCATACTTCAATTTCATTTCGAAGTAACTATTCGACTGCTGAGTCCATCAATTTTGGAACATTAACCTCCTTACTTAAAAATGTTCTAAATCATCGATTAAATTGTACCTGACATGTCAATGAATAGTCATTGACATGCCATGTCAATAGAGACATGTCTATACATGTCAACACAACCAAAAAGCTCTCAAGCTAAGAGACGGTTTGATCATTTATAAGTAAAGAGGTTATTTTATGTTATTCATTATCCAATATTCCCATTAATTGAACAATTTTCAAAAATACATCCACAATAGAGGTGTATAACATGAAAGCTCCTAGGGCATAGTCATCCTCACTTAGTTCCACTGTACCACCTCCAAGTACCATCTGCAGCTCCATTATTAGCATCTGGAATATAGTTTTAGGTATCAGTGGCTTAAATGTGAAATAAGGCCGAGTGGCAACCGGCCTAGAAATTGACCACCCCCTTTCTCCCCGTGGGTATCGTAAGAGGCGATTAGGGGAAAAGAATAAAATTTATGAAATATAACAATGATTTTTAGTTTACTTTATTACTGCTAACCAATGTAATGTAGAACAAGGCTTCATGCTGCTACTGTGAATTACCGAATGGGAAACCTAGTATCACTTTTCCCGACCCGGATTTCAAACCCAGGCCAACATGCCTTGCTCAGCAGTCACGCTGTGCGACCACTAGACCAACGACGCGATCATAACGATTTTTGGTCACTAAGAAAAAATTACACATTAAATCTACAACTCAAATCATCTTCTACAACTAATCAACAATCAAACTCAACAAACAATCATCTACATTAAGATCCGTAAACAATTTCCAAGGCATACTATTTATTACATACGCCGGCTTAACTAACATGAGTATTCGGGAATGCCCGACTAGTTTCGAACTCGAACGGAGCCCTGTTTCGTTAGATTTGTGGACGTATCTCTGAAAATCGTTCGGCTCGCGACTGTCGCGTAACCAGCTTACGAAACAGCTCCGTTCGAGTTTGGAACTAGTCGGGCATTCCCGAATACACACGTGAGTCACACCAGCGTATATAGTTAATAATTTACAAAGCGAATTATAATGAAAACATACTCACGATGACATTAATTAAAGTTCCAACGACCAGTATAATTATTGTCAGAGGCTTGTACCTTATGCCCGTAATCAGCATAGTGATTGCTACAATCGAGGCTATAGCGGCAAACGCGACAGATACGACTACTACGTACAACAGGAACTTGGTAAAATCGAACTGAAAGAATAATTATTGTACTATAATAACTTTCGTGAGTGTTATCCATATTATTTACAAAAGTACAAGTTCGGCTCGAGACTCTGCCGCGTACCCAGCCATGAATAAGGGCTCCGTTCGAGTTCGAAACTGGTCGGGCATTCCCGAATACACCCGTGAGTATAACCGGAATATATAGTAAATAATATGGTATCTGTAGTTCGGATACCCCACGATATGAAGGACCTATTTCTTTTCTTAACGTTAATGTTTTAGCCATATGCGGAATTTAATCACGTGTGTATTCATGATCCATATTCATTTATTTGCAAATATGGGTTGAACAAAGTGGTCATCATTAAAAGATTTCGTGTCTCCACATTTCCACATTCGGGAATGCCCGACTAGCTATCGATACAAAAACTTAACTTATAGAAAAGAATTTAACTGATTATGGCTATAGACCATATATAATAACGTGATACCAAAATTTTTGGGGTTTATAAAAATATTACTATAAGTCGACTCAATATTGTCGGCCTCATATATGCCTTCACCATTATATTCTATTCTGGCGGGAACTTTTAGAATGGGCGCATCAGTAGTTCCCGCCAGAATCCTTGATCGATATAAAAGTAAAGCATAGTGCTGTGTTGTGAAAAATAAAATTAACTTTGAGGTCCAAGTAACCAGGTCATTAAAATACAAAAAGATTAAGTAAGGTCCATGCTTGTCTAGGGCTACACTTACCTTCGTACATGCCAAGGCTAAACAGACGAAGACTGTGACAGTAGTTGCCGCGAGAGCGAGCAACACGATTTCTGTTCTATACCTAGTAGTGATGCAAGAAGCAATAACGCTCATGAAACATACCTGCAAACAACCATAGCTTTATACATAACATAACAACATAACATCACGCCTGTATTCCCCGAAGGGGTAGGCAGAAGTGCATATATAGTACACCCACATTTCACCAGTTATGTTTTAGGTCCCAATGTAATAGGGGGCGAGCCTATTGCCATCAACCGGGAACAAATCCAGACTCCGTGCTGCTACTGAGAATAACCTAATGGAAAAACCCAATAACACTTTGCCCGACCCGGGATTCGAACCCAGGACCTCATGCTCACCAGTCGCGCTTAGCGACCACTAGACCAACGAGGCAGTCATATTATTATTGTGCGAATTATATATAATAGCTATGGCTATTATATAATTCGCACAATCACACTTCACACGGGTCGGGCAAAGTGTTATTGGGTTTTTCCATTAGGTTATTCTCAGTAGCAGCAGACCCGGGATTCGAACCCAGGACCTCATGCTCACCAGTCGCGCTTAGCGACCACTAGACCAACGAGGCAGTCATATTATTATAGCCATAGCTATTATATAATTCGCACAATCACACTTCACACTAATATTATAAAGGCGAAAGTTTGTGAGTGCGTTTGTATGTTTGTTACCTCTTCACGCTCAAACGGCAGGACCGATTTTGATAAAAATTGCCGTCTGATGTTCGAATGTTGCGGAGATAATAGATGCGTTACTTTTCTGGTTTTAAATAAAAAGCTAAATAAACGAAAGAATTTTTGCACACCAAGATTTGTGTTACTGTATCATTGATAGCTAGTTTATGACATTATTTTAATTAGCAGTTCATGCAGATAGATTCAAGCGCAATATTGGTGTTTCATTGTGTTTATCGTAAAATAAATTTTAGCGCAATGGAATAATTTGGTTCGATGTACTCGTAATACACAAATGTGATATTTTATTGATTAATAATGTATGTACACACAACATATGAAGTAAGAAAAAATTATAGAACCACTAGCTGACCCGGGGTATGAAAAATAGATGTTGGCTGATTCTCAGACCTACTCAATATGCTCAGAAAATTTCATGCGAATCGGTCAAGCCGTTTCGGAGAAGTACGGGAACGAACATTGTGACACGAGAATTTTATATATAAGATTAATTACAATGATACTGCTTATTTCATTAAGCATTTTTCTTCCAGTAGGCCCAAAGTTAATTAAATTACAAATAAAATGCTAGCTTACCGCTAAAAATAGGCATACAAAATTACACGGAGGCAGTCTCGAACAAGCACTGCAGTACATAGCATAATTTACACCTATCATTCCAATCCTGTAAAATAAGAATAAAATAGTAAGCTATAATAATTATTTAAAAAAAAAAAAAACGTCGCCCCACACTAGGCATTTCTCCTGTATCGTGGGTGCGTTTCACAAACATGAAATATTACATACACAAACACCCAGACTCGGGACAAACATCTGTGGTACGCACAAAGTTTTGCCCCTTGCGGGAATCGAACCCGCAACCCTTAGCGTAGCAGTCCAATCACTTAGCCACTGCGCTAATCAGGTCGTCAAAATTGTCTCAGCTAACAACAACTCACATCCTTTTCTAAGCTTAATTTCAATTGAATTAACCAATTCGAACACGGCTAAAGTTACTATAGTTTTCAAATTGGTTTTATTATTTTCGATAATTAGAGATCTCACAGAAGCTTTTGTCAAAACTGGTAGACTATTTTCTTGGCCGACTCTACGGGTCGAACAATGAATTCCAGCCATGGATAGGTCTGAGTTCCGGTCCTTGCCTTGGACCGTAGGTACATTAAGCTATAGGCCCTGGCTATCAATTATTGACCTCTGTCAGTCCTTACAGGTAGGAAGAGCCCTAAAAGTCTGACAAACGGCTGTACTAAGGAGTAACTCGGGGTTATCGGGGTCGTTGAGATCAGATGAGGACCCAGCTGAATCTGGCAAAAATGGAAGCCGACCCAAACATTATAGATAAGCTATTCAAATGATGACCATGAATCATGATTGACAATACCATAATGATAAGGGACTCCGTACTAAAGCAAAATTAATTAATAATAAATAAATTATTATTACAACTTACCCTGCAATAATAAGTATTAAAAACGCATTCTGTCGGAACATGTGTTTTGCATCCCTGCAAAAGGAAAATAATTATCTGTAAATTGAATGTCGTTGAACGCAATCTTTCACTGCATTATTGTTAGAATAAACACAAGTTTAGCCCTTTATTTGAAAGGCCAGTCTTGTATGATGACCTGAGCGCTCTAGGCTCCACCCACAAAAGAAAAGCACAACCAAAAAGCATGATTTAGAAAATAACTATATTTAGGCGCAGCAGCTAAGCGATTGGACTGCTGCGCAAAGGGTTCAATTCCCGAACAGGACAAAAATTTGTGCGATCCACAGATGGCTGTCCCGAGTCTAGGTGTTTGTATGTAATATTTTATGTCTATGAAACGCTCCCACAATACAGGAGGAAATACTAATGAGGGAAGTCGGTTTAAAAAGAAAATGCATAGGGTTCACTACACCTACGCTGCATGCTTCGAAAGCACCGCAGTAAAATTTAGCATTCTTTTTAGTTCTTATGAACAAATAAATTAGCCAAAATTTACTACAAGGCATCTATGTGCCGCTTTTAGTTATAATATCATTGCCCACACAAATAAGAATTCTATTTGGGGGAATGCAACTGTAATGAAGCTGTCTATGCATCGTTATTCACTTTTCCGAAAAAAAAAGTATTTTGAAAAAAAAAATATATTAGGTACCTACAGTTGACCAAAAATATGGTCTAACACCCCACGATTGAGGATCATTTGAACGTCATTTAACAAGGTCAAGTTTAAATTGTCACAGTTAACAACAATTCACCTCCTTGTCCAAGCATAATTTCAATTGAATTGACCAATTCAAAAACGGCTAAAGTTACTATGAGTATCAAATTGATTTTGATTGTTTTCAATAATTAGATCTCACAGAAACTTTTATCAAAACTGGTAGACCATTTTTTCAATACTCAATACTCAATCATTTATTGCATTCCATATGTTACAGAGATTTTCTTGGGCGACTGTACATTAAGACACGAATCATTATCATCAGCCGGAAGACGTCCACTGTTGAACAAAGGCCTCCCCCTTAGAACGCCACAATGAACGACAGCTTGCCAATTCCATCCACCGGTTGCCCGCAATTCTGACAAGAAGACACAAATACTTACGTCATATAAACGAACGCGACCCAACCAGTCGTGAGCATCAGCATGAAGAGCACAATTGAAAACACAACCCTAACGAACTCGTTCCTGCCTGGTTCGTAATGCATTGGCGGTCCACCACCCTCGGGTATGCGACTTCCAGCTGCCACTAAAGGGGTATAAAAGTACATTAGAATTGACTTTTAGTGTCAATTTTGCATGTTGCCCATGCTAAGCTTGAATCTGAATAGATAAAGGAAATTTGAAAAAGGATAGACACGAGTGGGATTTGAGCCCGCTACCTTCGCCGTACCGTGGCGATGCTCTAACCAACTGAGCCACCGTGTCGCTGCTCGCACCCATCAAGTGGCTCAGTTGGTCGTGTCCATTATTTTTCAAATTTCCTTTATCTTTAAACTTTTAGGTTACGCCAAGCGCGCCAAAATGCCAGGCGTTTAAAGTATTTGGATAATACTTACAAACTTTTTTTTCCTCGTTAATTTTCGTTGTTTGGTTGATTGATTAATTTTTGTTTTACAATTATAATAATGATGTAAGGTACCTATTGTATAAAAAAATAAAAAAAATACATGCATATTTCCTATTAGGATAAGACTATAAAGGCTGAGACTCGCACACAGTAGTATAAACAATAATGTTATCAAGGTTTTCGACACGAAAATATAAAGCAAATATAAATAAATATAATCTACAAGTATATAGAATGAATGGGTCCATAAATTTAAGTGTAATAAGAAAATTTAAATAATCTACGACGGTTTTATACGGTTTAGTAGAAAAAAGTACATGTGTGATAGCTAAGAAACGTCTCTAATAAAACAGCATTATCGAAAATACCATGAAAATCGGTCAACCCATTTTTGAGGAAATTGTCAACAATCATTTGTGCACACACATACAAACAAACACACAAACAGACACATTCTCCGTTCCGTCTTGGGTAATAAATAACGACAATACTCTTAAAATAGGAATGATAAAAGTTGAGTGTCGACTTACTATTAAACTGCACCCAATACATCGGTAAATTGTTTGCTCCGGGTTGAGGGCACGCATAATATGGCAACTGCCTTTGATTTAATTCACTCATGGTGAAAGTGTGACTGATAACTTTAGCCTTTGTTTTAGAGTCATTCGTTTTCGGGTATTCTTCTTCATCCTTTTTATCTTTTTCACATATTGTAGATGCATCATCACCTTTATTCGTAGGGCTATTTTCCGAAACTTCATTTTCTATCGTGATTTCAGTTTGTATGATGTTTGGATTTTTTGTTTCACTCATTTACGTACCTTTGATTTATCGTGTTTTATGCACATTACTACCCGAATAATTGTGTTAAATTCTTAAGAAATCTCACATAGTTAAATCACAATCTAAAAATAATTGAGGTTGTCAAAAATCTTATAGGCATATTCTGTCAAACAAACTTATATTTTTCTCAGATATTCTAGCCTTTGGTTTCACACAAGTAACCTACTTTTAAGGGTGCTATATCAGAGACAAGATTTCAGAGATAAATGTTGGGAAAACAATAGGAGTGCTTCATGTATTTATAACTTTGGAGACTATAGTATATTATCTATGTTTAGAGATACAAACTGATAGTTTGGAGGTATACCTACCTGTTTTATAATAGTGGGTTAGCCGTCAGTAAGGCCAAATATGTGCACTAGCTTAAGAAACAAGTCAAGGATAGAAGTGTACAGCAGAAATGCAGCTAGCGCGTAATCTCTCTCGTCTATTTCTATTGTTCTACCTCCTAGTATCATTTGGAGCTCCATTGTAAGCATCTGTAAGAAGAAGGTTACTTCTTAATCCACACTAGAAATTTCGCAAACACGTAAGGTGCGGTCAGGTGCGTTTCACAAACATGAAATTTCAAACAAAGACTCAGGACAACAATCGTCTGCGGATCGCACAAACTTTTGTCCCGTGCGGGAATCGAACCTTTAGCGCAGCAGTATAATTGCTTAACCACTACATCAATCAGGTGGTAAATATTGTAAAACTACAAATTATTTACAGCTAAACTGTGCTATATCATGACAAAGACATTATATCTTTCTTCCAGTGCTCGTCAGGCCCAGGTTCATAAATGCAACTACTGAGCAGTAAACATGTGCTTTGGCATTGAGTAACTATTAATTGGAAACAATATAGTGGTGACTAGCTTTTGCCCGCGGCTTCGCTCGCTGATATCTGTACTTCTAATATAGTACATTGCTATATAATATTTTCATCATTATATCAAAATCAAAATTTTGTTACTTTGGGTTACATTATTACAATTTTCATAGCAAATTGCCACTATCCCCACAATTGGCAAGCGGCTTGAGGACCGCAGTATTGGTGGTAAAGTTACAGAAGACGCTACTAATCTTCTAGACAGCCACGGGGGGAAAAGAGGGGGTGGTCAATTCTAGGCCGGATACCACTCAGCAATACGGATACGCGGATAGTTAAATTAGGTTTAGGTTTAAAGATTCTTTATTTATTCAAACGAACAATGTTCACTTACGAATAAACATAAGGCAAAATTAAAAAAATAGTCTCCGATAACTCGTTTAAAACGTTATTATAATGCTGAGGTTAAACTAATTGTAACTGAAGTCAAAGACACAAAAGTCAACTGAATCATTTTAAAGCCAACTGCTACACAGCTACAGACATTTTTGTGAATGTTTTTACAGCAAATAGTTACTTGAAGCTAACTAAGTTATTAAAACTTTGCTTTTACTGTTAAAGTTCTGTCTGTGTGGAACCTCACGTAACTGTTTCATCCTTGACTAATGTTTGGGTCTAGCCTGGGACCTTTCTTGCTAGATGGATTTAGGATTCAGTTTCTTCAAATGATCACAGTTTGGGTAATGTTGCTACAGTTTATTGCCAACCTATTCTATAAGCTAAATAACAACTCGGATCATACCTGTATTCCCCAAAGGTTGGCAGAGGTGCACATATAGTATACCCACATTTCGCCATTTAAGTTATAGGTCCCAATGTAATGGGTGAGAGCCTATCTCACAGGCTTCGTGCTGCCACTGAGACTTACCCCCTGTAACGCTTGCCCGACCCGGGATTCGAACCCACGACCTCACGCTCAGCTAAGCATAATAAACGTCTTAAATTATATTCATTCTTCGTCTGTCATCTTAAGTAATATTATAATAAATTGGTTATCAGTTGCTAAAATCGGTGAAGGAAAACATCGTGAGGAAACCAACACACGTGAAAAATGTTTCAAGAGTGTACAGCCATTTCAGAAGCCTACAGGCGGTTTAAACTCTGAGACCAGGTTATTTTTTAACCCAGGTAAGCCAGGATCTACTATGATAACCATTGAGAACCATCGAGGCAATGAAGCTCGGGGCATCCCAGACAAATGAGTCGACTGTCTTGGAACCCGCAACGAAATTAATCATATTATGACCCTGCTATTACCTCTACGTTAATCTAATCACTGTCATCAGATAATACCTTCAAGCTATGTAGTTACTGACAAGATCCCCTCCATAGCTATAATGTTTTGGAAACCAATATTTTAATCTAGGATCTAGAATATTCTAGCGTTCAATTCGACTTGATTAGCGCGGTGGCTAAGCGATTGGACTGCTGCGCTAAGGGTTGAGGGTTCGATTCCCGCACGGGGCAAAACTTTGTGCGAACCACAGATGTTTGTCCCGAGTCTGAGTGTTTGTATGTGAATATTTCATGTTTGTAAAACGCACCTACGATACAGGAGAAATTCCTAGTGTGGGGCGACATTTTTTTTTTTAATATCGGTAGGTATGGTCCATAAGCAAATCATGTTCATAATGAGTCTAAACTTTGGAAATTTTTCACTGACTTCTAATCTAGATATTCAGCTTAACCCTTTTCCAGCTTAAACCTTACCTTTAAGTACCCTTACCCACTGATGGGGCATAGCTACTGTTTTACTATTGTGTCTGCTTCACGCACCGTCAACGTGTTAAGTATGTAAACTAATGAGTGCTTAAATTTTGTCTGTTATGAGGACATAATTTAAAAGTAGCTAAACAATAACCCTCTTAATTATAAACGTTGCTAACATGAATTTTAAAATAACGATTTAAGTCTATTGACCTGTCTAAACGGTTAGTTGACGCTTCACGTGACCAAAAGGCTGGCCTGTTTTTCGGCCAAAGAATTAGCATTGCCATTCAACGTGGCAATGCCGCCAGCCTTTTGGGCACCCTACCAGTTGACAGCGATGAGGACGAATACTTTGATACATAATTTTTAGTTTAATTTTTTTATTTTGTATATATTTATTTTTAAGAATTGTAAATAACCTTGTAAATAAAATTTTAAAAAAGTCTATTGACTATCTCCATTCACACAGTGACAGGTATAATTTTATCAATTGTTCAACGCTGACAATGTTTATAGGTAAGGGGGTAAGTGAAGTATTAAGTACTAGAAGAAGGTCCACCACAATAGTTAAACGAGTTTTAATTTTATTGACAGTTACAATCAAAGGAACCTCTTAAAACGTCTCAGTGATCAATGGACTTTGACTTAATTTAAAATGTATTTGTGTAAAAACTGACCATGACAAGAAGTTAATCAAAATAGTTATTCCTTCTACGGCCTCTTGACAATATACGACTATAGCAGAGGTCTATAAATATAATTAGGTGTTGTTTTCACGACCTAAGTCTGCCAATTTATATAGCAAAATTCAATTTGGCAACAAAACTAAGTAAAGGCAAAATACATGATTGAAAAACAAACTTGAGAGAGGGAAATACGAAAAAACAATCCAAGTTTTCTTGCTCCTTTATTGAAACCGTAATTTATATTTATCCGCAATTTCCTTCGCGATAAATAAAGCTGTTCTCTTTATGTCACAATCTCTTTCTTAACCGTCTTATACAGTTTGAATTTAAAGTAATATTCCTTTGGTGGTCTCGGAATGCGATGCTGCGTCAATCATTGTCAATATGTCTATCGTAGTAGCCGCCCACGATTTCATAGATACTACTTCTATTAGTACTCTTTGCGTCCACCTGAGTACAGCAATAATTTCATGATTAATAATGGTAGTAGGACAATAGCCCAACGGCCAGAGTGGCGTCGGTCAGGTATTATGGTCACTAGCGCGAAACCCTACCCGCTGAACTATTGTGGAGAACTTTCCAACACTTTATTTGGCAAAGTTTGACAAGTAATAGAGCTATTTCATAACTAAATAAAACTATTAGGCACTACACTACGTTATCTAACGTTAATTTGGAACTAAATTTAGTCCACATTAGCCAATGCCTCAAGTCTCATTAAAGTAATTCTAATAGGTTAATTTCGTAAGACAACAAATAAGAAAGATGGCTGTTACTGAGGAGTACTTGATAAAAAAAATTTGCTACTATTTTTGCCACCATTCAGAAAAATATAATTAGGCAAGATATCACTATAATACAGGTCGACATGGCAATTTTCGAGTGATGTGTTGCATGTAGTTTATATCGATTTTTTTGGCCACGCGATAAATAAGTGTAAAAAAAATTAGGTTTCATTTAACTGATGACATTTTTGATATTTAAGTTGTAACTGGTGGAATTAAGTAAAATTAACACATATTTTATACTTATATTTTAAACATGCTTGAGAATGAATGTTTTTACCCGACTGCGCCGGAAGGGCGTTATTTTGTATTACATATGACGAGGAAGCGGCCGTGTGAACGAGATCGATATCGATAAACGCGTTTGTTCTGAACTCGTGCAGCTCTAGGACTAAGATGGCGCGGGCAATATGCGGGGTGTCCCCGCCCCCCGCGACCCCTCATACCTAATCAACCATGTCGACCAGCATACAGTACTTAAGAGAAATCAAATAAAAATGGAAAACAAAAACTTACCACAATTTGCAAAACGGTTCCTATCACTAAAACAACTATTAACACTGGTTTCATCATAGTCCCAGTGATCATCATCATGACGAGTACTAACATAGCAATCGCAGAGAACCCAGTCATTATCACTACTACATACAGCAACCAACTCGTGAAATCAAACTGAAAAAACAAACAAATAAGCATTACTCCCCTTATATGACTTTTTGTATTTTTTCTGCATTTTGCAATGATAGGCTTAAATTTTTAAATTGATTGAGGGAAACTTGAAAAATGATGGACACGAGCGAGACTCGAACCCGCGACAGTCGCCGTACCGTGGCGCTGCTCTGCCAACTGAGCCACCGTTTCACTGCTCGCATCCATCAAATTTCAAGCTCCCTTTTAGTATTTACTCCCTTATTTTAGTTCCCAATGGACCCGATAGGTTTCCGTAGTGCGTTTGAGAGGAGCTGGGTCGCTGAAGATATTTAACATTTAACTTTTTTGAATTGGTCATAAAAAAAAGAAACTGAAACAATAGCGCATCTACCAGCTTAAACCATGCAAATGATACTATCAATACAAAAACAAAACATCAAAATCGATCCAGCCGTTTAGGAGAACAAACAGATAAAAATAACGATCACAATATACTTACTTTAGAACAAGCTAAAAGTATGCAAACGAATACAGCTGCTCCCGTTGCCAGTACAGAATATAATATAATTTCAGTTCTGTAATGTGTCGTGATTTTAGCAGCTATAACGCTCATAGAAGCAGTCTGAAAATAAACTCTTACTTAGAACTAAAGGCATTAAAACTTCTGTGGAAGGTAACAATGTGTGGATAAATTGAGCAAAAGGTTTATACTCATTTACTTTCTCTGTCTAGTGGTATCCAGCCTAGAATTGACTACCCCTTTTTCCTCCCGTGGGTGTCGTAAGGCGACTAAAGGAAAATCCAGAAGATGGGCAGCAGCGTCTTCTGTAACTTCACCACCAATACTGCAGTTCCCAATCCGCTTGCCAAGCGTGGGGATGATGGAATTATATAACATTACGCCTGTATTCCCCGAAAGGGAAGACAGAGGTGAACATTTATAGTACACCTACATTTTGCTAGTTATGTTTGTAGGTCCCAATGTAACATGGAACGAGCCTATTGTCATCAACCGGGCACAAATCCAGACTCCGTGCTGCTACTGACAATTACCTAATGGAAAACCCAGTAACACTTTGTCCGACCCGGGATTCGAACCCAGGACCTCGTGCTCAGCAGTCGCGCTTAGCAACCAATAGACCAACGAGGCAGTCAATTAAAATATTTAAAAAGTATAATATAAATTATAAATACCACTATAATCAACATAACAAAATTACACGGAGGTCGTCTGCCGCATGGAGAGCACATCATTACATAGTTGGCACCAATCATACCAATACTGAAAATATAACTGCCTATAACGCCCACAGCTGGGCAAACCCCTCTTCTCTTATAGAGAAGGACTGAGCATTGATCGTTCATAATTATTAATAAACTGCCCCTTAATTAAATCTTAAAGCAGAACAGTTTATTGTGGAAGCAAGACGCCGCTACGTAGAGTGTATACGGCATCTCTCTTCCACAACGTAAACTGTCCTGCTTTAAGATTATGGTAAGGGGGATGAATACTAGTGATATTATATATATAGTAATAACAGCCTGTAACTGTCCCACTGCAGGGCAAAGGCCTCTTCTAGTATAGAGAAGAAATATTAATCACATAAAAAATAATTATGAATTCGATCAATTCTCAAGGTTTATTGAAATCTGAAAGAACAAACTAAATACGGCAAAATATTTCATTTTTATTGTTAGGTATATACAGAGATGGCACACTAGGATCGTTTTTGCATAGTTCATTGCATATTACCCGGTACAATAAGTTATTTTTTGAAAAATTAATGTCATATGCAGAATACATAATGCCGCGTTTTCACTAAGGGACATGTCGCGGAGACACATCGCCCAACATTCACGTGGTATGTCTTTGCGACTTTATGGGACAATGTCGCTCAACATTTGCCTTGTGCACAAAGCCTAGAGGTGAATAGGTAGTATGTTGCCGGAGGAGGTTAGTATTATTCAGTGCGATTTACATCCAGCGATTCGGGTCCTCACTATTCAGAATTTGACGGACGACTGTCGAGGGACACGGATGCCGCGCAAGCCGACGCTCGTAAAGCATCATCATGCGACAAGTCCCGCGATCCGTAGATGTCGCAAGCGACATCGCGCAACATCACGCGCGACACTTAAATTTCATGTCGAGCAATAGAGTCGCGGGCCAAATGTCGCCTAGTGAAAACGCGGCTTTAAAATAGCAATCAAACTTCGTCAACAACGCTACTAAGTGCACTATTAGAGTAAAATATATTGCCATGTTTATTTAACACATTAATTTAAAAGATTTCTTTGTTTCACTTAGAATCGCTGTGTATTTTTGATTGAGACTTCAATGACTCGATATCTGCTATCTATGAGCTACTTCTCAGAGTCAATAATTTATCAAATCTTACATTTTTTGCAGTGACAGGTGAAAGCCATCCCTTTTAAATAAATGCATTAAGAGTATTTTTCTAGAAATACTTTCCATGTCACTTATATCTAATGTGTGCCTATCATTGAGTTTAGCTTTCCAAAATAAGACAGGAAATCAGTATTGTTCTCATTGTGCGATTTTGAAAATTTTAAAACATTGCCTGCGTTTATTAAGAACCTTTCTAAAATATAGACTAGAAAGCTAGACTACGAGTAAAAAATAGTAGTCTTACAATGCTGGTATCACTGGTATCCATCCTTGTTCTATGAAAAACAACTTAAGGTCAGGTCTGAAATATACAATAAGGTAACTGCAGACTAAAACAATATACAGTAGGGAAAGCACAGTTTCTACAAACGAAATTCTGCTCTAAGCAGAGAATACAAGAGTGCATATTCAACTGCATCTACAAAGAAAACTTACACTGTCAAGACTGTGACGATAAATCCAGCAGTAGCAAGTAACATTACAAACACTATGCTCATCACTAAGGCAATAAAAGGGTTCCGAGAACGAGGGTCGTACGCAAGAGGTTCCTGATAGTACCCTTCGTACCCTTGACCTTGGTTATGACCATGACCCGCACCGGGACTAGGTCCTTGACCGGGACCTGAAATCAAAAGGCGTGTTTAAAAAGCAAAGCTTATACTTTTCCCTATAGAATCTTTACAACATGAGTAGGAAATAAAAAGAAAGATTATACTCAAGAAAGATTTTAAGACTTATCATATGGTTGATGAACAACCTGGTGTCAGAGTTTAAACCGCCTGTCGGCCTCTGACATGGCTTTACACACCGTTGAAAATTTCTCAGCTGTGCCGGCTTCCTCGCGATGTTTTCATTCACCGTTTTAAGCAGCTGATGACTAATTCGTACGGACAAGAATTCGAAAAGACTTCTGTGCGTGCCGGGGTTTGAACTTTCGACCAGTCCAACGTATGACCGTTGGACTGCCAACCGCCAAGTAGTCACTAGGCTATAAGTGCTATAGATGATGATTTCGAAAAAGATGACGTTACAAGATTCAGTGTTACAATATCCAATAATCTAATAATACAATAATCCACGATATTCTGGCAACTGCACTAATGTTTACAGTAATGCTGTAACCAGCGCTTTCGCCCTATTTTCTTCCAAGTTTGTGCCAAATTAAGATAAAGAGAGAGAAAGAGATTACTGACCGTACTGTGTCCATATTGGTGGCTGTTGCTGCTGCGGCGGTAGTTGCTGGCGCCACATTTGCCTCCCATATCTTGGCGAATTCGTTTGCTGTTGCGTGTGGCCGAAGATTTGATCATACATCCCCAAAATTGTGAACCCCTTCCTTTTAATACTCTGATTGACACTAGTTCTAACCTGCGGTTCATCCCTCAATTGACCTACATCTAAATTGGTTTTATCATTTTTATACAAGGACGGGCCTATACTATTCTCTACGTCAACACAAATAAAATTTTCGCTATCAGTTGTCAAACTCGTTCTCTGCCTAACTGCTTCTTCTTCTTTGACCAAATCCATATTAATGGTAGTATTAAGATTTTCTTGTTCGTTGGAATTACGATCTGCATTGTCATCGAATTTCAAAACGTTTTCATTAATATTATTATAACTCATAAAGATACAAATTTAATAGAAAATAAAAATTACAATAGCGCATTATAAAAAAGTAAAATAAAAGTCACCATTAAAAGTCATAGTTTAAAATGACTTTTTACTTTTTCTGATTAATTCAAGTTTTATATTTTTGTCAATAGAGTAGACTAATACAAAAAAGTTGTTACTTTAAAACTATTAGAAGAAGAAACTTTTGGTTAAATTCAGCTCCAAGATAAAACTACTATATAATGTGTGTTTGAGGCATGTCAAAATGTATGGCGTATATTTTAAGCCAGGATAAATGAACGGGTTATATACATCTACGGTATAAAGACACATCAACAGACATCATCATTGAGGAACCTCCCTACATCTTAACATAACACACACCCATCCTAAATAAACAAAAGCAGTAATTTAACACTTTCTCGTTAATTGGATTCATGCCATACTTCGCCCATTAGGAGGGCACACCGATCCATTTACGTAGACCACTCAACTAACGGTCCTTTTGTCACTATGCCCAAGTGTGCTGGTTTCATTTTTCATATCGTTTCACGTGGGCTCATTATTGTCCCTTCCTTGAGTGGTTCGATGTTAGAAAGTAATTTATTAGCTGTCCATTGTATAAAGCTGAAAATGATCTCGTTTGAATGCTCTTTTAGACTGATGAATGTTCTGTTAGACTTCAAGTTATATGCCAAGCTATTGACTATTTTTGTCGAGGGAGGAGGCTTATGCCCAGCTGTGGGTCACATAAAAGCTGATAATTATATACTATCGCTGTATGTATTTGAAAAAGTATTATCAAGGATCTTCTTCTTCGTTATCACTCTTGACGGAGTGATCGTCACTTCAGATATTGGTGGCACTCTTGCCATTTCTCTCTCATAGCCTTCCTCGTGCATTCGTGCAAAGAACCATCTATTGCAGTTTGAACCTCATCAGTCCATCTTTTAGAGGATCTACTTTTCACCTAGTATTGATTTAAAAAAAGTTACAAAATGAATAAGGAAAAAAATTAAGTGAATACAAAAAATTGTTACTGCAAGTATAAAACAATACAATGATTTTCGACAAACCATGTTTCTGTAACTTAACCACCAATACTGCGATCCCCAAGCCGCTTGCCAAGCGTGGGGATTATGGCAACCCCCCCCCCCCCCAAGGGGGAGGCCTTTGTTCAGCAGTGGACGTGTTCCGGCTGATGATGATGATGATGTTTATGTCCGGTACTATGGTTGAACGTGTTGAGGCACAGAAAAATCCCCGTATTACTGCGACAATCGCAGTTTCAACTCGACCGATCGACCCACAAACATAACCACAAAAACCTTCAATACTGTAATTTATATCCATCCATTTTTGCTATAATTAATTAAACTCAAAGGCAACCCTTCTATTATAAGAAAGGCCGGAAAGTTGACAACGGTATTCCTACAGAATACGAGTTTATTAAGGAAAAGGTCAGAGACTGCACTGGCATGAAGAATGATAACCCTTGGAAGCTTATTACTTTGAATTGTAACTCGGGAAGTTGCGGGACCGCGGGGGAAATCGACGTAATCGGGGATGAGCTCGAAGGCCATACTTGTATGAAAGATTTTGCAATGTATCTTTGAGAGGTTAATTTAATTAGACAAACGTCTAACAAACATAATACCACGCCTATATTCCGCGAAGGGGTAGGCAGAGGTGCACATATAGTACACCCACATTTCGCCAGTTATGTTTTAAAGTCCCAAGAAATAGACTCGCCCCCTATTACGGGCGAGTCTATTTCCATCAACCGTGCACAAATCCAGACTGCGTGCTGCTGCTGAGAATTACCTAATGGAAAAAGCCAGGAACACTGCCCGACCCGGGTCTCGAACCCGGGACTCATGTTCAGCAGTCGCGCTTAGCGACCACTAGACCAACGAGGCAGTCACTTTAGGCAGTCAATTTAAAATTAATTGCTAACAAGCCTAATAAAACGAGCTAAAGACACCAATTACATTGGTATAAGTAGGTAATTGAAATAATACAGAATTCTAAACAGTAATAAGTAGGAAATTGGAAGGGTCGGATCCAAATGTTCTCCGGAGATCGTTAAGAGACAATTCTATTACTACAGTTTGTACGCAAACTGTATTTGGCCTACATTTTAGGTCCAAGGGATGGGAAACACCTTTTGTTTAAGGAGAATAAACTTTTATGTAGGTATGCTGATGTCTGGAGTTAAATAGAAATTAAGTAACTCTTTTCGATCTGTATGTATGGCAAAAGTTTTTAAAATCGCCCCACACTAGGAATATCTCCTTCATTGTGGGTGCGTTTCACAAACATGAAATGTCACATACACAAACAGCCAGATACGGGACGAACATCTGCGGCTCACGCAAATTTTTGTCCCGTGTGGAAGTTGAACCCGCAACCATTAGCGCAGCAGTCCAATCGCTTAGCCACTCCGGCAATCAGGTTGTCAAGAATTGTATAAAGATATTGTTATACAGATTTTTTTAACAGAACGTCGCTTCACACTAGAAATTTCTCCTGTTTCGTGGAATCGTTTTAGAGACAAGATATAATATGTATATATTATATCCACGTGTTTGTCCCATGGAATCGACCTGGCAATAGCATCAGCCGGAAGACGCCCACTATTGAACAAAGGCCTCCCCCCAAAGGGGGATGGGGTGCCATATTTCCAACGCTTGGCAAGTGGCTTGGGGATTGCAGTATTGGTGGTGAAGATACAGAAGACGCTGCTACCCATCTCCTGGATTTTCCCTTAGTCACTTCTAACGACACCTACGACGATACCACTCGGTACTCATAAGGTAATATCTCCTCTAATTTATCCATCCATTAGAATCACTAGAAACCTATCCCATTAAGGAGTTAATAACCAAAAATTATGTTACAACATGAGACCTTTTTCAGGCAAATGGGAGTTTTTAAGGCAAAGCGACGCAAAGGGCCCAATAAAAACAGAATTCCCAAGATAATAAGAACAATAAAAGCCTGAGAATCTACTCTACAACTTTATTTTAAACGGAATATTTTATCACTTTGTTCTTGTAAAGGAAGAGTGGGTTTTAAGTGGTTTTCCAAATAACACTTAAGGCGGGTACAGACTACGCCGCCTGTCTATGTAAGCGTTTAACTGTCCCACTACGATCAACTTTTGTCGTTTACAGAAGTATCGTTTTTATTTTATTCATTAAAAAAAACGTCGCCACACGCTAGGTATTTCTCCTGTGTCGTGGGTGCGTTTCACAAACAAGAAAAATCACATACTTAAACATCCAGACTCGGGACAAACGGAATCGAACCCGCAACCCTTAGTGCAGCACTCCAATCGCTTAGCCACTGCGCTGATCAGGTCGTCAAATTGGCCACTAACTACGTCTACAGATCCGTCAAGCTTCATTAGAATGTAGTATTTTGATTTCTTAAGACTTAAAGACGAATTTACTGACTTATATCTAAAATGTCAGTGTTAAACAATCGATTAATTTATACCTGTCTCTGTCGTTTACATGTAAAAAAATAGAAATGTCAATAGTTTTAAGAAGTGGTTATCTTAAGACACATTTTAGCGTCGTTTATAATTAAGAGCAGGTTAATGATAGTTAGATATTTATTGATTACGACTTGACCAAAATGGCGCGGCAATTAAGTGACAAGAAGGATTAGGTTCCGGTTCAATTCCTTTACGGGACAAATATAGGTGTAAAAATTCAAGGTGCGATTTATGCATGTACTTAGTTGGCAAAATAATAAACTCTCTGTCTATCTCTTTGAATCTACCACAAGTTTTATTAAAAACAACTTAAAAGAGAACAACAAAAAGTGTCTACGTATGAACCCGGCTTTATCATCACCGTAGCTACGAGACACCGCAGAAATTAACTATGACATTCCTTTGAAAAGTATTTTTCCTTTCAAGTTTTCTTGTTTCGAGTTGAACATTAAAATTTTAATGTAGCAAATAAATTGGACATTACAGCAGACGGATTCAACTGAATACTTGTTTTTTCAATCATTTTCTTAAAGATTTTACTTATTTCAGACTAGCTGCAGCCTTTGGTTTCACTCGCAGTATACGTGAAGTATAAAAATAACAGCCTATAACTGTGCTACTGTAGGGCAAAAGTCTCTTCTCCTATAAAGAAGGATTGAGCATTGATCACGCTTGCTCACTGCGAGTTGGCCAGGTCCAGGCTTTCTCACGATGTTTTTCTTCGCCGTTAGTCAATGGTGTCTATAATAAGAACATCTAAGAAAGTATTTATTTACTTTTTCAATGTTATAAATACTTTTTAATTATTCTAAGACACCACTGAGTAACGGTGACGAAAAACATCGTGAAGAAACCTGGATTAAACTATCTGAAATCGCCAACCCGCAGTGAGCTATCATGGTGATCAATGCTCAATCATTCTCTATACGAGAAGAGGCCTTTACCCTGCAGTGGAGCAGTTATAGGCTGTTATTATTTATTAATTTCTCCAGAATATCTCCAATATGGTCAGAAACGTTCACCGCATTTACATGCTCTGGCACTGGCATATACCTCCTTCACAGCCACGAACAGAACTAAAATTACGTCAACAAGATAGTTTGAACAATAACTCATATTTCCATACAATTAACAGTTGTGAACTCACCATTAATACTTTACACTACATACATTACGATCTACTTAGGAGCTACAGATCCAACTCGCAGTATAAATCAAATGTACATGACTGAACACTTGGCCCTTTATTAGTTTGGGCTGCGTGTTCCGACGATTCTCCGGTTATCGTTGCTTCGCCATAGGCTATATTGGACGGTGAAATAATGGTGTTCTAGTCTGCTCGTCTCTCCAACTGTGACTGGCAAGCCTAACATACCAGTCAAAAGCTTGCTAGACAAATAAAATAGGCTATAGGCTATCTTTTGTTTGAGTATAAAAATATTGGATTAGTTAGTTAGTAACTATTGTGATTTATCCCCCCCCCCCCCCCGGTTGCACAAGCGGCTTTTAAGAGCAAGGCCTTTGTTGAACCGTGGACGTCTTGCAGCTGCTGATGATGATGACGTTTCGTAGTAACGATGTTAAAGACCCTAGGGCTGATTTTGGTGAAATACATGACAATAAACGTCACAAACTTTTGTTTATACTTAGGCAAGCACACCCACGTTACTTCAAGAAGCATTATACGATTGCAATACATAAATCCTCTGAATTTTCTAGTCTGTGGCAAGCCCAAGAGTTTGTAACGTTTAATGAATTTGTGCCTCATGCAATCGCTGAGCGTATGCCGGCCGCAGGATGCCCGTGTGCTGACGTACAGACAGCATAATAGAATTAGATTCTAAAACTATATTATATACTATATTAAAAAGTGATCATTCCGTACATTTTTCTTTCGTCACAAAGAAGGAAAGGAAATCGAAATGGTGGTTCTCACGTTGCGACATAGTACAGGTTGCGTCAGCACAGAATAAGTGGCTTGGGGTCGTTCGCTGGTACTTGCTGGCCCGTGAAAATCAGCTCCAAGCGTCGCGGCCCGTGTTACGCGAGTTGAGAAGCCACCACACTTAACAGGCAACCAACTTTTTATGATTTATTTTAGTTACAGTCCACTACCCTTGATAGGCAACAAATAGATAACGCATTTTTTGACAAAGTTAAGATAGAGATAACTTCATCTGTAAAAACACGAGTGAATGACTTATGCATGATACATTGCGTAAATAATATAGTTAGATTAAACATTAATTGCTTCTCACCGCGCCTTAAAACCTTAATTCGCTTGTGATCGTAAATTTATGAAGCTATCTGTAACGTAAATATTGATGATTTAAGTTTACACAGCGTCTTAAAATTAATATGCCAGTCACATGTCTGAATGTAAACAACAAATGAAAATGTCTTTAACATAAAATGATACGATGCAATATCTAGAACTTTACAAGATCTGAAAAGGACAGCTCTCATGTTTACAAAACGACGCAAGACAAACACGAGTACAAAATAAAGTAATATTTCTTAAAAGACTTGCTTGTAAACTAAATAATATTAATTTGTTGTTTTATACATAAAACTAGCATTGCTTTACGGTTTTATTTTCCTGCGTACCTCGTTTAGTGGTCGCTAAGCACGACTCCTGAGCATGAGGCCCTGGGTTCGAATAACGAGTCGAGCAAAGCGTCATTGGGTTTTTCCTTGAGGTCATTCTCAGCAGCACGGAGCCTGGATTTGCGCCCTGTTGACAATACGCGTTCTGTTCATAACTTTGGGAACTACATAACTGGCGAAATGTGGGTGTTCTATACATCTCTGCTAACCAGTGCAGGCGCGGTGCTATAAATTTATGTTTTTAATTTTTAGGTTTATTTTGTCAACGCTACCTTAGAATTATAATGCTTGTCGCGCGGTGGCCATCGCTCTGACTTACAGCTGTTGCTGATTACAAACGAGCGTGCCAATTGCACATGA
Organism: Abrostola triplasia; assembly: GCA_946251915.1. Lineage (NCBI taxonomy): Eukaryota > Metazoa > Arthropoda > Insecta > Lepidoptera > Noctuidae > Abrostola > Abrostola triplasia. The sequence goes on along the minus strand of OX276444.1, from coordinate 3,327,957 downwards.
TCACTGCTAACAAGAACGGCTGGACCCTAATAGCATGGAGTAAATATAGCTTATAGCACGTAGCCGACCCTTTGTCTCTCTGTAAAATACATTAATGTTGCAAACTGGGCGATTGAGGATGAATGGTTGTGAATATGGTGAGAAGAAGTTGGTGTGATTTTAAAACAACTAAAGAGTTTAACATTATGATCAATTTTGTATTATAAATATTTTATTTTTTGGACTGTACTTACTCGGCTTCTTGTAAACATTTTTACAAAAACATCTTTCTTTTATAATTGGTTATTAGAATACTTTAAACTCAAAGCTTTTAAATATTACAAGCATTTCTGTTTGTAGTTACAACTAAGTGCTAAAAATTAAGTTACATTACCAATTCAAAAAAAACATCTAGAAAAACCGAACTGGATATCAAACGGCTTAGTCTACACCTCAAGACAACAATATGGCAATCAAAGGCTATCATGCTTAAGTACTCTGTGCTCTTCTATTACGGTGCGCGTCCCTCCTAAATCTGACCGAAAACGACTGCGGTTCGCTCAATTTGAAGCGATCAAGGCTTTACAGAAGAACGGTGACCAAACAATGTACGAGCTCGTCATCGGCCATCTTGAGCGTTAAGATCTTGATGACATCTCCAACATCATTCTCCATCCACCAGAGACCAACCGGTATGAAGCGTTAAACATACCAAAGCTAGTGCATCATCATCATCAGACGGAAGACGTCCACTGTTGAACAAAGACCTCCCCCTTAAAAGGGGTGGGTTGCCATATTCCCCACGCTTGACAGGCGGCTTGGGGATCGCAGTATTAGTGGTGAAGTTACAGAAGACGCTGTTGCCCATCTTCTATATTTTCCCTTAGTCGTCTCTTACGACACCCACGGGACGAAAGGGGGTGGTCAATTCTAGGCCGGACCTCTCGACACAAGTTAGTGCAATCATAACAAATATCTTTGAAACAACTAACTCACATCTACAAATCAACTGTCCACATATTAAATCGACTATAAGCTGTATTTTAAGTGAGTCTTATAAATCGCAGGTCTTTCGTTAGTAAAAATACTGTTGGGCCCGCGACAAACGGATGGCGGGTCGAGCGGTCACCAACAACAAAACGAAGATTTACTCCCCTACACTGCAACACACCAAAAGCACAAAGAAAAGCGTGGAGACGGCTTTACTTCTAAAATATTCTATTGTTAGTTTCAAACTAGCAACCTTTTTGGAATGTTTCATTTTAAACGCAGAGCTATTTGGCTTGTGTGTTTGTGAGATTTTTGTAAAGTTTACCTTTTACATATTATAAATTGTGTACGTTGGTTATAAAAATATTATTGTAGATTATTATAGCATGGAGTCAATCTAAGGTCAGCAGTAAACGCTTTATAGGCACTAATATAAGAGTAGCTTTTGTACATAATCTTATAATTTTACTTAGAGGTATGTCAAATGTACATGTCTGTAAATTATTTTTTATTTATTTTTATTTTTTTTAAAAAAACGTCGCCCCACACTAGGAATTTCTCCTGTATCGTGGGTGCGTTTCACAAACATGAAATATCACAAACACAAACACCCAGACTCGGGACAAACATCTGTGGTACGCACAAAGTTTTGCCCCGTGCGGGAATCGAACCCGCAACCCTTAGCGCAGCAGTCCAATCGCTTAACCACTGCGCTAATCAGGTCGTCAAATTTTTAATTAATCATTTGTATTAAATACCAGACACAGTTTAGACAAATGTATTGTCTGCATAGCGCTTACTTTCTATATTTAATCGTATAATAAAACTAAATAAAAGCTTGTAAAAATTAAATGTAGTCCGTTCCACACATTTCCTTGTTCTCAAATTGATCTCTGTTACTGTGACGGCTACTCCGGCTATAGATAGGTGTTGGTTCCGCCCTCACGGTGTTACCAACAAAGACAGAATAAGCTTCCCCTGACGTGCAAAAAGGAGTCTGTTTACAAGGCAAGCGTTCAGATACTTTTGGTAGCTAACAACTGTGTTATGGAGTTTAGTCTTTAGCAGAATAAGCACGCGTCTGTTTGTTATTAATATAATAATAATAACAGCCTATAACTGTCTCACTGCAGGACAAAGGCCTCTTCTCGTATAGAGAAGGATTGAGCATTGATCACCACGCTAGCTCACTGCGGGTTGGCGATTTCAGATAATTAAATCCAGGTTTCCTCACGATGTTTTCCGTCACCGTTAGTCAATGGAGTCTTAGAATAACTAAGAAAGTATTTATAACATTGCAAAAGTCACATTGATACTTGCTCGGGTTTGAACCTGCAACCTAGTGCATACAAATCCGGTATGTTAACCACTAGGCCACCACGACTTTTTTTTTGACTGATTAATATATCAATAAATAATTATGTATAACCCCAATAAATGGTAATAGGCCATATATACCAATAATACCAGCCACTAACTGTCCAACTGCTGGTAAAAGACTTCTTTTCGTACAGAGAAGGAACGAACATAAACCATTACGCTAGCTAACTGCGGCTGCAATTCCAAATAATTAAATAACGCCACCTTTATGGGACTAGTGATGAATGGTGAATTGTGAGTGTGATGTCCTAGAGGAAAAGGCTTTTGAGGATAACGGACGTAATGCGTGTCTTTATCAACCGAAAGATGTACTTAACAAACTTGAACTTTTCCCATATTATGGCAATTGGCTCATATCGATATGAAGAAGCAATAAATCTAACCAAAACTTAAGCCCCATTATCTAAATTATCTAGATTTTTTTCGGAACAAGCCCACCACTCGTGCTCATCAATCCTGTAAGCCAGGATCAACAAATAACCATTGAGAGCCATCGAGGCAATAAAGCTCGAGGCGTCCCAAAAATGACTCGACTGTCTTGGATCCCGCATTGAAATTAATCATAAAAAAATACATAGGAAGAGTAGGAATACATTTGAAATTGTCTAGCATGCACAATGTCACCAGTAATGGATATTAAAAGAGTCTTCACACATCGCCGCGTAAAAGGGGACGGGTAAGTAAACGGTAACCTGACAAGCAATAAGCTGAAATAGATTGCTATTCCATTCCCTTTTTCCATTTGCAATTGTCGGTTATTTCGAACAATCACGGTTTGTGCTAAGATTGCGGACACTGTGGTATAAATATCATTTTAATAATATAATTTTTTCTCAAGACTTTTGCTTCATCATCAGCCGGAAGATGTCCACTGCTGAACATAGCCCTCCCCTTTAAAACACCAACCTGGCTTTGGGTTATCATATAAAGTTTGACAGGTGTCTTTTCTAAGGTTTAGAATGAGAAGAAAATAACGTTTACCTCGTTTTCAGGCATTAAATATTAGAAAAATAAATAAATGAGTTTATTAATATAGAAATATTAATTCTAGCCTTAGTTTAAAAATATTGTAAGTCTATAATGGTTTGATCGATTTGACACTTTTATACCTTAACACTTGCCTACTAAGTACTACCTGAGGAGCTCGTAGTTAAGTGGCTACTGCGCAGAATATTCAATCTGCGAGGTTGAACCGCGCCCACTGCGGTCAGTTTTGTGATGGGTGATCGCTTTCACATGTCGAGACCGTGTCTCCGTGCTTCGGAAGGCACGTTAAGCCGTTGGTCTTGCGTCTGATATCTCTTCGGTCACATCGGCCTACCGTCCCATCGGAATATGAGGGTGAGGGAATACTACGCATACTTGTGCACTATAATATCTCCTGCGAAGTTAGCTAGTCTCAGATGACCACCGTGGCCAAAATTCCGCCAAGGAAAAATTATTACTAATAGCACATAGCCTACTTTAGTCATATATTTATGCCACATAATACTAAAATAAAACTTTAAAGCGTATTCTATCTGTTTTAATCCCTAGTCAATGCTTAGTGATAATCCGAGCGTTTTGTTTTCCCAAACTAATTATCTATTCAATTAATTTGAGCCATTTTAGAACCTTGTTATATTAAATTATAGAAATAAATGGTCCAATTAATTAATCTAAAATGCAATTATTGCTTTTGTGCAAAAGCTGCAATACGGCTCGTGGTTATTATATTAAAATTTTATCATGACTGATATGGCGGCAAATAACTACTAATTTGTATTTTCATATTGCTGTTTTTGTTCTAATTAGAACAGCTATAATGAAACACTAACATCATATCGAAAGTCATTTCGCACGTCACCTGACTATGGGTTAGTGCCAAAACTCAGTTTTCTCAAGTGTCAAACTATTTAAAGGCGAAAGTTTGTGAGTGTGTGTGTTTGTTACCTCTTCACGCTCAAACGGCGGGACCAATTTTGATAAAATTTGGTATGGAGGTAGCTAACATCCATAATTACCACACAAGCTACTCTTTCTTTCTCGAAAAAATTTAGCGAGTAACTAATATTAATAAATAAGTGGCGAGCCAATTGCCATTTACCAAGCCCGAAATTCAAAGATCATTTTGATGTAAATCGCTCAGCGAATCGCTCCATTCTTCACTGGATACCGTTCTTACCAAGTGGCTGCCCTCCTGAACCATGTCAAAACTGGTAACGCTTATGTATTCTCTCAGGGTTTGCGTTAACGGTGAGACAGAGTGTTTTTATGAAGGAAGTGTTTCTGACAGTGTCAAACATTGCTTTAAATGGTACGAGATTTTGTTTGTGGAAGACTGTGCATTGATAAATATTTTTTAGATTTTTGAATATTGTGAGGTATTTATGAAATGGTCATATTTTGAGATTGTTTAATTTCTATAAAATGTATTCTCATACAAACATGTTCTCCTGACCAAATTATGCGCGCAAAATGACGACCTGATTAGCGCAGTGGCTAAGCGATTGGACTGCTGCGCTGAGGGTTGCGGGTTCGATTCCCGCACGGGGCAAAACTTTGGGCAAACCACAGATGTTTGTCCCGAGTCTGGGTGTTAGTGTATGTGACATTTCATGTTTGTGTAACGTACCCACGACACAGGAGAAATTCCTAGTGTGGGGCGACGTTTAAAAAAAAACAAACAAACAAAACCACAGATGCACTCTCTATTCCCTCACTCTCGTAGTCCGATGGGACGGAAGACCGACACGAGTAGAGAAGAACCAGGCGCAGGACCAACGCCTTAACGTGCCTTCCGAAACACGGAGGGGTCTCGACATGTGAAAGAGGTCACCCATCGCAAGACTGACCGTGGTTAGCACGACTTAACCTCACTGATCGAATGTACAAACATTATTACCAACTTAAAGGATGTAGCGAACTATTTTTCTTCAGTCAGTGCCTTGCTTAGGTATACCTTGATGTTGGAACAAACAGTGAGTTGTACCGTCAGTGCATTGTACAGTCGACGACAATAGCGCTCGGGTCTATCTCCGTAGTTTCACGGCCGAGGTGTGGAGGGACGGATGCAGCGGACGGCCGGCGCTCTCGCCTCGTGCGGTTTCCGCCTTCATCGTCCGTGGTCCAAGCCATAAGAAACTATAGATGTTTTCAGTGGGGGGATTTAAAAAACATTTTTTTTCCAGAAAACGTCAGAGACGAATAATTTCATGTGTTGACCGAATGGCCGATGAATAATTGAAAAACAAGACTGAAAATGGAGTGTGTTTTTAACGTAGGAATATACAGAATATAATATAGGTATAGAACACTTCTTCTGCCTTTCGTCAAGAATAATAATAATATTGTTTGCGGCTGACGAAAACTCATCTCGACGAATACTTATCTTGGCAAACAAATGTGTCTACAATACATAATGTAGTTTCATTTTAGGGTATGCCCATCGTTCTATTTGGAACATAACATAACATCACGCCTGTATTCCTTGAAGGGGTTGCAGATGTGCACATTATAGTATACCCACATTTCGCCAGTGATTAGCCATGTTAAAGTCCCATTGTAATAGCCTATTGCAATCAACCAAGCACAAATCCTGCCTCCGTGCTGCTACAGTTCTTAGAAGAGTCTGTAAACACAGTTTGTAATTTAGTATTTCTTTACCTTATAGTAAAAACAGGTAATATCAGAATAAGACTACAGTATGATCTAAATGATGTATCACTTTCAAACTCTGCAGAACATATCTCCAACCGTCGGGTAACAACAAACCCGGCTAGAATTAATGCTGAGCCATCACTAAACAAATGTTCTAAACTTGCAACTCCATTGCTATGTGATCGTCTATCAGAAACTTCTAGACTGATTAATATGGAAGAGGATAGTGCAGTCATTAACCTGCATAGTCAGAATTATTCATCTTTGTCCAGTACTTTTCCTATTTTCTTTTCTAATGGGTTCAGTGAAACTGTAAAACATTAAGGGTGAGTGGCTCCAGAAACATTTGACACACGTAACTGTTAAAAATGGCAAGGCCAATTTTGTTTTAGCAGCCCTAATAACGAAAAAGACCTCTGCTTACCCCTTCAGAAAAGACAGGATTGTGTGTTATATATGTAAATCATAACGCTTGTATTCTTGGATGGAGTAGACAGAAGTGTGCCGCATATCTTTACTCACATAATATACGTATGTTTTCTTTTGTTTAATCTTCTGATATTTGTTCCAAGGTTTATTGTGGTGTTTTATGCACATTACCAATGAAACTTACAAAGTTCTTCCCAATCTAGGCTAGTGCATGTCATACTTTACGCTTACAAACAGATTGTGTTACTAGGTAGTTTGTTGCGCCGATTCTCCTACTCAGCTATAGCACTAGGAAGCGGTGACAGGGGGGGCGTCTTGGGGGGTTATCTTGATGTAATTTGCTGTTCAAAAATTACTTTATTTTGTCTATTTTGAATAAATCATTTTTAGCTATGCACGTTAAAAAATAAATATATATAAAAGAAAAATTTAAAACTAAAAATTATGCATCAAAGTATTTCTCCTCATCGCTGTCGACTGGTAGGGTGCCCAAAAGGCTGGCGGCATTGCCACGTTGAATGGCAATGCTAATTCTTTGGCCGAAAAACAAGCCAGCCTTTTTTTGTTTTTTTTTTATCGTATGAAACTTACTAATCAAGTTATTTTACAATCTCAAACACTTAGCCACTGCGCCATTCGGATCTTTCAGTATTGTTTCTCCTTCCCATTGTAATTAATGTTTTCAGCACAACCAAATCGATTACACCCTGTAATGGATCGACCACAATTAGGGGAATCATTTTCATTCCTCAAGAAAGCCCTATATATCCTATAGATTGAAACAAAGGTCCATTCGCCTTTATAGCTAGAATCTAGGTCCAAGTGTTTTTGCGAAGAACAGAATTAATCAAGTCCCATTTAGTAGGCCGGAGAACAACTAATTTATGGCGAAGTTGGATTAATGATACGACTAATTGTAGTCGTCCTAACCCTCTAAAGTTTATCGGAATCCCTTATCGATTAAGTTTTTTTAATCGATTTACTACTATGATTTTTTTGTATTTTATTTAAATAATTTTACAATACTTACATTGTACCTACTGAAATATTTGTGCTGATGGTAGTATTGCTACGACTGATGGCGCTCAAAGAGGCCGCGGAAAGAGAGCGGGAGCTCCATTCCACTCTTCCGATCCGCGCCCGAAGACCCCGGCGGCGGAGGAGGGCTGACAACGCCCTCTACCAGCCGCCATAAGACCCGGCCTCAGGGTGGCAGACAAGGGCTGAACTGCCGCCCGCCCAACAGAAGCCCGGGTCGCGTGTGCGCATCGTGCGCACACTGAAGAGGAGCAGGGGACACCCACAGTCCCCTGCCGTAGGAGGCCTGCGGAGTTTGGGTTGGGAGACCCATCTCCGCATTCAAAAGTTCCTCCGCTGAAGTCCTGCAGCCCCCTCCCATACAAAGGGGGCACAGAGGAGTGTCCGCCCCTCTTTACAGGGCGGACAGCGCTGGCGGGGTTGGCGGTAGAATGCTGCAGCGATCCCGCCTCCCCGCCATCCAAAGCGCAGAGCAGGCAGGTGAGGTTTTTAGTGGGTAGGCCCCTGGATCTTATTGGGTTCGGGGGAGAGTCCCACATACCCCCGTCGTCTCCCAACGGCGAGGGATGCGTAACGCATTTCCCTCACGGTAAAAAAAAAAAAAAGTATTGCTACGACGGCCAAAATTGCTACGACGGCCAACATTGCATGAGCGGCCGCACTATGTGTAAAACTTACAATGTAATTTCTTATATTAGTAAAATAATAATCCAAAAACTTTTTAATAAGGATGTTGACACCACCAATCAATCGACATACTTTTTATGAGCTGTCAAAACGCTATTCGTCCATAGATGATGTACATACACATACACAATAGGAAAAAGTGACGTCACTTGATCGCAAGCTCAATTGACTTACTGCCATTGATTTTAAAGTCAATATAAATCGATGTTACAGTTAATTAAAAATGTATAGTAAACAGTTTTTAGTCTAAAATCACTGTTTTTAAAGTACTGTCTTGGAATTTTTGGTTAAAGATATCAACATCCCAGTCGTCAAATAGTTCGTCGTTTCCTTTGTGTCAAAAGGTTTGTTACACTCCCTTCTACAGCTCAATGATTACAATTCCTTACAAAAACATACATACATAAGGTCACGCCTGTTTCCCTGAAGGGTAGACAGAGACCACGGATTTCCATTTGCTACGATCCTCGCAAACTTCTTTCGCTTCATTCACAAAACAAACCCGTGACTATAATTCAGGCTATAATAAAAAATATAAAGTACTTATCCATGTTTGTTCAAAGAGAAATATATACTTAATCAACAGTGTCATAAATATTTAAATATTTTTCGCACAACATAAGGAGTTTACATATTGATGTCGGTACGTGTACCTACTTGATTACACATTTATGTATTCGACTGTACATGGTCTGTGCTTTTCAATTTATTTCCCAATAAATAATTCATGTAATCAGTTTATGTGTAGGCACATATTTATGTATAATAAGCTTTGTGTACTTGTGTTGCGGTTAATGTACGAAATTGGTCATTAAATGGTATTTCTAGATCTAGTATTTTTTTACTTGTACTTTATAATCATCTTACTCGCCATATTGGGATCTGATTGAGCAAAATCAGGGATCCAAAATGGCTTATTTCTTGGAAAATCAAAAATTACATTAATTAGGTAAACTAAAATATTAAATTTAATTCTAGTAATTCCAAATCTAAATATAAATAAATCTAAAGTCTCGCTCCTATTTTAGGAACAAACATACATTGCCGAAATTACCTCCTAGAATAGAAATAAGGTGGAATTACTCGAAAACAGAATCAATGCGAATAAGAAACCAGCAAGTCAAGTAATGAATAACACTCGAAACATAATTAAAACCTGTCTGTGAGGCGTCAAATTATAATTATCATTTCTTTCTCAAAGCACAAAATGCGAGGGTATTACTAAGACGGGGAGGGGAGACATGATCACAGAGTATAATGACTCTGAGATAAGCGAGGTAAATAGGCTTATCAACAGAGGGGATAAATTAGGCGATCGTGCTATGATGCAAGTTGCTATGGCAACGCGCACTCAATTAAATGCTATAAGAGATTGTTGCGAATAAATACGCTGAAATGGCGGGTTTATTTTCATACTAGCTGATAACCGCGACTTTGTTTGCGTGTATTGTTATTAAATACTAGTACATAATAATTGGATTTTTTCAGCATACAAAACCATAAACGTATCAAACTCTTGAGACACTTTTTAGCGTAGGTCTTTTTCTTATCGTATGGTTGAAGAAAAACCTGGTGTCAGAGTCTAAACCGCCTATAGGTCTCTGACAAGGCTTTACACACCGATGAAAAAGCTCTCAGGTGTGCCGTTTTCCTTCACCGTTTCAAGCAACTGATAACTTATTTATACTACGCACAGGAATTCGAAAGGAAGTGCCTTCCGGGGTTTGAACCCAGCAGTTAGCAGTCCAACGATCATAACACTCGCCTATCATTGCTGTATGCGTAGGTTATGAAACACTCACACGTGCATTCTGTATTTATTTTTTCCTCACGTAGCATTAACAACTTAGTAGTAAGTGGATAATGTTGCTAGTAGTATAATAAGTACTTTGTTTAGTTATTAAGACATGTAGAAGAAAATTTTATTGTACTCCTGTTTTTTATCCCGAAATAAAATAAATAAATAAACACTAAATTAATTAGTATCTACTTATCTAAAATTAAATTTCTATTTTCGACATTTTATTTCTTCTACCTTTTGGTAGTGGTGGGCATTCTCCGAATCGAGCCTGTGCTAGTCTTATCATCTTGTACAATGCCGATATACGTCATCTTCAGCTGGAAGACGTCCACTGCCAAACCAAAAGCTCCCCCTTAAAAGAAGGAAGTGCAAATCTTTGGCAAGCCAAGCCTGGGGATAAAGGCACCCCCGGCTTGGAGATCGCAGCATTGGTGGTGTGCTTACTGAAGACGGTGCTGGACATCTTCTGGATTATCTCTTAGTCGCCTCAAACGATACCCACGGGATGAAATGGTGGTGGTGTTATTCTGGCCCGGTACACCACGGGGCCTATGATGTAAGGGATCTTATTCTTAATTCTTTCCCCCACGGAATAAAATTATATAAGATATATTTTCATGAATTTATATCATAAAAATTCCAGTATTGAAGCAATTCTATCAGTCACATTTGTGCACCGAGAATTCTAATTCAGATAGAGTTTCAATATTCGAAGCACTTTCTTGGATTTTGTTTGAAGCATTCCAATGAACATGAAATTTATTTCATGTGAATATTTTTAAATCTATTACATGGAATACTTAGATTAATTCTGATAAAAACAAAAATTCGATGGGGATGAATACTGTGATGCTTTTAAGTGTTTTTTTTTTGTATATATTGTTTGTAATTTGTGTAAGAATAATTGTATATACATAGTTATAAAATATGTATTTTTTCGATTGTAAATAAAGATATATATTACAAACAGCTAGACCGCTTTTGATGAAATTTTATATGGAGGTAGCTGACACCCTGGATTAACACATAAGCATATACTTCTTATAAATGTAGCGGGTAACACCGCGGGGCGCAGCATGTCTTACTAAGTAATCCATAGCCCACTGTCATTCACTGTGGCGTTCTAAGGGGGAGGCCTTTGTCCAGCAGTGGACGTCTTCCGGCTGATGATGATGAAGCCATAGTTTAGGTCTAATGGCTTTTTAAAATATCATAGGTTTGCCTAATATTTTGTCACAAATCAAGTAGTTTTTTTTACAATATTTTCAATCTGTCCTTAAAAAAAATATTACCAAAGAAATTAATATTTCCAGAGGAATAAGTATTGGCAAAAAATTTTGTATTTTAACCATAATTTTTACCTTAGTTACTTACTTACCTTTTACACTAGTGTATACCTATTATTATTTTTAATTTGAACTGTGCAACGCCATGGTTTGTGACTGTAATATTGTGCATATGTGTTTGAATAAATAAATTTCTGTATTTAATATCAAAGCGTAGACTATAAATGGTTGGGTAACACCCGACAGCTTAATACACGACAAGCCACATTGGGTTTAGCTTTTTATGAATTCTTAATCCATTGTTCCCGAAAATCCCCGTATAATGAGTTTTTATGTGTACTCGTAAACATACACAAGCAATGAACAATAAACTATGAAAGGAAAATCATCTTAATGGACAAGGCATCATTTATTTTAGAATATCTTTTTAGTGTGTACCGCAGTGATGCGATTCAATATGATTTTACAAATTATCTCTACAATATTATTCTACCTTTTTGACTAGTTTTTAAAAACAGACCTGCCCCCTTACCATGGACTCTTTAAAGCAAGACAGTTTAAATGTGGAAGCGAGACGCCGCTACGTGCAGTATGCCGCGTTTCACTTCCAATTTAAACAAGTTCCAAAGTAAGGGGACATAAACACAACATAACATCACGCCTGTATTCCCCGAAGGGGTAGGCAGAGGTGCACATATAGTACACCCACATTTCGCCAGTTATGTTTTAGGTCCCAATGTAATAGGGGGCGAGCCTATTGCCATCAACCGGGCACAAATCCAGACTCCGTGCTGTTACTGAGAATTATCTGATGGAAAAACCCAGTAACACTTTGCCCGACCCGGGATTCGAACCCAGGACCTCGTGCTCAGCAGTCGCGCTTAGCAACCACTAGACCAACGAGGCAGTCAGGGGACATCATTAACTTTTTTTCAGTAAGGTTAACCTAAGTTATATTCCTTTAAAACTTAATATTAGTTTGATGTTCTAATATAATAATATCTTTAAAACGTCAACTTTCAGCACAAGTCAACGAACGACAAGATAAAAATGACGGTAGATATTCAATTAAATAACCCAAAAAATGCCGCATCCGAAACACCTAGACTATGCATCTGTGTCCGGAATTAGGAAGCGGTCAGGTGGAGGGACGAACGGACGGACAACCAAAACAATCCGTGCGCACTGTTTACAAATGAATCTTTGAGCCGAGCACACAAAAGACACCTCTATGGAAGAGAAATGGTCGTTATGTTTCGTTTCTGGAATGTTTTGACTTACGGCAGGAACGCGATATTTTAAATGGTTTCTAAAATCTCGTATATGTCCTGCCTATCGATGAGGCAGAATAAGGGCTTAATCTATGGTCTATACTGCCTATTCTCGTTATTTGGTCACTTCATAAATCAATACTTTTGGCACAAGGAGTTCCGTCTTTGCCTTGTCCGCTTATCCTCGTCATTGATACACACACTTACCAAGTAATTATTAGGCTAGGTTCTTTTTCATAGGAACTATACATCCACATTTCGCAGCTCATTAAAAGTTCCATGTGGGTAATAGTTGTCAAACCTCCTATTTATCGGGTACATACGACACCAGGTCATGTGTACCCTGCACATTATATACTAATGAATCCTTGAGCCGCACACACAAAATACACCTATATGGAAGAGATATCGTTGTTTTGTTTTATTTTCGGAATGTCATGACGTATACAAACGCTAGGTTTTTTAAATTCAATTTGTATCGGGCCTGCCGGTTACAGTAGTTCTGTCATCAGTTTTGGCACAACGCGTTTGTCTTTGCCTCGTCCGAAAAATTACACGCTTTGCGATATGTCGTTTGCGATGTTAACATACGCCTCGTCACGATCACGAATTGATACGTGTGTGTGGCCTTATATGGCACACCTTACTGTGACGTCACTTCCGACCGCGTCCTATATCTGACGTGAGCATAAAGGGCAAACAGTAACGTTTTGACAACGGCTACTTAAAAGCGATCAAAGGATTTAATTACGTTCGTGTTAATTACAGAATATTGATTTGGTTATGACCTGATTGACGTTTCTATTTCGGTAAGGTTAGGTTATTAGTATTATAAATACACAGCTTGTATAATTCGGGTGTACAGTGTCCCGTTGTCCGCAACTAAGTCAAAATTCTCTAGAGCCCCTGGCAGACCTCCATCGACGTGATCTGACGATGTTGTTGCTATATAGGTAAGGACCTGGATGCAAACGGCTCAAAAAGGGAACAGTGGCGTTTAGGTGTGAAGTCTTATGCCCAGCAGTGATGATGTCAAATTTTGTTACACTTTGATACATAATTAATAAGAACCCTCTCTTAAAAGACGAAACTTAACCGTTAGTCTACAATAATGACTAAGAAAGTACACTATAAAACATAAACTTATCCAAGTATACACTACCAATAACATAGACATTTGCCTGGCTAGATTACCAAACTTGTGCCTATTAATAATGACCTGACTGGAGCACTAGCTTAGCCATTGGACTGCTGCTCTAAAGGTTCCATCATCTATGTGATCTGCGAATGTTTGCTACATCCCTGGGTGTTCTTATGTAGTATTTCATGCTTGTGAAACCCACCCACGAAATAGGTACAATTCCTATGAAAATAGTGACGTTTTTACAACCTTTTATTTGACTTGCAATGTTTGTATGCGTGGATGTATGTATGTGAGTTTGTTTAGGCCAAATCGTGCAATCTAAATTAGAATCGCTTTTTTACATCCGATTGAAATGAAATTTTGCATACTTAAATAGGTTTGGTGATAATACAATATTATGATACTTTTGATTTAAAAGCTTGTGTTAAAAATATATTATATTTATAATATTAACTTATTACTACCAAACAACTAAATTTTCCTACACACATAAAAACACAAACTTACTCCACCAAGTAGATGCTGTACCATTTAATACCCCCATACAACTGAAACATTAGTTAACCTAATGTTCTAATAACTTAAAATAATGTACAAAACACAGTTAAACCCTGTTTAACTACACGTTTAATGTTAGATAACGCGGTTAACTTATGCGTTACTTAGTTAACTGTCTCGGGATTTATTAAAGAACGTATTATAAAAAGCTGTTAAATTTAACTCTGGTACTTAATTAATTATGCTCATTATGCATTGCTAGTTAAATGTTATTATACTTTTGAAAAATGGTGTAGTAACTGCTGGTGCAGTATTTTAAGCTAGTGTTTTATATTTTTCTTCGCGTTTAATAAATGTAGCAGTAATATTTATTTACGACACGCTTATAGTAAACTAACATGGCCGATACAAAGGCTGATAAACAAGGCGAGAAGACTGTCTCCACGAAGGATATACTACCTAGCTACCTAAGTCGATACCGACGCACCCTGAACGGTCAAACTCGTTATCATCCTTGTTGACCGGCCAATCTACGGCATGACTTGATTTCATGTGACAATTAGCTCATACGATACGATGAAAGGAAATTTATTGTACTACTAATTGGCGCAGTGGCTAAGCGATTCGACTACTGCGTTGCGGGTTTGATTCCCGTCCCGACAAAAAATTGTGCAATCTGCAAATGTTTGTTTTAAGTCTAGGTGTTTGTGTATGTGTTTTTTTTTTTGCTAAACGTACCCACGATACAAGAGAAATTCCTAGCGTGTGTTTAAAAAAAACTTATTTATTTAATCAACATTAAAATACTACGTCTAACATTACCTATCACAGTCGTTCAAGGCATCAAAGCCAGGTGAATACCAATCGGTGTGCCTGTGTCTCTGACTGGCCCCTTTGGGAAATTGGTCGTAATTGCCCGTAACTGCCTTAAACAATGCTTAAACAGTGCCATCTAATGTCCAGTTAAACCCACCTGAACGTTTTCAGCATCTGTCGCGTACTTTTAATTTCAAATTAGTTTGAAATGTGTTTGTCATAATGCGCTGAAAACAGCTGGAATAAGTTTTTTTTTATTCAGAAATTCTATACATACATACATAGAGTCACGCCTGTTTCCTGAGGGGTAGACAGAGATATAGATCCTGGCATACTTTAATATTCTATAAGTGTATGATTTAAGATTAAGACTCCACCACTTCCAAAGACTATTTTCAGAAAAGCTCAATTTAACTCTACCTACAAATTACCTATTGTCAGGCTATACCCACAATATGTATCTCTTTCTTCTCCGTCTAATAATACAAAAGGGGACGGATACCATACAAGAGTCCGTCCGCGTATTAATGCTCTGGAAAGTCCTTTAAAGCACGAACCATTTCTTTGACTTACTTAAAGTCGGAACACTGAAGCCCCTATATTATTTTCATGAGGCAACTTTATAGGGGTCCGTAGACAGACGAGAAAACCACAATAACGTAAATAAAAATATAATAAAAAATTAAATAAAAGTTCGCCCCACACTAGGAATTTTTCCTGTCTCGTGGGTTCGTTTCACAAACATGAAATATCACATACACCAACACCCAGACTCGGGACAAACATCTGTGGTTCGCACAAAGTTTTGCCCCGTGCAGGAATCGAACCCGCAACCCTTAGCGCAGCAGTCCAATCGTTTAGCCACTGCGCTAATCAGGTCGTCAATACTATATTGTATATTATTATAGTTTTAGTAATGTAAATGTTACTATTTAAAAATCAAGTACCGTTTATTAATAATATGTATAAACTTTTGCAGCTCTCCCGGCCACTTCCGTAGCACGCCCTCTTAGCTACATCACCTAACTCCACGGTTGTCTTATTTCAGCCATGTTTTAATTCAGAATGGTCGTTTAAATATAACATTAAATAATATACTGATCTTCTTTACTTAGCTACATACATAATTTAAATTACGCCTGTAATCCCCAAAGTTGTAGTTTCCTTTATTAGAAGTTTATTTATGTCGCTAGAAGATTGCTTAATTTTCCTCAAGAAAAATTGGCTCCTCCTACATAAAACATAAAATAACATCACGCCTGTATTCCCCGAAGGGGTAGGCAGACGTGCACATATAGTACACCCACATTTCGCAAGTTATGTTTTTAGGTTCCAATGTAATAGGGGGCGAGTCTATTGCCATTAACCGGGCACAAATCCAGACTCCGCGATGCTAGTAATATTTACCTAATGGAAAAACCCAGTAACACTATGCCCGACCCGGGATTCGAAACCAGGACCTCGTGATCAGCAGTCACGCTTAGCAACCACTAGTCCAACAAGGCAGTCTAAGTTCATAGCACTAATAGCCGAGTGGTATAAACGTTGGCCTGCCAAGCCAAAGGTCCGAGTTAAAATCTCTTTTCGTATTCATGTGCGTAATATAAATTAGGTATCAGTTGCTGAAAACGGTGAAGGAAAACATGGGGAAACCGGTACACTTGAGAGAATTCTCAAGGGTGTGTAAAGCCATGTCAGAGGCTGCAGGCGGTTTAAACTCCACCAGGCTGTTCAGTGTTCATTAACCATACGATAAGAAAACTATCTTTATGTTAGAAAAGCAAATTGTGACGGAACTACATTATCAAAAGACACACGCTCTTGGCTGGCTTATTGTAAATGCTGGTGGCTAGTGAGTCGCAGGGGATTGCGAGCTGCGATTATTCACTTAAAGTTATTTTGATATCATCTTTAAAATCGTGTTGTATATCCTTGTCAGTACGCGAACTTTTTATAAAGTATTCTGGTAGTTTAGTTTTATTTTTGGAATCACACTTCAAACTTCAAAAGGCGAAAGTTTGTGAGTGTGTCTGTATATTTGTTACCTCTTCACCCTCAAACGGCTAGATCGATTTTGATGAAATTTCATATGGAGCTGACACCCTGGGTTAACACATAGGTTACTTTTTATCCCGAAAAAATGTAGCGGGTAACACCGCGTGGCGTAGTTAGTGATAAATTAACTAAAGTACCTAATCTTCAGGGAGATGATTATACTAGCCATGATCATTATTTTTAGCAGCAATTTTTGCAGAAAATCATTAAATTCTGCAATCCTTTCTAGTATGAAAACTTGTTCCGGTAAACTTAATATTAAATAATTATTTACCTTTTTTGGCGTAGATATACCGAACGTAGTTGGTAGTTTATTGGAAAACTTTTCTTCAGTTTCATATAACACACATCTAAAGCTCATATATAAAATATATAAAGTGATGTAGTTGGCCCACAGCTTCTATCGCAGAAGCCCAGGCATTTTCCTCTGCATCAATGTCAAAATAATCTTCAGTTTGCATACAAAAACATTTTCCCATTTCACCTGAGAGCCCGTCTCGTTCAAAAAGTTGCAAATGCCTGCAACGTTTTTATATAAGTTCCTTTACCCAGGGGAAATACATGCTGTTACTTCATAAATCTCAAATTCTCATAAAACTTTAAGTATAGAATTTAACCAGTAAACATAACGCTGGGTTGGATAAGAATATCTCTCTATCTCAGTAACTTCAGTGCCCTGATTTTAATGGCGCGTAAGCCTGGTTTATGGGATATAAACTATCCCAACTATCACGTTAAGAAATGTTATAGCAATTGTGAAATGTACTCCATATTATAACGACTTTTAAATATAATATCCCTACTAATATTATAAGCGCGAAATTTTGTGACTAAGGATGGATGTTTGTTACTCTTTCACGTAAAAACTACTGAATGGATTTTATTAAAATTTCATATGGAGGTATCTGACACGCTGGATTAGCACAAAGGCTACTTTTAATCCCGAAAAAATGTAGCGGGTAACACCGCTAGTTTACTATATTTTGCAGTACAATTTGCTTTGGTTGGTATCCAGATTGTTTATACTAACTACCCTTCATGTTATTTATGGCTTGTATTATGGATTTAAGTTCTAGAGAAAACCTGGGGGTAAGCCTGGTGGGCCGCGGCGCCCCACTTTTCAACTCGGGGCAGCTGTGTATATTACGAGCGAATGCGATTACTTCGCTAGCATGATGCAGGATTAGCAACGCAAGCATTTGTATAGCTCGGCTGCTATTGTGATAAGCGATTGCAGTACCATGTCCCCAATCTATAAGAAAAATAATTCCCAAAAATTATGTGTAAGCACTCTATAAACAAATTAAGTCCCATAACATTCATCCCATCCCTCTATTATCGTACAAGATTCTCACATTACTCCTTCTTTATTCTGGATAAACTAATATAATTCTGGCTTATTTTATGAACGTTCGCTATTGAGCGAGATTTCTAAGGTTATATCAAATATGGAAAAGTGATTAAAGAGATTATTTGTTTGAGAAGTCTTAGTAAATTCTTGAGGTTTGGGGCTTACAAATAAATATAGGACCTATAGAAATTTAGGTGATTTAGAATAATCATAATTGGCGAAGAAATGTATAGTAATAGAACGACTGTCTCGTTGGTCTCGTAGTTGCTGAGCGCGACAGCTGAGCACGAGATCCAGGGTTCGAATCCCGGGTCGGGAAAAGTGTTACTGGATTTTTCCATTACGCAATTCTCAGTAGCAGCACGGAGTCTGGATTTGTGCCCAGTTGATGGCAATAGGCTCGCCCCCTAATACATGACCACTGACCTAGAAACATAACTGGCGAAATGTGGATACTATATGTGCACCTCTGCCTACCCCTGCGGGAAATACAAGCGTGATAAATCAATTATTGACACAACACCAAAAGTCACATCACAAAATCAATTTCTTCCAGCATCCAAAGCGAAAGGCCTTCCTCCTCTTAACGAATGGACGTAATTAAGTAGATAGACACAAGCGTTAGTTAAGCACAGGTGATTAGTAATTAAGTGGCCTCCTAGACTCATTTAGTTGCCGACGGGACCCGCAATCAATCATTCAGTCCTGGCGGGCGACTAATTATGGTATTGATGCTATTCAATATAGAAGCTACGGAGAAACTTTGTGGCATACTGTACTTTAAAAGCAAAAGTTGTCAATAAGTTAAAGTGGCCAATTTTTTTTCTGATACTGGGTGCTTTTGCGTGGCATTAATGACTTTAACATGCACCAACGATATTGGAAAAATCCTTACCAAGTAAGGCACATTTCCTTTGGCACAATATGGGAAGGCTTTGTTAAACAGTGGACTTCTTCCAGCTGATGATGAGGATTGTGTCATAATAATTATTCTTATGGCACAAAATCTTTTTTAAATTTTCTCCCGACAGATAACTAACATTAAAACATTGGCAAATCCGATTTCATGTGTTATTTCTTTTAATAGCGTTGCATTATTATTATTATGGAATCTGGATTTGTGGCCGTAGTTGGCAATAGGCCCGCCCCCTACTACACTGGGACCTAAAATATAACTGGCGAAATGTGGGTGTACTATATGTGCACCTCTGCCTACCCCTTCGGGGAATACAGGCGTGATCTTATGTATGTATTATTATTGTTTCAGCTAAGATCGATTATTTCAGCCCCACTGTAGGGCAAAGGCCTCCTCCTTTCCTTCGTCCATTCCTCTCGGTTGTGAGCTGCGATAGACCATTTCTCTTAGCATTCAATTAAATATTTTGGAAAGGTAGAATGACATCCCAGTTTAGAAGTCACTGTAACAAAAAGGGTTGACCCCGTACGGGACGCATATTTGTGTGTACTGCAGATATTTGTTACTACTCTCGCATGTCTACCAAAGAGTGTTGATAGGTCCTTTTTAATGGATTTAAAAAACACGTTATAATGGAATCTGAAAGATCAAAGAGTAATATATCTTTCCAAAACGCTTTTAATATTGTTATGAAATATTTACTAAGACTGAGGAATAAAATTACTTTCTTCTACAATATACATAGATTGATTATTAAGATAGCAAATAATTTTATGAGACAGATCCTCATATTCACATCCCATTTACAATCAAGATAAAATCGGGTCGCCTTCAGAGGCAGATAGTAGCCGGACCACTGGACAGACAAACCCACATTACACAGCTAATACACGACAGAAAAACGATGAAAAACAAACATCTACATAATACACGAACCTCTAACGAAATTTCCATGCAAAACGCGAATTATATCACGTATTCCCATTGAGTGACCTCAAACAAACCAAACGTGCAGTTCCCAAACTCATTGGTAAACAAAAATAGGTCTAAGGTACATATAATTAAGAGTGACGCAATTTTATTTTGACGGCATAAACAATTTGTTAAATCGAAGGCCGACAGCATATACAGGTTTCGATTTCTCTTTGAAATTAAAAGGGGACTCATGATTCCCTGAAGGTTGAACTCTGTAGTTATAATAGACACGTTTCGCGCAAACGGACCTCTATGTCGTTAGACCTTCTTTTTCAGTTAAACCTTAGTACAGAACCACTATGATAGGCTTAAGCTATGCGACCTTTTTACACGTGGTTTGATTATAAAAGGACCTAGATGCTATTTTCGTGGGCGAATTCGAATGAACGATAATACATAATGCCAACCTTTGCAAATTGTAAGGGCCTTCTCGAGAAAATGGTTTGTTTTGGTTGTCCTGCGGCCTTAGAAGATTCTATAGCACAATATTAAGGAAAATGTGGAAGGAATTAATTACATTAGTAGACGTACATTATCACAGTTCAAGGTTTGCTATCATTCTCGTTGACCAATCACTACATATTTAAAATCTTGATGTAAGATGATTACATCAAAATAAAAAGACGTGTGGCACTCGGAGACTGCCGCGGTAAAGTTATTGCATAGCATTTTTAAGCGCCGATAAAACCAATGCCACCTAGAGGCGATTTGCAGAACTAAAGAGACAAGCATGATATTTCAAAAAGTCATTAAAAGTTCTGCTATTCATCGATACATGGCAAAACTAAAAAGTATCACCGTGTTAGGTTATTTTCGTTACGGAATTTCTGGATTCGGTCTCCACGCTCAAGGCCCGCGTTAGAAGCTATGCAATAGCTTAAAATTATATAAAAAAAAACAGATATGTTACGTTGAATAATTATGTATGTGTGCAGTTTAGAACTCTCTTCTCGTTCATTTTGTTAACAAATGGCGTATCTACACTTTTTGACATATCACTGATAGAAACTCTTTGAATTGAAGACGTGAAATGAAAGACGTGTATTCTAATCTTTACAAGAAACTAGCTGTGCCCCGCGGCTTCACTTGCGTCATTTGCATTTGTGTTAACTCCATTGCACTTGCGAATTGTCAAATATCAATTGCGTAAGATGGTGGAGTAACAAACTTTATTTATATAAAATTATCAGTGTTTCTCTACTATATTATGCATGTATTATACATATAGAGATAGTTTCCTCTTGAACCCCTCTATCTATTAAAATAAACCGCATCAAAATCAGTTGCGTAGTTTTAAAGATCAATGCATACATAGGGACAGACAGACAGCGGGAAGCGACTTTGTTTTAGACTATGTAGTGATGAAAGCTCGTCAACATTGTCATGAAATCTGTCAAAAATGTCACCAATTTTGAATCATCAACAATCTGAGTCACTGTATAATAAATATTTTCTTTTGCTGTAAACACTTCGCCTGTACCAGTGTTAACTTCATCTACAGTACACTTTTTTCTTCAGCTAGAGAAAAGCTTCTAGCAGCTGCTTTTAATACAATGTTTACAATGGAAGCTATTTCAATAATATCGTCATCATATTTTTTAGTCAAAGCTTTGGATCACCAGACTTCAATTCTGCCTTTTCATTGATCTTCAATATAAATCATGGAAGAACATACTATGATTATAATGATTTCAGTCCTAGTGATGGCAACAGGAATAGTAGGTTTGTTAATGTATTTACATTACAGACACACTGGTCAGTGTTTCAGATTTTTATAATATAGTGTTGAGTATGCTCTTATATATTTCTTTTGCGCGAGGTTTTCCTTTAGATTTATTATTTGTATTGCGGGGCTTTTAAATAAGCGGTTTTAAAGCTACTTAAAACTTCTCTCGTGGTGTATCTTGGAGGAAGAAGACAAACAATTGGACAACGTAGTAGCCTATGTCCCCGTTCTAAATTATTCGCGTTCTAATTATTTCTATCAGAAATTATAATTCTGATTAAATGAAGAACAAACACACCCAGTATTACATTTATAAAGTTATAAGGATGAAGCACTTCTTTGGCATTGAATTCGTAGAAGAAGAGCGTGGGTTCGTATCCCGGCTCGGGCAAATTGTTACTAGAAAAACCCAGTAACCCTTTCCGGACCTGACACTAGTACTAAGACCTCATCAAATTAAATCAAAATCGTATAGACATAGGTAGTACAGATCTTAAGTACACTAGACCAATAAGGCAACAAATATAATGATAGACGATTTGCCTTCCAACCGCTGATCTAGAAGCCCCACCAGATGTTCACCGGTAAACGCGGCAGACATGTGAATGGCGCTATCTGAAATGAGTGTCGGAAGAGCGGCGGCGAAATAAATAAAATGCAACCCGCACTTGGCTTCGGCTCCGTAAGTGTTTAAATCGTACGTTTGCGTTTCACGAACATTGCATTTAGCATCCCTTGTCGAGCAGCCAGAGATCAGCAATATGTTGTGTGTTTACCGACGATTTGTGATCTCTGCTTGGAGTTTTCTTGTAAGCTATTAGGTTTGTTTCAAGCAGTTGTTTTAAAAATGTAGTATCACGGTATTATAAATAAAAAATAAAATAGAATAATTATAAAATCTGAATTGGTAGAAAGAGATGTATGGATTTGATGGTATTTAGCCAACTATGGGATGTGTTAGCCTCAGTTTCTGCAAATGACATCATCAATGCCGTAAAATGGGAGTAGATTTAGGTTACAATTTCATTGCGTTGCCGGAAAAGTGAGCCGAAAGATTCACCCGGTCAATGGCAATACCTGGCCATGGGACTTATGATGAAAGATAAAAAATTGCTAATCAGACTTTACATGAAGTAGAACAAAGCCTTATGCGTACATGATTATAGGCGTATTGTGTCATGCGTATTGCGTTATTTCTTTATTGCAAAGGTTTTTATTGCCACCTGTTCAAAAGTTACAAATATGAATTTGTACTAATACCTAAGTTAACGAATATGAATTTGTACTAATACCTAAGTTTACAAATATTAATTAGTATTAATACCTTTTCTTTAAGAGCAGAAAAACGCAGCCTTAAGCCGACCAGCTTGGAATATCTCAGCCAATCACATTAAAAAGTTAAAGTGGTTCCCGATTCTTTTATTCTGAATGGGCTCGGAAGTGTAAATACATTAATCAATCGTTGTAATCTTTGCTAAGTCGCCTATCTCGAGTGCTAGCAGTATTTATAGAGATACGGATATCAAACTGTCCCGAAGAGGAATGTTTTTGCCGGATTATTCGGGGCTTTTTGAGATATTTTTCCTGTTACTCCATACGTTATTACATCAATTGGAGCCAGAGATGTATTTTGTTACATCATGCATTTTATCATAGAATACCGCATTAGGAATAGAAACAAAATGGCATTGATAAACTAAACTACTACCAACAACCTACAGCTTGCCCTATTTTTTAATTTTTAAACAGAATTTACCGCGTTTGTTCCTGGGTCATAGCTTATTAACAATGAAGCTTAACCGGGCTTAAAGTTAATATTCATATTAAACAAAACGTCACCCCTGTATTCCCCGAAGGGATAGGCAGAGGTGTATATACCCACATTTCACCAGTTATGTTATAGTTTTATTGATATTAACCGGGCAAAAATCCAGAATCCATGCTGCTACTGACAATTCCCTAATGGAAAAACTCAATATCACTTTGCCCAGCTTTGCTTAGTGTTACTGGGTTTTTCCATTAGGTAATTCTTAGTAGCAGCACGGAGTCTGGATTTGTGCCCGGCTGATGGCAATAGGCTCGCCCCTTATTAACAAACATAACTGGCGAAATGTGGGTGTACTGCATGTGCACCTGTGCCTACGCCTTCGGGGAAACTAATCCTTATCTACCATCAGAGAAGCCTACTTTTAAGAACAAGCTCTGTTTACAGCACCTTCTTTTGACTTTACGTCTAGCATCTATCCATGCACCCTATCTGCAAAAGAGAGTATATTTCCAAACACCAACCATACATTTGCAGCAATTGTAACGTCCGTAAATCTTCAAAGGGGCGAACGTTGAGCGACACTATCTAAATAAGCCGCGGAAGGGAGCCAGCCGGCTGGCTGTAACAACCATTACGCTATTTAACTTTGTGGGAGCAAATATTGCGGTTTTTGTTTGTTTATTTATTTGTTTGTGTTAAACGTGTGCATAGTGGCGAGATAGTTTAGTGCCTCTGTTCTAAGTCATATAGATATACCTAAATCTGTCTAGGTAGAGTATGCTTTAGTGTACACCATATAAACACATAACATAAACATAACATCACGCCTGTATTCCCCGAAGAGGTAGGCAGAGGTGCACATTTAGTACACCCACATTTCGCCAGTTATGTTTTAGGTCCCAATGTAATAGGGGGCGAGCTTATTGCCATCAACCGGGCACAAATCCACATTTTAACTTAATTCATAAACACATCGTTAGTGCTTGCATATACGCGATTGTCCTTTTTCATAGGGCACACAGGATATTGATAGCCGAGCAGCATGACCGTTGGACTGCCAAGTCAAAGGTTTCAAATTTAAAACGCCCACGCACCAAAGATTCTTTGGATTCATGTGCGTATAAAATCAGTTATCAGTTTCTAAAAATGGTGAAGGAAAACATCGTTAGGAAACCGGCACACCTGAGAGATTCAACGGTGTGGAAAGCCATGTCATAGGCCTACAGGCGGTTTTAACTCTGACACCAGGTTATTTATCAACTATGCGATAAAAATAAGAAGATAAGGGTGTAAGCTTAGTCCAATTTGATTAGCTTAAAATCCTATGAAATCGCATAGCAATCGCGGGTAGAACAAAAAAAGGCTTAAATCCAGTAGTAGGCTAAGTCAGGCTGCGGATGATGATGATAATCTTCTTCTTTTAAAAGTCTTTTTACCCACGATAGAACGGAGAAGGTGTATTAGTTATTGTAAATTCCTCAAAAACTTATTCAATCCTTTTTCTTCTAAAACGTCTAAATATCGTAGATTTTTTTTAATGACTAAAAGACAACAAAGGGAATAACGTACAGCACTTTTTGGTTTTAAAAATTCAATTACTACAGATCTCATGGTGAAAAATATACATTACGTTCAACATACAAAGAATAACTATTAAAAAAGTCTGCAGCATTTCATAAGTGAAAACAAGAGTCCACGAAGGAATTATGTAGGTCGTTAAAGCCGGGCATTAGTAGCAAAAAATGTTTGCCGCGGCCCCTAATTACCTGAAGACTTTTTGTGGGTGATGTCATACGTACAGTAATTAGCTACTCTACCGTTCTTACTTGAGAGCTGTAGTTTTATATTCTGTTTGAGTTATCTATACTAATATGTTTATTAACATGTGTACTAATATTTGTACTGATTGATATCTGAACTGAAATCTATACTTTATTTTTATTATTATTTAATATTATAAAGATGAAGAGTTTGTTTTGTTTGAACGCGTTAATTTGAAGAACCACTGGTTCGAATAGATAATTTTTGTGTTGCATAGTCTATTAATCGAGGAAGGCTATAGGCTATAAAACATTCGAAATCTACGCGGTCGCAGTCGCGGGCGGAAGCTAGTATATTATAAAGATTAAGAGTTTGCTCGTTTGAACGCGTTAATCTCAAGAACTACTGGTTCAAATTGAATTTTTTTATGTTACATAGTCCATTTATCGAGGACGTCTATAAAACGTTCGAAATCGCGGGCGAAGTCGCGAAATTAGTATTTTGTTATAAGTAAACAATATTAGTATAAGTATAATCGAACCCGCAACCCTCGTCGCAGCAGTCCTTTCGCTTAGCCACCGCGCCAATCAAGTCATATAATATGTATAACCTCTTCATTGCACACCAAAATAAAAAAAAAATATACAGAGAAAACCTTAAAACTAAAAATTGTACAATGGGCGGTCTTATCGTTCATGGCGTCCTTTACAGCCAACCTTATTATTGTCTTCCTTACTCTGTAGGTACGGCAAGTGTCGCACTAGTTGTATCGAAGTAATCATTACGTAGCTGAAGTAGCACAGTGTAGTAAGGCACGTAGGCATTTCAATTCAATTTCCAGCAAAACTGACTTCAAATTAGTACGGAATTAAGTTTCTCTCAAGTCAGATTGCCTTCGGGCGTGTGCCCCTGGATTAGATTTTATACTACGTCTTAACGAAGCGACGCAAGACTTGAGAGATGAGAGGTTAGGTATGACCTAGATACTTCCAAAAACACTGGGTTTAAATTGATAAAGGGAAACTTGAAAAATGATGGACACTGGGTTTTGTTTACTATTCTTCAGAAAGTTTCTAGTTCCGGTCTATGACTTTGGCTACATAGAATAATTTATTGCGTTTTAATCGGTATAACATAAAACTGAGACTAGTATCAAATATCGGTGGCGTACATTTTACCTACCCCTTCGGGGAATACAGGCGTGATGTTATGTTATGTTACATATTACAATTGTTTGATACGAATCATCACTAAGACTGGTTACAAAACTTTACTTCTATTGTACGAGTTATCTGCAAAAGCTCTTGCTTATAACTTGGCCCACCAAGAATTAGCCTCCGTACACACATAGCAGGTAGGTGGCGCGAATATCCGGTGATGAAGAACCAACGCGAACAGCTGCATCGCTGTAAGCGCGTGTTACTTGATTTTAATTGATATCAAGATAACACGCATACAAACCGACCTTTGACGACCTGTTTAGCGCAGTGGCTAAGCGATTAGACTCCTACGCGTGGTTGCAGGTTCGATTCCCGCACGGGGCAAAACTTTGTGCGAACCACAGATGTTTGTCCTGAGTATGGGTGTTTGTGATATTTCATGTTTGTGTAACGCACCCACGACACAGGAGAAATTCCTACTGTGGGGCGACGTTTTCAAAAAAAAAAAACATCCTTAGACAACAATAGTGAAAAAAGATACGCCCCGAACCACATCACACTAATATTATAAAGGCGAAATTTTGTGAGTGTGTTTGTATGGTTGTTACCTCTTCACGCTCAAGCGGCTAAGCCGATTTTCATGAAATTTCATATGGAGATACCTGACACCCTGGATTAACACATAGGCTTTTTATCCCGAAAAAATTGTAGCGGGTAACACCGCGGGGCGCAGCTAATACATAATAATCTTCATTTGAAACCGGCTAAAAAGGTTTACTACAACTTATACTATCCCATGTTAGAAAACTGTATGCCTGTTACCTTTCTCTCCTAAACGGCTTGACAGATTTGAAGGATTTTTTAGTAAAAGTAGCTACTTTTTTCGGGAGCCTAGGTAAGGACTATGCTAGACAAGCCTAGCGCCGGAGTGCTAAACATAATTTGTCACATAGAAGTAATGATGATGCGGTAGGAGGCGGAACTTTTGTCCTTTAGACTCCTATCCTAAAGGACTGGCTGCGAGGGGCAGCAGACAGGGACAAGTTGAAGGAGGAAAGGGAGGCCTTTGCCTTTTGCATTATTTACTGGCAACAACATAACACTTACATGAGAGTCGAACCCCACCTCACAATATGCATTTATTTGCGTCTCTAGCCTAGATAGATAATAAAAGGAAAAAATAAAGAAAAACGATAAACAAAACCCACCTCAATAAAAAAAAAACAATAAATTAAGCAATAACGTTTTCGATCGGGTTGCGATTACGCAACGTTTACGCGCTGCATCACAATTAGGTTGAGTGTAGCATGCGATAGTACTATAACACTTATGTTAATAGTGTTAGTGGCGCTGTAAGCAATTTGGAAATCCGTGGTCTCTGCCTACCCCTCAGGGAAACAGGCGTGACTTTATGTATGTATGTAAACTAAAGCCAATTACATGTTTTGACGCATGAGTAACACATAAATAATTTACAGACAGTCAACATCATCATCAGCCTATCTCAGTGCACTGCTGGACATAGGCCACTCCCATGGCACGTCACTGAGCTCGATCTTCGGCCCTCCGCAGCTCCGGCCTTCCTACAAACAGTGAGTCAGTCGAACCAAAAGTTATTCAAGGGTGTGAAAAAAAACCGGTAACACAAAGTTCCTTTAAATTTTGCAAAGTTTGTGAGAAATACATCGATATCTATTTAGACATAAAAAAAAAGCAAATGAGGCTACATCGTCCAGAAATAAGGTGTTCAATTAAAGAAGTTTAACAGACTCGGTTAACTTAATATCTAAATACGATAGCGTCTCGATCACGTTGCGATCTCGATGCGATAACGTGAGCCTTACGTGTTGCACCTTAACTAAGGAAAGTGTAACATGCGATGTTGCCATTTCACAGAGCTGTGTGGTGTCATGCTCTACCTGCAAGATAAGGCAAAACTAATTTATATCTGGTATATCGTTTAATAATTATTTTTACTTTGAAAAAATGTCACTGTTTTCGGGAAATATTTTTTTATCGTAGGTGCGTTATACGTCACACATCTGTGAATAAATTTTGTACACTGTCGCCCTTTTAAAAAAAACAATTTTAAACCAAGGATGAATTGTCGTTGACATATATCAAATAATAGAGATGTGTTAATATACTTAATACGGGGTTTAGTTAAAACCCGTATGATCCTCGTTTATAAATAAGTCCCGTGCGGAAGCTGATTCCGCTACTCTTAGCATTCATATCAAAATATTCATACACAAGTAGGCATCTATAATCTGGCATTGATGACCTAATTGGGACGTTCACTATACATTCGGACGGCTGTACTAGAGATTAGATGTAGGATGTAAACTCGACAAATGTTCGACTGATATGTTCACAACATTCTTCTGATACTCCGAGCGCTGTAAATCTAAAAAACATTAATCAAAAATCCTCAAACGAGGTCATAACACAACTGAAATTACGTCCAGACATTCCCAAACTTCCATTTAATACCGTCGCAAGAAAACACCAAACATGATCTACGTTCCAAATAAATTGCGTCTGCAACCATTATTAGGTCAAAAGAAAAACATAATAATAATGGTATAACGTACAAACAAAAGCTGTATGATCCCGGTATACGTACAAATCCACGGATCAGGTCGCTTGAGGAGATCAAAAACTTCTGTGAGAACTCATAAAAACTAAATGTTAAACTCGTAAAAGAAAATGAATTTAACTTGGCTGTGTAAGCTGATTTGACGTCAGATGAATACTGAAGTGTGGAGGAATAAACCGATGGCGCTTTTAGGACGCATAACAATGATCGTTTAGTGAGACAGTTGTTCTGTTTGTTATTTTATTGATACATACATAACATTACGCCTGTATTCCCCGAAGGGGAAGGCAGAGGTGCACATATAGTACACCCACATTTCGCCAGTTATGTTTTTAGGTACCAATGTAATAGGGGGCGAGCCTATTGCCGTCATCCGGGCACAAATCCAGACTCCGTGCTGCTACTGAGAATTACCTAATGGAAAAACCCAGTAACACTTTGCCCGACCCGGGATTCGAACCCAGGACCTCGTGCTCAGCAACTCTCCTGGCGCGCCTCCCGCCGCTGGATATCCTGTCGAATATGGACGCGAGGGTCTATGACCGGAATCGTTCAATTCGGCAAAGCGGTGACGGTGTGC
The DNA here is from genome assembly GCA_946251915.1 of Abrostola triplasia. Classification (NCBI taxonomy): domain Eukaryota; kingdom Metazoa; phylum Arthropoda; class Insecta; order Lepidoptera; family Noctuidae; genus Abrostola; species Abrostola triplasia. The sequence continues at coordinate 3,298,108 of OX276444.1, read as the reverse complement.
CAGGAAGCATTTTAACAAGGCTGAGGCGGCAAGAACGGCGACACGCGCTCGAGCTGTGGCACAAGCGGCTACAACAACCGCAATATTCGTGTAAGCGCGTTGTCGATAACTCAATACTAGGTATCTATCCTTTTGAAACTATCTTCTTGTCAGAAAAAGGGGTAACCTAGTCTCGACCGAGAATAACAAGAAACTTTCTACACGCTCCAGGTTGGTATCTTCAAAGTCTTTTTCTCTATAACGAGTTTCAAAGGTACGTAACAAGAAGACCAATTTGAAACTCATTAAAACTACTTGAAACTATTTAACTCAGGTTATTTACGAAATTGTTCTCAGAATATTCTATTTTATTTTGATCGTAGGTAATAAATTCGTCTCTAAGAGCTCACAGGGGAATTTCACTTGTATTTTTTAATTTGCTTCCTTGTTCGTTTATCATGGATGTAAAACTTCGCAATTTGTCCAATAAAAATTTAGGACGAATCCTTGCAAACTTTATTCCATTCAAATAGGTGTGGAACGCCTGTCCCCTAATTCAAAGTTCGGGGGCTATAAAGTTAACGGGTGGCGCAACATAAAGACGGGTGCCAGACATTTGGAGCAAGCATCAAACATCTACAGGTCAGGTGATGTAAATGTCGAAGAGCTCCGAAGTTATCCGAAGTGATCCGAATCGTTCTAAAACTCGTAGGAATCGTGGGATAGCTTTACAAATGAAGACTGCCGTTCGGGATTCGGGATAACGACGTCCCAGGAGTTAATTAATGCGGACGTGACTCGGTTTATTTGTTCTCAGGTGCTTAATGTTCGGACAGAAAGTTTGATGCGACAAGCATTGTTGCTTATAACCGCTGTGTCCGCGATTTTAGCCTTGTCATTAATATAATTAATCGCATTTGTTCTTCTTGTTTGTTATCAAAAACGGTCTAACGAGCTCGATAGCTAATTGACAACTGGATAAGAAAAATAAAGATTAACTATATCTTACACAGCTGCCTCGTTGGTCTAGTGGTCACTAAGCGCGACTGCTGAGCACGAGGTCCTGGGTTCGAATCCCAGGTCAGGCAAAGTGTTATTGGGTTTTTCCATTAGGTAATTCTCAGTAGCAGCACGGAGTCTGGATTTGTGCCCGGTTGATGGCAATAGGCTCGCCCCCTATTACATTGGGACCTAAAAACATGACTGGCGAAATGTGGGTGTACTATACGTGCACCTCTGCCTACCCCTTCGGGGAATACAGGCGTGATGTTATGTTATGTTACACAGCTGTTATTTTGATCTAAGTAACTCCGAGGAACGAAACCCAGACGACAATTGTACAATTTGTACATCGACAATACCAAAAACAAATTTCAATATAAAAACAGAAAATTATCATGATCATTCTGGAGTACTGCACAAACATTCAGTAGCCATACATTAAACAGTAATTCGTACCCGCTAACCGCGCCGCCCGTCGCCGCCCGTCGTCACACGTCACCACGTCGTGCTAATTGGCCCAGATCGTGTAATTAATGAGATGAATTCCACTAGACGTGATCAAATATCCTGAAACAATGGAATTAGAATTAGATGTATCTATTTCGTGTGGCGAGATCATTAAGTGTATCAGCCAGTTAATGTTCATTAGTAATCAGAGTTGGAGTAAGATAAACTTAACAAACAATTGGCAAAAAATATTTAATTAATAATATATATTAAATTGTATATAAAGTCGTCGTTCATTGTGGCATTCTAAGGAGGAGAGCTTTGTTCAGCTGTGGACGTCTTCCGGCTGATGATCATCATCAATTAACTGCATTCCCCATTGATATTATTAGTCATGGTTGCAGTTTCTAGGTTTACCCATCACCATTCTAGACAAGTTTGAGGTGACTAAAATTAGTTTTAACCCGCAGTAATCAAGCGTGGTGAAGCAATTGATCAATGTTCAATCTTTCTCTGTAAGAGAAGAGGCTTTGCCCTACAGTATAGGCTGTTATATTAAAATTAGTTTTATGCATTAAAACTAATGTCATTCATTTGTAAATTAAATGAAGGGACCTTGCCACGTTGAATTGCAATGCTGATTCTTTGACCCAAAAATAAACCAGCCCTCTGAACACGCGAAGATTCGACTAAACGTTTTGCTAGTTGTTTAAATAAGGCTCGAGCCCTCAGGCCCCATGGTCCAAATGTATTCAAGATTTTATTAATAATAGAGCTTTGATCTATATAGAAGGTGAGACTTTAAGTAACACTCAGTCGCAAATAAAAAATAATCACATGCAACTAGGAAGTGTTTTGGTAACACTTCAATCTTTACGATTTTACAGTTTTCTCAGCTCTCTTATAGACGTTTAATAGTACTCAAACACCAATATAAATGCGCAAGTTATCATCTGAACATAAAGGGGCAGAAGGTACTTAAATTTAAGTATTCAACTATAACTAGAAGGAATTTAATGTCTCAGTTTAACGACAAACGTCATTCGGTCACAATTTATAGATAACCAGTTTGGATGAGGTTAGGGCGTATGTCCACAGTCCAGTGTGATGATTGATGCTCTGATTTATGATTTATCAGTCCCGGTGTAGTTGATACATTCTGACGCTTCAGCGAGTGATTTGTGTACTACTAAGCCTAGTTTTGAGGGACCAAAACATCATTAGGGTTCTGAAAGCTGTGTGTGTCCGAAGTTAGTTTGCTTTAATGATATCCTTATTCAAATATTTCTCTAAGTATCCCTGAATTGGCTCATAATAAATTTTGATTTAATTTTACTATAGCGACTAGGCACCTTTGCTCCGGCTGAATACCAAGGAAAAGCGATACTCTCTTGCAATTAGTGCTAATTTAAAATGCTTTTAGTCTACCATTTTCTTCATCCTCATTAATATAACGTTTAATATTTTTTAAGGACTGACATATACGACTTTCTCTACCATGCTGTATCTATAGTCTCTGCCAGCACTAAAGTGGACATATTGTAAATTCATAAATTTGCCTAAGTAACTTCTTTCGTAGGCAAATTTTAGAATTTACGATGTGTCCATTTTAGTGCTGGTAGGAGAGACCAGAAATTCAGCATGGTAGAGACAGTGGTATATGCCTTAATAGCAATCCATCGAGACGTAACAGACCATGCCAGCCCATGACGTCATCGTGACAAAAACAGTGAACAAGCTCCCCTATTACAGTGAGTGATTACACTAAACTTCAGGAATCATTGGCAGTTAAACCGTCATCATATTAAATCGGGCTATAAATGGCATGTGCTCAAACGGTCAGGCCGTAGAACTGCAATCAACAGTTCTCAGGCATAATGCTACTGTAACCACTCAGTATTACTATCATTAGCTTTTAGTGAACTGTGACGTATTCATGGATGCCTAGTAACAAATGTATCTACACTTTGGACATGGAAATCTTGAGGTGGTAACTTTAGCACTTTTCGTTCAATCAAATGCTGTTAAGACTTTGGTCTTTTTTATGAAACACTACGTAAATCCATGTACAATGTATAATGAAGAAATGTATAAGTCGCTAAGCGCGACTGCTGAGCACGAAGTCCTGGGTTCGAATCCCGGGTCGGGCAAAGTGTTACTGGGTTTTTCCATTAGGTAATTCTCAGTGGCAGCACGGAGTCTGGATTTGTGCCCGGTTGATGGCAATAGGCTCGCCCCCTATTTCATTGGGACCTATTAACATAACTGGCGTAATGTGGGTGTACTATATGTACACCTCTGCCTACCCCTTCGGGGAATACAGGCGTGATGTTATGTTATGTTATGTTTAACAGTGACTAAACAAATGGTCTAATACAGTTAATTACGAAGCCACAGGCGTCAACACATTCCGTTAGTTAATTTTCATTACCTTGCATCTGTCGGGTGCTGGGAGTTGCACCGCTGTGCACCCGCAGGCGGCGACATGTCTTATTAGCGCCGGTGTGGGGTGCAAAATTGTTGAGAAACGCTGGTTAGACGTAAGTTTCGTTTATTACGATTTTTTTTTTAAACGTCTTTGAATTTCTCTTGTGTCGTGGGTGCGTTTCACAAACATGAAACATTACATACACAAACACCCAGTTTTGGGACAAACATCTGTGGTTCGCACAAAGTTTTGCCCGTGCGGGAATTGAACCTGCAACCCTTAGCGCAGCAGTCCAATCGCTTAGCCACTGCGCTAATCAGGTCGTAGAATATTATAGGTAAAAAGCTGTAGGGACTAAAGGTATTCAGTACTTATTGTAGGTATACTTACACTATACAAACTTACTACGTCTATAGGTATAAACTGTATAATCATAATATCATACCAAAGAGGTAGGCAGAGGTGTTTATTACACCCACAATTCGCCAGTTATGTTATAGGTCCCAAAGAGAGGCCGTTTTGCCATCAATCGTGCTGCTATTAAGCAGCACTAAGTCTAGATTTATACCCGTACGGGGTTTTTTCAGTATGTAATACTCAATAGTATTACCGAATGAAAAAGCCCCGTAGCAATTTACCAACCTAAGATTCGAACCTAGGACTTAGCAACTACTAGACCAACGAGGCAGTCTACCTCTACACTCTTCCTAATACCCGAATATCGTAAATAATATAGGTATTAATTAATCTAAGCATTCGACATGCTCAGATTAATTAATACCTATATTGAACAAGAAAAACAACAAAACAAGAAACACAGGTTCCTTGCCAAAAGTCCTCGTAAAATCACCAAAACTATGAACACATGACAATTCAGTTTCTGACAAATAAAGGGTTTACGACCATCTATATTTTAACGATTCGATTCAATCAACGAATTAGTAGCTCACCAACAGAAAAATCTACTCTGTAGCTAACAAAATAAGGTCTAGTATCCCATGGTTAGAGCTTGATCTAGCAACATAAGCGATTACTCAACGCCTACCAAAGATTGGCGTCATAAACTGACACATCTCAGTAAGTACTGGCCATCAGTCAATGCGGGTATGGCCATAGAAAGCTGAAAGAATAAGATTAAGCGATGAAGGAATATACTTTAGTTAAAATACTAAATTAGGTGCCTAAATCGAGATAAAGAATCTGTAAGGGTATGGATAATTAATACAATTATTTACGGTAAAAAGTATCTAAAAGCTGGCTTGAAAGTACCAAGCTTTCACCCAGTAATGTCCAAGATTACCTTTAAAGTATTTTATGAAATTCAGGGGCAAAACCAATGGACGCTAGTTGACGTTGACTTTGCCTCCGCATAGTATTGATAACCTAAGAAAGAGATACCTACTTTTAACTAACAAGAAACAGCCCACGATTTCGTCTGCGTGGATAGCTTTTGTCTTTTCTAGGATTAAAGTAGCCTATGTCCACCGCAAGCCTTTGTTGCGTGTGGCAAGTTGCTCTAAAGCTACATTCTTAATATTGGTGTAAGATTTTTTTATCTCTTCATTTGTTTCGAAGTTTACTCCTTACATATTAACTTACAAATAGTATACATAGCCTAAAGCGTATATTGCAATATGCAGACGGAACTTAACAATACACCACAGTTAACTTAACTATTTTTTTACACGATATTTAATTAATTAGTTTAATAAGATCAGATTTCCTAGCCCACTAGTTCCGTAAATCTCGACCATAAAATCAAGAGCACACAATGTTGCCATCATAAAATTGATCCGCTCCCAAATCAAGACTGTTCGAACACCACTCCGTATCGCAGAAAACTATTATATGAAGAAAGTAAATCACTAGTTTTATTCGTACGACACCCATATTGTTTTATGTTCCACGCAATCTGGTGTAATGGATAGTGTTGGGGTCGCGTTTAGTCGATTATCGAGTTGAGAGGCGATTTATCGGGGTGAAGCGATTAGTGACGGGTAATCGATATGGTCTTTAAGATGGATTGCGATCGGTTTTTAATAAAGTTTCGGGAAGATAGATTGTTTATGTTATTTTTGTGCTAGTTTGGGTAAGTGGATGAATTGTGGGTGGGATTAAGCGGTTGTCTAGGTCTAGTTTGCGAGGGGCGTGTGATGATACGATAAAAAGAAATATGTAGTATGTTAAAAAAAAGATTAAGCATGTTATGCTGAGATAAACAAGTGTTTCTCTTGCATAGCATACATAATTATTTTGAGTACCTGATTGTAAGTTTATATTTCTTCTTTTACCGGACTATTGCAGATAAGTTCCTTTTGTTTAATATACGTCATAAGTAACTGAACATTTAATTGTTTAATTAAAAAGCAACTCCTTATAGTCATCATCATCATCATTTACAGCCTTCAATATCCCACTGCTGGGTATAAGCCTCCCTTAAACAATGCCATCCGCCGCGGTCCTGTGCCAATCTTGTCCAGTAATATTATAATCCTTATAGTAAAAAGTTTTAAAAATTCTCAGATCATTTTGACGTTTCTTAACCTGTGAAGATACTTAAGATACTGACTGTGAAGATACTTAAGTTACTTAACAAACAGACTATACTATACTCGACTAGTGAACACAGAAAATCGCCTAACACAGTCACGTGACTAAAACTATTGTCCAGTAGTGTCCTATACCCAGCCATCAATATAAATTGGCCGTATCTCAAACTATTTCTATTTAATAGACTTTTTGTGAGATTGTCTGAAGTTACTGGACCTTAAACTGCACTCTGCGAGATCAATAGTTTTATCACGCCTTGTTCTAATAAAGGCGTAGGTAGAGACTCACATCAATACTTGAACTCAGCTACGGCAAGAACATTGTACATCCAGTTTTTTTAAAGTTATATTATAAAAGGTAATAGGGACGAGCGAATCAAAACTTAGATATGTACATAACATCACGCCTCATATTCCCCGAAGACGTCGAAGGAGGTTTATATAACACCTACTTCGCCATGTTTATAGGTCCCAGAAAGCTATTGCCATTCATCATCAGCTGGAAGACGTGTACAAACAAAGGCCTCCCTATTAGATAAGGGGGGGTGGCCATAATCCCCACATTTGGCAAGCGGCCTGGGGATCGCAGTATTGATGGTGAAGTTATAGAAGACGCTGGTGCCCATCTTCTGGATTTTCCCTCAGTCGCCTCTTACGACACCCACGGGAGGAAAGGGGGTGGTCAATTCTAGACTGGGCACCACTCGGCATGTTACCATTAAACGGACACTAATCCAAAATCCTTTCTGCTACTGAGAATGACCTAATGGAAAAACCCAATAATGCTAGCCAACACTGAGAGTTGAACCCAGATCATCACGCTCAGCAGTTATCCTTTGCGACCTCGAGACAACCAAGGTAGTCGATGTACCTAATAGATATATCATAATCCACAGAAGACAGCGGCACCCGAGATACCGCTACATATTGCAGTGATTTCGCATAAATACGTCATAGTTCTCAATATCTCCGTCACGTATTTCATTTCGTATTCAAATCGCTTGCGAATATGAGCTGATATAGGAAAATCAAATTCTTACGCCTAAGGAAAGACACGAGATATATTTATTACTATTACATTCAAGCGCGCCCTTATATTTTATGTTCGCGAAGGACTTTTTATTATAAATTATTTTTATACCTGAGAGGGTTGATAAGCCTAGACTTGACTTAACTCTCTGTAGTCTGTAGGTGACACTAGCTGTCTTCTGTCACTTATCATCTGTCATCTCGCCCTTCAGTACGTTAGTCGTAAATAGTTGCGTCAAATTAAACGTCATCATGCATAGTAATTGTCACAGTGATATTTTAATTCTCATTTTAATGTGGTCAAGACTTTGTAATACTTATTCATAAAGAATGACAATTTAAACCATGGACTAAATTAGGTATAACCGTTACTGCCGATTCCATTTAAAAAAATACAGACAATAGACTTAATTTAATACCAGGTTTAGTTAATGCTGGTATGATCCTCGTTTATGAACTGTTCTCTTCTGGCAAAGTATTTTTACTGGCTTTGATAATTTAGATTCCTAAAGTCAAACTACTTTAAAATCAAACAAAATAAATGTACTAAATAGTATACTAGGTACTTTTTGGAAAACCAGACATCTTGATATTATTTTTAACTTAACTCTTACAATGAAATATGTCGTAGCTCTAAAGGAGGCATTGAACTTTGCGTTCATTTCGACAAATCTTATCCGAGGTATTCAGAAAAAGCTCTAGTCAGATAGATCTGACTGAAGGAGCAAGGATTATTCTTGTTCCATAGTTAAAAGGTTTCTAGCGACTTACTAGTGAAGAATGCCACATTAAATGAGACGATAAAAAGCCAGTTGACTGACAGACTGCCTCGTTGGTCTAGTGGTCGCTAAGCGCGACTGCTGAGCACGAGGTCCGGCAGCACGGAGTCTGGATTTGTGCCCGGTTGATGGCAATAGGCTCGCCCCCCTATTACATAGGGACCTAAAAAAACATAACTGGCGAAATGTGGGTGTACTATATTCGCACCTCTGCCTACCCCTTCGGGGAATACAGGCGCAATGTTATGTTTTATGTTTTAAAAAGCCAGTTTTTAAGCACCCGTTTAAAATTAACTTAATTTCCCATTCATATCTATACAGAGCAATGCACCTAACTAAACAAACACAAATGAATTCTTCACAATACATCTTCAAACTATAGGAAAAACGTAATCAAAGTACATCGGAGCCAGAAGGGTTAGTTTATCCTGTTATCCCGGACTTTATTGCGTTACAATGGTCCTTGTGGGCCTAATTAATGTAAAGGGTTTCTATTTGCAAACAAAAGTGGGCAATGAATCTGTTGTGAACTTGTGAGCATACAATTTCGTTGTGTGCTCTGAAAGTTACGTTACCTGGAGAGTAAATATTCTGTGTTTGTTCACTCTGTTTTTGTATAATGTTGGAAGAATTGCATACTCAGGGTTTTGTAGTGTTGGTGGCGAATTTAGAGAGGATATGAGGAATTTAAAGTTGTTTTGGCTAAAGCTTTGCATATGGCACGGTTAGAAAGTTAGAATACTTGCGCTTGGCATACACAGTTTAATTGTTTATTTTATTTCGGGATACAACAGGAGTACATACTATCTTAATAAATAAACAAAATACTTATTACACTACTAGCAACATTATCCACTTACTAATTTGTTAATGGTTAATGCTAGGTGAGGATAAAAAACCAGAATGCATGAGTGAATGGAATGAAAGATTAACTGATTGAATGATAAAATTAAGTCTTGTTTAAAATATATCTGTGTGTACAATAATTAATAATCATAAAATGAATACTTTCTTAAAACGACATTTATGGTGTAGAATAATTATGTAGGTGGGTTAATTAGTGAAAAATATTTGTTCTAACTAGGAGGTACTTATTCTCTCAGGAGTCCAAAAAACCACGTTTCGCTGCTCATCTTGTCCCATGTTAGTAGTGACAAGCCTTTGTGTGTTCATTGCCTTTAGCAACTCGGGACTGGCCTTTTATGAGTGTCGGTTAATAATAATAATTACCTGTGTTAGTTCTGTATTTTTTATAACATTTTGTACACGTTTTTTACTTTGTATGTCGTTTTATATAACATTTTGCACCTGGTGCAAAATTTTCATCATGGATTTTGGTGTAGTTTTCATCATGCCTGTATTTCGAAAGGTAGTATTTTTACCATGAGCATATCGAAACAATAGAAGAAGAACAATATCATATTAAGACGATGGGGTGCTGCAGAAGCACACCTCATCCTAATCTCTATTAGAAATTCAGGGGTCATGATAAAGGCATACTTAACAAACACATTATTGTGCTTGGAAAGGTGACTTGCCTTTGGCATACCATACATAATTAAAACACTACACTACTAGTTTATCTCTTCATCATCAGCCTATTTTTATTTAACTTAGCTAAATAAAAATATTAACTCTGTACTATGAAATGAATAGAGCGGCGCCAAATACTGAAACACAGCTATCACACCTAGTTTGTCAGTAGATGCTGTTTATTCTTTTAAAAAAACATCCTGGCCTATGCATGTTAAACCACAATAATGTGCAAAGTTATTGTTTGTTTATATCGCTTGGAAACACCGTAGATACAGTCCTACATCTTCACAGCAATAGAAAGTTTAAAGTCGGTACAAGTTGTCTAAGTAATTCTGAAGTAACGCAAGTTCGTGCAAGTTTTACCTACTGTTATATTAGTGTTGGACGTAAGTCGCAAGTGCTGTGGTCCGAGTTGGGTCAACAGTCAACACGACAGCAAAATAAACAGAGAACGTACTTTCAAAGATTTTAACAATGTTAGAGGAGCTTGTCTGTGCCGTGTGGTATCCGGCGTAGAATTGACCACCTTAAGAGGCGACTAAGGTAAAATCCAGAAGATGCCGTTTGCCAAGCGTGGTGATTATAGCATCCCCCCCCCCTCTTCTAAAGGGGAGGTCTTTGTTCATCAGTGGACGTCTTTCGGCTGATGATGATGATGATTAGGTATTAGGTCAATGCAACGAATTTCGCTCCACGGATCGGTTAGAATTTAGTGTGAAAGTGTAAATGTGTACCTGTTAGAAAATTGCAAGGGCTGGAAGATAAATACCAGTTTTGGACTTGAATGATCTATACTAATCTATCCTAATCTTATCTATAAAATTCTCGTGACACAATGTTCGTTCCCGTTTCCCTCCAAAACGGCTTGACCGATTCTCATGAAATTTTGTGAGCATATTGAGTAGGTCCTAGAATCGGCCAACATCTATTTTTCATACCCCTTAGTGATAAGAGTTTTTTACCTGAAATTCACGCGGACGAAGTCGCGGGCAACAGCTAGTAATATTATAAAGCTGAAGAATTTATTTGTTGCGTAGAAATTAGAATACGTGAATCTCAGGAACTGTAGGTTTGAAATTGTTTTTTTTTTGTGTTGGATAGTCCATAACCAAAAAACCCAGTAACACTTTGCCCGACCAGGGATTTGAACCCAGGACCTCTTGCTCAACAGTACGCGTAGCAACCACTAGACCAACGAGGCAGTCGAACGAACGCATTTAGGTACTAATGAACATGAATTCAAGTTAATTACGTCTGCATCTTGCAGTCTGCCTTAATTAGGTTCTGGCCTACCTTCAACGTGCACTGGAAATGGAGGATTAGCTAGATACATTATTATCGTCGTTGGTAGTCCAATTCCGCGTAACTAACATTGTTAAATACCGCGTATGTGCACTTTCGCTAATTTCACACGAGGGCTAAAAGCTAAGTTACTAAAAAACTAATCGGCATTTCTACGGACTTGAGTATAAGACCGTTTCGTTCTCTATAGTCTAATGTAGGTACTATTTTTAAAATCAATATTCTCAACAGTTAATTTTCGTAATTTCATTTTTGCTTTTTTGTACATTCGCGGTTTTGAATGCCTACTGTTTCTTACGCGGTATTGGACTATCACCGACGATATAGTCCGTGAATACTCGCGAATTATACTGTTCTATGTGGTTTTGTTATGTGCCGTGTAGCAGGGATTTGAACAGGTTTCATTTGCTCAAGGATGTAAATTTGTCCATTTGTACGAACGGATTACCTTACACTGTCCTTCATAATACAGGTTTTATCTGTTTTGAAGAGCAGGGATCTATCTAACTCGTGATAGCCATAGTTAAGTCTTATTATGTGTAATTTTTTTATTGTTATATTAGGCTAAGTTTTTTGTAATTAATTTTAATTATTTACTTACCCTAAATACCGAGAATGACGTATGAACTTTAAAAAAACGTCGCCCCACAGTAGGATTTTTCCCTGTATCGTGGGTGTTTCGCAAACATGAATTATCACATACACAAACACACAGGCTCGGGACAAACATCAGTGGACTGCACAATTTTTCGTCCTGTGCGAGAATCGTACCTGCAACCTTTAGTGCAACAGTCACTTAGCCACTGCGCTAATTTAGTCGTCGAATGTATCGTATTGTTAGTTACTTAAATACAAAATTGTTTTCAGTATAGACTATCACTTAAAACAACAAAAACGAGAATAGATACCTCCTACTCATATTTAATAAATTGCCTAAAAACTGGCCATTGGTAAATTTAAAATTTATAAAATAAGCTGCGAAGTTTTTTAGCCATTAAAGTGTACTATAGTGTTTTAGATTTTTTAAACGAAAAGGACTTTTCTCTTCCAACGGCACATGAATTTAGAAATAATAAGCAAATAATGTAAGTTTGTTTAATTAATTTAGTTTTTTACTGTATTTGAAAGAAGAATGACAAAACGAATATATGAGGCGAGTGTTAGTGGAGCATCGGAAAGGGGAAGACCTAGGCGAACATACCTAGACCAAATCGGAGATGTTCTGCAAAAAGGGCAAGTGAGGAGTACCCTCAACCGAAGAGCGTGTATGAAGAATGTGATGCGTGTGAATGAAGCAAAAGAAGTATGCCAGGATCGTAGCAAATGGAAATCCGTGGTCTCTGCCTACCCCTCGGGGAAACAGGCGTGACTTTATGTATGTATGTATGTTTTACTGTATTTGATGTGATTCCTTCACGAATATTTTTGCATGCCGACTGGTAAAATATGGCTGAACTCTACTTTTATGCAACTACATCCTGTACCCATATTTTCAAAATAAAATAATCTTTCTTTCTATTTCTTTCTACGCATTAGTACAAATACAGTTTTTTTTTCAATCACACCCAAGTGGCCAATTAACATTATATTCCCCAGTTTTCATCTCATCTCGATAAATAAGCTTGCCCATACCTGCACACTGCTGTTACAAAACCTCTATTGAAGCAAGTGGCTTTCAGTTTGCATACGAGCATTAACAGGGAGCTAACAAACTGGAGGCAAAGTTATTCGCTTGTAAGTACCTATGTTTGTACAGTCTAGACAAGTTAGTTTCTGAAAGTAGGTTAACAATTTCATCCTCTTTGAGATCTCATATACTTATATACGCTGTTTTAGATATTGTTTGGGTATAGTACTCTTTAAACAAAATCGTCGCTTAGTTTTTGGAAATATAGGCCCGCATAAATGTTTTACTAAAATAAATTTCTAGTTATCCATAATAGACTAGTTTCGGATTCGAACGGATGCCTTATTCATGAAGCGCGACGGAATCGCGAGCCGAATTCGGCTGAAAAAACAAGAACATATCTCCACAAATTATTCATGCTAAAATTATAAATGTGAAAGCTCTGTCTATCTGTCTGTTACGCTTTAAAGACTAAACCGCTGGACAGATTCTGATGAAATTTGGCATATAGAAAGGTTAAGACCCGAGAAAGTAAATTGTTTATGTATAAGTTACCCGAGATTTAAGCAAAACCTAAATAATATTTGCATGCCTATTAAAAAACCGGACATATAGCGGATATTTTTAACATCTTTTGTACCATATTCTTGTCGAATAAATGATGATTATTATTATTATATTATTATAAAGGACATAGGCTACTAAACGCGGTCGAAGCCGCGGGAAAAGCTAGTATAAAATAATCATTACCGTCTGCTACAACAATATTCAAGTAATCCTCATAGTTGAAGTATTTCTAGTAGTCTTTATCATGACAGCATAATCCAAAAACTTTATTATCTCGCGACCGAACTCGTGCGAAGGAGCTAAAGGAGCCATTCTTACTGTTCTTGCTTCTTTCTGTGGAACGGACTTGAGAAGTTTCCTATTGTTGCCACCTTAGCTTTGGTAAGTTTGTTACAAAGACTTGCATTCAGAGGTTTACTTCTAGTGGTTTATGTTTAAGTATTTTGTTGGATGTCCGAAGGTAGACTGGTTTTCTTATTGTTGTTAGATAAATAAGTACCTACTTATACTTCTATATAAATTAGTTAAGTTCGGTCTTTAGGTTAAAACATAATAATAACATAACATCACGCCTGTATTTCTCGAAGGGGTAGGCAGAGGTGCACATATAGTACACCCACATTTCGCCAGTTATGTTTTTAGGTCCCAATGTAATAGAGGGCGAGCCTATTGCCATCAGCCGGGAGATAATAACTGTTTGTATTTTAATAGGTATGTATATAGTCCTGTTAAGTAATATGTAAGTAGAAAAAACTAGGATTACATGGTTGCTTTTAACTACTTGTGAACCGTCGTCCTACTTTGTTGTACAATGTGTGTTTGTACAATCAATAGTTACCTATTTTATTTACTTGCGTAAAGTACCTAATTAGCGCAGTGGCTAAGCGATAGGACTGCTGCGCTTAGGTTGCGGGTTCAATTCACGGGACAAAAAATTGTGTGTTCCGCAGTCGTCTCGAGTCTGAGTATTTGTCTATGTGATATTTCATGTTTGTGGAACGCACCCACGATAGAGGAGAAATTCCTAGTGTGGGGCGACGTGTTAAAAAAATGTTTTGAACAATCAATCTAATACAAATAATGTTAACTCTTAAATTTAAAACCTAGAATTTAATCTTTCATAATGTGCTACGAAATAATCTTCTGCATAATTAAGAACAAAATTCGAAATTGAAATCTTGACTAAAAAGCCTATTGTCTGAAGTATTTGATTGAAAAGTAAATCTGTGAGAATAGAGGTCAAAGTACGTGTTTCTACAGCCGATATTGTATTAATTAACGCGAGGCATTCTTCTACAACACTTAATCATAAAATGATAGATAGGGACTTTCTTAATACTAGATTAAGCCGCGACTTTGTCTGCGTGGAATAAATCATGTCTGGTTCACCTTGACCGTTCTAAATATTAGCGAAAGAATATTAGAAATCGGAAGGATAACGCCATTTATTAAGCTTAACCAAGTATTAAAAAACTGCTTCCGAGCCATAAGGGACATACGAAGTTTGTTTTCTATACATAGAGAAACGCAGATTATTTGACTTACTATTAGACAAATGTTACTTTTTTTTTTTTTTTTTTTTAAAAACGTCGCCCCACACTAGGAATTTCTCCTGTGTCGTGGGTGCGTTTCACAAACATGAAATATCACATACACAAACACCCAGACTCGGGACAAACATCTGTGGTTCGCACAAAGTTTTGCCCCGTGCGGAAATCGAACCCGCAACCCTTAGCGCAACAGTCCAATCGCTTAGCCACTGCGCTATTCAGGTACTATTCTCAATTCTGTAAATGATTACCTTAGTGATAAGTTTATAAAAGTAACTAATAGATATTAAAATATTTGTACACCAGAACATATGAAACTATACAAATGATATACACAAATTGTACTATATTCTAACATTAAATTATTTCTTTCTGGAAACCTACGATACGCCAAACGTGCCATTAATTTGACTAACGCCTATGCTTTTTACTTACTAATGACCTTGTAGCTAAATTGGCAATACGCTGCAAAAAACGTACCCTCATAAATTCAGTTCTAACTTCGAAAATAACATCAAGTCTGGTACGACGACTAGTTTTATATATTCCCCTGGCACCTCACCGCAAACTCACTATAAGAGCAGCAGGGGACTGGCTGCGGAGACTATACACGTCGAGACGAGCTACATGAAACTCAATAAGCATACATAAATATATTTAAATGAATGTCTCAAATAATATTTTGATATTTTTATGTTCTAAGTACATCTACAGAACTGCTCGTGTACCTATATTATGTCGATACAAGATACGTAGTTTTAGTTAATTTATTTTAAAAATACATTTTTCGATATCATAAAGCACACGAATAGATTACGATGCTCCACTTGGCTTTAGAGCATCACATTGTCTTGAACCATTAAATCAACTGAAAGGTTTTAAAGAAGTAAAAAAAGTTAGGTTATGGAAAGTTCTAAGAAGTTTTGACACCAAATCTATAGCCATTTTTCCAAACAAAGAAACCTTAAAATAAGGAGATAGAATTAAGAAGACTATAAAATAGAAAGTACCTCTTAAAAAGAAAACTGCGCAACGATAGTCACAAGGACAAAGGCCCATGCACTTAAATATTCACACACCTCTTTTGTGAATACAAAAGTAATTTCAAGCAAAAGCAATGTGGCCTGAAATTGGACGAACAATTTTCCACCTCATTTATTCCCATAACCATTTAAAGCAAGAAAATAAAAATTAAATCTTGGTATATTTAAAAACTCAAGTTGAATTTTAAAACAAAAGTTACAGGAGGCTCAACGAAAACAAAGTTTAAATGTCCCTTATTAAGGAGTCCGTCTCAAAGGGTTATTATTGTGATAATTAGACGGAATAATTTATTGGGGGCACGTCCAAGTTCCTTCGAATTCTGTGGTGAATAATTATAACCACAGAACAAGGAGCTAAGGTAAATATTCCGAAGGACTTTTTTACCTAGAAAGTACCTACTCAGACTATGTCTACTTACTAGTAGATTAAAAATATATTGAAGACCGTACCTTGTGACGTAAACTCTCAAAACTCTGCCAACACTCTAAGAAGACACAAAGTAACACGTTCTTGGGTCATTTAATTTCGTTTGAGAGGACTAGGTACTTACCTACTTCTAAAATATTCTCATTTAACAATGTTTTGTTTGTTTAATATGTCTAGGTATGTGCTCAAAAGGCCGTTATTCTTAATTCTTTATTGTACACATAACTTAAATATCATTACACGACTGGCCAAAACGGAATGTAATGTTTTTAGGGTTCTTGTATATATGTGAGTTTCTTTATTCCACTTAACTTCCGAATGCCTGAACCGATTTTAATGTATGCAGTGTCGTTAGCATCCTTACACCATCGCGAGTAACATAGTTTGTAAAAAATTAATTGGTAAACATGTGACATGTTTTTTTAATTTATCAATCACATATTTTTTATCGCTTTTGTCCGCAATTTTACTCCCATGATAGTGCATTTCTGGAGAGGTAAAAAGTATGTGGTAACTATGTCAATAGCTTTATGCAAGAACTCGATGCCTTAATGAAAAGAAACAAATTAAAAAACACTTTAGAAGTCTTGTTAATAAAATCAATAGGTTTGTTGACATTTTAAGAAGGCTACACTATACAAGCATACTTGACAGGTGGCATGTGCTGTAAGACCTAGATTCTACGCTCTATAACTAAGCTAGTACTGCTAATTATCAATAAAGACATATCTACACTTTCCAAGATCTGAGAATCTAAGCTTCCAGTGGAAACTCCAGGGTATTTTCAAGTGTTAATTGGAGCATTTGTCTAAGGCGTTGATAAAGCGATTCATAGTTACCAACAAGACTTGTTTGCGTTACTGTGCGGGGCGGGATTCCGCGAGACTTTACTTAAGTTACCTTGTTATCTCAGGTATTGTTTGTAGCGGAAGGTTGAGGATAAATTAATATCTAACCTTAGAACATGGAGTTTTGAGAAGTTTGTATGAAGCTAGAATTCTCCAGTGTCCGGCGTCAGCAACCTGAAAAGGCTGCTCGCTTTTTAGGATGAGCTGGGATAGTTAGACACACCAGGCACAATGGCCCAATCAAGTGGCGAAATGCGGATAATGCACTTATTTTTAATCAACTAAAATAACCAATTGAAACACAATACTAACTTGTTATACCCAATTAGTTATTGTACTCTACCTTACTAGATACCTACACAGCATGCAAGTTTCCGATCTAAACTTACATTCTACTGTACTGTATTTTACGACGAGACGATTATTTCTATCACGTGAATAAAAATCCCCAACCGTATAGTCTACTTGCTTTTACACTTCCAATCATGAGATGGGGTGCAATTTTAAAATGGGAACCGTTACCGCCGCGCTGCCGCATGCCACATAAACACTTGAGAATACTTTATATACCTACCTACTTTCATTCAAATACATATGTTTGTACCTACCTATCTACCATGTATATGCATAGTTTAAACAAGCTTACAAAGTCCTTCTACTTATTCCGTTTAAGTAAAAAGTTAAATACTAGCCTACCGTTACCTACCCTTAGAGTAGGTGGAGGAGATACTATATTTGCTATTTTTATATAATTATAGCTTCCGCCCGCGCAATAATTGGACTATATAACGGAAAAATATTTTTTTCAATTCGAACAAGTAGTTCCTGAGCAAACATTAATTGTATATATTAGTACAGATGTAATCTTATACTAATGAATTACTCCCTAATCTCATTTTTATACTATTCCACTCATACATGTATGTAGGTACAACGTCCAAATTGATAAAGGAAATTTGAAAAATGATGAGACACGAGCGGGACTTGAACCCGCGACCTTCGCCGATTTGTGGCGCAGCTCTGCCAACTGAGCTATCGTGTCGCTGCTCGCACCCACCGAATTTCCGATATCAATTTGAAGCTTAGCATAGGCAACATGCAAAAATGATATCTCTTCATCGTATCGAGTATGTTTGGTAAACAACCTGTCAGAGTTCAAATTGCCGGTAGGCATCTGACATGGCTTTACACACCGTTGGAAAATTTGTCAGGTATGCCGGTTTCCTCACTATATTTTCAAAAACTTATATCTAAAATCATACAACTTTATGTAACGCAAGGACATTAACAAAGTTACGCTGGTATTAGTTAGGAAAGAAAATGTAGATACATATTTCTTATTACTGCCTGATGCTAGACAAGGATCTTTAGTGTGCCTCGTTTCCTTTCATTTCTTCATAATGTGGAACTCACAGGTAAAACTAATCTACGTGTTCTTCTGTACGTGTTTTGTCACCTAACTCCTCCTAAACGGCTTGACCGGAATGGATAAAATCGTGTGTATATTTCAATAGATTCCTGGATGCTTTGAAAACATAATTGGAATCGGTAGCTGGCGCTATTTTTTCGGGTAGGACGACTTCTGCCGGGTCGTATTATATAGTCTTAAAGTTCAATCACCAAGTCATTACAGCTAGATAATGCGTTTTGGTTTGATAATGGGCTTTGAATTGCATCATTGTTCTGCTAAAAAGCGTAGCGGTCATCCCATTATACTCATTTAATCTCGATTATTGCCACCAACAGCCATTTACCCTAAAAATGTTGTTACCCCTGTTATAAGCACCTACCTATAGCGAATTATGTTTAGATACGATGGTGCCATAAGTATAATGTCCTCCATACCGAAAGTCAGGAGTTCTGCTAATTAGCACGGGTAGTATTATAGTTCACAAGTGTTGGCGTAAATATGTGCGCTCACCCTCACTCATAGTTGTTTTATTGGATATTATAGTATAGTCCAATGGGACACTAAAACGACATAACTGGCGAGATCAGACACCGGACTGAAGAACACCTTTTCTGAGTAATGAACGGGTCTAAATTGAGATCCTGACACACATTCAAGGACCGCCCTTCGAAAGTGCTGCTTGCTCTCTGATATCGACAGACCCACGTCGTACTTTTAGTAGC
The DNA here is from genome assembly GCA_946251915.1 of Abrostola triplasia. NCBI lineage: Eukaryota > Metazoa > Arthropoda > Insecta > Lepidoptera > Noctuidae > Abrostola > Abrostola triplasia. Next base: position 3,278,862 of record OX276444.1, on the reverse strand, counting down.
TTCGAGCATCTAAAGCTAAAGGTTGCGGGTTCGATTCCCGCACGGGGCAAAACTTTGTGCGACCCACAGATGTTTGTCCCGAGTCTGGATGTTTGTGTATGTGATATTTCATGTTTGTGAAACGCACCCACGACACAGGAGAAATTCCTAGTGTGGGGCGACGTTTTACTAAAAAAAAAAAAAAAAAAAAAAAATCTCATAAATCATAATAAAACAAGCTTTTCAAGCTCCTTTCTCATTGATACCTAAATCTTTTTATTAATGCAGATTCGAGTGTACAACGCGGCTATATTAAGTGCGTACCTATGGTAAACGATAAATAAAACGGGTCTCCTCTCTGAATACTAACTACGCGCCCCGACGCTTTCCGTCTGATATTCATTTCATGTTCTTTGTGTTGGAAGCCCGAATTTTTTGCTCGCCTAAATTGGAATGTTTTGAATGGCTGAAATCCGGCCACAGGTGCGCTCAAAGAGATTCCTTAATAAACCATTTCCGATAAGATGGTATATACAGGACTCAATATTATGTTCCTTTATAGGTATTATTAAGACGTTCTAGGTTCCAAGGGAATTGGATATTAGACTGGACGTATATCTGAATAAAATCGAAGGAATTTTACCCTATCACCCGGTTTATTATGTCTGTTACGGTAACTTGTGGCGAAATCTGACTACTATTGCGCTGGTTCTTTAACTCATTTATCTCATAATTGTACACCATACCTGTAATGTACAGATTATTTGCTTGTTAAATATGTATTCATTAAATACCTCCTTTTTTCTTTACTCACACCCTTATCTGGTACCTTTTGGTAACAAATACGAAACTCTTTAATAAAGGGAAGTAAGAGTAAATGAAGCGTCTAACATTTGCTCGAAGACATTCAAGTACACCATGACAGTGATTTTTCAATGGTAATCAGAATCACATCACAAAGCAATCCAAGTAATTGTCATCTTCTGAAAGTGATGTAATAATACCATATCGATTCGTTGTTAGCAGGCATCTTTACTTAGGTAAATACACACCTATCTATATCATATAGGGATGTTTTTGTTTTTTAGTTACACTACGCAAAATGGTGTAGCCAAAATTAAGGTTGTTTTGTTACAACTAATTCTCATACTTTTTATGCTTTGTCGTGATAGTATTGTCTTCTAAATGTCGGTAGGTATTGTTTTATGACCCGAACATACCTCAACATAGGCACATTATTTCGACATGTGCCTATAAAAGGTAAAGGTATTCTCTGGACTTAGTTATGTTATGAAATGTACCTAAAACTAATTCACCGAACATAATTATACTAGTATGTATTCTAGTTAAAAGATACTTATGTATATAATACACAAATTACTTTAACATGACCTAGAACCTGGATCATCAGTTTTAAAAAAGCATTTTACACTATAAAAATATATTTAAATAATGGAATATTTTATACGAAGTCATTAAAATTGGAATACAAAAGCGTGGACAACATGGCACCTATATTGTGTTTTTATTTTCATGCAAAACTGCATTTACAAGAAACAGGCGCTTTGCATATTAAAAGCCATGTCTCTATTGCATTTTCTAGAAAATTGCTCTCGACCTCATTCATTGAATATATCATAGAAATATGTTGACTATAACTGTGAAATACTTGGTACCTAAAAGAAGAACATTTCCAGAAAATTACTATGAAAAGTATTAGTTTCTAAGGGGTTAACTGGCGAGTAGACTAGCCCACTGGCGACAGTGTTAAAGGAGGCCGCAAAAGATGTTTATTCGCTTACATTCGCACCCTTTTCACCTTCCTACAGGTCATTAGGCGGTGTCGCAAAAACACATTAACCGGGAAATTTAAGTGTTTTTCAACCCCACTAATTACTTATTTGGCCCTAACGGTTTCCCAGATTAGGTTGTATAAATTGCCTGCTCAAGTAAAGGGTTCTTTTTAGTGCCGATTATTCTTCGCTCTCTTTTATCTGCTTGAATTACATGGATCTGATTTTCGTGCGAATTTAATTATAGGTTTATTTCGTTAAGCTGAATCTAATTATACTCGTAACGCGAAAAAGAAGTAGGTATATTAGGATTCGAGTTAAACTAACTATAAAGTTGGATGTACAGAACAAATTGGCTGAATTCAAAGCTTGACCTAGCTGTTTAAGATAGTTCCAACAAAGGAAGCTTACACAAACGTTTACGTTTCATTGTGTTCACGACCAATATTGTTTTTCGCTCACATAACGGTCGAACATAAAGGCAACTGTCAAACTATCGTCTGCGGAACGAAACTGATGTCCAGAAACTGTTGCAACTGTTTGTCGGGTGACCATTCTAACTTGTTTCATGATTTGTGCCATAGCTTTGTCACTCAGTAAACTTTAGCAAACCCACATTAGGCAAGCGTAGTGATCGATGATTCTTTCTCTGTATCATACATAATTAAAAGAGGCTCTGTGCTCAGTAACAACCTGACATCTTTTATTATATCCTTTTGTAACTGTCGCAAAGCATTGTTCCATGCAGCAGTGAAATACAAAACGAACAATAGGGCCGGAAAATAAAACAACCTAATCTAAAAATATACAGTCAACACAAACAGCCCCAAACCATAAACAAAACAAAGGTCACACAGTAGTTAGAAGCTCCACTAAAAGCGGAACCATTTGTTGTAGTCGTCAAACAAGTACGTGCATAGGTAACTAGTAAACAGTTCCTTTAGACAGTTGCAGCTCTATGTACACAGCGCTGTCTTAAAACTTGAGAGAAGTGAATTAGCTGTGAGAGCGAAACTCACGTCTTGTTTGAAATTGGAAGATTTTCACAATGGATTCTGTATGACATGAGCGCAGTAATTATTTTGAGGCCGCGGGAAAAGCGGTTTAGTAAGCGATACCTATTGTGTAATTATACGTATGAGTTGCATTCTCAAATTATAATGAGTTTAAAGATGCTGCAAAATATTGAATCAGGCTCGTGTGACATTATGTTGGATGCTTCAGAAATTAATCTAGGGACACATGTAAGACTGAATACTTATAATCATCCATAAATAAGTTGAAAACACACAGAAAACCTTCACAACTTTCTGCAATCTGATAGCTACGGACTAGTTACCGCCCATCTAGTTGATGATAATCTAATTAAGGCCAAATGAGGAGTCTTTGGGTAGCGTCTTGGTAAAATGTTCTCCTACCCGCTATTTGCGAGGCCACACAAACAACAAGTGCTTACGTCGTAATATGTAGTATTTAACTTGTAAGTGCTTTAATGTTGTTAACTAAGTGCAAGGGATGAGAGGAAGTCTTGTTTTAAACTTAATTGTTGTTATTGTGTGAAGGATGTACATACGAACATGTTGAATCTAGAGTTTATAGACTTACTGCCTTCGCAGGAGAAAGGAAACGTAGAACGGCTGAGAGGCTTTGCCCGACTTAGCTGAAATGTAGGTATGTCAAGAAAATACAGATATGCTACGTTTATTTCAATTCTATTTCCGCAGTGCATCATTTGTTTGAGCAGTTTTGTTGAGATAGGGTTGTTAAAAAATGCTGGTAGTTTTCTAGATAATAATTAATGGGTCCATAGGTCCATTCAGCTGAATAGGTACCTACTACATAACTACAATTACTACTAAGACTTTCTATTCATAACTGTGTTTGTTACACTTCCTTGCATCAAAAGTAAACGAACAATCCTCCTAGTTCCCCGTTCTGTAAATTGCAAAGCCGAAACTCGGTCTAGTAGACAAGCTATCTCAAACTGTAGATCTCGCCTATCAAGTTATTCTCCAAACTTGCTAACTAACGGTCTCGATTCGATCCGAGCCACCATTCAAGTTAGCACCTCGTGATTCAAACTGCAGAATAACTGACAGTAGTCCAAGTATTTAGGATCATTATTATGTATGCGTGTCTTTGCTAGAGTAGGACTGGGTTGGTCCGTCGCACGCACCTTGAGAGGTGGGCCAATCAATAAACAGGGTACCACAAGACGACACCGGAGACTTGTAAGATTAAGAAGATGTAGTGGGACGATTGAATGACACTTAAAACAGGTAGCCAGAAATAGGTAAAGATCGAGGGATTCGGAAACTCGAAGAGGCTGTTGCCCCGCAATGGGACACCTAAAAATATGTAAATAATAGCCATAAAATATATAAATAATGGGAATAAACGTAGGGGATGATAATTAGATAAGTAATACAATTGGCAAGAGACGAAGAGCCTGATGTGGACCCGATGAATGACAATCGGAATACCACAAAAAGTAGCAACGTGATTCGAAACTACTCTCCAAAAACATAAGAGTAGATAATGTTTGCCTTTGTTCAACAGTAAACGTGGTTCTTGGTAAGTTGATACCCACAAACCTAATAGTCAAGACCTTTATTGTAGTGAAAACATACAAAAATATCGCCTAAAAATTATTTAACCCAAAACTTCATTGAAGATAAGACTTCTGCATATTCTATACAGGGAAACATGTTAGTATTCAATACAACACAAACTGGCCCGCACTTACATTGGCGAAGTTGCTGCTAAACAATTTTAGCGCAGTTGGCGACCCCTGCACTAAAATCGTTCAAACTTCGATACAGTTTTGATACAAGTATCAATTTGTATTGCAGTTAACCCTGCACAAGTCAACAGAATACGATGTTAGTCTTCGGTGTTGCGGGAGAATTAAACAAGTAGCTTGCAGCGTCTAACTTTTGATTCTTGAGTATGTACACCACAAACATGTTGTCAGCAATTTATTAACCGTCACGTGTATTGTTCTAAAAAGTTGGGTTAGCTAGATACGAATATCTGTTATGTGCCGTGTACGATTATATAAAAAGTATGTAAAATATTACAAGGATTTTTAGTAGTGAAACGGATGAAAATATTAAAAAAATATTTCACAATACAGTTTTCGTTTTCACTCCACAACCACATAATTCGTTTTTATTTAATTCCACCTTATTATTTATTTTAATTATTGGCGCCAAAATGAGACAAAAGATTTAAAAATTTTAGAATTGATTTTGATTGAAAGAATCGTTACCGTGGTTTTGGCCAGATTAAAAAGTACTTTCTTTAGAAAAGGTCTAGGGTAGTTTTATAGAAAAGAAAACGCATTTCTAAAAAAAATATTCAAATTCCGAAATTATACAAAATAAAAATATTGAAATAACAAGATTTTTTAAATTTAACCTATGTGTCTTGAGATCTATAGATTATGAAAATAAGATTTGTTTCGAGCCTGAGTGTGTAAATAATTAGAAATACCTGTAATAACAGACTTAAGGTGGACAACAATTCTTATATCGTATTCGTATTGTGGCAGATAGTGAAAATCAGGCTTATAATATCTTGGTGCACAAAATAATAAGACCGGTCGATAACCGGGTATCGAAAACGGAATTTTTAGTAACGAACGTCGGGAATAGATTCTGTGGTGACGTCGTGTTGCTCGTTAGCGTCAGCGCGTTGACGTCACCGGGAAATTGTTTGCTGCAACAACGGTTATTGGAAGCGGTAGGTATTCTTACAAAATTCTTGGCTCGAAAACTCATTTCACAATTTATTTGACGTTGTTTTTATGTTTATATATTAAAAATTATAAGGCGAAATTCGGATACAGGTAAAGGTTTACCTCTGCCTACCCCTTCGGTAAATACTGGCGCAATATTTTGTTGTTTTCTTTTTTATTAATACTAATCCAATAAAAAGAGCGAGAAATTTTGGTTGGTTTGTAAAGAAACTTAGACGGCTGCAGTGCTTAAATTCTGTTTAAAAAATGTAGATAATTAATTAATTATCATCATAATATTATCATATGCAAGTAAAACACGTCGCTGTGATTGGCTCAAATACGTAGAAAAGTATTCGGTAGACAACCTCTTTTTGACGTTTCACAATCTGAAAGAAAAATACATCGAAACAATTAGTTATAGGTAGGTATAATATAGAAACAATGCAGATGTAACATAACTCAGAAATAATACTAAAGGACAAGTGATTTGACACCATTTAGAATGCAAATAAGTTTTATTATCTGTCTAAAAATATTCTATTTTTTGTGAATACTTTCGTAACTTCAACAACATAGGAATTTGGGTCCGAAAACTATACCAAGGATTTCATACGCCCTTGAAACATTATTTCCGACTTAAGTTACACCCTGTATAAACATGCAACAATATTTCAAGGCGCATCTTTAGACATCTGATTACTACGTTATTAAACTTACACAAAATTGCTTTACAAACAGCTATTTCGTATAAAATATAATGCAGGTATCAAAATTAACCCTAAGCCTGATTCCCATTGGACCTTTTTTCTCATATTATGCTCTCTCTGAATACAAAAACAAGACTTAAGGTCTAAGCACACATATCAACCCAGAAAGGGATCGTAACCAGTTGAGAGCTGTGCAGTATTCTTTGTAAGTAACTCTCTGCTGCAAAGTACACTAATCGGAATCGTAACGTAATCACTTTGCCTGAAGGCAGACGAGCCGTAACAGAGTCGACGTATCGGAGCAGCTGATGCGCTTTGGTTACGTGTCACGTAAGGTTGACGCCTGTTTGACGGTGAGGCGAAAGACGGTGACGATCCCTTTCTGATTTAATATGCTTGCTATGACCCTAAAACAATTTATACAAACCTGAAATTTTACCATTTCGAGTTCGAAACGATGATGTGATCGAGTGTACCTGAACACTGAGGTCAACTGTACCTATGCAGGGTCAAATATGGCATCGATAGGGTTAGTAAAAAATGTATCTACACTAAGTGATGGAGTGTACAATAAAATAGAAACTCGCTGCGATCTCAGTTGACAATAGGCTGTATTGTGTAGGTAATAAATCATAAAATCGTATAACGCTTTGAGAATATACATTTGTTGTGAATTTTGAGCGGGTATGTTTGTTTTATAATTGTTTTATCGTGACATTATAAATGTAACGTCTCTCTCTGTCTGTATTGTCCACCAGCCACTGAATTATTATTTTTTACCCGACAACCAAGGGTTATATTTTTTTAGTTTATTTACCCATCGCGTTTTTTTTAAGTGGGTAGATACATAAAATATGTTTTTGTTTTTGTCGCTATCTACCCTAATTGAATTTACTTTTAAGGAAATAATAAATGACATCTAGTACCCGAGACTGCACGAACACGGAAATTAAAAAATATTCCAATTTAATACCGATTGAATGTTTACCTTGTCGAGACATAAACTAAACATGCTATTAGTGCATATTGTGCCTACTCGAAATCATACTAATATAACAACACTGTATATGAATTTTATATTAAAATAATGGAGTACGTATTTTTGTGAGTTATGACGAGTGAGACCACGTAACTTTTACAATAATTTGCAACTTTTTGGGGTAATTTAAGAATTTAACTAACCATTTACTGATATGTCGGTATTCGTAGATTTTTCAAAGTTTGCCACGGTTACATACGTTAAACTGAGATCATACTCTTTTGTCAGGGTAGGGTTCACTAATTACTACACAACTAATTTAAAATCTCCACTCACACAAATAAATTTATTGAATAATGTTTGATATGTTTTGTATCTTAAAAACAAAGCAGACCATGTCGCCATCTTCTATTATCGCGCCCGGAGACAAATAACATACAACCTTATTGTTAAGCTTTATTAATAAGCAAAAAGAAAATACCTAAATATTTATTTTTATTTATTTCTAACTATATTAACTGTCAACCTATTTATTACGAGACAAAAGCGAGTTTCTATTTTAATGTCTAATACAACTTGGCTGTTTCAATTTTAAATTAACACTAAAATTACATTTTTTACATTTGCAAGAAATTCATATTCAGAAGGCCAAATATTTTTATTTGATTGAAATAAGAGTCGAATTTCAGTCTAGTCTGAATGTCATAAATTTCAAATTTTGACATTAACAATTAAATGTCATTTTTGACATTAACGACATTGAAACCATATTGGAACTATATTTCAAACTTAAAGTAAGATACTTGGTCTTCAGATATCATTTCGCGCTACATGCTCATTTTTTCGTTTACAGAATATTCGAGACGGTCAAAACAGTCAAGTTGATTGCTTACATAACGGGATGTTTACAGACTAGAAGGAAACGATTATATTAGTGTGAAACGTTCTCTGTATGGTATCATACAATTAATTACAAGAGTCACCACCATTTCGTAAAACTATAAATCTCTCAACATTAATCAATGCATTTATAAAAATATACAAGTTTTTTTTTAATGTTTGCAAAGTAGTCACATTCTGAATTCCGTAGGTTTTTTATTAAAAAAAATAAACTGTCATTAAATTTACTCTCTTAATTGTGTGTGTACGGTATTTTTATTATTTGAACGTATAGTATTATAAAGAAACAATTTTATTCATTGAAAATACGTTCTATATAATAATCCGTTCAGTATAAATAATTATTTGTACATAACAAAGCACATTTGTTGCATTTTTCTGTAAAACATTTAATAAAATAGTTGTATTATGAATAAAATGCTTCTTTAGAATAATATACAACAAAATTGTTTACGCTAAAGATATAGGAACGCTCGACTAGAAACGGAATCATCTGCCAATGCAAAATAGACGTTCACACACATCTAATAAAGTTAATTATTCAACAAAGTTTAAAAAACCTTTACCTAATTAAATATAGGTTGTATTTTATATTAATTCCAGAATGTGACGAAATAACAGCGTTTTAAAACTATGCATACAGTATACATATCAAAAAAGGATTTTGTAATGATTATACATTCACACTTTACGCTAGGTATCTGATAATTTATAACTACGGAAGACATTTCACAACGGCTCAGCATTGACTCTTTATTTCAACATTTTATTCATAAAAAAATAACCAATAAATATCCGAAAATATAACTGAATTGCAGCCAAATAAAGATACCTATGTAAACCAAAACTCTTGGAAAAAATAAAATATTTTTTAAACTATTAAATAGAACTATGTTTCTTATAATTAATGTTTTTCTGCCTTTATTTTTGACTTAGTAATTTCAACAAATAACAATAACGAATACCTATTTCGTTGTATTTCAAAGGCGGTGTAACGACGTTATTAAAATGCTTGAATAAATGGAAATTATAAAAATAATATAACCTTTTTTTTTACTATAATAACTTTCGTGAGTGTTATCCATATTATTTACTGTATATTCCGGTTATACTCACGGGTGTATTCGGGAATGCCCGACTAGTTTCGAACTCGACCGGAGCCCTTATTCATAAGCTGTTTATGCGGTAGAATCGCGAGCCGAACTTAGAGTTCGAAACTAGTCGGGCATTCCCGAATACACCCGTGAGTATAACCGGAATATACAGTAAATAACCTTTTTTTATTCAAATGAAAATGTCTTTATGTTTATAATTATTATTCAAGTCTATAGATACATACTAAGCATGCGATAATGCGACTCACGAAGAGAACTTATCTTATACTTAACTTTAAAATGTTGCAAATATAGTAATGCAAAACTCGCCAATCTAATCTCGTAAATGTCAAAATATGACAATTAAGGCATTGAGAGTATATCAGGACTATATTTCAATCATTTTTATTTCTAGAATTGGTCTTTATGTATCGATGAACATTTAAACTTTGCCTCAGTAAGGTAGGTATGTCAGAATGTAGCTTTAGACTAGTTACAAACAAGAACTTATCGAAGATGGTGGACTTGTTCAATCGATCGAGTTAATTTATTTGTGAGCTAGAAACTCGGTATAAATAAGTGCACTACGACAAGATAAATAGTGTGAACTATGTGTGTTCTTCACACAGAATTCACTATTACAGTTTTGGTACTAAAGTAGTAAAGACTAAGCCAAATTAATTAATTTAAAAAACAGATTAATTTGAGATTTAATCTCATCGAAGATTTTACTTTATCATATTAAGTTCTAATTTTGATCGTATTAGGTTTATATTTAAAATCTCAACGACGTCCAGATTATATAAAGCCATAATTACTCGCTTGTTTAAAAACTGTAGTCAGTTGCTCTAAACAGTTTTCTGTAATTTATTCATCTTATCAGCACGATCTTGAAGACTTCACAGAGGCAAAGTTATAATGTTCCTATGATATAAACAACTAATTCAATAATACAATAACACGTATACTGTATGCACGTTTATTATCTGTAAAACAGGACTATCGAATTAAAGTATTTATATGTAATACATAATTTATTGCAGTTCAGAGTACTTAGCATAAGTTTTGTTTACCAACTCACCTACAGGGCTTGCGTGTTTATCTCTATCTTGTAACAAAAACTAAACGCAAACGCGGTAAGTCAAGTTATCAACATATCTTATACTAGAGACTCAGATTTAACTTTAAACTACTTGGTGTTTTACAATATCTAAATTTAAATCACAATGTAGGTACCTAATTTGGTTTTTTGAGGCATATATTACGAGGAACGCCTGCTATTGTTGACAATGTCTGGACAATTACTACCCTCAACAAACATTAGAAATGTTGACAAACCCTGATTAGTTATTTCACCCAATAACTTGACTTGTATAGCATTGTTAGCTAGGAAAATGTCAGAAGTAGTAAACAGTTGGTTTTGTTTTACTTCTATAGCTATACTTATGGGCATTAAAATCGAAGTACAATTTAATAAAATAAATTAAATGTAGTCAAAATTTCTACTGTTTTTTTAAATGGCTTTATGGGGAATATTGCCAATTACTGCCAACATTAGCGGTCGCTACAGGTATCTCACAGTTGCATTTTCATATTTTTACAGTCACTAATCGTTACGAACACTCTTGTAACATATTCAATGGTCTCTAATTAACAGTCTAGAACACTACGTAGTCATGTAGTACACAATAGCAACTTTGTTTCACTTTACTATTTATCCTGCGTATTCACTAGACGAGAAATGTTGGCCAACTAAATCCTATAGCCACAATATATTTGGAACCTTTTTGTGTGTACTGTGTACTGACACTACTTAGTAGTAATAATACATTATTTATTCCATGGTACTTAATTCTTAGTTAGACAACCATTTGGGCCACTTTACGAACTGTCTCAGGCAAACTTTTAAATACTATTAGAGTACTTTTATATTTTTATTTTCAAAAATTTGCGATAATGGACTGGCAACACTGATGGGTGTTGCCAGCGTGTCCAACATTAGTCGTCTAGGAATGTCGCAAGTATATAAGTTCTCACCTCACTCAATTTACACTTCATACATACTTAGCTGCTAACCTGTCTTCAATAGAGAATTACTGCCATACGTACATACATACTTATTCTGTAAAATTTTACACATGAATACTGGATTCACGACTAAATAATATGTATAAGGTCATATGAAAATCTTGCAGAATGCAACCCCGACGCCTGAAGTACTATGATATAACTATTTACAATATATTTCGAATGTTCTCGAAATATTTACTTCAGCATCGATAGTTCGGAACACAGTCGTTGATGACGTATTACAACGTGTCTCATTTTACACGACATTTTGATTTTCTTTACATTGTACTAACGGAATAACTGCTACACAGGATTTGAATGAGCTAGCTTCTAAACAGTTCTATTGGAAATTCGATCATTTCATTGGTTTGTAGGTATAGGCGTAAAAAACGTCTAATATAACTGATATGAATACTGTCTTTTTACCAATTGTGCCCCGTGTTTACTGTCTATGTAGTGGGATAAGTCTATCAATAAAACGCATGATAATCCTAGTATAGCAACATTATAGTAGGTCGGTCAGTACCAAAGAGCTCAAACAGATGGAGTGCTAAGGTGCAGTATCTGTGCACTTATATCTACCGAAACTCTTGACGTCACCGTACAACGGCGAAACTGTCTTATTTACTTTATAAAGTGTTTTTTTTTAAAGCCCACATCCCTATAGAACAGGGAGTAGGAACGTGAATTAGTTCCTGCGTTAGCACTCCTTTACTCTGCTCATGTACTCTGCGGTGGTTAGAGTAAAATGAAACTCACTGGCGGTTCCTGAAGTTGTTGTTTTATAAAATATGAGCGCACGGGCGGCGCGCGGTATCACCAGAAGCGCGGGCGCGGGCCCAGCCAGTGGCGCGGGCGCGGCGCGGGCTGCGGCCAGGCGGGCGGCGCGCGAGGCCCCGCGGGCGGGGCGCGGGGCCCGGGGGCGCGGTAGGTGCGCCCCGCCCCGCCCCAGGCGCGGGCCCGCGGCACGGTGGTTCGCTGCCAGCTGCTGTCGTGGGAGAAGTCCTCGAAGGGCGGCGACGGGTTGCGGACGTCCTGCGCCGGAGGCTTCTCCAGCCCCCTATTCCTCAAGTCCTCCTCGTAGGCGCTGTCGTTGGAGTTCTCCTCTGTCAAGTCGAACTGTTGGAAGGGCATGTTGAAGCTCTTGAGGGAGGGCGGCATCGCGTCGAAGGGGTTGACCATAGGGGGTATGACAGGGGCGGAGCGCGATTCTTTCTTGTCGCTGTTGATTTGTATTAGGTTGGTGTGATTATGGTCGTTGTGGATCTTCCCGTTGTCACCGCCAACCAGGACTTTGTTGTTGTTGTTGAAGCTGTGTCGTCGCTCCGCTTGGTTTAGCTGTTGTTGGCTTTGGTACATGGCTTCTGAAAACATTAAGGGTTATTTTAAGTTATTTATAATTCATAGTTTCAAATCATCTGTATCAGGCTTTAGATAATCTCTTTGTTGACATAAAACATGATTTCGTTAAAAGATTTTGCCAACTTCAGTTCGGCCAACAAAAAAATTCGTTCGCACTAAAAAATCAATTATGTAATGTAAGTAAATAAATAAGTAAAGCATGTCTTACGCGTGTCCTCGTCTTCCGACAGGTCCATATCGACGCTCTCTACGATGTCGGTCGGTGGCACCATGGGAGGAACTCTGTAATCCTGATTGAAACCCGCCATTATTACTATATTCATTCGGGAACAGAATATAAATTTCCTACAGGTTACGGGGCTACATCATCACCAGCCGGAACACGTCCACAGTTGAACAAGCCCTTGGAGTAGGGAGGGGGGTGCCATAATCCTTACGCTTGGCAAGCAGCTTGGTCCCTCTCGAGTGAAGTCCTTGCTTTCATGTCAAGGACTTCACTCGAGAGGGCCTGTCAGCTGAAGAAAGTGCTGATATTATGTCAGACACTTTCACTTACTGTGCTGATGTCGCCATTGGTCGCGCATCTATTACCAATATACACCGATGTGATTGGTGGAGTAACTATCTCACTAAACAGCGCAAAAGTTTTCGCAAAGCGCGTAGAAAGCTTAACAAGCTTAAAAAACAACAAGTGACAGGAGATATCTTCAACGACGCTTTAACTACGTTTAGAGTCGCCAGGTCACGTTATAGGGCTGCTATTGAAAAAGCGAAGGGCAATCTATTGCGTAAAGTAGTACAAAGATTAGATAGGGAGGGTCCGTGGTCTCCACTGTACCACGAGTTCAAAGCAAATAGGTCAGTTAACCTGGCATTTATCCCAAACATCAAATTTAACAATAAACACACTGTGAGTATTGAGGATACCACGTTGGCTCTCCTTAACTCTCTTATACCTGATGATCTACCGAACAGTGACAACGACTATCACAAGCAAATAAGAGCGTTTGCTTCCGAACCACCTGCATCTCCAGCATCAGACCTTCCATCTACTGATGAGTTCATCAACGCTGTGAAGTCACTAACTCTTAATAAAGCGTCAGGTGAGGACAAAATTTCTAATAAGATGATTAAGGAAGCGTGTAAGTTATCCGGTGATTCTATATTAACAGTCTTTAATCGTTGTATTGCTGAGGGTACTTTCCCTCGTGCGTGGCGTCGCGGATTTTTACGTATAATACCTAAAAGTGGCGATAAGCCTCCGGATGACCCTAAGTCTTACCGGCCTATCACACTACTACCATCGCTAGGTAAACTGCTAGAGCGGCTTATTGTTCCACGCTTACTGCCGGGCGGTCCAAAATTTCATAATAACCAATTTGGTTTCACAGTAGGTAAATCAACTACTGACGCTGCGATCTCAGTTAGGAAGTTAGTAAATTCTTCTGAACTAAAGTACGTGTTAGGTATCTTTCTAGACATTTCCGGTGCCTTCGATAATGCATGGTGGCCAATGCTACTACTCAAGTTAAAGGCGCGTGGGTGTTACAACAACATCTATAGTATTATTTACTCGTACTTTTCACATGGATCAGCTAAACTAAAACTTGGCCATCATTCGCTGTCGAAGGAACTGACAATGGGATGTCCTCAGGGATCAGTTCTAGGTCCATATTTATGGAATATAGGATTTGATGACTTTCTCGCGATACCACTTCCTTGCGGCTGTTCACTTACAGGCTATGCGGACGATGGCCTTCTGCTCATACAATCTAATACAAGAGCCGGACTTGAAAATCTAGCCGATACGTGTTTACGATTAGTTTCTCAATGGGGTGAGCGGAATCGTCTTAATTTTGCTCCACATAAAACCTTTCAATTACTTTTAAAAGGAAATCTCAAATCGTCACCCTCTATTAAGTTTAATAACGTAACTGTTAAAAAAAGGGAATCCGTGTGTTATCTTGGTCTTGTGCTAGAGAGAAATTTTACTTTTATCGAACATATTAAAACCGTCGGTGAAAAAGCAAAAAAGAACTTTTATGCCTTAACACGAATATCAACGTCAACTTGGGGTCTCTCGTTTAACACTCTAAAAACCATCTACGGGGCAACTTACTTAGGATGCATATGCTACGGTTCACCAGTTTGGGCTGATAGAGCCACAATAGGCGCGGCGCGGCGTAAGTTGCTTCAAAGTCAACGGTTAGCGTTGATATTCTTATGTAAAGCCTATCGGACGGTCAGTACTGAAGCTCTGCCGGTACTAGCAGGCGTGCTACCTGTCGATCTCGAAATACAAAGACGTGCCGCGATGTACTTCTCCACTCGAGAGGGTATGAACACCGAATTTCTAACACAACGGGACCGCGTTAAAATTATCAGGTTATTTAAATCCCAAATCGAGGTGTATAACGAGCTATTGGACGAATGGCAATCTAGGTGGGATACATCTATCAAGGGCCGCCACCTTTACCAGTATTTTCCATCCGTTCGTGAGCGCCTGGAAAAGACTTGGTTGGAGGTGGATCATTGCGTGGCTCCGTTCTTGACGGGTCATGGTAACTTTAAGGGTAAGCTCTTCTCTTTCAAGCTTGTTGCTTCACCTCTGTGCCACTGCTCAACGCCAGATTGTGAATACGAGCAAACAGCACATCATATCCTGTGGGAGTGTGGTCTATGGCAGAATGAACGTAATACCTTGTTAGACAGCATATATGTTACATCCGGTGTAATTTATTATGAGGACCTTGTTGCGACCAGATCAAATTTCCGTGCTTTCAGACGTTTTTGCCATACCTACTATTGGAATCAAAATAACAATTAGGACCCAGTAGTTTTTAACTTTTATACCCGTGGTGCTTAGCGACTGGGCTTATCTCAGTTGTGGATCCCATATTTTTTATGCTTTTGGCATATTAATCTTTGTGTCTCCCGCTTGCTATGGAGGGAAGTCGGACTAAATTTATATTCCTACTCCTCCTATATATTCTTTTATGATTAATTTCGTTGCGGGTTCCAAGACAGTCGAGTCATTTCTCTGGGACGCCTCGAGCTTCATTGCCTCGATGGTTCTCAACGGTTATCATTGTAGATCCTGGCTTACAGGAGTTGCAATGATGGGCATGAGTGGTGGGCTTGTCCCAAAAAAAAAAAAAAAAAAGCAGCTTGGGGTATAACGAGCTATTGGACGAATGGCAATCTAGGTGGGATACATCTATCAAGGGCCGCCACCTTTACCAGTATTTTCCATCCGTTCGCGAGCGCCTGGAAAAGACTTGGTTGGAGGTGGATCATTGCGTGGCTCAGTTCTTGACGGGTCATGGTAACTTTAAGGGTAAGCTCTTCTCTTTCAAGCTTGTTGCTTCACCTCTGTGCCACTGCTCAACGCCAGATTGTGAATACGAGCAAACAGCACATCATATCCTGTGGGAGTGTGGTCTATGGCAGAATGAACGTAATACCTTGTTAGACAGCATATATGTTACATCCGGTGTAATTTATTATGAGGACCTTGTTGCGACCAGATCAAATTTCCGTGCTTTCAGACGTTTTTGCCATACCTACTATTGGAATCAAAATAACAATTAGGACCCATTAGTTTATAACTTTTATACCCGTGGTGCTTAGCGACTGGGCTTATCTCAGTTGTGGATCCCATATTTATTATGCTTTTGGCATATTAATCTTTGTGTCTCCCGCTTGCTATGGAGGGAAGTCGGAACTAAATTTATATTCCTACTCCTCCTATATATTCTTCTATGATTAATTTCGTTGCGGGTTCCAAGACAGTCGAGTCATTTCTCTGGGACGCCTCGAGCTTCATTGTCTCGATGGTTCTCAACGGTTATCATTGTAGATCCTGGCTTACAGGAGTTGCAATGATGGGCACGAGTGGTGGGCTTGTCCCAATAAAAAAAAAAAAAAAAAAAGCAGCTTGGGGATTGCAGTATTAGTGGTAAAGTTACAGAAGACGCTGCTTCCCTATCTTCTGGATTTTCTCTTAGTCACCTCTTACGCTCACGGAAGGAAAGGGGGTGGTCAATTCTAGGCTGGATACCACTCGGCAAGAAGAATGATGTAAGTCGAAAATTTGCGAATAAGCACCTTGAAATAAATATATGTATATGACACTCACTTGGTCCATAGTGATTGGAATTATTGGTCGCGGTACTGGTAACTGCTGTTGATGTGTTAAGGGTATTAGGTTTCTGTGGTCAACATCTGAAAAACAATATTCAAGATTCAGTACACAAAAATGATTCAAGATTTCCTTTCCATCGCTAGAAAACCGGCGTAGCTGGTGGTAATGTAGGATAAGTATATTAAGTGATTTTGAGTTTGAGGGTTTTGTTTACAGCTTACCAAATTTTATTAAAATATTTGCCGATTTTAATAAAATTTTGGTAAGCTTTTGCAAATTAAATCAAGTTTATAGAACATAGGCTACAAGGTTCTTAAAATAGAAATAAGATGTTCCGCCAATAATTAGCGTACTAAATTCTGACATTATGAGATCATATTATATTGCGTTTACCAGTAAAAGACTGGTTGAAATTTTCCACGCAGACGAAGTCAAGGGAGATATTATGTAAAAATAATATTTTTTTTATATATCATGATGTACCTTGATGCATGACGGGATGTCTGACAGGCGGCACGGGCGGCGCAAGCGCAGGCAGTAGCCGCTGGTCCACGTCCTCCAGCTCTGTAGAATGATATGAGAGACACGTCATGGAGGAAACTAAACTAAATACTTAGAACCTCTTACGACTAAATTACGTCAAATAATACTGTACAAGTATATGTATACGCGAAGTAAAGTTTCCTGTTTTTCTTAATTCTTTATTGTACACTTAACTTAAATATCGACAGAATAACAATATGAAATTTGATGTACGAGGGCGAGCTATTTTTTTTCATTATATTTAAAAAAACGTCGCCCCACACTAGAAATGTCTCTTGTGAGTGCGTTTCACAAACAAGAAACATCACATACACAAACACCCAGACTCGAGACAAACATCTGCGCACACAATTTTTTCTCCCATGCGGGAATCGAACCCGGAACCCCAAGCGCAGCAGTCCAATCGCTTAGCCACTGCGCCAATCAGGTTGTCATATTTGGAAATGTTACTTTATATCCAACGTAATAATCGTGACTGCCTCGTTGGTCTAGTGGTCGCTGGGCGCGACTGCTGAGCAAGAGGTCGTGGTTCGAATCCCGGGTCGAGCAAAGTGTTACATGGGTTTTTCCATTAGGTAATTCTCATTAGTAGCACGGAGTCTGCTACTGAGAATTACCAGCTCGCTTCCGATTACATTGGGACCTAAAAGCATAACTGGCGAAATATGGGTGTACTATATGTACACCTCTGCTTACCTTTTAGGGGAATACAGGCGTGATGTTATGTGTTGTAACAATCGATATTAGTCCCAAAATATTAGCAGTTATCAATACATAGTATACTTACGACCTAACAGTGGTAACGCGGGCGGCGGCGGGGGGGGAGGCAGTATTCCCCTGTGGTCTACATCTACTTGCGGGATCTCCTGAAAACAGAAATCGGGTCGAGTGTAGTAGTATCTACTCGTTTTACAAGTTATTCACTATTTTCCAGTATTTCCGAATAAACATCATACTAGTGGCATACTTCAAGTTTATTAAGCCCTATTGTACTTATATTATTGGTTGGCGATACGTCTGAATACGTCTATTCCTTAACTGTTAAAAATGTATTAAAAAATGAATGGGCAATAGGGGGATGGGACCTGCTTGTACTATACATTTACCCCCTTACTTATAAACGATGCTAACATGTGTTTTAAGATAACAGCCTCTTAAGTCTATTGACATCTCTATTCTTTGACATGCAAATGACAATACATACATAAAGTCACGTCTGTTTCCCTAAGAGGTAGGCAGAGACCACGGATTTCCGTTTGCTACGATCCTGGCATACTTCTTGAATAAAACATTCACACGCTTCACATTCCTCATACTCGCTCGTCGGTTGAGGGATGAAATTACAGTGACAGGTATAATTTAATTAACTGTTCATCACTAAAAATGTTTGTAGGTAAGGGGGATAGTGTGGTAGGCTAGCTCACAGGCCTCACCTGCGGGTAGCGCACAGGCTCGGGCGGCGGCGCGGGCGGCGGAGACTCGGGCGTGTCCGCGAACACCGCGCTGCCCAGCGACGCCACCGCGCGCTGCGGGGACACGGGGAACTTAGCTGTCGTACAATACGGACGACGTATCTTGCCCTGAAGTTAGCCACTTAAGTGCGCAGTAGACAATTTCGGTCCTAAAAGATCCATTGCGCACCTACTTGCATAACTTCAGGACCGCCAGGATACGTCGGCCGTACTATACTGACTGTCACCGGTCGAGCTTCTTTGGCTCTATGGTTAGTGGTTATCGTTGTAGACCCTGGCTTACAGTAGGTACCGTCATGGGCACGAGTGGTGAACTGGTAACTGTCACCAGAGAGAATAATTATCCCTTCATCTGTCAAGACGCCTTCTAAAGGCGTGTGGCTATTGTTTTACTATTGGGTCTGCAAATGGTGACTATCGAAAGGTTTTGGATTTACGAGAGGCTGGTCTAAATATAAATCAAGTAACCGACCTGTCAAGTTGACAACGCTTTTATTCATTTAGAAATTATTCTGGCTACCTAAATATTGACTTAAAATATGATATAAAATAGAAGCTCTACCAAGTAATTTAAAGTAAATCAATTCAATATGTTGATAACCTATACAATCAATACTAATGATAATATAAATAATATCATCATAAAATAATCATCATCAACCGGAAGACGTTCACTGTTGAAAAAAGGCTTCCCCGTTCGAACGCACAATAAACGAAAACTCGCCAATTCCATCCACAATACTAATAAGAGCGCCAAAGTGCTACACAAAATATGTAAATCAAGTATTTGACATTTAAAGTGAAAAGTTAACACTCATACTTACAGGTGCATTCCAACTACTGCTCCATGGACTAGTCGGCTCTGGGTGGTAAGGAGGTTCGGGGTCATCTGAAAGAAATCAACAAATAATACTTATTTTTATATCATCATCATCAATAGCCTTCAATATCCCACAGCTGGGTATAAGTCTCCCTTGAACAATGCCATCCCCGGCGGTCCTGAACCAGTCTTGTCTAGGTGCGCCCCGAAATCTTTTTTATATCGTTGACCCATATCATGGTATTATACACATATACTAGAAGAACTGTACAAGTATTAGGTAACTTACAAAACTGTCGAGAACAGAGAAAATCACTTTAAAGATGTTTTTTTTTCTTTATTTTAACGCAAGCTTTGAGCTTTTATGCGGTGGATATGCCAGCTCCATAAGTAATACATTCATACACAAATAAATATACCTAAATAAACTAATTACTAATCTATACATTTAATTACTATTTTACTCACGTGTTTATTATTGCTACTCGTAAACGCCGGAAAATAGTAATTTAAAAATACATATAGTATACAATAAAAAATATAATACCATTGATTTCCATGCTGCCGTAAAAGGAAGTGGGTGGCGGAGGGTTGCCCGGCGTATCGGGCGTCAGCAGGTCCAGACCCGGCAACGTGTCCTGTGACTTTTGTGACATTGACGCGCTTGTTACTGTAAACACATATTTATTACCTTAATTTTACGAATACAAATCTCTAAACAATTATAAATTCAAATCCGCTAAAATCTACTTTTGAATTTAAATTAAGAATGTCAGATAACCGTTTAACAGTACGTTACTGTAATATCGCAATCCTTATATTACTAGCTACTAGCCTAGACAGAGACATTGATGTTCATCATCGATCCTTTCATAGTGTAGAACTGTCTTAACATAAGCTTAGAAGTTATTGAAGTCATCGGTAATTTTCCCTACACTGTCTTTATAACCTACACAATATATTATTGCACTAAATAAACCTATGTATTACAAGTAATTATAGAAAACAATCCTTTGTCTACTCTATAAATACGGCTTTGCGTAAGACAATATCCAAGCTAACTAAAGACCTTTTGTTTGATCCTGTTAATCCAGTTCTACAAAGACAAATGGCGACCATAGTATACACACATACATACAATCACGCCTGTTTCCCAGAGGGCTAGGCAAAGATCACCGATTTCAATTTGCTACAATCGTGTATAGTATTGGCAAGGTAATAATATTGTATAACGAACTCTTTCAGTACCTACCTCAACCAGTTTCCTCACGTTACCTGGCTAACGAACACGTAGAATATAGTATGGCAAACTATACAGCGCCTCTAGCGGTTATGTAGGGCGGTTATAGTTTACCAAAGCCAAACTTATGGTTGAAGTTATTTTTGGCGCGGAAACTGCTCAAGATTATTCTTAGAATATAACTAAGTTTGCGTTTGATAACACAACAGCCTCCTTAGACAAGTGGCAAAAGGCTTGACAGATAGAAATCGATTATAATGATAAATATGTGGGGATGACAATGTTTCGATTATGTTTTCGATGACATATGTCAAGCCCATATAATTTTCATTCTATTCGATTTCTTTGGTTTTGCCACTTGACTAGAGGGGCTGGAAGCAATGTGCAGTCTAAAAATGTGCAACCATAACAGAGAAAAATATTCATACAAAAATTGTTTTTGTGAAAACACGACCAAATTGGCATACACAAATACATCAAGAATTAAAAACATGCATATAAAATCTAAAAATCTCAATTTCTGAACATCTAAAACATGTAGGTACTCTCTCTAAATAAAAACACAAAAAGCAAATTTTTAGGCATATCGTGAATTGTGAATTAGTGGCTCCATCTAATCACAGCGAAGTTAACAAAATAACACGTAAAATAGCAACACTTAAAACAAAGTATAACTGCTTTCTGTACAAGGTAAGTTCATGCCCACACAAAAAAAAACATAAAATTATACAATGCATACTAAACAAGTATACATGTACAATTTCTCATCTCATCTCTAGGGCCTACTTTGAATCCCCGAAATATTCACTTAAATTCAACGTGAATTTGTTTACATAACTGAGTTTATGTATACTTGTTAAAACTAAGTGAATCTTCATTAGAATCAAACAGACATACAAACAAAACTAACCTGAGTTATTGTCAGATGTGTTCGTATTATTATCATTGGATATAAGATTTTTTAACACATCACTTATAGTAAAATCTTGCTTTTCGTTGGGCCTACTGTTTATTACTTCGATTTTGTTGGCTGAAATTCAAAATCGTTGTGTCACTATATAGGCCTTTCACTTTATGGCTAGACTGACATGTCCAAAATAAACAGCTTTGGATCATTGCACATTAAATATTGTTCATTGTAGTAACACACTGTATATAGTACGACAAACATATTTGAGCTGGTGGTAAAATTTGGAACTAACATCAAATAGAACAAAACAAATGTCAAAATGACAGATTTGTATGCAATGACAGCTATAGTAGCGCCACCATCACCGGCACAGATACATTTGTAAAAATGTCAGTATACATCTTAGTTTCATAAGTGTTCAGTTAATCACAAATATGTGAATATTAAATTATTTTTAGAACCATTTTAGATCACAGAACAAAGTACACTAAAATCGAATAAGTGGCCTAATCACAAATTTGTAAGATTTAAAAAAAAATCAACCATTTTAATAGTTCAGCCAGACGTTTTATATTCCTTTTAAAACCAATTATAAAAATATAACAATAAGAGTTAAACTCACCACTATTGAGAATTTCACTAGATTCGTTAAACAACGCCATAGGGTTGTCAGACGAGAGAAAAGACGTAAGGCCCAAGTTGTACAGAGATCCATCAGCTGCCAGTGACGTATTGAATGTCTGGTCGATGTTATATGCAACTGAAATGAGTACAACATATATACAATACAACAAAGATGATTTTAATGGAAATATATATATACATATATACAACCAATTAGGCCCTAGATTTAACCATTAGACTAGGTTGGTAGCTTATAGCTAGGGCAATACTTTTTTTCCCTTAAATAATCCCCCATGAAATCCATTTATAAAGTAACAGGGAATACTATTACTGATAGCCTGAAGTAACAAAATATTTATTTTTAATATAGTAGGTATTTTAATATAATAATATATTATACCTGTGGTAGCTTGTTATTAGCGTTATTGTTATTACATGTATATTCATTTGTATCATAGCTGTAAGCTCCCAAAATAAAATAAAATATTAATACTACTCACTATCTTCCTCGTCTCCGGTGTCTGTGGGTACTGGCAGGTCAAGGTCCTCATCAGGGCCGGGCGAGGGCACATCCTCGTCACGCTGCGGCGGTGACGGCGCCGCGTTAGGTAGCGTCGGTGTTAACTCGTCAAGTTTCCGTTTTAACGCACGTACTCGCGCACCGAAATTTTTGTATGCCTGAGAAATCGATGGGTAAGTAAGAAGTTTGTAGAATAATTTGCAAATGAACTATGGTGAGATGGGCACAAGTCACTTGCAGGTAGAACCTGCATGAGACTGGCATAGAAGCAAGGACTATACCTATTACATAGAAGGTGTAGTTGGCTGTCAATGAAGATGGAACATTCAAATGCCCATGTTAGGACCTAAATTAATAGCTAAGGTGGGTCAACTTATTGTAGATCTGTCAGTTGTATAGTCAAATTAAAATGATTTTCTGGACATTGAGGTCTATTGAATCACAGAATATATATTGCTGGTAAACCAAAAACTGATAGCACAGTGTGGGTCAAGAATCTATTGGTTAGACATTCTGTAACATAGATCTAATATTTCTGTCTATATATTCGGTACTGTCAGCATCATAAGTAGCTAAACATGTTAAGGAACCTTATGTCAAATAATTGAAAGAAACAAACATCAATTGTTGTTTCAAATTTTAGAAACGTCCAAAAGATGAACTAAGAATATTTAAGAGTTTTTATTACATAACAAGTTGTTCTTTAATTATTGGTATGTTTAAAAAATAAATTGTTCAGATACTTGTGATGCCGACTGTACAATATACAACATGGGAGATATGTGTAGAATATAAAACTGTACTTACATAGGCAACCACTTTGACTTCCCCCCTCTGAGTAGAATAGTACTGATTGGCTGATGTGAGTAAAGCTAATAACGCTTCCCTAGCAACTATCTCTCTTTGTAACGCCTGCGTATACCGTTCCACACACGCGATGCCATCATTTAACTCCTTTTCAACATCATCCTTGTTATTTCTTTCTGTAAATAACATTTTTCTGTATTATTATGAAGTTGGAAGTAGGTTATTTAGCGCCTAGGGTCAAATCAGACATCTAACAAGAGGCAAACTAAAAATACTCTTAAGGTCACTAAAGTATAAAACCAAGGAAAAAATCTAATAAGTATGGTTATAGTAATAAGTCAATTTATGTATAAGTAGATATTTTTGCTAAAATATTACATATCTTCATACATATTATAACATCTGAGGATTCCAAAAGGTTTTAATGTTGAAAATATCACTTTGATGACTAGTACTGAGTAACTTAACTAAATACATGTTTTATTATTATGCAAGTAAAGTGCTTAACTAAAATAGGTAATTTAAAAATGCTTGCTTATAGATTTAAAATAAATAAAAAGAAACATTACATGTTAATATATAAACAAGAGGTAAAAATTAAAATATATATATATTAAAAACAAAAAATAAAGAAGCAAGCAAACCTTCATACAAACCCTTGAGACTTGTCCTCAGAGCATCAGCATCGGACAGTTCCAAATGGCTTTCATGAATATCTTTGAGCCTTAAATCTGTGTCTGATTCCAATACTGAACATTGTTTTATCTTATTCACAAGTTGTGTGGGCTGCAACAAATATATATATTTTTTATTGTATTGAATAAAAAATAATCAACATCATCAGCTGGAAGATTCTGTTGAACAAACTCTGTTGTCCACTGATGAACAAAGGCCTCTCCCTTAGAACGCCACAGTGAACGACAGCTTTCCAATACCATTGCCATCTACCGTATATCATCAGAATTGCGGGCCGGTGGATGCAATTAGCAAAAAATAATATTATTATGAAATTATTCAAACATGAATTGAAACTGAATGAGTTATTTAGTGTAGGATAAAAATTATTAAAATAAAAAGTACAATATATTAAGTATGTCGGTACAGGGGGCCGATCTGAGTGAGAGTCTTCTCCAGAAAACATATTGGGCAGAATTGGGTCACGAGCAATGAACAAAGTATTTAGATCGAACAACTAATTTATTATCACACTTTACAGTAGGTACAATAACACAACGAGTCGTGAGACAGTTCCTAGACCGATGATGTCCGCACGGCGGCTAGCAGTGAAGTGAACTGTAGTCGGCTCGCACGCACACTGGCTAGACTCCGTCGAAGTGTTACGTCACAACACTTCCGCCTCGTTGTCAAATCAGCTCCCGTATTCATGAATTACCGACACGGCCATCCTACGGGACACACGTCCCTGTGTGTTACTCTGAAACAATATTCACCACACAGTATCACTTTGTTCAGTAATTCCTGTCCTACACTATAAAGATTTTAGTTTGAGAATACCAAAATGAAGAGTCAATGAAATTCAAGAATACAGAACTCTACATTTAATTTTAACTAAACTAATGATCTTATTACTAACAATCAGAAATAATTGAAAGAAAACAATTCACATCAAAATTATTGTGACTTCTACAATGTTAAAACATCAAATCAATAATAAGGAAACTCAAAGTAAAACTGACACTTTACTATCGCGGTATCTCACAAGAGACTATGTGATTCTAATCAAATAAACGAAAACATTAAGCTCTACATGTGATCACGGCTACGCATAGCCCAGTAACCTCCAGTTACTCATCATTACTTTACGCGAACCCCACATGGGAACGCCGAGTCTCTCCTGGACTCCATGGTTTCCACTGAAACCCGACCCCCGCCAGAGTTGACTGCTTACCGCGTACTCACGGACTACTTGGTTAGTAGACGCCGATTTCTATTGAGCTACGGCTACACGACAACCTCTGGTGCGGTCCGATCATCATGTAAACTTAATCAGTACTCTCTTCAACGTCAGAACTACTTTGCTCTACTTCAATTTCGTCAGTTATACCTTGATTTTCCGGCATTTTTCGCAACCTATCGTGTGCATATTTGTAAGTACGGTTAGAGTTAAGGGCTTTAAGATTATAACGATCGCCGTCAAGAACTTCTATGACCTCAAACGGACCTTTAAACTTTGGATCTAACTTTGTTTGATTACGCTCCTCGTTCATAATCAAAACAAAATCTCCTACGGAAAATTTATTAAGCCTCGCCTTCGTCTTATCAAACCTACGTTTTTCATAAGTCGCTGCACTTTCTATGTTACGTAAGGCATCACCTCTGACGGTATTCAAGTCAATCTCAGGTTCTACATTATCCGCCGCCATCAATGATAGAGGACGTGCAACCTTGCCTATTAGTAACTCTAGAGGACTGGCTTTTGTCGTTCGGTTAACCGTGCAGTTAATCGCGAGTTGGACTTCGCCTAACGAATCCTGCCAAGAACGGTCTCTCGTCTCTACAGTCGTTAACATAGATTTTAAAACTGACATTACACGCTCTACTTGTCCATTCGCACGTGAAGATCCCGTCGCGATCAAGTGTAAATTAATGTTACTAGAGTCACAGAACTCTTTGAACTCTTTACTCGCGAAACATCGTCCTTGATCCGCAATTATTCGAGTCGGACTGCCAAACAACGCTACACTATCTTTTACTGCCTTAATACTGCTCTTTGAATCTATTTTAACCGTGTGAAACAATAAAACGTATTTAGTGAATGCATCGATAAGAACGAATACGTATTCTTTTTGATCCTTTTTGCCGCTTAATTTTCCCGTCGCGTCGATGTGTACCGTATGCCAAGGCGTACCTACTTTAGGTATTGGATGTAATTGAGCTTCTACTTTACCCGAGTGTGATTTAGCTACCTTACACGTAACGCAATTGTCAATAAACTTCTTAACATAACGGGGCATTCCCTCGAACCAGTAGACGTCATAGAGCTTCTCTAAAGTTTTATCATAACCGAGGTGAATAAGTGACTCATGGACATTGTTTACTACTGACCATCTAATCGCTCTAGGGAGGATTGGTAAACATTTAGTACGGCCGTTACGCTGGATTTTACGATTGAGGACACCTTTACGAATTTCATATGTTTTCGCTATACCGTCATTTAACTGTCCGTTAGTTAAGTCAGAAACGAGCTTAGATATTTCAGGGTCACGCTTTTGTTCAGCAAGCAACCAATTTCCAGAGAGTTCGGTAAAGTTAACAACTTTCTTTAAATCTACTATAGGCATAGACTCTAAATTAACTGTACGATCAAGAGATGGGGGATGATTTCGTGACAAAAAGTCTGCGTGTGCCATATCTTTGCCTTTATTATAAACGACGTCAAAATCAAAACATTGTAAGTATGCCCACCACCTATGGACTCGCGGTGTCAAGTCAATCTTTTTACGAGATGATTTTAATGAATTGCAATCAGTTACTACTGTGAATTTTCTACCGTGTAAATATTGACGAAATTGTTTTATCGCGTTAACAACCGCTAAAGTCTCAAGTTCGTAACTATGATAACGGGATTCCGCAGGTGTGGTCCTCTTACTAAAATATGCTACAACTCTTCGCTTACCATCAACGATTTGAAACAAAATAGCGCCGTAGCCCTCAGAGCTCGCATCTGTGTGCAATTCTACTGGGTATTGGGGGTCATAGATCATTAAAACTGGCTCTTTTGTAAGAATTGAGATTATTTCTTTTCTAATGTCTTCGTGACGCTGTTGCCAAGAAAAAGAAACTTTATCACACGTCAATCTATAGAGAGGGCCCATTATACGTGAGAAATTAGGCACAAACTGTCTGAAATATGTCGCTAAGCCTATAAATTGCCTTAACTGAGTTACGGTGGAGGGTGGAGGTAAACTAGACAGCGCTTCAACTTTTCTACGATTAGGTCTAATCTCTCCTGACTTGACTTCATAGCCTAGGAACTCAAGTTGTGTTTTCAAGAACGAACACTTTTTTAAATTTAACGAAAACCCGGCCTTAGTTAGAGTTCGTAAAACTACATCAAGTCTCTCGATACCTACCTCTATAGTTTCGGAAATAATCAAAATATCATCCACGTATACGATGACGTAATCATTTGCCAAACTACCTAAAGCCTTAATAATCGCCCGTTGAAAAACAGATATCGCATTTCGAAGTCCAAATGGCATGGTAAGATATTCGTACTGGCCGTCTGGTGTTATAAACGCAGTACGCTGTATAGATTTCTCACAATTAATTGGAATTAAATGAAAGCCTGACGCACAGTCTAATTTCGTAAAATAACGCGCACCATGCAACCGTGATATTTGGTCTGAGATAAGTGGTAACGGATACCGATCAGGAACAGTATTGTTATTTAACTCACGGTAGTCAATACACATTCTATCAGAACCGTCGCGTTTTTTAACTAAAAGAGCAGGGCTAGCAAACGGAGAACTACTAGATCGAATTATATTTGCACGCAGTAACTCATCTACACGTTCACGCATTATTTTTCTTTCTTCCGCACTAAGCCTATACGGACGCCTTTGTACAGTCAAAGAAGGATCAATCAAACGAATAACAAGTTCACCCGTTGTTACGCGCGTTTGCGGCATACCGGTAATAAAATAGTCCGAATAACGAGTTAATACAGAAACTATTGCAGATCTATGCTCTAAAGACACGTCGGTATCAATTATCGTAAAATTATTAATTGAGGTCGCGTCATACGGGACGTCACTCACTACCTTATCTGTGGGTAGACGTACATTACACTTGTTTACATTGTGAACCTTGGAAATTTTAAAATCTGTCGCGGTCATACTAACACTAAATCCTAGCAACAATATTTCACGGCCTAACATTATGTCGCTTTGCAAATATGCATCGGGTAAAACATGAAATAATATCTCAATTAAATTATTATCAATTTCAACAACACAAGAAAACTGAACAGTGCTGAGTACACTCGTCTGACTAATGCCTTTCAAAGTTACTACATTTTGTTCACGTTTTCCACTAAATTTACGTGACACACTTTCTTTAATGAGTGAGCACTCGGCACCAGAATCATAATGAAATGAAAATGACTGACCTTGATGATACAAAGTACCTGCCGGGGGATTGACAAGACACACGTCGACACGTCGTTCGCTGCGTGGTGCCTCGGTGCTGCCACCTCCATTAGGGCACCGGGTGGAAATGTGGCCTTGCTTTCCACACTTGTAGCAGATAATGGAGCTGGTGGTAGCGCCTTGCTGCTGGGGTTTGGGTCTTGAAGCTGGAGGATTCTGTGGTTTTGTGAGTTTCCCTTTTGCGTCCTGCCTATGAAAACAATCAGCCTGCCTGTGTCCATTCTTCCCACAGTGGAAACATTTGATCGAGGATGCTTGAGAGGTCTTCATGCGTTTATTTTCAAATGTTTTCTGATCTGGTACTGAAGTTGACTTGCGCTTCAGGTAAGTAAAGGCTTGTAATTCTTGCTGTAAGCGCTGACGATCCTTTAACTCGGACGTAAAAGCCATTCTTTGTAGTCTTGAATCGAACTGAGAAATGTGTGCGACTGTTGTTGCCACCACTATTTGTTCGACAGTAAGATTCTTCCAGCGATTAAACAACAATGACATGACACGACTGCCGTACGCAGCTAAAGTTTCACATTCTTTGGGTTTGTCAGTGCTTAGCTTTATCAGAGTACCCGCAGGTGTCTCCGTACTCACAAATCTTGCAATAAACAACTCTTTAAAGTCCGCCCATGTCATACCAGGGTACGAAACTGTGGATAACCACGCTGACGCTGTTCCTTTGAGCGCTTTGCTAATAGTGACGATCAACTGACCTCCTTCCATCGGGTTATCGGCAAAACACAGTTCTGAAGTGGCACACCATGAGCGTGCATCTGCATCCGTTTTGTCCGGGTCAAATTCAGGAAGCGTCACAAGCTGAGTAGAACGCTGTGGCTTACTCAACGCTTCGATCAGGGCCTTCATATTCGAATTTTGCACTTCGAATAATAAACGCCACTTTTCGCCGCTCTCGCCATTTTCTTCACGTGGTGTGATTTCAGTGCGATGTTCGTTCGTTTGCTCGGATCCCACTTCTGATGTCGGTACAGGGGGCCGATCTGAGTGAGAGTCTTCTCCAGAAAACATATTGGGCAGAATTGGGTCACGAGCAATGAACAAAGTATTTAGATCGAACAACTAATTTATTATCACACTTTACAGTAGGTACAATAACACAACGAGTCGTGAGACAGTTCCTAGACCGATGATGTCCGCACGGCGGCTAGCAGTGAAGTGAACTGTAGTCGGCTCGCACGCACACTGGCTAGACTCCGTCGAAGTGTTACGTCACAACACTTCCGCCTCGTTGTCAAATCAGCTCCCGTATTCATGAATTACCGACAAGTATAATATTTTGCCTAGATGACTTTTAGTAAATAATGTAACTACCACAGACTTGAAGTTTGTGTTTACTCAACACTGGTGTCAAGTTGATTAATTAGAAATATGAAGATTGTCAAACCGTGAATCAGTACATTAATAAATATTGCAATTGAGACAGTTTTGTGTATGTTGTGGACATTCGACTGTTTTGTGGTGTCATTGTAGTGACTGTTTTGTGGTGTCATTGTAGTCGAGCCTCGAGGTGAAATTTGACACCATTGGTTTCTAATTTAATAAACATGTGTCAATGAAATATTTTACAACTATTTACAATTTAATTCTAATACAAAATAAAAACAATATAAACAAAAATAAATGGTTAAAAAGCATTAAGGTATCCCTCCTCATCATCAGCATTGCCACGTTGAATTGCAAAGCTAATGCTGTGTCAATTCTCAATAATTTATAGTAACACTTTAAATATATCATTATATTATTAAAATAAATTCCTATTTCCCTTGGTCATTAATTAATGCTTTTGACAATATAACCTTTTCTACTGTAACGTGGTGTTTGACATAACTGTCAGTCAAATTCATTGTTCATAGTTATGGCGGGATAATGTCCGTAGAATCAACTAGTTATATATTGAAACTATAACAAGACTACCAAATAATAATAAATTTATTTATGGAGGGGCTTATTTATACCAAAGTAAAAGGCCATCTCAAAAGCATCCTTACCTGAAATTCTAAAGACTCATCATCATTTTTCTTTACAGAGCCTGCAATTAGCAAGCCAGTAAGGTCTGATAAAAACTCATCATCATACACTGATCTCTGTTCCCATATCTTAAAGATTCGGAGGATTTTGGGCCTGACTTTTTCATCTCTGAAACAAAATTATTTTCATTATTATTCTTTTGTTAAAAAACATGAAAAATATATAATGTCTATATATAGATATAGTGTTGTTGCTTAAACTAACACCAATGGCAACAAATAACTATTTTTTTAATGATGATGAAAATGATCCAGAATTAAAGCTAAGCTAATAACAAATATAATTACAAAATGTGAATTAATTTGACTGTATAAAGCAATTTTCAGGGAGATAATGAAAACAAAACAGTTACAGCATTAATTCCTTTCAATTCAATTACATACCAATTAAAACCTTTTTTATTACTAAGTCATGGCCTTACATCATTATTGTTTCTTTTGATTTGTGTTATATAAATTTGTATTTATTTAAACTTTTTGTTACTTAGTGTAAACAAAGGCAGTCTTAATGCCTGAGGCGTTCTCTCAAGTCAGTCAAATCAGTGGTTCAGAAATGTCGAGGTAGGTGCAACAACAAAGTAAATAGGACGTAGAGAAAACAATTTAAGCTAATAATAACATACTGTATGTATTGTATCTTAGGAACAAATTAAATAAAATACACAACTACTTTGTAAGAATACACAACACATACTATTATAAATATACTATTATAGTTAGACATCATTGTATCTTTATATTAATAGCAATACAGTTCCAATGCATAGCAGTGCCTATTATTACATGGACATGGTGAGCATTAAACATTGTTCTTTCCTACTACATATAGGTAATTCTTCACACAAGCTAATATTTCTATATAAGGGATGGATTCTTTCCAATTTATTACTGTGTAAAATAAATAAAAATTTTATAAGATATTTATAGACGTAAAACTGAACCTCTAATTTAAGTTATTATACTAACTTTAAGTTTACAGAATATGTGTGCGCTTAGCTCAACTTAGTGTTATAAATATTTTTCATACATAATGCTGTACTGTTTTGTGTTGAAATTGATGAAATAGATATTATATATTTTAGTTAATTATATGCTCAGCTTATAATAAATAATATTAGGTTTTTAAGGTTCATAAAGAAGCAATTACTAAATTGAATGGATACTACTGACACTTCACATACCACAACAAAATACTAACAGAATAACTTGTTATAACAACTAACCTGACCAAAGGTGTAGCTTTCTGCAGATTGAGCCCCCAGCTTTCAACAAACTCGTAGTTCTTCCGCTTACTGTACTGAATAACATCGTTGGCCAAATAAAACAAAACAAGCCTCTGTTCTACCTTAACCCTCTTCAACACATTCAACCAACTTGAAACAATCTTTTTATGATGTGTCCTTTGTTTCAGGCACCATGATGATAGCCCCTGGATACTTTCCTGAGTATCCTTTAATAGCATTAGACGCTTTTCAAACGCTAATGTATTAAATTCTTCTGTTTCACCCATTGTTATCAAACTAAAGATTGATCACTGACACTTTAAACATTCTTAGTTTTTGGGCCACATGACAGTAATTATTTAATTAAACACACTTTTAATAGGCACGAACATTAACAATGCAATGGTTACATGTACAAAATAACACAACACGCGAATATGACAAACAGACGCAGAGAAAAACCGCGTTGTTAGCACTAATTTAGATATCGCGTAAATTACACATTGAATCTATGAATATAGTGTTGATTTGATTCAGCATTGAGTAGCTGTATACATTAGTTTATCTCAATGTTTAGACTTATAAATCCTAAACCAATACAGAGAAAATGAAAATTATTACGGAACTATACTTCCAAAGACAACAACCGCCATTTTCTCTATAAAATGTTTTTTTTATCAATCCGCCCGCCGCGCAACTCCTGTGCGAAGACATTGCACCTATTCAGCCGATACAAACGTAATGTTACATAATTTATTTATAATGACATGGATAATATCACAAAATATGTAATCTCATCTTGAATAATGACTTAAAAGCTTTATTTATTTCGATCATTAATTACATAACCAATAATATTATATTGATACTCGATGAAAATGTATGAACTAATCAATAATATATAAATGATCTTACCCTTGCTTCAAAATATATATGGAAATAATTACATATTATAACAATATCACTTCATAAAATATTTAAATTACTGCAAAATGGAGCTCTTAATTTTATAGCATAGCAATACCTAAATTTAAAAATAAATGTTTTGTTTTTTTACAGCATGGATGATAGAGTATATTATCTGAACTATGATTTTCAGATCTAAGACCTTACCAATCATTCCACCCACAAGAGACGAACATTTTGGTGCAATTATGATTGTGCCTTATGCCGACTCGCGTCTCGCCCCGCTTAATTTATGGTATTATGTTGATTAGGTTGTATACAATTTGTAACATAAACTCAGGTTACTACAGGAAGTCTCTCTAATCAGCGAACTTATCAATGTACTCAATTAACAATAAGTATAAGAGCTAGTATTCTTTATGCAGAAAATAACTCCGTCTTTATGCGCCAAAAGGACAGGCAAAGGTGCATTCAGTAGTACTTAAATGTTTTTTTTCTGCTATATTATAGAATGATCCCAAAGCATGGGTGTGTCTATTACGATTAATCGGGCACCACTGCAAATTCTGTGCCGGCCGTGCTGCTACAAAGCTTGCTGCTGTGTGTAAAATTTGTTTTTGATTGCAGATTCTGGCTAATATGCAATTGACAGACTAACTGTCAGTGTCTGCTGTCAACCTGACACTGTTTGTCAAGTGTCAGTCAGGTTTGTTGATTTGTGGGCGGGAACGCGGGACTGGGACCAATGGGCCGTCGGCAGTTCGGCACTTCGGCTGTTCGACAGCGGCACTTAGTTTCTACTTGTTTATTGCAGCACTATTGTGAAATTCATCTTCTCATTTGAATTTCATTATTACTTTATCACATTTTTGTATGAGTGCTTTGCAATTAATTATTGTGTACTGTAATAAATTCCCAGCAAGTGTATAAATTCTTCATAAAGAAGTTGGTAAGTTGAATACTAAGGTTAATTATCCACTTTGTTTTACTGACTCACATTTTTTGTTTTATCTGAGTAAGTATGGATAACAAATCGGTATTGATAGGCGCTTGCGATTCCGAAGTTCTATTTGTGTAGGTATTAGTCATCAGGATTATAATTTTACGTCTGAAAAGGAGCTGAAACTTACCAAATTCTTACGTATTGTTCAATATTTACAATATTGTTCGCTTGAATTTGTGGTTAGAATTCGGTGTTCAGTATTGTGAGTGGGGCGGAAAAAAAATACGAGTAGCGGTATTTACTTCCAGTGTAGTTATATACACGAATTCTTACCTTTCGGGAGATGGGAATTTAAACTGGTTAGTACGCTCCCGGTGTATTGTTTTCGTCAGGCTTGTGTGACCTTGAGGATCCGTCTGGCGTGCATGTGAGTCATACTTATGTTTAGATTGGTTTGGGTTGAATTGAGGATGCCGAAAAATTGTATTCTTGTGTAGTAAAAAAATACCTAATAGGTAGTCTATTAGGTATTTTTTACTAAGGCAACTTCTGCTACCTACTTTTAGTTGACGACCTGATTAGCGCAGTGGCTAAGTGATTGAACTGCTGCGCTTAGGGTTGCGGGTTTGATTCCCGCACGGAAGAAAAATTGATGTGATCCGCGAATGCTTGTCCCGAGTTTGGATGTTCGTGTAGGTATGTGAAATTACATGTTTGTGAAAAGCACCCACGATACAGGAGAAATTCTTAGAGTGGGGTAAAGTTAATAAAAATATATCCGATGTCATACCTACGCCAAAATACTTACAAAAGATAACTTCGAATTTCGATTTAAGGAGTAGGCCTTCTAATTCTGTTTTATCTTGTTCGAGCCTGTAGACCTGTTATGGCTGTTACTAACTACCTTTTAATAGAAAGAAAAAAAGATTTGTTTTATTTGCAAACACAATAGTTCTACTCGGCTCGCCAGCGCCTAACAGTTCCATACCTTACCAATAATCGGTCACAAATCGCACGACGTAAGCGTGCAGTCGACTGTCTCCTCCTCAGTTCTTTCGATATGACGATGTTATCAGCGCAAGAAGATAGGCTAATGCTTCAGAGGTTGCTTACCCATATTTAATCTATAGACAGATATTTATCTTTCCTGTCTTTGAGTCTGCCAATTACTGTTATTCATAAAATGGATCATCTTCTTCGTTGATGTTCGCAAAGTGTAATTGCATTGAAATCTATTTTTTAACTGGCAAATGTGGGTGTAATATATACCTTCGGGGAATACAGGCGTGATGTAAATAATCCATAAAAATATTTTAACATGTAAAAAATAATTATCAGGCGTTGTGATTAAATGGTTGAGATAACGTGAAATAATTAATCCGCAACATAATACACATCATGACAATGGATAACATTAATTAATTTACAAAACAGACTTTCATATTATAAGTAGATAAGTAGGTATTACATAATATAATTTATCGATACTGGTAATTAAATAAGAATTTTTTTAGAAGATAGATGAGGTAGTTATTTTTTCTTGATAACGTGTCTTTTTGTTTTAATAATAGCTAAGCTAGTTCTCGTAAAATAAAACTATAATCATCGTCAGAAGTCTGATCCATTAGCGAAATTAGAATAACCACAATGTTAATTTTTTATGCTTGAAAGTTCACAAAGTAACGTCCAATTAACTGCAGATTTACCAGAATACAAAAAAGGAAGCTTATGTGGATAATAAAGAAGACTATCTTAAGTTTGCTTTATTTTTTTACAGATCAACACGAAATCAAGATGTTGATATTAACGGGAAACAACTTGGGCGAGAGACAACGTGAACTAAACACGAAAGTGAACGAGGCCGCTTCAAAAAATGTAGACTTCAAACAAGTTAAAGACGAAGCAGAGAGTTCCGATATCGACAAGCTCTTTAAAATAGACCTCGCGTCGAAATATATGAACATTGAATACATTATCGAAGTCTTAAAATCTGGAGACAGTTTATATATTTCAAGAGCTTTAAAATGTGTCTGGATGTACGATGATGAATTCTCGAATATCATCAATGTTGATTATCTTCATACAAACGTGATCCCATTCATGTCTTTAAAAATGAAAAAGAAGCTACTGAATGCTATATCCATTCACGTCAGAAATGAAGACAGAGCAGCTGCATTTTATAAATACTGCATAACAGATAGAAAACTGTATAACATTGCAACAAAATTCCTTATCTTCACTAGTGACGATTTCAAATTAGAAGTATTGAAAGATAGCTCTTTTTATAATCGTCTGACTACAGAATTGGACAGTGTGTACCTTATGAATTTTATTGGGGTTTCATTCACTCTGGCCGAAGCGTACATCGAATTGTTTCACAAATATAATAGAGTTAAAGTATTTCGGGAACTAAGCTACTTGTATTCCGTTTCCGAAGAGAAATATTTGGATATGCTTGAAAAATACGCCAGTTTAAGTTTGTATAATGATGTCCTTCTTGGTTTACGTATATCTAGATCCATAATGAAGAAACATCTGAAAAGAGTTCTTAATAATCCGTCCCTATACGTGAGGATATTAAGCCAAAGTGCTGTCGTCAAATACACTAATGTTGAGAATGCAAAATATTACCTAAAGGCTGTACTGCCGGACACTGCTGAATCGTTTTGGAATGAAAGCTATTGCAACACGTACAAGTTCATTATTGATATATTAACGGATGGCAAGTATAAATACATTAAAGAAATATTTACAACTAAGTATCCAGATCAGAAATTCGAAATGTGCATTAATTTTTATAATATGCAATGCTATACATTAATGACAGACGAAGAAAGAGAAACTTGGGCTCTTAAACAAATTGCCACAGGAGATGAGATTCTTGGGATAGGCAAAGACTATATTTGGTACAAGTTCGTAAATTTCGATGTAGCATTTGAAAAAGTTAAAAAAATAGTTATGATTACTCAAGACAGTTCTAAGCGAGCAGACATGGTTAATATACTGATTGAATCAGCAAAGAATCAACGCGAAGTAGAAACATTATTGAAGTATTATTATGAGAGACACGTAAATGAACAAAAGTACACTAAAGAGAATTTTCTAGATAGGCTGTTACAGTTCTTCAATGTTTACGAACTGGATAATGAGTGCTGGACTGCCTTAAATAAACTATTTCACAGCTTGGAAGTGTACAACATGGTGGACTGCTATAATGGTAAGACTGAATATAAAATAATTGCTCTCATATATACCATTATTAACAGAATGGAAGTCCATGAAGCCATTAAACTTTACATTAGAACGAGTATGTATTTTTATACATTAAAATTGAACACTGATAAGTTGACAGAAGAACAGCAGGGCATGGTATTCACTTATCTTTTCGAATTCTATATGGACGAGATCAGAAAATACGAAAATGTACCTTATGACGATGAGGTAAAACAGGATCTTCGAAAATATATTCATTTTATTTTAGATCTTCTAGATCAATACGGAAAAACCAAACAAGACTGTCCTGAACTTGTGAACAAGTTTATGAAGCTAGACTGGAATGAATTCGAGTTTCACAGGTTGCTTCATGTACCCGACAAACCAAAAAAGCCCGTGAAATTGATGAGTCTTTTAAAAGAAGACGCAAAACTTCTAGTTGATAATCTTCCAATGATAAAAACTAATATAAATGGAACTTACAACAATATTAGTCATCTACTAAAAAAAATACGATTATACTTTGCTAATGACATTGCAAAAGATTTTCTGAATTTCTACGATACTTTATTGACAGATGAAACATTATATCATAGAACTGCTTATGCTGCTGCGCATGGTATTTTTCAACTAGCTGATGAAGGTTTCAAAGTCGATTTTATGAAGAAGTATGCTCCAACCGAAGCTAAAATAAATCACAGTGATATCGATAAGAAATCGTTAAAGATTCAGCAGGCTATATGTGCCCACGCATACTACTCGCGGCCTCCAGTCCCTCTAGAACACATGCTTATGTATATCAAGGGGGATTATGTGCATTTTTGTTTACCCATGTTTAATTCGTACTTGGCGAATCTACCTCTACCATCGTGTATAGAATTCGTGGAAGCACTGTTAAAGACACCAGTGTCCATTCAGAAACACAGTATAAGACTCGCTTTTGAATGTTTCAATGCTGAAAATCTAAATAGACTAGTTTTACACATTTGGAATAAGACGAAGAATGTTTCGTTGAGACTGATCATTTTTAAAGCTGTCTATTTTAAAATTTCTAATGATAAAGATATGCAGGATAAGTTATTTGACACACTTAAGACGATTACTTCGACGGTGCATCAAGACGACGACGATGAGCTGTTTTCGATGTTAGTGTCGAATGGATTACCCAATAATTTCATATCCGATTACATAGAGGTTGTGTGGAAAGTAGTAAGCCAATTGCCTCTTAAATCAGCTAATCTTATTCGTATGCAAAACGTGTTAAAATACATCGATAATAATTTTAATTTAGTCCACCAGGACACAGTTCGTGGTATTATTAATGAATTTATTGCAACGGTATTTAATAAAGAAGGGGACACGAAACCTTCAAACTCTGAGCCTCAAGTGCGCTCACATCGCGCCACCAGAGGCCGTCGGGGCGAGTCTATTGCTGATAGTTTAATTCAAACTAAATGGGATCTTGCAGTAAAATATATAACATACGTACGAAACAAAGATGATCTCGATACTAAAATGGAATTAATGGAAATTATATTTAAAAAAGGTTTAGTAGTATTAGATACCTCGATATATGGAAATAAATATGCTGGGGGACAGAGATTTTTCAATTTCATAAGTAATCTTGAAGAACAAAGCTTTGAAATTGATTATGAATATTTGGAAAACGTTAATATTTTAATGGAGTTTGTAAAGAAACAGCTCGAAGACACGTTATCCATGGAAGAAATTTATAACTTAGTATGGGATCTTAAACTGGGCATAATGACCAGAAAATTAATTGCCGAATATAAACTAAAACTTAAAGAAAGCGATGAACCTACTAATTTTGTTAAAAACGTTGCCTTACATTTTGCCAAAGAGCTTGGTAATGTAATAAAAGAATACGTTGAAAAGGGTATCTACTTTACTTGTCTATCGAACTATATCAATAACACAATTACAAATAAAATTCAAAAGCTAAATGATCAATTCAATATTTTAATGAAACCTGAAGATATGCGGGTAGCTGTATGCTTAGGATTGATGGAGTTTGATACAACAGAAATATACATACAAGTAGTCAATCTAATGCCTAGCCATTATGATTCTATTTACAATAAAGACTTCAAGACAATAATTGATAAACTTGGAAAGCTAGATAACAAAGAAGTTCGGTGCTATTTCTATAAACAAATTGGCTATAAAAACACTACGTACAGATATTAGAGGTTTCACTTCGGAATGAGATAATAAGCTAAATCTACCTTCATTTTGGCGTTCTAAAAGTCATCTTAAGTGTTAGAAAATGTCGAAATCTTTTTAATGCTTGTGACACTGGGCTAGAGTACTATACTTAATTGTAAATAATATCCACTTTAATTTTCAGTCAACATTGTTATTAATATGTATAATCTATTAGCATTAAACATAATTATTAGATATATTCTTTTATTTACTTGTGCCTGTTTTAATGTCCTGTCAACACTTATGCGCACGCGCAACAAAGCGAATCGATCAGAGATTACAAAAGGTATGATTCGATGCCTAAGTAATACTTTTGTATTCTTATAATCTACTAAATTCGCATTTTATGACATAAATAATTGATTGAAATTGGATCACATCAGTGCCAGAACATCGATCTTCGGGAGGTAACGTCAAAATTAGTGTGTATTTAATAACCTAACTATTTTATTTATTTATAGGTATCTAACCTATCATTAGTTCAAAAATCACTCTATTGAATGTTTGTACACTTATTTAGTTCCGTTCAGAGACTTGCAAGAGGAAGATACTAGTGTAACTTAAAAGACATTAGCTTCGAGTCCTAATGCTAGTCCTCTCTGTCTCAGCCTTTTGCGGTCCATAGCTGGACATAGGCCTCTCTTAAGCTGCACCACAACACCCGGTCCTCCGCCTTTCACATCCAGGCCGAACCAGCTACCTTTTTCTAGTTTAATGTAGGAATTATTTTTAGACTTAGTTTGTGAGGATATTGAAACACGTCTTTGAATCTGCGAATTTAATCTGTAATCTACACAAAAATGCAACATTTATCAATATTCCGTATAAAAAATAAGTACAACAACAAATTTAATATCTACGACACGATACTATTTAGAATGAAGCTTCGTTTACTATTATAAAGTTACATTTTGAACGATTATTATCTACATATTTTTCAATCTTTATTTTGAACTATGCTTCAGTCACTCTAGGTGACTATGCCAGTTTATTTGCTCTTTACTGAATAGTTATTTAATAACAAAACTGACTTATTTTTCTTGGATTCTATCAAAACATAAAGATAAGTTACATTTTCATTTAAAAAACTGTTAGAAATACGTATTGCGGCCAAAATAAAGAATCTAGAAGATCTCCTCGATCATAAGGAATAATCGAATATGTAGATAATAATCGATCATACACAACAAACAGTAGTTACTTGTATACCATAGGCTTAAAAAAAGAGTATAAAATACATAAATAAAGTTTACAAGGAATTGAATTAGTATTTTGCGAATAAATAATATAAGAGAAGGATGTTAATATTTGAATGAGAATGTTTTGGTCGTAGTATGTGGCACTGTGTTAGTAGATATAACTTATATGTGCATTTAAGAGTTATAAAATAATGACATAACCCATTTCAATGCAACAGTGCCGGCAACAAAAATATGAACTTTGAAATGGTTTGGATAATGGAAGGGTAGTTCAACAAATAAGTTAATAACTAGATACCATGGTAACAGCCGTACAAATATTAAAGATTTATTTGAACACAATTACATATTTCAAAATCATTATGCTATAGCAAAATACTAAAATCTTTAAACATAGAAATGATGATAAAAAGGTTGATACTTGTGTTGTGAAAATCAAAATTTGGTAGTTTATAGAGTAAGGTGTACTTAGACTTCTACTGGAAACAGAATTTTTACAACTGGCAATATGTTGACGAGAAAAAACTAACTATACAGCTGTACGCATGATAGAATAAAAAAGTAAGTTAGGACTTTTGAAATTAAGCGATTAAAAGCTTTAACACTGGACGTCAAGTTTCAATTTATCATAGCTTACAATTGCAACAGAATTTAACAACTTTAATGTTGTGTTGACGTAAATATATCACTTGTCATAATCATAATAAATTGGTAGTAAATGGTAAATAGTATTTCATGGCAATACCAGTAGATCATAATATAAACAAAAAGATTACCATCGGATCTATTAAAGACCATGTCTTTATCATTCGAACCTGTACAGACAGCAGCAAACGGAAACGATCAATGCAAGAATTTCCAAACAAATGATAAAACAGATGACTGTCGAATTTCCTACTTTTGTTTGGTTGCAAATTTCGATTGTGAAAATATACTCCCTGGAATGGCGATGGTACCAAAACTGTGAGTTTTTTAGAATAACCCTTTCCCAGTGTAATGACCCACCGAACGGGCATAGTTATTGTTTTACTATTGAGTCTGCTTCACGCACAGTCAAAGTGTTAAGACATAAGCTAATGATTATGTTATAAACTATTTATGAAAATTCTGTTGATCATGTTAGTTTCAACATATATCGTGGGATATTTAGCCACCAAGTGCCAAAAAGTTCCTACTCCACGTGTCATAGTGCCGTAAAATTCGACAAAATAGGAAAATCAAACCCTATCTCCTGTATACTGACCCACAGCGTGGTACCACCACATTAACACATGGGCAATTGATTATGTATTGTGTATGTTCACACACAGTCAACGCGTTTAAAATTAAATCCTATTGATTAAATCGTTACGCGAAAAACTACTGGATGCCACTATGCAGATGCAGATCATAGCTGTACAATTCCGAAAACATGTCACATCTTATAAATTACCTATGTACCATAATAAAGACAATTTGTATTTATAAAAGCAAGTGATACAATTACGTAACACACCCGATAACAATTACACCGCTATAACTATACACTAAGCTAACCATACAAAAACCTTACCTATAAAAAGCTCAACTAAAACTATTTACTATATAATAAATACGATAAAAATAATTACTCTCTCGAATTACATGTTTAATACACTGCGTTTTATATTAACTGTTGATACATTACACAATGGCTTTAAATTAACTGCTAGACAAGACAACAACCTAATATAATACTTTAAAATACGTACAACAATGACATTGGAAAATGCTATAAAGTCCTAAAGGAAAATAGTTTACAATTTTAATTGACTGTGCTATGTTGAGCGATTGTTCAAATAATACATGGAAACGAACAGAGAATGAATAAGAGCTGCCACCATCTACAAAATTTTATACTATTGATAAATACCTATTGACTAATTACATAACAATTATAATGTAGTACAAAGGTACGTGTAAATAAGAAAACATGCCAGTTATTTTCATCTATGTACTTCTTATTTTGTAAATATTATGAACTAGCTGCGCCCCGCGGTGTTACCTGCTACATTTTTTCGGGATAAAAGTAGCCTATGTGTTAATCCAGGGTGTCAGATTCCGCCATATGAAATTTCATTAAAATCTATTCAGTAGTTTTTACGTAAAAAACTAACAAACATCCATACTTACAAACTTTCGCGTTTATAATATTAAGGGATAAAAATGAAACAAAACACGCTCCATTCCAAACATTCGCTATTTGAATGGATTGAAATGAAACAAATGAATCTCAATATAATAAGTATATATTTTTAAACGGATGTTTGTGAAGGCATGTCTTCTTATTCTCAACGCTTTTATGAGTATAATAACGTCTAGCGACATGTCACGACGAATTTCGAAGGTAAATGGAAGACCTTTATTTGTATAGTAATATAAATGGTTTGACACTATGATTATGGAAGATAAACTTTTAGAGGTTCGATGCGAATACTTTAAATATGCTTCACGTAACTCTTCTACAAGGAACAAAGTTTGTTGAAACAAAACACATATCTGCCTCCTTACCATGAACTCTTAAAGCAGGTCAGTTTACGTTGTGGAAGTGAGACGCCGCATTACAGTGCACACATTGGCGTCTCGCTTCCACAAGCCACTTCTCTGCTATAAGAGATCAAAGTGAGATCAAAGTAAACTTAATAGAAAACCTCACCTCTCCACTATAGAATGCAAATCTTGCTTATTCGATATTTTGCATACTTTAAATCGGAGTTTATTGCTTCGTGAGTAAGATTTAACAAGATTATACCAACGCTTTGATTTTCATAATAAAGGTAATATCAAAATATAGCATAAAGAATTCGCCGTTGTCTGTTCCAACTCTCGTCTTTATATATCGTTAACATCGTCCCAACATGTCACTATACGAGTCCTATCCTATACAATAAGGAGTGAAGTAGGTCTAGCTGTGTTTACAAAGGACACTAGAGTGGTACACATTGATTACTAACTAACACTATTTACATACCGACCGGGAAGCAAAACTGTGGCCTTCTAAAAGTTTGTAAGTCTGTAGCGACGAAAATATTATAAATCATAGAACTAGTAAAACACAGACTGTATACACCATTAGTTATTGTAGAAAAAGTGTAACACGACGCCTAAGTGTATTCAAATATTTAACATAATGTTGCCGTAGAACAATAATAATTTGAGATGACGTTTATATGCAATGTTGCCACTTTTTCAGATTAAAATTTAAACATTTATTTGATAAAATATGATGTCGTGTTGTTTTTTCAACGAACAAAATCCAATCACTAATATGCATAATTTAAAAATCGCATAAAGCTTACAGTGAATCTTCTTTAAAGATAAAAAAAATATCGATCTTAGGAAATAAACATTGGATAAAATTGTTGGTAGATTATAATTATCTATTTAAAACATTTCACACCCCGGTCAGATAAAAAGCAAAATAACTAAACATCTATCGTACAAAGACGCAACTCGAAATTATTGTCAGACGATTGCTTTGAATGAGATAAGCTTAGAAAACTATACCGCGGTACATCGAACATCAAAACGAAAACATCGAATATAACATTGAAAAGTTCCATCTAAATACGTAAAATACATCAAAAAGCCTACACTCCGTACTGGGTGTGCCTGATATCTTTCTTTATATCACAAATCTTTTATGCATTTCATTTTCCATATAACTAAGCTGTTACTTTCAGTACTGTTGAAAATTATGTCTTAGTAGTACAGTGATAGGGTTTAGAATTAGTTGTTTGTGTTGCAGCATTGCAACTCAAATCATTAGGTTATTTAGGCCGTATATATATATAATAGCACAT
This sequence comes from Abrostola triplasia, assembly GCA_946251915.1. NCBI lineage: Eukaryota > Metazoa > Arthropoda > Insecta > Lepidoptera > Noctuidae > Abrostola > Abrostola triplasia. The sequence goes on along the minus strand of OX276444.1, from coordinate 3,234,418 downwards.
AATTATATTATTGACTATCCTTAGCATCATCAGTAAGATAAAATTCTTACTTAATTATTTTTATTCGTGATATGTCAAATATGCCAATCTTTTTCCATTTTGTAACAGGTTTATGTTTTCTATGATCTCTTAGGGATTTTTAAAGAAACTTTCGAGACACTCCTTAGATAAATTGTTACATTGCCTTATACATCTATGTTCTAAGGGGGGGGCCTTCGTTCAACAAAAGACGTCTTGCGGCTAATGATGATGATTATACATCATTATCGTAAGCTTTTATTTAATTTGCAATGTTTGTATGTATATAATATGTATGTTAGTTTAGAACCACTTCTTGACATCCGATCGAAATAAAATTTTGCATGCTTGTAGATTCGGTGACAGTACATTATTATGGTACTTTTGAGCTGGTTTGATGATGAAGTTAGAAGGTGCTCATTAACTCTGTAACGAAATGACGCCATCCTATCGTGTTTGGACTTGTTTAATTCGTCTTCACAAGTACTTTGAACCTAGCTGATTTAAACGCTTGTTTTACTTGTAACGACCATCTCATTAATGTATGATAACCCTTAACTATTCCCAACAGTACTGAAAGCAACATAAATCCCAAGCAAATACACGTTTACAAAATTTGTACTTCTCAAAAGAATTCTCAAAACATTCGAATTTAATGAGAAAATCAACATTAAATATGTTGTTCACTATAACAATAGCTAGTAAACGAATAGAAAAGAATTTCTAAAAAGGATTTTCTACTTATTATACGTTGTATGTCTATGCTATGCTATGGTCTATAACAGGCGCTATCTATGACGTTCTAGCTAGATTGTACTCCAATTTGTTACGTGATAGCGTTTCAGTGCTATTGAATATGCGCTTTTGATTGAATCATTAGGTAACAAATTTTCAGTTTTAAATTAAATTTGTCTACAATGTAGTTCCTTATTGCCTATCCATATTTTGTATGTAAATAAGGGTATGTGGAAAAATAACGTAAAAAGTCACGAATCGCGTACAACGATATTTTATATTAAGATATCTTTGAAAGTGAACTTTATTTTGGTTTACATCTTCAATGGCCATTTTAGTTAATGAATCTGTTATGCAATAACTAGTCACTTGGTAAAATTAATATATTTTTGTTCTAGTCTCTGATACTAAATGTCAATTTGTCAAAAATATGTCATTTTTGACATTTGAATGACTTTTAACGTACGCCAATAAAGAATTGGCCAGTTCTGCATTGATCATAGTAACGTAAATAATACAAAATGAATATCATAAACAATTTGTTATCGTCACAAAATCGCGCAATATTCAACAACTGAACGGTGTGGATGTACTAGGGGAGCATGTATAAAAGGGGCTGGTACCAGTCTACGTAGGGCGAGGTTTGACGTCCTCCACTTGTATGAGTTGTTCTATCGGGATGAGGGACAGCTCGCCACCCAACATCGGCGCCGGGAGACACTGGAACAATACGTCATCACAGTCACTTTATGTAACACATAATCTATTAAGAAAAACTGTCGTTCGAATTTCCTTTACTAATTTGAATTTAAACCTAGTATGAGCAACATCAAAATTCATATTAAAAACTCGATAAATTGTCGTATTAAATAATAATAATTACTAAAATAGACAACTATAATACCGTGGACCCTGTTGGATCCTGTTGTATGTATGGTTTGCTCTTAGGCGGTCTCAAATTATCTTAACAAAGGTCTCGAGTTAACATTTTATTATTTTATTTACTGACACTCAAATATGATGGCTCCTTAATATTTAACCATCAAGCAACTGCCCTATGTACCTCGTATTTTAATATCTTGAAGAAACATACCATAGACTTGTCAGGTGTGTGCGGCGTGTGCGCATGTTTGTCTGAGGTGGCGGACGCGGCCGCTTCCCTGGCGCGCCGCAGTCCTAACGAGAACACTGCTACGGAGCGCACGCGCTTCACTAATGCTGCCTTCGCACGGGAACGACCTAGAACGGAAAAACAGTGTTATACAATGGAAGACTAGAATTAAAAAATATTACTATAACAATAACTTTCACTTCCCCTGTTCGGGCGCCAACTGTAAAGTTATTTTCCTTGCGTGGGAAGGGGGGTGAAAGAAAGGATATTAGTTACTATTATTGATAACTAAAAAACACAAAGAATGGTAAACCAAGTCAGATAACTACCTAGTCGCGTCATTAAGTTCGTGAAAATTGCAATACGTGCACACAAAATAAATGTTGGAATGAAGTCTTTTTAAAATAAAATTCACTTCAGGCATGTATAAAGTTTATGGGCCGCGCGGCGGTGGTTGGTAATCAGCACCATTCGAACTACCACCGTAAAAGGAATTTTTACGGTTGTAATTTAGCCATTAATTTTAATATACTTGACTGCCAATGTACAAGAAAAGCCATTTATTATTTATTTAAACACATTTATGATCATAGTGTAATGATTTTTTCTCATCTACCCACAAAATCGAAGATAACTTACTCCCTTTATCCTTAGGTTTATCGTCTTCGCTGGAGGTAGCGCTGGCGTCGATGGAGGGCGCGGTCGAGGGCACCGCGTTTAAGTCTGGCTCTGAGCCGCCTGCGCTCACACTGCCCGACAATTCCTACAGAAAAAAATCTATTAATATTTGTCAACAAGCTTAAGGCTGCGGTTTTGTTCCTATGATGTATTGCAAAGGAACGTTACTTTTTTTAATGTCGCCTCACACTGGGTATTTCTCCTGTGTCGTGGGTGCGATTCACAAACATGAACAACACAAACATACACAAACATTTTGGGATCAAATTGAATAATGGAGTAAATGAAGTCTGCCTTGTTGGTCTGGTTTACATTGTACATGTACCTGCAGCGTAGGGTTGACTAGCGGGCGGTGGTGCGCGGGGTGGGGGATGCAGTGCGCCGAGCGGTGCAGCGGCTCGTCCCGCAGCCCGCGCACGCCCAGCAGCGACAACGGGGCGCCCGGGACCACCTCCTGGTAATACGCTCTCGTTATTATACGAATGAAGAAACATTATGTATAAGGTAACATACCGTCAGTGGAAAGCGAAAATTAGCAAGTCCAAAATGTAATTCTCAGAAGAGTACAGTTAGTAGTAGATACAAGAAAAAAAAACAAGTTTCAAACAAAAAAAAAAAAACAAGTTTCAAACGCGCCTTACCAAACATCAATCTTTTCAAATCCAAAACCAAACGACTCAGAAAAAAAAATAAGTTCAGTGATTAAGACAGTATTGTAAAACTCAAAATTGGTAAAATTACCTTTCCACTGACGATGTTATCTTTAATAGCCGATAAAAGACAGTCCAAACAAAAAATAACGCTAGAACCAGTCATTAAATTCACAAGATGCGACAACTGCTCCGCCAATCTAAAATTCAAAGAAAAATCATACTCGCAATAAACACAAGTATACCACATTACCTTACGTCGTATAGGCTTAGTGGGGCTGACATCTGGCAGCGTTTGCAACGAGCCTGTCACGGTCACAGGAGGCTCTGATGTCGTTGTTATAGATGCTGCTTTAGGCCTGCAATATCATGTCAAACAATATCAAGAGCTCTAAGAACGACTAAAGGAAGTAAAATAAGCGTCAGTACTCGCATTTGGACACAGAATAGATAGTTAATGGAGTGATAATGTTGCATTACAACTATTTTAGATATACGCAACTTGTTACAATTATAATGTAGCCGAAGTAAGCAATATTTTTGACAGTTTTTTAAAGCCTAATGCGCTTATAATACTCTCTCGAGTCTAATGTTTAAGCTAAGAAATAGCCACGAGATAATATTCAAGCGTGAAGGATAAAATTAAAATAAGGAAGAGGAAACTGTTTTGTCAATAAGCTTTTGCTGGCAAGCTTATACAGCGTACTTAATCTTAATTGGCGACTATCCATTGTTACAATTGCAGTGTTTCTGGTTCATTATAATCAAGAAAATATACACATTGTCACTCCATTTGTTTAATACTCTGTGTTTGGAAAGTTTTGAATGTGCTTCAAGTTAGAAAAGTGATGCTTAGATTAAAATAAATGCACATCACACACAGGGCATGGTGGTGTAATATAATAATAAAATCGTTTATAATAGAAATAGTAAGCCAATGTGGTGTTACCGCGTGGTTTTCTGGAAGAAGAATTTTAGCAAGGCTATATGAAAGGTATAGTTATTATTTACACTTAAGTCGTATAGCGTGTGAAAGAGTTGTAATGGAATATAATTTTAATGTATACCAGGAAAAAATACAAATAAATTAAGCATAAAGATTTTAAACGCACAATGGGCAGAGTTACACATTGATTTCTCTCTTTTTGTCATTATGCATTCTCCTCCAGATTGGAGCACTTGTCTTAAGCCCCGCTCACTGTGAGAGTCAGTTTTAGATGACGACACAAACATTAGCATACAGGGAGGCATGAGTTGCATGACAGTATAGCAAGTACAGACAAATAGTGTATTGTACATTTATTACCTTTGACCGGAAATATATAACACGGAATTAAATATCAGGCGTGAATTAGGAACAAAATGTATAAATAAATGGTATTACACATAGGCAACATAGTAGGTAATGTTAAACATACTTAGAGAAATTAAAAATATATTGGAGGTATTTTCTCATGTTACGTCAGTTACACAGGTATCATATTCTTCTTTTATTTACCTAGGTTCTTCTTCAGTCATGTCGACATAAGATCCTGATAAGTCATGAAAATAGATTCCAATCACGGTTTGGTAGCAAATCTATTTGGGGTGCCTTCTTAGGTAAACTTAGACATACATACGAGTATATTTTTATACTAAGTACAAATAATTATAGAATATAGTGCTGTTAGTTTTACTTATTGCCAACCCTGAAGATCTGAAGAAATACAGCTTCTTACTGATGATGATCTATATCTTTGTGCAAAATGAAAACTGTCAACCCACACATTACAATCAGGAATCATACAAGAAAAACTTCTATAAAGGTTAAAAGAGGTTTATTGCAAATAAAAACTTAATATAATAAACAAGCGTAAATACTGATGTCAATGAATAAAACGTATAAATAATATATTTCACTACACACCCATCCACTTAATACTTGTGTCAAATTAACTGAAAAAAGAATAAAAAGTAAATTAAAACTTTGAATGGCGGGACAAGCCTGTTATCTACTGCCAATGATCGTGAACGCGCTAGATTTGATATATTTGCCAATTGTTTGTGAGCTTACGAACTATGTGTGCTTACTTAATATTAATAACAAATTTGTATGGAATGAAACATGACGGAGTTTTATTCCCCCTTATGTTAAATTTATACCCTAGTCTCTGTTGCAAGTCGAATAATAAAGGTGTCAATAGATTTAAAGGTGATTAAGTCAAACACCTTTTACCACCGTTTAGGGAGAGGGATATAGTTTTTCAAACATCTAAATATTCAGAGTCCTATTTTAGTAAGCACACGCAGTTACTAAGTGATGAATACTCTGTAGAGTTACTAAGTTCGAAAGCATACATTTAGTTTAACAATAAAGCACAAATGCGTTTCTTTCTGTGTCCATAAAAACGTTAAAATAAAAACAATAAAATATACTTTTTGTTTGGAGATAGATACATTAAGTTTAGTGTTACAAGCCCTACTTATTTTGCCCTTATTTTTTTTATTGGAATTGACATAAAGTATAACAAAAAAATATCGTGAGCAGTTCTGTACAATTAGCTCTATTTACTTTGTGTTCCCAGTCAAATCTGAGAAATAGTATCTTGGCTAAGAATAGTACATTTACAAATTTTTGACATATTTACTTATTTTTACAAATTTTAGATATACATATTTCGCGACTCTAGCTTATGCTTAAGCTTTTCAATTATACCCGTAAAGAAAAACTAAAAACTTTGTACGGTTCTACTATGACTATTTATATTCTTCACAATATTAGGTAATATTTGCCACTTACCTAAAAGGCGGTATTTCAGGTATCTTGCCAATAAACAGTTTCTTCTTGTCGTTTAATTTATCATTATTCGGAGGCTGTTTCGGTGTGGTCGGCGTGACAGTGCGCGGCGTGTTGCGCGCTGACGGACGTATGTCGTCTTGGCTTGGACATTCGGACTTGGAATGGAAATATTATTTTAAAAATTAAACAGCTTATCGAAAAAAGTCTGATCAAGTCACATAAATATCTTATTTTTTTTTCTTTTAAAGTTAAAAATATCTCATAAATTCGTTCGTACAATAATAAGAACAAACAGTAGAACTGATTATAATTTCTGTGTTCATTATCTCAATCTTGGTCGCTTCTATCAATGTAACCAATCATAATCTTATTTATCATCAGTCAACGTTTTAATTGTGGCAGACGTCATATATTTAAATACACACAACATATATTTTATTTTGTATCTGGCCGCATTTCAACGTCAGATTCATGAGAAATAGATGGCGAGGATCAGGCCAAAATAGGACACTGTAATAGCAGATAATAGCCGGAGATAGTCATCTCACCATAAGAGGCGCGTGTGCATTCTTAATGGCCTCTCGTCTCTGGAACTCGACTTTCGCCATCTCAGTGGCGAGCCACGCCGGTATCTCTGGTATTGCGATGCGCAGCGCCAGTACTATCACCAGAATCACATGCTGAAACAAGCATCTTTAAGGTAAGAATCTTTGGGAAATATCTGCCATGATACGGTATCAGATATTGATACAAACAACATCAATAAATAGTCCAAATATGAGTAACCAATAAGCGTTGCGATATAGAAAACTAAGTATAATAATTATCGCTGCCTCTCAAAATCTTTCAATATTTATTCTTCACAACGTTTTTCTCCTGGTATTCTTTTTTGACAACCTGATTAGCGCAGTGGCTAAGCGATTGGACTGTTGCGCTAAGGGTTGCGGGTTCGATTCCCGCACGGGGCAAAACTTTGTGCGAACCACAGATGTTTGTCCGAGTCTGGGTGTTTGTGTATGTGATATTTCATGTTTGTGAAACGCACCCACGACACAGGAGAAATTCCTAGTGTGGGGCGACGTTTAAAAAAAAAAAAAAATTGGACATACATTATATCACACTTATATTATAAAGGCGAAAGTTTGTGAGTGTGTTTGTATGTTTGTTACCTCTTTACGCTTAAACGGCTAGACCAATTTTAATGAAATTTCATATGGAGGTAGCTAACATTGGACCTTGGATTACCACATAGGCTACTTTTTATCCCGAAAAAATGAAAAATGTAGCGGTTAACACCGCGGGGCGCAGCTAATTCCAGATACATTCCAGAAGCATTTCATAGTCAATAATAATTTCAAACCCAATCACACCATCAAATCTTTAAATTTACGAGCTAAACAAAATTACACCTTACCTCTAAGGCAACAACGACGAGTATTGTCTGCGCAGGCGTGGCGTCTGGTAGAAGTCGATGCACCGGCCCGGAGAGGCCGATGAGCGCACAGTTCACTAATACAGCTACTGCCACCATCGCTTCCATTGCATGCTGAAAATAAGTAGTTTTGGAACATCACGCATATAACTAGACTTACTGCAGAGCATGAGGTCCCGGGTTCGATTTCAGGGTCGGGCAAAGTTATTAGATTTTTCCATTAGGTGGTAGGTTCTCAGTAGCAGGACCAATTGTGGATTTGTATTCGGTTCAGGTCAACCCCTGTCGGGATGAAGTGGTATAGCGAAGGTAGTCTCCCCCCCCCCCCCCTCTCCCAATGTAAGCAGATAGACAACAGCCGAGCGTTTTAGCGTAGCCAGCAAGAGATCGGCACGATTCTAGGCTTTACTTTATCTGGCTAAATGACCAAAATTAAAGTGTACCGATAAATATAAAATATATACGATATAAATTGCATGTTTTTTTTTTTAAGTCATTTATTCATATGAATACAAACAGATACAATAATACTAAACATCGCCAAACTGTGCAACAGTTTGTTGGCGATAATGGCGCTCTTTTACTTATATTATGTTAACATATATACATTTAAATAATATATATTATATGTGCGAGTACCAAATTATTAAAAAAAACATCTGCCTAACCTGCCAGCTACCAATACTCTTGACTCTCTCCCCGAACGGCCTCTGCGCCACGTGGCACAGTTTGAACGCGTCCGCTCTGATCTCGGCCGCGTTGTTCAGGAGCGCGCACAAAGCTGCCAGGGGAAAAGCTGACGAGAACAGCACCACGTGGCCGAGCTGTGTCAGCATCTCCAGGTATTCGGCGAACGTGCCTTCGTACTGTGGACAAAACAATAATCCGCATGGCATAATAAAAATCTTCCCGCACCATTTTCGTAGATTTTATATGAACTATCGCACACTACAGGCGGGCCGCTCCACGCCAATTGTAAAACGGTGCACTGCGGCTTTTTTTTTAACAGGACAAGCCCACCTCTCGTGTCCATCACTGTGACTCCTGTAAGTTAGGGTATAAAATGATAGCCATTGAGAACCATCGAGGCAATGAAGCTCGAGACGTCCTAGAGAAATGACTTGACTGTCTTGGAACCCAAAGAAATTAATCATAAAATAATATATAGGAGGAGTAGGAATATACATTTAGTTCTCACTTTCCTTCATAGCAAGCGGGAGACGCAAATATTAAAATGCCGAAAGCATTGGTGCATTGCGGCTGTAGTAGGCGCCTTTAAGATGTATATTGGTTTTAGGGCGAAAGTGGCAAGTCTCCTAAATCGCTGCAACTGCCGCAAGCCAAGGACAGTCACCTTCACTATGATCTAGCTCACTAACCTAACCAAACCCTACCTTTCTTTCAAATAACAACCTTCATTATCATCATCTTCAACTTTAATTGACCCACTGCTGGGCATAAACCGCCTCTGATCACCACTGTTGCAAGTTAAAAAAAAGGAATTATTATTATACAGTGCTGAAAATACCTTAAACAGTTGCGACTCCAGTTCCGCCTGGTGTATCACCTTCTGGCCCACTAGTGGTTCCGAGTCCCTTCTGTCTTCCTTCTCCTTATCCGTGCCTCCGTTAACGAGACTGTTCTCCGGTGCCTCGCCAGAAGAGTCAGTCTTCTTATCGAACAGCTCTGTCAGTTGGGCCGACGTGGGCACTGTGGAAACAGTAGTGTTCTAAGCTTTTCATACCTAGGTAGTTTGTAAGGTTGCCTATGTTTTAACAATCAATTTAATAGTAAATGTGAATTTTTTCCGATATCCGATTCCGGTAAAAAAGGTTTTGTCTAGAGAGATCTATCAGTTTTAAAATGTGCACAGTATGCACTAATGTCACGTTCTAATGTGGTATACTGTCTTGCCGAGTGGTATCCGACCTAGAATTGACCACCCCCTTTCTCCCGTGCGTGTCGCAAGAGGCGGCTAAGAGAAAATCCAGAAGATGGGCAGCAGCGTCTTCTGTAACTTCACCGCCAATACTGTGATCCCCCAGCCGCTTGCTAAGCGTGGGGAATATTTCAACCCTCTTGCTACTTCAAAAGGGAGGCCATTGTTCAACAGTAGACGTGTTCCGGCTGATGATGATAATGTTAAATGTTTTAAAGATATGTAGTTGGTACGAAAAAAAGGAATCGATTTTAAAGTTGGTATAAAGTACATTCCAAACTTACTTTTACTCGGACTAATGGCACCAAACACATCCACGCATATTTTGGCCAGCCTCAAATTCTCAATCAAGTAAGGTAACGCAGACTCCTTCAGATTTCCAATTACTTGTCTTGTAATTAACAACACGGCTAATTGCTGTAACAACACAATTATTCATTCATCTTCTATTAAATAAAGATAAAGAAGTAAACCTTTTCACGGTATATCTGGTGTTATTGTATGGTACATATGTAAAACGTATAGTGATACCAACCTCTTTTAACTTATCCATATCCTGCAGGTAGAACGCAATATAGAACAAACTCATGAACGAGTTGAGAAATTGAAACTGAAAACAAACGTCACATTATTTATAATCTGTATACATCAGTGTTGCTATACATCAAAAGCATACTACTCACTTTACAACAAAATTAAAATAAACAATGGAATTATTTATGATATTTTTTTTATTGTTTTGAAGATTATTAACAATAATTTAATGTGTAACAAAATACTGCCATTAAATGCCTTACGCAGATCATATTGCTGTAATAGTAAACTCTATTAATAAAGGAATATTATAGCATTATATTGAACAAAACTAGTTTTATCGCCAGTAAAGTTCTGCTTAATTTTACATTTAAATGTAAACTCAAAAGTCAGCAAAAAAATTTCACGTTTTTAACATTTTAATAATAATATGTTTCATCATTGTAAACAGACATAGCTGTATTATGTATGGAATTATGTGATTTGAAGCCTAAATTAAATGAAAATAAGTGTACGTTTAATTCGAATTAACACCTCCAAGAGTAAAGACAACAAAAAGTATGTATTAAAAAGTTTTGTTACATTACAAACTATCTTGTCAAATGTACATGCCATTAGAAAAATGTTAATACTTTTTAAATCGCATGCAAGCGAGAGAATACAGCGTGCATACTAAGTCACTGTGCCTTCAGATTATTATTACATTTACCAATCTGTTTGGTTAATGACCTTCTCCGTTTATTTTCTATAAGCAAAGCGTGATTGAAGCTTAGCTTTTGAGCATGGCGTTAGATTTTACAGCATTTTTAAATACAAACCAATGCTATTTTCACAATCAGGTGATTCTCATACTTTGTCTCGAGTCGATAGTTCTCTGTTCAAAAAAGTGACGTCATAATTTTCAGTGTTACCATTGCAATTTTTATTTTATTTTTTGTTGTGTCCAGTCCCGTTTGGTAAGCAGTAAAGAGAAAAATAATATGCACTATAGTATATCCTCTACACACTGTGTTATTCTACTGTTTATTGTCTATTAACTAAATGTGACTATTTATCGTTCGATTAATCGTCTATTTAGGTATAATTTAAAAAGAATGACTAAATATTTGCTATACGAACAAAAATCAGAAAATATTCAAAACTAAAAGTGTCATGCAAAAGTTGACAAACATGATAGTCTTAAATTACATATTAGTTTGATAAAGTTGTGGGGAAAAGGGGGGTGTGGTTCCGCCCCTTCCTCCACAAAGTCATAACAAAGTTAAACATAAATTCAGTATTATCTAATATATATTACCCTCTATTCAAAATTACTGAAAACGCATAATAAGACTACAGAATACGTAAGATAAGACGACTCTTAACATTATACAAATTGTTTTAAAGTATTCAAATATAAATATTTTTTCCTTAGTGTAATCGAACCAATCAATATTACTATTTTGATGTTAGGTTCCTATTGTTTTTGTTATTAATATAAATCTAAGCTAAGAGGTCTGCACACAAATCAATACGCCACAGTAAAACTCGTAGGCCAGTGGTTTGTTAATACCATTTAGAAATAATAGATTGTAACGAAAAACCCATATGTTAAAGAGAGACATATAATTATATTTTACCCCAAACAAGTCTAGTAGGCATACAATTGGCTTAAATTGCAATACTAAGTTTATTCGTTTGTAAATAGACTCAAAAGTAAACAAACTTTTTGACTTAATCAATTTCACTTAATGCACTCATAATATTACAATATTGCCAGTACATAGCACCGCTACTGAATCAACGTTTAAAGTATTTTGCTTATTCAAAATTGAACTTTATATCGTTGATCATAAAGTCGATATTGCAACCACTGTCCTATCACACAGTAAATCAAACAAAGTACTTAACAGTTTGGTATTGAAGGCGTTACCTTTGTCGTTGAGCCACCTCGCTATCCTAGCATAGACCTCTTCCTCCACAGCTATGATAATAGCGAGCAGCGCGCGCGGTATCCACGTGAAGTATACTATGTTCGTCTCCCACCAATCCTGTGGAGGAAATTTCATTGATTCTTTTTGGAATGAAGGTTACTATAAAGAACAATTTTAAAGAATTGTACTGTAATCGAATTATTATTACTTTTATCATTTGTATGCCCATTGGCAAAACATGGCAGTCTTGTTATATTTATTTTTAAACATCTGTATGTGTCACATAAAATAAATGTTGATTGATTGTTGTTGAAGAAATAATCGATTGGCGACAGCTAGACATGAGCTCCTGTCTTCGAAAACTGGGTCGGGCAGTGTTATTGGGTTTTTACATTAGGTAATTTTCAGTAGCAGCACGAAGTCTGAATTTGTGTCCAGTTAGTGGCATTACAATCGCCCCCCATTCATTCATCGGGACCTATAATATAACGGGCGAAATGTGGGTGTACTATAGGTACACCTGCACTATCCCAGGCGTGGTGTGACGTACCTGCGCGCGCAGCAACGCGCAGGTAGCGACGGCGGCGACGCTGAGACACACGCACATGAGCGGGAAGGACACGGCGTGACGCCACGCGCGCCGCCGCCACGCCGCGTACACCGGCTCCGGCCGCCCCGTCACCGCGCTCGTGCTCATCTCGCCCTGTGTACGCCACACGTGGGTTACTAGCTCGAACCTGACACTAAGTCCGCGTTTTTCGTTTCCGAGAAACATTAAATATTTCCATATTCAAAGAAGCATAAATTACTCCTTTATAATATCAGCTATCTGCCAGAGAAAGTCCCGGCAAAATCGGTCATACCGTTTCGGAGATTGGCCGGTTGTATTTTAGAAATATATAGGTGTCGTATGTGGAGGCGAGCGTTGAGTAAAACGCTGTTATTTTGATACTACAAACACACTCCAACGGATTTATTCCCAAAATCAAAAAGGTCCTATATTTATTAGACAACCAACAATTTTCATAATAATATACTTCAAGTTAAAATATAATTAGAAGCAATTTAAAAAATACCTGGAACAGCGGTCTCGGTTCTACGAGCAACTCGTCCCGTTGATCCAATGTCCCCCACTTGTATGCTAGTACATTTGAATATCTACAAACCAATAAAATAAATGGTATCAATAAAAAAGGTGGCTGCTATTAACTATATAAATATACATAATTACATACACGAATATGTCGGTACATACCGTTTCCACGTCTCTAAATAAACGCACGCCCAAAGCACGTTGAATAGTGAAAATAATACGTAAGCTATGTCCTTCCAATTATCGTTCGCTGTGCCGAGCCATATCTGCAAAAACATTTAATTTAATAAAAAAAAACCACCTTCAAAAATACGAACCCAGTAAAAAATAATACCTATTTTATTCACTTCACTTAACATAAACGAAGTTGAAATCAGTGCCAAATTCTATTCGTTAGATTTGATAATAGTTTCTTGAAACTAAAATAGAACACATAAGAGCATTTTCATAAGGACTTTTTGTCTAAATTAGTTAATGAATGTTGGATTTGGCATCGACGTCTATTCAAAAGGCTATAAAATCTTAATCATTATTTACCCAAAATATAAAACCGACAGCCGCAGGCACCGTCAATGATTGTGTATAGTGCCCAAGCCAAGCAAAATACATCGCTATTTTAACACCAAAATATTCACTAATTTCATCTGAAAACAAACAATAATTTATTTATTTTTAGGGTCTTCAAAGTAACATTTTTCGTATACAATCATTTAGTACAGTAAAACTTTAGTAAATAGTTTGAATGCAATACTTATTTATATAGACGTATAGTTAATTTTATATTTATTATGTTAATTATGCTTGGTACTTAGTGCACACCATCTGCCCGCTATCTTTTCTTCTTACATTTCCACTAATGGTTCTCTAGAATTGCTCTAAGCAATAAGACCGCACTGTTTTTAGTTTTAAGTTTTTTTTGCATTCTGTATTTCTTGGTGTGCAATAAAGAATATTATCTATTTATCTTATTATATAAACGGGTTAAACTTACCTAAAGGCTGAGGTAAAAATATAGTCTTCACCCATTTCCTTCTGAGGTTCTCCAAAGCGCTTCGTTCGTGAAGAGGGAACATACTTGCTACCACGCCCCTGCTCACACATGCTGGCACTAATTGACAAATAAACATGCAAAATAAATCATTAGCAAAGAATCGAACAACCGAATGCTCAGCAATCGAGCGCTCCTACCGAGATCGACGAGGAAGCAAGTGAATTTACCGAAAGCTTTTACTATTTGGTAAAGGCCTGATTAATGTATAACTTCACTATTCCATGCTATCCTTTACAAAGTTCAGCGTACATCGAGTGACCTTACTGAAGGCATCATAATGTGAAGAAAGAAAACCAGTTCAAGGTTCAGTTCAGTATAGTACACTTTTGTGTTAATATGATAGTCTGTGTATATTGGCTCTCAATTGTTCTTGAATAAACAGACCAACAAAAAGCAATATATTTCTTTAAAATTCTGACCAGGGTATCCATTAGTGATAAGAACTTAGTCTACACATTAATTGGCTAAATAAACATATACACGCAATTTTTCAATTGCATTAAAATCACAATCACACTAATATTATAAAGGGGAAAGTTTGTGAGTGTGTTTGTATGTTTGTTACCTCTTCACGCTCAAACGGCTAGACCGACTTTGATGAAATTTTATATGGAGGTAGCTGACACCCTGGATTAACACATAGGCTACTTTTTATCCCGAAAGAATGTAGCGGGTAACACCGCGGGGCGCAGCTAGTATTTTTATAAGAGAGGAATGTAACCCTTTCTCAGTCCGGTACATGTCGATTGTTTGCCTAATTTGTCTACTAAGTGGACAGTCAAAGTCTTAAGACTGTATTTTGTACTCACCAATACTTTGTCCAGGCCTTAGCGTGAGGGCTGGTTCCAGAGCATGCTCGTCACCCGGTTCCGCGCGCGCGGACTCCAGCACGTGCTTAACTAAGGCACCGCGCTCTTGAGAGTTTAGTAGTTCAGCCGCTGAAGATCCCTGGACGAAGGACATCCAAATACACACAATACAAGAACATGTTGGTGAGAGGTTTTCTACAAGACTTCTTAAGGATTATATTTCTATACGCGTACCACACAGTATTGTGTGTCTAGAATGTTGTTATTACAAAGCTGAGAAAGGAAAACATGTTTACAGATACTCAGTCTAGTAAAAGTCTAGACCACTCTGACAAAGAGACAAACATTTTCGTGAAAATTAGTCCCCACTCGAGACCTTCCCAGTACTCAAAATTGTCTGATCAGGTTTAAGAAGTTCAACTACGATAGGTGACATATTGTCAACCATTTATAACAATACTAGCAAAGTTCACGGCTCAACGGGTAAATCCAAGTTAAGCTTTCCAGTCTTCAATTTCCGTTTATTTATCTTCCAAACTATAAGACGTACTAAAACTAAAAGATCCTCTGACTAATAGGTAAAATAAAGCAAAAACATATCGTTTGTCGGTACGAATATATCATAGTTCTGTTCGAGAATAATATCGATATAAATAACGCGTGATCCAATAGAAAACCATATGCGTGTCGGAAACAGTTATTCTGTGCATAACATAAATAATTCATAGTAAATATTGATTTGTATGGATATGATGCCGCATTTTCGCATTGAGTGACGCGTCCGTTAGGTAGTATTGCTGAAATGAAATGTATTGGCGATTGATACAACCTATATTTTGTAGATAACATAAAACGCGTTTTTTATTCGTTCCGAGACGGTTTATTGCTTCCATTCATTCCATGTACTAGTTACCGAAACGTTTAGGGTACACGATAAATGTTTGTAGTTGCTGGTCTTCAAATGCCTTTGACTAAAATTGTAATGCTGCATGGAAATTTCATGTACTCTTTTGAGTTCGTGTTTTACTAAACCTCATCTAACGAAAACGCAATTCATTAAAAAATCTTTTAACTCTACCAATAAATGTATACGTATTTATTAGCTTGAGTACACTCATAGAAGACGGTTTCACGATTACCTCCTCTATTTATGACTGCAACCAGTCTTATATAAATAATATTATTATTTAATAATGTACTCCTGACCGAATTTCGGTCACGACGGCCTGTCTCAGCTGACACTAGCCCACTACGCAGGAGATATTATAGTGCACTCCTTATTCCCTTACGCTTTAGTCCGATGGGACAGTAGACCGACACGACCAGAGAGAGATCAGACGCAGGAACAACAGCTTAACGTGCTATCCATAGCACTGAATATAATTTATAACATTAATAAAACAAATCTAAGGTTCATTCGAAGGCTTAACTTGTGAGTAGTTGGTGAAAATGAATAAACCATACATATAAAACAAGCAAACAAGTCGCCAGCAAGTATAGCAATAGATTCCACCCTCTAACAAGTCCTAAAATAACTTATTACATAACCCAAAACGGTTATATTGACGTAAACGGGTCACAGAGACGTCTGAACTTTGCAGTTTGCATGTAGCGACGTGAACATGGTACATGGTTTATTGTGTAAGGGATTTAAATGCTGACAGCAGTGCTTTGTTTTAACAGGGCATGAATACAGAATACAGGATTTGGATAACGAACATTTTTAGAGGAATTCGATGCTTATTTTACCGTATTTCTTGTGTTGTGTGTTTTAGTAATTTGCAGGTGTAAAGCAATATTTAAGCTGCCCCATAATAAGTTTTTCTTGGAGATATTCCTTGACTGTAGGAAGGCAGAACGGTAACACATTTCTACCTTTTAATTCATTCTTCCTTCTGCAAGTTTACATATTTACGTACCTATCTACTTACTTATTTGTGACATAAGTAAATAAATTAAACATAGCTCAATATATATGTGACGCTATAGCTGATATAATTCTGTTAATGCCTATGATACCCAAATGAATAAGGTAATCGGTAATGGAGTACTCTAATCGGTATCAACGCTTACGTAAACTCAACTATTAGCCTTATTTTTTATAACAATAACCTTTAATACGACAATCGAAATATTGTCCACAAAATGTAGATATTTAATACGAGTTTAGTATGAATATTGCTCACACAAATGAATGTACTTCGCATTTATTAAATTAACCTAAACAGCGACGAAAATAAGCTTCGAATAACTTAATAATTAAAAGGGCGAGCACAAAGGAACTTGATTGGTCGCCTAATAATAACAAGCACTCCGCTAAAGTTACCGAGGTCCTGTTACAAATACAATCTTCAATCTTTAGGTAGCGTCTCATAATTAGAGACTTCGGGCAACTTCGGAAGTATTCGGGTATTTTCGTAAATGCTGCTAGGTAAAATCGTAGATAGCAATGAACGGAGTTTATGATCGGGAAGGAAAACACTTTTAGGTCATTGGAAGAAAGCTCGATAAACGGCGATTGGTTCGTTACTAACCCTCAGACCTAAGTACTGACCTCAAAATGGTGTAACTTAGGTATAGATATTTACGTATTTGCCTGTATGTTCTTTGTATTTCGTTGGTCTATAGATCTTAACAGATAAATTGACTTATAACATAGCTAACGTTTATTGTTTTTAATAAAACAGAAGCCTTAATCATAGCTACTGTTTATTCTGTCAAGGCCTATTGTCTAAAGAGAGAAGACATGATGGATAGACTAACTAATCAAAGTAGAGCCGAAACTACTAAAGCAGCGAAACACGCAATTTGGCCGGTAGATTTATTTTGTGAAGTAAGCTTGTTCGCGAGAAAGGTTGATTGAAAATTATGTTCCTAAGGGGGTAAGGGGATGAAAGTGTTTTACGAAAACCTTGTGATTAAAGTTAAAGTGAAATTCAGTATATACGTTAACGTACGTAGTGTAACATTTGTAAAACATATTTATTGATACAAACACGATATTTCTTGTAATACTTTAAATATTTCGACGATAATATGTTCCAACCATCTTCTAACAACAGATTTTTAAGGCCATTTGGCGAGATTTCGTGATGGCAGGTGGAGTAAGACCCTAACAGAGTGGTGGCCCAGAGGATTTTTTAGAGTCCCTGGCAGACCTCCAGCGAAGTGGACTGATGATGTTGTTGCTGTACAGGGAAAGACCTGGATGCGAAAGGCTCGAAACAGGAAACAGTGGCATTTAAGAGAGGAGGTTTATGCCCAGCAGTGGGTCACATAAAAGCTGAAGATGATGACGATGATAACGAAAAACTAAATGTGAAAGTTCAAACGACCATCGATCATGACAATGCAACTGTACAGCAAGAAGAAAATCATATCCGCAAGTTTGTATAGGTCAAGTTAGGTATAACGATAGTAAGTTAGGATAAGCTAGCACATACTTTTATCTCAGCAGGCTTTAAGTTGACACACGGACAGTCAGGTCACGTCCATGGCTAGTCTTCGTAGAGAAATATATTTTATCTAAAGCGAACTTCATATATAAAGCTCCCTTTTCGAAATAAACTCAGAGTAAATTAAGGAAGGGCGTTGAGAAAGGTTTTGGCGTATTAATATTATATGTGAGAAGCCGCCTGTGGTCTGCAAATATTTTATTAAGCCTTGTAATTTCACCAACCGATTCTCTTTTCATTTTTTGGGAGTTTTCAACGAATTTCTAACGTATTTCAAGAAAATCCTTTAGTTTGATGTG
Organism: Abrostola triplasia; assembly: GCA_946251915.1. Lineage (NCBI taxonomy): Eukaryota > Metazoa > Arthropoda > Insecta > Lepidoptera > Noctuidae > Abrostola > Abrostola triplasia. The sequence continues at coordinate 3,215,922 of OX276444.1, read as the reverse complement.
ATAACTAATTTTTATTTCGTAGATACTATTCTTCATTGTTTCATAAGTTCTGTTAAGACTCAAGAGCTGTTAATGTGCAGTCCTTAATAAAGGAGTCTAATCCCCCCTAGACCGATGGCAAAACGCCTGACGAATGGAAATCGAATAGAATGATAAATGGATGGGGATGATATAATGTTTTGACTATGTTATCGATGACATATTATGTCAAACCCATATATTTTTCATTCTATTCGCGAAGCATTTTGCCACTTGTCTTTGGGGCGTTCATCTCGCCATTTCCGAGACATCTCTTGACAGATTTTTGGAAAGAGAGTAGGGAGGCCTTTGCCCTGCAGTGGGACAGTATAGGCTTATAATAATATTTCTTCATTGTTATAGGTGCAATATATATATAGCGCGTATTTTATACTTCGCCTTCTATCTATTTATGCAGACTTCCATTATTCTAATACTTTTCTCTAGACTACATTCAGTTTGGCATGTGGCGTAACCTCGCAAAAGGGTAAATAGGGTCACGGTAGGTCAAGAATGTATGGCAATTGTCAAAGTACTTCACGTCGCTAAAGCTGTGGTTAGGCATCTGGTGTTACAGTTAGAGAAAAAAATAAAAGGCATCCCCCTTATACATTAAGGACAACCACAAAAGGCCGGAAAAACATTAACATGGAGAAATGAACGCTCCGGAATAAAATACTTTTATATAAGTAACACTCAAACCCAAAGAATATCTTTTTGAACACGTATTCTTACTACGCTTTAACAAAATTCGTGTAAAAATGTATTTCTTTTGCTTTGAATTCTTTTTAGATTGACGATAAGCGCCTTTGATGTGAAAGAAGCTTTTTTTTAAAAAAAAATACGATTTTAAGTCCATATTAAGTAGTACAACCCTCTTACCACGAGCAGTTTAAGTTGTAGAAGCGGGACGCCGGCCGTATTACACTGCACGTAGCGGCATACCGCTTCTACAACGTAAGCTACCTTGCTTTAAGAGTACATGGTAAGGGGGCAGCACGGTATACTACCGTAGCTTACAGGGGAAAAACTTTCGTTTATCGTTGTTATTTAAATCATAAGAGAATTGACATTCTAGTAAAGGCATTAACAGCAACATCCTCAAGTTTTACCGATTTGGCATTAAAAACCATTCTTACTAAGAAAAAGTACTTGCATTGTGATACATACCTTTTGAAAACAGTGCATGTCCCGTACGGTGAACTCTTTGTAACCGCCACCAAATTCAGGCTTCAACTGCTTTGGAAGATGCATTTCTTCGGCAGTTTGTAATAGCCTGAATAGAACAGTTATTATGTTAGAATATTTAATCTGAATATTATACTATTTGAGTGCGAGTAATGAACTGCAAACGACCCTGGCTGGCACAGTGGCGTGAGGACTGGATAACTAAACGAGAGGCCGGAACAGTGGGTGAAATCGGGCTGCGAATTCTTCTTATCGTATGGCTGATGAACAACCTGGTGACAGAGTTTAAACCGCCTGTAGGCCTCTGACATGGCTTTACACACCGTTGGAAAATCTCTCAGGTGTGCCGGTTTCCTTACGATGTTTTTCTTTATATGAATTCGTTTGGTCATACCATTTGGCTATCAGTGCTTTTTAGGGCTACTGACGATGATGATGAATAAACAAAAGAGATCGCTCTATTATTTTACATACAACAAATGTTCATTGGTCAAACCGTATTAAAGACGTTTAGCTTCGTTTCATTTGCGATGAGTTTAAAAGTTGTGAATCAAAAACTAAAGGCGAAAATGTCTAAAGTTACATATTTAGGACACCAGACTAGATCGTAACCATATTATAAACATGATTAAATTCACAATACAAGCGGCATAGACATAAAACTCCACGCGACCATAAAACCACAATAACACCTTCACGGATGATTCATTTATGCAGCACAGTTGACTCACCTGTTGACCTTATAAATTAATAATCAATCTACATTAATATTAAAACAATAAGAAACAAAGGAGTTCTAAACCTTTTCAGTACAGCGACGACCTCATGACCTTCAAGCGACCTTCTAATTTTATTTCTGCTGACATGGCACAGCGCTTACTTTTCAAGTTTCGATCCCGAATATTGTACTAGACTAAAAAAGTGAAGCTAGGAATGATATGTAGGTATTTATCACACTAATATTATAAAAGCAAAAGTTTGTGAGCGTGTTTGTTACCTCTTCACGCTCAAATTGCTAGACGAATTTTGATGAAATTTCATATAGAGGTAGCTGACACCCTGGATTAACACCTAGGCTACTTTTTAACATAAAACATAACATAACATCACGCCTGTATTCCCCGAAGAGGTAGGCAGAGGTGCACATACAATACACCCACATTTCGCCAGTTATGTTTTTTAGGCTACTTTTTATCCCGAAAAAATGTAGCGGGTAACACCCCGGGGCGCAGCTTGTAATAATATAATTCTAAATTGTGAATAGAGTATTAGTTTTATTCAGTAATATCTGAAGTTATACAACACAAATTAAACAGCGGGTGGTCTTACAAAAACATCTATCGGAGACGAAATGTAAGCTTCCGACAAAAGTTAGTTTTCAAAGACAAATTCTGGCGTCATTCTAATTTGTATTCCTTTAAATAGTAGCAGCTCCCAAGAAATTTGGGTAAGATTGAGTTAAGTTTCCATATTTCAGAAAAAATCTTTTACTATCCACTTTGAGTACATAATAAAGAAAAATGTACTGTGTGATATTGCCTACAGCGAATATTGCCTTTTTTATATCTCAACCGCATATCGCTTGAAATATATTTCGACTCAAAAGTGGCATCATTCAGCCAAAGCGCGCCAGTCCATTACACAATACAACAGTAAGCTTTTACGTCGATTTCGTTTCGCGATATAGGTACTTTTATCAGTGCGAATGTCAAATGGTAAAGTAGTTCTAAAGATTATACTACAGAAGGTAGGCTATTGTTTGTCGTTTTTGTTAATTTATACAGCTAGCTGTTTTTTCATTTAGTTTATTTTGGTAGTGTAGAGATTGGCGACAGTATGAACTTAGTATTATCGCTTGTAGAGGCTCTGTACTCAGGGGAGTCTGTCTGCCTAAGGGGAAGACTTGAATTTTACACCTAAATACAAAAGGATGCCCTATATATTTGGGTGTAAAATTAAGCCTCAACAAGACAATAATAGTACAAATGGTTAACTGAAACTCAACGTCCTCCAATAGGCTCGCAGTTAGCTTCCGAATACTAAGAATGTAAGATATTTAGACCGAACGGCCGGCTTGCGGTTTAGCCAGAGCGAATTTAGTTGGTTGTGGTTGCGTTTCCAGACTCGAATGTCAACTGTAGCATTTACCAGCCAGTTTCAAAATATAATTCTGTTGGTTTAAGAAAAACATATTTCCAATGTCGGAGAGAAGTTCTGAAAATGCGTTTTTGTCCTCTTCACCTACTTATAAGACCCTAGAATGTTTTACTTACACATCATCGTCAGCCGTGATGTAGAATGCAGAGCACTGTGATGATGCGTGTTGGCGCACACACACACGCAACCGTGGCCGACTACCTCGTAACTTCTGCAGAAGCCACAGAAGCATACTGTCTGGGAGACCTGTTGAAAAACAGTTGTTTAGTATTTTTAATCTTTTCACAGTCCAGCTCCCTTACCATGAACTCTTAAAGCAGGACAGTTAAGTTAAGGGGGCAGTACCACGTTACATGACTTAGATGGTGATTACTGAACTCTTGTATCTGCTTCGAGGGCAGTCAAAATGTTATACTGGATAGAATATAGGCATTGATTTGCAAAACCTCTTTACTATAGGTATACCCAGTTTTATTGTTATCAAATAGAAAAGATTATACCATTTGGATCGTAGGGTTGTCATTAGTCAACAATAAATGAAATAAGAAATAATGTATTAAATTGGTATTGACTAAACATGAATCATACTTTACTTTTCGAGACCGCTGAATAAGCTACGTCGCTATGTCAGGTAAACGCAATGCTTTTCTATCTCGTGTGTGACTAATAACTATCTATGTACCTACGTATTTCCTATACGTTTTCCAGTCAAGATGTTTACCAACTTTTAAGCACGTAAGTCGTACACACATATATTACAACATTTAAAGGTTGTTCTGGAGCGATGCCAGATGCCGCGTAACTTAAATGAAGAAAACCTTATCCTGAGCTCATTAGCAAGTCCATGACTTGTTCTTTCATCCGTAATATCGTGATTCCCGATTGTAATAAATCCGTGTCTGGCAATTGGCCAGAGGAAGATTACAATAATGACGCCTAAAACTGAGATCTTTGTAATTCGATGAGTATTTTATGAAAGAAAATCGTTATCCTTTTTAGCAATAATCATACTTACTACTAACGATAGGATGACTTTACTACGGTTGATCACGACTCGATACTTAATATAAAGAGCTAAGTATGTATATTCATGTTCTGTGGCGTTCTAATGGGGTAGCCTTTGTTCAACAGTGGACGTCTTAAGGCTGATGATGATGTATGTATATGCATGTAGCTGTAGCGCTCACAGCGCTGATCAAAGGTTCTCTCTTTGTCATCACATCAGCCTATTACAGTCCACTGCTGGACTTAGGCTCCCCCTATGGTTCGCCACAAGGCCAACTCCCGAATTTTTACTCTATATGTAATAATAATTATGTATGCTCTCGTTTCAACTAGGATATCCTTCGGCAAGAACACCGTAGTGGTTTGACAGTTTTGATATATTGCAAAACAGCTTCGTAAATAATTCGGAGATGTCGCTAACAGTCGTGTCCGATGCTATCTTTGACTGTTTTGGGCTACGGTTCTTGCCTAAACACCGAGCTTTCTTGGCATGCGGTAGTCGCAGTCAAACGATTCTGACTGGCAATTTATGTGGTCACATTGATTAAGTTGCGAGTCTAGCCGGTGTACGCATTACTCAAAACTCGATGCAGCGTTACTGTACCGTCAATAAATAGAAAATGTCACCGGTTTTTAAGCTTGTAATAACATCATAGATGGTCTACATTTTGCGCACCCTGATTTAAAGTTTGAGACAGCAAACAAGTTCGATAACTTTTCTCATTTTTTAAGTTCGCAATTTAGCTGAAACTTCTCCTTGTTCATAATTCGTGTAGCTAATAAGACTTCGGTATTATAAGCGAACATCGCAAAAAAAAAAAAAAACTTCCGTTAACGTTACGCCACTCACTTTAATCAAAAGCTGTTGTGCGTTTACCTCGCAAATAAAACATTGTAATTAATTAAACGTTTAATACCCACATTCATCCAACAACGGTACAAATACAACGTAGATTAACACGTACTCTCTAGGAAAATAAATAATTTCGTACACTAACAGAGGCAGGCTACAGCTGCAACCGTGTTTAACGTAGCTACTCTTGTAAGATTATAAATGCTCATACGAAATAAGCATAATACGTTGTTTCCTGGATTAGCATGTATGATGCTTTTAGCCTCGAGAACCCAAAACATTATAATGCCGGTAGAGCCGCATACTTATCTAGTTTAAATAAATCATTAGACCTTTTATGCAACCCTCCGTGCCTCTCATTTTGAAACACCGACGTGAAAATTGCATACCAACCAAACTTGCTTTAAAAGTGAGTAACACTGAAGCAGTTAACACGAACATTTCTGCCTAGAAAGGCGTAACATCAGACAAATTTAGGGTCTCACGGAATGGTAGCTGTAGCTGGCGATAGGCCAACACTTTTATACCAAAGGATATTCCAGCCAACTACGGACATCTAAGCCAACATTTGTTTTAAAAATGAAATGAAACATTTCTGGACGCAATTCAAAGCTAACTGCACAATAGGAAGTTGTGATATAGTTATTAAACTATACCCCAGGAGACAGATAACAATTATATTCTTGTCCATTCTGTTACCGCAGTCTTGCTTTGTTTAAGCAATACAGCTGGGATTGTAATTATCTTCCGGATATTTTCTTTTAAATGGTACTACAGTTTCTTGGGAAATTGAATTCAGACCACATTTTTTTGTTTAGGGACGGTTTTTCTTACCTACATAATCCAACAATAAAAAGGATGCGGGCTAACCAGATGGTACTTGTTTCTGGCATAAAGAATACCACAGCTGCAGTTTTTCTTTGGAAGAATATATATTCCAAGGTTATACAGTGGCCTCTTTTCTTTGATATCGAATGAAGAATTGTCTGTTATGACTTTAATTTGAAGTGAAACGGAACCTTTACTCCGCTCTCAAAAAATAGTTGGATCGACATTTAAAACACGGTTTTCTTCAAGTTTCCCCAATCAACTTTTTACAGCGTATTTTTAAAGTTTCTAATAAATTCAACTAAAAGACCCATTTTCACCTATTAAATCTACTACGACATATACGTATGAAAGACAATCACCAAATTCTTGCCCTGGTAAGTACACTCATTTTTTTACTCTAGTAAAAAAGTTCCTGTAGAACTTACCTTACTTATTTGGAGTCAAGGCTACACGGCCAAACAATGATCAAATAAAACAGCTCAAAACATACCTTTTACTTTTACCTACAATACGTTTGAGAGTTAAGCACGTACTTAACATTAATAAATTCATGCCGGTACGCCGCAGAGACGATTACCGTATCAATTCAATATACAACCGTTGAATCAATTCCACGTCGTTTACTAATGATAACAGTAAAGGCCCCGATTTATAATTCCTATGTATACTAGGAATCTGACATTTATATGAGGAGTATTCAGCTTTAGTACTGACGGAATAGCGGTTCACTATGAATGAGAATAAACATCGGATTTATACGAGTAGCTATGGTCGACTTAACAGCTTCGATGCGCGCTTATTTTAAACGCTACTATCAATTCTTTAATTGGTTGTGCTATAGATTTATGTAGGTTTATTCTGAGTCTGATGCAAATAAATAATGGATACATGTTGTGTGGATATTAAAACAAGTTATGAGCGACTAAAGGCTATCTATCAAACTAAAGTTATTTCAAAGTCTGCTCCTAAAATAACGTAGAGCCTGGGAGTACTTTGTTAAAGGTGAAGTTCAAGCAAGTTTTTGCAGAAGACCTATTTCTAGTTATATCCTAAAACGGGCTGAAAAAATGTACATTATGTAATGCTAAGTTAGTACCGTTTAGATAGGTGATAGATGACGAAATACACTAGCTGACCCGGCGAACTACGTACCGCCTTCTCATATTTGAAACCTTCCTTGGACTTCCACGAATATTTTAAGACTAAAATTAGCTAAATCGGTCCAGCCGCTCTCGAGTTTTAGCGAGACTTATGAACAGCAATTCGTTTTTATAACATAGAAGAATAGAAGATAATTTCACTCTGATCAATTTAAAAAAATATATTTAGTTGTTTGTTTGGAAACAACGTCAACGTCGTCAAAATGAACATTTAGCTCAATAACTGCATGGCTGAATGAAAAACCTGCAATTACGTGGATCATCCAACAGGTTTAAACTTTCAAGTATTTTTATATGATAATAATCCAAATCAGTCTCTTAGATTATTATCTCGTTTCTCGAATAAGCATCTCAATATTTAGAGAACGATTATCCGTCTATACGTGATTGGAGCTTACACTCGCAGTACTTAACAGACAGAAATGACAGTTGAGCGAATTGGATTCGCTTTTTGAACGAAATATTCAAGTAATCGGCTGAAACGTTTACTGAGCAGAAACTATGCTCGATAAAAATAAAAAAAGGTTGTTTCTTTGAAATTCTCAGACGGATTCAACGGGACCTAAAAATAGGTACAATCAGGCCATAAAAATACCTAATTACTTCAAGAAGAAAACATACCTTTTTAAAATGGGTCATTTTTATGAGACTGTAGGTAACATTAAACATTTTATAAGAAAATACAGTGGTTATAACATGAAATTGTTGAAATTAATATGAAATTCTTGAATAATTTATTCCATTTGCTTTACGTGAAACTTTTAGACGTTCAGTGACTATCCTTGACACGGTCATGTTATCATGTTTATTTTGGACACTATACAAACACCTAAGCTGTTTTGTTAATTACACGACTATACGTCCAAACCATCAAAAGACGGTAAATTTTCCCTAATATGTGTGACCACAGTTACGGACAAAAGGTTTACGTAAAATAACTGTCGGTCTTGTCGCTTTATAACGAGTGTAGCGACTACCAAAGAAGTAAAATGGGATCATTCTATAGGACTTTGAAAACTGTATGTGCATGCATCAGCATATTTTTGCCTACCCTTAGATGAATATATAATATATATGTCGATTTCGACAACGGCGACTCCTGAATCACCTTCTTTGATGGACCCTAATGTGGCTCGCTAGACCGAACTTCCTTTTAAACCCTTAGGTACTCAGATAAGCAAACCAAGCGATGACAAACAGCCCTTATCATTAACTGTTGGAAGAATAGAAACTTGCTGTTGAAGTCACTTCGCTAATCAAGACCCCAGTTCTAAGTTTGGTAAACATCCCAAACATTAGTTAGACAAGAAGTTAGTTAGCCAAGTAACTTGAGCACTGCTCAATTAAAACAATGGGATCTACAAGAAAGGGTTACTTAGATCGTTTATATAATGCGTGTATCCATATAGAAAGCCATGTTTGGTAAGATACAAAGGTCTATCTCTTATTCGGATGGTTCATTAAAGACCAAATTAAGGTAAGATTCAGCCTCCCAGCCAAGCAACCCTATCGGGTATCTCCCAAGAGGCATACAAGGATAACCTGTTACTAAAATATAAATACGCAATTCTTCAAAATTTGCTTCAACCGTTAGTATTGCATATTTCATTTATATACAGGTGACTAAAAGTTCATCCGGTATAGGGCCTATTTGAAATTAAATATAGAAAAACAGATACAAGTATTTTTACGTCGCAAGAGTCGAAGAAAAAATGTCTCTATTGCGTGCCTATCAAGTACTAGAGACTGGACTAGAACACAGCTGTTTAAAGCTAGACGATATATTCATTCAGAATTTGCGATTCAACCCAGAGTATTCATGCGACAATTTTCGTGAATAAAGACTGAAATAAAGACAAATTTTTGTAAAGAAAGTATATCCTCCCGATCATCACAACTTTATGTAGGTACTTTCCTCTTATTATAATGTCATTTCACAGTCTATGGACACAGACGGAGCTAGACAAATAATAATGAAATTAAGCAACTTCAGCAAGTTATTGGCAGCATCCCAACATTCAAATGTGTTGTCAAACATCAATAATAGCACAGAATAGTAACATAGCGAGCGAACTATGTGTTCGTAATATGTAATGAGGGTAAATGCGCTCTATAGGACCTATTACCATATTTACTGACATTTAGTACTAATAAATTCTAATTGTTTGAGAGGGTTACCTACACATTTATTTAAAAAGAGCCCTATATTCTATATCAAACAAGAATAGGTTACTTATTGGCAATAACGCTTTAGCGCGTCGTATGTAGTCAGACCGGCAACCAAATCTAGCTGACTTCGCGTCTAAACTTTTTAACGTGACTGTACTTTCGACAAAATATATTTATGTATTCAACAAATGTCTACCAACAGTACTAACTCTTCAGGGAATACCAGAATACTTTTATATTCAAATTGTTCAGCAATTAATTATTATAAGTAATAGGTTTATAGTTTTATACTTTAAAACATAATAACAATGCAATAACAACCCGCTACTATAAACTTTTAAAACACGACAGTTTCCCATGTAGGAGCGAGACGCCGCTATATCCAGTGTAATGCGACATCTCGCTTTCATACTGTAAACTGTTCGCTATAAGAGTTCATGGTAAGTGAGCAGGTCAGGCTTATTCCCTGAGTCTCATTGGCGTCCTATTAACACGATACAGTGACGTACATAGCCAATTGGGTTAATTATCACAAGTATCCAGTCATTCAACTACTTATGAAACAGATCATGTAGGCAATCTATAGATCTATGTGTTAAACTGCCTCATTGATATTTTACATGCATAATATATACATGGCTGTTATCCTACATAGTTTTAAAGGCATACCATTCATATTTTTAACATAAATCAGTACTTATTGCGGGTTAATGCGGTGAAAGAAGTATGTGAAGTTAGTAAATCCATGGTTTCGGTCTACTTCTCTGGTAAACAGGTGTGACTTTAAGTATGTATGAGTAGCTTAAGCCTGCGACTTAGTCCACATGGATTTCAAATGTATTATAGCCTTCCTCAATAAATGGACTATCCAACACCATCAATCAATATATTTTTTCAATGATTTGTATCTATAATATATAAATGAACATTGTATGTGTTAAAGATTAATGACAGAACATTAATACTAAAATAATATATATAATACTAATACTAAAAATAATAAAAACATTGAACTTACAATTTGAATCTTTCAATTTATTATACTACACATACATACATAAAGTCACACCTATAACCCAGAGGGGTAGGTTGAACAACAATATCAGTAGATTATGTTTTTAAGTCCACAAAATTATTTAAATACTAACCTTTAGGAAATATCAGTACAACATCAGAGTGCTGTGTTGGAGTAGAATGCAGGAGCAGACGTCGAGGGTGCATCAGATGGGCACTGAGCTGGCCAGCCATCGGCAGACGTCGGCGCAGCTCGCGGCCAGCTAAATTACAAAAAAAAAACTTGAGAAAAAAACACAAACATGATTTCAAAAACTATTAATTAAAATGCAAAGATATAGTCTTGCTTAGTGATTAATCTTAAATGGAAACATATGTGATAAAATGTCCACTATTTACAATTTATAAAATACATACCACTATCTAACTTGTCTTTTGCGAATTCAGCGAAAGACTTGTGTTCCTGAGGTGTAGAATGAGAACTGCTCTCGTAATCTTCTTTTTCGGGATTTCCCACACTCCCATCTTCACCCTCCATGGCGAACACTCTTCAAACAGTCCTCAAGACAATAACAATAAAACTATACACACACAAGACCGTAAGAGACCTTCAGTTTCTTACATCATCGACTATAATAGCAGCTACGAACTTAAGTTATAACTATTGCACCGTATTAAACAGAAAAAATGTAACGCCCCATTTAACAGACAAAGACGTCTACCATGGTCAGCCGATATAGCCGAAAACACGCGCTTTATTTACTTCGTAAATATTTTATTTTGTGACAAAACTGCGGTCGCGCGCTCCTGTCACTATTTCAAAATTGATTTTTGGCCGCCATTATTAGATGTGGTATTGCTAGATTATTAAACTATGAACGTAATAAAATATTTTGTGTAAATTATATCAAGGTCCAAATGTAAAATCACAATTAGTATAAAATGGCCTCTTCAATGTTCAAAAATCACTAACACTGAGAAAAACCTAAAGAAACCAATTATTTGTATAACGCGATCATAAAATTTGACAGTCCTTATATATTTACGAAACTTGTAACACTGAAATGAAAATGTCAAAACAACCTGTCAAAGTTTTTGTACATTCGGATATTCATAAAGAAAATTAAACGAGTTCCCAGATTATAGTATATTATAATTTTTTTTCACTAAAATTCTTAAATCAATCAATTGTAAAGGGTTAGGCACCAATTGTTTGTCTAAGTTCATTTTATGACACTTGTTCATTTTTTATTAACTCTGCCATTTGCAAGTTTCCCATCAGAAAAACCGGGTATGCCATGATGTAGGCTCTTGAACGTCATCAGAGCCAAACTCCTTCAGCATCATGATCATCATCATCATCAGCCGGAAGACGTCCACTGCTGAACAAAGGCCTCCCCCTAAGAACGCCACTCCTTCAGCATGCGAGATACTAATCTCATCAATACATATATACATAAATAAAGTCACGCCTATTTCACAGAGGAATAGGCAGAGACACGGACACGGATTTCCATTTGCTACGATCCTGATGTACTTCTTTCGCGTCAATCAGTCGCATCATATTCGTCATACATGCTTTTCAGTTAAGAGTATTCCTCACTTAACCCTTTTATAGAAGTTCGCCGAAATCTTCCTTCCCCTTCCCGATATCATTCATCATAGACCAAGTAAATACTTTCCCCGTGCTTCTATTAATAGTTAAAACTCTCATATCTTTAGCTGTAACCTTAGCCACGAAGATTATTTCAAGTGAACCTTCTTTGAGAAAATTTGTACTGTGGCATCAAACACCGTTGTGTTTATCCGAACGGGATAAAATATTCGACTTTACTTTCTGTCATTTCATTTGTAAACGTTCGTTAATTTGCGCGATAATACAAGTTACAATGGACGTGTAAATGTTCAAAACGTCGCGACTTTCTCTTAATTGTAATAGTTGTGTTATTAACGACAACATACGCGCAACGTGAGCAGGAAAAATAATCATTGGGTTGATTGCAAACCTGTAAATTATAAAGGTACGTAGAACTTGTATTGATAAATGACCTTTCTTTGTACTCATGTAATCGTCGCAATTTTCTAAAATTAAATTTCAGTATCGACTTTTTGCTGTGAAAATGTACATACGGACAGTGCAGGTTTATTCTGATTTAAAGTGTGCGGTTCATTTGTGTTTTTGAAGTTGTATTTATTGTTTTCGCGATAACCCACTTTCACAAAAAAATACAGCTGTTAAATCGTCACGCCTAATATCCAACATACTGTGTCATCAAATATTCTCCAATAACATCGGGGACAGCGAAACATATGGTGTTTTCCGATAGTTTTATTAACAATAGTTTATTTCTACTGAAGGTACCTTATGTGAAAATTATGACGACTTTTATTTTCATAACAGAATCCTGTTAGAGAGTATAATGTTTTAAGTTAGGAACCTCCTTTTGTCGCGCCTTGAAAAGAGATTGCAGTTACATGTAAAACAGTTTGTTGTCTATATTTATTAGTTCCCTTAATTAGTGTCATTATTAATTGAAATTACCTTATTAGATTTAATACCAATACCTATGTTAATTGATGTAAGTTATAATATTAAATAATAATATCCTTCATGTGTAGGAAACTTTAATCTTTTTTTGTTTTATATTTTTATCAAAAATATCAATACTTTCTTATTAATTTTTTTGCTGTGCTTATTGGTATTGGTAATTAATCTTAATAGAAGTCGGTCCTAGCTGCCGGTGGTTAGGACTCCAAAGAGAGGAACCTCCTGACTATACGCGCCGTGTCAAGAAGTACCGCCTTTTGCATCAAGCCCTTAACCCAGCCGCCTAACGCGAGCCTCCGAAGATGTTGGTCGAGGCTCTTGGCCATTAGGCCATTGACTGTAACAACTATCGGCACAATGATTGCCGAGTCCACCTCCCACATGTCGACAATCTCGTGCGCTAAATCCAGATATTTAATCTGTTTATCCTTTTCAGCTTTCACGAGATTCTCGTCATGCGGGATAGTGATATCGACAATCACTGCGCGTCGTTCCAATCGATCTATCACCACTATATCAGGCTTATTGGCAACAATAGTCCTGTCAGTAATTATAGATCGATCCCAGTACAGTGTGACATGACTATTTTCAAGAACTGGGTCGGGCACATACCTATAGTACGGTAACTCTGATTCTACAAGGTCATATTTCAGAGCAAGTTGCTGATGTATAATCCTGGCCACTTGGTTATGTCTGTGCAAGTATTCGCCGTTAGCAAGATGAGAACAACCAGAGATAATATGTCTTAGGGTTTCACCCGGCCGGTGACATGCCCGACATATGTCAACCGTGCCATCCTTAATTATATATTTCCGGTAATTATTCGTCATGATAACTTCGTCCATAATTGCACAAACAAACCCTTCGGTTTCTCCAAAGAGATCACCGAAGCGTAGCCAAGAGACGGACGATAGAAGGTCTACATCGGGTCCATGAAGAGCCTTGTAGAACCGTCCGTGTAGCTCCTTGCTCTGCCATACCTCCCTGCGATCATCTGTATCTAGTACTGCAGGTTTGCGCCAGTTCTCTTTAGACAAGGATAACGGGGTAAGGCCCTTATCAACTGCAACTACATTTCGATGCATCCCCACGTCAGTCTTTAAAAAGTATTCCCGGAGGTTGCACACCTCACGATTATGGAGGGTCTTAGCGTTTAAAAAACCCCGACCCCCACATTTTCGCGGGATGTACAACCTCATCACGGAAGACCGTGGGTGATGCATTCGATATGCAGTAAGCATTGTTCGGACCTTCCTATCCATGGTGTCTAACTCTGTCTGAGTCCATTTGAGTATACCGAAAGAGTACATCAAGACTGGCATGACCCAACTATTAAAGGCACGCACTTTATTTCCACCTGAAAGAAGGCTTTTAAGCACTTTTTTCAAGCGGCCATAAAAACGTTCCTTGAACAGTTGTTTCATGTCAGTCTCTTTTATACCTAATGATTCCGATATACCCAAATATTTGTAGGTCTCGGTTGAAGAGAGGGCTTTAAGGTATGTGGAATCTGACAGCTGTGTTCCTTCAGATTCCACAACCTCTCCTCGTTTTACATGGATGAGTGCACATTTATCTGCGCCAAATTCCATTCTGATGGATCTACTAAAGCTTTCAGTGATTTTTAGTAGATCCATCAGCTGTAGACTACCTGACGCAAACAGTTTCAGGTCATCCATGTAAAAAAGGTGAGATATTACCTGACCTCCTCTTTTCAACCGATAACCCAGCCTTGAGCTCTCTAGTAATGTACTCAGGGGGTTCAAGGCTAGGCAAAACCACAGTGGGCTCAAACTGTCACCCTGGAATATCCCACGTTTAATCCTGATAGGGTCGCCGTATTCGCGGGTTTGCCGGCATCCAGGATATTGAAGTATTGTCTTCCATTGTCCCATACACGACATCAAGAAGGCGCGTAGAGTTGCATCAATTTTATACAACTCCAGCACCCTCATGAGCCATGTATGGGGCACGGAATCATACGCCTTCTTGTAGTCTATCCAGCATGCCGACAAATCCTTACGATTACGTCTGACCTGTCTGTTAATAGTCATGTCAATCAAGAGCAGCTCCTTAGTACCACGTGATCCCTTCCTACATCCATTTTGAGCGACATTCATGATGTTGTTACTGTCAATATGTTGACAAATTTTTGTCTTCAAAATGGATGTAAGAAGCTTATATATAGTAGGCAGACAAGTGATCGGCCTATAATTTTTGGGATCCGTGATACTACCTGACTTGTGGAGCAGATGGGTAACTCCTGTCGTTAGAAACTCTGGTAACGACCCAGATTCTAAGGCCAATTGAAACTGAGACGCCAGGCAACCATGTGAACTACGTAGCCATTTAAGCCAGAAATTGTGCAATCCGTCTGGTCCAGGAGACAAAATTACTTGATTATCTTGTTTATAAAAACAAATATCAATGTGTATCCATTTTGGTCTAGCTATGCAGTATTATAGAATATCTCAGTAATTTATGTCCTCTGCATTGTGATATAATTTTTAATGGTAAGAAAACACATGTAATGTTACAGAATATATAAGAAATGAATTTATTGTTTATAATAGTGATACATCTGCACTTAAACTCTTAAAGGAACCCCTTAAGCCATAAGACTGGGCAAAGCCGGCAATATTAATGGTCACAAGTAATACAGTAGTCTTCTTTCCACATATTATTATGATTATTTCTTTAAATTCCCTATTGCACACAATAAAATACAATGTTTAAGTATTTATAGTAGAGGATATTTGATTTTGTAAAATTATGTATGAATGAAAGAATACAGAGAGAATTCTGATGTTTGAATGTGTACGGCTAAATATATTTATGTTATTTCCTATGAGGCTGGCATACTCACCTAGAGTGACTGAAGCCTTGTTCAAAATAAAGATTGAAAAAAAAAGTATATATACAATGTTGAGGTTTTATGAAATTAATTAGTAACCCAGATAAAACCTCTTTAGCTACAAGGCTGGGCTAAGCTGGCAATATTAATAGTCTTAGTGGTCTTCTACTTACATAATATCTTTAGGGTAGTGAATGATATATGAAATGATTTACTGTTTCTATGGTGCCAAGTTTTATTCTTATTAATATGGATTTTGTTTCTTTAATATTGTCCTAATTACCTTATAGCCATAGGTAGTAGTAGGTTTTTACTTTTTATCATAGTTATTGGTTTTAGGGCTAAGTCTGGTGTGACTAAGTCATGGATACTTTAATGTCAACTAATGTAACATATTGCAAAGGATAGAGTAGTTTGAAGAAAGAAAGGGGAGGCCTTTGCCCAGCAGTGGGATACAAAATAGGCTATGTAAAAAAAAATAATTAATGAATTCCCATATTTTTTCAAGGAAACCTGTTAATGTGTGAATCCTCAGTACATGTAGGCATTACAATTTAATATTATAACAAGATTACACCTCCCATTAGCCTGTTACTTAACTAGCCTTGGTTATATGATTGCTTATCTAATGAGCACATTTTATAAGTGCCCACTTGAAGCTGTATTATTTATGAAAATAAATATTAAAGCAATATACCAGGTTTAATACCTAGCTTCATATTTTGTTGGGAATTCTCCAGAAGGAAGAAACTGTTATAATTATTTTTTAATAACTTCTTAGAACATGCAATTATAAAATCGATGGGTAACTTCTGTTGTCCTAGAATCATGAAATTTGTCAAGAAGTCTAATAACACAAGTAGAGGAAAAAATCTGAAAACTGAAATTTTCCTGCTGGAAGATGTTGACTGTTGAACAAAGGCCTCCCCCTTAGAACGCCACAATGAACAACTTGCCAATTGCAAAATAAATAAATTTTCAGTAATATCACATAATAATGGGGGCAAAACTTTGTGCGAACCACAGATGTTTGTCCCGAGTCTGGGTGTTAGTGTATGTGATATTTCATGTTTGTGAAACGCACCCACGACACAGGAGAAAATCCTAGTGTGGGGCGACGTTTTTTTAAAAAAATAAAAAATAAGAATGGCTTAGCTTATTTGCAGTTGGTAAACTGTCCATAACCTATATCAATGTAGGAGGTTTTCCAACAGCAATGCCTGGCTGGAGGCTCTTGCAGTCTCGCCTTTGTCTGGTTACATCCAATAAGACCCTCCTTGGGGTCGTCGACACAATAGTATTCCGAAAAAAAAAAACCAACAGCAATGTTGTTTAACTGTGAATTCAGTCAGTCAGTCTTATCGTTAGTACAATGTTATTATTGTTAACATAATTTATGGTTGACATGGAATCCTCGGTGCGCGAGGCACACTCGCACTTGACCCGTCTTTTTTTAGAACATTGGTCAGAATAGCATCAATCATTCCCCATAGTATTACCTGCATCATATTTTTTGCTGATATTGTTTTCTAATTAACAAATATTCTTCTTCCTCTAGATGACGTTGGACTGGGGAAGCTTGCCACTTCTTCCACTGAGGTGCATAATGGAACACCTCAGTACGGAGGATGCTTTAGCGGCAATGTCCACCTGCCGGCATTGGCGGAATGCTATACTGCTATATGAAGCACATCGGTGAGTTCATACTTAATGTGTAACAAACAAATTTCATCACATTGTGACCATTACAGGCCATCCGCCGGCGCTTAAGTCTGTGTAGAAAAATATTTCGTGTCTTTTTGGGCTTCAAGTTTAACGACCCTTAAGGTCCATTATATATTTATATACATTATATATTGGTGAAAAAGGTTTGGAATGTTAGTTGAATATCGGGAAAGAAAAGACCTCGGCGAACATACTTGTACCAGATTTATGTTCTACCAAAGGGTCGAGTGAGGAGTTTCCTTGACCGACGAGCGTATATGAGAATTGTGATGCGAGTGAATGAGGCGAAAGAAGTATGTTAGAATCGTAGCAAATGGAATTCCGCGGTCTTTGCTACCCCTCTGGGAAATAGGTGTGCAAATGCAGGGTTAACACTCAAAATAGGTATTTTAAAATTGGAGATTCTATTTATTTTTCTTATATTATTGTTTGTGTCTGCTCAGTCAGTACAGATGATTAATGTGTGACCAGTAACTAGTTATTATTGTTTATTGCAACAACAAAATATTGGTAGCGTTTACATGAATTATAGACGAATGGACCTTGAATGTATGATCGATGATATCGACGTAATGTATGTTGACGTGCGTTTTGTACAGTCAACTTCATAAGTAGCTTTATATGTTAAGAAACCTTATCACACAAATATTATAAAGGCGAAAGTTGAGTGTTTGTATGTCTGTTACGCTCAAACGGCTAGATCGATTTTGATGAAATTTTATATGGAGGTAGGTGACACCCTGGATTAACTACTTTTTATTCCGTAATGTAGTAACTAGCAACTAGCATCAAATAATTGAAAGAAACAAACATAAATTCATGTAATTGTTTCAAATTATATAAACGTCTAAATGATGATGTGAGTATATTTAAGACCTTTTACTATATCAGAAGAAGTTCTTAATGGTATGGTAAAAAAATTAAGTGATCAGCTACTTACGATACTGACTTGTCAGTTTTGAGGAGCTCTTTACATGGAATAGAATAAGTAAGCCTTCAATAAGTTAACTGTCTCAGTAGGTTAAGGGCTAGCATATTCTAGTCGAGTTCATTAAATTATCAAGCACTCACATGTTTGCGAACATTCTTTTGAACCCAAACCTTTGATCCGCGTAAATTCTATAGCGAGACTTTTAAGGTAATTCATAATTGTATTTCATTTCCTCCAATAGCAACACATTCGAAATGAGAATAAAACAACAAGAGAGGAACATGTTCGTGGCTCGCATATTCAAGAAGCACACACGAAACCTTCACATTTATATAGACTGCAATGAAGTGGAGCTGGAGAAGTTCATGAACCTTGTACTTCCACTGTGAGTATTTTTTTTTTTTAAAAAACACGTCGCCTCACTCTAGGAATTTCTGCGCAAGCGCAGCAGTCCAATCGCTTAGCGCAGTGCTAATCAGGTCGTCTAATAATTAACATAAAGGTTCAGAAATGCAGGGTAAGCCCCCTTACCATGAACTCTTAAGCAGGACAGTTTACGATGTGGAAGCGAGACGCCGCATTACACTACATGTATCAGTGTCTCGCTTCCACAACGTAAACTGTCCTGCTTAAAGACTTCATGGTAAGGGGGCAGGAATCCTATGTTAAATTCAATTCAAAGTGTTTTTCTCGAAATAACAGTGTAACATCTGGGGCACTACCGTTCCTGGAGTTTACAGGCGCTATGTAAATACTGCTGCACGACACTAAAATCTCATTCTTATAGAAAATAACCGACAAGAAACCCCGCTTCTGCCTCATAATTGAGTTTACAGACATGAATTTTGTATGCACAGACGCCAACTCGGAACCGTAAACCACATAAATATGTATCTATACTATTCTATACCGTCGTTGCTCTTCAACGTCAGAAGTTAATCTGATGCAGATTGTCTGCAGAACATGGGTAGATGTGTCTTTCTTTACTTTCACAAACAAATGGTTATATTTTTTAAGCTTCATAATAATCTTTAGCATAAGCGAAAACTGCGCAAACCTATACGTAGATAGACGACGCTAGTCACTAGCTTGGTAGGTATAGGGAACTTTCTATCTTTTTAGGGACAACACGGCATATAAATATTAGTAAGGAATAGGATAAATATTAATGCAACTGCAACCAAGAACATTTTTTATTGTATTTCACCACAATATTTTTTTAAACTATTTACGTTATTTATACATTACAATGACGTATACTATAATCTACGTTAAAAACAAATGAAAAATCTAAAAATTATGCATCGTCGTATAAGAATATCATAAATTTTTAGTACGTAGTTTAAGTAGGTATAGATTGTTTTCCACTTCACCACTCCATCCTTCGTAGTCTCGGACCACGTGCGTCCAATCCCACAGACTGTAATTATGCTAATTATGTTCTCCCTATCGATCTATGTTTCAATGTCTTGCTCGTGTGCCGTAACCTTCGGACTCGTTACAAGACTTATTGCAGCTGGTCGGGTCCCCTTTGCCAATTCGTTAGGGAGTGTTCCATCTTGAATACGATAATAACAGCCTATTGTAAATAAACAGGATGGGCATAACGACTTCGAATTGAATACTTGCAACTCAATAGACGGTCAATTGAGTAGCGAATTTCGACGTATTTTAACAGTTAAAAATAATTAAGCTGTTTTGTGACCTTGACCTACACGTGTTGTGGTTTCAACTGGTAATATCGCTAGCTGTTGAACTGTATTGTTTTCTCTGAATCGATTACCCCGTTACCTCGTTATACCTAGGCTATAGTACTGTATATCTATCTAACTATTCCAATCGTGTTGCTCTGTTTTGAAAGAAACAGACATTTGAATATTTGTTTAATGTATAAGGCTGTCCTATTTCTTAAAAGTTTTCTTTACAACAGTTAGGTATAACTAATACTTGTACTAGTAGGAACAATTTGTATCGGGCACAAATGGCAAGAGCTTATCGCAGGAAATGTAAAGCAGCCTTCCTGTGCAAATGTGCAGTTCGGCAAATCCTGTACATAAAGTGCATTGTATAAGTAGATAGGCAAAGTTCTCAGTATATTATGTACTTGACAAAGTGCAGTTTTATCAACCCGCTATACTTTTTTTAAACTTTGTCGTAAAACTTCGATTGCATTGCATCCGGAAAACCCGTTAGCATCTAAAATAAATGCACTTATGTAAATGTATGTTGTGCAGACAAATACCTATATCTATTACATCTATACACAGACAGACAGTCAATGTCGGCTCTAAACCTGTACATCGATAGCTGAGTCTTATATTAGAACGTGTTTAATCAATACGAGCGGTCGCCGTAGCGCCATCGTCGTTCAAGTGATGTAACAATGACACAACTACGCACAACACACAATATATGTTTACGAAACGATCTTGTAATGTTTTATAACAAATAAACGAGTTTCATTAGCTCACGTTTGCCTTTCTCACGCGGTGTGTCGCACCTAAACGACAGGACCAATTATCGCGGATCGAAGGACCAAAATGCGAGTGTGTATAAATAGACAATATTGTCGTAGCTTTATGGCTCAATTAACTCAATAGCTAATTTCATCATTGAACATCTTCTTATTTACTGATGTCGTAAATCGTTATGGCAATATCACATTAATAACAACGCTTGGCAAGCAAATTTAAATCTGCCCTTGCAGTATGTTGTTATTTACACAAACGTTCGCGTTCGTCTCTTAGTATGCATATTTTGGCATAGCTGGCGAAGAAAGTTATGTACGCATTGCATGCGTTGGTTAAAAAGGATTTGTGTGGAACATAAAGCATAGTTAATATCCGTCGACAGGATAGCAGTTGGACCTGTGACCTCTTGATTCAGACACAACAATAGCCGTTATGCTATTGTCGTTTAATAAAATACAACACAAAGCGCTTTAAGGAGGTCGACCGGGGTCGTTCCAGTGGCACGAGTCTGGAACTTTGTTGTGTAAATAAAATGGGAGACATTTATTGCTACAAAAAGAACCCACACTAATCTTATTTCAAAGGACTAGTAGCTAAACGAGCTTAAATTTAAAATAACGTTTTGTGAGCAATAAAGATTCAGTCTGCAATTTCTTTCGTTTACCTCGTTCACCTTTCCGTCAATCGGTTTACCTTTCGAATATAAGCAAGTCCTTACTTTCAGTTTTCTCTTCATTTTATGATATCAGCTCACTGAACTGATTTTCAAATAGGATTTTTTAAATTAAATCCCATCTTAGAGGGTAGATAGTTGCTGTTGCCCACAGTAGATTTTGACAAATATAGTTAAAATCCTGTATAAGCAATCCTGGCGAGAAGTAATATGTATAAAGAAGAAGAATCGTTATTTCTTTTTAATTTACTAGTTCTAATTATATAAACAAGTAAGTGAGCTGGCTTTCGATTCTGTTTTATTGTATAAGTAGCCATTAAAATGTATAAGGGGCTACCGAAATACTTAACGTTGCGGCGACATAGCAACACTTTCCAAAACACGGAATATAAAATTCACAAAATACCATGTAGGTATACAGTCAGCAACATAAGTAGCTTATCAAATTGCGTAACATGTCGAATAATGATTGGAGGAAATAAACATAGTATTAACATGATATTTCATATGTAATTGTATATTTAATCAAATACTTTTCGCAAGTTTAGAAACTTAAATATTCACTGTTGCTGTCTGTACTAAAGTATGCCTAGTTTGATATGCGAAAGTAATGTTTGCCTGTATCTACGTATACAACGCTTTGTTTAGTTACGAAATATGCAGTTTACATTTTGTATGAATGTATTAGTTAAAATCGCTGAGATGTTTTATGGTTCAAGTCTTGTTTATCTATTTGGTCCTTTGATCCGAATTTGTTTTTATTATACATTTTTAAGGAAATACAATAAGATAGTTCCAAAAAAATATCTATAAATTTCATACTTTTGATAAATATCTTGCTTTTTTTTACAGTTTTTTTGACACAGTGAAGTTACAAGAATTAGTGTTCATAGGACCACGCCACATGCAGCAGAGTCATCTTGTGCCATTGGTGAAACTTAATAGGTAAGTTTTTATGTTCTAACTTTAATGTTATTACAAGACCTATTCCTGCCTAATACGGTAGCCAATCATACCAATATTATAAAAGCGAATGCGTGAGGATGGATGTATGTTTGTTACACATTCACATAAAAACTGCTGGACGGATTTTGATGCAACTTTAGCTTATTAAACATAATATACATAGGTTATAACATACATATGCATGAAGGAGTTCCTGTAGGATGCGGGGAAACTGCGCGTAACAGCTAGTATTACATCATAGTATCGATCAAAGAATTTGAAGTACCGTTGGTATTATAACTTCTTAGAAATATGTCTGTATTATTACTAACCTTTCTTAACCCTTTAGAATTTTTGAAGTTAAACATTTTAGGCCGAATCAATGATTTAGCAATACTTGGAATTCCCAACGAATATTTCTCAATTTAAAAAGATTTTTTAAACAATACTTTCACCTTAACCGTCCTTCAACTTTTGACTTGCAAAAGTTTTAATAAGGTTTACACTGAACAATAAAAAGAATCCGTTGAAAACCTCGTCTTGTTTCACAATTGAATTCAAACTTTGCTGACGTCAACGTGACTAGCAGCGTGATAGGGTTAAATATGAATTTGGAAATGTCATATTGTATTTTCATTTTACGTAAAAATGATGACGTCAAAGAATATGAAAGACTAAAGATAGAAGTTGTGATGTTGGACCGACGGTTTGGCTTTGGTAAACATGAAAGTGATGATGAATACGAACAAATCAAGGCTAAAAATAAGATGTATGGATTATGTAACAGATGATGATAATTCAAGGGTGATGAGCAGCAGCGTCTTCTGTATCTTGACCACCAATACTGCGATCCCTAAGTCGCTTGCCAAGCGCGGAGATTATGGCAACACTCCTCAAGGGGAGGCCTTTGTTCGACAGTGGACGTTTTCCGCCTGATGATGATGATGAATAGATGATATGAGAAAGAAGAAACTAACTGTTAAGATGATGAATATAAGAGATAATTGGAAAAATAACCAGTAATTTGGATAAGTCAAATATATCAGACGAGTTTGACCGTCTAGGGCGCGCCAGACGTCCTTAGGTACTATCACTTGAGGAGGC
The DNA here is from genome assembly GCA_946251915.1 of Abrostola triplasia. Taxonomy (NCBI): domain Eukaryota; kingdom Metazoa; phylum Arthropoda; class Insecta; order Lepidoptera; family Noctuidae; genus Abrostola; species Abrostola triplasia. The sequence continues at coordinate 3,192,276 of OX276444.1, read as the reverse complement.
ACTCTTTGTACCTTTTACGTAATAATCGTGATTAATTTTAAACTATTGATTAGTGTGTATTAGTAGTATATGGTTATAATTAACACTGCCTACGAATGCTGATGTCATAGAATAACACAATAGTCACGTTTAGAACTGTCGCCCGTCGAGTCAGCGTCTGACTTGCGTCCGGAGACTAATCTTACCAAAACAATGGATTACACACGCTGTTCGCGGTGGATTTGTTGATTATATTATAATGTTTAACTTAAGTCATAAAATTGTTCAGTAATAATGTTGGTGAAGTTTTGTCATGAGATCAACAGTCTATGAGGTGTTTTTTACTTTTAAGTCGATAGTATTTATCTTCAAAATAAACCCCGGTTCCTGTTTGATAAAAACCTGAAGAAACCGTTTTAGTTTACATTATATTCAACCTCAAAACTTTGAGTATTGATCGCCACATTTAAACAGTCACGAATATATAGGAAATCCGTTCAGTGCGATCGAAAATGTTTTATCATATAGAAACTGGTCAAGATAGTATGTCTATTTACTATATATTCCGGTTATACTCACGGGTGTATTCGGGAATGCCCGACTAGTTTCGGACTCGACCGGAGCCCTTATTCATGAGCTAGTTACGCGGCAGAGTCGCGAGTCGCAGTTCGGTTCGCGACTTCGAAACTAGTCGGGCATTCCCGAATACACCCGTGAGTATAACCGGAATATATAGTAAATAATATGGATACCACTCACGAAAGTTATTATAGTAAAAAAAGATAGTATGTCAATTCCATTTGCTAACTATAGTCCTCATTTGCAGGATTATAACTGAGAGCTTGGTGTTCCGGCATTTACACAACCTACAAAGGCTTGTTTTCCTTGGCTGTGTGTTAAGCACGTCGCATAACGAAGATACGATATATAATGTGAGTAGTACACTTATTTTTACGTGTTTTAATTTAAAAATACCTAAGTAACTCTCTGTTTGTTTGTTCCCCTTTCACGGCTAAACCACTGAACAGATTTTGATAAAATTTTGTAACGAACAAGCTTGAACCCCAAGAAAGGACTGCTACTTTATATCTCGTTTAGTTATTATAAAAACAAATATGATAACCTTACTTTTGCTTTCGAATCATTGGAGGATTAAAATTACTTATATAAAAAGCCTTTCTAAAAAATCCTTCATTTTCGGTCAGTGGGAAGTAATTTAAAAGGTCAGATAGTCTTGGAGGAACTGCCTTCTTCCTCTTACGTCACAACCGGGCTGCCATTTAAAGGTCGACCGATTGCGATCAATGTCGCCAGTACGCAGATCGAAACTTGTTTTGTTAATGTACTTGGAGGATTTTTGATATCGATTCAAAGTTATAAGAGTAATCGATTACTCGTACTGTCTGTTGATAAATAATTTCATGGTAGGTGTTTATTTAACGTTTTTTTAATTGATAAATACAAAAAACCTTTATACCTTTACCATGAAGTCTTAAATGAGGACAGTTTGCGTTGTAAAAGCGAGATACCACCCTACAGTTGACAGCGTCTCGCTTTCACAACAGAATATGTCGTGCTTAAAACTTCATGGTAAGGGGGCTGTAGCTGCATCGAAAATCTCATGATTGAAGTATTATGGAAGAGTCGTGGTAAATAAGTTTGATTTTGATAAATATAAGCCAGAAAGTATAAGACTTATTGATAATAAAAAAAAGAAACGTGTTAAAAACAATTAAAACAATAATTAAAAGAATTTCGCTTAATTACGTTTCTTTGTTTGATGTAACCGAAACATTTAATTGTCTGATCTTTGTTTATTGCGACCGATCCCTGTCCGATTCGCCATCATACTTTCTTAGTAGCTTTTCGCGATTTATATCTTAAGCTTACTCAAGAAGATTACTATATAACATTTCTCGGTTCGTATTTTCGAATCAGACTCAAGAAGATTGATGATTGGGCCTGTTTGTTTTCAGCACAAACAAATCGAGTATTTCTCCCGACCACTGAACTTCAACAATGTACTGACACCAGCAGACGCGATCTTGTCCAGTGGCAACCAACACCTTATGCAGTTCTCAACGATCAATGTGAGTAGTGTAGCCGCCTTCAAAAAAACAACAATCTATATAATCTATCCATATCTATATCTGTCCCACTGCAGGCAAAGGCCTCTTCTTGTATAGAAGTATGGCGTATTAATCACCACGCTAGCTATCTAAGCCCTCGCTATTATTATTATCATATTATATATTATTATCGCTATTCTAAGCCCTCAACTGTAAAGTTGAGGGCTTAGAATAGAGTTATTTTTAATATTTTATTTATATAAGACTATGTCAGCTACATCGCAACTTAAGCAGGGCTATACTATCTAATTATTTTGAGAGACTACCTTGGACTATCTCTTAATTAGGTTGGAGCATTTGTTATGTGATTGGACTGCTGGGACACACGGGACAAACATTGTGTCGCAGATGTTTGTCCCGAGTCTAGGTGTTTGTGTGTAGGTGATATTTCATCTCTGTGAAACGTAGGTACCCACGACACAGAATAAATTCCTAATGAGAGGCTACAGATATTTTAAAATTATTAACATTTTCAATATCTCCGTTACAGCACATAATAGTAGACTTCGACCAGATAAACACGACAGCGCTGAGGACGCTCGCTGACCTGCCAAACTTCCAGTACCTGACGCTCAACATCACCAACAAGAAGCCTGAGCTGCATTACGTTGACTGGATCTCATTGCAGCAGAAATACAAGGAACCATTACAAGTTATTGTTAATATTGTAAGTGTTAATACAAATTTTGCTTATTTTTGACGACTTAACGCTTCAATTTATCGCCCACTGTACTGATGGGGCTAAAACTAAGTTTAATACTGGTTTAAACCTGAGACTTATAAAAAGCTTTTAACATTTAAAGTTAAACCTGGTTTAGACGAGACTTATAAAAATCTTTTAAAATTTTGGTAATTTATATCAGTATATGCAACACTAGCCGTGTGGTATGACCGTTGGACTGGCAAGTCAAACACCGGCACGCACCAATATCTCTCCAATTCATGCGCGTACTATGAATTAGTTATCAGTTGGTGAAGGAAAACGTGAGGAAACCGGCACACCTGAGAGATTATTCAACGGTGTGTAAAGCCATGTCAGAGGCCTACAGGGAGCTCTTTACGCTCAAACGGCTAGAGCGATTTTAATGAAATTTCATATGGAGGTAGCTGACACCCTGAACACGTAGGCTACTTTTTATCCCGGAAAAATGTAGCAGCTAACACCGCGGGGTGCAACTAGTAATATAATTTATTACAGAAAATTAATTGGTTACAGATCGCGGTGCCAATAAGGAGGTTTAGTGATATAATAGAGAAGGTGTTTGTTCCGGGCTTATTGCTGTCATCATTGAAAGTCATGTTCTGCAAAACGGTGAGTGATATTTATTTTAACATTTGATTTATTTCTACTACCCCCCTTACCATGAACTTGTGGAGGAAGAGATGTGGAGGTCCTCCAACGTAAAGGGAAGGTCTTCCAACCAAGCATACCACCGCCTGGTTGGAAGATGAAACAAGACAGTTGACGCCGTATTACACTGCTGGTAGCGGCGTCGGGGTTGTTATCCTATTGTTTCTTTGAGTTGAGCAATAAATAAATAGGCTTACCCCCTTATGTAAAACCTAAAACATAACTGGCAAAATTAAGGTGTGTAGTGCGAAATCTTTATCAGATTTCGGACTTCGTCCGTTGGGACTGATGTCTCACTGGATAGGCCTACACGCGAGACCAAGCGACTGATTACTCTGTAATTTTACTAACACTAGGTTAAACATTGTTACTAACAAATATAAGGACCAAGTCTGAAATGAACTTTATTATTATTATATCTGTGTGCTCGTTGGTCTAGTGGTTGCTAAGCGCGACTGCTGAGCACGAGGTCCTGGGTTCGGATTCCGGGTCGGGCAGTGTTACTGGGTTTTCCATTGGATATCTCAGTAGCAGCACGGAGTCTGGATTTGTGCCCGCTTGATGGCAATAGTCTCGCCTCCTATTATATTGGGACTAAAAACATAACTGGCGAAATGTGCGTGTACTATATGTACACCTCTGCCTACCCCTTCGGGGAATACAGGCGTGATGTTATGTTTTGATATCTGTGTGCAGCTGTACACGCCGCTGCTGTCGCACGTGTCGCGGCAGTACGCGGCCAGCCTGCAGGAGGTGGTGTGGCTGGACAGCCCGTGCGACTCCAGCGACCCCTTGCAGCGCGTCGTGCGCCCCCTCCGGCACCCGCAGGTAACCACTGGGCTACCACCAGCATGATTGACCTGGCTATTCATATATTTAGAAATACTGATGACTTGATTGGCGCAGTGGGTATACGATTGGACTGCTGCGCTAAGAGTTGGATTGGATTCCCGCACGGGGCAAAAACGGGTGCGCCGGACGTACTTAGGTATTAATCACACGTGGAGGCACTACTTGCACCCCTGTGAGGGAAAACAGCTCTTGCTTAGTTTAATCCTTCGATGGGTAACTGTTCTTGAGATTACGAGTCGAGTTTGCCTGGACAATTCTACAATTTAAATACCTATATAAAACCTTGATTATTTTGTTTCCAGCCTGAGACGTTCGCGCATGTGAACCAGTTCGTGTTGCTGTGTTGGCAGTGCGTCAATCTCAAACGTTTGGTTATTCATGGTGAGATAATTATATTGATACTAGCTGACCCGGGGTATGAAAAATAGATGTTGGCCGATTTTCAGACCTACTCAATGTGCTCAGAAAATTTCATGAGAATCGGTCAAGCCGTTTCGGAGGAGTACGGGAACGAACATTGTGACACGAGAATTTTATATATAAGATTTTGAAACCATAAGCTTCATCATCATCAGCCGGAAGACGTCCACTGTTGAACAAAAGCCTCCTCCTTAGAACGCCACTATGAAGCAGCTTGTTAATTGCATCCACCGGTTGCCATAAACGTACCTTTTCGAAAATAAAAGGCGTCTATTATTAAAAAAGTGTGAAACATTTCCAATAAAATAATGCGGAAATATAGGACTTGCTAGAAAAATAATTATACATAATACTAGCTGATCCGGCGAGCTCCGTACCGCCTTCTGGCATTTAAACCTTCCCTGGCCTTCCACGAATATGTCAAAACCAAAATCAGCTAAATCGATCCAGCCGTTCTCGAGTTTTAGTGACACTAACGAACAGCAATTCATTTTTATATATTTTATTATAGAAAGATATATACCTACTTTTTAACCACATTTTATAAATAGTGTTCATCAAGTATGTGAATATACTTTCAGGTTACTGGGTGTGGCAGTACGACCTGCTGGGCTTCGTGCGCCTGCGCAAGACGCTGACGCACCTGGAGGTGTCGGCCATCTACGAGAAGCAGGACCGCTTCTGTAAGGCGCTGCGGCTCAGCGAGGAGGGCTGCGCGAGGCTCGCCGTCGGGGACGCGCCCAGCGATGTGGACGCTGAATTCGTGCAGGTAACGAAGGCATTTTATAGATTTTGGTGGTGTTTTTGATGGTCATGAAGTATATAACATCGGTGAGCACTAGGATAAATATTTACATGACCTTTAATATGGTAATAAATGTAATTATCTATCTATTTTTTTTATTACTATTTTGTTAGTTGTATACTTAATAAGTTATTTATCAAAAGAATTCCAGTTTGAGCTAGTATCGACGATATGAGTATGTTGCGTTAATTTTTTTGTTGATTTTCGTCGAAATTCTACACAACATAACAAGATAACTATACTTTAAATAAACAAATGCGGTTCAGTTTATGCTTCGGAATAATAATAATATTTCATGATAATTATGATCCGGTGAAGTGCGGATTTAGTCACTTCTACTCATTTCTCTTGGTGGTCATGCTGGTTTCTTATAAAAATATAATGAATAACTCTCAGGAGGTGAACGAGTTCACGGAGTTCGCTTGGTCCCCCACGCCGCTGTCGTCCCTGCCGGCCGGGCTGCGCGGGCCCGCGGGCCCCGGCCTGCGCGCGCGGGCCGCGCTGCGGGAGGCCCGCCGGGACCCCTTCCCGCCGCTCTGCGGGTAAGTGGCCACGGCCCGCGCACCACATCCGGACGGACCGCTCAACACCTACGTTAGGGGGCTAAAGACATCGCCCCGCCATCTGTCTGCAAGGCTTGAGGTGTGTAAACAGTACTAGATAATACAAACGACACGAAAATCTATACCTAACTGCAGAATGAAATCCGGACGACAAAGAAATCCAAACTTAATAGATTCAAAATCAACGCGTCCTACACTAGGACAACTATAGACACCAAAATGTCTACTTAACTTCACCATACTGCTGGAGTCCGATGTAAAAAAAGTCTATTACTGTTTACTACAATCACAAGTATATAAAGAAACCCGGTGGTTCTCAAGTACTACGTACTCCAAGAATAACTGACAACATAGTTAACCGCGCCCGACCGACACTACTGACCATACTTGCATGTTGGTTTTAGTAATAATAATAATCCGGACGCTCTTTGAACAGCATATAACTATATTATATCGTACTACAAGTGTGCACTATACAAATTGCAAAAAAATCTACAGTACGCGCAAGCTAAGTTGGCCGGCCCGCGAAGTTGGCTTTAAAAACTCCGCTTGCAGTCAATAGCAACGAATATGTGTCAATAAATTGTACTAAAATACTTATTAAAATTAGTAAATAATTGTATACGTGACGTTGTGAAGTTATAAACTGATTAACCTTATACGACTGCTCGCTCGTAACACACTTCAGGTCGGACAACTTAGAATGCGCGTTATATTTTGTATTTAAGTACTAATGACAAGAAAAAAACAAGTCTTTTTCAATATTGATTTGGTTTCAAACTCTAACGGTTGCGACAGAAGTTTGCCAAAACTTATTCGTATTATGCGTGGCGTACATTATCGTGCTTCGGTGGAAATAAAACAAATACTACTCTCAAAATCGAAATGCATGTATTTTGACTCCTTAAACTCATACGATGTTCATTGTTTTCGTTTGAAAATCAAAGGGTCAGTCATAGAACATAATATTTCAATTTTAGGAGTATACTATTGTTTCTCGTTTTTTGTCACAAACTCGAGTCATTTAGCAGTAATCAAGCCTTAGATTCTGTATATAGTTCGTGATAACTACCGAACGCCCGATAGTGTAGCCACAGCATTATTATAAGCATAGAGTGTAGCACACGTAATCCTCTAGACTAGCAATATTGAATATAATAAGTACGCAGCTTTATTTCTAGTTTCAAATTCCATCTAAACTGTAATCACTTGTTTTTATACAATCAAAAAATGTGAGGAGAGAGTACTCCGGAATGTCTGCATGTGACTACAATATTATTTACATGTCACTGCAAAAAAAAAAAACATATTTTTATACAAATATAATATAAGTATATACTTGTTACTATAAAGTTATATATTTTACGTTAATGCACATTTATTATCATTTCTGATTAGATTTTGTAATTCAATAATATATTCCATGCTGATAATTTTTTAATCATTGTTAATTATTGTTATTATTGAATCGTGAGATCGAATCGGACTCTCAGATATATATTCTGTGATTATTCTGTAGAGGTAGATGTTACACGACAATAAAACACAATAGTATTATTTAAACATTACTCGTGTTGAAAAACACTGCCTTTACTTAAGCATAGCAATAGATAAAGCAATATTAAACAATAAACGGGACAAGGGCGTGGCCAATAAGGCGGAGTTATAAAAAATGGGCGGAGTTAAAAAATGCCCCGCCTCTTGTCAAAGTCACTACAATAGCCCAAATTATACATCTCTATAGAATAATTGAAACACGTAACTCATTCAATTCTTAAATCAATTAATTTTAATTATTAAGCTGACTTGTTGGTACTGGCCACGTTTTTTATTGGCTGTTTAAATAATTATATATACACTAAACAAATTATATAAACTACAAGTATTTATGTATATATGTGATTGTTACAATAGTCTGAGTTACCATTACATGAATTTTAATACGTTTTCAGATGAGTATGTATTATAAATGAACTTTGCTTTATTATATAAAGGAGAATGCCTTGAATTTCGTTTCGTACCAAACCTAGTTTTCATTGCTTTGCCACCGAACGTAGGGTACAGGCTAAGGGTTTAAAATGCGCTCTGAAAAGTATCTTATCAACTGTAATAATTTAAAATTAAAAAAAGTGTTAATCAGGTACCATAATATTGTATTGTCACCAAACTTATTTAAGTATGCAAAATTTTATTTCAATCGGATGTCAAAAAGTGGTTCTAATTTAGATTGCAAGATTTGACCTAAACAAACTCACATACATACAAACATTGCAAGTTAAATAAAAGCTTGTAATAAAAGGTTTATACAACCTTTTTTCTATTTTTTATCTGTAATAAAATCATGATAATAAATTAGGAAAAAAAACATACTTTACTGTTTTACTATAATAATAATTTAGCTCATGAATAAGGGCCTCGTTCAAGTTCGAAACTAGTCGGGCATCCCCGAATACACCCGTGAGTATAACCGGAATATACAGTAAATAATATGCTTTACTTTATCATGAAATCTTATATCCAAGAAGTTTGCCTTTCCATGATTTTATTTGCAAAAATATTTTATAATAATCTGGTATTTTGTAGACTATGTTTGGTTGTAATGCAATAGGTACCAGCATTCTCCTATCATACAAATATATATATAGGTATGATATTAAAACAAATTGAAATTGGATCATAATATGTAGTTACCGTAATTATATTAATTAAATTATATTACTTATCAAATTTATTCACTGTAATGTTGCTCTTCAAATATTTTCCTAGAAAAAATTATCGCATTTCTATTAAAATATACTTAGAATCAATTCGAAGAGTATATGAGATATGGTGTAGGTATAGTTGGCTACGTTAAGCATACTTTTTTCTAGTTTGTCTTTTTAATATACAGCGTTTATTTGAACCTAAACCCACTTATGGGATTGTATTTGAATTTGAACCCAAAAATAGCTTTATAAGCATTTGTTGAAACATCAGCCAAATATGTTAGACGACAAGTAACTTTATACATTTTCATGTTTGATGGGTTTAAATTCAGATATAGTCACACTGATGATAGTGAGTTCATGTTCAAATACGCTTGTAAGTAATATTTTTAAGTTCATTTTAGGTTATAATGCAGGTTGTATTAACACAGGAGATAATATTTGTTTGTCTAACATCCGATTTTTGCATCGGCTGACAAATTATCATATTTGGAGGATAAAAGTCATTTTGACAGTTAATGTATGGAAAATATGTCAAAAGGTCAATTAGTCCTACTGATAAGAAAACTAATTATTAAAAACTCAGCCCTAATTTGGATTGGCTTTATAAGCTATTTACTATTTGCATGTGTATACAAGTTCTCTTCAAAATCAGGAATTCTTTTATTTTTCATATGATATTTATTTTAAAACACCTTATTTGGGCCTGTGAATAATTAGGTACCTTTAACATTGGTCTACTAAAGAAAGCTTTGTTCACAAAAGGCAGAACAAAAAGGATTCCATAAATATTTAGATAAGTCAGCCCCAAAAACGCTCCTAAACTTCTTTACTTTCAATTTGAATTTATAAACTTTTTCTACATTCTTTCATGTTATAAAACCAATCCAATTTAGAAAAATCCCTTACGTTGGTCTCCCGTAAATAATGTATACAACCTGTATACAGCAACTTAAAAAAAACTGGTTCACCTACAATAATATTTATACAGCATCGATGAAACACATAAATTGATGTGTTCTGATAAAAATACATGCTGTATCTATACTATTGAAGGTAATCCGACTTAGATATACAAATTGGCATGGGTTAATATTATTAGAGTGTATGAATATCTATTTTAAATATACCTTTAAGGCCTACGCAGACTGAAAAATGAAACTGCAGAGAATTATAAATTTAGCAATTAAATTAAATTCTTATCCTATTGAAATAAGGTATATATTTCAATGCTCGGTAGAATTGATATATGATTTATAGATTTAAACCTCTCTGCCGTCGCGTCTGCCAGTCGGCGCAGGCCCTAAGAGTAGATATAGGTAGGTAGATTGTAGGTGAAATATAAAAAGTAAAAAAAATGTTTTTGCTCTATGCATGTATCGAGGAGCCGAACGAAATGGCCTAAAGATCGGACGTGTCGATATTAATAACGTTTTAGATGTTAATGTATTGAATGTTACGAGTACTGATCGCGTATCTAATATCTGTTACAAATACAAGCGATCTGCGGATTTGTAGTACCTACGTCATTATTTTTAAGAGATATCTAGAGTTACAGCTGTATCAGGCCATTATTAAAATCCTTAAAAATCGTAATACGCAAATAATAAGTGCTCATCCAAATAGTAGAAGAAAGAGGTATTATCTATTTAGACAAAAAACTTCCTAAATAGTACAGTTTTTATTATAAAAAGTCCATTAAAAACTGTGTACTTTCCATCTGGTAGTACTTCTAACACGAACGTTCCATTATGTATAGGCGATGCTGAATTTATTTGACAAAAATACTACCTGACTTGTGACTTCTGCCTCAACTTCTGCCTATGGCACTGGTGAGAACAGACCAGCCCCCTTACGATGAACTCTTAAAGCAGGACAGTTCACGTTGTGGAAACGAGACGCCGTTATGCGCAGTGTAATGGCTTCCACGGTAAGAGTTCATGGTAAGAGGGCTGGTGCCTTACTATGAGCATGCATTGCTGGTCACTTTCCGCTGTGGAAGCGAGACGCAGCTATATACAGTCTAGCGGCGTCACAGTTTCACAGCGGGTATAACCTGCAATACACGCTCATAGTAACCCCGCTGATAGGCTGCGGTTTCACTGAGGCGGAGTGAAGCGGGGCTGAGCTGAAACGGACGAGAGATGTGAATTTCAAGCCATGTGATTGATGAATCGTAGCACAGCTCATCTCTGCTCTGGTCCGCTCCGCCTCAGTGGAACCGCAGCCTTACCCTAATACAGCTAACCTCAAATATCTCTATAAAGTAATGGTAACCATATATACTTCTATCAGAATTTATACAAAAAGTGAACGTTCCTAGACCGCGTTTGTGTCATGTTTTTAATTAAAAAACAAACGATATTTAATTTATTCACAATCACATAATATTTAGATGTGTATAACGTAAGACCCACGCATGTAAATAGCTGTAAGCGTAGATTCCCCTTTGATAAGTAATAACAAATATAATATCTGTAATAAAAATGTATAAAAGTATATATTCTATAAGAGTATCTCATGAACAAGACAAAGTTTATACCAAAATTCTTATCTGAATTGTATTCATATTTGTAAGATGTATTACAGTTGTGGTTTACATTGGTCGCTTCACCCCTATTCAGTGGAATGTATACTGAATCAAATTGCAGTATTCACTTATGTGTTTATTCGGTAGCGGGCTGGCAACGTCGCTTTTCATAAAAAAAATATCGAAAAAAAAATTATAAAAAATATCTGAAATATAATGAAAATGTGGGTGACATGAAATTTTATCAAGCATCGAAATAAACGCCACATTCAAAGTATTTTAGATGTTAATTAACAAGTAGTTCTAATTACAAGATCAATGCTATTTGGTATATTAATATGACATGCTTTGAAACGAAGAACATTGACCATTTCAAGAAAATCTCAGTCAGATCAATTACTTTGTAACACAAAGATAAAAAAACGATATTGCCTACTCGCATAAGATAAAACACAAGTACCGCATTTTTAAATAAAATAATAAGAAACTAGTCTATGAGGTTAAATGACTAATGTAAATATCTATAACAACACCCACCTTGCCCAAAATGAACATAATATGATTTGATTCGATGAATTGCTTTAATTTGTTTCCTTAGTAATAGAACTGAAATAATATAGGTAACATAGAGAAAGGCCGAATGATATGTTTACTGGCAACATCTCTCAAAATCGCGAATTTATCATGTAGTTGTAATAATTGCAATGTTAGAGAAAAAAGTTTTATAATTGTAACACGTCGGAGTTGTAATGTAACCTGTTTAATATCGGTTCGTAGATGTTTTATAAATGTTCTTTATACATTCCTGATTCAATCGACTACAATTTTTAATGAAATTATTGCCCAGTGTGGCTGATGTGATAAATTACGACCTACAAAGTACCTCAAAAGTAATTCTAATTGAAATGCAGGTTTCATTACAACTCCGCACTAGCTAAACACACCAAAAGCTGAGTCGCCACTGCCCCGCACAAACCTATACGTAGCGACTAGCGACAACTACAACACGGAAACTGTGAACGTACTTTTGGTGTGAGATGTGGAAATGATAGAAATATCCAAACGAAACGATAAACATCTATCTAGTCAAGGGACCCGTATCATTGTAAATATAGAACAAAAGTTATACCAACGGGTTCGCGAACATTGCACAAACGAATAACAAAGTATTACAAATACATAATTTATATCAACATAGAGCTTTAAGCGTACTATCGCGATACTGTATTAAATACAGTGAATTTTATAACACAAGTGCCACACTGTTTCTATGGGAGTAAACACGAACGAGAATGTAATAAAAGACACATACGACTAAGAGTATTATATTAGAGAATGTAGGCAGATGTGTGAACAATGCAGCTAGATGATAGTTCGAAAAATATTAAATATGCATTTTAAATGATCATTGAAAGACAGTTTTGCCGTATATTACAGTTAAGAGTTTCGAAATATTTCACGAACGATCAATTAATCGACGCAGCGACGTGAGCTCGCGTTGTTAATCCGAAGCGACAGAATAGTCCGTCCCCCAACATTTTCAAATGCATTTGAAAGTATAGACTGAACAATCGTTAACGTATCACGAATAGAACGAAATCATGACGAACTTAAACGATGTATTATTCAAGTAACACCGTTTAGTTCACATTGTGTTACACTTTTCAAATAGCCTGGGCCCCGAGTCTGCTATTTTTAATAAATTCCAATACGATGCCATTGTCATTTTGCTAAAAGTTCGTAATCTGCTAAACTCATACTATTCTGTCATTTATTTCAATGGAGTGTCAGTGGTCGATCATTGGAAAGTCATAATGACGCTTTTATGTTAGCAGATAACCAAACTTGTCAAAGTCAACAATTATGAAATCAATGATCGACCATTCTGACACTATTGTAATAGCAGACTTGAGGCTCTGGTATAATCATATAATGTTTTAAATAATCACAGTTTTGGTTAGCACACACGTTTTCCTTTACGATGCAGTGTAATCAGGCTCGAAAAATTAAGTATTATTAACCAGTAGAAATAATAATTTGTAATAGCCGATTATATAAGCTGTTATTATTAATCTCGGATATAGTCACGCACAATCGTTGTGATCATATAACGAACAAAAGACAACCTCTCACATATGCCTTTATAGTATAACACGTTACTTAACTTTTGAAACTCCCAAAGTATTTTCAAGTTTAGATTACTTATATGTAGTGGCGTCTTGTTTGATTAAGACTGCGGGATATACGACGTCAAATATCTTGGCTTTATAAAACTGTGGTCGAATTGTAAATGTGATGAAATATCAATTGAATATAAATAAACTCTATGAAGTGCCCCAAAGGCGTGGTTTTGGGTAAAAGAATAAACCGTTTGACAATCAAATACTGCAGTCGTAAAGAGATATTATGAGGTATAGGTTTCGGGATTTGACATCATTGATGATAAATTGACAACCTTGTCTATTTTCAATTGCATTGTTATAATGCACAGTTTTAATTAATCAAGACCATTTAGGCCAATATAAAAGGCCAATTAATTGTATTGCTTCAAATAGTAGTTAGTAAGAGGTACTCTTTACTTAGAGCACGATAAAATTATATAAAAGTGTTTAAATAATTTCCTTAAAATATTTTTTATGACATTTTATAAAAGTTCGAATGAGTATGAACATATATTTTGTAAGGCAACGAAGAGACTTACCAACATACATTCCCTGAGACTGAGAAATGCATAGAAGAGGCTAAGATCATAATAACAACGTTATAAATATTAAAACAAATAATATTAGGACAGATCATAGGGACAAGGGAGATGAGATACCAAATAGGGTAAACAACTGTGCATGCTCTGGCAACACTTGCATATGAAATCAATTTCATTGGTTGAAATCTGCGTGACATCAGTAATGTCTTGCGTTGATTGATTGGAATATCAAAGCTGGTGCTGCCATGTGAAATATTTGCGTTATTTACCCTATAACACTTGGTTTTATGTCGCTCATTTTTAAAATATATGAGTAGCTATGTTAACACAAATCATATATCAATTTAAATTGTACTAAAAATAGTGACATCTTCATACTACCCTCTCAATAATACACACTATAAGGTTTTGTATTTAATTATGTTAACATGCCGTGTGACTTATGGCTATGCTTTAAGGTTCAAATTGCAATAACTTATTCTGTCAATTATACAAGTATGAACTTCCATGTCTCTTGTTCCTAAGATTTGATATAAGAACTATATGACAACACAATGAAAGAGTGTAATATTTTTATTGTGATAAAGTCAAGAGTAATAAGAACAATACTTGAGTATCTTATTCATTCCCGCCTCTTAGTTAATCGTTATCATTATTTTCCAACTCTGTCCTATGTCCAAAGTAAAAAGGTTTCCCACTGTACGGTTAGATGTGTTAGTTAAAAACTGCAATTAGAAATGAGATCGCTACGAGTCCGGCTCAAATAAAAACTCGTATAATGGTTCAAAGTATAAAATATATAGGTTATCTTGTATTATCAGTTACACCCGTGATATGCAAATGTGATTTCCATACAAAAGGATTCAAAATCCCATCAACAATAATTTTCCTTCCGTACCAGATTTTAAAAGAAAAAAATAACATCACGCCTGTATTCCCCGAAGGGGTAGGCAGAGGTGAACATACGGTACACCCACAATTCGCCAGTTATGTTTTTAGGTCCATTTTCAGGTTACTTTTCCATTTAAAAGAACTAATAAAAATATTTACAAATACGGTTTAATCTCATCAGTTTTAAAGGACAGAGTTCAAATAGCAATTTATATAACCACCAAGACTCAAAAAGGCTGTGAAACAACTCAAGTTCGGTTTGGCATCTTATGATAAACAAATATCAATTTATATAATAGGGAATAATCATTATAACATATTAACTTTTACACGGAGAGTTAAACGCTCTGACATTATGGATATCACTGACAAACGCCATTAATGTACAGCGGGTTTTACGTTAATATTAATAAAAAAATAATTGAAAAAGGAATTCTGATTTTGTCGCAGAATTAACTTTTCGTGTACACGTGTGCGGTTTGTGACGTCACTTGACACTGACAGTTGGACGTTTTTGCCATAACAAGTGACGTTTGAAATCGTAGGCGTATCGCAGTCTATCGCTAAACCGAATTGCCTAGAATTAGACGAAAATTGTTGTACTTATCCATCTAATAGTGATAATTAAAAGGGAATGTGGAAGGAGGGGGGAGACGAAGTGATAATATTAACAACAGTTGTGTGTAAGGTCCATACTTTTGTTATATTCTGAATTTTGTTTGACAAACGTTGACATTGGATCTTGTTTTTTTAATATTTTAAAAGTTTATCTGTGTTTTAATAATGAGATCTGACTATTTTGTGTTTATCTGTCTGTATCTTTGTGTGTTGTGTCAAACTGTTCACATTTTTTGAAAATTAAATATAACGAATCTATATTTATGTCTAAGTAATGTTTTAAAATTTAATCGTTTTTATTGAAAGTGTAATTGCATAGTAGCTTTTGCATGAAATAATATTCTAATAGTGTATGAATGGATATTATGTACAATCTTGCCTTTCACCGCTTTTATTGTTAAAGTAGACTAACTTCTATGTATATAATAAAGCATAGTTGTTGTCAATCTTTATTGACATTTTGACATGTCTTGACAGTTACATAATTAACTTCTACTGTTGAAATATATAATCTTATACACTCAATTTCTCGGTGTTAATGTAAGCCATCTTAACTAGTCCAACATAACAAATAACGAGGCTACTGCCTGGTAAAAGCGTAATACTAGGATACCAAAAATGTATTTTTTAGGACATCTGTGCTTAATTTTTGGTACAGATAACTAATATCTCAAGTGTCAATGTCACTGTCAAAACTGTCATTAATGTCAAATTACACCGCGGAGGCGAGTACTTAAGGTGTTAAATCACAATTTGTATTCTATGTACTGTCTGGATCTGTTCTATAAATATGTATTTCACGATTAAATAAATTTATGTGTAGTAATACAAATTTGTTTTATTTTATTTACCTTTCTTTTTATGGTTCTTGACTGCTTCGTTGGTCTAGTGGTTGCAAAGCGCGACTGCTGAGCACGAGGTCCTGGGTTCGAATTCCAGGACGGCCAAAGTGTTACTGGGTTTTTCCATTAGGTAATTCTTAGTAGCAGCACGGAGTCTGGATTTGTGCCCGGTTGATGGCAATAGGCTCGCCGCCTATAACATTGGAACCTAAAAACATAACTGGCGAAATGTGGGTGTACTGTGTGTGCACTTCTGCCTACCCCTTCGGGGAATACAGGCGTGATGTTGTGTTATGTTTCTTTTTATGGGTGTTACCTACAGTCAACCAGTAAGTTGTTGAAATACCACGAAACATCACAAGTTCTTTTTTAAAATAAATCCGTTAGACACTAATTATTAATACTCAAAGCTGATGTCCGACCTCCAGTAATCGGAAAGAAACAGAACGAAGAAGAAGATACAAGTTGATTAGTACCGACATGCAGTTTTTTATTCCATACTTATGTGTCATTAAACGTATCTTCGTTAAAAAGGGACAAGTAACATGTTTTAACGTGTGGTAACATTCTCATAGATATTGGATCCAAGTAGTTCCTACAACATTCTCTATCATTAACGCTATTTTTCCTCCTTAAAGTTAAAGTTTAAGTATAATAATTGACATCTTTTATGCAACCAAAATGATGGACCGAGGATGTTGAAAGCAACGTCTGTCAAGACAGTATAAACGAAAAATACAGATTAATCCAAAGAATAATCGCAACGGATTTGTTTATTTCGGCTCTAATAGCTTGCCCCCTGCAGTTTTGACATATAATATTCATGACAGGTGTATGAACACTCGATGATATTAATCAGTATTACCTAATAATCGATTACACAGTCAAATCGATTTACAAGTAATCCGAGCTGAGATTAAATTTTGTAACGCTTCTAGTACAATTAGACATCTTTGTTCCGCTTAGTTTTATAAAAACGTCGCCACAGGGTGCCATGATGTAACAACTGATAGTATTGACTAGCTTGCGCTCGCGATTTTGTCCTAGTGAAAGGTTGTATTACAAATCTTTTTCAGGATAATATATGGCCTAGGATATAGGCCACAGATTCTAGTTCATATAAAAATCAACTTAAATATGACATGGAAAATTGGCACCATTATTATTTAAATATATAAATTACATAACGTTACGCCTGTATTCCTCGAAGGTGTAGGCAGAAGTGTGTACCTAAACGACAGTTATGTTGGATGTCTCAATGTAATAGGGGGCGAGCATATTGCCATCAACCGGGCACAAATCCAGACTCCGTGCAGCTAATGGAAACTAGTGGAAAAACCCAGTAACACTGCCCGGCCCGGTATTGGAATTCGACCAATGAGGCTATCTATATCAAAATCAAGCAGACATGGAAAAAATGGCACAATTATTGTTTTAATATTAAATTTGTAAACGCATAAGGCGTAACTCCTATCTCTTAATATACAACGATTGCTGCGTAATGCAACCTTTACCCATCATTACAAGTGGGCGCATAACATCACGTAACACAAACGCTTGACTCATCTTCCAGACTTCCATACTGCGGTTTTGACTGCAGTATTCACACAGTCACACCTACAGCTTAATTAAAACAATGGTGGTGTATTTCGTAAGACACGTTACCTAAAACTGTGTGGTGCTTCCTAACTTCCCACTAGAGGTCACAAGGTTTCACCTCGATTTATGCATTTTTTCATTAACTCAGACGGCAGACCTACTTTTGGGTAGAGTAAGACATTTGAATTTACCCTACGAATATTTCCTTCTTACATTTTTGTCGTATATACTAATATTCATACAAAATATCACCTTTTGTGCTTCGAAGGCATGGCCGTTGGTCCTGTGGCTGAACTCTCTCGGGTCGTGTCGGTCTACCGTCCCATCGGACTATCAGAGTTAGTGAATAGGGAGTGCACCTGTATTTGCGCGCATACTTGTGCACTATAATGTCTCCTGCGTAGTTGGCTAGTCTCAAATAAGACAGGGCGGCGTGACCAAAATTCGGTCAGGAAAACATTATTATCACTGCTGGGGCCGTAGAGCAAGACAAGTAGCATGGAGGAAGTTCATATAGCATACCAGTTGCGCCCCGCGGTATTACCCGTTACATTTTTTGGGATAAAATGTAGCATGTGTTAGTCCAGGGTTTCAGCTACCTCCGTATAAAATTTGATCAACATCGGTCTTACCGTTTGAGCGTGAAGAGGTAACAAACACAAAAGCACAGTGTGATGTGATATTTACTTGGGCTATGTAAGTGGCAAAATGCTTGACGAATAGTTTTGCCATTGTCTAGCCCCTAGGGCCCTAGTTTTAAGTTGAAATGTAGCGATTAAGTCATTGTTATCAGCCGCCGTTTGTGCTACATACAATTATTTATTGGTGGATAGATAATAGTTTGCGTGACACAGTAATAAACACGTTAAGAAATAAATATGTTACGTTTTAGTCGATAATTAAATATGACACTTATCAGGTTTGCGTGTAGATATGTTGTACGCTTTACACACTTTGTCCATTAACATTAATTAAGATGTATATCGAGGAAATCTCATTTAATTATAGAAGAAATCTTTCTACGCATTTGTCTATGTCTACCTAGTAATGTGCGCTTCACTTCTTAACTTTTTAATGGTAAAAACGACTGTACCTCTACACCCTGTTACTCCTATAGCACCTTTTTTTTGTTTACGGGGGGAAACCTTCAAAAGGCACCCGGACCCTGTGGGGTAGGGACCGGGGAGTGTGGGATTTCTACCTCACTAAAACCACCCCGGTAGTCACCATCTGCACGAACAAAGGAAGTCCCCGGACCTCTAAAAAGAACAACTCCGGAACCTCCCCATGCAACGCCTATGTGGCACATCCCTGGGACTCCTATAGTACCTAGAGTCCTAGATCTATGGTAAAGCAAGATATTTCTTTTGGTACCTTGAGGGTACCCTCTGTTGAACGTGTTAAAGTCAATGAGTACTTATGAGACTTCTCCCTAAATGAGGTTACTTTGTTCAGTCCACAGGTAGGATCTAGGAATCAGCTTCGTGTACGTCGCTTTCGCTTTTATTTTAGAGGGGAAAGTTCAAACGGTACGCAGTATGTGGGTACTACTACTACAGGAAAACACGTACGGCAATGTTATGTCGGGGCGGAACCGTTATTGCAAAACTGGGCTAGCATTACTAAGCAAAGAAGTATGCGTTACTTGTCCAGAAACTGATGCTCTGTTAGTTCAATGTTATTTTAGATGACAGTTAAAATTGTATGCGCTTATTACGTACTGTAATGCCATTTTATAAACACAAAAAGGGTCCTTCGTCATCATCAGCTGGTAAATGTCTACTGTTGAACAAAGGTCTCTTGCCTTAGAACGCCACAATGACCAACAGCTTGCCATTTTCATTCACCAGTTGCCTGCAATTCTAGCGATCTCCAAGGGCCCTTCAGAAGGTATTATAAGCCTGTTGATGGGGTGTCACACTATGTAATAGAGGATAAGTAGACCTCTACGCATAGGTCCTTAAACGCTTATGGTATTTCATGATATAGTAAAAATCATATATTGTTAACTGAATGAATTCTTAAAGGCAAGAGTTGCTTGGACCTCTCCCCTTACCAAGAACTCTTAATCCAGGACATCTTTCATTGTGGACGCGAGACACTGGTACGTGCAGTGTAGTACTGTTAATATAGTAACACAATGTTATTTGAACTACTGGCGACATATATGTTAACCTCTATGTATAAGTCTATATAAAATAAATATTTAGTCTATTGCAAAGTTCCATTGCGTATTATTATCAAGTATCCACAACGGAAAACACCTGGATGCAAAAGGCCCAAAATAGGAATCAGTGGCGTTTAGGGGAGGAGGCTTATGTCCAGCAGTGGGCCATTTAAAAGCTGATGATGATGATGATCCACAAAGGAAAATGTCCAGCTTCAAAAGTTCATGGTAAGGGGGTTGGTTGAATCAGTTTCGCACTAAGCTCAAGTAAAAGTGTGTCCATAATCTCATTAAACCAGTACTAAGTACCTTATTATGTAATACACACGACAAAGCAATAAAATCCCACGATAAATCGCTTCAGAAGCGAAGATAAGTGATTCCAAACATAAGGTTTCGCTTTATGTCTGATCGATGTTGTACACCGTCTCTTTCTATTTTCGTACGTTAGGTAGAGACAGCAGGTGTATTGTTCTGTATCGTGAGAAAACTACTGAGTCATTCCTCTGTAAAGAAAACGACCCTCAGAGCCCATACTGTGTAGGGTACCTACCTTAAAGACCTCAAATGATTGTTGTTACTATATCTGCCTTATTAGGTACCTATTGGAAAATATGTAGAATTCTTGAGAATTACCATTTTCCGGCTCATTCGATGACTTAACAGTTTTTTGCTAGTATCAGTAGTGTGTCTATCTGGTTATTTATGATTATGAAGGACTGCCTCATTGGTCTTGTGGTTGCTAATCGCGACTGTTGAGCACGAGGTCCTGGGTTTGAATCCCGGGTCGGGCAAAGTGTTATTGGGTTTTTAAATTAGGAAATTATTAGTAGCAGCACGGAGTCAGGATTTGTGCCCGGTTGATGACAACATCTCGCCATAACTGGCGAAATGTGGGTGTACTGTATGTGCCTACCCCTTCGGGGAATAAAGGCGTGATGTTATGTTATGGTAAGGGGGCTTATAAGTTATAAGGGTTTTCTTCTATATTGTGAGAGCGCTTTGTAGAAGTAGAATTTAAATGTGTAAGTTAAAGTGAAAATGTAGCTAATCTGTGTCCAGGCAAGTGGTTGACAATAACCTTCTTACTTAGAAAAGATGGTAACAGTCTTTTATGTTAACTACCTCATAAGTCTATGTGACATTTCAATTTTTTTACTTGCAAACGACAGTGACAGGTATAATTTGAACATTGAATGTTGACAAAATAACTAACACTGTATTGCGAACCAAAATGTTTCGTAAATACTTATCTAAAAAAATTAAAAATGACCTTTTGAACGCCTTGTCATGCGGGTTCTTAACAATTTCAACCCAACTATTGAATTGAATTGAAACAGCGGCCTTGGTTCCTGTGGTACATACAGCAAATAAGTAGTTTCCAGGAGTTAGGTAATGGCAGTTTAAAAAATCATAACCTTTGCTGTTATCTACTGGCTTTGCCGTAGTCGGGTATAAAGGCACAGTTTTCTAAAGTTAACGTACGGAATTTTGAGGACCTGTAGTAAAAACGTAGGACGTCCTCCAGCTAGGTGGGGCGACGATCGTAAAGTGGCTGGCAGTGGTTGGAAGCGGAGGGCCGAAGATCGAGCTCAGTGGCGTGCCATAGGAGAAGCCTGTGTCCAGCAGTGGACTGAGATAGGTTGTTGATAGTAAAATTCTTAACAAACCTGTAATGCGGATGGCTATATCAACCGCGCAATACCTAAGTCGCATTACTGCCCGCTTTCGCTACTCACAAAGCATTCCACCGACACTTGTAGATCGATCGTTATTAGTTACAAAACTGAAACACTGGCCGCTCCATTTAGATCAAAGGCAATTCAGTCCGCGATTGCAGTCCGCAATAAATTATTAAAAAAAATATTGCACCATTCATTTGCATAGAACCTGTTTGTGTACGTCACATTTCATATGCGTTCCCGCGCTTCGAACGCCAATCAGCCGGCAGTATCGCGCTGAGTGCGTGCGCGAGCGCGCGTTCCACTTACAAATTTAAAACTCGTTCGAATATTGACAGCCAGTGTTATTTTGGAATAGTGTTTAAGTTTTAGTGTTTATTTTTTTTTATTAATTATTGTGGATTATTGGCGTTACAGGATTATTCTTTTTTAAGGTATGTGTGTTAGTCTATGGTATGATGAGGTAAAATAAGTTATTCCAATAGTGTTGCGAAATGTTTTTGTTGAGTCTGGGTCAGTTTTAATGACTTGTTTAAAGCCTCGGTGTTAGATTGCGACATCATTGTCATCAAGATCTAAATATTTATGAGAACGAAGTAGCGTTATGTCGTAAGATATTAATGTAAACAAACACTGCTTTGTTGGCGAGTCTTTCTGTTGTATTTAAGGTGTGGGTTTGAATATATTGTAGGCAAAACGGTATAAAAACTACACGTTATCAGTACTATGAACTCATAAAGCAGGACATTTATCGTTGTGGAAGGGAGATGCCGCTAGATACAGTGTAGTGTCTAGTGTGGCATCTCCCTTGCTCTACGGAATACGTCCTGTTTTAAGGGTCCATGGTAAAGGCTGTCAGTGACACAAAGTAACCTTTAGACCTTTTAAATGACCTAATGACACTTTTTCGTCCTTACTATTACGCTCATCATCATCATCATCCACAGCCTTCAACATCCCACTGCTGGGTATAAGCCTCTTTTTAACCGACTTCAAAAAAGGAGGAGGTTCTCAATTCGACTGTATTTTTTTTTTTATGTTTGTTACCTCATAACTTTCGCTTGGGTGAACCGATTTTGATGATTTTTTATAAACAATACTGTCCGCCGCGGTCCTGCGCCAATCTTGTTACTATTACGCTAGGTATAGCTTATTTTAGTATCAAAAATAAAATAAATGGTTGTCTTTTTTTTTAATCTAGCATGTTCGGTGTCCCACTACTGGGCAAAGGCCTCCCCATTATTCCTCCACAAAACCCTGTCCAATTGATGTCTTTATTTTTGGTATTTAAACCCCCACGCAAAAGGAATGGTGTTATAAGTTTGACCGTTGTGTCTGTGTATATGTCTGTGGCACCGTACCTCATAAACGGGTGGACCGATTTGGATGCGGTTTTTTTTAACAGGAATAGTTATGCTTGACCTAGTTAAACTAAATCCCGCGGCAACTCTTACTTAAGAAGACTTAAGTTAACTTAAGTTTATCTTCAAGTGAGGCCATATATCTGCTTACACTTAAGTATATGGAATATGTTTTACGAGACTATTCACTAGTACTTGGTTCTACTTGAAAAGCACTTAACAGTATAATGTAGTAACTTAAGTGGCTTGACCTAGAAATACTCGCTACACATATATTACATACATACTTGAATAACTAATTAATTATATACTAACATTTTCAATGACATAACTTATCACGCCTTTATTGCCCATAGGGGTAGGCAGAGGTGTATCACACACCCACATTCCGCCAGTTAGGTAGGCCCAAATGCAGGTCAGCCTATTGCCATCAACCGGGCACAATAAGATCCACCTGGGAAAAATCCAATAACACTTTGCCTGGCCCGGGATTTGAACCCAGAACCTCATGCTCAGTAGTCGCACTTAGCGTACACTAGAACAACTATGAAATAAACTATTTGGTTACCGAATTTATTTGCATAGAAAAGACATCAACGAGCGCATAGCACATTATTACGTAAATTATGGTGTAATAAGAAATATATAGTATGCCTGTATCGTTTGTTTACATATTATGAAGGAATTATATATTTATACATACACTTAATACTATTTGAGAAAGTTGTTAATAACTCAAACTGCTCCACACAAGGTATTTCTTCTGTATCGTGCGATTCGCGGCAAATTTTTTTTTTAACTAGCCTGATTAGTGTCCCCCTGCTGGGCAAAGGCCTCCCCATTATTTCTCCACAAAACCCTGTCCAATGCCATTTCAGGCCACGTCTTTCCCGCAAAAATGTCCAGGCGGCTAATTAAAAAATTAAAATTAATATTACTATACCTAGTAGTAGCTTGCTAGTAATATTCATTCAATACCTATCTAGGTATTTAAACTA
Source organism: Abrostola triplasia (assembly GCA_946251915.1). Taxonomy (NCBI): domain Eukaryota; kingdom Metazoa; phylum Arthropoda; class Insecta; order Lepidoptera; family Noctuidae; genus Abrostola; species Abrostola triplasia. Next base: position 3,168,080 of record OX276444.1, on the reverse strand, counting down.
TTTTGAAATACAATGCTTACTTCGATGGCCTAGCAAATGCTACTACACTAATAGTGATTTCGATACTTGATCATTGAAAATACGTACTTTTCATACAAGAATTGATTGTGCAAAGACTAAAATACCTATCACCATTTATCCCTTATTATAGAGCCTTGAAGGGGGAGGCCTTTGTTTAACAGTGGACGTCTTCCGGCTGATGATGATGATGATGATAGAGCCTTGGAACATTTGTAATGATACATTTATAGTCATGACCATGCCGTGACCGGAAAGTAATGTTTTTTTTAATTATTTTTTTAGTCGCCTCACTCTAAGTATTAAAAAGCGTGACTGAGATACCCAGGATACCCAGGCTCACCCCTACTACATGGGACTTAATGTCTGGTGAAATGTCGGTAAAGAATGACATTTCAACAGACTGAGAATTTCCAAATAAAAAAACCCAATTACAAATTGCCCCACCTAGGATTCGAACCCAGGACCTCATGCTCAGCAGTCGCGCTTACCCACCACTAGACTAACGAGACAGTCCTTGTGGTAATTAGAAAACGTAATAATTATAAATACATAATGTATGTTTACCGACAGTATGTTCATAAATGGAAACATGTGTTTAACTATACTCCGATAATACTCGTATACCGGTTAAGAGTTCTAATTAAGCAATATAACAATATTTAAACTATAATTGGCATTTGGATTTGTAATAGGTAATCATATTAAAAACATAAATGTGAAATGAGAGCCAAGTTCATTAAATTATAAAAAAATGAGAATGAGATGGAATTAAATAATGTGTCGTTGTCGTCTTGTCGAAGCCCACGAAAGAATTGAGATCTGAATGGGTGCCAGTTCTGTGTACTAAGTCCTAAAATTTCAGTTACAAGAACATGCTACATTCTAAGATACAATATATAACAATTACTTGTTTCTTGCTGTTGGTATTGCCACAATATTTAGCACAAAAGTAGTGAAATGGTTCGTGTAATATATCAATAAGCTCATCTGCCGCCAGTTCCTTTTTTTGAACTTGGCTGTTGGCTGGACACTGCCGTGTGTCTAGATTTAAAATATGGAAAACTACTTCTCAAAATAGGGCAGGTGTAACATCACGCCTGTTTTCCCCGAAGAGGTAGGTAGAGATGTATGATACACCTACATTTCGCCAGCTATAGGTCCCAAAGTTGGTATTATAATTGGGGCGAGTCTATTGCCTTTAAACGGATACAAATCCAGACTCCGTGACTGAGAATTACCTATATAATAATAATAATCATTTATTCGACAATTTTGGATTTACATTTCGACAATTATGTAAAACCATGTAATACTTTGTCTGACCCGGAAATCGAACCCAGGACTTCGTGTTCAGCAGTTGCGCTTAGCGACCACTAGACCAACGAGGCATTCAGAAGAAAATATTGTCAATTTTTTTACGCTTTTACATTGCAGTAAAACAGTAGCTGATATTATTGAAAACAATAACACGGACATAGACAATTTTCCAATTTACAAATCTCTATTTAATCGTAAAGGAAATAAATCGAACACGTAAGAGGCGTGTGAGCATGATTGATGAAACTGGTATTACAGTACACATTGGTAACGTGCGTACGCGCACCGGTACGCGCGGATACCGCAACATAATATAAAACACGTTAGGATCGTAACAGGTGTGAAATTTACAGTGAATTATGATTTATGATATTACTACAATTTATAAGTAAAATAGCTGTGGAGGTATTTTGTAATCATAGACAAACCAGTCGCGCGATAGTTAACTGCGCATGAGCAGACAAATGTGTAATCCGATTAAATAATTTTATTTTGTGGTCAATAAAATTTCGTCTTGTATTTTTTATTGTTACTTTTATTTTTAATGGCGCCGGCGCAATGCAATGTATCTTTTAGGGATTGACCGAAATTTGGTTAGTATTCGGCTGAGACACATGATTTTTTTCCAAACATCCCAATTTTAATTTATTCACCAAACAAAATATAAAATTTAACAATCTCAGGTTCGTGATACGACTGTTCCTACTATAGAGTATGATATCACAAAGCGCGTACACTACCTGATATCTATTGTAAGCGTCCACTTCAATACCCTAAATACAAGGTTCGTCTGATCATCTATTATACCTACATCATCATATTGATTCCTTGTTTACCGAAGAACGGGTTATGTTGCCAATTAAATAATATTAATCCATGTGTTAAGAGAATTGCAAACCTTCGATATCTTATAGTCCAAGGTCCGCAATTCTCTCGGGGCATCCTTGAGCTAGTTGATTGCTGTTTCTACTCCAAACGCTGCCCTTTCTACACATTACCTCCACCTAGTGGGGCGGCCTTGTGGAAATCGTAAAGGTTGATAGCCGTATGTGTATCTTATTACCAAGACGTATTTCAGAAACCTATTATATTTTATGTATCAAACCTCTAACATCCATAAAGCATGAGTGGATATGGACCGTTGGACTGCCAAGTCAAAGGTCGCAAGTACAAACCCCGGCACGCGCCAATGTCTTTTCGAATTGAAGTGCGTACTATAAATTAGTTATTGCTAAAAACAGTGAAGGAAAACATCGTGAGGCAACGGGCACACCTGAGAGATTTTTCGACGGTGTGTAAAGCCATGTCAGGGGTCTAGAGGTGGTTTAAACTCTGATACATGGTTGTTATCATACAATAGATAGAAAAAAGAAGAAGTGCTTTCCATATTTTTTATTAAGCTATCCCTTGGTTGTATTCAGGTGTTGATTTGGGAACGCCTGACAAGTACGTACTGCCGAATAATACATGAGTCCAACAGGGGAGTAGTAAATACTAAATACAATACTTGTATACTCAAAGAATGCTCGCTTAATTCATCAGTAAAGAGATAGTATCTCTACATTTGCATATAAACAACATAATGGAAACATAAACAGACATTGCGTAAACTATAGTAATACCCGCTTGCGCACAACTTTCTTGTGTCAACATCTTATGTCAGTTTTTCCAGTACAAGATGAACCGTTTGGATAGAGAACAAATATTGAAGTATTACTTAAGTAGGTAATATATATTTAGTAGGTTAGTACATATTTACGTTTTTTTTAGAAATACGAATGTCTGCGTGAACGTCGCAAATGGCTCGCGTTGTTTTGGTTCATACAATAAATTATTATAAGAAAATATTTTTTGACACAAGCTTTTATATAGGATTCGAAACGTCGGGACGGGTAATATTCGCGCAAGTGATAGAAATCATTACAAACTTTAAGTCAAAAGAACCATAATATTGTATACACCAAACCTTTTTAAGTATACAAAGTTACATTTCAATCGGATGTCAAAAAGTGGTTCTCATTTAGATTGAAAGATTTGACTTAAACAAACTCACATACATACATCCATACAAAACATTGCAAGTTAAATATAAGCTTGTCAAAACATGTGTAGTGTGTACACACCCTAAAATACTTTGTTTGAATAACACAGACCTTTAGTTTTGTATATGAAGTGTTAGGCTGGTCGAAAATACGATGTGGCTATTATAATGACTGTATCATAATAGAGGCATTGTTTAGGGTTCAAACTAAATAGAATCCTGATATCGTTTGTATAAGTCAGTAGAATATTGTAAATATTTTATGTATTTGATTATTTATTGGCTTTCCTACAATTGTTACACTATTTAAACTACATTAAAAGCAATATACAAGCATATTGAACTATGATGCGATAGACACAGCAAGCCGAGGAAAATATGTTTCTTAAAAAAATATTGTGCTAACAACAAAAAGATGGCAAGAAAAAAAACAGTCAATGAAGTTGGTTACTTTTTGTGGATCATACTTTACACGCCTGTATTCCTCAAAGGTAGGCAGAGGTGTATATTACACCCTCATTTTGGCGTATGCAATTACCGTCGAGCCTATTGATATACCGGTCACAAATCCAAACTCCGTGCTGCTACTGAGAATTACCTATATAGTAGAAGAATCTAATACCTCGGCTCAACCCGAGTATCAGCCCCCTTACCATGCTATAAGAGTATAGCAGGACAGTTTACCATGTGGAAGCGAAACGATAACACTTCAGTCTTCACATAGCGGCTGCGTAGCCTCTCGCTTCCACATCGTAAACGGTCCTGCTATAAAAGTTCATGGTAAGGGGGCAGTATCCTGTATGTTGGTAGTCGTGATGTTACACACGTTATTTGAAAGCTTGGGACCATTGTTAGGTTGGGACGACAATGACGCTTCGTCGCCGACTGGTGATGACTCATACTCTGTGCCATCAATTATAAATGTATTTTTAGCGATGACTTTACATGTTAAGTTGATATCTATACGTTAGATACATTGCTTGCACGTTAATGTAGGTGCTTAACTTACCTTTAGTAGGTAAAACACATCTAGTTCTAGAATCCTGGATTCTTTGTACCCCTTATTAAAAAATATATATAATTTAAACCGAGGATTAAATTATACCCGTCACTGTCGTTTGCATGTCAAAGAATAGGGATGTCAATAGACTTAATACCGGGTTTAGTTAATGCCGGTATGATCCTCGTTAAATAAATTTAAATTTTATATTAAAACCAGCTGTATGTTAATGTAGGTTTAACTATTTATTTCGTTAAGCAAACTTACACATACATACATATAGCCACTCTGGTTTCCCTGAGGGGTAAGCAGCGACCAAGGATTTCCATTCACTACGATCGCGGCATACTTCTATCGCTTATTGAATGCTCTCGCATCATATACATGCTCGTCGGTTAAGGGCACTACAAATCTGACCCTGTTGTAGAACTTCTCCAATTTGGTCGAAGATGGTCCACCGAGGTTTTCTCCTACCCGCTACAAATTAAAAAATAAAAGAATGTTAGGTCTATAGTTAAATTACGTACCACTTTTTCTTTTTTAATTTAAAAGTAAAGCTCAACTCGTGTCGGAGGAGCAATCGTCACTCTTTCCCCTGCATTTTAACTTACTCTCTAATATATTTATCTAGTGTTAATGTTGTATTATCTGACCAATATTTCACCAAAACTCGTTCAGTCGTTACTTAATAATTGTGTAACATCAGAATAAACAAACAGGTAAACTTTCACATTCTCTAATCTAATGTCTCGCACAACAGCCGGGTTGTACCACTGTGACGTCCACTCTAATCTTCCGTTATAACTAGGGCTAGCTTCACTATTTAAACTTTCGTTAAAAGACTATGGTAACTATTTTTAACGTTTATTTTTGGATTATCTATCGAAAATTATGTTTTTACTAACGATTTTAAGTTATATTAGACGGTGCACTCCAATTTAGGAGTAATCTATTTTTGCTATGTTTATCACACACTGCCTCGTTGGTCTAGTGGTCGCTAAGCGCGACTGCTGAGCACGAGGTCCTGGGTTCGAATCCCGGGTCGGGCAAAGTGTTACTGGGTTTTTCCATTAGGTCATTCTCAGTGGCAGCACGAAGTCTGGATTTGTGCCCGGTTGATGGCAATAGGCTCGCCCCCTATTACATTGGGACCTATAAACATAACTGGCGAAATGTGGGTGTACTATAAATGTGCACCTCTGCCTACCACTTTGAGCAATACAGGCGTGATGTTATGTTTTATATCTTTATGTATCACACACATATAACTATAACGAGGCTTGTATCTCTAAGGTAAGAAAAGTCTCCTTTTTTTACATATCATCATCATCATCAGCCGTAAAACGTCCACTGTTGAACAAAGGCGGGAGGCCTTTAGATAAAGGGAGTTGCCATAATTCCCACACTTGGCAAGCGGCTTAGGGATCGCAGTATTGGTGGTGAAGTTACAGAAGTCGCTGCTGACTATTCTGGATTTTCCCTTAATTGCCTTTTACGACACCCAGGGGAGGGAAGGGGGTGGAAAATTCTAGGCCGGATATCACTCGGTAAACTTTTCACGTAGATAGATAAAGATAATTATATTATACTTATATTCACGTCTGTTTCCCTTCGTCGTTAATAAATACACGCACATTGCGCTCTAATCTAGTTTCACGATTTGAGAGCGAGTCTATTACCATACCATTCTTATTATAATGTTCACATCATGCTTGATAATATTTGCGCCACTCCAAAATAAATGCGGAAACAAACAATTATAGAATCACAGCGCACGACCATTAACTTCACGGACGAAGCAAATCGGTGTACAATCTACACCGTTAGCCAATATTTATTGATTCTACATAAATAACATAAAATCTCCATTCACAAAACTTTATAGATGTAGGTTACGTCATAGAAACTACAAGAGGTAAACATAGAGAAACATACATAGTGCCTATTAAATTGATGTGTGTGGATGATGGAACTCTAGGAGGTGACGTAGAGACAGTTTTAAAAGATCTAGAGTTTCTAAAGGACAAATTAAATTCTATTGGTTTGGATCTTAATCTTTCGAAATGTGAAATTTTTATCTCGGACACTACCGACAGACAAGACACGTTAACAAAATTTAATGCAATAGCTCCCAATATTAAAATTATAAATAGAAGTTCTCTACGTCTCCTAGGGTCTCCTATTTTGGAAGAATCCTACCCCGAATTTATAGAAGAAAAAATTCAAAATTTCAATATGATTTCGGACAGACTTTATAAAATTACCATGCATTCGGCCATAACTTTGATTCGATATTGCTGTTTTGGACCCAAATTTACTTACAATCTCCGATCAACCGCATTGTGGAAGCATACCCATCTTTTGGACAAAATTGACCAAATTATCCGGACCACTCTAACGTCGATTCTAAACATGTCCTTGGACGACCGAGCGTGGTCCCAAGCTACGCTTCCAGTCCGTTTGGGTGGTTTAGGAGTTCGTACAGTTTCAAGTTTAGGTTTACCGGCATTTCTCTCCTCAGTCCACAGTACCGAAAAATTAACCAGAAGAATTCTAGCTTCTTGTCTGGTTGATTTTGAGGTATCGTGCTTGACTGAGGCAGTAACAGCTTGGAAAATAGCTTGCCCAAATACTGATCTCCCGAACCAGCTTTTCTCCCAGAGGCAGTGGGACGAGCCGCTCTGCAGATTGATACGGAAGGAATTAATTAATACGTCAATCAATACTGCTGAGCGCGCTCGTCTGCTGGCTGTGGGCGAATGGGAGTCGGGCCTTTGGTTACAGGCACTTCCGTCGCCCAACATTGGAACAATGTTGGACGACAACACATTCCGCGTGGCTACTAGTTTACGCTTAGGGGCTCCAAGTGTTGCACCTCATCGATGTCACTGTGGTGAAGCAGTCGACAGCCTCGGACGGCATGGTCTATCCTGCAGTAGGAGTGCTGGTCGCATACCGAGACACGCTAACTTAAATGACATCATCCGTCGTGCTCTTGTCACCGCCGGCGTACCAGCCGTACTAGAACCAAATGGCTTGGTACGTGACGATGGAAAGAGACCAGATGGTATGTCGTTGTTACCCTGGAAATTGGGAAGGCCTTTGGTGTGGGACGCAACGTGCGTCGATACCCTTGCACCTTCTCATGTTTCTGGCTCGGCAATTTGCGCTGGCACTGCTGCTGCTGCTGCGGAGACCCTCAAACGGCGGAAATACAATAACCTGATAGGTAATTGTATTTTTGAGCCGTTTGGGGTTGAAACATTTGGGCCATGGGGTCCGAGCGCTCGTGCTTTGTTTAAAGAGTTAGCAAAGCGCCTAGTCGACTCCACACGTGACCAAAGGGCTGGTTCATTTTTTGGCCAAAGAATTAGCATTGCCATTCAACGTGGCAATGCTGCCAGTCTTTTGGGCACGTTACCGGTTGACATCGATGGGGATGAATTCTTTGATGCTTTTTAACTTTTTATTTTTGTATATATTGTTTTTATTTTGTATTAGAATTAAGTTGTATATATTTGTAAAATAGTATGTTTTGATTATCATGAAATAAACGTCTGTGTAATGATGGGTAGATGGATGATGAAAAAGTCGCATGGCTTGCCAAAAAATGGTGTATAAGATGAGCGGACATATCAGAGTAAATAGCTTCATGATATAGGAAAAACTACCCCTTCGATGATTTACTGTAATAACTTTCGTGATAGTTATTCATATTATCTACTGTATATACCGGTTGTACTCACGTCGATATTCGGGAATGCCCAACTATCTCGCGACCCCGCCGCGTCACCTGCTCATAAATAAGGGCTTCATTAGAGTCCGAAACTAGTCTGGCAGATTTCTGATGAACCCCTTACTTACAAAAATTTATCAATATCGTTGAGGAATGCCAATAGACTTATGCAAGTGTTTAAGCTAAGAGACGATTTACCATCGTGTTTAGGAGATCAAGTTCTATGGTCATTTCAAAGGTAGACATAGACATTTATTTGTGACCATAGGTAAAAACAAGAGGTATGAGGCAATGTGGATTTGCAAAAATCTCCTCTGCCAGCACCTTTAGAGAATACAGGTGGGATTTACCTCTATAGTACCTGCCTACCTGTACTAAATCCTCATTATAAAGAAACTTCATCGTCAACTCAGAAACCAGTCACGCAGTACAATAGTTTGCGTATATGCAAATGTGTTGACTCACCGCCTTAGTATGCGGGCTGCGTGGGCGCAGTATTATAGGTATAATATAATTCTACCTTTACTGTCATTACTGTCCTTTTATTGGCGTCCGAATTCGCTTGTTTCTTGTTGCACTGCGTGAAATACTGCCAAGTTATCTTTATTTGTAAAGCTTTAACAGACTGTTCGGTTTCAGAGAGACAGGTTTTGAATCAGGTCGTGTAGCCTAGCCTAGTCGTTGATAGGCCGGATTCGTAACCATGTGTACCTATTGCTGGTTCAAAGTCAGGCAAAAATCAATGTGATTTTGACTGTTTTATGTATGCTACTTTCTACTACCACCGCTGACTAATGAAGGAAAATAATTATAGAGATGTAACCTATCAATCTTGATTGTTGATCGTCAACCAAGGTTAAGAGCAATCGACGTGTATTAAATCTCTTTTCTTCTCTTTATGAGAAGAGGTGTTTACACCCTAAAAAACCGACCGGTTAGTTTTCCCGAAAAGGCGTTTTGTACTTTTTCGGACGATGTCACCTGTTGAAACTAGTACCTACAGAATAAAAGGTCTCGCATATATAAACCGTTGTTCGTATATTCCTCTTGCATACAACAGTTTTATAGTAACATCTGCATAAAGTTGGAACCGGTTGTTTGTTCAACGTTAAAGGCTAACAAAATATGTTATCAGCTCATCTGTTGAACGCGTGCATAAAAACGCAGGCGAACTGAAGTTTTTATGTAGCTATTAAAATATAGGTACTGTTATAAATAGGATGTGATAACGGTTTCGAGTTGTGTGGAAAATGTTTGGGTAAACGTTAGGAGGTACACAATGGGCTGTTTCATTGTTTGAATGCTTGGTTTTGAGGGGCTAATGCAGGTCATACAACTAAAAGGATAATGTGTAGATGGGTGCCTAGACTTAAAATATCGGATAATATAGGGAATAAGTAGAATATGTAGGTACTGTTATTTAGTAAGTAGAATCATGATGATCATTAGCTCCATCCAGCAAAGGCCTCTCCATTAGAAAGCAAAAAAGAACAACAACTTGCCAATTGCATACAAGAAGTTAGTGGAATACATAATAGCATTTAAAAAGTATAATTTGAGAGTCTCAATCTTCAGGAATAAATTGCGATCATATAAAAGAAGTAGCTTCGTCCGATGGAAAAGTTACAGAACATAAAAATCTCTATTATATAGTAAGTACCCGAAAGGGCCTAAAAAATGTAAAACAAGACCTTACGCCGACACAGCATTATTTGTAATCAACATACAAATATGGCAATCAATTTGTAAAGCTATAATTAAATATAAATACTTTGAACTTGGACTTTATATTATTCTGAACCTTACCTCACAGCACAATTAAACAAGACTTGGACACCGTTCGTGAATAACTGCAGAATAATTTCCAGTCGCCCGTCAAGGCGAGCGGGCAGTGAGCGAACCCAACGGACAAAGAAAGGTTTATTTAATAGTCCCCAAGAGTTATAGTTATTGCATTATCTGTAAACCACGTTAAATGCCCGCTACTTCTTGATAGTGATTTTCATAGCCGTTGTATATTATTTATGATGAAGGCAATCATACGATTACCGTATATTGTCCAAAATATTTTTCCACCAAGATTGAAGGAAGACGACCTGATTGGACGCCTGCGCTATGTGCTGGATCGATTTTCGCACAGAACAATTTGTGTGATCCGTAGATGTTTGTCCCGAGTTTGGGTGTTTGTGTATGTGATATTTCATGTTCTACGACACAGGATTCCTAGAGGCATATTATTTTTAAATGAAAAATAACGATGAGACGTTCCAAGATACTCTAAAAGCAAAGCTATGTGCCCAATTGAAGACAAACAACCTAGATCGGGAACCTTGTCTAGGCTCAACTCTGACATCACACATTCTGCCCACGTCGCCTGTCCCCAAGCTCGAACCATTGAACCCACCTCGTCACCCAACTCACGCGCCACGCCATATCATCACGCCTCAATTGAACGGTATTAACTGTTAACTGGTCACCAATGTGATATGGACTCTATATATGTTAGAAGTAGGTTGAGAATTGAGGCTACTGTTGTTTAGAAGGCTTATATCCTTCCGCTTCAAATATTTTGTGACCAAATGTGTAAATAGGTTTTAGGAGCTGTTGATGTTTTTGTGCAATTCAAACAAACAAAAGAGCTCTTCCGGAGGCTTCATTCGGTCACCCAACATTATAATAGTAGGTTACCGTCACGGCGGCCTGTCTTAGCTAAGACTAGCCAACTACTTAGGAGACTTTATAGGGCACAAGTCTGCGCGCTAACATAGATGCACTCCCTATTCATTTATTCTTATAGTTCGATATAGCAGTAGACTGACACGACTGGAGAGAGATAAGGCTTAGAACCAACGGCTTAACGTACCTTCTGAAGTACGGATGGGTCTCAAAAAGTTGTGACAACGATATCACGGGACTGACCGCAACCCCTCAATGTTCTTTCGAAACAACCTACGATTTTCGAATTCAAAATCTTTTTTTATGATCGAATGCACATCGTTAGTGCACTGCGTCAGTCTTACCTAACGAGAATCTACCTCTCGTACATGTAACATGAAGACATTTATTTATTTTAGTGGTAAAATAAACTCAGCCACAAATTCCAAAGTAACTTTATTAGTACTAGCTCAGCTTTACAAAATGCTTCAATGTATTCTAATAGAAGTAACAATGTATGTATTTACTTTGTTTTGTATTGGAATGTTGTCTCGTGGTTCAGTTTAGTTTCTAGGTATTTTGCCAAGGTTCGTTCTTTGATTATGTAATTTAGATTACGATAACAATAGTATCTATAATTTATTACTGTTTTATAGTTATTTATTGTTCTGAATATGTCGTTTAGAATGCAATCGCGATTTATACTTGGAAAAGGCATTTATGTTTTTTTTGGTGAATAAATTCACCACAAGTGCTTGGAAGGAAGGCCTTTGTTTAACAGTAGACGTCTTCTAGCTGATAATGATGACATAAGGAAGGAGTAAATAGAGAGATATGTCGTACATCCACAATTTAGTTATAGGTCCCAATGTAATAGCAGGCGAGCCTATTGCCATCAATCGGGCAAAAATCCAGACTCCGTGCAGCTACTGAGAATTACCTAATGGAAAAACCCAGTAACAATTGGCCCAGGATGAAGAACTTTTTATGTATACTGAGAATACTGAGTGCCTCTGACTACCCTTCTAAAATTATTCTATACATGCGTTATATAGTTTTTCATAAGAAAATATTTACCGTAATCTACTTTGGTTTGATGGATTTAAATAGAATACACTATTTTGTGGTAGACAAATACCTATATAATGGCAATATCAAATGAATAGCACAAATAATAACCAATAACTGGTATTGTTGGTAAATTTCCTTGTCCGTGCTCTCACCGCCTGTCGCCGTTTCACTTTTAGTGCTACCCAAGAGGCAAAAAACCATTTTCTCCACTTTGGAGAACACCATTTCCTTGTTAGATTCTTCCTTCACATACCTTCTTCACTTCCTGCTATTCTTTCTGCTTCAATTTGGGTTATACATTACAAAAACACATTAGGCACATCGGAATTAATGAAAGGAGTTACCATTTGTGTAAACTAAACCGCTCGTGCCACTTCCAAACATTGTTGCTCTAACAATAGCCGATAGCTCTCTCATGCGCAGGCGCAATGGAGTTTAATAACAAAGTGTATAGAGTTATTTAACGAGTTGCGTATCCTTCCGTGTTGGGTATAATTATAGCATTTCTTTCTGTTTTTATTGCGTTGCGTTTTAATTATTTATGCTGAAACAATTGTGAGTGATTGTTGGTTATTGATGTGGTTTATACAGTGTACTGGTTAATGTTTGATGGAACACATTTGGTAAGACTTCAAGTGTATTGTAAGTAACATCAACTTTCACATTTCAGACAAAAAATCTTTACCTGTCACCTATATACCTACTTAAGACGTTTTGACGATGCTTAGGTGACCTTTGGTACGTCCGGCGCACCCTGGACGGTCAACTTTGGTACCATACTTCTTGACTGACCAATCTCTATCACGGCATGACTTATGTGACATTTGGCTCATGATACGAGGAAGAGGTCAACATTATTCCACTTTAGACTGTGGTTGTAGCTGACTGTTACCAGGTTGACGCGTTTTTCTCCCGACAATGAACTGAATTCGTGTTCTTATCTAATTGTCCAATAAATGCAAGAGTCTGTTTAGCATTCTAAACATAGGATCGACCAAAAGAAACCTTAGATGCTCTCACAGATCTATTTCACTTTATTATCCAATAGCACAAACATCAAATGCCCATAATTATACAATGCATTTCCTGATTACAAAGAGAACCGAACTGTAATCTATTGTGTCGTAATCAAATAAATGATAATATCAGAGGAATGGACAGTTTCTACCGTACAGCCTCCTTACTATGATCTCTTAAAGCAGTACGGTTTACGATGTGGAAGCGAGATGTCGCATTACACTGCACGTAGCGACGTCTTGCTTCCATATCGTAAACTCTCCTGCTTTAAAAGTTCATGGTAAGGAGGCAGATCAATCATATTGAATCGGTGTGACATGTTTTTGTGGCTGTAAATAAACCTGCTTGCAACAAAGTATTATTTACGTACTATTTTCTAGATCGCCGCTCCTACAAAATATCTTCATATATCGGCCGTAGATCTCACATATTTAATTAGAAACAGAGATCTTTTTTTTAATAGAAATTAGAAAGCGGGAATTAACGCGATCACAACTTTTTAAATTTTTGGCTTTACGTTTCGACCGAGTTACAACGGCCGTGGTCTTTTTGCATAGAAATAGTCCCTTGCCAATAGAACTTACATGCTATATGGAGCGTAGTAGCGCCAAAAAGTTGTCGTTCTATACATCAAAACATTGCGGAAGACAGGTAGCGTTTAAATTAATTACCTATGTAATTACTACACAAATCTGCCAATTTTCAGTTAGATATGCGTTTCAATTCCATATATTTAGCTAGCCTAGTGCTCTGCAACTAGTGTAGGCCCACTGATTATCTATCAACGTCTACTGTTGCAAGCTAGTTTCCTCAATTCGTTTTGGTCCCAGCTGAAACGGAGCCAATCAGAAACTAAACATTAATAAGTCTGCAATTTTTGTTCTTGCTTAGTAAAATACCTCTTTGTACTCACTGCGGTGCTTACTATGACGTCATCGAATTCTACATTAGGTAAAAAGCATACAAATTACACACGCTTCAATTTCATTTTCTCCTATCTAGGTAGATTGGAAGTAAACTTGCACTTTTGGTAAGAAAATCATGCAGATTCGCCCTTATTTCGTCTCCCATATCTGCTCCCAGATGAACTCTTATCCCATATCTACACGCCTTATTTAATGTTGTTCCTCAAACGAGTTCATTGTCCCCAGATAAGGACTTTAACTGAGGAAAGCGAAACATCGGCGTAGACTGTAGACGCTCCTTTATAAGTACGTGCGTGGATTACAAATGCGAGCAAAGAATGGGACAACTGTACCAACAGTTTTGGGGGCGTATTATAGAGTATTGTTCAGTTATGATAGGAGATTTGTATTCCAGACGGGTAGTGTGATTGCTTCGCTAATTGACTGAAGGACTTCCTGAGCGATAGAATGAAGTATACCAAGCAATTGATAAAGCTTTCTCTTGTTCTTTGTTGAGTTAGTTTGTGCTATTAACTGATAGTTGCAAACAGGTTGTTTTATTCGTATCAAACCATAGTAGGGCTGATTGAAATTGATTTCGTAGGTCGAATTACTCTTTGGAACTATCGGCGCTTATGATGGCGGGGAGGCGGGATCGCTGTTAGCAATATATATTAACCCTGCTGGCGCTGTCTGGCTTAGAAGGGCGGACCTCCGACTTTTGTGCTCCAGGATGAAGGGGCAGCAGGACTTCGACGAAGGCCAGTGCAATGCGGAGGTCGGTCTACCAACCCAGTCTCCTTATAAAAATTGTCAGTGTTGAACCATTGATAAACATATAGATAGCTATCATTGTCATTGACATGTCAAAGAATAGAGATGAGAGCGAGTTACACGTATAGAGATCGATCGTTGCCAAAGGTTTTTCTTTTATTTTCAATTTAGTGTAAGTGGCTAATAATAATAATATTAAATATGTTTAATTCAAGCAACATGACTCATAGTGTTAGTAACAATATACTAAAAGCTGTACTAAATTTTGTCTAATAAATAAGTAAATAAATGACAATCAGTTTTAGTGATGTTTAAGTTAAGAAACGGTTTATAGTTGATATAAGTGAGAGAGTTAATAATGCATATACCTACATATAAGTAGCTAAATAAACAATAGATTATGTAGGTATATAGTTACTTCCGTTTTTGTTTCTATTCTCACGCTGTTACTAAATCTAGGCACATCTAAATCCTAGATGCACTAACTATTATCACACGATTGTAAGTGAATATAATGTGTGAATCAGTTGGTTTGTTTCTTCTGTGCTGACATGGGTCCATGCGTCCTTGTGTTGTTTCCCACACATGGTTTCTATACTAACGAGTAACGACTGTATTTTATTTTATAGTTGACGATCGTGTTCGTCATTATAGGGAGCTCTTAGCATTGTAATTAATAAGTATGATTATAATTATAATGAGTATAATAAGTATGACTTTTTGTATCTTTCTTGTATGTTGCCATGCTAGGCTTAAATTTTAAATTGATAAAGGAAACTTGAAAAATGATGGACACGAGCGGGACTGGAACCCGCGACATTCGCCGTACCGTGGCGCCGCTCTGCCAACTGAGCCACCGTGTCACTGCTCGCATCCATCTCAATTTCAAGTTCCCTTTTAGTATTTACGTCTTAAGGGTGACGTCACGTTTTTTCTGTTGGAATCTACGATTACCAACTCAGTGTTGTACCTTTACAGCTACAAATGACTGAAACGATAATAACTTATTAATCTTATTATATACTGCCTTGTTAGTCTAGTGGTCACTAAGTACTAAGTAATAGGTACTGCATGCATGACGTCCAGGGTCCGATTCTCAAGTCAAACTGTGATATTTATTGGGTTTAATCGCTGGTTTTTATCGCAAGCACATCGCTATTGCACTGCTCCAGAATTTCTTAAGTTATATATATAACGGACCTACGGATTCTGGATATGGATGGCTGATGGCAATAGGCTCGCCCCTATAACATTGGGATTGAGGCATATAATAACTGGTGAAATGAGGGTGTAATATTGTAGGCGTCATGTCTTTTTCTTGTCGTATGGTTGATGAGCAATCAGGTGTCAGAGTTTAAACCGTCTGTAAGCCTCTGACATGGCTTTACATACCGCTGAAAAATCTTTCAGGTGTGCCGTTTTCCTTGCGATGTTTTCCTACACTGTTTTTAGCTACCAATAACTAATTTTAAGCACGCACATGAATTCGATAAGACACTGGTGTGTGCTAGAGATGGTACTAGTGACCTTTGACTCGGCAGTCCAATGGTCACACCACTCGGCTATGGCTTTGGCGTAATGTTATGTTGTCTTACGGTACAATGAGTCAAATGAGTATAAACCAAGTTCCTAATTGATTAATCGGAGCCATAGTTAGGCAGTCGTTTTCACGGCCATTAGTATTGTTGTAGTGACAAATTAAACGTCGCACTCGCCCTTGCATTGTTGTACAGTCAAGCACAAAGATGTTTACAGGAAGAGAATTACTAGTGGGAATTTTGAGGCAGTTTTGTTGAAATTTTGTACATTGGTATTGTGTGTTGGAAATTACTTCATCTGTAAGATATTTAAGGTTATTTTTGTACATTTAAAACGTGGCTTCAATCAAGTCTTAATAACGTAAAATACCGAACAGAATAATGATAATATTTGTGTTGAAGAAATGTCTAAATATAATTTGTCGTAGAGTTTGAGGACTTTAAAGTTCCGGTAGTGTTTTGTTAGTAGTAGGGACAGCATGAGTAGTATAGTAGCTATGCGATTGGACTGCTGCGCTAAGGGTTCCAGGTTTGATTCCCGCCCGGGACAAAAAATTGTGCGATCCGCAGATGTTTGTCCCGAATCTGAGTATTTGTGTATCTGATATTTCATGTAAGATAAAACGCACTCACGATACGGGAAAAATTACTAGTGTGGGGCGAATTAAAAACAAATGAATGAAATAAGGCAAGGATCGATTAAAAATTCATTTATTAATCTATACACACATAACAGGTGAACGGCCATAATGTACATATATATATAAAATTTTCGTGTCACAGTTTTCGTTCCCATACTCCTCCGAAACGGCTAGACCGATTCTCATGAAATTTTGTGAGCGTATTGAGTAGGTCTGAGAATCGGCCAACATCTATTTTTCATACCACGAAATTCACGCGGACGAAGTCGCGGGCAACAGCTAGTAATTTATAAAAGTAACAATACACCATCCCACTCATAAAGAACCTTCACACACACCTCCGATTATTTCAATCACATTTTTCATACCCAAGGAAACAGTCATTAAGATGGTAATCGTCGTGTAGGAGTACCTTTACCTATGATTAATACCTAGAACAATAATGAAGTGGGATGGTACTAAGTCGTCTTGTCATTGGTGTTGGCTGTTGGTGTAAGTTGGTAGCCAACCTTGGCCCAGTCTGGTCTGAGGCCTAGATTTTCTTGAACTGAGAATAGTTGTGATGTATGTAGAGATCAATGGAATAAGTGCAATTATCAATAATAGTGTTGATTGTATCCCTCTTATTTACAAACGTGGATCAAACTGACATTAACTAAATCCTGAATTAAGTCTTTTGACAACTCTATTCCTTTTTTTCTTTCCGTTTTGCATATCTATTCTTTAAGTTTTTCTTTCCGTAGGTAATTGAGTCGCTTTCGTCGACTATTCTGCCAGTGTCATCTCTAATCTTTTCTATTGAAGTCTCAAACGACAGTGACAGGCATAATTTAATCCTTGGTTTAAACTGCAAGTATTTTTTAAAAATAAGGGGGTAGGGGGGTACAACCGTAAGAGTTTTACACACAAGTTAATTTCTGTCGTCAAGTATTTAGTCGAACTCTGACTGTAATTCTACTTCCTACGATTTTATAACTGAAAGTTCGGATGTTTGTTGCTCTATCACGCAAAACAGCGGAGCGGATTTGAGTGAAATTTGGCACATGAACAGTTTTCCACCTGGATTAACTGATAGTTTTGTATCCAGATAACATGATGACTAAATGACTGATGCTATGCCAATTTATGTTCTTTCTAAAACGAATTCTAAAGTTAACGTCGACAAAATCGCAAGCACATTATTATTACAGTGTACGGTCGGTTAGTTTATAATTTTCTTTGTTTGAAAAACAGAGCGCAATGATCGCCAACAAACTGTCATACAGTTTGGCGATTTTTTTGATCTTTTTGTAAGTGTTTATCCATATTCTTGATATAAATAAAATTATTTTAACTATGATCGTCCCACTGCAGGGCGAAGGCCTCCCTTTCCTTCAACCATTCCTCTCGGTTGTGAGCTGTGATAGACTATTTCTCTTTAAAGGAGTCAAGCACATACAATCAAGAAAACAAATTATCTACTTTTTGGAGTTTTTTAACCATTTGTTTGTTTTCTTCCTAATGGCGTAGAATATAGATCTAACTGGTCTTTAACGACGTGGGAACAAACGGTGACAGAAAGTCTGTAACTACGAGGGCACAATAGCTGTGAGGCCCGCTATAGCGTCACAAAATAAATGGTCAAAAACTTAAGGTATTCTAACGGTGTATAATGACATTATTCGAGTTCTCAGTCATAAGTAGGGTAATTGTATACATTCTGACGCCACGCTGTTTTATTTGATAACATAACATAACGCCTGTATTCCTCGGTGTAGGCAGAGGTGTGTACACCCACATTTCGCCAGTTATGTAATAGGGGGCTAGCCTATTGCCAACCGGGCACAATATCAAACTTCGTTCAGCTACTAAGAAAAACCCAGTAAAATTTTGTCCAACACCGAATTCAAACCCAGGAGCCTTATACTCAACAGTCACGCTTAGCGACCACTAGATTATCGATGCAGTTTTGTTAGTAATGTTAATTACAAACAAAAAACATAGCCACGAAACATTTTGTTATAGTTTATCTTACTATCGTGGGTATGTTTGGAGATTTTAATCTCACACGCTCTAATCTCAGACGTTAGAAGCAAACATACACTGATAAAACATTTTTCTCGCACGGGAATTCAACTGCATTCCTTCGGTTTCAAAAAAGCTGTAAATTAAAATAAAGTAGACACAGAAAATAACATATAACATTAACCTTAATAAAAAAAAATCATTTCATAGTACGGTAGGGTCCATTTTCTTTTACGAAGGTTTTCATTACATCTTTACCTTTACATGGGATCATTCTGGAAGAATTGACACCCTCTTATTTTTATTGAAGTCGGTTAATATAATGTAATAGGCATAATCGTTAAAATTATATAATCCTTACTAATATTATAAACGCGAAAGTTTGTAAGTATGATATATAATGTCGTATGATATTATATGTAGTATGATAAGATAGATGTTTGTTACTCTTTTACGTAAAAACTACTAAATGGATTTTAATGAAATTTCATATGGAGGTAGCTTACACCCTGGACTAACACATAGGCTACTTTTTATCCCGAAAAATTGTAGCGGGTAACACCGCGAGGCGCAGCTAGTATATTCTAAATACTCAATGTTTACTCATGAAAAACAACGCGCAGGAAGATAATCTAACATTCTTCGACCAAATGTTGAAAAATTGTTTTGTTGTGAATGTAAACAAAACAAAACAAACAAATGAAAACAATAAATTATTTCATCATTTCACAAAGAAAATGGAAGCAGAGTTCGTGAACATTTTATTGTAATAAATAGCTATCTTTCGTTATCAAATAAAGGCTACGGAGTTAAAATGCGCACATAGTTGAAAATGTTGGCATTCTCTGCGAAATTATCTTGGGAAGTTACGGAGGATTTTTGTGTTTCGCGCCCCTGTTTTTGACCGACTTTAAGGAGGAAGGGTTTTATTTAACTGTTATGTTATTTATAGATCTGATTACGAATAAAAAAAAATGCTGATAGAATATTTTCCTTCCCAATTTTTTGTCTGAGCCTGGAAAAGACAATTTATAAACTAAGTACCTTGGGCGCTAGACCAGTAACAAAACAATTGCATAGAAATTGATTAGAATGATAAATGTATGGGGTGACATACTGTTTCGACTATCCCCCTAACTAATAAATATTGCCAGTATAGACAATTGATTAGGTTATATCCGTCACCACTATTACATTGGCACCTAAAACATGACGGCGAAATGTGGGTGTACTATATGGGCACCTCTGCCTAACCCTTCGGGGAATACAGGCGTGATGTTATATTATGTTTTATCCGTCACTGTCGTTTGCACATAAGTACTTATCTTAAAACACATGTTATCATCGTTTATAAGTTTAGGGTATATTGTAATCTATTACATATGCAATAATAATAATAACAGCCTATAACTATTCCACTGCAGGGCAAAAGCCTCTTCTCGTATAGAGAAGGATTGAGCATTGATCACCACGCTAGCTCACTGCGTGTTGGTGATTTCAGCTAATTAAATCCAGGTTTACTCACGATGTTTTCCGTCACCGTTAGTCAGTAGTGACTTAGAATAACTAAAAAAGTATTTATAACATTGGAAAAGTCACATTGATACTTGCCGGGGTTTGAACCAGGCTACCAAGACTCATATGGAATACCCATATAATTTTCGTTGAATTCAGTTTCAATTAATATAGCGTTTAGATACCAATCTATATCCCTAATTAGGTCATTGACCTGCCTCTTAACGACCAATAAACTTAATGCCTTGAGCGCAGGCACTCATTTATCGTTCCAAAGACTTGCGCACGCTGCAACAACCTTTGATACAAAGTATACCATAATTATGCTCATATCCTGTAATCAATATTATAATGACTTAGTTGCACGTGGCAATATCAGTTTCATTCTATCAATTTAAGTATATACACACACATACCTAGTGTTTCATAAAAGTGGGTCAAGGAATTCAAGCAATCCTCGTGGACTGTACCTTTGAGAAACTGTACACTAATTGATCTGTAGCCAAAGGCGAATATGTGCCGTAATTAAAAAAAACACATGTAGCTTACATTTTATGATTATATACCTTTGTTGTGTTTGTTACTGTGTTGTTGACTGCCTCGTTGGTCTAGTAGTCGCTAAGCACGACTGCTGACTACGAGGTCCTGGGTTCGAATCCCGGGTCGGGCAAAGTGTTAATGGGTTTTTCCATTAGGCAATTCTCAGTAGCCGCACGGAGTCTGGATTTGTGCCCGGTTGATGGCAATAGGCTCGCCCCCCATTACATTGGGACCTAAGAACATAACTAGCGAAATGTGGGTGTACTATATGTGCACCTCTGGCTACCCCTTCGGGGAATACAAGCGTGATGTTATGTGTATGTGTGTGTATTAAAAGAAACACAATGTGTTTCTTTTATCATGTAGTTTACATTTTATGATTATATACCTTTGTTACTTCGATACTATTATAGTACTGATATTGGTCTATCAAGGTTTTTGGAACGTGTGGATTTGTAATTGTTGTTATTGCCCGCAATATTTGAATCTGTAATTTTCCGAGAGTGGAGGGGCCATCATATAGATAGAACTTAATAACAATGCTAAAAGGAAAAGTAAATTATGACTACAGCCCCTTACTATGAACTCTTAAAACAGAACAGTTTGTAAAAGCGAGACGTCGCTACGTGCAGTGTAATGCGGTGTCTCCCTTCTACAACGTAAACTGTTTTAAGATTTCATGGTAAGAGGGCTAGACATAGAATTTAGGAATAGTAAGTAAGCTCTGCGTTGATCTGTGACATCGTTTCTGTAGAAATAAAAAATATGGTTTCCCGGTACGCATGGCCCGGTACCTTGCGTATCAGAATCTTTCCACTTGGCAACATAACTTAGTTGCCAGATTAAACAATGAACATAAACTTCAATCAAAACTTCCCTGAGAATGTCTGTAAAAATACAAAGGAGAAATTACAATTCCTTGGGATCACAATTCAATTATAGGTAGGTTTGTTTCCTCGACTTTTTAAAGAAGCGCCTTAGCCGTTAATGTTGCCCCTTTTTGCGGTATATAATTAGATGGGTTCCCACCATTGAGCGGCTGATTCCCATGGAGTCAATGATTCGGCCCTTGTTTGCAAGCTAGTTAATGTTATGGGTGTTTTTCTGTTATATTATTAGCATTTGTTTTTCTTGTATCTTTTGAGTTCTAGATTCGTATTAGAATTCTTGGCGGTAGAAGTATTTTTGTGTATACTATAAAGGTCTTCACGGGTATGGTGAAATGTTAAGACACATGTCGCCGCACTCAAAGAATTTAATGATTATTTTAACTAACACTAAGTAAAGATTTCATAAATTAAACCTTTACTTTTGTTAGTTTAAGTATCTGAGTGCGGCTAATGGCTAATTAGAGTTTTGAGTTAGCAGATATACGTCCAACAAATATTCAACATAGATATGTCAGCCTACCATTGTGTCAAAGTCCTCTCCTCATTCTAATACGAAGTAAAGCGTAAAAATAATATTACTTAATTAACGCAAGACAACCAACTTAAAGACGCGCGAATGTGTCACAATCACAATAATTAGATTACAATATTAATTTTAATACTTCAAACATGCAATATGTGCTATTTTCGGATGACTGACCACATTCAACTATGTAGATACTCTTTTTTACGACCACAATTAGGATCCTGTAAAAAAGTGATGGACGTTGCAAACGTGTGTTTGTAATTAACGTAGGTACATTTTTGTGTCATTATTTTGTAAATAGAACTAGTAATTATCAATTATTGGGTAGTAAGCGAAGATTTTGAAATATTGGAAGGCCTAATTTAGATTGGGCTTAAAATATGACTCCGGAATTTTGTGTGTTTGGGTTGCAGAACGATACCTATTTATGTGCAATGAATGTTCCATCTACCGGTTGCCCGAAACTCTGACAATATAGTCGGTCCACCTGGCTGGAGGCCTTTGTTCAACAGTGGACGTCTTCCGGCTGATGATGGTGATGAATACTAATAAAATATAAACTTAACTTCCAGTTCATCACCGACGGCAGACATCAAGAAAACCATCGTCTCATCGCATTGAGAAGATGTAGTGTTTCATATCAAGACAGACCCAACGCAACACCAAAAGAAACCATGACATACGAAAGGCTTGAACACTCACAGAACTATGAGAATCGAAGCTTCTAGAAGAAGGTGTTTAGTAACGTGGGATTGAGTAGAGTAGAGGAAGATGTCGACGAGCAACGAGCTGAGTGATGTGGAGACACCGAAGCTGCGCATGAAGCCTGCCATCAGCAGGATATTCTGCTGCAGCGTGACGGCCGCGTCTGGGTTCGTCGCGGCCTACGCCTTGGTGAGTGATTATCATAACTATTTAAGGTTATTTAAGCTAGCTTTGTTTAACAGTAGACGTCTTCCGGCTGATGATGATGATGAAGATGAATGTGATTTGACAAGAATGTATCTCTCAAGAACTGAGGATTTATGTCCATTAGATGTGCGATATTAAATTAAACTCGTTTGCCACTAATCTATTAGGGATCCGAAAGACTCCACGTATTTTTCCTTGATTTCCTCTTGACTATTAACTATCACCTTTTTAATTTTTGCTAAGCTTTTTTTATCTAACTCTTAAATTGTTTATTTTAGTTACACATCGCGGGATTTAGGCCATAGGTGTATTTAAGTAAAACTAGGGTAATCTACGTGGTTCAACTTGATTATATGTATATGAAAACTTGATGGAATAAAACTATTTACGTAATACAACTTGATGAAATAGTTCAGCACATACCTACTTAATATAAATGAAGTTGGTCGTTAAGTTTGTACTTTTACTGTCATGTACTTTTACTACTTAAGTATTCAAAGAAACTGGAGCATTACAATACTTACGAGACTTGTCAACAATGTTACTAACAAGTGAGTGTCCTTTAAGAACGAGTCTCGTACATGTGTTGGCAGAAAGTTCACCCAGTTCTTATGAAAGGGTGACTGCATGCCAATATAAGTAAAATGTTCCAAGGACTATACATAAAAACAAATATTATACTTATGCCTTGTTGTTTTTAAGGAAGATCAATAGTGCCTATTCCTATACAGCTAAATAGAAAATACCTATATTTCAGTCCAACTGCTTTAGTTTCCTACTTTCTTAATACCTTTAGTGAAGGCAGTGTGCCAGAAAAAAGCCGTTTCTTTCCAAGCTTGTTAGGTTTAGAGTTAAAACTTTAGCAAAATGAATCTATGGCACTTTTTCGCCATTCGTGCTGCGTTTTTCCGAAAAAACTAACACAACCTACAGATAGACACAAGAAAGACAATATAGACAAAGTACAAACTAAAAATAAAGTAAGTAAAAATAGCTTTAACTTACAAGAGTCAGTTCAGGATATATTGAACCATACTCACCTAAAACAACGCACGGATGTATTACTCAAAACTATGTTAACGACAAACCCATTTGTTGCTTGTACCTACACTTAAAATTCTCCAAACGCACGACGGAAATACAAGCTGACTATCCAAAATATATTGAACTCTCGCCACGTCATACACTTCTAAGAATTCATGCATTTGTATGCAAAGCTAGGTCCGGTTAGACTGGTTATCTTTAAGGTCACTGCAGCTATCTCATGGGATGACGAAAGCGCTAGTGAGAGTGAACTGTGTCTTGGGACGAGGAAGGCTTCGATTAGCTAGACGTCACTACAATTCTGAACAGTAATAGGTATAGTATACTAATCATGTCAAATGAGGCCAATGTTATTGCTATACTGGCAGCCTTGTTGGTCTTTCTATTAGGTACTTCTCTGTGGCAAGGATTTTGGACTCGTGCCCGGTTGTTGGCATAAGGCAGTATCTACTTAGTATGATAGATTGTCTACCTGCTTTAAATATTCAATCAAACTTATATTAGGATCATTTCGATCATTATCCTCAATTTTTTACAATAAAAGCTTAACGACCGGCGGCATCTACTTAGATGTAATGACAAAAAATCCCTTAAGGTTGTAGCATGTTTACAGCAATAAATTCTGAGAAACAGTCATTATAGATGCAACGATTTCATTCGCAAAATGAATAGTATTTTACGTTTAACATTCATCCTTAAGGGTCAAAGATCAAACTTTTAGTTGTATTGAACTATTACCAATAAGCTGCAATAATTGTGAAAATGACCATTTAATGGAAAATAAGCCTACTATCTAGAAGTTTCTTGTAAATTAGTTAGATCATCCCGCCTCCCCGCCATCTAAAGCGCAGAGCAGGCAGGTGAGGTTTTTAGTGGGTAGGCTCCCGGATTTTATTGGGGTCGGGAAAGAGTCCCACATACCCTCGTCGTCTCCCAACGGCGGGGGATGCGTAAGGCATTTTCCTTACGGTAAAAAAAAAGGTGTATCCTGAGCGGGAGGTGTAACCTGCAACCCTTACCGCAGCAGTACAATCGCTTAGCCATTGCGCCAATCGGTTCGTGAATTTATATGAAACAGGCAATTGTATGTCAAAGAATAGAGATGTGAGTAGACTTGTTTACTAAGGTAATTGTCAACCCTTTTTTGTAGCCACCTCATACATCTTTACCATGATGGAAATCGCCATTCAAAGATCAAAGTGGACTTCAAATAATTTAGAAATAAATAATCGCTATTCAGACAGGATTTCCTGTGTCGTGGCACCCATTACACCTACACGCATAATTGCGTTCAGCCTTTTTAGGTACAAGCCCTACCGGAACTTAAATAGTTTATGCTTGCGAAATAACACCGGCAGTTTTTTAGCGTCATATCAATATTTTATTGGGTTTTACAGGCTTTTGCTTTAAAGACGAACAGGCATGGCTGATATAATGATAATTACGTAGATACTTACTTTATATTATATTCTCTGATTGCCTTGTTCTTCCGGTGGTCGAAAATTGGAACTGCTGATAATGAGGCGCTGGTTTAGATTCGGGACAGGCTAAGCCTGGATATCCCAAAAGATATTAAATTAACCAATTGACTGCCTCGTTAGTTTATTGGTCGCTACGTGTGACGCCAAGCTGCTGAGGTTCTGCGTTCAATTATCGATGGCGGGCAAAGTGTTATTGGGTTTTTTCGTTAGGAAATTCTCATTAGAAGCACAGAGGTTTGATTTATGCCTGGTAAATGGCAATAGGCCAGACATTTAGACTGCTGAAATTATGTACTATACACATCAACCTTCTCGGGCTTGATGTTATGTTATATTGACGTATATTTCATCGTTTCCAGGTGGCGTATGCTATTGCGTTGATCTACGAGATCGTGTGGGTGGTGGAGTCTCAGAGCGGGCTGCCGCTGGCCTCGGCGCTGCTCATGGTGTGCTACTGCATCGTGATCGCTGCCACCGTCGTCCTCGTACATGGACTTATATCTGTAAGTACACATATACATACCTAAGGAAAAACTCTATATTACAATGTCTTTTATTTTACGGAAAGAGATGTTACTGTGCTGTGCTAAGTCTGCGTCTCTAACTGCCAACGTATCCAAATCTTTCGCCAAATAAAAAATGCTCTAGGAAATCTAGATACTAATATTCTCTTGACCGAATTTCTATCACGGCGGCGTATTTCATCTAAGATGAGCCCTACACGCAGGAGATATTATGGTGCACTTAAGTATGCGCGCAAACACAGGTGCACTTTCTATTCCCTCACTCTCATAGTGCGATAAGACGGTAGAAAAAAATCTAGATAAGTAAATACAGACGGTGCGAAAAGCGGAATTATTGCCTAGTATTTATGGCCTTATTCATTGTGTGTATATATATACTTACAAAGCTATCTATTGCAAACACATTTTGTATGAAGATAAATAAATATATTCTTTTTTTTTTTTGCAGAAGAACAACAGATGCCTGCTGGCGTGGCTGATAGCAGTCATACTAGTTCTCATACCAGAATGTGCTCTAGTCTTTTACATGTCCATAAGTCATTGGGTAAGTCAATTCTTGCATAACAATCGTCTAAGGCCCTGCTTGTAACTTAATCAAACAAAATCGGTCAAGCATTTTAGGAGGAAATGAATCACAAATAAGCCAACCCGGAATTTTAAAGAATAAATAAGGATTAATTATCTGATATTTGTTTATAATGCATCTGCTACCGGTAATTTAAATTTAAAGTTAAATAAACCGACGACCTGATTAGTGCAGTGGCTAAGCGATTGGACTGCTGCGCTAAGGGTTGCGGGTTTGATTCCCGCACGGGGCAAAACTTTGTGCGAACCACAGATGTTTGTCCCGAGTCTGGGTGTTTGTGTTTGTGATATTTCATGTTTGTGAAACGCACCCACGATACAGGAGAAATTCCTAGTGTGGGGCGAGGTTTTATTAAAAAAAAAAATGTGTCATCTTTATCAGCTCATCAAAATGCAACGCAGTAACATTATCTTATCTACTTTAATCTGTGTTATAAAGGAAGGTGTGCCCAAATACTTACGATGAGGTCATCATAAGATACTTTGGGTATTTTATTTTATTTTTTTATTTATTTAAACACAAATGCACAACATTACAGTCAGTAACCATGGCGTTGCACAGTTCAGGTTAAAACTATAGGTAGGTTTAATACTGGGTAAAAATAGGTTAAAAAAACAATAGATCTTACAACTAAAACACAAATAGTAAATACAAAATACCAATAAAAATGAGGACAATTAAAAATAAATAATATCAATTTTCACTAAAAAGTAAACATTGAGTATTATACCTTTCTATTGAAAAGGCCTTTAATCTTTGTTATAATAATCAGTAACAATTTATCATTCTGCAATTATTAAAGAAACCTAAAATTAAGGAGTAGTCTTTCCACTTCTGGAAAGGTGAACCTTAAAGAGACCTTGAACATATTGCAATGCAAATGGCAAGTTGTCGTTCATTGTGGCGTTCTAAGAAGGAGGAATTCAACAGTGGACGTCTTGCGACTTATGATGATGATTGTCTTACTTTGATAGTTATTATTTTGCCCGATAGATGGCAATACGCCGATCCCATTTACATTGGGCCTATGTATAAAGCCTATGTACCTCACCTCTATATCAACTTAATCTCATATTATCGGAGAAAGTAGGCTTTAAGTTATTTTTTTAACTTTCTTGCTGTTGCAGGGTCTACAAGGAGTGTATGGTGGTGCGGAGCTGGCGTGCTACGTGGCGCGATTACCGGCCATTGTGTGCGGAGTGGTGCTCGTGCAGTCTGCGTATGCGCTTAGGGAGGCTAGGTATGGTGTTATTTAGATAGGAATCGTTCGATAATATGTAAGTAGAATACGTAAAGAGAAAATGTAGATTTGTTTTTCGAGAATAATAACTGGCCCAACATGGTGAAAGACCACTTCTCATACAGGGTCTTGGCCCTCTGGTCAAGCGATGTATCGATAAAGTTCAGATACAGCCACACGGCACCAGCCCCGAGTGGTCTACTCTCGAATTTAATTTTAAGTCTAAATCAAGGCTGAAACAAAATGAATGTTGATTTAAAACAATGATGGAGAGGAAACAAGATTTCGTTTTATAAAAAAAAATACCGTCAATCTTTTGCTCCCAGTTAGTTCCTCCCAATGGGCACATTACATTGAAATAATTTGGCGTCAGTATCAAGTTTGATAATACGAAACTTTACAATTCATACGCAATTTAGTCGGAATTAAACTGAAACGTAAGCCCACTAAAATATTTCCCACTTCCGCAATGATAGCATATTCGAAGAGTCTTACAACACAGAACAATCAAAGAAATTATAAAATCACTTCCCATTATCATGTTTAGTTGCACGTGGTCGCATAACTTATTTCCTATAACGTTTTCCAGGAAAGCCGGCTACAGCGCCGGCGGAGCGGTCAGTGGGAGCGAGTTTGACGCGAGCCACTTCGTGCCCGACGCTCCGAACGCTTTCACTAACGATGGCTTCCTGCAAGACAACGGTAACTGCCGATATTGTTGCATATATAACCATAAAATCACCCGTAAAGACACAGGGAGTGCACTCATTATAAGTATAGCTATGTATCTTGTTATGTTATACCCCAGAGATGCCCCGCGGTTTCACCAGGGTTAAATTTGTGAAGCATAGCATAAATAGTTATAAATTGTATACTATATTACTGGAATGAAGCATCCATCCTCACAAACTTTCTCGTTTATAATATTAAGTATTCCATGAAGATGTATTTAAGTGTTGTATTTGTCCAGGTAAATCCGGCTCCATGCCGGACCTGCGGCGGCACCTCGCCAGCCGACAGTCGATGAGCATGGGCTACCCGACGCACATGCTGCCGCAGCCCCCGCCAGCCTATTGGCAACACCTCGCCGACAGGCAGTACGCCGCCAGCCTACGGGGCTACCCCAAATCCTACCAAGCTCCACAAATGTACGGCACCTGGGTCGGACCTAGGTCAGGGCCCTACGACAACCCTTACAAACGGAGGCATTCCATAGTCGGCGCTTTCACCACAGACGAATACCCACCAAAAGGCTACGAATACGAAGAGAGAATGGACTGTAAAAGCGAAATGGCTTACCCGTATTACAGATCTTACCCCTACGATCCGAGAGCTTACCCGCCGGATTACGATCCCAGATTTTACCCGGATTACAAAAGGGAGGATGCGGCATACGGAGTCAATTTACTCAGACATGAGCCATACCATTTTAGTGGGTCAAGAGACAGAGTATTTTATGGCATGCGAAATAGTACGTCTGTAGGTAACGAATCTGATGATTTGACTAAATATAAGGATGTTGCTCTGTGAGCCGATCTGAAAGAATACGGCGCGGCAGATGGACCACATACATCGCTGTCTTAAAAACAAAGAAGAAAATATTACTGGACCAATCAAATATTTTTCTTTGATTCTTTGTTTTTACAGACAAGCATTAAACAATCACACGTAAAAGTTAGATACTATTTAGTATGTACCTAAATCTAGTTAGAATACATAATATTTTTAGGTGTGTACACAGAAAAAGATATATTTTTTTAGTGAATTTTATTAAAGATTCTAAATCTATGTAAGAATTAGATGTATTTTATAGCTAGTAAGTTACCTAATTAACCAAAGGTATTATACAGTAAATTATAAGTAGGTTGATATAAGATCACGTTGAAATTAGTCACTACCTTTTATAAATTGAAACAATAAATATAATTTGTATATAATGTGTGTTTATTGTCCCTAACAGCCAATCAACGCATTGCTTTTGAAGCTTTTCTGGTACCTTGTGATTGCTTTTTCGCTCTATTATATGCTGTTTCAACTTCAATTTCGTTAGGCGTTTGTGGGATTAAGTACCTACATCGTTGGTCTAGTGGTCGTTAAGCGGGACTGTTAAGCATGGGACTGGGTTCGAGGCCCAGGTTGAGTAAAGTGTTACTGGGTTTTTCACTAGGTAATTTTCAGTAGCAGCATTGAATCTGAATTTGTGCAAAGAATAATAGGCTTACTTCCTATTATACATTGAGTTTCTTAACATAACTGGCAAAATGTGGGTGTACTACCTATATGTGCACATCTGCTTACCTCTTCGGGAAATACAGGCGTGATGTTATGTTTAGTTGACGGACTGCTATGGTGCGGTAGCCGTACGCCCGTACGGGTGTCGTTTCCTAAAGCGTAGTAATCGCAGATGAACTTTGATACGAATGGCAAGGGGCTATGACAAATGGTATAGTTTAATTCCAGCCCTACACCTAACATTCTCAACAGCGGGTTTTTGGAGGCTGCGGTTCTGCCTCCAGGTGAGTTGTTTATTAGAAATAGGTAGGTAATAGATACATAATTTTATGTTATTATTCTGTGGAGAGACTTAAGAATATAATACCTTACCTTTGATGGAAAAGATACAACGAACCTTGTGTGAACCCGATGAATCGACACCTTACAAAGGGCTAATACTGAGCCATTAGTTCAATATAGTGCACTAAATACAGTAGAAATTACTATATAGTTGTAGAATCTAAATACGAATAGTAGATGGCTACGTAAAATGATACTTATCGAAAACATAACCTCCTCCTTTTAAAAGTTGGTTAAAAATACACATTAACCAAAAGCAGTTATTATTGAATCATAGTCTTTTAAGATCGAAGTTTAGATTCTAAAAAGACTATGGTCCGAAATTTTAAAATATCTAATGAGAAAAGTACGTTTAGTTGTACCATGTAGTTCTTAAAGGCAAACGTTTATTTGTTATTACAAATAAAAATAATTTTATTGATCTTGACATATTATTATGACAAAGATTATATTGTCATTAAGCTATGGTTAATATAGATGTGAAAGTACTAGATTTAGCCTATTACCGACAATAACGCGATATATATTATTTAGTTAAGATTGAGCAATAACCTAACGTACGCATCCCTAATGTGGCCATACTCTCATAAAAAAACTACAATAATTATTGTTTTAATAAAGAAATGGGTATAAATTGAATTTGACAAATTATTCAAAGTTGTACATCTCGTAATTGAAATAACTAAGATACCTTTTATAGGTTTACAATTAACTTTTTCGTAATTGTACGTAAAATAAACAGACGTGAATTGAAAGAGTGAAGGACACTTTTATATAAAAATGCTACTTTCAGATTTAAAATAATAATAAGAAACAGAATCAAATAATTGCGACTTTTTATATAAGAAATATTTAAAATCTTCATCTTCATTTTCATTAATCTCGTTTCCCTTATCAATGGGAAACTTCAAGAAAGTTGGCATGTGGACAATTTTATTTTCCAGCTACTTGACACAGATTCAAACTTATAAAGTGATGCCATTTTATACTTTATGACAACTGCACAAGGTGTATTATTACCCACAATCATGGAGAGTACGTAATAAATAACACTGTGCGTGGTTAGCGTGTACATACAATTGGACCGGCTTGCGTTGCGTATCGTGCCATCTCTGTCTGTCAGTCAAAAACTCAAGAGTTTAGTTGTCGACACGGCTAGTTTTAAAGTTTTTACGATAGTCAAGTTACTTTATTCGAGTTATTTTGTGTTTTGAGGCAGCCTTTTATCATATTAAAGTGAATAAATGGTGTGTGATCATGGTGAAGTATTTTTTTGTGAAGTTTGAAGGCTGTGTAACTGTTTATTGTTTCATGTAGGTGGCTAGTGGCTACCTACTATTGTACCTGGGCCCAATGTGAAAGTGTTTTCGCATAAAATTCAGATCCCATTGTTCGATCTTTCCGGGTATACGCTGGGAAAAACGCTAATAAGTGTGATTTGTGTACGACGTCGTCTTATTTTAGTGAAATGTGTGCTACTTTATCGTTAAACTCCGATTAACTGCTAAATTAATTTTTGGTAAGTGAACAAACGTGACATTCTTTTCAATCGCACTACAATACAGTAAACACTTCATTAAACTGCTAAATGATACGTGTTAGATCGTTTTACGAAGACATTTTAATTGTTGTGTAAAGTGAATAAAAGTTATAAAAAAGTTTGGATGTATGTCAGTAGATAATGCAATTTAATCTAAAATGTCATTCGTTGTCAATCAAGTGCTAATCTGTATGTCAGGGAGACTAAAATATAATATAGTTGTGCTTAGAATAGTGTAGACTTTATATATTGTTATTTATGTTAGTAACTTGCCAAGTATCTCCCTCTTCCCACCTGTTGCTACTTTCTTTACTCATCTATGTTTTTAACTGTATTAAACAAATATAAAATACAAGTTAGGGTATATATATCAATAAACATTATACTGTATCACACCTTTGAGATGTCTAAGCTTGTGTACAAATTAAAAGGGACTACATAAAACTTACCTTACTTCTTTACTCTCTCTCTTTCAGTCGTATCACAGTCTATTGCAAGACATACGCCTCTTCAAAGTTGCTAAAATACATTAATTTATATTTTATTAAGTGTGTATATTATGTTAGTGGATTGGCTGGAAGGGATAGATCAGAGGTGGTCTAAAGAAAGGGTGGTGGGCTACCGTAAAGTGTTGGATCAAGAATATAGTTATAAATGTGATGTGTTGTTATGTGTATGACAGAATCGTAGCAGATGGAAATCGTTGGTCTATGTAAGGTGCTATGGTGTGTGTCCGTTACCATTTAGCTTAATTCATCCCGAAAATGGTGTGTTGGATGGTTTTTGTAGCAATAACTTTGATTTATTAATAATGTCAATAATTTAAGAGTGTTGCTATCTGTGTTTTGTGAATAACTGATATTGTATTGATAGTAACAAATCTATACTAATTATTAAACTAATGTGTTGCATGTTTATAATAGAATTAAATTACAACACGGGAATTAACATGAACACAACTTTTTAATGTTTGGCTTGATGTTTAACCCAGTTATACTGGCCGTGGTCACCAGAAGATGGGCTGATAACTCAGTAACTCAGTTGAAACATCAAAATTTAATAGTTTGTGTTCATGTTAATTCCTGTGTTGTGACCATTACATTACATTACATTTTACATTTTAATTTAAAAAAAATATATTACTTACAAAATAAGTATAACTTTTTTATGGGCTAGTCTCCTGCTAAATGATGATCCTTAGCTTGAAATTTCATGTAAAACTCCGGACAGGTATTGGCTGTATTATAGATTTCATAAAAATTACATTACGTAACTGCGGTACACAAGTAATTGCAGCATTCAATCTTTGATTGAAATAATAGGTCAATGTTTGTTAAGAATGTAAATACTATCAAATATAACTTTTAGTAAAATTTCTTATTTATTTGCTTTCTTCTATTCAATGAATACTGGATATTATGCGACTTCTGCCTATATATAATAACTAGTTGTATCATAACATTAAAATAGTAAAAAAAAATGTTTTGGATCTTAAAATATTTAAATCTTTTTCCTAATTATTGCAGAATTTTATGAAAGTATACGAGGTATTTTTTTCAATAAGTAACTTGACACATGTCTTACTATTGGGCGAAGGCCAAATTTATGTTTTAGAAATAAAAAGATATTAATATCGTCACCATCAGCCTATCTCTGTCCTGCTGGACTTAATGATATCACATCATAATTATCATCACAAAAAGGCATAAACATATTTTTTTATTTTCAGCATGGACGCCACTGCAGCTACAATGAATTTGCAACCCTTAGAGAACATCTTCTCATCAGGTAATAATAATTTACATTAATAGAAATGATAGTACAACTTTATACTGTGTCCTATGTCAACCCTTTCCCAATGTAATGACCCACAGATGAGCTATTAATTTATATATTTTTTTTAAAAAAACCTCGCCTCACACTAGAAATTTCTCCTTGTCGTGGGTGCGTTTCACAAACATGAAATATCACATACACAAACACCCAGACTCGGGACAAACATCTGTGGTTCGCAACAAAGTTTTGCCCCGGGCGGGAATCGAACCCTTAGCGCAACAGTCCAATCGCTTAGCCACTGCGCTAATCAGGTCTTCAAATATTGTTTTACTATTGTGTCTGCTTCACGCACAGTCAAAGTGTTAATATAAAATTTTGTCCTATATTAAATGACTGGCAAAAGATAAAATAATCAGTTCAAATAATAACCCATACAACATTGTTTTGTGGGATAATTGTCCCTAACAATAGTAACATACTCCCTTTTACTTGGAAATTACCTGCAGTAGAACAGAAGTACTTTCAACATTATTTCATACACTATTTTTTATCTTATATATAAAATTCTCGTTCTACTATAATAACTTTTGTGAGTGTTATCTATAAGTGAGGTGCACATTACAGTACACCCACATTTCGCCAGTTAAAGTCCTAATAGGGAGCGAGCGTATTGCCATCAACCAGGCACAAATAGACTACATGTTTAGCAGTAGCCTGAGAATAACCTAATGAAAAACCCGAGCAACAATTTGACTCGAACCCAGGGTTTAACGCTCAGCAGTCGCGCTTAGCGACCACTAGACTAACGAGGCAGTTTGTACAGCAACTCTCAGTTTTGTACTTATACTAATAATAATAATGTCCTCCTAGTCGATTTCGACTATAGCGAACCCTTTGCTTTATCGCCTATCATGAGCCCTTATGTAGCTTGCCAGACCAAATTTGGACTTAAAGACCCGGTCACAGATTGAGCTATATAATCAGCTGGCGAAGCTTTGTATTGAATGTATGTATTACAAAACACTTTTTAATCCATAAACAACACATGCAAACTAGGACTACCCACCTACTTGATACGCTATCGATAAATTTTATCGTTATTAAATTAGAGTCATTCTCTTCATCATATTCAAGTATCAGCTTTTACAATGTCAACAATGTGAAAAACTGCATGCACGACATCAAAATGACTATATTCTTTAGGTTATTGACCCTTTCCATTCGCTTATACAACCAGAAGTGCTGAAGGCTATACGTAACAAGATAACTTAAACAAGACGAACCCAATTAAGACAGATCTAATACAAAACCGTGTGAAACAATTCCAAATTTAAATGGAAATAAAGGTGTAAAAATATATCAGTCGTACTCTAGACAATTATAACTTGTCATTATCAGCCAGCTATGCATTATCTAACGGCATCCATATGTACACGTCCTAAACTAATTACTTTTTACATATATATACAATATAGACCTTTATGGGGTAGGTATTTGAGTTTACAGTCGTCTGCGACACACTGATAACTGTCGTGCGATTGTAGTAAAATAAATGTGGTATTTAGAGAATTCCATTCTGGCACTACCTTACAATGGAGACTGTTTCATAAGTACCACCGTTCGTATTCTGTTAAAATCTCACGTTGTTGCAAGATTTCCTTGTATGTGACAGGTATTTAGGTTCGGAGCGCGGGAAACATAAGTTCTTACTTGCTTTTCAGTCCTTGATATGATGA
The DNA here is from genome assembly GCA_946251915.1 of Abrostola triplasia. Classification (NCBI taxonomy): domain Eukaryota; kingdom Metazoa; phylum Arthropoda; class Insecta; order Lepidoptera; family Noctuidae; genus Abrostola; species Abrostola triplasia. Next base: position 3,132,476 of record OX276444.1, on the reverse strand, counting down.
GGTTAGACAAAGTAGGGTTATTATGTTTTAGATTCATAACTAGTGTGCATTCACTGGATGTTTGTTTTAATACCTTTGCCTTGCATTCTTAAATCAAATGTTCGAATACCCGCGCTTGGGAAAAATCGGTTTTCTCATATTTATAACGTACTGTCATCGTAGCATTGAAAGGTAATTAAATATCGAATAAAGAAACAAATCGTGTGTATGTTACTAGGTCACTGCAGGCTGCATGCGGTAATAGATAAGGCTATTGTATTGATTGATTGACAATAGCCAATAGGCTTATTGTAGCAGTAGGTCAACAGGAAGCGAATATGTATCTGTTAATTATTTCAAGACCTTTTAGCGGTTGTATTGTTACACAATCTTTTGTCTTTTTTTGTCTTATGTTAAATGACTAAAGACAGAAAGAGTAATCGGTTCAAGTAATCACCAATACAACTTTATTATTATCAGTTTTTCTATCTTCTATTTGGTGAGACTGTTAGTATTGACGCTGCTATCGTGTCACTATAAGCCATCGGTATTGCCCCTCCATATCAAATCCATACTGGTACGAAGGTCTTGAGATCCTCAACTATAAGGACTATTTATGGCCCTAACAACTGATGTTGGGACCTGGTTGAACTAGCACTACCACTACACGATGATGGGTTCAATCCTATCCAACTGACATATGTAAATCAGGCTTTGGCAACAGATCCATAACTAAAACTAAACTTATGCACATGGCAAATAAGTATCACATCTTAGTTGTATAGATACATACATAATTTCGTAATTTATACATTGCGTTATTACATTTTAATAAGTGGGTAGCTCAAAAGAATTGTGAGCTATTATTACAATTCTCTCTTTTAAATTCTATCAAAAGAACTCACGACTCGGCTTTCAAAGGGCATCTCACGTTAACAGTAAATCCAATAAGTATACATCAAAGGTTCGCAAAGGTAAAACTCATTTGTGATATATACATAACTCATAATGGGTACCTACGGTTGCAGGCTCGTGGAACGTCGATACTGTTGCACATACAGACAAATCGTGCATATTAACGAAACATTGTTTAGACAACACTTTGCGCATACAATGTCCCGCGACTGCCCCCCAATTGACTAGGGGTGTTGAATACTTTAGCCTCGGACACAGATTACATAGCTCATGGATAATTTACTCGCGTCGAGTTTTACACCAAAGTTGTCGTAGATGTTTTACACAATATTGTAGATTGTATCACCATGTCTATACTTACAAATATGTACAACATAGAATCATGCCCATTTGCCATTTGCTATTCTTGGTGTATCCCTTTCAAATATTATTTGAGTACTTCACACTTTTGAAATACATAACAGCCGCTGAAACAATACCTATAATATCAAACCTAAGTGTACGTTAAGTCATTGATATAATACGTTTTTGAGGAATTGAGTTACTTGCATGCATTGCAGGCATTAAACTGTATTAAAATTGTGTGGGTAGTGTGACGTATGAAGGGAGTAAAACTTCCATTTAGTATGTAATCTGTGTCTCAGTGGAAGGCTTCACAGAGATCGATGTCGCGCGTGCGCCCTTCCCCTCGCCCGTACAAAGGCTAGGCTGCTCCCTAGCAAGTTGGGCCTGTCAAAATAATACACGGTATTCGCGAATTTTGCACGCGAGCCTTTCAAATATTATTTAAAAATAATTTCACTTAAAATGCTTTGCAAAAAATGTTGAGTAATCGTTTTAATATATCGGTTGTCCTCTAATTTCGTGTTATCGGTACTGGTTCTGTTCTCTTCATTTTTATTTGTTATGTTTAATTTCTGAAGTGATAGTGTTTTTTTTGTGTTCGGTTGCTAATTGAATTACTGGTGTCGCATAAAAATGTAGCGGGTTCTTTTTCTACTGTCTTGGTAAGTATGAGACTTGTAGCATTCGTTTACTTGTTGCGCCCGATTTTAATGTACGGATTACGTAATGCGACATTATAAAGTTTAATGGTTCACCGAATGTTGTTAAAATTCTGCCTACCTTAAAATCAGAGCCACATTTTTTGTTTTACTTTGAACTAGTACTTTTAAATAAATTACTTAAATGTAATCAACAATTACGCGTGTGTCTATGCTGTGCCCCATGTTGGGCGCCACTATGTAATACATTTTTCTCACGATCAATAAATAACATTTTAAAACATTGAAGTCCAAGCAATTTGTCTATAATCATAAGAATTTTTTCGTCATCATAATATTATCGTATTATAAGTTTAGTATGGTTTTCTCATAAAGAAAATTTCGGTTTTATAAAACAGTAAAAAGATTTACAGCAGCCTTTAATGTGAAAGCATAAGAATTCAATAAAACTCGCTCAGCTATAAAGTATACAGTATGTATATTTAAAGGAGGGACTTATTCAAACCCCCAATAGTTTATGCATAGACTTCACCAATAAACATACAAACAATAAAAAACCCCTAATTAATGACGAACAAAGACGTTCCAAAAAAGTCGTAAAAATTTCGCAACGTTTCGACACCCTTGCGCTTATCGCAGAACATATGCGCGATCAATGACTGACGCCGACGTAGGTATGAATGCATTTTCCCTTCATACTTTAAACTGGCTTAGGACAGGCAAAAATATCTAGGTACATCAAACAATAAACATTCTGCAATGTGAATTTTCATAAGACGTGATGATTATCACCAAAATGAATATTTAGGTACTCACGTACGCGCACCTGATAGTGCGCGGGCGCTCCGTCATGTTGGTAGTACAAGTTCCGGTAGATATTTAAAGGCACTTCTTCCAGCATCTCACTCACTACATTATTTAAAATGTTTAAATATGATACACTGTCAAGCCGTCCATCAATAAAATAAGGGCCTATTAAATTGTTATTTAAAATACCTGCCCACACATTTACACTAAAGCGATGTTGATAAGCGTCCTGTCGCGTTACATAGGGATTTTCGTTACTCCACCAATGCTCATTATGTACATTAAAAATCCCCATTCTTGTGAAAGTGGCTTCATCGGTGAATAAAATGTTTTTGTCTAAATTAGACAAAAACCACCGACAAAAATTCACTCGAGGTTCGTGGTCGTTAACTCCAAGTTCCTGCACGGATCTAAAATGGTAAGGATGCATGTCTTCGTTGTGCAGCAGCTTCCACACAGTCATGTGTGATACACCAAAACGCCTTGCAGCATTTCGAGTACTTTCTTGTGGGTTTTCTTCGAAGTACTCGAGGATGGCATGTTGTAGGTCTACTGGGTATGGTGCTGCTCCTCGTCCTTGAGCATGCGTTGGCACCGTAAATTGACCATACGTTCGTAGACGCTGGTTGACACCTAGCATCATATTGTATGATGGTATCCGTCTGTTGGGGAACATTTCTCTGTATAAATTAATGGCAGCCCGCACACGATCATTCGATAGCGCGTAGGCGCGAACCATATCCCAATATTCTTCATTTGAATACGGGGACGACATTATTACACTACACACTCACTACCTAACACTAGGAAATGACACTCACTACCTAACACTAAGAAATGCACTTCACGTAAATTTGGTAAACAGGGATGTTTACGCAATCCGGAAGCGGCGGCGCGTTCGCATAGACTGGCGGTCAGCAGAGCGGGGGCGCGGGGTCGCGCGGCGGGGTGCGCACGAGCCGATGGTACATCTTCGGAACCAGTCGGCTACATAACAAAGGAAAGGGGCGGGGCTTGCGCGCTCGCTTCCTTATCAACAGGAGCGGCACGTGTTTGGCGCGTGATTATGTAGGCATTTTACTATTTCCGAGTTCGCTTTGCGCTCTGTGTCCATGAATACTGTATTTTATCGGACAATTAGATGAAAAATTAAGGTCATAGTTTTTTTACGTATTTGGGACGAGAATCGAACACTGACCACCCTCCTTCAATAAGTCCCTCGTCTAAATATACATACTGTATAAAATACCTGTGACCTTTGTCAGGCCTCAGGCTTAAAGGATATTTGAAGACTTAAATGTTTGCAATGAAGTTTTACTATCTACCCTCTTCACGTGCAATATTCTTCAAGGAAAGACGTCATATTTACCTGAATTTAGCTCTAATTGAAGACAGTTTAACCTTTTTAAGGATGACATTTTAAGGTTCTGGCAAGCGCACTGCCCATGGATTTACTAGTATAATTCATGTCTTCTGAAAATTAATAGCGAACAATGCACCGCCTTCGCACCGTTTAAATAATAGTATTGTATGAATAGATATGGGCGTTGATGCCTGAAATAAATGGTTATTATTAAACCTTCCCTGAACTTCCACGAGTATTTGTAGACCAAAAGTAGCCAAATCGGTCAAGCGGGCTCCAGCCGTTCTCAAATGTTAGTGATTTTAACAAAAAACACTTCATTTTTAAATAGATGAACTAACTGCGCCCCGCGGTGCTACCCGCTACGTTGCTTCAAGTTAAAAGTAGCCTATGTGTTAATCCAGAGTCTCAGGTACCTCCATACGTTTCCAAATTTCATTAAAATACATTTTCTGCTGTATGCTTGAATAAATATATAACCAAAACTCGAAAGAACAAGCATCAAAATTAGTCCAATTTGAACGCACATCACTTAAGCCCAAATTCGGCTCACATCAGGGCCAGCCATTGTCTACCAAATACAGAAATGTCCTCTCATAATTCACGTGAAGTAATTAGAAACGCTACTGATTATTCTGTGGCACAAGGACACTGTAAAACTACATTTATGTCTATTTTATTTGGGAATAGAATCGCTTGCATATGTGTGAGTGATAGTTCTTATTGTACTTGGATGAAAAGCCCTATGTGGAGTTGCATGATTGAACTCTATCCGCTTAGAAATTTACTGTTTTTGTTTAAGAGCTACCTATGGTTAATATCATGAGAATAACGCTTTAAAGCGGAATACAAGCATATAATTTGCTAAGAAAATAAGACGTTTTTCGTCTTAAAACTTCAGTCTCTAGTCCTTTTAGCAGATTTAACCTGAGATCGCCGTGCAATGCTGGACTTAGACTTCTCCTATAGCACGCCACTGGGCTTTGTTTCTATTTATACCAATATGGATATTTATAAAAAAGAAATATCTATCGTATTTCCCAAAGAGGTAGATGGGTATACCTACTGAAGACTCACATTTCGCCAGTTGTACGTTGTAGGTCCCAATGTAATAGGGCCATTGTCATTAACTGTACACAAATCCAGACTCCGTGCTGCTACTGAGAATTGTGTAATGAAAAAACTCAAGAGCACTGCGCGACCTGGGATTCGAACTCAGAATCTCGTGCTCAGCAGTCGCGCTTAGTAAACATTAGACCAACGGAGCAGTCAAATATTTCATTAGACAGTAAAATATTTAAGTAAAATCATCTAAGTAAAATTACATTATGGCTGATCTTGCTATTTATGTGGTTCTTAATATAAGAGATTGTGACCTCAATAACTTATCTATAACATTTCTCCGATAGACAAAAGGAAAAGAAAGAAATCGTCTATTTCCACATGATTAATGGCTCAACCCTCTTAACCAATATCCAAGCTAAAACGCAAGTCATGATATCTATAGTTATTGGACCAAGAATGTCATAACAATATTTCACGTTCATTCGCTTGCCGTGTTAAAACAGGTCCAGAAAGAAAGAATGAAATAGTGTATTTGTTCGAATATAGCAATGTATAGTACAAATTATATAGTGTAAATAATTTGTAGTTTCAGACCCTAATATCAATGAACCAGTGAGTGAAGCTACCTTTAGGAAAAACTCTTGTACTTTTTCCTTGGTGTATTGAGAAGGTACGAAATTAACAGCCGAGTTTTCAAGTACAACCTCAACACTTTATCTTTATAACATACTAGCTGCACCCCGCGTTGTTACCCGCTACATTTTTACGGGAAAAAAATTAACTTATGTGTTAATCCAGGCTATCAGCTATCTCCATACCAAATTTTAGCAAAATTGATCGAGCCGTTATAGCCTGAAGATATAACAGACATACAAACACAGTCACAAATTTTCGCCTTTATAAGTGTAACGTTTCTACTGCTTACATATTAGAGTGGTGTAGCCAAACAAGGCAACATTGTTCTGAAAACTAATCTCCGTGGTTAATGTCGAGCATTCACCACGCTTCATTTAGTTCACGCGTACTATGTACTTGTACATACTGTTTTTGTGATAATATACTCCAACGATTTGTTAGTGACCATATGCCTTTGTTGGTTTACGAAATAGACGTAATTTCGACCGTAAAGGTAAACACCCACGCTTAATAAGAGATTAGGCGACCTCCTTAGAACAGCGAAAGGCACCGATTCATCTACCTGACTACGATGGGTCCAGGGTCGGAGATTTTGGCTTCACATACATAATATTACGCCTGTATTCCCCGAAGGGGTAGGCAGAGGTGCACATGTACTACACCCATATTTCGCCAGTCATGTTTTAGCTCCCTTTGTTGGGAAAAAGGTGCAAGCCAGGGCGACAGGGCCCACAATGATCCAAAACTAATGTATATATTCTTATGTACCTACCACCTAAGTTCACATTGTGGAATGCAATAAACGTATTGAGTATTGAGCCTTTTGCTATCAACCGGGCACAATCCCAGGCTCTGTGCTGCTAGTGAGAATATCTTATGGAAAAACCCAGTAACATTTTTTGTTTATGCTTATATTTGGTGTACAGTAAAGAGAAATCTATAATTATGTATTTTACTACGACCGACTGTCTCATTGCTCTAGTTGCCTCTAAGCGCGACGGCTTAGCAAGAGGTTCTGGGTTCAAATTCCTGGTCGTCCAAAGTGTTATTGGGCTTATCCATTTGGTAATTCTCAGTAGCAGCACGATGTTTGGATTTGTGCCCGGTTGATGGCAATAGGGTAGCTTGTACATTGCGATGGGACTTATAACATAATTGGCGAAATGTTGTTGCATACGTGCACCTCTGCCTACCCCTTCGGAGAATACAGGCGTGACGTTGTGTTATGTATATAAACTATCAAGGTTTTGAAAAAAATTACATAATATTTACCAGTCTCTTTTTTCTAGATGTAAACCCCATGTAGTAGTGAGGTCTCGTTTCTTTTGATCTACTCCACTACGCTCTGTTTGGCCTATCATGTTTGCCTGTCTACTAGACTTTATTTCCTTCTGACTTTTCATTTCTCTGGAATCGCTGCAGTCGGCTAGCAGTTTAGCCTAGAGCCAGGGGCAATATCGTTTATATTGGAAATAAAATTGATAGGGCTAGTATTGGCTTGTAAGACGCCGATAAAATCACGAATCGTGAAATCGAAAGCGCATCTCATCGCGTGAAGACGGCGCTTGATGGCTTTGGTCGATCAGAAACCTGTCAAGCATTTTTATATAAACCTCGTTGGTTTAAAAATCTCCGCTAATATTTAAAAATATTTATATATTAATGCTAATGTGTCTGGCTCCGTATCAATTGCTTTTATATGTTCAAATCCCGATGGCGTAAAACAACAAAATAAAGAACGATTCTCCTTTGTCGGTGGAGATTTTTTTACAAATCGTCGCCGTATCTCAAAGGAATGTGACTAACTAATGTATTAGTGTGGCTAAACGAATACCGATACTTATGAGACTTACTGAAGGACATTTAAAGGCATTCATTTTGTTTGTTTTTGGTCAACCAAAGTTTTGGCTTTCGAACGTTTTCTTCTGTTGTATAGTGCCGGCCATTTTGATGTCCCGCTCGTTCGAGTAGTTTGTAATTTATTAATACACGAGCCTGCAAAACTAAGTAGAAAGTACACTTTTAAAGACTATTATTTTTCTAAATGATTGAAGTTAGAGATTACCGATATTATATAACAAAAAAACTTCTGTTATCATCAGAGTCTTTTTTATTAACTCAAAAGTTATGGCTATTTTGAAAGTGTGATACTTAGTGTTGCTGGCTAGTGTAGATAAATAACTTTATTGATTTTTTTATCTATGCTTCCCAGCACAAACCTCGTCATCAATTTCAAAATGAAAGGTAATATTATAGTTTTCAGAATCGTCATAAAGCTCGATGTATGGTAAATGCCAAAGTTGAAAACATCCGACATCGATGTACTCTGCGTCGACTGAGAGAAATGAATCCAATTCCCCCAATTTACCCTTACGATATTTGCTTTTAATATATTAGCGGCTGACATATAATGTACCTATGTCTGTTCTTATATTTCCGTTCCAAATCAGATTTCGATTCCAAAATTGTTTTTCATGTACATTTTTTGCAATTCCTAATAACAAAATATCTGATTTAAATCAGTCTTGCAAAGTTCAGTGAATCCAGCGAAATTATTGTAGACTGAACCATGTTTTAAACAGCAGATAACTCCCGTAAAGGAGTAGTTTTAGTAGTGTAGAGGAAGGGATGTGGAGTTCCTCCAACGAAAAGGGAAGATCTTCCAACCAGGCGGTGGTGTGCCTGGTGGGCCGCGGCGCTCCACTTCTCAATTCGGGGCGGCTGTGTATATGGCTAGCGAATGCGATTACTTCGCTAGCGCGATGCAGGATTCGCAACGTCACTCGTCCTTCGACGTGTAGATGTCGCTACAGTAGGAATACTGACTGATTTTTTTGGACGTTGCTAGTCTAATTTCTCCCGTGTGCTGGTTGCGTTTTACGGACTAACAGTGAGACAAACATCGAAGCCTTTAGCGCAGTAGTCCAATCACTTAGCCACGGCGCCAATCTGGTGTCACACATAAACATAACATCACGCCTGTAGTCCCCGAAGGGGTAGGCAGAGGTGCACATATAATACACCCTCATTTCGCCAGTTATAGGTCCTAATGTAAAAAGGCGAGCCTATTTCCATCAACCGGGCACAAATCCAGACTCCGTGCTGCTACTGAGAATTACCTAATAGAAAAACCCAGTAACACTTTGCCCGACCCGGGATTCGAGCCCAGGACCTCGTGCGCAGCAGTCGCGCTTAGCAACCACCAGGCCAACGAGGCAGTCAGTCTGGTGTCATTCGTGATTATCCTCATAACAAAGACTCATAGTTGACCTTTACTAGGATATTATATTCCTCCATCATATCAAACGCGCAAACAAACCGTAAACCTGCCATTAATTGGGAAATATGCAATAAACGCGTGTTATATCACAGTTACCTAACGCTGGCACGTTCCGGCCGCCATAATCCCGTTATATGACACGGTGTTAATTAGATTCCTCAAATACCGTCCAATCGGAAAATTAGAGCCCTTCGCCCTTGAGTGAAGAGCCCTAGCGTAGGACAGAAATAAGATTAGTGGGAGCTAAAATTAAGGTGTTGTTGGTTAATTACATCGTGATGACGCATTTTTAAACGATTTTTTTACACGTGTCTGTTATATTTGAATAGTGATTGATGTTATATGGTTGAATGGGATGTTCTAGATCAATTAGCACGATTTTGTTACATTAAATGTTTATTGTGGTTCATCTGATAGCTATTATGCGCAATAAAATAGTAATGGGAGTAAGTAACATGTTGTATATGGTAATGTGTGTTTATCCCTCGTTATTACGTAAAATATGCTGAGAGGGAGAGAGCCTGTTATTTCGTAGGTAATACTATGTATTTATGTTATCATATCCTTATGTGAAGTAGCTGGTGTTAATAGTTCGCAATAGATGTTGAGGTACGATATTCTGAGACACGGGACCAACTTAAGGTTCTTTTCGAGGCACTGATGGGTCTCGAAGACACCCATAACAAGACCGTTTGTGGTGAGAACTACTTTATCCTTTGGATCTGCGGGTTATTACAGCTTTTTCTAAAGCTTACAGATATATGATTTTTTTTAACGTCATTCGACTTTTTGCTGTCATTTATATCTTGACATTGCTGTATTGTGGGTGCATTTCACAAACATGACATATCACACATAAACACCCAGACTCGGGACAAACTTCTGCGGATCGCGCAATTTTTTGTGCGGGAATCGAACCCGCAATCCTTAGCGCAGCATTAGAGTTTCAGTTATAACATCAACAGAAACACGTGTTCTTATCACTATGCCCTACTGCCCGCCAGACTCTGACTATCAATTTTCTAACGCGAAGAAAGCAACTATGTTTATCTGTTTATTCGCCTCCACGCTTAACTGATTGCTTTGGTACGAAATTCAATATCTGGGAATTGCGTTATCTGATATCCCGTTTACTTTCCCACAAGAAAACTAAAATGCCTCCTCGATCTTTCTTAGCATTCTATGTAAAGTTATTTATTATACTTAACTATATTTTCGTCTTTGTTTCGAACTTTTAGATACTTAGTGTGCTTGCTTGATGGTATGGTAGAACATATTAAGAAGTTTCTGATTGGGAATTGTACCTGGTAATATGGCGGTTGGCTTATATTCTACTTATGGGTCAGTTTTCATTTAATAGAATGGACCTATTGTATGCCTAATTTTATCAGCGTGTGTATTTTCAGATGGTATGCTGAAAATACACACGCCTCAAGTCGCGATGCTCATTACTCAAATGCCACACAGGAAAAGTATTACTTGGCAGTAGATAATATATATGTAAGAAGTTGGTTTACGCTTATAATCTCGTGGTAAATCGAAACCTTCGTCATTTTTATGAGTGCCTAGTACTTATTGTATGGAACAGTTGCTTCAACATCTAATCTGTTCATTGAAACCCGATTCCTTTTGAGATGACACCCTTAAAGGTTATAAAACCCTCCACCGTCTTATTCTGCCGACGAATACCCTTAAGTGACGTCAATGGAGATCAAAAGCTTTAACATTATTGTCTGATAGCCCTTTGTCTTTGATATCAACCCCAGAGACTGTCATTCATTAGGATCTCAGAAGACTCCTTGGGACGCTTAATTCCGCAGCAAAGGACGGCTTTTAGAACGCTTTATATTGACATTGGTCACCGTAGGTTGAGTACCGAGTAAATGCGAAATTTCGCCTTACAAGTATAACCTTATTGAATACTGAATAATAATATTTTATGTGTATTGTACACTAGGAAGCAACATGGTAACATAACATCACGCCTGCATTCCCAGAAGGGGTGGTAGAGGAGTTTGGTTATCCGCATTTCGCTAGTTATGTTCTTATCGCCAGACTGCCTCGTTGTGCCTCTAGTGGTCGCTAAGCGCGACTGCAGAGCACGAGGATCTAGGTTCGAATTCCGGGTCGGCAAAAGTGTTATAGGGTTTTTCTATTAGGTAATTCTTAGTAGCAGCACGGAGTCTGGATTTGCGCCCGGTTGGTAGTAAGCTTGCTCCATATTACATTGAGACCTAACATAGCAGCATAATAATTATGTAATAATAGGTATTGATTAGCCACTACCAAATACCAAGCGCCTAACTTTTCACTTACGTGTAAACCCAAATGACACTTGAAATAAATTAAATTATAAAAAGAAGTAACTAATGAACAAGCAGAAAGTGTACCTGCCCTAACGAAAAGGGAAAAACAAAAAAGTATCTCCCAACCTCATATATTAAAACATGTTAAAACAAAGCTCTTGCTATCTTCCCTCATATACATACGCCCTTACAAACATCGTTAAGTTTCAACAGAATATGCCAAGTACGTATGGCACCTTAATTTAATGAAAATAGCTTTGGCTGAAACAAAGAGCCGAGTAGCGAGCGGAATATATGAGGTATGGAAGTATTTGCTTGACAGCAATGTAATTATTTTCATTAAAAATTGTTAATGAAATAAAAACAGTGGCTCTCATGTCACTTATCATCAGCTGGAACACGTCCACTGTTGAACAAAGGCATCCCACTTAGAGTCCCCGAGGGGTTGCCATAATCCCCACGATTGGCAAGCGGTTTTTGGATCGCTGTATTGGTGGGAAGTTACAGAAGACGCTGCTGCTTATCTTCTGGAGTTCCCCTTAGTCGCCTTTTATGACACCCACGGGAGGAAAGGGGGTGGTCAATTTTAGGCCGGGTACCACTCGGAAAAAATGTCACCTTAGTGTCAGCTAAAGCATAGTCAGTATGTAGTCCTAATATCAGGTATAACTAGAAAAGCTTGTCTGTTGATTTGTGTAGCAATCAATAAGACATGTAATACCTTCCAAATCTTATAGTCAATCTACTAAGTCCATACCCAAACTAGCTTTAGGGTATAAATTGGGTTGGAGTATTTCCGCAATTAGCTGACTACGACACGTGTACGTCTCCTTCTCCTACCGTATACTATATAAACGATGTTAAAATGTGTTTAAAGTTAACCAGTCTATTGACATCTCTATTCTTTGAAATGTAAACGACGGCGACATGTGGGACATGTAGGTGCAATAACTTGATTGTTCAACATTGAGAAATGAGACACTTGCAGAATAGTCGACGAAAGCGACTCCATTGCCATAACGGAAAGAAAAAAAAACATTTAGAATTTTTAGTAAAGGGGTTGATAATTAAATTGTATTAGTATACTCCTCTGGCTTGCGTGATTTTCTGTTTGGAAGACCATAAAGTGAAATACGACGTGTCATTCGACATGGTTTGAACTCCAGGCCGGTGGAATAAGTGTGAAAGCCGGTAATAACTTTACCTACCTATATTACGCACCCCCGGCAGAAGTACCACTTAAATAAATGGCACTTTAGTGGCTTATATCGTTTTCCCCTAACTCATATTATTATTTGTTGAGCGTAGCTGTTCATTTTGTAACTGAAAAATGCCAAGCACATTTCCCGGGCCAATATTTGGCCTCGTTCCCATTGTGCGGCTGACGGGTCCGCAACCCACCGGTAACCGAATACGAATGTCCACATGATTAAATTACCGTCCCATTACATTAGCATTACCATCGGCGAATATTTCTTTTGGTAGACTATACCTATATATAGAAGATGAAGGTAAACCTATATTGCTTGTTGATGATCGTAATATTGTGAGGAAAAAAATAAAGGAGTGAAAAACACGGTTTTCAATTAGGAAACTTCTAGAAAATTCTGCTTTAACTTGAAGGGTTTTTAATAAATCAAAGAATACATAACCTCCTTTTTTGATGTCGGTTAAAAATGGATGACGTGTGAATACTGCCACACAAAATTTTGGATGGCGGTAAATACTGTTTTTTGACAGTGAACTACAATTAAATTAAAGAAGTGCTATTGTCGCAAGCTAAGTGAAGGACTTGTTTATCTCTAATGAAATATTATGGTTGCGTTCTTGAAATACTTTTTATGTTAATGAGTAAGATGTGTTTATGTTTTATTCTGAAGGTAAATTGATAAGCTTGAGTCGTCTGTCGTGATGCAGAATTAGTCGTTGCAGACCAAACTATATTGCGAATCTTATGGGTATCTGTACGCTAAAATAAAATAAATACAGGCCGGTCGGATTCACACATTTCATAAAAAAATCAAGTCGAAAGTTTTGTTACTATTCCTTTTCTATTTTGCTAAGTAAAGCCATATATCCGATTTATTAGAGGGATAGAGCTCGATGTCAAAAACCAGGATATCATAACTATACGAAAACGAGTTTTTCTATTGATAGCATAAATCAAGTGGCTCTGCCCCCTTGCTATACATATACACTTTTAGAGGGGACAGTTTACGTTGTTAAAGCGTGACACCGCATTACATTGCATATAGCGTCTCGCTTCAACATCGTAAACTGTCTTGCTTTAAGAGTTCATGGTAAGGGGGCTTTTTAAATCAAGTACGGTTTTTTTTAGGATCTTTTGAGTAAAAGGGCCTGCTACAAGAGCGATTTCATTAGCAAGGATTTTATTAATTAAGTAACATTTGATTATACAATACAATGTTACGTTATAATAGTATTTAAGTCGGTTAGTTGCTTTGGATTTACTGGACTGCAGACGGATTTATAATAATATCTCCATAAAATATTTTTGTTTAAATGAGTGCCATTCTTTAAATGAGAATATTGTATGTCACGAATATTAAGTATGCATTTCTGCGTAGATTTACTTAGTAATGCATTGAACATGGCCATTGTTTGTGATACGCAGTTACATAATGTCTTGTCTAACGCAATTTAATCGTAGAAAAGGTTAAGGATATTTTACTTTCACTAACAAAGTTTATTCTAGCATGTATTGCTAACCTTATGTTACCATGTGCCATTGTACAGAATTGTTGCAGGTTATTATGAGAGCCTTTGATCCCCACACTGAATATAGATCTCATCGGTGTGATACGCTCCACACTTGGTACAAATAATACACAAAAACAATTGACATAAAAAACGATTGTTTTGCGAATCTGTTCGCATTGACCTATTGTATGGATCTAGGTATATATAGCCTGACCTATTGTCATGGTCGACTTCCAATAAGAAGTGTGCTCGTGCTTATCCGTTATATAACGCAATTCCGGGTGAAACACGCCTAACCTTCTTGACCTTAGGAGAAAGTAAACTAGATGCTTCCAATTTACCTAAAACCGCTATAAAGATTATATGGAACTTTCTATTTATAGCCAAGTCCCGCACCGATTCACTATTAAATACATTCAGCCATTTGTGTCATGAGGATGCGAAACAAAAGCACGACAAGTAAAACAGAAAGTTACAATTTGGGATGTGTCCAACTTTAGAAGAGCTGTCTCCATTCTCACAGTTTCCGTTTGTCCAAACCTTTTGTTTGGGTGTCACGGCGTGCTAGCTCTATTTAGGTTGGTTAAGCTCAACAGGGTTGTATGGAAAGCCTTGACCCCTCGTAGGAAACTGGGTCAGTCCGCACGGCCCCGTCTGCGGATGATTATGCATTTTGTATACCGTAAATGGGAAAATATGGGATGTGTTTGCTTTTGTTAACTTTTTGCGTTGTAAAAGGGAACTGTTTGAGCGAGATTTTATAATGCTTTGTTCGTTTTAACGTGACATGAACTTTTATCGTGTAAAGTGATCATTGTTGCCTTTTTTAATTGCGCTTTTGGACGTTGTTGGCGTCAACATATTAAGGTATTGTTTCGAAAGTATGCCTTAAACGTAATCAAGATTTTGCGTGTTTCAGGAATGTCCTGCAAGGTTGATTGTGCAATTCTCTGATTGTTTTTTTTTGTCATGTTGATTGGTTCCCACAACCTCGTAACATTCCTTGTTTCTGCTCCGTTTACAATCTCTTGGTGACTAGGACGAAAGGGGTCTACGCAATGCTTATTTTTCTTCCATCCGTGATTTTAAGCATTTTTTGCACTTGGCTCCCAAATATTCTAACCCGATTCTTCCGATTCCCTTGTCCATACTTATCTTTATTATATACGTCATGTAGTAAATTATGATATCATTTGTTGTTACTTTTTAGTGGCTGGTGCGTCTTATATACTTCCACTTATATACGTTTATTTGTATCCAACAAATTCACTACATACACTACGTTCAATCAGATATGTATGACAAATCTAACTCTCTTTCTCTATTCACAAGTAGTGGCACTTCGTATGAAAGCTAGCAGTTCCCCATGTCGTTCCACCGATAGGGATGTCCGACTGGCAACAAATATCCGCTTCCGTTGTCTGCATCAGATAACTTCCAAGCTTCCAACTTACGACGGATTTATACGTGTTTAGCTGGGAGCTCAGAAGTTTTCTACGAAGTGACGGATTATGTCGATACGAGAAAATTTACGTTTAGATTCGAGAAGTTGCTATCGTTGTGATAGAGTTCTTACTCGGCTAGGAAATTGGAGATTTGGTTTCCTAGTCCTGCATATATAATAAAATAGAATCAATCAGTAAAAAACTCTACAAATAAAATTGTTTCAACTATAGAGGCTTATATAATTAAGGTCTCAAATAGCCTTAATTTGTCTAATCCTAGTCCACGAATTGAACTAACAAAGTATAATGCTATTTTGACACTGGGCTTAGTAAAGTAATACAGACAAATAAATTGGCTTATACCATTTGACCTACCTTCCTAGATAGAAACCTTGCTTATTGTATTATAGATTTGCCATTACTTATGTTCAGTGTCATTGGAATAGCAAGTCGTAAGATGCGATGAACATTTTGCTGGCCCATTAGCCCAGTGATGAATGGGAAAAGACTATTATAAAATTATAGGACCTTTTGTACCTATGGGATATTGGGACTTAGTAGATAGTGCCAAAATGTGGGTATACAAGCTTCTGATAAAGGAAAACGTATCTGCCTAATACTTGTACTTTACCCTTTGAGGATTTCACGTGAAACCATGAATGAATATTGAGTGGACGTTGCCCTCTTATCAAAGAAAGCGTATCGCTTTGAGGCGTTGATTTTTGACCAGGACAGATGTATGACTTACACACTTTAGTTTCGGGTCTGAATATTTTTAAAGTGTGTTTGATAAAAAAACAGGATATATTACTGCAAATGCCTAAACATTTTTGTCATATATTATACGTCTATCTATTTTTTGGTTTTCGGCTAGAAATCTAAACTTCTCATCCTCCACACATTGGGAGCTGAGAATCTTACGTTACTAAAACTACTGAGTCACCATCCAAACTCGGGACCTCTCCTCTATTAAAGACCAAACCTAAAATGTCATTTAGGTCCCATTTCTGAATCTAAGCCTAGAACATGAATATATCCTGTGATTTCTCCTGGGAATTTATAATCATACCGACTCGATCGATCGTGTTAGATATATCTCTAAAACAGCTCTCATTGTACATGATGTCTTTACAGTATAAACTATGTAAAAAAGCTTTACAAGCGCGTTCTAACCTTAGGCAATACAAATTCCCTGTTTAAACATGTATGCATCCTTTCGCCGTATAAAATATTCACAGCATGTAAGCGCTTGTCGGTGAACGATACGCCATATGTACAAGCTTGTACAACTTTTCATGCAAACATCAGGTCGATTTGTTGCGATATATTTGCGTATACAAAGCACATTGGTTGAATTCCGTTCCGGAACGAGAATAATGTTGGTACGTTCGTTTGTGCTCGCACCGGTTGAAAGTTTATTTGCGATGTGATATCGACGTTGGTGTTTTGTTCGTATCGGGAAAGTAGGTTTTATGCATAGAATGTTGTGCCTAGTGGAAAGAATGAGGAAGGCCTTATTGAAATACTTTGCAGGGAAAAAGCCTATAGGAAAAAAACCATGAGCATTTATAGCCGCACTTGCGTGATTCCAATTATGGATGGGATATCTAGATTTCTTCTACTATCATGTTGACATTTGACAATTAATATCAGTTAAGCAGGTCTCTAGGGTAGTAGGGCAGAAGGCATAGAACCACCGTGAAGCCTAGGGGCTATTACTTATGCATGATATGTTGTGTCATTTCGGAAAATAACACAATGAAGGCCTTGTTTTTGTGGTGTTTTTCCCATAACTAGACTTAGTCTATTTGTTTCCTAAAACAAAGAAACCAACCACGTGTTGGTTGTTTTTTTTTAATGTTAGTGTAGGTATTGTTGCTCTTGCAGGCACTCCTCAACTCTGTTACCATTATTACATCTACTACTAAATCTCTATTTATTCTATTACTCGAAGTTATTATGTTTAACAAATTCTCTTTGGCCTGTCGCCATAAAGCACCAACATCTATACTTTTTTGACTGTATGTTTGTTTTTTTCAGACGAGGGCGGCGGCAGTTCGGACTCGCGGTCCGATAGCAGCGAAGACGAAGTCACAGAGCACGTGACCCGCTCTACGCCACCACCAGACATGGCCGCCGCCAGGGCACAGGTATGGCTATTATAATAATAAACATATAGGATGCTTCAGCAGTGGACGGAGATAGGCTAATGATGATGATGACAATACATGATCATCATCAGTCTATCTCTGTCCACTGCTGGACATAGGCTCTCTCTCCTTTGGCACGCAAATGAGTTCTATCTTTGGCCCCCGGGTTTTAACCGCTGCCTGCCATTTTGCGTATATCGATGTTTCACCTAGCTGGAGGGCGTCCTATATAAAATACAGGTATATCTATTATAATATACACATGAAATACAGGTATTTAAGCTCACAGATCAAAATTTGATTTCTCGTGACTATTGCCTTTTTTGGTAATAGACGAAAAATGTGAACTCATCGATGTAGTTACAATTCAGATGAGAGAAAATTTCGAATTGTAATAAAAAGACGTCCATATTTCTGGGAAAAGATACAATAGGGTTGCAAGGCTTTTAAGGCTAATAGTACGGACCAGACGATATGAAAGAAATGATTGGAGAAGGGGATAGCAGTAAATTAGTTTACCGATACCTTTGAGGCAGATATACGACGTCCTTTGAACATCAATCATATAACGACATTTATGTATGTTCATTTAGTTTATTGGGACTATGTATTCTCAGAGAAGCTCGGTGAAAGAAGGCATTAAACCTGGAAAGTAGACAGTTGGTAATTATAGTGGCGATTGAGATAATCTGTGACCTATCTTACCTACACTAGGGTCAAACTTCAATATTATAATTGATTCATTAGACCTCAATCTGATAGGGAATGATATGCGCATGAGATGTATAAATTGATTTTCATTAGGTTAACTAATTAAACATCCGGTCGTCGTGTGTAAGCTAGTCGCAGTTCTTTGTTTAGCTGTGGTATTGTTGAGTCTTGGTTTAGTGACTCAAAATATGTCCCAACATTGCGATTCGCCGTTACCTAAATTGGCCTTTTGGCTTACTATTGCTGACTTTGAGGTTATAAAACATTTAAGTCGCAGTTTCGCTCGCATAGTAAAGAAGTAATTACCACACACACGACAGAAAATAGGAGACTATTTTTTACAACCCTTCACGTAAAGAATTGTAGTTTTCAATACTATCTCTTCTGATAATATCTTATTTTAAATCGTGCGAAAGAAAGCGGGATATATCAGGGATCACTAGGCGTAGACATGAGCTATACTGGGATGGGTAGTAGTGTTAAACAGTATAGCTCACGACGTGTAATGATGAGCCAGTCAGCAGGTTGGTAGCAGGAACTGATAAGGTTGCGTCCACAAATTATTAAATATAGTATTCGCTTTTTTGTGTTAGGTACTTTATTGCCGACGACCCCAAAAAGGGGGGATGGGCGTTGACGGAGAAAAAGGCGAGTCTGCTTCAGCTCTTATCCAGCAGGTCCACACTTGTGGAGGTTCTATAAATGTACTCCAAAACTTCTGATAACAATGGAAGAAACTTTACCATAGACCTAAAAAACTTTAAAAGAGACATTGACCCCGTTTTGCTTCGGCATTTCTTCTCAGAGGTTAGGAAACGCCGACGCCATCTAGTTTATGGAAATTTGACGTGTAAAAGTGTCTGAAAATCTATTTACAGATTAATTTATTTGTTAATTGACACAATTATAATTATATTTAGTTTCCCATGCAGGTGCCAACGATAAGCGTGACCCCGCACAGTCCGGGGCTGCTAGAAGACAGTTTACAACAGCTACGACGGCTGCATGCGGCTGTGCAGCGCATGCGTACTGCGCCACTGCCACTACTGGTAATGATCAATGTCCCTTTCCTAAAATTGATTGCAACTTTGTAAAAGTGAAGCTGTAGTATTCGTATTGAACTACGAAGGTTGGTTCTCTATGCTTAGACAGCTTCAACAGAGAAGCGAGCAGAGGCCTTAGATAACTGGCTAAACACTTGACGAACAAATCGAATAGAATGATAAATGTATGCGGATGATTCAAGTAAATTTTAACTTAATCATTGCTTGGGAAATAGATTTCTGAGCGTGTTAGCTTGTGATATTTTATATCTGTAAAACGTTAGATCGAAATCCCTTGAGTAGAAAGAAATATCTAAAAACAACCTTTTATTTTAAAATCAAATCCTATCCTTATCTTAATTTTCTTACTGAAGGCGTCTTAGTTAACCATTGGTATAAGTATATAACCTAACTATGTTTAGTTAGGTTAGGTTAACTAAGAAGCCTTCCATTAGTAAGGATTTACGGACCGAAAAATCATACCTATTTGTATTAAAGGAATAAGTTTAATTCTGTGTATTAATAATAAAAGTTTCGTAACTGTTTTACAGGCAACAGGCTCCAGTCGACTGAGTACGTCATGTCCTTCGCTGTGTAAGGACGGTGTGGTGGAGGCAGATTGCTCATCGCCCACACACCTCGACTTCTACCCACAAAGCAGGAAAGGCAGCGGTAGGTTGACAACGCCCTGTATAAGCTAATCGACCTTCTCGTCACGTGATTTGTTGGGTTTGCCGCATGCGTCGATCGTTTAGCTAGCAGGTTCCAGGTTTATTTGCTTTACGAAGATTTGTATACTACAAATAAAGTGCAAGACTTAGTACCTGGTAAACTTGAAATTCCTTAAATCATTCTTAATTAGACTATAATATAATATGTGTCCGCGCAGGCGAGTCCCGCCAATGGGGCCTGTGGGAGCGGCGCGACGAGGGCCGGCGCAGCAGCTGGGCCGCGCTCGAGCCCGGCCCGCGCGCGCACGAGCCGCACCGCCCGCGCAAGTACGTACACCCCCCCCACACTCCTCCCCTCTAATGTGCGTGTGTGTGTAACTACGGCTGTCGGAAGACCTCTATTCTAGTCAAATGCAATTTGGGTGAATTGAATCGTGGTAAAGGAAACCCCTCTGCAGGGAAAGTTTTTTCCGTTCTCAGGTGATTTCGTTCAAGTCTCATTCGAAGATTACAGGCTCAATTAGGTACTCACCCTACATGACACTCCATAAAGAGTTTGAAGGCCAATGTTGCGTAATATTTTTTCTGTCGGAACTTTAAAAGTATTCAATAGGCGTTACAATTTAACATCAACAACATTACATCACGCTTTAATTCCTGGAAGGGGTAGGCGGAGCTGTAAGATACACCCACATTTCGCCGGTTATTTTATAGGTAATAGGAGGCGACCCTGTTTCTGAATCGTGGCTAGTTGATAGCAATCTATCAACTAGCCACGATCAATACTGCTACTGAGAATTACCTAATAGAAAAACACTTTTCCCGACCCGAGATTCGAAACAAGTACCAACGAGCCAGATACAATTTAATAAATCGGCAAGGCAGAATATACTTTTATAACATTTGTTTTATGCCGTGTATTCCAGTGCGTTGAACGGACACAGCGCGTCGCTGTCGTCCATGGAGTCGGAAGGCGAGGTGCCGCGACCAGTCAGACATTCGACACATTCTCTCAACGATAACGACCTTGCGGTTAGTACATATTTACCAATGATATTTCAAAAAGTACAGATATGTTACCAGCAAACTCAATTTGAAGACTTGAAAAGGAGACGATTATAATATTAGGTAGTATAATGGTTGTCCGATTGGGCATAAGACACGTGCAGTTTGGACTCGAGTTCGGAACACTTTTCTCGTTCATTTTGTTAGCATTCATATGACGAATCTATACTTTTTGACATATCATTGGTACCTACTTATTTTATTTATATCGAATTAACTGTTATAGTGTGCAGATTATTTACGTTCCAGTATAATACATTGTGTTGAGTGTCTCAAATAAATAAACTAAGGCCAATTCTTCATTTTTAGTTCATTCTTAAAACCTACTTGAAGCAGTGATTATCATTGTAGCTATTACCTGTTTCTGGGTAATAGATGTATTTCTTTTTCCATTGTAATCTGTCAAAGAGCTCTTCGCTGTTTTGACATTATTATTATTATAAGCCCGTATCGTCCCACTGCAGGGCAAAGGCCTCCCTTCCCGTCTTCCTGTTTTGACATTTCACATACATAATTTTTTTTCTTTACTCCAATAAAAATACTTGATCTGTAATTTTTTTTTGGAATGAGTGTTGCCTTCGAATGTGATAATGTAAGTGTATTTCCCGCGCTCCAGAAGGACTTCGAGAAGGTGACGGCGGCGCTACGCGCGGGCGCGCTGTGCGGCACGGGGGGCCCGGCGGGGGGCGCGGGCGCGGGCGCGGCGGAGGCGGGGCGGCTGGCGGCGCGCCTGCCGCTGCAGAAGTCCGTGTCCACGCCCAGCATCGTGGCCGCCGTGCAGCCGCACCTCGCGCAGCCGCCGCCCAACGTGTACGTACCACACCCACCACACATATCATCATGATGGCTGCTGGACATAGGCCTCTCACACACATATCCAACATTCTTAATACATATCAATTGGTAACATAGTTTTTGCAAAAAAAAATGCGTAATTATAATACATTTTCTCGGAATTCAGATTTTTAAGTGATTCCTTGATATTTTAATGATTTTTGAAGAAAACACCATTTTATTACTAGCATCAAAAATCCTATTAATTTTTATTGATTAAAAAACACGTTTACGAATAAATTTAATATTTTATACAAAGTTGAATCAAAAATGGTAAACAATTAAGTTATTTATTTTACCGTGTGTGCTTGATCGACATGCATTAGTAGATTGGAGTATGTATTCGACCCAAGTCATTCATTATGTCCTTCCAATAGGATCATTTAAGTAACCATTCGAAATATAGTACTAGACTGACATACTGACTGTATTGACATAACACGATTACGATTCCTATTACATTTCATCGAGTGAATCCATATTCAAGTTTAGACATGTTAGTGATGTTACCCTCGCATTAGTTCAAATCTTATCCAGTCTGCGTCATAGACATAACATTGCAACGATCTATTAGGTACGTACCTTCAAGTAGTACACTCCACGCATTTTACACAGCACTACACTATTACCAGTCCTACCCAATTCATTTTCAACTTACAGACAATATTGTGCATGTTTTAATATAATTCGTTCCATAGATCTTTTTTGTTGTTAGATTTTTAAGAATTGTGACTACTTCTCATATTGGATCGAGCATTTGGCAATATTCTTTAGAATATAATCACAAAATGTGGTGAAACCTCGTAGTTGGTACTTCGTGAACGATTCGGATACGTTCGTGTGACTTCGGCTTGTCACGTGACCAAATATTGGTCAAACGTTGGATCCCATATTTGGAGTTAATTTTGTGCATGTGTGAGTCAATGTTTTCATTCGTTGTTGCACTATTGCTTTGCTCAGATTTAATGTTTTTTAGCACTTCCCAATTCAAACACGAGAATTGTTTGTTTTTTAATTTTTATTTGCACTTATATGTATTACTATCGTGATTTATCGTAGGGAGATCTTTGAGTTTACGACGTAAGTAATGTCACTTAAGTTTATTGTGAACAAGATAACCACGATTTGAATCTTTGAAATGGAATTTTCACATCTCACATTTTTAAGATGAATTATAGTTACATTTGCACTTTCGGTTACCTAGACATTCAAAATCAGTACTCAGTAATGCTTTTTCAAAAATAATAATTAAATTTTCCTTTAAATGATAGATTGGCTGGCAATAACCTACAATTTCGAAAGGTAGTTGTTCCATGTAAAATACTGGTAAAGTCTGGGAGCCGACCCAAACATACCAACTTCAAAAGGGTTTGGCAGATTCAGTATAGTGTGGTTAATTTTCATTTGTATACAGAATATCTCTATATAAATTCTTTTAGCATTTCATGCGATTAGGCTATTAAATAAGTCTCGCCTTCACCCAGTGGGTTTCTATCCGATATCGATGGATAAAGTCGTAGTAGGCTCACCCTTCTAGAAGTTTCAAAGGTGAGGGTTCCTTGTCCGGTGCGTAGGGCGTAGGGCGTAGGGTAGGCAATAGATCACGCTCGTACATACTGAGCATGACGTGTGGCTAGCGCGGGCGGCAGCGAGTCGGAGAGCGACGAGCCGTCGGCGGGCGGGGCCGCGCCCGGCGCGCGCCGGCTGCTGGCGCAGGACGCGCGCGGCCTGCACCGCCTGGCCTTCCTCGAGCAGTGAGTACCTAGGGCCTGCATCGCCACCCACCGCCGCGCGCCGTCCTGGAGTAATAAACTTTCATCGATCCTAAAATATCGATTTACGTCAGTCTATTCGATATAAGGACCGAAGTGAATCGGTATTTTATTTTATCTGTACTGTAGTGTCGATATACTATATTTTTTTGCGTGTAATTTTAAATTGCAATTTAAGTGAAATTTATATGATTTCTTACTATGGGTTTTGACTCCAGAACGGCAAACATCAGAAACTATATCGTATTAGTTCAACGACTCTCCCGTTATGTTATTTAGTGAAATGAATATGTGCAGTGAGTACTGCATTCACCATAATTATGATACCGTTCAGCCGGTACACTGAATTATAATAAAATTACACCAAAATATCAAACCAAAATGTATCATGGAAGAAAAATAAACTTATAAATAGTTTTTATTCCAATAAGTTATTTAATAAAGCAGTCTAAAGGCAGAGAGTATCATCATAATATTCCGAGTAAGTATTAAAAAAAAAACAAAAAATCGAGCACCATTTTTTATTAAACTAGCATGCTAAAGGCACAGGCTTCGCTTGATGTGTTCGTTTTATGTACACTTATTTTTTTACAAATAATTAATTATTACATTGTTGTTTTTCGCTTTTTATGCATGTAACGAAACAAGACTAAAATACACAAACAATATCTTCACTAGTAGGGTCATTCGCGTTATTTTGAACAGTTTCGATTAAGTTTCAGTTCTGTTTCGAGTGCTAATGTGTCATATTGACATTATCTTCATACGTCATCGCCGTATTGACATGAGCTTATAGTCACATGGGATCTGGCTTTGTCGTGTAGAGATTGGCCAGATTGGCGAGATTGACCGTCCAGGGTGCACCGGTTCTTATTAAATATTGGAACTGACCTGTTTAGATAACTTGCAGTCAATAATTATAATAATTAAAATTAAATTTAGCTATTGAAATTATATGGCGTACGAACATTTGCGTTTAGAAATAGTACTACGAAATAGGACACTATAAACGGATATTGGTTTTATTATACTTATATTTTTGATTGTTTTATTCAGAGCGGCATTTGACCATCACGCTGAGAAGCGGCGGAAACGGGGCAGCTTATTCTTTAGAAAGAAGAAGGTAATTAAACAGATTGATTCTTCTCAAAGCAGATGTTACTAGATGTTTGTTTGCTCCTTAAATTTGGGCCTTATACACCCAATATTAAAGTCCAAATTGAAAAAAAGCTTGCAATATGGAAAACACTTTTTTATGGGTTGGATTCCCGCACGGGGAAAAATATTGTGCGATGTTTGTCCCGAGCTTGGGTGTTTGTGTATGTGATATTTCATGTTTGTGAAACGCACCCACGACACAGGAGAAAGTCCTAGTGTGGGGCGACGCTTATAAAAAAATAAAACATCTTTATCTACATCATGCTTGTCGCTTGCCTAAGGGGCAATATTAAAAAATCGAATAATAATTACAGGACAAATCCCGCAAAGCGGCGCATGCGTGGTCGGCCGCTGGATCGGGCGGCGACTGTGATTGGTGCGGCCGAGCGTTAGCCGACAAGCCATCTCTGTACTGCGATAGTAAGTAATTTACAGGCAATTCTTGGCTACGACAATTAATTTACAAACGTCTAACATCCTGTTATAGTTTTTATCAAACTCGTCCTAAAAAATCTTTTAAGTGGTCCGCTTAGAGCTTTACGCATATTTGGGACACTCTGTATTTAAGTATGGCCATTAGAAATATATAGAAGGGGTTTGAGTTATCGTAACACATAGCTTTTTTATTTCAGACTGTACAATGACGGTGCATCAAAATGTATGCAAAGACTACATCACTGAATGTAACAAACCAAAAACTTCAAAGGTGCGTATTTTTAAAATAATAAGTCGATTATAATAGTAATTTTCATTTGACTAATAATATTTGCAACATTCAGAAACTGCGAATGATTTGGAAGAAGGGAGGCCTTTGCCCAACGGTGGGAAACAAACTAGGCTAAAAAACACAACATATTAATTCAAGAACTTGGATTACTTAACTACTTCTTATCATATGGTTGATTAGCAACTAACACTGATAGCAGAGTGGTATGACCAAGTAATTCATGTGTGTATTATGCAGTTGCTAAACACGGTGAAGGAAAATATCGTTAAGAAAAACCGGTACACTTCGAGACCATTTTCAAGGTGTGGAAAGCCAGGTTAGGGGCCTACAGCAGGCTGTTTTAAACTCTGACCTAACTACTGATACAATATCACTCATAATCAGCCGGAAGACGTCCACTGTTGAACAAAGGCCTCCCCCTAGAACATACATACAAATTCATTAATATTAACCTTTATCCTTAGACTTCAGTGGGCAAGTCACTGAGCGCAAACAGCGGCAAGAGCAGCAAACGCAGCTCCGTCTCCAGCCAATCACAAAACACCAATAGGTAAGTACGCCACCTACAGCTTAAACTGTGAACTAACTTAATACCAACGTTAAAAAATGAGGATAATGCCACAGTTGACGCGTAGTGATTATGTATGGCATATATTTTGCTGCTTTGTATTTAATTGCGAAGAAATGGTTCGCCCAGAATGCGCTGATGCATTTTTATTGTTTTGCGTGCGATAATGTGCAATTGTCACGTTGGTGATGTTTCTTTTGATTTGTGGTTTGGGACGATTAGTATGTATTCTGCGTTCGAAGCAAACGTCGCTGCAGAGTTAGTCAAAAATAGAATTTATGTATTTAAGTAAAGTTTATGCAAGAACATGTGAAATATTCATAAAAATATTATATTTATTCTTCTCATCTTAGAATCTGCACTAATTCGCGATTGATTATTTTACGAAACTTATGAGAATATAGTAGAAGTTTACTTAATTATTTACTGTTATGGGAATAGGGGATTCACCGTAAACCAGGCCTTCTAGTTTTCGTCAGTATAAAGTATTTTTTATACTACACATAAATTGCCTTCGTGTATTTGGACTTAGGAAGGAGGCCTTCAATTAGGAAGGCTTTCTTACACGATCTTACATTTTAATACTTTATTAATATTAGTTTTATATAGGAAAGGTGTAAGAGGAAATTTTTGGAACTATCCTCCCGACTTACCATATAGCTCTGTTTAATCCCAGAAAAAACGCCAAGGAAAACGCAGACGAAGTCGCGGGCTATATAAAGTATAAATATAGTCTAAATTACAATCGTAAGCCACATATGAAAAGAAACAGTATCCCCAACACCGTCCGTTAGATTACCGACGATGATAGGTTCGTTTATAAACGTTAAACTTAAGAGATACACAAGTGTTAAGTTATTATATACACCATAGATAACATATTATATTGATGTTTCCCTTTCTAGTAACTTATCAACTTATAAACTACTGTAGCATTTTTACATCGTCGTCATGGTAACGCTATTTGGGTAGAAAACCTTTTCAGTGACAGTATAAACACTAATTTTGCACCCAATGCTGCCATTGACCTATATTGTTACCGAATTCTCAAGTACTGACAAACGATGTTTTTGAACGCTAGTCATTATACTTGAAACAAGGTATTACAGCCTGGAATTTACTCTTAATACTCCATATTTTAAAGGGGTTTTACCTACTGGTGTGCTAGGAATGTAGACGTCAAACCATCTGTATAGTATGTTATCTGTGCCGACAATATATTATATATTTTGCTTCGTACTCTCGCTATTTATTTACTCTTTGTATATATCTTCGACTTCAGCTGTTTCTATGCTATGTTATTTTTCCTGTAAGCTATATACTTCGTGTTTTCGTTGGTATCTATTTTAATTTTCGGTGAACGGAATGTTTTTCTATAAGTATCATTTGTTTGCGGAGATGTTGAGGTGGTCGACTTAAAACGTCATTAAAAAGTTTAACGTCTTTTTTAAATAGAACATTGTATGACCCTCTTTTAGACCACTTCTATAACGACATGTCTGTTCTAATAAAATCACTTTGAAATCAAATCTATGATTTCTGGGATCTATTCACAATAAATAAAGTACGTCAAAATTGTTATCCCTTCTAACTAACTTAAAGCCAATAAAGTTTTAAAAAAAGTTAGTCCCTAATACCTGTAAGTGTGTCGCCACCTCGATATGTCCGCCCACGTCACGAGCCCAGTGTATCTGGCAACAATTGGCCGCACACATATGTACACGTGTGTTATTCGTGTTCGTTGCGGCACGCACACAGCAAGAAGCAGTCAGGATGCTACTCGCCGTGGCGTCGCGTGGCCACCAAACTCGGCGTGCAGTAAGTTCGGGAATGCTGCCAGCAAGCTGCCTATTTCTTACTCTCTCATCCATACATACATCACATACATCGTTGTTTGTTAATGTATATCTGTCTCTGTTTATCTGTTCACTGCGGTTGTGTGCGGTTATGTAGTCCTGGTAGGTCGCGGACGTTCAGAGGGTATTGTTTAAGTGTTATTTAGCTAAGCTAGTTTGTGTATTATTTGTGACTATTGCTAGATACACTAACATAAAATATGACCAAGTAAAGAATTTATTGAAAACTTAACTTTAAACCAAATCTTAACTTACACTTTTCAAAAGCATTGCCAAGTGAAATTAATACAAAACCAAATATGGGGTATGTAAGTCTAATTTTATGAATATTGAATTTTGATGCCTTGAACACAAAGTTGGATTTACTCAGGCAACTAAAGTAATATATTTTAATACGTAAAGCATAGTACACTTGTCAAGGATTGAGATAAAAACATAGCTACAATAACAAAAGCAGTCACTACCGGTCATAAGGCACACAGCAAAATCATTTGCTTCGCGAGAACACCGCGCCAATTCTCCATTACACATCGAGCAGAGTTCCTTCTAGATCGTTCTCGAATCATCCACGACGCCTTACTTGTGTATCTTTCTGTCTATTAAGGAGGTAGTTTGAATTTCTCTTTGACATTGTCGTAGCACTTGTTGAATACGATTTTTTATTGTTATATAATCATCTCGTTTTGCTGGTGACTTTTATTATTTTGTTTATAGGTCACAGGTTTTGTCTGTGCGAGGTTATTGGCATGGTTTATCTGAAGGATTATGTGTCAGTAGATTTGCTAATTTGAACTCTATTAGTACACTGTTTCGAATGAAAATGGCACGCACGTATGACAAGTATTTACTATCAGTATTTTGTATTATGTTGGCTCTGTACGCAATAACTTTTCTGCGATATTGACCGTTTATATACGATCATTCAACAGTGACACTAGAGCTATAAGCCAATCTTATGAAACGACTCCTTTGTTACGTAAAAGAACCACTACGACACATTTGTCGGTGACTGTTGAAATATACACATTTTAATATAAACAAGTATTTTTTATATTGACTCCATTAAGATCGAAAGAAAATTTCGAACACTTACACAGACGACAATTTGATGTCCAAACTAACGGTCAGACTGATTTTAAAAATCAACGAGTACAGACAGCCAATCGTATCGATACAAACGTTTAATTTCCTCTTCAGTAGAACCTGTATGACCTCGGACAGATTGTAGATTCCTTCGACGCAGCAACGAAACTTTCTAATAAATAATTTACTTTTTCATATTTTTATATCAAAATTTTGCATGTCACGTATATTGTGAGTTCTTTGCTTCTTCTTATTATTTAGGCTTTGCTGATATATTAATATAAGAATTAAATAAATTGAGATTAATATTTTATGTGTAAGAGTATTTGTACGGTCCAAACAGTGTCGTCCATTTGTCACGTCTCGGTTGTTTTGACCCTGTCTTTGCCTTTTGTTTTTGTTTTATGGTAACACAGAATAATATGTAGTAGATTTTTAGATTGGCAACATTATTTGATATTATGCTGGACCGTTATTTTTAAATGGGGGTCTTAAATACCACGCTCGTTTATTCATAGGCGAGATGTCCCGTGACCTTTCTGCTGATACAACAGAGTAAAAGCTCGTATTGCATATCTTTTTTATATAATTCCTTAGTTTCAAGACTTACTACGGATTAGGCCTCAAATTCAAAATTAAGTATCAATCGCTTAAAAAAAGTATTAAAATTATAACTACTTATAGTTGAACTGTGATAGTAGAGACTTCTAACTATACTATTACAAATATATTCGGTTGGAAACATATCCCAAACTTTCATAAAGTCAGTATTTTTCATTTTCTGTCTCAGTAGACACACGTATTTATTCTGTGTTGCCTGTTATAATCGGCCTTACGTTGTGAGGCGTACTTGACGTTATAATTTGTGTTTGCAGTACGAGCCACATTTACAACGACGACAAAGATGGCTCCGATCACAAACATGACCAGAGCAAGTAAGTTTATGATTGGATTACATAAAATTGTACTAAACTTTGAAGCGGAAGGCTGAAGATCGAGTCCAGTGGCGTTGCATAGAAGAGGCCTATGACCAGCATTGGCCGGAGATAGGCTGATAATGATGATAATGTAATAAACTTCGTGTCACTTTCATGCAGGGGAGAGATTTGAGACCTTTACATTATTGTTCTGTTGATTTATTCACTGCTCATCCCACACAGTTCATTACTGCATTGTACGATTAAACGCGCAAAGTCCGACTTTTATAAATATTTCATTTATTTAATGGAAATATGCGGCGTACTTGGACATGACTAACTCATAACAGTTCAAGGTTTTTCAATTTTTTTTTTTTGATGATCCTTATCACGAACCGCAGATTGGAAAACAATACCGACATATATGATATTTTTTATTTATTCTGCGCCAGTTCTGGAATCCCTGGTCTGGGTAATAAAATTCGCCAGAAAATACACTTACACTGAGCGTGTATGATTGACAGTGCATCCGATGACGCGGGTGTATCCGAGTGGCCCGAAGTGTTCCTGACTCCGGAGCAGCTTGGTGACGAGGCGATACGCCTGGGACTGGGCGCTTCGGAGCCCGACACGTGGGCGGCTGGAGCGCCTAAAGGACTCGCCAAGTAAGTACTTGTATATAGTATCGTGTGTTAAGGTGATTTTTACAAACGAATTCACCTAACTGGGAGGTGTGTGGAAAATTTGGAGATGTAATACACTTATTGTCGTAGTGTATCAGATTTCAGTCTGCTAGAGTAGTTAAGGGAACTACACCTTAATACATACGATACGGGTATACCGCCTTTATTATATTTAAGTTTGTTTTGTTACGTTTTGTATGTATAAGGACTGATGTACAAATGTGTAGAAGTTCTTTTACAAATATAGAGAAAAAAAGGTGATTTTCGACTTCGTCGATGGGCAAGAATTTAAATTTCTATCTACGTCCCGCCGTAAATTACCTTTGATCTTGACTTAACCTTCTGTGAATCTAGACTGGTCTAACTAGAATTCGTTTACTGTAACAAAAAGTCAAGAACCAAACATCAAAAGGTGGGCAGACATCAAACACCATACATATATGATTTAAAATTGTTACTTTTGCTTCCAGATCACTTGGCGACAGAGAGACTAAACGACAAGAACACATTTACGAATTAATACTGACAGAGAAACATCATTGTTTAACGATCAGATTAATGCAAAAGGTAAGGTCTTTATACACTGACTCTTATTCTAGCCAAGCCAATTCTATTTCTAGCCTTTTCAACATAAAATAATCGATTTTAGTAAAATAGGTATGTTTTGTTATGGGTTTGATTGCGCGGGGTATAGATTTTAGACGAGCGTGTCATAGCCTTTGTATTCTAGCTACACGCTAGGGCATACCCTATTAGCCCTCATGTAGCTAGTGATCGCCTAGGGTTGTCGCCGCGTGTGTCGTAGCTTCTGATTCCTAGCTTACATGAGGATAGCTCAATAGGGGTTCATGAGGGGAGTGGGTCGTAGCGACGCGTGACGTAGCCTGATATGTAGCTAGAGCTACATTGTGTTACCGAAGTAGAGTGGGTCGTAGCCGCGCGTGTCGTAGCCTCTGTTCCCTACCTGTATGAGGGCTACATAGTGGGCGTCCACGCGGGGAGCGGGAGGTAGACGCGTGTGTCGACCCAGACCGGCAGTACCGTGCGGCCCGCAGATGTTCGCGGCGGGCATGGTGCGCGGCGCGGGCGTGTCGGCGGCGCAGGTGGCGCGCATGTTCCCGCGCGTGGACGAGCTGTGGGCGCTGCACGCGGCGCTGCTGGCGCGCCTGCGGGCCCGCCAGCGAGCCGCGCCCGCCGTGCCCAGCATCGCCGACATCCTGTGCGACACCTTCGCGCCGCCCGCGCACCACAAGCTCAAGGCGGCCTACGGTAACTTATCATCTAACACTACATCACACTCGTGCACACATCACTCGCCAGTCACTCACACACACCGCACTCACCACGCGCACACATACAAACGCCGCACACACACACAAACCACTCATACACACGAACCACTCACACAACAATTGATAAGACGTCCTATTCTGAATACAATATTAGTTAGTTCTCATAATGTTTGTTCAGGTGAGTTCTGTTCGCGTCACCGTGACGCAGTGGAGGTGTTCAAAGAGTGTTGCACACGGGAGCCACGCCTCTCCAGGTTCATACGGAAGTGCCAACAGAATCCACTGCTGAGGAAGAAGGTATGCCCATAATTAATTACTAAAAAACATTACATATTTTTTAATGTAATTTTCCGCTTAAATTCATTATTATTTATGTAAAAATTTTTAGACCTCTTAAAAATTACATTGTAATTTGCAAAATATTATCTCATCTATATTTACTCGTACACATTCACACACCGCACCTCCGCTCAAATAGTGTTACAACTAAAAAAATATTACTAGTTTTAGAAAACTTAAAAATCTTACCTCAAACTGTATCAGATTTTAGGTAACATTTTTTGACTTATGACACTATTTGAGCGGAATTGCGATATAATATAAAATGTCCTTTAAAGGCAATAGGTCCCCCTATATATTACACGGTTACTCTGATTTTGAATTATATTTCAATTATTATTGAATTACCCTGAATTATCCCCTAATTGATGTAATGTATGTATATTTAGATTTTTGAATACCGGAATTACCAGTAACAAAAAAGTATATTAATACAGTGGTGTTGCCAGTATCTAAGAAGCCTATTGTCTACAGGGTGTACCAGAATGCGTGTTGTTCGTCGCACAAAGGCTGACCAAATACCCACTACTGTTGGAGCCGTTGTTGAAGACCGCCGGAGACGATGTCAACGAGAGGGAGCTGTTGCAGAAGGCGTTGTGCGGTGTCAAGGTAAACTAGACCTAATCACAATGCTATAGAATTTATTTTAGATTAAATTATATGTCATATAAATATGACGTATAAAGAAAAGTTTTTCCCCTTACTAATTACAAAAAATACAATTTAAACCATGGACTAAATTATACAGATACATGGACTATACAAGACAGTGGCGGACTGACGTTTGTCACATAATAGAGATGTACATACTTAATACGGGGTTTAGTTAATACCGGTATGATTCTCCTTTATTAATAAGAGGGTTTAAATTTACTATCAATAAAAAAATAGCACTAGTGGTCGGATCTGTAGTTGAAATGCAATCGAACTTTTTGCTATAACTTAAAGCCAAGTCTTACTGCGTGCATAATCTCAAACGTATTACATATAATGACACTCAAACAAAAAAATAATTGTAGTTCATTATGAATCTGTTAACAGTCACTTCAAACTTCCAGGAAATCCTAGTGGACGTAGACAACCAGGTGGCGGCCAAAGAGCGCGAGGATCGCAAGCTGGAGATCTACCACAGAATCGACGCTAAGTCCTTCGCTAACTTCAGGGGACGCAAGTTCAAGAAGAGCGATATACTGCAGGGGAATAGGAGTTTGAAGTGAGTATAAAGTTTTGCCTGAAAATGGGTCATTAAGCACCAGGCTAAAGGCAGGCAAAAGGGCTAAAGAAGGCAAATCCCGCGTCTCTCAAGCTAAGGTAGCTGGGAGGATACCCTGAGGTTTTAGCCGGTGGGAGTTCGGCATAACCATTCGTCCGAGTTGTGGAAGTACATAAAGGATATCACCAGTAAAAAAAGGCCTAAGGCTAAATTCATCTTTTACCACTTCTTCTCATTGTGTGATTGATGAACAACCTGGTGTCAAGTTTAATCCGCCTGTAGGCCTCTGACATGGCTTTACACACCATTGAAAAATCTCTTTTACCACTCCTCTCTAACTTAATAAGTTAATAAGGAATATTAGTTACTCTAAAATGTTCTGTTTAGTCGACAATATCCGTCCGTTACGCACAAAATTTCTACAAAATTGTGACGTCACAGGTTTGAAGGCGTGGCCACACTGATGCAGGGTCGCAGCAAGATGCAGACGTTACTGGTGATAGTACTGACTGACGTGCTCTTCTTCTTACACGATAACAACAACAAGTATACGTTCTTTACGCCTGATAATAAGGTGAGTTATTTTGTAGCGGTAGCTCGGTTAGAAGGTCTCACGGATCGGTGATGATCGCTGGTTCAAATCCCGAACGTGTACAATAATTTTTAACGTTTTGAATTTAAGTATAGCATGGGCATAGGCAACATGCTAAAATAATGTCAAGCAAAGTACTTTTTTTTCTTGTCTGTTTGTTTGTGCCGATTAATCTCCAAAATGGCTGAAACAATGTTTATGGAACTTTCACTTGCAGATAGCTGATGCTATAAAGAGTAATTCACTTTATTCATATTTTAGATATCAAAGCAAAAAAAAATATAACCGATATTCGACGCGACCGAAGTCGCGGGTGGAAAGTCTTATAAAAATGATGTTTTCACAGACCGGCGTAGTATCCCTAGTCAAGCTTCTGGTGCGGGAGAAGGCAGGCGCCGAGGGCCGCGGCCTGTACCTGATCTGCAGCGGGCCCACCGAGCCTGAGATGTTCGAGCTGAGGGTGCACCGCCCCAAGGACATCCACAATTGGATACAGGCCATTAGGTAACAAACAAAAGAAAGACCTAAACGCTCCTATACGTACACTTTATTGTACTACATGCGACCGCATATTTAAAACGAAGTTCGGTCTAGCGAGCCACATTAGGATTTATCAAGGAAGGTGATTTCGCGGGTCGCCGTTGTCGAAATCGACATGGAGGACTATATATATATGTATTAGGTAACAACCCTACACTACATAGTACGAAACGGTCACTCCAGATCTCTTACAAACATACAATTATATACTCGCACGTTGCTCACGCTCCCAGTTCGCCGGAATTAGGACTGCAACAGTTTAAAGGATGTCAAGCGCCAGTAGCGACATTTTTTTTCATTTAAAAAGTTCAGATTGATATACGTTCTATGATAAATGGAGTAGGATAATTTTCGTATAACTTCTGTATTACATACATACATACACAAAGTCACGCGTGTTTTCCTGAGGGGTAGGCAGAGACCACGGATTTCCATTCGCCACGATCCTGGCATACTTCTTTTGCTTCATGTATTACGTATTTAATTTTTTCTTTAATTCGTTATAAGAAACTTCATTTTTGGAGAAAATCGTCAAAGTATTTTGGGCACGCCGTTTTATTATAATATTATTTAATAGCATACCTTTTGCCTTTATATACCTATACATTTATTCAGATAAGATAGCACGTTAATCTATACAAGCTTGCCATCCCTGGACTAGGCAGATAAGTTCCAAATACCATGGTCCCTAATCCACATATCGTTGTTAACATACTTTTCATTGTTAGGGCGGTAGTCCAGAACTGTCCTGAAGAAGTGGAGGAGTCGGAAGTGGGGGCCACCGCGCCGTCGGCCGAGGAGCGGCAGCGGCAGCTCGATGCGAGACACGAGAATATAAGACTGATCACTGGTATGTGACTTTGAACCTTATTTGTAGCTCCATAAGGTTGCAGGTAGTTGATTAATACTCTGACTCTTAAATCCTTTTTGTCGAAATCTAAAATTGGCTCAATAGTTATACGTTAGAATGCTGAATAAATGAATACTTACTTAATAAGAGTGAAGTTTTATTTTATTTCTGTAAATATGTTTTAAGAAACACTTTTACATGTCAAAATTCAAAAAAAATATATAAAAAGTAGATGGCGTCGGCATTTCCTAACTGACTGCCTCTGAGAAGAAATGCCGAAACAAACTCATACTAGAAGTTTTGAATATTATACTTCAATTATTACATTCCTAAGGCATTATGACTGCCTCTGAACAATACTTGTGAAAAAAGAATAAATATGTTAGGTAAATAATCCAAACGCACGGTTTGATGCTTGATTCAGAAACGATTGAGCCTCTTTTAGTCCGACTAGTAAAAAAATCGGGATCATGTTTGAACAATGACTGATGCACTATATTGTATCGTATTCTTATAGCAGTAAGAACTATTTTGTACTGTCTTGTGGCTTAAAAATCTTTACTACAATACGTAAAGACGTTTTAGATTGGCACATACTGTTAACACATGTTGTTTCTTCAAAATTTCTTCATCTATGAGCCAGTACGTTTATTTTGTTATTTGGCACAATTTATACAGATTTTTTGTATAAAATGCGCCTTAAGGAACTTGTCAGTCCTGTTATCTAAAAAGGCGAAAACCTCAGAACCCAATTACTTTGAATGTATTATTAAAAAACCTTACTAAAGTCATATAAAAAGTTAGTACGTTGTTCCACTGTAAAGAAAGAGATAGATTAACGCACAGCCTAAATCCTAAGTACGTAACTCGGATGCATCGAGCTTCATTGCCTCGATGGTTGTCAATAATTACCATTGTAGATCCTGGCTTACAGGAGTTGCAATGATGGGCACGAGTGGTGGGCTTGTCCCGAAAAAAACCCTCCGCATACAAGCGTGGGGGAGGCGGAAGATCGAGCTCAGTGGCGTGCCATGGGAGAGGCCTATGTCCAGTAGTGGACTGAGATAGGCTGATGATGATGATGATGATACAAGCGTGTTGCTAATATTCATCATCTTCAGCCGGAAGACTTCCACTGTTGAACTATGGCACCTTAGGTAGGGAGAGGGAGGGGGGGTGCCATGATCCCCCACGCTTGGCAAGCGGCTTGTGGACCGCAGATTTGGTGGTGAATTTACAGAAGACGCTGATGTTTATGTTATGGTTTTCTAAACACAACAATAGTAACTTCTTCCAAATTTCTTATTAGTTAATAACCTATAAAACATGATAACGTTTTATATTAATACGTTCAAAGTAATTGGGTTCCGAGGTCAATAGCTAACAGGACTGTACTAAACTGCGATGTATATAATTCTTGTTTAAAACAGATGAGACACCGTGGTGGCAAATAGAAGGTGATTTATTTATCTTAAGTTAATGTTTGCATGACAGCATGTGACGTCATAGCGTGTCAGATGGTGGTGGTGTTAAACGGCGGTTGTCATAAATATTCGACTTTTCATCGAAGTATTAAAATTGAGGATTTCTCTGGCTTTTTGTATATTACGAAGTTCTAAAGACTGTTTGCTACTAAAATAGAAAGTGCTAAGGCAGAGTCAATAATCTATCCATAAAATACTTTGATATGCCTATATTTATAGTTAAAAAAAGTCAGGTTTGCCATATCAATTTAAACCCCCGTAATTGATCACCGAGCACTGAAATATATACCTTATTTTTATGGGATAAGTAATAAATTCAATTGATAAAT
Organism: Abrostola triplasia; assembly: GCA_946251915.1. Taxonomy (NCBI): domain Eukaryota; kingdom Metazoa; phylum Arthropoda; class Insecta; order Lepidoptera; family Noctuidae; genus Abrostola; species Abrostola triplasia. The sequence continues at coordinate 3,095,078 of OX276444.1, read as the reverse complement.
TTTAAATTTTCTTCCGTCCCGTCTTCCAATCTGCGCAGGCGCATAACCGCTCCTAAAACGCCCACCCTTCACCGCTACTTAGTGTTAAAGGGGAATCGACAGCTACCGTTTCTTACCTCCACGTTTGACACGATCCCTATAAAATTCTCTTTGTATGACTTGATGTGTAGTATTTATTTATTTTCTACTTCCCTTTGTTTAAATGTGCCATGATTATTATTTTTAAGTACGGTTGGTATCCCTTCTACGGTTGATTGAAGTTGCCCTTTTTGTATCTGAAATGTATATTTATTTGCACTTCACAGTCGTATTTATACATACATAACATCACGCCTGTATTCCCCGAAGGGGTAGGCAGAGGTGCACATATAGAACACCCACATTTCGCCAGTTATGTTTTAGGTCCCAATGTAATAGGGGGTGAGCCTATTGCCATCAACCGGGCACAAATCCCGACTCCGTGCTGCTACTGAGAATTACCTAATCGAAAAACCCAGTAACACTTTGCCTGACCCGGGATTCGAACCTAGGACCTCGTGCTCAGCAGTCGCGCTTAGCAACCACTAGATCAACGAGGCAGTCGTATTTATTAAATCGGTTATATTATTAATGTTTAGATCACATTTTGAACGATTTCTTTATACATATACTTCTTTACACAACTGCCCAAAAAAGACGTGTAATGTTTTTATCAAAATTGTTGAAACATCGACCAATCCATGGGATTTTTATTGGTTAATTTCCAAATTACTTCTTTGCAAATGTTAGTTGCTGTATAATACTAAAAAAACTCGGGAAAAAAAATGTTGTATCTACTAGAAATTGTTTATTGTATATGGCAATATTGTCCCGTAGTTTAAGCTGCAATCTTGCCTTCGTCGTTAATAACATTGCTTGCGAAAAATTAACCCAACATTTATGAAATTAGAGTCCCATCATTACCTATTGACGGTTTATTTTATTTGTATAGCTAAAACTCTCCTTGCACGTTGTGTATTAAATACAATTATCAGTTTATGTACCTTACGAATAAAACTTACTTCCCCTTCATCATACAATTATACCTGTCACTGTCGTTTGCTCATCTAAGAATAGAGATTAGGGATTGCAATCCGGCGTCATTTTCAGTCGGATTGATTCAATTGATTAAATCAAGATGATTTTCGCTTTTTAGTACAAAATAAGTGAGTTAATCAAGTGTCACTGCACTTAAATGTAGGTAGTTTATATAAAATAAATCACAAATATATAAAATCGACTTTATTTCCTAACCAATGTTAAGACAAATAGACAACAAGAAAACAATTAAAATTTAGTAGTGTAGGTAACTAGTAATAATTTTACGACGTAACGATTAGCTCAGTCTTTCTAAATTTCACTTTCACAGATAGATCAATTTATAAGTAACAATATTTATTATCAAGTAACTATAATATCTAATAGATACAATTAACCTTACGTAATTAACTGAAATGATATTAAAATCATTTTTAAAGTATTTGAGAATGCTAACAAACAAGTCTTATAGGTATTTATGATTATGACAGATACCATCATGATTTGATGAATCTGTCGAACGAATGAATGGCAAAAATTATCACAATAATGAGTTTAGAACTCTTTAGTTTAATCAACTTACGATAAATAATTATTTTAAGAAATAATTGTAAAAAAAATATAAGTATTAAAAGAAAATCTATATTGATTTTGAAAATAAGATCGTAGAAAACAAATATTGTTAATTGTGTCATCAGCTAAACGACTTCTGATAGAGCTGCAAATATAGCCTGCGGCCGAAACGGCCCTTTCAGCTTCTACACTTGTCGGCTTTATTGTCAGCAATATTATTTTTCCACAAACTGCTAGCACCGGATCCGGTCTTCGGATCCGGTATGTAGGTACCGGATCCGGTCTTCGGATCCGGTATGTAGGTACCGGATCCGGTAACCATTAAATGATGCCGGATCCGCCGGATTACCGGATCCGTTTTTCCGGATTGCAATCCCTAATAGAGATGTCAATAGACTTAATACGGGGTTTAGTTAATGCAGGTATGATCCTCGTTTATGAATATGAGCGAAAATGTTGTCTTACAAATTAACATGTCAATAAATGTATGACTATCTAATAGTTGTTTACATAAGGCTTCGATTCTAACCAATACGGTTTGCAAAAATATTAATTTATGTTGTCCTCAGCATATTACATAATATTTTTATTTATCAACTTCGATTAATACTACTAAAATAATAATTATCTATATATTTTGTATATATTTATTTTTAAGGAGTGTAAATAAGTGTAAATAACCTTGTAAATAAAATGCAACATTATGAGCATTATCTAATATTAATACGAAGTCGTTAACTGTAATAAAAACATATTTCATCGATGATAATCAAAGTTACCATAAAACATTAAAGAAAAACAAATCTGTTGACTGATTAATATTATCGTTAGCGTAAATTAAAGTACGAAAAGCAAAAAGAAAAAGAATTTAATCTGCTGACTGTATTAACTTATCTACAACATAATCGGCCATTTAAATGTCGTTATTAACAAGACTTCACCATACATCGCTTGTTTTATTGACACAGATGCACTGAGAGCTAAAGACAGGGAGCATGCGACGTTGCTCGAAGAGAAAATGGCGCTGCAGATGAAGATGGTGGGGATTACCGACGAGACGTGGCTTGCACCTAACTCAGGTCAGACTAAAATATTTAATATAGGAGAAACGTTTTACTTATAAGGCACTGAATTTACATGAATTTCGCTAATGTTAAAGGAATGGCAGCCCTAACTCTGTTTCCTTCTAACTTAGTTTAGTTATAGGCCCATAAGAAGCATCCAAGTCAATCCAAATTTGAGAACAAACCTTGCATATATATTATAGTTAATACATATGATGATGAAATAAAATATCAATTTTACGATAAAATAGACCGAACATGTCAGTTAATTTGTGTTATAAAGAAGATTCGGAATCACCATTTTATTTTAAGCCTTTTGGTCATTTTTTTTATTGGGACAAGCCCACCACTCGTGCTCATCATTGCGACTCCTGTAAGCCAGGATCTACGATGATAACCGTTGAGAACCATCAAGGCAATGAAGCTCGAGGCGTCCCAGAGAAATGACTCGACTGTCTTGGAACCCGCAACGAAATTTATTATAAAAGAATATATAGGAGGAGTAGGCATATAAAAGTCTTTTAGTCAGCCATAAGGCTATATAAGATGATGTGAAGCCCTAACTCAGTTTGTTTCTCACAGGCAGTAGCACTGCATTCCCAGGCCTGGTGTTCCCGGACTACGTGCGGCTCGCGGCGCCCTCCGCTGATAAGTACACGCTGTGGCAGGAGGTCTGCAAAGTTGTCAAGGTAATATACGTGTTATTTTGTTACTTAAAAAGTGTTCTAAACTAGAATAAATATACTGTGTTGTAGTTGAATTTTACTAGTCAGTTAGTTCAAACCATTGGTAGCTTAGTTGGAAAAAGTTACGCCACTGTTTGGCGAAGATCGCGAGATCTAATCCAGTTCGTGGCCATTATTTTTGTTATTTCATTTATACGTTTGAATTTAAGCCTTGTATGGGCTACATGAGTAAAATATTACAATCTTACACATATTAACTCGGAGATGGAACTTATCATATAACCTTTTTGTAAAAAATAAAATACCCATTGGCCTGCCAACCGATTTCCCGATCATTTACAAACCTAATAAAAAGGACATGTATACTCTTGTGGAAATAACAAAGTGTATCCCTCCGCCCCTCCTAGGACGCGCTGGAGGCGAGCAGCGCGCCGTGGGCGTGCGGCGGCGCGCTGGGCCGCAGCACGAGCTCGGCGGGCGAGCGGCACTCCGTGGCCTACGAGAGCCCCGCGCTGCCGCGCCGCGCGGACACCTTCGCCGGCTTCGACGCCAACAGGCTGCGAGGTAGGAGCGTAGCTTTATCGCCCCCCACCAGGACGCACTGCAGCGGAAGGATACAAAATAAAACAGATAAATTTACTTTCAGCATTGTACAATTCTGCCACTACTAATATGTATACAATTCATAGTTTAGAAGTTAGATTTAATTCCCACTGAAATAATTAAATTGTAACCTAATAAAATGTCGCAAAAATGTGACTTACTTAGATATAGAAAATCCCGAGGAAGAAGCCAAACTGCAGTCAAACGTTCTTTTTTCTGGCAATGTTAAGAACTTTTGCGACTGCTAGCATCAAATAGTGTGATAATCTACTTCACCTGCATTCCAGGTGTAACCCTCCGCATGTCAACAGACACTCCGACAGAGGCCGAAGCGGAGCCGAAGCAACCCGAAGTGAACGAGCGGCCCGAGCTCAGCGGGGAGGCGGCGCTCAAGTTACAGCACGCCATCTACACGCTCACCTGCATCGTGTGGCTACAACTCACTACTATACACAGGTATACTATCTAATGGGTTTTCGAAGAGTCGCGATTCAATCGCATGCGTCGGACGTGCGATTCGCGGTCGATTCGACAATAGTCGGTGTCGCATCAGTCGCATGCCTCAATCGCGTGCGACAGCGAGCGGCCGCCACCCTCGAAAGTGGATCGTCAGTCTTAGTAGTTTGGATCATCATCATCATCAGCCGGAAGACTTTCACTGTTGAACTAAGGCTTAGAACCTAAGCCACAATAATAATATGGAAGGATAAATGATCATTATATGATTAACGTTGTTTGTGTGCATGTGCAGCCTGGAGGCGCAGGTGAGCGCGTGGCGCTGGCAGGGCGGCGGCTCTGCGCGCACGCCGGACTGGTCGGACGCGCAGCTGGAGGAGCTGCGGCACGCGCAGGCGCGCCTCACCAGGGACCGCGCCGCCTTCGACGCGCAGCGCAGCGCCGACCACGCCGCGCTGGCCGCAGGTACACACGAAACTTTATATACTTAGTTTATATGTATGGATGGATGTTTGTTACTCATTCAGGCAAAAAATACTTGACGGGTTTTGATGAAACTATAGAGTAATATAGCAAAAAATACTGTATATGATTGTAAGAGTAGTATTGCCAAGGTAGCGAATGTTTTATGCTGCTATATCTTTACAGAGCGGCAGCAGCTGCAGGCAGCGCGGCAAGAGCTAGCCGAGCAACAGAAAGATGTGGAACAGCAACGAGAAAGGCTCTTCAGGCGGCTGGAGCGGTTACAGCAACACGGTAAGCAAGATAATTAATGAATATACAGACTGGCGTAAATAGTGTTCCATAGCTATCGACTACCATAGACATAGGATCCGACGTATCAGTTGCCAAAAACGGTGGAGGAAAACATCGTGAGGAAACCGGTACACCTGAGAGACTTTTCAACGGTGTTCAAAGCCTTGTCAGAGGCCTTCAGGCGTTTTTAACTCTTACAATTAATTTTTATTTAATTATTACTGTCCATAGAACCGATCTACCTACCTACCTATTATAATATTATAAAGTCCACGTTTTATTATTTATCTCTCCATGAGCCTAAACACCTATATATAATAAACGTGCACCTTCCATCAGGTGGTTCGCAAGAAGAGATAGCGAGCGTGGGCACGCTGTCTCCTGACTCCAGCGTGAGCGACACCACGCGGCGGAAAGAACCAAAGTGGCGAAGTGAGTACTTGTTTTAACGGACCTCTGAAAAGGAAAGTTATGTATTAGACCCGTATGAATGTTTGTATGTTCGCGATTTTCTAAAAAAACTACTGAACTGATTTGGATGAGGCTTATGTTCTTATAACTGCATAAACTTTAATAATTCAGTAAATAAAAAACCTGAGGCGTAGGCAGGAGGGACGTCCATTGTTGAACAAAATCTTCCCCCTTAAAACATCACAGTGAACGACAACTTGCCAGTTTTGTATACTACTAGCTGCGCCCCGCGGTGTTACCCGCTACATTTTTTCGAGATATAAAGTAGCCTATATGTTAATCCAGAATGTTAGCTACCTACATATGAAATTTCATCAAAAGTGAAGAGGTAATTAACTAATTAACAAACAAACACTCTCACAAACTTTCGTCTTTATAATATTAGTGTGTTGTTATAAATACGTTGTCAGTCTATTCTAACCTAACGTAACGTAACCCTCGGGCGAGCAGCCAACCGCGGCTCGACGGGCTCGGAGTCGTCGGCGTCAGCGTGCAGCGTGCGCTCGGGCGTGCTGCCCCCGCCGCAGCTGCTGTCCGCGCAGAACGAGACGCGCGCCACCGTGCACGCCTCCTCCATCTCTGTAAGTCATCACCGACAGCTGGAACACGACCACTGTTGAACAAAGCCCCAAGCCTCCCTTAGGTAGAGAGGGGAAGAAGTTGTCATAATCATCTATTATTAATCCCCACACTTAGCAAGCTGCTTGGGGATCGCAGTATTGGTGGTAAAGTTACACAGGACAAAACGCTGCAGCCCTTCTAGATTTTCCCTTACGACACCTACGGGAGGAAAGGGGCTGGTCAATTCTAGGCCGGATACTACTCGGCTGTAAGCTGTCTCTGTAAGAGCTACCTACTAACTAGCATGGAGTCGTCACTATATTGTACGATACAAGTTCCACGGACTTGGAATTATTGGATAATGGTGTCGACTACCCATTTCCAAAACCGTACTTCTCTACGATATTCGCCTGCTGACCATGAGGTCCTGGATTTGATTCCCAGCAAATGAAAAGTTTTTTTCATTAAGTAATTCTCAGTAGCAGCACGGAATCTAGATTTAAGCCTAGTTAATGGTAATAGGCTCGCCCCCTAAACATTGGGACCTACAACATAACTGGCTGACCTCTTGCTTGCCTTTGGAAGGAATACAGGCATGATATTATGTTATGTTATTCTAGCAAATGGTGAAACAACAGCTACCACTAAAGCTAGCGAGTGGCAAGAGTCAGCAGCCGCCGCCCGGATACCACAGACTGCACGAGTCACCGAGCGAGGTCTGTATCGTTATTATTTACCAAGTTCATTGTATATGTGGACCATTTTTTTGTACATTTAAACACAGTTTCCGTCTAGTCTGTTAAAAACATACTTATATCTAAGCGACCAGATTAACCCGAGACTTCGTCTGCGTGAAATCATAAATTGTGACGTCGTGTTAGATCATATTTTTAGATTCAATCCAATTCAGCATGTAGTTGTTTTTTTTATGATAACTGTTTCTCAAGTTTATTTAATGTTTTTTACTTTTAAAATGGAATTGAATATCGTTCGACCTCCATTTCAAAGTCAATCTATGTCTTATTTAAACATTCTCATCAGAAAGACAAAACCTCACAGTGACCACACACTCGGAATACGAATTCGGTTTCCGTATTCGGAAAAAAGAATCGGAATTCACGAATTTGCGTCGACACCTTCGATTTGATGTTTAACTTACCAGCTACGATGAATTCGGATGGAAATGATACTATTTCGTAAACATTTACAAAAACCGAATTCTGATTTTGAGTGTGTGCGGCTAGTCTTAGGCCGAGATCTATAACACTCAAACTTATTTAAGTTTGGTTTGCATAGAAAAAATAAAAAACCTTCTTATGTCATGTAAATTTTGCATGGTTGGCTAACGACTGAGCAATCTCAGACGAATACAAATATTGGTTTATGAGATACTAGCTGCGCCCCGGGGTGTTACATTACATTTTTTCGGGATCAAAAATCTAATGTTACAAAGCCTATGTGTTAATCCACGGTAACACCTATCTCCATACCAAATTTTATCAAAATTGGTGTAGCCGTTTGAGCGTGAAAACTAACAAACACAGAACACATACTCACAAACTTTCTCCTTTATAATATTAGTGTGATTAAATACCAAATTCTATTTAACTCGTAGGATAAGTCTTAGACAACTATAAGTGCGCTGTATAGATCTCAGCCTAGAGCTAGCACAAACCGACAGACACCTCTTGTACCATGAACTCTTAAAGCAGGACATTTTACCTTGTGAAAACGATACAACATGACTATGGAAAATGTCCTACTTTAAGAGAGAGAGAGAAAGAGGACAGAACGCAAGAAGATTTTAAATTTATCATTATAATTTTTCTCTTATATTTGTTACCTTCAATGTGACAAAACACCGAAACAGATCAAATGGTTGATGAATGTTACAGGAATTCGACTATCCGAACGTATTTTAACGGCCATATGTTATTGCTACTGTAAGTAAAAATTGATGTCCACGTAGATTTGAAATGTATTGTGTACACAGCAACACGTATGTGTGGTAATCTATGTTAGTTTGGACTGTAGTGTATTTATTGCAGCTTAGTTAGATGATTTTAGGTCTGAAATCTGTTCTATATAAGTACACATAACGAGGATCATACCGGCATTAGCTAAACCCCGTATTAAGTATTTTTGTTTTCGGGGGAAACCTTCAAAAGGCATCCGGCCACTGTGGGGTAGGGACCGGGGAGAGTGGGATTGCTACCTCACTAAAACCACCCCGGTGGTCACCATCTGCTCGAACAAGGGAAGTCCCGGGACCTCTAAAAAGAGCAACTCTGGAAATAAGACCTACTCCGGACCCGTATTAAGTCTATTGATATATCTATTCCTTGACATGCTAACGTCAGTGACGGGTCATAATTTAGTCCATAGTTTAAATCCTCATTTTTTTATGAATAAGGGAGACAGACATCGAGATCAAGACCACGCAGTGTTCTGCATTTCTAACGAATATCGACTCTATTTACTGTACTGTAAGGGTCATAATTAAATGTCCCTAAAGGCTCCTAAACCCTCAAAATTAGTAAATTACGAATTTACTAATGATTGAATGATTTGATTGTAGTATTTCCCCTGTAGTTTGCCTTGTAACCTTAAACAGTTGGTCTCATGGTTAAAGGTAGGATGTTAACAAGTCTCCTAAACACCAAAAGTGAGACTTGATAGTTGTCTTTGATTTAATGAATACAACAATAATTAATTAGGCCTCTAACATAGAACAACGGATAAATTTACTGAGTTGTTATAATTTATAGAGGCTGTTGGAATGTGCGGCGCGCCCCCTATTACATTGGGACTTAACTGGCGAAATGTGGGTGTACTATACTTCCGCCTACCCTTTTTGCTAATACAGGCGTGATGTTGTGTATGTTGGGGTATTAAAAAATCTTGTAAATAGTGCCTTTTCCCACGTTGTTGTGTAATAGGGTTGCCACGAATTGCATAGTTTTTAACCGACTTCAAAAAGGAGGAGGTTATTGATTCGGATGTTATTTTTTCGTCAAAACCAGGCGGAATATTTTGGGATAACAGTTCGACAAATCCGTTTACAATAAATTCTTATATGTAAAAGCTTCGCAAATAAACTAATGAGCTTTTTTAATTCAGTGTACTGCCTTATAATTTCGCCTAAACTGTCACAAACCGCTTTAGCTTCAGTGTTGCCGTGTACAAAATAAAAGTTCCCCACTCTAGGCTTATCTAAATTAATTTGTAATAACTAAATTGGCTTCCAATACTCTTCTTCCTTGTTCGATGTTTACAACCATTTTGTCTGTTCGGCTTTCGATGTTAGAGCATGCCTTTGTAGTATTATATTAGTATCTTTGCAGTAGCGAATGGACAACAAGTTTTAATTTATGTAGAACATAAAATATATATTATAAGTCATTAGAATTGTCGTAACATTTATATGTTGACTGCCTTGTTGGTGGCTAGCGTAGGTATATATTTATTAGTAGTAGCGTGACTGCCGGGCACGAGGTCCTGGGTTCGAATCTCGGGCAATGTATTATTGGGTTTTTCCATTAGGTATTGTTTTTTTAAACGTCGCTCTACACTAGGATTTTTTCCTGTATCGTGGGTTCGTTTTATCTAGTGCGGGAATCAAAGAGCAACCCATAGCGCGGCAGTCCAATCGCTTAGCCACTGCGTCAATTAAGTAATTCTTAGTAGCGGCACGGGGGGGGGGGGTTCATCATTTGAAGTATCTTTTTGTATAGGAGTGTATAACAGTACATAATGTGTTTCGTCCACAGCATCAGAACCAAGGTTTAGTCATCCACCACACTCGTACAGGGAGCTCGCCTGCCCCGCTGCCCTCGCAGCAGCAGATCAACAACAAAGCTACCAGGTGAGACCATAGAGAATCATTATACTGTTTGTACAACCCCTTTACTTCTGATGTAATAGACTGCCTTGAGCCTTCTTTGAGGAACGATGTGAAAACGAGACCCTATATGCAGTGTAATGTGCCGTCTCGCTTCCACAACGTAAATTGTCCTGCTTTAAGAGTTCATGGTAAGAGGGCAAATCCTTATAATAGGTTTAACTGTCCGTTACTTCAGTAACAGAAAAAACAGAGCTAAACTTAAACTGCCTTGTTGATCTTGTGGTCGTTAAGTGCGAGCTACTGAGCATAAGGTCCTGGGTTCAAATCTCGGATTCAGCAAAGTGTTATTGAGTTTTTCCATCAGGTAATTCTTAGTAGCAGCACGGAGTCTGGTTTTCTGTTAAATTAGGCTTGCTCCCAATACATTGGGACTTATAATATATTCCGTTCGTCTGAATTGATTGGCCACTTTAAGCTTCGAATGATTTCCACCCAAAAATTTAACTGAGAATTAGTTAATCTCAAACTTAGTGAAATGAAGATAAAGATGGTGATGAAATGTTATGTTCTAACATTCACGTATGGTCCGCAGAACAAACACTTACCCGAAGCTGCCGGACAAGTTCCGCGTGCGCTCCCCGGAGGCGGGCGCGGGGGCCGCGGGCGCGGGGGGCGCGGGTGCAGGGGGCGCGGCGGCCGCGGCCTCGCCCCCCGCCGCGCCGCCCGCCGAGGAGGAGGTCATCTTCTTCTGACACACGAGACATTCCACGCCGCAGACGCGCTCCTGAGACTGCCGACTCTCATAAGACCTTCCGTCAACTTCTGTAGCCCTGGTACTTTTCATCAGTTAAAATAATTATCAGTTTTCTCATCAAGTGCTCCTGCCCTTCATAGTGACGATAGGTTCATACCTAGACTCATTTTATTTTCTTTTAAATATGTTTTGCTTTTAGAAAATTATTATTTTGACAAGGTTAGCAGACTGGGATACAGGAACCCTAGAAACCTCAAAGACATTGATTTCATATTCAAATTTCTATTGACCTATTTGATATTTCTTTCAATATCTCGCGAAATATATTCTAGACAATTTATCCAGACAATCCACAATTCAAATTCACATAGATGGATATAACAGATATATAAAATCGAAATAGATACTAAATAGCTTTAGTCATTATATGACTGACTAAATAATGCTGTACTAACTTATTAGTTAACAATTGTAGTGATGTGCTGACTGATGGGTCAACGAGTCTTATGACTTCAATATATGCATCGATAAGTTATCAGAATCGACTAAATAGTCGACGTTCTAGTCAGTACATCTCTAGTCCAAATGGCAGCATGATAATGAAATTTAAGATTAATTCAATTCTTTTTTAATAAGCATGTGTTAAGGTTTTAAGTAATGTATTAATTAAGTAAACTAATTACGTTTTTATTTTGATTGCAATATTAAACTACTTATTTTATTCTTGAAAATATGAATTATTTTGCATTTTACTGGCAGTTATTTTTTTATCATAAATTAGTAAAAAATACATATTTATATAAAGTACAAACAAACAATAAGAGCTTACGATTTTAACATACATTCCATTTTAACTAAAATGATCTCTATTTTAACACTATAAAGTCTATTTTACTGTAACAGTATTTTTGTAGCAGCTTGGCACTGAGGCAACTATTTACACTGTTCCTTTTTTATTTATTTAATAGGAAGGTCGAGTGAGGAGGACTTTTAAAATTAGATATTAATATAGTTCACGTGTATACTTATAAATAGTGACGTTTTAGTCGATTGCGATTTCCTAACTGCAATAATCGACGAATCTAGTGGTACATAAAAATATAATACTATACACGGCTATGTATGCGTACGAGTGGAAACGCAGTTAAACAGTTAACGAAGACTACTTTGTGTCAAAGTTCAAACTATTTGAGATCTGAGAGCTATATATAAGTGATTGGCAATATAATTACGCCGTTACTGTAGATGTAATAAAATGTATATTCTAACAAATAGAGCAATGATGTGGGCGATAAAGTAAAATGTAATCCCTTTCACTTGTCGAAGTTTAGTCGACTTTAGCGCTGATATAATCGATACTTAGTCGAGTAAATTATTGACATAGGCGCCCATAATTGTGTACTTACTTATATTGTCTTACGTCGATTAGCTTAAGTCCTTAACTTTGATGTAATACTGAAGTTTTAACGTCTGTTATATATTGCATTAAGATATAGCCCTCGCGACTCAAGCAACTAAATGTCACTTGAATCCTATCCAATAGCATTTAGTCGATTGAGTATCGAATGAATAGTCGATATCGTTCTCAAGTTAAAGGGAAACTAATTAGATTTTGAATGTAGAGAAATGTCTACACTTAGCGGTCTATAGGTAAATAATAGAAATTGTTGAATTAGATGTTTTCGGAATAAATGAAAATCTTGTTGTTGAATTAAACATTGATATATGTATATGATTATGTGTATTGATAGCATTCACTGGTGCCGTCCAGGTATTTGTTACTAATAAGCAATAAAGTATAATGATTCCATGACAGAGTTAGATTGTATATAAGAGGCAGACGTAACGGTGAATGCTCTGAATACCTATTAATGTTCGAAATTAATAAATTGTTGGTTATAAAACATTTTTACATACATTATATCTTTTTGAATTACTTGTTACTCGGTATTATAGTTATGTGAGGATATGTGGTTGACGCAGATAGTTCGAAGGACGTTGGGGGTGAGTTCCGTTCGAAATAAGGTAATACACTTGATACAACTGAAATTCTACGTGTAACAGAAATTCGAGTTCATATTTAAGGTGTGGTAAAGAACATTAAATTGTACACCATCACAATGGCGATTTTGACGACCTGATTGGCGCATTGATTGGGTTCAGTTCCCGCACGGGACAAAAATTTGTGCGATCCGCAGATGTTTGTCCCGAGTGTTTGTAAATGTTATATTCCATGTTTGTGAAACGCACGATACAAGAGAAATTCCTAGTATGGGGTGACGTGTTTTTTATTTTATTTTTTATGAAATTTAAGTTTATTTTTCAAATTATATAAACGTTTGAATTATGATCTGGAAATATTTGAGACTTCTTACTATAATAAGTTGAAATTTAAGTACAGGTACCTTACAAAACAATTCAAAGTTTAGCTATTTATGGTACAGAGTTAATATGTTAGTGTTAGTTGTTAAGCCACACTCTAAAGTATAACCACGGATTTCTGGCACTCGTACAAATATTACAATACAGGTCTAGCACCTTCCTACGGTCGAAATGTGACGTCATCTAGGCGAGTGACTGAAAAGCGCTAAGAGTAGCTTCTCTGACAGTAATCTGATATGCTAACAAAATAAAAATGTATTTCTCCACAACAATCTTTTGCAAAACGCACGCTGTTTCCAATAATCAGTATAATATACATTGATATTTTCAAATGATATAACTGTTACATTTTATAAGGAACACTTCGATTTAACTTTGACGTTAACTGTATATATGTTGACATGTTTACTATTATAATATATGTAATTTAGAATGTTATCAGATTGTATTGTAATTGTAATCTAAGATACTTCCCGAGTGGCAATTGGTATGTAAGCCGCTTGCTACTCTATTTCAAACACTCGGCATGCGCGGATGTATCGACGTTCTTCAAACGCAGGGGTCGGCAACCTGCGGCTCGCAAGCCACAGTATCTCTTTGAATGTGAAGCTGCGGCTCATTAGTTTTATACAGAAATATTATTTATTATAAAAAAAATCATTTAATAATCGTTCTGAATCGATTAACAAAGATTAGATAGATTCGTTTTTTTGTCAATAAAATTTATTTATGCTAGTATTATTTATTGTCGGCAAGAAATTTTTTGGGCTCTTTAAAAACTGAAATTGTAGTTTTTGAGTTTTCCGAGTAAAAAGGTTGCCGACCCCTGCTCTAACGTGTGATTGGCGCAGCCTGATCACTGCGCATGCGCCATACGGTATTTAAACGGTCCTCTACTTCTGTGTCATTCTGACTTGTCAGAGGTTAACAATACTTTGTCTTTTCATCATGAGTCCTAGCCTTTTAAATTGATAAAGTAATTAAAATTGTTTATGTAGCGTATGGCGCATGCGTCATGACGTCAGCGGTACGCACACGTTAGTTCAATGTCATGCCATAAGGCTATACGATAACTGAACATTTAATGAGCTTATTAGCCTGTTAAGCTAGAAGTATAGTAACTACTTCTCACGTACATTCGACCCAAAAGTATTTAGCATGAGGGTTGCGCTCATTTTTAAAGTGGGTTAAAAGTTTAGGGGTTGATAAGGACGAGTTTTGTGTGCACTTTAAAAGGGGTACAATTTATACCTTCGTAAAGCTTGCTTTGGTGTCTGTGTAAAACTATACACATTATAAAGTACCTATTTAGTCATAACCATTATAAGCAAAGGTATGTGAGAAAATTTTAAACAACTGTGCAGTTATCGTAAAGCCAATAAAAACATACAATTGCTATTATCAGACGAATTCACAGACTTAGCTATTGCCAAACAAAAATCGACTTTAAAGAAACATGCTCAAGGTTGACTCTTCATTATCGTCTGTTAATTCGGTTGCTATCAATATTCTAGGTTTGTGTGCAGTTATTGTGTGTTTAATGTTGAATTCTAAGGCGGCTACGGCAATAATAAATTAAAATTAAAATGTTCTTGTATTAGTTTGTCGAGAACGTATGATATCCGCACACAGCAGTTGTTAAGCTCATTTAGAATACAGTTGTTATAAAAAAAAAAAACTCGTAAGACTATGCAACTATTTTTCGTGCATTTACTGTAATACTTTTTAACTATTTAGTCTTTAGACAAGGTGATATTTAAAATCTATTTTCTTGTTTAGGAACCTTTTCATACTGTGTATATATATTGACGTTGATGTTTGAACATATTAATATTAAGATATTATATCTTATTATACTGATCATGAAGTTAGGTGTCTGTCGCAAGATCGATGTTTTTAACTTGCAATAAAATATGCATACATTTTATTCCATACAAAAATATATGGCAATTTTAAATTAGTAGTATTATAAAGTGTTTTAAATCGGACTTAGAATTTATGATGCTTGATTTTTATTTGTATAGATCGGCAGCTCGGAGATTGACTTCAAAACATCATGACAATAAGTAAATAATGTATTTTTCTGAGCGGTTATGACACGTGTCACTTAATGTGTTATTTTTAATGCTTATTACTAGGACAACGTTTTCCTATATGATAATCAAATGAATTATACGCTTTTTAAATACATACATTCAAATTTCAATGGCCAGAGACGATGCATTTAATAATTGTTCCTTAATAAGATATAAAGTTTGTCTTATTCATTGGGTATTTTGCTATTGTAGATCTAAGCATAATATTGCATTTATATATTGAACTGGAACCAGAAAGGGGCTTATTTTAATAATATTATCTACTATATGTAGTTATATAATGCAGCAACCATAGACAATGTTGGTCCTTATGTCCTGTAAGAGGACAACTTCTGGTCCTTTGACCTCTATTCATTGTAGTAACTTATTTTCAAAGGCGTTTAAAGCCGAACTTTTAAGGTTGTAGCTCATAAATACCGCACAGCGGAATTAGCATTCAAATATAGACTTTAAGATCGTGCTCTGTAGGTTTATATTACAGTGACAACATAAAATAGTAAACAGCGCGCTGTTACTAAAGTGTCACTGTAAAATGTATCTAAAGAGTAAGATTTTAAGTCTATATTTGAATGCCCATAATTTGCTGTGCGGTAATATGAGCTAAGGACAGTCACAAACCAGTTCTAAAGTTGCTATTTAACGTTTCACAAACTTTAATTGTTTAGTGAAGTTTGAGAGCTTGTAACACAAGACTGGCTTGGATTAGTCCCTTGTGTACAGGTACTCAAGAGTCCGTGCCTTCTAAAGTAAATTTAATTACGTTTTCCAACAAACTTCTCTCATTTTCTTGTGAAATATTTTCGCTTCAAAGCGTTTTAAATCAAAATATATTAACTACCGTCAATGTAGTGATAACGTCTTTTTAATCTATTGTATGTAGTACCGGATTATATGTTTCAGAAGCTCCCTATTATTATGAATTTGGTTACGCTAACATCACTATTGTTTATATTCGATAGCGTGTCAACGCATGTTTCAGTATTCTGTGACCGTCGTTCGTGAATAGACGTGCTTTAGTGAGATATTAAACCGTAATTAACTTTGTAGCCTTAATATAAGTTCGCTCGTTGCAATATTTAAAATTTATGTAAGCTTTAAAATATAAATTAATATTTTAATTGATGAGTTCCCTCCAAATTTCCACCATTTTGTGGCAACGACAATACGTCATGTATTGCTCAAACTGTGCTCATTTTTAATCCTTGTACTTATTTCTATAGTGATATAAATTTAATCGTGTATAAATAAACATTCGGTTCATATATCGTTTTCTATTCGTAATTTTTTATTTGTGTTTAATAAATTGATCTGTGAAGATTTGCGGGCGATGCCTGCCTTGTATTTAGTATAGATGACAAAAATAAACATTTACTTAGTATGATTTTTGTGTTTTTATTTTTCGAACGAACAAAATCAACGTACATAAACAGTTTTTACTGATTCACCTTGTAACATTCAACTTAAGTATTGGTACGTTACTCTTATAAAAATATTTACTTATGAGTGAATATTACCAATCTCCTAAATAAATAACAAAATGTTGTTCTTTCTTGTCTCATTTCCTTCAGTCTTTTATTTTGCCATCAATAGCAAAACTTGTTGGTAAGTGCTTTATAGAAAATTGGTAACATTCATTCATACAATTATAAACAACAAACATTAAACAAACACAATTCTCTTCACAACTAAGCTTTAGAAACACAACGAACCATAAAGAGTGCGATATAAAATTGTATACCTAATTTATGGTTAGTATTAATAATGGAATAAGATTAAATCGAATACATTTTGTAGTGCTTGTATGATAGACGCTACGTGAATTATTGAATGCTAGCAGTGCCCGCGCTTATACGATAAGGATCATACATAGACAAAGTCACGTCTGTTTCCCTGAGGGGTAGGCAGAGACCACGGATTTTAATGTTGCGATCCTGGCATACTTTTGCTTCATTTACAAGGATAAAGGTAATATTCTTTGAATTATAGATCGTAGGTACCCCTACGTCTCGGTAAATTATAAATAAATTGACATAAGTTAGTTTAAGTTTGATAACAAAAAAATATAATGGAAGACGCCGAACATTAACTTACGTGAGCGGAAATATCATTTCAGTTGCACTTAACATAATATATGTATATTGCTTCTTACGTAAGAACTAAAGGTGTCTTACAAAAAAATATCGTACTAACTCTGGGATCTGGGCCTCAAGTCTGCTCTTACAATAGTGTCAGAATGATCGATCATTGATCTCATAATTGTTGATTTTGACAAGTTTGGTAATCTGCTAACCTAAAAGCGTCATTATGGCTATCCAGTATCCAATGGTCGACCACTGACAATCCATTGAAATAAATAACATAGAATGGTAATCGGGTAGAATTACCACCATTCTATTATGAGACCAATGACTGACCAATGATCGGCCATTATGAATTTAGCAGATTACGAACTTTTAACAAAATGACAATGGTATCGTGTTGGAATGACGAATTACAAAAAAATAGCAGACTCGGTGCCCTGGATTTATTTATCTGAAATCTTCAACCTGTGAATATCAATGCTTCTCCTTCTCTATCCAAGAAGGAGCCTTTGGCCTGCAGTGAGAAAGTTATATGCTATTATTTTGTTATTAACTCCGTGACAAGTCCAAAGAAGTTCTATTGGATAGTGAAGTTGGCAAAAATATGTAAAATTAAAATTAATATCAGTCATTGACATTACTTAAATTGCGAATTCCTTAACAATTTTACAGGAGGTCAACCTATAATATTTTTTGTACACATGCAAAAGAGATTTTGAGGATTTTTTATATTACTATTCCTCACATTTGTCATCAAATATTTTGAATGACCTCTTTCAATCACATTATTAAAGTTTGTTCTATGGCAGTTTCAGATTATCTTGCTTTTTACATAAAGCTGACTTAATAACTAACTTTGAGGAGATTTGAGAAGGTATCTATCTATCTAGCCACCACTATTATCAAGGCACATCTTAACGATATTCTATAACAATCCTAGATATTTTTAATTATTTAAGAGAGAAATTTGACATGAAAGCCAATTAAAAATCTAGCTTAGCTGGATTTTTTGCCAAAAGCATTATATATATACATAGAAATTCAATTATTTATCAGTTTTTGAAACTTTTTAGTGTCAATTACGCTGTAATCAAAAATGTAGGTACTGGGCTTAACAAATTCTTTATCTTCAGATAACTACATGCCACTTTAACAATATCATAAATATTCTTATAGTCGTACATAAATTCCAATAAAAACTGTTCAAGATAAGAACTCAATAAATGACTATTTGTTGTATAATACATATGGCAAGAGGTCACAACTAATTTAATACTATAAGTAAGTTCTATTTGAGCCAATGCTAATTAAAATGAGGAATATTATTTGCTAATCAAACTTTGATTCTACTAAAAATGGAAATTTAGCTTGGCATTTCATTCAATACGGTTAAGATTGCTATGGCAACTAATGTTCAAAATTATTAATTTATAACATGTCCCTTACAAATTCATTGGATGATTTCTCCCAGATCTTCCCTGACCTGTACAGTCTATAGATTTTGTTGCTAACTAAACTCTGGCCAAACTTAGCCATGGCACCTTCAAACTTGTGTTGGAAGACCTGCATCTGGGTCTCATTATAACCAACACCATTAGGATCATACATTTTAGGATCCCTACACTCTGTATACTTGTGAGCTCCAAGGATTTCTATTGGCACAACTTTCATGCTAGAGTTCAGACTAAAGATATCTTCAAATGTTTGCATGGAATCTAAATTTCTCACATAAACCGACTTTAACTCTTGGGGCAGCATGTAATAATGTGTCTTTCTCATTATTTCTGGATACCCTTCTTCAGTTCTATCATCATCAGCTTGGTTCAAACAAAACAAAAGAGGTTTTACTTCTAAAGTTTTAAATTTCCTTGTAGGATCAAAGTCATTAAATATCTCTTTGATATTATTGTGGACTCGAGGTGCCAAGAACTCATCCCATGCCAACACCATGGCATGACTAGCCTTCTCAGCTTCTTCTTTATCCAATCGAAAATGCCTAAACAAGCAATCTAGCTCAATGGCATTTCTTACAATGCTGTAAGATTTGGCAAATACAAACGGGTAGTTTAGAGGGAAGAATTGTATGTTCCACTGAGTGATATCAGCTGGCAGTAAATTCAGTCTTCTTATGATGTCCTCTGATATCATGCTATCATATATAGTGAAGTGGTTCACACCCATAATGTGGTGGAACACTAGAAACTCAATGAATGCGTCTCGTGACACAAGGGGCACTTGGTTTGGTATAACACAAATAGCTGGTTCTATATTGTTAACAAACATAATACTGCTGCTTTCTCTGGGTTTGCGTTTAGTATTCACTTCAATAACTCTGTTGATCGGGGCATGTATTGGGTTGATGTTGTAGTCATTGACATAGAAACTTATTCCTTTAGGCTTCCCCAGATTCTTGCTCAGTGAACATTGGAAGATATACAAACGAAAATCATTGGTGGGTTCTGATACAGTCTTGTAGGAAAACCTTCCAGCTTTCGGTTTGTTGGTGTTTTCTAACCAAATATTGCATCGAAAGTTCGGTGCGACGTTCGCTTTGCCGATTACAATAGTGTCGATGTTATGAGCGTGTGTTTGCGTCAACTTGTCGTACTTCTGATAAGATCTTAAAAAAGAAGAATATGAATAGAAATTCTCATCGATTTGTTGAAATAGAGGTGGTGTTTCACGGATTTCCATCGATGAGTTCCGAAGTATTTCTGAAAGCATTGTAGCGTTGAAACCGGGGCCGCAAAATTCAATCTCCGACAGTCCCGGCTTACCAAAGAAATTCAATACTTCCAACACATATCTAAGCCTGTAATACTCATGGCGGTATATGAGTAATGTTATTATGCTTATAAAACACACGATGACGAGAATAAGTTGATAATATTTCCTCATTGTGGTCCCTGAAGAGTTACGAGAAGTCTTCATTTATTCACCGGCATCTAAAAGCAAGATCAAGAGTTAAAAATACATGCAGACATTATACACATCAATATTTTATAAAGTAGTTTCCTTACCTATTCGGTTGAGAACGGAAAAATAATTAAAACAATAATTTCCAAAGGGGATTATTCATTTCACAGCATTGCAGATGATTGTTATGAATGAATTAAATGAATGAAAGAAACTAACACAAATAGGATCTCAGATCATTAGTTCACTACTACAACTGTCAAATTGATAGCGAATGATGTTTATAATCTTTATGTTGGCTGACATGATTTAGTTTCTTAGAGGTGTACGTCTCTGTTAGTTTTTATTTCGAAAGTATGTAAAAATAAAAGAATGATAGGAGGGGTAGCTAAGTATTACAACTATTGCACCTTAAACATGCACAATGCACCCTATTCCAGTAATAGTAGTCTTTTCTATAAGATTTAAGAAAAAACAATAATAAATCGTAAATTGAGACAAACTCAAAAATCGCATAAAACTCAATGGGCATCCTCTAGCGATTGTCAATGACTCAATCGTGCCAAAATTACAATAGGAAACCAAAAGCGAGCAAGTCATCGGCGTTTTCATGGATTGTCTTGTATAGTTGAATTGAAAATAAAATAAATTCTAAATATGTCCACCAATAAGGAAGAGACTTTGAGACAGTTTTGCGATGTTACCGGTGCTGATGAGGGCCGCAGCAAGTTTTTCTTGGAGTCATCTAACTGGCAGCTAGACGTAAGTGATTTACTTGTTTTATCACCTTTTTGCTGTTTTTCGCGTCATAATATCCCATTAAAGCTCCTAACAACGTCAAGTGAGGGTTTGAATAGGGTTTCATCGGTTAAGTTTTGGTACTATATTGTAATTGAAGTCTTTCTCTCTGTAGGCGTAGTAGTACCTAGTGGTTAATATTTTCTGGCTGTATGTTGTATATTCGAACAAAGATTATTACTTATTCTTCTATGCGTACTTGTTAAGCACTTGCTTAATGTATATGCAATATTTTAGTAATCAGTAATATGTTAAATTGTTATGATGTTGGCCTTTTTCTAACTGAGCCTAAAAACAGAAACTCTGACTGGTGGCCACTTATAAAAGCAACAATGAACTTGTCATTGTTGTTCTATGCTGTGTTATGATAAAAATCAACCAAGGGGCAAGCTTATTTTAAATTATTAGTTTTAGAACAATTAGAATCTGGTTAGAATTATTAACAACTACTATTAAACATAATTATAGTGTGGTATATCTATTTATTTATTGTGCAATGTAGTTTTTACAAAATACAAATATATTCAATCCTTAACTAATGTAAACACTGTTAAGGTGCTCCCTCACCTACAGCATTCAGGTGTAATATAATGTTACAAAGTCAAACATTACATTAGTGAGTGAGGAGAACCAAGCATTACAGTGTTTAACCTGTAATGTTACAAATTCAAGCATTATATTGATGATGAGAGAGAACCGAACATTACAATGCACAATTTGATGCAAAGTGTAATATTCTATTACAAGTTGAAAGGAAATATTACATTACAGGCAATGGTCAGCAATTCAGGCAGTATTGTAAGGTAATGCTCATAATTGAATCTGAAATATTGCATTACAAGCAAATGCTCGTCAAATCCGACAGCATTGTAATGTACCTAATCTCAAAAGTGGTCATAATATAGAATAGAATACATTTATTCGCATAAAAACATGGTGTACAGAGGTGTTATTTGAGTGAGAGAACATACATGTTTTGCTTAAAAACTAAAGCATGCAAATTTATAGTTTTTGGTGTTAGAGATTTAAGACTTACGTAGTTGCTCTTATGTAGGCTATCGGAAAGAATTAAATATTTATCTCCTTTACTTTTATAATAACGTTAGTGGTGTTACATATACCTACATACATAAAGTCACACCTGTTTCCCTGAGTGGTAGGCAAGTACCGCAGATTTCCATTTTCTACGATCCTGGCATACTTACTTTGCAGACATATACATGGAGATATTCTATCTACGAAGTCTCATTTACCATGAATGTTGTCAGGTGTGCATATGCATTGTTTTTGTGTGTGTTACTTGTATACTGCACTCTTACGGTTCCTATGAGGTGACTCACACAAGCACACTTGTCAGCAAATGTTACAATTACACTGAGAGCCAAATATACTTTGTCAGAAGGAACAACTATGTAACTTATCATGCATGTAACACTAAAAAAGTGGGTAGATTTGTCTACTTTGCCGTAAGGCACATGGAATTGAGACCTTTTGTAATTGAGTGTAGATTTTATTTATAATTACTGGTTTAAATGTGTAACATTGTCAAAAGTTCGGAAATAAAGGCTTTATTATTATTATTATAGATTTGTCTACTTTATCAGGAGTGTATACACACTTTTTATGTTGCTTATCACTTATAAAATAACCCTTAATAACAAAAAATAAGATTGAAGTGGTATTTTTTTGGGGTTTGAAGACCTCCTTGTTCAATTCAGGCTACAATAAATTACAAAACACACTAAAATAAATAAACTGAGTAAAATAAGTTGGAAACTATTGCAGGTTGCGCTGTCTAGTTTCTATGAGCACGGAGGTAATGCTGACGAGGCACCATCCAATCCCGCAGCAGCTGCATCCTCTCTGCCGACACTCTCAGACAGTGACATGGAGTCACCGCCTGGCTCCCCCCTACAGCCCCAGAAAAAAGATAAGAAGAAGGCGCCTGGTGGCTCAAAGTTTGCCACTTTAGACTCGCTGCAGCAAGAGAGTTCTAGTGATGATGAAGAAGGTAAAGTACCTTTATGTCGATAAAAAATACAATATTGTGTGTAGTACACCAACATTTTGCCAGCAATATAGTCCCTATGTAATAGGGGCCCACTCTTATACCCATATTCCCATAATTTGGGCATAAACTAGACTATCCAAACGTTTAATCTAAACTGCAGAGCATAAACTGCTATTACAATAAAAAAAATATTTTGAATGCCAGACATTCATTATTTTTCTACGCATATTTATGACAAATTATTCCACTGAACATTATTTAGTGACTGTAGTTCGTAGTTATATCAATCCTATAAATGAATTGAATTTAAGAATGATAAAAGTATGAAAGGTGTTTTTTATTCCATTGTTCTTTGTTAGTGGCTAGTACAATTCATGCAGTAATATCATTCATCATTACAGCTCGGTATCACCCACCGCTGGGTATAGGCCTCCCTTTTAATTTACCATTCTTCTCTGCTTCGAGTGCCTCTCATCCAGGTGTTCATCACAATTTTATCTATGTTGTCAACTCAACATGCTCATGGTCCTCCTTGACTTTGACCTAACCTTAGCCGTCTTCCCGTCTAGCCATAAATAATTATATATGTATTCAAGTTTATTGTGTGATACGATAATTATTATTATTCACTCATATTCAGGTTGTAGGCTACAAGCATTGTCAGTTACAGGTTTTGAATTATAAGCTTTTAATACTGGATCAGAACTATATTTTTTTTTAGTTAAATTGCATGTTTTATAAAAAAATGTCCACTCGTATGATTAGACGTTTATAGTTTATTTAGGTTGTCAAAGTACGCGTTTCGAGATTTTGTTGTATTAATTATATTAGTCACCCAAAAGTCAAAAACCCGAATAAGTTATTTTTCTTTCGCAATTTAAAGCATTACAGATTACTTATATTTCCAAGTTTATGGTAAATGTGCAGTGCACAAACACATTCATATTTATATTTCTAAATTTTTGGTATATGTGCAATGCACAAACACAGACTGATCTAATATCTGTAGGTTTCACATATATTTGTTACATACATACAACGTACTCCGCCACTGCAGCAACTGAACGGACGATATGTAAATGTCATTGCTCCTCAAGTAAGTAACATTATCATGAAGTCAAATACTTCAGCTCTACAAACAAATGTTAAAATAAATTTCTTTAAATACAGTCAGATCCAAATGCAGTTGGCTTAGACAGAAAATACAAATGATAGTGCACCCATTCTTATGTGACCACGCTCATTGTTCGAAAAAGGAAATAACTGCCGGTGACTCGCCGTCAAAAGTTTCATCACAGATTGTTAGAAATACGCCCACAGATGATGATTCTGAGTATAGACAAGATATTGAGAGACTGAAAAAAGAAGTGGAGAGATTGTTGTATGAGAATAGTGAGTTGAGGAAAGAGATAGCAAGACTGAAAGAGGAAGGAAATAATGATGCTAGTGAGGCAGGTCGGTCTTTACTGTCTTGTAGCGTTGATTGTAGAACTATATCACAAACTGTATACGCATCTTTTAGACCGCCTGTGTGGTTGTAGCCTACATACTGGATATCTCACAATTACTTTAGCTTTCCCTTGGATTCTTACTTTTATAAATCTGGCCAGGGACAAACAGTGGGTCAAATCCTTAAGTTGGTTTATAAATAATAAAAAAAATATTATTACTGACTTCTTTACTTGAAATAGCGTTAAACAGGCCTAAATACATTTTTATAATGACAGAAGAACACCTATCAGCACTGTGAGTCGGAAGGACTTATTGAGATCGTTGCGAGTTCCTAAGATATCTGGAGAATAATATAAGAGGTCGCCATCTTTGCCTTACAGTTCAGGATGTTATCGTTCTGTTTCTCGTTGTTATAGGTCAAGCGTTCTACGCGGGCGGTTCGGAGCGGTCGGGGCAACAGATCCTTGGCCCGGGGAAAGGAAGGAAGGACATTGTCACTGAAGTATTCAAAAGTGTCAGAGAGTGAGTTAAATATTTGGTTCTGTACACAAAATATCCGAAAAACATAATAAAATACAAAAAATGTCGAAAATTGTACAAGCATGAATCTGCGGTTATTGAATTGTGTAACAAAGGACCACCTAAGATGTTTATTTCATGAGTAATTCAGTTACTTTCTAGTCTGCTAGCTTAGGTTGTTGAAATCTTTATGTTGTAAATTGTTTTAAATCGTTTTTGTGTGAAGGTTAACATTTGACCACTGCACAATTCTGGTATTAAAGTGATGTGCGTTGCACAATACCACTTGCCCAGTCTTACCGTGTATTTTTTTAGGCGTGGCGCAGTCGTGTTTGAAGATGAGCCGTCGTCGACGAGCCGAGGGCGTTCCGCGTTCAGCGGTGTAGGATACAGACTTGGTAAATAAAAAATATATTTTTTAATACATTGCCTTGTTTTTCAGACAGTTTTTATTGAGTGATGACTTAGATGGGCAACATTTCTCAAAATTTAATGGAGGACAATTTTATACAAACAAGTATATTAATATTAAACAAATATTATAAAGCTGAAGAGTTTGTTTGTTTGTTTGTTTGTTTACTTGAACGCGCTAATCTCAGGAACTACTGGTCCGATTTGAAAATTTCTTTCGGTGTTAGATAGCCCGTTTATCGAGGAAGGCTATAGGCTATATATCATCACGCTACGGTTAATAGGAGCGGAGCACCAATGAATAATGTTTCAAAATCGGGTTGATTTTTTTCCATTCGACAGCTTCCCCTGCGTGCGCTGCGTAAACGGTTTAAGATTCGCCAAAGTCATGTAGGACAGAATTGTTCTTCCGTAAAAGTTCTAAAAAAAAGTCCACGACAGCATATGTCTATCTTTTAAGGTTGGCTCACTATAACCATTTTTATGCTTACCAAATTTGTTCAAAAATAATGCGTTATTTGCAAAGGTGTTTTTATAAACATGAATATAAATCCATCTATACTAATATTATAAAGCTGAAGAGTTTGTTTGTTTGTTTGTTTACTTGAACGCGCTAATCTCAGGAACTACTGGTCCGATTTAAAAATTTCTTTCGGTGTTAGATAGCCCGTTTATCGAGGAAGGCTATAGGCTATATATCATCACGCTACGGTTAATAGGAGCGGAGCACCAATGAATAATGTTTCAAAATCGGGTTGAATTTTTTCCATCCGACAGCTTCCCCTGCGTGCGCTGCGTAAACGGTTTAAGATTCGCCAAAGTCATGTAGGACAGAATTGTTCTTCCGTAAA
Source organism: Abrostola triplasia (assembly GCA_946251915.1). Taxonomy (NCBI): domain Eukaryota; kingdom Metazoa; phylum Arthropoda; class Insecta; order Lepidoptera; family Noctuidae; genus Abrostola; species Abrostola triplasia. The sequence continues at coordinate 3,068,737 of OX276444.1, read as the reverse complement.
AGTTCTAAAAAAAAGTCCACGACAGCATATGTCTATCTTTTAAGGTTGGCTCACTATAACCATTTTTATGCTTACCAAATTTGTTCAAAAATAATGCGTTATTTGCAAAGGTGTTTTTATAAACATGAATATAAATCCATATCCAAATAAATACGTTATTCATCACAAGTGTTTAATTAAAAACAAAAATCATTGCCCTTTATCTATACTTAATATTATAAAGCTGAAGAGTTTGTTTGTTTGTTTGTTTGTTTACTTGAACGCGCTAATCTCAGGAACTACTGGTCCGATTTGAAAATTTCTTTCGGTGTTAGATAGCCCGTTTATCGAGGAAGGCTATAGGCTATATATCATCACGCTACGGTTAATAGGAGCGGAGCACCAATGAATAATGTTTCAAAATCGGGTTGATTTTTTTCCATTCGACAGCTTCCCCTGCGTGCGCTGCGTAAACGGTTTAAGATTCGCCAAAGTCATGTAGGACAGAATTGTTCTTCCGTAAAAGTTCTAAAAAAAAGTCCACGACAGCATAATGTCTATCTTTTAAGGTTGGCTCACTATAACCATTTTTATGCTTACCAAATTTGTTCAAAAATAATGCGTTATTTGCAAAGGTGTTTTTATAAACATGAATATAAATCCATCTATACTAATATTATAAAGCTGAAGAGTTTGTTTGTTTGTTTGTTTACTTGAACGCGCTAATCTCAGGAACTACTGGTCCGATTTAAAAATTTCTTTCGGTGTTAGATAGCCCGTTTATCGAGGAAGGCTATAGGCTATATATCATCACGCTACGGTTAATAGGAGCGGAGCACCAATGAATAATGTTTCAAAATCGGGTTGAATTTTTTCCATCCGACAGCTTCCCCTGCGTGCGCTGCGTAAACGGTTTAAGATTCGCCAAAGTCATGTAGGACAGAATTGTTCTTCCGTAAAAGTTCTAAAAAAAAGTCCACGACAGCATATGTCTATCTTTTAAGGTTGGCTCACTATAACCATTTTTATGCTTACCAAATTTGTTCAAAAATAATGCGTTATTTGCAAAGGTGTTTTTATAAACATGAATATAAATCCATATCCAAATAAATACGTTATTCATCACAAGTGTTTAATTAAAAACAAAAATCATTGCCCTTTATCTATACTTAATATTATAAAGCTGAAGAGTTTGTTTGTTTGTTTGTTTGTTTACTTGAACGCGCTAATCTCAGGAACTACTGGTCCGATTTGAAAATTTCTTTCGGTGTTAGATAGCCCGTTTATCGAGGAAGGCTATAGGCTATATATCATCACGCTACGGTTAATAGGAGCGGAGCACCAATGAATAATGTTTCAAAATCGGGTTGATTTTTTTCCATTCGACAGCTTCTCCTGCGTGCGCTGCGTAAACGGTTTAGGATTCGCCAAAATCATGTACGACAGAATTGTTCTAATTTGCATTATCACCTTCCAATTTTTGCGTTAGTGTTACAAAATACTATATTATTATAGTCAATGTCATATTATAGTTAAGAAGACATACATAATATATTGTGTCACTTAGTCCGGGTGAGAAAACAATTATAGAATACTATTGCTGTTTCCGAATATCCACGCGGACGGAGTCGCGGGCACAGCTAGTATTAAACATAAAGCTAGAATTCAAGACAGTTAAACGTCAGACTAATGAATAATGTCCTCTTGCCCGAATTTTGGTTACGGCGGCCTATTTCAACTGAGACTAGACTTAGAAGATATTATAGTGCACATGTATGCGCGCAAACACAGGTGCACTCCCTAATCCCTCGCTCTCACAGTCCAATGGGCCGGTATACAGGAGAGATCAGGCACAGGACCAACGGCTTAACGTACTTTCCGAAGCACGGATAGCCTCGACATGTGAAAACGGTCACCCATCACAAGACTGACCGCGGCGAGCACGGCTTAACCTCGCAGATCGACTGATCTTCGTGATAGCCACGTAGCTAGGAGCCCCTATTGAATAAGGAATATGTTCTCTTAAACCTGCAGGTCAAACGGCAGATGATCATGAGCCAATGCCGGCTGGAAATCAACAGCAACAAGTAAGTGTTTGTGGAGTTTATATGTTTTATTAAACTTTCAAGTAATTTGCTACTTATTTACTATATTCCAGATGTAAATAAACTCACGTCTTCATTTGTGTAAGGTTAAAATTGACTTGCAAAATGATTTAATAATTAGTTTTATGTTGTGACAAGTGAACTTATAAAAAAGCGTTCAATTTTCTCTACGCTTGTATAATGTATACGTGTATGTGTGTGCCGAGTGGTATCCGGCCTAGAATTAACCACCCCCTTTTCTCCCGTGGGTGTCGTAAGAGGCGACTAAGGGAAAAACCAAAAGATGGGCAGCAGCGTCTTCTGTAACTTCACTACCAAAGTACCAATACTGATATCCCCTAGTCGCTTGCTAAGTGTGGGGATTATGGCGACCCCCCCCCCCCCCTTTATCTAAGGGGGAGGCCTTTGTTTAACAGTGGACGTCTTCCGGCTGATGGTGATGATGTATATAACGTTATTTAAAACTGTGATTATTATCAATGCGTGTGTGTGTAGACCGACCAGCCTCGCTCGGTGCGTCTCCGGCTGTACCGCGAGGGCTTCACCGTCGACTCAGGGCCGCTGCGACAGTACACAGACCCGGACCATGCCGATTTTCTCAACTGTATACGTAGAGGGTGAGTATTTTAGCAGCAATTGTAAAATTACTCAATTCTTTTTTTCTCCTGAAATGTTATTTTATTTTTGTTAAACGTTGACCATTAACAGGGTGTGTGTATTCCAGTGAGATTCCCCCCGAGCTGTCGGGCACGGGCGGTGAGGTGCGCGTGTCGCTCGAGGACCGGCGGCACGAGGAGTGTCCACGGCATATCGCCAAGCCGCAGCCCTTCGGCGGCAAGGGACATCTGCTGGGCAGGTAACGAACCCCTACTCTTTGGCATCAAGATAGAGCATAATTAATAAAGACTGTTTTACAAATACAAATGTTCATAATCACAACATTGAACATTTTAGAGAAATATCTAACCATAACGTACACACTTCGATACTTTATCGCAATTACACGGTGCGAGACGCACTGTAAAACTTTTATCTGTGCAATGCACAATAGATTTATGAGACATATTTTGTGCAATAGAATTTGAATAGCAAAGTAATAGGATTTTACTCAATATTTCTTGGGACACACACCTGTGACATTCTCAGTAATTTGTTTACAGTCTGGCCATGTGACAGTGCAGACCGGGAAATTTTACAAAAAAAAATATTAGTGCAAAGTTGCACAATGTTGTACAAAGTTATTTGAGGTTGCGCAAAGCCAAAATCAGTCACTCGTAGTGACTGATTTTGGTTGAGAGCCACTCGTTGCCCTGTGAATATTTGTATTAACATTTGTAATGTGCAGCCCCACCCCGCCCACGGTGGGGGCGACGGCCCCGGTGGCGGCCGCGGCCAGCGACCGCGCCGCTAACTTGCGCGCTGCACAGGACGCCGTCAAGTTGGACGACGCGCAGCCAATCACTACAATACAGGTACCTACTATAATATATGACCTTGTTGATAGTATTTCTTTTATCTCGTACTTTTAAACGTTCGTCCAAAGTTTATCTTTCACAGTATCATATTGTTATATGCCTTCAAACTTGAGTTGTGCATTTATTATGAATCCGGTCCATTGACCAAATTGTCCACTATAACCTTGCAATAGTAAATGACTTGTAAATGTAATCCAACTTATAATATTATAAATACGAAAGCGTCAAAATCTACTAGACAGTTTGATGAAACTTAACATAGCTTAAACAATATATTAGACTAAAACATAAGACTACAATTTACTACGATATTGGCTATGTTCCGTGGTTGCACCTACATGTGGGGCACAGCTCGAACTAAATGGACGTATCTATCGCCAACAGTTCCGGCTGGCGGACGGCAGCCGGCTGACGGGCCGCTTCAACCACTCGCACACGGTGGGCGACCTGCTGCAGTACGTGTCCCGCGCGGAGCCGTCCTACCAGCTCACGACGTTCGCGCTGCTCACCACGTTCCCCAGCTCCGAGCTGGCCGACACCAGCGCCACGCTGGCGCAGGCCAACATCCTCAACACCACGCTACTGCAACGACTCAAATAATGCCTTACGCCCACCACTATAAGGTCCATTTTCGATAATCGTGGACTCGGTCCGTTCACCACGTATAAAATGCCGCAATACTTTATAGATCGGCTTTTAGATTTTCATGTCAGGTATTTGGGCGTATTGTCCGTGTGGAGTGCGTGTATGTCAATTTATACGTGAGTGTGGACGGACGCAGACCTATTATTACGCGATCTCGCGAGTGAAACAGTATATCGGTCAATAAATAAAGTTTTTAAGTTCCTTTTTGGTTGTTTTTCTTGTTAAATTGGTATTTTGGTTTAACATTCTTCAAGCTTCAGCCTTTAAGACAAGTGAAAAATATCTTGATTAATATTTTAATATGTATGGAAAAACGCTACTTTACTAACATCCGATTTTCAAATTGAAATAAATATGAATCTAATTACGCAAGACTAATACCTACCTTACGTACTAAAGGTTCTTAAGAGAAACAGGAAATAAAAAAAACTTTTATAGAAAAATCTATCCCTTTATTCAATAATATTAGATACAAAATATAATTTAATCAAAACATAATTTAATCATAGATAAAAATTTAAACGCTAATTAAATCCATTCAAAATTATCCATAATACTATAATGTACTGCTATTGTATATATAATATTAAAACTCATGATTTGCTGATATCTGCTGTACCAGTCACAAAGGCTCGCAGCCTGATTTAAGCCTAGCCGTCAAAAGTTGGGCGCCATCTTTTTTACGCTAAAATTTGGAACTCGGTCACAATATGGCGGCTACGAACAGCACGCTGCTCTAGGGAAGACGCACGCGCACGGGTCCGTTGCTATACACTCCGCCGGGCAAATGCAGTCGCAAGCTGGGAACAATTAACTCTCGTTAGACATCCTTCAATTTATAAAAAGTTTTGTAAATGTTAATCTAGACCTGTGCATGTGCTTAGTTGCCTTGTGCAATGCGCAATAGCAAGAGCAGACTGAGCTCTTCGCGTGATATGAGTTGCACAGACTCAACTAATATCTGTGCATCACGCAAATACTGCACAGGACAAATTGTGCACTGATCCAATATTGGGCAAATATAGATATCTAAATCATTATTCTGGCGCATATTACGGGTTGCGGGTTCGATTCCTGCACGGGACAATAATTTATGTGATCCGCAGATGTTTGTCCCGAGTCTCGATGATGTAAGTGGTATTTCATGTTTGTGAAACACCCATGATATAGAAGAAATTCCTAGGGCGACTTTTTTTTTTATAAAAAATTCAATAATGTAGGCAAAAGACTTACGTTTACAATCGCCGTACTTGCAGGGGTCCATGTATTCCGTGCAGTCCTCGCCAGGCGGCAGGAATGACGACTTGTATATCGTTGTGGCTTCCAACTGAAAAAATTTTTTTTTTGTTAATTATCGAAAAAATACTGCAGTAGTGATTTTTTTTATGCCTCACTATATAAACCACTTATTTTGCCACGTATAATAGAATAGAATATACTTTATTGCATACCAGAAAATCTTAATTATAATGAAAAATAATAGCATCATCTTATCGTATGGTTGATGAACTACCTGGTGTCAGAGTTTAAACCGTAGGCCCTCTGACATGGCTTTATACACTGTTAAAAAAAATCTCAGGTGTGCCGGTTACCACGAACAATAATATGACACGTATTAATCTGGAAGCGGAAGGCCGGAGAACGTGGCTAGTGATATCACACTAATATTATGAAGGCGAGTTTGTGAGTGTGTATGTTTGTTACCTCTTCACGTTCAAACGGCTAGACCGATTTTGTTGAAAATTCATAAGCTGTCACCCTGGATTAACCCTGTGGGGCTCAGCTAGTATGTGATAATCATGAAGCCGAGATATAGATGACAATGGTGATGCTTTTCTGAAAATTTTTCACGCAGACAATGTCGCGGGTGCAATAAGCACATACAAAGGCACAGAGTAGAATGTCACCCACCTTTTGACAAGGCTTCTGGTACTGTCCCTTGCAGGCCCAAGGCGGCCGCTGTGGTTGCGGTACGCACACCGGCTGGTACGACATTTTCTGCGTAGTGGTACACTCCATTTTTGCTGTAATATAGGCATTTTTAATTATTATTATTAATTATTGCTGTAATTATGATGCGCAGAGTGCGTGGGAGCGTCAATAGCATTCTGGAGGTAATAAGCAACAAGCCGTGCTGTCCCATTATGGCGCATTGGGTTCATGTTCATATGAATGTGCCAGGTGCGCCAGACGGGGGCAGCAGGTATATGAATTAATTTATTTATGTTACTCTGTTACTAACATAGATTATAAGTTGTGTGTACTGTACTGTGTTACTAACATCATATGGATCAAGGTCTGAAATAAAGGTTTTTTTTTTTTATTTATTTTTTTTATTATAAAGGTTTGCAATTGTAACATTATGTAGTATTGCTTTCTGAGTTTGCTTCGGCATTTCTTAGAGGTAGGTCATGCCAACGCCATCTAGTGTAAACGTGTTGGTAAAAACCAATTTGGGTACAGAAATAAATAATGTATTGATAAATGATATCACAAAAAAGTCTAGAGATTATTAAAATTTGTTTGTTTGTAAGCAACTGGTTGTATGGTAAGTCAAGCCTAGAATAGCTGACGACCTGATTGGCGCTGTGGCTAAGCGATTAGACGGCTGCGTAAGGGTTGCGGGTTGTATTCCCGGGCAGGACAAAAATGTATACAAACGGCAGAATATGTTTGTCCCGAGTCTGGATGTTTGTGTATGTGACATTTCATGTTTGTAAAACGCACCAATGATACAAGAGAAATTAAATGTGGGGTGACGTTTTCCAACCGCCTTCAAAGAAGAAGGAGGTTCTCAATTCGTTTTTTTTTTAAACAAAAGAAAGCCTATGTTTACCAAATTACTTACCGACAAAATCGGTCAGACGTAAGCACTACAACTACATAGAAAGCTGTGTGACCAACCTGCTGGCTTCTCGTAGCACTTGAGCGGCGCGTACGACTCCGGTATCGCGCAGCGGCCCGGGTCCAAGAACGACATACGGTTGATGGTGCGGTCTGCAAATAATATGTGGCTTTCAATGTCGTCATGAATGAGGTTTTTCTAAAGCGTTTCATGTCCATTAAGAATACTGATCTCCAAATCGGAGATGTTCTGCAAAAAGGGCAAGTATCCTTAACCGACGAGCGTGTATGAGGAATGTGAAGATACTCAAGGTATTGTGAAACTCAATTAACTATTATCGCCACTTATTATACTGCTGAATATCTGTATGCGATCGAATTCTGGGTCGGACAGTGTTACTAGGTTGTTCTGTTACGTAATTCTCAGTAGCAGCACGGAGTCTGGTTTCCTACACGGTTGGTGGCAGTAGCGGTGGCAGTAGGCTCACTCCATTGCATTGGGACCTATAAATTACTGGCGAAATGCGTGTACCCAACGACTCTTGCTTAATCAAAGTCGGGGAAAACCTACTTTTCTTACACACTTTTTTGTTTGTATTTGAATCTGTGCATAGCCTTCGAGCCCTTCGAGGAATAGGTACCTACAGGCGTGATGTTACTACCAACATTTGGATATATTCTTCATGACATACAATAATATTAGGTGTTTTACACTGGGCAGAAATCTGTTTAGACAACTAAGTAGATCATTGGAAAATACAATTGTCTTTTAGAGATCGCAAATCGCAACCGCACAATATCAGTCTGTTATTGCATGTACATATATTAAGTTAAGATGTGTTTATATGGTGACAATAAAGCATGCTCTATCTATCTATATATGTAATTAGCCACTTGTTACTTATCACGAAAACTCACGATCCAGGAAGTATTATAATCAACAGCATTAATAATAATTGTAATTATAAATGAGTGTAGGAACTTAACTGTGGTTATCTTATGATTTTATAAGTGGATTCTAGATATTTTATCATCATCATTCACAGCCTTCAACATACCACTGCTGGGTAGGTAGGTATAGTTCTCCCTTAATAACTATTTCAAGGGTATGGGTACCCTTTTCTTCTTATAACCCACTAGCCGCGCCCCGCGGTGTTACCCGCTACAATTTTTCGGGATAAGTTAGGTAGCCTCTATGTGTTAAACCAGGGTGTTAGCTCTCAAACTTTCCCACTCAAAAATTTTTGCCTTTATAATATTCGTGTGATGTTATACGATGTCTCGTATTTATCAAAATGTTTCATTATTACAATATATTCTTGTCGCGAAGAACTTACTTTCAAACGGCTGTTCGACGCAGTGGTATTTGTTGGGGGGTTTGCAGGAGTCCCTTATGGCGCAGGGCTTCGGCACGTAGTCGTGGCGCTGCGTCGTGATGTTCTGCATGGGGCCCTGACCCCACATGTCGTGGTTGCACGGCCGGATCGGCTGCGTCACGCACGTCGGGTTCGGCAGGTACGATAGCTGGTCAAATAGGTTTCAGTTAGATATTATTTTTGCAAGTAGGTTTAAAAGAAATACTTTTAACTCATTTTTGTAACTATGTAGCGTTGGTATTTCATTATTGAGTACCTCTGAGAACAATTCCCAAAATTTAGTAAGGTCTTTTTCAGGTCCAAACAAGTACAATAACACAGATATAGATCTACATAGATAACGCAAGTATCACGATTTGTATTGAAACCAAGCGTGCCGACTTTTTAATACCTACTGTGACGTCACAGCCAAAATTTAGTGACGGGAAATCCAAACCGATTCAAAGACACCGATGCCGCCGATACCCATCCGCCCAGCACGATTTAACTGGAGCCGTCCGCTATGATTTTCTCGCTCATACTCATACATTTAGCGGCGACCAACCTAGACGCTTGGTCGGGGTTCGGACACGCGAAGTACATGCATTTGCGTTATCTATGTAGATCTATATCTGTGTACAATAATCTATTTGAGCAAATGTCGTCTAAAATCTAAAACAAGTCTTAGCAGGTTCGAGTCCACCCCTCCTAAGTTCCTGCAGACGCACCATCTCAAGATGATTTTTACATGTTATAGGGCTGTCATTCTTGAAGATTTGAATATGACATGAATAGGATTAAATTGATCCTAAAATAGACCTATTGATCATAAAATAACTTCACGCCTGTATTTCCCTAAGCCGACCCCTTCGGGGAATACACGTGATGCTAATATTTATATCATCTTAATGTGATGCCTTGTTTGATGGCCAGTGAAGGAACAATTTATCTACCTTTTGCACTGTATCGCCTTCCATTTGTGCTGTTGATGGAACCAGGTTCGACAGCGGCTTTATAGGCTGCGGTATAGGAGCCCTCGTCGGCAGATAACTGTCGAAGAAAAAAAAAACCCATGGTAATAAAAAAATTATAAACTGCATGACAATTTTTTTTTAAATCTTTATTTGAAAGGTTTTAATCGCACAGCGATTATGCCAACCCTATTGCTTCACAAAAACTTTACTTTTAGCTTGAATTTCTAGGCTTAATTAACTTTATTTTTGTATATATTGTTTTTATTTTGTATTAGAATTAAGTTGTATATATTTGTAAAATAGTATGTTTTATGAAACCAATAAAAATTTCATTAACTTTTGTTCTAGTTAATAAGGTTCACTTTTGGGATGCATATGTCAATGATAAAGACGCGTGTGTTCTTACTGAGGTTTATTGGCAACTAACTTCATAATTCACGTACAACTGTATATATTGAATGATTAGTGGTAGTGGAGTGGCCGCGCAAACAAAACATAAAAACAGCTTCAACATAAGCCGCCCACTAAAGAACCTACGGTTCTTTTAAAAACTTCTCTAATTCATGCAAAATTAACATTACTACAATTACAATAACATGATAGGTACTGATAGATATTCACGAATGATGGACTTAAAAATTAAGTTAAAACATTAATCAGTAGTAGTATCTATGGGTAGGGCGCAAAGTTTCGTGACACATCGCTTGGTTATACTATCGCCGCTTTTCACACTGTACACTCGGGTCAACCCGTCTGGGCCGGGATGTTTCTCTACTATGCGGCCCATGCACCATTTTCCTGGTGGCATATTGTCGTGTTTGATAAGTACTAAGTCACCGATTCTAAATTCTTCTTGACGCCTCAGCCACTTAGGTCTTTGCTGAAGTCTAGTTAAGTACTCTTTTTGCCATCGTATCCAAAAGTCATTGATTAACTTTCTTGTGTATTGCCAGCGTGTTATGTTGTTCACATTAGAATGTTTAATATTGTGATCAGGCACGACAATTGGCGCTTCAGTTATTAAAAAATGACCAGGTGTCAGTGGTTGCATACTATCGTCGTCGATAGGACACAATGGACGGGAGTTTAAGCATGCTTCGATTTCACAAAGAACTGTCGACATCTCTTCAAAGGTCAGATTGCTGTTGAGTATCCTTTTTAGGTGAAACTTCATGGACTTCACACCGGCTTCCCAGAGTCCTCCAAACGTTGGTGAATATGCTGGTATGAAATGCCATTTGGTTCCATCGTTGGCCAACGATTCCGCAATCTCAAGACCAAATTGCAAGCCAGCTTCTTTCCACGCATCATGTAGTTCTTTATTGGCACCTACAAAGTTCCGGCCTTGATCGCTCCATATATTGGCACATCGTCCTCTGCGTGCGCAAAACCGTTTAAAGGCACCAATAAATGCTGCTGTACTCAAATCTCCGACCAACTCTAGATGTACGGCCTTTGTCGACATGCATATAAATATAGCAACATATGCCTTACTGGTTCTAGCTCCTCGTCCCTTCGATATTAATATTTTAAACGGGCCAGCGAAATCCACTCCAGAATTAAGAAAGGGTCGTGCAGGTCTTACTCGTACGCTTGGTAAGTCACCCATTATCTGTGTTCTCACTTTAGCCTTTAGTTTGGCACATATCAAGCATCGGTGAACATGTTGTTTCACTAAAGGTTTCGCTCTTAGTATCCAGTATTTGGACCTGAGAAAGGTAAGCATAAGTTGAGGTCCTCCGTGCAATGTCTTCTTGTGAGCTTCTGCTACAACCAGGATGGTAAGCTTACTCTTTCGACCTAGAATCACAGGATGCTTGCTTTCATCGTCTAATTCCGAGTTCCTGAGCCGGCCGCCCACTCTGAGGACACCATCATCATCAAGGTAAGGAGCTAAGAATTTTATTTTACTGTTTCCCTTTACTGTTTTCTTTTCTTTTAGTCTATCTATCTCTTCCTCAAATTCTTCTTCTTGTGCCTTTTTTATACAGGTTTGCAGTGACAGTTGGAGTTCTTCGGGGGTCATCGGTTTATTTATATTATAATTAATTTTCTTTTGTTTCAGGAATCTTCGGCAGTGCGTGATTGTTCGCAGTAGTTCTATCAGCGTGTCAAAATTGTCAAATTGTAAACATAATCCTTTTCCTTCCACATTTTCTGTTATTTTCAGGGTTTGCAGGATGTTCTTCTTCCTTTCTAAGTCTGTCGGTGTTATAATTGGTTTAGTGGACTGTATATTCGGTTGCAGCAGCCATTGTGGTCCGTTCCACCACAAGCCACAATTCTTTAGGTTTGATACTGATGTCCCTCTTGATACAATATCGGCTGGGTTATCCTGAGATAAGACGTGGTACCACTGACTGGAGTTTATGATATTTGTTATCTCGACAACGCGATTAGCAACAAACGTTTTCCATTTGTTCGGATCTCCCTGTAGCCATGAGATTACGATAGAAGAATCTGTCCATGCATATACACGTGATGTTGGTATTCTCATAGCCTTTGTTACTTGCTTGAGGAGCCTGGACAAGAGCAAAGCTCCACATAGTTCCAACCGCGGCAAAGATATCGGTTTTAGGGGAGCCACTCTTGTTTTTGCAGCAATTATCGTGGTCTTGATTGCATTGTCAGGTAGTTTGACTCGACAATACACAACAGCGCCATAAGCTCGTACCGAGGCATCGCTAAATCCGTGAATTTCAATATCATCTTTGTTTGAGTTCGTAGTGTTCATCCATCTCCTTATGTAAATTTCATTCACGTTCTCAAGATCAGATCGAATTGTACGCCAGTTTTCGGCTAGGGCTGCGTTCAAGGCTGTGTCCCAATCTACCTTCTCTTGCCAAAGCTGCTGAATTAGAATTTTTGTTTTTACAAGACAAGGCGCAATCCATCCGAGTGGGTCAAACAATCTTTGGACATCGGATAAAATACTTCGCTTCGTGATCACGTCACCAATTGGAGGTAAGTTCAAACTGTACTCAAATTGATCCTTTTCCAGATTCCATTGAATGCCTAATGCTTTAATTGTTCCAGCTACGTTCAGTTCCAGAATTGCTTTAGAAGATCTCTCACTTGGTTTGATTGTTTGCATGAAATCGGAGTTATTGGATGACCATTTCTTCAGTTCAAAGCCACCCAGACTAAGTAAGCGTTTTAGGTCTTGACTGTTTTTTACAGCGTGTTCGAGAGTATCACTGCCGGATATGACGTCATCAACATACAGGTCTTCGCGTAATATTTTCGCTGCTTGTGGATACTTGTGACCCTCGTCATCGGCCAGTTGCATGAGTGTTTTTACAGCAAGATATGGGGCGGAAGCTGTCCCAAAGGTGACGGTCAAGAGTCGATAGTCTTCGATTTCTTCAGAAGGGTCATTTCTCCACAGAATTCTTTGGTAATCTGTATGTTTTTTATCAATCCATATCATTCTGTACATTTTCTGTATGTCAGACACAAAGCAAATAGAATGGGTTCTCCATCTCATCATTAAACTTCTGAGATCTTCTTGCAGAACTGGGCCCAATAATAATTCGTCGTTTAAGGAAACACCGTTGTAGCCCTTGCACGACGCGTCGAATACTACGCGTGTCTTCGTGGTTTCTTTATCGTTGCGGATCACTGCGTGATGAGGTAAGTAAACTGATTTATTTCCCTTTTCTTCTTTAGGTACAATTTCCATATGTTTTAGGTTTATATATTCTTCTATTACCTTCGTGTATTCTTCCTTAAGGGTTGTATTTTGACTAAATCTTCTTTCTAATTGTAAAAATCTTCTTTTTGCTATTTCCCGTGTATTTCCTTCTGATGATTTTGGGTGTTCCGTGTTAAATGGTAACTGTACAATGTATCTTCCATCTTTATCTCGCTTGTGAGTCGTTTTGTATATATCTTCACTTAATTGTTCTCTTTGGCTATATTTTCGTTTTGAGTCTGTTTCGACCTCCCATATTGCTTTTAGTAACTCTTCTATATTAACTTCTTGCTTCATGACAGTTAAGGATTTCTCTCGTCCGTTAAAATTCATTGTTATTCCACCCATTAGAATCCATCCCAGCGAAGTATTTTGCGCGCATGGAGTACCTGGGGGACCCTTGATTAACCCTTGTTTTAATATTGCTGCATACTCGTTTACACCCAATAAGAGGTCAATGGTTCCAGATTCATGATAATATTCATCTGCTAATTGGATGCCCTTCAGATGTGGCCAACTAGTCTCCATCGTGGAGCTTGAGGGTATGTTTGAAGTCAAGTGTTTAGACATCACGTAGGCTTTAATAGGTAAGTTAAATTGGTCGTCCCATCGTGATAACACTTGCACATTAATCTCTTGCTTGACCCTTACTTTCATGGATTCCATCCCTGAGACTATAAGATTGACCGATGATTTGTTCAGTTTCAGGATCTGAGTTGCCTTCTCGCTTATGAAACATGCTTGAGATCCTGAATCTATAAGCGCCCTTAAGATAAGCGTGTGGCCCTGTTCACTTTGCAACTTCACTAAAGCGGTGGCCAATAGAGCCATCTTCTTTTCAGTAGCGAAATGAGACACGACCATAGCATGAACTTTCTTTTCTTCTTCATCTGCTTGAGTGGAAGACATTGGTTGCTGAGGGTCTTCTTGGGGAACCAACTCTTCCGTATTCTTGGATTGATGTAGAAGTGTATGATGGCGTCTCTTGCAAATGCGGCAGGACATAGGCATACGACACTTAAACACTGAATGTCCCGCCCCGAGGCAGTTAAAGCACAGCTTGTTAGTCTTGACATGTTCTCCGCGTTCTCTGATTGACATTTTATTAAACTTGTTACAATGAAATAGTGTGTGCACGTCCTTACACAATGCGCATGTTTTTTTCTTATCATTATCAAACGATGTGATGTGCAAAACTCGTTCCTTGATGGTTCTGGTGCTAGGGGTTGGGGTAACTAGCTCGAGTGTTCGGAATGTGGCCTCTAGAAAGTCGCGTAAATCTTTCCAAGTAGCTAATTCTTCCGTGTTCGCTGAGTAAGCAGACTGTTCCCATTCCTTGTGCGACTCCGGGTCCAATTTCTGGATGATCAGAAATATAATTAATGGATCCCAAGAATCGGTAGGCACCTTCAAGTTATTCAAGCTGTTAATAACTTCATTAGTTGTATCTAATAGAACCTTAAGCTGCGCCGCGGATTGATTGGTGCATTTCTTTAAAGAAAATAATCGCTTAAGTAGTGCGTTCACTATAAGGCGCCTATTGTTATATCGTTGATTTAAAGTATCCCATGCTTGAATATAATTAGCACCGGTCACTTGAACGTGTTTTAACAATGATGCCGCTTCGCCTGTGATGCTAGTCTTCAAGTAGTGTAATTTTTCTACATCCGTCAATGTATTGCATTCGTGAATTAGTGATACGTATAAGTCTTTAAACGTGGGCCATTCTTCATAATTACCGGAAAACGCAGGTAGCTTTATACTAGGTAACTTCACTTTCGTATGTACTTGACCTTGACATGACATGTTATTGCACGAAGGTTCGTCCGATGTATTAATGGTGAGCGATGTCAACAGATCTTTAAGGTCTCCCAACATACATAAGTATAAGTCTTCTTGAAGGTAGAATTCTTCGTTTACAAAATATGAAATCATTCCGCGTTGTTCACGTGTCGTACACTTCAATAGGTCTTGGTGTGCTTTCTTGAATGTATTCCAGTATTCTTCGATGGTTGCAATGCGAGTTTGTAAATAGCCCTGTTTAGATAACCGTTCCTTTGGACACTTTTTTAGATTGATTTGAGTCTTTTTAAGTAACGATGCTGTATCTTCGAGTATACTTAAAGCTTGATCCACTTGAGACGTCATGGTTTTAATTTATTAACTCTTAACGATGTTATCGCGACGTAATTATGCACAACTATATTTTTGTTATAATGACTTGCATAAAAAAACTGCACCAAGTACTCGCTTATCGCTCAGGAATGTGGTTTCTTTTGTTCTCGGGACGGCTCGGCCGTCATAGGCGACACTTCGGTTTTAGTATACGATCCGGCTCGAAGGACCATATGTTCTAGTTAATAAGGTTCACTTTTGGGATGCATATGTCAATGATAAAGACGCGTGTGTTCTTACTGAGGTTTATTGGCAACTAACTTCATAATTCACGTACAACTGTATATATTGAATGATTAGTGGTAGTGGAGTGGCCGCGCAAACAAAACATAAAAACAGCTTCAACAACTTTATTAAATGTATTATATAACTTAATAGCTATTATAGAAGTAGGTTTCGATAAAAGGACTACTACTACCAATTTCGCTTAACTTAATTTGATTTTAACAACTTGCGATCTGCCGATATTCGGACACATTCCACAAAGGCGTGATAGGTCTTCTCTTATATTGAAAATATCACAATTAGGGTTCACTGCATGACTGGCTGCTTCGACCTAAATTAAGTGACGTCATACCTGTTTTTGTAGACGGTCTGCGTCTCAAATCTCTTGGAAGCGGTGACGGGGTTGTTGCAACTGTCCGGTATAATGGCGCGCCGCCGGCAGTCGCTCTGTGCGTCGAGATAACTGGAAAACGAATATTATTAATGCTTAGTTTTGTTTGTTTGTTTTTTAAAAAAAAAAACGTCGCCCCACACTAGGAATATCTCCTATATCGTGGGTGCGTTTCACAAACATGAAATATCACAAACACAAACACCCAGACTCGGGACTAACATCTGTGGTTCGCACAAAGTTTTGCCCCGTGCGGGAATCGAACCCGCAACCCTTAGCGCAGCAGTCCAATCGCGTAGCCACTGCGCTAATCAGGTCATCATTTACACATTATTGTGTGGACTTTTTAAAAGACGTAGATTTAAAGTAGGGTTCTAATAAGCGTATAATTATATTTGTATGTAGTGTGATTTATTAGCGTTATCCACTAAAATATTTTGCATGCCTATTGCTAGAATGTATGAGGTTCTGAATATTTTTATAACATCAACTTTTGTGTATTACCTACATTCTGTGCAAATAAACAATTTGAATTAAGTACGTTAGTCTATCATTCGTCAAAGTGCTGAATAGAGAGAATGTGATGTGATCTAACGTTGGAACGTCATCATCAGCCTGAAGACGTCCACTGTTGAACAGAGGCCTTCCCCTTAGGTAGGGTGGGGGGGGGGGGGCAAGGTTACCGTAATCCCCACGCTTGGCAAGCTTGAAGATCGTAGTACTGGTGGTGAAGCCCAGCTTTGTCGGAACGTCTCGTCATTAAAATGCTTGTAAAACTATTATAATGCAATAATTATTGTTGAAGTTGGAGATACGAAAAAAAATTAAGTATTTTCTATTTTCTGAACTGTATCGTTGGTTAAGTGGTCGTATACCACGGTTATTGAACATGAGGTCCTAGATTCCCAAAAGGCAAAAGTATTATTTGCATTTTTTGTCGAGAAATTCTTAGTAGCAGCACGGAGTCCGGATTTGTGCCTGGTTGATGGAAATAAGCATTCCCCCTATATCATTCGGACCTATAATATGACTGGCGAAAGGTGTCTATATACCTCTGCGTACAGTACATTCGGGGGTGTTCGTTTGACGCACACCCCCTTTACCTAGACTTGATGTTATGCTATCTTTTATGAAGCTATGGTTACAGTTCCGTCTTCTTCATCATCATCGGCAGCCTCACCCATGGCACTGAGCTCGATCTCTCGTCTTAAGTAATGTAAAATAATTCTGGTTTGTTCAACATACCTCATCCCGTAAGTTGTATTGCTGTCTAATTTTTGACACGGTTTCTGATATTGTCCTTTACACGCCCACGGTAACGGCTCTTTGGGCAGAATCTGAAATTTATGAATATAATATAAAACACAGCCTACTAACTCTTAAAAAAAACTTTGTTTTTGCCAAATTACAAAGATTTTTTCGACTAATCGAATTTTGCCAATTCGAATGGATAATGCAGACTTCCACTTGTGTTTTCGCAATATGGCGCCCTGTTGGCGCAGCGACTAAGCGATTGAACTGTTCCGTTAAGGATTGCGGGTCAATTCTCGCGTGGGACCAAAATTTCTGTGATGAGCATGATTAATGTTTTCATGAAACTCACCCACCATACAGCAGAAACTCCAAGTGTGGGGCGACATTTTTAAAATAATGTTAACTTTCAAAGCGCACAATATTTTCTATTAACTTCTATATTAATATACCAACTTTCTTGAGTGATATTCATATTATTAGTCACAGAATATAATTGCTGATTTTACGTGTATATTCAGGAAGCCCGACTAGTTATATTTATTTCAAATTCTTTAGTATATGTATAGAATAGAGTCTGGATTTGTGCCCGGTTGATGGCAATAGGCTCGCCCCCTATTACATTGGGACCTAAAAACATAACTGGCGAAATGTGGGTGTACTATATGTGCATCTCTGCCTACCACTTCGGGGAATACAGGCGTGATGTTATGTAGTATATAGTACTGTTTGATAGCCCTGGTTGGAGCCTCACCCAGAGGACCAAATCACTTTTAGCCATTAATTACTAACATTTTTGAAGTTTTTAATTATACTAACAACTTGTAATGAATCAATTGTTATCTGAATAAAGAATTATAAATAAATATGTAACGTTGTGTATGTATGTAACGTTGTGTATGTTTCCTCAGGGAAACAGGCGTGACTTTATGTATGTATGTATGTAACGTTGAATGTACCTGGTTGGGCATATAGCTCATCTTGTGCGTGGTGGTGCCTTCCATCTTGGCAGCAGGTCGCTCGTAGCACCGGTCGGGCGCGAACGACTTCGTGAGCTCGATCTTCTCGGGTGGCAAGTACGACAACTTGTTTATTGTGCGGTCTGGAATACAAAGTTGGCTTTTAGAGGCTATTTTCATTTACATACATACATGAAGTCACGCCTGTTTCATTTCATGGTGTTGGTCTGTTTAGGTCCCGGGACTTCCCTTGTTCGTGCAGATGGTGACCCATCTGCACGAACAAGGGAAGTCCAGGGTGGTTTTAGTGTGGTAGAAAGCCCACACTCCCCAGTCCTTACCAAACAGGGGCCGGGTGCCTTTTGAAGATTTCCCCCTAAACTAAAAATGTTCTTCCGATGATAGTATAAACGTATTCATACTCTCAAAAGGCTGTTCAACGCAGTGGAACTTCGCAGGTGGCTTGCAGCTCTCCCTGAGTACGCAGGGCTTCGGCACGTAGTCGTGGCGCTGCGTCGTGATGTTCTGCATGGGGCCCTGCCCCCACATGTCGTGGTTGCACGGCCGGATCGGCTGCGTCACGCACGTCGGGTTCGGCAGGTACGATAGCTGGAACGTGATGTAAACTATTAGAACTTGTGGATTATAGGTATTGGGACTATCCTACCAACCTATCCTATACGTACATAGTCATGCTATCATGCCAGTTTTTAGCCCTGGTATGCAAAGACCACAGTTTTCCATTTGCTACGATCCTGGCATACTTCTTTCGCCTCATTCACTCGCATCACATTCCTCATACACGCTCGTCGGTTAAGGGTACTCTTCACTTGACACTTTGCAGAATATCTCAGATTTGGTATCTATATTTAACTATCCTATCCTCCTAACAATGCTCAAGGTACCTATATATATATATATATATATATATTATATAACATAACATGTCATCACACCTTTGTTCCTCGAAGGGGTAGGCAGAGGCGACTGTATAGTACACCCACATTTCGTCAGTTATGTTATAGGTCCCAATGTAATCGGGGGCGAGCCTATTGCCCTCGACTGGGCACAAATCCAAACTCCATGCTGCTCCTGAGAATTAATTAACGGAAATACCCAGTAACACTCTGCCCAACCCGAGATTTGAACCAACGAGGCAGTCCGCCTGGGTCTCGCCTCTCCACTTACCTATTATTAGGTATTATTTATTTAAGTTATACCTTCTGCACAGTACAGCCTTCCATAGGCTCGCAGCTAGGCACCAGGTTGGGTGCCGGCTTTCGGGCTTCCCCGCGCAGGTTGCGGCACCCGTCCACGGGCAGGTACGACATCTTGTAGGTCGTACACGACTCCACGGGCGCCGTCGGTCTCATGTAACATCGTCGCGGCGCGTACGAGTCTGGGATGCGAGGCTGTTTATAGCACTGAAATAAAAGCCATGGAATAAGTTTTCGCCGAGAATTATTGCCATAAATAAATCCAGACTCCATGCTACTAATGGAAATAACAAAAATAAACAAGTTATACATTACCCGGGATTCGAAACCAGGACCTCATACTCAGCGTCGCGGTAGTCGAATACTAGACCAACAGGCCCCCCAAATAATTTAACAAAAATTATATAGAGTAGACAATTACCGGTTTAACAAGCTGTGGTTTGCCGCAGCAGCACGTGCGGCAAGGGCAGGGGTGCTCCTGCTTGCCGTCGATGGGCTGGCCATCCCGCGGGCCGGACTTGATGCCGGCTGACGGCGCGCACGGCGCCGCCGCCGGGCATGGCACGCAGCACCTACGGGCAATTATTGGTGATGAGAACATTCATATTATGACCCTGCTATTCAAGGTGGCTAATGGCTCAATTGATTGTCTTGAACTCGTAAGCAAACTTGGGCTCCGAATACCATCAGCTCTATTAAGGCACCACCAGCTATTGAATAATCCATCCGTGCACTGCACTTATAGACAAAATGCTTATATGATAAGGGCTTGTAGGGCATAGAACTCTTTGTCTATCAAAGTGGATATTGATTTGTTCCATACCAGTGTTTCTGTCTTAAGAAACTTGCTTCTCAAACACTTCTTCAACACGATGTAAATACGTTTCACCAAACTTTTCTTTACCTAAAACTGTCTGTCTACTGTCTATTTCTTTCTATCATGTTACTACGCTATCTGTGAAAACTTGTAATTGGCCTTCCTTTACTAATATATATTCTATTCTTAAGTTAGCTGTAAGTTTTCTAAAAAATAAAATAAAATAAAATAAAATTATTATAATAATAATATTCTCCAGACTGAATTTCGGCCACGGCGGCCATGTCTTATTTGAGACTAGCCAACTACGAAGATATAGTGCAACTGGCACTTTCTATTCCATTACTCATGGTCCGATGGGACGGTAGACCGAGACGACACAGGACCAACGGCTGTTAAGCTTTAGGGGGCTTGAGGGGTCTTGCCACGTGTGAAAACGGTCACACATCACAAAACTGACCGCGCCGAGCACGGCTTAACCTTATATATA
Source organism: Abrostola triplasia (assembly GCA_946251915.1). Lineage (NCBI taxonomy): Eukaryota > Metazoa > Arthropoda > Insecta > Lepidoptera > Noctuidae > Abrostola > Abrostola triplasia. The sequence continues at coordinate 3,048,141 of OX276444.1, read as the reverse complement.
ATGGCTACATGAACACCAGAGTCCTTTTGGACTTTAAGCTGGATTTTCAAGGTGCCTAATATTGTGGACGAATGCGGACCCACCCCTCACCGACGCACCGTCCGTCGCGTTCCGTCCGATCCGCGGCGTGTCAGTATGTGCCAAAGGTCTTTACTCTCTTCATTATCTTGTTTTACATTTATTGTAGTGTACTCTTTAGGAAAAAAAGACGTAAGAATCATTCACGTCTGGTTTTTCGATTTTGCCAGTCCTCCCGTTAAGACGTCTTTTACTTTTTATAGTCTGTTCCAGTCCAAAGATTGGAAAGACCATCGATCTTGAGACATCGTGCTAGTCCAATTTCAAACTGCCCCCTTACCATGAACTCTTAAAGCAGGACAGTTTACATCGTGAAAGCGGGACGCCGCAATACACTGCACGTAGCGACATCTCGCTTCCATATCTTAAACTGTCCTGCTTTATGCAATCATGGTAAGGGGCCTGGCAACTTTATTCCCAACATCAGTTTCTACTTAATTATATTATCAACCTTCTTTAAACAACTAGCCTCAACGAACTGCCATATGACGACATGATTCATGTTATCGAAACTAGTTCATTTATCGGGTGTTTTGTTGTCGACAGGAAGGGCAATGGGTCATGAGTATCGGCCATGATCTTGGTGATACAAACCAATCTTCAGTGATATTGTTGTCAATGTGTCGATAACGGTCGATAGTGTGTGGGTGTCCCACAGTAGTCAGTGTCATTTGGACTTTTAAATGCTACAGTGATAGTGTTATTGGGGTGAGTCACAAGCAGTACTTTACTATAGAAATAAGATCCGTCTTTTACCATAATTTCAACTAAAAAAAAACTTTTTTTGTAACTTTATTGATATATTTTATGAGGGTTTCTTTGCAATTGCACATGCTACCGCCTTGTACCCTCGCAATTAGAATATAAGTACACTAAATACAGGTTTATTAAACCTAGATTAACAATGTCATATAGCATTTTAGCTATGTCAAAAACTGGGTCTGGCAAGCTACTGTTGAATAGACCAATATGGGTAGCTTCTAAATTATTTTGTGACATACTGTTCTGTTTGATTCGAGACACATTCCCTCAAAATACTGAAAAGGTAGTCTTGACATACTTACTTTAAAGTAATGCAATCTCACGCTAGATCAGTCAATTACAATCAAATACCATCTGTCAAAACTCATTAATAAAAGATTGTAATATTAAAACATATGCTTACTCAGGCATGATTTTGATATAATCCTTATTCTAGGTCCACTGTATAAAAAAAAGTTAAATAAAAACTAAAATCTAATATGAAAATTAACTGAAAATAATTTATAAAAACATTTCAGTCTAAAAATGGATCATAGAAAAATGACAGATACGAAACGTTAGCACTTGTTTGGATCATTTTTTATTTCAAGTTGGTTGAATTCGTTTTTTGAAACATTAAACTTAAAGAGATTTTACTTGGAATTATTAAACTTTATTTACTCAGTGGGTTAGATCTATGGCAATAGGTTAGCCGCCTATTACGTGCGACTTATGACGAGGGAAAAATGTGTATTGTATGGTTGATGTCGCCTTTATATTCAAGTATTTGATGATATTTAACTTTATTTCTGTTTCTAATATAGTTTTGCAAAGATTTGTATCATCAAGCTTATTACGTCACCAGAGGATATGGAGTAAAACGTTGTACCATAGGTTGTACACTCATTTCACTACACAATATTTAGCTATCCTATACAATAAATGACTTGTATTTAACTGTATTGGGCACAATTATTAGGTTAAAATAACTAAAGAAAGTACATAAAAATAGGCATACCGGGACACCACTATTGAAAATGTTTACAACAGTCAAGTAACGAAATAATTGAAGAAATTCATTTTTAACACAGATACCACTATCAAAATAGGAACCGTTTATTTAACACTATTGTGAGTAAATCGAGGGACCGGCACGGGCGTTCGCGTGATAGCCAAACTTTAACTAACAGCATTGCTAACGTGGAATTATCAGGGAATCTAAACTGTGGGATGTCGAGAGAATGCATTGGTATACCTGTCGGTATAAAGTATATACCAATACTATAGTATAAGTTAAAGACCTTTCTGCATCAATGCCACATAAGTAAGACACTAGCTAAGCAATATTTCGTTGTAGAACATAAATTACACAACCTTATTTTGACAGTATATATATAAATGCTCTTAGATGGTTTGGGCATGTATAAAGGATGGAAGAAAGAAGAGTAACAAAGCGAATATATGAGGCGAGTGGCATATAGGGAAGGGGAAGACCTTGGCGAACATACTTGGACCAGACCGGAGATGTTCTACAAAAGAGTCAAGTAAATGAGGCGAAAGAAATATGTCTGGATCATAGGAAATAAAAATCCGTGGTCTCTACCTACTCCTCTGGGAAAAAGGCGTGAATATATTATGTGTTTTAAAGAAAAAGTCATTGGCTGACATAAACGTATGGATATTTTATTTGTGATTTTCAAGTTGGTCCAAAAAAAGTTGTATAGTTTTTTTGTATTATTGAATTTGACCAAAGATTTTTGAACACATTGTGTATCCTGTCTTTGTCGTTTACTTGGCATTAAAAAGAGATAGCTTCCAGATACTTTAAGACTACCTAGTTCCGTACCAGACTGTGCTGCTATCTAGTCTAGGCCAAGGTCGTGGTGCCACCGCATTGGAGCTTACGTTAATGTTTACTGCAAGACACTAATGACATAAGTTAAACCGATAAATAGTAAACTGCTCACATAATAGAAAAATATAAAGAAAAAATATAATATGTATTTAGAACGTCTGAACATAATTTAATTGGCTTTTATACATATATAAAGTAAAAGTCACGCCTATTTCCGAGAAGGGTAGGCAGAGACCACGGATGTCTTTTTGCTACGATCCTGACATACTTCTTTTGCTTCATTCACTCGCATCACATTCCTCATTCACGGTCGTCGGTTAATGGTACTCCTCACTTGATCTTTTTGCAGAACATGTTCGATCTGGTCCAAGTATTTTCGCCGAGGTCGATATTCCACTAACATGCGAAATGTATTCGTTTTCTGACTCTTCTCTCATCCATCCTTTCTACATGCCTAAAGCATAAAATTAATATTTGAATCCTCTCATAATAGTAATAAAAAATACTTTATTTCAGACCAGGTGTCCATTTTGTTAGTAACAGGGTTCTTATATTTATTTATTTATACTTAATGCAAATTTGTACAAAGGCGGACTTAATGCCATTAGGCATTTTCTATTAGTCAACCTTAGGGTGATGCAGAGTTGAACAGTGGTAGATGCACTGAGTGTTAAAAGGGGACAAACATTAACCAAGAATAGTATAGATAGACTAGTGTTAGTAATACTTAGCACAGCATAACAATAAAAAGTAGTAACTCATCACACTCACACTCATAGATGGATGCATTTCATAGTCTTCTTAAAGTAGCACAAATATTCCTGCATGCGAATAAAACCCAATTAAGTTCAATTACTTATCTGATGCACTACTTAAAAGTCATTTACTCACACTCAATGCAGCTTGTTATTAATCTACTGCAATTGATTAGTCATATATCTATGTAGTGTACGCATAACTTATTATATACTGGTTTAGCTCTATAGCCTATAGTTATAATTATATAGACACGAGGCACTAAATAGAGGATAATAATTTAGTTTCATTGAGTCACTCACGGCGAGCAGTTCTGCAGTCGCTTTGTGTTGTATAGTGCGAATATTATTGTGAAATAATTAACCAATAATAAGTATTGATTGCATTTTGAACTTGAGTTTGAAACTAAGGTAGGTTGTTCAGCTTTTTAAGAACAATAAATTGCAGCGACTTGTAGTTTTAATAGGACTTTTTGATTGAAGGTTTCTTTGTCTTACGAGTGTCTCGCATATCTTTGCCTCCTTTTGCCTCCTATGACATAGATATGCGATTAACGATAAGGGGCAAAACAGACTGGCACTGGAACATGGAAACTGGATCAAGGAGCAAGAGTTTAAGTTTTAATTCTGTTAAATCTACATTGTATGTTATACACAACACAAAATTGAATTACTAATAGTTAATTTTTTTTTTAATAATTTTTTAGTATTTTTTTTTTCTGAACAAATTGTTTTATTGTTATAATAACTATTTACAACTTAATTCTAATAAAAAATAAAAATAGTTAAGTTGTTTTTAAGCAATTGTTTACGGAAAATGGTAACTAACGAAGACCTTAACTGTACCATATTCTTTCAAATAAATTTATTATTATATATATTATATTTATTTGTGGAGGCTTGTTTATAGCAATTTTCATGTCCATCTAGGTATATACTAATTTATGTAATTAGACTATAAGCCTTTTATAAAATAATAAAAATAAAAAATGAATTATTTACAGATAAGCAGAGATGAAGTGCGACTGTGACTTTTTGTCTAGGCTGACTCAGCATTACGACAACTGCCGGTCGACCTGGGACACACTGCATCCAGGGAAAGAATATCCTAGGTGAGGGTTTTGTAGAATATTGTATATAATAAATGCTATGTATATTCCTTTCGATAAGTAATTTATAGTGTTTTCCACTTACTTACAAAATCTGATTATATTCTGCTGGTGTTTTTATCTGAAATTTACGCGGACGAAGTCGTGGGTAACAGCTAGTTGTATATAATACAATAAGCTTATCTGTAAAAATTGTTTAATAATAAAATAAGATAAATAGTTACTTCCCTGACATTTTTCCTTCGCCTCGTTGGTCTAGTGGTTGCTAAGCGCGACTGCTGAGCACGAGGTCCTGGGTTCGAATCCCGGATCGGGCAATGTGTTACTGGGTTTTTTCATTAGGTATTTCTCAGTAGCAGCACGGAGTCTGGATTTGTGCCCGGTTGATGGCAATAGGCTCGCCCCCTATTACATAAGGACCTAAAAAAAACATAACTGGCGAAATGTAGGTGTACTATATGTGCACCTCTGCCTACCCCTTCGGGTTTTCCATAATTTGACAGACAGATTTTGCTGCTGGGTAGTTTGTTGCGCCGTTTCTTCTACCCAGGACTAGGAAAAGGCGAGGGTCGGGCACTTTGAGGGCTATTTGACGATCAAAAAGAACTAATGTCTATTTTCAATATTTTTTTTATTTTGTCTTTTATAGTCTTCACAGCCCCGTTGGTCTAGTAGTGGCTAGGTGCGACTGCTGTACATGAGGACTTCTCCAAAACATTTAATAATGACGACATGATTGGCGCAGTGGTTAAGCGATTGGACTGCTGCGCTAGGCGTTGTGGGTTCGATTCTCGCACGGGACCAAACAATTTACGATCCGCAGATGTTTGTCCCGAGTCTGGGTATATGTGTATGTAATATTTCATGTTGAAACAAACCCACAATACAGGAGAAATTCCTAGTACTTACGAGGCGACGTTTTTAATTTTTTTTAATACAATTAGTTAAAATAAGATGTGAGATTTTGCGTGAACCGTACCTTTAATTTCAGGAACAACGATGGAACTATAAAACTGTTAAACAACCATTTGTCGGACCTCGATGTAGACGTTCTGTACCATCTAGGGTTGGACACGCACAACTACGACCTGCCTGCTCTGTTTGGTGATGTTAAGGTTGTATGATAGCATCTTACCCATGCTAAGTTTGAATGTAAATAGATAAAGGAAATTCGAAAAATGATGACGAGGCAGACATTATTTTTCGAATTGGTCTAGTGGTCGCTAAGCGCGACTGCTGAGCACGAGATCCTGGGTTCAAATCCCGGGTCGGGCGAAGTGTTATTGGGTTTTTCCATTAGGTAATTCTCAGTAGCAGCACGGAGTCTGGATTTGTGCCCGGTTGATGGCAATAGGCTAACCCCCTATTACTATATATTCTATATATTCTTCTATGATTAATTTCGTTGCGGGTTCCAAGACAGTCGAGTCATTTCTCTGGGACGCCTCGAGCTTCATTGCCTCGATGGTTCTCAACGGTTATCATTGTAGATCCTGGCTTACAGGAGTCGCAATGATGAGTGGTGGGCTTGTCCCAAATAAAAAAAAAAGCCCCCTATTACATTGGGACCTAAAAAACATAACTGGCGAAATGTGGGTGTACTGTATGTGCACCTCTGCCTACCCCTTCGGGGAATACAGGCGTGATGTTATGTATGAAAAATGATGGACAGGAGCGACGCACGCGCAACCTTCGTCGTACCTTAGCGCAGCTGTAATGCTGGCACTTCACTTGGTGCATTTGCCCAAATATTCGTGCCATCTTAGTGATGTAAAATACACCGTAAGTTGAATGCAATAAGGTTCATTTTTGTACTCGTAGATAACGCAAATATTTGTACTTTTGTGTGTGTTCCAGGGTAGTGTGTGCGGAGAGAAATAAATAGATTGTTATACGTTGTATAATCTTTACTCGATGTTAATATTACAAAGTCGTATTCGTAACGCGTGTATAGTTGAAAGCGGTTTCGGGCGAACTGGACTCGCCGGGCGCTGCGCGTGTGAGGAATATAAAACGAATGCGTCAGCGCCCCTACACTATTCATCCCCTTTTTTTTAAAAAACTGTAGGTTTTTTTACAATAAAATCTGTTATTCTAAAAGGTATTACTAATTACAATGTCTCTGGCTAACAGTATTACTTGTAAGTTACAATCAGCATTTAGTTTGAATAACAATGTTGTAACCGGATCGGATGTCTGGCGTGATTTGCGTCACCTGATATTGACGCCTTATACATGTTATGACTTACATTTCTAAGTTTACATATTTATTTATTTTATTTTATTTAAAAAAACGTCGCCCCACACTAGGAATTTCTCCTGTATCGTAGGTGCGTTTCACAAACATGAAATATTCACATACACAAACACCCAGACTCGGGACAAACATCTGTGGTTCGCACAAAGTTTTGCCCCGTGCGGGAATCGAACCCGCAACCCTTAGCGCAGCAGTCCAATCGCTTAGCCACTGCGCTAATCAGGTCGTCAATATATTTACGCTGTTATTGCAATGGTATTAGCAGTGTATAATTTATTTGTATGAACAATTGATTAATAATTAAAAATATAGTTGCTATTATTACAAATTTTTAAAATGCACTTTTACTTTTTTTTTTTTTTGAAAACTACTTGGTAATGAAATACAAAATCATTTGGAGAAATACATCTTATATCTAACAATTTATATTAAGTAGTATTACTACCTCATCTTAAACTAGTGCGGCCACCTGCTTCTACAGGTGCCGTCTTGACATTTTATGTACTTGACTATATAAAGTTACAACGTTAAGGGTAGTCACCATGACGACGTGCTCTGCCATAAAAAGAAATTAACACCCCTGCGGAGTCCACAGCATTCGTCATGGTGACAACAATAATTCACAACATTTGCACATTCTAGCACGTGCACCGTTAAACGTCACTTGGAATTTGGGACCTAACTTCATGTAATTTCGCTTCTACTTCGCTTCCGTGTACGTACCTGACAAGAATTTAGTTTTTAAATGTAATTCAACTTTTCTGCAGTCATTATCCATAAATAGCCAGTGTTTAACTAGACCCATAGTAGATCGCGACGTCTTATTTAAAAAATTAAAATCAGTTAATATAAATAAGGGACCAGGACCTGATGGTATCCCACCGGTTTTTATTGGTCAATGTGCTGCAGCCCTTGTCACGCCTGTATTAAAAATCTTCAATAGGTCACTGGATTCGGGAACTTTCCCGACGGAATGGAAAAAAGCGAAAGTAGTGCCCGTACACAAAAATGATAAAAAAAATGACGTCTCTAACTATAGGCCAATATCAATCCTGTCCATTCTTGCAAAGATTTTCGAATCCATCATCTGTCCGTATATCCAACAACATTTCAAACTCTACGTTAGTGACCATCAGCACGGCTTTGTCGCATCAAGATCAACAACTACAAACCTAGTTGCCTTTACAGAGACTCTTGTTCAAGCTGTGGACGCAAACAAACAATTTGACGTCATATATACGGACTTTAGTAAGGCCTTCGATGTTATGTCTCACTCTATCTTAATACATAAGCTCTCAGCCTACGGTATCACAGGATCTCTTCTGCAATGGCTAAAATCTTACCTGATGGGACGTGATTTCTTTGTGGTGGTCAACGGCTTTCAATCCTCAAACTACAGTATACTGTCAGGCGCTCCCCAGGGATCTCAATTAGCCCCAATTTTATTCAACATATTTATTAACGACCTCCCTCAATGTTTCCATCACTCTGAACCTTTTTTATATGCCGATGATTTAAAATTCGCGCGGGCTATTGTATCACCACATGATAGTACTCTTTTACAGGACGACCTCAACAATGTTACTGAATGGTGCAAAATCAATAAAATGCAACTTAATTTTAAAAAATGTTATCATGTAAAATTCACGAGGAAAACTAACATCCTTAGCACAGAGTATTTTATAAATAATGAAAGGCTTCAGGAACTTGAGATAATTAGGGACCTAGGAGTGGTGTACGATAAAAAAGTAACTTTTGAGCCACACATGGAAAGTCTTACTAAAAAAGCTTCAAAAATGTTAGGATTTGTAGTGCGAAATTCTAGGGGCTTTCATACTAAAACCAAAATAATGCTGTACTGCAGCCTCGTGCGAAGTATCCTAGAATATTGCAGTGTTGTGTGGAGACCCCACTATGCCGTTCATACATTGAGGATTGAGCGTGTGCAGAAGAGGTTTCTGTGGCACCTGGCATTTTCCGAAGGAAGATCCAAACGCCTACATTCCTATAGGACGCGTCTGCACTACTATAAAATGCGTACTTTGTCAACGCGTAGAGATATAATCGATGCTGTATTCTTGTACAAATTATTAAGACACAAAATAGACTGTCCTCAATTGTTAAGTCTTATTAGAATCCGTGCACCGTCTAGATACCCCAGAACCGCATTAACACCACTCTGCCCACCATTGCGGAGGACTGTGCTAGGCGCGAACTCGCCAATTCCTAGGTTATGTAGGATTTTAAACAACTACAGTGATGTTATAGACATACACCAGGATAGTGCCAGTGGACTTTGTCGAGTAATTGTGGATAACCCAATTGTAAGAACATAAATTATGAATTGTTCATTTTATTGTACGTTTATTATTATTTTTTATTTTGTCTTAATGATTCAATATTCAATATTTATTCAATTGTTAATGATGTTATTTTGATCTTATTTTAATTTTATTTTATTGTAATCATTTTTAATTGGTCTTGTAGGTATAATTGTCTGTTTGTGCTTAATTATTAATTTTGGTAACCAAATTACTTAACTAACTAACCAAATTATTATTATTATTATTATTTTTTTTAATTCACAATTTTATAACCGTTTTCTTTGCATGTGGTGTTAGCCTTTAAGAAATTGTTACACGTACTTTTATATGTATTACTCAAGTTTGTAAAAATGTAATGTGTAAACAGTTGTTGGCTGACCTTAATAAAATAAATAAATAAATAATTTGACTTGAATGGACGATGGCTATTGAGCAGGTTATCTTAAAAAAATGACTTTGGGGTTAGGCGATTCTTGCGGTTTTTGCACCGCTTCTACCCTTATGCTCGGTGTGGCTATCACACTCGCCACTATTTCCTTCTTCAACCACTTTCGAATGCCTTTGATAAACCTTCGTTTTCCTGCGTAGATTAACAATACGCGCCCCTACAGTACAAATACGCCAAGTTTAGTGCCACCATAACAAAATGGTGGCTTATTGTTTTCTATACATTATCATCATCAGCCGGAAGACGTCCACTGTTGAACAAAGGCCTCCCCCTTAGAACGCCACAATGAACGACAGCTTGCTAATTGTATCCACCGGTTGCCTGCAATTCTATACATATTGTGATAATGCAGAATAGAACAAAAAAGAAAAATTATACTGCACGTAGCGCGGTCTCACTTCAACACTGATGAATGTCCTGCTTTAAGAGGTCGTGGTAAGGGGGCTGGTGGGTAAAGAGATTGTTAGCGATAGTTTTTCTGTGTTTTACTAGCAAATAATTAATACCGACATAAGTACCTACATAAAAATACCTAAAAAAGCTGCCAAGCTTATGGAACTGAGCCGGACATGTCTGCCGCATGTCCAATAACTTGTGGGCTAAAATTTGCACCGACTGGGTCCCACAATATACCGGATGAACTTTTGGTCACCGTCCAAATTTTGATATATTTATCTTTGGCGAAAATCATTGAATAGTTACGTATTTTTTTTTAGTATCACTCAATACAAAAATATTGAGTTATAACATCACAAAGTTATCTATAAAAAGTTAATGTTTCCGCCACGCCGCGCCGTGCGTACGCGCTAGGTGTAGCGGGGTGGGGGAAGCGGGGTGCGCGCTACCCTTTTCATTGAATGTTTGCGCGGCAAGTGTAGTATTATTAACGTTTATTAACTTAGTGACCACGCAGAGCGGATAATTCTTTCGAGAAAATGATTAACATAAAAATTTTATGTATCGATTTTTTTTCAAAAATGGAATTATTTAATGATACCTAATGCCTTGAAAAAATTTGGACGGTGACTAAAAATTCATTCTGTATATGGCGTCATCGCGGCAGACCCAGACTACGAGCATGACGAGCTGCTTGCATACAGGAGAGACTGGTCCACTTTAGCACTACAGAATAAGGTGGAAGAATGAAAGGGAGGCCTTTGCCCTGCAGTGGGACAACAAAGGCTGATGCAAAAAGTACCTCAATATGCTTATCAAGTGATAATATTAAGTGCCACTAATGATAACGACAATTGCATTTAATTTCACATAATCTTGTAATTTATCTATTAATGCAATTTAAAGTGATTTATCATCATCATCATCAGCTTTTAAATGACCCACTGCTGGGCATATGCCTCCTCCCCTAAACGTCACTGATTCCTGTTTTGGGCGTTTTGCTTCCAGGTCTTTCCCTGTACAGCAATAACATCATCAGTCCACCTTGCTGGAGGTCTGCCAGGGGCATTTAAAGTGATTACAATCAGTCTACGCATGAGTTCCTGGGTGCAAATCCCGTGTCGTGGAGTATTAACACGTTTTTCCATTAGGCCTTTCTTAGTAGCAGCACGGTGTCTGGATTTGTGACCATAGGGTCTCGCCCCCTATTACATTAGGATCTATAACATAACTAGCGAAATGTGGGTACTGTACGGTGTACAACACACCTCTGCCTACCCTTTCGTGGAATAGGCGTGATGATATATAGCTTTTTATAAGGCAAAATGTTTGTACTACCTATTACTTGCTAAAATTTTATGGTTGGTTCTCCGCAGCGAACGGTTTCGTCTTTGACTGAGAATCTATATAAAGATCGCACGTAATTGTCAAATCCGGTTTTATTTTGTTTGTAAACCAATCTTTGTATACGTCCAAGGTTGTATTAGGCAAATGTGCACTTGTTTATAAATTTTTTCGAGCTTCAAGATTGAGATGAGTTTAAGATAAGTCTGAGTGCGCTTTTTAGATCTCGGCTAGTAAAATACCACGCCAAAGCGCCCTGGTATTGAACATAACACGCAAGAGATTAATTTAGATTGAAAATTATTTATCGATACTAATGGCATGATACTAAAAAAAAACATTGGACCGTTGGACCAATGTCTTTTTGAATTCATAATCATAAATTAGTTATCAGCTGCTAAAAACGGTGAATGAAAACATCGTAAAGAAACCGACGCACCTGAGAGATCTTTCAACGGTGTGTGAAGCCATGTCAGAGGCCTACAGGCGGTTTAAACTCTGTCACCAGGTTTCTCATCAACCATACGATAAAAAGAAAGGCAAATCGTTCCTCGCGGGAGGTAATTTCTAGTTTACATTTCACCTCTTCTAATATAGGCGTCATTTATGTTTCAGTTTGTGTGTATGGGAGGTACTAAGAGCCGCATGAGGGTCTTCGCGCAGTACATGGCTGAAGTGCTGGACGTACCATGGAAGGATCAGAAGCTAGTGAACCTGACCAAACACTCGCAAAGATACGCGATGTTCAAAGTAGGACCCGTCTTGAGCGTGAGCGTAAGTGTTGCTTCAAATAATAATAACTTTTATGAGCTGGTGACGGGGCGGTTGCGTCATCATAACGTTCATGAGCTGGTGACGTCATCAGCTCATGAATTGGGGCTCCATTTGAGTCCGAAACTAGCCGAGTATTCCCAAATATACATGTGAGAAAAAGCATAATTATATCATCTAAAATATGGTTAACACTCACTAAAATTATTAAATCTCCTGACCGAAGTTCGGTCACGGTGGTGTATTTGAGCTGGGAACAGATTCTGCGCCCCTTTTGGATAGATATAGGTACCCTTTCTGTTACACGATGTATATTGTTTTCAATTCGCTGTAATTTTAGGTTTCCATACCGTAAAGGATAAAACAGGACCCTATTACAAAGACTCCGCTGTCCGTCCGTCTGTCACCAAGCTGTATATCATGAACCGTGATAGTTAGACAGTTGAAATGTTCACAGATGTATTGTATGTGTGTATTTCTGTTGCCACTATAACAACAAATACTAATAAACAAAATAAAATAAAAATTGAACTGCCTCGTTGGTCTAGTGATTGCTAAGCGCAACTGCTGAGCACGAGGTCCTAGGTGCGAATCCCGGGTCGGGTAAAGTGTTACTGGGTTTTTCCATTAAGTAATTCTCAGTAGCAGCACGGAGTCTGGATTTGTGCCCGGTTGATAGCAATAAGGTCACCCCCTATTACATTAGGATCTAAAACATAACTGGCCAAAATGTGGGTGTACTGTATGTGCACCTCTGCCTACCCCTTCGGGGAATACAGGCGTGATGTTATGTTAAAATAAATATTAAAGGGCCATATAACAAACGTGATTTTTTTGCCATTTTTATAGATGATACGGAACACAATGCGCGTTCGACTCGCACTGGGCTGGCTTTTTAAACGTATCTTTATATTTGCAGCACGGTATAGGGATCCCTTCAATGACTACGGTCCTGCAGGAGGTGATCAAGTTGTTGTACTACGCGAAGGCGAAAGACCCTGTCATCTTGAGGATCGGCACGAGCGGTGGCCTGGACATACCACCAGGCTCCGTCGTAGTGTCATCGTACGGGCTCAATGGGACCCTGGAGAAAACTTATGATATTGTAAGTAGCCTAGAACTGGTCACATGTTCTTTTCCACTTGAATGATTATTTGAGTGGACCTTGAGATACTTGACTACTGTATGCAAATGTAAATAATATAAAATTTAAAAGTATTAAGGTACCCCCCGCATAACATAAATTAAAGGTCAAACAAAAACACCGCATCCTAATCAGTCTATTCGTTTATTTTGTATTAGCTGCGCCCCGTGGTGTTACCCGCTACATTTTTACGGGATATGTGTTAATCCAGAGTGTCAGCTACCTCCATATGAAATTTCATTAAAATCCATTCAGTATTCATTTTTAGGTGAAAGGGTAACAAACATCCATCCATACTTACAAACTTTCGCGTTTATAATATTAGTAGGGATATTTTATGCAGTTATAAAATCAGCCAATTCCTGAACTGATAAAAATCGCCTCTACAAGGCACAGCTGCTACAGTTTCCTGTGATGGTGTGCTGTGTCAGTAGCAAAAAGTGTTTACGTGTGCGGCCCATAAGTTGTCTTATATTTCGAGTACGATTTCTTTCTTTTCCAGCCAGTGTTAGGTGAAACTCGGAGACTGCCTGCCGTTCTGGACTCGCGAGTGTGCCGAGAACTCCACGCGCTGAACTTGGAAGGCGATGACTTCGACATCTATATTGGAGGGACTATGGGTGCAGATGACTTTTATAGAGGTAAGAAACATAATAACATCACGCCTGTATTCCCTGAAGGGGTAGGCAGAGGGGCACATATAGTACACCCACATTTCGCCAGTTATGTTTTTAGGTCCCAATGTAATAGGGGGCAAGCCTATTGCCATCAACCGGGCACAAATCCAGACTCCGTGCTGCCACTGAGAATTATCTAATGGAAAAACCCAGTAACACTTTGCCCGACCCAGGATTCGAACCCAGGACCTCGTGCTCAGCGATCGCGCTTAGCGACCACTAGACCAACGAGGCAGTCAATTTCAAGTCAACAAAGTCAGAGCAATATACGTTGTTAGGGATGCAGAAAATTATGGGGTCCAGAAAAAATGCACTGTTTCCGAGGGAATGATCACATACTTTAGACGGTTACTATTTTTTCGGTCTAAGCAACCGAATAAGGCAATTTACAAAAGGCTAAGTAATTCTCCTGCCTTTCGGCGTCAATCCTTTACTAGCCGGAGAGGGTGCATTCTCTTAAAAATTTGAAGTAGTTAATGTAGGATGCAGTTAAAACAACAAGTCAGCTTATAAATCAAATTAAATATAGTATTTTTCAGGCAATTCTTAAACCCTAATTAGGCACAAACATTCATAATTAAAAATAAAAATTATAAAACAAACCAACACTAATTTTCATCCCTTACAGGTCAAGGAAGGCTAGACGGTCCCTTCTGCGACTATACACAGTCTGACAAGATGAAGTTTCTGAGGAAACTGACGGACATAGGCGTCCGTAACATCGAAATGGAGGCGTGTGCCTTTGCTGCATATACCAGGGAGGCAGGAATCCGCGCTGGTATAGTGTGCGTTACCTTTCTGGACCGACTACATGGCGATCAGGTTCGTACACTCAATAATAGATGGCGCTGATTTAAGTTTTGTTAGTTAAGTTTGCGTTTGATAGATGGCGTTATTTTAAATGTTAAAGATTAGCCCATGCATAAAATGACTGCAGTAAGTACTTGATTTTATGAGGTATCTATAAATTGTATAAATACGCTGCGAATTTATCTGTGATAAGATTTTATGAATGAGAAAAATAGTATAAGTATGCATTGCAGTTACAACGGAACCTAATGAGATGTTTGCGACTTCATAGCTTGTGTACCTAGCCCTATTATAGCCACCATACCGAGTCGCATTCATGAATGATCGTGTAACAAGTATTAATCACAGCAGAGAAGTATAATAAGTAACTAGTTCCGTCAAGTAACGGATTAGCTTAAAAATATTATTATCTTTCATTTTCGCCGGGCAAGCTTGTCATAATAGGCGATTTGAACTTTAATCCGTTAGTACGTAGGTCTATTATAGCAGAATATTTTTTTTTATTGATATATGAATCCTAAGTACGAAGTTTCTTAGGCTGAGATCACACTACGGTTGAACTGCTGCAGTTTTTAACCGCGTTACCAGGAAACTAATACACACGGCTACGCGGGAAAAAACCGCAAGTGTGGCCGTTTGTATTAAATAATAAATGATTTTATTTTTGCAAGTAGGTTTCGAAAAAACACTTTTACACGTCATTTTTTTTAAAACTAGATGGCATCGGCATTTCTTAACTGCCGAAACAAACTCAGCGGTCAAGGTCTCTTTTAAAGTCCAGACAAGCTCAATATTTTATGTGACAACAGTGTAGGTGGTATTAGTTTCTATATCACACAAAATTATGCGGTTAAAAACAGTGGTGGTTTAACCGTAGTGTGACATCGAACTTAGCTCTTCGAACAGTAATTACTTTAGCAGTCACACAAGTCAATAATGTTTAATTTCCAGGTGACATCCAGTAAGCAAACACTGACAGACTGGCAAAAACGGCCGATGATTGTCGCCGGCAGATATATAACTAACTACATCGAGAAGAAGTCAAATAAATAGAAACGCGAATTGTAATTAGACTGTTATTGTTATATATGCGAATTGTTATTCATAAAAATAACTGCTACAAAAACCTGTTATTTTTATGTAACAGTTACAGGCAGGCATAACAGTTATTATCATTGTCCTGTTTTCACCAATAATAACTGTTACATTAATTAACAGATACCAATACCTGTTACTAAATAACAGTCTGTTATTTTTCTACTAAGTGCTGCTCTAGATTAAACTAAAATGAAAAATGATTTTGAAAGTCACAAGGTGTGATGCAATTAAAATATAATTTGGTTGTACGTACATTTTTTATACTGTTTTAATAAAATAATTACTGACTACAATCCGTTGTTTTAATTAACTTGCTTCTGAGAATGCGATTCCGGCGGCTTCGAAAAAGTTTGCCCGCAACCTCACCAGATTAAAGAGGGACAGAGTCCGTAGGGTACTGGGTACAATTACAGGACACTGCTCCCTAACCAAGCACCTGTTCACAATAGGTGTGACGGACAGCCCCCTATGCAGAGGCTGCATGGAGGCAGAAGAAACGCCACATCACGTGCTCCTGGAGTGCGGCAGTGTGGCCGATCAACGGGCCCGAATCCTTCAAGGTCCAGCATCACTACCGGAGGCTTGTAGCAACCTGAAAAGGCTGCTCGCTTTCTGGGATGATCTGGGATGGTTGGAATAAAAGAAAGATAATCTTTGTCACGCACAATGGTCCACTAAAAAGTGCGGTAAATGCCCAGTCAAACCAAACCAAACTTGCTTCTGAATAGGTTTAAGATGTTAATTTTAGTACTACAGAAATATTCACAGTAATAGTCCAGCCTGTTATCGACATCATCGGCCGGAAGACGCCCACTGTTGAACAAAGGCCTCCTGCATAGAACCCCACAATAACCGACTACTTGCCATTTGCAGACTCTTATGCAGATGGAAGCGGAGGGCCGAAGGTCAAGCTGAGTGGTGTGCCATAGGAGAGGCCTATGTCCAGCAGTGGACTGAGATAGGCTGTTGATAATATATTTATTTAGAAAAGTACAGCCACATCGTAATACATAATAATACTATACATACCACTTTCTATGTCTAATTGTTTTTATGTATACGACAATATTAGCGTACATAACACTTGTAACTAAATGATATAAGATGATCAATGTCAAATATTAGAATTGTAAAGTATCCACATAACACATCACACACACACACATCCCGGGTCGGGCAAAGTGTTACTGGGTTTTCCTATTAGGTAATTCTCAGTAGCAGCTCGGAGTCTAGATCTGTGCCCGGTTGATGGCAATAGGCTCGCCCCCTATTACATTGGGACCTAAAAACATAACTGGCGAAATGTGGGTGTACTATATGTGCACCTCTACCTACCCCTTCGGGGAATACAGGCGTGATGTTATGTGGAATTGTAAAGTATCCAGTTCTTAACAATTTCAGTTTCTCTTTCTGCCCGCCACATTTCAACTTATTGATATTCGGGAATGCCCGACTAGTTTCGGACTCTAACGGAGCCTTTCTTCAGCCCAGTTCGGCTCGCGAGCCCGACGCGTCACCTGCACATGAATAAGGGCTCCGTTATAGTCCGAAACTAGACGGGCATTCCCGGATATCGACAAGTAGATAATAAGTTAAACTGTGGCGGGTAGAAAGAGAAACTGAAATAACCGGTTTATATAGTAGATAATATGGATAACACCTGTTTGACTGCCTCGTTGGTCTAGTGGTTGCTAAGCGCGACTGCTGAGCATGAGGTCCTGGGTTCGAATCCCGGGCCGGGCAGTGTTACTGGGTTTTTCCATTAGGTAATTCTCAGAGGCAGCACGGAGTCTGGATTTGTGCCCGGTTGATGGCAATAGGCTCGCCCCCTATTACATTGGGACCTAAAAACATAACTGGCGAAATGTAGGTGTACTGTATGTGCACGTCTGCCTACTCCTCCGGGGAATACAGGCGTGATGTTATGTTTTATGGATAACACTAACGAAAGTTATTATAGTCAACATTTAAACTTAATATACATATTATAATTGTTAAATTTTATGATTGTTAACGAGCTATAAAATATTAAATCACAAATTAATAGGGTAAAAATGATTTATGGATGTGAATTTAATAACGTTACCGGTACTACTAGGGCCGGACCTTATGGTTTTTGCTCTATTATTAACGTATTAGTGACTATTAATTACTATTATTAGTGATTATTATAACATGTTGCCGGCTTTTTGCCGTGACCTGACCTGGCCACTTTCTGGGCACCGAAAAAAAAGAATACCGTATTTGGAATAATAAAGTATTTGGGAACAGTTCTGTCTCGTTGGTCTAGTGGTTGCTAAGCGCGACTGCTGAGCACGAGGTCCTGGGTTCGAATCCCGGGTCGGGCAAAATGTTACTGGGTTATTCCATTAGGTCATTCTCAGTAGCAGCACGGAGTCTGGATTTGTGCCCGGTTGATGGCAATAGGCTCGCCCCCTATTACATTGGGACCTAAAACATAACTGGCGAAATGAGGGTGTACTATATTATGTACACCTCTGCCTACCCCTTCGGGGAATACAGGCGTGATGTTATGTTTTTATGTTATGGGAACAGTTCAAGTCTATAGATATATACTCAAATATCTATATTTTATTTCTAATAAGTTTTTATTAATAAAGGGTGTTTTAATATAGGTATTTTTTAAAAACGTCTCCCCATTCTAGGAATTTGTCCTGTTCCATACGGGTATCGAACTCGCAACCCCTAGCGCAGCAGTTCAATCGCTTAGCCGTTGTGCAATCTCCTCATCATTATTAGCTGGAACACGTCCACTGTTGAACAAAAGCCTCTCCCTTCAAGTGGGCTGGGGGCTTAATTCCCACGCTTGACTAGCGGCTCGGGGATCGCAGTGTTTGTGGTGAAGTTACAGAAGACGCTGCTGCCCATCTTCTGGATTCCCTTAGTCGCGTTCTTACGACACCCACGGAGGAAAGGGGGTGGTCAATTCTAGGCCGAATACCACTCGGCAAACATTATATAATCTCCTACATATAATCATAATAACTCTACCTTCGTCCGCACTCTCGCCTGAGGGGATAAATAATAGATTTAATGTGACAGGACCCTTTGAGTTATCACAGATTACCCGGCTCGGTATCTCCCGGGACATAGATAGTTTTATCTTCTAAGAATAAATATGTTGCGTTATATCTACCTGCCTGCCTATTTTTATTACAAGGTTTTAGTTTACTTGCAATGTTTTTTTTTTGGGACAAGCCCACCACTCGTGCCCATCATTGCGACTCCTGTAAGCCAGGATCTACAATGATAACCGTTGAGAACCATCGAGGCAATGAAGCTCGAGGCGTCCCAGAGAAATGACTCGACTGTCTTGGAACCCGCAACGAAATTAATCATAAAAGAATATATAGGAGGAGTAGGAATATAAATTTAGTTCCGACTTGCAATGTTTGTATATACGTATGTGAGTTTGATTAGGTCAAATTTTGCAATCTAAATTAGAAACGAGCTCACTTGGTCATTCGTAAAACTGCAAGACCGAATGTCACAGTGAGCTCGTTTTGCGTAAATCGGATTGTTAATAATAATTCAAATAATAATAATAAATAATAATAATACTTTATTTTCTCACCACAATACACATTAAATTACATTAAAGCATCACATTATGACGACCTGATTAGCGCAGTGGCTAAGTGATTGGACTGCTGCGCTAAGGGTTGCGGGTTCGATTCCCGCACGGGGCAAAACTTTGTGCGACCCACAGATGTTTGTCCCGAGTCTGGATGTTTGTGTATGTGATATTTCATGTTTGTGAAACGCACCCACGACACAGGAGAAATTCCTAGTGTGGGGCGACGTTTTTTTAAAATAAAATAAAATAAAAATTAAAAGATACAGTAAGTATATTGTGGGAGACTGGTGCCTAAGCTAGGCTTTAGGGGCCTGTATTTCAGGTCACCAGGTCTCCTTCCTTTAAAATGTAAGGTAGTTGATAGTAATTGTTCAAATTAGACGTTTAACACCTCAGTCTGCCTGTCACCATGAATGCTGTAAAGGATTCGAAATGACAGGATCAAAAATCAATTAAAAAACCGCGATAAAATCCGTAAACCTAGGTTTAAAAGCTTGTGTTAAAAAATATTTTTATACTAACTTATTACTCGTTTATTTACACATCTTTGACGACCTGATTGTCTCTGTGGCTAAGCGATTGGACTGCTATGCTAATGGTTGCGGGTTTGATTCACGCACGGAAAAAAATTGTGCTAAACGCAAATGTATGTCCCACGTCTGGGTGTTTGTGTATGTGATGTTTCATGGTTGTGAAACGCACCCACGATACAGGAAAAATACCTAGTAATGGACGAAAATTTCTTTATAAAACATTAAAAAAAAATCATTTACTTCGAAAAAAGAAAAGACGCTAAATATAGTTCCTAGTACCCGCGCCTTTTATCATTTTAATTGCAAGTTCTTGAAGGCAATTTGGTATGTGTGCATTTACCCTTATACCTCCGGGAACTATAATACAATTGTACTTTTCAGAGGTCTGCATAGTACAATTATAATTCTGATATTGTACCTATTGTGTACTGTGTCACAGTGTGGAACAATGTGCGTAAACCATGTATAAACCTGTAGACACTCCATTAAAAACCCATAACCCAACGTCCTACAACTCTCCAGCATTTTCAGTAAGATCCCAAGTACCAAATCGTGGCGGTCGGCGTAGCGTGCGCAAGTCTATTTCCCTCCAACTTCGGCTCTACGTCAGTCCGTAGCGGAGCCTCGTAGCGGCCGGGTCTACGCGGGCTCTACGCCATTCTTTTGTTGTTACAAATGAAATATTCTCTATGAAAACTGCACCAAATTGTTTGTCTGAGTATTTTGTTTGGATTGTGTGTGTGCGGTTGATGTTTAACAGTGGTTTTCTTGTGTGTGGTGTCTGTGTACCTAAGTGTTAACCAGCGGTTTTGGTAGCGTGTGATTACGTTATTTTTTCACTGCTATCTGTGTGTGTGCTTGTGCTGAGATCAGATTAGCAATTATGTGTGAGTATTGGTGTTTTTGTTAAAGGTATTGCAGTTTGGCTAATGATTTAACATGTTTTTGTAAGACTTATACACATGACAAAGGATCTCAATATATTTCTGATATATAGAATCAAAAATGAAGATACCGTATAAAATATATTACAATAAATAGTTACATAATTGATTTCCTAGTAATATTGAAAGGGTATACGTTTTTCTTAAACACATTTTTATATTTCTGTCGTTGAATATTGTGTTTCGCCTAATTAAATATGAATTGTCAAGTGAATCTCTGATGAGGCTAATAATAGCTGTAAGGTCAAGACTTGGCATGACATTCAGGATATTCGGATCACGACTCTACTAAAGGTGTATATACTGGAGTTTTTCGGGCATTTCATAACGTACCTAACAACCCTACGTTCGCTGTATTCGACGTAATGCTCGAACAAGAGAGCATTTACCTACGGTTACATACATAAAGTCACGCCTGTTTCCCTGAGGGGTAGGCAGTGACCACGGATTTCCATTTGCTACGATCCTGGCATACTTCTTTTGCTTCATTCACACGCATCACATTTCTCATACACGCTCGTCGGTTGAGCGTACTCCTCGTTTGCCCTTACAAAAAACATACATAACACCACGCCTATATTCCCCGAAGGGGTAGGCAGAGGTGCAAAATTTAGTACACACATATTTTACCAGTTATGTTTTAAGTCCCAATGTAATAGGGGGCAAGCCTATTGCCATGTAGGTAAGCCCGTGTAGGTAACATGGTTTGGTTTGGTTGGTTTAGCTGGGCATTTACCGCACTTAGCCTCTTTAGTGGGCCATTGTGCGTGACAAAGATTTTCTTCCTTTTATTCCAACCATCCCAGATCATCCCAGAAGGCGAGCAGCCTTTTCGGGTTGCTACAAGTCTCCAGTAGTGATGCTGGACCTTGGAGGATTCGGGCCCGTTGATCGGCCACACTGTCGCACTCCAGGAGTACGTGATGTGGCGTGTAGCTAACATAATCAATATAATTGTTTGATGTCATTAATTATAATTGCTTGTATAACGACGTTATTACCCGCCTCAATACTTCCTAAATTTAACATTTATGTACAAGATTAATGAGATTTCATAAACGTTTAATTGTTAATGACAAATAGAATTATTTAGTACGACATGGAAACAACGACTGGAATATTTGAGAAGAAACATTTTGGGGAAAATTGACATTTATTTTGCTCGGATATGCTTTAATAAATCAGGGTTGTTTAAATATAATTCGTCGGTAAAAAGGCCCTGAATCAGTGCGAAATATATGTGTTTCGTTTACATATGCCATGCGCTGTAATCAACACAATTCAGAAAGAAATTCCTACAAAATGAGACATTCTTTTTGTACGATTTTTTTGCTAATATTGATAGTCAATTGTTTTGGCAATGTTCTAACTTTAGTGATAACTGAGAGTGCCGAGTTAGAGGTCTTGGGTTTGACTCCTGGGTCAGGCGAAGTGTTACTGGGTTTTTTCATTAGGTAATTCTCAGTAGCAGCACGGATTCTGGATTTGTGCCCGGTTGATGCTATTAACCTTGCTGCCTATAACGTACAACGTGGTCGTACTATACAACTCTGCCTACACCCTCCACAGGTGTGTTGTTCTATTACTAGTTTAACAATAATACAATATCTCAACAAACAGATGCGTAAATTAGTATGAAGGTTACAGTATTAATTTGAAAATGGCTGCCGATCATATTAAGCGGTAGAAGAATGTATCGGAAGTTTTATGAAGCTTCAGGATAATAAATCCGATTATCTCATATTGTACCGGATTCGTTTGTAATCATGTAAAAGGAATACGTATTTGCCGGCTTTCTATATTATTTCATGGATGTTTGAAACGACTTGTTTGAAATGAGTAGAATGTGCAAAATATATTATTTACGTGTATTGTAAATTTACGTTATACGCCATATTGTAATCTATGTAACACGTAAAGGGAATTTTAACATTGGAAATAATTAGACAAAACACGTAACATCACGCCTGTATTCCACGAAGGAGTAGGCAGAGGTGCCTATATGTCCATTAGGTATACTTCTTATGTTATAGGTCCCAGTGTAATAGGGGCTGGGCCCATTACTGCCATCAATTCGGCACAAATGTAGATTCCGTGCTGCTACTGAGAATTACCTAATGAAAAACGCAATAGCTTTTTGCACGACCCGACATTCGAATCCAGGATCAGCAGGCTTGAGGCTTGCTTTTCAACCACTAGATCGACGAGGCAGTCTATACAAACAAATTAACCTATAATTATGCTATTATACAGCGTGTATGAGGAATGTGATGCGTGTGAATAAAGCAAAAGAAGTATGCCAGGATCGTAGCAAATGGAAATCCGTGGTCTCTAACTACCCCTCAGGGAAACAGGCGTGACTGTATGTATGTATTATACAATAAGTTCGGTTAACATTAGAAAAATAACCTACATTTGGTTTCATTAGTAACAAGCCTTCCAACTTCCAGTTCTCACAATAAAAAGCACATTCACAGTTATCTTCAGCGTTTTAAAACTGATGGCTTTGAACGAACAATACCGTGCGGACTCTGGCTATGTCACGTGATTTATGACAATAGTTATGAAACCGCGGCTTGATTGCATGCAATTACTGGCATTCATTCACGACACAGTACCTTAAAGATAAAGATTAAAATCATTTATTCAAAATAGATTTTAAGTACTTTTTGAACGTCAAATTTCATCAAGACAGCTCCCAAAACCACCAATCACCGCTTCCTAGTGGGTAGAAGAAACCGCGCAACGAACTACCCAGCAGGTAATCGGTTGGTGGGGAATAATTTGACATTACATTTTCTTCTGCTACTGCGAAGTGAATATTATGGTGGTTTCTCACGGGGCGTGATACGGAGTGATAAGCCAAACAACGTTCTAAGGGAATTGGTGGTTCGGGCTCATTCGTACTTGCTGGCCCGTATAAATCGGTTGTGGGCGACGCAGCACGTGTTATAACGCGACGTGAGACGCTACCATTAACAGGCAATGCGCCCACATTAAGTTCTATGAATGAAAACAGGCGCATCGAGTTATTTGAGAGCGAAATATGGGACTTCTAAAAGGAGAATACCTCTGTTTTCCTTTGAGATTAAAAGGCGATATTATATAGTTGATGATTATTAATCTGTTGATATTTATATTGTCCTTGTCCCCGGATCATCAAGGACCCTTGACAATATAAATCTAGAACCATCCAAGCGTGATTTTTTATATGTAAATAATTTGAAAGCAGTGACAGTCAAGTGGTATCACCATTGAACTGAGAAGTTTAAGGTCGCAAGTTCAAACGGCGCACCAATGTCTTTTAAATACATTAGTTATCAGTTGCTAAAAACGGTAAATAAAAACATCGTGAGGATACCAGCACACCTGAGAGAGTTTTCAACGGTGTGTAAAGCCATTTCTAAGGCCTACAGGTGCTTTAAACTCTGACACCAGGTAGTTCATCAACCATACGATAAGAAGACGATTTCAAGATGTATGTGAAGCACGCTTAAGTACTTCAAATATTGTAAAACCGCCACATGTTTGGTCTTAACTTTGACTGCCGCTGACCGTGACCCGATTGGCGCAATGGCCAAAGGTCAAACAACACTCTTACTCTAAAAATATCACACTATCAAATTTCCTCTATGAAAGAGACTAGCATGGCGATCTAGTGCAAACTAATAGGTAAGGATCTGTTCAAATTAATATGGACGTTATTGCCATCGTATTGACAATTATCGTCTCTTAAAAATGGCGAAAATGGGGTGTCCCTGTCACAATACCTGAGTACGTCCGGCGCACCCTGGACGGTGAACCTCGCTACCATCTTTGTTGACTGACCAATCTCTACACCCCGTTATGACCTGTGTCATTGTGAATGAGATTTGGCTCATGCCGATACTCTTAGGTTAGGTAGCTAGGAGAACACCCTGGGGTTTTGGCTGGTGGGTGTCCGGTATACCCTTTCATCCGCCTCAAGACGGAGGAAGTTTTAGATTTCCGCAGTAAAAAAAGATAAATGATAAATGATTTTATTTCTGTAAATAGGTTTCAAAAAAACACTTTTACACGTCATTTTTTGTAAAAACTAGGTGGCATCGGCATTTCCTATCTGACTACCTCTGAGAAGAAATACCGAAACAAACTCAGGGGTCAAGGTCTCTTTTAAAGTCCAGACAAGCTCAATATTTTATGCGAGAACAGTGTAGGTGGTCTGAGAAGTGGTCTTTTTAGGAAAGAACCACGGCGAGTTTGAGTCGACCTGTCCTTACAGACGCCTCGTCTCGTACCATCTGAAGGACATTTGGGTAGGCCGCATGAAAAGTTGAAAAGTTTCAAGCTTGCTTATTACAATTGGAGGTTGACATTCGTTCGCAGGACTGTACTTTGAATATAAATTAATTTGTGGAGGTGGGGGCTCAATATTTGCACCCAGATCTCTTACCTTCTCTGGGTTGAATATAATATTCACCCCTTCATGCATAATCAGCAAATAGTTAGATAAGTAGATTGGCTCGGTTCCGTTTCGATCCAACTCCGGTGCCAATAACGATGTGTTTGCGTGCTAACATTCACGCCATTTGCGTTGTATTGCGTTCCATATAATTTACATACGCGTTTTACAGTTATTTATACTGTATGTAATATTTATAGGTAAGTAGTAGAGTGTGTATAAAATATGGATTTGTTTTTTGTGAACAAGGATGCTGAGATATACATAATTATACCCCCCCCCCCCTATGATATGATTTTAGTTTTGTTTTTTTTTAAAAAAAAACGTCGCCCCTCACTAGGAATTTCTCCTGTATCGTGGGTGCATTTCACAAACATGAAATATCACATATACAAACAGCCAGACTCGGGACAACAATCAGTGGTCACAAAGTTTTGCCCCGTGCAGAAATCGAACCCGCAACCCTTAGCGCAGCAGTCCAATCGTTTAGCCACTGCGCTATTCAAGTCGTCGTTTTAAATCTCTAACTTCTATAGTTTGGTAACAATTGAATTACAAGAGTAGTAGTAACCTACTAGGTACTTAGTTTTGCAGGCGAGCGTATAAAAGAAGTACACATGTTGAAATACATTGAGGTACAAGTACGTCTATAAAGAAATCGTTCGCCAGCCAAGCGATAGTTGAATAATGTAATAGCTTTTTCTATCGACATTGCTTTGCATTCATCAATCGCAGCAGGATGTTTTTACTTAATGTATTAATACATTTAGGTACAATGTAACCTTTCTTTGTGACTGAGGTTAATGAAAAAGCACAAAATGAAAAGAAAAAGTTCATTTAAAAAAGCCTTGAACCGTCGTATGCAAACGCGATTGCTAAGCAAGAGGCCTTAGGTTTGAATCTCGGGTAGATCGAAGTGGATTTTGGGTTTTTCTGTTATATAATTCTCAAGCTGCACGATGGCTGTATTTGTGCCCAGATTGTGGAGTTCTAAGGGGGAGGTCTTTGCTCAACAGTGGACGTCTTCCGTCTGATGATGATGATGAATGGCAATAGGCTCGCCCCCTACTACATTTGGACCCTTAACATAACTGGCGAAATCTGGGTCTAGTCTAATATACCACTACAGTTTGCAGCGGGACTCAACTAGACCTACGAGGCAGAACTATATCTTTTCCGTTAAATAGGTCCCAATGTCGAGATAGGCGAGCCTATTGCCATTAACCAGGCACAAATCTAGACTTATTGGGGAAACTTCAAAAATTTAGCGCGACCAGGGAATCGCACCCAAGACCTTATCTAAGTAACCATGCTTAAATGCAGGCCAAAAAGGCAGCCGGTGTACAGACTTGACGTAGATAACTTTCAACACGCCCGTGGTTCAGTGTATCAACGTATTCCCGGGATAGTATGAAAAATCCAATTTGCAATGTAATATTTCAACAGATACAATAAACTTGGTGTGACTTCGTGAAGCGAAATATACAGCGGTGTTGAAATTTCACACGCTCCGATGGTTGCTGGGGAATATTTATCTCGGGAGTATGGTATCTAAAAAAATAATATCTTCATTTTTACAGGACTGCCCAAAAAAGTTTTATAATGTTTTCAGAGTTCTTATGTATGTATGCGTTTCAGTGGGGGGGTTTACGGGGGGGGGGATTGTTCAACAGTGGACTTCTTCCGGCCTTACAATATTAGTGTGATTGTGTAGCTATCTGCTATAATTATATTCTCTCATGCTTTTAAGCGAATAAATATACCTACTATTTTTGAAAGAGGACTGGAGTTTCTTTCTGTTCTTCTCCATAGAAACGACATTTTTGAACCAAGTAACTTGATTTGACATTTTATATGAGCCTTTTTGTAGTCTAGTCGTGATGGCCTAGTGGTCAACATACTGGATTTGTATGCACAAGGTTGCAAACAAACCCGAGTCAGTATCAATGTGACTTTTTTAATGATATAAATACTTTCTTAGTTATTCTAAGACACCATTAAATAACGCCAAACCTGGATTTAATTATCTAAAATCGGCAACCCGCAGTGAGCTAGCGTGGTGATCAATGCTCAATCCTTCTTTATACTGTCTTGCACTGCGGCAGTTATAGGCTGTTATTATTATTATAACTTTTGTTAAAAAAAATACTATGACTAAATTTTCCCATATTATTAAGAGCCGATTTTTTAATAGACAGAAATTTTTCATGAATGCTATATTTTCCATAGGTACCTACACTGACTGTCAAAATGACAACTATATGCTTCGAATATAATTTATCTGACGTTGGGAAATTCGCCTCAAGGTTTTGTTAAATTAAAGGTATTTTTTTATAGATTCATAAACTCCGCTTTGTGTGATAACTAAAGAAGCATTAATTAAGAAATAGCATTGATTTTTCTTTATTGTGTAGAATTCAAATCACAAACAGCAAGAAAATAAAGGCAGTCCTATAAAAGGCAATCTTATCTTTAATAGAAATCTTTTACACAATTTCTTTACTTGATTGTGAATGAAAGAAATACTGGTTCGCGTTCTATGAGACTGGAAGCATAATAAGTATAATTGATGTTGTATTACAAGCAGTTATAGCCGAGTGTTATGACCGTTGGACTGCCAAGTCAAAGGTCGCAAGTTCAAACCCCGCACCAATGTCTTTTCAAATCCATGTGCGTATTACAAATAAGTAATCAGTTGCTAAACGGCGAAGGAAAACATGGTGAGGAAACCGGCACATCTGAGAGATCTTGAACGGTGTGTTAAGACATGTCGGAGGCCTCCAGGCGGTTCACACTCTGACACCAGGTTGTTCATCATCCATACGATAAGAAGAAGAATTGCACGTATACTCGATTCGTGCCTGGTTAAGGTCGCCCTCTAAATAGAGACCCATAACATAAATGACAAATTGTGAGTGTAAACACCCAATGACGTTGATTGATAGTTTTGGTACAAAAATTGTCCTATTTACTTCTGTCGGCCAGCGTTTTTGAAATCGTTACGATAATTAAGTACTTTTATAACTCATGGTAGATACAAAGGGCCAGATCGTCAGCTGAAAGCATTGTTTTTTGTAATTGTCGACTTTACAAAGAAAATAACGAGGTTGCAGGGCGCATGCGCGTACCTCGTAGGCAGATTTTGTGGGCGAAATCACAGCATTGTGCATTGCTTCCATGTTCATTCAAATAGGTCTAAGAATATTGATTTACAGATATTTTATGGCTATTCTCACCAAAGAGTATTTAACCACTAAGTGATTCTCACCTTCATATTCATAAACGAGGTTATCATGTGCACCTACTAACTTAAGCCAGTCTTAAGCCCTAGACAAATAGCAAAACGTATGACGAATAGAAATTTAATAGAATGATAAATGCATGGACAACATAATAAAAAAACAAAGTAAATATTTATTGGCTCAACAAAAACAGGCATACATAAAAAACATATTAAGAGTACCTTGAAACTATAAATTCGTTGCGCCAAATGGTACCCTCAATCAGCATTAATGCTGCAAAACTGCATAAGTAGTATTACATCGCTGGTTTTCATTTAGAACTCAAATGACGTGCGGACGGCAAATTAGATAATAATCTTCTTATCAACTTATATAAATAAAAATTATTTGCTGTTCGTTAGTCTCGCTAAAACTCGAAGACGGCTGGACCGATTTGGCTCATTTCGGTCTTGAAATATTCGTGGAAGTCTAAGGTTTAAACGTTGAGAAAGCGGAACAAAGTTCGCCGGGTCAGCTAGTTAAAAATAAAAACAACTGAATAATGTTTCGACTATGTAATCAATGACATAAAATTTATATCAATCCCATAAGCCATATTGGATAACAAATACCTAAGACGACCTGATTAGCGCAGTGGCTAAGTGATTGGACTGCTGCGCTAAAGGTTGTGGGTTCGATTCCCGCACGGGGCAAAACTTTGTGCGACCCACAGATGTTTGTCTCGAGTCTGGATGTTTGTGTATGTGATATTTTATGTTTGTGAAACGCACCCACAACACAGGAGAAATTCCTAGTGTGGGGCGACGTTTTCATAAAAAAAAAATTGTCTTTCTGTTCCGATTTTAATTTGTCTGCAGCTTCGAGGCTGGGGTCCAATACAATTTATACCAACAGTACCGCTGTTTGAATAACTTTGTGATTACGAATGAGAGTTTATTTTTAAAGTGCAGTATCTGTGTGCCCCCGGGACGCGGCACCTTCGCCAGCTAAACGTTTAACAGCACCAAACAGAGCTTATCGCCATTTTGTCGGCACGGTTCCAAATTCAAACTCCTAGCTGAAAATTTCTTGGAAGGAAACTCATTTTCTTTTTAAATTCAAATGTCTTTTATGGTTTCCGTAAATATAAAAACTGGTAAGATATTGTGCTATAGAATAGAATAAACTAGAATTTTGTTTTGCAAATATGGGTAACTAGCTGTGCCCCGCGGTGTTACCCGCTACATTTTTTTCGAGATAAAAAGTAGCCTATGTGTTAATACAGGGTGTCAGCTACCTCCATATGAAATTTCATTAAAATCCATTTGGTAGTTTTTACGTGAAAGAATAACAAACATCCATCCATACTCACAAACTTACGCATTTATAATATTAGTAGGGATATAACAATAGACTATAAATATATAATATACAATAGAAGTTCTTAAGATACAAAAGAGCTCAGCCAATATTTACCATGCAGCATGCAAGCCTAACATTATTAATCAAAACAGTTATGAACTTACATGGAAAACAAAAAAACAGATCAATTAATATCATTATAATTTACATCCTTTATTAAAACATAAATCATTATCTTAAGAATTAATTCATGCATTTATTGATTCCATGTGTTATTAACTATTTTAAAACTATTTACAACTTAAATCTAATACAGAATAAAAACAATATATACCTACAAAAATAAAAAGTTAAAAAGCATCAAAAAATTCATCCCCATCAATGCCAACCGGTAACGTGCCCAAAAGACTGGCAGCATTGCCACGTTGAATGGCAATGCTAATTCTTTGGCCAAAAAATGAACCAGCCCTTTGGTCACGTGTGGAGTCGACTAAGCGCTTATACAATTATATCCATTTACCCTTAGCTTTAATAAAACATAAAAAAAAAACAAAAAACATAACATCACGCCTGTATTCCCCGAAGGGGTAGGCAGAGGTGCACATACAGTACACCCACATTTCGCCAGTTATGTTAGCTTTAATAACTCCAAAGAATGGTTAAGTTGAACGAACTCGACGTGTTTAGCATTCAGTAATTGGTCGGTACTAATTATAAGTTGGCTGTAGCTGCATTATTTATTCGCATATTATGCTAAAAGGGAAGCAATAAAATTATGCAGTATACTTTTATCGGCACGTAGGTAATGTTGAAGTGTTTAGAAATTGCACTTTGTGCAAATTGCTGGGGAACTCCTTGGTTTACTTTAAAGAAACATCTAATATATATACGGACAATGATTTGTTTTATAATAGACAGAGACTATAAGGCTAGAGAAATCAGTTACAACAGTATGTAGTGTTCAATCAATTAATGATGAAATCATTTAGAAACTAACGGTCACTATTAGACCAACTAGAAAGTGAAATTGGACAGAACAAAGCTAAGCGCGACTGCTGAGCACGAGGTCCTGGGTTCGAATCCCGGGTCGGGCAAACTGTTATTGGGTTTTTCCATTAGGTTATTCTCAGTAGCAGCACGGAGTCTGAATTTGTGCCCGATCGATGGCAATAGGGTCGCCCCCTATTACATTGAGACCTAAAACATAACTGGCGAAATGTAGGTGTACTAAATGTGCACCTCTGCCTACCCCTTCGGGGAATACGGGCGTGATGTTATGTATGTAGACAGTGAAACTCAGTATACAGAACGAACCAGAATCCGTCACACGTGAGGCAACACCAATTACTCTAAAATGGAGTAATTTACTAATTGGACGATTTGACATTTAGTTTACAAAGATCGCGGGCATCGTCGGAACGTTTTATACGCTGCGTGAGTAATTCTATCATGCCGTCCCACGTAATGCCAATGTGCAAAAGTCCAGATGGAATTGTATAAACACATGTTAGCACTACATTTCATTTGTAAACATGGACACGGCACTCTGAAAGATATAGGCCGAACGCGTAGCTTGTCAAACATTTAGAAATGTCTCTGGCATATCCTATAGATTGTAGGCGATATTACATCAGAACCCTATGACTACGGCTCCGGTGAGTGCCTCTAATTGAGTAGGCTGCGACCGTCCAAATGTAACTGTTTCTAAGTTTGCCTTTTCCTCGCTATATTAGTGTGAAACGTGTGGACTGTAGTATACACACACACATCTCGTGATTCACAAAAAAACTACAATTTTAAACCGTGGATTAAACTATACCTGTCACTGTCGTTTGCATGTCAGAGAATTGAAATGTCAAAAGATATAATCCGGGTTTAAATTAATACAGTTATTTCCATTGTTTATTAATCAGAAAGCAAGTATCGTCGCAAGTTCACAACCCGGCACGCACCACGCACTTTATTAGTTGCTAAAAAAGTAAAGGAAATCACCGTGAGGAAACCGGCCCGCCTGAGAGATTTTTCAACGGTGTGTGAAGCCATGTCAAAGGTCCACTGGCGGTTTAAACTCTGACACCAGGTTGATCATCAACCATACATTAAGCAGAAGAAGGCACGATCGTTAGCCATTTACCGTAAAGAATATAACTGAAATGTACATAGTTATAACATTGGTATAAGTACCAATGTGTACATTAGGCACAATACAGGTAAGCCTGAGTTAGAATGAATGAATGAGTGAATGAATCCTACCCGCTAACCTTATAGACTACAAAAATAATGAAATACAGGAAAACATTCCTTATCCACATCAAACTTAATAACATTAACTGAAAGGCAACACCAACTCGCTAGCTACTGGTACTTAAAGGCCATTATCGTTTGCGCTCAGTAATGGTATAAAAGAAAATCCTCACAGTACTTACGAGTGCCGGCTGTCCGATACGAGGTCGAATTTCCGATTAACGAAAATGGTTGATTGTTTATTTGTTACAGATGTTTCTTCTCAGGATGATAGAGTACTTGTTTTTAGTACACATACATAACATCACGCCTGTATTTCACGAAGGAGTAGGCAGAGGTGCACATTTAGTACACCCACATTTCGCCAGTTATGTTTTAGGTCCCAATGTAATAGGGGGCGAGCCTATTGCCATCAACCGGGCACAAATCCAGACCCCGTGCTGCTACTGAGAATTACCTAAGACCCATACCTCGAAAAACCCAGTAAAACTTTGCTCGACTCGGGATTCGAACCCAGGACCTCGTACTCAGCAGTCGCGCTTCGCAACCACTAGACCATCGCCAACCCGCAGAGTACTTAGCGTGGAGATCAATGCTCAATCCTTCTCTATACGAGAAGAGGCCTTTGCCCTGCAGTGGGACAGTTATAGGCTGTTATTATTATTAGTATAAACAAAACTTTTTCGTTATTAGCGCTGCTAGAAGTTAACTGTCATTTTTAATATTCACATGTGCGTCATGTGAAGCTGATGCGACACGCCCTAAGCCATCAAATGTTCAAGAGGTGCTCCATTCGTTGCGAGACATTACCCTTCATGGCTTCCCATTAACTCCTGTCTTAAGCCAGGATTATATTGGACTTATAAACGCCACGTGTGATCACTAACCATGGATCTACCATGAGCGTTTGCGTTTTATTTCGTTTCTCCGCGTTTTGATACCATGACTGCACCTTTGGTCTAGTGATCGCTTAGTCCTGGGTTCAACCCGGTCGGGAAAGGTGTTACTGGGTTTTTCTATTAAGTAATTCTCAATAAAAGCACGGAGTCTGGATTAGTGCCCGGTTGATGGCAATAGGCTCGCCCCCTAATACATTAGAACCTATAACTTAACTGGCGAAATATGTGTGGACTATATATGCACCACTGCCTACCTCTTCGGGGAATACGGACGTGTTGTTATGTTTCTATTTTTAGGTATAGAAGTATAGATTTCTTGTTTGCCCAAGCTTTTTATTATAATGGAATTCTTTTAATTAAGTCCAGTTCTGAATTCTTAACTTTGGGCTTACGCGAAACTTTGTGATTTAATCCTTTGTAAAATGAGTCGCTGAAGCTTTGAGGTTTTATATATAAAACACTCTTTTGTCTTCACATTGTTGATGACGTAACCTCAAAAACAATGCTCCTTATTTCTTTAGTGAATAACCCTTTTGTCTGGCTTCGCCGTAGTCGGGAAAAAGAGGCTTCAGGTTTTAGAAAAGCAATTACAGGCTGATGTAATCTGTTATTATGTCCATTATCATAGGTTTTCCATTAGGTAATTCTCAATAACAGCACAGAGTCTGGATTTATGCCCGGTTAATGGCAATAGGCTCGCTTCCTATTACATTGGGGCCTACAATATATCTGGTAAGATGTGGGTGTACCATATGTGCACCTCTGTCCACCCATTCATTTAATTATTTAGTATGTATATTGTCCTTTTAAAAATATATGTATAGTGTAACTAAATATATGTAGAGTGCACGGAGTTCTGTGTTATTTGGCATAGATTCTGGTCCGAATTTCGATCGCTGCGCCAGCATTACCTCAAATTATCCGTAGTTACAATACACACGTGCCTACAGTTAAATATACATAATATTTGTTACCTTCGTTTAATAATACAAGAAAACAATGTAAAGAAAACCTTGTATTTCTTCCTCATATACCCCATTTCCGTGGAATATATGAATATTATATTACAACATCCCAACATATTTTGTTAGAGCAAACAAGAATATATTTATCAATTGTTTATGATACCGCAAAGCGGACTGGAGAATAAGTTTACTGTCTCTACATGTTGTTATAGCTAAACTTAAGTTAACTGCCCCCTTACTATATACTCTTAAACCTGGACATTTTCTGTTGTGAAAGCGGGACGCTGCTATGTGCAGTTTAGTGCGGCGTCTCGCTTCCACAGCACGGCACTTAACTTAACTTACATGGCAATTTTTTTATTTAAATTCAATATCCCACTGCTGGGTATAAGCCTCCCTTGAACAATGCCATCTGCCACAGTCCTGTCCAATCTTATCCAGAGAAATGTCAGTGTAAAATGAAGAAAACATTTGCCTACCGCATCGAGGGTTTTATATATGTATTGAATATAGATGGTACTTATAAAATAACTGGCAATGGGACGCAAGCCGTCGGGTTAACGACCCCGTGTCTTAAGCCATAACTCACGAGTTCTGTCGCATTGCTCGTAAAACTTTTGGGCGCAACGCCTTAGTTTATAAAACTACATGTGTCTTAAAGTGGTGTTGGTTTGAAACCGTATGACAGAGTTGCGGAGCCATATTCAAGCAAGCACGTTTCAAGGCAAGAACCCATCCAAATTGGATCAGTAGTTTTTGGGAAAATAGCGGAGATACAAACATGCAAATCGAATACAGAACCTTCGTTTTTTGAAATCGATTCAGAAGCAAGAAAATGTATTTAATATTTATTTATTTTTTGTTTTGTTTTCAAAAAAACGTCGCCCCACACTAGGAATTTCTCGTGTATCGAAGGTGCGTTTCACAAACATGAAATATTCACATACACAAACACCCAGACTCGGGACAAACATCTGTGGTTCGCACAAAGTTTTGCCACGTGCGGGAATCGAACCCGCAACCTTGAGCGCAGCAGTCCAATCGCTTAGCCACTACGCTAATCAGGTCGTCGAAAATAATGAATTCTCAGTTACGATAAGACACCGTTAGATAATTATTGAATTGGCATAATATAGGCCTATGTCCAACAGTGGACTAAGATAGGCTGATGGTGATAATGATGCCTAATATTGGGTATTATGCTCCACCCCTATTATAACTACTACCAGGCTAAATGTGGACTTACATCAAGCTTGTGTTTACCCCTTCGGCCTCCAAGCTACATAGTCGTGATGTATATGGCTTAATTAATTTAGTGACCTTTTAGTATCTTTACCATAATATATTCACTCTTTATAGACGTAGGCTAATGAAAAAGATCAATTAAAGATATTAGGTTAGTGATATAAATCTTAATACTGAAATGAAACGGATTGTAATTTTGAAAGCTAGCTATTATTTCAAGATGGCGGCCCGGTAAATAGACAAATACCACAGAGATTTGCGACAAACTCTATTATTTATGGTTTGTGCTAGATTTTTTGTGAGCGGAGAACAAATGACAATCTATTACGCTATTAGGTTCTCTTGTATCCTAATGCTCTAAGCTTGTATCTGTCTGTCTGTTGTGTGACCTCATACTCGTACATACAATCATTTGCATGATTTTCAGATTCTTACACATGGTTTCCAAACATGTATATGTCTGACTGAATTGGTATGAGTATTATAGAAATGCTTATTCTATTATATATATACATTTCATAACATAACATCACGCCTGTCTTCCCCGAAGGGGTAGGCAGAGGTGCACATAGAGTACATCCACATTTCGCCAGTTTTGTTTTTAGGTCCCAATGTAATAGGGGGCGAGCCTATTGCCATCAACCGGGCACAAATCCAGACTCCGTGCTGCCATTGAAAATTACCTAATGGAAAAACCTAGTAACACTTTGCCCGGCCAGGGATTCGAACCCAGGACCTCACCATTTTTCCTGCGTAGTTGGCTAAGCTCAGGTGAGATAGGCCACCGTGGCTGAAATCGGTCAGCTGAACATTATTATGAGTTTATATAGAGAGTTCATAATCATTTGCAGTATATGTATACCACTCGTCAGTAGACCATCGCATCCCTGTTAATGGTGGGTTTTGCAGCTCTACATATTTATAAGTTAAAATGTTAATTTACGTCTGTAAACATGATCTTGTTAGCAAATGAATGTTTGAATATTATGTTAATACAACCAAACAGAACGTGGGATGAAATGGAATCGTTAAGTAAATGTGACGTCAAACATAAATTATTCAGGCTGCCAGTAGGCATGATTCTATCTCGAAAGCCCGCCTCGCTGTAG
The DNA here is from genome assembly GCA_946251915.1 of Abrostola triplasia. Taxonomy (NCBI): domain Eukaryota; kingdom Metazoa; phylum Arthropoda; class Insecta; order Lepidoptera; family Noctuidae; genus Abrostola; species Abrostola triplasia. The sequence goes on along the minus strand of OX276444.1, from coordinate 3,011,773 downwards.
TTTTGTACGTTGAAAAAGTTTGTGTTTTTTCTAAGATATTGAAAGAGTAAAATATTGATAACAACCGGTGGATGCAATTGGCAAGCTGTCGTTCATTGTGGCGTTCTAAGGGGGAGGCCTTTGTTCAACAGTGGACGTCTTCCGGCTGATGATGATTTGCACATGTGGTACACCCACATTTTGTCAGTTATGTTTTAGGTCCTAATGTAATAGGGGGTGAGCATGGGCTGGCTAATGGTGGCAATAGTGCCATCAACCTGTCACAAATCCAGACTCCGTGCTACTACTGATAACTACCTAATGAAAAACCCAGTAACACTGCCCGACCCGGGATTCGAACCCAAGACCTTGTGCTTAGCAGTCGCGCTTAGCAACCACTAGACCAACGAGTCTGGTTAAATAAGACCATTAATAAAAGGGAAATGAAAGATTAATTTGTAAGAAATGTTCTAATTCTATCCCGACGATTGATCAGAGGTCAAATTCATTTCCATTACTAATTGGATTCATTAGTTTATACCTCTCTGACGGCGAACGCCTTAAGGGCTATCAATCTTCAGTTTGTCTAACAGCTGGCAAACGAGGTATGAATTGAACTCCTTGATTAAAACCTCCTCGAACGCATGAATGGATTGATCTATTACAAGCCTTTGGTAATTTCATGCCCTCCTTTATTGTGTTTTGGAAGCCATTAGTTAGGTGGGACCATAGGTCTGGTTAAGAAAATATTATCCTTCTAGCGTTCCATAAAAGGAAATATTAGGTACCCGTCTTTTCTTATTTTCAAGAGCTTTGCTCTCTTGTCGGTGGAAAATGTACCACAGCGGGGTTCATTTTCAGCATTCGATTTGACAACTTGGTACATCTCAACTCCTACTTTCTCCTTTGCTTGTTGTATAAAACTACGCCTTTGCCTTCAGGTACTCGTTAAGAGGTGCAAAATATTCATATGTCTAAAAACATAACATCACTGATAGAAATTGAAATTGACGACCTGATTAGCGCAGTGGTTAAGCGATTGGACTGCTGCGCTAAGGGTTGCGGGTTCGATTCCCGCACGGGGCAAAACTTTGTGCGTACCACAGATGTTTGTCCCGAGTCTGGGTGTTTGTGTTTGTGATATTTCATGTTTGTGAAACGCACCCACGATACAGGAGAAATTATAGTGTGGGGCGAAGTTTTATAAAAAAAAAAAAAAAAAATAGATCTCTCTTTTTGTGCGCCTGTCTCCACAACTCTGAGCCAACATCGGGGCTTCACCTACGATGGCTACGATGTCATCTGCCCAGCTCAACTCCAATAAGAACTACTTAATTCACAGACTTAATAAGAACTTTGACCTCATTGGTTGTGGCATACTGTCTACCAACCCCTGAAAACATGATGAGTGTCACAATAATACGACAAATGTACTCTTCACATTCCGTTCTGTCTCGTACGTATTTTATGAGAGCTTTGTCCCACTAAACTTAATACAACAGTTTGTTGACCCAAATATTTGGGCAAGGAACGTGCCAAGCTTACAGACGAGACAATAAAAATATTTGCCAGATAAAGAAGGAGAGTGGAGGCTGGCTGTGGAAGGAGATGGAGGGTTAAAACAAAGGACTGTTAGGCCATATGGCTTGGCACAGGCAACGGCTAAACGAATTATTTAAATGCGGGAGCCGAGTTTCCAATATTTCTAATGGAAGTTTGGGTTTTCACAAAGTTCGAGTTTTAATGTCGGTCTAGACGGTAACATTGACCGTGACGACTCGCCTCTGCAGAAATGGATTAAAACCATTATTTTCGCAGTATTGGAGCCTGATTTTTTACACCATATTACCACACTAATATTATAGAGATTATAAATATAGTGTATGCATGCCTGTTACTTCTTCACGCTCAAACGGCTGGACCGATTTTGCTAAAATTTGATACGGAGGTATTTGACACCCTGGATTAACAAATATGCTACTTTTTATCCCGAAAAAATGAAAGGGTACCGCGGGGCGCAGTTAGTTATGTTAACATTAAGTCACTCTCTTGTGATACGCCTTTCCTTAGAGTTCCAAAAGCTCCCTTTATCTGCCATGTTTGACCAAAATTAATGTAAAGGGTAAAAACTGCTTCGCTATGCAAATTATTCTTAAAGAGTTACTTCGAAATTGCCGGAAAGTTTTGATTATTTAACTTTCGTTCGTCGAGTTATTTCGCTTGATATTTCTAGGATAAATATTTAATAGAAGTTTGTAGTTTCATTCATTACTGTTCTGCTTGTTAAGTAGCTAGTGTTAACTTCCAATGGTTTTTAATTCCAATTTTACTTTGAAGATAGTTTCATACTATTATTTGGAAGTAAAAAGCATTTGTGTTGCACTAGTTTTCTACTCAGTCGTCCTCTCGCAGTGGAGGATTCCCCCCGAAAACAAAAAAAAGTAAAAAGTGAGTAGCTAACAACCTCAGCACCTGCTAGAGGTATGAAACTGTCACATAAATTCTGTGATATGGGTTTAACAGATAAATGAATATAATAACAAATCAAAATCATTAATTGGAACAAGTTTACAATAATAATTGTGCGTTAATAGTTACATTAGTTAGGAAAACTGTGTCGCAACTTATAACCTCCAAGATGGGGACAGTGTTCCAACATAAAATTTAAATCTAGAAATGACTAAATAATGCGATCAATTTATGTGTGATGTGTGTGTGTGCGTAACAATAACGATTGCACAAAAACAAAGAGAAAGAATTTGGCTTTACATTTAATGAATTTACTTTCGCGACCATTTAGATTTTTAATGTTCTCTGACTCCACCCATCATAAGACTAACCGTGGCGAACACGGCTTAACGGTAGCCGCATAGCTACGAAGTAGATATATATTTCATGAGATTAATAAAAAAAAACAGCGTAAGAAAACCTGGGCTTAATTGTATCTAATAGTCAGGGAGCTAGTGTGGTCACTAATGCTCTTTTTATCTAGGTATAAGAGAACTTTAATCAAATAATGAAAGAAAATACCAGCTCATATGAGTTTCTTTATGAAACATCTCATCCCGTGGTACAAAGACCAGCCAATCACGTTGGAGCGCGTTCTTCTTCATATTATCTGCATGAGTTAATTCACATTTTCTAAGCAGTAATTAAGACATTCGCTAAGTAACAAGGATGGTAGCGAGAATGACCGTCTGGGGTGCGCCAGATGATATTATCTCTTGCGAAGGCGACTGGCACCCTAATATTGTAGTAAAGTTATAACTGAGTATACAATATTACATAACATAACATCATGCCTGTATTCCCCTAAGGTGTAGGCAGAGGTGCACATACAGTACACCTACATTTCGCCAGTAATGTTTTTTGGGTCCCAATGTAATAGGGACGAGCCTATTGCAATCAACCGGGCACAAATCCAGACTCCGTGCTGCCACTGAGAATTACCTAATGGAAAAACCCAGTAACACTTTGCCCGAGCTGGGATTCGAACCCAGGACCTCGTGCTCAGCAGTCGCGCTCAGCAACCACTAGACCAACGAGGCAGTCTTGTTACAAAATATTTATTTATATTATGTTATCCTAGTATCTATCATTTTCTTCCTTAGTATTTCGTAGACAGAGTTAGATGATTAAAATTGTCACGTCCTCCGCAATGTCATTAATTAAGCTGAATGTGCAATCGATGGCGACGACGCTATTGCTAATTAGGCCAACCTTATTTAGGTTACAATAGTAAGCTCAGTTTTTCTATTCTATGTCGAAAAACATAGATGTAAGGTATTAATCAGCTCTTATATACTTTTACTGCCTGGTTAGTGTGTCTATCTAAATGATACTTGGTTATTTCATTATAGTTAAATAAATAACTCAATCCAATTCTCAGTAGTAGCAAGTAGTATGGATTTGTGTCCGTTTAATGTCAATAGGTGGACGCAATCGGCAAGCTGTCGTTCAAAAGTGGACGTCTTCCGGCTGATGATGATGATGAATGTCAATAGGCTCGCCCTCTATTACATTGGGACCTGTGAAATAACTAGAAAAATCGGGGTGTTCTATATCTGCACCTCTGCCTACACCCTCGGGGATTACAGGCGTGATGTTATGTTATGTTTGTTATCTTCATCAAACGAAGACTTCAGATCAAAGTTAACGCAAAAACATCCATAAGAGGCCTATATGAAACGGATCCATGAATTATGAATCAGCTACGTGACATTTGAGGACTGCTCTTAACTGAGCCAAAAAAGAAAATGGACAGCCATACATAAATTGGAGTTTCGCGGCTCAATCTTTTCGAGTAAATTAACCGAGTTTTGGTTTTCTCCAGAAATGAATTGTGCTGAAACATCAAATTTCCCGTAATCATTATAATATCGTTACGTTTTTCCTGAAGTTGCCGCGAAAAAAAGAGATTTGGAGAGAAAATATTTTGATGCCTGCAAAAATAAATCGTTCCAGTATTTTATCGCATATTTTTATCCTATCTAAGTGCTTATATAAGCAGAACAGAGAGTTTTAGTCGGCGTATGGAAAAAACCTTAACTTAAACAATATTTCAAGATTTGCTTTTACTAATATCATCTATCTGTTTTGTAGCATGTTTGTATGTAGTATACTGTAAATGGTGTGCATGGGTGCCCTCTATCTGGCAGAAACTTGTTGCTCCGAAACCTATTTGGCATAACTCACTTGACATAAACTTTTTTAAACGAACATTATTAAGGTAGAAAAAATATTTAATATAATTGTTTTTTGGCCTAATGTTTTTATGTCCGAATTTAAAATGGGATACTTTTAAGATGGCAGAATTGTATTGGGCATAATTACCTTTGTCAGAGTTACAATTTTGTATAATTTCGTTTAGCATAACGTTTATTTAGAGCGCCGATTATTTGGCATAATTTGACTTAGCATACTACGAAGATCACAGAATTTCAATAGAAATAATTTTATTAGCCATATTGAAAAAAAAATATTGTTTTAAAAAATCACTATGGTGTGCTACAAAAGTTAGTGACAGAAATGAATCGCTGCAAAGCCGACTTCACGTAGTCTTGTCTGCCCTACCCCTAGAGTGTTATTTAAACCCGCGAAGGCGCGGAGGGGCGAGGCGGCCCGCGAGCTGAGGAGCAGGTGGTTTTAACGCACACCGCCGCGGCTGAGGCTGGCCGGCGAAGCCGGCCAGCAAGCCGAAGTTGCGGTGGTGGGCGTAAAACCATCTGCGACGAATAGCTCGCGTGGGACCGCCGGAGCCCCGCAGCGCCGGAGCCGTGACAGAAGCCATGTCTGCTGCATGTTGCATGCTTGCTGCATGTTCCATGCTTGTATGCTGAATGCTTACTGCATTATCTTACTGGCAGGGAAATAAAAACTACACAATTATGCTCAAAGTAAACTGTTTTATTGAGTGATAAATAATCAAAATAAACAAAATTAGACTAATCTTAAATTAGCTCCTATTGCTTTCAGATAGCTAGTTTCAGTGTAATCTGACTGATTATTTATTATATTTTCTATGCGAAATTTTTTATCCAATATCAATATCCAAAATCCAATATAATATCAAATGCATGCCAAAAGATGATTCTGGCTGTGAATTTTCTGCGATATGATGGTTCTACTTTTGATTATTATGGATATAAAATATATGCCAAAAAATGATTCTGGTTGTGAACTTTCTACGATATGATGGTTATACTTATTGATTATTATGGATATGAAATTTATACCTAAAGATGATTCTGACTTACAAAATTATGGGTTTCGGTGTATGGTAAATGAGTGTATGCCAAACGATTTTCTGCGAAAAGAGGTTTATGCTATCCGTGGCTATGCGAAATAAAATTATGACGTAAAAAGTTCTGCTATAAAGGGTGGACCCGGTGTGCATACCTGTAAGTGACGTATTTACACTGTACATAAATTATGGAAATAATGTCACAAATCGTAATTGTAAATATGTCGTTGGTTTGCCTTATCAATAAATATCCTGAGTTTGTTTCGACATTTCTCCTGAAAGGTGGTCAGTTAGAAAGTACTGACACCATTTAGTTTCTTGTTTATATAAAGTTGACGTGTGTTGTGTTTGCAAAAACTGAATAACTTATTCATAAACATCCATATTTTCTTGAATTTAACATAAGTGCACTTTGTAGGCAAATTAATATTTCTTTATTTCTCCTCACAATGCTATACTTATAGCTAGTTACATTTAACAGTCTAGTCTAGTTTTCGTATTATGTGAGGAGCTGGTGTCTGTGATAGGCATGGAATGCCTGTGTTACAAATCACCAGGTCCCCACCCCACGGACATAAGGATACATTTTGTACCGGTGAGTTAAAGCATCTGACTATATTAAATTTAAGTACATAATAGGGAACTTAGTAATAAAAAATATAGGAGAAAAAATTATACTTAATTTAACTACTAGAAATAGAAAAATACAGCGCCTAAATTAGATAATTTGTCTAGACTTGACTGTTACAAGTCTAGCCATATTCATGTCAAGAGCTGATTTTATTCGGTCAATGCTTCAAAGACGACCAAAGAACGCTGCCAAGACTCTAACTATAAAATTGGGAAAGTTCTATCCCTCGTTTGACAAATGGACGTTGAAAGGCAAACTATGTTAGACAAAAAAAAGGCTAAACTTTACCGTCATTATACTTTTCAATGATGAGTAAAAGAAGTATGGAACTAGAATGTTTTTGTATGAAATTTAATAAACATAACATAACATAACATCACGCCTGTATTCCCTGAAGGGGTAGGCAGAGGTGCACCTATAATACACCCACATTTCGCCAGTTATGTTTTTAGGTCCCAATGTAATAGGAGGCGAGCCTATTGCCATTAACCGGGTACAAGTCCAGACTTTGTGCTGCCACTGAGAATTACCTAATGGAAAAACCCAGTAACACTTTGCCCAACCCGGGATTCGAACTCAGGACTTCGTGCTTAGCAGTCGCGCTTATCGACCACTAGACCAACGAGGCAGTTCGGACGCTGAAATTTAATATAAGTAATTAAACCCGTGGGGTGCCGGGCCAGGATAGCAGCATGTCCCGTTCAGTGTCGTAGGAGGCGACTCAACAAAGGGAAAACCCAGAAGATGAGTAGCAGCGTCTTCTGTCAGTTTACTTCTAGTACGATATTTAATCTCCAAGCGCTTGCCAAGCGTGGGGCTAGCACCCTCCCCCCTTAAACTGGTAGGCCTTTGTTCAGCAGTGGACGTCTTCCGGCTGGTTATGATGAATTATATACGAGGTCAAATTTTGGGCAACATTCTAGATAGAATATCAAATAGCTGACCAAATTGTTTTTTTTACGAAAAAGATTTACGAAAAAGACTTAGATGGTTTGGGCATGTAGAAAGGATGGATGAAAGAAGAATGACAAAACGAATATATGAGGCGAGTGTTAGTGGAGTATCGGAAAGGGGAAGACCTAGGCGAACATACCTAGACCAAATCGGAGATGTTCTACAAAAAGGGCAAGTGAGGAGTACCCTCAACCAAAGAGCGTGTATGAGGAATGTGATGCGTGTGAATGAAGCAAAAGAAGTATGCCAGGATCGTAGCAAATGGAAATCCGTGGTCTCTGCCTACCCCTCAGGGAAACAGGCGTGACTTATGTATGTATGTATGTAAAGATTTCAGCTTTGTAAATTATCCTTTTAACACATCATTACCTCGTAAAGCTGTAGAAAAACAAAAGCATACACAAAACAAGAAAACAAATGTAAATAAAGTTACCGTTAGTTGTGAAGGAATTTGTGAGCTTGATAAATCAATTGTGAACTGACATGGTTTTACCTACAAAACTTACTTCGGCCTAAAGTTCCAGTCCGATGTCCTTGCTCGTATTGTGTTGGTCTTACTAACTAGTGTCGAGGGGTTAATTACTTTCGTATGTACTTTACAACTCTTGGGGCTGGTTTCACAGTGACCGGCTAGGTATAGTTGACATTTGGGTCACTCAAGTTCTTGTTTTTAAATAATTTGTCTGCTCTAGGAATTTCTGTTGTGTCGTGGGTTCGTTTAAAATCATTAACAGCTTCCATTCTGAATTTGTGTTTGTATACATAACATAAAGTCACGCCTGTATTCCCCGAAGGGGTAGGCAGAGGTGCACATACAGTACACCCACATTTCGCCAGTTATGTTTTTTAGGTCCCAATGTAATAAGGGGCGAGCCTATTGCCATCAACCAGGCACAAATCCAGACTTCGTGCTGCTACTGAGAATTACCTAATGGAAAAACCCAGTAACAGTCTGCTCGACCTGGGATTCGATCCCAGGACCTCGTGCTCAGCAGTCGCGCTTAGCAACTACTAAACCAACGAGGCAGTCAAGTCAAGTCAGGCAGTGTGTTTGTAGATGTTGTTTAAATAATACACTTTGTCTAAAAGGCTTTAACCTTATACACCAGTAAACTTTTTGTTTCATACCTGACGTCTAGAAAGCATTTATGAGAGATACATTCTGATTGCGTCATTACAAAGTGCTGTTAAAGAAGAAGAGTAAACAAAAAGCATTGGTAGATGAGTGGTATGACTGTTGGACTGTCAAGTCAAAGGTCGCAAGTTTAAAAAGGTACTAATGCGTTTCCGAATTCATGTGCGTACTATAAATTAATTAATAGTTACTAAAAACGGTGAAGGAAAACATTGTGAGGAAACCGGCACATCTGAGAGATTTTTCGACTGTGTGTAAAGCCATGTCAGACAGAACTTATAGGCGGTTTAAACTCTGACATCAATCATACGCTGACAAGGGAAGCATAAAACTACATTGCTGAATACAAGCCAACTTATAGACTTATATTGAATTGTAAAATAAGGAGAAATTTGAAAACAATTAAACAAGCATATTGGAATTTGAATACGAAAATCCGTCGCCAAGTAAACGTAATTGATGTCAGTCCAAAGCTGACACGTCGCGCGTCGATCGGAACAGGGTCGGATGAGCCTGCCACATGTAAATGAGATCCTTGCGCCGAAGATATTACACAATGGGCCCCATTTATCATCGGACGCGATAATGCGTGAAGTGTAACGTGAGATGGTTGAGCTTAAATCCTTACTCAAAGATGTGTAACAAAAACTTATAATAAGACTTACTTTTAGTAGACTTGAAAGTATCTACGCTCTTTTTGAGACGATTTTCTGCGGTATAGCCAACTAGCTGCGCCCCGCGGTGTTACCCGCGACATTTTTTCGGGATAAAAAGTAGCCTATATGTTAATCCAGGGTATAACCTATCTACATACCAAATTTCAACCAAATCGGTCCAGCCGTTTATGCGTGAAAGAGTAACAAACATCCACACATCCATACTCACAAACTTTCACATTTATAATATTAAGTAGATTAGTAGATATAGTAGGAAGTAGGATAGTAAACTGACATGGACTATTTATTCGCTTTTTTGCTTTGAATCTGCTGAAGTGGTTCCTAAATTTTGATTAAGACTGCAGCATTTTGAAGATAGGCAATGAAACTCGTTAATATACAACCTACTCTCGTACTTTATTATCATTATTCACAGCCTATCTCCGTCCACAGGACATAGGCTTCTACTATAGCATGCCACTAAGCTCGATCTTCGGCCTTTTGCTTCCAATGACTGCCAGCCATTTTGCGTATATCGTGCTTGCTGCAGTCAATTTTTTTGTTACTATTGAAGTCGATTGTTTCAAGAACGGCTTTATTTATCTTTAAAATATAGTAACATAGCGCTAGATTTAAGAGTATCGCAAGAATAAAATATAAAATATTACCCTAATTTCTCTTCGGGTTAAATTTAATTTGTTAAGTCCTGTTTCAGCTTAATATCAAAGTTGATAAGAGGTCTTCATTTCTCTCTGAGTAGCACTTTATTATTCAGCAGTGTATCACACTAATGTTATAAAAAAGGAAAAGTTTGTGTGTGAGTTTGTGTTTGTTACTTTTCCACGCTCAAACGGCTAGACTGATTTTGATCAATTTTGGTACGGATGTAGCTGGCACCTTGGATCAAAATATAAGCAACTTTTTACCCCGAAAAAATGTAGCGGGTAACACCGCGGGGCGCAGCTTATATCTTATATGTGACGCTTTAATGTCATTCTTATTATAGGTACCACTCAACGTAGCTCTCAGCTTTCTTAAAGTTGTTGTGAGAAGCTTTGTCTGCGCCTCAAGAAGTTTAGAGTTTCAACTGTCGTTTGAAATGGGAGACTTTATTTGTGTTTGTGGGGATGGATGGAGGGTTATGTGTTACTCTTCCGCGCAAAAACTGATAGACGGATTTTGATAAAACACAGTAATATAGCTTATATAGGTACATCAGAAATCAGAATAACACATGCATACTAATGTTATAAATGTGAATGTAACTCTGTCAGTTAGGCCTTCACGACGAAACCGCTGGACGGATTTTGATGAAATTTGGCATGTAGAAAGGTCCGAGAAAGGACAAAGGTCACTTAACGCGGGCAAAAGCTAGTTAGGCAAGGCTAGTTAGGTTAGGCTATACTATTTTTAACGATACTAGCTATGCTTTACTAAGAATTTAATCGCAGGCCACCTCTAGTCGTATAAAAGATTCCCGCTAAGACCAAATTAAATAAAATACATTTTTCTCACGTCTGCACAAGACTTTGTAAGTATTTTTCCCTCGCACAGCAACCTCGACAGCTGCCCGACCTATTTATGCGGCGCGATAAGATCATAGACCCGATCTCACGGGACAACTACCGCCACAGCTTACGACAATGGCTGGAGAATGGTGAGATCAAGGCTGCTTAGGAAACTTGTCGGTATCTGTTTAAGACGGTTGGAATTTCATTCTATACAAAAATGGAAGAAAGTCTATAAAGAAAGAAAGAAAATCGTTTATTTATTTAAAAAAAAAAACTTCGCCCCACACTAGGAATTTCTCCTATGTCGTGGGTGCGTTTCACAAACATTAAATATCACAAACATAAACAACTCGGGACAAACATCTGTGGTTCGCACAAATTTTTGCCCCGTGCGAGAATCGAACCCGCAACCCTTAGCGTAGCAGTCCAATCGCTTAGCCACTGCGCTAATCGGGTCGTCAATCGTATCGTATAGGAAATATGTATATCGCACTGATATCTATACTGTAATGATACCACAAAGTTAAAAGAGTTTGTTTGTTTGGTTGAACGCGCTAATTTCAGGAACTACTGGTTCGAGTTGAAACATTATTTTTGTGTTGGATAGTCCAGTTATCGAGGAAAGTCATAGGCTATTTGAAATTCACGCGGACAAAGACGGGGGTGGAAGCTATATTGCCATAATATACCTAACTAGAATCACCTAGCATTTTATATCCGTCGAAAAAAACTCTCTCAAAAAATGCTCTAGAATTAAAGTAACCTATGTCCTAAAAGTTCATTCCAAATATTTAAATAACAAGCAGACAAGCAAGCTAATAATTTAAAATTACTGACGACCTATAGCGCAGTGGCAAAGCAATTGGACTCCTGCTCTAAGGGTTGCGGGTTCGATTCTCGCAGGGGGCAAAACTTTGTGCGTACCACAGATGTTTGTCCCGAGTCTGGGTGTTTGTGTGTATATCACACATGTTTGCGAAGCACCCACGACACCGGAGAAATTCCTAGTGTGGGTTGACGTTTTTTTAATAATACCTAAAGTACTTTGTGTCCAATCAAAACTATATTTACAAACCTAAAGCGTATTTTAATCATTGGACGTCCCACAGAACTCAGTCCAATTTGAGTTAAATAACTTTTTAAAAGTCCTATAGGTACTTCAAACAGATTTCAATTACACTGCTTATAAAGAGCTCACAAAAGAGGATTTGTTATAAAGGAGATTATAAGATAATCTCTTGAGAACATAATTAAGCGAACAATTGTTTTAAATTGAGGATTGGTTTTCAAATGAATGTTTTTTTTTCTTTTATGTAATAACGCTTTTAGTTATAAACCATGATTCATTATCATCATCCGGAAGACGTCCACTGTTGAACAAAGGTTTCCTAGTTAAGGGTGGGGGGGGGGGATTGCCACAATCCCTATGCTTGCGAACCGGCTTGGGGATCGCAGTATTGGTTGAAATTATAGAAGACTCTACTGCCCAATTTCTGGCGGTTCCCTTAGTCGCTTCTTACGACACCCACGGGAGGTAAATGGGTGGTTAATTCTAGGCCGGATACCACTCGGCAAAATACTATATATATGTACGATGATTAAAGTAACTTAAACACCTTTTACGTTTATTGATTTCCCTTTTATTTGACATGCAAACGCCTGTGACGTGTTTCGTTTGAATAAATACATTAAACACACATACACATAACATCACGCCTGTATTTCCCGAAGGGGTAGGCAGAGGTGCCAGTTATGTTTTAGGTCCCAATGTAATAGGGGGCGAGCCTATTGCCATCAACCGGGCACAGATCCAGACTCCGTGCTGTTACTGAGAATTACCTAATGGAAAAACCCAGTAACACTTTGCTCGACCTGGGATTCGAACCCAGGACCTCGTGCTCAGCAGTCGCGCTTAGCAACCACTAGACCAACGAGGCAGTCAATTGATACATTAAACATTGTATCAATTTATGTAAGTAAGGGAGTATGAGAAGTGGTTTTATATAACTGTTGACTGTGAAGTTTCGGGTTCGGCCAAAGTCAAGCGTTTACTATGTTTTTGTGAGAAACCTTGGTAACTGGGAAGTTGGGAACCCTTGGTAGCTAGGGTGCGGAATTCCTACTAATATTATAAACGCGAAAGTTTGCGGATTATGGTAAACCCCTTAACTAAGGGGGAGGCCTGTGTTCAACAGTGGACGTCTTTCAGTTAACGATGAAACACACGGTCCTGTATAGAAAACATGTCAAATAATTCTTTCTATGGTAAATAGAAATCGGGTTCGAAATATTTAATCGCTGTGAATGTTACCAGCAATTTGATCCTCAGTTCCAACCAATTGCTCACCAATCCAGGCTTAACAAATGATTAAACAATAGAATTGCGAGATAATTAGCACTGGTGCGTAATCGGTGTGAATGTTGGAACCAAATTACTGTGTATTTGTGAAACTGATATAATTTTATTGACCAGCTGTATACCTATTTAGCGCCACAGCAATATTGCTAATGTAATTATGTCGTATATCGTCGTTAATAGTCCAATTCCGCGTAACTAACATTGTTAAATACCGCGTACGTGCACTTTCGCTAATTTCACACGAGGGCTAAAAGCTAAGTTACTAAAAAACTAATCGGCATTTCTACAGGCTTGAGTATAAGACCGTTTCGTTCTCTATATTCTAATAGGTACTATTTTTAAAATCAATATTCTCAATAGATAATTTTCGTAATTTCATTTTTGCTTTTTTTGTACATTCGCGGTTTTTTTTTTTTTTTTTTTGTTTTTTAAAAAAAAACGTCGCCCCACACTAGGAATTTCTCCTGTGTCGTGGGTGCTTTCACAAACATGAAATATCACATACACAAACACCCAGACGCGGGACAAACATCTGTGGTTCGCACGAAGTTTTGCCCCGTGCGGGAATCGAACCCGCGACCCTTAGCGTAGCAGTCCAATCTCTTAGCCACTGCGCTAATCAGGTCGTCAAAATTTTTTGAATAAGTACTGTTTCTTACGCGGTATTGGACTATCAACGACGACATGTTATTTATCAATTCGATTTGTTTTTGGGAGGTCTGATTAATATGCTTTCTGTACTGCCAGATAAACAAAGATGGAAGCTGTATTACGAATAACCCAGTGTCATCACCATCATTATCCTCGCTAGCATCACTGCCTCGTTGGTCTAGTGGTTGCTAAGCGCGACTGCTGAGCACGAGGTCCTGGGTTCGAATGTACTAAAGGGCGAGCCTCACCATCAACCGCGCACAATACTCCGTGCTGCTGAGAATTACCTAATGGAAAAACCCAATACCACTTTGCCCGACCCGGGATACGAACCTGGGCTTCATGCTCAGAAGCCGCGTTTAGCGACCACTAGACCAATGAGTCGTGATATGTACCTATGTTAGCTGCCCTATATTGCGTAAAAGCCCACATTATTTCGGCAAAGCAAATGACTGTATCCAATTATTACTTAATTGGGCTGAACAATTTGCTTTGTAGACTACTAACGGGCGCTTTCCATTATTTTCGTAGCGTATTCCTTTGTGTATGAACAAAATATAATATAATAATATTCTATCACCTATTTGCTCGAACGAGGTCGTATTATCTGCAATGGTTTTAGGCTTATTAGATACTAACTTTCGCCCGTGGCTTCGTCTGTGTGATAATGTTAACCACATCTTTTAGTAGGCTACCATAAGGTCGAAGTTATAGTAACATACAATTTCATTATAATTGGTTCAGGTTTCGACGGCCTGATGACGGGTTCGATTCCCGCACGGGTCAAAAATTTGTGCGAACTGAAGATGTGTGTCTCGAGTCGGGGTGTATGTGTATGTGATATTTCATGTTTGTGTAACGCACACATGATAGGAGAAATTCCTAGTGTGGGGCGGCGTTTTTTTTAATAAAAGAAATAAAAATCTTATGGATAGAGGCTAAGAGGATTGTGTTGTTAAAAAAGCAGAAAAAGTTGTCAATAAAATTGTTGAATATATAATTATTTTTTTTTAAACGTCGCCCCACACTAGGAATTTCTCCTGTGTCGTGGGTGCGTTTCACAAACACGAAATATCACATACACAAACACCCAGACTCGGGACAAATATCTGTGGTTCGCACAAAGTTTTGCCCCGTGCGGGAATCGAACCCGCAACCCTTAGCGCAGCAGTCCAATCGCTTAGCCACTGCGCCAATCAGGTCGTAATAATAATATTAATATCAACAGAGTGAAGCCCGGTTCTAACATCAATATAATATGGTTATTGGACTTGTGCCCGGTTGATAGCAATGGGCTCGCCTCCTAGTACATTGGGACCTAAAAAAAACATAACTGGCGAAATGTGGGTGTACTATATGTGCACCTCCGCCTACCCCTCGGGGAATACAGGCGTGATGTTATCTTTTATTTACCTTAACTATATACTACAAGATGTTTCATGTTAAACCGTTTCTGTTATGATGCTCGACTATGCAAATATTTTGTTTGTATAAACTTGTCTGAGATTCCGAGATCAGCTCGTATTTATAAGCGTGAGAAATACTACACTGTGCTTCACAGATGCGAGATTTCGCGACCTGCCTCGAGTTATTTTGAATACGTGAACGAGAGGATTGAGAATTTTGATACTGTCGTGTGTAAAATTGACTAACGTGTCAAACAATTTAAGTAGAAGAATTTATTTATTTGCTTGAAACAACGTTAAACGGTTCGCAACAGACTTGACTTTTATTTTAATAGACAATACACAGATTACATTTTACAAGATGGTTGTCGCCACTAAGCTCTATTTACCTACTAGTTGCCCCGCGGTGTTACCCGCTACGTGTTAATCCAAGGTGTTCAACTACCACCATATGAAATTTCATCAAAATCGGTTTAGCCGTTTGAGCGTAAAGAGGTAACAAACATACAAACACACTAATAAACTTTCGCCTTTATAATATTAGTGTGATATTTTGATACTTAATACAGACTATCCGTCGTGTGGTATCCGGCCTAGAATTGACCACCCCCTTTCCTCCCGTAGGTGTCGTAAGAGGCGACTAAGAATATCCAGAAGATGGGCAGTAGCGTCTTCTGTAACATCACCACCAATACTGAAATCCCCAAGCCGCTTGCCAAGCATGGGGATTATGGCAAACCCCTCCTTACCTAAGGGGAGGCCTGTGTTCAACGGTGGACGTCTTCCAGCTGAGGCTGAATACAGACTAAAAACTAGCATTAACATGGCACTTAAGTACTTATAAAAATTGTCAATGTTGAAAACAAACATCACACTGAAAAGAAAACTTTTAATTACCGAAGTCAGGTCATTCCATTTCATGCAAAATTCATTTTCTTTTCTCTTGAAGAAAGTTTCAGCTTAATTAAGTCGCTTTTATAGATATTGTTCATTCCGCACGTTCGGAATAAAGTTCTGGCTTTTGACATGATGTATGATATGTATTCTTCCAGCAGTTTGTTTAGGTATGATATTCTGACTGATATTAAATATATTTAGAGCTTAGTTACACTTTCAAGAAGAAAGTTCGGGCATATTTTTACAATAAGTCTCCGGCAGTGTCATCTCAGCTGTGATTATCATCTCTTCCTTAATTAGCAAATCACAGTTTTCACTCTTCACATTTGACTTATTTAGTCTATGTATGTATGAATATTATTATTTATAATATCTAGTAATGTATCTATGCATGTATATCGTATTTAGTTTTAAATGTATTAGTACTTTATTTTTATTCTTGGTTAATGTTTGTCCCCTTTTTACACTCAGTGCATCTACCACTGTTCAACTCTGCATCACCCTAAGGTTGACTGGTAGAAAATGCCTAATGGCATTAAGTCCGCCTTTGTACAAATGTGCATTAAGTATAAATAAATAAATAAATGTACCATTTTAATAGCCTATTATGTTTCCCACTGCTGGGCAAAAGCCTGTCCTTTCTTCTTCCAAACCACTGTCCTTCACAGTTTCTGGCCACGTACGTCCCGCACATGTGGCCAGATTATTGGTCAATAAGCATACAATTGTCACGATTGAATTTGTGCCCGGTTGATGACAATAGGCTCTAATCTAATGAAAAACCAAGTAACACTTTGGAATTCGAACCCAGAACCTCATGCTCAGCAGTCGCACTAAGCGACTACTAGACCAACGAGGCAGTACATGACGTAACAAAAAGATACGTACTAAAAATCTAAAAATAAACTAGAACCTTGAGAGTTAGTAAAAACAAGGTAGGAAAGGGCCTCTCGGTGAGTGAAGGGTCGATAATCCTGGACCTTTAAAACAAAAAAGGGTGATTTTTAGCGAAACAAGACTATTTAAACAACCTGCCTCTGCCTATTTTTTCTTGGAATACTAATTTTAAGGCACACAAACAGTCAATTAGGAGCAGCTAGCCAAAACACTCTAACCAATCTATCCACAAATTTTCCAAATGGGTCAGATTGAGTCACTTCATTATTCATTCTAAAACAGCTTCTAGGTCACTTGAGTTTGTATTTAATGGCTTTTCTTTGACAAACTTTGAATACATCTTCAAGATAAATTCATTAATCTGGACAGCGATCGATTGTGTCCGCCGTAAAAACAGATCAGAGCAATGTGCCCCTAATCTGTGTTAAGGTGCGCTTACACGGGCAACTCAAATTGGGCAATTCTTGCCAATTTTTATGGCTAAGTGTTACCGGGACATAAATTTTGACCGATATTGTAAATAATTGCGTAATAATTTGCCTGTGTTAGCGCTCTTTTACGTAGGTAACTTGCCCTTTTGGCGATCATCTTCCTTTATAAAAAATACCGCATTCAAATCGGTTCACCCGTTCAAGAGGTACGGTGCCACAGACAAACACACACAGCGCTCAAACTTATAATACCCTTCCTTTTGCATCGGGGATTAAAAAATAGGCAGGATTTTTATACGTACCTAGTTATTAGTAACTACGTTTTGTACCTACTTCATGCACTAGCAATCCACAACCGGAGTATTTTGTTGCTCCGTAGACTAAACTTTTCTTAGATGTATTTCAGTTTGGGTGACAAAATAAATTATTTTATTATTATTGTTATCGTCTATACTTATGAGGTAAAAGTTTGTTCGTTGGATTGTGGTAATCTTCGAAACTTAGAATATAACATAGTCCTATATGTTGACCTAGGTATACATTACGAAGCTGGCGGGTATCCATGAGGATATCCCACGTTTAATAAAAAAAAAAGTATACATTACTGGATGCAAAAGGCCTCAAAATAGGAAACAGTGGCGTTTAAGGGAGAGCCTTATGCCCAGCAGTGGATCACATAAAATATGATGATGATGATGATAGCATAACTGGCAAAGCGGACTACGTACCTACGAGTCCCCTTTGCTTACCCATTCGGGGACTACAGGCGTGATGTGATGTTAAGCTACGAGTCCAGACTGAATCTCCCTCAACCTAATCAGCGATCGATTTTCCCCACCGTCATTCTAGCAGATCACGGCAATCCCCCCCGGCAAGTCCCCCAATAAAACTCGCTAACTACTATGTTGGGGACTTTAAGTCACTATAGGGAATTGGGTCACGGCGGGTCGTAGTTTTCTCCGAGAATCTCCAATTTGCTGTAGAAGTTCTGCTACGTGTGGTTTGCAAGAACTTTTGGAAATTATTCAGCTTTTAATACGGTTAAAACCTGATTTCGTTGCTTTTTTTTGCATTTAAATGCTTGAATCTGTACAAATAAAAGTGTCTGTTTCTTTTTTCCCTTTCCTCCCGTGTGTGTCGTAAGAGGAGACTAAAGGAAAATCCTGAAGATGGGCAGCAGCGTCTTCAGTAACTTAACCACCAGTGCAGTACTGGTGGTTAAGATCCCCAAACTCCTTGCCAAGCTTGGGAATTATGGAAACCCACCCTTAAGGGGGAGGCCTATATTCAACAGTAAACGTATTCTGATGATGATGATCATGTATGTTTGTAATATTAATACTTTACGGCTTAGGGTAAATACTTTAGGACTCTGCAACTCCTCTACGACTTTGGAATACAGGTTGACTGCTAGAGAAGTCCGCCTATGTATACTACTTTTGGCACATGAAGTTTAAATAAGTAAATAAATAAAAAATAAATTAACTATCCTGCTCGTTCTATTATGTACTACGAAAAACTTCTCGTTGTTAGAACTACCATTAACTTTTGATTTATACGTTCAAGACAATCTCTAAGGCTTTGGTATTTAGCGGCACGTGGTGTCAGATGTCAGGCTTTTTACCGAGCCAAACAAATGTTAGTTCTGCCAACAAACGTTTATCTTGGCTCTGTGAAATGTATTTAACGTACACCTGATTACGCAGGATACAGCCAACGGTTTGTGAAGAGATAAAAGGAGATTCGCTTTTTAACCGACTTCAAAAAAAGGAGGAGGTTCTCAATTCGACTGTATTTTTTTTTTTTATGTTTGTTACCTCATAACTTTCGCTTGGGTGAACCGATTTTGATGATTTTTTATTTATTTGAAAGCTGGTCTCCCGTTTGGTCCCATTGCAATTTGATTTAGATCCGATCAGTACTTTTTCAGTAATTCTTAATAATGCTTTTTTTTTCACGTTCTCTACTACATTTTTCTATGATTGTTCTCCGATTTCTGCGGTTTTTTTACTTTTTAGTGCTTTTTAATTTGTTGTGAAATAATTTTGTTTTGAAGTCGGTTTTTTTTACGTCTTTTACATCAATGTCGATACTAATTAGCTTTGAACTTTTTCGCTCGATTTTTCTTTTGAACATCGCTGGCAGGTATTCGAAATTTAATTTTTTTATTTATAAAAATATTTTTATAAATTCGAACGGGAATGGGAATTCGATTCGGTGGTGAGTTAGAATGTCGTCCGTGTCGAAATTGGCATTCTTTATCAATTTAGAAATTTTTGTAAAATACGTCTCACACTAGAAAATTCTCGTGTGACATGGGTGCATCTCGCAAACATGAAATATCAATACACAAACACCTAAACTCTGGACAAACAGATACGGATCATACAAATTTTTGTTCCGTGGGGGAATTGAACCTACAACAGCAGTATCCTGCTTAACTGCTTAGCCACTGCGCCAATAAGCTCGTTCAATATAAACATAACTATTGACACGAAAAGACATACCTCCTATTGACTATAATTTATTCCGGTGCAACGTATACAATTAATTCTTATAGACTTCCATTATGGAGCACTATTATCATAATGTCGACAATCGAGAATAATCGACAACAATTGTAGTAATTTCTCGATAAAAGCCGCCATCAATATCGCTATTGTTGGTATTTACGCCGTTCATATTGCGTTGACGGCTGACGGGTGACGGGGGAGCAACCCTGGCTATTTGTCAAGTACTGGTGTTTAATTTTTATTCATTGGGTGCGTTGAATTGTAAAGACAGGACTGCTTTAGTTTGTAGTTGGCAGCTTAAAATTGTCATAGATTATAATTTAAGTTAGCACACCAGATGTTTCATTTGGCGTAAAACGGTTTTTTTTAATTAAAAGAACGTCGCCCCACACTAGGACTTTCTCCTGTGTCGTGGGTAGCGCAGTGGCTAAGCCATTGGACTGCTGCGCTAAGGGTTGCGGGTTCGATTCCCGCACGGGGCAAAACTTTGTGCGAACCACAGATGTTTGTCCCGAGTCTGGGTGTTTGTGTATGTGATATTTCATGTTTGTGAAACGCACCCACGACACAGGAGAAAATCCTAGTGTGGGGCGACGTTTAATTAAAAAAAAATGGTTCGGATAAACAGCCCCCTTGCTAAAGACATTTGGTGTTGTGGAAGCAAGACGTCGTACTACACTACACGTAGCGGCGTCTCGCTTCAACAGCGGAACAAGTCCTGCTTTAAGAGTTCGTGGTAAGGGAGCTGGTTAGTTATGTAAGACGTCGAAACAGTAGTATTTACTGCCTTGGTCTACTGGTCGCTATGTGCGACTGCTGAGCACGAGGTCCTGGGTTCGAATCCCGGGTCGGGCAAAGTATTACTAGGTTTTTCCATTAGGTAATTCTCAGTAGCAGCACGGAGTCTGGATTTGTGCCCGGTTGATGGCAATAGGCTCGCCCCCTAATACATTGGGACCTAAAAAACATAACTGGCGAAATGTAGGTGTACTGGATGTGCACCTCTGCCTTTCCCTTTGGGGTAAACAGGCGTGGTGTTATGTTCTTTTTCTTTAAATTAATGAAGTTTTACATTTAATTTTCCACCGAACTAGACTGAATGTAAAATTAATATTAGGACATCTTAAATACTCAGTCGACGTCGTTATCCCAAAGCTTTGCTCTAAGATAAATAGCCGTGGGTGTCGTCTTTATGTTAATTAGAGAACATAGAGACTTGGGTGTATAGGTATGATAGCGCCATTAAACACTGCTCCCATTTAGATGTTATTTTAATATTTTTTCAAGACTATACTATACAAAAATCTGAGATTCTGTGAGAATTCTTGAGAACTCTAAGACTACATTTGAACTTTTTTAATCAAAAGTAAACACAAAGATATAATTCGTTTTGTAGAACTGGAAAATGTAAAGTAGACTTTTTCGTTTTTTATCTTAAACTAGCTGTGCCCCGCGGTTTCACCCGCGTCATTTTGATTTGTGTAAATTCCATTAGACTTCTGATATCCTAGTACCCAACGTTCGAAATACGACCTCTGTAATCCTGGTACTCAACACGCGAGCTGTCAAATGTCAATTGCGAAAGATGGCGGAGCAACAAACATAATTTATTTAAAAAAAAGAATATAGAAAGAATTTCTTAATATTTTTTTCCGTAAGGACCATCCTTGGACTTTGTTCAAGACTGCATTATTGGGAATGACAGGAACTTTTCAATGATTATTGTATTTAATGATTAATTTTAAAAACGTTTTATTAAGAAAAAAAATTACAAGATTTTAATGGATCTTTACACGAAGACGTATCGGAACGTAATGAAGTTCGTGCGCTTGTCCCGCTGCCGCCGAGCCGCATTCGAACCCACTCGTTGCAGAGTTCACGCCGCCCGCATTGATGTTGCCGCTGAGTCCCGTCAGATGGCGCAGGTGTATCAGTGTAAACATACCGGCCCCTTTGGAAGTGTTTGGCTTCAAGCTTCCAACATGAACAATTCGGTATTCCTCAGGTTTCTTTTATTGCAGAGGGAGTGGACAGATTTTTGAAAAGGCTCGGCGTATGATGCCAGCCGCTGTTCGTATCTCAGCGACACGAACGATTCCATCTTTTCCGGGGAAAACGTTTATAACCCGGCCCAGTTTCCACTTGAAGGGCGGAAGGTTATCTTCTTTTATGAGAATCAATCTGTTCTGAGTAATATCTTCACTGTCGACCTTCCACTTTGTACGTTGCTGTAGCTCAGATACGTATTCCTTTGCCCAGCGCTGCCAGAAATGTTGCCTGAGCTGCTCCACCCGTCGGTAGCGGTCAAGTCGCGTAGGCATGGTCATCGTAAGGTCTTCGCAGGCTGGCGCAGTCAGCGGTCGGCCGATCAGAAAGTGAGCTGGAGTCAGAGGAAGATAATCGTTTGGGTCGGAGGAGAGAGGGGACAAGGGACGAGAGTTAAGGATAGATTCAATTTGCGTCAATACTGTTTCAAACTCCTCGCGAGTCAACCTCGCATTGCCCAGTACCCGCCGTAAGTGGTACTTGCAGGACTTGACTCCAGCCTCCCATAAACCGCCAAAATGAGGACTGTAAGGCGGTATAAATGTCAAACGAATTTGGTTATGACTAATAAAATCGGAAATGTCATGAGAATTTTGAAAAATAGCAGACAATTCTTTTTCAGCACCAACGAAGTTTTTACCGTTGTCTGAAAATATTTGATGTGGCTTACCGCGACGTGCTATGAAACGTTTTAAGGCTAATATGTAATCCTGTGTAGTCAAACTACCGACTAACTCTAAATGTATAGCTCGAGTTGTCATACAAACAAATAAACATATGTATGCTTTTATGAATCTAGCACCCCTGCCTTTGCGGTCTAATATAAGTAGGGGCCCCGCGTAATCTACGCCGCACTGCATGAAAGGAAAGCTTGCCTCTAATCGTTCCGAAGGCAGGTTGCCCATGATCGGCGTCAACGTCTTCCCTCTCATGCGAGTACATGTAACGCAACTATGTACTACCTGTCTTGTTAAATTTCGAGCTCCTAGCACCCACCACTTCTCACGCAGGGAATACATTAGCAATTGAGGCCCTGCATGAAGTAATCGTTTGTGTTCATACTCACACAGTAACTTTGAAAAACGATGTTTACCACACAATAATATTGGGTGCTTTTTATCATAACTAAAGTTAGTAGCATTGCCTAGTCTGCCACCTACACGAATTATATTTTTATCTAAGAATATATTCAGTCCAGCGACTTTATTAAAAGATTTGTTATTTTTAGATTTTAGAGGTAATTTATTCTTTATATTATGATATTCATTACTAAACGATTCTAATTGTACTAAGTGTGTCAACACGTTGAGTGAGTTTTGTAGCTCGTCCACCGATAAGGAACCGGTTTTGTGACTGCGGCCGTTTCTATGAATTTGCGCGAGCGAGTTATTAATAAATCTCAATACGTAGGCATAAATTCTTTGTAAGCGCATCAAGGACGAATAGCGATCAATGTTTAATAATGTATTTGTTTGTTGACTGAGTAAATTTATTGTATGTGATTTGATTTCTGGTAGATCGGTAGGTATCAAATCGTTATTATTATTGTCATTTGACCAAATAATTTTAGGTTCTCGCAAGAACGTAGGGCCGTGCCACCATTGACTATTATTTTCACATTTTAAATTTTCGACGGTAGTGCCTCTCGTTATGAGGTCAGCAGGGTTCTCAGTACCTTTAACGTGCTTCCAAATTATATCATCAGTTAATTCGTTTATTTGTATTACACGATTTTGCACGAATGTTTTGAGTGAATGTGGGGACATACGTAGCCACCCTTGGACGATTGTTGAGTCGGTCCAAAAATAAGTTTTGTTAAAAGATAAACGTAAAGACCTTTTTATTTTATTATATAACTTTGCACCTACTAATGCGCCGCATAACTCAAGCCTGGGGATGGTTAACGTTTTGATAGGTGCTAATTTGCTTTTTGCACATAACAAATGTACGGAGATCGGTACCGATTCATTATTATTGTCTAGACACGACCTGATAAATGCACATGCACCGTACGCATTCTGGGACGCATCTGTAAATATATGGAGTTCTATATATTGCGCGTTGATACTTGTTATGTAACGAGGTATTTTAATATTGCGTAAATGGTGTAAGCTAGTAATGAATTGACGCCACGTATTAGCGATACTCTCCGGTACTTCTTCATCCCAGTCTAACTTATGTAGCCATAGATTTTGTATTAAACATTTTGCTGTGATTACAGCGGGAGCTAGCAAACCTAAAGGGTCATATACTTGAGAGATGACTGATAACATCAAGCGTTTAGTAATTACAGATTCGCTCTGTGTAAACTCCGTCGTAAAATGTAATTCGTCACTTTCAGTAGACCAACCTAATCCTAATGTTTTTGACAAATGAGTTTGGCCTATATTTAGATCTTTGGTACTTTCAGGACAGACTTTATGACTGAAAGTCCATTTATGTAACGGGAAGCAACCTTTTCGTAAAACTGTAGTCGTTTTATTACATAAATCTATTAATGAATCGAGGTCATCGTGACCCGTGATTAGATCGTCGACATAGAAATCCTCGTGGATTGTTCTAGCGACCAAGTCGTCGTCACACTCTTGCGCCAGTTGCTTTAAACAACGAATGCTTAAAAAAGGAGCTGACGCGGTGCCGTAGGTGACTGTGTTCAACTTGTACAATAATAAAGGCGAGTCCTTATTTTCCCTCCACAATATAAGTTGCAAGTTACGCTGATCTTTCTCAATTAGAATCTGCCTGTACATTTTTTCAATGTCAGCGCAAACTACATATTTATATTGCCTGAATCTAAGTAATATTGAAAAAATATCATTCTGTAAAGGTGGGCCGATATATTGTACGTCGTTTAACGATGTGTTATTGGAAGTTTTTGCACTCGCATCGAATACAACGCGTAATTTCGTAGTGAGGCTACTTTCACGATACACAGCATGATGAGCGAGTATGTAATGTGGTTTACTTAACGTATCATTAACATTTGACACTGGCGACATGTGGCCGAGTGCTTCATATTCTCGCATGAAGTCACAATATAGGGTTTTATATTCGGGAGAACGATTTAATTTCCTTTCAAGAGACAGAAAACGATTCTTTGCCATGGTATACGAGTCACCTAACGAATTGGCAGATTCTTTCAAAGGAATGCGTACCGAAAACCTACCGTGTTCATCACGTTGCGTAGTCTCAAGGAATAACGATTCACAGAAACGATCGTCTTTTGACATTACATTTTGTAAGTCGGTGAGTTCTTCTAATTCCCAAAACTTTCTTAGTTGGGAATCAATTTGAACTAAGTTACATTGAACTTTATTGATTTTTAACGAATCTATATAACGAATAGGACCCGATAAGATCCATCCTATCTTTGAATCGTACAAGGTAGGGCCAGAACTAAGCTTTATTTTGTCCGTATTTAACAGGTCCCAAAATATATCCGCGCCTATGAGTATATCTATATCGGACGGGACACCGAAGGTCGGATCAGCAAGCGCGATGTTGTGAGGTATATCTATACACTCAAATTTAACGTGTGTTGAGGGTAATTTTGATATTATCCTCGGTAGAACTAAACATTGAATGTCAGTATTGAAATTATTTATTTTTGAACGGACGTTCACTTTACATGTGTGAGAACTTTTTGAAACGTTTTGTCCTACACCGTAAATGTGTATAGTGGAATTAGTAATTGGTATTTGTAAACGATTACATAACGATTCCGTTATAAAGCAATTTTGACTTCCGTTGTCTAGAAGTGCTTTAACTGTGTGATATTTATTATTTGAATCGGGTACATCGATAAGTGCCGTCGATAACAAAACCGGTTGTATCGCGGCATTGCACGCAAGTACGTTACGCTCGGAATGTACCTGTGCATCAGCTGATCTGCTTACGATATTTGACTCGGAACGCGAACTATCCGCAGACGCGACCATACCTACACTTTCCGTAGCAGCACTGTTATGAAGTAACGTGTTATGTTTTCCTTGGCATAATTTGCAGGAACCAAATGTGCATTCATCTGATGAATGACTAACGCGAATACAAATCTGACAAATATTTTTATCTTTGACAATTGTATACCTATCTTGTACAGACATATTTAAAAATGTAGGGCACGCAAATAGATGATGTTCTCCACTGCAAAGTGCACACACGCGCCCTTGTTTATTTTTGTCAAAGTTACGTTTGCTCTGAGTGGAAAGGTATGAATGCGTTTGGTGGGGTAACGAATTCGATTTCGAATTGGAAGGTTTTTTATTTTGACTCGAGTTTTGATTTGATTTATTTGAGTCATGGTTACTTTGTTTCAGTGAAGAAACGATTTTACTAGATTTTGAATTTATCATTTCTAACACATCAGCACGGTTCCTAAGAAATGTGAGTAAATCATCGAGTTTTATGCTATTATTATTTTGCGGATCACTTTGCTTCGACATTAAAGAACCACTATGAATTTCCCATTCCCGCTCAGTGGATGGGTCAAGTTTTGAGACTACCAAGTATACAATGAGAGTGTCCCACGTGTCTGTGGATTCATTTAACGACTTTAGTGCACGTAAGTTCCGTAATGTCGAATCAATTAGTTTTCTTATTTGTACGTACGATTCATTTGCAAGCGACGGAATGGCAAATAAAGCCTTCACGTGATTTTGCACTAGTAATCGGTTATTGTGAAATCTATTTTCTAACAAGTCCCATGCGTGGGCATAGTTGGGAGCTGTGAACTCTAATGCACTGATTACGTGAGAAGCGGTGCCGCTTAGAGAAGATTTTAAATAATGAAATTTCTGTATAGCATTCAAATCATCACGACAATGAATCATAGTTAGGTACGAATTTCTATATTCTAACCATTGATTATATGAACCGTCAAACGCAGGTAATTTTATCACTGGTAGCTTGATCGACACAGGATTGAAATTACTATTGTTATTAGCACATGTGGCAGTTTGAATTTCGTTTAATAAACACTTCGCAGTGGCCATAACAGAATAATACTTCTCTTCGAATGATTCTCGATATTCTAGCTGAGACTCAAGATCTGAATCTAACACTATTTTCTCAATTTCACTTTGGATATCATTAAAGTTTTGGAAAATGACTGTATTTGTCTGAATTCTCAAGTTAAATTCCGTGCGAGTTGCTAAATTGACTTCTAAATTTTCAAATTTCTTAACATATTTTTCAAACAACGTTAACCTACATTTAAGTGTGGCTCGCTGTTTCTTTAAATCAGCGAGCCGTTTAGACGATGATGTGTCTGCTGAGGGTATGACTAGTCGGGGGGACTTGGGCCTATCGATTTTAACGGAATCTTGACCCGTGGCTAACTGGAAACTTTCATCGTCACTCATTTTGGCCGATTAAACGAGGCTGGAGTACTTACAGTTTCCTGTTCGACACCACTCCCGGCACTGCACAACCTGGGCAGCACGTGGCAACACGCGACTGAAAACACGAGAAGTACAACAAATTAACGCAAATTATTGGAACAGGAGAGGAAAGAAAAGGTTTTATCACCAGACCGTGTGACTCGCCGTTTTCCAGCTCCTTCTTCAACGATTTTCGGCCGGCAGCCTCGCAAACGCTTCACTTGGTCGGGTAGGTTACTTGATATCCGGCTCGAAGGACCATTATGTTCAAGACTGCATTATTGGGAATGACAGGAACTTTTCAATGATTATTGTATTTAATGATTAATTTTAAAAACGTTTTATTAAGAAAAAAAATTACAAGATTTTAATGGATCTTTACACGAAGACGTATCGGAACGTAATGAAGTTCGTGCGCTTGTCCCGCTGCCGCCGAGCCGCATTCGAACCCACTCGTTGCAGAGTTCACGCCGCCCGCATTGATGTTGCCGCTGAGTCCCGTCAGATGGCGCAGGTGTATCAGTGTAAACAGACTTCCACAAACATTTAAAAAAAAGAATTATCGAAATCGGTTCAGCCGTTCACACGTGATGCCGTGACAACGCGAAAAGGGTTTGATTTTTATATATATAGATAGGTTTAGTTACATGAAACAGATGTCACATTTACCAATTATTATAATATGCTTTAACATATAATACAGTAGCTACAGCCCCCTTACCATGAACTTTTAAAGTAGGAGAGCTTATGTTGTAGAAGCGAGACGCCGCTACGCGCAGTGTAATGCGGTGTCTCTCTTCCACATCTTAAACTGTCCTGTTTAAGAGTTCATGGTATGGGGGCTGCGCCACGGAGCTGCAAAGGTTTTTTACCCACTCGCGTTAATTAAAAACACATACATAACATCACGCCTGTATTCCCCGAAGGGGTAGGCAGAGGTGCGCATATAGTACACCCACATTTCGCCAGTTATGTTTTAGGTCCCAACGTAATAGGAGGCGAGCCTATTGCCATCAACCGGGCACAAATCCAGACTCCGTGCTGCTACTGAGAATTACCTAATGGAAAAACCCAATAACACTTTGCCCGACCCGGGATTCGAACCCAGGACCTCGTGCTCAGCAGT